>CM067861.1:8216250-10822500 GCA_034642435.1 Megalocaria dilatata | reverse complement strand
TTCTAAGGCACTTATTTAATTTTGAAAGCTTTCAGGAAATTTTATGGAATTAAAATTAGTGAGGTATAACAGAATTGCTCTGTTGGATATTGAAGATGTTCACTTTTTTCATCCAAATTCACATAATTCACAATTGTCTACTTACAATGGCTGTCAAACTTGAGCTGAAAGACGTATATGGCACAAAATTCCAAGACGTATACTGACAGAAAGTAGTGGATAAAACAGTATTGAAGTTTAAATTTCAAGGCAGAAAATTCAAAGAGGTTCATCAAACTTCCCCCGTAGAGAATATTCAGAGTTGTCTCGTTATGTTCAATCGAGTGATGAATAAAATTCGATAATTCATATATGGGAATAAAAGTTAACTGTCCATTTAATCTCACATAACTTGAAAGAATGAATGGCTCGCACAATCAAACCTTTTTATATCAGTTTCTAATGGAAACTTCAAGCTATAAATTCTTCAGTCTATTCGTTACCGAGTTCAAATTAATGTGGATCCCATAGCTTCTCTCAGCGAGAAGGATATTCAGACAAAAGGATAATCGATTGCGGCTGGTCTCCGAGGTTTTACACTCTCCTATTTTCATTCATTTCCTTCTTTGACTCTAAACCAGCAGCGCCAGCTAAGACTTGATGGTGGGATCGACGGGTATCGACTCTCGTGAATAGGAGAAAGACCAAGGGAGCAACTTTTTCCATTACAGTATTTCTGTTATCTTCGAGTTGCCGGATTTCTTTGTGCGGTATAATTTCGAAAGTTTAGCAGATATCATGAAACTCTATTAGGTATCTTTTCCTATTCATGCTCTTTTTTCTTCACTCCTTCTCCTTACCGTCAAGACGTTCAATAATATCAGAAATGAGCGTATCCTCGTGCCATAACCACGATAAATGGGTATATTGAATAATATTTATCCGAATATATATAAGACTGAAACGGTTGGAAATGTTAATTAGTTGATAAATTTGAATATTAAAACAAATTGAAATATGTTTATCTTCTACAATTTTAATTTCAAAAAAAATGTTTATTCAAAAAACTTTTAGAAATAAATTTATGTCTACACAAGCACCGCTTACATTAATTAGACGTATATAATCAAAAGTCAATATATAATGTCAAATGGAATAAATAACCCAACAGATATACGAAAGTAATTAAAATTAATCAATAAATATTTAAAGGAGACAAAATTTTGGTTCTGGTCTTACCTTTAAGAAGACCGATTGCCTTTTAAAAACATGAACACACTTAAAGGACTTCTCAAAGAATATAATTTATTTGAAATATTTAATATATTTAAATATTCGAATAAATTATTTCAAAAATCTCTAAAAATGTGCATTATATCCTCAAAAAACAAATATAATTCTAGACAATCCCGTCTTCAGTCCTCATTTAATATTCCAAATATCAAAATCAAAAACTTAACCTATATCTCTCACGTGTCAAAAAACTTTTTAAAACTTTTAAAAGTTTTTTGAATAAAAATTTTTTTTGAAATTAAAATTGTAGAAGATGAACATATTTCAATTTGTTTTAATATTCAAATTTTGTTATATTTCTTCTATCAAGTAAAAGGCCTTTCTATTTTATTTTATATATAATATATAATTATATTTTGGCTTCACTAAATCTCATTATAGAATGTCAATGAATTTTAATTAACCTTAAAATAACTCACACTGTTCTTTGATTTTGTTAGAACATAGATCAATCTTGAATTATATAGTTGATCTGTATTTCGAAGCTTAAGTCTTTTAACACGTGAGAGATATAGGTTAAGTTTTTGATTTTGATATTTGGAATATTAAATGAGGACTGAAGACGGGACTGTCTAGAATTAAATTTGTTTTTTGAAGACATAGTGCACATTTTCAGAGATTTTTGAAATAATTTATTCGAATATTTAAATATATTAAATATTTCAAATAAATTATATTCTTTGAGAAGTCCTTTAAGTGTGTTCATGTTTCTAAAAGGCAATTGGTGTTCTTAAAGGTAAGACCAGAAACAAAATTTTGTCTCCTTTAAATATTTATTTATTTATTTTAATTACTTTCGTATATCTGTTGGGTTATTTATTCCATTTGACATTATATATTGAGTTTTGATTATATACGTCTATTAAATGTAAGCGGTGCTTGTGTAGACATAAATTTATTTCTAAAAGTTTTATGAATAAAAATTTTTTCTGAAATTAAAATTATAGAAGATAAACATATTTCAATTTGTTTTAATATTCAAATTTTGTTATATTTCTTCTATCAAGTAAAAGGCCTTTCTATTATAGTTGATAAATAATGCATATGCAGTTCAAATCGACGATGTGAAAATTATAGACAAATTCAAAAATAACAAAGGCAGTTATGAACCTGTTTCTCAACACTGAAGAAATAGATGAAAAGAAGTAATACATCTGAAACTATAAAAAACTAACAACGCAAGAGAACAAACAGAGGGTGGCGTGGATGGTTATAAATGAGAAGGCGCCTTGAAGCCCAGAGAGAAAATACAAGTTAAGCCTCTCCTCAATGGTGATATTGAATACTTTCTTATTACATGAGTTATACCTCGCATTTCATGAAGGAAGGAAACTTAAGATCATTTTTATACGCAGTTGAATACGTTTGTAGGAAAAATGTACTCAATCCATCCTCGATTTTCACGTTTACTACTCTGGTCAAGAAAGTACCGGGAATTTTCAATTAAAACAACATTTTTACATTTAATTAAACATAAAATTTATTGGGTCGCCTTCAAAATAGGCTCCATTTGCTCCAATACATCTATGCCAACGGCACTTCCAATTATCGAAACATTTTTTATAGGCGCTTTCCGGGATGGACTTTAGCTCTCGCGCCGAATTTTGTTTTATGGCTTCAATCGACTCAAAACGGGTGCCACGAAGGGGCAATTTTAGTTTTGGGAAGAGGAAAAAGTCGCAGGGAGCCAAATCCGGCGAATACGGTGGTTGCTGAAGCACGTTTGTTGAGTTTTTGGCGAGAAAGTCAGTCACAATCGTAGCTCGGTGAGAAGGCGCGTTATCGTCATGCAAAATCCATGAGTTGTTCGCCCACAAATTTGGCCGCTTCTTACGGATACGCTCACGCAAACGTTTTATAACGCCTAGGTAATACTCTTTGTTTACCGTCTGACCCTCTGGAACGAATTCGTAGTGCACCACGCCACGGATATCGAAGAAAACAATGAGCATCACCTTCATTTTCGAGCAGCTTTGGCGTGGTTTTTTCGGTTTCGGCTTAGTTTTTGCCACCCATTCCGATGATTGCTGGCTTGTTTGCATATCGTACTCGTAGACCCAGGTCTCATCACCAGTTATAATGCGTTCCATGAATGTAGAATCGGAATTACAGCGATCCAGCATGTCTGAAGCAACCTGTTCGCGATGACGTTTTTGAAGAAAATTCAGGTCTTTCGGTACGAGTCGTGCGGCCACCTTTCTCATGCCCAAAATATCAATCAAAATCGTACGTGCGGACTCGTGGGATATCTTAAGATCATGTGCTATCTCTCTCAAGCTGGTACGACAGTTTTCCAGCACCCTTTCCTTAATTTTATCGACGTTATCTTCGATCGAAGCCGTCGATGGGCGACCACTTCACGACCGTCCTTGAAGGCTCTGTACCACTGATATGCACGAGTTTTTGATAGAGCATTATCACCAAAGGCCTTTTGCAACATTTTCAATGCAGCAGCACACGAAAATTCATTTGCAACACAAAACTTTAAAAAAATTCTTTGCTCAACGTAATCACCCAAAGTAAAAATCGGCACGCACTCTGACATCGACTGACTTAATCAGCTGTTGCAAACACACTAGTTGACAGATCCCGCTCAAGCTTGGTATAGTAATTAAGGACAGTGGTACAAACATAGGAAAAAAAATTTTCACCTGCCTCATTGCCCCGCCAGATTTAAATCGATAATTCCCGGTACTTTCTTGACAGAATGTATAACAAAAGAGCGCGATACAATTGTTTGTCCCTTCTGTAACCATAAAAAACCGGAAATTCATTCCTGAAATTGCCTAACAAACTAACGAAAAATATGAAAATGTTGAATGCACGACTGATTGATAGAAAAGTCAAGGATTTACTCCTAATAATATGAGATTACTTTGCAATACCTCAAATAAATATTTCAGGATATTTTTTTAAATCTTTCGATACAGATTAGATTATCAGAAATGCCCTTTACTGAATGACAAATTTCACATTTCATCAACTGACACATAATCATCAAATAATAAGAAAACGATTTTCACTTGATAGGAGGAATATTACAGAATGTGAATATCAAAACATATTTAATCTGTTAGTCTTCTAATATTTTAATTTCAATAAAATTTATTCAAGAAACTTTAAGAATTGATTTAATGTCTTATAAGCACTGCTAATATTTAATAGACGTATAAAATCGAAATTCATTATACAATATCAAATGGAATTTAAAAAAAACCCAACGACTCTAAATTGTCAATTAAAATTAATAAATAAATAAATGTTTTTTGTCTCGTTCCAAGCAAGCGTACTGACATCTTCAGACAAGTGGAAACACAGCTTTGCTTGTGACAAAATGTTTTGTTTTCTGATCTTATATTTATGAAAACTAAATCTTTCTCAAAAACATACAACATAATTTTAAGAACTTTTTAAAAAGTAATATATTTGAAATATTTAATATATTTAAATAAATTATCTCAAAATCTCTCAAAACATGTAGCAAATCCTCAAAAAATAATTAGAATTCGGATAAGACCAGTTCAACTTCACATTTAAAAGATGAAATCAATTAACAATAAATATTGAATTGAGTCAGTCCTTACTTGGTGAAAATCCATATTAAATAATATTTAAATAAGGTTATTCTGATTTTCACAAACTTAAAGTTACGATCTCTAGGAATATGTGTTTATATTCGTTGGATTTTTTCTTATTTCCATTTGATATTGTATAATGAATTTCGAATTTATACGTCTATTGAATATAAGCAGTGCTTATAAGAACATTAATTTAATTCATAAAGTTTCTTGAATAAATTTCTTGAAATTAAAATTGTAGAAGACTAACAGATCAAATCTGTTTTGAAGTCCAAATTTCATAATCATCAATATCAAAAAATCAGCAGTACTTCAGTATAAGGAACATAGTCCAAATACAATAATATATGCGAACATATTTGTTTTTTTGAACTCTTCGACTGCTTTAAAGATGAAAACATGGGAATATAAAAATTTGAAATTATATGACTATCATATAATATCCAGTCTAAGCTATGACTAGCTTAGATTGGATATTGCTGATGAGTTTCAATAGAATGAAATATGTTCATATTTAACATTGTGTTTGGATTATGTTTGTTATATCAAATTTCATCGTTGACTTTTTAATTAGATAATTATATGTCAGTTCATAAAATTTAAAATTTGTCATCCATGGAAACGCGTTTCTGAGAAAATGATATGTATCAAAAGATATAAAAAATATCGTAAGATATTTATTAAGTTGAGTATTGTATAGTAATTTTATATAATTTCTATGTTCTAAAGAGCATTCATTAGTAAGACTCATTTCACTTTAATATTCATAAGTTTCATTGTGTTCTACTCTTGATTTAAATTGATGAGCAATAGAACACTTTTTTCTAATTTCCACTTAACTTTATTTCTCAATAGGTATGACCGGACTTGTAGGTCATTAGCAAGTGTAGAAAGAGACATTATTTACAGATGACGTCCAGTACGTCCAATTTATCTTATATAATACTAATTTATTATATTTCATCTCATTCTTGTTTCACATTGAAAAAATTTTGCTCAAGTTCATGTTACTCGACAAGGATCTCTGGATATTTGGTTTCGACAACTTATTTTTGATTTTATTGGAGGAGGGCCCAACGTAATTGAAACTAACATATCGGCTTTCTGGATTTTCTGCAATGGAATATAATGAAAGTGAAGTTTGTTTACGTTTTTAAATTCGATTAATCGGTTGTTCGATTCTTGGGTATATTATTTTTCGCAATCTCTTTTTTCTTATTTATTCCTTTTTTGAATCTTTATGTAAGAGTGATATGGTAAATGCACTAGGGATCATTGGGTTGTAGGATCTATGAAATTGATTGGGTAACTTATTTATTTATTCGATCTTCCGGATACAAGCGGGAAAGACCCAAAATATTTTACATATAAACTATAAATATTATATAAACAAAATCAGAGATACAAGATAAAAATAATCAAGGCAGAGCATTACAGAAATACAACAGTATAATCATATTGAGGGCGACAACTTTAACGAGTCAGCAGCACGCATCAAACTTCTTGAGTATGAAAATAACCGACCAGAATGGTTCTAAAACTTATCAGAAAATACATCTGTATTTGAAACGTAAGATAATCTATTGTAAGTCCTCAAGGATTTATGGAGGGCTGAATTCAGAAAGTAATAGGTACTAGCCTCTACTCCACGAAAAAGGTGTTCGTGTGTCGAGTTTTATAACGCGGAACGACCAATCCTATATGACGAGAAATATATATATTAAGGTGGGCCAAAAATAATTTCTAATTTTTTTTTTCTTAGCTACCATGAAAATTTCATCCGACATGAAAAAAAACAAGTTCTGGTAAGACCTGAGCTCTTAATATTAATATTAAGAGGTGCCTCATCGATATTTTCGATTTCCCATTTAAATAACACAGGAAATTTTGATTTTTTTGTTTGGATTTTTAATGTACACAAACAAATAATTGTTAAGCGAGAATCAATACTTATTTTTATAGGAAATTTACCGATCTACAAAAAAGGTCTGAAACATTTTTTGGCTGAGTCAACTCATTCAAAGTTATTCGTAGTTAAAGACCAACAGAAAATTATAAAAAATTATTTCCACAATTTTTCATCTTATACTACAAATTGATGGCTAATAAACATAACAAATCATATTTTTTCGATTTATCTCCTCTTTATTTAATTAATTCATAAAATAAATTCATGCAATCTTGTCTTGCTGAAATTAATTGTTAATTTTCATTACTATTTAATAATAATGATAATTATAATGACTTAAGCGGTAAAATACAAAAATAGTAATGAAAATTAACAATTAAGTTCAGCAAGACAAGATTGCATGAATTTATTTTATGAATTAATTAAATAAAGAGGAGATAAATCGAAAAAATATGATTTGTTATGTTTATTAGCCATTAATTTGTAATATAAGATGAAAAATTGTGGAAATCATTTTTTATGATTTTCTGTTGGACTTTAACTACGAATAACTTTGAATGAGTTGACTCAGCCAAAAAATGTTTCAGACCTTTTTTGTAGATCGGTAAATTTCCTATAAAAATAAGTGTTGATTCTCGCTTAACAATTATTTGTTTGTGTACATTAAAAATCCAAACAAAAAAATCAAAATTTCCTGTGTTATTTGAATGGGAAATCGAAAATATCAATGAGGCACCTCTTAATATTAATATTAAGAGCTCAGGTCTTACCAGAACTTGTTTTTTTTCATGTCGGGTGAGATTTTCATGGTAGCTAAGAAAAAAAAAATTAAAAATTATTTTTGGCCCACCTTAATATATATAATCAATTTGATTATTGACCAGTTTGAAGGCGAAAGCAACATCATCAGCTATCTTCCTGCGCTGCTCCAGGGATATTTAATTCAATCTTCGATGCAACTCGCAGACATTCAGTACAGAGGAAAAGAATCGTGCTTGGCAGTGTCTGATGAATCTCCTCTGAACACCCCCAGCCTAAGCGAGGGTTCCATATCACTGAGCCAAATCCCAAGACACTTTTAACATAGGCCAAATACAGCGTACGCAACACAACTGGGTTCCTGAACTCGTACGCAGTCTGAGGACAAAACCAAGCATACATTTTTTCGTCATATGGTAAATGTGCTGCTCAAAGGGTAGTTTCAAGTCCAAGATAATCCCAAGATCCCGCGAATGAGATTGTATGCTTGGAAATTTCTAATATAATCGACATGGCAGTAGGAGATTTTCCATTGGAGGTAATAAAACAACACTTGGAAAATTCAAAAATAAGTGATTCTCTCCACAATAGAGAGTAGAATGATCCAAGTTCTCCTGGAAAAGTGATCGGTTGGAGAGATGTAAAATCGATCGGAAAATTTTCCGATCGTCAGAATATCAATGTACTACTCTGTCAAGAAAGTACCGGGAATTTTCAATTAAAACAACATTTTTACATTTAATCGTCAAAATTTATTGAGTCGCCTTCAAAATAGGCTCCATTTGCTCCAATACATCTATGCCAACGGCACTTCCAATTATCAAAACATTTTTTATAGGCGCTTTCCGGGATGGACTTTAGCTCTCGCGCCGAATTTTGTTTTATGGCTTCAATCGACTCAAAACGTGTGCCACGAAGGGGCAATTTTAGTTTTGGGAAGAGGAAAAAGTCGCAGGGAGCCGAATCCGGCGAATACGGTGGTTGCTGAAGCACGTTTGTTGAGTTGTTGGCGAGAAAGTCAGTCACAAACGTAGCTCGGTGAGAAGGGGCGTTATCGTCATGCAAAATCCATGAGTTGTTCGCCCACAAATTTGGCCGCTTCTTACGGATACGCTCACGCAAACGTTTCATAACGCCTGGGTAATACTCCTTGTTTACCGTCTGACCCTCTGGAACGAATTCGTAGTGCACCACGCCAAGGATATCGAAGAAAAAAATGAGCATCACCTTCATTTTCGAGCGGCTTTGGCGTGGTTTTTTCGGTTTCGGCTCATTTTTTGCCACCCATTCCGATGATTGCTGGCTTGTTTGCATATCGTACTCGTAGACCCAGGTCTCATCACCAGTTATAATGCGTCCCATGAATGTAGAATCGGAATTACAGCGATCCAGCATGTCTAAAGCAACCTGTTCGCGATGACGTTTTTGAAGAAAATTCAGGTCTTTCGGTACGAGTCGTGCGGCCACCTTTCTCATGCCCAAAATATCAATCAAAATCGTACGTGCGGACTCGTGGGATATCTTAAGATCATGTGCTATCTCTCTCAAGCTGGTACGACGGTTTTCCAGCACCCTTTCCTTAATTTTATCGACGTTATCTTCGATCGAAGCCGTCGATGGGCGTCCGGAACGAGGCAAGTCTTCGACCACTTCACGACCGTCCTTGAAGGCTCTGTACCACTGATATGCACGAGGTTTCGATAGAGCATTATCACCAAAGGCCTTTTGCAACATTTTCAATGCATCGGCACACGAAAATTCATTTGCAACACAAAACTTTAAACAAATTCTTTGCTCAACGTAATCACCTATAGTAAAAATCGGCACGCACTCTGACATACACTCTGACTTAATCAGCTGTTGCAAACACACTAGTTGACAGATCCCGCTCAAGCTTGGCATAGTAATTAAGGACAGTGGTACCAACCTAGGAAAAAAAATTTTTACCATCCTCATTGCCCCGCCAGATTTAAATTGATAATTCCCGGTACTTTCTTGACAGTAAATCGGAAGCACTTAGCGACATCATAAATGTAGAGCAGAAAAGGTAATGGGCCAAGATGTGAGCCTTGCAGGATATCCGATGTTACGTGTGTATCTCGGCCCAATACAACTCGCTGAGATCTATTCCAGACTTAAGACTCGATTCCATTTCTGAGGGAAACTGCATATTTTTGCACATATTATGTAGGCAGGTAAAATCTTGCTTAATGTGTTCGATAAAAATAACAAATCCTACTAAAATATCACCTACCTATCGTAATCAGAGGACTATAGGTTTAGTTATCAGTATTTATTATATATCTACAAACTGAGGAGTATTCAAATATTATCCATCATTTAGTTATACGGCTGTTTTCAAAGGTAACTTTTTCATTTCGAGGGTAGTAACTTCTCAGAATTAAATATTTTAGATATAATCACCTAATAAGAGCAATGAGCATTGCATAAGGAATTCCTTATAAAATTCCATAAGATGAGATTTTGCCAATAATTTTGATTCTTAGCCATAATAAGAACAAGTCAATATTCATAACGAAATGAATTGAAATACTTCAGTCCTGATTTTACGTGGACACGCGGATATGAATGTGATTGAATTTTTACGTCGAAATTTTAATCTCGCTTTAGCGTTTGAATTAACACATACTTTCAAGCAAAGCCGCGCATACTCATTGGCGTCGCCAGAATCGGACTTGAATTGCTAGTAATCGAGTTCCACTGAAAGAGCTTCTAACTCTGCCCTCTTAAACAATTTGTGGAGGCAATTTTTGTAGAAATGATTCATTTTGTTGAGTTTTACTTTATTTTAGAAAGTCTCAAATTTAAAAACAGCCTGTGTATCCAACAAGAGAAGGATTTATATTGAAGGGAATTATATCAAAAAACACGTATCAATCAATAACTTGAAAATATTTCCCAATATATACAAAAAACTGCTTCAAATTTGTATTTGCAAACAAATCATTCAAATTAGTTCAATTAAAATTCAAAACAAAAGTATTTCAAAATTTTAAATATCATACAGGTTTATTCTGTTAACCTCCTACAAATTTCAATTGGAAAAAAAATTATTCACAAACTTCTTAGAATAAAATAAAATTATCATTTTAAAGATATTATAGTATGATTCACACTTTCAATCTATTTGAAAAGTGGTAAATTTGTTTTCCCCCAAACTAATTGTTTACTTCTTAACCCGAAACATATTCGTCACTTTCTCGAAAACTCAAATTATAAACAAACTTCGAAATTGTCAACTTTTCCCGCTTCAAAATTTTCCTAATAGGACTCAGTTGCAGCGGATTTCGTCGATTCTCTCGCGAATGAAATTTTGAACCCTCGCGGGCGGAATTCCGAAGTGGTTGAATATTGAGATCGAATTTCTCAATAGTTACGAAAGAAGTAATAGAATTCCCTGAGAACTTTCAAGAGTTTGACGAAGTTAGGATTCAGCAAAACTTTCTGCTGAGATAGCGATTCAAAACGCGAAATATACTTATTCCGGAATTAATCAGACCAATGAATAAAACATTCTTAGTTTAATAATAGCAGACCTCTTTCAAAAAATAATGGATAATCTCGTATATTTCTGCCTAGTTTTATGCATACATTTTGAACACCTATTAAACCTAAATTAAGATCATTAAAATAATTCACGAAATAAATATAAAAACAACGAAAACCTTTTGAGAAGCTTTAATCCATGATTTACGAAAATTCCTTATTTCTGTCATTCTGACTTTATTTAATCGCAACCGTGATATTTTTTGTGGAAATATGAAGGGTTTTCTAATAAGAGGTTTCATTTGGAATGGCCCGTTATCTGGACAACTGACACTTTTGAAGCTGCCATGTTTTGACATTTGACAAGTAACAACTACACCATTACTCAAAATGGCTTTAACTACGCACTACAATTGTTAACATTCACTACCAGAATGGTGAACATTATGCAGGCACAGTTCGGAAAACTGAAGCACTTTGCGTCTTCGTGAAGCATATTCTCGGCCGGCAATAGTGAACCTGGTGGGTAATGTTTGAGCTGTTGGGACAAGTTAGTAATGTGAAGAATTGAAACCGTGTGCTTCACTCAAGAACAACTGAGAATATTGCTGCTGCAGCCTGTAGTATTGAAGAAAACCCAGGTTTGTCCATTCTTCACCAATCTTCGGAATTAGGCATTTCACAAACGACGTTACACATATTTTGCATAAAGACTTAGGGCTTAAGGCTCTTAAAGTTAAGTTAATACAAGAACTCAAGGCGGTCGATCACCTGTAAAATCATCTTCCGTGATAAAGCTTATTTTCACCTCGGAGGCTACGTTAATAAGCAGAATTGTCGTAATTGGAGTTCAGAAAATTCAAGAATGATTGTTGTAAAGCCTCTCCATCCTCAACATATCACTGTTTGGTGCGGTTTTTGGGCTGGTGGTGTGATTGGACCTCACTTATTCGAAAATGAGGCTGGTGCGACTGTTACGGTGAATGGATTGTACTACCGAGATATGATAAATGATTTTGCATAGCCGGAATTTGAAGATATTGATTTGGACGACATTGATTTTCAACAAGACGGTGCTATGTGCCACACGAGCAATAAAACAATAGCAATTTTACAATAAAAGTTTCATGATCGTGTTATTTCTCGAAGAGGTGATCACAATTGACCACCGGGATCTTTTAGAATTTGTCTTTGGGGCTAAATGAAACATAAGGTCTATGCCAATGCTGTACAACTGATTCGAGATCTTGAAGATTTTGTTTTGTGACATTCATGGAAATTTACAATCTACTTTACACAAGTGTTAAGTAAATGTGATGTGTAACATAAGGACATGTAAAAGTTATCAAACATTATTGAAACTTTTTCACAGTACTTCAATTGAAGTCAGTTGGCCAAGTCCTCTGTAATCTTCTTTCGTTGAACGGCTTTTCTGCTAGCTACTCTTTAATGTTGTTTTCATGCCTTTCCAGATTTTGGTGGTATTTTCTTGAACGTTTTCGGATTTCATCGCTAACGAAAGGAATCTTCAAATCATTATTAATTGTCAAATTAGGAAATTACCAAGGTGCATTTGTTAATGAATGTAGTATTTTTGATTGAAGTTGCTGTATAGTTTGAATACTGGATGTCGTAGCACATACCCAGATTAATATCTCATGTTGGAGAGATAGTTTTGATTTTCTGCCCATGAGCCAATACCTTCGCTTAATTTTTATGTTTATTGGTATCTTTTTATCCTGAATATGTTGTTTCCTAGAAAGGCGTTGGTCCAAGTGCTTCTGTTTCAACTGGAATTTGTTGTATTTTAACTGGCGGTCATATATCTGTTTTGTTGGTGAATGTAACTTGTACGGATTTTGTTTCATTTATGGTAAGGCGCCATTTTCGGTACCATTGTTCTTGTTCATCCAGATGTTCCTGCAGGTTTTTGGAAGCTGCTGCTATATTTTCATGGGATGTCAATGTCGCTAAGTTGTCTATGCGCTTGTCATGACTAGGACCCTAGTTTCGTCCCGGCGAAATGGAGGGTTAAGTCTTGGTGTCTAACGTAATGCCATTTCACGCCAGTCACTGGACCTGTATGGTGGAAGATCTCCGAATGTGGCCCTAGTTTTGCCGATCAGGTGAAATGGAGGGCTGAGCCGGTTGATTAACTCAGTGACAAGGGAGTCTGTCGCAGCACAGGGCTTCTCCCTTAAAACTGGCGTACTCTACCCTATCACAGTATGAATCTCCGGATTCTGTGTAATGGCCGAATGCGTTATGTAGCATACTGCGTTACCTCAGGGGGGTGGTTTGCCCACAGGTGTTACTTGTATCACCTGGCCACCCCATTGGTGTTGGACTCAAGGGGGCAGTGGTTGAAAGTCCGCATGCTGGACTGGGGAGTATTTCATTTATCTGTACGCAGACCCCCATGTTCGGGATATTCTCATGAAATGACTCGAGGTTTAGCGGGACTTGACGGTTTGACCGGCCTGTCCTGGCCCCTGGATCAATGCGTAACGATTTAGGGTTTGTGGATCTTAACGAAATGGCTCCGCTATTAGTGCTTGACGCCAAGATCAATCAAATGACCTCACATGGGTTCGGTGAGTCAGGACGTACAGGCCGCTAGACGGTGCTCGTACCAGGATCAATTGTAGTCGTCAATCTTGAGTTTATCTTAGTTCATGGGACTGCGTTCGGGTGGATGGATAAGAATTCCCTCCGGCGGGTGAGTTGCGTCTAAAACCAACTCGAGTACAGACCTGCTGAGCCAGTAGGGGTTGGATAGTGCTTCGCTGCTACCAGTCAGACGGTTCTGGCTTTCGAGTCGGGGCCCAAACTGGAAGCTGGTGGGTTCATCTCTTCGGAGGGGTTCTCGCCACGCGCGATGATATGGCGTAATCCTTATCACACTTTCTACCTCTAGGGGTGGACTGTGGAGACTGCTGTGTAGTCACTGGGAAAAAAGGTATCCTCAAATAGCCAATAACTATTCTGGTGGAATTCACGTGTCGCTAAGTTGTCTGCAAAAGTGGCCAGTGTAGTGTTCTGCTTTTCTTATCGGATGTAAAAAACAGATGAAGCAGTGGACATAATATACTTCCTTGTGGAACTCTGAGTTTAACTTCAATCGAGGTAGATATAGCATCGCTATATTTTACAGCAAAGTATCGATCGGAGAGGTAGAACCTCAGAAACCCATAGTAGGGTTGTAAAAGGAGCTTCTTCGTTATTACCTGGGTAAGGATTACCTAAGGTGAATACTTGTGACAAATGTGTTGCAAATAAGTTTGATTTCTCCTTATCAGACTTGGCCCATTCTCCATTTATTTGTTTGATCGGAGGTTTTATTGTACCTTTTTGTAGCCTTTCAGATATTGTGATCGCCGTTGTTGTCTATATTTTGAATGTGGTGCTGGAATTGTAAGTTGAAATGTTCTTGTAGTTTATGGACTGCCCTACCCAAGCGATTGTACTCTGCTTTGTTCACCAAATTGTGAGATCTCTGCCATCTACCTCTATATAGCTCGTCCTTTTGGAGCTATCAGTTCACGAATTTGCAACGGTATTTTCTCCTCTGTGCGATTATCTCTTGGTTGATATGGAGTGCTTTCCCGGGCTGCATTCTGAATCATATCTGCTATATGCTTTAAAGCTGCGTTCAAGTCTGCAGAATCCTTCAGTTTAATATCGAAGCATATTTTCTCACTAAGTATTCCCTGAAAGATGCTCCAGTTTGTCCTACATGTTTTAAGAGTAGTTTTAGCGGCTGTATTGAGGGTTATTAAAATCGGTGTAGGAGTCGATTCTATTTGAATGTAGTTATTTCTTATACCATTCGTGATGAAAAAGTCCAAGTTGTCTGGGATCTTATTGGTATCAGTCGGCCAGTAAGTTGGTGTTCCAGGTAACACCACATCTAGATTTCTGGTTGTTATAACATTCATCAAATTGCGTCCTTTGGTTATTAGTCTTGACCCCCGTGACTGTGCCTTGCGTTCCAGTCTCCTTTCACTAGAAATCTTTGTTTACAGTTTTTGGAAAATTGGTCATGGAAAATTTCATGAAAAGTATATGGTGCTGCAACCGTGGCCGTGGCGGCCATTTGGCTGATATCGTTTTCCATTGTTAATGGCATACCTTCTTTCCCTGTACAATGAAATAAACAGCCATTGATTTCTATTAAAATATACTCTCTTGTTTTCATATCAAAATTAAACATTAAACCCTATAGTTAACAAACAGAAATGAATTTTGCCTAAGAGATCCATGAAGATATTTTTACAAAAAATTATATCGTGAGTCCCATTACGCAACAGATATTATTCAATTATTATTGAATTCCACATTGCTTCGAAGGTAAAAAAATAGTCTGCTCGTCAAAAGTTAAGTATATTGATTGATACTGATCCTACTTACTGTTTTTTCTATATTTTTTTTTATATTCATTGGTTATTGGGGGTTATTTGTTTTGTGTTATAATATTTTTCACACATGTTCATTCCTTCAGGGGAGTTAAGTGTAAGAATAGTCAACAGACTTAACTTCTCTGGAGGATTAGACAATATTTGTGAACAAATTGTACAAAAGGAGATAAATAAATAAAAAAAAAATCGTTATTGTCCGAAGATGCATATTTTCTATATCATCTTGATTTTTTTTTCAATAACATGAACCTTTAACCCTTATAGAATTGTCTTCTGGTTCGTTATGAAACAAGTTTTGTCAAATTAAATAATTTTTTGTCCACGTGTGTCTGAAATGTACATTTTTAAGATTTTCTTCTTCGGTCTGTATTTCGTTTTTGGATATTAAAAATCAAATGTTCCTTAGGATAAGACAGGTTTTATCTGAGAACGATGCCAACAGCGTCCATGGGATTCTTGAGGCTGGTCTAATACAAGTGTAAGTAGCGAATTTCTTCAATATTAACCAAAGTATGATATCACGTTTACGGACAAGCTACTTTGCCACTGGGACTGTTCGTCAAAGTAAAGATCCAGATGTGGTGAACTACGAGCTACAACGCCAGCAGAAGACTGTTTTTTAACTCTTTCGGTGAAAACATAGCCTTCCAGCAATTGTAGAATGGCAAGTCAATATCTGCCACAGGTTCTTCAGTTTCCCTACGTAAAGTCAGAAGACATCTCCATTAATTCGATCTCATATCGGGACGCTTGTTGAGAACACAGCGTCAAAGATTAGAGTGGCCCACTGGCGAGACGAATGGCGATAGGTAATCTTCACTAACGTGAACTTCGCATTTCATTCCAATTAAAATGAACTATCAGAAAGTAACGGACTACTCCATCTAATATTCACTAACGTGACGTTGAGACGGTCCCTAGGAGGCACTCAATCTCGCTCATTCTCACTTTTATATAAGTGTATATTTCTCCCCATCATCTCCTATTGTGCTGCGGCCTGGTTCCATCGAGTTGAGCATTCCCATGGCAGAAGGGTTATCCTGTCTGCACAGAGGCACTTCTTGCTCTTGGTTACGCACTGTGGCTACGGCGACATTACAGGTGGCGACTGGAAGTATCCCGGCGTACTACTACATACTATATCGAGCAGCCCACTACCATCTAAAGAAGGGTCTTCCTTTCAATTTTGAAGACACTTCTCTTCCTGCTTAATATTTCTATCGGCTCAGAGGATCGGTCTCTAGTGGTGCGCCGCTGCTCCGGGTCGTACTTTGAGGCGTTATTGTCTCGTTGGCAGTTGGATTGGGAGGAGTCCGAAACCGGTCGTTGCACCTTAGGCTGGATCTCGCTCGTCAGGTTTGTCCAGAACAACTCCTGGATCAGACTAGCGTTTCCACTGGTTTGCTTTATTTCAGGTCATGGCCCATTCAGGGCAAACCTCTTCAGGCTGGGTCTTGTCGGGGATGATTCCTGTCCATGTGGTCACTCACAAACTAGTGACCATATACTGCGTGTCTGTCCTCTATTTCAGGATCTACGGATCCGCGTGTTTTCTCTGGGCAATCTGTCTGATCTCATCTTATCCGACTTCTGCCGGGTTAGAGTCAATTTCTTGGCGGTTTCTTCTTTCACGGCTAATGCTGTCCAACGTCTGAACTCTTGGCATGTCGAATGATTTGGGACCTGGAACGGCAATGATGATATCGTGCTAAACCGTCAGTAGAGAGTGTTTTATACACTCAGTGACTATCTTGCACTACTCTGAGCGTCAGCCGTATTCACTAACAAAAAGAAAGACGATTCTGCAGAAAACTTTTATTTATTCTTTATAAAATACCTATTTATATTTTGAGAATTCATACTGTTTGAAATGAAACTATTCAATTCAGAAATAATGATGAAAACAAGTTACTTCGAATAAAATTATTAAAAGAGGTTTACAACAGGGTTTTTTCTCCAATATCTCAAATATCAAGCAGAGTGATTCTCCTACACCCTCCATAAATTTTAATTCAAAAAAATTTTTTGGAAATTTCATTGAATAAAATGTCTCAGAAGCACTTTTTATTTTCAAAAAATATAAAGTATTAACAAGCATCCTACACTATTGATAGAATTATTAAATAAGCTAATTTTCACAAATTTCATTCGTTTCGCTAACAGAGTAGCATATTCAGTTAAGTGGTATATTTTACATTTTTGAATAACTTAGTTTTTAGTCTTATAATATTAAGCGTAGATAGAAATAATGTGAGAATATTGTCCGAAAATACCCAGCATATTCAAACCGATGCAGTTGCTTCATAATCATGGAATAAAATTTGATTTTCATAATGTTGTTATGAAACAGCTGTCTGCAAGATTATGTCCGATATTTCATCATTCTATTATATATGTCTTATAATGAAGAACATAGTTCTTAGCCCATTTATTTTATTTAATTTCCGAAATCTTTAAAAAACTTTCCAAAATCAAAATTTGTAGATAGGTGTAACAGAATTACTCTGCTGGATATTTAGGAAATTGAAAAAAACCTTCACTTAGTAATGAACCCCCTCTTATTCATTATATTCTGTATAATTATACTTTGTTTTTCCACTCATGAGCGCAGTGTATGTTATACAGGGTGTCCCAACCAAAATTTGACCCTACCCAGAACTCAGAAATGAAGATTTCAAAAAACAGGCCAACTTCTGTTTTGAGGGGGACGCATTTCCATCTTGAGTTTGTTCCGAAAAAACACCCCCATGAAGGTGGCATCAACCGCCAACATTTTTTGAATAAGAAAGAGATATCGAGTGTTGGTTAGTTATGTTCCGTGAACAACCCACTTGAAATTTTTTAAATCGGTTCACTATTCACGAAATAATGTAATATAAAAATTCAAATTTATTATTATAGTTACCCTCAAAATTTTACAGGGATTGTCACAGAAATATATGATGATGTACATAAAAAAAAAGATTGTAAATATGTCATACTAAAATATTTCAACTTTAAAACCTACAACAATCAATAAAAAACAACACAGCAAGTAAACGACTAGAACTGGTACTTCATGAACTTATCCATTGAATAAAATGCACATTCAGTTAGAATCACTTTAACTTTCCGCTTGAATGTTGTAGAATGTAGTGTTGTTAGGGATTGTGGAAGTCGGTATTAGATTTTCATTCCATTAAATATATGGGTGTTCTGTGTCCGCTGCAGTCTATGTCTTGGGGCAACAAAGTTCTTCCTATACCTGGTGGCATGACTGTGAATCGTTGAGTGTGTCTGGAAATTATCCCGATTTTTGTGCACATACATAAGACATTCTAGGATATAACAGCATGTTAAAGTAAGTATTCCATATTTCTTAAAGAGCGGTCTACAGCTAGAGACCTAGTTTACTCCCGCTACTAATCTTAAAGCTTTTCTGTTTTAGGAACACTCTTTCTGCCTGTGAAGATGCAACCCATAAAATGATGCTGTAGCTCATCCTGCTGTGGAAATGTGCGTGATATGTAAGTAACGCTTCTTTTTCTGTGAGCAAGTTTTTTATTCTTCTTATTGAAAATAATGCTGTTGATAGTCTTTGGCACAATTCAATTATGTGCTTCAGCCAAGTTGAATTTCCGCTGATTGAAACTCCAAGCAGAGAAATACTTTTTGGTTCTTGACGTTTTGTGCTCACGATCAACTCCTGAGTTTTCTCTTTGTTCACTTTCATGTCATTTGAACTAAACCATTCTATCGCATCTTTGACTCTTTCATGAGATTTATTCAGGAGTAGATTTCTGCCCTTGGCTCTGTTCAAAAATGTTGTATCGTCAGCGAAGAGGGTCTCCTCATCAGCACTAACGTTATATATCAGGTCATCGATATATAGGAGGAAAAGAATAGGCCCGAGCACAGATCCCTGGGGAACTCCTGCAGTAATTTTCATCTTGGGATTACCCTCGAAAGGTGATGTTGAACAGACAGCTGAACCGCCCTATCTCAAGAACCTAAGAGTTTTGAAGAATCCAAAAATAATTTTCAAGTTCTTTATTAGGGAGAAAGAATTCCTATGATGACATTGTTTCGAAAACAACACCTGAGGGTGGCAATAACCCCCATCTTTTTTTGAAAGGAAAGGGATGGCGGATGTGTTTTAATTAAGAATACTTTTTTGTTCTCCAACTATTCTAGTTGAAATTTTCAAATTCGATGATTTTTTTAAGCAATTTGATATTGAACATTATCAGAGGGGTAACTCAAACAGAAACTCAATACATTCAAATACACCAGAAGAAAATCAAATGTTTTTGAAGTATGAATATTGTTTTGCCATTAAAAATAAAAATTTGAGAATTTCAACTGCGATGTTTACAGAACAGAAAAAACTTCTCAACTAAACCACATTCAACATCTCCTTCCTATTCAAAAAAATTTGGGGATTGTTTCCATTCTCAGTTGATTGCTTCGGAACAATGTCGTCATAGAAATTCTTTCTCCCTAATAAAGAACTTGAAAATTATTTTCGGATTCTTTAAAACTCTTAGGTTCTTGACTTTGGGTTATTCAACTGTCTATTCAACATCATCTTTTGACGGTAAGTTCAATATTACATTATTTCATGAATAATGAACCGATGTTGATTTTTTTTTAACTGGGATGTGTACAGAACATGAATAACTTTCGAACTAATCAACACTCGACATCTTTCCCTATTCAAAAAATGTTGGGAGTTGATGCAACTTTCATGGAGGTGGTTTCGGAACAAACTCATGATGGAAATTCGTCCCCTTCAACACAGAAGTTGATCTGTTTTTTAAAATCTTCGAAAATTCTTCGTTTCTGAGTTCTGCGGGCGGCAATTTTTCGTTGGGACACCCTGTATATAACTTAATCTTGAACATAACTTTTTCGATGTCTGCTTATATTCTACAGACGAACACCAAATGTGAATAATTTTTTTGTGTTGAAACTGTAAGCGGTCATTTGTCTTCTGGCATCGCCTGAGTAATGGTTGAGTTGAAGGGATATTTATTTTTTATTGATTTGATTGGCTGGTTGCGTTTTTTTGTGAAATTCATTTTATGTGCATTGAATCTGGTTTTGATTTAACCTCCGGTCAGACCTATATACAAAGTGTTTTCAAAGTTGAGACCAGAAGGTAGAATTCATCAAAATAAACCGTTTCAACAAGAATCACCTATGGAAAATATTCGAGTTATCAGGGCTGAAACCCCACTCAGTAAAATCTGATTCCCAGCAATTTGAATACGGTTGTATTTATTCTGGTGACACCAGCGTACATACTGCCTGGATTAACAGCTTGTTTCAATGGCTACACTGAATAGAGATTAAAATTTCGATGACCATTCAATGGATGATATTTTTTACATTCATTCATCTGTGGGAAAATGTGTATTTGAATATAAAAAGATAAAAGGATCCTATAGGTGGATAATGATGGAGGACATGAATTTCACGTTATCTAGCGATAATTGAATCCGCCATATGGTTTCCTTTTAATAATTGACATGCTCGATTTTTGGATGGAAATCACTTATTGGCAATTCAGAAAATCCAAATTTTTCTTAATATATGTATGAGAATTGTATGAGAAATATGTTTGTAGCTCTCATTATATATTTTTTCTGAAGAGTTTAACCCCCTGATATGAAAAAAGTTACATTTGGAAACACTCAATATAATGAAACTGTTAATAACGAAGTTCGATTGCCAATTTATGCGCATTATACATTTTTCGAAGTATTCATCTCTGCACTCACTGAACTGAACACTCTCGTATATCGAGGGTTTTTCAAGGCATATCTTCCTGCTGCATTTTGCTTGATTTCTCTGAATACTTTATATTTGAATAAATATGTAGCGTCGTTCAATTAATTCCCGAAAGTCAAAACAGCTATAAATACCACAGGATCGTTAGTTTTTAGTGAACTGATCTTTGACATAACATATTCCATCACAATCGAGTTTGAAGTATAGAGAACGTATCTCTAGGGTTGAAAGTACTAATATTTTTTGAAAGACAGTTTTTTCAAATTTGTTCCTTTGAATATTTTATAGGAGTAATTTTTAGTGAAATGGTTTATTCGATTAATTTTACCTCTTGTAAATAAGTCTCAAGTTTGAGAACACTTCGCACTTGCTATTGCAAGTTGAACACATTAACTCATAAAATCCTGATTCATGTAGATTTTGGGTTGATCTTTCGCATCTAATAATGAACAAGACATTTTATTTTTGGTTTTATGATAGGGTAAAGTTAGTTTGCTCCTAGTTAACTAAATCGTCTCTTACATTATGTTTAATACCGTCTTGCATCTACTGGTTTCATAGTTTTAACCTTAATTATTTACAGGATCTGTCTAAAATTTTTACAAATTCAAACATATAAAATAAACACAATACTATTAAATTAGGTTACTCTGATTTTCACAAACTTTTATTATTATTTAATACAACAATTGTTTCGTTATCTAAGGTGGAGTATGGAGTACCCCAGGGTACTGTCCTTGGGCTTCTAATTTTTTAAAATATACTTGAATGACCTTTTTTATTGCCGATATCCGGAGAGATTACGGCGTTTGCTGACGATACAGTTATCTTTTATAGAGGGGAAGGTTCGTGGCTACTGAAAAAAATTGTAGAAGAAAATCTCAAAAAAGTGCTGAACTACTTCGACTCTAAGCTGTTAACCTACAATCCGGAAAATACAGTCTATATGCCCTTTTGTAATGTCCCATATGGATTCCGGAATACACAGGGCTCTCCATACTTCGAGAAGCTAACATCAATACTGTGAGGATGGTAATTAAAACTAAATATTTGGGTATCGTCATAGACTATTGTTTAAGATAGAATTACAACATTAACAAAAAAACTCAGAAGCTTGCTACCTTTGTATCGATTGTGCTCTAGATTTTGTGACGCCAAGCAGATGGATGTTTTATATACAGCACTCGTTCAGTCTTTGCTCTCGTATGGTATTTTGGTCTGGGGGGGGTGCCACTAATGTTCACATGAAAACAATTGAACTGATCCAAAACAGATTTCTTAGGATACTTATGAGAAAAGATTTTACCTACCCGTTAGATGATCTCTATGAAGAATCTAATTTGTTCGATCCTAGAGAGCTATACTGTGCTCGTATTCTTCAGTACCATTTCAAAACGAAGAGTAACCAAGACCTAGTATCCCACCACTACGGAACACGGAAGTTATTTTACAGGCAATAACTTCAGAACAGCTCTATAAGAAAATAATAAGGCAACGGCTTTTTCTCGGTCGTAAAGCTCAGTTAGTCGATGTGAAAAACGCTCAGATTTGATGAAACCGAACATATTGGTGGACTCCTCGATTTCTGTTAAATTGTATTGGAACAGCTTCATCAAGAAATATTTTCAAGTTCAAATAGCCATTCACAAGATTCGTCTTAAATGGTCAGAGTAAATATTAACAACAAACAATTACACTTAGTTCCAAATGGTCCTTATTATTATCGGACAGAAAGAAATTATATCAAATTTTGTGGAGAATGTATAAATTTTTATTTGAGAAGAAGAATCTTGTTTTTGCAGAATTATTGAGATAATGTGTAACACTATTTTGTATTCTTTTATATAGGGATTAATAAAGCATTATTATTATTATAATTATTATCACAGTAGCATCTTCAAGTAAGTTATTCAAAATGTAAGATACCACCTACCTGAAGTAACTGTGATAGCGAAACAATTGTTGTATTAAATAACAATGAAAATTTGTGAAAATCGGAATGATCTCATTTAAAACGGATTTTCATTAAGTAAAAACTTATTCAATCAAACAAATATACAATCAGAATATTTCTAAAATTCAACTTGGTATCCACTAGAATTCGAACGACATAAACTCCTCCATGAAGTTTAATCCATTCTTGGCGAACAGAGTCTTAATCCTGCTCTTGAAAGTCAGATATCCTAGTGGAATCATATGCTTCGGTAGCTTGTTGAACAAATTTATCGATAAAATGTAGATATTCTGAGTCGCCGCCAACCTATGAATTGGATTTACAAATTTGTCCCAGGGTCTTGTTAGGATTTTAGGAGGCAGTCGAGTATATCACAGCGTGGTGAATTGAGTATCTCGTATTGAATGAAGAATGGTCTGCAGCTAGTGCTCTTGTCGACTCCCAATAACCTTAGAGCATTCTTCTGTTTCTGGAGAACTCTTTGTACATCTGGGGACGACCCCCACAGAATTGCATCTTACATTTAATTTTCATATCGCGGTTATTTCTTGATTACGGTTGAGAGGTTTGCAAATTTAAAAAATTCTATGAATCGATAACCGATTTGCTGTAATTTTTTGTGAAGAAGCTATCGAAGATCACGAAGATGGGGCTTTCTCGCTAAATCTATACTTCATCTCCTTTTACGTATGAGCCATTCAATTGACCCTAGCCTAGCCTTCTGGAATATATATCTCTCCATTTTTACATTTCTCGTCTCTGTTTTCTCCTCTTTGTTTAGGTGAAACTTAGTCTACACAACCTAGGGTCCTTCCTTTTACGTCGACAAACACCACCACAATCAGGTATCCCAGAGACGTACGCTTGAAAAAGAGGTCGAGTACAAGTATTCGAAAGTAATAAAGTAGTCAAATCATTATTTTTTGTAATTGATGGCAGAGATTGTTTTCAAGACACACAGACATTTATAAAGGTCTGTGCTTTCTTAATGATTGTTAAGTTGGGTAAAAATGTTGTCCTAACCAGTAGGTACTTTTTGAATGTGAAACTAATTAAGGGATAGTTAACAAAGAAGTCTTCAGGAAATTGGGCATTAGTCTCTAGTATGGGCAGAAAAAAAGATTATCACTCCTGTATTCGCCACAAGCCGAGTTCTAGCGCGTAAATCATCGAAACAACCAACAAAAGTTGATTCTATTCCACCAACTGACTTACACAGCTGTCGCAGTTCAACGGCACGCCATTAGAGCTGCCAGAGAATTAAAAAATCGCCCGACATGATTCAGCCAGCGAAAGTTAGACAGGCACAGCCATTTCGGCTTCGAATGATGACACGTATTGATTTATGAAGTTATATGAACAGGAATTTTCGGGAATTTCCGGCTGGAACTTCCCGAAACTGGCGAATTGTTCGTGTCGTTTGGATGTAACAGTCCGATGGAATTTTTATTGGGTTAGTTTTTCATCGAGTTCGATAAAAAAAGTAGTAGTTCGTTTCCTCGCTTTTGAGAATTATTGTAGAGTGGGGCATTTTTGTAGTCGATCGTGTTCGTAAATACAGGGGTTTCCACGATGTCAGCTTAGTAAATGAACCAGACAACGAAGCAATAAAAAAAAATTGAAGATATAAATAAATATACTACTCTTCTAAAATATTTTTGATAATGCAGCACTGCAGTTCTATCAGAAAATATTTAAATGGGGCACCATGCATATAACAGCTGTAATGCCTCAATCGAAACGTCTGCTTTTGCGCCAGGACATAATATCTTTGTTCTGTAGGTTTGGAGCAAGTAGACATTCAAATACTTATGTTTAAATAAATCATGAAACTTTCAACTTATTTCTGTCGAACTTTTTGTTCGAATAATGAAAATTTATTAGTTTTGGAGTACTAACTTCCTCCATCAATAATCACATGTGCATATGAACCTTAAGGCAACCTTTGAATATATTAACTGTGAGAGCGCTATGCCTCAAATTTAGACATAATTGATTGAAATAACATAAATAGAGGTTAATTCTTGATAGAAGATATATAAAATTATTTGAATATTTTAATATTAGCCTTCTACATATTTAATTTCAAAAAATTATATTTAATAATTATAACTTCTGAAAATAAATTAAAATAATGTCATATAAGTACCACTTATATCAAATGACATATAAAATAAACATTCATTATAAGACATCTAAATGGTATAACAAAATCCAATAACTTAAAATTGTTAACCAAAATCCTATAAATTAAATATTTTGAACGGACAAAATTTTTTTTCTGCTGATCAATCTTATGAAAACAAATATCTTTCAAAAAGGTCTAACATAATCTTAAGAATTTCATCATAAAACTATCTTACTTAAAATATTCAATATTATTGGATATCTACCTAAGTATCAAGAATTAACCTCTATTTATGTTATTTTATTCATAATATATAATTATTTGGTTTCCTTAACATTCTTTATACAGATAGTCCTTGTGCTATAACAGAGGCCGTTAAATTATCTTTCAATCTTTTAGATAGAGGATAAACCACTGAAATATTTATCTATAGTTACCGTTACACTACATTCAAATTTTTCATATCCATGTACCAGAAATTTTCTAAATTGTTGAAGGGTGAGTAAATATTTGTTTTTGATTGATGTTATATTTATTGAATATGAATTATTTGAATACTGACGAAGCAAAGTCTTTATTCAAACTTGTTTTTCAGTAATGTTTTTACATATCTTGAGTTTTTATATAAAGTAACTTAGTTAGATATCCAATAATATTGAATATTCTTAGTAAGATAGTTTTATGATGAAATTCTTAAGATTATGTTAGACATTTTTGAAAGATATTTGTTTTCATAAAATGATCAGCAGGAACAAAATTTTGTCTGTTCAAAACATTCAATTTATAGGATTTTGGTTTACAATTTTTATTTATTGGATTTTGTTATACCATTTGGATGTCTTACAATAAATGTTTTTTTTATATGTCATTTGATATAAGTGGTATTTATATGACACTATTTTAATTTTAATTTTAATAACTTTCAGAAGTTATAATTATTAAATATAATCTTTGAAATTAAATATGTAGAAGCCTAATATTAATATATTTGAATAATAATTGTTTAATATACCAACGTTCATTCCGTCTCTTTCTAATAGCAGGTCGACTTTAAATTTCCTACTCTGAGAAAACTCTAACCAATCAGAACATAATTTCCACTCATTCAGTAAACCCACAAATCTAATTACCAATCAATTTCAATATTTCCCGAGATAATCGCATTATTATTTAGTAAACAACTTCATGGCTTGTAGCCATGAATAATTATTTGCATTATTATTATCAGTAGTGATATCCCTAGGACACTGATAATAGACGAGATAATTTTATGACAATCGAAAACTCGTTCCTTGATAACCGAAGGCTTGGGGCTGTTACCAAGCAACGAGCTTGAGAAATTTGTCATCAAATTTTTTGACAAATTCAATCGCGTTGTCATAGTGATTGATAATTGCACTTAATGCAATTATCAGTGTGATGTTGACATGATGAACAATTCTGCACCCAAACAAACCCGATAAGGTCATGTTGATCGCTGGACTTAATTAGCAGACGTTTCGGACTTGTTGGTTTTCTTTAGTCTATATAGTTTAGAATTGTTTTATAGAAGTATGTTACATTGTCTCAATTTGTAGAACTTTATATTATCATCGCTCATACTACTTACTAATGAAACTTTGTACACTTCAGCCGAATTAATTTATTTGAATAAAAAATAAGAAACCTTCGAAATCATTTCACCTATTTTCACCATATTATAATCGGCGTTTAAAGTCGCCTTCATAGATTTCTTGGTCAAGACGAATCTTATAGGGATGGAAATAACGTTTCTTCAAGATCCCCAAAATACTTGTTCGTGCAATCACTAAGGCCTCTGCTAGTAATGTTTGACTACCAATGAATCAATATTTCACACATTTAATTGTGACCCGATTTTCGGGAATTAACTATCACATCTTCAGAGAGCTGAAGAAGTTACAAGCAGGACACGTGAATTCTACCAGGTTTTCGTATTGGCATGACGAGTATAGCTCTTTCACCAAGTGACTACTCCGCAGTCTCCATAGTCCACCCCTAGAGGTAGAAAGTGTTATAAGGATTACGCTATATCATCGAGCGACGCGAGAACCCCTCCGAAGAAATGAACCCACCAGCTTCCAGTTTGAGCCCCGACTCGAAAGCCAGAACCGTCTGATTGGTAGCAGCGAAGCACTTTTCAACCTCAACTGGCTCTGCAGGTCAGTACCCGAGTTGGTTTGTGACGCAATTCAACCGCCGGAAGGAATTCTTTTCTTATCCAAGCATCCGAACGCAATCCCATGAACTAAGATAATCTCAAGATTGATGACTTCTATTGATCCTGGTACGAGCACCGTCTAATGGCCTGTACGTCCTGACCCACCGAAGCCATGTGAAGTAATTTGACTGATCCAGGCGTCAAGCACTAACGGCTAAGCCATTTCGTCGAGATCCAAAAACCCTAAATAGTTACGCCTTGATCCGGGGCCAGGACAAGCCGGACGAACCGTCAAGTCCCGTTAAACCGAACATGGGGGTCTGCGAACAGATAAATGAAATACCTCCCTAGTCCAGCATGCAGACTTTCAATCACTGCCCCCTCGAGTCCAACACCAATGGGGTGGCCAGGTGGTACAAGTAACACCTGTGGGCAAACCACCCCCCCGAGGTAACGCAGTATGCTACATGACGCACTGGGCCATTACACAGAATCCGGAGATTTATACTGCGTTAGGGTAGAGTACGCCAGTTTTAAGGGAGAAGCCCTGTGCTGCGACAGACTCCCTGTCACTGAGTTAATCAACTGGCTCAGCCCTCCATTTCACCAGAACGATAGAACTAGGGCCCCATTCGGAGATATTCCACCATACAGGTCGAGTGACTGGCGCGAACGGCATTACGTTTGGCACGGGGCTAAGCTAGGATCATAGTCCTGACAAGCGCCCCCATCTCGTCAAGATCTAATGCCCAGGAGGCGTAGCAAGCAGGGCGGGGTATTTTATGCATATGCAGAGGTAGAAGAGGTGATAAAAACAGGTTAAACAGAACGCTTAACAACTATTAGAATATCGGCACGCCAAAGAAGATTGGTAAATAAATTCTACTTATTTAAATTCTCAAATATTTTGGATTTACGCAGATCCGCACAGTCATTCATTATTTTGACCTTAGTTTCATTGTGAAATAATTTGAAGATTTTAACGGATTCTAAATAATAAAATTTCTTTTATATTGATTCTATATGTGAAATTTTAAGATTTTTTACTGTAGGAAAAGATTGGCCTTTTTCTAAACAAGGGGTGGCAAAAGTAGAAGTCTGTTTATTTTTTATGAAATTCTTTGTATGTTCCTTGAAACTCGTCTTGTCTGTCCTATATATTTATTACTGCACGCCGAACAAGATAACTCATAATTTCCCGATTTGTGTATATTTGGAGTTGAGTCCTTTGCGTTAAATAATACGTATGATAATTTGTTTTGTGTTTCGAAAGCAATATTAATATCTAAGTTTGAAAAAATATTGGCCATTTTTTGACTTATGCTACCGAAGTACGATAAAGAAATGAATTTCTTGTTTCCTTCAGTTTTTATGATGGAATAAATCCGAATTAAATTATCTATTTTATTGGAGTTGAAACCGTTGTTCGCGGTTATTGATTTTATAGTTTGGACTTCAGTTTCGCGGTTATTTTTTGATAAGGGTAATGCGAAAGCTTTATGGATCATCGATTGATACGCTGAAATTTTTTGTGAATATGGGTGATTGGAGTCAATAGGAATATATATCCGTGGATGTGGGTTTTTTTAACACGTTATATTCTATTTTACTATTCGAGTGTGATATCGACAGGTCTAAAAATGTGAATGTGTGGAATATCAATTTATTAGCAGTAAAACATAGTATTTTCTACAACTTGCGTTATTTATGACTAACTACCAAATAGTAACGGCTGGAACAGTGCAGTATCTAAATTAATCTCAACTGAATCCTATTTTTGTAATTTAACCGTTGGAAATAAAGGCGTTTAACAATTTCAGTATTTCTCAAATACTCATTTTGCAGTAATATGAATCATGTTGACTGAAATTATTCTAAATGAGAATCTCAAGAAGTCAATTATTGAAGAAACATCTTGCAGTTTATGATTTTGTGGTTATTGTTGCATCTTTAAACACACATAAAGTACTACGAAATAAGGAATAATAATTTAATTACTAGAAGCAATTGATAAACGATTTGGGCATCTTAATTTTTATTCTTTCAGAAACTCGCCCAATCAATGCACTTCAGCTATCACTTCCGGAGGGTGTTTTACATCGAAAAGAGTGCCAAATAGGAACTCTCTAGAGCATTCATGAATAGAATTTTAAAACCTTAAAAATGATGAGCCTATCGACCCTAATGCCACTAAAGATTCTTGAGGTTTTTCCACCCCTCTTGGAGGTACACTCACGCATTTGCAATCAAATGAAGTCCCTCTCTAAATAAAAACTGACCTATCATAGCGTTTTCCGTAAAATCGCATACTCACGAAAATGGAATGTTGTACGTGAGCCTTTCTGTATAAGTTGATAAGAAAGTAACAGTAGTAATGAATAAAAGTGACTTCACCCGATGTTTATTATACATATATTTCACAAATTCATTATTAATTTTAGGAGTAGAAATAAGTTTTTCGTGCGGTTTTGACAACAGATATCGCTACTAGTTTGTTATTTCACTGTTTCATCTGGCAAAACCTCAATTTTTGAGTGTCATCGTTAGGTTTTCTCTTCAGTGTCTGTCAATTTACTGAAATGTGAACAGCATAGTTTCCGTGTGCTCTGAAAATGTCAACTTTTTTACTGAATAATGTGTTTTTGCGGGGAGTTTTATTTCATAACTTCAATATGTAGAAAAAGGCTGTCGAAAGTCATCGTGTTTTAGTGGATGTTTATGGTGACAATGCTGTAGTTGAACGAACGTTTCAAAAGTAGTTTGCCCTATTTGAAAGTGGCAATTTTAATTTGGAAGACTAAGAACGACTCGAAGCACCACCAAAGCTTAATAATGAAGGATTGGGAGCAAGACTCAATGAAGATCCATCACATACGCAAAAAAAAACTCGCAAAAACACTTAAGTTATTCAACCAGCCATTTACCATCGTCCAAACGCAATGATATTAAAGGCAGGAAATTGGGTGCCGTATGAACTGAAGCCTAGAGACGTCGAACGCCGTTTTTTCACGTATAAACAACTACTTCAACGGCAAAAAAGGGTTCTGGCATCGAATTGTGACTTGCGATTAAAAGTGGGCCCATTACGATAATCCAAAACGTCGGGGAACGTCTGGATATCTCATCATCAACTGTCAAGCCCAATATTCATCCCAAGAAGATCAAGTTGTGTATTTGGTGGGATTAGGTGGGTGTGGAGATCCTACAATCAAACGAAAGGATCACGGACGACAATTGATGCGTCTGAGCCGAACACTGCGAGAAAAAAGGTCGCAATACGCTAACAGATACGATAAAGTTATTTTTCCGCACGGTCACAGGTTGTGTAGTCCGTTAAAGCTCACTAAGAATCGCTCCAATGAGAAGTTCAACCCTATTCAGATAGTCCAGACATTGCTCCTTCCGATTATTATCCATTCCGATCGATGCAACCTGACCTGACTGACCGATTCCGATAAAGTCAAAAACTGGTTCGAATCATGGAAAGCGACTACAGAGCCGGTCTTTTATTGCTATGGACTTCGTCACTTGCCAGAAAGATGGAAAAAAGTAGTGGATAAAGAGGGACAATACTTTGATCTTTGAACATATTCCCATTTTTCACAACAAAACTTAAATTTTCGACCAAAAACCGCACGAACTGATTTATGCTTCTTATAGTTTAGCATTGAAAATATATTTTTTTTCATTTCATTTCAATTTTCTTTATCTCTAATCCCTAATTATATTTTTCGGAGCACCCACCAGAACGTACTGAAAGTAAAGTAATTTAAGGACAAATGGCGGCAAATTTTCCTTCCACAGTAGTAAAAATCAAAAATTTTATTTACGATCCCCTAACTTTGACACAAAACTCTGTAGCCTGCGCATACACTGGAAAATATCATTCGTAAATTTAGGTTAGGGGCTTAGCGTATTCCAACGATTCACTGTTTCATAACTACGGCCAGGCAGGCGATAAAAATGGAAATATACGACGCCCCTGGTACATTTTAATATTAACCATTTTAGAGCTCGTTCAGGGACCGTTGCTAGAAGTTCCGGGTTGAATTTACTGCGTCTGTGGCAGGAAGGGGCCTTTTTGAGGTTGATGAGGATTGAGAGGATGAAAATATTGTTTTAGGTTCGCAAATATTAAGTTTGTAAACAACAAGTCAATTATGAGTTACAGAATTTCGGATGTAAATGAATCTTCTTCAAATGTGAACGTGGTATAAAATCACCGGTTCATTGCTTACGTCTAAATTGATTTAATAGAAGTAATTCTGTATTTAAATGTGAACTAATGGCATGAAGGCTTATGCTTGATTTTGTGGAGATGAAGTAATAAAATATTCTCTTCCATTTCGGCAAAATGTTCACACATTTCAATAGTGTATAGAATTTCGTTCAGAATATCCTATGTCCACTTTTGTATTTAGTTATCTTCACCTTCTCTTCATTTTCATGAGGTTTTCTGTTTCATCTGGGGAACAATTGTAAAATTGAAAAAAAATTACGTTTGGTTGACTTCTGGATGACAGAAAAGAGAATTGATATTAAAAAAAGGTTATTCTGATTTTCACAATTTTTATTGTTATTGAGCGCGGACAGCACAGTGGTAGAGCATCGGGCTCGTGACCGGAAGGCCCGAGTTCGATTTCTGTTCAGGTGGAAAAAAAAATTTCTAGTTGGACAGTTATTCTTCTATAATTTTAGTTTCAAAATTTTTTTTTTAATCTTTCAGAATTAAATTAATTTCTTATAAGCACTGCTTATATTTAATAGACGTATAAAATCAAAATTCATTAAACAATATCAAATGGAATGAAAAAAACCCTTTGAACGAAACATTCAATATTACTTATTTTTCTCAATTTTAATTAACAATTTATATTTCTTGGGTTTTTTTATTCCATTTGATATTGTAGATTCTGTCAAGAAAGTACCGGGAATTATCGATTTAAATCTGGCGGGGCAATGAGGCAGGTAAAAATTTTTTTTTCTAGGTTGGTACCACTGTCCTTAATTACTATGCCAAGCTTGAGCGGGATCTGTCAACTAGTGTGTTTTCAACAGCTGATTAAGTCAGTCGATGTCAGAGTGCGTGCCGATTTTTACTATGGGTGATTACGTTGAGCAAAGAATTTGTTTAAACTTTTGTGTTGCAAATGAATTTTCGTGTGCCGATGGATTAAAAATGTTGCAAAAGGCCTTTGGTGGTAATGCTCTATCGAAAACTCGTGCATATCAGTGGTACAGAGCCTTCAAGGACGGTCGTGAAGTGGTCGCCCATCGACGGCTTCGATCGAAGACAACGTCGATAAAATTAAGGAAAGGGTGCTGGAAAACCGCTTGAGAGAGATAGCACATGATCTTGAGATATCCCACGAGTCCGCACGTACGATTTTGATTGATATTTTGGGTATGAGAAAGGTGGCCGCACGACTCGTACCGAAAGACCTGCATTTTCTTCAAAAACGTCATCGCGAACAGGTTGCTTCAGACATGCTGGATCGCTGTAATTCCGATTCTACATTCATGTAACGCATTATAACTGGTGATGAGACCTGGGTCTACGAGTACGATATGCAAACAAGTCAGCAATCATCGGAATGGGTGGCAAAAAATGAGCCGAAACCGAAAAAACCACGCCAAAGCCGCTCGAAAATGAAGGTGATGCTCATTGGTTTCTTCGATATCCGTGGCGTGGTGCACTACGAATTCGTTCCAGACGGTCAGACGGTAAACAAGGAGTATTACCTAGACGTTATGAAACGTTTGCATGAGCGTATCCGTAAGAAGCGGCCAAATTTGTGGGCGAACAACTCATGGATTTTGCATGACGATAACGCGCCTTCTCACCGAGCTGCGATTGTGACTGACTTTCTCGCCAAAAACTCAACAAACGTGCTTCAGCAACCACCGTATTCGCCGGATTTGGCTCCCTGCGACTTTTTCCGCTTCCCAAAACTAAAATTGCCCCTTCGTGCACCCGTTTTGAGTCGATTGAAGCCATAAAACAAAATTCGGCGCGAGAGCTAAAGTCCATCCCGGAAAGTGCCTATAAAAAATGTTTCGATAATTGGAAGTGCCGTTGGCATAGATGTATTGGAGCAAATGGAGCCTATTTTGAAGGCGACCCAATAAATTTTGACGATTAAATATAAAAATTTTGTTTTAATTGAAAATTCCCGGTACTTTCTTGACAGAGTAGTATAATGAATTTTGATTTTATGCGTCTACTGAATACAAACAGTGCTTATAAGACATTAATTTAATTCTAAAAGCTTTAAAACATTTTTTTTCTGAATCAAAATTGTAGCAGACTAACAGATTGAATCTGTTTCGATATTCAAAGTTTGTAATTATCCTTCTATCAAGTAAAAAACCGCTTCTCATTATTTTATTTTATTGTTATGTTTACTACAATGGTAAACCTGCCTCATTATGCTTCTGCGATAGCGAAATAATTGTTGAAAACACAACAATAAAAATTGTGAAAATCAGAATAACCCCATTTAAATATTATTTTATAATTTTATGATGAGGTGATAATAGTGGGTGCTATATATTTTGTTTGTAATAAATAAATGTTTTTTCTAGCCTCGAGAAAGGAATAATTCCTTCCGAAACGTCGGCAAAATTATAATTGATTATTTTGCCCAATTTCCTGCGATAGATTGCTCAAAAAATAATTATATTGCAATATTTCGCTATGTTGTGGAAAAAAATGCCAAAATATTTTAAATATCAATCAGAGGAATTCTCTGAAACTTCTATCAATTTTAATCTGAAAAATGAGATTTTTTGTTAAAATTTAAGTAGACATAAGCAATTATAAAACTTATACGTGAAAATAAAGTGATAAAAGAATCAAATGAAAACATAGCATATTAATGGAAAATAGATCACATATCATCTATAATACTTTTCTAGAAAATGAGCTAAATATTTTGAAAAGACATTTTAAATTTCCATGGAGCAGTTTTTGGAATATTATTTGATATTCATAAGCTGCATCGGGTGAAGTTTGCTGGGTAATTTCGGTCAATACTCTATATTTACTTTTAATTCTTTTATTCGTTGATTGTCGCGCATATGATAGTTTCATAGGTTTACTGAGGTGTTAATGATACATTCAATTCAAAAGAATTCTCAATTCTAGTATAAAAGTTGTACAGGGTTCGTAAAATTATTCTGATTAATATTCAAAGTAATGAAAAAATAACTTCCAAGTAATATTCAATTGATGTTTATTCATAATGATAATTAATCTTTTCAAGGATGCAGTTTTTTTATTTTAAATCTGTCACCATGTGTTCTCTTCGCGATAGTTGGTGTGGGGGAACATGGAGTTTTATAAATGCTGAAGGGCTCGCCTTACACTGTTTATTTCAGTTCGTTTCTGATCAGAGATGTATTGAGCAGATGGTATAGGACATATTTTTGATTGATTATTTTTATTCAACATCCAAATGAACTCCGACTGAAGAGAATGTGTGGCAATTTTAAACGCTTTTATTTATATTTCAAATATTGAAAGAACCCGTCCAAATGATAATCAATTTATGAAATGAATAGAGGTTAATACTTGATAGGAGGTATATAAAATTATTTAAATAATTTAATATTAGTTTTCTACATATTTAATTTCAAAATCTTATATATAATAATTATAATTTCAGGAATTAAATTAAATTAATGTCATATAAGTACCACTTATATCAAACGACATATAAAATAAACATTCATTATAAGACATCCAAATGATATAACAAAATCCAATAAATGAAAATTGTTAACCAAAATCCTATAAATTAAATATTTTGAGTAGACAAAATTTTTTTTCTGCTGATCAATCTTATGAAAACAAATATCTTACAAAAATGTTTAACATTATCTTAAGAATTTCATCATAAAACTATCTTACATAGAATATTCAATATTATTGGATATCTAAGTTACTTTCTATGAAATCTCAAGATATGTAAAAACATTACTGAAAAACAAGTTTTAAGAGAGACTTCGCTTCGTCAGTACTCAATTAATTCATATTCAATAAAATATAACATTAATCAACAACAAATATTTACTAACTTTTAACAATTCAGAAAGCTTCTGGTAAATGAATACTGAAAAATTTAGATGGCGTGTAATGTTAACTCAAATAAATAATTCTGTGGTTTACTATTGATCCAAAAGATTGAAAGGCAATTTAACGGCCTCTGTTGTAGCACAAGGTATAAAGAATGTTAAGGAACTGAATTGTTTCAGCCGTTACTATTTGGTAGTTGATCATAATTAAAACAAAATGTAGTTGCAGTTGTCTGATGATAGGATAGTTCATTTCCCGAAACTCGAGCCACAAGAAAATGTGTAATATATATTTTTTGGTAGTAAAACATAGTAATTTCCACAATTTGTTTTATTGTTCAGGAAACCAAATAATTATATATTATGAATAAAATAAAATAAATAGAGGTTTATGCTTGATAGGGGGTATATAAAATCATTTAAATATTTTAATATTAGCCTTCTGCATATTTAATTTCAAAAAATTATATTTAATAATTATAAATTGGATTTTGTTTTATCATTTGGATGTCTTATAATGAATGTTTATTTTATATGTCGTTTAATATAAGTGGTACTTAAATGACATTAATTTAATTCAATTCCTGAAGTTATAATTATTAAATATAATTTTTTGAAATTAAATATGTAGAAGGCTAATATCAAAATATTTAAATAAACAATTTATATTTATTTAAATTCGACAATATACTTGTTCCATAAAATTATACCTCTTTAAGTACCACCTAATCATAGATCACTCATTGAAACTCAATACGGACGATCACCACTCTTAACTGCGTGAAACAATCCCTGAAAATAGTTTCAGAATAGTCGGATTAATCCCGATTCAACCCACAAATTCCCAGACGGAATAAGGGCCTAGGAGATGGAGGTAATTACAAGAAACCATATTCGATTCACGCCCTGAGCCAAGATTTAGAACACCATTTACGTTATAATTGGCCGTTATTCATAGTATATCTCCGCTTTTCAGTGATATTTTGTTTTCGAAAGTAGGATAGGTTTAATGAAAATTGTTGAGAAGAAATATTTTCGGATTGTGGGAGACCGAGAGCGGAATGCCTGAATGGAATGGAATGCTCAGGAATAATGTTGAAAGGAAATGAATACTGTACATAAAATAATATTCGACTGCTCTTTCAGCAATTTCTGATCTAGGAAAATTTTTCAAATAATAGTTCAGTATTATTTATCATCATTCGATAATAAATTTTTTTAATTTTTTTTTTTTTTTTTTGAAATAAGGTTATTCTGATTTTCACAAATTTTTATTGTTAAACTCACAACAATTGTTTCGCTATCACAGTAGCATCATCAGGTAAGATCACATTTTGAATAACTAAGCTTGTTTCCGAAATCCGTGGCTATTTATATTACAGTAACTACAATAAATTTTTATTAGGCACTAAAACCCAAAAAAGGGTCCCTGCAAATTCCAGCTTATCTGAATATATTTAACAGAGGTGAGCTATTTAAATCTATTTGTTCGTTAAGTAATTTTCCAATTTTATTATGTTTATTTATCTCTAGGGATTCTAACAGATTTAAGGCATAACTTTTGCTTTCTATATGTAGAATTTCAAAGTTATGGTTGAAATTATGTCCTGTTTCTAACAAATGGTTGGAATATGTAGAATTGCTTTTATTGTTGAGGAAACTCTTCAAATGTTCACACATCCTATGACGGAACGTTCTTCCAGTTTGACCTATGTAAATTTTAGGGCAATCACCGCAGGTTAACTTATAAACCCCAGATTTATCATTCTTATGTGTGTAGTCTTTATTATTTTTGATAAATTTACTCAAGTTTAAATTAGTTTTGAATGAAGTTCTCAAATTATATTTATTTTTGAGGTATGTAGCAATTTTCTCAGAAATACTTTTAGTGTAATTTAAGAAAATGTATTTAAAATTTTCTTTTATATAAGGAAACACCATATTTAAAGCTATTTTATTATTTTTATTCATCAATAATTTGTCTATCAACTTTGGATCAATTCCGAAGTTGATTTAAATATGGTGTTTCCTAATATAAAAGAAAATTTTAAATACATTTCCTTAAATTACACTAAAGGTATTTCTGAGAAAATTGCTACATACCTCAAAAATAAATATTATTTGAGAACTTCATTCAAAACTAATTTAAACTTGAGTAAATTTATCTACACATAGTTTCGTATCGAGTATTTTTTCCAGAGTGATAGAAATTCAAATTAAAATACAACCCATTTAAATTGAGACCAGTTTTTTTTTATTTGAAAGATAATTTTACGACATTTATGTTTTAAAAATAATTTCCGGCATATGTCCAACACGACTAGCTCTGAGGAACCGCATTCGACCAGTCCAAATGTGGACCAATTTTTCGAGTAATTCAGGCCTTATTTCATCAATAACACGTGTTATATTGGCTTCCAAAGCGTCTATTGTTTCTGGTTTATCAACATAAATCAATGACTTGACATAACCCCAAAGAAAATAATCCAGTGGAGTTATGTCGCATGATCTTGGAGGCCAATTAATTGGATCATTTCTCGAAATAATGTTATCGCTGAGTCTTTCTTTCAGTAAATCAATTGTTACGGTAGCAGCATGATCTTGAAGACCAATTAAACACTTCTGGGTCGATACCATTCAAATTTTGAAATAACTAATCATTGATCATCGATCTGTAACAAGCACCATTTACTATAACATTAGCTCCAGCATCGTTTTTGAAGAAATATGGACCAGCGTGTAACGCACAGCATACAGTGCATTTTTCAGGATGCAGTGGAGTCTGCAGAACTTCTTGAGGATTTTTTCACTCTATATACGGAAATTTTGCTTGTTTAAATAGCCGTTCGACCAGAAATGAGCTTTATCAATAAACATAATTTTATGATGAAAAAGTGGATCAACTTCAAGCTGTTCTAGGGCCCAATCAGGAAACAAATGACGCTTATTATGGTCAAGTGGCTTCAGTTCTTGAACCAGTTGGATCTGGTTATCAAGATCTTTACGCAAAATTTTCCATGTGGTGGATGCACAGAGTTCAACTTGTTGTGAACGTCGACGAAAAAACAAATTTGGAACATCATTAACACTTTGACTTACAGCAGCGATATTTTCTTCTGTACGCACAGTTCTTGTTGTTGTTGTTATTGTTGCATCGAGTAGCGAAAATGTTGTCCGAAATCTATCGATAGTTCGACGAATAAGCTACTCTGGTGGACGATTATGTAAACCATAAATTTCACAAAGTGCTCTATAAGTTTGGCGAATAGAACACTGATTTTGAAAATAAATTTCAATAATTTGTAAACTTTGTTGCGGCGTGAGACTTTCCATGATAATTTGTCAATGCTCACTGTACAGAAATGTCAAAACAACATGGCTTCTACCTTCTGTCAAATCAAAGTTATCCCTATAGAAAGTTACTCACTCTAAAAAAAAAACACCCCATACTTCCACGCCGAACTTACTGCGTAATTTTGTTTTTCTTATCGGCGATATCAACGTCCATTTTTGAAACTTTTAGCTGAATCTGATTGATTGATAACTTGGTGGCATTAAAAAAGTCGAATGTTGAACTGCCTGCTTTTCTTTCGAATAAAATAGTATCAATTAATTTTGGATGATTGTTCATACCTGGAGCAATTATTGGCGCCTCGGATTGTGATTTTTTGAACTTACGTGGTTTTGTCTGTAAAATTGTTTCTTCTTTGTTGACATTTGGTTTACATCTCACGTACTGATTTATGTTAATAAAGTTTATTATATCGGGCCAATAAAGGCGAAAGATTTCGGATTAACTAGGACGCAATCTCCTTTTACTTTCATTACATTTCCATTGGAAGAAATTGAAACTGGTTCTCGTTCGACGACGTGAGTGGAACAAAAGGAAATTTTAAATATCAAGATACAGCAGTAGACCTCCATCAGTGAAGAGGAAGGATCCGAACACATCGTTTCAGGCAGTGAATGGTTGAAGCTGTGTCTGAGATTTTTTTTGATTATTTGCTCACTGTATATTTCCAATAAATTTGAAGCAATAAAATATCATCACATAATGATGGCAGTAAACTTCCGAATTATTAAAAATGATTTGAAGTAAAACACTTCATTTCCGCTTATTTTCATTTTTCAGCGACAATTTTTTCGTCAATTACATATTGACTTCGTCAGGTGAGTATGGTGACTAACTACTTTTACAAAATCTTTCTCCTTAAATACAAGTTTCACTAAAAATACGTGATAAAATGAAGTTTTCGAGGAGTTTATTAAAAAAGTTTCAACAACGGAGAACGGTTCACATCTGTTTGGTCGTTCAACAAAATATTCATTTTATGATGCCGGTTTATTTCCATCGCTTCTAAAAGGTCCAATCTATTGCATTTGTTCTCGAAATGGAGAACTTCAAAGTTATGGTCAAGATCGTGTCCGGATTCTTGTAGATGCCTGGCATAAGTGGAGTTTGATTTATTCTTAACGAATGAATTCTGGTGTTCCTAGATCCTACTCTCAAAAGATCTACCCGTTTGGCCAATGTATACATATGGACATGTACCACAATTCAACCTATATACTCCTGATCTCTTGTTCTTATTGACGATATCTTTATTATTTTTTATTAATTTACCTAAAGAATTTATTGTTTCATATGAGATATTGACATTTCGTTTTTTCTTTAAATATCTAGATATCTGTGCAGATTTTGGTCCTATGAATGGTAAGCAAATAAACTTTTCATTTTTTCTGATATGTGGACAAACTAATGACATAGACTATTTTAGTTTAACTTAATTCAATAGTTGATCAATAATTGATGGGTTATACCCATTATTTACTGTTACTTGTTTTATTATATTCGATTCTATTTTAAAATTCTCTTGTGACATAGGTACATTAACTAGTCTATACACCATACTATTGTATGCTGCTAATTTATGGGATAAACGATGATTTGAAAAAGAATGTATTGTGCCGTCTGTGTGTGTTGGTTTGCGGTAAATCGAAAAATTTTGTCTATTGTTAATTTTAATTATTTTCAAGTCTAAAAAATTTATGCTGTCATTTTGTTCTTCCTCGTGAGTAAATTTTATCGTAGGGTATACCTGGTTGATAAATTCTAAGAATAACGAGAGTTGTCTAGACGTACCGACGAACAGGCAAATAATGTCATCTACAAAATGGTACCAATAAATAAATTGCTCAAAAAGCGGGTGCTCTTGTACTTTGTCTTCTAGGAATCCATAAATATTTCAGCTAATATAGGACTTAGTGGATTTCTCATCGTGAGGCTTTCGTTATCCTCATAAAATATTCCATTAAACAAGAAATAGTTTTGTGCAATACATATGTTGAGGATATCCATTATTTCTTGTTTAATTACCGGGTTTGTATGATTTTTCAATACCAGCCTTTCTACTTATTTTATTGTTAGTTTTACAGGTACGCTAGGAAACAGGTTTTTTACGTCAAAAGATATTAGTTTAGTATTGTCTGGGATATGAATATTCTGTATTTTATTTATTAGATCATATGAATTTTTTATCGTTAATTTTGCCTGAGAATTGGTTCCTTTTTGAATAATTTTAATTAATTCTTTAGACAATTTATTTTTTTGAACGACCAAACAGATGTGAACCGTTCTCCGTTCTTGAACCTTTTTTAATGAACTCCTTGAAAACTTCATTTGATCACTTTTTTTTAGTGAAACTTGTATATAAGGAGAAAGATTTTGTAAATGTAGTTAGTTACCATACTCACCTGACGAAGGCAATATGTAATTGATGAAACAATTGTCGTTGAAAAATAAAAATAAGCGGAAATAAAGTGTTTTACTTCAAATCATTTACGATGAATTTCCGTCAAGTAGAGACCGAAACAATCAAGAATTCCGAATTATTTGTTGTGTTATCCGGTAAAAGCTCCAACAAAAACCGATTCCTTTAAAATCTCACCAGACAGCATCACCTTTTTTCTGATGGATATTGGCTTTCGGAATGCTTTGAGCCAGTTCATCTTTTTTGCTCCATGACCTCTTGAGTTTGACATTATTATATACAATCAATTTTTTCTCCATAGTGATGTTGCGCCTCAAAAATAGATCATTTTCGTGTAGTTTGAGAAGCGAATTACGGACGTCTAAGCGACGACAGAAATGTCTCTACATGAGAACATGGGGAACCCATACATCGAGCTTCGTGGTTAAACTCAGGCCCTTCAAGTGGTCATAAACAGTTAAATTCGATAAATTCAACCTCTTACCGATCTCACCTGTTGTTATTCTCCGATTTGCAACAACTTATGCCTTTTTAAGTCTTTATCAGCTTTAACTGGCCTTCCGGAACGTGGTTCATCTTCGACATTAAATTTGCCAGATTGAAAAACCAACTCTTGCACTGGCTTACTGTCAACACATTTTCTCCATAAACATAGGTAATTTTTTTCTGACTAGAACAGCATTTTTACCTTTTCTATAGTAAAAATGTAAAGTATGACGAAAATGATGCTCTCCATATTTAAAAAGGCACCAATCAAAAACTACTGCGTAAAATTAATTGAACTTTTTCACAAATAAGCCTTGCTATATCAGCTCTCAAAGCATATAATGATTATGCGTCTCAAGTGTAAAGTTGGGTTCGACAAATTGCAATGAAATCCTTAATTAATTTCCAGAAATAAAGTACGCAACAGAAAATGTTTCAAGTCATGTACAAAAGAAATAATTTCTCTGAATTAAACGAAGAACGCAGTTGTATGTGAAATGGAAAAAACAAATTGGTTCAAACAAATGAATCTTCCTTATGGAAATGAATCACTTCAGTGTTATCCTAGTGTCAAAATAATCGTGATCTATCTTCATTGCTCCATATTTCACTTGCAGTGGAGAATTCCGATGGATAGTCATAAGCGTCGAGCACCCGAATACACGAAATATTCCAAATATTTATTTCCGGCATAATTACTATTACTGGTCGAAGGCAATTTGTACAACGATGAATTTCATCGGAGTTCAGCATAAACATGTTGGAAGCAATTGATTTGATTTAGACTGTCTCCCACTTTACATAAACATGTTATGATAACGCGGGGGTTATGTAATTGAAAGCAGAGCGCTTCATTTAATCTAATTGTTTCGGTCATGATCAACTCATAGAAAATATGGGGTTTAGAGTAAATATTACGCCAAACCGATATTAATTGTAAACAAGAGTTGATAGGGTATTCCTCGTAAATTAGGTTATCAGAGTTTTTGTCAAAATTATTTAGGACAGATCATATTTTTTGTTTTCACAGAGGCTTGGTTGATGTGGTTGGCAAAAATTGATTTTTCAGTAGAATAGATCATGATTTTTTATACAATGTACTTTTTAACTAGGTGATCAAAACAAGTTGTAGAGATCAATATGTTTTACTGCCAATAAATTTATATTTTACACATTTTATTGTGACTCGAGTTTCGGGAATTAACTGTTCCATCTTTAGACAACTGAAAACTTAAGAAGTGGGACAGGGTATTTATGCATATACAGTTGAAAGAGGTGATGAAAACAGATTAAAAAAGAGAGGGTGCGTAACATCTATTGGAATGTCGGCACGCCAAAGAAGATTGGTAAATAGATGTTATTTATTTAAATATCTCAAATATTTTGGATTCACATAGATCCGTACAGTCGTTAATTATTTTTACGTTATTTTTGCCGTGAATTAATTTGAAAATTTCAACAGACTCTAAATAACAAAGTTTCTTTCCTTTTGATTCTACATGTTAAATTTTAAGATTATCTATTGTCGGAATAGGGATGGGCGTTTTCTAAACAATGAGTGGCAAAAGTTAAAGTTCGTTTATTTTTCATGAAATTCGTTCCATTTTCGTTAATCCTCGTCTTTGAGGAACGTCCCGTCTGTCCTTTTTATTTATTACTGATCGTCGAACAAGTTAACTCACAAACTCCCGATTTGTGTTTGTTTGGAGTTGGGTCCTTGGCGTTAAATAATGCGAGACGAGTAGCGACGAACATGAAATGAAGTTCATGAAAATAAAGAAACTTCTACTTTTTGCCACTCATTGTTTAGAAAACGACCATGCTTTCCCGACAATAGAAAATCTTAAAATTTTATATATAATGGGTGTTTCAATAAAAGCGCACCATTTGAATTGCGCGCCATATTTGACAGTTATAATGTCACTTGATAACGACGTGACAGAAGGGAGTTGGTGAATATGGATCAGTACACGATGGAACAACGCGCTCTGATTGTCAAAAATTATTATCAAAATGGTGAAAGTTTAATTGCCTCTATTGGTAAAGTGCGTTTAATATTCGGTCAAAATAATGTGCCTTATTCATCTACTGGAAAAAAAATCAATAAATTCGAAAGTACTGGTTCGGTTAGTAATGAGAAACATAATATACGAGCTCATAGAGGTCGTTCAGAACATCACGGCAGTTGGACATTTCAACAGGCACTCTTCAGCTAATTCTCACTAAAGATTGACAGCTGCATACCTATAAAATCCAACTGACTCAACAACTTCCGCCAGTAACCATGAACAGCGAAGAGAATTCGCCAATTGGATCCTTGAGCAACCTGCTGATTCTGCAAACAAAATCATTTTCAGTGATTGAGGCCCATTTTCACCTCAATGGCTTCGTTAATAGGCAAAACTGTCGCATTTGGGGATTAGAAGATCCACGAATGATTAATCAGAAAGCAAAGCATCCACAACCGGTCACTGTATGGTGTGTATTATGGAATAATTGGACAGTTTTTCTTCGAAAACGGAGAAGGTATGCAGTAACGATGAAAGGTGAACGTTATCATGCTATTATAACACAGTTTCTTGTGCCTCATTTGGAAGCTATTGATCTTGATGACATGTGGTTTCAGCAAAACGGTGCCACATGTCATACTGCCCATGGAACATTGACGATCTTGCACGAGTTTTGCTCCTGGCCGTGTCAATTCCAGATTTGGTGACCAGAATTGATCTCCACATTCTTGCGATTTAACGCCTTCAGACTTCTGGCTGTGGATCTGAAATCACAGGTTCATACCAGTCAGCCTGCAACAGTCGAAGCCGAAATTAGACGCTGTATCAATGAAATACCACCACATACTTGTATTCAATTAACATTATTGAAAATTTCGCCAAAAGGGTACGCATATGCTAGCACAGCCGTGGCGGTCATTTACAAGATATTTTGTTTCATGCATAATTTCCAAAGGTATATGTTCTGTATCAAAAAATATTTCGATACTTTGCTACAGAAAACCATGTTTTATTGAACACTGAAATCTTGCGCTCTTATTGAAACTCTCATTAGAATCAAAAGGAAAGTAACTTGATTATTTAGAATCTGTTGAAATTTTCAAACTAATTCACGATAAAAATAATGTAAAAATAACAAATGACTGCACGGATCTATGTAAATCCAATACATTTGAGATATTTAAATAAGTAACATCTGTTTACTAATCGTCTTTGGCGTGCCGACAGTCCAATAGTTGTTAGGCGCCCTCTCTTTTTCAACCTGCTTTTATCACCTCTTCTACCTGTATATGCATGAATGCCCTGTACCGCTTGTTAAGTTTTCAGTATTCTGAAGATAGGATAGTTAATTTCCAAAACTAGAGTCAAAATAAAGTGTGGAAATTATCAATTTATTGGTAGTAAAACATAGTAATTTCTACAACTTGTTTTAATTATGAACAACCACCAAATATCGGGTGTTTTTTTCAGAATGATAGAAGTTTAAATTGAAATAAAACAAATTTTAATTAAGACTGAAGCCAAATTTTTTTTTATTCGAAAGATAATTTTATGATATTTAGGTTTCAAAAATAAATTCCGGCATATGTCTACCATGAGTAGCTCTGAGGAACCGCATCCGACCACACCAATTTTGGATCACTTTTTCGAGTAATTCAGGCCTTATTTCATTAATAACACGAGTAATGTTGGCTTCCAAAGCGTCTATTGTTTCTAGTTTATCAGCATAAATCAATGACTTGACATAACCCCAAAGAAAATAATCCAGTGGAGTTCTCTCGCAAGATCTTGGAGACCCATTAATTGGACCATTTCTCGAAATAATGTTATCACCAAATCTTTATTTCAATAAATCAATTGTTACGGTAGCAGCATGAGGTGTAGTACCATCTTGTTGAAACCAAAATACTTCTGGGTCGATCCCATTCAAATTTTGAAACAAATAATCAATGATCATCGATCTATAACGAGCACCATTCACCTTAACATTAGCTCCAGCATCGTTTTTAAAGAAATATGGACCGATGATGTTCAAGGGCCCAATCAGCAAACACACGACGCTTAATATGGTCAAGAGGCTTTAGTTCTTGAACCAGTTGGATCTTGTATGGGTGTAGACCAAGATCTTCACGCAAAATTTTCCATATGGTGGATGCACAGAGACCAAACTGTTGAGAACGTCGACGGATAGACAAATCTGGATCATCATTAACACTGTGACTTACAGCAGCGATATTTTCTTCTGTACATACAGTTCTATGTCTTGTTGTTGTTGCTTCGAGTAGAGAAAATGTTGTCCGAAATCTATCGCTAGTTACGACGAATAAGCTGCTCTAATGGACGATTATGTAAACCATAAATATAATTGAACATAATCTCACAGTCAGTACTAGGCGTTTGTCACTAAAAATTGAAGATAGAGCCATCTACAGTTTTCAGTTTTGACAGAAAATTAGTTTATTATTTGGCATTAACGAAATATATCGTACTGCTCTTTTTTAATGCAATCGAAAATTTGTATCAAACATTTGTGTGCTGTGCTCCAAATACGGGAGCAGTATTCGAGTTCTGGTCTGATATGGACTTTATGCAGTAGAAAAACTTTACTTGCAGAGAAATATTTCTTAGCTTATCTGCAGGCGACTGCGTAATATCGATCACATGTCCTCCTAACAGATCGATAAGATGACAATCACAGCAAGAATGTGCATGGAATCACTTGGTTGAAGCACTTGGTTTTTCATCATCAAGTCAGAAGTCGCGAACACTTTCAAGAAAAGTTGTTGTTTGGGTTTTTAAGGCATTGCATTGCAGCAAATTCGCTGATTCGATTAGTTTTGAGTTATTCGTTCAGAGAATCGATTTGCTGGCTTATGACGTGAGGCTCAATGGTGCTCAATTATTTATTACTGGCGAAAGGAAACATCAGCTTGCTATCATCCGCGAAGCTCACAATGTGGTTCTTGGTCATACTAAGCAGATTGCTCATTTAAATCAGGAAGAGAATTGGTGATAAAATTGAGCCAGCATTCATGTTGAAACCACGGAAACCGACACCATCCATGTCTATATTGATATACCCGTCGGTGAAGAAGCTCTTCATCCAATCGCAGGGACTCCTGGAAAAACCATACGAAGCTTATTCTCAAGAGTCTTATTCCAGAAACGATCGAAAGCCTTAGATATGTCCAATAACTGACCTAGATTCTTCATGGCGCTACATAGCCCTTGTCCACACTAACGTCACATAGCTAAGAAGGTCACCTGTTGATCGCGTTTGCGAAAGCCACATTATCTATTGCTGATGGGACCTTTGCTCTCCAGATATCTTACCATTTCGAGATTGACCGCTGATTCTATGACTTTCTACAAAATGGATATTATCGCTATTGGAGGGTAGATTGATGAAAAACACTTCCTCCCCTTCTTGGGTATAGATCCACTTGCTTTCGTGGAATTGAGTCCACCAATCACTAGACGAATGATCGGTGGTCTGGAGGTCTCATCCTAGATGGAACACTTGTCATTAATTCAATGTAATTTTTAATTCATAATATTTCAGAAATGCAAGATTTCCAATCTTCTGAAGTCTATAGTAATGAAGATAATTTATCTATTTCAAACGCTTGCCCACCTGACGAGGCGAATGTGATTGCTTAGCTAAAGAATCATTCTAACCAAAAACTTGTCCAAGATATATGCTCCCAACTGAAAAGCAAAATCCGAAGAGAAAAATTTTATTTAATTTTTTTCATTTGGTTGGGAGCATAGAAATGTGAAAACAGATTTCATTCGGAAAATCTGCATCTTTCCGAATTTCAGCAAGGGCACCTTTCTTATGAAGAAAAACCTGAGATTTCATGATTTTATATTGGAAAGGCAAAAATTGAATTTACAAAAATTTTAGGGTTCTTTGTATCATTTTCTTATTTTTATTTCATCTGATCAAGTATCGAAGAGCTAAAGAATGTAGAAATTTTCAATTTTCATTATGAAAGCTTACGGAGATACAATTAAAAATGATTCTTTGAGACCCATATTTGAGGGGCTGAATATTTTTCATGATGCAATTCGGAGCAACGTTCTACAAAGGTTTTCTTTTTTTTTTCATTGACTCTATATGCCCTCAATTTTTAACAACCTATTATAATTAATTATATATCGAATAATTAATATTCAATAATATGATTCTTATTTTGGTAAGAAAAATTTTTATAGGTGTAATTAATAGATGAGTTTTCCATTTTATGGATATTCGTTATGAATGAATGAGGAATAGGATACTTTCTGTATTATTTAGAAGCCTCGAGTCTACCGCAGTTCTCAATTTCATCTTGTCACAATTTCGCCGTTGAAATCCGGCCATTTTAAAATATTGACTTACATTACTTACTTACTCACATACATTGATCCATCTATGGTACAGATTTTCAAGTATCAATTATACGTGATATTGATTTCTTGCATATCACTTAGTGAAACATTTTTAAATTAATTAAGTAAATAAAAACAACTTGGCTTAAATTTCACTGCTTAAGTGAAACTTAAGCTTTTTTTCTATTTACTTAATTAATCACTTATAAGTACTCCTAGTCGATATAGTTCTGTATTTCAATGCCAGGAGCGCTGGTTGCGTGGAGTTTCTGCGTAATTATGTTTTCCTTATCGACGATGTCGACGTCCATTCTGAAGATTTTAGTTGAATCTGATTGACAGATTGATAACTTGGTGGAATTGAACAGAATAAAAGTTGTATTGCCGGACTATCTCTTGATGAATTTAGTATCAATCAATTCTTGATTATTTAGATGATTGTTTATACCTGGAGAAATTATTGATGTCGTAATTTTTGGTTGTTGGAGTTATATAAAGTGGATATCAACAAGCACACAATCATTTCCTCTTTTCCTTTCAATGATCATACAGTTTGCAATAATTCAATAAGTCATTTAAATGACTTTATTTCCATTTTTAAATTATAAAGCTTCCACACATTAAGTTCAATATATTACCTTGACATCCTGCCTAAAGAAGGCCATTTGTAACTAGCTAGCCGGTGATACTGAGAACTCTGAATATGTAACAATCTAGGAAATAAGAACTGCTTTTTCACCTGTTTAATTCACAGTTGGAAATTCAAGTCGGACTCAGTCGAATATAAATTAGACAATTTAGGTAAACATTATAGCGAATCTGCTCGGTTTATGTGCAGAAGTTACACGCAAACAAAAAATAATGAGATAATTGTAAAAACAAAGTTTTAGGCTGATTTGAATGAATATTCAGATCTTCGCTTCCGTTCATTTTTTTGGGGTATATATGCTTCTATAAAGTGCCGATAGCTCACTGACCAGCGCCCTGGACCAGAAACCAAAAGGTCTCTAGTTCAGGTCACGTCTGAATAGAAGAATAATTTCATAGTAAGAAGATTGCAGCCACAATTTCGTTGTTGGGTCAAAACTCAACAGTGCTGTGTCTGAGGTGACGTAAGGGAACAGAAACAACTGAACCCCTAAGTCGCTTCTGGAGAATCTTGACAGAACTTCTAGGAGTATCAGAATAATATCACTATTACAATTATGATAACAAATATTCGACTGCGACATAGCTTATTGACACAAAAAAGGTATCATTCAATTAGAGGAATTCGTGAGAACAAGGACGACAAAGTTAAATTGATTCACCTGATCTATCTCACATTGTGAGGAGCTTTACTTTAATTAGTTTGCTAAAAACTGAAATGAGAAAAGTGGTCGATATCCCGAAAACTTCAAGAATCTTTGATTATTATCATGAAAGTCATCGTGTTTAAAAATGGGACTAGAACAGAATTATTTTGAGAATTGTTATTTATAGAATTATTCGAGTTATTATAAAAATATAGAAGAAATACATTATTTTTTGAAAATCAGAATATAAGAATCGTGAGCAGGAAAAAATTTGATAACCTGGGTGACGTTTATTAATTTAAACATTGGTATAAACGGTAACAGCTTTTCACACAAAAATTTCTTGAGAGAGTTGAATAAATATAATCAATTGTTTCCGTGAATATATACAAGTTTCAAAAAATATATATATATTCATTTTTATATATACCGATTCAGAACGTTCTACGCCGTTTTCTGACACCCAACTTCCACTCTTCTCTAATCGACCATGCATCTCCAAGTATTTCTCTATCTTTCAGTTCCTTGTCAATTATTCCACTCCAGCTAAGTCTTAGTCCAGCATTTCTATTCCTTCCCAAGGATGTCCACAGTAATGTCTGTTTGGGTATTTTATTATCTAGCATTCGCTGAACATGCCCATATCAACTAGGGTGGATCAAAAATATCGATTATTTTTTTTTACAAGTGATACGGAAAAATGGGTTGCTAGACACATTAAAAAAATTCTCACCAAACATAAGCTCTTAATTTTAATAGGAAGATCATCCGCATCGCAGATTTGTATTTTTTTCTCAGTCCAATAGAAAAAAATTCATACCTCATCATTTATCGATTGAACAGGAAATTTAATGCTCTACAAAAAAGGGAATCTCATATTTTTTCCGTAAACCTCACCATTTGAAAGATATTAAGGATTCAATTTTGATTATTTTAAGACAAATTTCATTTTTGTTTATGAATTTTATAACTCGACAATAAATGACTTATACAAAATGCGCAATACAAATTTTTGTTGGAAATTAACTGCTCTATAAAAATAGTTTCTTATGTTTTGGCGGTGAAATTAACCGTTCAAAAGATATTCATCATCAAACTTTCATGTGTACGGATTTTAAAAGTTTTTGATTAGATATTCGAAAAATTTCATTTTCATTTATAAATTTCATATGAATTTCATTTCTTGTCGTTAATATAAGTATTATTTGAGTTTTATTTTCGAAATTATCAAATTTTTCCTTCGATTATTCTAGATACTTCATTTTTAATCATTAGAAATCACGATCCTAAGGAAAATTTCTCCTCTAAAGAATTTTTGTTTTGTATTTTATTTCATATGTTTGAATTGTGAACTAGCGCCACCTACTTTTTCCTTTTTCGTTATGTTGTCATTGGTTTGTATAATTAAATGTTGTAAATACTTACGACTTTCATCTACTTCCATCATAGTCTGTTTGATTTATTTGGGTTATTAGAAAGAATTTCTTTCCGAGTATCACTTTTTTGATTTGAATAAGGCGCTTGAATATAATTATTAAGCAGTTTTAATGATTTATTATCGACAATATCAAATAATGCTTTAAGTTCATTCTGAGATTTTATTTCATTTTTGTATGGTGCTGATGATTTTTTTCGCACAAAAGATTTTTGCAATTTCAACCATCGATTATGATAGCGAAGAATTTTTTTTATTACATTAGTCGATTCACTAGTCGGAATCTGGTTGTTTTTCCAGAATTCAACAACTTGATCAGCTGCATTTTTGGCACTTTGTTTGATAAAACATTTCAAAACTTTGAGCTCATGAAAAAAAATCTCATAACCTCTTTCACTGTTGACTGTAACTTACGTTCTGAAATTTTTTGCACAGGTTTTCCGATCAAATGAATTTCCTTATTCATATTTTCCATAAATATCAAATTAATTCACGTAGTAATCGCAATATTTGTAAATAATTAATCGTTCGATCACATATACGAGATCATAAATTTTGGAAACACTAAAAATGCTGTAGAGATATATGTATACAAACCAACGACAACATAACGATAAAGGAAAAAGTAGGTGGCGCTAGTTCACAATTCAAACAGATGATATAAAATATAAAACTAAAAATCTCTAGAGGAGAAATTTTTCTTAAGATCGTGATTTTTGATGATTAAAAATAAAATGTTTAGAATAATTGAAGAAAAATTTTGATAATTTTGAAAATAAAACTCAAATAATACTTATATTAATGACAAGAAATGAAATTCATATGAAATCTATAAATAGAATTGAAATTTTTCGAATATCTAATCAAAAACTTTTAAAATTCGTACACATGGAAGTTTGATGATGAATATCTTTGGAACGGTTAATTTCATCGCCAAAACATAAGACACTAATTTTATAGAGCAGTTAATTTCCAACAAAAATTTGTATTGCGCATTTTGAAAAAGTCATTTATTGTCGAGTTATAAAATTCACCTCTTTTGTAGACCATTAAATTTCCTAAAAAATTCTCTCGGGACATTTTTCTGATCAATCTATAAATGATGAGATATAAATTTTTTTCTATTGGACTGAGAAAAAATACAAAACTGCCATGCGGAGGATCTTCCTATTAAAATTAAGAGCTTATGCTTGGTGAGAATTTTTTTAATGTGTCTAACAACCCATTTTTCCGTGTCACTTGTAAAAAAAATAATCAATTTTTTTGATCCACCCTAGTTGATATGGGCATGTTCAGCGAATGCTAGATAATAAAATACCCAAACAGACATTGCTGAGGACATCCTTGGGAAGGAATAGAAATGCTAGACTAAGGCTTAGCTGGAGTGGAAGAATTGACAAGGAACTGAGGAGGATCTTCCTATTAAAATTCAGGCTTGGTGAGAATTTTTTTAAGGTGTCTAGCAACCCATTTTTCCATGTCACTTCAAAAAAAAAAAATCGATTTTTTTGACCCACCCTAATATCAACTGCTTTTTTCTTGTGCCGTCTACAATGGTGTGTTTTATATCCTTAATTTCTCCTATTCTCGGAGTTACGAGCACATTGAACCGAGTGTATGGAAAGATATTGAAGATGATTGAGTACCAAGAAATGGAGGAACAAGCGGGATTCAGAGCAAGAAAATCGACCGCAGACCATCATTTTACGCGAACCCAAATCATAGAAATGAAAACAGGCAAGAACCAGGAAATATATTTATTATTTGTAGACTTCAGGAAAACCTACGACATTATACCCTTGTCAAAGTTATGGAATGTGCAGGGGAAAACGAACATCAACGCAACTTTAATTGGAGCCATAAAGAAATTATACAAAAACTCCACTGCCAGGGTTAAAATCAAAGACGATCTATCTGAATTTGTACACATCACAAAAGGACTGCGGCAGAGATGCTGCCTCTCTCCGGTACCATTCAAGGTTTATCTCCAGAAGGGCGGCAAATATGGATGAAAAAATGTAGAGCAATGGCTATCCCATTGAGCGATGGGAAAACATTATACTCACTATTTTTTAGTGATGACCAAATAGTGTGGTAAACCAATAAGATTTAGAATTCATGAAAGGGCTGTAAAGATACAGAGGTTAATTCAGTGGACAATAGCAAATTCTACGCGAGGTTCAATGCCCCTGAATTAATTTGTTTATTCGCATCTCCAGACCAGTTAATGTTAAATTTAGGAATTTGCCTTCGTGGCACGCACGAACGGCGGCTTCATAAAAGGAAATTCTTTCACCAAAATAAAAGAATTTCCTTTACATACAATTACAATATCTTGTAATAACAAACTACAGATTCAAAAATTCATAACAGCTGATTGTACGAAACGTAAATATTTTCCTTCAGATGAGTTACTGAACGAAAAGTTTCGGCGGAAAACGCTGACGTCGGAATTAACATGTGTGGCTCGACAAGGAGACGAAGCTTTCGAAAAACTGTCAAATAGGAATCGGGTGAACGAACTAAAAATTTGGAAGGAGAAAACCGACGCGTACGAGGTATTAAAGGGGCCAAAAGAGAGTTTGTTTGGGAGTCTTCACACGTCGGAAAAATTAGTAAGATCGTCGAGTAAAGATCGTGGTGTGAGGCTAGAATTGATTTCAGAATTTAGCATTATTATAATTAAAATGAGTGATATTAGTAATTATTTTTGAAAGTCTAAGAACCGAGTCAGAAGAATTAGATGAATTGATCAGTTAGTGCCAAGTTCCGGGACCAAGAAATTAAAGAATACCGGTAATCATTCGTTGTTCCATTGTTTGTAGAAGATCGCGTGTGCCCAATTTTGTTTCGAATCTATGGTCTTGGAGTTTAGGGGTAAGAAGTATCTGAAAATTTTGGTATATTATTCAGGTTGAAATTGTCTACTTAAAGTAGAGTCAGAAATTAAGAAGTAGGTGGTAGGTTGACATATCTCTTCGTAATTATTATGTTTGAAGAATTTTAGACATAATTAAGAATTGTATAAATGATTCGTAGTGCTTGAGGGATCCGCATCGCTTCCTACTTAATTATTCAGTACGTCATCTTAATAAGGAAGTTTATTGAGTTTAGGATTGATAAAACTATTGTATTTTTCACACTTTATCATTATACTTCTTAAAATCCGTGATTGAGTTTCAGTACCATTTTCATTATAACAGAAAAAGTTTATTAACATCAAAGACTTTCCATTTTCGCGAAGGCCGTACTCTTCTTGGGACGCCTTGACTAGTATTGGTTCGCACCCCATTCGTAAATAAGTCAATCTAGTAACATTTACCGTCCAACCACCTTCCACAAAGAGGTGGCTTATTACACTAGTGCAAGACCATCAAGACCCAGAGTACATGACAAGGAAGCTCATTGAAGAACATGAGAAATGGAGATTCGAACTTAAGATCACAAAAACCCAGTGCATAACCATAGGAGGAACTATAGAAGATATACTTCTGGAGGATAGACGAGTGATAAAAGGCTGTGAGGAATACAAGTACTTAGGAGTGAAAATAACAAGGGATGTAGGAATATAAGGACGTGTAGTCCAGGGCAGGAAGGCGATATCAATGTTGGATGGTGTGCTGTGGGATCAAGGCATATCTAAAGATGATAAGTGTGACTACTAGTGGTAGCTAGGTTTCGCGTTTGAAGAAAAGAACGAAGAGTATACTCTTGGTAACTGAGATAGATTTTTGGGGGAGGTAAGTAGAAAAATCAAGGACTGAAAGGATATATGTTGATAAGGAAGTTATTTGTAGACTTCACCTATTTCCTTTAAGTAATCGACCTCAATTAGAGCTCAAATGATGCTCATCGAAAATAATAAAGAGATAAAAATATCACTGAATGAAACAGCATTCTACAATATACCTTTGACGGGAGAAGTGGAAAAAATGAATATACTGATGAGGAAAAATGAAATGCAAAGAATTTTTGCGAGTTAGTTCCAAGGTGCTATTGTTTCGCCCAAGTAATTTGAGAATTTTGAGCCGAAAACGGTCTCAAACGACTAGATTAGATTCACTGATGAAGAATAGGAGGTCAAAAATAATTCTGCCCAACCAGTCCGGTCGGCTCTAAGCACGCTACCTTCAGAGTGGGAAGGCTAGAGCCTTGAAACTTTCAGAAGAGTTCTGGGGTTTAAATGTCGCGGCTAAGTTGGATAATTGGCACAATCGGTTCGATTGTTTCGTAGTTACTCTCGTGTTTACAAATGGAACTAGAATAGAAATATTTAAGGAATTTTTATCAATTGAATTATTCGAGTTAATATAGAAATGTAGAAAAATACACCACTTTGGGAAATTTAGTATACAAGTATCATAAACAGGAAAAAAATTGATAACCTGAGTGACTGTTCATTAGTTTCAATTAAACATCAGTGTAATAATATACTGTGTTTGAAAGAGAGTAGATGAAAAAAACAGTAACATAACTATTCAGACAAAAAAGGAATATTATGTTTTTATGGAAACAATAAATCTAAATAGATATATTTTTACAAAAAAAATTTGTGAAGCTCGGAAATGAACTAACGCGCAAAAGCTCCTGGTATCACGTCAATGCTTTCCACCATTTCATAAGGAATCTTCATCAAGATATCATATATTATCCTGATACTCCTAGATCTTCTGTAAAGATTCCTCAGAAGATTTTTTAGCTTGTGGGAGTTAGGAGTTCAGTTGTGTTCTGGTTAGGCTTTGTTTTTGTGATCTTACGCCACTTTAGGGCAAAACACTGTTAATTTTCGACACAACAGCGAAACCAGTCCAACTAGAAAATTCCTTTCCTACTTGAACAAGATTGAACACGGTACTTTTCGGTTCCCAGCCCAATGCTCTTAACACTAAGCTATTGGCACTCATGTTGATTATGAGTATGAACATTCGAAATTGACAGATCTTTCCTCAATCCGGCAAAAAAATTGAATTTAGAATTAAATTTCTGGTTTTTTGACTTCGTTTCAGGTTTCATTAGATGAATATGAGTGCTTCTATGATTGAACTATCAGATAATCAACATAGAGCTCAGACGTAGTAGAGTTTAATTTCTCAATGTCATTTTAATAATTAGTTTTCTAATCCATGAGATAAGAAAATAACGGGTTATCTATTTCATGATCCGGATTTCTTAGTCCTGTTTCAATGACACATGTCGAATGGAACTGTGATTCGATACCTCACATATTTAGTTGAAGGTTAGTCATTTCACAATATCGATCGTTCATACACTGCTGAACTTGTCAAAATTATGAAAACTTACTTCAAAAACAATGATTCTATAGTAAGTAAATTTCGTGCATTAAGGACAGATTATGGTCCACATAATCGTCCATCTGAGCGTACAATTGGTAAAATAGCGGAAAAATACAAAAATGGTGGATGTATTACTGATGTTTTAAGGTCCATACATCATGGAAATGCACGCTCGAGCTAAAATATTCCTACTGTGAGTGAAAGTGTTGAAGAAGCTCCAAATTTATCAATTCATCGGCGCGCACAATATTTGGGCTTCTCTTACGGCACGCTATGGCGTATTTTGCATCTGGATTTGCATCTCAATCCTTATAAGGTTCAGTTAATACGAAAACTAAAGCCAGCTGACCATAAAATGTGTAGAACATATGCCGATTGGGTGCTTGAAGAACAACGCTTGGATGGCGATTTTTCGCATCCATCTTTCTTCAGCGACGAATCACATTTTTCACTCGGTGGCTGTGTAAACAAGCAGAATTGTCACATCTGGGGCAGTGAAAATCCTGATGTTACTGCTGAGAGACCATTACATCCACAAAAAGTCACTGACTGACCCGTACTTCTTTGAAAATCATCGCTATAGTCAAATAATTAGCGATTTTGTTGGCCTAAAATTAACGATATGGAATTGGAAGAGACGTAATTCCAGCAAGATAGTGCAACAAGCCACACAACACAACATGTGTTGGTCTTATTGCAAGAAAAATTCCAGGACCCGTAATTTCTCGTTTCGGCGATTTGAATTGGCCACCAAGATCTTGCGATTTATCTCCTTTGGATTGTTTTGTGGAGTTTCGCAAAGGATCATATTTACGCCGATAATACTCAGACTATTGACGATGTGAAAATCAACATCCGTCAAGTTATTAGTAAGATATTGCCTGAAATGTGCCGGCGAGTCATCGAAAATGACCTCCCAAGGATCGAGTCCTGTAAGAGATCACGCCGAGGGCATTTAAATGATTTTGTATTCCACATTTAATAGTAAGATGAAAGCATTAGATTGAAATAAAAATTTGGTCAGTATTCTAAACGAAAGAGTGTTTACTTGTTATGTTATTTATGACGAGCGGGCGTCTGTCCACCCCACCACTGCGTCCGCACGGACTATTGTGGTTCACCCCCAATTTATATCTCCCCGACGAGATCCAGTTTTTGGATAAAACCGATAATCTTGTTCAGGGGTAATTTTTTCAGTTCGCTGTGGGCTATAAAAGCCTGGCCAAAGACCTCGAATCTGATGCGACTCACCGCTGGGCACTCTGAGACGATGTGCATGGCTGTTTCAGTGTCCTCAAGACACAGCCTGCATTCATTGTCTTCAGCCAGACCGATTTTGTGCAAATCCGCTTTCAGTCTGCAGTGACCTATCATAATTCCGACAAGTGTTCTTAGTTTGGCCCTATCCAGACCTAGCGCTAGGTTCGCCATCGTTTTGTTCGAAGCTGTTCCAAGGAACAACTTCGAATGTTTCAGGCCAGAATGGCTCCGCCAGAAAGACTAGCCTTGAGTTCATTCTGCCTGTTACCGCCTCGTTAGCCACGTCATATGGTATTCCCAGGAATGATTCCAGTCCTACCAGAGGCAGCGCAACTCCAGCAAATGCCAGCCGATCCGCCTCCTCGTTACCCAAATAGTTTGAGTGGCTCGGTATCCAAACCAGAGTGACAGAGTGTTTACTTACTCGGAAGCACAAAATGGATAACCCTATATAAAGTTCTGAAAGGTTTTATTGTCATTATAAAATAAAACACTTGTTTACATTTTCTACTTTATTTTTGGTATTGACGTACGTTTCGTCTTTGCTAGAAAGACTTCATCAGAATACTGATGAAGTCTTTCTAGCAAAGACGAAACGTACGTCAATACCAAAAATAAAGTAGAAAATGTAAACAAGTGTTTTATTTTATAATGACAATTACGTCTGATTTCTACCAAGCAACGGCCCAATCTATCATAAATTTCTGAAAGGTTTAGTTTTAAGGAATTTTCAAAAATGAATATCAGGACGAAAATTATGTTTTCATTGCAGTTTTCTAGTATTAATGAATGTCGAAATATATGGAACATATCTAATTTCATTATCAGGTCATAACGAGTACTTAAAAAATTGACATCAATCACCATTATGGAAATTTTTAATAAAAATAAAAACAGGAGTAATCCAGATCTTATCAGTGATATTATATGGCTAAGCTGGGCACTGCCGATAATATTGCATTTTCTCATTTAGGTAAAAAGGTTTCGAACAGACTTGAAACACTTCTATCGTGTGACATGTGACGAAGAGGCAACAGCCAGTCATCGCGTGTCTATCTTCCATATGAAATTTATCCGCATGAAATGCCGTTTTCCAGTTGGCCGAGTTGCCAAACAAGGATCGATGGGTGTGTAATTCGATTTTTATGATACTAAACCGACTCGTTGAGTTTCGGTGTTGTCTTCATCAGATTTAAAAAAATTTATCAAATTTTATCTGGATATTGAATTTCCAACCTAACGGTGTGGAACTCACTCGAAATTATTTCACTCCGTTTTTTATAAAAAAAATTAATTAACTCAGTGATTTCCCGGATAACTGTGTTAATTGAAATTAAGTATTTGATGTCCGTAAAAAGAATATCAGAAATATATCTGAAAAACTTAAATGCAAAAAAGACTTACCATAATGCCCTTGATTAATCCTATTTATTACGTTGTATATTTATTGGAACACTTACCTGAAAAAATATAGAACAATATTAACTCAATTCAAAAGTAACGTCACAGAAAATGTGTTATACATGAGCAGTAAATTACGTAAGGTACGTTTGAGTATTAAAACTGAGGTACACAACACAAAACATGACCTTAAATACACAGCTCTGGTACAAAAAATAGAGTGGTGTCTAAAGGTGGTTTACAATCAATGAAAAATGTTAGGTAGGGGAGATCTGTTTAAATCATTTAATCATTCAATAAAATTTGTCTTATTATATCTATTGATCTCTAAAGTTTCTAACAGATTTAGTTTATGACTTTTGTTTTCGATATATAATATTTCATAGTTTGTATTAAAATTATGACCACTCTCTAACAAATGGTTGGCATAAGTTGAATTTGGTTTATTATTGATGTAATATTTTTCATGTTCTCGTATCCTTGTTCGGAATGAACGAACTGTCCGTCCAACATATGCACATGGGAAATCACTACATGTTAATTACTAAACTCCTGATTTTTTCTTTTAGGAATGATGTCTTTATCATTTTTTATTACACTGCCAATTGAATTAATGGTTCCAACAGAGATGTTATAATTTTCTTTTTTCTTTAAATATCTAGCAATGTAAGTTAATGTAATAAATTTTGTTTCGTTTGAATTTTGAAATTTATGATATATAAGTGATATTACTTGCTTGTAATTTGTTTTATTGAGTAAATTATCTATAATTAACGGGTTAAACTTACTGTTAAAAGCTATTTCTTTAATGGTATCAAATTCTTTGTCGAAAATTTGAACATTAAAACAGATTTAATCTGTTGTCTTCTACAATTTTAATTTCAAAAAATTCTTTGAAGAAACTTTAAGAATTAAATTAATGTCTTTATAAGCACTGCTCATATTTAATAGATAAGAGATTAAATCTGTTTTAATATTCAAATTTTCTAATAATCCTTCTATCAAGTAAAAAACCGTTCCTTCTTATTTTATTCTTTGTCGAAATTTTGTTTTGTCATAGGTATGTTAACTAATCTATCGGGTGTTTTTTTTTAGAGTGATAAAATTTTCGATAAGGATAACTGTGATTTAACAGAAGGTAGAAGCCATGTTGTTTTGACATTTCTGTTCAGTAAGCATTGACAAATTATCATGGGATGACTCACGCCGTAACAACGTTTACAAATTGTTGAAATTTACTTTCAAAATCAGTGTTCAATTCGCCAAACTTATAGAGCACTTCGTGAAATTTATAGTTTACATAATCGTCCATCAGACCAGCTTATTCGTCGAACTTTCGGTAGATTTCGGACAACATTTTCGCTACTCAATGCAACAACAACAACAAGATAAAGAACTGTAAGTACAGAAGAAAATATCGCTGCTGTAAGTCATAGTGTTAATGATGATCCAGATTTGTCTGTTCGTCAACGTTCACAACAAGTTGGACTCTGTGCATCCACCACATGGCAAATTTTGCGTAGAGATCTTGGTCTACACCCATATAAGGTCCAACTGGTTCAAGAACTAAAGCCACTTGAGCATAATAAACGTCGTTTGTTTGCTGATTGGCTCCTAGAACAGTTTGAAGTTGATCCACTTTTTTATCGAAAAATTCTGTTGAGTGATGAAGCTCATTTCTGGTTGAACTGTTACGTAAACAAGCAAAATTGTCGTATATGAAGTGAAAACAATCCTCAAGAAGTTCTGCAGGTTCCATTGCATCCTTAAAAACGCACTGTATGGTGTGTTTTACACGCTGGATGCATCATCGGTCCATATTTCTTTAAAAACAATGCTGGGGCTAATGTTAGAATGAATGCTGCTCGTTACAGATCGACGATCAATGATAATTTGTTTCAACATTTGCCGGATGTTGTTGTCTTTTGCATCAAAAAAGAGGTCAAAAATTTTATATAAGGGTGTGAAAGCTGTTATTTTGTTAATTTTTGTGTTAGGAGTTGAATTTTGTTTACTATTATTCTGTTTGGATATAAGGTTCTTTAGTTTTCAAAATAAAATATATTAACCAATCAAAAAAATTAGAGAACCTAGTATCAAAACAAAGTAACAGTAAACAAAATTCAACTTCTTACACGACTCCGCATAATAGATTCATAAATTTCTCGAATACCACTTTTTCTGCAGATGAAATTGGGCTTCTTGAGAAAGGTCCAAATTACAATCCCCACATATCCTCAAAAAATATTATTGAAACACCAACTTGTGAGAACGAATTGGCATTAATTAAAACACCGAGCTCAAACTTCACCAAAGAAAAGATTGAGAAATTACTACTAACCCATACAGAATCACAGAATCATAAAGGAAAATCAATATTAAAATCAATTCAAAACAAAATTCGGAATGATAATTTGATAATGACTAAAGTCTACAAAGGAAACTCTATTGTTACTGAATCCAAAGAAGAATATGACCAGAAAATAAACAATTTTTGGAGAAAGCAAACCCCTTTACAACTAAAAAGAGATCCCACCCTAAAAATTCAACTTAAACTAAAAATAATCCTCAAAGATATCTAAATTACTTTATCAGACTATGATGAATTCGAACTTATTAATATGAATCCCAAAACTATGTAGCCTTATTGAAATCTATAAAGAGAATTCGCCAATACGCCCTAATGTATCATACATCCATAGCCCCCTTGAAAAACTAGCCTCCAAATTAAACAATATTTTTAAAGAACTAACACACTTCTACTCACTCTCTTCAATAAAAAATTCAATTGAGCTCACAAAAAAACTGAAAAATGTTACACTTAACAGCATCTAGTATCGTTTGATGTAGTTAATATGTTCCCGAATATACCAAATGCTGAATGTACGAATATAATCGAAAATATCCTAACAAAAAATAATATCAATCCTGTCATGAAAAATGAAATTTTAACTCTTTTCGAACTTTGCGTGAAAGAAAATTACTTTCAATACGATGATAAATTTTACAAACAGAAGGATGGATTTGCCATAAGGTCACCTCGCAGCCCACTACTCGCTGAAATCTATATGTCCTTTTTCGAAAGGAAAATTCTAAAATCCACACACGCGAAGCATATCGCTTTTTGGTACAGGTTATGTATACGATATATTGGCTTGATTCTGCGGAACACATTCAGAATTAGAAAAAGCACTAGAATATCTTAATAGTTTGCACCATAAGGTCAAATTCACTATGGAAACACAATGTGATAACAAAATAAATCTTCTGGAGATATCTTTAATTAAAAATAAATGAATTTACTTCGATATATTTAGAACCTATATCGGCAAACACCATCATACTCAAATTTTTTAAACCATCGGAACACTAATAAACTCGCTGCCAACAAATCAATGATACATAGACCATTTTCAATTCCCTTAAATAATATTAAGTTAAAAAGAGAATTGGATACAATCAAACAAATAGCCACAAACAATAATTCCGGAACTAAAATCATAAATTCTCTCATAAAAAAAAAACAAAAACAACTGATTCGTAAGCAAATACACCCTATTTCCATATCAGATAATATTGACAAGAAATTTATAAAATTAACATATTTTGGACCAGTCTCACAAAAAGTAGCTCAAATTTGGTCAAAAATTAACATAATAACAGCTTTCCCCTCCTCATATAAAATTTCCAACCTCTTTTTTAATGCAAATTCTGGAGTCTATAAATTAAGTTTTCAACAATGCAGTAACGTATATATGGGACAAACCGGAGGATATTTCCCCAAAAGATACAAAGAGAATCAATCTGTATTCAGGAACCGAAAAAATAACTCCTATTTTGCGAAGCATTGTTAGAAACCGATCATATCTTCGCAGAATTGGATAATCTAGAAATATTGCACGTGGAAGGGAAAGAAACAAAACTAAACATCCTGGAACCCATGGAAATCCACAAATACAAAAAGCACGTACCGATAATAAGACTATCAACTATGTAGTAACACTACGAAACAGGAATCACTGTATAATCAGTAAATAAAAGTGATAGAAAACAAAGTAATTTCTTATTTTGTTGCAATTATGCCTTAGAATTCTTATTCATCTTTTTCTCTATTTTCGTCGTTTTGATGGAATGTTTTATTTCTGAATATGTGTTCTCAGTATCTCATCATCACAGCAATTTCGCGAATATTCTGCATATCTATATAAATTGACAAAAGTAAGCGCCTTTGGAGTGAAAAGGGATATGAAATTCAATAGGAAGGGTTTAAATTGCTGTTAATTCAAAATATTTTACCTGCTTTTGAAGGTGTTCCGTTTGAACGTAATTATAATCGAAGAAAAATAATTGATTTAAATTTCTTTCATTTTTCGTTGCGTCTTGAAATGATTTGAAATTTTGCCATGTCGAACCGTGAAACGCCAGTAAAATTTCAATATGGGAGTCTATAATAAAGGATAACCATGCATTCCATTTATTTCGGAGACCAAACATATATCAAAATGCGAAACGCACCGAACCAGCTGAAAAACCTACGTTATCGCCCTGTTTTTCCAATAATATACTACTCGTTTAATTCTTGTTGACTGTGTAATCCCTGTAGTATGCGTTTATTAGGAAATTCTGCCGGCTTTTCTCTGCGGTAATTGGTTCAGAGTGTTTTTATCTCCCCCCGAATGTTTGTCAGGTTCCTTGTTCAAACATAATGGCTTTGGCAATATGTGGGAATTTATGTGTTGATAAATATGACTTGACGTTGCGTTTTACCGCAATTGACATTTAATTTTCAGTATGTAATTTAGTGGTAGTGATGAAGTTACTTTAATGGAATTTTTTTTCGTAACGTTACTTGTACGAATAAGAAAAAAGAGAAAACATGGAATTCAGACATATATTTTTCTCTGCTCACCTTAATCGTCGACATAACAAAATGAAGCAATAACAAAACTGAAAAATAAAACCATCTCATTTCTTCAAACTGCTTATTCTCGGTGACATTTGAAGTGTTACACCCATATGGAATTATTTCTTCAATTCATTTGTTACCTGTGTGACTGCAAAGCATGCTACGATAATAACATCAACGTCATATTTTTAATTTGAAATATAATTTTGTTTTTAAAATAATTTAACTTCTTGAGTGATTCATGAGGCGACTAGTAGAGATATAAAATAGAATAGAAAGGCCTTTTACTTGGTAGAAGGAATATAACAAAATTTGAATATTAAAACATATTGAAATATGTTTATTTTCTACAATTTTAATTTCAAAAAATTTTTATTCAAAAAACTTTTAGAATTAAATTTATGTCTACAACAAGCACTGCTTACATTTAATAGACGTATATAATCAAAACTCAATATATAATGTCAAATGGAATAAATATTCTATTTTATTTTACATATAATATATAATTATATTTTGGCTTCAATAAATCTCATTATGGAATGTCAATGAATTTAAATAAACCTTAAAATAACTCACACTGTTCTTTGATTTTGTTAGAACAAAGATCATTTTTGAATTATATAGTTGATCTGTGTTTCGGAGCTTTAGTCTTTTAACACGTTGAGAGATATAGGTTAGTTTTTTGATTTTGATATTTGGAATATTGAATGAGGGCTGAAGACGGGATTGCTTAGAATTATATTTGGTTTTTGAAGATATAGTGCATATTTTTTTAGAGATTTTTGAAATAACTTATTCAAATATTTAAATATATTAAATATTTCAAATAAATTATATTCTTTGAGAAGTCCTTTAAGTGTGTTCATGTTGTTAAAAGTTAATTGGTGTTCTTAAAGGTAAGACCAGAAACAAAATTTTGTCTCCTTTGAATATTTATTTATTAATTTTAATTACTTTCGTATATCTGTTGGGTTATTTATTCCATTTGACATTATATATTGAGTTTTGATTATATACGTCTATTAAATGTATGCAGTGCTTGTTGTAGACATAAATTTAATTCTAAAAGTTTTTTGAATAAAAATTTTTTGAAATTAAAATTGTGGAAGATAAACATATTTCAATATGTTTTAATATTCAAATTTGGTAGAGATATTTTTAGCACCTACATTTACTAGTGTTTAGTGTATCAAGAGGCTTTGAATTGAGATGTAATGTTTCGAATGTATCAGTTCATAATGCATTTCATCTTAATAAATTTCTTTTACGTTTAGATGAATTTTTAATTTTTATAATAAAATGTGTTCAATACATTATTGTCATTATCAAGAAAATATTAATCAACAACCGACAAAAAGGAGTTTCTTGGATTTCAAATTAATGAAAAATGTTACGAACATTGAAATGAGTTCTATTGTCTATTAGTAATTCGATGGAACTCTGACATACAATCGTTACCAGCAATAAAAAAGTTACAAAATTGGATACCGTAAAAGTTAAACTTCCATTGAATTCACATCAATCAAATTAGAATATTCAATGAACTGAATGTCAGAGTATTCTACGGTTAAATTTAAGAAGCTAAAATAATTCGAATAATTGATTTTCCAGGCATATTTGAAGCGAATATTGCAGAAAAATATTTTAAGTTTGGGTGAAGACTGTTTTTGAAATTTGAATTCAATTTTAAAAATTTTCAGAATTAAATTAAATAAACTTATGAATACACTGTGTCAATTTAGAAGACATATGGAAATAAACAGTTATCAGACATTATCAAAGGGCATAAAAGAATTCAAGGAAATATAAATACTTGAAGGAGACATTCAGCAGATTTAATTAATTATTTATATTTCTTTCAATTCTTTTATTTCCTTTGTGTTTATCTATATATGTGAACTAAATTGAAACACTGTATTCTTAGACGTTTATTCAATTCAATTCTAAAAGATTTTTACTAAAAATTCTATGAAATTAAAATTTGTAGGAGGTTAACAGAATAAACCTGTATGATATTTAAATTTTTTTGAATAATCCTTCTATCAAGTAAAAAACCTCTTTCTATTATTTTATTGTATACAGAAGAATTTGAATTGACTTGTGACGCATCGGTTGGTCACCTTGAAATTAAATTCTATAGTTTGATTTCGAAGTTGGTCTCAGATAGAGACGTTTAAGCTATGTTTTTAGTTTTTCCTGAAAACATTTTTGAAGTGTTAGTTTTTAAATCTTGTTATTATGTTTGATTTCAAATATCAGAGCTGTCCGTAGATTGTCACTAATAAATACGTAAAGGGTCTTTCATTAAGGGTGATTTGTTTTGTGAAAAAAACACTTTATTTATTTGAAATTTAATGAAATTTTCATATAATTGAAAAATATATAGGAGACAGTATTTTTATTTCTGCAAAATTGTTCATAATACGACAATTGTTTTACCACAATGTGGCTTCTTTAGGTATTTAAATTCTACTGGCTGATGGTGTTCAGTGTAACCGAGTTTGAATACATTGTTAGGTACGTGACAAAATAATGGAGGAACAAGTCAGAAAAACTCAAGGTGTTGGAGCAATGGAGACTTGTTAACATCTGTTTGTTCGTTCAAAAGTATGTTACGGGCCTTGTATCTATTGATTTCAAGAAATTCTAAAAGTGCCAATCTAGAACTTTTGTTTTCGACGTGGATAATTTCATAGTTACTGTTGAAATTATGCTTTAATTCCTTAAGATGATTAGCATATGTCGAATGTACGGAATCAGATATACTACTCTGTCAAGGAAGTACCGGGAATTTTCAATTAAAACAACATTTTTACATTTTATCGTCACAATTTATTGGGTCGCCTTCAAAATAGGCTCCATTTGCTCCAATACATCTATGCCAACGGCACTTCCAATTATCGAAACATTATTTATAGGCGCTTTCCGGGATAGACTTTAGCTCTCGCGCCGAATTTTGTTTTATGGCTTCAATCGACTCAAAACGGGTGCCACGAAGGGGCAATTTTAGTTTTGGGAAGAGGAAAAAGTCGCAGGGAGCCAAATCCGGCGAATACGGTGGTTGCTGAAGCACGTTTGTTGAGTTTTTGACGAGAAAGTCAGTCACAATCGTAGCTCGGTGAGAAGGCGCGTTATCGTCATGCAAAATCCATGAGTTGTTCTCCCACAAATTTGGCCGCTTCTTACGGATACGCTCACGCAAACGTTTCATAACGCCTAGGTAATACTCCTTGTTTACCGTCTGACCCTCTGGAACGAATTCGTAGTGCACCACGCCACGGATATCGAAGAAAACAATGAGCATCACCTTCATTTTCGAGCGGCTTTGGCCTGGTTTTTTCGGTTTCGGCTCATTTTTTGCCACCCATTCCGATGATTGCTGGCTTGTTTGCATATCGTACTCGTAGACCCAGGTCTCATCACCAGTTATAATGCGTTCCATGAATGTAGAATCGGAATTACAGCGATCCAGCATGTCTGAAGCAACCTGTTCGCGATGACGTTTTTGAAGAAAATTCAGGTCTTTCGGTACGAGTCGTGCGGCCACCTTTCTCATGCCCAAAATATCAATCAAAATCGTACGTGCGGACTCGTAGGATATCTTAAGATCATGTGCTATCTCTCTCAAGCTGGTACGACGGTTTTCCAGCACCCTTTCCTTAATTTTATCGACGTTATCTTCGATCGAAGCCGTCTATGGGCGTCCACTTCACGACCGTCCTTGAAGGCTCTGTACCACTGATATGCACGAGTTTTCGATAGAGCATTATCACCAAAGGCCTTTTGCAACATTTTCAATGCATCGGCACACGAAAATTCATTTGCAACACAAAACTTTAAACAAATTCTTTGCTCAACATAATCACCCATAGTAAAAATCGGCACGCACTCTGACATCGACTGACTTAATCAGCTGTTGCAAACACACTAGTTGACAGATCCCGCTCAATCTTGGCACAGTATTTGAGGACAGTTGTACCAACCTAGGAAAAAAAAAATTTACCTGCCTCATTGCCCCGCCAGATTTAAATCGATAATTCCCAGTACTTTCTTGACAGAATGTATAACTGCTTTGGTGTTCTTGGATTCATTTATTGAATGATCTACCTGTCTGGATAATACTAAAGAGTAATCGTTGCAAGTCATTGTTTTTATGTGGATATTAAGGTATTACATTGTACACAGTACAATGTATTACATTGTACACAGTACAATGTAATACCTGAAGAAGCCACATCGTGGTGACACAATTGTTGTAGTGGTACAAACATTTTTGTGGAAATAAATTACTGTCTCATATACATTTTTTTAATTACTACTAGGAATATTGAGAGTAAAGTCATAATAAGGGCATTATCTGATTGTGTTAAAATTTTATTCGGCAAATTTTTATATCGCTTCCGGATGCCGTTGATCACGAATTGATGTTAAATTAACTTGAATCTACTCGTTTCACTCCATCATATGTAAGGATATCCCCTTTGAGAAGAAGAATGTATCACGTGTTTCATTGTGGCTTCAGAATATAGCCTCAAATCTGGTGTGCCACAAGGATTAAATCTGAGACCATTGATTTTTATAATTTTCAGTCACGATCTTGTGTGCTCTCTTAAATGTGAAGCATTTGTCTATGAATATTTGAAGCTGTACTTGAAAATATGTGGAGATCAGGATCTAGATCTATTTTAGTCCAGCTTGTGGTGCTCGTGGAATGGTATCAATTTGAATTTGAAGAAGTATTTCAAAATTCCTTTTACAAGGAAATTGTAGCCTATTCCATTGAATTATTTCATCGAGGATCACCTTGTGGCTACTGTGGATTGCTGTCGTGATTTGGGGCTTCTGTTGGTAGTGAAGTGAGATTTGTTCCACATATTTAATGAGCGCCGATGACTCAGTGATAAGATCAACAAGGATCGTAACCGAAAGGTCGCGGGCTCAAGTCCTGATCAGGAGTGAAAGAAATTTTCTAGTTGGATGGGTTTCAGCCACCATTTCACTGTTGGGTTGAAAATTAACAGTGCTGTGACCTAAAATGGTATAAGATCACAGTAATAAAGCCTGCCCAGAACACAATTGAACTCCTAACTCGCACAAGAAGATTTTTACAGAAGATCTAGGAGTATCAGGATAATACAAGAATACAAATATAATATCGAGGAGCTTTATGCCACTACCAGTATCTTTTTGGGATTCGTTTTTAGATGCTTCGGGAAACTTGATGATTTGTCAGTTCCCCTTGATTTTCAATAGGTTGGAGTATGCTAACTTGATCTGGTTCTTGATGTATACTTATCCAAAACCGATTGAACAGCAAATTTTTGAACTAATGTATATGGAATTAAGAAAGACTGGCAGATGACTGAAACGTTGCGCTTATTTGTCACAATTATGAGAGAAATGCTAATATTCATCATTGCTCGAACGACACAATCTGCAGAGTGCGATATTTGCGTAAAAGCTATTGAGCAAGAGAATCGACTCTCCCAAGCTGCTTTTCCCAGTTAAAATTCTCGTGGTGCGAATTTTGGCGGAGAAAATACGTATTTTCAACCTACCAATATCTCACATTGACATGCTTGGACGGGCACCTGTCTATCGAATATGCAAAAGTGCCTACAAGTTATTTGGAAGTTTGTTAGATAATATAGATGATTGTGCATTATTCAGAATTGTATCTTTCTTTTACTATGTTGAATACTCGTAATATCCTGTTATTGGAATATTTCTATTGAGTTAAATAAATTATAATTATATCTCATCTAAAGATTTCTTACTGCAAAGTTCATTGAATATTTTTTTAGTGGCTAAAATTAGATTATTTTTACTACTATTTTTTCAGTAATTCTACTCTCAATGCAGCATTTTGAAGAGCCTTAAATGATCTTAAATATTCTCCCTAGCTAATTGTTTCTCTTAGTCTATTCATTTCAAATAACGATAAATGATACAAAGTAAGTATTCAAATATATATGCGGATGCGCTTTTTTTAATTCGAAAAAGTAATCGGAAATAAATTCGAACTTCGAATATTTCACTAGGTAGACTGAAACTAACATCGCTTCATGGCGTAATAATATTTTTCAGGATTTCAATTTCGGAGCACACTTTTTTATTCATCGAGATGGGAAATATTTCATTCAGCTAAGAAGTTTCAACATAGGAATAATATAAAGAAAGAATATAAGTCGCTATAATAATTCTCAACCATCCCGTAAGCGACCTTATTGTTACCGAAACATTCAGCTTCTTTAGGAATTTTTTCGAAACACTGGAAAATCCTATTGTTCCCAAAGTTCTACGAGAATTTTACAGGGGAGTCCTAGTAATTATTAATGGCCCTCGCGGCAATGTAGTAGCCGTTAGGTGGATATATCATTGGATTTTTACAGTCTGGTAATTTTCAAAGTAACGCGTGAATTTATTGTCTCACACTTTTGACTATCTCACAGTATACGGTTTTAAATGATTGTATTAGGTATTTTCTTCTTAAACTGAAGATAAATTTGATCAATTTTATCTATTTTTTTTCATATATTAACGATAACTTAGTGATTATTAGAGCCCTAGGCTGGAAACCGAAAGGTCTAGGGTGCAGGGCCTGCTTAGGTATTACAGAAACTTTCTAATAAGTTGGATAAGTGCGCAGTAGCAAAACCGGAGCAGAACACAGAAATTTAAAAGATTCTGAATGATCTTCACAAAAGATCTAGAAGTATCAAGATAATATCATATTAATGTTGCTTCAGCGACTATTGAAAACATGAAAAAGTTGTAGGAAGCTACTCTTTATTGCCCTTTATTTCAATGATGGTTCCGAATTTCTAATTTTCATCTTTACAGATAGAGTATCTAAAATTGAAATTAAACACAGAAAAATATAATCTGTCTAGAAAATATCCGGAAAAAACAAAGCTCAATTGTAATTAAAATTTGAATATTAAAACAAATTGAAATATGTTTATCTTCTACAATTTTAATTTAAAAAAAATTTTTTATTCAAAAAACTTTTAGAAATAAATTTATGTCTAACAAGCACAGCTAACATTTAATAGACGTATATAATCAAAACTCAATATATAATGTCAAATGGAATAAAAAACCCAACAGATATACGAAAGTAATTAAAATTAATAAATAAATATTTAAAGGAGACCAAATTTTGTTTCTGGTCTTACCTTTAAGAACACCAGTTGCCTTTTAAAAACATGAACACACTTAAAGAACTTCTCAAAGAATATAATTTATTTGAAATATTTAATATATTTAAATATTCGAATAAATTATTTCAAAAATCTCTAAAAAAATGTGCACTATATCTTCAAAAAACAAATATAATTGTAGACAATCCCGTCTTCAGTCCTCTTTTAACATTCCAAATATCAAAATCAAAAACTTAACCTATATCTCTCACGTGTTCAAAGACTTAAGCTTCGAAATACATATCAACTATATAATTCAAGATTGATCTATGGTCTAACAAAATCAAAGAACAGTGTGAGTTATTTTAAGGTTTATTTAAATGCATTGACATTCTATAATGAGATTTATTGAAGCCAAAATATAATTATACATTATATATAAAATAAAAAAGAAGCTCAATTGTAATTAAAATTTGAATATTAAAACAAATTGAAATATGTTTATCTTCTACAATTTTAATTTAAAAAAAAATTTTATTCAAAAAACTTTTAGAAATAAATTTATGTCTAACAAGCACCGCTTACATTTAATAGACGTATATAATCAAAACTCAATATATAATGTCAAATGGAATAAATAACCCAACAGATATACGAAAGTAATTAAAATTAATAAATAAATATTTAAACGAGACAAAATTTTGTTTCTGGTCTTACCTTTAAGAACACCAATTGCCTTTTAAAAATATGAACACACTTAAAGGACTTCTCAAAGAATATAATTTATTTGAAATGTTTAATATATTTAAATATTCGAATAAATTATTTCAAAAATCTCTAAAAAAATGTGCACTTTATCTTCAAAAAACAAATATAATTCTAGACAATCCCGTCTTCAGTCCTCTTTTAACATTTCAAATATCAAAATCAAAAACTCAACCTATATCTCTCACGTGTTCAAAGACTTAAGCTTCGAAATACAGATCAACTATATAATTCAAGATTGATCTATGTTCTAACAAAATCAAAGAACAGTGTGAATTATTTTAAGGTTTATTTAAATTCATTGACATTCTATAATGAGATTTATTGAAGCCAAAATATAATTATATATTATGTATTAAATAAAATAAAAAGGCCTTTTACTTGATAGAAGAAATATAACAAAATTTTAATATTAAAACAAATTGAAATATGTTTATCTTCTACAATTTTAATTTCAAAAAAATTTTTTATTCAAAAAACTTTTAGAAATAAATTTATGTCTAACAAACACCGCTTATATTTAATAGACATATATAATTATTATTATTTATTAATTTCAATAACTTTCGTATATCTGTTGGGTTATTTATTCCATTTGACATTATATATTGAGTTTTGATTATATATGTCTATTAAATGTAAGCGGTGCTTGTTAAACATAAATTTATTTCTAAAAGTTTTTTGAATAAAAAATTTTTTTGAAATTAAAATTGTAAAAAATAAACATATTTCAATTTGTTTTAATATTCAAATTTTGTTATATTTCTTCTATCAAGTAAACGGCCTTTCTATTTTATTTCAATCGTAATTGTTTAGTATATATCTTTAATTCTTGAATTAGAAAATTATAACAAAATATCTTATTTACTCATACAACCAGCATTCAACTGTAAACACTTGAGTAAATGTCGAGGTACAGCCGAAGCTAGATGACCTCCATGAATTTCGGTGATGGTAGTTCAGGACTGTAAAACTGACTGAATCAAATCATCTTCATTTCGTGGGCGCTGCTTATTCGACTTCAATCTTCATAAGTCCCCATATGTTTTCAATGAGATTAAAATCTGGTAAAGCTGCTGGCCATGAAATGGTTGTCACTTGGTGTTTTTGCATCCAAGCATGAGTATAGGCCGAAGTATGGCATCTTTCATTATCCTGCTAAAAACGCCACCGCTCTGGATATAAAGCATGCGCCGTTTCAACGAGAAAATCGTTTGGAATGCCACAATACTTTTCACTAGTAATGGTACCATAAACTATACAGAAAGGCGTAGCAACACGCTGAGATATTGCTCCCCAAAACCATTATTTTGGTTGGAACGCTATTAGGTTGTTTTGATAGGAATTTTAATTGATGTCCACCAAGTTGGAAACAACTTTCATCAGATATAAAGACATTATTAAAGTTATCTTCTTGAAAACGTTGATAAAATTCTATCCTTCGTTTCTTTTGTAAACGTGCCATTATAAGGATTTATTTTGGTTTCCTTGATATGTAGCCTTGTCTTTTCAGTGACCTACGGACGGTTTCTGAACATACTTTTATATTTTGTTGATTTTCAAATCTGTTCGCCAATTTGTGAAATCCGGCGCGGATTGTGTCGTCCTGAGAACTATAAAGCGTTTAAATTATTTCCTTTAATCTTACGCGCTCTTCCTGAAACTGGTCTATGCCTCATATCCATGCAATATTTCATCCTCTTTATTGTCTCATATACAGCACTTTTTCCCATTTCAGTCAGTTACACTAATTTTTCAACGTTTCGAAAACCTTTCCTATACAAATATTCTACCTATTTTCTTTTTTCTAGTTGCGACATTATTTCATTAATTGTATACCTGTTGACAATCAACAATATTTGAGAAATAGTGTCACCATGCAACTTTTGGCCATAGCCGACTATCTGCACAACCTGTTTTATAAATTACTGTATATTAAAATCATGTAAAATAATAAATTCCGGATACTTTCTAGACGGACTATAATTTTGATATTTATTGAATTGACTTCATTTGACGTATATTTTTATGCCATTATGTTCAACTGTGTTATCGGGCATGTTGTTGCGTAGCTTGTGCGTACATGACATGATCCATCGATAATTTCCACAGGCTCTTTGCGGTGAAAAAGATTGTATTTCACCAAAACACAAGGGATGTTGTACTTGAAATTTTCAATTTTTTCTTGTTTATATATATCTTGATAACACCTGAGAAACCAAAACGAATCAAGACAAATATAACCTTGTTAGTTTGAATGAACCAAGCACTAGAACCTTATTTCAACAAAGGCTAGATTAAAAACTCAGCGATCAATATTTGACGATGGAAACAACACATCTTTATAAGCATATAATGGAATCCCTACACTCAGCAGCACATGAGGCCCTCGGAAAAGAAAGTCAACCCCGCACGAAAAACTACCATCTAACTTGGAATAGTGTATTAGAACAACAGAAACACATTAAACAGGCAGCATGCAATAAGTGGATGAGTACAAGAAACACTAATGACCATATAACATACAGAAGAGAACAAAGTAAATACAAAGACCTAATAACTAAGAACAAAAATGAAACATGGGAAAGGAAATGTAGTGAAGTGGACAGCTACATGGGTGGTACAAGATCAACAGTGGCTTGGAATCTGATTCGTTCACTAAGGAAAGAGACTTCTCATAAAACGAATTTACAACCCATACCAATAGACAAATGGAAAGAACATTATGCTCGAGAACTAAGAGAAGACAGACAGCCATATCTTGCCAACTCGCCTATACGGAGCTCTGTACAAGGAGAAGCAATTAATATCGACGAAGATACAGTGGTGAAAGCAGTAAAGTCTATGAAAAATAGGAAAGCACCAGGACCAGAGGGGTTACCGGCAGAACTCTTAAAGAATGGCACTAATAAGCTAATAAAGTGCTTAAAGGAGTTAATGAACAGATATATTAACGGTGAACCGATACCATCTACATGGAAAGAAGCATGGATAACACCCATCCATAAAAAGGGAAGAAGAGATGACTGCTCCAACTATAGATGCATATCAGTCACAAGTACGATGAGTAAACTTTACGGTCGAATCCTCCGGAGTATAGTCGAACAAGAATACGCAACACACGAAATAGAAGAACAGGCAGGATTCCGCACAGGACGATCATGTGTGGATCATATATTTAGTTTGGTTCAACTAAATGAAAATAAATTGGCTACAAACAGGGAGGTCCACCTTCTTTTTGTCGATCTAACAAAAGCCTACGACAATGTCCCTACCCAAAAGCTCTGACAAGTTTTAGAAATGTCCTCAATAAGTAACACAGTCATAAAAGCCATCAAACAGCTCTATAGTCAGGCAACATCACGAATAAAGCTAGGTAAGAGTATGTCCGAAAGTTTCTCTATATCAAAGGGCCTACGGCAGGGATGCTGTCTGTCCACAACGTTATTCAAAATATATCTGAACGAAACGCTACGAAAATGGAGAAGATCTTGCAGTGGTATGGGAATACAACTAAACGATACAAAAACTTTGTACACTCTCCATTTTGCAGACGATCAGGTGGTAGTGGCCCAAGACAAGGAAGATTTAGAGTTTATGACGACAAGGCTCTTCGCCGAATACGAAAAGTGGGGACTGTCTGTGAATAAAACGAAAACCAAATATTTATGCATTGGACAGGAAGCAGATAATCTACACTTAGAAGACAACGTAGAAATATGAACATGTAGTAAATATACTTACCTGGGTGCTCAAATTGATCACACCGGCCGAACAGAAACTGAGATTGAGCAGAGAATATTGAAAGGTAGAGGGGTCGTTGGATGTTTGAACTCAATATTGTGGGCCAAAAACATATCGCGGGAGAAAAAACATCAGATATATAATTCCATCTTTGAGGGTATAAGTGCTATACGGGTGTGAGACGTGGCAATTGACAAAGGGTGTGGAACGTCGCTTTTGGCCCTTGAGATGGATTTCTGGCGACGATCTGTAGGAAAATCCAGAATGGACAAAGTAAGGAATGATAGGATCAGAGATATCATGCAAGTCGAAAGAACAATCATAGATGAAATCCAGAGAAGACAACTGATTTGGTACGGGCACGTAGAAAGAATGTGCGACGAGCGTCTACCAAAGATGATTCTGAAATGGACACCACCAGAAAGAATAAAGAGGGGAAGACCCAAAAAAACATGGTTTGAGGGAATAGAAAAAGCTATGTCCGAACGAAATCTACATCCAGGGGACTGGCAAGATAGAAAGGCTTGGAGATTAGGAACCGGAAGGCGTAGAACGCTATAAACCCGGATGTATATATATATATATATATATATATATATATATATATATATATATATATATATATATATATATCTTGTTAATAGAAATCCGATTTGTGTTTCTCTGGAAATATAATTTAATAGCATCAAATCTCAGGAACGAAGACAAGTTAACAAGTGTAGTCGCTGGGTGATAAGTGGCACGGTCTTACTGAAATCATGTCTGCAACTTGGATTAGTATTATATCGTCGCTTTATTTACCATTGATTATTACGTTCTGATCATAATCAGTTTTAAGTCATATACATGAACGACCCAACCCAAATAGTTAATTTTTTTTATATATTATGGTGCTTGCGGATTATTATCGCTCCATACGCGGAAATTATTCTGTTCATTGCGTTATACTTCAGACCTAAAGTATGCTTCACCAATGAATAAAATTTTCTTATCGAATCATGAGCCAAAAATAATATTTCTGTCCATCTATTAATCAAATTCAGTAATTTCTGTATAAGTTGAATCTTGAGCATATAAGCCAAGATATTCGTTTAAAATTTTCCATCAATTATATGTTTAGTAATTGTTAATTACGTTGAGGAATGATTCAATCAGATAAATATCTTAATTCAATCTAAGGTTATTTTATTCGCTTATTAGCCTTAAAGGACAATCACAAAAATTTACATTGAAAATTTCTGAAATATTGCTTCAAAACTGTGGATTGAACCGTCACAAATCACATCGGTAATTTTTATCAAATATGTTATCACGTAAAGCTATACGGATGGCTTCTGTTGAAATTATGTTGCTGAATTTCATTTACTTTCGAAGACATTCAATTTTAAAAGCTCCATTCCGATGGCTGCAAAATGGCGAAAGCGCTGGTATTTAAATATTGACAGGGAAATTTATCGAAATGCTATTTGAATTACTGATTAAGTATGTAATTTGATAGAAATACAACGACGCTCACTTATCTCCCGAATGTTTCTAATCGAAAGCTCTGTTACGAATTATCATCTAACTTTTCCACACAATATAAAACTTGTTTCATTTCTTGTAAAGAAATATTTAGCACGATGCTTCAAATGAAATAAACACATTTGAATTAAGATTGAAGCCAAATTTTTTTTTATTTAAAAGATAATTTTATGACATTTATGTTTTAAAAATAATTTCCGGCATATGTCCAGACCACTTCTTCGAGTAATTCAGGCCTTATTTTATCAATAACACGAGTTATGTTGACTTCAAGCGTCAATTATTTTTGGTTTATCAGCATAAACCAATGACTTGACATAATCCTAAAGAAAATAATCCATTGGAGTTATGCCCCATGATCTTGGAGGCCAATTAAGTGTACCATTTCTCGAAATAATGTTATCGCCAAATCTTTCTTTAAATAAATCAATTGCTACGGTAGCAGCATAAGGTGCAGCACCATCTTGTAGGAACCAAAACACTTCTTGGTCGATATCATTCAAATTTTGAAACAAATAATCATTGATCATCGATCTGTAACGAGCAACATTAGCCCCAGCATTGTTTTTAAAGAAATATGAACCGATAATGCCTCCAGCGTGTAAAGCACACCATACAGTGCGTTTTTCAGGATGCAATTGAATCTGAAGAACTTCTTGAGGATTGTTTTAACTCCATATACGGCAATTTTGCTTGTTTACATAGCCGTTCAACCAGAAATGAGCTTCATCACAGAACACAATTTTACGATAAAAAAGTGGATCAACTTCAAGCTGTTCTAGGGTCCAATCATCAAACAAACCACGCATATTATGGTCAAGTGGCTTTAGTTCTTGAACCAGTTTTATCTTGTATGGGTGTAGACCAAGATCTCTACGCAAAATTTTCCATGTGGTGGATGCACAGAGTCCAACTTGTTGTTAACGTCGACGAATAGACAAATCTGTATCATCATTAGTACTATGACTTACAGCAGCGATATTTTCTCCTGTACGTACTTTGTCTTGTTGTTGTATCGAGTAGAGAAAATTTTGTCCGAAATCTATCGATAGTTCGACGAATAAGCTGCTCTGATGGACGATCATGTAAACCATAAATTTCACGAAGTGCTCTATAAGTTTGGCGAATAGAACACTGATTTTGCAAATAAATTTCAACAATTTGTAAATGTTGTTGCGTCGTGAGTCTTTCCATGATAATTTGTCAATGCTTACTGAACAGAAATGTTGAAACAACATGGCTTATACCTTCTGTCAAATCACAGTTATCCCTAGCTATCCCTATTCTATCACTCTTAAAAAACACCCGATACAATTATTATTATTTGTTATTATATTTATATTAGTAATGAAATGATCTATAACATAATTTTATTCTTTTGTGTTATTAAATGTATATTCATGCTTCTTTTGTGCCGCAAGAAATTATTATTTATTCTCAGCTCGTTTCTGGTATAGACGTCTACCAGTTGTTTTTCTCTTTCATCTATAACTTATTCGTTGAATTTATATTTTACACCTCGTATATTTTGTATGCCAACTCTTATCTCCCAAGAGCAATCTTTCAGTGCAATTGATTTGTTCGATGACAATTCTAATATGTTTATAGAAGTGGTGTGGATGCATCTAGAGCGTACACACTTGTAAAAAGCATTGTTAAGAGTGAGGTTGACTTTCAGCATGTAACCGCTATTATATTCTATATCTCGATTACGTTAGAGAACTTTTCGTGTAGTAATATTCTGACCTCAGACCTCTTTTTTGTTTCGATTTTCCACTCTACGCAAGTATACAGTCTGGATATTTCATTGTACCATTCTCTTAATTCAATAAATTGTGGAAATATTCGTCATTGTTTTATTTAACTAAGATAGGTAGTTTTTGAAATTTGAATATCAAAACAAATTAAAATATGTTTATCTTCTACAATTTTAATTTCAGAAAATTTTTATTCAAAGAAACTTTTAGAATTAAATTAATGTCTAAAAGAAGCACCGCTTACATTTAATAGACGTATATAATCAAAACTCAATATATAATGTTAAATGGAATAAATAAACCAAAAGATATACGAAAGTCATTAAAATTAATAAATAAATATTTAAAGGAGACAAAATTTGTTTCTGGTCTTATCTTCAAGAACGCCATTTGCCTTTTAAAAACATGAACACACTTAAAGGACTTCTCAAAGAATATAATTTATTTGAAATATTTAATATATTTAAATATTCGAATAAGTAAATTCAGAAATCTCTCAAAGCATGCACTATATCTTCAAAAAACAAATATAATTCTAAGCAATTCCGTCTTCAGTCCTGAAATATATTCAAAATAACAAAATCAAAAAACTAACCTATATCAAACAACGTACCACGTGTAAATGAATAATGTTTCGAGACATAGATCATCTTTATAATTCAAGATTGATCTATGTTCTAACAGAATCAAAGAACAGTGTGAGTTATTTTTAAGGCTTATTTAAATTCATTGACATTCCATAATGAGATTTATTGAAGCCAAAATATAATTATATATTATATATAAAATGAAATAGAAAGGCCTTTTACTTGATAAGTAGAAGGCCTTTCTATTTTATTTTAAGATAGGTAGGCCAAACCGGAATACAACTCTTCTCGTAACTCTCAGAAGCTAAGCCAAAGCTTCTAGGGGATCTACACAGAAGATTTACAAGCATCAGAATATTATCGATAGTATGAAATAAAGAAAACTTTTTCAGAACTTCCTTCAAGTCAAAAAGAAGTGCGTCAGTGTTCACAAAGCACTTATAAACCTTCGAAATTTCATTTTTTCTCCCGATTCTAATTAAGTAACGAACGTGCATAGAAATTATTTTGCACTAGCAAACCTTTTTGTTATTTGCTATGAAAAAACTCACTTCTCAGCCTTTCCTATCTAATTGATTTCCAACCTTTCCATTCCTGAGTCCAAAATTTACTCCTTAGGATTATTATAACTATTTCCACATGTCATACTTCTTCGGAAAATTTTGTTTACATTCATCTCCTTATTTTGGTAAACTTCAACTGTATACTCGATCGAAAGCAACGTAAATACGCCACCCAACAGAATGAATGAGTAGCGAAATTATATGAAGTTATCCAAGTTCTTCCACAACTCGCTTAAGTACCTATATCCGCCGGAATCTTTCTGTTTGAAGTATAGCACAGATTTCGTTTAACAATCCACGTGTACATACCCGCCTATGCCTGTATTCACAAAATGTTTCAATTTTGCATATATTACATCTCTCTATTGTCACGTTCGAAACAAAATATACAAAGCCAGAATGATCCAATTTAATTCCAACATACTTTGGACAATATGCAGGGAATACAGAGTGGTTAATATGATTTAACTGCGTTTGTTTCAAATTCAGAAAAATCCTTATACATGCTATAAAATGATAAAGAGAGACCTTTATTCACAACTGAACATATCACATGGGACGTTAGTGCTAAACAAACTCTCATTAAATTTTTTTTCCAGTTTCGTTCGTTCTGGGTTGCACGTATTTCACGAAAGCAATTGATTCTATAAGTACTGTGGCGGCCATTTTGTTTGGTGGCATCTGTCTAACCTGTTGTTTTTCCTTCAATTGCATATAAAAAATGATCATGGAAGTAGCACGATCGCGCAGCACATGCAAATGATAAGACTTTATTATCAAAATGACTGTTCGCTGGTGGAAACGTTGCGTGTGCTACGACCAATTTATGGTAGTCGAGGTGGTCCTTCAGAGGCTCTCCAAAGTTTGGTAGCCATATTCGGTAAACTACCAGCCAGCGTCCGTACATGTTGAATATTGCACAGGGAGGCTATTTGTATGCTGACTAGATTTGAGAAAGTTAAGAATAAGACCCCAACATACATATCACTAGATTATCAACAGTTTAATGTAGATAGGTACCTGAAGAAGCCACATCGTGATGATACAATTATTTTTGTGGAAATTAGAATAGTATTTCTTATATATTTTTCAAATATTAACAATTTATTCATTTCTGAAAATATTCTTATTATCATTATTCTCCTGATACTCCTAGATCTTCTGTGAAGATCCCTCAGAAGCTTTTTCAGCTTGTGCGAGTTAGGACTTCAGTTATGTTCTGTGTATGCAATCAAAAATTTAATTTCATCAAAAAGCAGCAACTCATCATGGTTACTAGTAATAAATAATGGATATTATGATATCCAGAAAACAAAATAAGAATGCTTTTCATGGAATATACGATACCCTCACGAACAGGTCTGACCAGTGAGTGGTGACAACGAGATCTACTTGACTACTTGTACTTAAACCTGGGGAGTAGGCAGTTGAGACCCGGACGTAGAATCACCAAATTCAACTATTGTTCTTGATAATGGCTCCAAAATCGGAGCCGAAACGTCGAACACGTATTAATTCTAGACGCGGTCCAACCCGGATTCTTTATATTCCTAATATGAGCAACCGCAGAAACTTCTTTTCTTCTTACAAATAGTAAATAATGAATCTCACACATCCTTAAAAAAAAATCTGTTGTGTTTTCTCACAAACAGAAAATAATGAACCGCAAACATCTATTTGAAAAAAACTGTTATTTTCTTCTGTTTTCTCGTTTTTACATTTTGGAAATGCTTTTCTCATTCGTAAATATTATAAAATATTGTCTTATCAACAACCGCAGAGTATTAAAAAACTTGTGAATAATATTTATATAAGGTTATTCTGATTTTCACAAATTTTTATTGATATGTTCACAATAATTGTTTCGCTAATACAGTAGCATCATCAGGCAAGATCACATTTTGAATAACTAAGCTTGTTTCCGAAATCCGTTGCTATTTATATTACAGTAAGTACAATAAATTTTTATTGAGCACTAAAACCCAAAGAAGGGTCTCTGCGAATTCCAGCTTATCTGAATATATTTAACAGAGGTGAGTTATTTAAATCTATTTGTTCGTTAAGTAATATTCTAATTTCATTATGTTTATTTATCTCTAGGGATTCTAACAGATTTGAGGCATAACTTTTGCTTTCTATATGTAGAATTTCAAAGTTATGGTTGAAAGTATGTCCTGTTTCTAACAAATGGTTGGAATATGTAGAATTACTTTTATTATTGAGGAAACTCTTCAAATGTTCACAAATTCTATGACGGAAAGTTCTTCCAGTCTGTCCTATGTAAACTTCAGGGCAATCACCACAGGTTAATTTATAAACCCCCGATTTATCATCTTTATGTGTAGGACAGTCTTTATTATTTTTAATAAATTCACTCAAGTTTGAATTGGTTTTAAATGAAATTCTCAAATTATATTCATTTTTGAGGTATGTAGCAATTTTCTAAGAAATACCTTTAGTGTATTTTAAGGAAATCTATTTAAAATTTTCTATTATATTGGGAAACACCATATTTAAAGCTATTTTATTATTTTTATTCATCAACAATTTGTCTATCAACTTAGGATCATAGTCATTATTGATAGCTATTTGTTTAATTATGTTAAGTTCTGAAATATAATTTTCTTGATTCATGGGAATATTAACTAATCTATGGATCATACAATTAAATGCTGATAATTTTTGATTTAGAGGATGATTTGATTTATTGTGTATAATAGAATCCGTATAGGTTGGTTTGTGAAATATTGAAAAATCATGTGAATTATTTATTCGAGTAACAGTTAAATCAAGAAAATTAATAGAATTATTATGTTCGGTTTCCATAGTGAATTTAATTGAAGGATGTATTTCATTGATGAATAAAAAGAATTTTTTCAAAAGTCTGTCTGTACCTGTGAAGCAACAGAAAATATCGTCTACATATCTATACCAATATGAAAAGTATTTCTTGAGGGGATTTTGGTGAATTTTAGTTTCAATAATGTCCATGACTATTTTTGCTAATAAAGGACTTAAGGGATTTCCCATAATCAAACCATTTTCAGATTTATAAATTTTATTTTTGAATTGAAAATAATTTTGTTTAGTGCAAATATGTAGACATTCTAAAATATCTTCTTTGGTAATTGTATTGCATCTGTTGTTGATTAATAGATTATCTACTAGTTTAATTGTTTCGTTTGGTGGTATACTTGGAAATAAATTTTGTACGTCAAATGAAATGAATTTAGCATTATGTGGTAAGTGGATATTCTTTATTTTATACATTAGCTGTAGTGAATTTTTTATCGAGTATTTAGCTTGGAATTTAGTTTCTTTTAAAATAATCTGAATAAGTTACACAAGGAAGATTATCCTATTAGACCGGTTGTTAGGTTCGTTAGTGCACCTTCATTTAAACTTTCGAAAGAACTTATTCAGATTATTTCAAAAGAAACTAAATTCCACGCTAAATACTCGATAAAAAATTCACTACAGCTAATAAATCTGTAATTTCTGAGAAAATTGCTAGATACCTCAAAAATAAATATAATTTGAGGACTTCATTTAAAACGAATTCAACCTTGAGTAAATTTATCAAAAATAATAAAGACTGTACACATAAAGATGATAAATCGGGGATTTGTAAGTTAACCTGCGGTGATTGCCCTAAAGTTTACATAGGACAGAGTGGAAGAACTTTCCGTCATAGGATTTGTGAACATTTGAAGTTTCCTCAATAATAAAAGTAATTCTACATATTCCAACCATTTGTTAGAAACAGGACATACTTTCAATCACAACTTTGAAATTCTACATGTAGAAAGCAAAAGTTATGCCTTAAATCTGTTAGAATCCCTAGAGATAAATAAACATAATAAAATTGGAATATTACTTAACGAACAAATAGATTTAAATGACTCACCTCTGTTAAATTTATTGAGATAAGCTGGAATTTGCAGAGACCTTTTTTTGGGTTTTAGTGCTCAATAAAAATTTATTGTATTTACTGTAATATAAATAGCAACGGGTTTCGGAAACAAGCTTAGTTATTCAAAATGGGATCTTGCCTGATGATGCTACTGTGATAGCGAGACAATTTTTGTGAACATATCAATAAAAATTTGTGAAAATCAGAATGACCTTATTTAAATATTATTCAATATGGATTTTCACCAAGTAAGGACTGATACAATTCAATAAAAAACTTGTGCATATACTCAAGTACAATTAAAATTTCTTGCTTCTTTGGAATGTTTTCTACTTCTGTATGCAAATGCTGCTTCATCTTCACTGTCAATTCCATCAGTACACGTTGTCGCGAAATTCTGCACGATGTTGTCTTGGTAAATTCTCCGGGGGTAGCCAGGTCATCGTCAACTTGTACAAAATCTTCAAAGGTTGGCGTTAACACATCACCAGTATATTCGTGACACACAAGCCTTGCCCAATCCTCATTGCTAGGTCCAGCTTCAACTTCATTATCCTCAGGTATAAATTCCAGGTTTTTTGTGCTGACTCAAAATCCAGCTTTCTTCAAACAGTTCTCGACAGTAACGTCACTTACTTTGAAGCATACTTTTCTTGCAAATTTCATGGCTAGGAGTCCGTTAATATCATGGTTATTGTTTGCGTGGGGGGTGTGTTGAACAACTTCTCTGCGGAAAAAGCGTTTTAATGTGTGAATGATACCTTGATCTGAAAGTTGAAGTTGACTGATGGTGTTAGCAGGCAAAAACATGCCTTGTACGTTTTCAAATGTTGGTAAGTAAGTGTGGGCAGCAAAGTTGTCAATGACAAGCAGGATTTTTTTTGTTTTTAATCATCATTTTCTTGTCGACTTTTTTCAACCAATCTTTAATAATATCTTGGTCATTAAAGCTTTTGTGTTATTGGCATCATAAACAGGTAAAGTCTTGACACCTTTGAAACATCTAGGTCGTTTTTTTCCCCGATCATTGAAAGAGGTAGCTTATCAGTACCGGTCATGTTAACGCATTGAAGAATAGTAAGACGTTCCTTACTTTGTTTAACTCCTTGACATTTTTCGCCCTTGTGAATGCTTTACCAGAAAGACACTTGAAGAACAGAGCTGTCTCATCCACATTATAAATGTCGTTTGGATCATAACCCTTCAAGAGACTTGGCAGTTCTTCAGTCCATCGGTCACACACGCTTTGGTCTGCAGATCCACTTTCTCCAGCGGCTTTTTTGAAAGCTATATCACGACGTCTTTCAAAACCCTCTAAGCAGCCATTACTAGCCGAAAAGTTCTGAATTCTCAATTTTGTGGCAAAGTCTATAGATTTTTGTTTCAACAGGGGTCCATCTATGGGAATATTCTTGTTGAGGGTTCGTTTGATCCATTCTAAAAGGCAGTTTTTAATGTCGAGAAACTCGGAATGTCGACACCTCTTAATATTTCCGTGTCCTTCAGAGTACTGGGACTTTATAGAGTCTCTTGACTTGATAATTTTATAATAGGTGGATTCTGGCAGACCAAACTTGCTCTGAATTTCATTACGCGATTTTCCACACTCAAACGCATTCACGATCTTACGTTTTCCTCCCAGAGGAAAAACTTGGATTTTTCTTTTAGACCTGCGCTGAGCTTTATTCGCTCTTAATATCAACTGCGGTAAGGTAGTAAGATGGACTGTATTAAAGGTGAGGGCCAAATGTCCGCAAAGACAATGCTAGATAATTCTCCGAAAACATACGTTTATGTTTTCGGGGAACTACCTCCATGCACTCTCGCTTATAGAGTTATAGACAAAGAGCAGTCTTAGTTATAAGACTGTTCAAACACAAATATATCTGGCGGTTCACAACTTTTTCTTATAGAGGCTTCTATTTCTCATATCTTATGGGCTAAAAATGACGGGACCAGGCAATTACTCTCACTTAAAGAGTTTTCTCGCTTACCCCATTGTCACTTACACAGGTATATATATACATTCTGTCAAGAAAGTACCGGGAATTATCGATTTAAATCTGGCGGGAAAATGAGGCAGGTAAAAATTTTTTCCTAGGTTGGTACCACTGTCCTTAATTACTATGCCAAGCTTGAGCGGGATCTGTCAACTAGTGTGTTTGCAACAGCTGATTAAGTCAGTCGATGTCAGAGTGCGTGCCGATTTTTACTATGGGTGATTACGTTGAGCAAAGAATTTGTTTAAAGTTTTGTGTTGCAAATGAATTTTCGTGTGCCGATGCATTGAAAATATTGCAAAAGGCCTTTGGTGATAATGCTCTATCGAAAACTCGTGCATATCAGTGGTACAGAGCCTTCAAGGACGGTCGTGAAGTGGTCGCCCATCGACGGCTTCGATCGAAGATAACGTCGATAAAATTAAGGAAATGGTGCTGTAAAACCGTCGTACCAGCTTGAGAGAGATAGCACATGATATTAAGATATCCCACGAGTCCGCACGTACGATTTTGATTGATATTTTGGGCATGAGAAAGGTGGCCGCTCGACTCGTACCGAAAGACCTGAATTTTCTTCAAAAACATCATCGCGAACAGGTTGCTTCAGACATGCTGGATCGCTGTAATTCCGATTCTACATTCATGGAACGCATTATAACTGGTGATGAGACCTGGGTCTACGAGTACGATATGCAAACAAGCCAGCAATCATCGGAATGGGTGGCAAAAAATGAGCCGAAACCGAAAAAACCACGCCAAAGCCGCTCGAAAATGAAGGTGATGCTCATTGTTTTCTTCGATATCCGTGGCGTGGTGCACTACGAATTCGTTCCAGAGGGTCAGACGGTAAACAAGGAGTATTACCTAGGCGTTATGAAACGTTTGCGTGAGCGTATCCGTAAGAAGCGGCCAAATTTGTGGGCGAACAACTCATGGATTTTGCATGACGATAACGCGCCTTCTCACCGAGCTACGATTGTGACTGACTTTCTCGCCAAAAACTCAACAAACGTGCTTCAGCAACCACCGTATTCGCCGGATTTGGCTCCCTGCGACTTTTTCCTCTTCCCAAAACGAAAATTGCCCCTTCGTGGCACCCCTTTTTGAGTCGATTGAAGCCATAAAACAAAATTCGGCGCGAGAGCTAAAGTCCATCCCGGAAAGCGCCTATAAAAAATGTTTCGATAATTGGAAGTGCCGTTGGCATAGATGTATTGGAGCAAATGGAGCCTATTCTGAAGGCGACCCAATAAATTTTGACGATTAAATGTAAAAATGTTGTTTTAATTGAAAATTCCCGGTACTTTCTTGACAGAGTAGTATATATATATATATACATACATCATGTTTGAAGTTTAATTTTCCTCTTTCATATCAAGTTCCAGACGCAATGATGGTTGAGTATTAGTAAGATTGCTGAACTTAATATACTCCACAATGTAACTTGTACAAATAATGAGAAATTCTAGAAAAAAAATCTACGATTTATTATTTGGAAATAATGAGTCAAAAGTTCTGAACATTGCAAACTTAATTAATCCCTGTTGGACCTGATTTCACAAAGCAGGTTTTCATTTTCAAGAAGTACTATCTAACCTGAATCAACACATCTTTCAAATGATTATTTTATCATGACAATTCAGAAGTTTGACGCGGAACAAGGAACTGCGTTTTAGACATCTCAGACATTATAAATTATGCAACGTCTTGCAATTTCCACAATGTAGCTGAGCGATTGAATATTTTATGTAGTCCCTTATCGAGGCTCCACTTTGAACGTAGTTAAACTTACATTGTTGCTAAGAATGATTTGCTTACAGCGATAACAATACCACGATTTAAATAATGAAGGTTAACGTCTGGAGTAATGAAGCAGAATTACCAATTCCAATATGTAAATCGAGTTCTTTCTTTCAGCAAATAATATTATTTTATGAAAACGAATTCTAGAGTTTTTTCATGAAATCGATATCGTTGAGTTGAATAACATCTATCCTAAAAATTTCAAGTGGCTTTCTCACTGGGTAGTGCATACAAAAAAAATTCATTCAATTCGATTGGCTGCTGAAGAATATTTAATTTTAATTAATTAATTTAATTAATTTTAAGAAATTAATTTTAAGAAATTGTACACTGAATATATGCCTTGAATATTAGAAAGGAAGATATTTAGATAACTAATTTCCTAATACTAAGAGTCAAATCCGAAATTCAAGAGAGCTAGTGTCTTCATTATTCATTAATTATTTTTGTTGAAAATAAAATCTAAAATATTAAGCTTGATGTTAATGTAATTCTGTTACACCTCTCTAAAAATTTCAATTTAAGATTTTTGCTAATTTAAATATTAAAATAAAATCAAACTGAGAGAAATTGAATATTTGACAGATTCGGTCTTTACTTGGTGGAAACTCATTTTAATTAAAAAAATGTATATAAGACAGTAATTTATTTCCACAAAAATGTTTGTACTAATACAACAATTGTTCCACCACGATGTGGCTTCTTCGGGTATTACAGTACAATGTAATACCTGAAGAAGCCACATCGTGGTGGAATAATTGTTGTATTAGTACAAACATTTTTGTGGAAATAAATTACTGTCTTATATACATTTTTTTAATGAGAGAAATTGAATTTATAAAAAATTTAGAATACTGACCCAAATTACCAAGCAGACTTTAAGTCGATACATCTGTTTCCTAACGACATTATGAAAATCAAATTCCTTTCAAAAAATGTCCAGTATAAATTGAAAAGGTCTTTCGAAAGAGACTCTCCTTAAATATGTGCAGCACATCTTCAAAACAGCGTGTAAGACTCCTGTCAGTAAACATCTACTAAAATCAATCAATAAAAACAATATATCTTTCCCTACAACCCAGCCGTAGCTTGGGCGAAGCCAGATCAATCAGGGTTTCAGCACTAAAAAATAGTTCACATTCTATGTTCGTTCATTGAATACAAAGTGTCCCAGAAGTAGACGTCAAGCCGGAATCGGGTGCCAGGCTGAGTCATAATAGTTATCAGAAAAATATTTCAAAAAATCTAGGTCATGTACTTTTCAGATTATATTGCATTTTTTATTATTCCGAAAAATGCACAATCTGTGATGATTTTTAACTCCTGTTGCTACAATTATTGACTCTCTTCAAATTTTATTTTTCCTATGTTATCCCGAATAGTGCTTCCGTAAACTGTGATCTTAAATTCTAATCCAATTTCTCCAGCTTGGAAGACATTGTCACTTTTGCCGAACCAAGTATTGAAAATTAATATTTCACACAACTTCAACTGACTGTAGTGAAAAAAAAAACTTTACTGCATCAGTTTGGAAAATTACTTAAAAAGTTAGCGCATTTATCAGGGATTCTGAAATGGTATAACACTTAGATCGGTCAAATAAAACGGTCTTTCTGAAAGAGTTTCGAACTTTCTAAAAATGATTCTAGTGCATCCAATACTTTAAGGAATCTGGTTTGAATGAGATGGGGTGAGGCCTTCCATAAAATGTGAATGAGACAGATGTTGACTCTACTATTTGGTATCGGCACACGCAATACAGATCAGTACGCTAAGCTCCTTGGTCTACTGCGCATCTTTCCGTACTTGATCGTGTTATTTGAGTACTTACGACTTTTGGCTTCGTTTATTTGATTTGTTTGCTTCTTTTGGATACTTTTGATCTCTTTACGAAAAACTTTGATTTTACCTGGACTAACCTGTGATTGTGCATTGCCATCATGTCTGTGTATACCACACAGGAATAGGTCAACATGCACCTCATTTATGGGGAATGCAGATGTGACGCTAGCGCAGCTTCGAGAATGTATCGCGACAGATACCCTAATGCTGATCGTTATCCAGATCATCGAGCTTTTACGAATGTGCACCGTCAATTCTTCACAGTGGGCCGACTTCCAAACAAAGTGCATGGTGGAGAAAGAATTCCTTACCTCACGACGATATTGTGCTTGAAGCACAATTTCAAGCAGTTGAGGAAGATCCAAGTACTTCGCTACGTGAAATTCAGTGAAACACAGGAACGCCCAAAAGAACAGCTGACCGACTATTGACAAAAGATAAGCTCCACCCATATCATGTACAGCGAGTACAAGCTCTGTTACCTCGGGATTATGAAACTCGGGTTGCGTTTTACTAAACCATGCTACAAAAGAACCGGGAAGACTCACAATTCTTAGAAAAAATTTTGTATTCGGATGAATCAACATTTAAAAAAGATGGTTACATGAACCTACATAATTTACACGAGAGGCTCGTAGAAAATCCGAATTTAATGAGACAATTCAGATCCCAATATCGTTTTTGAGGTAAACATGTGAACTGGAATTCTGAACGGAATAATCGCAGGACCTTTTGAGTTGCCAGAGGTTTTAAACGCTGAAATTTATTTAGATTTTTCACGCAATCAGTTGCTAAATATACTTGAAGACGTGCCACTTAGTATTTTCGGAGAAATATGGTTTCGGCAAGATGAATTCCCAGCGCACTATGCCCTCTCAGCAAGAGAATATCTACATGAAAAATATTCGGGCAGATAAATCGGTGATCTGCTGCAATCTCGCGACCAGCCCGTTCACCTGATTTGAATCCCTTAATTTTTTTTACTGGGGAGCAGTGAAGGAAGAAATTTATTTAAAACAAATTGAAAATGTAGCTGAGCTTCGGCAGAGAATTAGGGAACAATGCAATTCTTCAATAACGGAAAATTCGCCCGCCTGATATCCCGATCCTTTTTATGAAGATGTCGTGCATGTATTGCGACTGAAAGAGGGCAATTTGAACATTTTTTGTGAATTTATTAAATTTTGTCATAAAACGAAACTGAGTTTCCTAAAGAAAAACCTTTTTATATCCAATCTAAAGAAGAATGTAGTTAGTGTTGAAACATTTTAAAATCCTTATTAAATGTGCTAACTTTTGAAGTAACTTGCCAAACTGATATAGTACAATTTGTTTTCAGTACAGTCCATTGAAGTTGGGCAAAATTTTAATTTTGAATACTTGTTTCGGCAAAAAGTGACATTATTTTCTAAGCTGGAGCTTGCCTTATAATTGAAGATTACAGGTTACAGAAGCATTTTTGGGGATAACATAGGAAAAATATAATTTGGAAAAAGTGAAAAATTGTAGCAACGGGAGATAAAAATCATCACAAGGTGTTCATTTTATTAAATAAAGTAAAGTGCAATATAATTTGAAAAATATAGGACTTGGATCTCCTTTCAGAGGTTCAAAATAGTATGTTATGTAACGAACCCAAAATGGTGCAAAATTGATATTTTGTGTGAGTTATATACTATAATTTTTCTACGACAACGACATTTTAAAAACACACAAAAGCAAATATACAAATATTTTTTTTATTACGTTGACAAAATGATCAACAATTTGAATGTGAGTCAAACTGATAAAATTTGTCGTTCGGCGTCCTACCACAGAACTGTGTTCTGTGGTCCTATTCTATAAGCTACCCCAGTTTTTGTTATCGAAAATAACAGATCGATTACGAAATATTTCATTTTGCATTTGTTACCAAGCAACCAGTGCAAATTGAAATTCGGTACAAAATGTAGCTTATTATGGTTTAATTTACACCCCGATATGAACATGTTTGGATGTTGTCGTAGAAAAAGGTATGTTTAAGGCATTCAAGAAATACTGTGAGCATGTGTGGAAAAATAAAATATTATCATCATATACAGAATGAAATAATTAATAGGGGGTTAATTACTCTGTTGATAGTTTTTTACACTATCTTGAATATTAAGTAGCTTAATTCGGTTGCAACAATATACAAATTTTAATTTTAAAACATTTAGAAAAGTGAAATTTGTACAGAGGTGTTACACAATTAATCTTCCCGATATTTAAGAAGTTTGAAAAAACTTTCTATCTATTCTTAGCTACAAGACTGCTATGTACATGATGCCTTCCATATTACGTTTTCATAGCAAATCTAGATATCACAGAGACAAATGAAACTCAGAAAAGGCATCAGAAACTATTCAGCTTCTAATAATATGAACTGTTTATTTTTACTCGACACTTCAGATTATTGGTTTTTTGATTATTATATATGGCCTCAGAAAACATGGAAAGTCAATTAGAGATTTGGATATATTTACCCTGTTAATTTCACATGACGCAGCATTCGGAATTAGCAAACTGACTCTATCCTTCTTTACTTGCATTATTCTCATGATTTTTCTGCAACCAATAAGAAGATTTAGTTTGTTCATTCAGTCCACCTCCAAATGGACCTTCCAATCAATTACGTTAATTTCCCTCTTTTTGTTAGAAGGGATGCATCGAGCACCTCTAACATTCAGTCTTTGAGAAGACTGTAAAATCATTATTTTTCGTGATAATCGAATTGTTCGCATGTAGCGCTTGCTACATCATGCATTATTCTCCGAATAGTCAAGTTGTTCGTTTGTAATTGTACATACATAACATACATACATAACAAGCTTAACGCGATTGCTGTAAACGTAGCAATCCACCTTACACTTGTTTGTAGTGTAATTGTCATCACATTAGCTTGGTATCATATACAGTGATACCAAAATATATAAGTTTCTTTTGTTATAAGTGTTTTACTTCAGTTCCTCATCATCGTTGTGGTTTATCATTATTAGATAAAGGAAGCTGTTGACCTCCGAGTGTTCTTTGAAGTCAAAATCGCCGCTAATAATAAAAAATACCGTCCACTAGAAGCCATTGGAATTAATCATCGAGATTAATTAATTTGCAATTGTCTATTATTTTAAAATACTGAAATAATAGGCAAATACTACGGTAAACTAACCGTAGTACGAAACAGTATCGATAAATTTATTATTACACTTGGAACAATTACACCACGTCCGCGAGACATTATGTCTAAAATATATCTGAAGAACATAAAACAAAATATGATTTACGCATGAAATAGCACGAATAAAAATAAAGATAATGTGTGGAGTGATTGACAATCAATTTCCTAAAAAAGCAATTTACAAAACTCGATTAGTAAAGAGAGTGAAAGTATTTTTTAACGCAAATAAATTTAGCCAATTACCCCATTAATATTGTGCGAATTTGCGAATCCATCTGAAATCCACTCTTCGGGTCTTTCAATGATACGGAATTCGAAATGCCGCTCTGCTGGATTGCAAACCCTACGAATAAAACGATTGAACCTCTTCCTCCAATACCATTTACGCGAAGTCGATCGTTCCCGATCAACCCCAACAAATATACCGCTGATTCCGAGGATTTCTAGAAGAATAATTAGCCATCCCATAGGTCGTTACTCCAATTTTTCCGTCTTTCCGATCAATTACCCAGCAGCCCGATCGCTGAGATCGGAAGAGATCCAGTTTACTCTCATCCGATTGTGTTTCATCCAATTTTCGTGGCATTCGACCACCACAATCACAGAGGCGTACATGAAGAGGATTTGGAAGTTATATTCGCCCCGAATTGTCAGAGAACCACATATCTGCGATTGTATATTCAAATATATGATTTCATTTTCAAATAGAATAAGTTATAATACCATTTACCACCCAAGGAATTACATCACAGTCAATATCTTGTTAAAATGCCAATTAAGGAATCGTCTTATAAGTTTCCCATTCAATGAAAGAAACACAATCTTTTCAATAAAATTTGATTTTATTCATCAATATTATTCTTGTGACGGTCCTATAAAGAGGGTCTTTAAATAGGAACGCCCCATTTTTGAGTTGAAATTATTCACAGACGGCAGCCATTGTTTATTTGTGACAGTTATTTAATCAAGAAAAGGTACACCCTCCAACTACGTTCATAAATAAACCAAATTTATTGAAAAATCGAGATCTGTTACTCTAACTTTACGTGCTTCAACTCCAATTTTTAGTCGTTATAATCGTCCGGATAAAAGAACAGTGAAACGTTTAGTGAATAAGTTTGAAACAAATTTTACACTTCATGATGTTACAGTGATAGTGAGACAAAAAATTGCAAGAAGTGAAGAGAATATTGCTGCCGTACGTGGAAGTGTTCGTGGCGACCAAAATTTATCGATTTCTAGACGTTCACAAGAACTAGGCATCTACCTGTTTTATTACATTGTTGGTTGCCATAGCATGATATTCGACACGATCAAATATTTGGTACTCGTGCGCATGCAAGAAGTCATACATGTCCACGATCATTATGTATAAAGAACAGAGCAGCATATTTTTCTCATTTAGATGCATTTTCCGGTTTTTGGGTGCTGAAATTAGACGACGAGAGCTCAGATCTATGCACATTCCGAATTCCTTTCGGTAGATACAAATTTAATCGTTTACCTTTTGGTAAATGCTCATCATCTAAAAAAATTTGTTCAAGTCATGAATGACTTATTTGGTAATATTGAAGGTGTGCTAATTTTTGTAGATGAATTTTTAGTGTATGGTGCAACTATAGAAATACATATTATAATATTCGCCTTAAAAAAGTTCTACAGAGAGCTAGAGAAGTCAACCTTAAGTTCAATAAAGAAAAAAGTAAAATAGCAGTAACTTGAGTACGTTTTTTAGGTCATATATTCAGTAAAGAAAGTATTAAAGTTGATGATGAAAAAATTGAAGCAATTATGCATATACCTTCACCTTCTAATACAAAAGAACTTCAGAGATTTTTTAGGCATGATTAACATTTTAAGTCCTTTTATTACTAACTTGTCGCAAAGAACAGAAATTCTTCGAAACTTATTGAAATCTGATAGTCAGTGGGTCTGGAATGAAAATTGTGAACAAGCATTCTGTAATTTAAACCATGTTATTACAAAGTCCCCAGTGTTAACTCACTATAATCCAAAATTGCCTTTAATTTTGTCAGTAGACAGTTCACAATCTGCAATTGGAGCGGTCATAATGCAAAACAATCGACCTATTGCATTCAGTTCAAAAACTCTAACTTCCTCACAAAGGAACTATGCACAGATTGATGCACAGATTGAGAAGGAATGATTCGCTATTCAATTTGGTTGTGTTAAATTTCATCAATACAATTTTGGTCATAAACTCATAAGCCGTTGATATACATTTTTAAAAAAACTCTTTTTGATATTCCTGCTAGATTACAACGAATTATGCTAGCTCTACAAACTTATGAACTGGATGTTATTTATGTACTAGGGAAACAAATGTTTATTTCCGATACATTATCTAGAGCTGCTTTAAAGGACAATTTTATTCCTGATTATGAGTCTGATATGCCATATCACGTTAATATGATTTATTCAAATATTGCAGTAACGGAGAATTATAACAAAAAAATAATTTTAAGTACGGAAACTTCAAAAATTCTAAAAAAATACTATTACGAAGGATGGCCTGATTCCAAAAACAAAACGAATAATCTTGCAAAACCTTTTTGTAATTTCCAAACTGAAATACAAGTTATGAAAAATTTACTATTTAAAGGCACTAAATTAATTGTCCCTGTAATAAAGCACAATAAGATGAGATTTTTCCATAAATTCATGAAGGTCATCAGGACCACAACAAATGTCTCAATTTGACTACAGAATCTTTTTATTGGCCTAATATGTCATTTTAATTGTAGAATTTAACTGATCAATGTTCAGTATGTGAAAAATTTAAGTCTGCCAATCAGGGCGAGCCTCTTTAAAATTATAGCATAACTCATTTTTCGTGGGAACGTGTTGGGTTGGATTTCCTCGATTTTGACAATAAAATTTATCTATTAGTTACAGATTATTATTCTAAATTCATTGAAGTTGCTTTATTAGATAAAGGCCATTCAGCTCAAAAAGTCATTATAAGTCTAAAGTCAATATTTGCACGTCATGGTATTTCAATACAACTAGTTTCATATGGTGGAATTTAAATATTTTTTGCTCGATTGGGATATTGAACAAATCTCTTCAAGTCCATATCAACCTCAATCAAATGGTCAGTTTGAAAGTTCGATCAAAATTATAAAACAAATTCTCAGAAAGTCTAAAGAATCCAAAACTGATCCCTATTTGTCTTTATTGCACTACAGATCTACTCCAAAATCGAATTTACATTCTCCTGCTGTACTACTAATGTCGCGAAATATAAGAAATAATCTACCGATTTTATCGAAAAAATCAAAACCTATAATAGTCACGTTCAAAACATACAAAAATAAAATTGAACATTCTCAAAATAGTCAAAAATATTACCATCATAAAAATAAAACATCATTACCTCTTCTTCAACCCCAATGATCATGTATATTTTAAGAAAAATAAAAATCTGACTGGTGCCCAGCCACAGTCAAAGAAATATTGAAATGTCAGAGATCTTATATAATTCTAGATACAAACGGGATGAATTGCGCAGAAACAGAATACATTTGAAATTCAGATCAAATGACACTTGCCAAAGATATGATTCTCAAAATTCAACAGATAATTTGTTGAAATCTCAAGAAAATAATGACGCTATATAGAGAACTAGATATGGCAGGGCAGTGAGACCTCTTGATCGACTGTAAATACAAAGTAAGTGATATGTATATAGCTAGATAGTTATGTAGAAAAAAAATATATAAATAAATAAACCAAAAATTTAAAAAAAGGGAGAATAGAATAAGTATAATACATAAAACTATATCAGTAGAATAAATAGAAATTTAAAATAAGCTTGTAGTCAAAAAGAGGGATGTTGCCATCCTATGATATTCGATGCCCACGATCATTATGTATAAAGAACAGAAAGTGTTAATATATGTCTGCTAAAACTAGTATTATAATGCATTATTCTAATTGTTTCTTACCATCCTAATAAGTGATTAAATAATAATTACAATATATAAACTTATAACACTGCCAAACATCTTCGTGTTTTTGGAAAGACCTTAGTTTACATCCATACAAAATGGTTTTAACCCAAGAACTCAAACCAACATTTGAAGCGTCTTATATTCAGTAATTGGTGCTTAGGAAAAATCTAAAATGATGCAGTTTTTCTTAAGAAAATCAATCTCAGCGATGAGGCTCATTTCTAGTTAAACGGTTATGTCAACAAGCAGAATTGCCGTATCTTGATTGGTGATAAACACAACACATTATGAAAAACTTACTGTTTGCTTCGGATTTTATGCTGGAGGAGTCATTAGACCTTATTTTATTTTCAACGAAGTTCACGAGGCGGAAACTGTCAATGAAAATCGTTATCGTTCAATGTTGACTGATTTTTTTTGGCCTGAATTGGTTCGTCTTGATTTGCAGAACATGTGACAGGATGGTGATACTTATCATACTGCCAATCATACAATGACTTTGTTGAAAACAAAATTCGATGATTCGATCATTTCAAGAAATGGACCGATAAATTATCCGCCTCATTCCTGTGATTTAACTTTATTGGACTTCTTTCTTTGGGTTTACATTAAGTCATTGGTTTACAGCAATCATTCAGCAGATTTAGAGGTTTTACAGATCAATACTACTCCAAGCAGATTAAAGAGAACAAGGATAATCCAAGAGCCCTCTGGGAGAACATCAAAGAACTGACAGGTAGTAGGCGAGCCCAAGCTGAAATACTAGAGAACAATTACGCAAATGAAGATATAACAACCACGGATAAATTAGCTCGAATATTCAACTCGTACTTCATTAATGTCGATAGGAGGATCGCCAGCCAGATCAATGGACCACCAGTCTCTGTCATAAAAAGAAAAAGAGAGAACAAGACAATATTTTTCAGACCAACAGATGAGAAGGAAGTACTTGGCACAATAAACGGTTTTAAAAATCGTAAATGCCCTGGGGTTGATGGAATAACATCGGAACACTTGAAAATTGTTGGTGAATTTATAAAAGGGCCTCTCACCTATCTTGTAAATAGAATTTTTACAGAGGGAAAGTTTCCGGAAAATCTCAAAACAGTTCTAGTGAAACCGCTATATAAAAAGGGTGATCGGAAAGATCCTTCAAACTACAGACCGATATCATTAATAAGTACAGTCGCAAAAATTGTACAAAAAATTATAAAGGTGAGACTGGTTGAATTTTTAGAGGGAAACAATCTACTTTCCGAAAGACAGTTTGGTTTCAGACCGAAAAGATCAACTGAAGATGCTATCGTTTGTCTAATGATGCGGGCAAATTCACATTAGGGGTCTTTCTGGACTTAGCCAAGGCATTTGACACTGTCAATCATCAAAAATTGTTAGACGTTATGGTGGACTTTGGTATAAGAGGAATCGCAGGTGATTTGTTTCGATCATACCTTGAAAATAGAACACAATGCGTGCAGGTTAACGAAGACATCAGTGAATTACAAACAGTCTTAACCGGCGTACCTCAGGGAACGGTACTAGGGCCAGTGCTGTTTTTGATGTATATCGTTGGATTACTGTCTTTGAAGGTGGATGCTGATGTGTCATCTTTCGCGGATGATACAGTAGTTCTCTTTACCGGCTCTACTTGGGAAGAAGTTGTGAATAGGGCGGAGTACAACATGGAAAGAATAAAAGATTGGCTGGATGATATGGACCTGATGCTCAATATGGAGAAGACGAAATGCATGGTTTTCTCTAATAAAATATCAAGCCTACCCAAAATTGACCATCTGGTACTGAGGAATAGCAATTCTGGTGATTTTATTGAATGTGTATCATCGAAAACTTACCTTGGAGTCGAGATCGACCCTCACCTGAGATGGGACCTTCACATTGTCAAAGTGACCAAGAAACTAAGATCTTTGTTGTTTACTTTCAAACGCCTAAAAAAGCTTATGGAAGATGGTTTTCTCAAAATTCTCTACTACGCACTTGTTGAAACACATTTACAATATGGAATATCAGGTTGGGGCGGAACGTACAAATGTCATAAAATACAACTGAAAATTATGCAAAAAACCTTCCTGAAAATTATTTATAACAAAGAACGAACTCTTCCCACACAAAAACTTTTCGATGAGGTAAAAATGTTCAACATGGAAAAACTTTACTATTATAGGGTTCTTTGCCTACAGTACAGAAACAGGGGAGAACTGTCGTTTATAAAACATAATCACAACACAAGGCATAGGAGAGATTGCGAGTATGTCACAGAAAGGACAGCTAAAGCGGTGGGTCAGAGATCGTTTTATTATACAGCTCCAAGAATCTACTCTCAAGTTCCACCTAATATAAGAAATATGAACAGGTTTCATTCATACAAAAAAAAGGTTGAAAATCTGGTTGAAAAATTTGCGTCTAGATGAAATTGACAGGGTGGCCGCGGTTTCTACTTGAAGACGCATTGGAGTGGTGAAGGTTGCTTGTTTTCAGCACGTGGATCTTGTTTGTTATTATCATTATTATTTATTTTTTTTTTGGATCATATTGCTTTATTTAAGTATTTGTGCAAATATATTTTTTATTGTATTAATTTAGATTGTTATAATTTAGTATAAAATTTTGAAGTAAATCACATTATTGTTTTTATTATTATTATTATATTAATTGTGAGAACTCTTTCATTTATGTAGTTTTGGGAAATAAACATTATTATTATTATTATTATCAATATTGAACGAGCAATTGCTAACCTATGACCTGATTTGTGTGAGGGAGTCATGGAAATTTGGTTCAACGACTTCTTTCCTGCCAGTGTTTCCGTGGTAGACATTTTAATGATGTTTCGTTTCATAACTAATGGAATCTGTGGTACTTTATAATTAAATAAAAATTACAATAATTTTCAAATGAATAATGTGTTTTATTTACAAAACAAAATGCGCCGCTGTTAATGTGAAAGAACCTTCACAAATAAATGATTTTTCACCAATGATGTCATGTGAGTCGTTTGCTACAATGGCAACATTGATCGAATTAAACTTCTAACCTAAGTGACTTTCACCCAAATAGTCCTTCCAGAAATATATCAAAAGGGCTGGAATGATTGCCTTTCTCAAAAACTGCTAACATTATTATTTTAACAAACTTTCTTCCATTCTGACACAAATTTCGAATAAGATCCCTCAGAAACAAAATTGTGGACATCACTTTCACTTTTGATGTTAATTGAAGTACTTTTTTCGCGCTAATACATCACTTAAATTGATACACCTTAAGCCTTATGTAGCATTTTCAGTGCTTTCGCACCCGAAATTCTCTTTTCGGTGTGAAATTTTAGACACCTTCTTTGTCCAATATTTTCATTCATTGTAGGAATCGAAAAACACAATTGAAATGAACTAATATGGGGTAGGTCATTCAAAATTTGCCGTTTTGATCGGCTATGAATAAAAAAACTAATGAATATTTCTTCAAAAATGTAAGGTTTTTAGAAAGGCTGAACTTAGTATTTACGAATGAAAAACAACATCATTCAAATGACCGCCACGAATGGCTACAATATCCTATCTGACCAATCCAATTTTTCAGTACATTGTAGATTGTTTGGAGCTCAATCTCTTGAATGGTAGCTTCGATTTCAACTCAGTTGGCAACAAGAAGAATCTGAGAAGTTAGCTTTTCAAATAATTTGTTCTCGGTAACTTTTCGAAAGCATATTTGGCCTAGTTTTCCAAATTCACTCTTTAAACAGAATACGAAAAATCCTTTGCACAGTATATTAATCTGTAAGAAAGATCACACAAAAATTTTCAACAATTTTAATATATTCCATTGTGAATACCCCAGGTTGCATAAAACTACCCTACTACACTGACACTAGTCAGTGGCAATGGCTGACGTGTTTCGCCGTGAACTCCCGCTCAAAATTCCAACTACGTCTACAAATCGGAGGAGTTGGAAAGTAATAAAAGTGGAACAGGGTCTTAAAGTGAGTTGGGAATAATGAAATCTGTGTCCGAGAAAGCTCCGGATAGTATATCATGAAAAGCGCCTAATTTCTCGATATAGCCGGAGAATTTGAGGTGTTTGCTGTAGGTGAGTAAAGTTGAGTTCGGAAAGTTGCGCAATTATTCTAGTCCCAGATTTTATGAATTATCGTTTTGACTTTAATAGTAGATATATAATGATGTAATGTTAGCCAGTTTCTTCAAAATTGTTCGTTTTGGCACATGACGTCACTTGAGAGATATTCGATATTTGCATACGATTTGAATGATCATTATGTATATTTGTTGTGTTTTAACATGTATTGGAGTGTTAAGACATATAATTATGTAAATATTTTCTAAATAAATATTGCTTCGATCATCGAATATGTCAAGTGTTGGAATAAATAAGAAATGACTGCGTTTTCTATCACTTGTTTGTTATTGAGGGTATAGTGAACCCGAGCTGTTTTACTACATTTTCGAACTGGTGTCTAATGATTTGTACTTCAAAGGTTCTTATATTATATATTGTAGGAAGGCTTCGGTTCGTGGATAATAATTTTTAAATGAAACAAGAAAATTTTTCATATTTTTTCAAACTACCAGAGTTGCACCATGTTTTGTGGGTGAAAAGAGAACATAGGTCAAAAAAAAATACCACCCAATATATAGTTTTCATAAAACAAGAAACGAAACCTGTTTAGTTCCTGTTTCTGGATCGGCCACGAGTGAGTTTGCGAGGGCATTATTTGCGTCTGATCTGTTTTATGGGCTTCGATTTGTCGGATTTGTTTTTAGTGTTAGTATTTATTTAATGTACAATGTACACATATTATTGTAGATTGTTTCAAAGGCAGATGAATACCTACGCACAACTTAGGTTTTAGTAGGGAAGTCATGTTTATTTGTTAGAGATTTTGTACATATTTGACTATATTGCTTCATGCATTATATGTGTATTATATATATATTTATTTTTTCAAAAATAAACATTATTATTATTATTATTATTAAACAATACAAGTATTTATTCAAAAAATTTTAGTTGACAATTTATATTAGGAGTACAAATAAGTTTCCGCCGTTTTATTGTAGATGGCACGGCACGGAGTTTCGGTTAGCTTTCGCAGATGATAACCGGCTTAAAAAATAGTTTGGAAATTCAAGAACAACATAACCTATTAATATCATTGATTTTATATTGGTGAAATATAATTTTTATAAGTTGAAAATGTTAAAATTTGAGCCAAGTAAGCGTCATTTGTGGGAAATATTAGTTTACTTCTTTAATTTAAAGAAATCTGCTGCTGAGGCGCATCAATTGCTCGTAGAAGCATATGGTGAGGGTGCTTTGAGTGAGAGAACGTGTCGAGAGTGGTTTCAAAAGTTTAAAAACGGTGATTTCGACGTAGAAGACAAAGATCGCAGTGGAAGGCCAAAAATTTACGAGGATGCAGAATTGGAGGAATTATTGGAGGAGATTCATGTCAAACACAAAAAGAACTTGCTCTAACATTAGAAGTCACTCAGCAAGTAGTCTCATATCGTTTAAAATCATTAGGAATTATTCATAAACAAGGAAATTGGGTTCCGTACGGCGGAAACTTATTTGTACTCCTAATATTTCTTTGAATTTCTTTATTCCCTTTGGTACTAAGGTAATAAGTGTTAATTCTATGTCTACTAAATTGACATAGTGTGTTCTAAAGAGATTTATTTAATTTTATTCTAAAAATTTTTAAATAAAACTTTTTTGAAATTAAAATTTGTAGGAGGTTAACAGAATGTATCTGTATTATATTTGAAATTTTGTAATAATCATTCTGTCAAGAAAAAACCTCTTTTTATTGTTTTATTGTATATATAATAATCATATATTTTGGTTTACGCTATTTACATATTATCATTTGGTTTTAAAGCAATCCATAAATTACCTTGCAAACTTTATGTAATTTCTGTGACGAACATAGCATAAGAAGGATTTTTAAAAGTTCACTTCATTCTAGTGTTTATCCAGTAAACATCATTCAGTTGGTTTGGTAAGATATTTTTTGTTAATTATTTTAATTTTTAAATATGCAGTAGAGCTAATGAGTTTCCGTTGTTATAATTTTAAATTGCTTTTTGAAGATGTTCTGCATGTTTTAGGAATATTTTGAAGCAACTTAATTTGAGCAAGTTATTTTTGAAGAAGTTGTTGAGGTTATGTTTTGCATTATTGGAAAGGAATTTAGTTTTCATAAAACAAGGAACGAAACAAAATTTCGTACTCTTCAAGTATTTGTTTAGTAATCTTTAGTTGGCAATTTATATTTCTTTGAATTTCTTTTATTTCCTTTGGTACTATGTAATAAGTATTAATTCTATATTGTTTACTAAATTGATACAGTGTGTTCTAAGACATTTATTTGAATTAATTCTAAAGGTTTTTTAATAAAAATTTTTTTAAATTGAAATTTGTAGGAGGTTAACAGAATAAACCTTTATAATATTGAAAATTTTGAATGTATAATTTATCGTTGAAAATCTTCACGAATAAGTCTGTTTTTGCACATTATTTCCATGGGTGTTCACGGGGTGGAATTTAGAGTATACTTCGATCAAAGATTAGTTCTGAGGAAAAGTTTATGATAATTTTTTCCTCAACCACCCTATAATGAGTAAGTTTTTCATAAAAAATTTTCATTAAGATCCCCCTAACCTAAGGAGAATTTTCCGCTTTTTCCAATGACGTACACCGAATTTTGATTAAGACAATCAAGTTATGCTCTAGTTTCAGTAAAACAATTGTGAAACGTTGCAAAATATTAGAATCTCGAATAATTTCACAATGAAAGATAATTGGACAATTCTCCATAGAAACTTTTGTGCTGGGATGTACCTATAGGACCTTGTGAAATTTGACCAGAGATAACTTGACAATCTATATAATAATAATAGAGTTTATTGAACAGTTAATTACAACTAAGGTGAATAAACTCAAAAAACTGTGGACTTATTCACTCTTGCGGATATTTAAATTGTGCATAGCGGTTTATACAATTTAAAGTCCCATTTCTAAACGGCAAAATGAAATAAATGTATATCTTTGTTTAGGTGTATTTTAATGTAAATCCACTACAGATTCTAATGTCACCGATAATTTGGGAGATTTCGTCTTCATCGATAGTCTCTATATATATTAAAACAGTAAGTGCCATGGCAACCGACCACAGATGTGCGTGACGTCACGCAGTGCTAACTTCCAGACGCGCAGGATCCCGACGGGCGAAGCCCGTCGCCTGGATATCGTTGCGGACCGAAGGTCCGCACTTCCCTCTAGACCGGTTTACCGTTCCCGTTCCGGGATGACCCTCCGTTCCCGAGATACAGGCGGATAAAGTTCGGGAATTTTCCCGCGCACTCCAACAAGCCCCGCCCACCGTAACCCCGACCCGTTTCTGTGGTGTACGTATAGGGGCGATCCGCGAAGTCAAGTACGGAGACCGTCCGAAAATTTTCGGACCGTCGGAAAAAGCGGATATATCTAGCGACGGGCGAAGCCCGTCGCGAGAATAACCATTCGGACCGAAGGTCCGATAGACCCGCTACCCGTTAAAGCCCCTATATTTCGCGGATTACTTTCCGTCGCTACGATACGAGCGGATGATAATTTCCGGACTTTTCCCGCCCTCACCAAACGGGTACCGCCTTACGCGTATGCCGCGTAGGGATGACCAAACGGGGGTGACCAAAGACGGAATTTCAACGAAAAGTAGATCCCACCTAAAATTATAGAAAATTATTAAAAAAAATTGGTTTTTTCGAGGTGGATCGATCGAAAAATATAGATCAATCGACTCTACTCGTATTTAACTTATCCGGAAATTTAAGTAAACATATCCTAATGTAGGTGTACAAGTTTAATTTCGCTATAAATTCTAGCGCTGATAATCTGGGAGATTTTGTCTCCATCAGTATTATTTCACTTACTCTGAAATTCACGTTCACGGAATTAAATTAATGTCAGATAAGTACCACTTATATCAAACGACATATGAAATAAACATTTATTATAAGACATCCAAATGATATAACAAAATCCAATAAATAAAAATTGTTAACAAAAATCCTATAAATTAAATATTTTGAGTAGACAAAATTTTGTTTCTGCTCATCAATCTTATGAAACTAGAATGTTTAACATAATCTTAAGAATTTCATCGTAAAACTATATTTTTGTTAAAAATTTGTATGTATTGGATTTTGTTATATCATGTGGATGTCTTATAATGAATGTTTATTTTATATGTCGTTTGATATAAGTGGTAGCACTTATATGATATTATTTCAATTCCTGATATTATAATTATTAAATATAATTTTTTGAAATTAAATATTGTAGAAGGCTAATATAAAAATATTCAAATAAATACAAAATTATTATGAAAACGTAGAAAATTTCGAGATATAGCCTGAGACAGAAGCAATTATTATAGATGGAATTTGACCACAGAAGAAATCTGAAACTAGAAAATTATCAAAATAATTAATTAAATAATAAACAAATTATTGATATAAGCTTCACGATAAAACCTTTCAAAAAGATATTTCAGTCAGTAAGTTATCTCTGACTGTTTTTAAGTGTGTAACTGTGAGTTGTAGTTTTGTCCACATTAAAATATATTGCATCCAAAATATCGGGCTTGGAAGTCCGAAATCACAATAATTAAATACTAACATTGTGAATTTTCAGACTAGTTTGTTTGCCTGTTATTTTCACCTCCAATATTTAGTAAAAATTACATGAATAATTTAAGAGATCTAAATTTACAATTCCATTAATTTGGACATCCTTGAATGAAACGTATTTAGCTTTTATCAGGAATTATTCAGCTACTAGAGGATCAATTTCACATTCACTTGAATTCTTAAATTGAACTTCACGACGGAAGTAATATAATCCCCTTATGTTCAGTCTTTGTAGAGACTGGTAAAGCTCTACTGAAGTCTTCGTGCATCTGATTACCAGAGGATATAATTAAACGTTTGTCAGTCCTTCTGATCTTTCAACATAGTTGACCAAGGAACATTATGCGAGCTAGGTCATTCGTTCAACGGAAATTGCGATTCTAATTTTCAAGTGGACTAAAAAAGTTACTATATTTACTATTGATTCTTTATTCAATAGATGATACAACGATCGGAATTTTAAAGCATTACTATAAGGTGTCTCAAAAGAGTATCTCGGGTATTTATTACTTCGATAAAACAAAAACTACTTGAAATAAAAAAAAATTATTATTGATTATTACTATATGAAGTGGAAAATGGAATATTGAATTGAATCACTTTAAGACTTTCAAAAAAATTCTTTTTATTTATCAATGAAATACATCCTCCAATAACATTCACTATGGAAACCGAACATAATAATTCTATTAATTTTCTTGGTAACTGGAATGAATAATTCTAATAATTTTTCAATATTTCACAAATCAACCTATACAAAATAAATCAAACCATCTTTTAAATCAAAAATTATCACCATTCATAGATTAGTTAATATTCCCATGAATCGAGAAAATTATATTTCAGAAGTTAACATAATTAAACAAATAGCTATTAATAATAACAGTGTTGGACTCTGTGCATCTACCACATGGAAAATTTTGCGTAAAGATCTTGGTCTACACCCATACAAGATCCAACTGGTTCAAGAGCTAAAGCCACTTGACCACAATAAGCGTCGTTTGTTTGCTGATCGAGCCCTAGAACAGCTTGAAGTTGATCCACTTCTTTTTCGAAAAATTGTGTTAAGTGATGAAGCTCATTTCTGGTTAAACGGTTATGTAAACAAGCAAAATTGCCGTATATGGAGTGAAAAGAATCCTCAAGAAGTTCTGCAGGTTCCATTGCATCCTGAAAAATGCACTGTATGCTGTGCTTTACACGCTTAAGGCATCATCGGTCCATATTTCTTTAAAAACGATGCTGGAGATAATGTTACAGTGAATGGTGCTCGTTACAGATTGATGATCAATGATTATTTGTTTCAAAATTTGAATGGTATGGCCTCGAAAGTATTTCGGTTCCAACAAGATGATGCTACACCTCATGCTGCTACCATAATAATTGATTTATTGAAAGAAAGAGTTGGCGATAGCATTATTTCGAGAAATGGTCCAATTAATTGACCTCCAAGATACATAACTGCCACATAACTCCACTGGATTATTCTCTTTGGAGTTATGTCAAGTCATTGGTTTATGCTGATAAACCAGAAACAAAAGACGCTTTGAAAGCCAACATAACTTGTGTTATTGATGAATATAGGCCTGAATTACTCGAAAAAGTGGTCCATAAATGTTCTGGTCTAATGCGGTTCCTCAGAGCTAGTCGTGATGGGTATATGCCGAAAATTATTTTCAAAACGTAAATGTCATAAAATTATCTTTCAAAAAAAAATTTGGCTTCAATCTTAATTTAAATGTTTTTCATTTCAATTTAAAGTTCTAATACTCTAAAAGAAAACACCCGATACTAAAGCGTTCGTCAAATTTATGTTTCTCTTTTATTAGATATTCCGAATACGCAGAATCTAACTTCTATTTGATTTTTTTATTCTAGTTCTAGAAATTCAATTGTGTTCTGATTAGGCTTTTTATTACCGTGTCCTTACGCCACCGTAGATATAGTACTATTGATTTGCAATCCAACAGTGAAATAGTAGCCGAAACTGCCTAACTCAAAAAGTTCTCTTTTACAAAGAGGAGACTTGAACCTGGGACCTTCCGGTTTTCAGTCCAAAACTCTACCCACTGAGCTATCAGTACACAGACTATTGCGGGAAGAGGTTTTCGTCTACCCATTTTAAACAATACAAATCTGATATCAATTTTGTTTACTGATGAAGCCGCATTCAAAAGAAATGGAATAGAAAATTTTAATAACGTCCATATTAGGTTAATAGAAAACCTTACGTACAACGAAAACATATACATATATTTCCCTAAATATTTGGATATATATTGTAGTATGCTCATTTGGTCATTCTTTCTAGTACTACGAATACCAGGTGAAAATTTCTCACTTCTCCCTTCAGATTAACTGAAATAGCCGAAAATAATTTTATCTTTAATAGTTAAGTTCTAATTAAGTTGAGTGAATGTGTGAAGTGAATACAAGGAAATTCAGTGAAAGTCAATAATGGTGAAAAGGCCCAGCGGTCTACTTCTTTAGGAGCAAGATACATAACTGCAGTTCCAAACTTAACCGCACTAATCTCCCTTAATTTTGGGTGAAACAATTCAACATTTTTCATTGTATTATATAATATTGAGGCTGTAAACAAAGGAATCACATATTGATATTATAAAATTTGAATATCAAAAACAGATTCAATCTGTCAGTCTTCTACAATTTTAATTTCAAATTTTTTTTTTGATTTTCAAGTAAAAAGCCTTTTTCTATTTTATTTTATACATAATAGATAATTATATTTAGGCTTGAATAAATCTCATTATGGAATGTCAATGGCTCAAAGAAAACCTTATAATACCTTACAGTTTTCTATGATTTTGTGACGAACATAGACTATCTGGATTTTTAAAGATAGTACATCTTACCTCAGAGTGTAACTGGAACTTGTTTAAACAGACTATCTATAAAAATCCAGATAGTCTGTTTAAACAAGTTCCAGTTACACTCTGAGGTAAGATGTACTGACTGTTAGTTGATTTTGATATTTCAAATATTATCTAGGGCCGACGAAGAGATTTTCGGGATTCTAATTGTTTTTTGAAAATATAGTACATGTTTTGAGAGATTTTTGAATTAACTTATTTGAATATTCAAATATATTAAATATTGAAAATAAATTATATTTTTAGTCCTTAAGTTGTGTTCTACGTTTTTAAAAAAGAATTGGTTGTTCATAATGATAAGATCAGAAACAAAATTTTGTCTACTTCAAATATTTATTCAATAATTTTAATTTTTTCTTTATATTCGTTGGTTTATTTATTCTATTTGACATTGTATATTGAGTTTTGATTATATACGTCTATTAAATATAAGCGGTGCTTATTCAGACATTAATTTTATTCTAAAAGTTTTCTGAATAAAAACTTTTTTGAAATTAAAATTGTAGAAGACTGACAGATTGAATCTTTTTTTGATATTCAAATATTGTTATATTTCTTCTATCAAGTAAAAAGCCTTTTTCTATTTTATTTATATTATCTCTCTTATTTCTCTTGAAGTATACTCATTTAGAATTTTTCATTGTATTAGGAGTACAAATAAGTTTCTGCCATTTTTTAACACAAATTAAATATTTATTATAGAAGAACGGTGAGACTGCTTGCTGAGTGAATTCTAATGAGCAAGTTCTTTTTGTGTTTGAGATGAATCTTCCTCCAATAATTTCTGCAATTCTGCATCCTCGTAAATTTTTGGCCTTCCACTGCGATCTTTGTCTTCTACGTCGAAATCACCGTTTTTAAACTTTTGAAACCACTCTCGACACGCTCTCTCACTCAAAGCAACCTCACCATATGCTTCTACGAGCAATTGATGCGCCTCAGCAGCAGATTTCTTTAAATTAAAGAAGTAAACTAATATTTCCCGCAAATGACGCTTACTTGGCTCAAATTTTGACATTTTCAACTTATAAAAATTATATTTTACCAACATAAAATCAATGATATCAATAGGTTATGTTGTTCTTGAATGTCCAAACTATTTTTTGAGCCGGTTATCATCTGCGAAAGCTAACCGAAACTCCGTGCCGCGCCATCTACAATAAAACGGCGGAAACTTATTTGTACTCCTAATAGTATATAATATGTAGGCTGTTAACAAACGAATTATCTATTTATATTATTATACATCTCTGATTTCCATTGGAGTACACTTATCTTATAATTTCGATACTATTTAATTGAAGTTTAATCAATTGTTAATACGAATGCAGACACTTATGTTTACATACCAAGCAATTCTTTCACAAGAATTGGTTCGAGTAAAAATATTCTACCTAGTTAAGTGTGTATTTGAAAAAATATTCGGCCTTTTTCGATAAATTGAGTTCTCACAAGAACGGCCCATTTAATTGTTCACCTTGAAATCGTAATCTCGATTCAGTTATGCTGTCAAGAGTGGCCACATGCTGGTTTAGATAAATGTGCACGCCCGGACAAACAGAATCGGACTTGAGATTCACGCCATCTAATTCAAATTTAAGGACTCATATATTTGTCCGCTTGAATATTTTATATAGGTGACTTTATTTAAATTTATGTTTTTTGGTGTGTTCAACCTTCTGTGGAAAAAAGTACAATTTATGACGACTTAATTCATATACTGCTTGAATTTGGTAATTTTGATTTCACGCGCGATTTTTGTTGGAATGATTCATCTAGGCGAGTTGAACCTTACGTTATCTAATATTCACATCTAAACACACCCTGTACAGTTCAGGATATAACTGAGCAGGAGCCAATAATTGTCAATCCTTTCAAATCATATATTATAAACGGTAATGTAGCAATCGATTTTCTGTGGATGCGAGGCAAAATACCACCCGGAAATTGAAACTCAATAAACAGTTGCAGATCGATGCTAATATGTACCACGATCGGATAATATTGACGCTATCGAAATTGGATAAATTCTGGCCGTTTCGCGAGAATCCGTTCAACGCTAATATCTGCTTTGAATTGAATGTGAGAGAAACAAACTGCCGTCGTTCTTATGGTTAAACGATTCAGTAGAGTTCGTTTGAGTTAACTAAAACACATATATATGTAGATTTATATTTATTATCTTGAGTTGTTCACTTGACGCGCTTGTTATTTGTAAGCATCTAAACAAGTTAACTATGTTAACGAAACGCGTCATTTGAACAACTCAAGATAATCTACATATATATGTGTTCCATTTAACTTAAGTGTAGAATGGATTTCTATCAAGCAAAGACCAGCACGATACGGAGTTCCTTTCAACGTTTTCAAGAAGATATTTTTAATAATGTCTTTATATCTGATAAAAGTTGTTTCCAACTTGGTGGAAATCACTTAAAAATTCTATCGAAACAACCTGTTAGCGTTCAAATTTCCAGATTTTCCACCAAAACTATGGTTTGCGGAGCAATATCTCAGCGTGGTGCTAGGCCTCTCTGTATAGTTGCTGGTACCATTAAAAGTGAAAAGAGAATTGTGGCATTCTAAACGAATTTTTCCCTGAAAATGCGCATGCTTTATATTGAGAGGAGTGGCGTTTTCAGCAGGATAAAACAAGATGTCATACTTTGGCCTATACTCAAGCTTGAATGCAAAAACACCAAGTGACAACCAGTTCATGGCCAACAGCTCCACCAAATCTTAGTCCCATTGGACTCATATGGGGACTAATGAAGATTGAAGTTGAACGAGCAGCGTCACGAAATAAAGATGATTCAATTCAGTTAGTTTTACAGTCCTGGACTACCATCATCGAAAATTACGGAGGTGATCAAGTTTCGGGTGTACCTCGAGGTTTAGTCAAGTGTTTACAGTTAAATTGAGGTTTTATAAGTGAATTGAATGGATATTTTGTTATAATTTTCTAATTCATTAAAAATATATACTAAATAATTAGAATTGAGCTTTGTTTTTTCCGGATACTTTCAAGGCGCACTATACTTGAATAGCCAGTCTCCATTTTCAAATGACCACAAGTTATAAGTGCTTCAAATCATCAACGTGTATTTCAGTAAACAACAATAACTGAGAATACTGCCCAACCAAGACGGAAGCTTCAAACGACGAGGGCATAATTTCAAGTATATGATGATAAGTGAGTGAATATCCACGATTTTCCTACACTGGGTCCCCTATTACTTCACCCTCACGAAAAGAATGCCGAATTGTAATCTTCATAAGATTCACAAAATGGCCGCAGGAAACCTCGCCAAAACCATTTGAGAAATTTTATTTGACCACTCTCTTAGTTTTATGCGTCGGACTGGGGGGAAATGTTATTACGTTGGGCGGGTGAATGGGTGTTTGTTTTCGAGTTTCATGATCCTTCTAGCCCGCACTTTATTTATATTTTAGTGAGTTATATACCTTTTCACTTTGAACCTGCGCCACACTGAGCGAGAGAAAGCTGAAGATCGGTTCCGGTAAAAGCTCGAGAGGTATAAATATTTCCCTATGCTCTTCCGGGAAAACCGCCGTTGGAGGAAATCCTAGGGTAGTTTTTCGTTTATTTCGAAATGTATACGAATTGAATTGAGGTTACTGGATATAAACGGATACGGCGTAATAATTCAATGTCGTGATCGGTGAGTGGAAGGAAAGTGAAATTAAAAACTGAATCTTAAATAAAAAAGTTTTTTTTATGATAGATTGGGCCGTTGCTTGGTAGAAATCAGTTGTAATTGTCATTATAAAATAAAACACTTGTTTACATTTTCTACTTTATTTTTGGTATTGACGTACGTTTCGTCTTTGCTAGAAAGACTTCATCAGAATACGAAGTAACAGTTGTTGTACAATGAATTTATAAGATTTTTTACAGAAGGTGTACATGTGTTTTTAATTGTTCGTCGGGTTGGTTTTCTCAAAAAATATTCCCTTCAGAATCGTGTTCACTCGATCCCTTGTAAATATTGAATAGAGGGGTGTAATAAAAATCTATTTGTTCATTTACTAGGTTATTGCTGTTTTTATGTTTATTTATTTCGTAAATTTCCCATAAGTTCAATTTTAGACCTCTATTTTCAACATGTAGAATTTCTATTTCTTTTGTGAAAGAATGGTTATTTTCAAGAAGGTGTTTAGCATAATGTGAATCTTTTTTATTTTTATCGAAACTTCTTTTATGTTCTGTTAGGCGTGTACCGAAATTTCTACCTGTTCTACCAATATAAATCTTTGGGCAATCTGGGCAAGTGAGTTTGTATACACAGTATGGATAAACTTCAATTATCAGGTGTATACAAACTCACTTGCCCAGATTGCCCAAAGATTTATATTGGTAGAACAGATAGAAATTTCGGTACACGCCTAATAGAACATAAAAGAAGTTTCGATAAAAATAAAAAAGATTCACATTATGCTAAACACCTTCTTGAAAATAACCATTCTTTCACAAAAGAAATAGAAATTCTACATGTTGAAAATAGAGGTCTAAAATTGAACTTATGGGAAATTTACGGAATAAATAAACATAAAAACAGCAATAACCTAGTAAATGAACAAATAGATTTTTATTACACCCCTCTATTCAATATTTACAAGGGATCGAGTGAACACGATTCTGAAGGGAATATTCTTTGAGAAAACCAACCCGACGAACAATTAAAAACACATGTACACCTTCTGTAAAAAATCTTATAAATTCATTGTACAACAACTGTTACTTCGTATTCTGATGAAGTCTTTCTAGCAAAGACGAAACGTACGTCAATACCAAAAATAAAGTAGAAAATGTAAACAAGTGTTTTATTTTATAATGACAAAAAAGTTTTTGTTCACTAAGTAAGTGCTGAAATACCACACAACATCTTTAGATAGTTTTTGTTATAAAGAACATGAACACAGCTGTAGTATTTCCACAATAATGCATGTATCCAACCAGACATTCAATAACTTATCTGTTTATATATAATTCCAGTATCACGATGTTTGTCCGGGATGAACTCCGAAACTACTGAACCGATTTTAATGTTTTTTTTTTAATGTGTGCTTCTCTCCAACTTAAGAGATGGGATAGTTCATTTCTCTAATTTGAGATTGCAATTTTATTTATTGTTTTTTATCTAACAAAGGACATAGTTCGGTAAGATTCTAACAGATGCCGGTATAAGGTAGTCAGTTGCCTGAATTGAGTGAGTATCCAACAGATGGCGCTATGTTAAAAGTACCATCACTTTAATTAATAACCTAAAATTCATTAATATAACCAACCACGTGTTGCTTAGTCCAAAGTATAAAAAAAATTTTCATTATAGTAAATGAAATTCGGCGAAATTATTCTTACTTTTTTTATTTTTGGTGCTTTATTGTTTAGAACTTTCTTATCAAAATAAATATATGTATTATCATGTCACATATTTATATTATTATACTTTACTAGCTGATCCAGCAAACTTTGTTTTGACACATAAATTATTTCTATTCATTTAATAATTGTTCTCTATCAAAGTAACAAATATATTTTAAATTAGTTATCTGTGTTTCTATTACTAAATATGGCAATTGAAAAATAATTGAATATCAATCTTTCAGTGCAAAAAAATTATTATAATTTATATTCAAAAAAGTCAATCCATCTTCTATTATATGTCATTCTAGTGTCACGATGTTTGTCCGGGATGAACTCCGAAACTACTGAACCGATTTTAATGTTTTTTTTTCAAATATGTGTTTTTCTCCAACTTAAGAGATAGAATAGTTTAATTCTTGAATTTGAGATTGCAATTTTATTTATTGTGAATTAATTGTTTTTTATCTAACAAAGAGGCATAGTTCGGTAAGATTCTAACAGATGACGGTATAAGGTAGTCAGTTGCTTGAATTAAGTGAGTATACAACAGATGGCGCTATGTTAAAAGTACTATCACTTTAATTAATAACCTACAATTCATTAATATAACCGACCACGTGTTGATTAGTCCAAAGTATAAGAAAAATTTTCATTATAGTAAATGAAATTCAGTGAAATTATTCTTACTTTTTCTTTAAATTTTTGGTGCTTTATTGTTTAGAACTTTCTCATCAAAATATTAATAGTATTATCATATCACATATTAATATTATTATACTGTACTAGCTGATCCAGCAAACGTTGTGTTGACATATAAATTAATTCTATTCATTTAATAATTGTTCTTTATCAAAGTAACAAATATATTTTGAATTAGTTATCCGTGTTTCTATTACAAATTACGGCCATTGAAAAATAATTGAATATCAATCTTTCAGTGAAAAAAAATTATTATAATTTATATTTAAGAAAGTCAATGCATAATGAAACATTTACTATCCGTTGAAATTTAATTTGCACTTTTCATCATTCTTTTTCAATAACTTCCTTAATAATACCAATAGTACCAAATAATTAAACCAAGAACAAGAAAACCACAGCAACGTGTGATCGGGTCTGCTAGTATTATATAATTTGGAATCGTGAAAAGGAATGACGAAAGTCGGAAGATTTTGTGCGCTGATTCAAACCATATTCCACTCTGAAAATGCCCATAAACTTAAGGAATTCTTCAAAACGACCTCTCTTGTATAGAGTAGTCTGTCACTTTGTGATAGTTGATTTTAATTGGAATTTTCATTCCAATTAGAAGAAATTACTTTTTTTTCCCTCACTGTTTCATTTATTTAATATACAGGGACTCAAGTTCCTTAGTGTTTACTACATTTTTAAACCGAATAAATGAATTATAACTCAATTATTATTTATATTTGCTGAAGGCTTCGGCAAAACTTCGAAAAGTGGGGTGTGTCACAGATCCTTCTGCTCATTTAATAGCTTTATTATCGGTACGTGCTTTTCGGATTTCTATGGAACTCAGAATGTCTAGTTTTTATCCTTTCGCGTCCACGTGCAATACTTCAGGATTGTCCAATTCTAGGAAGATATGATCGGTTTCGAAAAAATGTTTCGCAACATTGGAGTTATCTTTTCCGTTCCTAAATGAAGATTGATGTTTTTGGTACCTTTTGTGGAACAATCTCCCCGTTGGTCCAACGAAAACTTAACACCTCGTTTTTCCGACTTAAAAATGAAAATGTGTAAAATGGCTCGGACCAGTCAATTTCTGACTCGAGGGGGGACAACTTTTCTGCTCTTTTCATCCCCGTTACTTCAACCCCCTAACGGGGGTGAGAACAATCCCTTGACTTTGAATAGAGATGAGGGGTGTTGCGATAACCAGTTTAAAATATCGTATCGAGTACTATCGGACCCTAAAATTTCGCTTCAAAATATCCATCGATAATGAAATCATAGCGAAAATAGTGAAAGATGCAATGTGGAATTCATCTCGAGAATATTATTCGTATCCGACACATTTCAGAGGTATTTAGTAATTATGTTGTTGATTTTTTGTCCAAAAAAGTATTAATTTCTTTCCCAAAAAAGTAGACGGACCATGTTTTTAATTTACCTTAGTCTTTCGTGAATTTTTAAGAACGATACAAGTGTGTCAAAGCTATTGTAAATTTGTAGTAGAATTAAAATGGTGTATTCCATAGAAGAAAGGATGGAAACGATAAAATTATTTCTTAGGACCCCGCGCGAAAAAAAGCGGTTTCATTTAACGAACGACATCCTGGAAAAATGTCTCCGCTGCTTGACGTGGCTGTCCTAGGTCATGTAGCAATGGATCCGACCTTGAGTACTAGGAAATTGTCTGATGTATCTGGTGTTTCAATCACAACAATCATGAGAATCCTAAAACAACATAAATTCCATCCTTATAAGTTACGATTGGTTCAGGAATGCGGATGATTCCAATCGACATCTCCAGTTCTGTGAAGAAATCGATAAACGATAATCAAAACTACATGTTCGATATCCGTTTTTCGGACGACGGTTCATCCTATCTTAATGGCATTGTAAAACGGCATAACTGTCGGTATTGGTCAGATGAAAATCCAGGTTTATTTCGTGAGGTGCATACGCAGGGTCCCCAAAAATTAAATGTTTGGCGGGTATTTATGGAAATCACATAATCGGCCCTTCTTTATACCCGGTAATCTCACTGGCCAAATTTATTTAGATCTATTGGAAAACGCTATTTATGCAGCCCTCGTTGAAGTGTTGGAGAATGCAGAAGAGCATGAAATGATTATTTTCCAACAAGATGGCACACCACCTCATTTCGTTCATTTCGTCAGTTTTTGGATGAAAATTTTCCTCACACCAGGATTGGAAGAAGGGGACATATTGAGTGGCTACAAAGATTACCTGAGTCACTGGATGATTTGCGAACTCGGATCATTAATGAATGCCGTCAAATTAAACCAGAAATCTTGAGTAACGTACGTGAACATTTTCAGCAAAACTTACATTACTGCATGGAAGTGAATGGTGCCCATTTCTAGCATTTAATAAACTAATCACAAAAGCAAGTACTCTTCCACTTTTTTACCTGTCATTTCGTTATGGCTGGAAATTTTGAAGCAAAATTTCAGGATCAGATAGTGTTCAATAAGATCTTCAAAATGAAGTATCGCAATACCACTCTATTCAAAATCACTCCACTCCATTCAAAACCATCTCTATTCAAAATCAGGGGGTTGTACTCACCCCCGTTAGGGGGTTTGCAGTTGTGGGATGCACATTTTCATTTTAGGACCGGAAAATCGAGGTGTTGAATTTTCGTTGGGCCACACTGTTCTATTGCTATTGCACTATTCACAACTTAATTTATAGACTCCAAAATTATTCAGCCGGTTGTTTTTGTCTTTTGCATTAAAAAAGAGGTTGTAAATTTTATTTGAGGATGTGAAAACTGTTATTAGTTATTAATAAGGAGGATGAGCTATCATAATAGAAAGTTCTAGAAATTGAGACAGTGTTACATACATCTGTATAACAATTCTATACTGTAATAAACTCGACAAGGTTTTGTAGATCACAGAGGCAAATTTCAGACATGCGCACGTTTCAAACTGATTGGTTTTCTTCAGTGCAATGTATGCTTCTGACTCCAAATCTATCTAGTATCAATATTCGCTATACACAGAGACTTTAAATATATAACTAATACATTAGTGCCACCTAGAGAATGCAAAATACATACAAGACATAACTTTGCGAGTTTGTTCGATTATAGAATTGTTATACAGATCTATGTTACACTGTCTCGATTTCTAGAAATTTCTATTACCATAGCTCATACTCCTTATTAATTATTTTTGGTACAGATTAGCCGTATTAATTAATTTTGTTATTAGTTAGTTAGTTGACAAAATTTGAGCCATTTTTTGGGAGCTTGGTCTAAAATATGTTAGTTTTATATATTTCTTGTCATTATTATCTGATTTGCAATGGGGTATATTTGCTTACGAATGAGTTGTTTCTGTTTTTAATTTATGAGAGAATTTATGGTTTTTGGTTCGAATTGAATTTACATTAAAAAAAGTTCAGACTAGTTGTTTATAAGATACATTTGAAGAATTACTATGTAAACGAAATGTCATGTGGGCAACTCACGATATTGAATAGAAATCAACCTACATATGTCCATTATTTAACTGAAGTTGTTCGAATTCTACATCGACCACGGAATTTTTAATTTTTACTAGGAAGGAACATTACAACAAGTTTTCCAGTGTTCAGCAGTTTCGGCCTTTCAAAAATGTCTAGTTTTTTCATAGAAAACTTCATGGGACAGTAGAAACGGAAATAGCTACGTGTCGTTTCGAAATTCTTTCTGCTCGCGTTAAGCATTGTCAAGAATCGCGATAGTACCAGTTGATGGCATTCCCTCGAAGTCGCTCGTTGGCAATCGGCCTAGAAACACCGACACTCTGTCCCGCCGTTTTTCGACCAAACGGTCACCCAACATTCTCTACTCTTTGAACAATTAAGTGTTGATCCCATACACATTCTCCAGAAGTAAATTCTAATCACATTTTCTCTTTGTCTCAACTCTCAAGTTATAATCACAAATTATCTCCCTCTGCTCTTCAATAAGTTTATATTCGCATTCACTTTAACCTTCCAAGAAACATGCTCTCTTAATAACTCATAACGCACCAAAAGGCCTGGAATTGAATGTATAATCTATATTATTTGTTTGTAATAAGATAGTAATTGTGTTAAGTGAATCAAAAAGTGAACCCAACAGTGAACCCAGTGGAAGTGAACTCAGTGAAAGTGAACAATTGTGAAAAAGCTCAAAGAACTACTACTCCACGAACAAGATAGTTTTTTTTAACGCAATAAGAGTTCAAACTACACCGCAACAACTGCCTCAATTTGGGTAAACAATTTCAAAATTGTACATTGTAATATATGTATTAAGGTTGTAAATAAACCAGTTAGTCTTATATACATCTCTCAATCTCTCCATTGGAAGTATGCTCATTCTAGAATTTGCATACTAATTGATTGACGTTAATCCATTACTAGGACGAATTCAAAAAGGTATCCCCAAGCAATTATTTCAGAAGTCTATATTGGTTTTCTATCAAGTAAAGGCCAGCACGATACGAATTATAATTATTGTTATAAAAACAATGATAAGTTGACTTCTTTCAAATCATTATTTTGCTAACAGAAACCCTTCCTTTCAGTTGGAAATATACCCCTTTTTCAGACTATTCAATTTGATCAGCTGTAATCTCAACTTTTTTTTCATTAACTTTTCCCCAAGCGAGGCTTGCTCTTTTCTGCGATGTTTTTACAAGGATCCATTTAACTTTGGAAAGAACTCACCTCTCTCAAGTCCCAGAGCGAAGTTTTTATCGACCTAAAAAGAACAAATAATTAATTAACAATTCACAAACTCGCCAAGAAGAGCAAACAAATTCATGCAAATTCACTCTATCAACTACGAATTCAACATTCCGAACATGTCCTTAATTCCAAGCCAGGAACACCGGCAGTTTCCTTATACGACGGTCCGCCATGTTTATTTCATCCCCGATCGACTTTGGGGGAGGGCATGAGTTTCAGAAATTCGAAGAAGTTTTTTCCGCATCTCGTTGGTGACATGTTTCAAACGTATACATTGAAGGGAAAAAGGAAAGTGAGGGTGTGAAAAATCAATCATAATAAAATTCGGCAGGTGCCAGGAAAACGTGTGTGTACGGGGACACACGGGAAAGAACTTTGAAGTGTTAGATGTCAAAACAAAACAGGGACAATTTCCTCGTGGCCCTTACTATTCAAATCAAAACTGACAATATTTTTTCAAGCAATTATTCATGTGGTGTCAAGTGTATCAAAATTGAGAAATAAACTGACCCTTTGTTATTCCTATCGAATCAGTTCGTCAATAAAACAGTGTGGGCTTGTTACACTTTAATTTCGCCGTTGAAATCAGGACACTAGAAATATTGACGTACAGATTCACCTATCAAATATGAATTGTAGGTACCCCTAGTGTATACACGGTGTATATGAATAGATAGAGAAAAAATTTAGAGGGTGATTCCTTGTCCAAAATTAGGGTGAGTCATTCATATAAAGTTTTTTCTTTTGAGCCCCCCTTTAATTTTATTCTTAAGAACCAAAAACTGACAAGAATAAAATTAAGCAGACATTTTATGCGGGCGATAAGGCATTCAAAAAAATTTCTGCTGGTGTTTCTCTATGATTGCAAGGGTAGACAAACGCACCCCTAAACCTTCTTTCGCAAGAAACCTTTTTCCATATTCCTATTTTACAATAAAAAAATTAATTTGGGATAGCTTGATCCAGTCTTAGGTCTTCTGTAATTTCTAGCAAAAATTCAAGGTTTTTGAGAAAGAAAATTTATCAACAAGATAGGGGAAGTCGTAGAGGCTGGAATTACTTCCGAACTAGAATTTATCTAGTGAGCGGATGTCATTTTGTTATAACTAGTTTTGATCGATTTTGATTCAGTTACAATTACTGTCAGTTTTTTGGTTTCGAGAAAAAATTTAAAAACTGTTTTTTTCGGGCGCCAACTTCAGAGGGCTGTAACTAAGCAGGGGAGCTCAAAAAATTAAACTTTATATGAAAGACCCACCCTATTTTTTGTCAGGAAATCACCCCCTACATTTTTTTGCAACTTTTCATATACAGCCTGTATAGTTTCGTGCGTCAGCGCCAGGAGCGCTACCTTGCTTTGAGTTACTGCATAATTATATTCTTCTTAGATGAATTCGATTGAAATTATGAATAAAAACAATATTCTATTTCCGCTAACATTTAATTTCACTACGATCGTTTCGTCATACCATGACTTCTTCAGGTGAGTACTACTAGATACTGATTTTAAGATGTTTGAGAATTTCTATATATACGGCATGTTGATAACAAAAAATAGAGGGGATGAAGAAAGTTTTACAATTCTTTAGGAATTCCGAAAAAATAATTCAAAAATATTCAATAGGGGGGAGCTACTCAATTCTGTTTGGTTGTTTAATAATATATGTTTTTTAGGACATCAATTCATTTTTGATGTTTCTAATAGATTTGATCTGAAACTTTTATTTTCTATGTGTTAAATTTCAAAATTACTATTAAAAATATGTCCTGTGTCCAATATGTGTTCTGCATAGGTTAAATTTCTTTTTTGGTTACAATAACATTTTTCACGTTCCCTTAGTCTCGACTGGAAAGGTTTTCCTGTTTGACCAACATATACAAAATGCCAAGTACCGCAACTTAGCTAATAAACACCTGATTTCTTGTTCTCAGATATTTTATTTTATATATTTTTTATTAATTTACCTAATGAGTTATAAGTTTTAAAACTAAATTTTAAAGTTGTGATTTATCTTAAGATTTCTAGGTACCTTTTCTGTTTTTAATCCTAAGTACGTTAACGAAATGTATTTACTTTCAGTTAAATTATTGATTTTGGGATATACTAATAACAGAGCCAATTCTAATTATAATTTTTGCGAAAAGATTTTCGATAAGTAGAACATTGAAATCGTTGTTCAACGCAATCTGTTTAATAATATTGTATTCTTTGTCACAATTCTCACGTGACATAGGTATGTTGACTAATCTATATAACATACTATTGTAGTTAACATTCCTATGTCACGTGAGAATTTTGACAAAGAATACAATATTATTAAACATATTGCGTTAAATAACGGTTTCAATACACTAATTATCGAAAATCTTTGCGCAAAAATTACAATTAAAATTGACTCTGTCATTAGTTTATCCAAAAATCAATAACATTACTGAAAGTAAATACATTTCATTAATTAAAACAAATTGTAGAAATTACCATGTTTCATCACCAATAAAAATATATTTTACACATTTTCTTGTGACTCGAGTTTCGGGAAATGAACTATCCCATCATCAGACAACTGAAGATCCAACGTACAGGGGTATTTAAACAAAAGTAATAAATATTTTGAATATTTCAATAGATTCTAACACCTAATAGTCATACAGAGGTTTACAAGCGGAACGTGATGAAAATCCAGTTAAAAAAAGAGGGGCCTTCTAACAGATATCGGAATGTCGGCAATCGACAAAGAAGGTTATTAAACAGATGGTACCTACTTAAATATCTCAAATAATTCTTGGGGTTACATAGCTCCGTACAGTCATTGATTATTTTTACGTTATTTTGTTGTACATCTCAAATATTTGGATTTACATAGCTCCATACAGTCATTCATTATTTTTTAAATTATTTTTATTGTGAACGAATTTGAAAATTTCAATAATCAAGTTTCTTTTCATTTGAATCTACATGTAAAATTTTCTTAAGATTTTCTTTTGTCGAAAGGAATTACATTCTAAAGAATGAGTGGCAAAAGTTAAATTTTTGTTTACTTTTCATTAAATTCATTTTATGTTCGTTGAAAAAGGTTTTAAACAGATGTTACTTTTTGAATATCTCAAATATTTTCGATTTACATAGCTCCGTACAGTCATTCATTATTTATACATTATTGTTATTGTGAACTAATTTGAAAATTTCAACAGATTCTAAATAATCGAGTTTCTTCCCTTTTGATTCTACATGTAGAATTTTAAGATTATCTATTGTGGGAAAGGAATGACCGTTTTCTAGACAATGAGTGGCAAAAGTAGAATTTTGTTTATTTTTTATGAAACTCATTTTATGTTCGTTGAACCTCGTCTTGAAGGAACGTCCTGTTTGTCCTATATATTTATTACTGCACGTAGAACAAGATAACTCATAAACTCCTGATTTGTGTATGTTTGGAGTAGGGTCCTTTGCCTTAATAATACCGATGATAACTTGTTCTGCGTTTTGAAGGCAATATTGACATCTGATTTTGAAAAACTATTGGCCACTTTTTGACATATGCTACCAAAGTACGATAGAGAAATGAATTTTTTATTTTCTTCAGTTTTTATGATGGGATAAATTTCATTAACGTACTTAGGATTAAAAGCAGAAAAGATAGCTAGATATCTAAAGATAAATCACAACTTTAAAATTTCTTCGAAACTAATAATTCATTAGGTAAATTAATAAAAAATGATAAAGATTAAATATCTAAGAACAATTATAAATTTTGACAACCGAAAATCTGCAAAACGGCCCCTTTGCGAACCCATGTTTATATAAAACTTTTTATCTATTTCGAGGTCTAGAATTAGTTCCCAAAATATTGAAACGTTATTTTTTACTACAATGTATATAACAGTTGAGATACAATTTGTTTTTATTCAGTTTGAAAATGTAGTGAACACTACGAAACTCTATTAACTGTATATTCAGTTAATAAAAAAGTGATAGAAAACAAAGTAATTTCTTATATCATTCGAGTACATACACTGGGTGATATATAACAGTTATTCGATAATTGATTAAGGTCTTAATTATTTTGAAAATTTATGTGAACATATATCTGAAATCTTTTTTTATTGTTTGCCTTATGTATATTTTTGGTAGATCGTCTAATTTGAAATAATAAAATATCATCATATATTATAACCTAGCCTGCGATAGTGGACATTCTTTAAAAAGCACACAATCATTCCCTCTTCTCCATTTTAATGGACATACAGTTTGTAAAAATTGAACAAATCATGGCTTTTTTTCTTCTTTACATTATAAATTTCCCACAACCTGAGTTCAGTATATTATCTTGACACTCTGCCTAAAGAAGGTGGCGCCCATCTGTAACATTCAAGCCCCCATACTGAAAACTCTAAAACTGTATGTAACGACCTATGTGGTTACGATACCTTTTTTTGATTGTTATATTAGCTTACTTTTTTTTTGTACATATTATATGGCAAATAATCGTTTAGTAGTCTCAAATTCTCACCTAGAGAAGTGATGATAACAGAGTACTTGTAAACTGAATAATATCCACCATAATGAATGTTGTTTTATTTCAAATTCAAGATGTAAGTAAATAAGTATACCTCAATTTTTACCAAACACAATACATGTATAAGAAAAGTCACCCTGATAATAAATAGGCAATCAGCAAATAAGAAATAACAAAGAAAAAACCTGGACTGACCCTCTTAACATTAACTGAAATATTACTCTAAACCAGTCTCGAAATACTCAAACTTGCTATAAAAGCAATTTTCTAAAAAATTATTTCCTTCTTGAAGCTCGGAATAATCTAAAACTCTCAGTCCTTCAGGCAGATGACTGAAAGGTTGAAAAGTGAGTTGAAATACATATTTTTTCCTTGTGTCTTGTATTATGTTGATGGTACTGACAGCACAATTTTAGCGACTGAAAATTCCTTTCAGTGTAGAGTAAAGAATTCGAAATATGTACACAGGGGAAAACCCAACATTTTCTTTAAAAAAAGGGTCACAGGACTCTTAGAGTTTTAGACTGAAGATCAAACGGATAATTCTCTTTTAGGCAACGAATACTGCGCTATCGTCCGATGCCTCGCCCCACAAGATGGTATTACAATTCTTCAACCCCCCATATGGAAAATGACGAAATTTGTACATCTCGCCAACTATGGAACTGTCTATTTAGGCAATATTCTACGTAAAACTGTACGATTTAACTTAACCATAAACCGAAAGCACGATCAACAACCAATACGGTAGCATCCGTAAAGTAAATCGCACGGCGTATAACCAATAAGATAGACCCTTCAGTAGTTGCCATGGAAACGAATAGAAGGCAGCGTTGCCGATAATATTTTGATGTTTCTTCACTTATTGTATAACATTTTGACGTTTCGTTAATTTCGTTAATGGATGAAATCCTAAGTTTTTATAGGAATGAATGCGACCGTACAAAAAGTATAGTACACAACTCAAGTTTTAAGACGAAAAATTCACTGCTCAACCTCTTACACACAAATTCGGTATGATTTAAAGTAAAACACTTTATTTCCGCAGACATTTATTGTTCAGACAACAATTGTTTCGTCAATTACATTTTGACTTCATCCGGAGAGTACGGTAATACTACTTTTACAAAATCGGTTTCCGTAAATATAAGTCTGGGCAAAAAGAAACGTGATAAGATATAAATTGTCAGAATTTATTCAAAAAGGTTCAATATCGGGGATCGGTTCTAATCTGTCTGGTCGTTAAGTAAAATGTGTTTTTTATGATGCCGGTTTATTTCCAGTGCTTCTAAAAAGTCCGGTCTATTGCATCTGCTCTCGATACGGAGAACTTCGAAATTATGGTCAAAATTATTAGGAGTACAAATAAATTTCCGCCGTTTTTTAATACAAATTAAATATTTATTATAGAAGAAATGATTTTAAACGATATGAGACTGCTTGCTGAGTGACTTCTACTGTTAGAGCAAGTTCTTTTTGTGTTTGAGATGAATCTTCCTCCAATAATTCCTGCAATTCTGCATCATCGTAAATTTTTGGCCTTCCACTGCGATCTTTGTCTTCTACGTCGGAATCACCGTTTTTAAACTTTTGAAACCACTCTCGACACGTTCTCTCACTCAAAGCACCCTCACCATATGCTTCTACGAGCAATTGATGCGCCCCAGCAGCAGATTTCTTTAAATTAAAGAAGTAAACTAATATTTCCCGCAACTGACGCTTACTTGGCTCAAATTTTGACATTTTCAACTTATAAAAATTACATTTTACCAATATAAAATCAATGATATTAATAGGTAATGTTGTTCTTGAATGTCCAAACTATTTTTTAAGCTGGTTATCATCTGCGAAAGCTAACCGAAACTCCGTGCCACGCCATCTACAATAAAACGGCGGAAACTTATTTGTACTCCTAATATATCCTGATTTCTTTAGGTGGTTGGCGTAGGTAGAATTAAATTTTTTTTAATGAATGAATTTTGATGTTCATTGATTATATTTTCGAATGATCTGACTGTTTGGCTAATGTATACATATGAACATGCACCGCTGGTTAACCTATATACTCCTGAACTCTTGTTCTTATTGACCATATCTTTATTATTTTTGATCGATTAATGATTTAATTTTTAAATTCAACAAAAAAATTCCATGTCATTAGTTTACCCACAAAGTAGAATGAAAAACGAAAACAATATTTGCTTACTGTATATAGGACGAAAATATGAACTGATAGATATTCGAAGAAAAATCAAAAATAATAAATATAACGTCAATAAGAAAAAGACATCAGGAATATAAGGGTCAACATGCGATACATGTCCATATGTATACATTGACAAAACAGGCGGAGCTTTCGAGAATAAGATTAATGAACATCAGAATTCACTCGTTAAAAATAAATCGAATTCTACCTACGCCAACTACCAACAAGAATAAAGATATGATTTTGACCATAATTTCGAAGTTTTCCATATCGAGAACAAATGCAATAGATATAAAAAAACACATTTTACTCAGCGACCAGACAGATTTAAACCAGTTGTTGAACCTTTTTGAATAAATTATGAAAATTCACAAAACAGACCTTCATTTTATCACGTTTTTTTTTGCACAGCCTTGTTTTTGAGGAGACCGATTCTGTGAAAGTAGTTAGTTACCATACTTAAATGTAATTGACGAAAAAACTGTTGTGTAAACAATAAATATTAGCAGAAATAAAGTGTTTTACTTTAAACCATATACGATGAATTTCCGTCAAAAAGAGACCTAAATAATCAAGAATTCGGTATGACTTTGTCATACCGAATACATTTCATATTATTCAGCTGATTTCCATCGTGATAACTGATTACATTTTAATTGAACATAATCATAGGGATATAAACATACATCTTTAAAACAGATTGTCATTTGCAAATTTGTCAGAATATCTGTCCCAAATTTCAGTGTGTTAATAAGTTTTTATTTATTAAGAAAAAATATTGACTTAAACCACTCGATTCAAAGAAAATACGGACAATGTTGAGTAAATAAGTTCAAGCCTATTCGTGAGCATCACATCCTATTACTATAAAATACAGAAGTGAAGGACATCCACTGTCTGAACAATTTTATTTCCTATAACATGCAGACTACCATTTGCAATAACAGAACAAGTGAAGATATAATTTCATGTAATCAATATATAATCTTATGAAATTCAAAGCGTTTTCATGAATTTTCATGTAGACAGGAAAATTAATCGAATCGAAGATGAATATATCGGGTGTTTGTTTTAGAGTGATAGAACTTTAAACTGAAATAAAACACATTTAAATTAATATTGAAGCCAAATTTTATTTTTATTCGAAAGGTAATTTTATGATATTTATGTTTTAAAATTAATTTCTGACACATGTCCACCACTACTAGCTCTGAGGAACCGCATTCGACCAGACCAATTTTGGACCACTTTTTCGAGTAGGTCAGGCCTTATTTTATCAATAACACGAGCGATGTTGGCTTTCAAAGCGTCTATTTGTTCTGGTTTATCAATGACTGACATAAACCCAAAAAAACAATTCAGTGTAGTTATGTCGCATGAACTTGGAGGCCAATTAATCGGACCATTTCTCGAAATAATGTTATCGCCAAATCTTTCTTTCGATAAATCAATTTAGTTAGCAGCATGAGGTGTAGCACCATCTTGTTGGAACCAAAAAATTTTTGCGTCGATACCATTAACATTTTGAAACAAATAATCATTGACTATCGATCTATAACGAGCACCTTTCACTGTAACATTAGCTCCAGCATCGTTTTTAAAGAAATATGGACCAATGATGCCTCCAGCGTATAAAGCACACCATGCAGTGCATTTTTAGGATGCAATGAAACCTGCAGAACTTCTTGAGGATAGTTTTCATTCCATATACAGCAATTATGCTTGTTTACATAGCCGTTCAACCAGAAATGACCTTCATCACTAAACACAATTTTACGATAAAAAAGTGGATCAACTTCAAGCTGTTCTAGGCCCCAATCAGCAAACAAGCGACGCTCATTATGGTCAAGTGGCTTTAGTTGTTGAACCAGTTGGATCTGGTATGGGTGTACCAAGGGTGACCAAGATCTCTACGCAAAGTTTTCCATGTGGTGGATGCACAGAGTCCAACTTGTTGTGAACTCTAATCAAAAACTGTTAAAAAAACCTTTGAATTACGCATTTCGTGGGAAAATTTACGAATTAATTGAAGCTATATATCGAAAAGAAATCAAATTCTAGCACTGTATGTGAAATGGAGTAAAATGTAAAAATGCCTATGGAGTAAAATGTAAAAATACCTATGGAGTACCACAGTGCACTGTATTCGGGTCTCTGTTTTTCAGTTCATATATAGATAGCTTATTTGAAGTGAAAAGCATGGGCGAAATCGAAGGTTTCGGAGGTGATACTATTGTATTGTATCGGGTGTTTTCTTAGAGTGATAGAACTTTAAATTGAAATAAAACATATTTAAATTAAAATTGAAGCCATTTTTTTATTTGACAGAGAATTTTATGACATTAATGTTTCAAAAATAATTTCCGGCACGACTTGTTTACATAGCCGTTCAACTAGAAATGACCACAAAACAAAATTTTACGATAAAAAACTGGATCAACTTCAATCTGTTCTAGGACCCAATCAGCAAACAAACGACGCTTATTATGGTCAAGTGGCTTTAGTTCTTGAACCAGTTGGGTCCTGTATAGGTGTAGACCAAGATCTTTACGCAAACTTTTCTATGTGGTGGATGCACAGAGTCCAACTTGTTGTGAACGTCGACAAATAGACAAATCTGGATCATCATTGATACTATGACTTACAGCAGCGATATTTTCTTCTGTACGTACAGTTCTTTGTCTTGTTTGAGTAGAGAAAATGTTGTCCGAAATCTATCGATAGTTCGACGAATAAGCTACTCTGATGGACGATTGTGCAAAACATAAATTTCACGAAGTGCTCTATAAGTTTGGCGAATAGAACACTGATTTTGAAAATAAATTCCAAAAATTTGTAAACTTTGTTGCGGCGTGAGTCTTTCCATGCTAATTTGTTAATGCTTACTGAACAAAAATGTCATGGCTTTTACCTTCTGTCAAATTACAGTTCTCCCTATTGATCTATCACTTTAAAAGAAGCACCCGATATCTACTATTGCGAATTGAACTTGTTAACTCGAAATCTCCCATTTTTTTATTGTTTGGTGTTCGATCTATGGCATTCAAAAATAAATATGATATTTAATTTTGTGGTATTGAAGCAATATTAACATCTTTTTTTGAAAGATTCTCAGATACCTCACGTTTTTCCAGAAATGTTCGATGAAGATTTAAAATTCCTTGTTTTCCAGGATTAATCATTATCAACATATGATGATATATGTGAATAGGTGACCAACTGACTTTCAAAATTAATTATCTACATTGCTTTGGAATCAAAAAGCTAAAATTCATCTATATTATTTAATGCATAAGATTCAAGCCCAAGCATATGAAGGAATATGATTTCTTGTGTGGAGAAAAATTTTTGATGGTATATATTATAGTTTAAATATATAGCCCGATGGTGCATGGGTATATTTAACATTATAGAATTGTTTGATTGACTTCGAAGGGCAATAAAACCATATGTCCCATAAACGGTCCAATATCCTTTCATTTTACCCCAGAAAGTTCATTTTGTCACAATTCTTAGCGTTGACAGCTGAATGATGCTTTTAAAATTAGCAGGTCATTCATGATAGAAAATAATTGACCGGATCATGAATCATAAAGTGTTTTCCACGATTCAGAACATTTCAGAGTACATCCCTGAATTACGCTTATTGCTTGTCCAATAAGACGTTGAAGGAGGCAATGCCCACCCTAAAGTAGATACTGGGGTGGAACACGCCAACAATAGGACAGCAGTCAAGCTCAGTCAGTCACAGTCACAGTGGGTATAGAGACGACAGTCAGTCCAGCAAGAAAGTCAATGTAGATAGTCAGCTGATGGGTTGCGATAGAGACGTGAGCGGATTAGAGCTAAGTCACACGGCATTTAGAAGGTTTAGACGTTAAAGACGGAAACTTTCGAGAATGAAGCTCTTGAAGTTCAGTGATCATACCACCGATTGTATAAGAAAATTCGGACTATTTGTGTTAGTTCCTGTATATGTACGTATATAAAATACATCCCGTGTTCTTATCGAGAGAGACCAGAATGAATAGTGAGTATTGGTCGTTTAATTATCAATCAAACACCTAGGCGATTGATGAACAAGCCTAAACGTAAGTTGGCAATTTAAATAATAACCCATTGCAAAGAAGATAGCCATATTTTGCCTACAAAAGATAACTTAAGAATTAAACATTTTGAATCAAAAACGCAAAAAACTAAACCATTCGACATTTTCAAACAAGTTCAGAATAAAACAAAATCTGAAAATAATCAATAACCAGACTGTGCAAATCTAAAAGAGCCAACACCTGTAAGTAATACCTGCTACTCAGATCAGCGTAATCACTTCTCTCCAGTATGCCAATATTTTACGACACTTGTATTCTTATTATCATTCTATGGTTCTCGACCTTGCATGTATACTAAGTATCCTTTGTTAAGTTTTCAGTCGTATTAAGATGAAGTAGTTCTCCGAAACTATGGTAAGAAAAGAAAAAACTTTGAATTTCATTAGTAGTATAGTATAATAAAATAGAATAGAAAGGCCTTTTACTTGATAGAAGAAATATAACAAAATTTGAATATTAAAACATATTGAAATATGTTTGTCTTCTACAATTTCAATTTCAAAAAATTTTTATTCAAAAACTTTTAGAATTAAATTTATGTCTACAACAAGCACTGCTTACATTCAATAGCTGCTATTAAATGTAAGCAGTGCTTGTTGTAGACCTAAATTTAATTCTAAAAGTTTTAGAATAAAAATTTTTTTTAATTAAAATTGTAGAAGACAAACATATTTCAATATGTTTTAATATTCAAATTTTAGTATAGTATAATAATCCTTTCGATGCATGAATAATGTATTGACTCAACTTAAAAATAAAGTCAGTTCAATCTTATTTTCGATTATAGGGGGTGATCAAATTATTAAAGCCATCTTCAAAAATTGAACACTTCTTTATGAACTCAACCTATAATTATGGTATCAAGCATTTCAATCTGCTTTTCTCATTCAATTATGATACTAGAGTATATTTATTCGTAGGAGCAAAACTGGCGATACTGCAGATACACCTACCAATTAACTCATGCGTCATGATGCATCTGTGTTGTAAATTTTAGCTAACCAGCCAGGTGCGGTTGGATATTTTCACGTTATTGGTGGTTTTCTAAGACTTCTGGATTGTTTTAGTACCTTTTATCGACGTATTATATTGTTGTGCTATATTTTCACGTGATTTTAGCAATCAAGTCTTTGTTCTGTGTTTGTAACACCACTTGATAAAAAAAAATAAAATCATAATGGGAAAGTCAAAAGACATCTCACCCAGAAAAACAGCTGATATTTAGTCTTTGGTATCAAATACAGATTACTGCAACAGAAAAGTAGCATCCATTACTCAAGTTTCGAGAGCAACAGTAGAACGAATAAAGAAAAAAATGGATGAAAACTCAGATATTACCCCACGACGCAAAGGAAAGTGAGGCCGAAAAAAACTACAACACCAACAGATGAGCGACAAATACGTGATTTTATTATGGCAAATAGAAAACAGCTAACAGGATACTTACAAGAATCATCCAAGAGTCAGGGGTGAACATTTCACCAATGACAGCTCGGAGACGAATAATGGATTTGGGGTTCTCAGCATGCCGACTTGCAAAAAAATCTCTTCTCACCCCAGCCATGATTAAAAAAAACCTGTTTCCAATGGAAACAGGTGATTCACAAATATAATGATAAATAAACGGTAAACTAATAGGATTACTGAATATTCCGGGTCTGCTTTTCGGATGAATCAACCATATAAATTCTCAGGGCAGATCTGAATTTGCGAGGAGAAGACAGGGGAAAAAATTTAAGGATGTGGTCTATAATCAGCAGTCAGGGAACAGGTACATCGTTGAAGGAAGACTGAGACAGAACCAGTATCTGAATGTTCTTGAAAGAAAACTGCTTCCTTAGGCCCTAGAGTAGTTCCCTGATAGGCGCTGCATATTCATGCATGACTCGGCGCCATGTCACAAGGCTGAAAAAGTTACTAAATCGCTTTCGGACAGCCGAGTAAAGGTCCTAGACTGGCCCGGAAATTCTCCAGATCTCAACCCGATCGAGAACCTTTGTAAGTTAATGAAGAAAGAAATTGGAAACGAAATAATCAATAGTAAGCGTCAACTGATAGTTTTATAGAGGCGGAAAACAGGAGCGAAAAAAATATGGAAATTGTCAAAAATGCTTGGAAAGCATGCCCAGAAAGTTCTAGAGAGTCATAGATGCAAAAGGTGGTGGTACCAAGTATTAGGTCTGAGGCAACATTTTGGATGTTAATAGGTTAATTCTTTATTATAAACTGTTCATATTTTTTCTGTTTTCAGACAAATAGGTATATATAAAAAACCTACATAATTTTTCTACAATAACTACAATTGCTTTTTTTCATTGTGGCTCTAATAATTTGATCACCCACTGTATGTGCACATCTAAATACAATCGTTCGCTATAATGGTCATTTTTTAAGATAAAAAAATAAACCACTTTGCTCACTTCAGCTCGATTCATAAAATACTATCATAAAATATCAAAATTTTAATTCAATCGATTTTCGATTTAATTTGTATTTTGAGCTGAAACAGGCTTTGCCTCTGCTCTACTTACTGAGTAATAATAATAATAATAATAATCACCCCTAGTATGCATAATCCTGAGACCCTTCCGTTTTTTGCGTAATTAAATCCACACACACTCACGACCTTCAAGGCCGGATTATAGATTCCAGCGACCTCCTTCAATTTTCTCACCCCATTTCGCTATATTTATTCATGAACCACCGCTCCATAAACCTCCGGTGACACAAGTAGGGAACAACATACGCTCTTGAATTCCTCACGCTTTTTCCGGAATTGCTCACTGGCGCAATCTTAAAAAAAATAGGTCACTAAGGGGGGGAAACCTTGGCATGTCTTTTCGAGTTGGCGAAGTATTATTGCAACCAAGGAAATACTGCAGGCATTTAAGCAAAATTGAAGAAGTGGATATAGAATTCACATTGAAAATCATAAGAAGAATTATGGGGCGCCAAAAGTTTCACTCATTGCATTCCTCAATTAGTAATAAAAACCCGTTAAAACAAGTTGTATGTTTTACTACCGATAAATTTATATTTTACACATAGTAATTTCTGCAACTTGTTTTAATTATGATCAACTTCTAAATGAAATCTGTATTTGCCTTTTAATATAAAGCATTATTCTGTAAATATCGGTAAGAGGTGATATCTTTCGGATGTTTCGATCAAGAATATTGAATATTTTGAAATTTTTATACAGGGTGATTCCAAAATTATCGTATGCATTTTTGAGGAATACCGATTCTTTTGAATTATTCAACTTTATATACTGGGTGTACTTCGGTGTTTCTATGAATAAAATTGGATTTTTTGAGATTAGATATACGAGGTGATATCTTTCGGATGTTTCGATCAAGAATATTGAATATTTTGAAATTTTTATACAGGGTGATTCCAAAATTATCGTATGCATTTTTGAGGAATACCGATTCTTTTGAATTATTCAACACTATATACTGGGTGTACTCCGGTGTTTCTATGAATAAAATTGGATTTTTTGAGATTAGATATGCGAGGTGATATCTTTCGGATGTTTCGATCAAGAATATTGAATTTTTTGAAACTTATATACAGGGTGATTCCAAAATTATCGTATGCATTTTTAAGGAATATCGAAACTTTTGAATTATACAATTCTATAAACTATCAATTAATGAGACCTACCGATACATTAGAACTACCTGTTTGTTTCACCTACTGGCACGTTAGACCTACTGATGCGTTAAACTTACCGATGCATCTGACCTACCAATGAATGTGACCTACCGGTTCATCTGACCTACCGGTTCATTTGATCTACCCGAAAAAAATTGATCAATCGATTAAAATTGATCAATCGATTAAAATTGATCAATCGACTATACTAGTTATATTTTAAACCAAAAGGGTTATCACTTCGAAGAGGGTTTATTGCAATATCTTATACATCACGCAGAATTATTCTATCAAATATCTACAAATATTAATCATAATAAATCTCTAGGAAATTTCCCGCCCTAGTGCGTTGCGTTTCCTTAGCTGGCGAACCAGATATCCCAGAAATTTCATTTGAAAGCAAGCTCCTTGTACTTTAAATTCTGCACCTCAATAAATTATCTCCTAATGTACAGCGTGTTCCCAAAAAACAACAAATGGTTAATTTTTTTGAATGAATCAACCCATATAAATAAATTTAATGAATTCCAACATTACAACCTTATTGGATCTACACGTTCCTTTCCGCACTATAAGAATAACAAAGAGACATGCACCATGGCTCACAGATAATTTGAAGAAAATGATGGTTTTGAGGGATAAAACTCTGGATCGTTATAAAAAATTCAAAAATGAAAACGACTGGCTCTTGTACAAACAGATTAGAAACGCAGTTTCACTGGCGGTTAAAAATGAAAAAAAATCTTACTTTTATTCTGTCCTGAACAAGAAGGAAACTAAAAACTTCCGGTCGAGTCTGAAAAACCTCAATATTATCAAGAGGAAATCAACTGAACTACCCGAAGAGTTGAAAGATGCTAATAGAATAAATAAATATTTTATTGACACCATTCCAAGAGTACTCAGGGACCATGATCTTCTTGAATTCTACAGCAAAAACACTAAGGATTCAATTATGGTCAGTTTTACATTTCGAGAGGTAGAAGAAGCCGAGATGTTCAAGGTAATCAATGGGATTAGGAGCGAGGCTACAGGTCATGATGGCATCAATATATCTACAATTAAATTGTGCATTCATTTCATTCTTCCCTATTTGACGCATGTTGTTAATTTTTGTCTGAGAAACTCTGTTTATTCCAGCTCTTGGAAAAAAGCTTTGGCCGTCCCCTTGCCAAAACACTCCAACCCATCGTCTTTGGATGATATTCGACCTCTTAGTTTGTTACCAACTTGGTCTAAAATAATTGAAAGGGTAATGCATGGGTAACTGCAGGATCATCTAAAGAAAAATAAAATCATTCCTGCCTCACAATTTGGCTTTAGACCTGGCCATGGCTGTTGTACTGCTCTGCTCAATGTAACAGATGAAGTTTTCAATTCTATTGATCAAGGAGACCTTACCATCTTAACTTTACTCGACTATTCGAAAGCTTTCGACTCTGTAGATCATGCACTTTTAGTTGCTATATTGCATTACATTGGTGTATCACGGAAAGCTACTGCATTGTTGGCTGATTATGTTGAATGTAGATCTCAGGCAGTAGTCATTGATGATAAAACATCAACATACTTGATACTGAGCTGTGGAATTCCACAGGGATCTATCTTGGGTCCGCTACTTTTTATAATATATATATATATTTTTTTTTTTTTTAATTCACACTTCTTGTGGTATTCGTGTTACCCGGGCGCGTGCGCCAAGAGCAACTCCGGTGCTAGTGGGGATATATAATTTTCCGTATAATGCTGACCGTTCCCAACAAGACTGCTTTCTGCATCCATGTGCTGGTATTATTTGGCAAATCCAGTTCCTTTAGGTGCTGTGTCGTCCTTCGATGTACGAGACCGTTTACACTTATTATTAGGGGCATTATAGACACCACCTTCAGTTTCCATATTTCTTTCATTTGGTGTGCCAGTGCCTCATATTTTGATATTTTCTCGGCATAGCTTTTTGCCAAGTTGTTGTCTTGTGGCACTGCAAAAATCTATGATTATGGCGGTCTTTTTTCTTTTGTCCCACACGACCATATCCGGTCGATTATGCTCCACCCCTCCATCCGTTAATATTGTAAGGTCCCAGTAGATTTTGTATTGGTCGTTTTCAACTATGGTTTGTGGTGAGTATGTGTGGTGGGGTGTGAAACGCTGCACAAGTTGTTTCTGGAGGCACATAAGTTGATGCACGACCTTACCCATATTATTATGGCGGGCTAGATATTTCGTGCCGGCTATTGTGGAACATCCTGAGGACAGATGCTGGATCGTTTCCTCGGCTGCGTGGCACATTCTGCATTTAGTAGTTTCCACCTGTTGGCCTAGGATGTGCTTCAAATATGTCCTGGTTGGAATAACCTGGTCTTGGATGGCCAGGAGTGTTCCTTCCGTTTGGGGGAAAAGGTAGCCCTGTATCAGGTAAGTATTGGAATTTGGTAAGTCTACGTCTGGTTGGTGAAGGCTAGCGTAGAACCGTCCGTGTAAGGCTTTGGTCTTCCATTTTTCTTTCCATTTTTCAGGTTGGTCTTCTGCTGTTTCCTGAACGTGATTCCTTCTCTCCCATTGGGCAGTAATCCATTGATGCACAGGTAAGTTATTATTATTAAAGTATTCTTTCATTTTGCATTCTTCTTTCAGACATATTTGCTCCAGGTTGCCGAGTCCACGTCCTACCTCCTTGCGAGGTAAGTAGAGTCTTTCTATTGCGGAATTTGGATGTAGCATGCCGTTTTGTGTGAATGTTGTTCGTATCCTTCTGTCCAGCCTTTCTAAGTCCGTATTGGACCAACTGACGATCCCAGCCGTATACGTAAAGGTAGGTATTGCCCAGATGTTCATTGCTGTGATTTTGTTTTTAGCAGATAATTGGGAGCTGATTATTTTTTTGATTCTCCTAATAAGTTCGTTCTCAGCAGCGGTCTTATTTTCTTTTTGCTTCATTTCGTATGTTTGCTGTATCCCCAAATATTTGTATGTGTCCTCGGTCCTTAGGTTTGCTATCTCTCGTCCATCTGCCAGTTCAATGTTTGTTGTTTCTATCAGCTTTCCCCTCCTTACTTCCACCGTGGCACACTTTTCTAGGCCAAAAGACATCCCAATATCCGAACTGAACCCTCTTACTAGTTCTAGTTCTCCTTCTAGTTGTTTTATTCCTCTAGCATATAACTTAAGATCATCCATGTAAAAGAGATGGGTAATTTGGATATTTTGGTTAATTGTATAGCCATATGCTGATCTGTTTAGCATGTTACTGAGGGGGTTCAAGGCAAGGCAGAACAACAGTGGGCTCAGTCCATCTCCCTGGAATATGCCGTTTTTTATTTTTATTTCTCCTGTGCTGTACTTGGTTGTTCTTGTCTTTACCGATAAAGTTGTTCGCCATGTTGACATTAAGGCTTTGACCAAGTTTATTACCTTTCCGTCAACTTTATATAGGTTAAGGATTTCTAGCAGCCAGCTGTGCGGTACCGAATCATATGCCTTCTGATAATCGATCCAGGCCATCGATATGTTTTTCAATCTAGTTTTTGCCTGTTTTGTGAGCATCTTGTCTATCATCAGAAGTTCTTTACTTCCGCGTCCTCTCTCCCTATATATATATATATATATATATATATATATATATATATATATATATATGCTTCGCTAATGTCTGCCTTTCAGCCACTTCTTTTTTTACGCTGATGATAGTCAGCTAAAACATTCCTTCAAACCTCATGAATGTTGACAGGCAGTAGCGGCCCTTAATTTCGATTTGAACGTCATATGCGAGATATCAGTGAAACATTGTCTTCTTTTGAATTCTAATAAATCCATGTGCCAACTTTTCGGGGGAAAAAATCAACGAAAAATGTTCTTGCAAAATTATGGTCAGAGCACTAAAGTGAATGGAAACGTTGTTCGTTTTGTGGATAGTGCCAAGAATTTGGGTTTGACAATTGATACTGACTTACGATTTATATCAATACAGAAACTACCTCAATAGATCGGACAAGATATTGCTTTGTGAATCCCTAGTACTGTCACATATGAATTTTTGTGATGTTGTCTACAGTCCTTGTTTAACAGTCTTTGATAAGAATCGAATACAGATGCTTCAGAATCGTTGTTTGAGATCCATTCACAGAATTCTAGAACGAGATCCAATAACATATACTCTCAAGAAAACAGGATGGCTCAACATGAAAGATAGGCGGAAATTTCATTCTTCGGTTTTGTTTTTCAAGATAATCAAGAAGGGAGTACCGATAACACTTTTCAACAAAGTTTTGTTTCGATCTGGTGTGCATTCTGTGAATATTCGCTCTAAATGTAGTATTTCTATACCGAAACATTCAACTGACTTGTTCACGAGATCATTTTCCTACCAAGTGGCAAAAATTATGAATGAATTAAAATTTGAGTATAGAAATATCTCACTCGATAAGTTCAGATTTTCGCAACGATCCCCTGTACGGCTGAACTGTTTATCTCATTTTTTTTGGTCTGGAGTTCTGTTTACTGAAGAGTCTAATATGTTGTGTGACTGACTATTTCTGGGCTCTGTTTGCGGTGAGGCATACATAAACATTTAATTATATAATCTGCGGCATTGTTGAAGTTGTTATTTCTTAGTTGGGTATGCTCGGATTTCTTTAATTTTCGTTTGTGTTTTAAATTGAAGAGGGTCAGATGGAAGAATAGACGTATGACTTCAGATAGTTTTCAACAAGTTACTGTATTATTTTCTGGCCTGGGGTCATGCGAACTAAATCTCGTCCTTAGATAAATAATTTTTTTGCTTTGTATATTTTGGATTGGTAAATGAAGACCATTTATTATTATATATTTGGGGCCTTCATTGCCTTCAATATTTCTATCATGACGCAAAAAATTAGAGATATTTTTCCAACGGTATAGATCTCATTCAAAAGTTGAGGGGGAGAAGTTTGCTAAAAGGCCTCTACCTATTTTTGAAAACCGTCTGTATTCTTGTAACCGTCTGTATTCTTGTAACTTGCAAGCTTTCAATTAGAACAGAATAATACTATTTTCGATTTCGTTTTATTCAGCGATGGGGTGACTTTTCATACTTCTGGTTTTGTCAATAGGAACAATGTCTACTATTACCCTTTCTAAAATTCAAGAATTATAAGGGAAGTCGACCATCAACACAAGTGGTCATTGAATGTCTGCGGAGCGGTTATCAGCAATCATGTGATAGGTCCTCGGGAAATCTCAACAGTGCTGCATATTTGAATTTTCTTCAGAACATTGTTACAATATTATTAGGAGTGTTACCTACGCAAATAAGAACGAAATGTGGTTTCTGAATAATGGAATACTCGCTCATTATGCTCGTCCTGTTAGAGATTTTCTGGATCACCAGTTTTCAAATAGATGGGTGGACCGAAAAGATAGCCTGCTAGATCACCGGATTTTAGCAAACTTTTTGTGGGGTTACATAAAGTGAATTATGTATGATGAAGTTCCAAAAACAGCTCGCAATATGCAAGAGAGAATAGTGAATGTTTTTCGGAGCATTACTGCAGCCATGATGACCACAGTAAGTAGATCATTCCACAATCGGATTGCTTTGTACGAGAGCAAGTCAACGTCTCGTAGATCATTAAATAAGGAAATATGTACCGAATAATACCTGAATGATTTACTACTCTGTCAAGAAAGTACCGGGAATTTTCAATTAAAACAACATTTTTACATTTAATCGTCAAAATTTATTGGGTCGCCTTCAAAATAGGCTCCATTTGCTCCAACACATTTATGCCAACGGCACTTCCAATTATCGAAACATTTTTTATAGGCGCTTTCCGTGATGGACTTTAGCTCTCGCGCCGAATTTTGTTTTATGGCTTCAATCGACTCAAAACGGGTGCCACGAAGGGGCAATTTTAGTTTTGGGAAGAGGAAAAAGTCGCAGGGAGCCAAATCCGGCGAATGCGGTGGTTGCTGAAGCACGTTTGTTGAGTTTTTGGCGAGAGAGTCAGTCACAATCGTAGCTCGGTGAGAAGGCGCGTTATCGTCATGCAAAATCCATGAGTTGTTCGCCCACAAAGTTGGCCGCTTCTTACGGATACGCCCACGCAAACGTTTCATAACGCCTAGGTAATACTCCTTGTTTACCGTCTGACCCTCTGGAATGAATTCGTAGTGCACCACGCCACGGATATCGAAGAAAACAATGAGCATCACCTTCATTTTCGAGCGGCTTTGGCGTGGTTTTTTCGGTTTCGGCTCATTTTTTGCCACCCATTCCGATGATTGCTGGCTTGTTTGCATATCGTACTCGTAGACCCAGGTCTCATCACCAGTTATAATGCGTTCCATGAATGTAGAATCGGAATTACAGCGATCCAGCATGTCTGAAGCAACCTGTTCGCGATGACGTTTTTGAAGAAAATTAAGGTTTTTCGGTACGAGTCGTGCGGCCACCTTTCTCATGCCAAAAATATCAATCAAAATCGTACGTGCGGACTCGTGGGATATCTTAAGATCATGTGCTATCTCTCTCAAGCTGGTACGACGGTTTTCCAGCACCCTTTCCTTAATTCTATCGACGTTATCATCGATCGAAGACGTCTCATTGCCCCGCCAGATTTAAATCCATAATTCCCGGTACTTTCTTGACAGAATGTATATCGGTCGTTTCATTATTTCAACTTTTTTCAATACCCATTAGTTGTTATCAGCATTCTCTGAATAACTTTTTCAGTTGTGATGTCATTTTTAATGTCTGCTGAATGCAGAAGTAGAAACAACCAAATAGCTTTAGGGCTATTTCTGAGAAAATGTTGAACATTCAATTCTCTATATTATTGGAAAGGAATATACGATTTTGCGTTTGAAAAAGTCGAGAAATGATAATGAGAATTTCTGCATATTTAACCATCAATAACAGACACACTGTATATTGCAGATTGATAACTACTAGGTCAATCAGTTACAAAAATTCCTGATCAAATTCGTCGTACGATTTCTTCTGAAAATCGGCGGAGGACTTTTAGCGAACTACGGTCATAATGAAGATATTGCGTCATTCAAAATATATCCATTTAAAAAATCACCCATTTTTTGAATTTTTTTCGAAAACCTTGTATATTACAAAATAATTTCTTGAGATGTAGAAATGAAACTAGTAATGACTTAAATTTAATTTCCACAAACTTTTTGAGTGTTTTCATTTATTACTAGTTAAAAATGAATTTCCATCAAGTCAAGACCGAATCCATCAAATACTTGCGGAAATTAAAGTACAAGGAGCCTGCTTTCAAACGAAATTTCTAGGATTTCTGGTTGAGTAGCTATAGAAGCGCAACGCACTATTGGAGGATCCTGCAGAAGTATGGAACATTGCAGATCACCCAGAAGAGAAAAAAAATCCAAAGAAAATATGGAATATTGATCGAAATTACCCAATAAACTTTAGGGAATAATGTTTTCATGAATTTCATGGAGAAGTAATAACAAACGTATGAATTTTTATCTCGCTATTAATGCACAATTCACAAATTCCTATTAATGTAAGATTGACATGAACAACCAGATATAAAATGGTTTATAAGTAATCCAAATGATGACTTCCAAACTTGAATCTGAAATAGTTGGGAAAGTTTTTAGTGAAACTGCCCTATTAATTCCATACGTCTACACGTTAACACAATTTGTCACAAATATTCGTAGAAATTTCAATTGAAAATGTTTGATAACTGATAATTCATATATGCTACAGGTTTCCTATATCAAATCTGTATCCTCTCTTTGGAATTCATATAGGGTGTACCAACGAGAATTTGACCTCTCCCCAGAACTCAGAAACGAAGAATTCTCGAGGATTTAAAAAAAACAGATCAACTTCTGTTTTGAGGGAGACGAATTTCCATCATGAGTTTGTTCCGAAATAAGCACCCCCATGATGGTGGGTGGCATCAACCATCAACATTTTTTGAATCAGGAAGAGATGTCGAGTGTTAGCTATCAGAAAGCTATTTATGTTCTGTGCACAACCCAATTAAAATTATCAAAATCGGTTCACTTTTTACGAAAGAATGTAATTGAAGCTTACCGTGAAAAGGTGATGTTGAACAGACAGTCGAATTGCACAAACTTAAGGACCTGAGAATTTTGAAGAATTCAGAAATAATTTCGAAGTTCTGTATTACGGAGAAAGAATTCCAATGACGACATTGTTCCGAAAAAACCACCTAAGCTTTTATTGTTCTCTAAACATTCTAGTTGAAATTTTCAAATTCGGTGATTTTGTTGAGCAATGATATTGAACATTATTAGAAAGGTAACTCAACCAGAAACCCAATACATTCAATACACCAGATCTGTAAGTAATGATAGGGAATATCGAGAAAAAAATGTGAAATATTTAAAAAACTAACGTAAGTATTGTTCAAATTGACCATCACTAACCTCCATACAATGATATAGTCTACTTACAAATCCTATTCTAAGATTTTCGAAAATATCTGCTGTCAGTAATTGGCATTCGGTGATGATTCTTTGTCGCAGTTCTGCAAAATTTTCAGGTGGACTTGCATAGACTTTGGACGTCCTCACTAAAAAAATCTAATGTGCGATAGATCGGGCGATCGTGCCGACACTCTATAGGATCCCATCTGCTAATTCAACGTTCTGGAAAACATTCGTTGAAAAATTGTTGAACACGGACATGTAGAGGTGCACCTTCCTGCTGAAACGTGAGATGATTTTCTAACAGGTTGTCGTCTTTTTCCAGAATGTCAGTAATCATTGGATCAATAATGTTGTCTAATAAATTCAAATAAGTTGTTGTGTCAAGATTCCCATTTAAAGAATTGGTTCAACAATATGGTTTCCCAATATTCATATCCAAACATTTAATTTTTTTGGGAATTTGTGTATGTGTCTCCATGAATGATGATTACTATCACTCCGACAATTATGTATATTGATTTCACGATTCAAAATAAAGGTACACTCTTCAGAAAAGATTGTATTGTAGAGTCGGTGTGGGTTATTATTCAGTAGCTCACTAAATTTTTCACAAAACTGGTCTGGATCATCTTCATTCAACTGTTGCACCATCCTTATCTTGTAGGGATGAAATATAAGAGCTTTCATAATTCGATGAACGCTAGATTTCGGAAGATTAGAGGCTCGTGCTACAGTTCTTATAGATTGCCGATTATCCATCTGTAAATGTCCCAAAACTGCTATTTGAATAGCTTTATTTCGGACTGGACGCTCAACTTCCTGTTTCCTATTCTGAATGGAACCAGTGGTTTTCAATTCATTCAGCTAATGGTTAACATGTTGGTAACTTACATTTCTTTGTGGATGATTGTTTTTAAAATACCTCGCAGTTAATCCAGAATTTTCGATATTCCGATAGTATAATTTGAGAATTTCTATTCTTCCTTCCATAGAATAGACCATTTTCGCCCATGTAAGTAAGTCTCAAACTCAATTATGACGCAGAAACGAAAGACTGAAACGCCTTTGAGAAAGAATTCTCAAAAAAATAGTAACATTGTAATGAATTTCATGCGTTTCACACATTTTCCCATCATGAAAGAAAATAAAATTTATTTATTAATTTTATTTATTATTATTTATTTTTTAATTTTAATGACTTTAGTATATCTGTTAGTTTATTTATTCCATTTGACATTATATATTGAGTTTTGATTATGTACGTCTATTAAATGTGAGAGGTGCTTGTTTTAGACATTAATTCAATTCTAAAAGTTTTTTGAATAAAACTTTTTGAAATTAAAATTGTAGAAGATAAACATATTTTAATTTGTTTTGATATTCACATTTCGTTATATTTCTTCTATCAAGTAAAAGGCCTTTCTATTTTATTTTATATATAATATATAATTATATTTTGGCTACAATGAATCTCATTATGGAATGTCAATGAATTTAAATAAGCCTTAAAAATAACTCACACTGTTCTTTGATTTTGTTTGAACATGGATCAATCTTGAATCATAAAGTTGATCTGTGTTTCGAAACATTCATTTCTTTACACGTGGTGCGTTGTTGATATAGGTTAGTTTTTTGATTTTTATATAATATTTGGAATATTATTTAGGACCGAAGAACGGATTGCTTAGAATTATATTTGTTTTTTGAAGATATAGTGCATGCTTTGCGAGATTTCTGAATTAACTTATTCGAATATCTAAATATATTAAATATTTCAAATAAATTATATTCTTTGAGAAGTCCTTCAAGTGTGTTCATGTTTTTAAAAGGCAATTGGTGTTCTTAAAGATAAAACCAGAAACAAAATTTTGTCTCCTTTAAATATTAATTTATTAATTTTAATGACTTTCGTATATCTGTTGGTTTATTTATTCCATTTGACATTATATATTGAGTTTTGATTATAAACGTCTATTAAATGTAAGCGGTGCTTGTTTTAGACATTAATTTAATTCTAAAAGTTTTCTGAATAAAATTTCTTGAAATTAAAATTGTAGAAGATAAACATATTTTAATTTGTTTTGATATTCAAATTTTGAATTTTTTTAAAATAAAACATTCAAACACTCAAATTGTTCTGCCATTAAATAAATGAATTTCAAATTTCAACTGCGATCATTAGAGAATAGAAAGAACTTATCAACTGAACCTCATCCAATATCTCCTCCCTATTCAAAAAATGTTGGGGTTGTTGCCATCCGCAGGTGATTTTTTCGGAATAATATCGTCATAGGAATTCCTTCTCCCTAATACATAACCTGAAAATTTTATTTTTAGATTCTTCACAACTTTTAGGTTCTTGAGTTTCGGCAGTTCAGCTGTCTGTTGAACATCACCTTTTGACGGTGAGTTCAATATTACATTATTTCGTGAATAATGAACCGAATTGGAAAATTTTAACTGTGTTGTGTACAGACTGAAGTAACTTTCAAACTAACCAACACTCGACATCTCTATCTTATCAAAAAATGTTATGGGTTAATGCTACCTTCATAAGGGTGGTTTTCTCAGTAAAAACTCATGATGGAAATTCGATCCCCTCGAAACAGAAGATGACCTGTTATTTCAAACACTTCGAAAATTTTTCGTTTCTGGCTTCTGGAAGGGCAAAATTTTCGTTGGGATACCTGTATATTTATTACTGTGAGGTCAATGATACTCTTTCAGTTCCATAGACATACGAATTCATAATTCATAACAAGGCACCATCGCGCAGTATTCTTTATTTATGTGCTTTCAGTTCGAAATCTAAGTCTGAACTTACAATTCCTCCGCTATGTTAAAAATGAAATGGATTTCGAAGGAAATCTTGGAGTTTGTTACCCTATACTGGAAGAAACATTTATGGAAACACTTGCTCAGAATTTATAGCCTAGTACAGGGAGAATAATGTATCACACTCCTAGTTGCTCTTAGCTTACGTCACAAACATGGCGGAAAAGGACTAATAGAAATTTTATGGTCAAAATATTCGACGATCAGATTAAATTCTTTCACAAATATCGTAGGAAACGATAAAAATCTAAATTTAAATTTACAATGTCACATGTCCTATAGTCCATCTGTTTCCTGTTTACAATTCTCGGAGTGTTCCATTGGCAACATAAATATCAGTGTATTAAAATTATTATTATTATTATCCTGATACTCCTAGATCTTCTGTGAAGATCCCTCAGAAGCTTTTTCAGCTTGTACGAGTTAGGAGTTCAGTTGTGTTCTGTGTAGGCTTTGTTACTGCGATCTTGCGCCACTTTAGGTCACAGCACTGTTAATTTTTGACCCAACAGTGAAATGGTGGCAGATACCCGTCCAACTAGAAAATTTCTTTTCTACCTGAATAGGATTCGAACCCTGGACCTCCCGGTCACGAGTCCGATGCTCTCCCGCTGAGCTATCCACATATAAAATTTTAATCAAGTCAGCTTTGTTACTTCTATTTTGTTAACTGAATAATAATTCGAAAGGGTTTATTCTTGGAAAGAGGTTCCTTTCAGAATTTTCAAATATTAAACAGAATTATTCTGTACAAAATTTAATTTTAAAAATTCCAAACATTTTATGAGAATTAAGTCCAATTATCCAATAAACATTCTTTCTATCGAAGAAGACATTTAGGTAATCACACAACACAGAAAAACATGAAGAAATCTACAGAAAATATATCACATTGACTGAATTTACCAATAATTTGATTTAATTTTCAAAAATGTTTTTAAAATTTGATGAAAAACCAGAGTAACTTTATAAAACCTCTACAATATTTAATTTGAGAACTTTATTCTTCGCATTGAAACAGAATGGCATCGGGAATACAAATTAATTCGGTCCGCTTTCAAAAGATGACTCTGGGAACATTAAATTAGTAACAGCTGATTGCCGCAGTTTTAGACCAATTCGACATTTATCGATAACATTCAATTCGAATTGTTTTGAGTTCCATTTGTGAAACTGTTAAATATGTCAAATTTTTGATCATGTAACAGCATTTGCAGGAAGTTTCAAATTTTTATTTCAGTTGGAAAAAAGTGCAGCTGAAGCTCTTCTTATGCTTGTGCTAATAAACAGTAATATTGCTCAATTGACAAGTCATGTAAAGAATAGTTTAGGCGTTTCAAAAGTGGTGATTTGAGCCTTGAAGTAAGACTTCGCTCGGGACAATCAAAATAATTCGAAGATGATGAGCTACAGACATCATTGATGAAGATCCGAAGAGATGAACCCACCAGCTTCCAGTTTGGGCCCCGACTCGGAAGCCAGAACCGTCTGACTGGTAGCAGCGAAGCACTATTCAACCTCCACTGGCTCTGCAGGTCACTACTCGAGTTTGTTTGTGACGCAATTCACCCGCCGGAAGGAATTATTATCCAAGCACCCGAACGCAGTCCCATGAACTAAGATAATCTCAAGATTGATAACTTCTATTGATCCTGGTACGTGCACCGTCTAACGGCCTGTACGTCCTGACCCACCGAACCAATGTGAAGTCATTTGATTGATCCTGGCGTCAAGCACTAACGGCTAAGCCGTTTCGTCGAGATCCACAATCCCTAAATAGTTACGTATTGATCCGGGGCCAGGACAAGCCGGTCGAACCGTCAAGTCCCGTTAAACCCAGAGTCTTTTCATGAGAATATCCCGAACATGGGGGTCTGCGAACAGATAAATGAAATACCACCCTAGTTCAGCATGCGGAGTTTCAACCACTGCCTCCCGAGTCCAACACCAATGGGGTGGCCAGGTGGTTACAAGTAACACCTGAGGGAAATCCACCGCCCCAAGCTAACGTACTATGCTACATAACGCACTCGGCCATTACACAGAATCCGGAGATTATTACTGCGATAGGGTAGAGTACGCCAGTTTTAAGGGAGAAGCCCTGTGCTGCGACAGACTTCCTGTCACTGAGTTAATCAACCGGCTCAGCCCTCCATTTCATCTGAACGGCAAAATTAGGGCTTCATTCGGAGATCTTCCACTATACAGTACAGGTCCAGTGACTGGGCGAATGAAATCACGTTAGGCACCATGACTTAACGCTCCATTTCGCCGGGACGAAACTAAGGTCCTAGTCATGACAAGCATCCCCCATGACGTCAAGATCTAATGCCCTAGGGGCGCCTCTAAAGCAAAGCAATCGAAACCAGATGATCAGAAAAGACCATTTTTCTCTAGTAAGCAGCTGCTTCAGAGGCAAAAAATAAAGGATTATTGAGACCGCGTATTGATTGGTGATGAAAATGGATCTTTCACGAAAATCTCAAAAAAATTTGCTTTTCCTGGCCAATCGTTGCCATCGACCTCAACATCAAGACCAAAGCTGAAGATTCATGGTGCGAAAGTTATGCTATGTATCTGGTGAGACCAGGGAAGCTTTTTGTACTACGAGCTGCTAAAACCTTGTGATTCCATTAATTTTCGAGTAAACTTTCCCCAAGGCTAGGTCACAACGTCTTCACGTGGACGCTTCTTCCTCGTTAGTTTGCTCAGAATCTGAAGATCTGCTGAGGACCCTTACCGGTTTAGATGTCCCTTTTGGGAGAGGCTTGGTCGGGAATTGTTGGTATTGCAGCTTGGCTTCGGAGGAATAACAATTACACCTCTACCTTGCATTTCGAGGTAACTTTAAAGTGAACTTTCATCAAGGCTAAGTCACAACGTCTTCACGTGGACGCTTTTTCCTCGTCAGTTTGCTTAGAGTCGAAAGAAGTGTTGAGGTCCCTGGACAGTTTTGGGATCCCTTTGTGTGCGACTTGGTCGGGAATTGTTGGTGTTTTAATTTGCCATTGCGGAACCACTGCCATGCCTCTACCCCGTGTTTCAACTTGACTTTAAAGTGAATCTTCGCTAAGGCTAGATCACATTGTCTTCAAGTGGACACTCCTTCCTCTTCACGTTCATCCATCGTCAAGAGGTTCCTGTAGGGACGACTTAATCCCAGCGTGACTGATACAGCTCTGAAATGTATGGAACCCGTGCATCTCCACGTTAACACAATTTCAGTTTGAAGCACACAGTAGTGTTATAGATTAATTTTAGGCGACGCTTTGCCGTGGTCTACCAATTAAATAACTACATTACTTGTTGCTCACTCTTTTATTCCTCCGGTGTCATTACTTTCAATTTATCCCGTAGGTCTGCTCTCCTCGCCTGCCAAACTAACCACCTCTTTCACATAAATTTTATTTTAACATTGGATTTTGAATATTCTGTGTAATATTGTGTTTATGCCTTATTATTGTTATATATTAATTATTATGAAATCTGCAATTCCATAGAATATTTTGAATGAACCTGTTTATGTCTACACTGAAGGAACCATAGCCTGGTAATCGCTGACACTTTAGATTACAATCGAACTCTGTCTTCACTGTGTAAGAGCGACTCTGGCCATAATGAGGAATCAGTAGAGGTGTTACAACCGCTTAATAACCATTGTAACTGTCGCCCAAGCGTTTAATAAACCCAGTAGGTGAAGTTGATAATCGATCAAATTTTTCTGATGGAAAAACACCCTCACAATTTGTACTCCCAAGTACTCCGTGAGCCTAGGCAGAGTTAGTGAAAATTTAGGCTCCCTCTTCCACTTGTTACGTGTAGAAAAAATCTTTTAATTTAGCTCAACACACTAGGTGTAAAATAAGCGATATATGAAGATACGATCCACGCCGTTTTCCATTTTTCCAGCTGCTTCTAACCCGCGGCTATTCATCAAGCGTCAGAATTCATTTTTCACATACTCGATCAAGGTATCCTTGGAGATTTTCCTCTTTGCCGAATGCACCGCACCGATAGCTCTTCCTGGTATATACATCCACTTCTTGTGTACCTACCGCAAAAATAAATTCAAATACGGCTGTAGCTCATCTCCAGACAAAAGAAAATTCCAAAGGAAGCTCCTCGCGTAATACACAATTTCGTATTCTGTCGAGATGAAGATCTGAGGCAGATTCAAATTTGACGTGCTGGCACCGTGGAGATAGGATTTGTGAGAGACAGGTCCGTAATGATATATTAAGGTTTGAGGAACTGGACCAATTCTTAGGGATGATTTGAACTTGGACCCTCTTCAAGATTGAGATCTCCATGAAGTTCAACACAATAATATGTTCGATTTCACGATTCACGAACATAAAGTGGAAACGAACGGATATAATGGCAACAATATTTAAAATATAGAATCGTCTTTTAAAGTTTCGTTCATGAATAAAAGAAGAAATCGGGTTCTATTATATATACCGGCTGATTTAAGGAGTTTGAGGAGTGATTCGTAAAATAGATTATTATTCCTGTTCCGTCTCATTAGACACGGCCCTTTCGTTCGAAATTATTTTGTCCTCAAAACTTACGTCTTTTACGTTGATATTTCGATCTAGCAGTTTTGAGAATTGTCGTTCGAACTGTTCACACTTCAGATTATTTGTTTTCTAATAATTATATATGGCCTTAGAAAACATGGGAAGTCTGTTAGAGATTTTGATATATTTATGCCCGTTAATTCCACATGACACAGCATTCGGAATTATAAACTTATTCTATCCTCCATATTCACTTGCACTAATCTCATAATTTTTCTGTAAGTAGTAGGAAAGTTTATTTCGTTCATTCAGTTAACCTTCAAATGGTCATTCCAAACAATTATGTTAATTTTCTTTTTTTTTTGTTAGAAGGGATATATCGAGCACCTCTAACGTTCAGTCTATGAAAAGACTATAAAATCATTATTCTAGTTATAGTCAAACATGTCGCATGTAGCTTTCGCTACACTAAGCATTATTATTCTAGTAATAGTCAAACTTTTCGCATGTAGCCTTTACTACATTATTCACTATCATTCGAATGATAAAATTTGTCGTACGTAGCTTGTGACATTTCGGTCCAAGCTATCGCGGTTATTATTGTTAATATAGTAATCTAGTCGATTGACAAAGTATTGGCAAAATTATTACATTTGTTTTCAGTGTAATAATCATACCTTTTGACTTGGTTTGTATACAGTAAACCAAGAATTATAGTTCGTTATTATCACAGTGTTATACTTTGATTCATTATCATTTTCGTTAGTTTATTTTATTAGATAAACAAAGCTAGTTGATCATCGAGATAACTACATACAAGTGCCCTTGAAGTAAAATTCTTCTCTAAACTACGTCAAAATACAGTCCACTGAAACAGTCGAAATTGATCATCGAAATTTATTAAATTGTAATTGTCTGTTATTTCAAAATACTGAAATAATAGGCAAAACACTGCGATTAACTAACCGTGTTACGTTACAATTCCCTTAATTTCCAGAAAAACTCCAATCAACCAAGTCAAGATCATTCAAGATTTCATGAAGAGCACTGACGTGAGGTCAGGAGATTCTGAGCACTTGTTGAATCATTTCCCCTCAAAGCTTCAAGTTTGTGAATTACTTCTCAAATAAACTGCATAAAGAGAATAAAAACACGAAAGTACGTGTTCAATCATTCAAAAGTCAAAGGAACGTGATTTCTTGGAATTTTAAAATAATTCGCTTGAAGAAATACGGAAACTCGCGGAATAAGAATTATAGGTTGGAAATATCATATTCTTCTCATATTTTGCCGAAATCAGACAAGAAAAGAATTCATATAATTCGCGTAATTTATTTTCACGAAAATATGCAGGAGCTATTGTGTCATTATTTCAATCTCAATGCCAAATTTGAACAATTGTAACTATAGTTTTGGTAATTCTTAACGCTGATCTGCTAACAAACTATACTTTTTCGTTTTGAATGTTGTTATCATACGATTTTCACGAAATTAAGCACGAACCATTGAACCAATTTCATCCATTTAGGAACTTGACCAAGATACTCAGACCTCAAACCTTCCCATCTACATGAATCTTCGACCAAAAAACACCCAGGTTAAGTCAGAATATTTCTCGTCATGTTGTAGTAGTCTTGACTTTATAAAATCTCTTATTGCGTTCTTCATATAAATTATCTCAATTCTTTAAGAACCGGTGCGAACCGAATAAATTAACAGTCCGAACTTACTATACCGGGAATTAACCCGGAAATTTCCAATGATAACATTATTTAGTTATTAATTAAATAAACAGGTTTTCCTCGAGAATAATTTTTTCGCGGGATGTGCACCATTTTATCGAAGATATAAAAGTCGCAAAATAAAAAAGATCGGAAGCACCCAAAAGCTGAATCCTAATACGTCCATGATATTATACAGGATGTTTTAAAAGATGGGACATGTTTTCAGCCAAGGTGGAGCTCATCGTAGTGTACCATTTCATATAAAATCAACTATAAAAAATATTCATGCTGGAAAAAATGAAAGGCTTTCAAATCAAATTAATTCCGTGAAATTTCAAGACCGTATCTTTTAGCGTGGTACATATTGGCCAAAGACTACATGTCAACAATTGAACACCGATTAGAGTAGCTCAATATTCACTTCAAACGTAAACAATTAGACTCACGTATGACTTGTCCATTCTTTCATAATATGCGCATATTTAACTTGTAGACGTGGTGTTTTTGAAGTGGAAAAAATTATATTAGTGTTGTTGCACAGAGAAACTCATTATTACATCGGACAAAACTATACATATATAAAGTACGTGCGTCAAACTAATGCTGGCCCCTTGGAACAAATGCCGTGAAGAATTCGAATAAATTTTATTGATAAGTTTGTGAACGGCATGCAAATATTTAAGAAGATAAAAAGGAATCACATTTCTGAAAGCCTGCATGAAGAAATCGAGAACTGAACAACAGTTAAATTCCAAAGGTAGATTAAAATCAAACAGAGAAATAAATGTAAGCAGTGGCATATTTTGTCTCTGTAGCTTTTAATCAGCCTTACTATTTTATCAACTATACTTCGGCGATCAGACTTATCGGGTGTTCTTTTAGAGTCATAGAACTTTAAATTGAAATAAAACACATGTCCGAAAATCTATAGATAGTTTGACGAATAAGCTGCTCAAATGGACGATTATGTCAACTATAAATTTCACGAAGTGCTCCATAAGTTTGGCGAATAGAACACTGATTTTGAAAATAAATTTCAACAATTTGTAAACGCTGTTGCGGCGTGAGTCTTTGCATGATAATTTGTCAATGCTCACTGAACAGAAATGTCAAAACAACATGGCTTCTACCTTCAGTCAAATCACAGTTATTCCTATCGAAAGTTCTATTACTCTAGAAAACACCAGATAGGATAATCTTAAAAACACGGTCAAAATTAGTTCAATTCATTTTACGTAGACAACCCGAAACTACTCGGAATCTGACAGTTAACTTAATAGGCTGCTGAGTGCGACGGCAGAATTGAGTTATGATGTTAAAATTCAATTTGGTATTGACAAATGTGTTGAGCTGATAGAAAAAAAATCTCAAATGTACGATAATATACTCGAGAAAAATACCTGATACCTGAATAAAAATACGTAGAAAATTTTGGGATAACGATCAACAACTAGTGATGAAACTAAGAATCAACTTGAAAATGAAATGAATTTACCCACAAAGTCATTAATTCCTGAGCCTTCTCCGCTATTAGTTACCTGTTCGATGTCGTCATGTGGTCAAAGACAGATTTGGAAGCACTGAACAGTACGGTCCGAACACATCTCACAAAATACCGAAATCACCAGCCAAATGCCCTTACAGAAAGGATATAGTCGTATATGCTGAGAGCTGTTGGAGCTAGAGAACTGCTGAACCTAGCATCACTGCAAAAAGGCAATAATTTCATATGGAAGCCTTATATCTACAGATGCACAGTACAATGAATGCCTTGGATAACTACTCGGCGTTAGAACTCAAAAGACAGAATATGAAAATAATTCCAACCTTAAATGAATGTGCCCAAAATTACATGAAGAATTCCAGCGTGGAATAATCGATAATATGACTAAAAGTAGGAACTTTCTTCTCTAAAATGGAAGATTTCATAGTACCATTGCAGTATAAAGTGATTTTAGCAAAGAACTATTAAAATTACAGGCTTTAGAAGACGAATTGTGTAGATTACGTCGGAAAAATTCAGAAACCATAGAACATCCAATATCCAGATACATAATAATTACAGTAGCTGCTACACTAAAAGATACAATCTCACAGCTAGCGTTCTCCATCAGAAACTGTCACTAAAAATAGGACTGCAGGAGAGAAAATATGTAACACATCCTGATTTAGAGAGCGAAAAATATTTTCTGTACTGGGACAAAATAATGATAACTGATAAACCCATAACTGCAAACTACCCAGAGATCGTATTTGTAAATAACAGCTAGAAAACATCGTTCTTCATTGAAGTGTCAATGGCCATGACCTATATCAAAAAGAAACTGAAAAGATAAATAGATACCTAGAGCTATGTGAAGAATATAAGAAAATAGAAAACTTACAAAGATGGTAGTACTTCCAGTGGTGATAGATACGGCCAGACTCTTCAGTAGAAATTTCCTGAAACGAACAGAAAAATTTTTAAAAATGAATGAAACCCTTTTGAAGAAAATACAAAAATCTAAGTTTCTCTAAACGTGCAGAATTGTTGAAAAGACACTCAACTTTTCAGACTGAACAACATGAGTAGTCCGTTACTTAGTGATAGATCATTTTAATTGGAATGAAATGGGAAATTACTTTGTTTTCTATCACTTTTATTTACTGAATATACAGTGACTCGAGTTTCGTAGTGTTTACCGCATTTTCGAATTGAATAAACAAATTATATCTCAACTAGTATGTATATTTGTTGAAGGATTCGGCAAAACTTCGAAAAGTGGGGTGTGCCACAGGTCCGTCTGCTCATTTAATAGTTTTATTATCGGGAGGTGCTTTTTGTATTCATGGATTTCTATGAATATCAGAAAAAGAAATGCTCAGTTTTTTGCATTCTACAGTATGTAAAATTGGTTGTGTGCGTGTACTGATAGTAATGGTTCAATGCAGAGTGTTGATATTGAGTTTTTCCCTCTGAGTGGCGTTCATTTGCAGTTTAAAAGCTGTATTATGGCATAATGGAAATTTGAAACCCTCTTCACCAGTTGCCCATTCAGTGACGATGAAAGAAAGTTCTAAAAATGTGCGCACTCTTTTGGATAAAATAAACTACAAAACGTATAAGGCAAATAGAATGTTAGTGAGACTTCAGTGAAGATTTACAAAATATATATTTGATAGATTCGGTCTTTACTTGGTGGAAACTCATTTTAATTAAAAAAAATGTATATAAGACAGTACACAGAAATATTTTTCGTTGTCTTATGTCAATGGATTATCTGAAGATATTGCTGAATATTTCAAAAGTTGTTTCAATTATAACGCGGCTTTTAAGACAATTAATAACCTTAGTACCTACATAAAAAACAATAAAGATCGTACAAATAAAGAAAATAAATCCGTAGTCTACAAGTTAACTTGCAAAGATTGCCCTTTAGTATACATTGGCCAGACTGGTAGATCATTCAAGAAACGTATCCAAGAACACCAAAGGGGTTATATATACAATTCTGTACATTCGACATATGCTAATCATCTTAAGGAATTCAGGCATAATTTCAACAATGATTATGAAATTATCCACGTTGAAAGCAAAAGTTCTAGATTAACACTTTTAGAATTTCTTGAAATCAACAGGTATAATGCCCGTAAAATCCTTTTGAACGAACAAGCAGATGTCGATCATTCTCCATTACTGAATATTTTTCCTTAATGGCATTTTTAGCGGTAAACTCCAATAAACACCTAGAGTTTTTATGACTTGTGCTTCTATTATTTGGTCACGTACCTAAAAATGTATATAAACTCGGTTACACTCAATACCATCAGACAGTACAATGTAATACCTGAAGAAGCCACATCGTGGTGAAACAATTGTTGTATTGGTACAAACATTTTTGTGGAAATAAATTACTGTCTTATATACATTTTTTTAATTTACAAAATATTGCTGCTTTCTTTGTCAATGGGACAGTCCTGCAGTAAATTAGCATTATATATCAAACATTTGGCCAGAAAGAAGTGTATTTCAGCAGGGATCTCAAAATGTTAAGTTTATACGTCTTTTAGACCCCAAAATGTCATTCTGCCTCCTCTTCACATTAAACTTGGGCTGATGAAAAACTTTTTGAAGGCTATGAATAAAGATGGTGATGGATTCAAATACTTGAAAAGGTCTTTTCCCAAGTTAAGTGATGCCAAATTGAAGGAAGGCACTTTTATGGGACCACAAATCAGACTAAAATTGCTGATCGATGTTAATTTTACAGAGAAGCTTACCAGGCAGGAACTCAGAGCATGAAACTCATTTATAAGAATATTTTTGGGCAACAATATGGATGCAAACTACCAACAGTTAGTTAATGAACAATTAGATGCCTACAAATCGCTTGGTGCCGGAATGTTATTAAAAATTAATTTCCTCTATTTACATCTGTAATTTTTTCCTGAAAATTTGAAAGCAGGGTGAAAGATTCCAGCTAGATATTAGGACAATGGAAATTCGCTATCAAGGACGATGGGATCCAGTCATGAAGGGTGATTACTGCTGGTTTTTGAAGACAGAAGATATGACCCCTCATAAAAGTAAAAAATAGAATTTAATTAGTATTTTAAGTCAATATTTTCAATCTTTGTGTTTTTATAAAATGTGAAGTATGTTAAGTAGGTCTACAAACAAATATATACGGTTAAAAAATTCTAAAATCATTTTCTTCACTAGACATCAGATATTGTAATATTAAATGTGGTTCTATAAATGTAACAAGAAAACCTTACGTGTTACAATTTTTTTTCTCATTTTTGTATTTGAATACGTCTGAATATGCTATTCAGCTTTATGTTACAACCAAAACGTTATTTTGGTCGGCTAGTGATATCTATTTGCTTAATAAAATCGCCAAACTCTCAATAACAAATGAAATTTTAGAATGAAACCATGTTATTCGAAATGGATATGAACAATTTGCAAATAATACTCAGACGTGAGTCTATTCTTGCTAACTTGGTGAATCAAATTATTTAAATATTTCAATATTATCCTTCTACATATTCCATTTAAAAAAAAATTATATTAATGATTATTACTTCTGATAATAAATTAAAAATTAAAATTTTAGATCAAGGGCAAACCACAGAAATATTTATATGCAGTGAACCGTCACAGTACATTTAAAGATTTTTTAGTCTGCCAGAAGTCTTTCTAAATGATTGAAGGGTAAGTAAATATTTGTTGTTGATTGATGTTATATTTATTGAATATGAATATTTGAATACTGATGAAGCAAAGTCCCTCTTAAAACTTGTTTTTCAGTAATGTTTTACATATCTTGAGTTTTTTTATATAAAGTAACTTAGTTAGATATCCAATAATATTGAATATTCTAAGTAAGATAGTTTTATGATGAAATTCTTAAGATTATGTTAGATATTTTTGCAAGATATTGGTTTTCATAAGATTGATCAGCAGAAACTAAATTTTGTCTATTCAAAGTATTTAATTTGTAGGATTTTGGTTAATAATTTTTATTTATTGGATTTTGTTATATCATTCGGATGTCTTATAATGAATGTTTATTCTATATGTCAATTGATATAAGTGGTACTTATATGACATTATTTTAATTTATTTTCAGAAGTTATAATCATTAATATAATTTTTTGAAATTAAATATGAAGAAGGCTAATATTAAAATATTCAAATAATTTTATATACCTTCTATCAAGAATTAACCTCTATTTATGTTATTGGTGAATCAAAGTATTCATAAAAAGATCTAGAATTGTCAGATGGACTGTTATAGAAACAGTGTTACCAATTTAAAGTTATCCTTCTATAAAATACTCCATAGCGATCTAAAGTTCTTCTTTTATAAATTTTCGAATAGATTTCAATGTATGAAAGTTGTAAGACCATATGCGGGATTACAAAGATGTATTAATAATAATATATTTCTTTATTTTACCCAACAGAAAGATCCGAATTACAGAATGCGGAATATTACAACATAATAAAAACGTAAAATAATCAATAATTCACAAAACTAAGCAACTATATTCACTCGAAGTTTATCAGCACATGTACACATACAGTTCACCGGTGCCCGCTTCGACAAGTTAGTACGAGCTGTATGCAATTAAAATGAGATGTAGACCTCGCTGCCAATCTTGGAACATTGAAATTTATTTTCGATAGCAGATAAGGTGAGTCGATCCTTCCGGTCAACAGTCTCTAAGCAAACTTTGCACACTGATTCTCATGCCTAGCAAGCAACGATGATATCCTCATCTCATCCATGATAAAAGACAGATCAGTACCATAGTCGGGATATATGCCAGTCCGCCTAAACAGCATAAACTTGAAGAACTTTCTGTGAATGCGTTCCAGTGATATCAAATGACCAGCGTGAAATACAAACTCCTCAAAATTGACAGATCATTGAAGTCTCTGCCACTACTCAACAGAAATCCCAAAGTGCGGCTAGCAGACGCACACAACTCTTCAACATGTGGGATGAAACTGAACGTGGAATCAAAGAGGACTCCAAGGTCATATATTTGATCTTTATCGCCAACATAGTTGTCAGATAAATGATAGCTATAAGTCAATTGATGTGACCTTCTACTGAAAGTAACTTTAAAACACTTCCCCATATTCAGCATGAGTTTGTTGCATAAACACCAACTATGAATATACTGCAAGCTTGACTGGAGCAGCACCAAATCATCAAGACTGCGTATTATCATGTAAATCTTCAAGTCATCCTCAAACGCTAAAACAGTACACCTAAGAGAAGTGAGATCATTTATGTACATGATAAAAATAATGTTCCCAAATTGGATCCCTGAGGCACTCAACATGAAAGAAAATACTCAAAAGATCTATAAGCGTTGTAGAAGACATCATTTCTCCTATCATCCAAGTATGATCTGATATGCCGGACTGAAACCGAAGGACGAGATCTTCTTCAGCAGAATATCATGATCGACAGAGTCGAAGGCTCGTGATAAGTCAGTATACACCACATCAACCTGACCTCTATCATCTAAAGATTCAGTAGTATACTGTGCGATTGTTGCCAAGTTAGTCACAGTAGATCTTGCTGCTTCGTGGAAAAATATGAACTGGCTCTGAAATACATATCCCCATATAACAGCTCCTCATAAACCTTCGCAAAATTGGACAATATCGAAATTGGTCTGTAATTTTCAATATGAGATCCATCTTCCTTCTTGAATACAGGCACACACGAGCTCTCTTCCATTTCTTAGGGAAGATACATGTTTTGTAGACTTAAACTAATATAATATAGGGGCTTTGCAAGCATGAAACTGTAATCCTTATGAAATATGGTGGAATGCGATCATCACCAGCTGTAGCCTTGTTTGGAAATTTGGACATGATTGACCTCATTTCATCCTCAGAGATAACAGGCTCAAGAACTGGCAGAAGCTGAGTAAAGGTTGTTGCATTCTCTCATTCCGATGTGTCATCAACTCCCGCACAAAAAAATTGCTCCGCGAAAAAGTTGACAACATCCTGAGAATTTTCATGGAAGGCACCGTTACTGCACATTACGCCGGGTATCCTAGTATTTTTCTTCTTCTGACGGATGAACTTCCAAAATATAGAAGGGCCCAATTTTATTATTTCTTGAATATCACCCAAGTAACTATCATATGCCGAAGATATCTCTGACTTAATGAGTGTACGCAAGCGAACAAACTGATGTTTAAGATTTTGGGTTAGCAGCCATCTTGAACGCTAGAAATTCTTTATACGGATGTTACGTAAGCGAAAGCGACAAGCAGCGTAAGCATGTGCCCTACCAGGTACATGTTGACTAATAATATCGAACAGTTTGTCATAGAAATAATCCAATGTTATGCTTTATTCTTATGAATAATCAAGGAAAAGTTTCAGATATGATAAGCTGCAAATATCATTTCGTTTAGATAACGGTTTAAAAACCACGCCTTCATATTGTCAGCATTTTGAAACGCGAATTCCTTCACCCACGTCTCGTTCCTTCCTACATGCCTCCTATTGAAAGAATCCCGAATCCAGCATACTTTTATAACGTTCTACCAGCTTTTCATAATCAACAGCTTTGTTTAAACATGCAAAACGGCGTACACTGTTTGAAAAGCGCATTACTTCGCTACATTCCCGGCAAGGGCGCATCAAATGTCTGGACGAAAGCGTTTCTCAAATGAGAAAATATGGAATAACGGAAAATGCTCCCATTCCACCCTATCTGGAAAAAACGAGATACAATAAAAGTCGCGATGATGGCACGCTGTTTCCCTGTTTTTGAACGGCGGAGGCGCGGGCGAGAGGATTAAAAGCTTTTATCGTGTCAGAAATGATGGATAGTGGCTATTACGTACTGTTACGGTTACTACTTGAAGCGGGGTATGTAAGTACTTCTCACCATTTTAACACCTACCGATGCGAAGTTTCCCGCAGGATATTAGATGTAATACGTGGAGGCTGAAGTTGAATGAATGAATGGAGAAAGCCCGATTTCACACTTTTCTGTGTAACGGGAACTAAAATGCTACCTGTCGGAACTTGAGAATATTAGCGAAAAATCTCATTTAGTTTATTTATTACAGCGGCTAAAAGCCATTTTGTACCGCCACGAGCGCGCTGGCTTGCTTTAAGCTACTGAATAATTATGTTTTTCTTATCGACGTCCATTTTGAACATCTTAGTTGAATCCGATTGATTGACTTGGTGGAATTGAACGGGTTTAAATTTGGATTTCCGAACTTTCTTTCGAGGAATATATTATTAATTAATTTAGGGTTATCTGGATGAGTGCTTATACCTGGAGAAATTATTGGTGCCTTAGTTTTTAGTTTTCGGAGTTATATTGGGACAATAAAGCCGTTAGTTTTGGATTAACTAGGAAGTTATCTTCTTTTACTCACATAATATTAAATAAAATAAAATACTACCTATTACTTTTAGTAAATATCTTGCGATAATTTTATGTTTTAGGATACCACATTTCATTTAATTTTGTGTTAACAAAAACCTTTAATAGTAATAAATTTGGATATCAAAATAGATTTAATCTGTTTGGTCTCCCATAATTCCAATTTCAAAAAAATTTTATTCAAAAATTTTTAGAATTAAATTAATGTCTTATAAGCACAGCTTATATTCAATAGAGGTATAAAATCAAAACTCAACATACAATATCAAACGGAATAAATAATCTAACAAATATAAAGAAGTAGGACCGATGAAGACCTTATCGGAATTTTAATTGTTTTTTGAAGATTTATTACATGTTTTAAGAGAATTTTTAAATAACTTACTTAAATACTCAAATATATAAAATATTTCAAATAAATTATGTTTTCTGAGAAGTCCTTAAATTATGTTTTATATTTTTGAAAAGGAATGAGTTTTCATAATTGTAAGATCAAAAACAAAATTTTGTCTCCTTCAAGTATTTATTTATTAATTTCAATTGGCAATTTATATTTGTTGGGTTATTTATTCTGAGAAGTCCTTAAATTATGTTTTATATTTTTGAAAAGGAATTAGTTTTCATAATTGTAAGATCAGAAACAAAATTTTGTCTCCTTCAAATATTGTTTCTGATCTTACCTTTAAGAACACCAATGGCCTTTTAAAAACATGAACACAACTTGAGGACTTCTCAAAGAATATAATTTATTTGAAATATTTGATATATTTCAATATTCGAATAAGTTCATTCAGAAATCTCTCAAAACATGCAACACATCTTCAAAAAACAAATATAATTCTAGGCAATCCCTTCATCGGTCCAAAATAATATTCCAAATATCAAAATCAAATAACTATCACTATATCTCAAACTTACACGTGTTAAGGATGAATGCTTCAAACAGACTAACTTTAAAATTCAAGATGGTCTATGTTCTAACAAAATCACAGAACAGTGTAAGGTATTTTTAAGGTTATATTTAAAATCATTGACATTCCATAATGAGATATATTGAAGGCTAAATATAATTATATTTTATATATAAAATAAAATAGAAAAAGGCTTTTTACTAGCTTTTTTAGAAATATAACAAAATTTGAATATCAAAACAGATTTAATCTGTTAGTCTTCTACAATTTTAATTTCAAAAAAATTTTTTTATTCAAAAAACTTTTATAATTAAATTAATGTCTACAATAAGCACCGCTTACATTGAATAGACGTATATAATAAAACTCAATATATAATGTCAAATGGAATGAATAAATCAACGGATATAAAAAAGTCATCAAAATATATAACTAAATATTTAAAGGAGACAAAATTTTGATCCTGATCTTACCTTCAAGAACACCAATTGCTTTTTAATTTATTAATTTTAATTGGCAATTTATATTTGTTGGGTTATTTATTCCATTTGATATTGTATATTGAGTTTTGATTTTATACGTCTATTAAATATAAGCTGTGTTTATAAGATATTAATTTAATTCTTAAAAATTTTGAATGAAATTTTTTTGAAATTAAAATTATAGGAGACTTACAGATTAAATGTGTTTTGATATTTAAATTTTGTAAACTTCCTTCTATCAAGTAAAAAACCTCTTCTTGTTATTTAATTTCATATATAATATATAATTATACTAGGTTTGAACAAAAGTCATTATGAAATATCAAGTGGTTTAAAGAAAACCATATAATACCTCACAGATTTCTGTGATTTTTGTGACTAACATAAAATATCTTGGATTTTAAAAGCTTGTGTATTCAAATCAAGGATATCACTAGTTTCGTCAGGTGAGTTATATTTTTTGATGATTAATTTTATTTTTTAATGTTAACTAGGACCGATGAGTACCTTATCGGAATTCTAATAGTTTTTTGAAGTTATAATACATGTTTTGAGAAATTTTGAAGTAACTTATTTAAATATAATAAATATTTGAAATAAATTATATTTCTGAGAAGTCCTTAAATTATGTTTGTATTTTTGAGAAGGTTTCATAATTGTAAGATCAGCAACAAAATTTTGTCTCCTTCAAATATTTATTTATTAATTTTCATTGACAATGCATATTTGTTGGGTTATTTATTCCATTTGGTATTGTTTATTGAGTTTTGATTTTATACGTCTATTAAATATAGGCTACGCTTATCAGACATCAATTTAATTCTGAAAATTTCTCGAATGAAATTTTTTTGAAATTAAAATTAATGACTAACGAATTGAAACTGTTTTGATATTCAAATTTTGCAATATTTCTTCTATCAAGTAAAAAACCTCTTCTTATTATTTTACTTCAATAGTAAGACTCATTTTACTTTAATATTAATTCTTTTACTTATTTATCTCATTTACCTAAACTCAGAAACTGTATGTGACACAGTGAAAGTAGTTCATTATAAAATATAACAAGGAGCCACCAACTAGAGTCCTTTAATTCTTATTTTAATTCTTTATGATAGTATTCTACTTCTAGTTATAAGAGTTTGTTTTTCGCCATTATTTTTCATAGAGTGAAAATTAGAAACCTTGCCGTTGTTATCTTGATGTAGTGTTGTTCTATCAAATATACGTTTTCTGCTTCAGATTGAAACTTTGGAATATATAGAACTAATTTCTATATTACAGGTTCCCTTTATGGAGTTATGGAATTGATTGTACACCTATTGAATCATATTGTACAAAAAATTCATTTGTAGTGAAGATTCACCTTGAATATTTTGGTTAGTCCCTTCGAATTTTCCTTCTTCCACTTGAGTGGATTGTTTTTTTTTGTCATTTCATGAATCAGATATCCATTGCATTGGCTTCGAATAGCGATAAGTTGTCTAACAAGGGTTTCATAATTGTGAACCGCTGGTTTCCTGTGATCTGTTCAGTAGCGAATTTCTATTTCTTGCTTTATTTAAGGATGATGTACTATATATCAGCAAAGAGGGTCTCTTCGCTTGCAGTAACATCACATACCAGATCATCGATATAAATGAGATATTAGTCGGTCATAACATCAATCATTCTTTGATGATTTTCATTCTTAAAGACTGCGGCTCTTATACACCCCAACTTAGTAGAAGTTTTTCATGGTTGGCACAATTGAATGCTCTAATTAAATCCATGCACATTAGCATTAAGTCAACTGCATAGTCCAATGCTTCCATGATGAATTTGACAATGTGGACCAAAACAGTGGTAGTTGACTTAGTCTCTCTAAAGCCAAACAGCGAATTGCTGTCCATAAACGAATTAAATCTTATTTTGAGTAGGAAAACCGGCAGGAGTGATATTGGCCTATAGTTTTTACATAGCTTTTGGTCTCCCTTTTTTTAATACAGGTATCACCATTGCAATTCATATGGATAGTTGCCGTGGTGAAAGCAATCACTTATGAGGTCTGAGATTCTTATGAAGATTCGATTTCACTTCCGAAACATCCTTCGTAACTTTCTGTGGTGTTATTGGGGCCCAAAAAAAGCTTGAAATTTTAACCCATTAGATTTTCAATAGTTTCTCATTCAACGGTGTAAGTTCCAGTTAACTTTTCTACGATTATAAATATGAGAAAAACAAATGTCAACTTTCGCTATTTTATTGATTTACACGAAAATTGTTTCGTCATACCATGACTTCATCAGGTGAGTATTTAAACTGAGGTATACAATGCAAAATATGACCTTTAATACACAGCTCTGGTACAAAAAATAGAAGGGTGGAAAGAGATGGTATACAATTAATGAAAAATATTAAGTAGGGGGGATCTGTTTAAATTTATTTGATCATTCAATAAAATTTGTCTTTTATTATATCTATTGATATCTGAAGTTTCTAACATATTTAGTTTCTGTACTTTTGTTTTCGATATGTAATATTTCATAGTTCATATTGAAATTATGGCCAAATTTGTTTCCTTTGATGTAAAAAACTTATTTCCTAGTATAACGGTCAGTGAAACCATAAAATTAGTTGATGATTTATTACTCCAAAAACGAACTAATCTTGTTGTAAAAACAGAAATATTAGACGCCTTAAACGTTTGCCTAGATCAAAATTATTTTATGTTCAACGGCACGTTTTATCTAGACGAAGAAAGTCTAACAATGGGGAACCCATTAAGCCCCTTGTTATCAGAAATATTCATGGATCACGTAGAAACCAATATCCAAAAACTCCCATATTTTAAAGATTTCGTTTATTGGTACCGCTATGTAGATGACATAATTTGTTTATTTGATGGCACAAATAGACAACTTCGTTCATTTTTGGAATCTATCAATAAATTATATCCAATTGAATTCACACAGGAAGGTGAAGTAAATAATAGCATCAATTTCTTAGATTAAAAAATCACCAAAATTAATAATAGACATGACTTTTCCATATGCAGAAAACCTACGCATACAGATGGTACGATTCATTATACTTCAAACCATCCATTTCCACAAAAATTGTCAGTTTTTAATAGTATGCTTTATAGATTGGTTAACAAACCCATGACGAACAAAAATTTTGACGAAGAGTATAAAACCATTGAACAAATAGCTTTCAATAATGATTTTAATCCGTTAATTGTAGACAATTTACTTGATAAAATGAATTACAAGAAAGCAATATCACTTGTATATCCAAAATTTCAAAATTCAAACGAAACCAAATTTATTTCATTAACTTACATCGGTCAAAAATCTGAAAAGATTGCTAGATATTTAAAGAAAAAAGAAAAATATAACATCTCTTTTAAAACTATTAATTCTTTAGGCAGCTTAATAAAAAATAATAAAGACGTCATTCCTAAAAACAAAGAATCAGGAGTTTACAAGTTAACATGTAGTGATTGCCCATGTGTATGTGTGGGACAGACATGTTACATTAATAATAAACCGAATTCAACTTATGCCAACCATTCATTAGAGACTGGCCATAATTTTAATATGAACTATGAAATATTACATATCGAAAACAAAAGTCAGAAACTAAATCTGTTAGAAACTTTAGAGATCAATAGATATAATAAAAGACAAATTTTATTGAATGATCAAATAGATTTAAACAGATCCCCCCTACTTAATATGTTTCATTAATTGTATACCATCTCTTTCCACCCCTCTATTTTTTGTACCAGAGCTGTGTATTTAAGGTCACATTTTGCATTGTATACCTCAGTTTAAATACTCACCTGATGAAGTCATGGTATGACGAAACAATTGTCGTGTAAATCAATAAAATAGCGGAAGTTAACATTTGTTTTTCTTATATTGAAGATGAATTTCCGTCAAGTAAAGACCAAGAAAATCAAAAATTTTCTACGATTGTTGAAAAATACAGGTTGAAAGTTTCTTCTGATAATGACGAAGGATATAATTCCCCTGTTTTCGTTTTCAATGTTGGAATTTATGATCTATCAGCCCGACTCTTATTCTCTTCTTAGTAGCGATAAAACAGAGCAGAAATAAATACTATATGTGTATATGTGTTTTGTCAATTAATCAGACACTAGAGAATGATAAATTTCGAAGGGATACTTATCCCTAATCGCATTATTTTCGCAACAGCACTACGGCTGCCAAAAGTATTCAGTCCAACAATTGAGGAAAAAGGAGGCCCCCCCTTCCCTGCCAATTTCTCCAATAATCCATTTGGAACTAATCCTGACCCCAAGATCCATATTCGAATGCAGAGAAGCCCCTATCCGAAATAATTCCAGCTAGCTTCCCTGATACAGACACTTTAAGACTCGCGATGCAAATCTTGTATAAGTTATAAACCCATCGGCCGTCTGTAGAATTAAACAAAATAATTTTCTCTTGATCACGGAGTTCCGGTAAAGTTTCAGTGAGATCCTAATTAATTTTAATTCGTCGAACCATGGATCTTGAACAAAAGTGGGCCAACAGATTTATCATTACTTCTCGGGAAACATCTGGAGAGGAAGTTTTCCAATAATGTTCCATTGAGAGACTCGATTTTGAAACTTTCTGTAAAGGATGAACCCATCTTAGATATAAATGTCTCGAGAAACTGTCGGTAGGATGAATAAATTCAGCTTTTTAACTGGATATGGATTCGCAACTCGCGAATGTGATGTAGGACGAATACAAATTTTTATCAAAATACACTCATTGAAGAAATTCTGCCGTCACTATTTCGTAGTTTAATTTCCACAAAGATGTTGCATTTTTGTGGAAACTAAAATACTGTCTCTTATATATTTTTTAATTAAACTGAGTGTCCACTGAGTAAAGACCGAATCAATAAAACATAGTTGGTCATATTAAGTAGACAAGTTTTCAAAAATTACAGACAGGATCCGGTAAAAAAATGATAATATAATAACAAGAAAACAAGTGTTACAAAAAGGTATATATATGGCAGGTCATTAACTCGAAAATCGAAAACAACGGACTGACACAAAACATGATATCATTGAAACAAGAAGGTCTCAGCGAATATTTGTCAAATAAAAGTAGCAAAAATTAAACAATTGCACAAGGGAGGTGACCCAGACTCATGCGACACTTACAGACCAATATCGATTTTGTTACAGAACGATTGATCACATTTCTAAAATAACATTTCTATTAAGTGCACAACAACATGGTTTCAGACGAAGAAAATCAACCGTCACGGCTCTAACGCTGATTATAGAGTTCATGGAAGTACTTGATGATTCGGATGAGGTGATGACTCGGCTGACCTATATGGATTTGACTAAGACTTTCGACTGCTCCACAGAAAGCTGGAGTATAATGGCGTAAGAGGTCCACCACTGAATTTGTTGAAGTCATACCTCAAAGACCGATATCAGATAGTAGAACTGAACAGAAACAGGTTCTCAAAAAAAGAAATCGAGTTTGGAGTGCCCCAGGCATCCATGCTTGGACCAATTTTATTTCTCATAAGTGTATAGATGAGTTGAAATATAATGTGACTGTAGAAGATGGGGAATTGTATGTAGATGACAAATCATTTTTCAATAAAGAAAAAATCGAAAGCTCCTTCAAGAAAAATAAAAAAAAACTTCAAGTGAAGCATCGAAATAGTTCGAGCTGAATAACTTGAATGTGAATTCAGAGAAAACACAAAAACTGCTGATAACAACAAATGAGCACAAAGAAGACACTATATTCCTTCTTGGAATAACATTAAGCGCAACTCTCGCATGGTGGCCATATACTGACAAAGTGTGCAAAAGGCTTTGTACAGCAATATCCGCTATAAGAAGAATAAAGAATGACCTATCAGAAAAGAAAGCTCTTCTCGCTTATTATGCCCAGTTCCACAGCAGAACGACCTATGGCGTGCCCCTATGAGGTTCATCTCTGGAGATGAAGCATCTGGATGCTTCTTGAGTGTTTTTAAAACAGAAAGCTGCAATTAGGACCAATGCGGGAGTAAGCCAAGTGACAAGCTGTAGACCATTATACAAAAAGTATAATATACTTACTACTCCATATTGCTACATTCTAGAATGTCTCCTATATGTCCATAAAAACAAAGACACTTTTCAAAGGCACTCTGCTTGACACGAGCACGAAAAAAGAAACAAGAACAAATTTATCATTCCAAGGCACAGACTCAAGAAGACACTAGGCGCGCACATTAATAATGACACCAAAATGTATAACAGACTTCCAGAGCACACAACTGGACTTGACGCGACGGCCTTCAAAAATGTTATCAAGAGAATTCTATCGATAATGTTTTTATTCCTCTGATGAGTTCATGGCATATGGTTTCCTATGAATCATGCTCCTGACAGAGATCGCAATATTGCAAAAACGTCGTTTTTATATGTACACATATTTTTGTTCATTTTGTTCATAATGTATGTATTTTGGTTCTGCTATGTGATTTTATGCATGATGTATATACTATCTATATGTTTATTCGACATAAGCTGCAATGATTTTCAGGGAAATAAATGAATATGAATATAATATGATGAGGCACAGCCGTACGTTGCCCGATGTTTTGGAATACTGTAATGTTCATCGTCTGCCACAATATGATGCAAAAATCTCTTTCTTGTTTGCCGTTAAAGCACTTGTTTTTACGCGAAAAAACCGCGTTTGACGTCTCTTGGTTTCAGTTCAAACAGCATCCAATTTTCTATCTTTCGGATAGTTCCCATGGCTTGTAAACAATGCCAAATGGATGGTCGAATAACTCCAAGTGTTTTAGTGAGTTCATGTTGCGTTTGTGATGGATCTTCATCGAGCCTTGCCTCTACTGTTTCAACCGTAAACTTGGTGGCCTTCCGGGTCCTTCTTGGTCTTGCAAATCAAAATTGCTAATTTTAAAAAGGGCAAACCAATTCTGAGATATTTTTTCAGCTAGACCATGATATTCATCATATTGAAGTAATAAAGTGAAAGTCCCTGCCAAAACACATTATTCGAAACAAAGTTGACATTTTCAGAGCACACTTAATAATATACTTAATTATTTGGTTTCTTTAACATTCTTCATACAGATAGTCCTTGTGCTATAACAGAGGCCTTTAAATTGTCTTTCAATCTTTTAGATCAAGAGTAAACCACAGAAATATTTATATATAGTGACCCATTACACTACATTTAAAGATTTTTCAGTTTACTAGAAGTTTTCTAAACGATTAAAAGATGAGTAAATATTTGTTGTTGATTGATGTTATATTTATTGAATATGAATTATTTGAATAATAACGAAGCAAAGTCTCTCTTCAAACTTGTTTTTCAGTAATATTTTTACATATCTTGAGTTTTTATATAAAGTAACTTAGTTAGATATCCAATAATATTGAATATTCTAAGTAAGATAGTTTTATGATGAAATTCTTAAGATTATGTTAGACATTTCTGAAAGATATTTGTTTTCATAAGATTGATCAGCAGAAACAAAATTTTGTCTATTCAAAATATTTGATTTATAGGATTTTGGTTAACAATTTTTATTTATTGGATTTTGGATTGTCTTTTATAATGAATGTTTGTTTTATATGTCATTTGATATAAGTGGTACTTATATGACATTATTTTAATTTATTTTCAGAAGTTATAATCAATAAATATAATATTTGAATAATACTATTCATACAATTTTTTATTTTCTTCAAATTTTATTTTTCCTATGTTATCCCGAATAGTGCTTCTGCAACCTGGATTACTCCAGCATGAAAAAAATGTAATTTTTCACCAAACCAAGTACTCAAAATTAATATTTCGCACAACTTTAAGTGACTGTACTAAAAAAACTATACTACATCAGTTTGGCAAATCACTTCAAAAGTTAGAGCATTTATCAGGGATTCTAAAATGTTATAACACTAAGGTACAACTTAGATCGGTCAAATATAACGGAAATAAACGGAAGTTTCGAACTTCCTAAAAATGATTCTGGTGCATCCAATACTTTAAGTATGTGATTTGAATGAGATGGGGTTAGTCCTTCCATAAAGTGTGAGTGAGACAGATAGTGACGCCACTATTTGTATTGGCGCACGTAAACGCAATACAGATCAGTACGCTACGCCCCTTGGTCTACTGCGCATCTATCCGTATTTGATCGTGATATTTGTGTTCTTACGACTTTTGGCTTCGTTTATTAGATTTGTTTGCTTGTGATTTGGATAGTTTTGATCTCTTTGCAACAAACTTTGATTTAACCTGGACTAACCTTTGATTGTGTATTGCCATCATGTCTGTGTATACCACAGAGGAATATGGCAAGATGCACCTCATTTATGGGGAATGTAGATGTTACGCTAGTGCAGCTTCGAGAATGTATCGCGAGAGATATCCTAATGTTGATCGTTATCCAGATCATCGAGTTTTTACGAATGTGCACCGTCTACCTTCACAGCCGACTTCTAAACAAAGTGCATGATGAAAGAAGAATTTCCTTACCTTACGACGATATTTTGTTTCAAGCAATCGAGGAAGATCCAAGTACTTTGCTACGTGAAATTCAGCGAAGCACAGGATTGCCCAAATGTACAGCTCACCGACTATTGAAAAAACATAAGCTCCACGTATATCATGTACAGCGAGTGCAAGTTCTGTTACCTCAGGATTATGAATCTTTGGATAGTTTTTGCCAGACTATGCTACAAAAGAACCGGAAAAACCCACAATCCGGATGAATCAACATTTGAAAAAGATGGTTACATGAACCTAAACAATTTTCACGAGTGGCACGTAGAAAATCCGAATTTAATGCGACAAGATAGAGTCATAGGACCTTTTGAGTTCCCAGACGTTTTAAATGCTGAAATTTATTTAGATTTTTACGAAATCAGTTGCCAAATTTACTTGAAGACGTGCCACTTAGTATTTTCAGAGAAATATGGTTTCAGCATGGATGTGCTTATTTCAGAAGTTATTTGCCGAACTGATGAAGTACAATTTTTTTTCAGTACAATCAATTGAAGTTGGGAGAAATTTCAATTTTGAATAAATGGTTCGACCTAATACAGGACTTGGATTTTCTTTTATATTTTTCTGATGACTATTATAACCTAACCTATTACCTGATTCCGGATTGACGTCGACACCTAGTATATTGAGAAGAAAACCTAATGAAGACACTTAAAAATGAAAGTGTTTCCAGATGAAACAATGGAATAATAAAGTAGTAGTACCGACATCTGTTATCAAACGAGCACGAACTTATATCTACTCCTAATATGTTCATCGATAGTTCTTTTCTTAAACCCCAAATACCAGATCATCTCATATATTATATGTTATTGTTATTTACATTGTTATTTATGGCGAGCGGGCGTCTGTCCACCCTACCACTGCGTCCGCATGGACTATTGTGGTTCACCCCTAATTTCTATCTTCTCGACGAGATCCAGTTTTTGGATACAACCAATAATCTTGTTCAGGAGTAATTTTTTCAGTTCGCAGTGGGCTATAAAAGCCTGACCAAAGACCTCGAATCTGATGCGATTCACCGCTGGGCACTCTGAGACGATGTGCATGGCTGTTTCAGTGTCCTCAAGACACAGCCTGCATTCATCGTCTTCAGCCAGATCGATTTTGTGCAAATGCGCTTTCAGTCTGCAATGACCTGTCATGATTCCGATGTGTTCTTAGTTTTGCCCTATCCAGACCTAGCGCTAGGTTCGCCATCTTTTTGTTCGAAGCGGTTCCAAGGAACAACTTCGAATGTTTCAGGCCAGAATGGCTCCGCCAGAAGGACTCTAGCCTTGAGTTCATTCTGCCTGATATCGCCTCATTAGTCACGTCATGTGGTATTCCCAGGAATGGTTTCGGTCCTACCAGAGGCAGTGCAGCTCCAGCAAACGCTAGCCGATCTACCTTCCTCGTTACCCAAATAGTTTGAGCGGCTCGGTATCGAAAGCAGAGTGACTCCATTATACATACCGAGCCTGTTTAAAGCCATGCGGCAACTCCAGACTGTTCTCGAGGTACAAGAGCTGGATTCCAAAGCTTTTACTACTGACTGACTATCAGTAAATATTTTGATTTTACCGTGGTGGATTTTCCGTTTTATCAGCAGTTCTGCCGCGGTCTCAATGGCAAATAGTTCTGCCTGGCATATGGTTGCGTTTTGACCGAGACTCAATGAGATGTTAATTCTCGGTTTGCTCCCATAGACTCCCGTTCTTGTTCCGTTCGTCGTTCGCGAGCCGTCTGTGAACAATCCAAGGTCGGTTCTCAATAGAACCCCAGCATGCTGGGTCCATTCGTTCCGGCTGAGGACGATTACATTGAAATTCCATTCTTGGCTCGTGACTTTTTATATTAGATCCGGGGGCATCGATTGGATACTGTTCGTTAAAAGCTCGTCCAGCAGTCGTGAGCCTCCCATCACTCCATCACTATTGCCTCTGGCCTGTCAGTGGCCACTTGACATAGTTTGTATGCGGTCCTTTCCGCCTGCCTTTGCACGAGTAGGTGCAGGGGTGGTAGATTTAGTAGGACCTCCATGGCTTCCGTGGGTGTGGTGCGAAACGCACACATGCGTATATATATATATATATATATATATATATATATATATATATATATATTTTATATGACTAAACTTTAATTGCTCTCAAATTAATGGAGCTGCAAGTTCATGAGTTGATGAAAATAAAAGAAATGTGGATTTCCCGGGTGTCATTTCTACCTATCCTTCAACAGTTGTCGGTGAGCATCGCTACAAGTTTCAATGTCGCGTTTTTATTTATTTCGGGTTCTCGCCACTTTTCCTTTCCTTTGTTATTGTAATCTGGGTTGTTCACAAATAATTAGTACAAGGCACCCAGTGTTAGACTACCACTGTTCCATGCGAAACACCTGGTCACCAGGGTCACAGGCAGAGCGCATCACGCCTGTCTAATGAGTTTCAGATGCGCAGACTCCGAACGAAACGCCGTCTACCGAATTAAGAGATGGAAGCTCCCTCGCAACACCCGCATTCTCTTCGAGAGATTCATTACTACATGATAGAATGGACATACCCATGAAGGTATTACTGGGTTCGTAAAGTGATGTTACCAATATTATAATAATGTAGGAACCAGAAGGCTAATCGATGTCTGAATTGATACCATAATGATTGTAATAAAGAGGTATTTTTCCTCAGTTTTCCAGAAATATAAATATAGCTATAAAAGCTGAATATTTTTGAATATTTAAACTATCCGTGACTTTTCGCGACTTGTATTGTCTACAGAACTTAGAGTCATTCTATATCTTCAAAATGACATAGTCAGAGGAAGATTTGTAAATAAAAAAGATGCTAACTTATCATTCAAGGAAGTATAACCTAAAACCCAGTACATGATTACACCTCAAAAGCTAATTTCTATGTGATTGGAATTCGTGTAGCTGCGATGGTTCTATTCACAACTAGTCTGCCATCGTCCTATTTCCTATTCCTCGGGGAGTCCAAGGAAGCGGTCTAGAACAAATGGGAAAACCCAACTTTACGGAGTCGATACCTTAGTGCCTTCTGAATCATTAAATATATATTCCTACAACACTCCCGTGTCTACCCATCTGGACGGGTCCAGCAGAGCGAATTGAAGTCATAACACAGAATACAGAAAGCCACAAATTTGCATATGCACGTTTTCCCGCTAAGTGTCCCTTTCTGAACTTGTGAATGTAATTTGTTGCTTTAATTGAAAACGACGCAGAATGTTTTGTAGTTCAGATTTAAATAATTTTACTATAGAGTGGATCAAAGCTTAGTATTATAGGGTGAAAATATACCTGAATGTTTCCATATTTTCATTTCAGAATAAGACACTTCTCCTTTCTCATTATAGAAAATTACAGATCAAAAATAGTTTCTAAATCTTGATATAAAAGGTCGTGATGAGCACGTACGTGAAGTCATGAGCATTTGCGCGCTTCTTCATCTCATCTACGATCCTCACGAAATTTTGTTTCAGCCCTCTTGTCCTATTTGACACTGCCCAGCCCACAAAATATATTATTTTAGTCTTCTTATCATATGATCCTCACGAAATTTCGCACTATTGTTCGTATCGTTTATTCTTTTTAGTACTGAATTTAAACTCCATCGTGGACTGTTGCTATGATTTTTTTAGGGATCAACAAAGCTAACCTCGCTGCAAATTTTAATTTAATGAACATTTTTCCTGAAAACTTTTCAAAATTGAATTAAATAAAGAAACTCCTTTTTTTATTATTTTAGTTTATATATGATAATTATAATTTATTTTTTCACTCATACACACTGAATTTTTCGATATTATTGAGTCTTGAATACTACTTTATACAACCTTTGTGTATTTTCTGAGGACGAATGGTACCGGTTACGAAACCATTTATCTTTGTTTTCAAAAGACCACGAGATCATTGAGTAAGATGTCTATTTTTTGTTTATTGTTTTGGTAAGAATCTCAAATCGCCTTTTTGTTGATGTGCTACAGGTATCCCCTAAGCCATTCATTTAAATGAATTTGGAAAATGATATTTAAATAAGGTTATTCTGATTTTCACAGTTTTTATTTTTATGTTTACAACAATTGTTTCGCTAATATATAATAATAATAACTTAGCTTGTTTATGAAATCCGTTGCTATTTATATTACAGTAAGTACAATAAATTTTTATTGAGCACTAAAAACCAAAAAAAGGTCTCTGTAAATTTCAGCTCATCTAAATATATTTAACAGAGGTGAGTTATTTAAATCTAATTTTTCGTTATGTAATATTCCAATTTTATTTTGTTTATCCCTAGTGATTCTAAAAGGTTTGAGGCATAACTTTTACTTTCTATATGTAGAATTTCAAAATTATGGTTGAAAGTATGTCCTGTTTCTAATAAATGGTTAGAATATGTGGAATTACTTTTATTATTGAAGAAACTCATCAAATGTTCACAAATGCTATGTCGGAAAGTTCTTCCAGTCTGTCCTATGTAAACACCGCATGTTAACTTCTAAACCCCCGATTTATCATCTTTACGTGTACAGTCTTTATTTTTTTTTTTGAGGAATTTACTCAAGTTTGAATAGGTTTTGAATGTCATGAAATCATATTTATTTTTGGGGTATGTAGTAATATTCTCAGGAATACCTTTAGTGTATTTTAAGGAAATGTATTTTACATTTTCTTTTATATTAGGATATAACATATTTAAAGCTATTATTTTATATATTATTTCTATTCATCAACAATTTGTCTATCAACGTAGGGTCATAGTCATTATTAATAGCTATTTGTTTAATAATGTAAAGTTCTTAAATATAATTTTCTCGATTCATGGGAATATTAATTAATCTCTGGATCATTCAATTGAATGCTGATAATTTTTTATTTAAAGGATGGATTGATTTATGGTGTGTAATAGAATGGTATGTGAAATATTGAAAATTTATGTGAATTATTTATTCGAGTAACTGTTAAATTAAGGAAATTAATAGAATTATTTATTATTTTCGGTTTCCATAGTGAATAATATTGATGGATTTATTCCATTGATAAATAAAAAGAATTTTTTTAACAGTCTGTCTGTACCTGTGAAGCAACAAAAAATGTCGTCTACATATGTATGTCAATATAAAAATTATTTTTGAAATACGATTAAGAAGTTAGCCTGCGGTGATTGCCCAAAAGTTTACATAGGACAGACTGGAAGAACTTTCCGACATAGAATATCTGAATATTTGAAGAGTTTCCTCAATAATAAAAGTAATTCCACATATTCTAACTATTTATTAGAGACATAATTTTGAAATTCTACATATAGAAAGTAAAAGTTATGCCTTAAACCTGTTAGAATCCTCAGAGATAAATAAGCACAATAAAATAGGAATATTACTTAACGAACAATTTGATTTAAATAACTCACCTCTGTTGAATATATTCAAATAAGCTGAAATTTACGGAGACCCTTTTTTGGGTTTTAGTGCTAAACAAAAATTTTATGTTAGGATGGCAACGGATTTTGGAAACAAGGTTAGTTACTCAAAATGTAAATCTGCCTGATGATGCTACTGTGATAGCGAAACAATTATTGTAAACATATCAATAAAAATTTTGAGAATCAGAATAACGTTATTTAAATATTATTTAATATGGATTTTCACCAAGTAAGGACTGATTCGATTCAATAATTTGGCAAAGTTTTCAAGAAAAATTTTTCAAGAACTGAAAAATTGCGAGGTAAGCAGAACTGATCTGTTTGATATTCACGATATTAAATTAAATATGCTCATCTAGTAGATTGTTCTCGGATATTCAATATTGAGATGAAATTTTTCATAATTTTGATTTAACAGAATTTTCTGCAAGATTCTTAGAAAATCTTAATTAATCATTGAAATGGTAACATATTCAACTGCCCGATTCCAACTCGGCGAGAATTTTAATTCCTTAGAGAAATTTCCCCCTAATTCTTCCGAAAATACTATAATAGTTCAACTTCTTGCGTCTCAATTTTTTTTTTATAGAAAGATTGCATTATTGAATTGAAAGAAACACCACGTATTCTCACAGCAGATCTCGATACTCAAAAAAAGATTTAACCAAACAGAGGAATTCCATAAGTCAACATGTCGACAGGACAGATAGCTTTAACGACTCAATAGACATCAAAAGAACAGAATTCTAATACGACAATTTCAACGAAGCCACGGACATAAAGTAAATATGAATAAAAATCTCTTTGTTATATCCAGCTAGAAATGTTCGATTATATGTAGATGAAGTCTGTTATAAAAATATAGTTTTAGACATAATAATATTCTTCCACGATCCTTTCTAAAGTATCGGGTAATAAGCATGCATTTCCAATATCTATTTGATATAAAAGAAACTATCCTTTTGTCTCTAAAATTCGAATCATATATAACATGACTATGATGCTTTTATTATCTGGTATACTTTTCTGTAAACCCTAAGTAATCATATTGAACTCTCATCTAACGTCAGCTATTATTGAAGAATTTTAAATATTTGATTGATTCGATCTTTACTTGGTGGAAACTCATTTTAATTAAAAAATATATATGAGACAGTAATTTATTTCCACAGTCTAGGTTCTCCAATACATCAAACATGTTTGAATATTGAATTGAATCAGTCCTTCCTTGGTGAAAATCAATATTAAATAATATTTAAATAAGGTTATTCTGATTTTCACAAACTTTTATTGTTATGTTTACAACAATCGTTTCGATATCACAGTAGCATCATCAGCCAAGATTACATTTGGAATAACTGTTGTAACAGTTATTGTGATGTTAATGTAATCTTGTTCTTGATGCTACTGTGATAGCGAAACGACTGTTGTAAACATAACGATAAAAGTTTGTGAAAATCAGAATAAACTTATTTAAATATTATTTATACATGTTTGAGTTGATTCATTTTCGAGTTATATCTTTCTAGTAAGTTAAAAACTCTTTATGTGATTTATTTGAATCTGAATTTAGTGCATATCTGAAGAGACAGAAATTATGTCCAAACAAATATATTCGTAAATAAATTGAAAATTACTACGAAGAAGTATTCGCATATTAAAGAATAATAGCTAGAATTAATTTACCAGAACTTCTACAGATTTTCAACAAAATAAATCTCATGAAAACATTTAGAATTAAATTTCGAAACATGTCCTAAATACACTGTATCATTTTATAGATATATATATATATATATTATCATCATATGTGGTGGAAATTAAGTAATAAAGAATCAAAAGAAATATAAAATAATGAACAAATTATTCAGACATCACCTTATACATATATATGGTTCGATTGGATGTTAAAGAATCACAAGTTCCTTCACCACAAAAAAAAGTGTTCAACATTTAATTCAAAAGAGGCCTTTTTTTACCTTTCTTTTTTAAAGAATAGCAGATTCTCCAAATGAAGAACCTGATGCATTCGGACCAAAAATCTCTTCAGAAAGGAGCTATTTGAACAAACAAACTAATCATTTAAAAATATATCAAAATACCTTTTTTAACACAACACATTTCTGCAACAACTAAACGATTTTGGGATAAGCATGGCCTATACGGAAATTAGGTTATATAACAGAAATATCCAATGAAAGAAGATACTCTGCATTAGATAACCGCCACGTACATGTGATGTAATACAAAGAAATTTCTCAATTATTAAAGTATATAAATTGAAAATTACTATGAAGTATTATTTGCATATTACAGAATAATAGCTGGAACTAATTCACCAGAACCTCTACAGATATTAATCTAAATAAATCTCACGAAAACATTTAGAATAAAATTTTAAAACATATCCTAAATACACTGTATCACTTAATAGACATATATACTATCATCACATGTGGTGGAAATTAACTAATAAAGAATCAGAGGCAAATAAAATAATGAAAAAATTATTTAGACATCACCTTATACATATATATCTTTCGATTGGATGTTAAAGAATCATAAGTTCCATCACCAAAAAACAGTTGATCAACATTTAATTCAAAAAGACTTTTTTTTTATTTTTATTTTTTGAAGAATATTTAGCACATTCTCCAGAGAAAGAACCTGATACATTCGGACCCAAAATCTATTCAGTAAGAATTTATTTGAGTAAAGAAAATAATCATTTAAAAATATATAAAAATACGTTTTTTAACACAACACATTTCTGCAACAACTATATAATTTTGGAATAAGCATGACCTATACGAAAATTAGGTTATTATCATCAATTTTTAAATGATTATTTTGTTTATTCAAATAATTCCTCACTGAAGAGATTTTGGGTCCAAACGTATCAGGTTCTTTCTCTGGAGAATGTGCTATATGTTCTTTAAAAAAGTGAAATGAAAAAAGCCTTTTTGAATCATATGTTGAACATTTTTTTTGTGAAGGAACTTGTGATTCTTTAACATCCAATCGAATCATTTATGTATATGAGGATATGTCTAATTAATTTGTACATTATTTTATATTTCTTTTGATTCTTTATAAGTTAATGTCCAACACATTTGATGATAATATATATATGTCTATAAAGTGATACAGTGTTAGAACATGTTTTGAAATCCAATTCTAAATGTTTTTATGAGATTAATTCAGATTAAAATCTGTAGGATTCTGGTGAATTAATTCCAGCTATTATTCTGTAAATATATTCGTCATGAGACTTTTATATAATTTTGGAATACCCACGTAAGTATAAAATTATTGAAAAAGGCCCAACACATAAATATCGAAATGAAGTAGAAACAGCCATAAAAAACGCAACGGCAATTTTCGATACTAAACCAGTGTTTAATTTGACCTCAACGAATCCACAAATACCCAATATGTATTCTTCATTCTTTAATCAAGATAAATAAAGAAAATTATCCCATCAGACCAGATGTATCATTTGTTACTGCGCCATCATATATATTATCTAAGGCAACATTAAAGTCAACTTTCACAAACAGATTTTGAAGCGAAATAATCTATAAAGAATTCATACCACCTATTTAATAACATCAAAAATGTATAAATTCCAGATAATGCTAAACTTATATCGTTTGACGTAAATATTTTTTCCTAGTATACTTGTTACAGAAGCCATAAAATTAGTAGATGATCTCTTACTCCGAAAAAGATCCAATCTGGTAATATAACAAGAAATAATGGATGTTTTGACAGTGCCTGCAACAAAAATCCAAAATCCCATAAATTAAATACTTTGAATAGACAAAATTTTGGTTCTGCTGATCAATCTTATGAAAACAAATATCTTTCAAAAATTAAAAAAATGTATATGAGACAGTAATTCATTTCCACAAAAATGTTTGTACTACTACAACAATTGTTTCACCACGATGTGGCTTCTTCAGGTATTACATTGTCTGATGGTATTCAGTGTAACCGAGTTTAAATACATTTTTAGGTACATGACCAAATAATGGAAGCACAAGTCATAAAAACTCTAGGTATTTATTGGAGTTTGCCGCTTAAAATGCCATTAAGGAAAAATATTCAGTAATGGAGAATGGTCGACATCAGCTTGTTCGTTCAAAAGGATTTTACGGGCATTATACCTGTTGATTTCAAGAAATTCTAAAAGTGTTAACCTAGAACTTTTGCTTTCAACGTGGATAATTTCATAATTATTGTTGAAGTTATGCCTGAATTCCTTAAGATGATTAGCATATGTCGAATGCACAGAATTGGATATATAACCCGTTTGGTGTTCTTGGACACGTTTCTTGAATGATCTACCAGTCTGGCCAATGTATACTAAAGGGCAATCTTTGCAAGTCAACTTGTAGACTACGGATTTATTTTCTTTATTTGTACGATCTTTATTGTTTTTTTATGTAGGTACTAAGGTTATTAATTGTCTTAAAAGCAGCGTTATAATTGAAACAACTTTTGAAATATGTAGCAATATTTTCAGATAATCCATTGACATAAGACAACGAAAAATATTTCTGTGTATTGTCTTCTTTTATGATTGGGTACACGAGATTTAATACCATTTTCTTTTGTTTATTGGATACCATTTTGTCTATAAGAAAGGGATTGTAACCGTTGTTTGACACTATTTGTTTAATAATATTTAATTCTTTCATAAAGTTTTCTGAATTTAAAGGGACATTCAGTAATCTAAATCTTAATCGCATTTTTGGCGGCAAACTCCAATAAACACCTAGAGTTTTTATGACTTGTGCTTCCATTATTTGGTCATGTACCTAAAAATGTATTTAAACTCGGTTAAGATTATTGAATGTCCCTTCAAATTCAGAAAACTTTATGAAAGAATTAAATATTATTAAACAAATAGCGTCAAACAACGGTTACAATCCCTTTCTTATAAACAAAATGGTATCCAATAAACAAAATAAAATGGCATTAAATCTCGTGTACCCAATCATAAAAGAGGACAATACACAGAAATATTTTTCGTTATCTTATGACAATGATCTGAAAATATTGCTAAATATTTCAAAAGTTGTTTCAATTATAACGCGGCTTTTAAGACAATTAATAACCTTAGTACCTACATAAAAAACATCAAAGATCGTACAAATAAAGAAAATAAATCCGTAGTCTACAAGTTGACTTGCAAAGATTGCCCTTTAGTATACATTGGCCAGACTGGTAGATCATTCAAGAAACGTGTCCAAGAACACCAAACGGGTAATATATCCAATTCTGTACATTCGACATATGCTAATCATCTTAAGGAATTCAGGCATAATTTCAACAATAATTATGAAATTATCCACGTTGAAAGCAAAAGTTCTAGATTAACACTTTTAGAATTTCTTGAAATCAACAGGTATAATGCCCGTAAAATCCTTTTGAACGAACAAACAGATGTCGATCATTCTCCATTACTGAATATTTTTCCTTAATGGCATTTTTAGCGACAAACTCCAATAAACACCTAGAGTTTTTATGACTTGTGCTTCCATTATTTGGTCACGTACCTAAAAATGTATTTAAACTCGGTTACACTGAATACCATCAGACAGTACAATGTAATACCTGAAGAAGCCACATCGTGGTGAAACAATTGTTATAGTACAAACATTTTTGTGGAAATAAATTACTGTCACATATACATTTTTTTTTTAATTAAAATGAGTTTCCACCAAGTAAAGACCGAATCTATCAAATATCTTTCAAAAATGTTCAACATTATCTTAAGAATTTCATCATAAAACTATCTTACTTAGAATATTCGAGTTATTTCTTCTAACTTCAACAGCCTGTTTTTCTAGAATTAAAAGGGTTAAAACCCATGCTCTCAGGAAATGTGTTCTTATTTTCATTAGTACAATCAACCATATCAGTTGAATACATCTCTTCTGAGACACCCTGTATACATTTTAATTTATTCTGTATGTTATATGTCATGTTGTATACAATTTCATGATTTCTATCCATTAAAAACTCATCATCTACCAATATTGGATTATAGTTATTATTAATATCTATCCTTCGATAATGCTGAGTGCAAATATATATTTTTTGTGTTTCACACGATATTAGTAAGTCTGTGGAACATATTATTGATTGTTGATAAATTTGATTGATAGGATAATATGATTTATTGGATATACCGACATCTGTGTCATCAAGATATTACCATAAACCTACATACAGACATCATTATACATAACATTTTGTTAACCAGAAATTATCCACGTTCATTGATGTGAGGCGAATATATAGGGTGAGTCTTGAAGTTGTATATTAATTTTAACCTAAAATTCCCGTCGTAATATAGAATACTTATTTCTTTAACATCTTTCCAAATTTGAATCAGGTGAAAATATCCAAGATGTTGAAATTAAACAAAAAATCCTATTTTTTTGTAGCTTCGACATGGTTATACCGAATGAAATTAATTTTGGTGTGAATTTTAATGGAGCTGAGTTATATACTCAATAATCACTTTTTATCACCTTTCTGGTTTCTCAGTTATAGACTCGCCGATTTCAAAAAATATAACAAATAAGCACAAAGAAAGAAGATGAATTTTATTAGAGTCACTTTAGAAATCTTCAATGAAATAAGAAGGAACGGTTTTTTACTTGATACAAGGATTATTACAAAATTTGAATATCAAAACAGATTTAATCTGTTGTCTTCTACAATTTTAATTTCAAAAAATTCTTCGAAGAAACTTTAAGAATTAAATTAATGTCTTTATAAGCACTGCTCATATTTAATAAACGTATAAAGTCAAAATTCATCATACAATATCAAATGGAATTAAGAAAAACCAACGAATATAAATTGTCAATTGAAATTAAAATATAAATAAGCGAACATTTTTTGTTTCGTTCCAGGCATGCGTAATAAATTCTTCAGACAAACTTACGAAGCCCTGTTTGTTACAAAATGTAGGATCAGAAAACAATACATTTTGTAACAAACAGGGCTTCGTAAGTTTCTTCAAAGAATTTGTTGAAATTAAAATTGTAGAAGACAACAGATTAAATCTGTTTTGATATTCAAATCTTCAATGATATGACAAAATTTAATTATTTATAATTATTCCTTCTATAACGCACCATTTCTTAGATATTGAACGCTTAATATTAAGAAATCTGATAAAAACTCCAGAATAATAATAAATGAGGTTATTCTGATTTTCACAAATTTTTAATGTTATTATGATACAACAATTGTTTCGCTATCGCTTTTCGATAACTTATAATAACAATGAAAATTTGTGAAAATCAGAATAACCTTAATTAAAATTATTTAATATGGTTTTTCATCAAGTGAAGACTGATCCAATAAAAGAAAATTACCGAAATTACACAATTGTAGATCCCCTCCTGAACTAGAAATGACCTTCAATCAAGCAATAACTATGTAGCAGCACTTGCTTTTCTTTCACTACCGGTCATCAATAATTGATTCACTTTGAGCGATATATGCCAAAGCCTGGAATACATTTTGAAAATGTGGTGTGTTCCGTAGGCGTAGATTATCCAGAGAGTTCATTAATGTGTTTCTCATTTATTGAGTCATTTCATAAAATTGATTTATAAACTTGAGGAAAATCAGGATATTTAAGGAAAACCTTATAATACATTACACTTTTCTGTGATTTTGTGAAGAACATAGACTATCTTGAATTTTAAAGTTAGTCTGTTTAAAGCAAGTTATCCGGTTACCACGTGGAGATAAGATATAGTGATTGTTATTTGATTTTGATATTTGAAATATTATTTAGGGCCGATGAAGAGATTATCAGAATTCTAATTGTTGTTTGAAGGTATAGTGCATGTTTTGAGAGATTTTTGAATTAACTTATTTAAATATATTAAATATTTCAAATAAATTATATTTTTCGTGGAGTTCTTAAATTGTGTCTCATGTTTTTGAAAAGGAATTGGTGTTCATAAAGGTAAGATCAGAAACAAAATTTTGTCTCCTTTAAATATTTATTTATTGATTTTAATGGCCCTTTTTTATATCTGTTGGTTTATTTATTCCATTCGACATTATACATTAAGTTTTGATTATATACGTCTATTAAATATAAGCGGTGCTTATTGTAGACATTAATTTAATTCTTAAAGTTAGTTGAATGAAAAATTTTTCTGAAATTAAAATTGTAGAAGACTAACAGATTAAATCTGTTTTGATATTCAAATTTTGTTATATTTCTTCTGTCAAGTAAAAAGCCTTTTTCTATTTTATTTTCAATTCAAATATGAAATCATTTTTTACTTTTACCTTAACTTCTCTAGATACATCAATATATCGATTAATACTTTTTCTGTCCTGAAATTATTATAAACAGCATGATCAACCTCTTGTTACAAAACACCATAATTTTACCCTCTCTTCAGACAAAGCTGAAATATAATGGCAAAAAACCCTGATTGAAAAATGTTACCCCCATATAGGGTTTATATGTACGAAATAGAACCGTGTATACCCTAAGGAGACCACGTGAAATGTCAGGCAGTGAGATATTGTTGCACAAGTTGATCTTGATATTTGTGTTTAGAAAAAAATAATTCAAAGAAGAAATTGGCATGGGAATATTCCAGATTATGATTACTTAACTTTTTTGCGTGGTGGAAAGAGAAAAGGAGATCGAATAACAGTTTGGATCAAAAATTATTCTCTTTATTCTTGTTAGAAGAGTTTTACCTCAAATAACCTTGAGAAAAGTAATTCAATCAAATTTAACCACGGAATAAGGAACGAAACCAGGAAAACTTCGCAGATAATTTTCCTTAATTATCAGATTTTACTCGGAATTAAACCGTATATAAATACTTAGCTACTCTTCCGAGATGCTCGGGAAAAAAATTGCTGTTAATCAATCCGAGCGAACGAGTACGCCTCGACCAGAACCATTTAATCCCACTTCTGGAAGAAATATAGGTCGTTCTAGCGACGATTTCGATGAACAATCGATGTCAAACAATCGCTGGGGAACGGGAAATAGATAAAACAGTTTATTTTCCCTCTTCCGATTATATTGGTGTCTTGGGTGGAGTTTCAGCTGAGAGTAATGATCTTTGTCTGTGCATGTAGCTGCGAAGGGAAATCCTTTAATCTGAAGGATTGAGTAAAATAGTAATTGGTGGATATATACATTATGTTTACTTGCATTTATGAAGCGTGGATCTCATAATAATAGAATTTTACATTGCGACCGAAAATCTGTACTAGAGAAGAATTGCAAAGTTTATACCGGGTGTTTTTCTTAGAGTATTAGAACTTTCGATGAGGATAACTGTGATTTGACAGAAGGTAGAAGCCATGTTATTTGACATTTATGTTCAGTAAGCATTGACAAATTTTAATGGAAAGATTCACGCCGCAACAACTTTTACAAATTATTGAAATTCATTTTCAAAATCAGTGTTCAATTCGCCAAACTTATAGAGCACTTCGTGAAATTTATCGTTTACATAATCGCCCATCAAAGCAGCTTATTCATTGAATTATCGATAGATTTCGAACAACATTTTCTCTACTCGATGCAACAACAACAAGATAAAGAACTGTATGACAGAAGAAAATATCGCTGCTGTAAGTCATAGTGTCAATGAAGATCTAGATTTGACGTTCACAACAAGTTGGACTCTGTGCATCCACCACATGGAAAATTTTGCGTAAAGATCTTGGTCTACACCCATACAAGATCCAACTGGTTCAAGAACTAAAGCCTTTGACCATAATAAGCGTCATTTGTTTGCTGATTGGAGCTGTTCTTAAACAAAAACAGATTAATGGTAAAATGAAACTCGCAGCGTATTTTTCTAAAAAACTGAATAAATATCAAAAGAACAAGAAAGCAATATTCCTAGAATGTCTGGCAATTAAAGAGGCAATTAAATTTTGGAAATATTGGCTAATAGGACATAAATTTATTGTTGTTACTGACCATAAACCACTAGAAGGGAAAGAATTTCGTACAAGACCAGATGAATAATTGGGTGACATGATGAATTTTCTATCACAATTCGATTTTGAGATTAGATATAAACCAGGAAAAGGAAATGTAGAAAAGTATATTGCCTTTCCAGAAACCCAGTTATGGAAGAAACGGAGAATATGGACGAAGGTATAAGAACAGTTAATTTGGTGGAATTAAATGAAATAAAAAACGATCAACAGAAGGATCTCTTAAAGATGAATAATATGAGAAGAACTGCTGTACAGAAAGAGATACATTACAAGTTGCCCAAAAATGACAAAAAAATAATTTTATCCAATGCTTTCGGGAAAGATTTAATCAGAAAAGTGCACAAGCAATATGGTCATATTTATGCTAGTAAGATAAATAATAAAATCTGGAAGTTTTATTACATTCAGAATATGGATTCACTGACAAAAGTAGTTTGTGGATCATGTGACATATGTTGTAAAAATAAAACTAGAGTAGGGCAAAAGTATGATCTCCTTCCTCAATTGGGCCCAGCAAAGGATAATGTTATTAGACACAATTGTTGGTTTTGATGGAAATCTTCAAAAAGATACTTTTATCTCCTAGTGGATCATTTTACTCGATATGCATTTGCAAGCACTTCAACATACCGAACAACCGAAGATTTCATCAAATTAATTAATAAAATTCAAGATAAACGACCAATAGAAACACTTTTAACAGACCAATATCCAGGAATAAATTCAGATAAAATTCAGACAACATATGAGAAGTTTGAATATATAATTGATTTTCACAACCGTAGATTGTCCTTTTTCTAATGGCCTGAATGAATGACTAAATCAGACATTAGTGAACAGAATAAGGTGCAAACAAAACGAAAAAAAAAACATAGACGAAAATAGCCGATGAATGTATTGAAGAATACAATAGAACAGACCATTCTACAACTGTATATAGCCCAGAATGTTTACCTTGTGGCAGAACTGATCCCATTGCTACAGAAGAACTTATTGAAGAGAGAAATTTACCAAAAAATAAGAAAAAAAGCACATACAAATTCTTTACGCTATCATGAATACAATAAAAGACTGATCGACAAGAATAGGAAACATTATGATTTTAAAATTGGAGACTATGTTTACGTTAAAATAAATCAAAATTGAATAGAAAAAAACTTGATGAAATAGCAATAGGACCTTTTCAAATAGTGAAAAAAAAATTCTTACACTATATATGAGAAAGATATTGGAAATAAAAGAAAGGACGATAACTATTTTCATGTAACTAAGTTGCTCTCATGTGAAAACGCAAACATGTAATGAGGGGTGCATACTTTGTGTGGAGGGATGTAAAAATAAAACTGCTATTTTTAGGGGAAACAACTTTGTAACTTCTATGTTCTATGTTCTATGTTCTATGATTTATTTCTATGTCTAAGATTTTAACCTAAAACTGTCACATATTATATTCAGTTAGCTGTTAGAAATGTGAATTGAGAAACCCGAAGAAAAAGCATTGTTTTTGATTTCTTCCAGGTTAACAATCAATATTTTTTATTTCTTTGTATTTCTTTCTATGTTATTATTTTATCTTGTGTGTGTTATTCTAGTATATTTTGAACTAAACAAAATGAATTCTTCCAGAATCATGACATCAAATCGTCAATTTTTTCAATTATAAAAATAAGAATTGATTACATTCTTATACATATATAAGAACGTTTGTAAGTTTTTACACAGTATCAGTTCAAATGAAGAACATGATTGAGCGACAGTATGGCGAAACGATTGTCGTTCAACATTAAAAAATTTATGAAAATTGAATTTTATTTATTACTAGCTGGAAATGAATTTCCATCTAGTAAACACCGAATTCATCAAATAAAATGCAGATATATGCTGAATGATAAGAGCAATGTCGTTTATACAAAGCTTCATGCCCCCATTGTTTATTTCAATCTTGAGGTCATTAGCTTTATTTTCGTAGGATATCGTTAACGAATTTTTTTCGTCGAGTAGCACAAAAATCGCCTTCCATCTGCTAAAGCAAATATTCTTCAAAGAATTTAGTATACCAACCAATCGACCATCAAACAGCAATGATAACACAATTATACGATCGCAGACGATAAATAAATATTTGCGTCGAATCTGTTCAAACCGATTCCTCGATTCTAGGAATTCTAATTTGACGTCTGCCGTTCATAATCCTCGTGCATTCGAAAGGAAATGTAATCGGGAAATTGATTCATGATTCACTCATAAATAGAAATCTGACATAGCGATTCATTGAAGCAAAATACAATTAAAACGGCGAGATGAAGATTTCAAGCGTTCAGATACAAATTTTTCAACTGGCACGCTCAGCAATGCTATTGGCCAAGTTTCAGCAAACTTAGTTTTGTTGTTTTTCTGCAAAGCTCTTGCCTAAAAGAGAGTATATCAATAATGTAGTGAAAACTCAACTGACCCATCTATTCATCCGTATTATAGAGTATTTGAATATATGAAAACTCAGGTTGTATAAGTAAATCAAAAAAGGAAAGATTTTTCCCTAAGAAAATTCCATTTTCTTAATGAAATTCCTATACTGACCTACACGAAAATAACTAATGTTCCAAAAGGTTGAAATTTTCCATGAGAATTATCCTCATAATAATATAATAACATGATAATAATATATTATAGTGATTCTTTAAGACATATTTACATAAATATATAGGACAGGTCAGAAAAAGAGAACAACATAATAATAGTGTGGGAGAGAAAACAGAGTATAAAAAAATTCCCTTATTAATTTAACCTTCACTACTTTTTTAAATTCTCTGAGCTTGAAAGACTTGATGCACTTCGGTTGATAGTTAAACAGTTTTATATACTGGTATGAGGATTAATGTTGTTTTTAAAAGTATAATATTTGGGTATATGAAAATATTCACCAATTCTGGTATTATTGATAAAAAAGCTAGAAAGTTTTATCAGATTTCTTTCATTTTCCTTAATGTAAGTTAAGTATATGAAGATATAAATGAATGCCACTATTAGAATACCATTTTCTACAAAAGTCAGACAGCAAGAGAACCTCGGAGCAATATTGAAGATCATCCGCAAGTTTCTTTTCTGGATCAAAAATTCTTATGTTAAAACTATCTTGAATTAAAATTGATGTAAAATAGAAAAAGGCCTTTTACTTGATAGAAGAAATATAACAAAATTTGAATATCAACACAGATTCAATCTGTTAGTCTTCTACAATTTTAATTTCAAAAAAATTTGTATTCAAAAAACTTTTAGAATTGAATTAATGTCTACAATAAGCACCGCTTATATTTAATAGAAGTATTTAATCAAAACTCAATATATAATGTCAAATGAAATAAATAAACCAACAGATATAAAAAAGTCATTAAAATTAATAAATAAATATTTAAAGGAGACAAAACTTTGTTTCTGATCGTACCATTATGAACACCAATTGCTTTTCAAAAACATGAACACAACTTGAGGTTTTCTCAAAAAATATAATTTATTTGAAATATTCAATATATTCAAATATTCGAATAAGTTAATTCAAAAATCTCTCAAAACATGCACTATATCTTCAAAAAACAATTATAATTCTGATAATCTCTTCATCGGCCCTGAATAATATTCCAAATATCAAAATCAAATAACTATCACTATATCTCAGCTCCACGTGTTAACAGGATAAATTGCTTTGAACAGACTAACTTTAAAATTCAAGATAGTCTATGTTCTTAACAAAATCACGGAAAAGTGTAAGGTATTATAAGGTTATCTTTAAACCATTGACATTCCATAATGAGATTCATTAAAGCCTAAACATAATTATATTTTATGTATAAAATAAAGAAGAAAAAGGCTTTTTACTATTAAATATAAGCGGTGCTTATTGTAGACATTAATTTAATTCTAAAAGTTTTTTGAATAAAAATTTTTTTGAAATTAATTAAAATTGTAGAAGACTAATAGATTAAATCTGTTTTGATATTCAAATTTTTCTAAAATAGATGTAGTTTCTGATAAATCTGGAACGTTCTGTTGACGAAATAATATCAACAAAATGGCGAATAACAAACTTTTGCACACTACTATTTAGTGTGAAGTGAACACACTGAGTTTTATCACTGTTTATCATGAGAGAATTGGAACGACAACAGTCAACGAAGTTCTATATCAACTGTCGACATACCTCCAGCAGGTCATCAAACATTCAGGCAGTGAACAACATCGAGATATCGTCAGCAAAAACGAGTATTCCTTTTGACTTGATTAAAGATAATGAATCAGCAGAATGAACCAAATTAGCTACAAATTTAAATTAATATTAAAGTAATTGATGAACAATAGGAACAGGAGTGGTCCTAGAACAGAAACTTGTAGGACTCCTAGTTCAATTTCTGTTCATCAGAAATAATTTCATCAACTTTGACGGAGATTTTTTCACCCTTAAGGCAACTGGATACAGATATACACCTCTAAACTACATATTATAACACAAGAACTTCAGAAGAAAGGGTGTCAAATGCCTGTGAAAGATAGAAGAATGCCCCCGCGATAAACTGACCATTATACTTAATTGAAAATTCATGAGAGACAGTATTTTAATTCCCACAAAAATATTAATACAACAATTGTTTCACCACGATTTGGCTTCTTCAGGTATCTACATTTTACTGACTGACGGTGTCTAGTATAACGTAGTATAGCAGAGTTTAAATACAGTTAAGTACGTGACAAAATAATGACGGAAAAAAGGCATAGAAACTAAGGGGGTTTATAGGAGTTTGCCCCTTAAATGGCATTAGGAAAAGATATTCAGTGATGGAGATCTGTCAACATCTGTTTGTTCATTCGAAAGGATTTTACGGGCATTGTTCCTGTTGATTTCCAAAGGCTCTAAAAGAGTTAATCTAGAATTTTTGCTTTCGAGGCGGATAATTTCAAAGCTATTATTGAAATTATGTCTATATACTTTACGATGATTAGCTTATGTCGAATTACGGAAAGCGATATGTAACTTATTTGGTGTTCTTGGATTCTTTTCATGAAGTTTCTACGTGTCTGGAAAATATATACTAAAGGGCAATCGTTGCAAGTCAACTTGTTGACTCCAGATTTAATTTCTTTGTTTGTTCTATTCTTAGTGGTAATTATATAAAAAAAAATAGGATAGAACAAATAAAGAAAATAAATCTGGAGTCTACAAGTTGATTTGCAACGATTGCCTTTTGATATATATTGGCCAGACGGGTAGATCATTCATGAAACGAATTCAAGAACACGAAAGAAGTAACATATCGGATTCCGTACACAGTAGGTGAAGAAATTGAATGTTTTTCCGGTTCTAAGGATAAAGTATATTTCTTGAAAGCCATTTTTATATTGTTTTCTGGCTATCATACTATATTTTATTGAAAAGAGTATGCGTTAGTTGTTGCTATTTGTTTAATTAAATTTTACTATTGATTAAAATTTTTCAGAGATAAAGGAATTATTGATAATCTATGTGTGTCATGATATGCTAATGAATTAATGTTGGATTGAATGAAACAAGTTTTTGGTAATTGTCATATCTGTATGAGTGAGTGAACAGAGAATTTCTATCAAGTAGAGGCCAACAAGATTCCAATTGGAATTTGGTATTCCTGCACAAAGAAATTGACCACATAAAGAAACAGAAGCTAGAAAATATTCCAACTAAATTTGCTACTGATTGAGGAAGGATCTCATTCAAGATCTCATGAAACTGATTTCTCAGTTCATGAACACCCGTCTAATTCCATAAAAAGGTCACGAAACGAACAACAAACTTCATTCAACTGATCAAATATTTGAATAAAGAACGTAAGAAATATAAACCCCAAAGAGAATATTTTCTTATAGGCTTATTGGCTTCATCATTTTAAAACCAATAATGTGTGCTACCTACACATATGCGATTACACTTTTCTGTTTCGAAGAACTTTCTGTTTACCAGAGCACCTACTTTAATTGTATTTGGAAACATAAGAAAAACAAATATAAACTTTGCTATTTCATAAATTTTCACAACAATTGTTTCGACATACCATGACTTCATCAGGTGAGTATTTAAACTGAAGTCTACAATGCTAAACATGACCATAAATACACAGCTCTGGTACAAATAGAAGGGTGATAAGAAATGTTAAGTAGGGGCATCTGTTTAAGTCTATCTGATCATTTAATAAAATTTGTCTTTTATTATATCTACTGATCTCTGAAGTTCTAATAGATTAAGTTTATTACTTCTATTTTCAATATATATGACCTATCCGTAATAAATGGTTGGCATAAGTTGAATTTTGTTTTTTATCAATTTAACATTTTTCATGTTCCCATATCCTTGTTTAGAATGAACGATCTGTCTGTCCCACATATACACATGGACAATAACTACATGTTAACTTGTAATCTCCTGATTTGTTGTTTTCATAAATGACGTTTTTATTATCAAATTAAATAATAAGAAGAGGTTTTTTTATTTTATATGTAATATATAATTATACCTAGGTTTGAAATGAAATATCAAACATATTAAATCCGTTTTGATAGTAAAATTTTGTAATATTTTTTCTATCGAGTGAAAATACCTCTTATTATTTTATTGTATATTTAATATATAATTATGCTTACGTTTGAATGAAAAATCTCATTTTGCAATATCAAGTGGTTTAAAGAAAACCATATAATATCCTACAGCTTTCTGTGATTTTTGTGACGAACATATAATATCTTGGATTTTAAAGTTAGAGTGAGGATACCACGAGGTCTGTGAGGTGAGTTATATTTGTTGTTAATTGATGAAGCCTTATCGAAATTCTAACTCTTTCTTGAATATATAATACATGTTTTGAGAGATTTTTGAAGTAACTTATTCAAATGTTTAAATATATTGAATATTTCAAATAAATTATATTTTCTGAGAAGTCCTTAACATTATGTTTTGTATTTTTGAAATGGGTTTGGTTCTCATAATTGTCAGATCAGAAACAAAATTTTGTCTCCTTCAAATATTTATTTATTAATTTCAATTAACAATTCATATTTGTTGGGTTAATTATTCCATTTGATATTATATATTGAGTTTAGATTTTATACGTCTATTAAATATAAGCTGTGCCTATAAGACATTAATTTAATTCTAAAAGTTTTTGAATAAAATTTTTTGAAATTAAAATTGTAGGAGACTAACAGATTAAATCTGTTTTGATATTCGAATTTTGTTTTTATAATTTTTTATTAAACTGCCTAATGAATTAATGGTTCTATGAGATATGCTATAGCTTTCTTTTCTCTCTGAATATCTAGTAATCTTTTCAGTTTTTTTTCCTATGTATGTTAATGAAATGTATATTGTTTCGTTCATTATCATACATAGCACAAAAAATTGAGAAGATTGTTAGATATTTAAAGAGAAGAGAAAGCTATAACATATCTTGTAGAACCATTAATTCATTAGGTAGTTTAATAAAAAATAATAAAGACGTCATTTCTGAAAACAGAAAATCAGGAGTTTACAAGTTAACATGTAGTGATTGTCCATATGTATATGTGGGACAGAAATTTCGTTCATTCTAAACAAGAATACGGGAACATGAAAAATGTTACATTGATAAAAAACAAAATTCAACTTATGCCAATCATTTATTGGAGACAGGTCTTACTTTCAATATTATCTATGAAATATTACATGTTGAAAATAAAACTTATAAACTTAATCTGTTAGAAACTTCAGAGTTCAATAAATAAAATAGGGGAAGTCAATATTTGTTTTTCTAATATTGAAGATGAATTTCCATCAAGTAAAGACGAAGACAATCAAAGCAATATTTGGAAACATTTCCGCCGTTAATTAATTAATTTCCACGTGCATTCTTTTAATGAAGGATAATCCCAGTACGGGCGATTATGCTCGTTTTCGTTCCATCTTGTCTTGAAGGAACCTCTTATCTTATCTGCCTTGTCTGCATTTATTGCATGCAAATTAAAAATGGTAACTCATAATTACCTGGAAGTAAGGAATGGGCAATTTTAAATTTGAATTTTTGATCGGCTAGACACAAAAAAAATACTATTTTTCAAAGTGAGTTTTTTAGGAAGGTTGAGCCTTGATATTCACGAGTGAAAAAAAATATCATTCAAATGACTGCCACTACTGGCTATAGTACCCCATTCGATCAACCCAATTTTTCAGTACGTTGTCGATTGTTTGAGGCTCAATCTCATGAATGGTAACTTCGATTTCATTTTTCAAGGCCTCAATCGGTTCTAGCTTAACACTTATCTTTAACGGATCTTCGCAAAAATAGTCCTCCAAGGTGAAAATGAGCTTCATCGCTAAACATGAATTTTCTGGTAAAAGGCTAACTGCGACCATTTAATTATCAGCCCATTCAGTGAAACTGAAACGCATTGGATGGTCACGAGGCTTCACTGCTTGCATTAGTTGAACTTTTGTAATCTTGATACCGAGGTCTTCGTCCTAAGTTCTCCTTAGAGAAGTGTGAGAAATATTCAGTTCCTGACCATGATGACGAGTTGATGTTGATGGATGTGTAGCCACAGTCTGGGCTGCAGCAGCAATATTTGCGGGTGAGCTCACTAGACGAGAACACGAACGGGATGTTTTGTCAAATGAAATTCTAGTATTCACGAAATTTACCGTGAGGGCATTTCATTTTCATTGAATTTTTCACATAAATTTCTAACACTTTGGATAAGATTCACCTCTTTAGAAATGAGCTTTAAATATTTTGCAGTCAAGCGTTAATCGACCTGTGTCAAATATTAAACTACTTTTTTATCAGAACACGAGTGAAAGAAGTGTTTCCAAACTCGAATTAACCACTACTTCAAAATGTGAATTCTAAATGACCCACCTTCAGAACGTCGTAATTTTCGAAAACTTCTTATAATTATGATCAACTACCAAATGGTTACAGCTTAAACAATTCATTCTTTCAGTGTTCAGTTCTAAAATGTTGATGTTCAATCCATTTTGTAACACAAAAACTCATTTGAAGCGAGAACGTATGTTTCTCCTAGTCTGAGCGAACAGCGTAAAATGGGGTCATTAGATGAAATAACCCTACCGGTCAGGAATTCAATCAACCTGTTACCGCTGTGAATTTATCTACTCAAATATTTACACTGTCGCGTAGTAATGAGCAGAATGAAGGTGGAAATATCGCACTCATCAATATTTTTGCAATGCAATTTATTTCTACGTGGGATTTATGAAACGATCATAATTTATCTTTACTCCGAAACATAAACACGTTTTATCTTATTTGATCTATCTTTTATGCCTCAGTTGAATGAGAATGAAAATTTCTGGTCTGTCGATCCTAAAAAAATCTACTGAGAACTGTATTGTACATATTCCCCAATAAAAACAGGGCTCCTTAATCAGTGAAGGTTACAGCTTTTCTGGTACTTTCAATTTCATTACATATAATTTCACACTTATTGTTGAAATTATTCCCAAATTCTTTCAAATGACTGGCATATGTTGAGTGCTAGATGCCCGAGGTCTAACTCCGCTGGTGTTCGTGCATTCTGTCCTTAAAAGATCTAACTTTTTGACCAAAATAGGGAAATCACTGCAAGTTAACTTTTAGACTCGAGATTTATTGTCTTTATTTTTTTCATTTTGCTATTTTTCATATAAATTTCTAAATTATTAACCATTCTGAAAGCTACATTCTAAACAAATTCAATTCTAAAATACTTGGCAAGATTATCGCATATTCCTTTCAGGTAAGGAATGGAAATCTATCTTTTTGTCGAATTTTTTGTAACCAAGCAAACCGAATTCAATGCAATTTTCTTTTGTTGAAAAATTTTATCAACATTGCATTGAATTTAGTTCACCCTGCTACTAATTGAATTCAATGCTATTTTCTTTTATATTCTGTTTAATATTTTGATTGGACAACAAAAGAAAATAGCATTGAATTTAGTTCACCCTCTTATAGAAAATTTGCCTGAAAGATAAATTTCCATTTCTTACGTGAAAAGAATATCAGATAATATTGCAGCTTTTAGAACGGTTAATAATTAAGGAATCCATATAACAAATAACAGAGATCAAACAAATGCAGGTAAAAAAACTGGAGTCTATAATAAATCACTTGCAGTGATTGCCCTGTGGTATACAGGTATGGAAAAGACAGTCGAAAACATGGGAAATTCAGTGTTAATCAAGAATACAGTAAAGCAGTGGAAGAATCAAAACCTAAGCGCGATGCGATGACGAATAAATGATTGTTCTCTCTGAATAGCAGTGCGCAGTGTTGATGCTTCGATCGAAAGGCTGTGCAGTCTGCTTTCACCCCCCCCCCCTCGTCCATTGAGAAAGAACAGTCGTTTGTTCATCATCGCATCCCGCTGAGTTTTTGATTCTACCATTGCTCCACTGCATTCTTGATTAACACTAAATTTCCGATGTTTACAACTGCCCTTTTCATACCTGTATATTGATCAAACAGGTAGATCCTTTAGGAAAAGAATTCACAAACGTCAACGGAGTTAGAGGTCAGACATCTTGCACTCAACATATGCCAGTCATTTGAGAGTATTTGGATATAATTTCGGCAATAACTATAAAATTATCTATGAAGAAATTAAAAGCACCAGACTCACACTTAAGCTTAAATTTCTTCTCAACGACCAGACTGATGTTGCAAGATCCCCATTCTTGAATATTTTTACTTAGTGAGGTATTTCCGATAATCGACCCTAACATATTTTATGGATATTTGTATCCCATTTTTCACATATTTTTCTTTATCAGTATTTCTATGAATCGCTGATTATTTGTATTCCTTGTTGAATATGTTTATCTTGTGTTCATTTCCAAGAATTGTTAGTTATTTGTTTCTCGTCCTCCAAGTTTTCAGCTATATAAGAAGTAAGATGTAGTTTTCAGAGTGAGTTCAAAATATAAACTTGAAGAAGCCACAATGTTGGCGAATCAATTGTGGGTAAATTAGTATTTTTAATTCAAACATTCTTCACTTACTGAAAATCCAGATTAAATAAGGATATTCTGATTTTCGCTGTAGCATATTCAAGTAGGTGGTATCTCACATTTTTTACTAACTAAAGATGCCACTGTGATAGCGAAAAAATTGTTATAGTATAATAACAATAAAAATTGTAAAATTAATAAATTGTGAAAATAATATTCATTATTTTTTCACTTAATGATTGTATTAACGTGAATACTAAATTTGAATATCAAAACAGATTTAATCTGTTAGTCTTCTACAATTTTAATTTCAAAAGAATTTTTATTCAAAAAACTTTCAGAATTAAATTAATGTCTGCATAAGCACCGCTCATATTTAATAGACGTATATAATCAAAACTCAATATACAATGTCAAATGGAATAAATAAACCAACAAATATAAATTGTCAATTAAAATTAATAAATAAATATTTGAATAAAACAAAATTTTGTTTCTGATCTTACAATTATGAAAACTAGTTCATTTTCAAAAATACAAAGCATAATATAAAGAACTTCTCAAAAAATAATTTATTTGAAATATTTATTATATTTAAATAAGTTACTTCAAAATTCCCTGAATATCACACCCTCAAAAAACAATTAGAATTCCAATAAGGTCTTTATCGGTCCAACTTCACATTTAACAATAAAATCAATGAACAATAAATAACTCACCTCTAAGACCTCCTGGTATCCAAGATGGAATCCAAGATATTCTATTTTCGTCACAAAAATTCACAAAGTTTGTAAGGTTATATTTTGGTGTTAAGTTAAACCACATGATATATATTTTTATAATGAAATTTTTTTTAAACTGATATAATTATATATAAAATTGAATAATAAGAAGAGGTTTTCTTTTTTTAAAAAACAATCTCATTATACAAATAGAGGTGAGTTATATATTGTTAATTGATTTTATTTTTAAATGTGAAGTAGGACCGATGAAGACCTTATCGGAATTCTAATTGTTTTTTGAGGATGTGATATATGTTATGAGTGATTTTTGAAGTAACTTATTTAAATATTTAAATATAATTAATATTTCAAAGAAATTATTTTTTGAGAAATTCTTAAAATTATGTTTTGGTTTTTTGAAAAGAAATTAGTTTTCATAATTGTAAGATCAGAAACAAGATTTTGTCTCCTTCAAATATTTATTTATTAATTTTAATTGGCAATTTATATTTGTATGGTTATTTATTCCATTTGAAATTATATATTGTGTTTTGATTTTACATGTCTATTAAATACATTAGTATAAGCTGTGCTTATATGCTGTGTTTTTATGCACATAATTCAATACTAAAACTTTGTGAATGAAATTTTCTTTGAAATTTAAATTATAAGAAACTAACAGATTAAATCTGTTTTGATATTCAAATTTTGTAATAATTCTTCTTATTATTTAACGTAAATACTATTTTATTTTTTAGTCTAAGTCAGATATTACTTGATTTTGTTTAAAATATCTTAAATAATTAGGATAAATCTCTATGTTTTTGAGGTGGAAATATACATTTCTCTGTTCTCGATTTTATTCAATGTTGAATCCACCATACATTTTCCTTCTATTATGAACATGGTGTTTGCTAGGGTTTAATGGAATTATTTCAATTTTGGAGGCTATATGCCAGAAACATCGGAAAGAATTGTAAAAATCTGAATATTTGTTTTTAGAAACAGATTTGCTCAAACTGAAGACCTATCGAAATGATTCGAATTAAAAAGGAGTATATAATTTTTAGACATTTAACGCAGATATTTCATGTGCAAATCGATAGCGTATGGATTATTTATAACGGCCAGAGCCAAGTTATTCCAAAACAAGCTACTGTATTCTAATTCGATATGAAGGCATTTGGAATCTATGAATTATTCATTCGTACCACAAATAACTTATATATCTATGCGAATAATTTATATACAGAATGAATGCAATTTGAAAACCGTAATGAATCTTTCAATAATTTGTGATATTGCTTCATTTTTATTTTTCTTAGGGTCAACTATTGAAATTGCCACTGTATCTCTATCCTAAGGTTCCTAATAGAAAATTTTTGCGTCTGATGCATTCAAAATACTGAATATCAGTTTTTTGCGAATTTTGAGTCGAAAATAGTCTCCTTAGATTATACACTGCAGAGCATAAAATTAATGTGATCCTTCAGTTACCATTTATTTCTGAAATATTTTTAGTTTCTATCATAGTTAACCATCGGTTTGAAATGATTTTATGGTGTTTGCTTGAATAGAAAATGTTTTTGTTTGATAAGTATTTGACAAAAATGAGTTGCCTGAATTTCTGAAAACCATCATCAGCATGTATTTTGTTCAGCGGTTTTATTTGCCTATTTTAAATTGTTTGATTGAGTTGTGTTACTATTGTATTTGTTGAAATGACTATAAAGTCATCACGCTGCGCTCGACCGAAGGTGTCTGGCCGGTAACTACAGCATTCAGGGTAATCGTGAGGAACTATTGGATACGCTCATAACTCACTCGAGTGCTTTGGTGTGAAGATATGAACTCAGGTCATATATCTGAATAGCAATTTTGATCTCGATGGGATGAGTTGTTTCGGAATTATTGTAAAAAATAAGAGCAAGTTTCAAATTTGTATAACTAAGGAACCATTAGACAGATTATGCCCATTTACGAATTCAGTTGAGTTATTTAGACAATAAAGTTGCAAGTCTCCAGTAATTTCAATTCGAAATTCAAAAAGTGAACTGTCGGACCGAATCATTTTCAATATAGGATTCTTCATTAGTAAGTCCAACCTATTCATTTGAATCCATTTTCAGCTCATAATTCCAGAATAATAGACATTTGAGAAAATACTAGCAAGCTATTCCTTAGAATAAGCGAGCAAAAATAAAAATGAATCCCATCTGACATTTCAGATGAAATGAAAAATTGCAAAACCAACATATTCCAATAATATTTCTGCTAGAAATGTGATTTTCGAACAATGTAGTGGATTCTGTTTGTTTTTTTTTATATACTAAGATTTTTTCATTAGTCAAGCATAAATATGATACAAATAACACACTGAGTAAAAGATGAGTGAATTGGTATCTGTTTAGATTTTACATCGAACAAGGAATTCAATTTACTATGCAGGTAGATATAACAATTACGTCCCCAGAGTCAACAATTTAGGCCTTTCAAATAGATCTCATTTATTCCTAGAAACCCAAACTGGCCTAAGCACCAGTCAAGGAACGAAAATATTTGTCCTTCAGATTTTTCGCAGAAACCTACTCGAACCGTTTAAGCCGTTTCAAGGCGACAACAGTCGAATGTCGTCTCGGAATTTACCTGATTAATATTCGGCAATTTAGCCAAAAGACTTTCACAGTGGACAACATTCCCCCGACCAGACGGTCACGCAATATTATCTCGTCGAACATAAGTTCTGATCCTACATACATTTTCTAGAAGTAAGTTCACATTCCTCTCTGTCTCTCAAGTTATAATCAAACAGTCATTTCATTTAAGATAGCCACAAAGCACCCTTGAAGAAATATCCCCAAAATTTTCGCATTTTGTCGCTTTCCCAAAAAGGACAATATAAACGACTAGACATTTTTAAGTTCTCTTAACTTATGAAACACATTTATCTCTTATCTTGATTTATTTTATATTCACATTTCCCTTCAACCTTGCAAGGAACACTCCCTCTCTCAATAATCCATAACGCAGTAAAGGCCTGGAAGTGAATGTGTCATCTACATTATTTATTTGTAATTGGATATTAATTTGTAAAAAGTCAAACCAATAAAAGTGAATTCGGTGAAGTGAGTAACGGTGGTAAAGCTCAAAGAAGAACTATTCTACGAACCAAATAGTGTTTTCACCGCAGAGTTCGATACTACATCGAAACGACTCCCTCAATTTATGTAAATAATTCAAATCTGTAAATTTGTAATATATGTATTTATGCTGTAAATAAAGTATAAAAGTCTAATATACATTCCTCTTTCACTCCCATTTGAAGTATGCTTATCCAAGAATTTGCATAGTAATTGGTTAACGTTTAATCAATCACAAGGAAAAACTCAAAAAGGTATCTCTACATACCAAGCGATTCTCTTACAGTATCTGATTCAGTAAATTAAATATATCTGGGCTTTGGAGTTATTCATAACATACGCATACTGAGATATACAGAGAGGAATAAAAATAATAAAATAGAGTTTATTGATCTTTTTGGACATTTTACAAATGCATAGGACGAGTCATGCAATTAGCGTACATTGAAAAAAAATATATAAAACTTAACGAATGGTATCCATAACAAACTATTCAATACTATAGCAACAGCCATTGGTTGATAGGGACTTGAGTTTCTGCATGAAAGGCGGACGACAAAAATCTCGGGGCCGAATATGAAGCGTGTGATACGTTTCTAAGAAATAAATACTTGTTAGGATCCCTCCGAAGAACCCCCTCATATACTAAATGACAATATAAAGAACTTCAAACTTTAAGAATTGCTCACCAATTCCCTACAGGTAGACTCGTGAGATGTGATAAAGCATAGTAGGCTTTGTTTAGCTTTACACAAACTGGTTCAGTGGGATGACCTCAGGTTACCGTCAACATACAGCCCGAGCACTTTCACGACCTTTTCGACTCCATTACTCCCTTTTGGTATTCTGTGATCAGAAGTTATACACTTGGTTCTGTTCGGTTCTGAAACCTAACTATAACTGACTTAGTCAGATTGAGGATAAGGACGTTTCTGTGACACCAATCAATGAAACATTGAACGATGGCTTCACAATGAAATTTCAGTCCCTGTCAACTTCTATCTCTGATCACGATAGAAATATCATCAGCGATGTAATATGTGAACATATACACAAGCATATCATCGGTAAAAAGTAAAAACAGAACTGGACCTAGGACGGATCCTTGAGCAACACCCAAGTCATTGCTGACTCGGTTGATGAGGTGCTGTCTAGTCTCACATATATTCAGCGGTCCGATAGGAAACTCTTAATCCAATTCAGGAACACACCTCTGAAGCCCATTTGGTACATCTTGTCCAAATTGAACCTATGTTGGAGAGTTTCAAACGCTCGCGACAGATCAAAAAATATATATTAACAGCTTTTGAACTAAATATCGTGCAGCGATATCTGAGTTATGTCAGGAATAGATAGAAAATTCATTACTCCGAGGTCCTAATACGCCTATATTCTGTAAATTTTGTATGAATTATTTTTTGGGCAAATGGGTCTATCACAAAGTCTCAGTTTTTAATACAGTAAAAAGTTCATTTGAAAACCGCGAAACTTAAGTATCATAAATATACTTTGTTTATTATATTCAAATAAAAATCTATAGATGAAATTCTATGGAAAATTTTACTTCAGCTCGCCAATTTTCTGAATATTCGAATAATCATTATTTCAATAAGATGCTTATGATTATGTTCCTCTAGCCAATGTAGCATTATTTTGACTTCAAAATTAATTCTTCGAGGGTGTCGTTTTCTGAAGGATTTTCATCACAGACGTTGAACGATTTTTCAGAAGAAAGACTTTGATGGGGGTGGCCACGGAGACAATGAAATGACTAACAAGCTGTCTGTTGAGACAATAAAAAGACCGATTAATCATCGATTCAACCCTGTATTCATATTTCACAATACAAAATAGGAACAAACAAGCAACTCCTCTTCTTTTCTTCAGCCATGAAAATCTGCACTCTTCGGTGGCATTCAGAGCACGAAACTTTCTGAGGCGGTATTTGGGCCCCTATAATTCGTAATTCGGTCCAAATCAGGGTGCCTTGAAATTTTCGGGTGTCTTCAAGAGGCCGAAATAAAATAGCAAGCTGGCGATGGAAACGTAACCAATTCATGTATTTGCATATCGCGTGGGCAAACGCTCCCGTTGAATTCAGAGTCCATGGTGATTCAAATGCATAGGCCGAAGTGTTTAGAGTTCCGTGAAAGAAAAGCAGATGCTGGGAATATTTATGGGGCCACGGTATAATGAACTTTGCACGGATAAACACGCCAGAGATAGTAGGTGCTTTTTGTCCGTCTTCTTTAGTAGCTGCAACAGTGAAAAGTTGGACAGGTATGAACCCGATTCATGTTTATGGAGTGGCACGGAAAACTTTGTGATTATGTAAAATAACTTGTTTATTTCTATGTGACATTTGTATACAAAGATAAAGAAACTGATTTAATTTTAATGATTTCACGAAGGCTTTTTCCTACTGATATGCGAAAACGTCATTTTCAAATTATGATTATTTTTTTAGTTCAATGAAATACGTATATGTGTTGATTTCTTTTTGTTATATTGAATTGTTTACATGACGCATTTCGATAACATAGTTGAGTTATTGAGATGCTTACAAACAACTTGTCTGAAATTTTGTAACATGCAAATATTTCTGTTTAGAGATAAGGGTATAATGAAATATTTTTATTACTTTTGGTAAAACTATCAGGACCCTAGTTTAATATTAATAGTAATATTCATTCAGTGTAATCTACAGAGATTCTTTTCAATTGAATTATTTGAAAAACTGTATAGGGTGAGCTTAATCTTGTTTTCTATACAAACTTTCATAGTTACTGAATATAACTTAACAAAAACTAAATTATGAGAAAATAAAAGCAAGGAAACCAATAAAAGGAAAGTGAGGAACCTTCCGTTCCAGCGCAGCAACCAGCAACAGAAACTTAAATGAGCCGTTTTAGATAACCATAAGGGTTATTACGACATAAAGCTGTAAAATTCACCCATATTTTGTTTAATGAACATCAAAAATATCTTTTCAATTTCGGATATTAATATTTTTCATATTTGTAGGCAAGCCGTTCAAAAATTTTGGACCAAAACATGAAAAATTCTTCGCAAATGGCTTTTAAGAAAACGAGCCACCTTAAGTGATTCTCAGCATTGATATTTTGTATGATGATTGTAAGTTACATTGTTCCTAAATCTTTTCATTTCATATACCAAACAATGAAGAATATTAAGTTGTCGAATATTCATTTTATCAGATGTTGCGAATAACATTTCTGAACTTTGTGTTTTTACATTTGAAATAATTTTTATAACGTAGTTTTGTATAATTGTCGAATAAACTTCCCTAAATAATTATAGCATATCTTAACACTGGCTCCACGAAAGAATCATAAACCCTGAGCATTTAGTTAAAAACTGTAACTTCACGTAAACTGTATAAAATATTGACTATATTTTTTAGATATATTGACTATATTTTTTAAACGAGTCTTGAGGTACTTTGCCTGGGCATTCCACCTCAAAATGTTGATCTATACCTATAAACAACCAAATATTTGTTGGAGGTAAGCCTTCCTATTTTCGGACAAGAGCAAGGAAAGTTCTCAAAGTCATGTATCGGAAGTTTTGAGAAATTAGGATGCATGTTCCTGAGTAAGGAAAAAGTCATAGTTTGTTTTGTTTATGTTGAGACTTAGCATACTGTCAGTCAGCCATGCTTGTACCAACTTAGGACCCTCCTCTGCGCTTTTGTAAATTCCTTCCCAACTACTAGTGCTAAATAACAGCATAGTATCATCCGCATATGACACGACCACGCCGATTGGAATGTTGGAATTTCATCTGGTTACATACAAGATGAGAAAAAGTACTGGACCCAAAAGAGTGCCCTGTGGTATTCCGTTGTTTATGCATTTTGCGTACCTAGAATAGATACAATAAAGGTGAATTAGATAACTCACTTTGTTCGTTCAATGGATTCCCCGAGTTTTAAAATAGGTTTATTTCTATACTTTCCAACAGGTTCAGTTTCAGACCCTTTTTTTCTATATGTAAAATACTAAAACATTCATCAGAATCATGTTTACCTTTTATTAGATATTCCGCATACGAAGAGTCCAACTTATTATTCAGGAAGGAAGTATGATCCATTATTCTAGTGTCGAAACGTCTTCCGGTTCATAACTCCGAGAGCGTATTCTGACGTTTAAATTGGAGGTAACACTGTGTCTTGAAAATGCTTCGTTACGGGAATATAGGGTGTGAAAATGTCAGTGAAAATTCTTGTTTTATAATTCAATAACCAATTGAGATATGTCCATAAAATTTTGCATAATTTGAAAGTTATCAAATACGTTGAACAACAAGAACTTGTACATCCGTGAACAATTGTGTTAATTCAAGAACTGGAGCGTGCTGGTTTTACTTTTTATATTTCAGAACAGATTTTTCAGAAGAATTATTATCTCTGTAGATGATATTTCTTCCAGGTAACCAGCTCTCTTGGTGAAGCATCCTAAAAGTTGTTATGAAAATAATCCACAATAGTTTCATCAAATTTCTTTGCTCTCTGAAAATAACTGTTAGGTGTGAAGAAATGACTTGCAAGACACGTTGCAAACCAGATGATATAGCATCACATCTAGCTGATACTTGTGGTTTTATTGGTAATTATTAAGCCTTCAAATATCAAATTCTTTATTGGTCTCAAGAAGTTTCACCTGAAAATCTTCGTATTACTCTTTGTGGGCCTATTCTTCTTAAGTCTCTGCCAAGTTCCGAACTAAATTCTAAAATTACTTTATAATTGGACATAACTACATTACTGAAAATACATATCAATTATTTCAAAGAGAAATAGAAAATTAGATTTATCCAAGGGAACATTTCAAATCATAATTGTTATACTGCCAAAAGTCATCGAAAATTCAATTCATTATTTGATCGCGTAAACGTCACTGAAGAGGACATTTGAATTCTGCATTTTCGGAATATCTTATACAAAAAGACATCCAGTATTGAGTTCATCATTTGACCCTTTGAAGAAAATCGTAGCGGAACTTCTTATGCTGCATTTTCAGAATACATTTGTTATATTGCAAAGGATAATCTAAAATTAAGTTCATTATTAGATTCTTTGAACAGAACCAAATTGGAGCTTTGAATTCTGTATTTTTAAAACATAACTTTCATATTGCAAATAGTCGTCGGAAATTGAGATCATTATTTTATCCTTTCAATGAAAGCTTAGTGGACCTCTGAATGCTGCACTTTCAAAACATAACTGTCAAATTGCAAATAGTAATCGAAAATTGGGTTCATCAACTTATCTTAGTATTTACATTGATCAGTTTTTAAAATGGGATGAACAAATGCATTACTTGATGAAGAAGTTAAGAGGTATCGCGTACAGAATTAGAGTCATGAGAAAAGATATCCAATCCATAAAACATCTCCAAATACTTTATGATGCATTGGTGCAGTCATAACTCTCTTATGAGATCATTGGATGGAGAGGTGTTTTAGACTGTCATAAGAAAGGTTTAGATATAATGCAGAAATATATCTGAAAAATCATGTGTGGAAAGTGGTATTAATTCGAGATCGGTATCTAAAAAATGTCTGTATGATTGACCGGTAAGTCGACCTGGTAAGAAGAAAGGGCCAAATAAATAAATGCCAATAGTACCACCCCACACATTCGATGAAAATTTCTCTTGAAAATGAGTTTCTACAATTTAATGTGGATTCTCCCCAGCCCATATGTATTCATTATGAAAAGTTATAATTGAAGTTCTTGAGAAATAGGCTTCATTAGTTCATTGGCAATCGGAATGAGGTATGTTTAATAGTCTATTGAGGTACCACTGACTAAAAATGATCCTGGGATGAAAATTTCGAGGCAGGAGGGCCTGCACCCTCTAAATGTGATATGGGTATGGCAAAGAATCCTGCAAGATCCGCCAAACAACTTGCTGACTTGTATTTAAAGAAACAGTAATTTTTCTTGTACTGGTTCCTGGATGTTCTTCTATTTCATTCAGAACTACCTCTTCGAAGTTGTATTCTCACAGTTTGTAGTCTACCTGCATAAATATTTTTCATAGAAAAAGATCCAGTTTCTGAAAGGCGCCTGCGAATATTAGAAAACATTCGGATGACTGGGCATCACGCTATTGGGATAGTATTTCATGTAAAAGCCAACTTCTCTTGAATTTTCATTTGCAAGACCATACTTGAAATGCCAGCCATTTCGGAATCCATAAAATTCGGGATGCATTGATATTAAATTGCGTCCACCTTTACTTTTCGAAACACAGAAACTTAATTTAAAGTGTAAAAGCTAACAATGAATTTATTCACCACAGTTCACTAACTGAATTTATATGACAATTTGGATTTTTCTGAGGATTTCGGGAGAATCATTTTAATTTTTTTCTCAAAATCTGTAGCAGATAGGACAAAACTACAAGAGACCATAAAGTTTAGTATAACAACAAAGCTTCTTCTTACAAATTTTTAAACTAATAGTAGCTCATACAAAAATTCTAAAGTAAAACATCACCCTGTAGATTTGCAATCGAAATTTGCATGTCACATGGTGTGAAAAAATTCCAACTTTAAGACCCTGTATCCCGAAAACGACATGTTTGCGGTCCCGTGTTTATGGGAATTTGTTACTTAACATCATTTATCAAGGTAATAATAATGAAAGAATTAGAAACTGAAATAACTATCGCTCATCTTTGTTCTACAGCTTTTAATTTTCATCTCAATATTCAGAGGAAAGATAATTACCAGATGTTTCCACGGCAGAAAATTCCAAATAATAATCAAAATTCTGCTGCCAGTTGCTCTTCATGAATTCAACCCATTTTGTGCTACCTAATGGTGTGCTCTTGGTTTTCGTTATGCTTGTCACATCAGTGGAAAGTTGAAATAACTAATTTTTCCGTCCTGTGTTCTCCGAAGACGAACGGAACTGGTGCAGTTTCTTTCTAGTTGGTCGAATAATCAACCGAAATTTCTAATTTTGAGGCGCTCCAAGCTTTCATGTTATTGTAACAGAAGCAATTAAGAAAGAGCAGTTGCTCTGGATCCGGTTGGAAAATGATTAATCTCTCCACCATTTTTGTTGTTCCTCTTAGGAAAAAGTTTGAAGTGTAGAATGTCTCATAGTAGTTTTCAGAACGTTTTACTGAGTTTCGAAAGAAAAATTGGACAATTGTGTTAAGTAAGTTGAGAAAAAAGGACAGTTGTGTCAGCTTAAAACTAAAATTAAAGTTTGAAATCACTCCCAACGGACTTTTCAAATTAGCTATTTCAGCCAATTCACAGAAATAACGTTTTTTATGTAATATCCAAGATACTAATAGAATTATCTCGCTTCTCATTAATTCTGACAGGCATTTTATTCATATTCTGTAAAGTTTTAGGAAATAATTAGTTTCACTACTAATATTGAATAACTTTCATTTTTGTGTGAATTGTGGATGCATATATTTTTTTAATGTAGTTTCCAAGTATTAGTTTATCTTCAGACAACTCAATTACTCTTATGGATTAAATCTTTAACTTTGAGCATAATCACCAATTTCTTCGTTTCAACATATCGTATTAGAGCTACTGCGTTCTTCATTAACTTTGTTGTTATTCTATCAAATTGAACTATAGATTATCCACCAGTAATAAGTACATCTTGTTCTGCGAATTGTTCATTGTAAAAATTCGCTTATATATACCTAGTTTAAATAATTGTTTATTCATTTTACCCAATTCATAGTTATGGGGAGTAAAAAAGCAAATTTCCTCAATATTTCTAATTTCAGTTATTTACAAATATTCAATAACACCAAACTGTATGCACTTTCTCTTATAAAGAGAATAAAAAAGAAGTTGAATTTTTTTGAGATTGTTTTCTGTTGAGTTATTTAGCCTCATTAATCATTTGTTTCGTTTAATATAATGTTTCATCGAATAACTAATATTTTCGTATTTTAGAGCGAAACGTTTTCATTATTTCTGCTGCTTTTTTACACCCCACTGTATAAAGTCCATAAAATCTATTGGTTTCTCGCAAATTACTTGGTGAAACATTTTATAATAATATAATGAAAAAACCTTTGTCTTGAATTTCACATTCAATGAATTAATATTGTCGACATATGTTCCGATTTTTTTAATATATTTCCAAAACTGAAGACAATAAGATTTTTACTTTACAAGGCAAATGTAAAAAAAAGTTTAACAGATATATTTTAGAGTTAATCTTTTACAAATAAAAAAAATTTAACCTCTTGCAGATAAAATATATAGGATCTTGTTCAAGTAAAGTAGATTCAGTCTTTTACAGATAATATAGATACTAACTGGTTGCTTTTATTTTATGCATGTAAAAGTTCAGTTTTACTGATTACTATAAAATGGTTTTCTTTCATATGTGCTCAAAAACTAATTGTTATTTTATTATGTTGTAATATTTTTATGTTCTCATACTCTCTTGTTTATGGGCCGTTTTGTTTGACCTACGTTAAATTCAGGCCATTCATTACAACCCAATCTATAAATAACCGCATTTTTACAAGTTTCAAGACAAAATTCACCACTGTCTAAGAGTGAGACTAGCTGTTTCTCTTTCGTTCATTCTTGATGTTTTTTTAGTCCATAGTAAACTTCAATATTTTTTAGGGTAATAAAAATGATGTTGAACTGTTTCAGCTGTTACTATTCGGTGGATGATCATGATTAAAACAAATTTTGTATCACTATATTTTACTACCAATATTTTTTAGAATTTTTACAATATGTAAAGTTTACATTTTTGCAACTAATTTCGAACTTCCGTTCATCTTCAGGCAACTGAATCCTAAGCACATGGTGCAGGGTATTTTATGTAGATTCATGTACAACGTAGTGATAATAAAAAAGTGAGAGTTACAGGAATTTTGTCTCGACCAGATGTTAGAAAAAATTAAAATTTTGGGTAATCATGAGGGCAGGATGTTATTTGAATGCATTGAAAATTTGGGAATTACATAGATCAGGTTGATCATTCATTATCTCAAGAATATTTTTCTGCACCAATTTATAAACTTCAATTGACTGCAGATAGTTGAGCTTCTTTCCTTTTGATTCCACTTGTAATATTTTAAGGTTGTCGATTGTTGTTGTCGATGTAATGTGTTGCGAAGGTGGAGTTTCTTTTAGTTTTGGAGAAATCCAATCGATGTTCATTATACCTTGTTTAAAATGAACGTCCTGTCTGACTTATATATTTTTTATTGCAAGTTGAACATGTTAACTCATAAACTCCTGATTTTAGTAAATTTGGGGTTGGATCCTTCGCATTGAATAACAGAGACGACAATTTAGTTTTTGGTTTGAAAGCTATTCTGATATCAAACTTTCATAAACTATTGGCTTGTTTTTCACTTATGTCACCTAAGTACCAAAGAGAAATGAACTATTTGATTTTTCTGTTTCAATAGAAAGGTAAATTTGGTTCATGGCTATTTTGTGTTTCATTATTTTATTATCTTATGACTGAAACGGTAGTTTGCGGCTATTGTTTTGGTAGTATCAATTTCTGCTAAAACAGAAAAAACCAAAAAGTTTATTTCTCTTTCGTACTTCGGTGACATCAGTGAAAAAATAGCTAATAATATATCAAAACTTGACATCAAAATAGCTTTCAAACCAAAAATTAAATTGTCGTTTCTGTTATTTAATGCGAAGGGTCCAACCCTAAATTTACTTAAATCAGGAGTTTATAAGTTAACATGTTGTTCAACTTGCAAAAAAAGATATATAGGTCACAGGACGTTCATTTTATACGAAGTATAATGGATTTCTCCAAAAATAGAAGAAGCTCCACTATCGCAACACTGCATCGAGAATGGCCACATATTCCCAACAATCGACAACCTAAAAATATTACATGTGGAATCAAAAGAAACAAAGTTAAACTATCTGGAGTCCATTGAAGTTTACAAATTGGTGCAGAAAAGTATTCTTTAAATAATGAATGATCAAACTGATCTATGTAATTCCCAAATTTTCAATGCATACAAATAACATCCTATCCTCATAATTACTCAAAAATTTTTATTTTTTTTAACATCTGGTCGAGACAAAATTCCTGTAACTTTCACTTTTTTATTATCAGTACGTTGTACCTGAATTTACCTAAAATACCCTGTACCATGTGCTTAGGGGTCAGTTGCCTGAAGATGAAGGAAATTTCAAAACCAGTTGCAAAAATGTAAACCTTAGATATTGTAAAATATCTGGTTGGTTGTTGTTGGTAGTAAAACATAGTAATAAAAAATTTGTTTTATTGATAAAGTTGATACTGTAAATTTTATTTCTATTTCTTTAAGAGGTGGGGCATATGGAAGCTAGGTGCTTTTTTATACTTCTATTGTTTGATGCTAAAGTTTTCAGAACTTTAGTTTATTTTGCAAAATTTTCGACTGAAAATGGGATTGAAAGTAGCCTATGAACAAAGACATGAAAAATAGGCATTTTGAATTCGCATGAATGGGTACTACTATTTGGAATTGAGTTATCTGTAAAGGTGGATTTTCGAATTAAAGGAAATTATTATTTTATAATTTGAATTAAATATTGTCAGAATGCCGTTCCAGATGTCCTGAGAGTGAATTGGTGGGTGCACTTGGTATAATGGTTTCAGTCTCTTCGGCGCCGTTGAAAAGTTGATGATGTTTTTTATTGTGGCGTAGATACTGTTGAAGTTGATTGAATTAAAATAAATTGTAAAAATTACTATGTTTTACTACCAAAAAATATATATTACACATTTTCTTGTGACTCGAGTTTCGGGAAATGAACTATCCCATCATCAGACAACTGAAGACCTAACAGTGGTACAGTGGTATTTAAACAAAAGTGATAAATATTTTGAATATTTCAATAGATTCTCGGTAACACCTAATAATGGTACAGAGGTTTACAAGCGGAACGTGATGAAAAACCGGGTTAAAAAAGAGGAGCCTTCTAACAGATATCGGAATGTCGGCAATCGACAAAGAAGGTTGTTAAACAGATGGTACCCATTTAAATATCTCAAATAATTTTTGAGGGTTACATAGCTCCGCAGTCATTCATTATTTTGTTGTATATCTCAAATATTTGGATTTAGAAAGCTCCATACAGTCGTTCATTATTTTTTACATTATTTTTATTGTGAACGAATTTGAAAATTTCAATAATCAAGTTTCTTTTCATTTGAATCTACATGTAAAATTTTTTCTTAAGATTTTCTTTTGTCGAAAGGAATTACTGTTTTCTAAAGAATGAGTGGCAAAAGCTGAATTTTTGTTTACTTTTCATTAAATTCATTTTATGTTCGTTGAAAAAGGTTTCAAACAGATGTTACTTTTTAAATATCTCAAATATTTTCGATTTACATAGCTCCGTACAGTCATTCATTATTTTTACATTATTGTTATGTGAACTCATTTGAAAATTTCAACAGATTTTAGATAATCGAGTTTCTTTCCTTTTGATTCTACATGTAAAATTTAATCTATTGTGGGAAAGGAATGACCGTTTTCTAGAAAATGAGTGGCAAAGGTAGAATTTTGTTTATTTTTCCTGAAACTCATTTTATGTTCGTTGAACCTCGTCGTGAAGGAACGTCCTGTTTGTCCTATATATTTATTACTGCACGTAGAACAAGATAACTCATAAACTCCTGATTTGTGTATGTTTGGAGTAGGGTCCTTTGCGTTAAATAATACCGATGATAATTTGTTTTGCGTTTTGAAGGCAATATTGACATCTGATTTCGAAAAACTATTGGCCACTTTTTGACTTACGCTACCAAAGTACGACAGAGAAATGAATTTTTTATCATCTTCGGTTTTTATGATGGGATAAATTTGGCTCATAGCTATTTTAGATAGTTTCTGTCGAATTAGATCATCTATTATATTGGGGTTGAAACCTTTGTTCGCGGCTATTGATTTTATAGTTTGGACTTCAGCTTCGCGGTCATTTTTTGACAAGGGTAATGCGAAGGCTCTATGGATCATCGATTGATACGCTGAGATTTTTTGTGAATATGGGTGATTGGAATCAATACGAAAATACATATATCAGTGGATGTGGGTTTTCTGAACACGTTGAAATCTATTTTTCTATTTGGTGATGGGATAGTTCATTTCCCGAAACTCGAGTCACAAGAAAATGTGTAATATATATTTTTTGGTAGTAAAACATAAAAATTTCTACAATTTGTTTTAATTATGATCAACTACCAAATATTATAGTAACGGCTGAAACAATTCAGTATCTGTGAAATTGATTGATATGAGTCGCTCCGATTAGTTGGGTTGTTGTGTTATTTTGAATGATAATCTGAAAGTTAGGTCTTGCAGTGGTGATTTTTTTTCAACTCTCCTCATCGATAACCCCGCTCTCTGAGGCCTATAATACCCCCTTCCCTTTTTATTTCAGAATGGCTGGTGCAGATAAAACATCTTCGAGCTAGTCGGTGATATAGGTTGAATTAGATTAACCGCGAGTTTTTTAATGGTTTCCAAGATTATCCTCTATTAAAACATTTGCTCACTTTAATGAACCCACAAATCCCAAAATTATATTCATTAATAAAACTTCCTAAAGAAAATAATCCAATTAGACCAGTAGTTTCATTCGTCACATCACCAAGTATAAAATTATCTAGAGTTTTAATTTCTATTATTCAAACCGAAACAAACTTTTTAGCTAAATACGCTATTAAAAATAGCACCCAACTTATAGACAATATTAAATCCATCCAATTGCCCAAAAATTGTAAATTAATTTCTTTTGATGTACAAAATTTATTCCCTAGTATACCTCCAATTGAAACAGTACAAATTGTAAAAAAACTATTAATTAAAAATAATACCAATCCCATCAAAATGAATGATATACTTAATTGCCTGGAAATATGTCTCGAACAAAACTACTTTCAATTTAACGGAACCGTCTATATTTCTGACAATGGTTTAATAATGGGAAATCCACTCAGTTCAATTTTAGCTGAAATATTCATGGACGATCTGGAATCAAAAATACACCTCAATCCTATAAGCAAATATTTTCTTTATTGGTACAGATATGTAGATGACATTTTTTGTTGTTTCAAAGACACCGACCGACAACTACATATCTTCACGAATTTCATTAATAAACTCCACCCAAAAATCAAATTCACAATCGAAGAAGAAAAGAATCAAAGTATTAATTTTCTTGACCTCACTATAACAAGATTAAATAATTTAAATGATTTTAGTATTTTTCACAAACCAACACATACAGACATCACAAAACATAAAACTTCAAACCACCCCACCAACCAAAAGATGTAAGCATATAATAGTTTTATTCATAGATTATTGAATGTCCCTTTAAATTCAGAAAACTTTATGAAAGAATTAAATATTATTAAACAAATAACGTCAAACAACGGTTACAATCCCTTTCTTATAGACAAAATGGTATCCAATAAACAAAAGAAAATGGCATTGAATCTCGTGTACCCAATCATAAAAGAGGACAATACACAGAAATATTTTTCGTTATCTTATGTCAATGGATTATCTGAAAATATTGCTGAACATTTCAAAAGTTGTTTCAATTATAACGCGGCTTTTAAGACAATTAATAACCTTAGTACCTACATAAAAAACAATAAAGATCGAACAAATGAAGAAAATAAATCCGGAGTCTATAAGTTGACTTGCAAAGATTGCCCGTTTGTATACATTGGCCAGACTGGTAGATCATTCAAGAAACGTGTCCAAGAACACCAAAGGGGTTATATATCCAATTCTGTACATTCGACATATGCTAATCATCTTAAGGAGTTTAGGCATAATTTCAACAATAATTATGAAATTATCCACGTTGAAAGCAAAAGTTCTAGATTAACACTTTTAGAATTTCTTGAAATCAACAGGTATAATGCCCGTAAAATCCTTTTGAACGAACAAACAGATGTTGATCATTCTCCATTACTGAATATTTTTCCTTTATGGCATTTTTAGCGGCAAACTCCAATAAACACCTAGAGTTTTTATGACTTGTGCTTCCATTATTCGGTCACGTACCTAAAAATGTATTTAAACTCGGTTACACTAAATACCATCAAACAGTACAATGTAATACCTGAAGAAGCCACATCGTGGTGAAACAATTGTTGTAGTAGTACAAACATTTTTGTGGAAATAAATTACTGTCTCATATACATTTTTTTACTCTATTAATTACTTCTAAGACATTTGAAGTCATTTCTTTTCTTTTGCTGCGAATTCCCGTTGGATAATCGGATATAATCAACATAAAAATTGAAGAAAATACAAGTTCTTATTTTCATCTGAATTACCTACATACATTACTGGACGGAGCCAGTGCAAAGTGAAAATTTGTACAGAAGAGAATTCCCCATTTTGATGTTTTATGAAAAAGCGCGAAGTGTGCAGAAGCTAGAGATACAGCGGAATATAAATAAAGCGAGAGCTGCAGAACGTTTTATGTAGATTTATTAGAATTCCAGCAATGAAGGGAGGGGAGATAGAGGTACACCGTTTGAATTTATACCTTGAGATCCACATGAAGCGCCCCACGGACTATGTGGTCGAGAGTAGAGTAAGGGTACTGTTGTTAATTGTATGTGATTAATTTATGGCTGGTTGGAAGCGAGACGTTGTTTAGGCAAAACAGGCATTGCGACATTATTGGGATTCTGATTAATCATTCTTAGTATGAACTAAATAGGCTCTGCAGTTAGTTGATGTAAATTATATAGGTATTTGAAAATCTGCTTAAATCATTAAATACTAGGTATCATTCATAAAATATTATTAGTAGTAAACTGGTAAACAGGGAGTTTTTAGATTGATGCAAAAGATTTTGAAATATGGTTCTCTACCAAAAAACAATGGGTATTTTTCATAAAAATTTTTATTCGCAGCACCTTTCCTTCCAAGTTTTAAATCTGAGAAAAAATTCTTTCATTGAATATCTCCAATATAGAGTAATTAAGAACAAAGAAATTTGGAAGTTTGCTAAAGTAAATTGAATATTACTTTTTCAGTTCCACCAAGGAGTGTAAAAAGCAACCATCACAATAGTTGCATAAAAATTTTTGATGTTTCAACACTTTTCACATGAAAAAATTGATTTAAGGAGATGAATTCAATAACTAACTTTCTTGTGTCTAGACTTTTTGTACTAGAATGTTTAGTTTGATGAAGAAAAAACTGAAACTTGAAACAACTTGTAGAAATTACCATGTTTTACTATCGATAAATTGATATTTTACACATTTAATTGTGACTCGAGTTTCGGAAATTAACTATCCCATCTTCAGACAACGGCTGAAACAATTCAGTATCTGTCAAATATCATCAACATGAAGTGTGAGCTATAGTAATAGAAAATTCTACAAATCGAGATGTGTAACATAGATCTGCATAACAACTCTATACTCAAAAAAAACCCATAAGGTTTTGTTTATCACTGGGGCACAATTCCAGATATGCGCAAGTTTCGAACTTGTTGGTTCTCGCGATGCAAAGCCTTAAAGCGACTACAAATTTGTCGAGTACCTATATTCGCTATACGCGCTATATAGAAACACTAAGGTATTAATCCCAATCTAGAGCATGCAAATATACATACGAGACATACCTTTACGACCTAATTCAAGTAAAACATGGATTTCCGACATTTTCACGTTACAATCGCAGAAAAAACTTTCATGATGCTCAAATCAGATCATAATTCGGAGCATGACTACGAAGAAGTATTTGCATATTACAGAATAATAGCTGGAATTAATTCACTAGAACCTCTTCAGATTTAAATCTAAATAAATCTTATGAAAACATTCAGAATGAAATTTTAAAACATGTCCTAAATACACTGTATCACTTTATGGACATATATATTATCAAAATTTGAATATCAAAACAAATTAAAATATGTTAGTCTTCTACAATTTTAATTTCAAAAAAATTTTTATTCAAAAAACTTTTAGAATTAAATTAATGTCTGAAATAAGCACCGCTTACGTTAAATAGACGTATACAATCAAAACTCAATATATAATGTCGAATGGAATAAATAAACCAACAGATTTACGAAAGTCATTAAAATTAATAAGCAAATATTTAAAGGAGACAAAATTTTGTTTCTGATCTTACCTTTAAGAACACCAATTGCCTTTGAAAAACATGAACACACCTTAAGGACTTCTCGAAGAATATAATTTATTCGAAATATTTAATATATTTAAATATTCGAATAAGTTAATTCAGAAATCTCTCAAAACATGCACTTTATCTTCAAAAAACAAATATAATTCTAAGTAATCCCTTCATGGGTCCTAGATAATATTCCAAATATCAAAATCAAAAAACTACACCTATATCACAACGCACACGTGCTAAGAATGAATGCTTCGAAAACAGACCAACTTTAGAATTCAAGATTGATCTATGTTCTAACAAAATCACAGAACAGTGTAAGTTATTTTTAAGGTTATTTAAATTCATTGACATTCCATAATGAGATTTATTGAAGCCAAAATATAATTATTTATTATATATAAAATAAAATAGAAAAGGCTTTTTACTTGATAGAAGAAATATAACAGAATTTGAATATCAAAACAGATTAAGTTAGTCATCACGACTTTCGTATATCTGTTGGTTTATTTATTCCATTTGACATTATATATTGAGTTTTCATTATATACGTCTATTAAACGTAAGCGATGCTTATTTTAGACATTAATTCAATTCTAAAAGTATTTTGAATGAAAATTTTTTTGAAATTAAAATTGTAGAAGACCATTTTATTTTAATTTGTTTTGATATTCAAATTTTGTTATATTTCATCTATCAAGTAAAAAGCCTTTTTCTATTTTATTTTATATATATTATCATCACATGCGATGGAAATTAACTAATAAAGAATATAACGAAATATAAAATAATGATGAAATTATTTAGACATCACCTTATACGTATATATGTTTCGATTAGATATTAAAGAATCACAAGTTTCTTCACCAAAAAATGTTCAACATATAATTCAAAAAGGGCCTTTTTTGTTTTTCCTTTTTAAAGAATATATCCTTATTCCTTACTGATGAGATTTTGGGTTCGAATGTATCAGGTTCCTTCTCTGGAGGATGTGCCATATATTCTTTAAAAAAGGAAAATAAGAAAGGTCTTCTTCGAATTATATGTTGAACATTTTTTGGTGAAGAAACTTGTGATTCTTTAATATCCAATCGAAACATATATATGTATAAGGTATAAATAATTTTATCATTATTTTATATTTCTTTTGATTCTTTATTAGTTAACTTTCATCACGTGATGATAATATACTACTCTGTCAAGAAAGTACCGGGAATTTTCAATTAAAACAACATTTTTACATTTAATCGTCAAAATTTATTGGGTCGCCTTCAAAATAGGCTCCATTTGATCCAATACACCTTTGCCAACGGCACTTCCAATTATCGAAACATTTTTTATAGGCGCTTTCCGGGATGGACTTTAGCTCTCGCGCCGAATTTTGTTTTATGGCTTCAATCGACTCAAAAAGGGGTGCCACGAAGAGGCAATTTTAGTTTTGGGAAGAGGAAAAAGTCGCAAGGAGCCAAATCCGGCGAATACGGTGGTTGCTGAAGCACGTTTCTTGAGTTTTTAGCGAGAAAGTCGGTCACAATCGTAGCTCGGTGAGAAGGCGCGTTATCGTCATGCAAAATCCATGAGTTGTTCGCCCACAAATTTGGCCGCTTCTTACGGATACGCTCACGCAAACGTTTCATAACGCCTAGGTAATACTCCTTGTTTACCGTCTGGCCCTCTGGAACGAATTCGTAGTGCACCACGCCACGGATATCGAAGAAAACAATGAGCATCACCTTCATTTTCGAGCGGCTTTAGCGTGGTTTTTTTGGTTTCGGCTCATTTTTTGCCACCCATTCCGATGATTGCTGGCTTGTTTGCATATCGTACTCGTAGACGCAGGTCTCATCACCAGTTATAATGCGTTCCATGAATGTAGAATCGGAATTACAGCGATCCAGCATGTCTGAAGCAACCTGTTCGCGATGACGTTTTTGAAGAAAATTCAGGTGTTTCGGTACGAGTCGTGCGGCCACCTTTCTCATGCCCAAAATATCAATCAAAATCGTACGTGCGGACTCGTGGGATATCTTAAGATCATGTGCTATCTCTCTCAAGCTGGTACGACGGTTTTCCAGCACCCTTTCCTTAATTTTATCGACGTTATCTTCGATCGAAGCCGTCGATGGGCGACCACTTCACGACCGTCTTTGAAGGCTCTGTATCACTGATATGCACGAGTTTTCGATAGAGCATTATCAGCAAAGGCCTTTTGCAACATTTTCAATGCATCGGCACACGAAAATTCATTTGCAACACAAAACTTTAAACAAATTCTTTGCTCAACGTAATCACCCATAGTAAAAATCGGCACGCACTCTGACATCGACTGACTTAATCAGCTGTTGCAAACACACTAGTTGACAGATCCCGCTCAAGCTTGGCATAGTAATTAAGGACAGTGGTACCAACCTAGGAAAAAAATTTTTTACCTGTCTCATTGCCCCGCCAGATTTAAATCGATAATTCTCGGTACTTTCTTGACAGAATGTATATGTCCATAAAGTGATACAGTGTATTTAGGACATGTTTTAAAATTTAATTCAAAATTTTTTCATGAGATTTATTTAGATTAAAATCTGTAGATGTTCTGGTGAATTAATAGCAACTATTATTCTGTAACAATTATACAATTCTACCTATCGGAAACAACAGTGATAAACTGAATTCATTATAATGAAATCCTCCTCACTGAATGTATTATAGGAATTTCCAACTTTTTGTCCAAGATCTCCTACCCTTAATTTTTTGTATTCGGAAATGAGTTATTAAGAATAATATTCTGCATTGTATTATTGGTAAAAATTTTTGTGAAATTTTCATAACATTTCTAAAGTATACTATATGTCATAAACAGATCCTCTTTACTCAGTCTATTTAGGGAATTCTCACATATTCCTCGCCCCCAATTTTTTGTATTAATAGTTGGATATTTCAGAATATTTTGCTGTATTTTACATTAAGTAGAAACACAATATATTTAAGGAATACTCTTATATTTGAGGAATAACTCCCAATGTTTTATTGCGAAACTGGGTTATTTCAGAAAAATTTTTGCATCGTATAATTGTAAGCAATTTTTTAAAATTAAAAAATTGGGAAAATCATTTTTTTTTCAACTCAATGAACAATAAACAAATATGTCCACATTTAATTGAAGTTCAAAATTTCCACATAATTTGGGCTATTTAAAGTTATCGCTGATATTAGCGTTAATAAGAAATCTTCTTGTAGTTGATAAAAAGCGGACTATTCTGCTCAGGCCAACATGCACTGATTTAAAGGACCTTTAAATTTGTATGATTTTCCTTTGTTACTGAAACTAGGTAGCCTGACCAGCGAGACAAGTCTACTTCTGCCTTTAAGTCTGTCGTCACGGTCGTCACGGTGGCTGGGAGGTCACGTGTTTTGCAATGTAAGTTTCGTTTATATTACATTTGGCCAAAACACTATTGTTGTGAATGAAGGTTGAAATGATTTCGTCTTTCAATATTTACCTGTTGAACCAATTAGATACCGATGAGTTAATAGTTCAATATTTATATTTAGTGAACTAAATACGTAAAAATTAATAAGTGTTTACATTTGTTTGATGAAGGAACTCTGAACAGAGAATTCCGGTGAAGTATTTTCGAGGAAAAGCACTACAAGCGGTTAGATCTTAGCTTCATTTTTGACGTAATGGGATTGATAAATCATTTGCAATACTACTTTAAGTATATTTTTCCACACCATATCACTCTTCAGTGAGGCTGCATTCGTGAATATTTCTATATAAAGGAATTTTATGAGTCCAATATTGACCAAATTTATAAATATCACAACAATAACTGAATGAGTGCTCCTTAATTGGATTCCTTCATTTCACATTTTGTTCAACATTTTCTATACGTGGACTCGAGTGACTTGCTTTTCTCTATATAAGTTAATAGTGCAATTTCGATGTAAGAAACTAGTCAACCTCGAATTGAGTCGAACAATGCATAGGAATAATGTATTATATACCTACCATTAGACTGCTATACTTTTCTGGGAAACTCTGATATAAATAACATACCATTCATGTTTTCCGACATATCGTAGTCCCGAAATCATTGAGATATGTATATAAATAGGATTTTTCATAATTATTGAAAACAATTTCTCTATTCTTGATTATTTATTATTCTAATACCCGATAAAGTTCAGAAATAAGCAGATAAAAAATTTTACCCCTAGTAAAATTATCATAGTTTACGTTTTGGTCTATATGGAATTCAAATGTCAAATAACAAACGCTGCAATTTTCACACAAAGGAAGAATATCAACATTCAGCAATTATCACCGCTTCAAATTGATTTGTTTTTCGTTCCTTCATTTGGAAATTTTGAAGTAAAACGGGAACTCATCGGTTTCAATATGATATTGATTGTCACTAATGGTTATCCTGTGACCTGTTTTAGGTGCACTTCATATAACGTCCGAAAGAATTGCATAAATGTTAAAAAAATATATTATATATATATATATATATATATATATATATATATATATAAACATTTTCAATTATTTTACTTCTCGCCTCATCATTTGGAAAATATTGAACTGAAAACAGCAACCACATTATGATTTTCTATATATTATCGACTGTCAATAATCGATATCCTCTAAACTTAGACACTGAATTATTTCAGCCGTTACTATTTGGTAGTTGATCATAATTTAAACAAATTGTAGAAATTACTATGTTTCACTACCAATAAAAATATATATTGCACATTTTCTTGTCACTCGAGTTTCGTGAAATGAACTATCCCATCACCAGACAACTAGTTGTCTGATGACATAGTAATTTCTACAATTTGTTTTAATTCCTCAAACCTTGCTTAGATGCCCTTCATACAACTCGTAGAAGGATCAAATAAATAATAATAAAATATATATATTTCATTATTATTATTTCATCCTTATATTATCTTGTTATTATTTATTTGATCCTTCTATATTTTTATATAGTCAATTAGTTCCTATCAAAAATAACTTTTCAACTGTCCGCTGTCAACATTCACTTTCGCGACCCACAGAAAAAACCAGACGTCATTTAATTTATGGGACATCAGGGTTTATAGCCCTTAGATGTAAATCAAACGAATCTATAAAGTCAAAAGAGTTCAGCATTCAGTCCAGTTTACCTTTTATACAATTAAAAATTCGATATGTATATATAATTATATATATACATCTAAGGGCTATTAACCCAAATGTCCCATGAATTAAATGACGTCTGGTTTTTCCTGTGACTCGCGGAAGTGGATTGTTGACAGTGGGCAGTTGAAAGGTTATTTACGATAGGAACTTATTGACCCGAGCATGAATCATAAAGTGATTTCCACGATGCGGAATATTTGAGAATAGATTCCTGGAATTACTGCTTGTAAAATTAGATCGGAAAGGAGGCGTTATTCATCGGAAAAAAAGGGAATAAAAATTGTGGACTTCGGAACAGAAAGCCAGTTCATGTTAGATGGCGATTGATGGTAGTCACTCGATAGTCAACTTTGTCTACCAAGAGTGGCGATAGACGACAGTTCATTCAAAAGAGCCTGTGAGGCCAGTCACACGATAGAGTCTAGGTAATTAGACGATTTAGACGGTAATTAGATGGAAACTTCCGAGGATTTCTTTAAGACCACTAATTGTACCACCGATTGTATTGAAAATTTGAGGCGTTTTGATATTTGTATGAATTTCTGACAAATTGACATGGTGTCGTTCTGAGACATTTATTTTATCTTATTCTAAAAGTTTTTGAATAAATTTTTTTTAAATTAAATTTTGTAGGAGGTTAACAGAATAAGTCTGTATGATATTTAAAATTTTGAAATAATCATTCCATCAAGTAAATAACCTCTTTTTATTATTTTATTGTCAAAAATAAGTTAATCGTGGAAAACAGAAAATGGATAATCTGAAAATTTTATATAGATATCAAAAAAACAGGAAGCTTAACTATTTGGAGTCAATTGAACTTCTCATTTCAGTTCGATAAATTATCTTAAACAAATCATAGATTAAAATGATTTATGTAATTAAAACAAATTGTAGAAATTACTATGTTTTACTACCAATAAAAATATATATTATTTATATATTAAACATTTTCTTGTGACTCGAGTTTAGGCAAATGAACTATCCCATCATCAGACAACTGATGATGGGATGTGAAAAATTATTGGTTTTAAAATATAGTGATACGAAATTTGTTTTAATTATGATCAACTACCAAATAGTAACGGCTGAAACAATTCAGTATCTGATTTATGTAAATCCAAAATTTATAGCACTTTTTGATATCACCTATTGCCTACTTATTCCTACCGCACCTAGATTTTATAATTCTTGCATTCTTCTTTTGTACCTAACCCTACGTAAATACTTTGTACTTTTTGATAGATTTTAAGTTATCTGTAAATGAGATTATAGTGTAAAACTGCATTAACATGTAATATGAAATCGAAATCAAAAAGAAAAATATGGATGCTTGGAAAGAGCAGAAAGCATTTCAACATAATTCTAATTCTAACCCTTTTGTATTTAATTAACAGTGTCCTTAATTTTCTGCTTCTGCTTCTGTCTTAAAAAAAATGTTACATTCTTTCATTGATTATTTCTAGTGATTCATACGGTGAACATCATTTGAATGGATTGTAAGTAAACGATTTTACGACTTTAACCTATATCAGATATTCCACAGAAGCAAAGAATAAGCCAGTTTTATAACGATTGATCGCCATCAATCACGCGATGACTCAGTCTAGAAGTCAAACAATGAAAGTTTGATTATTTTCTTTCGGCAGATTAACGATTTTTTCCCAGGATCAACGTTCTGATATACAGAGAAATACAACCGAATTTCACCTCACTGCTATTATAAATTCATTCGGTTCATTTGGAAATGAGCCAAGCTAATTTTAGGGATAGGGTATGTGGTCCTTCGGCTGCTAGTTCTATCCGCAGCCTCTCCAGAGGATTACAATTATCCATTCACTTGGTTCAAGGAGTTCGTTGCCATTTGTTATGATCTCTTTTAGCTTGGGAAGATCAGATTATTCACTGGAATTCGAATATGATTTATTAATTTGACTACTAATAAACCTTTGGAATTGTAGAACGGAAACATGTTTTGACCGTCCTTTAAATTTCACATCATTTGGGTTCGAAATATCAATAACTCACATGTCGAGTGAAAAAAAATCTGCCCATCAACCGTACACTAGTCTCAAAGCATTTCTCCAATATGACTGGACAAAAGTTTCTGAGTTTCAGTACAAAATCATGATAAGACACCAAAACAATCTCACTAATCCTTCTGGATTTATTTCTGAAGATTTTATATTGCTGATTGGTTCTCGACATGGGTATTTACTATGAATATTTTACGAATTCACTTGTTGAAGGTCCAATTAATAAAATGAAAATCAGTAAAAACTGGAAAGTCTTCATGAAAAATCATTATTAATATTCACACTGAGAAAAACATTTTCAATTTGAAGTCATGTGTCTACTATTGTAATGAGTATCAACAAAACCGAAATCATCAGTTAGATGAATTGAAAAAAAAGTTGAGCCAACTCTATTCCATCTTTAGTGAAATTCAAAAAATAATCAAGTGAATTTTTCACTGAACAGATGTCCCTGTAGGGAAGTGGATGATTGCATATATGTTTTGTTGTATGTAGCATGAATGGTGAAACAAGAGATTTTCCTAAACGAGTATTATCAGAGAAAGGATTATCTCTGAGAAACGAAGTGGATAGAATCAGATTCAACTTGATTAGGTTTCTGAGTAAAATACAGAACTTATTCAGAGATAATTAGTATTTGCTTCGGTTCTTCATTTGTTCTGATTTGAAATTGACTACAACGAAAAGGAATGGAATTTTCGAGTGGGTCTGAATTGTCTTTCAATTTGAAAGTATCTATCAAATGTTTTCCTTGTTTTTTCTTACTTCAAAGCCCTCCAGTTAATCTGTAGGGTATTTGGAAAATTATAAGAGATTGTTTTACTTGATTTTGATTCACTTTATGATTTATTATTCTATGTTTTATATTAACATGGCCATTTAAAATTTGCTTTTTGGATCGGCTACAAATAGAAAACTAATAAATATTTAATATAAGAAAAACAAATGTTAACTTACGCTATTTTATTGATTTACACAACAATTGTTTCGTCATACCATGACTTCATCAGGTCAGTATTTAAACTGAGGTATACAATGCGAAACATGATCTCAAATACACAGCTCTGGTACAAAAAATAGAGGGGTGGAAAGAGATGGTTTACAATTAATGAAAAATATTAAGTAGGGAGGATCTGTTTAAATCTATTTGATCATTCAATAAAATTTGACTTTCATTATATCTATTGATTTCTAAAGTTTCTAACAGATTTAGTTTCTGACTTTTGTTTCCGATATGTAGTATTTCATAGTTCATATTAAAATTATGGCCAGTCTCTAACAAATGGTTGGCATAAGATGAATTCGGTTTATTATTAATGTAACATTTTATTCTTGTTTGGAATGAACGGCCTGCCTGTCCTACATATACACATGGGCAATCACTACATGTTAATTTGTAAACTCCCGATTTTTTGTTTTTAGGAATGAAGTCTTTATCATTTTTTATTGAACTGCCTAAAGAATTAATGGTTTCAAAAGAGACGTTATATTTTTCTTTAAATATCTAGCAATATTTTCAGATTTTTGGCCTATGTAAGTTAATGAATTAAATTTGGTTTCATTTGAATTTTAAAATTTTGGATATACAAGTGATATTGCTTTCTTGTAATTTATTTCGTCAAGTAAATTAACAATTAACGGATTAAAATCATTATTGAAAGCTATTTGTTTAATGGTTTTTATAAAACCATTATTGAAAGCTATTTGTTTAATGGTTTTTATAAAACCATTAAACAAATAGCTTTCAATTATGATTTCAATCCGTTAATTGTAGACAATTTACTTGATAAGATAAATCACAAGAAAGCAATATCACTTCCTTATCCAAAATTTCAAAATTCAAACGAAACCAAATTTAATTCATTAACTTACATAGGCCAAAAATCTGAAAAGATTGCTAGATATTTAAATAAAAAAGAAAAATATAACATCTCTTTTGAAACCATTAATTCTTTAGGCAGCTCAATAAAAAATAATAAAGACATCATTCCTAAAAACAAAAAATCGGGAGTTTACAAGTTAACATGTAGAGATTGCCCATGTGTATATGTGGGACAGACAGGCCGTTCATTCCAAGCAAGGATAAAATGTTACATTAATAATAAACCGAATTCAACTTATGCCAACCATTTGTCAGAGACTGGCCATAATTTTAATATGAACTATGAAATATTACATATCGAAAACAAAAGTCAGAAACGAAATATGTTAGAAACCTTAGAGATCAATAGATATAATAAAAAACAAATTTTATTTAATGATCAAATAGATTTAAACAGATCCCCCCTACTCAATATTTTTCATTAATTGTAAACAATCTCTTTCCACCCGTCTATTTTTTGTACCAGAGCTGTGTATTTAAGGTCATGTTTTGCATTGTATACCTCAGTTTAAATACTCACCTGATGAAGTCATGGTATGACGAAACAATTATCGTGTAAATCAGTAAAATAGCGGAAGTTAACATTTGTTTTTTTTATATTGAAAATGAATTTCCATCAAGTAAAGACCGAGACAATCAGAAATTTAATAAATATTTTTTCGAAATTATGAGTTCATTAGAAAGGTTGGACTTTGACATTTACGAATGAAATACAATATCATTTAAATGACCTCCACGACTAGCTACAGTACCCTCTACGTTCAACACAATTTTTCATCACACTGTTTGGGACTCTCATAAATGGCAATTTCGATTTCGTAAAAAATAGGGAAAAATGCTCGTCTTCGACCATGCAATCATTAGCCCATTGAGTGAAGTGGAAACTCATCGGATAGTCAGAAGGCTTCATTTCTTGGACTAGAAAAACTTGGAAGAATTTTGTTAGCCTCCATACCTAGGTCTTTGTGCCAAATTCTCCCCAAGGAAGTGCGAGAAATGATCAGTTCTTGGGCGCGATGACGATGTTGAAGGCTATTCAGCTGGGCTACAGCTACAATGTTCTCAGGTGTGTGCTTTGGACGAGAAGGTGAACGCGTTGTTTCATCAAATAACGATTCAGTTTCACGAACTTTCTTCACTAATTGATCCACAAATTGCCGAGGGGGCAATTCATTTGAATTTTCCACGCAAATTTATAACAGTTTGGATAGAAGATTGGACATAAGTTTTTAGTATCGACCCATTTCGTGAATCTCAAATATAATACTAACTTTCCTTCAAAACAAAAATGACAGAAATGTTGTTAAACTCCTAATAATTCAAAATGCAAACGCTAGACGGCCCACCATTTATCTAGCATACATTTGCACTGACGAAAACCAATCAGTTTGAAACCTGCGAATGTCTCCAATTTGCCTCTGTGATCAACAAACCCTTGTCGTGTTTCTTTGAGTATAGAATTGTTATACAGATGTATGTTACATTGTCTCGATCAACAACGGGACATTTTCATCTGCTTTATCGATTTCGAGAAAGCCTTTGATCCAGTGAGGCATGATGTATTGGTGCACATTATTCGTGGCATGGGGTGGACTCGAGGGATATTGCTTTGATACAGAATATATATAAGAATCAAAGTGCTGATATTAGGATAGAGGGATCAATATCAAAGCAGATAAAGATTTGAAGAAGGGTTAGACACGATTGTGTTTTATCGCCATTGCTGTTAAACCTGTACTCGGACCTTATATTCAGCAAAGCTTTGACGGACGTCCCTGAGGTAATCAAAGTTAATGGTGTGAATATCAATACTATCAGATACGCTGAAGTACTGTCTTGATCGTCGACTCAGAGGTAGGACTAGAATTGCTTCTCAACGGTGTGTCAGACTTGTGAGCAGTTTGGAATCAAAATAAATATAATAAAGACCAAGGTTATGGTTTTTAAAAGATCACAAAATGTCCCGCGACCAGTTCAGATTTACTGACAAATTCTTGAGCAGATAGATAGGTTTCTGTACTTGGGATGCTGGGTGCATTGGCTCCAGACATAGAGGTAGGATCAAGGATAGAACGAGCCAGAAAATCCTTTGTGTGACTTATAAAGCTTCTCTGTGATTCAAGAATCAGCCTGGGTCTGCGTTTGAGACATTCGACATGCTCCGTCTGGCCACTCTTGCTTGTATGGAGCCGAAACATGGACGCTCAAAGCGAATACCATCAACAAGTTGGAAGCTTTCTAGATATAGACTTATCGTAGAATCATGGACGACACATGCAACCAACGAAGATGTATTGCGCAAATTGAAGACAGAACGAGAGCTATTTAAACTCATAAAGATCTTTAAAACATCGTATTTGGGTCACATTCTGAGGAATGACAAATACCGATACGCTCAACTTATTATAAAGTAGTAAATTGAGGACAGGCGCAGGCTGGGAAGAAGGAAACTGTCATGTTTGAGAAATATACGCCAATGGACTGGTCTAAATTATGAAGAACTTATAAGAACAGCTGAAAACAGGGATGATATCCAACCATGGTGATATCCAACCTCCATAGTTTCAGGTCGTCTGCGTAAAATGAATTGTTTGAGTTTGGTCGTGTTTTAAGGAGTATCCTATCGGTTGTTTTTTTTTTTGAGTTTTGAAACTTTCGATAGGGATAACTGTGATTTGACAGAAGGTAGAAGCAATGCTGTTTTGATATTTTTGTTCAGTAAGCATTGACAAATTATCATCGAAAGACTCACGCTGCAACAATGTTTACAAATTGTTGAAATTTATTTTCAAACTCAGTGTTCTATTCGCCAAACTTACAGAGCACTTCCTGAAAATTATGGTTTATTTAATCGTCCATCAGAGCAGCTTATTCGTCGAACTATCGATAGTTTTCGGACAACATTTTCTCTACTCGATGCAACAACAACAATAAGACAAAGAACTGTACGTACAGAAAATTATCGCTGCTGTAAGTCATAGTGCTAATGATGATCCAGATTTGTCTATTCGTTGACGTTCACAACAAGTTGGACTATGTGCATCCACCACATAGAAATTTTTGCGTAAAGATCTTGCTCTACACCCATACAAGATCCAACTAGTTCAAGAACTAAAGCTAATTGACCCTACTAAGCGTCGTTTGTTTGCTGATTGGGCCTTAGAACAGCTTGAAATTGATCCACTTTTTTATCGTAAAATTGTGTTTAGTGATGAAGCTCACTTCTGGTTGAGCGGCTATGTAAACCAGCAAAATTGACGTATATGGAGTGAAAACAATCCTCAAGAAGTTCTGCAGGTTCCATTGCTTCCTGGAAAATTCACTGTATAGTGTACTTTACACGCTTGAGGCATCATCGGTTCATTTTTCTTTAAAAATGATGCTGGAGCTAATGTTACTGCGAATGGTGCTCGTTACAGATCGATGAACAATGATTATTCGTTTCAAAATTTGAATGGTATCGACCCAGAAGTGTTTTGGTTCCAACAAGATGCTGCTACCGTAACAATTGATTCATTGAAAGAAAGATTAGGCAATAATATTATTTCGTGAAATGGTTTAATTAATTGGCCTCCAAGATCATGCGACATAACTCCACTGGATTATTTTCTTCGGGGTTTTGTCAAGTCGTTGGTTTATGCTGATAAACTAGAAACAATAGACGCTTTGGAAGCCAACATAACTCGTGTTATTGATTAAATAAGGCCTGAATTAGTCGAAAAAGTGGTTCAAAATGTCGAATGCGGTTCCTCAGAGCTAATCGTGGTGGACATGTGGCGCAAATTATTTTTAAAACATCAATGTCATAAGATTATCTTTCAAATAAAAAAAATTTAGTTTCAATCTTAATTTAAATGTGTTTTATTTCAATTTAAAGTTCTATCACTTTAAAGAAAACACCCGATACATACGAAGTGGGTATTTCACTCTGATTATACAGTCCTGACATTTCTGAGTATTTGTAGTCTACGACAGGTATGAGGTAAAAGCTTGATGGAAAAAGCACCAAGAGCTGCTCTTCGTAGCATAACTCCTGTCGTGCCCTTATCAAGAGAAGCAGCGAAAATAGTGCTAGAAGAACTTCGGAATGATTTATTACATTTGGATTAAGCGTAAAGAGAATTCCATACTCTCATGATGATAGAATGGAAAAGGTAGGTGTTAATAAACAGGTGAGATTCTCTACCTCTTAAATACATTTATACTTCTTTGTTATGAAGATATTTTTAATTTATGAAAGTGAATGTGGAATAGTACGGATACTAATATGTCTATTTTAAAACGAAAATGATATATATATATATATATATATATATATATATATATATATATATATATATATCTATATATATATATATATATGTATTCGGGATTGAGCACTAATCATTTTTCTGTACTAATACAAGAAATACACTTAAAAAAACAAATTGTAGAAATTACTGCGTTTTACTACCAATAAAAATATATATTTTTTTTTACACATTTCCCGAAACTCACAAGAGAATGTGTAAAATATATTTTTATTGGTAGTAAAACATAGTAATTTCTACAATTTGTTTTAATTATGATCAACCAAATACCAAATAGTAACGGTTGAAACAATTCAGTATCTGAAAAATACACTTTTTAGAAAGCATTAACTAAATTTTTTAATACGGACTAAAATTTCAATATTTTTAAATTGAGTCGAAAAAGTGAGCGTCTGTTTATCATCCGATGCAGTAAGTATACTTATATCAATTTGTTCTTTTATAAACTTCTCAATGAGAAAGTTTTTTTCCTCAGTTCTTCCAATACCAATGTAAGCAGGTTTCTATCTTTCACAGTGATGAAATCGTATTAGTTCTTCTTCAACCAGACATTTTGTGATATATTACAAAAATGTATCAACAAAAAATGATATTTTTGAGGCCTACAAGGTTCTTTGCTTTTAATATATGTATTTGTATTTTTGTTCAGATTAAATGAAAAATTCATAACAAGACTTTTTTTTTTGAATATTCGGCGAAAATTACCTCGTTTTTGGAATTTCGGTGGTCCTCATTTTCGTCTTATTTTTCAGTATAGAATTTATATCCGATCTCTAGGGAGTGAATTATGAGATACCGTGTATATCTTCCTCTCAGTATCATCATTTATTAGAAGTTTAACTAATTTCTGGTGAAATATACAAAGATTTGTACCGAGTCATTCAGAATTTTACACTGATATTTATTCACCGAAAATATTCAATTTCTGATAACTGGTATAATTTATAAGTATGAGAGCTGTTTGATTTCAATATTGTAATATTTTTCAAGAGTTAAATAAGATAATTGATTTTTGTGTAAATTTTAGAGGTGTGAAAAGAGGGAACGTTTCATTAGAGCATGCCTCAAAGTCACAACTGAAGACAAAATTTTTCAAATCAAATAGCAAAAATAAATCCAATGTTGATCCATACAGGACTTCAAAGATAATAATCTTAGATGCGGAATCTATCTGGGAAACACAATTGTTTAATTCAATGGTGTAAAGGAGAACAGTTGGCTCAAATTTCAGTATTCATTCATGTTGTTGACATACGAGTATGTTCCAGGATTTTTCAATGTATTTTCAAAACTGTATGAAAGACACTTTTCAAAACAATTCATACTTAACAAACCAAATGAAATTGTATTGATGAGTGTATTCCCTTCAGTTAAGCAAATGGATTGAAAAAATCTGGAACATATGTCAACAACATAAATAAATTTGGATGATTTTGTCGGTTAACGAAATTTTCTAAGAAATAGCGCACAAAAATAGTGGATTTATATAATTTTTATTTACTCAAAAATCTGAGATATGTTTCGATCGTTTTTCTCAACCATATTACTACATTAGAAATAAAAAATATTATTTGTAATTGGAAAAATAAAATGAGTAGTGGCTGGGATGAGGTACCTGTTTCTATTATGAAGTTGAGTGAAAAATATATTTCGAAACCATTGCATTCATTGTAAATTTATTCATCAAATCAGGTTTATTTCCGGATGATTTAAAGCTGACCTTGGTCAAACCAATTCCTAAAATTGGCTCACATACTTGCTATGAGAATTATAAGCCCATCAGTCTACTATCAAGATTTTCTTAAATCTTTGAAAAATGGCTCACCTACTTGCTATGAGAATGATAGGCCAATCAGTCTTCTATCAAGATTTCCTTAAATCTTGGAAAAATGGCTCACCTACTTGCTATGAGAATGATAGGCCCATCAGTCTACTATCAAGTTTTTCTTAAATCTTTGAAAAATGGCTCACCTACTTGCTATGAGAATGATAGGCCCATCAGTCTACTATCAAGGTTTTCTCAAATCTTTGAAAAATGTGTTTGTAGTAGAATCCTAGATTTTTTATTACAAGAAGCTTATTAGTAGATATGGAACCCTATTCCGTCGGGAAATATCTGGTGTAGGGATTGAGAATTTTATGACGATAATTTCCCTGTGTTTTTTTAGTGAATATGTGTAAATCAATAAATTATTATCATTATTATTCTGGTGGATATTAGTTGCACCTAAGCATGACATTTCAAGGTTTCCATTCTAAAAGTGTAGTTGTTACGATATTATCGAAAAAAAGTTGTGAATTCGTTAAATTATCTTCATTCTAAAAGAATGTTGTAATTGATAAAATTTCGGAATAATCAATCAATCCGCCTTTCCAACACAACATGTTAATTTATGACCGGTGCAGAATCATGTATGGAATTCGGATAACCGTAAACCCTCTCTTATATACTAATAGTTGAATATTTTTTTATTCATTAATAAGGTAAATAAATACACTTGGCTGAAGTTTCATAAAAGTTTAATTTACGCTGTTGACATATATTTTCTATTTTATATATTATTATATATTTATATTTATTTCGTGTTTCATCCCATTTTCAAAACTAAGGAGAATTTACTTAACATTACAATTTATATATTTTTTGGTCAACAGATGGAAATGAGGGGATTTTTTATTTGACGTTGTTAACAGTAAGGTATGCCTGTTGACGATATTTGTTTATTTTAAAAGGAACTTGACAGATATCAGCAATGGGGATAAATGAAATTCCAACTTATTTTTTGTTATCGCCAGATGTTTTTTATGAGGTGGAGAGATCTCCATATATTCGAGTAGGTCCAACTTTTTGTTCTTGTTACCTGAGTGTAGAATTTCGGTTTTACCGAAGTCTATGAAGTGGTTTTCTTTTATGGGCAGAAAAATCAGTACCTCTTTTATTTTACAATATAGAAATTTTATTAACGTCTACTCTTATGTTGATTGACCTAATTAATGAGCAGGGCACTCACTGCAAGCAATTCGTATATGCCACTTTCTTCTTCAATATTCAGACAATCTCTGTTTTTAACCAAAATTGTTCCCAGATTTTTCTTATTTGTACATATGGTGTGCAAATTTGGGCACTAATTTTTGGATAATAGTTGATACTGTAAAATTTTTCTCTATCATTTTCTTGAAGAAGCGGATATATAGATGATAGGGATTTTTTGAGCTGTTTTTTTAAAATTAATTTTTCTAATATATTTTCGTTATAACAGTCAGTTGATGCTAATGTTCTTACTCACGGTTATTACGAAAATATAAAAGATGAACTAATTTCCAAAAAAAAACATAAAATATTACTAGCATCCATATATCCCTCGTCTTCAAGAAAAATATAGAGAAAAATTTTACAGTATCAACTATTTTCGAAAAATTAGTGCCAAATTTGTAATAGACTCAGAAAAAGTAACATCAAGACCATATTAGTTAAGTACCGATAAGAAAAATCTAGGGTCAATTTTGATCAAAAACAAAGATTTTCTAAATATTAGATAATAAAGTGAGTGCACTGCTTTTTACATAAGTTTAACTGGTCGTTCAATCAACATTAGAGTGGACAAACATAAAATGTTTTACGACCAATAAAAATGTATATTACACATTTTCTTGTGACTCGAGTTTCGGGAAATTAACTATCCCATCATCAGAAAACTGAAGACCTAACAGTGGTACAGAGGTATTTGAACAAAAGTGATGAATATTTCAATAGATTCTCGGTAACACCTAATAATGGTACAGAGGTTTGCAAGCGGAACGTGATAAAAAAGCGGGTTAAAAAAGAGGGGCCTTCTAAAAGATATCGGAATGTCGGCAATCGACAAAGAAGGTTGTTAAACAGATGGTACCCATTTAAATATCTCAAAGAATTCTTGGGGTTACATGGGTCCGTATAGTCGTTCATTTTTTTTACATTATTTTGTTGTATATCTCAAATATTTGGATTTACATAGCTCCATACATTCATTCATTATTTTTCACATTATTTTAATTGTGAACGAATTTTAAAATTTCAATAAATAAGTTTTTTTTCTTTTGAATCTACAAGTAAAATTTTCTTAAGATTTTCTTTTGTCGAAAGGAATAACTGTTTTCTAAAGAATTAGTGGCAAAAGTTGAATTTTTGTTTACTTGCTGAATTCATTTTATGTTCGTTGGAAAAGGTTATATTTAAAAAATAACATCTGTTTAAAAACTTTTTTCAACGAACATAAAATGAATTCAATGAAAAATTCAACTTTTCCCACTCATTCTTTAGAAAACAGTAATTCCCTTCGACAAAAGAAAATCTCATGAAAATTTTACATGTAGATTCAAAAGAAAAGAAACTTGATTATTGAAATTTTCAAATTCGTTCACAATGAAAATAATGTAAAAAATAATGAATGAATGTATGGAGCTATGTAAATCCATATATTTGAGATATACAACAAAATAATGTAAAAATAATGAACGACTGTACGGAGCTATGTAACCCCAAAAATTATTATATTTGGGATATTTAAATGGGTACCATCTGGTTAACAACCTCCTTTGTCGATTGCCGACATTCCGATATCTGTTAGAAAGCCCCTCTTTTTTAACCGGGTTTTTCATCACGTTTCGCTTGTAAACCTCTGTACCATTATAAGATGTTACCGAGAATCTATTGAAATATTCAAAATTTTCATTACTTTTGTTTGAATACCTCTGTACCACTGTTAGGTCTTCAGTTGTCTGATGATGGGATAGTTAATTTCCCGAAACTCGAATCACAAAAAAATGTGTAATATATATTTTTATTGGTAGTAAAACATGGTAATTTCTACAATTTGTTTTAATTATGATCAACTACCAAATAGTAACGGCTGAAACAATTCAATATGTGAAAAATCTATACCGTAAAATAAAAAAACTACTGGTTTTTCTGCTCAATGCATAAAAGAAAACCACTTTATAGACTTTGGTAAAACCGAAATTCTACACTCAGGTAACAAAAGCAAAGCGTTGCACCTACTCGAACATCTGGAGATCTCTTCGGCTCATACAAAACATCTGGCGATAACAAATGATAATAATAATAATAAAGTTTATTTCATAAATAAACAGTTTAACCTGTATGTGATATCCACATAATTAAAGATTCTGAAAAAAATGCTCCATGAAAAACAATTTGAAAAAAAAAATAAACACAATGTCAGGAAAAATTTGAATTATCATTCATAAGTAGTATGATAAAATGGAATGTCATTCATCCCCATTGCTGAAATCAGTTAATAACAAGTTCCCTTCAAAATAAGCAAATATTAATGTTAACAACCTCAAATAAAAAAATCCTGTCACTTTCATCTGTTGTCCGAAAAATATAAAAATTGTAATGTTAAGTAAATACTACCTAGTATTGAAAATGGGTTAAAACCCGAAACATATATGTTAACCACAAAAATTTAACTTTTTTGGAGCTTGAGCCAAGTATATTTATTTATCTTATTAATATCTAAAATGTTTGATCACGTGTTTTGCTAGAAATCAATCTATTGAATCATTTTGTTCATTTTAATTCTACTTTTGTATGTATGTATTTATGGGTGATAAAAATAATAAACAATATTAGTATTATTATGTATAATGAATGTTTTCAAGACATTTATTCAGATTAAATCTGTAGAGATTCCGGAGAATTAATTCTATTATCTAATAATAATATACACTCTGTCAAGAAAGTACCGGGAATTATCGATTTAAATCTGGCGGGGCAATGAGGCAGGTAAACATTTTTTTCCTAGGTTGGTACCACTGTCCTTAATTACTATGCCAAGCTTGAGCGGGATCTGTCCACTAGTGTTTGCAACAGCTGATTAAATCAGTCGATGTCAGAGTACGTGCCGATTTTTACTATGGGTGATAACGTTGAGCAAAGAATTTGTTTAAAGTTTTGTGTTGCAAATGAATTTTCGTGTGCCGATGCATTGAAAATGTTGCAAAAGGCCTTTGGTGATAATGCTCTATCGAAAACTCCTGCATATCAGTGGTACAGAGCCTTCAAGGACGGACGCCCATCGACGGCTTCGATCGAAGATAACGTCGATAAAATTAAGGAAAGGGTGCTGGAAGACCGTCGTACCAGCTTGAGAGAGATAGCACATGATCTTAAGATATCCCACGAGTCCGCACGTACGATTTTGATTGATATTTTGGGCATGAGAAAGACCTGAATTTTCTTCAAAAACGTCATCGCGAACAGGTTGCTTCAGACATGCTGGATCGCTGTAATTCCGATTCTACATTCATGGAACGCATTATAACTGGTGATGAGACCTGGGTCTACGAGTACGATATGCAAACAAGCCAGCAATCATCGGAATGGGTGGCAAAAAATGAGCCGAAACTGAAAAAACCACGCCAAAGCCGCTCGAAAATGAAGGTGATGCTCATTGTTTTCTTCGATATCCGTAGCGTGGTGCACTACGAATTCGTTCCAGAGGGTCAGACGGTAAACAAGGAGTATTACCTAGGCGTTATGAAACGTTTGCGTGAGCGTATCCGTAAGAAGCGGCCAAATTTGTGGGCGAACAACTCATGGATTTTGCATGACGATAACGCGCCTTCTCACCGAGCTACGATTGTGACTGACTTTCTCGCCAAAAACTCAACAAACGTGCTTCAGCAACCACCGTATTCGCCGGATTTGGCTCCCTGCGACTTTTTCCTCTTCCCAAAACTAAAATTGCCCCTTCGTGGCACCCGTTTTGAGTCGATTGAAGCCATAAAACAAAATTCGGCGCGAGAGCTAAAGTCCATCCCGGAAAGCGCCTATAAAAAATGTTTCGATAATTGGAAGTGCCGTTGGCATAGATGTATTGGAGCAAATGGAGCCTATTTTGAAGGCGACCCAATAAATTTTGACGATTAAATGTAAAAATGTTGTTTTAATTGAAAATTCCCAGTACTTTCTTGACAGAGTAGTACTTATAATACTAATATACTTCTAATGTCATTATATCTATAAATTGAGAGAATTCAACAGATTACTTCCATCAACTTCAGATCAGATTCAAAAACAACACGACGCAATAATAGTCCGGTGCAAAAAAGCGTTCATTATCAGTTCATTGGATCTTCAGTCATAATGGGCCTCAAGAAACAAAAAAAATTGCATAGTCACGACCCGTCTCGTAATCCAAATCGGCATGAGCGGATTCCAAATCTATTCTACTCACTAATGAACTCTACATCACGATCCATAAAATCCATAACTCAATTAAAACGACCTTTTTCCTCAAACTGTTCCCGTCTGGATATAGCCAGCAAATAGGTCAAGTTCCCAACTTACACGAGTCGTTCTCAGACATGGCGCTTGCTGGATTAATTTACGATCCCCACTGTTTCTGATCCCGTATGTTGTACCATGTGTGATAGTCGGGAAGCTTTCTGTACCACATTGGCGTACTGGATTTGCCGTTCAGGGCACTTCTGCTTATGACTCAGTTTGTGAGAACTTTGTTGATGGGAGGTCTATTTTTATTGAATTTAATGAAAAGTTAATACTAATTTCGAGAGTATCGGGTGTTTTTTTTAGTGTGATAAAACTTTCGATAGGGATAACTGTGATTTGACAGAAGGAAGAAGCCATGTTGTTTTGACATTTCTGTTCAGTAAGCATTGACAAATTATCAAGGAAAGACTCACTCCGCAATAACCTTCACAAAAATTTTTAAAATTGATTTTCATAATCAGTGTTCTATTCGCCAAACTTACAGAGCACTTCGTGAAATTTATGGTTTACATAATCGTCCATCAGAGCAGCTTATTCGTCGAACTATCGATAGAATTCGGACAACATTTTCTCTACTCGATGCAACAGCAACAACAAGATAACACTGTACGTGCATCCACGTACAGTGGAAAATTTTGCACGAAGATCTTCGTTTACACCCATACAAGATCCAACTGGTTCAAGAACTAAAGCCACTTGACCATAATAAGCGTAGTTTGTTTGCTGATTGGGCCCTAGAACAGCTTGAAGTTGATCCACTTTTTTATCGTAAAATAGTGTTTAGTAATGAAGCTCCTTTCTGGTTGAACGGCTATGTAAAAAAGTAAAATTGCCATATATGGAGTGAAAACAATCCTCAAGAAGTTCTGCAGGTTCCATTGAATTCTGAGAAATGCACTGTATGGTGTGCTTTATACCCTGAAGGCATCATCAGTCCATATTTTTTTAAAATCGATGCTGGAGGAAATGTTACAGTGAATGGTGCTCGTAACAGATCGATGATCAATGATTATTTGTTTCAAAGCTTGAATAGTATCGACCCCAGTAGTGTTTTGGTTACAACAAGATAGTGCTACACCTCATGCTGCTACCGTAACAATTGATTTATTGGTAACATTATTCCGAGAAATGGTCCAATTAATTGGCCTCCGAGATTCGGCGACATAACTTCACTGGATTATTTTCTTTGGGGTTATGTCAAATCATTGGCTTATGCTGATAAACCAAAAACAATTGACGCTTTGGAAGTCAAAATAACTCGTGTTATTGATGAAATAAGGTCTGAATTACTCGAAAAAGTGGTGCAAAATTGGTCTGGTCGAATGCGATTCCTCATAGCTAGTCGTGATGGACATATGCCGAAAATTATTTTTAAAACATAAATGTCATAAAATTATCTTTCAAATGAAAAAAGATTTGGCTCCCATCTTATTTTAAATGTGTTTTATTTCAATTTAAAGTTCTATCACTTTGAAAAAACACTGGATACAAATTAGTTCTGTCTGTTTTCCAAATATGACTGTAAAAACATTAAGCTTTCGAATAGTAATAGCTGATTCACGCGGCTTTACGCAGATTGGACACCTACTAACATTAAGTTTGAATTGTTTTGAGTTTCATACAAAATAATTGCAGCGTTAAAGATAGATCTGGTTCGGAACACCCAAAAGAATTCGAAGACGATGAATTACAGACATTACTCGATGACTATGCGAGTCTAATGCAAGACGAGCTTACACTTTCGTTGGGGATGTCCCAACAAGTGGCGTGTGTCTATACGTTTGAAATCTGTGGGCCTGATTCAAAATCAAGGCAATTGGATTTCTTATCAATTGAAATTGATAGATCTTGAAATACTGCCTTGTCCGGCTAGTTATTGCCATCGACCTCAACATTAACACCAAAGCTCAACCTTCATGGAGCTATTTATTTGGTGGAATCAATGGGGCTTTGTATACACAGAGCTGCTAAAGCCTGGTGATTCCATCACGGATGATAGACACAGGCTGCATTTACTCCATTTGAACCGTGAATCACGAGAACGGCCAGATTATAAGGACAGACATGACTAAGTTATTCTTTTGGGTGACAATGCTCGGTGTTACGTTGCAAAAATTGTCAAAAAATAAAGGGTGACAAGAAAAATTTCGTATAACTTTTACTGTGTTGAACAAAAGTATTTAAGCGCAGCCAATAATTTTTATTCTATAAGATTCTCTACACTTTTTTGTACTAATATGTGAATGTTCAGTATGGTGTCACTATATTCTACAAAGTGTTAGAATGTCAAACAAACGTAGTGCAATTTTGGGGCTGTCTCGTCAAGCTAAGCGTCAATGCGGAATTGTACGTTTGCTCAATGTGCCTCGTCAAACCGTGTCCGATGCAATTTGCCGTTTCAAGGAGCTTGGCCCTGATGGTCGTCGTCCAGAAAGTGGTAGAAACCGCACTGTCAATACTACATTATAATCGCAACATCGTCCAGAAGCGAGTCAATTGGAATCCGAGGGTCTCCATGAGGAAAATAGCCCGTGAGACCGTTATCAACCGTGAATCCGTCCGTCAGATGTTCAAAACGGAGCTCAACCGTAAGCCATATGTGCTCCAAAAAGTTCAACTCCTCACGGATGGAAACAAGCGCGTATGACTCCAAAGGCGCCGCCAACTTCTACGTCTCGCTGACGAGCAGTAATGGGAGCGCATTCCCTTCACAGACGAGAAGTTTTTCACCGTAGAACCATCCCAAACGACAGAGTCTGTTCCGCAGAGGCTTTCGGTACGCCGGCCATCGTCGAACATCGTCAAAATCCGCAATGCATCATGGTCTAGGGCGGAATTTGCGCCAGAGGCAAAACACTCTTGATTTTCGAGTATCAAGGGGTCAAAATCAATCAAGCGGTCTACCGCTGCGACATTCTCGAGGCCGTTGTACTTCCGTGGGTCCAGCAGCACTTCGGCGACACGCATTCGACCTTTCAACAGGACTCCACTTCGACTCACAAAACGAAAATGACGCAAGAATGGCGTAAGACCCATTTTCCGGGTTTCATCACATCTGCAGAATGACAGACCTACTTGCCGGATCTCAACCCAATGGACTGCAGCGTGTGGTCAATTTTGGGCGTGTGCTAAACACCACAAAAGTTTAGAGTCGCTAAAGCAATGCCTGCGCAGGAAATGGGACCGATTAACGCCCGAAGAGCTACGGCCCATTGACGAAAATTTCAAGAAGCGTCTGCAGCTATGTATCGCCGCCAAAGGAAGCCACTTGGCAACCGCTTAAATATATCATCACCAAATGTTTATGTTATTACTATTCGTTGTTGTTTTGTTCAATTTGTTTCGTTTAATAAAGTTAAATTAGAAAGAGTTTGTCCGAGGTTTTTTCTGTCACCCTGTATTCAGAAATGACCAAATTGGATATCTAACCGCACCCGCCGTATTCACCGGACGTTGCTCCTTATGACTATTGGCTGTTTCGAAGGATGCAACAGGATTCGGCAGGTTACGACTTCACTTCTTTTGAAGAAATCGAAAATTGGCTACAAAATTAGAATTGTCCCATAAGACAAAAAGTTTTTCGAGACGAGATTCTGGAGTTGTCTGAGAGGTAATAGTCATGGACGATACTTTAATAAATTTATGAATTCATTATCTTTTGAAATAAAAGCATTGTTTGAACTAAAATAACGGACCGCATTACTTTGTACTCCCAATAGTCATTTTTATAATATTTAGAAACTAATAACGAGAGCCGAAAACAAAGTGAACGATGAGAAAACAAGAGAAGACAATGATTCTAAAACAACTGTGTATAGACAAATACGAAACCACGCGAAAAGGTCTTGTGCTTGGCTTTATCAAAATAAATAAAAATAATAATAAATGTCAAAACTGACAGAGTATACATACAGTATGGAAACTACTTCTGGAATAAAATTCTTTGTGCCCTTATGTCAGATAATAATAAAAACACCAAGACAAGTCAACATTCAAATTCAATGGTGCGTCTTCTAGCATAAATTTAAGTATTAAGACGGAATCGCACAAGTCCAGCATAGTCCGTCCTCTTAATTTTAAATATCCTGTATATTTCTGTATTTTTTAAAGCTACTTAACAACTAGATTTCAACTAATGCTTAGTCTTTTATGTATAGTACACGGTGAAATAATGAAATTGATATTTTATCACGCGTTAACTAATGGTATTTTTCAAATAACCTAAATACACATTTATGAAATTTATGAACTAACTATAGATTAAGTTGGGAAAATTTCTGAAATCAATTCTCGATAAGCTCATGGATTTTGGTTTTGTCAGCATTTTTTATCATGAATACCCAAAATACATATATCAACATATACCGATAAATAAAAAAAACTGCCAATAATATTGATTGTAATCAGTCGGATGTTGCGCTATTGAGATGTACATTGAAATAGTAAATTCCTAATTGAAAACGTTTTTCTTGTAGAAGTGATAATGATATATTTAACTAAGACTCACAAATTTAAAATTTTATGATGATAATTGCAGAAGTCAAGTTGAAGTGCAAACTTATTTAATCGTATCCTCATGTGTCTAATATTTCACAATGTACTGTATCTACAATTCATGCATAATTCAGAGAACTTGGACATGTCAAATCATCAAAAAGCAATTTTTGTTGAAGATACTGTGAAATTGGATAATTTATTAAGTGTTGCAGAGGATCGAACGACAAGTACATGTCAAATTGCCCGTCAAATAAATGTAAGTCATAAAACTGTCAAAAGGTGTCGCCACAAAGAAAGACTTCATATAAAATGACTTTCGTGAAGGAGCTAACAGAGGACTATCCAGATCATAGAATGCATTTGTTGGACATAATAATGAATAAACGTAACAGAAATGAAATAGGTGTTGGTACAATCCTTTTTCCTATTGAATCAACATTTACATTGAACGGGGAGGTAAACTGACAAAATTGTAGGTATTGGACGCGTGGAACACATGCAGAGACGAAGTTGTTCCTACGCTAGTCAATTTATTTCCTAATGCAATAGATCCAAGCCTACCGAATGAAAATGTCTGGTTCCAGCAGGATGAAGCACCACCCCATTATGCTTCAATAGTCAGAACTTACTTAAACGCAATCTTCCTCAGAGAATATGTACTATTGAGTGGCCAGCTAGACTCCAGACATTACGGCGTTCGTTCTTTTTCTGTGGGCTAATCTCAAAAACAAAGTTTATGCAACACAGCATCGCAGACTTCAAAGAAAGGATAAATATAGAAATGCGGAATATTTCAACTCAAACTTTAAGCAAAATTAGGAACGAGTTTTATAGAAGACTATGTTATTGCCAAGAACGAGGTGGAGAACATTTTGAGCATTCATTCATAATGTATTGAAATCATTAATAAGGAGTATGAGCTATGGCAATGGAAAGTTCTAGAAATCGAGACAGTGTAACATACATCTGTATAACAACTCTATACTCGAACAAACTCGACAAGGTGTTGTAGATCCGAGAGGCAAATTGAAGCCATGCGCACGTTTCGAACTGATTGGTTTTCTATTACCATAGCTCATACTCCTTATTAATGATTTTTGGTACAGATCAGCTGGATTGATTTATTATAATATGAATATGCTAATTTTTGAGCATGACGGCAATTTATGGTCTGATTTGAGCATGAGGAAAGTTTATTCTGCATTCGTAACGTGAAAATATCGAGAATACATTTCTTTACTTGAATTAACACGCAAAGGTATGTCTTGTATGTATTTTGCATACTCTAGATAATGTTAGTGTATTATTAATTTCTTAGAGTCTCTGTGTATGTATTTTGCATACTCTAGATGACGCTAGTGTATTAGTAATATCATTGGACTCTCTGTGTATAGCAAATATAGATACTGGACAGATTTGAATCACTACCATACTGCACTGACGAAAACCAATCAGTTTGAAACGTGCGCATGTTTGCGATTTGCCTCTGTGATCTACAAAAGCTTGTGGAACGTGTTTGAGTATAGAATTGTTATACAGATGTATGTTACACTGTCTCCATATCTAGAACTTTCTATTGCCATAGCTTAGAATACTCTATTTCTAAGGGAAAGTGATTGAGTGTTTGGAATACCAAGTAAATGAAACTCCTCTGACTGATCTTCAATTGGTCTTAGTAAGGCGAAAGCTATAGGCAGAGTATCTAGTCGAATAATCATACTCAATAGACAATCAAACTAAAACTTGTGCAGATAGTCAACTAGTACTTTATAATTAATATATGGAAAATTTGGTTCCTTCTTGAAGAGTTTCACTACGAATTGGTGTCTCGAATATTGATCGTAAGACTCAGCATGAAATGATTTTTTGGTCGGTTCGAAACGAAAGTGGAATTAACTTCAACAACAGCAAGCAACGCCTCTGGATTTTTATCATCCACTTTTCCAACATTTTCTATTAGATCCATCGTGTGCAAGTTTCCACGCGTTGTACCTTCAGCCTGACGTTCGGGGAGTTAAGCTTGATATGGACTGTTTCGCTTCTAGGATTATCGGCTTACCGATGTCTTAGAGTGAGGGTTGGCTGGGAGTTGGCTTCTATTTCTTATGGATGGAATGGCTCGTTTAGGATCTATCTCGTGTTTCCAGTAATCCCTGTTCTGATGTGTTTTGGGGAGTTGTAATTATAAGAGAATGATATTTTGATCAACTGAAGAAAACCACAGGTTTTTTAGGGTCTTCGGAAAATATTCTATTAACACAGTTACAGTAAAGTGAACATTTTGATGAAGTCATTCGTTTTTATATTTCAATTTTGGCAGCTTGCAGATTTCATATTCTTCTTTTAAATATTTGTAGCACACTCAATCCTCAAAATATGGCGATGGGTTTCATTTCATACTACGAGATACACTCCGTCGTAACTTGAGCTCTTCATTTTCTATGCTTTGAATTGAATAATGGGTATTCCAATAAGAGGTTCCATTTTGATATTGACAGCTCTCTAGATAGTGGGCTATTCAAAAGGAAACCTCTTATTGGAAAACCCTATATAAACTTAAATACAAGATAATATGTAATATTCCCGAGAATTAATTCATATTATACCTCATTTTGAAACATCCTGTTTGGAAAAACGGATTAAAAGTGAATATGTTCAATAAATCTTCATAATTATTATATGAAGCTTTAAAATTTGAAAAATAATTCATATCGAGAGAAGAACATAGAAATTACTTTGTTTAACAAACAAAATAAATCAGATGTTTCATATTTCCGTGAGTGTAATTTCGAAGTATTACTTCATCGTTATACGAGTGAAAACTTAGCAGAAGATAAAGAAGTTACATTTCTAATATGGAATAATTTTAAAATTAAACAACTTCATCTGCTGAAAGTTTCAAATCATAATGAAAATAATCTGAGTATAATGAAAGACCCCGCGGATCTATGTTAAACCAAAATATTAAATATATTTAAATAATCTGTTAACCAATTTATTTTATATTGTGTAATACTTGTTCATTAAAATTTCAGTTGAGAATAAACTTAATGGATTACCAATTATTAAATCTTTTTGACTAGTGTACACAAACGTCAATTTGAATTTGAAAAAATGTTGGTCAACACAATATAAAATAATTTTATAATTTCTCGAATAATAACCAGAATAACGTCATTTTTTGTGATGATTTTTCTGAAAGATTTAACTCTACCAACGAAACACTAGAAGAAACATAAGTAGAGGTTAATTCTTGATAGAAGGTATATAAAATTATTTAAATATTTTAATATTAGCCTTCTACATATTCAATTTCAAGAAATTATATTTAATGATTATAACTTCTGAAAATAAATTAAAATAATGTCATATAAGTACCACTTATATCAATTGACATATTAAATGAACATTCATTATAAGACATCCGAATGGTATAACAAAATCCAATGAATGAAAATTATTAACCAAAATCCTATAAATTAATTATTTTGAATAGACAAAACTTTGCTTCTGCTGATCAATCTTATGAAAAAAAAGTATCTTTCAAAAATGTCTAACATAATCTTAAGAATTTCATCATAAAACTATCTTACTTAGAATATTCAATATTATTGGATATCTAACTAAGTTACTTTATATAATATAAAAACTCAAGATATGTTTTTCAGTAATGGTTTACATATCTTGAGTTTTTATATAAAGTAACTTAGTTAGATATCCAATAATATTGAATATTCTAAGTAAGATAGCTTTATGATGAAAATTTTAAGATTATGTAAGACATTTTTGAAAGATATTTTTTTTTTCATAAGATTGATCAGCAGAAACAAAATTTTGTCTATTCAAAATATTTAATTCATAGGATTTTGGTTAATAATTTTTATTTATTGGATTTTGTTATACCATTCGGATGTATTATAATGAATGTTCATTTTATATGTCAATTGATATAAGTGGAACCTATATGACATTATTTTAATTTATTTATTTATTTTCAGAAGTTATAATCATTAAATATAATTTTTTGAAATTAAATATGTAGAAGGCTAATATTAAAATATTTAAATAACTAGAAGGGACGTTCTTAACATCCCATGCAACTAAGTTTTGCATTATAGGGTGTTGTTATATAACTATTTTTTGTACTTATTCTAATAGATTTTTCGAAGACTATTTGGCCGTGAATTTAGTATATTTTTCAAAAATATTTATGAGGTGTATGGTAAAATTGAGAGAAGGGGCTGTAAAATATGGCAATCCAAGTCTAATGGGTTATTCTTTTGTGTTTTATAAAAATAAGAAAGACACACATTATGTGAAACACTTTTAGGAAAATGATCAATCTTTTTCAAATAATACTGATGTTTTACAGGTTGAAAACAGAAATCTAGAATTGAGTTTATGGAAAATTTACGAAATGAATAAGCATAAACTTTTCTAAAAATTGCAAAACCTAAAAGGAACAAATCACATTTGTCAGGCTTTTATCCATTAACATCTGATATTTATTCAAAAATTGATATGGGCCAACCGAAAAACGTTTCGAAACCACAATAATGGAACATAAACGTTTCTTCCTCAATAGTTGTTTGGATTCTAGGTATGCGGAACATCTAATGAAGGAAGAACATGATTTTGACGAACTTTATGGGTTTTTACGTGATGAAAATAAGGGTCTAAAACTGAACCTGTTGTGAAGTATATAGAAAAAGGGCGGGCTGAGTGGCGCACAATGACTTTGACTTCATTGATTTTTCGATGTTGAGAGAAAAATTCTGGTAAACATCAACCTGTTGTGAATGATATGACAACCAACCATACAGGGTATCCCAACAAAAACTTGACCCCTCCCAGAAGTCAGAAACGAAGATTATAAAAAACAGGTCAACTTTGGTTTTCAGGAGGACGAATTTCCATCATAAGTTTGTTCCGAAAAAACCAACCCCATGAAGATGGCGTGAACTCCTAATATTTTTTGAATAGGGAAGAGATGTTGAGCGTTAATTAGTTTGAAAGTTATTTATGTTCTGTGCACAACCCAGTTAAAATTTCACTATTCAGTTCACTATTCACGAAATAAGGCAATTTGAACTTACCGTCAAAACGTTATGTTGAACAGACAGCCCAAACTCAAGAATCTAAGAGTTTTGAAGAATCCAAAAATAATTTTCGAGTTCTGTATTAAGGAGAAAGAATTCCTATGATGACATTGTTCCAAAAAAATCACCTGAGGGTGGCCACAACCCCCAATTTTTTTAATAGGAAAGATGGCGGATGTGTTTTAGTTAAAAAGCTTTTTTTGTTCGTTAAATATCCTAGTTGAAATTTTCAAATTCGATGATTTTTTAAACAATTATCAGAAGGGTGAATCAAACTGATTGACTTACCCTTCTGATAATGTTCAATATCAAATATTCGTTGTATTGGGACACCCTGTAGACATGAATTAAAGTAAGCTCTAAAATTTCAGGCGTCATAACTTTTTTATAAACGTATAAGTACAGATGAAGCATATAGTAAATTGTTACACTATTGATTCCGAAAATTAAGCTCATTCTTCTATTTTTCTGTTCAGAAATTTGCAAAACAGAAAGTTTTAATGAAATAATAAAAACGGCGTGTTTACTCAATAGAAGGCTTTTAGAACATCTTAAATATCACGTAGACTAATTCTGCTAATCTCACTACAAATTTTAATAAATAAAATTAATTTTCTCGAAAACTTTTTGAAATTAAATTAACTAAGGGCCTCAGAAAACACAGTTTCAATTTAATAGACATATGGAGTTAACAATTATTACACAGCATCAAAAGGAAAGAGTTCAAAGGAAATTTAGAATATTAATCGAAATTATCAAATAAATACTTGAATGATGCAGATATTTGTTTCATAACAGTAACATGGAAACCAAATTCCTCTTCAAAAATGAACAACATAACCTAAAGAATTTCTTCGAGAGCAACTCTCTTTGAAGAATTCCGTCAAGAAAACTCTTCAAAAAGATGCAGTACATCTTCAAAAAGGCTATTTGTAATTTCCGCCGATAATCCGCAGTCCCACTTCTTATCAAAAAAATAAAAATAATCAAGAAAAATTACAGGTCACCTGACAAACTTTATGTCCCATCAAAAACCAACATAAAAGATTAATGATTTTCTAAATCATTATGGCAAAGCATACGCATTTCCGTTCGTCCATAGAAATTACACAAAGGGAAGTTTTCTGAAATTTTTAATTTATCTAATTTAATTTTAAAAAGTTTCTGAGGTAAAATTTTCATAAAATTAAAATTCGTAGTGACGTTTGGCGAATTAATCTGTGTGATATTCAAGATATTAGAAACATTTTAATTTTTAAAAGGAAAGTTGCAAATTTCTCTACGAAATTTTACGGAGTTTTGTAATGATTCAATTTCATTCTCCTGTCACGTCTAATCTTATCACGTAACTCACCGTACGGATTTTTCATATCGCATATTTCGTTAGGTGCAATTTTCATCGTGCTCCAATCTTTCGTCTGAACTTGACCCATTTTCGACGTCCTACCGGCCCGATGAGTTCGAGCGGATTAGTTGCTCGTGCTAGCGATCAAGTTGACATATTTGGACAACTCAAGGTGAGCGCAACATCTGCTTGATGGCTCGGTTTCATTTGGTAAGGAAAAGCGACTTTGAGCGTCGCAGACGTGGCGATTTGTCGTACGATAAATCAGATGGTTGCGATACATCGTGAAGTATTCCCGTCAGCGCATTCAAGACTCATCTGAAGTAATCTTCATGGTTGAAATACCACCAGGAAGCTGCAGATAAGCAACTCTTTCTCTCTTGGCGGATGCAGAACCTCATCAAGAGATATTACATAGGGGAATTATTAGTATGCTGAATATTCAATTAATTTATTTATTTAGAGATTTAATAAAGGCAGTTTAATACCCAGTGTTCACAATTTCAAGAAAAGTGTCTTAATCTAAGAAAAAAATACACTAAAAGAAATATATTCAAATAAGAGAAATATAATACAAATTCAAAAATGAGTCAAATAAAGAAAAAATAGATATCACAGATATGGAAAGTGAAACAACTCTGCCCATAGCGATTCACAAAGTTATTCTCAAGATATTCTTCACGTTATTTCCACTTTGAAAGAAAACATCAATTTGATCTGATTACACTGATGGAGCATTTCTGTGGAGCGGAGAGATTTTGTCGCTGTTTGTGTACTCAACAGGCAAATAAAAAGTATCAGTGTCCAAATCTCCTTAATAGAGCATAATAGTATATTAAATAACAAGTTTAGGAAAGCAAAGTTTTACTAAATGAGTATAGCTTTTGAATAACCGCGAGCGAGTTACTTAAAAGCTATATGAGTTTAATAAAACTGGCTTTTTAGCGAGGCTTGTTCATATTATATTTTCGTATTTAGTGTTAATTGTAAACAAATAATCAAAGATATGAAAGCATTGCAAAGATACAAATTCAAAAAAATTCATAGTAGGTATATACCTGTAAAGAAGTTACATTTCTAATATGGAATAATTTTAAAATTAAACAACTTCATCTGCTGAAAGTTTCAAATCATAATGAAAATAATCTGAGTATAATGAAAGACCCCACGGATCTATGTTAAACCAAAATACTAAATATAGTTAAATAATCTGTTAACCAATTTATTTTATATTGTGTAATACTTGTTCATTAAAATTTCAGTGGAGAATAAACTTAATGGATTACTCATTATTAAATCTTTTTGACTAGTGTACACAAACGTCAATTTGAATTTGAAAAAATGTTGGTCAACACAATATAAAATAATTTTATAATTTCTCGAATAATAACCAGAACAACGTCATTTTTTGTGATGATTTTTCTGAAAGATTTAACTCTACTAACGAAACACTAGAAGAGACATAAGTAGAGGTTAATTCTTGATAGAAGGTATATAAAATTATTTAAATATTTTAATATTAGCCTTCTACATATTTAATGTCAAGAAATTATATTTAGTGATTATAACTTCTGAAAATAAATTAAAATAATGTCATATAAGTACCACTTATATCAATTGACATATAAAATGAACATTCATTATAAGACATCCGAATGGTATAACAAAATCCAATAAATGAAAATTAATAACCAAAATCCTATAAATTAAATATTTTGAATAGACAAAATTTTGCTTCTGCTGATCAATCTTATGAAAAAAAAAGTATCTTTCAAAAATGTCTAACATAATAAATAATTTGAAATAAGGTTATTCTGATTTACTTCTGAGTTACTTAAAAGCTATATGAGTTTAATAAAACTGGCTTTTTAACGAGGCTTGTTCATATTATATTTTCGTATTTAGTGTTAATTGTAAACAAATAATCATAGATATGAAAGCATTGCAAAGATAGAAATTCAAAAAAATTCATAGTAGGTATATACCTGTATAAAATTTCCGTAACCAAGTAACCTGATACGGTTTGTTTATTTACGTTACAACAGATAGCAAGTTTCATTTTTGTGGGTCGAAATGAGACTGAGCTGAATATTAATTATAAAAATGTGTTTTGCTACTGCCAACACTTCAGAAAATTGTTCTGAATACATTTTAAATGCCGCTCGGAAGCATATTCTAGTTAACTTTCTTTAAAACCCAAGGAAAATACGAGAAGGTATATGAAATATTTTGTAATTGAAGGATGACAAAAAATGCACTGAGATCCGAAGAATGTGTAATGCAATTTGTCATACACATTTCAGTGTTTTCGTACAATGTCTTTCATTATTTTAGGCAAAAGCTCTCAAGGCATCCAGTTTATGGAATACATATTCCATGTTGAAAGGTACTATAAAAGTAAAAGACAACGTGGATAGTTCACAATAGAAAAAGTTACATGCACTTTCGAAACGTCAAATTGGCACTTACGAAGTAGAGAAATCGAAGGTTTTGACTATGGAAAGCGTTATTATGTTAGGCTCCAGACGATAAGTTCTTATTAATGAAAGTGGTACTTGCCATTTCTTTAGTTAGATTTAACAAAAACACTTTTCAAATGCACTCACAGGTTATATTTATATTTATCAACTACATCTTGAAGGTTAGGAACAGAGAGAGAGAGGGAGAGAGTTATTGTATCTCGTCTATCCGTTAACCAATAAAAACATACATTCTGTGTTCTGATTGCAGAACTCTTATTCTTTATCATTTCTACATATATCAGACTTGTCACTTTAATATAAAATTATTTGGGAATTTATATTCATATAGTTTTAATGAAATTAATTAACATTGTATTTGAATTTATGTTCAAATGATTTTAGTTAATATAATTAATATTATATTTGCCTCTACATTACTCCCCTCCCAGGAGCTGCATATTTGGTTTAAATGGGACATGTCGGCGTGCAGAATTATGCTACTTGACTGTCATAGATATAGAGGACAGTGGGGAAATTTTGGTTATACCAAAACCAAGAAGAAACGTATATTTACCGTAGAATCAGAGCGTAACGGATATGAAATATATAATAAGTATTCACAGTTGAAACCCAAACAAGTAAAACACAATAGATTTTTCATATACTATAATCAAGATGTGCACAACACAACCAGTCGGCATCAACAGATTTGTAAAAATTCCTCAAAAAGTTGCAGAATACTGCCATGGCTGTAGGAGGAATTCTGCCACCTTTCTTGTTGATAGTGAAGCTGACAGTCAAACACTCAAAAATCATGGAGCATGGAAATCAGCTAGTGTGGCTGAAGGGGGTATTCGAGGAACGCAGTGCCAATAAGTTGATAATTTCAAAAAGAATATTTCATCAGCAACAACTAGTGGCACATCAAGATCATCCAGGAATGCAGATGGAGAATCATAGTAGTTTTCGGGAAGAACAAATAGAGTTGAATAAATTTGGTGTTCTGAAATTTTCAAATTTGAATAATTGTTAATTAATAAAGTGAATAAAAACAACTTGGCTAAAGTTTTACTGTTTATTTAATGTCTGTTGACATATATGTTTCGGGTTTTAGCCGATTTTCAAAACTGAAGAGATAAGACATAAATAGAGGTTAATACTTGATAGAAGGTGTATAAAATTATTTAAATATTTTATACACCTTCTATCAAGTATTTACCTCTATTCATGTTATTTTATTCATAATATATAATTATTTGGTTTCCTTAACATTCTTTAAAGAGAAGTCCTTGTGCTATAACAGAGGCCCTTAAATTGTCTTTCAATCTTTTAGATCAAGCGTAAACCACAGAGCTATTTATTTACGTGTAATAATAACCTTATATTACATTTAAATTTTTCAGCAGTTCATTTGCCAGATGTTTCTAAAGTATTGAAGGTGAGTAAATATTTGTTGTTGATTGATGTTATATTTTATTGAATATGAATTATTTGAATACTGACGAAGCCAAGTCTCTCTTAAAACTCGTTTTTCAGTAATGTTTTTACATATCTTGAGATTTTATACAAAGTAACTTAGTTAGATATCCAACAATATTGAATATTCTAAGTAAGATAGTTTTACGATGAAATTCTTAAGATCATGTTAAACATTTTTGAAAGATATTTGTTTTCATAATAGATTGATCAGCAGAAACAAAATTTTGTCTATTAAAAATATTTAATTTATAGAATTTTGGTTAACAATTTTTATTTATTGGATTTTGTTATATCATTTGGATGTCTTATAATGAATGTTTATTTTATATGTCGTTTGATATAAGTGGTACTCATCTGACATTATTTCAATTTAATTTCTGAAGTTATTGAATATAATTTTTTGAAATTAAATATGTAGAAGGCTAATATTAAAATATTTAAATAAAACTGAAGAGAACAAAACTTAAAATCCTATTTTTAATGGTATGGTAGATCACAGGTACAATTTTGAAGAATGTAAAAATACGGTGTTAGTTCGGTCCTAATCTGTTACAGATAAGGGAAATGGTGATAAATTGAATTGAAGTTATTCATTTGTGATAAACAAATTTCCAAACTTTCTGGAAGGCCCATTCTTCTGCTTCTATTACGTACGTGTAAAATCTCAGTTTTACTGAAATCTATGAAATGGTTGTTATTCAGACAATGTTCCGAAAATCCAGATGTTATTTTATTATGTAATATACTTTTTTTATATTCTTGTACCCTTATGTTTATAGATCGTCCTGTCTCAACTATGTAAAATGCAGGGCATTCATTACAATATAATTTGTTTATACATCTTTTTTCACACGTTTCACGAAAGTCTTTACCATTGACTAAGAATTAACCTAAATTTTTCTTATTTGTACCAATAATATTAAAATTATTCTGTTTTACTCTGTTGCAAATTTTTGTTGCTAATTTGAGGTATGAAATTTATGCTATGGAATTTTTTTTTCTTTGTCCTGAAGAATAGGGTAAAGAGAAGCTACAGCTTTTTAATGCTTTTTTTTAATCAGTTTATCGATTATGTAACCATTGTTCGATGCTAATGACTTCAAAACTTTAATTTCTTTGTTGAAGTTTTCTGTTGAGATAGGGTTTGCTAGTAACTTATGTACAAATGCGTGAAAAAGAGAGATTTTTAGTTTATGAAGGTAAGAACTGTAATTATGTATTAAAGAATCTGAGTACCTGGATTTTCTGAATATGTCAAATCAAAGGGAATTAATATTTCTTGTGATCTGAATATCTGAAAAATTTATTGATTTTTGGGAATTTTCGATTTCTATAGTGAATTTGACAGAATTGAAAAAACATATATGTCAACAGACATCAAATAAACAGTGAAACTCAAGCCAAGTTGTTTTTATTTGTCATTATAAAATAAAACACTTGTTTACATTTTCTACTTTATTTTTGGTATTGACGTACGTTTCGTATTCTGATGAAGTCTTTCTAGCAAAGACGAAACGTACGTCAATACCAAAAATAAAGTAGAAAATGTAAACAAGTGTTTTATTTTATAATGACAATTACAACTGATTTCTACCAAGCAACGGCCCAATCTATCATAAATTTGTTTTTATTTACATGATTAATTCAAAAATGTTTCACCAACTGATATTAGAAAGATCAATATCATTTAAATAATTGTACTTTTACTGAAAACAATGTTTCCAATGATAAAGAAACAATTTTCTGTCAAACTGTGGTTTATTGACAGTGACAGTACTATGCAGTAAAATGGTAGGTTTATGTGATATATGCCCCTTTATTAAACGATTTTGAATTTAGTAAAATAGCACATTATCAGTCAAAATGCGAAAAAAAAGTTTATTAGTAGCATTGAGTCCATGTGGTTGTTGAACAGTTTACGAATAAAATCGATATCACCCATTACACTGCGATTCTGAAGACTAATCATAATAATAAATATTTATAAGTGTCTGACATTATAGTTGTTGGGATCTCCTCGATATAGAAATAAATTGGATCTAAGACTCAAAAATCGAAGGAATATTTGCAGAACCTTCTCGAGTCGAGGTATGTTACATCATACTGAGGGTTCCAGATCACAAAAGCAAAATTCACTCTATTGAACACAAAACTGTAGCGTTTGTGCAGTTTTCTGACTGGAAAAATATCGACTCTGTCTCGACATAGCATTATAAGATGATCATGTGGACATCAAAGTTAAATTTGGAGTCCAGTATTATTCCAAGATCATGAATCACACGACTGAGGACAATATCAAAATCTATGAAGCTCGAGTCCTTTTTACGCGCTTGTTTTAGGGAATAGCGTGCTATCATTTGGCGCAAATCCCTGTAATTTTCTAATTTTGAGCCGGAAATGATCTCAAACGTCTAGGATAGACTCACTGATGAAAAGCTCGAGGTCAAAAGTATTTTTGTCCAGCTGGTCCGAAGTTCCGTAAAACTATAACTTTCTAAGGAAAATACTTGTAGCTTCGAAACTAATAATGCCATTACAGCCAAATTTGACATGTAGGCGCGAAATAATGGCAGGACAGATCACGCCAAATTCTGTGAGGATCGGACATCCTGGCGAACTACCCGAGCGATGTTAATTTTAGGTTTTTTGCACCGAATTGTATCTGGCGATTAAAAGTGGATCCATTACGATAATGTAAAACATCGGGCAACGTATCATTGACTTTCAAGCTGAATATGCATGGCAAGAAGATCATGCTGTATATTTGGTGAGACCAGCTGGGTATGGTGTACTATGATTTGGTACAATCGATCACAGGATCACAGACAGGTCTACTGACCACAATTGATGCGTTTGAGCTGCGAGAAAAACGCCCACAATACGCCCAGAGACACGACAATGCACGGCCACATATTGAGTCGCCCGTTAAAATGTTTTTAGAAACGCTTAATTGGGAAGCCTTGTCCTATCCTCCGTACAGTCCAGACACTGCTCCTTCTGACTACCACCTTTTCCGATCGATGCATTATGGCCTGGCTGATGAACACTTCTTCAATTACGATAAAGTCAAAAAATGGATCGATGCTTAGATAGCGGACAAAGAGCCGGCGTGTTTTCGCAATGGGATCCATTAATTGCCAGAAACATGGAAAACAGTAGTGGATAACAACTTTGAACTCTGAATGTATGACCAATCTTTCACAATAAAGCTTCATTATTCGAAAAAACCGCACGAATTTTGGCAAAATTATTAGAGTATAGGATGTTTTGTTCAATATATTATCTTTCTACTCTTTCTGGCCAATATATAACAATGCAGGTCAAAGTGAGTAGGATGCAGCATTTCAATTTGCTTTTAATTTTCATGATATATTCCGTTTCTTGAGAAGAAATAATTCTAAAATTGCAAAAAATGCTATTTATTCGACATTTTGATGACAGTACAAAAATTCTGTACTCTCAGACAATTTTTTGAATATTTTAATATTAACAGATATATTCTGTTAGCCTTCCACATATTTCATTTGAAAAATTATATTTAATATTATAATTTCAGGAATTAAATAAATGTCATATAAGCAGTGCTCATATCAAATACACATTCATTATAAGACATCCAAATGAGATAACAAAATCCAATAAATATAAATTGTTAACAGAAATCCCACAAATTAAATATTTTGAGTAGACAAAATTTTGTCTACTAGCTCTAATGAAAACAGCTATCTTTCAAAAATGTTTAACATAATCTTAAGAATTTCATCATAAAACTATCGTACTTAGAATATTCAATATTATTGGATATCTAAGTTACTTTTTAGAAAATCTCAAGATATGTAAGATCATTACTAAAAAGCAAGTTTTAAGAGAGACTTTGCTCATCAGTACTCAATCATATTCAATAAAATATAATATCAATCAACAAAAAATATTTACTTACCTTTAAAAGATCAGAAAGCGTCTTGGCAAAAGAATACTGAACATTTAAACTCCATTTAAAATTTTATTCTTTTGCCAAGACGCTTTCTCAATTGTTAAAGGTAAGTTAATATTTTTTGTTGATTTATATTATATTTTATTGAATATGATTGAGTACTCACGAGCAAAGTCTCCCTTAAAACTTGTTTTTTAGTAATGTTTTTACATATCTTGAGATTTTCTAAAAAGTAACTTAGTTAGATATCCAATAATATTGAATATTCTAAATAAGATAGTTTTATGATAAAATTCTTAAGATTATGTTAAACATTTTTGAAAAATGTCTGTTTTCATAAAAGGGATGAGCAGAAACAAAATTTTGTCTACTCAAAATATTTAATTTATATGATTTTTGTTAACAATGTTGGATTTTGTTATCTCATTTTGATGTCTTATAATGAATATTTATTTTATATGTCGTTTGATATGAACAGTGCTTAGATCACATTAATTTAATTCCTGAAGTTATACTTTTATTATAATAAATATAATTTTTTGAAATTTAAAATATTAAGGCTAACAGAATATATCTGTAAATATTGAAATATTTGAATAATTTTATATAACTTCTATAAACCTTCATTTATTTTACTTAGGGAATTAATACAAATCGTAGAAATTTTCAGAGAAAACGAAGGGTTAATAATCCCGCAAAACTTTTGGACCTAAAATAAGAGCTCTTCAACATTGTTTAATAGATGTATTCATCGCCAGTATCGATCATTTCACTAAAAATAGCTCACAAAGAACTTCAATAAAATGTGCGTAAAAGAACTTATTTGAAGTACGGAATTTGAAATTTCATGGAATATAATTCTAAAACTCTACAACAGTCATTAATATTAATTAAGAATAATAATGTCTCAAAAACACATAGGAAAGCATTTCATCTGCATTCGTATGGAATACTTTATTGAATAATTTCCTCTCTAGATTTCCTCAGTTTCAACCCTTACTGTAGTATCAGATAAAATCATATTTTCCTCCATATTATTTTCAACCAATGACAAGTACTTGCAGGGCTTTGATCAAAAAATAAGAGAAGTCGAAGAAGAGTACATATTAATGAATAGATTTCATTATTCGTTGTACTTCGTTATAATATCAACTTTCTCTATACCTGGCTTGAAATTGAAGGTACCACCAGTAGCTTCAAATACACGAGTATAGTTAGTACCACCCTAAATTTTTTATAACTTTCAATAAAATTTGAGTCATGATGATAAAAAAATCTGTCAGAAAGTTTAAATGAAAATTGAGAATATTACTCATTATAAAAAAAACTACAGATCATCTAAAAAATTTTGAATTTTTTATTGGCATAATTGTTTAATAATTGAACATGTCATGTTACTCAATTGAATTATTGTACGCCTAAAGCGAAATTTTTATGACGTACTTGATTCAGATGAAAATTACATCAGAACACCCGTTTTATTAATGATACCTGTTAAATCCTCAAGGGATTTCGAAAAATCCTGCAGAATTAAGGGTTTATCCTCGCTTTCAGTGGATTACAATGACCGACCAAAAATTCAGTGCGTACAGGAATCCGTAGTTCTTTCATATTTATGAAAAAAATCCAATGCCTTGGCTGCGTTACTCTTACATTTTGATTATATTCTTTTGTAACAGCAAATTATCCGAATTTGTTCAACAAATCTGTTACACTTCTGCTAAGGCATGTTTTTTCTAAATAGGAAAAACATGGTTAGTTCTGTACGAATTATATAAAATAAAAAAAATATTTTCTCAATTCATTAATTCATAACAGTTTTGTCAACAATGCTCAGACGACAATGCATCATTTCAGAACTGAAAATCATGCGAGATCTGAAAAAATTTCAATGTTTATATCGATTTTATGAATTTCATTAATTTTAATTTAATTCTTGTTCAAAATAACATTTATGTTTCTCTTAATGACATTATGTCGAACTTGTCTACAAAAATTTATGCCTTGGTGTGAAAATCCAAAGAAGACTACGAAAATGATAAAATAAATTATTCGAGATATAAGCCATTATACGTATTTCATGGCTGTTACCAATGTTCAGATAATCCTAACATTTAGAAATACATACAATAATAAAATTAGGAACGTTCAAGAAAAATTCTGAACAAGGACCCACATACTGTTACTATACACGTCTTTGAGCCTGGTAATAATTTTAGAATTGAAGCACAAAATTTCATTTAAAGGTCATCTGCAGGTATGTCACAAGTGACAAAAGCATCTGAATATTTTTTCTTGATAATTTCTGCGTAGATATGAAACATTTTCTATATCCCTCAAACGGTTTCAATGATCATAGAAAATATTTTTAATTCACGAAGAAATGTAGAGTTGAGATGCTTTTGTCACTTATGACATATCTGCTGATAATCTTAAAATTAAATCCGGTGTTTCAATTTCGAAGTTATTACCAGACACAGATACTTGTACCTATAGACAATATGTGGGTTTTGGTTATGAATTTTTTCTTGAATGGAATGTTCCTAACCTTATTATTGTGTTCAGTTCTAAATTTGAGGGCTATCTGAAGATTGGCAACAATCATGAAATACGTGCAATAGCCATTTATAACTTATCATTTTTATAGTGTTTTTTTGGCTTTCACACTGAGCAATAAATTGACGTATACACGTTTCATGAAATTTTATGAAAAATGTTTTTCAGAAATAGCAATTTTATATTAACATAATATATATTACGGATATATAAGCTGAAAATTTTTCAGATTTCTCAAACAAATTATCAATTATAAATTAGAGATTTTATCAAGTAGAGTCAAATGCACATCTCATGTAATTATATATTATTTTGATAAGTTCTGTTTCAGATAATAAATATCCTCTTCGAAATACCCAATTTTTACTTGAGAAATTCGTGAAGTAAAACTAGCTGTTCACGACTAAAGGTGGAGATGTTTATATACAAGCATAATCCAACACATTACAACATAAATCCTGTCGTCCATGGACCTTTTAGTTCAAGTTTCACCATCAAATATACGTTCCGAACGAGAAATCCATGAATGATAGCGTTCCTCATCGACCTTCTCTCAAGGAGATGCGCTATTCGGTCTAGATCTTATGAATGGAAAAGGTCCCTTTGATCAGTTAGTGCAAAAGCCGAAGAGACTGATTTGAACCTAGAATTTCAGTTTTACAGAACGAATGTTCAGTGTGTGTATCATCCTAGTATACTTTATCTATACTAGATGTGATTAATGAGACACCTGATTTCGAAATTACCGTAAGATGATTCAGGAAACCAAATGAAGCGAAAGTATACTTTTTCCTTGTAATGCAGCAAGGGCTCAATATTAAATTACTGGAATTATTTTGGTCCAATGTTTTCACAGAAATAAGTTACATATATTTAACATATTTATTTCTGCGCATTTGTTCCAGGGCACAGCGTGCTTTCGTTTTGCCCAAATATCTATAATTTTGAACAACTACATTGATTAAGGATCCTAGGTCAGAAATAATTTTGTCCGACCGGTTTATCCGTAAAAACGCTATCTTTCTAACAAAAAGCCTTAAAATTTTCAGGAAATGTCTAAATATCTCGATAAGTTCGTTAATGGGCAAGATTAGTCCATTAAATGCACAGTTATTTACCTTTAAAATTTCTTCATATTTTTTCCTATAATTTCGAAACTACAGATTTGATCGATCTGAAATTTGATATTTAAAAGTAGAATAACAACGCTCATATTCATACTTAACTTTATAAGGAACCTTTTAATAGAGATTCCAGAAAGGAAAATTTCATGAGACGCAAACTGAAATACTAAATAGTTTTTCAATGGGAACGCACCATTCTTAAATTGACATTACTCACGCATGGCAGCAATTGTTTACTTGTGACATTGACAGTTGTATTTGTTAATGTCTACCAAATAATCATGGAAGAGTACACACTCCAACAACGTTTACAAAAAATCCAAATTCATAATGACAAATCGCGATCGTTACTCTAACTTTACGTGCTTTGACTCCAATTTTTAGTAGTTATAATCTTCAGGATAAAAGAACAGTTGAAAATATTGTGAAGAAGTTTGAAACAAATTTTACACTTCACGATGTTACAGTGCCAGTGATGCAAAGAAATGCAAGAACTGAAGAGAATATTGCTACCGTACGTCCCAAATTTGTCAATTTCTCGACTTTCACAAGAACTAGGCATCTCCCAGACGTTTTTGTGGCGAATTTTAAGAAAATATCTTTCATTTACATCGACATAAATTTTTTTAATCCAAAAACCCAAACCAACAGATCATTATTGAAAAAAAATTCGATGATTCGATTATTTCAAAAAATGGACCGATAAATTATCCGGATCATCCCTACGATATAACTTCATTGGACTTCCTTCTTTGGGGTTACATTACGTCATTGATTTACAGCAATCATTCAGCAAATTTACACAATTTACAGATCAATAATGAACGAGTAATTGCTAACATACTACTTGATTCGTGTGAGAGAGTTATAAAAAATTGGGTTCAAAGACTTCATTTCTGCAAGCGTTTCCGACATTTAAACGATGATTTATTTCACAACTAATGGTATCCACCGAACTTTATAATGAAATGAAAATTTAAATAATGTCTTTTATTCAAAAAATCAAATGGGGCGCTGTTATTGAAAGACCCTTCATAACTTTCGAAGTGAAAGAGACAGAGATTCCAAACTCTTGAGAAAGATTTGAGGCCTGAGTATCGCCGATTTATTCATTGGAAAGAATTCTATGATTTCGCAGTTATTCACATTTGAAATGTTTTCTTATTTTTCTCGATCTTTTTCGAATTACAAAACCGATGGATCTGAAATATGGCCTTTGGAATGAAAATGGTGACGCACATGTTCGTGCAAAATTTTTTGTGGATTGCATAATTGGAAGATCCAAAACAAAAGCATCATTTTGTGAAAACGTTTTAATTTAATATCCTGGATTTTTGTTTTGTTAGCAGTAATGCGCGCATTCACCATTTAGCAAACAGGAACATGTGTACTAATGAAAGATGACCATTTAAGGTGCTTAGGACGAGGAATAAATGAAAACTTATGAAGCACCAACATGAATCAGCTACTTAATTAGTTGCAAATAAATTTTCCTGTTTTTCAATACATGATATGTGTAATTTATAAGGTTGAATTGTAAATCACGTACAGACTCACGCCTCTTTAAGAAATGTTTATACTGTAAATCCAGAGTCGATAGAAAGTTTTAATGAAAAATTCGTAAAATTATTTATAATACAACGGTTGTTAAAAAACAACGTTTCAATATTTAAGGAGCTTATTCTTGACCTCAAAATAAGTGAAAAGATTCATATAAACATTGGTCCGCAAATGATTCGTTTTGGAGATATGATCGATTATCGGTTTTCAAAATAATAACTACTAGCGCAAACAAATACGATAAATTGCAGAAGATATTCCAGTTATTTTTGACTTCTAGTGTTTTACAGAAGATGTTTCATTTCACATGCAGGAAGTACATCGTCGCATGAAGGAATTACGTACTCTTTCGAAAAGACCTGGTTGTGTTCGGATCGTTTGACAGGATAGTTTAATCTGATGTTGAAGCTCTTCGATGTTATTCATTGACGTTGCATACACCAACCTTTTCAAATAAAATAGAAAGGCTTTTTACTTGATAGAAGAAATATAACAAAATTTGAATATCAAAACAAATTGAAATATGTTTATCTTCTACAATTTTAATTTCCAAAAGAATTTTTTATTCAAAAACTTTTAGAATTAAATTAATGTCTAAAACAAGCACCGCTTACATTTAATAGACGTATATAATCAAAACTCAATATACAATGTCAAATGAAATAAATAACCCAGCAGATATACGAAAGTAATTAAAATTAATAAATAAATATATCTGCTGGGTTATTTATTTCATTTGACATTGTATATTGAGTTTTGATTATATACGTCTATTAAATGTAAGCGGTGCTTGTTTTAGACATTAATTTAATTCTAAAAGTTTTTGAATAAAAAATTCTTTTGGAAATTAAAATTGTAGAAGATAAACATATTTCAATTTGTTTTGATATTCAAACTTTTCAAATAACTCCAAATACCAGAGTCCAAAGGACTCAAATCGGGAGATCTAGCGGGCCATGGCACTGGGCCTCCTCGTCATATTCATCTTCTGGAAAATGTCCCTAAATTGTCCCTAATTGAAGTGTATAATGTGGGGGTGCTCCATCTTTTATAAACCTAATATTTATCCACTGATTGAAAGGTACCACCTCTAGAAAATCAGGCAAAGTATTTTAAAGGAAGTTTAGGTATGCAGAGGCGTGAGCGACATTTAGATGGCGTTCTCTAACATCCAAATTAAATTTTTCCTAAATATTCCATATAATATTTATAATAAAAATTTCATAAAATATCTTCCTGTCGTAGAAATTGTATGAATGAATTTTTCATATATCTGCAGCCGTACAGAAAATAAAAACTGACTATTTTCATATTGGCAGTCCACCTAAAAACGACCATGTAGAATTCCTGGAAGAAAACAGGTCGCCTTTATCTCTATCAACAAAACTACTTATTTCTCGAAGAATTCGCCCAGAACAGTTTTCAGAAATCCGATGCTAAGTTTACGGTAATTTGAAATTATAAGTTCGTATCACAAAAATTTCATTATACTCGTAAATTTTCAATACTTATATATTTGAATGCGTTCAGTTCCATTGATTTATGGATTTTGAATTCTCAAAATGAGATTATTTTTTTTATAGACTCTGAAGGGAAATATTTTCATTCAATAGAAAATCTGCAAACAATAGTTGATGTCCAAAGTGGAATATTTTTGAGGTAAACCATTCCAGATAAATTGTTCATCTGAAGTCTCTTTAGAATACCCGAACACGCTGTTTGGAAACTATTATTTCCTACAAAAATTTCTCTACATTTTAATGTTTGAACAATTATTTCGTCACATTATAACTGCATCAGGTGTACATATATTAATACTAATTTGACCCTGCAAACAGATTCCCCACAGATTACGAATATATAGACTAATCAACATACGTATTCCTCAAGAAAATTCTGATAAGATATACAATTTCAGCAAACAAATAGTAACGTATTTCACCCTCAAATTATCAATGATAGAATTTCTATTCACCAAATACAAAGGGGCAAAAGAACTGGCGTAATATTTTGAAACAATGAAACTTTTAAGGCAAGAAAATATGTTCCATTGACTCATACAGTAAAAAAAAAGTGAAAAAGCTACTAGGTAGCTGAAGAGAAAAGTATAATATTGGGTACAAAATTAATAATTCAACGAAAAAATCATGTAATGATTTATACCAACAAGATATCGGGATTTATGAGATAACCTGTGTTACTGGAAATATCGACCAAAGAGTAAGAACAAGAATTTGGAAACCCAAAAAACTTATATTGAGGATGAAGAAAATTTGACCTGTGTAAATAATTTTTTAAGCAAAGTATGCAATTATATTACCATTTTTAAATATTTGAATATTGAAAAATGAATTAGGCTGTTTCAGTAACAGTCTAATGGTTGTCGAAATACTCTTTCTTTTTATCATTTGTTGTCATAGTATTCGAAGTATTCGAAAATATCGTTTTGCATTGTATAATATAATACGTATCAATTTCCAATGATGAATTCATGGTACGACGAAATAGTTTATGTTAAATAAAAAAAATAGTGAAAATTAGAAGTAAGTTTTTTTTCAAATTAAAAATTAATTTTCATCAAGTGAGTACCGCAACATTCGAATACCAGAGTTTCTTATTACCTTCTGTTGTTGTCCTAGTGTTAGTGTACTAGCTGAACGTGAATAATAATTAATAAAGTGTGAAAATATTGTACATTTTATCATTTATTCAATTGAAAATTTTCATGTTTCCGATCAGAATTTTATAGATTAATCCTTATTAAATTGAACAATTCTTTTCACATTTGAATTTGCGCTCATTTTGGTTCGCGAATCTTATGACTAAATATCCACAATTGAGGTTTTATTCTCAGTAACATTTTTCTGGGTAGCGTTCACTTCCTGTTGTTGAGAACTCAAATATGAGATGAGTCTACAGTATTTATTTATTGTTGTTATTGATAAGATCTATTTCCATTAGTTCCTTATGAACTTAGAAGCGGTTTTAAATCCTATTTGATATTATTAACACATATCGTGTGTATATCATTTTTGGTAACACTGATTCATTCTTCCTATATGCTGCTTGATGATGATCATTTTTCTCTTTACAGAATTTCTATAAAAGGAACAACACAGCTGAGAGAATAATTCCTGGAAGTCACTATGTAGAGAAAACTCAAGAGTGCGAAAAGAACTTTGCAAGAATATAGGTCACGGATAATAACCAGGGTATATTTGAATCATAATTCATTTTTCTGAATCTATTATTCTTCAATTTTACTTCATGATAGTCCATTTCAAATGAATTAAGAAAAATTTATTTGCTTACTATAACTTTTTTTATATCCAGTTTGAAAATTTTGTTACACTACATAACCGAGGTCACTATATTTATACCATGAGAAAATAATATTAGAAAATGGTTTATCCATGCCATGTATTGAATCTCGAAATTTATTCATACTAATCTTGAATAGATGCATACTCCGGCATTGAAAAACACGTAAGTATATATTGATTTTCTTTTAATTTCTATTATAGGGTTCCAATTAATTTCTGTTAAGTTAGAAGATGATTAGCCATTTTTGGCATGAAAATATAAAAAGATGCACCAACGTCAAATATTTCAAATTCTTGATAATTCATAAAAATGCTTATCACTGGATGAATGCTCAAGAAAATTGCACAAACTATTAATAAGCATACATTAGAAGATGAAAGTTGTTAACTGAAATAAAAGTATCAGAAAAAAGGAATCAAATAAAAATTCCATATTCAAAAAACATTTACCGTGAACGAACAAAAATCCAAGAGTCAGACGATCACTTCAACACCAAGGGATACTCGAAATACACAATTAAAATCAGGTATAAACGTCAAACTTACAATTCCAAAAAACGTCTAAAACCGGAAATTTGTGGACACCAAATCGACGCACATGCTGCGCGGTCCCTTTGATCGCAGTGAGCTGACGTCTCAGTTGCTTACAACCACAGAGTAGCGCGCGAACTGACGGAAACTGACAAGTGGACGCATTTCACATACGCTCCCCACCACGGGACGCTCCTTCGACCCCTTGTTGCTAAGGGCGACGCCGCGCGTCTGCGTCGCGACGTGCCTTTGAAGAACTTCGTCCTTTCTGGCGGCCACCGTAGAATTGGCAGAAAGCGTATTTCATTTTATACCCAATTACACATGCCACACGCTGGAAAATGCGCTTGTTAAATAATTACTCATTCGAAGGTGCAAAGAAAGCAAATCTCCACTTTGTGTCCCTTCGTTTCAGTTTGAATAAACAATGTGAAATGGGTTATGATGAAACGCGCTTTGGAACTACCAGTTTTTTACGTAGCTTCTGCTTTTGTCACTGCGAACCTTCTTCTGATTAATCGTTCCGAATAAGAAACAATAAATCAAATGAACTAAATTTTTATCAAAATATACTACTCTGTCAAGAAAGTACCGGGAATTTTCAATTAAAACAACATTTTTACATTTAATCGTCAAAATTTATTGGGTCGCCTTCAAAATAGGCTCCATTTGCTCCAATACATCTATGCCAACGGCACTTCCAATTATCGAAACATTTTTATAGGCGCTTTCCGGGATGGACTTTAGCTCTCGCGCCGAATTTTGTTTTATGGCTTCAATCGACTCAAAACGGGTGCCACGAAGGGACAATTTTAGTTTTGGGAAGAGGAAAAAGTCGCAGGGAGCCCAATCCGGCGAATACGGTGGTTGCTGAAGCACGTTTGTTGAGTTTTTGGCGAGAAAGTCAGTCACAATCGTAGCTCGGTGAGAAGGCGCGTTATCGTCATGCAAAATCCATGAGTTGTTCGCCCACAAATTTGGCCGCTTCTTACGGATACGCTCACGCAAACGTTTCATAACGCCTAGGTAATACTCCTTGTTTACCGTCTGACTCTCTGGAACGAATTCGTAGTGCACCACGCCACGGATATCGAAGAAAACAATGAGCATCACCTTCATTTTCGAGCGGCTTTGGCGTGGTTTTTTCGGTTTCGACTCATTTTTTGCCCCCCATTTCGATTATTGCTGGCTTGTTTGCATATCGTACTCGTAGACCCAGGTCTCATCACCAGTTATAATGCGTTCCATGAATGTAGAATCGGAATTACAGCGATCCAGCATGTCTGAAGCAACCTGTTCGCGATGACGTTTTTGAAGAAAATTCAGGTCTTTCGGTACGAGTCGTGCGGCCACCTTTCTCATGCCCAAAATATCAATCAAAATCGTACGTGCGGACTCGTGGGATATCTTAAGATCATGTGCTATCTCTCTCAAGCTGGTACGGCGGTTTTCCAGCACCCTTTCCTTAATTTTATCGACGTTATCTTCGATCGAAGCCGTCGATGGGCGACCACTTCACGACCGTCCTTGAAGGCCCTGTACCACTGATATGCACGAGTTTTCGATAGAGCATTATCACCAAAGGCCTTTTGCAACATTTTCAATGCATCGGCACACGAAAATTCATTTGCAACACAAAACTTTAAACAAATTCTTTGCTCAACGTAATCACCCATAGTAAAAATCGGCCCGCACTCTGACATCGACTGACTTAATCAGCTGTTGCAAACACACTAGTTGACAGATGCCGCTCAAGCTTGGCATAGTAATTAAGGACAGTGGTACCAACCTAGGAAAAAAAATTTTTACCTGCCTCATTGCTCTGCCAGATTTAAATCGATAATTCCCGGTACTTTATTGACAGAATGTACTTAGCAACATCCAGATAACACCAACCTGTAATAATAAATCGTAATAATAATAACTTATTAAAAGTTTTCAATATACATATGTAGAAATATAACTGTTATTTTTAGGGAAAACAACGGATACATGTTGAACCGTCATGGCGGGCGGTTCAGCATCGGATACTAATGAGAGGAAATGTCGATTTTGTTCAAAATTTGCTGGTTCGAGTGATATAAAGTGTAAGGCTGAAGGCTGTGACATTGTTGTTCATAATAAGTGCTTAGATGTTATTTGGCAGGATCATTTTTGTGGACCAAAATAATTTTCTCTGTCGAAGTTGTACCGAGTCGAAGGAAAATATCAGTGATTCATGTTCTAATACTGATTGCATAGTTCTGAAGAAAGAAGCTGTTTGACTCGTGAGAAAGTTCTTCTGGAAAAGTATGTATCTGAACTAGAATTCACAAATAATATTCTGAAAACTTCGAAAGATATCCATCGTGAAAATGCTTCAAGGTCACCTATAAATCAGCTACACACGGGTATGGATGAGTCAGAGCGACCGACGTATGCATCAGCTGTTAAAAAGGATCGGGATTCCCATGTGCTATTAGTGAAGACAAATGATAAAAATGTAAACAATACTGGGATCGAAAATGAAATTAAATCGATAGTCAATCCGTCTTCTGCTCACGCACTTGTTTTGGGAACTAGGAGACTTAAGGATGGAATAATGATATCTTGTAGCGACAATAATTTTCTAGAAAAAATGAGATCGCTTATTAATGAGGAAATGAAGGGTGCATACAATGTTACTGTCCCAAAGAAGTTGAGGCCTCGAATTATGGTTTATGGCGTTGATTCACACACGGTAAGCCAGCCTAATTTTCAAGAAAATATAATCCATACCAACAATTAGAACTGCTCCGTTGATGATATAAAGTTCATTACCAAAATTGAATACAAAAATGGCTTCAATGTTGTACTTAAGGTGGCTTCTTTTCTATTCAGGGACATTGTCAAGGAGGGATTTCTTTATCTGGGTTGGTCTAGGTGCCCCATCAGGGAACATTTTAGTTTAATAAGGTGTTTTAAATGCTGGAAGTTCGGCCATTTCCGCCGTGAATGTAAGAGTGATTGTGAAGTATGTCCCAAATGCTCAGGTCTTCATGACATAAAGAATTGTGAATCCAGCGATCTATGCTGTGTAAACTGCAAGTTTATCAAATCAAAGTTCAAAGCAGCTTACGATGTAGGCCACAACGCTAACAGCTATAAATGTGGTTACTTTTTGTCTCATATAGATAAATTGAAGTCTAGAATTGCTTATGCAGAGTAGATCTAATAAGTATTTAAAAATTGCCCATTTTAATGTCTGCTCTTTATTTCGTAAAGATGAATTTTTTAATCGTTTATCTGCTGAAAGTGTTGACATTATTTTTTTAAATTTATGATTGATTGGGCCGTTGCTTGGTAGAAATCAGTTGTAATTGTCATTATAAAATAAAACACTTGTTTACATTTTCTACTTTATTTTTGGTATTGACGTACGTTTCGTCTTTGCTAGAAAGACTTCATCAGAATACGAAGTAACAGTTGTTGTACAATGAATTTATAAGATTTTTTACAGAAGGTGTACATGTGTTTTTAATTGTTCGTCGGGTTGGTTTTCTCAAAGAATATTCCCTTCAGAATCGTGTTCACTCGATCCCTTGTAAATATTGAATAGGGGGGTGTAATAAAAATCTATTTGTTCATTTACTAGGTTATTGCTGTTTTTATGTTTATTTATTTCGTAAATTTCCCATAAGTTCAATTTTAGACCTCTATTTTCAACATGTAGAATTTCTATTTCTTTTGTGAAAGAATGGTTATTTTCAAGAAGGTGTTTAGCATAATGTGAATCTTTTTTATTTTTATCGAAACTTCTTTTATGTTCGGTTAGGCGTGTACCGAAATTTCTACCTGTTCTACCAATATAAATCTTTGGGCAATCTGGGCAAGTGAGTTTGTATACACCTGATAATTGAAGTTTATCCATACTGTTTTTATTGTTTTTGATGTATTTGCTAATAGGATTGTTTGTCTTGAAAGAGACTTTAATATTTTCTTTTTTGAGTAGGTTTTTTAGTTGAATACTAATGTTTCCGAGATATGTGAGGCTAACGTATTTGTGTTCAGATAGATCAGATGTTACTGGATAAATTTCTTTTATTGTGTTTTTGTGTATACGTTGGTTAATTAAATTATCTATTAGAGATGTATTATATCCATTGTTGTAAGCTATTTGTTTAATTATACATTTTTCTTTTTGGAAATTGACTTGGTTTAGTGGAATGTTCAATAAACGGTATATCATACTATGGAGAGCTGCTAGTTTGTGTTGGAATGGATGAAAAGAATTACGGTGTATAATGGTATCTGTTTGTGATGGTTTATGATAAATTGCGAAGTTATGTTTATTGTTTTCTCTAGTTATCGTGAGGTCAAGAAAGTTGATGGATTCATTATGTTCTATTTCTGAAGTGAAAACTATTTTTGGGTGGAGATTATTTATAAAATTCTCAAATGTTGATATTTGTCTGTTAGTATCTACGAAACATGCAATTATATCATCCACATACTTATACCAATAAAGGATGTATTTTTTGAACGGATGTTTATGAATTTTGTTTTCTAGGAAATCCATGAAGATTTCCGCGAGTAAAGAGCTTAGTGGATTTCCCATGATTAAACCTTTTCGCTAGTATATAAAGTATTGTTAAATTTGAAGAAATTTTGGTTTATACAAATATTTAATAAGTGTATTATTTCTGATTTTATGACGGGGTTTACTTTGTTATAATTTAAAAGTTCTTCTATCAGTTTTAATGTTTCCATTGGGGGGACACTAGGAAAAAGGTTTTTAACATCCCACGAAATCAATTTTGCATTGTTAGGTAAAGTTATATCTTTAATTTTCTTAGTTAGTTCTGCTGAGTTTTTTATGGAATATTTAGATGAAAATTTGGTGTGTTTTTTTATTATTTCAATGAGGTGTCTAGATAATTTGAAGGCCGGTGCTGTACAGTATGGAACTACGGGTCTGATGGGATAATTTTCTTTATGTAATTTAATGAAAGAGTATAATTCTGGTGGTTGGGGATTACTATTAATCAATCTATATTTTTCTCTATCTGTTATAATGACTTGTGTATCTTTTAATGCATTTTTTATGGCTTTTTGAAACTTTTGAGTTGGGTCTTTGTTTAAGATGTTATATTTGGCAGAATTAATAAAATTTTCGGTTTTCTCAATGTAATCTGTCTTGTTTATTGCAATGATTGAATTGCCTTTATCGGCTTTAGTGAAAATTAGAGAGTTTGTTTTGGTTTTTGTTTTGATTGATTTGAGTGTGGAAAGGTTTCTGTTTATAGGTGTTTGGGGATTGAAAGATTTTATTATATCAGTTGCGGCAAATTTTGTTTGATTATTACAGTTTTTTAAAGCTAATTCTGTTTCTATAATTAATGTGTCGATATTTTGTTTATTTTTAATTACCATATTATGTTTAAAGCCTTTATTTAGGAGTGATATTTCTTTTGTGTTAAACTGAGTTGTGGATAATAAAAACAGTATGGATAAACTTCAATTATCAGGTGTATACAAACTCACTTGCCCAGATTGCCCAAAGATTTATATTGGTAGAACAGGTAGAAATTTCGGTACACGCCTAACCGAACATAAAAGAAGTTTCGATAAAAATAAAAAAGATTCACATTATGCTAAACACCTTCTTGAAAATAACCATTCTTTCACAAAAGAAATAGAAATTCTACATGTTGAAAATAGAGGTCTAAAATTGAACTTATGGAAAATTTACGAAATAAATAAACATAAAAACAGCAATAACCTAGTAAATGAACAAATAGATTTTTATTACACCCCTCTATTCAATATTTACAAGGGATCGAGTGAACACGATTCTGAAGGGAATATTCTTTGAGAAAACCAACCCGACGAACAATTAAAAACACATGTACACCTTCTGTAAAAAATCTTATAAATTCATTGTACAACAACTGTTACTTCGTATTCTGATGAAGTCTTTCTAGCAAAGACGAAACGTACGTCAATACCAAAAATAAAGTAGAAAATGTAAACAAGTGTTTTATTTCATAATGACAATTATTTTTTTAACTGAAACGTGGCTGAACCAATATATTTCGGAAGAAAGTATTTCTATTTCAGATTTCCGGATTTTTCGAGGTGATCGTGTCGGACGTGTTGGGGGAGGAGTTGGTTTTTATACAAGGGATTCACTATCATCAAGTAGAATTTTCGTTGACTTTGACCCGCCCGATGGCGTGGAACATATTTGGATTGAGCTAAGGCTTGGTGGGGATACTATTCTGTTAGGTTGTATTTACAGAACATTCGCGTGTAATGCCTCAAGTTTCGTCTGCTATTTGGATGATTTTTTGTCCATGGTATCCGCAAGTTATTCACATATAATTCTTGCGCGGGACATTAACGAGAATCAATTAGTTGAGAATATGAGAATTTCTGACTGCGTGGAATCTTATGGTCTGAAATAGCTGATTAATGAGCCAACACGCATAACTTCGACATCTCAGACTTTACTGGATGTGATTTGCTCCAGCAGACCCGAAATGGTGATTGATTCTGGTAATATTGATCATTCAATATCTGATCACAGGGGTGTCTTTTGCAGGATAAATTTAAAGAGAAAAATAAATACCCCGCAGATTATTCGTTATCGTGATTTTCGTTGGTTTGCCCTTCAGGACTTTTTATTGGACCTTTCTAGTGCGTCATTTGATTGAATCTTTTATGTTAGTGATATTGATTTAAAGATCTCGATTTTTTGTCAATGCCTGACTGATATATTTGACAAGCATGCCCCTTACGTTGAATCGAGAGTTACTGAAATATTTTCCCCGTGGATAACTCCTACCATAAAAAGCATGATGAAGTTGAGAAATGCTGCTCTATCTAGATATAAGCTTACGAAGAACTTAGCTGATTACAGTTATTATACTCGTCTGCGAAATGTTATTAGTTCTGCTGTGCGAAGGGAGAAATGCAGTTTCATGTCCCAGGCCAAATCTCGGGGTTCCGGATTTTTTTGTAAATCCTTCAGGACATTGCATCCTTGTTCACAGAATTTTTTGCCTGAACGCTTTTCTAGCCCTCATGAATTCAATGTCTATTTTCGGTCGGTTTTTAGTCCTTCCAATTCTTGCCCGGAGAGAACCAGTTATTATACCTCGAACAGATTTGATGCAAATAAAAAATAAACTATGGATTAACGGTATTTTACCCTTGCCTTGAGTCCGTGCAGAGGTGTAGACTACAGAAAATGTAGAATTCATGCTGCCGGTTTGTTTTCGGTTTAAGGAAATATGACAGTGAAATAAGGGACGGAATTAACAGCTTTGGATGGCTTAGGGTGGAAAATGTTTTCCGGCTCCACCTGACGACTATGGTTCATCAAATTTTACGTTCTTGTCTTCCACCGTATTTGAGGGAAAAGCTAATTTTTAGACGCGATGTTCATTGTGTAGACGTTAGGCATGGTTATAGGCTCATGTTGCCAAGATTTGGTTCAGCCATGTTTCAGCGCTCCTTCACCTTCAATGCGGTGAAGTTACATAATGAATTTTTAATTTCGTGTGAAGGCATTTCTTTGGGCTCACTGAGAAAAATTTTGAAGTCAAAATTCTTGACGAGCCAATTATAAATTAGCATAATTTTGTGAAGATGAAATATGTTTTGTTTACTCACAATGTAATTGATTGATTAATGTAATTTTTTTTCGCTTATTTTTGTTTCTATCCTTTTGTTTTTTTTTCTTTCCTTTTTGTTTTTTTTTTAGGGTTGAGTGGAGTAGCTTTAAGCTGAACTTCGCCCTATGTTTATATATTGTAAATGTATGAATGAAGGCACTATTATTATTATTATTAACTTTGTAACTTCTTTGTTCTATGTCTAAGATTTTAACCTGAAAGTATCATATGTCATATTTAGTTAGCTGTTAGAAATGTGAATTGAGAAACCCGAAGAAATAGCATTGTTTTTGATTTCTTCTAGGTTAGTAAGCTATTTTTCATTACTTTTTATTTCTTTGTATGTTATTTTTTATTTTGTGTATGTTATTCTGGTATATTTTAAACTAAAGAAAATAAATTCTTCCAGAATCATGACATGAAATCGTCATTTCCTTCAAATATAGAAATAAGAATTGATTACATTCTTATACTATGTAAATCAAAAACGTAAGCTATAATGACGACATTCATGAAAATTTGCATCGCTTTGGAAGCATCCAATACTGATAATAAGAAAGAAGAAAAATACATACAAATTCAAATGGATCCAAACTACAGGAACGGAAAATAAATATTATGAAATACCAGAGGACAAACAGGATATATCTGACCATCATTAACTTTTGGCTCTACCGAAAGTAAAGAATATCTTGAAATCGATTGAAGTAAGAGGTTCATTTCCTTAACTCCGGAATTGAAAGAAATATATTTTGATTCCGAAGAAGATGTGAAGTTTAAGAATGAATATTTACCACTGATTTATTCACCCGCATACGTGAGAACAGTATTTGGACAAGAATCACCAAAACCACAGGATACTCTCAAGAAAAAGCAAGGATTTCAAGAGGATAAAGGAGGATTTTGTGCATAATAATTTTGATGGTAAGAGTGTTTCAGTGAATTTATGGTTAGAAAAACTCCAGACGGAAAGTGAAGTAGAAGAAGATAGAGACAAAATTTTGATTTTACGGTTGTTTCTGGATGGAATAGCGAAAGAATGGTTTGATTCGAAATTAATTACATTAGGTTTAGACAAAAGTTTTCAAATATGGAAAGAAACCTGCTTAGAGAGTTTTTGTGAAACGAGTTGGCATAAATATAGAGAGGCCTATTCATTTAGGTACATAGGAGGAAGTTTAGTTGACTACGCTTTTAGGAAAGAAAATATGTTGTTAGATCTCCGAAATAATTTTCCAATTAACATATTATTAGGAGTACAAATAAGTTTCAGCCTTTTTATTGTAGATGGCGCGGCACAGAGTTTCAGTTGGCTTTCGCAGATGATAACCGGTTCAAAAAATAGTTTGGACATTCAAGAACAACATAACCTATTAATATCATTGATTTTATAATTATAATTATATAATTTTTATAAGTTGAAAATGTCAAAACTTGAGCCAAGTAAGCGTCATTTGCGGGAAATATTAGTTTACTTCTTTAATTTAAAGAAATCTGCTGCTGAGGCGCATCAATTGCTCGTAGAAGCATATGGTGAGGGTGCTTTGAGTGAGAGAACGTGTCGAGAGTGGTTTCAAAAGTTTAAAAACGGTGATTTCGACGTAAAGACAAAATTTACGAGGATGCAGAATTGGAGGAATTATTGTAGGAAGATTCATCTCAAACACAAAAAGACCATGCTCTAACATTAGAAGTCACTCAGCAAGCTTTCTTCTATAATAAATATTTTATATGTGTTAAAAAACGGCGGAAACTTATTTGTACTCCTAATAATTGATTCAATTGTGACAAGTTTGCCAAATATTTTACAAGATGGAATTGATCAAATGTAACAACTTTCGAGAAATTATTGGGTAGTTGCGAAAGCTAGAAATTTCAAAAAAATATGACAACGATCGAAATGAAGAAAATCATAGAATGATGAATAAATCTGCCGAACAAATTCCTTCCTATTCACAAACAAACAGAAAACCAGTTAAAAAGGATACATGCTCAATTTGTGAGAAGAATGGTTTTTCAGGTAGATTTCATCCGCAGACTTTATGTCGGCTAAGGAATAAATCCAATAATTTTGAACAAAAGAACGTACCCGGTAACATAAAAGCTGTAAACAATGTTGGGGTACAGGATGAATTGAATCAGGCCATTTTAAACCAACAAAAAACTAGGACTGCTGCCATTGACGAGATTGAAGGTGTTTATAAATAAGAATGAATTATGTGGAATTTATGATTCGGGCTCAATTGTTAGTCTTCTGAATTCCAAAGTAGCAGAAAAGTTATGACTACGCATTCAAGATAATAGAAAAACATTCGAAACAGTACTGACTGTTTTGAATGTTTTTCTATTATCTTGAATGCGTAGTCAGCCACTGGGCTGGGCAAAATTTTCAGGAAAAATTATTACAAAAATGAGAATCAATAATATCAAAAAAGAAGTTGTACTTTTTGTAGTTAATGAGAAAAATTTCGAGTATGATATTCTACTACTAGATTCCATTTCCAATTTTTAGTTAAAACAAGATTTCGATTTGAATATTTATCAAAGATTAGATATAACTGAAGAGAGAAAGATCGATTGTCCATAATAATAATAACAATGATTACATCACCAATTTCAATGAAGGAATACCAAAAGAACTTTCGAAGCAGAATTAGACCATTTGGGAACGAATCAAAGAAATAAAATTGAAGTTTTCATAAATAAATATGACCGTATTTTTGCAAAACACAAGTTTGATATTGGTCAGGTGCAAAATAATAAATCACATTTAAAACTTTCAGAACACAAATTCATAGCAAAAACACAGTACAGATGTTCAATGGAGGATCAAAAAGAGATAGAATTCCAAATGGGAAGATTTTTGAAATCGAATCTGATTGAGGAGTCCTCCTCACCTTTTGAATCACCTTAGCATATAAGAGAGATGAAGGGTCTAAAACCAGATTATGTGTCGATTTTCGTGAAATCAATAAATTAATTTTTCCCGAACCACAGCCTTTCCCATTAATTAATGAAATCTTACCCAAGACCCGAAATGCAAAATTCTTCACTACATTAGATGTAAATTCTCCCTTTTGGTCGATTCCTATTCGTATCAAAGATATATATATATATATATATATATATATATATATATATATATATATATATAAGACTGCTTTTGTGACACAGAATGGTCACTGCCAATGTAAATGTTTACCTTTTGGACTTAAAACATCCCCGGCCATATTTCAACGTATATTGATTAATATTATCAGAAAATATAACCTGAATTTATTCTGCCTAAATTATATAGATAATATTCTAATATTTTCTTCAACATTTGACCAACATATAGAACATTTGGATAGTCTCTTGAAAGCAATATGTATGGATTCAGACTTAAATTTATAAAATGTAATTTTGCAGAAGAAGAAATCATATATTTAGGACATATTGTAGGACACAATACAGTACGACCTATAAATAACAATTTAATTTCCATTAGGAATTTTTCTTCACCAAATACTCGGAAGAAGATAAGACAATTTTTGGGTAAAGTTAATTTTTATCACAAATATATAAAAGATTTAGCTGGATTATTAGAACCGTTGCATAATTTACCGAGAAAAGATGTTAAATTTAATTGGTCATTGCCTTGTCAGGAAGCTTTCAATAGGGTTAAGGACATCTTTTATTCTGAGCTAATTCTTGCAATTTTCGACCCAAGTGCCATGTATTCAAGGAGTAGGAGCTGTTCTTAAACAAAAACAGATTAATGGTGAAATGAAACCCGTAGCGTATAAATATCAGAAGAACAAGAAAGCAATATTCCTAGAATGTCTGGCAATTAAAAAGGCAATTAAATTTGGGAAATATTGGCTAATAGGACATAAATTTATTGTTGTTACTGACCATAAGCCATTAGAAGGGATAGAATTTCGTACAAGACCAGATGAAGAACTGGGTGACATGATGAATTTTCTGTCACAATTCGATTTTGAGATTAGATATGAACCAGAAAAAGGAAATGTAGAAGCAGATTGCCTTTCTTGAAACCCAGTTCTGGAAGAAACGGAGAATATGGACGAATGTATAAGAACGGTTAATTTGGTGGAATTAAATGAAATAAAATAGTGATCGACAGGAATAGGAAACATTATGATTTAAAAATTGAAGACTATATTTACGTTGAAAATATATCAAAATTGAATAGAAAAAAACTTGATGAAATGAGAATAGGACCTTTTCCAATAGTGAAAAAAATTTCTAACACTATATATGAGATAGATATTGGAATTAAAAGAAAGGAAAATAACTATTTTCATGTAACTAAGTTGCTATACATGTAATGAGGGGTGCACATTTTGTGTGGGGGGATGTAAAAATAAAACTGTTATTTTTAGGGAAAACAACTTTGTAACTTTTATGTTCTATGTTCTATGATCTATATGTTCTATATCTAAGATTCTAACCTAAAATTATCATATGATATATTTAGTCAGCTGTTAGAAATGTGAATTGAAAAACCCAAAGAAATACCATTGTTTTTGATTTCCTTTTTTGAACCCTATTTTAATCGAAACTTATTCTTTGTCGTTGGAATAGACTTCAAAATGTTTTTCTATTCATTCCTAGAAGGTGAATAATAAATTCCTTATAACTGAAATTTATTCAACTTATTATTATAATTCTTTTCTCTAAGGGGGGAAACATGTGTTTCATTTGTAATGGCTATTATAAAAAATTTCTACCAAGCATTTTCCAAATAAATGGATTTTTTTATTAGTTTGAGTCAAATACTTACTTAACATAAATGGAGGTTAATTATTGAAGGTATATAAAATTATTTAAATATTTTAGTATTAGCCTTCTACATATTTAATTTCAAAAAATTATATTTAATAAGTATAACTTCTGAAAATAAATTAAAATAATGTCATATAAGTACCACTTATCAAATGACATATAAAACAAACATTCACCTTAAGGCATCCAAATGGTATAACAAAATCCAATGAATAAAAATTGTTAACCAAAATCCCATAAATTAAATATTTTGAATAGATGAAATTTTGTTTCTGCTGATCAATCTTATGAAAACAAATATCTTTCAAACATATCTAACATAATCTTAAGAATTTCATCATAAAACTATCTTACTTAGAATATTCAATATTATGGGATATCTAACTAAGTTACTTTATATAAAAACTCAAGATATGTAAAAACATTACTGAAAAACAAGTTTTAATAGAGACTTTGCTTCGTCAGTATTCAAATAATTCATATTCAATAAAATATAACATCAATCAACAACAAATATTTACTCACCCTTCAACAATATTGAATATTCTGGGTAAGATAGTTTTATGATGAAATTCTTAAGATTATGTTGGACATTTTTTAAAGATATTTGTTTTCATAAGATTGATCAGCAGAAACAAAATTTTGTCTATTCAAAATATTCATAGGATTTTGGTTAACAATTTTTCTTTATTGGATTTTGTTATACCATTTGGATGTCTTATAATGAAAGTTTATTTTATATGTCATCTGATATAAGTGATACTTATATGACATTATTTTAATTTATTTTCAGAAGTTATAATTATTAAATATAATTTTTTGAAATTGAATATGTAGAAGGCTAATATTAAAATATTTAAATAATTAAATAATAAATACCTACTTATTTATTGTTGGTTTTAGTTCAATATTTTCAATTAATTCCATTTAGTTTTGGTTCATCTCGAGCTTTTCCTTTCTACCAGAAGTCAAGAACACTATGAATAATTCAACTCCTATTCCTTTTGTAATAAAGAATATTTACCCAACCTTCTCATTATAAAACTAACCCTTACAACTTGGAGTTTTGCTATTGAAAGACACGTGTTGAGGGAAATGAAACAATGAACACGTGTCACAGTTTTGGATTTACATCATCAACTGAGGCGGATTATCTCCATTTGGAAGGTTTACCGCACAAGCATGGATATTCCACTCTACTAATTCTTCACAATGAGAAAACATTTCCCAGTTTCTGTGCATCTGCAGGAGAATTCAATGAAATCGGTTTCTGTAAAACGCCCTACCTCTGGAAATCAGGAAACCCTGTCGTTCCACGAGGGACTAGTATCATTAGAGAGCTGAGTAAAGTATTAGACACAGATATATAGTTTTTCAAATTCGTCTAATAAATGTGAAAAAATCAAAGCTTATCAATCATCACGTGATACATCAAATATTGCGGGCGATTAAATAATGCTTTCAATTCTCGGGATATTCAGAGATATATGATACATTAAGTAGGGGTAAGTTGGTGGATACCCTCATTAAGTTGGAGGCTTTCGAGATGTGGACCTATCGTAGAATTCTTAAGATATCCCATACAACAATAGACAAACTAATAATATAGATAGCCAACTAAGACAAAATTCTTGAAACGTTTCGTTAGTTCGAAAAGACTGATACAGGCATCGCTGATGTCGCCTGCGTCAACACGACGCTCATGCCCAACTGCCATAAACAAAATCAAATCAAAACTTATCAATATTGCGGCCATTGTGAGTAGAATGAATGTGTAAAATATCCGAATATCTGTGACAAATGCATATAAAGGGTCTTTCATTAACAGCCCCCCATTTTGTTTTGTAAATAGAACACATTATTTATTTGAAAATTATTGAAAATTTTATTTTGTTATAAAGTAAAATGGATACTATTAGTTATAGAATAACCATTTGAATGTCTACCACGGAAACGCGGGCAGAAATGATGTCGTTGAACCCAATTTTCCATGACTCTCACACAAATCAGGTCGTATATTAGCAATTACTCGTTCAATATTGATCTGTAAATCGTCTAAACTTGCTGGATGATTGCTGTAAATCGTTGACTTAATGTAACCCCAAAAAAAGAAGTTCAATGGAGTTGAATCGCTGAGAATCATTTTCTTATGAAAATCTTCATCATTTCCGATTTTTTCTAAGCACTAATTACTGAATACGCGACGCTTTAAATGATCTGTTGGTTTCAGTTCTTCGGTTAAAATAATTATGTTTGGGTGCAAACCAAGGTCTTTTCTTAAAACTCGCCACAAAGACGTCAGGGAGATGCCTAGTTCTTGTGAACGTCGAGAAATAGATAAATTTTGGTCTTCACGAAGACTTCCGCGTAAGGTAGCAATATTCTCTTCACTTCTTGCATTTATTTGTGTCACTGGTATTGTAACATCATGAAGTGTAAAATTTGTTTCAAACTTCTTCACTAAACGTTCAACTGTTCTTCTTTTCAGACGATTACAACGACCAAAAATTGGAGTTAAAGTACGTAAAGTTAGAGTAACAGATCGCGATTTTTCACAATAAATTTATATTATTTGTAAAAGTGTAGGAATTTGTACCTTTTCATGATTAAATGGTAAACATTGACAAATACAATTGTGGATGTCACAAATAAACAGCGGCTGCCATGCGTGAGTTATGTCAATTTAAAAATGGTGCGTTTCTAATTGAAAGACCCTTTAAATAGCAGACAGGTATTCCCAATTCTTTCATTTAAAATTGTTTTTGAAATTCTACTCGTGAAACAGTTATATATAGATTATATGGTGTACAGATGTGGAGTATCCGGTTGTAAAGTCAACCTAGGCATCAACGAGGCATCATTTATGGAGAAGATGTGTTGACAGTACGTCCACCAGAACTGGTTTGCAAAATTTTAATCCGGCAATTTTGATGTCGAAAATGTACCACTTTCTGGAAGGCCGGTTGAAGCTGATAAAGATATGATAAAAGCATTAGTTGATGCAAAATATGAATAACAACAATAAGGTCGGTGAAAGGTTAAACTTATCGAATTTAACTGTTTATAACCATTTGAAATGCCTGGGTTTAACCTCAAAGCGAGATATATGGGTTTCCCATGTTTTCACGTAGAGAAATTTGTGTGGTCGCGTTGAAGTCTGTGGTTCGCTTCTCAAACGTGACGACAATGATCAATTTTTGAAGCGCATCATCACTGGGAACATCAATGGGTTGTATATAACAATGTCAAATGCAAGAGTTCATGGATCAAAAAAGATGAACCGGCTTAAAGCATTTCGAAAGCCAATATCCATCAAAAAATGTGGTGCTGTCTGTTTGGTGGAATTTCAAGGAAACCGTTTTTTTTTCGAGCTTTTATCGGATAACATAACACTTAATTAGGAAGTCTACTGACATCAACTGGACAAATTGAATGATGCACTGCAACAGAAAAGGCCAGAATGAATCACCAGAAAAGGTGTAGTGTTCCACCAAGATAATGCGAGACCTCATACAAGTTTTGTCACTCGCAAAAGCTTTTGTAGCTTTAATGGGATACACTGGCACACCCACCATATTCTCCAGGTCTGGTGGCTTCGGATTATTATTTGTTTCGGTCATTGCGAAATTTTTTGTACGGCAAAACCGTCACTTCTAATGGAGAGGTCAAAAATCACCTGGATCTGTTTTTTGCCAGCAAAAACCAAAAATTTTATGATCGTGGAATCATGATACTACCATGAAGAAGGCAAAACGTGTTGGAAGAGAATGGCCAATATGTAATTCAATAAAATATTTAGTCATTATACGAAAATTGTCTTTCATTTTCCCAGAGAAAAACGAAATTACTTTCCAAACAATTTCAACTCTTATTATTAGAATCTTCATTTCACATTATAAATTATAAGCATATTTATTTTATATCATCAACTCTGACCACATGAATTCAAATGGGATAATTAATTGATAATATTTGCTTAATTTGTACCAATAGTCGATTGTTATAGGTATATACATAAAATATTTGAAGCTCACAAATATTTTTGAGAAAAAAAATTTAGCCAGTCTATATTTTGTTGTGTTAAATACAGAAATGTAAATAAGTGATTTTATTTAAATTTTTTCCTTAAAATACCCTACACACATGATGAGAGTTCGAGTCGGTTCAAAAATTGAAGTGAACCAGCTAATAAGCTATTCACTCAATTTAAACCTGATCGAGCTCTAAACCGATGTCTACATTTTGTTAAATATGATTAGGACACCATTTGAATTTGAATATGAATTTGATGATTTGTTACACATGCTCAGTAGGGAAGATGGACATCTACGGTATATTGTTTATTTATGCATACAATAACTTTAGTATTTTTTCTAAGCCCAGGTATAAGGATATCACTATTCATCACATATCGGAACTTTCTATTAACCAAAAAAATGGCAGCCTATCACAATATGAGCCAAAGATTGGTTAACGTACCTCTGAATCGCGATGACTTTGTAACGTTAAAAAACGCTCCACAGATTATAATTTCAATCGCTTAAAAAATGCTCCAATAATGTGATTAAACTTAGACTATCAAGAAGTTTGGAGTATCCGCAATGAAAGTCGACGCTGTTATCGCATCGCTATAGAGTTGCATTGTTTTCAAGAAGCTTAGAATTTCCCAGATTCCTTCATTTCGTATTGTGAGGTTACACGAAAACACATTGTGATCTTTTTATCGAATTAACGTACCTAATTCATGAAAATTGTGGAATGTTGAGTTTTTATTGTTCCTTATAAGACGTCTAATCAGAAGGCGGTAAATAATACGTAGATCCCGATCAATATTTTCTGCATTTATGAATGCCAATTATTATTTTTGGTTTATTTCATTATCTCCAATCAGAATATTGACAGTTTAGATTCCTCCCACCCATCGCCTATATGTGAACCTCACGAAAGCTCTTGATACTGTTGGCCACAAGAAGTTGTTGGATACTCTGTACGATGTGGGAATAAGGAGGACGACTCACGATCTGTTAAGGAGTTACCTGGTTGATAGGAAGCAAAAAATTAAAATCGATGATATTCTCGGTAAAGAAAGAATATATCATGTGGTGTACCTCAGGGAACCGTATTGGGACCAATTCTGTTTAACACCTAAATCAATAATTTATTTCAATTAGATGCCAATTCCAAGATTATCAGTTTTTTCGACGATACTGTGTTATTCCTTGAGGATGAAAGCTGGTTTGATTTGAAGTGTGAACTCGAAAACGACATATATAAGCTGAAAACATTTTTTGATCACAGACTCCTGTCAATAAACCTTCAAAACAGCTTCTACGTGCCGTTTAGCAGCTGCAACATTTCTTTGCCATCGTTTAAGTTGTCCGTCAGCAATATGGGAGAGTCATCAAACCCACAAATAAGATCAGGTACCTTGATAGCCATTTCAGGTGGAACTACCACATAGAATATGTAGTAAAGAAGTTGAGGTATATATTGTATAAGTACAAGAGAATCAAAAACATCCTTAATTACAAGCAGAGGATAACTGTGTACAGAAGTTCAGTAGAGACACATCTAAACTATGGAATTATTGGCTGGGGTGGAGTGTCTAGGGCACACCTTCAATATCTTGAGGTAATACAGAAACGTTTCCTCAGAATCTTTCTAAAAAGGAGTTATAATTATTCCAGTGACTTACTTTATTCTGATCCGGACAGTTTGATCCCAGACAGATATATTTCGTGAATGTCGCAATCCTTCAATATGTAAATAGAGGTGAATTGACCGTTTTGAGACATGGTTATGGAACTCGGCACATTTTACGAAGTATGAATAAAACTGTTGGACAAATGAATCATTACTACTTGGGTCCAAAAGTTTTCAATTTTGTTCCAATCGAGATACGATCGAGACCTATACTTCGCCATTTCAAGAGAGCAGTCCAAGACTTTATGGAGGAAACTCCCCGTAGAACAATTATAAAACTGATAGAGAAATTAGTGTTGGACTTTCCTATTTTTGTGATGTTGTGGATTTTTTTTAACCTATTGAATGATATTGCTAATTTGTTTGATGATTTGATATTTTTCACATATATTATTTATCTGCAATGTTGCTGATTTCAACGTGTTAACGCGTCCTTGAATTTATTTATATTGTTTATTTTATTTATATTACACTCAAACACAAGCAGTCCTTCTGCTTCGTGAGTATTTTCCAGTTCACTGCCTACTAAATATGTTTGTTCACCTTGTATATTGCTCTGTATTGTGGATAACTCAGTGAATATATTATTATTATTCGCATGGGTCACACAGGTTAATATGTTTCTTTATATGATATTATGCATTTAATTTCACTTCTCATGTTCCTGATCGAATAACGTGCCCTTATTCTTGTGTTCTGGATATTTCATCTCATGTTTATTACCTTGTGTCACTGAGAGTGAGATCACGTGTTACAGGCACTATCTTATAGATTTGAAATTTACAGTTTTAGTACCGAAGAACTTTGTACCGGAGATCTTAGTACCGGAGATCTTAGTTCCGAACCATCTCAGGTCATTTGGAACAGATTAAAACTAAAAACCTACTGATTATATGAAGAATAGTAATTATCCTTGGAGAAAGCACTATCACTCCGATACCTTGAAAAACAATATTCCGGGAGAAACTCAAAGATAAGTCCTTATGTTAATCTCGGGCCTCAAGCTAACTGTTAAGCTTTATAATATTGTAAATAAGAGTCACTATTTTAATTGTAAAGTTGAACTAAATAGGTAGGGAGTAAGAATTCGCATTTTCACTATCGAGCTGACAATTTGGGATTCATTTATTTATCTCGTGAATCTCAAACTATATTCTTGGCCAGATAAATTAAGATGATGAGGCCCATTTGCCGAAGACCACCACTGAGCCAACGACTGTAGTCTTGGCCTTCCAAAGGAAACGGCCCGAACACGTATGTACTGGTAACACTTCCTGACCAAAGAAGAGTACTAGTGCGTCAATAGCTGAAGCCACATCACGACCAGGATTGATGAAACACAGGGACATAGTGCTATGTCAACAAATTTTTGCTAAGATTGTTTATTTGTAGATATAGTAGCTTCGTTCAAATTTTTTCACTTACCATAAGTTACTCAGGAGAGACTGAAGAGATCGGTATTCTCTACGGATCATACGAGTGATGTAATCCCTCATAGATTATATAAATTACATCACGGGATTTAGCCACCTATTTCTGTGTCGAATATTCTGTGGCACTGTTACTTGACGTATGTGCTCGGTGACAATAACAAAGAAAACGACGCTCTTATGGCGTCCCCATTGTACTTTGAAGCGGAGAGAGGAATGTTCTTGAAAAAAAACCTCCTGAGCGACTTTAAAAACACTCGAGATAGTAGCACTTATAACACTCCTCCTTGATAACCCTTAGGAGGTAAACTTCTTTTAAATACTTCTGATTAACTGCATGCTTTACGCTTTGAATAACGCCTTGTTTTAATGTAGTGATGCGTGATGCACGATCGTTAATTGTACTTCCACTCGTTGCTTCTCATTCTTGTATTTTTGCTTCAGTGTTATTGAATACGACCATAATGTTCTACTCAAATAATAATTATAAATTTTTTTTTTTTTTTTTTTAACCACCGTGTCTTTTACGGGTCCTATGCTATGCACGCCGGTTTATTTACCAAGGCGTGCACCGCCGCTACGGGCCTTGGAGAAATTTTCTCACTATTCTTGTCGTACTCAGAATTATTTGTTTTTGCGAACCGGAAATCACGCGCTGATCCAGGCAGAGTCTCCGAGTATTCTCAGGTAAGTGCTTTTCTATCAACCCATTCACCGATATAATCAGCGGAAGCACGTTTACAGATTTCAACCGGTGCATTTCACGGAGTTGGAAGGCGAGATCAGAGTATTTTGTTATCTTCTCCGAGTACGCCCTCGCCAAACTATCATCTGCGGGTATAGTGAAGTCCAGCAGCAAACATGTGTCCTTTTCACTGTCGAAGATGGCAATATCTGGTCTGTTGAGAGCCACTCCTCTGTCGGTCACCAGCGTTGCGTCCCAATACACCTTATAGCGCTGATTCTCCAGGAGGACTTTAGGTGAGTATAAATGTTGTTCCACCTCATTCTGAAGCAATCCTAACTTCAGGGCAATCTGCTGGTGGTATATCTTTCCCATCGCGTTGTGCCTATCAAGATATTCCCTAGGAGCGAGTATGGGGCACGAGGAGGTGACATGCTGTATAGACTCCGCGCCCTGGGCGCACCTCCGACACCGATTTGATGGAATCGCTTGTTTGGCGATATGCTTCATGTACATCCTGATGGGCATCACTTGATCTTGAATCGCCAAAAGCCTTCCTTCCGTTTCCGGGTATAGATAGCCCGCACGCAGGTAAGTTATCGACTCTGTTTTTTCTACCTCTCTACTTTGCAGGTGAGTAGGGTATCTGCCGTGCAAGGCCTTGGCGCTCCACTCTTGGATACGTTCCTCCACAGAGGGCCAGGAGAGCTGATGTGTCGGTTCAGCGAGCTTTAGCGCGGACATTTTATCATCAGCGTCACAGATCGCTCTGAAGAAAGGTGAGTTGTTCCTCAGGAAGTGTTCTCTTAGATCACTGACGTTTTTTCCGTGAGCTTCCTCTAAGCTCGTTAGTCCTCTTCCTCCTTGATGTCGCGGAAGGTAAAGCCTGATTGTAGAGGACTGGGGATGGTGAACTCCATATTTTGTCAGCATTGACCTGATATCTTTATCCAGCGCGCGGAGGTCAGTTGTTGACCAACTGAGGATTCCGAACGAATACGTCATGCTTGGGATTGCCCAGATGTTAATGGCCGTAAAGAGGGACTTTGAGTTAAGCTTTGCCTTAAGGAGCAGGGAAACTCTGGTCAGCAGCTTTTCTTTGAAGCATTGTTTCATTTCAGGGGTTTTTATTTCCAATGCCTGCTTGATTCCCAAGTATTTATATGGGACTTCCTTACTCAGAGCTGGTATGGTTATGTTATTGCTCAGTGTTGTCCCCTCCTTATTGTCCTCGATCTTACCCCTTCGGACATCCAATACGGCGCACTTATTGATCCCCAACTCCATCCCTATTGACTCGCTAAAAGCTGTGACCAACTCCAGCATTCTTCTTAGTTGTTCTGGGTTTGCGCCATAGAGTTTCAGGTCGTCCATAAACATGCGATGCGAGATAGCTATCTGTCTGCTTTTGTTCACAACATATCCGTACTTGGTGTTTTTCAGGATAATGCTAAGCGGATTGAGTGCTAAACAAAACCAGTTGGGGCTTAATGTGTCACCCTGAAATATTCCCCGGCTAATCTTTATTTGTTCTGATTCTATAAGCATTTCTCCCATTCGCACTAGCAGCGATATATATATATATATATATATATATATATATATACAGCGATATATATATATATATATATATATATATATATATATAAATATATATATATATATATATATATATATATATATATATATATATTTATATATATATATATATATATATATATTTATTTTTTCTGTTTATGGTATTGGCAGTGCCTGATATGTAACTTATTTGTATGTAATCTTGTGTCATCCACCGGTTACCTATTTCTTTGATTTTGTTTATTGTAACGTTCATTATGCCTAGGTGATGGGGTACTGTATCTATTTTATAATGTCCTAGTCAGTTTGTATTACATATTTGCCACATGCATGCGCCCGCTTACTTTGACAGATTGTTCTCCTTGTAAGCCGGTGGCGTTCTTTAAGGTAAATCATTGAGTAGTCCTGATAGAGGACGACGTATAGTATAGAGACAGTAAGTAGCTCCGGATATTCAAGGCTACTGTGAGAACGTGATTGCCAGATAATTTTTCTGAGGTTTTATGATATTCGCAGGATTAGTTTGCATGACAGGTAGAGTTCGGTTTGTTTTTCAGTAATATTTGAGCCTTCCTGGGCCTTAGTCACCCCGAGGAGGCGAGATACAGACTTTTCCTGTCGACTCGAGTTATGTTAAATCCCCCCTTCAACGAGATCTCCTGGGCATACCACGTTACTCACCTTACTCTCCATTCAAATTCTTACCCCTGGTAACTGTAGGTTCAGCACTGGTTACCGGAAGTTCAGTTGTAGGTGCATTTTGGCTGTATCCCGTCCTCTTCAACTCTGTCCGCCGCTGTATAAGAATGATATTCGATTCCAGCAAGTTATCGTCCTAAAGATATGTAGAAATATGTCATTTAGACCCGAAGCGCTATCGTGTTCACTGTGTAGCTTTACGAATCACTGAGTGGAGTAGATTTAACAGCAGACTGATAAATGTTTCTTTCCGTTCATTGAGGGGTGTTGCTTTTCAGTATTACTCATATAAATATATTATTCTGACGTTACTGTATTTTGGATATTTGAAGCTCCCGTCACTGTTTACTTGCTTCAGTTAGTTTTGGTTTATTTGGGTTTTCTACACAACGTAATGTCCTATTCTACCGCCACTAGATGATCACGGTAAAAAATGGTTAGCGTTCTTTAGAGTACTTTGTGTAATACCGAATGTTTTGAAGTACTCCGTATAATACGGGATAGCTCAGCAGTAAGGCGCCATTTTCGGTCCCATTGTCCCAGTTCATTCGGATGTTTTTGTAGATTTTTGGAAGCTGGTGCCGCAATCTCCTAAGATGTCAATGTCGTATGTCGTCAGCAAAAGTGGCTAGTGTAGTATTCTGTTTTTCGGATGTATAAATCAGAAAAACCAGTGGACTCAATATACTTCCTTATGGAACTCCTGCTTTAATTTCAATTGTGTTAAATAGAGCATCGCAACATTACATAACATAAATGGTTTTCTTCAAATCCTAGTTGATGGTTTGGTAGAAATTTGTATAGATCGATATGCTTCTCAATCTTTTGAACAGAAGTTTCTCAATTTTTCTAAAATTGGTAATGGACTTATCAATCTACATCTTGTTCAGCTTTGTTTGTTTTTGGGGTCATAATTATTTTTGCATAATTCCAGATAATGGAAAAATAAATGAATTCACCATTCGGTTGTAAATTGTATTGAGTAATATTATGGCTTTCTGTGGCAGTTTTTTCAAACTCTCTGCTGTTATCAAATCAGAACCGGGTGCATCTTTATTTTTATCTTCTTAATCTCTTGAAAAACTTATTTGGCTTTGAAATATTTTATGAGACGAGACATCTAACAAGCACTTTCTAAGAAGGACTCAATTTCAGTATCGTTGTTGCCTAGGTAAGGATTATATGGGTCAGTATTTGAGACAAGTGTGTGGCAAATAAGTTCGATTTGTCCTCATCAGATTTGGCCTATTCTACTCATTTGTTTGATTGGTGGTTTTTGTTGTACGAGTGTTTTGTATTTTTTGTAGTCCTCCAGATATTGTGTTCGTCCTTGTTGGAATTGTGAATTGAAATATTCTTGTACTTTTTTATGAAGTTCCTCACCTAAACGATTGTATTCTGTTTTGTCCACCAAGTTGTGAGATCTTCGCCATCTGCCTTCAGATTGTCTTTTCCCAGCTATCAGTTCACGAATTTGCAACAATATTTTCTCTATTGTAGCGGAATAATGAGTTTTATTTGAAAAAATTAAAAACAACGAAATTGAAAAAAGTATAGTAACTGTGAAAATTTCAATATCGGTATGACGTGTGATCTCTCCTAGGCCTGATTACAGCTCCCAAATGTCTTCGCATGCTCGTGATGAGCCTTCGAATGTTCTCTTGTGGTATATTTTCTCCCATTCATAACGAAGGGCTTCACGGAGCTCTTGTAAATTATTGGGCAATGGAACCATAGTTTTGATTCGCCTTCCCAGTTGGTCCCCTAGATGTTCGATGATGGGGTTCGTCAAGATTTCGTGCTGGCCAGTTGAACCTTGAAATTCCAACCTCATTTAAGTACGCTGTCACTGTTCAAGCAATATGTGGGCGTGCATTGTCATGCATAAAAATTACCTGCTTTCCCAGAAATTGTATATAGGGTACAACATATTCCATTAGAATTTCGTCTATGTACCTTACTGCTGTTAAAGATTCATTTATAAAATCCAACTCTTTGCGACCCTCTAAAGACACGCCTCCCCAGACCATAACAGATCCTTCACCGAATGGAAATCATTCCTCTATACAGGCATTAGCGTATCTTTCTCCTGAACGTCTACAAATGCGTCTACGACCATCAGCTCATCGAATGCTAAATCTGGATCCATCAGAGAAAAGTACCTGGGTCCACTGAGGTTCTAACCAGTTTATGTGATCTCCTGCAAATTGAAGACGCGTAATTCGATGCTGTCTGAGAAGTTCTGGAACTGTCGCAGGTCTGTTTGGTTGTAAATTATATTCTGAGAGACGTCGTCCCACGATCCATCCACTTACGTTCACCTGACGTACCTCCATAAATCGATTTCGAACTTCAACAGTAGCAAGATGGCGATTTCGAAGACTTGTGGAAACCATGAATCTGTTATCCATCAACGATATGCACCGTGTGCTTCCAAATCCAGGTCTTCTGGTCAGCCTGCCTGCCTCCTGATGCCTTGTCAATATTCTTTGGACTGAAGATAGGATAACATTCATTCTTCCACCAACAGATCTCTGGCTCAGCCCATTTTCAATAAGTGCCACTATTCTCGCACAAACTTCAATTGGTGAACTCATTTTATGACATTGTTTCTTTCAGAAATTGAAAAACGAACTTTTCAATGACCAATGTTGAACGCAACTGATATACGATAAATTTATCGTGAAGAATTATTCGAAGATTTTTAATGAAAGATAAATGATGAACAAAATATTATTGAATCAATTTGAACACGTGAGTCTATTGCAATAAACAGTGTAAAATCTTAGTGACCCGTTTTCTTTGCTCGCCAGTGTATTTTATATTAATTGGTTTCGTTTATTTTTTAGGATAGTCGACTCATGATTATCGATGGAAGTCTCAAACGCTGTTTTGAAGACGTGCCTCATGTTTTTTGAGGAGTTTTTTGTGAGGACTATTCAAAGAGAAGTGTTTCCGAAGGAATTTTCAAGTTTATGTTTGGCATTTTCAGAATGAAATTCGATTTTCATAATGTAATTATCGTCAGTATTTTATATTTTTTTCAGATTTTTTTTATTTCCGCTGTGATGTCTGTTAATTCTATATGTCTACTGAAAAAAAAAACAGTGCTACTGAGACATTTTATTTCACTTCAATTTTTGAATAATTCCTTAAAATTATAATTTGTGGGAGGTGTAACAGAATAAATCTGCTTGATATTTAAGATATTGAAAAAAAATCTACCAAGTTATAATCCCCCATTCAATTAAGAGTCATTATGTTATTCAGAACACAGTAAATTATCCTTATGTCGAAAGTAACATAATGTACTTTCGACCTAAGTATAATTTACTGTGTTCTGAAAATTCACAATAAAATTAGTAGATATATTTTTGGTATCTGAGGTATACGCAACAAATATAAATGCATTTCTTCCAATCAACAGTGAACTTAAAACCTCATTATTCGTAGGTACTAACTGGCACACCAGTTTAACCTCTGGAAGAGTTAGTAGAGAACAACCGGAATGGATTATTATAAATATTGTTCACCAACATCATCGAAAAATATTGGAAAAATTCCGGAGTTTGGTTCAATTGCTTAAAAAACCTATTGTTTTCATCTTTTCGTCGATACATGGAGCGCGAAAGAGGACCGAGCCATAATTTCACTTTTTAATAAAAATGTAAATTTGTACCGAACAAAAATCGTAGCAGGCTGAATTTCTGAGGGATACTCGTACACTCGACCAGATGATTCAGGAACAGAGAAAAACCTAATATGGGGAAAATTGAGCTGGTTGGTTTCGTGTATTTCCCGTTTCATAATCCGGGACGTATAACAAGTTTTTCCTCCGTTTGATGATGAGCTGAAAGTTCCCAACCAACTAAAGTGCGCTAGAAAGACATTTGAATATTAATATATAGTACGCGTAGTTTGAACTTTAAGTGCTGAAACTTTCGAGGCAAGGAGGAGATTCTTTGCATGCTTGAATCGATCAAATGGCTTTTTCATTGCTTCATACCACGCTCTTGAATGTATTTTACCATGTGGAAGGAATTATAAAAGCACTAACTAGTGGTCAGAAGCTTTATTGAGTTCGCAGATTCATATAAAGTGAACTGAGGAATAAGATATTCCTTTCTTAAAAGTTATATCCAATAAATAATTTTTAATTAGTATGCAATATAGCACTGTTGAAGGAATCTTTAATATCTAGCAGTTTACACATCTCAACAAATTTTAACTTCCGAGATTTCGTTGAAATCTTTGAAAACTAAAATAAAATTAAATGTCTCTGAAACACTGCTTCTTCTAAGTAGAAATATTGAATAAGCATACATTGTACAGTATAAGAAATCCAAAAAAAATGAAAAATACGGAATTACCTAGCAGACTTTTTAGCCGATACTGTTGTTTCATAACAACATGAATATCGAATTCTATTCGGAAAGTGTCCAACATAAATTAAATTTGAAAAATCTTCTGAAGAAACCTTTTCTTGAAATTTTCTTTCAAAAAACATGCAGCACATCTTCAAAACAGCGTTTGAAAATTCCATCGATAATCATCGACACCGGGGGAAAAGTCTATTGGGTAATTTCGGTCAGTTTCTATATTCTTTCCAAGATATTATTTATCTCTTTTTTTTCTGTACGATGTTTATTAACTCCATGTGTCTATCAAAACGAAAAAGTATTTCTGAGACATTTTATTTTAATTTTTGCAGTTTTTGAGAAGTTTTCTGAAATTAAAATTTGTATAAGAGAACGGTGTAACAGAATTTATTTGCATTATGTTAAGGATGTTGTAAAACAATGTACCAAGCAAATAAACCGCTTTCTAGTTAATTGAAGGAACCTACTTCTTGAATAATGAATATTCACTATTTTTTTATTGGGACGACTTATGAAATTGAAAAATATCGAAATTATATTAAGAAATATCAGGAAAATTCTATTTGAAGTTCGATAATTATCATCAGTAGAATTTATATTTTATCTGATACTGATAATCTGTTATTTTTTATTTACTTTCGGTATTCACTTCGGTATTCACTTTCATAAGGTGTATGAGGTTTTTAATGTTAGAGAAGTATTGCGGTTGTCAAGATTTTTTCATAAAAAACCTTTGTCAATGTTTTGATATTTAACGTCATTGTACGATTTCTTATGAAAGTGATATATGAAATAATAGGTTGGGGTTGAATATCTGTCCACGAGTTATTTGTTGTGCGTCTTTATCTTTTAATTGAAGCTCTCTAGGTAGACTGAAGCAATAATAAAATTCTCATCCAAATAAAAAATTCTACCGATGATAATTATCGAATATGAAATAAAATTTTCCTGAAATTTCGTCATATAAGTAGAACATTTTACCATTTTATGAATCCCTGAGGAATACACATCGTGGTGAAACAATTGTTGTAGTAGTGCAAACATTTTTATGGAACTAAATTACTGTATCATATATATTTTTTTAATTAAAATGAGTTTCCACCAAGTAAAGACCGAATCAATCAAATAAATATTATAAGTATTTCAGTTTACCTTGAGAGCTGAAAAACAAGAGATAAAGACGCACAACAAATTACACGTGCATGGATATCAAATCCTAATTTATCATTTCATATATGAATCTTATAAGCAACCATAGAACCGTATATTAAGGTGAAGAACACAAATATTGACAAATGTTTTTTTAAGCACATCATCTTGGCAACCGCAATATTTATAGAACTTCAGAAATCTCATCCACCATATAAGAGTGAATATCGAAAATGAGGAATACATTATAACAAATATAAATAAAGAATACAAGATTATCAGTTTTAGATAAAATTTTGCTTAGTTTTCACTACTGTTTCAAAATTGAATTGAAAAAAGAGATACTATTAACTGAAAAGCTTTACCAACTAATAAAATTTTTAATATCAAAACAGATTTAATATTTTAGCATTCTAAAAATTTTAATTTCAAAAAATTTTATTCGAAACTTTTTAGAATTAAATTAATGTCTTATAAGCAGTACTTATTTTTAATAGACATATAAAATTGAAACTCATGATATAATATCAAATGGAATTAAAAAAACCCAAGAAATATAAATTGTCAGTTAAAATTAATAAATAAATATTTGAAGAAGACAAAATTTTGTATCTGATCTTATATTTACGAAAACTAAATCTTTTTCACAAATACAAAACATAATTTTAAGAACTTACCAAAACTGATTTATTTGAAATATTTAATAATATATTTGAATAAGTTACTTCAAAAATCTCCCCAAACATGTAGCACGTTCTTAAAAAACAATTAGAAATCCAATAAGGTCCTCGTCGGTCCAACATCACATTCAAAATGTAAAATCAATTAACAATAAATAACTTACCCGTAAGACCTCGTGGTATCCTTGTTGAACAAACACTTAAATTAGAGACCTTTAAAAATGCAAGGTATTCTATGTTCTATGTTCATCACAAAAATCACACAAAGCTTGTAAGCTATTTTATAGCCATAGTTAAAACCACATGATATTTATTTAATGAAATTTAAAACCTAATTATAATTATGAATCATAAATAAAATAAAATCATAAGAAGAGATTTTTTACTTGATAGAACGATTATTACAAAATTTGAGTATCAAAACACATTTAATCTGTTAGCCTCCTATAGATTTTAATTTCAAAAAATTTTATGCAAAGACTTTTAGCATTGAATCAATAATGTCTTAATATAAAAATATAAATTTAATATATAAGAACTGCTTATATTTAATATCCATATATAATGATCTCTCTTTAAGAAGCTCCTTCAAAAATATTTAGCACATCTTCAAGAAGGTAATTTGATATTCTTACGGATCTTCAGTCCATAGCAAAATAAAAACGATCAATAAACATAAACGACCTCGTGGCTTTTCTAGACTGAACGTTTACCATTCGAATTTTATGTTCGTCCACAGAAAATACATAGAGTTTGTATAAACTTGTTCTGAAGACCCACTTATATCCAAAAAATACCGTGTGTATGAGTAAAAAAACAAATTATATTTACTGCATATAAATTAAAGTAATAATAAGGAGGGAGGGTTACTTAATAGAAGGCTTTTTCAATGTATTAAGTATCAAGAACTACTTTGTTTGATATTTAAAATATTGAAAAAACCTTTTTTCTAGTGGAAAACCCGCTCTTTCTTTATTTGAATGACTTAAATAAATTTTTCGATCGTAGTGTCTTCGCAACATTCAGGAGTTGGCAAGTGACATAACGGTGGGCCATATAACTTTTGCACTTTGCAAGTGGTGGTTATTTCAAGTCATTCGGTCATTCGTGTCTTAACAGAAAGTTGGTTTAATATTCGAAATTAACGGAATGAGTCGATTAACGCTTGAACAAAACTGTGAAATATTAAAAATTCATTTCCAAACTGTCAACAATCAACGTGAAAAATTCAGTAGAAGCGAGTTCATGCAACTGGATCATTATTCAATAAAAACAACCCGCTCACTCTTCCAGTGAGCAAACCGTAGAAAATTGCAGCTGTAGCCCAGAATGTGTCTGAATATCCATCAACATCAACTCGTCAACGCGCTCCAGAACTTAACATTTCTGGCACTGGTGAATTTTGCATAAAGACCTCGGGTATGAAGGCTCACAAAGTTGAACTAAAACAAGTGAATCCTCTTGACCATACGATGTTCCACTTCGCTCAATGAGCTAATGATCGCATGGCCGAAGATGATCGCTAACGACTCAGAAATTATTGATGCCTTGAAATACGAAATCTAAGTTGCCATTCATGAGATTGAGCCCCAAAGAATCGAAAATGTACTGAAAAAATGGGTTGATCTGACGGGATACCGCCAGTCGTGGCGGTCAATTGAATGGTATTGTTTTCCATTCGTAAATGTCAAGGTTCATTATTTTTAATGAACTCATAACTTCGAAAACACATTCTTTTTGTTTAATATTTTTAGCTGATCAAAATGCAAATTTCAAATGGCCCACCCGCTACATTATCACATACAGTTTCAGGGTTTCAGTATCACTGGCTAGCTAGGTGTTAATGGACGCCACCTCCCTCAAGCGGAATGTCAAGGTAATATGCTGAAATCGGAGTGTGAGAGATTTATAATTTAAAGAAGAAAATATAGCGATTTGAATGGTTTATTGAAATAATTCAAATTGTATGGTCATTGAAAGGAGAATATGAAATGATTATCTATTTTTTGAGTTTGGTTCAGTATCGCAGGCTAGGTTTTAATTAAATTTATAACATATGTATAAAATATAAATACTTCAAATGATACTACAAAAAATATACAGTAAGAAACCAATCAAAAATAAAATCTTCCAGTTATATTTTCACATAAATTAGCACAATAATCAAAAACAAAATAAATTATTGTACTGGTTTATAGTGGAACATAAACTAACTTTGATATTAAATAGTGATCAAACCACGAATATAACCTGAATTATAATCCGTTTAGAAAGTATCCGGAAAAAAACAAAGCTCAATTGTAATTATTTAGTATATATTTCCAATTCTTGAACCAGAAAACTATAACAAAATATTTATCTCATTTACTTATACAACTAATAACATAAATAGAGGTTAATTCTTGATAGAAGGTATATAAAATTATTTAAATATTTTAATATTAGCCTTCTACATATTCAATTTCAAAAAATTATATTTAATGATTATAACATCTGAAAATAAATTAAAATAAATTCATATAAGTACCACCCACATCAAATGACATATAAAATAAACATTCATTTTAAGACATCCAAATGGTATAACAAAATCCAATTACTAAGAATTTTTAACCAAAATCCTATATGAATTAAATATTTTGAATAGACAAAATTTTGTTTCTGCTGATCAATGTTATGGAAACAAATATCTTTCAAAAATGTATAACATAATCTTAAGAATTTCATCATAAAACTATATTACTTACAATATTCAATATTATTGGATATCTAAGTTACTTTATATAAAAACTCAAAATATGTAAAAACATTACTGAAAAACAAGTTTTAAGAGAGACTTTGCTTCGTCAGTATTCAAATAATTCAGATTCAATAAATAAAACATCAATCAACAACAAATATTTACTCACCCTTCAACCATTTAGAAAAACTTCTGGTAAACTGAAAAATCTTTAAATGTAGTGTAACGGTTAACTATATGTAAATATTTCTGTGGTTAACCCTTGATCAGAAGTTATAATCATTAAATATATTTTTTGAAATTAAATATGTAGAAGGCTAATATTAAAATATTTAAATAACTCATACAACTTCCATTTAACTGTAAACACTTGATTAAACGTCGAGGTACACCCGAAACTAGATTACCTCCATATTTTTCGCTGATAGTAGTCCAGGACTGTAAAACTGACTGAATTAAATCATATTTATTTCGTGACTCTGGTCGTTCAACTTTAAATTTTTAGTCGCGATATTTTTTCAGTGGGACTAAAATCTAATGAAGCTGCTGGCCATGAAATGGTTGTCACTGGGTGTTCTTGCAACCAAGCTTGAGTATAGGCCGAAGTATGGCATCTTGCATTATCCTGCTGAAAGCGCCACCACTCTGGATATGAAGCATGCGCTGTTTCAAGGAGAAAATCGTTTAGAATGCCACAATACTTTTCACTATTAATGGTACCATCTACTTTACAAAGAGGCGTAGCACTACGCTGAGATATTGCTTCCCAAACTATTATTTTGATGCGAAATTTGAAAATTTGAACAGTAACAGGTTGTTTTGATAGGATTTTTAAGTGATTCTCACCCAGTTGGAAACATCTATCATCAGAAATAAAGACATTATGTAAATTATCTTCTTGAAAACGTTGACAAAATTCCATGATGCCCGCTTCACACAGGATATGGCTGGCTGTCAAAAGTACTTGCTTGACTCGATTTATAACGTATGGATCTGTGATAGAGTTCTTTGAAATCAGAGAATCGTGATAACCTCATCACATCAAAGAACGATATTGTGTACTTGACGGAGCTGTATGAATTGTTCATTGATATCAACCTCTGACTTCAAGGTGCTGACTCTATTCAAATAAATTAATAAGGTTGATCTGTACACAATATCCTTGATGAGGAGTGATAGAAAGTTCTACAAATCGAGAGAGTGTAACATACACCTGTATAACAAATCTATAGTCAAGAAAACTCGATAAGGTCTTGTTGATCACACTTTTCTGACTTGTTGGTTTTCATCAGTGCAAAGAATGCCAGCGACTATAAATCTGTCGAATATCCATATTCGCTATACACAGAGACACAAATGTATCAGTCATCCAGAGTATGCAAACATACATACAAGACATACATCTACAAGCTAATTATATAATAATAATAATATTTATTGTTTGTATCACCCAAAAATACAGAAGTACAAATATAACATATAAAAAATAATATTCAACTCTGAGTGTACAAAAAGGGCCTACGGTTATCACAATTCCATACTGGATTCTGCTCTGGCCATAAATTGATTGAATACCAAGCATACTATGACCTCAAGATAGAAAAGGGATGAAAGTCAGCAAACCCGGACCATACATACAAATTTTCAAAAAGAAGAAACAAAGCAAAAAAAATATCTATCAGATGGGTTGAAATTGATCAAGAAGCATCGTAGATCATAATTGATTTTTGAAAGAAGAGAAATAACAGGATCCAACTCCAGTGAAGCATTCATGCAATAAACAATATTATAGGAAAATGATCTTTTAAATATTTCTTTTTTATGTTTAGGGATAGTCAATCGGGCCCTCCTCCTTAAATTCAACGTGTGAATATCCGTACGAAATCTTATTCTATTGTATAAGTAGGGAGGTGTCTTAAATTTCAAGATTTTGAAATAGAAGCAACACATGTATAATTTTGCCCTATTCGCCATGCTGAGATAACCCGATCGTTTTAATGAAGGGGATATGTCATCCCCCCTTTTTACGCCGTAAAGAAGTCGAAGACAAGAATTTTGAACCTTCTGAATCCCATATAGGCAGTTGGAATCCAAGCAAGGAATATGCACCGAGCAACAGAAATTAAAATGAGAAAGCACGAGTAACCTTTTTAGTTTCCATCGGTAAATAATGCCTTTGAGCATAAACACTCTGCAGTCCACCATATGCCAATCTGAGATTTGATGTAACATGCTCCCTGAATCTCAACTTCGAGTCCAATATAAGTCCCAAACTTCTACAGGTGTCAGAAAATGGGAGTGAAAATCCACTGAGCTTTAGTATTTTTCACTTCATCTATTTGTGGATCATTTCCAAAAATCAAGACGGTTGACTTGTCTGGGTTCAACAGGAGTGAATGGTCATCCGTCCACCCACAAAATGACTCCAATTCGCCATTGAGAACCCCCACAGCAGGATCAATATCATCCTCAGGGAAAAAATAATAGATTTGAGTATCATCAGTACTGACATTGATTCAGAGAACAAGGAGATCTGGAAGTATATATTGTGTACAATATCGGTCCCAATATCCTTCCCTAGACAACTCTGGTAAGCAATTTCTTTCCCACAAACTACCCGCTGCACACGATTGCCTAAAAAAGACTCCATCATTTCACATGCCTCTAAACTGAATCTAATATAATGTAAAATGGATAACATAATTTGGTGGTTTAGTAGGTCAAAAGCCTTGCTAAAATCAAGAAGTACCAGTATTGATATTTTATTGCGATCTCGAGCAGAAAGAATGTCATCTACAACATGTGCTAGAGCAGTTTCACAACTATTTCCTTTTCTAAACCCTTACTGATTCTGCGGTAAAATATTATTCAATTTGAGATACTAATGAATGTGAGACAGTAATTTATTTCCACGAAAACGTTTGTACTATTACAACAATTGTTTCACCACGATGCGGCTTCTTCAGGTATTACATTGTACTGTCTGATGGTATTCAGTGTAACCAAGTTTAAATACATTGTTAGGTACGCGACCAACTAATGAAAGCACAAGTCATAAAAACTCTAGGTGTTTATTGGAGTTTGCCGTCAAAAATGCCATTAAGAAAAGATATTCAGTAATGGAGACTTATCAACATCTGTTTGTTCGTTCAAAAGAATTTTACGGTCATTATACCTGTTGATTTCAAGAAATTCTAAAAGTGTTAATCTAGAACTTTTGCTTTCAACGTGGATAATTTCATAATTATTGTTGAAATTATGCCTGAATTCCTTAAGATGATTAGCATATGTCGAATGTACAGAATTGGATATATAACCCCTTTGGTGTTCTTGGACACTTTTCTTGAATGATCTACCAGTCTGGCCAATGTAATTGGCTAAAGGGCAATCTTTGCAAGTCAACTTGTAGACTTCGGATTTATTTTCTTTATTTGTTCGATCTTTATTGTTTCTATGTAGGTACTAAGGTTATTAATTGTCTTAGAAGCCGCGTTATAATTGAAACAACTTTTGAAATATTTAGCAATATTTTCAGATAATCCATTGACATAAGATAACGAAAAATATTTCTGTGTATTGTTCTCTTTTATGATTGGGTACACGAGATTTAGTGCCATTTTCTTTTGTTTATTGGATACCATTTTGTCTATAAGAAAGGGATTGTAACCGCTTGACGCTATTTGTTTAATAATATTTAATTCTTTCAAAAAGTTTTCTGAATTCAAAGGGACATTCAATGATCTATGAATAAAACTATAATATGCTGACATCTTTTGGTTGATGTGGTGGTTTGAAGTTTTATAATAAAATAGAAAGGCCTTTTACTTGATAGAAGAAATATAACAAAATTTGAATATTAAAACAAATTGAAATATGTTTATCTTCTACAATTTTAATTTCAAAAAAAAATTTTTTATTCACAAAACTTTTAGAAATAAATTTATGTCTAACAAGCACCGCTTACATTTAATAGACGTATATAATCAAAACTCAATATATAATGTCAAATGGAATAAATAACCCAACAGATATACGAATGTAAATAAAGTTAATAAATAAATATTTAAAGGAGACAAAATTTTGTTTCTGGTCTTACCTTCAATAATTAAATTAAATTAAATTAAATAAACCTTAAAATAACTCACACTGTTCTTTGATTTTGTTAGAACATAGATCAATCTTGAATTATATAGTTGATCTGTATTTCGAAGCTTAAGTCTTTCAACACGTGAGTGATATAGGTTATGTTTTTGATTTTGATATTTGGAATATTGAAAGAGGACTGAAGACGGGATTGTCTAGAATTATATTTGTTTTTTGAAGATATAGGGCACATTTTTGTTAGAGATTTTTGAAATAATTTATTGGAATATTTAAATATATTAAATATTTCAAATAAATCATATTCTTTGAGAAGTCCTTTAAGTGTGTTCATGTTTTTAAAAGGCAACTGGTGTTCTTGAAGGTAAGACCAGAAACAAAATTTTGTCTCCTTTAAATATTTATTTATTAATTTTAATTACTTTCGTATATCTGTTGGGTTATTTATTCCATTTAACATTATATATTGAGTTTTGATTATATACGTCTATTAAATGTAAGCGGTGCTTGTTAGACATAAATTTATTTCTAAAAGTTTTTTGAATAAAAAATTTTTTTCTGAAATTAAAATTGTAGAAGATAAACATATTTCAATTTGTTTTAATATTCAAATTTTGTTATATTTCTTCTATCAAGTAAAAGGCCTTTCTATTTTATTTTATATATAATATATAATTATATTTTGGCTTCAATAAATTTCATTATAGAATGTCAATGAATTTAAATAAACCTTAAAATAACTCACACTGTTCTTTGATTTTGTTAGAACATAGATCAATCTTGAATTATATAGTTGATCTGTATTTCGAAGCATAAGTCTTTCAACACGTGAGTGATATAGGTTATGTTTTTGATTTTGATATTTGGAATATTGAAAGAGGACTGAAGACGGGATTGTCTAGAATTATATTTGTTTTTTGAAGATATAGGGCACATTTTTTTAGAGATTTTTGAAATAATTTATTCGAATATTTAAATATATTAAATATTTCAAATAAATCATATTCTTTGAGAAGTCCTTTAAGTGTGTTCATGTTTTTAAAAGGCAACTGGTGTTCTTGAAGGTAAGACCAGAAACAAAATTTTGTCTCCTTCAAATATTTATTTATTAATTTTAATTACTTTCGTATATCTGTTGGGTTATTTATTCCATTTGACATTATATATTGAGTTTTGATTATATACGTCTATTAAATGTGAGCGGTGCTTGTTAGACATGAATTTATTTCTAAAAGTTTTATGAATAAAAAATTTTTTTTTTGAAATTAAATTTGTAGAAGATAAACATATTTCAATTTGTTTTAATATTCAAATTTTGTTATATTTCTTCTATCAAGTAAAAGGCCTTTCTATTTTATTTTATATATAATATATAATTATATTTTGGCTTCAATAAATCTCATTATAGAATGTCAATGAATTTTAATAAACCTTAAAATAACTCACACTGTTCCTTGATTTTGTTGGAACATAGATCAATCTTGAATTATATAGTTGATCTGTATTTCGAAGCTTAAGTCTTTCAACACGTGAGTGATATAGGTTATGTTTTTGATTTTGATATTTGGAATATTGAAAGAGGACCGAAGACGGGATTGTCTAGAATTATATTTGTTTTTTGAAGATATACGGCACATTTTTGTTAGAGATTTTTGAAATAATTTATTCGAATATTTAAATATATTAAATATTTCAAATAAATCATATTCTTTGAGAAGTTCTTTAGGTGTGTTCATGTTTTTAAAAGGCAACTGGTGTTCTTGAAGGTAAGACCAGAAACAAAATTTTGTCTGCTTTAAATATTTATTTATTAATTTTAATTACTTTCGTATATCTGTTGGGTTATTTATTCCATTTGACATTATATATTGAGTTTTGATTATATCCGTCTATCAAATATGAGCGGTGCTTGTTAGACATAAATTTATTTCTAAAAGTTTTATGAATGAAAGTTTTTTTTTTTTTAATTAAAATTGTAGAAGAAAAACATATTTCAATTTGTTTTAATATTCAAATTTTGATGTTTTATGTATTGTGATGTCTGTATGTGTTGGTTTGTGAAAAATACTAAAATCATGTAAATTATTTAGTCTTCTCATTGTGAGGTCAAGAAAATTAATACTTTGATTCTTTTCTTCTTCGATTGTGAATTTGATTTTTGGGTAGAGTTTATTAATGAAATTCGTGAAGATATATAGTTATCGGTCGGTGCCTTTGAAACAACAAAAAATGTCATCTACATATCTATACCAATAAAGGAAATATTTGCTTATCGAATTGAGTTGATATACTTAATTGCCTGGAAATATGTCCTGAACAAAACTACTTTCAATTTAACGGAACAGTCTATATTTCTGACAATGGTTTAATAATGGGAAATCCACTCAGTTCAATTTTAGCTGCAATATTAATAGACGATCTAGAATCAAAAATACACCTGAATCCGACAAGCAAATATTTCCTTAATTGGTATAGATATGTAGATGACATTTTTTGTTGTTTCAAAGGCACCGACCGACAACTACATATCTTCACGAATTTCATTAATAAACTCCACCCAAAAATCAAATTCACAATCGAAGAGGAAAAGAATCAAAGTATTACTTTTGTTGACCTCACAATAAGAAGACTAAATAATTTACATGATTTTAGTATTTTTCACGAACCAACACATACAGACATCACAATACATAAAACTTCAAACCACCCCACCAACCAAAAGATGTCAGCATATAATAGTTTTATTCATAGACTCTTGAATGTCCCTTTGAATTCAGAAAACTTTTTGAAAGAATTAAATATTACTAAACAAATAGCGCCAAACAACGGTTACAATCCCTTTCTTATAGACAAAATGGTATCCAATAAACAAAAGAAAGTGGCATTAAATCTCGTGTACCCAATCATAAAAGAGGACAATGCACAGAAATATTTTTCGTTATCTTATGTCAATTATTATCTGAAAATATTGCTTAATATTTCAAAAGTTGTTTCAATTATAACGCGACTTTTAAGACAATTAATAACCTTAGTACTTACCTAAAAAACAATAAAGATCGAACAAATAAAGAAAATAAATCCGGAGTCTACAAGTTGACTTGCAAAGATTGCCTTTTAGTATACAATGGCCAGACTGGTAGATCATTCAAGAAACGTGTCCAAGAACATCAAAGGGGTTATATATCCAATTCTGTACATTCGACATATGCTAATCATCTTAAGGAATTCAGGCATAATTTCAACAATAATTATGAAATTATCCACGTGGAAAGTAAAAGTTCTAGATTAACAATTTTAGAATTTCTTGAAATCAACAGGTATAAAGCCCGTAAAATCCTTGTGAACGAACAAACAGACGTTGATAAGTCTCCATTACTGAATATTTTTCCTTAATGGCATTTTTAAAGGCAAACTCCAATAAACACCTAGAGTTTTCAGATACTGAATTGTTTCAGCCGTTACCTAGAGTTTTTATGACTTGTGCTTCCATTATTTGGTCACGTACCTAACAATGTATTTAAACTCGGTAACACTGAATACATCAGACAGTACAATTTAATACCTGAAGAAGCCACATCGTGGTGAAACAATTATTATAGTAGTACAAACATTTTTGTGGAAATAAGTTACTGTCTCATATACAATTTTTTAACTAAAATGAGTTTCCACCAAGGAAAGACCGAATCAATCAAATATAATTTGCGATACACTTTTATTTGTGTTTCCATTATTCGCTCTGAGACCTTTGAAAAAGTAAGGAGTAAATTAATTGATCGTCGCTGATTCATATCTGTTGGATTGGCAACTTAAGGAAGAGGATTAACAAGGGCTTGCTTCCAGAAATCTGGAAAGTAAGACGTGAGTAGGCATTCATTTATTATATGCGTGATATAGGGAACGATATGAGGACAACATAACTGAATTAAGGTCGAATTTAGTTGATACACGCTGAAAGCTTTTGTTCTTACGCCCAATATAGCCTCAACTATTTCACTCTCATCAACGAGCTTGAAGTGAAAACTATTATTTATTTGTAGTAATACGTTATTTTCGTAAAACTATGATTTCCGGTTTTGGTGGATGAGATTTGGTGGAAGCGCTCACAAAATGTTTGTTCATCTCATTCACATTATTCAAGTATGGTGGAATTTCATGTTGCCTGTTTTTTATTAAATTAAGTTTCCTCTGTTCAGATCTTCTTTGAGCTGCGTTACACCCTGCAAATTTTTGGGCCATATAAGCTTTTTTCTCATTTCTTACGACATTGGTTGCAAAGTTCCGCAGCTGTTTATAGTAGGTATTCGTACGCGCTAGGACTTCTCGTTTCCCTGACAGCCCTCAATGCTTCCTTACGCAGTTTTTGCAACAATCTTATATCATTGAATACATCTTGTAGAAGGCTAACAGATTAAATCTGTTTTGATATTCAAATTTTGTAATAATCCTTCTATCAAGTAAAAAACCGTTCCTTCTCATTTTATTTTAATCTTATATCATTGGTTATCCACGGAGCATCTGCTTTTATTCTTTTTTACTGGAGCATGCTTATCAAAAATACTCAATATGCAATAAGGTAAGAAGTTTATTTCGTCATCTATACTAGTCAAATAGAAAATATTATTTAGTGGAAGCTGCTTGAGATTTTTCTGAAATACCTCAAATTCGATTCTCCTCAGAGCTCTAAAGAAAGATGTTTTAGGTTCAGGCATTAATTCATCAATGAGAAATTTGAAATTTACTGTCAAGTGATCTGAAACTCCACCATCCAACACTCCAACATCACTCAAATCATTCAAATCCAATAGTGACATACTATTTACCTGAACTCGTGTGGGTACCTTTGTTATATATTATGAATAAAATAACACAAATAGAGGTTAATACTTGATAGGAGGTATATAAAATTATTAAAATATTTTAATATTAGCCTTCTACATATTTAATTTCAAAAAATTATATTTAATAATTATAACTTCAGATATTAAATTAATATAATATCATATACATTCTGTCAAGAAAGTACCGAGAATTATCGATTTAAATCTGGCGGGGCAATGAGGCAGGTAAAAATTTTTTTTCCTAGGTTGGTACCACTGACCTTAATTACTATGCCAAGCTTGAGCGGGATCTGTCAACTAGTGTGTTTGCAACAGCTGATTAAGTCAGTCGATGTCAGAGTGCGTGCCGATTTTTACTATGGGTGATTACGTTGAGCAAAGAATCTGTTTAAAGTTTTGTGTTGCAAATGAATTTTCGTGTGCCGATGCATTGAAAATGTTGCAAAAGGCCTTTGGTAATAATGCTCTGTCGAAAACTCGTGCATATCAGTGGTACAGAGCCTTCAAGGACGGTCGTGAAGTGGTCGCCCATCGACGGCTTCGATCGAAGATAACGTCGATAAAATTAAGGAAAGGGTGCTGGAAAACCATCGTACCAGCTTGAGAGAGATAGCACATGATCTTAAGATATCCCACGAGTCCGCACGTACAATTTTGATTGATATTTTGGGCATGAGAAAGGTGGCCGCACGACTCGTACCGAAAGACCTGAATTTTCTTCAAAAACGTCATCGCGAACAGGTTGCTTCAGACATGCTGGATCGCTGTAATTCCGATTCTACATTCATGGAACGCATTATAACTGGTGATGAGACCTGGGTCTACGAGTACGATATGCAAACAAGCCAGCAATCATCGGAATGGGTGGCAAAAAATGAGCCGAAACCGAAAAAACCACGCCAAAGCCGCTCGAAAATGAAGGTGATGCTCATTGTTTTCTTCGATATCCGTGGCGTGGTGCACTACGAATTCGTTCCAGAGGGTCAGACGGTAAACAAGAAGTATTACCTAGGCGTTATGAAACGTTTGCGTGAGCGTATCCGTAAGAAGCCGCCAAATTTGTGGGCGAACAACTCATGGATTTTGCATGACGATAACGCGCCTTCTCACCGAGCTACGATTGTGACTGACTTTCTCGCCAAAAACTCAACAAACGTGCTTCAGCAACCACCGTATTCGCCGGATTTGGCTCCCTGCGACTTTTTCCTCTTCCCAAAACTAAAATTGCCCCTTCGTGGCACCCGTTTTGAATCGATTGAAGCCATAAAACAAAATTCGGCGCGAGAGCTAAAGTCCATCCCGGAAAGCGCCTATAAAAAATGTTTTGATAATTGGAAGTGCCGTTGGCATAGATGTATTGGAGCAAATGGAGCCTATTTTAAAGGCGACCCAATAAATTTTGACGATTAAATGTAAAAATGTTGTTTTAATTGAAAATTCCCGGTACTTTCTTGACAGAGTAGTAAGTACCACTTATATCAAATGACATAAAATAAACATTCATTATAAGACATCCAAATCATATAACAAAATTAAATAAATAAAAATTGTTAACCAATTATCCTTTAAATCAAATATTTTGAGTAGAAAAAATTTTTTTTTTTGAGTAGACAATTTTTTTTTCTTTTGAGTAGACAAAATTTTGTCTACTCAAAATATTTAATTTATAGGATTTTGGTTAACAATTTTCATTTATTGGAATTTGTTATATCATTTGAATGTCTTATAAAGAATGTTTATTTTATAGGTCGTTTGATATAACTGGTACTTATAGGACATTAATTTAATTTAATTTCTGTTATAATTATAAAATATAATTTTTTGAAATTATATTTCGTTGATCTCCAAATATGTTAGCCAATTTGCGCTACCTCAGGCGCGGATTGTGTCGTCCTAAGGCCAAGAAAGCGTTTAAATTGTTTCCTTTAATCTTACGAGGTCTTCCTGAAATTGGTCTATGCCTCATAACCATGCCATTTTCTATCACCTTTATTGTCTCATAAACAGCATTTTTTTCCAGTTCATTCATATTTATTTATATAAAAATCTGTTTATTTTTTTTTGTAAAAGAATTTTATTCTGTATATTGTTTATTAATTATGGACAAATAAACTATTCTTATTATTATTATTATTATTCAATTGCACTATTTTTTTCGAAAACCATTTCTAAACAAATATTCTACCTGTTTATTTTTTCTTGTTGCGACAGTATTTAATAAATTGTATACCTGTCGACAATCAAAAATACTTGACAACTAGTGTTGCCATGCAACTTTAGCCATAGCCGACTATCTGCACAACCTATTTTATACATTACTTTTGTCTTAAAATGTAAGAAAAAGAGTTATATTCAAATTATGAAATATAATATATTCCGGATACTTTCTAGACGGAATATAGTTTTTCACCTCTAGAGTTTCTGAATAAAACTGAGAAATCAAAATATTTTCTTGGATCTATACCAAGCGATCCATTTCCTGAACCTAATACCTAGAGAAAAATCTCTAACTTGGCACCATATACAATATTCACTATTATATAAACAGAAATGTTAATAAAATGATGAAAACAAATAATAAAATATTTTACTCAACCAAAAAAATGCTAAATATAAATATAATAAAAATATTAATTTCTCAATGCAACTTAGAAACTATATCTATATCGGGTGTTTTTTTTTAGAGTGATAAAACATTAAATTGAAGTAAAACACATTTAAATTAAGATTGAAGCCCAATTTTTTTTTATTTGAAAGATAATTTTATGACATTTATGTTTTAAGAATAATTTCCGGCATATGTCCGATTGGCTCTGAGGAACCGCATTCGACCAGACTAATTTTGGACTACTTTTTCGAGTAATTCAGTCCTTATTTCATCAATAACACGAGTTATGTTAGCTTCCAAAGCGTCTATTGTTTCTGGTTTATCAGCATAAACCAATGACTTGACATAAACCGAAATAAAGTAATTCAGTGAAGTTATGTCGCATGATATTGGAGGCCAATTAATTGGACCATTTCTCGAAATATTGTTATCGCCAAATCTTTCTTTCAATAAATTAGTTATTACAGTAGCAGCATGAGGTTGGAACCAAAACACTTCTGGCTCGATACCACTCAAATTTTGAAACAAATAATCAATGATCATCGATCTATAACGAGCACCAATCACTGTAACATTAGTTCTAGCATCGTTTTTAAAGAAATATAGACCAACGATGCCTCCAGCGTGTAAAGCACAATACACAGTGCATTTTTCAGGATGCAATGGAATCTGGAGAACTTCTTGAGGATTGTTTTCTCTCCATATACGGCAATTCTGCTTGTTTACATAGCCGTTCAACCAGAAATGAACTTCATTACTAAACACAACTTTACGATAAAAGAGTGGATCAACTTCAAGCTGTTCTAAGGCCCAATCAGCAAATGAACGACGGTTATTACGGTTATGTAGATTTAGTTCTTGAGCCAGTTGGATCTTGTATGGGGTAAACCCAGATCTTTATGCAAAATTTTCCATGTGTTGGATACACAGAGTAGAACTTGTTGTGAACGTCATCGAATAGACAAATCATTAACATTAACACTATGACTTACAGCACCGATAATTTCTTCGGTACGTACAGTTTTTTGTCTTGTTGCATCGAGTAGAGAAAATGTTGTCCGAAATCTATCGATAGTTCGACAAATAAGCTGCTCTGATGGACGATTATGTAAACTGTAAATTTCACGAAGTACTCTGTAAGTTTGGCGAATAGAACAGTGATATTGGAAATAAATTACAACAATTTGTAAACGTTGTTGCGGCGTGAGTCTTTCCATGATAATTTGTCAATGCTTACTGAACAGAAATGTCAAAACAACATGGCTTCTACCTTCTGTCAAATCACAGTTTTCCCTATCGAAAGTTCTATCACTCTAAAAAAAGCATCCGAAACATATTGGAAAACCCATATACTACTCTGTCAAGAAAGTACCGGTAATTTTCAATTAAAACAACATTTTTACATTTAATCGTCAAAATTTATTGGGTCGCCTTCAAAATAGGCTCCATTTGCTCCAATACATCTATGCCAACGGAACTCCCAATTATCGAAACATTTTTTATAGGCGCCTTCCGGGATGGACTTTAGCTCTCGCGCCGAATTTTGTTTTATGGCTTCAATCGACTCAAAACGGGTGCCACGAAGGGACAATTTTAGTTTTGGGAAGAGGAAAAAGTCGCAGGGAGCCCAATCCGGCGAATACGGTGGTTGCTGAAGCACGTTTGTTGAGTTTTTGGCGAGAAAGTCAGTCACAATCGTAGCTCAGTGAGAAGGCGCGTTATCGTCATGCAAAATCCATGAGTTCTTCGCCCACAAATTTGGCCGCTTCTTACGGATACGCTCACGAATACGTTTCATATCGCCTAGGTAATACTTCTTGTTTACCGTCTGACCCTCTGGAATGAATTCGTAGTGCACCACGCCACGGATATCGAAGAAAACAATGAGCAGCACCTTCATTTTCGAGCGGCTTTGGCGTGGTTTTTTCGGTTTCAGCTCATTTTTTGCCACCCATTCCGATGATTGCTGGCTTGTTTGCATATCGTACTCGTAGACCCAGGTCTCATCACCAGTTATAATGCGTTCCATGAATGTAGAATCGGAATTACAGCGATCCAGCATGTCTGAAGCAACCTGTTCGCGATGACATTTTTGAAGAAAATTCAGGTCTTTCGGTACGAGTCGTGCGGCCACCTTTTTCATGCCCAAAATATCAATCAAAATCGTACGTGCGGACTCGTGGGATATCTTAAGATCATGTGCTATCTCTCTCAAGCTGGTACGACGGTTTTCCAGCACCCTTTCCTTAATTTTATCGACGTTATCTTCGATCGAAGCCGTCGATGGGCGACCACTTCACGACCGCCCTTGAAGGCTCTGTACCACTGATATGCACGAGGTTTCGATAGAGCATTATCACCAAAGGCATTTTGCAACATTTTCAATGCATCGGCACACGAAAATTCATTTGCAACACAAAACTTTAAACAAATTCTTTGCTCAACGTAATCACCCATAGTAAAAATCGGCACGCACTCTGACATCGACTGACTTAATCAACTGTTGCAAACACACTAGTTGACAGATCCCGCTCAAGCTTGGCATAGTAATTAAGGACAGTGATACCAACCTAGGAAAAAATTTACCTGCCTCATTGCCCCACCAGATTTTAATCGATAATTCCCGGTACTTTCTTGACAGAATGTATTTATAATTTCTAATCATAAAATTAACACAAACTATCTAAATTTTACTTCTGAAAAATGTGAAACGTTACATAATTGATATAATTGGAATTAAAGGAAAACTGTTGCTGTATCATTTTGCATTTGTTGGTCACAAGTAGTTTACAATACAATCATACTTGGTAGAAGCACTCTAATGTATTTCATTGGATAAGTAGCGCATTCACCATATGTTCAAAATTTCTCTCTCAGTGCAGTCGAGCAAGTTGAAAACAGAGAATCAAATGAAATATCACGGAAATAACACTCGCAACAGGATTCAATTTAATTTTCACTCAGCAGAGCTCAGTAACAAGGGGTAGATTCGATTAGAATCGACGTAAGTATGGATAATTGAGGTTAATTTCAATATGAATCGGGTAAAGTTCGAATTCTAGGTTCAGGCACGTTTTGAACAAATTACACTTTGAAACATATGAATGGTTTGCGGTTTGTGATGCTGCGTTGGGTGGATCGACTGTTATCTGAACACCTCACTTGGTTTTGTACCTAGTTGAAGAGATAAAAAAAGGCAGATAAGAGAATGGAATTCACTTCAGCTATTTCAGGTGAAGCTGCATACGCCTGGTATTGAAAGTGATTGAGAATTTATATTAATTTCTTGTCTCAAGTTCTTTCTTGAAGGGAACCATTCATTTAATAACCCCTAAGATAGAACCTCTAATTCATTATTAACTATTGTTATTACTTCTGTTGGCTCTTATTCGTTATGTGACTTTTATTCATTTTTAATGACCGTCTCTTCAGAGGTATGTATCACAATCAGGAATGAACAACCCGAAGAAACTAACCCTTTTTCAGCGAATTTATTGTGACATCTTGACGTTTTCAGAAGAAAAATTATAACACTCATTATTTTTCGATATAATTGTATGTTGTACAATTCTTAGTTACAACATGATGTATTGTATTATTTTATATACAGGATGATACGAAAAACCTCGGAGAAACTGTTGTCATTTAACTTTATTAAACAAAAGAAATCAAACAAAACAACAACGGATAACAATAACATGAACATTTGGTAGTAAGATATTTAAGCGATTTCAAAGTAGCTTCATTTGGCGGCGATACATAGCTTGAGATTTTCGGCAATGACGCTTAACTTTACGGAACAGCTCCCAAATTTCACTACGTTTGTTTGACATTCTGAGACTCTGCAAAATAAGGTAATATCAAGCTGGAACTTCACATATAAGTACAGGAAAGTGTAGAGAATCTAATATAATAGAAAGTGTTTGGCTGCGCTAAAATACTTCTGTTCCAACACGTAAAATTTATCCGAAGTTTTTCTTGCCACCCTCTAGTATATGCTGAAATATTCAATTGAACTGGTTGTTTCTTGGATATACTGAAATATTCAATTGAACTGGTTGTTTCTTGGATTCTATACTTGTTGATTTTGCTGGGATTAAGTTTGAGTAGCTTTGCTAGACTTCTATTCAGGCAGCTATAAACCAGCATGTATGTCAAATGCTCGGAAAAAATAGAGACTACTCATAATTATCATGAACAAATATAAATTTTAAATTCACTTCGACGTGTTTCTTTTTAAATATTACAGATAAAAGCTGGATTAATTCTCCGAAACCTTTTCATATTTAATATAATTCAACATTTCAAAAATTAAAATAAATAAAATTTCTCAGGAACTTTCTTTCACTTCATAGATATACAGATTTATCAACATATAGGCAGTTGACCAATAAATAATCAAAATAAAACATAAAGTAGTGATTTCGATCATCCAGAAAGCAAATTCCAAGACGACTCTGTGATTGAAAAATAACATTTTTTTTTAATACTTAAATATTAACAAATGTATACTGTTAGCCTTCTACATATTTTATTTAAAAAATTCTTATCGAATATTATAACTTCTGGAATTAAATTAATGTCATATAAGCACCGCTAATATCAAACGACATATAAAATAAACATTCATTATAAGACATCCAAATGGTATAACAAAATCCAATAAATATAAATTGTTAACAGAAATTCTATAAATTAAATATTTCAAGTAGACGAAATTTTGTTTCTGCCCATCCCTCTTATGAAAACAGATATCTTCCAAAACTGTTTAACATAATCTTAAGAATTTCATCATAAAACTATCTTACTTGGAATATTCAATATTATTGAATATCTAACTAAGTTACTTTTTCGAAAATCTCAAGATATGTGAAAACATTACTAAAAAACACGTTTTAAGAGAAACTTTGCTCGTCAGTACCCAATTACATTTAAAAAATATAACATCAATCAACAAAAAATATTTACTCACTTTAACAACCTAGAAACATCTTGGCAAATGAATACTGAACATTTAAATGGTGTCCCATGTGACCTACCACAAATAGTTCTGTGGTTTACCATATACCTTCTATCAAGTATAAACCTCCATTTATTTTATTTCACTCATAATGTATAATTATTTGGTTACCTTAACATTCTTTATACAGATGTCCTTGGTGATTAAAGTAAAATAACTCAATTTCCGCTAATTTATTTAAATTCACAACTATTATATCGTCATGACAACGTGACTTCATCAGGTGAGTATGATCAAGATGTATTTCCGACAAGTAGAGACCGATACAATCAAACAGATGTCCTTGTGCTATAACAGAGGCCGTTAAAATGCCGGTCAATCTTTGAGATCTATGGTGAACCACATAACTATTTGTTGGAGGTCATATGCGACACCACATTTTTAGTAATGTTTTTACATATCTAGAGATTTTCTAAAAAGTAACTTAGTTAGATATTCAATGTATGAAGAAATTCTTAGGATTATGTTAAAAATTTTTGAAAGATATCTGTTTTCATAGGAGGGATGAGCAGAAACAAAATTTTGTCTACTCAAAATATTTAATTTATAGGATTTTTGTTAACTATTTATATTTATTAGATGTTTTCATCTCATTTGGATGTCTTACAATGAATGTTTATTTTATATATCGTTTGAAATAAGCGGTGCTTATATGACATTAATTCAATTCCTGAAGTTATAATATTGAACATAATTTTTTGAAATTGAATATGTAGGAGGCTAACAGAATATATCTGTTAATATTAAAATATTTAAAAAATTTTATATACCTTCTATCAAGTACAAACCACCGTTTATTTCATCAAAAATAACAAACAACATCACCAAGAAATACTTCACATAGAATAAGAAGTCTTATTGCCGCTTTTGGAACAGAGATAGCATATTCACCAGAACAAGATTCTGAAATTCTTACTCATTTATTTAGTTTTTTGGATGTTCAATAAAAACAATCAATAAAGTATATCTACAAACCTTCATTCGCCAATTATCCTGTTTGAAAGCAAACTTAAATATACGTGGTAAACCCATTAAGCACTATCTATAGAACTAGACTATTCCACAGAAAAATGTTGAAAATACGATACGATTAGAGACTGAATATCTGAAAATAGTCTTGTATTCGATGATGGTTTTTGGATGATCACGGTCAGAACTTTATGTCTACTTTAGATTCTTTATTGGTTAACCGCCGCTCAAATCGGGTGTTTTTTTTTAGAGTGGTAAAACTTTCGATAGGAACAGGTGAATTCTACCAGAATAGTTATTGGCTATTTGAGGAAGGCCTCTTTTCCAAGTGACTACCAAGCAGTCTCCACAGTCCACCCAGAGGTAGAAAGTGTGATAAGGATTACGCCATATCATCGCGCGTGGCGAGAACCCCTCCGAAGAGATGAACCCACCAGCTTCCAGTTTGGGCCCCGACTCGAAAGACAGAACCGTCTGACTGGTAGCAGCGAAAGCACTATCCAACCTCTACTGGCTCTGCAGGTCAGTACCCGAGTTGTTTGAGACGCAACTCACCCGCCGGAGGGAATTCTTATCCATCCACCCGAACGCAGTCCCAAGAACTAAGATAAACTCAAGATTGACGACTACAATTGATCCTGGTACGAGCACCGTCTAGCGGACTATACGTCCTGACCTACCGAACCCATGTGAAGTCATTTGATTGATCCTGGCGTCAAGCACTAATGGCGGAGCCATTTCGTCGAGATCCACAAACCCTAAATAGTTACGCACAGATACAGGGGCTAGGACAGGCCGGTCGAACCGTCAAGTCCCGTTAAACCCCGAGTCGTTTCATGAGAATATCCCGAAAATGGGGGTCTGCGAACAGATAAATGAAATACCCCCCTAGTCCAGCATGCGGACTTTCAACCACTGCCCCCTCGAGTCCAACACCAAGTGGGGTGGCCAGGTGGTACAAGTAACACCTGAGGGCAAGTCCACCCCCCCGAGGTAACGCAGTATGCTACATAACGCACTCGGCCATTACACAGAATCCGGATTTCGATAGGGACAACTGTGATTTGACAGAAGGTAGAAGCCATGTTGTTCTGACATTTCTGTTCAGTAAGCATTGACGAATTATCATGGAAAGACTCACGCCGCAACAACGTTTACATATTGTTGAAATTTATTTTAAAAATCAGTGTTCTATTCGCCAAACTCATAGAGCACTTCGTGAAATTTATGCTTTACATAATCGTCCATAACAGCAGCTTATTCGTCGAATTATCGATAGATTTCGGACAACCTTTTCTCTACTCGATGCAACAACAACAACAAGACAAAGAACTGTACGTACAGAAGAAAATATCGCTGCTGATCCAGATTTGTCTATTCGACGACGTTCACAAAAAATTGGACTCTGTGCATCTACCACATGGAAAATTTTGCCTAAAGATCTTGGTCTACACCCATACAAGATCCAATTGGTTCAAGAACAAAAGCCACTTCACCATAATAAGCGTCGTTTATTTGCTGATTGGGCCCTAGAACAGCTTGAAGTTGATCCACTTCTTTATCAAAAAATTGTGTTGAGTAATGAAGTTAATTTCTGGTTGAACGGCTATGTAAACAAGCAAAATTGCCATATATGGAGTGAAAACAATCCTCAAGAAATTCTGCAGGTTCCATTGCATCCTGAAAAATGTACTGTATGGTGTGCTTTACACGCTGGAGACATCATCGGTCCATATTCCTTCAAAAACGATGCTGGAGTTAATGTAACAGTGAATGGTGCTCGTTACAGATCGATGATCAATGATTATTTTTTTCAAAATTTGAATGGTATCGACCCAGAAGTGTTTTGGTTCCAGCAAGATGGTGCTACACCTCATTCTGCTAGCGTAACAATTGATTTATTGAAAGAAGGATTTGGCGATAACATTATTTCGAGAAATATTACAATTAATTGGCCTCCAGATCATGCGACATAACTCCAATGGATTATTCTCTTTGGGTTATGTCAAGTCATTGGTTTATGCTGATAAACCATAAACAATAGATCCTTTGGAAGCCAACATTATTTATTGTTCTTGTTTAGCATGCAAATAACGTTTATCTTAGGAAAATATGGATAAGATTTCAATGTTATTTTTCCGTGAATGTGTTATCTATTCTTTAAAAAGGGTGTGGCGACGTGCCCAGTATTCTGCTCAGCTTTGCTACAGCTTCCCAGCGCATCCCAAAGAGTACACCACTGCTTTCCGATTCGAGGTCCTCGCTGGGTTCAAGTAACCGATGTTCCAACGTGGTACAAGGACGCAGGCGTCATTGGAAGGCTTGCCCATCTCCAATCTGAATTCAGAGGCTTTCATATTGGAACGAAACGCCTTACTTTCCAAAACTAAGAGCTTAGAAGCTTCCTTATAACAACGCATCCTAAAGAGCTTCAAGGGAAATACTTTTTTAAAATCTATATGGAGCATTTTTTCGTGATGAAATTCGTTATTTCTGAGTACCTAATCGAAACAGGCTTGTATTGTGTGATGGTCACGGTCAGTACTTAATGTTTTTTTGATTCTTTCTTTATTGGCTAACTGCCATTTATATGTGTTCATAATAATTCTATATGTCTATGATATGGAATAGTGTTTCCGAGACATTTCGCTGAACTGAGTTTCAAAAAGTTATCGAGAGATTGTTAACATTAAATTTGCAAATGTTCCGGATAATTAAGTGAGCTGTTATCTATAATATACTTATTATTATTATTTTTTATACACATTGAAAATATAGGTCTCAAATTGAATTTTCGGGGTATATGTGGAATCAGTATGTATACAAGTAACAATGACCCTTCTAACGAACAAACAGAATGTTATTACCACCCATTTCTGCATTCTGTTGTCGATCATATGTGCATGAATACGCGAATAAATTCGGCTCGATAAATATTGCTGTGAATGGAGAAAATGTTCGTATAATTAGATAAAAGTTATACTAAAGCGTAGTTTAAAAATAATCGTGTATCTTATAATAAATAAAAATTATTGTGGAATATCGGTGAAATTTCAATAGCAAAGTTAAAGAAAATAAACAATTAAGAAACCGAGAATTTCATAGCAAGATAAAAACCGGAGATAAATTGACATACATTAAATCAGCTGTCAGCATAAGAATTGTCAAACAAAGACTTAAGAAGTGAGAAGACGAACAGTAGAAAGAACCTACACCATGCAGTTGATTGATAGAAAAAAGTGCTACTTTTGCCCTAGTCGTTAGTTTATGTTTCTTTTTAATTCGAGTTCATTTATTGCATTTAAAAAAAAATCAATTAATATTGTCAGAGAGAGGCCGTTAAATTGTCTTTCAATCTTTTAGATCAAGGGTAAACCACAGAATTTTTTATTTTTAAGATAACCTTATACTACATTTAAATTTTTCAGTACTCATTTACCAGAAGTTTCTAAATTGTTGAAGGGTGAGTAATTATTTGTTGCTGATTGATGTTATATTTTACTGAATATGAATTATTATATATACTGACGAAGCAAAGTCTCTCTTGAAACTTGTTTTTCAGTAATGTTTTTACATATTTTATAGAAAGTAACTTAGTTAGATATCCAATAATATTGAATATTCTAAGTAAGATAGGTTTATGATGAAATTCTTAAGATTATGTCAAACATTTTTGAAAGATATTTGTTTTCATAAGATTGATCAGCAGAAACAAAATTTTTTCTATTCAAAATATTTAATTTATAGAATTTTGGTTAACAATTTTTATTTATTGGATTTTGTTATATCATTTGAATGTATTATAATGAATGTTTATTTTATATGTCCTTTGATATAAGTGGTATTTTTATGACATTATTTCAATTTAATTCCTGAATTTATAATTTTTAAATATATTTTCTTGAAATTAAATATGTAGAAGGCTAATATTAAAATATTTAAATAATTTTATATAAATTCTATCAAGTATTAACCTCTATTTATGTCATTATGTCACTTTATTATGAGAAAATTTCTCGTCGAATGAAAAAATCCAACATCTTCGGGATTCAGACCAAAATATAGTTTATCGATACTGTATTATAATAAAAAATCAAATTATGAGGAAAGGCAGAACAAGAAAATCAGAATAATGCTCATAATGATATAATTAAAAGTAAAAGAATTCAAACAGAGAGATTTTTGGAATTATGTGCATCGTATCCAATCAGGTATCCCAGTCAGCTGCTTTAACTAACCACATCTCTGTAATAACCATTACGTCTGCATATAAAGAAGGCAAATTCTCATCAAAATATAGCATTTTGTTCTATGATATGAAAGTTATTCATCTTGGTTTTCCCCAAGGATCCGTGCTGGGGCCTCTTATATTTCCTTCATTTATTAATTACTTACTTGAAGTTATTTCATCCAAATCTCAGAGATTATTTGCTGATGATATATCTATTATTGTATCATCAGGATCCTCGGAGGAGTGCATGGCACAGCTTTGGTATTTTTTACGTAAGTCTCTACTGCTGACGGGATAATGTTCTCATGGTTAATATGAAATAAATGAAATGTCTTCACTTTCTAAATAAAAGCTTCTAAACAAAATATTAAATATTCAATTTGAACGCCTCAATATTCAATCTACAGACTGCACAAGATTTCTGGTAATGTATGTTGATTACCATTCAATTCATCCCATTCGAGATGGGATGAATATTTTGACTTTGTGTTTTAAAAAGTTGATAGTTCATGCTATGCGATATCTAATCTATGACGGTTCAGGCCTCTAAGTTCACTTTTGGGTATCTACTGCGCTTTATTTTATTGTTCCATCTCTTATTATATCAACTTTCTTGATGATGCTGTGAATAGTGAAAGAGTTTTCATTGCCCAATGTTCAATATTCCTTATCGAGAGTTCTCTAGAGCAGATTTCTTGAGTCACAATATTCTTACAACTGCAATATTCTACATGTAATGGGTATTCTAATACGAATGATACAATTTAAAATTATTTCAATAGAAGTACTGTATATTATTTGTGACATTCCCATGTCATTTTTGTTCAGTGGGTTATTCCATTTAATCACAGAAAGATACACGATTCAGCAAAGTTTCGAAATTTTTAAATTATTTAATCAATTTTAAAAACTGAGAAATTCAAGAAGAATTCATGGATGAAAATATTCAGTTAATTGACCGACTAGTCGGCGCATTCTAGACAAATTTGAAAGTTGAATTTCTCTACACAATTCAAGAGTATCAGTACTTCTAAGAAATGCACGCGCAGAAAGGAATATCGACTTGGTTGGGGCTAAATGTTGAAGAAAATGCAAAAATATCGGTTTTCAATATTTAAATCTTTAAACAATGACTCCGAGAATTTTAATGAAATATTTGGGTTTTCACCTCACAAAATTACAGTGGTTCAAGAATTGAATAATTTGACTACCATGAACGTGGCAAATTTTCTGATTTGACTCTTGAAAATGGTGAACAATTTCATCGAAAAATTTTTTTCAGTGATGAAGCTCATTTTTGATTGAATGATTATGTAAACAAACAGAATTTCAGAATTTGTCTTCCATAAACTCGTCTTGAAGTTCTTACAATTTTCACAAATGAATACTGATTTTGATAATATAATTTAACAATTTCCAGATGTTATTGAAGCGTGTGTTTATCCATGATTAAATGAGATAACTTATTGAACACAAATAAGATGGAAAATGTCGAATATAATACACAGTGTTGCAATTATAAACATTTCAAATTGTATAATTTCTTAAAGGCAAGACCAGAAACAAAATTTTTTCTCCTTCAAATATTTATTTATTAATTTCAATTACTTTCGTATATCTGTTGGGTTATTTATTCCATGAAATAAGGAATTACTTTGTTTTCTATCACTACTCCATCCATTATTTATTCCATTTGACATTATATATTGAGTTTTGATTATATACGTCTATTAAATGTAAGCGGTGCTTGTGTAGACATAAATTTAATTCTAAAAGTTTTTTGAATAAAAATTTTTTTGAAATTAAAATTGTAGAAGATAAACATATTTCAATTTGTTTTAATATTCAAATTTTGTTATATTTCTTCTATCAAGTAAAAGGCCTTTCTATTTTGTTGTATCATTTCTATTGGAAAACTTGTTATTTATATTTTCAAGCTTTCAATGTAGATATAATGCAATCATTATTCGATCAATAAGAACTTCTCTTATCACAGAAATATTCATAGACACTCAGGTTAGTATGCCATATCACAGAACTAATAAATTTGAAGAATCCACTATGTGAAATACTAGGGCCTCATATTGTAGAATTATTAGCCAACTATATATTTATAAAAACCTGACTTGCAAAAACTTTGAGAATAAAGTTAAGTCACTCACTTCTTTTACGTGAGACTTATAGTGGTGGTAAATATTTATGGGATGAAAACTAGTAGAAACTTTCATGTATAAATAGCGCAGTTTTATCATAATTTTTGGAATTGTTATACTTCTTATTGTATTTTGTATTTTTACAGCGAATTTTCTTTAATTATATGTTTGTAATCACTGAATTGATTGGTCCTATACTTACATATTCATGTGTCTTGAAGGACCAATACAGTTATTATTGTTATTAGACTCGTATATATCTCCATTACATTTAATACAGAAATTGTCTATTTCATTCAGGCGTATCTGCACCAAAGTGCATCCAAGAAGCTTCGAATAAATAGGAATATACGGTTTTCACGCTTTACACCAGTCGTTTTTCTTTCTTCCAGAATACAACTCCAGTATCCCAATTTCCCTTTGTTCCGGAAAAACGCATCTGGCCATATCAGATATCCAACCCAATCGTTTTTAATAAGGGTTGAAAACGATCCCGTAGAACTACTTGACCTACATAAAGTGGGATTCAAGTTGGTGCGACGAGTTCTAAGGTGGTTTAGTAAGGTCAGAGCAGAGAGATCTTAGAGTAAACGGGGAAATGAAATTCTAGAACCTGGAGTGTAATCTGTATTATTCGTGTCTAAGACGTTCAGTAATTGCAGTATGAAAGAAAACACAATGAAGGTTAGACTTAATAATATTGAACTGTTTCAGTCTTTACTATTTGGTAGTTGATCATAGTTAGAACAAATTTTTTATTACTATGTTTCACGACCAACAAATTTAAAATGTCTTACAATATGTAAGGTTTACATTTTTGCAACTAATAATAATAATAAGAATAATCTGTATTTCAAAATTTCACATATAATATATACATAAAAAAAGAAATGACGTCAACATTGCATAAATAAACTAAACTAAATTCTGAACTGAAATAATCGCACAATGAATATTATACCAACTTGAATAATAAATTCTTATGACCCTTTTGAATTTTCCTAAATTATAACAATTTTTTATATTATCAGGTAACTCATTATGAAAATGTTTATGCCTATATAATAAGGTTCCTTTTCTAAAATAGATAATCTATTTTGGGGATAAATCAACTTTTTTGTTCTTGTATTATAATTATGTGTTCTCCGTACATTAAATCCATCCTTATTTTTAAAAACAAAAACCAAACACTCATATATGTATCGGATGTTTTTTTTAGAGTGATAAAACTTTCGATAGGGATAATTGTTATTTGACAGGAGGTAGAAGCCATGTTGTTTTGACATTTCTGTTCCGTAAGCATTGACAAATTATCATGGAAAGATTCACGCCGCAACAAAGTTTACAAATTGTTGAAATTTATTTTCAATATCAGTGTTCCATTCGCCATACTTATAGAACACTTCGTGAAATTTATGGTTTACATAATCGTCCATCAGAGCAGCATATTCGTCGAACTATCGATAGATTTCGGACAACATTTTCTCTACTCGATGGAAGAACAACAAGACAAAGAACTATAAGTACAAAAGAAAATATTGCTGCTGTAAGTCATAGTGTTAATGATGATCCAGATTTATCTATTCGTCGACGTTCACAAAAATTTGGACTCTGTGCATCTACCACATGGAAAATTTTGCATGAAGATCTTAGTCTACACCCATACAACATCTAACTGGTTCAAGAACTAAAGCCACTTGACCATAATAATCGTCGTTTGTTTGCTGATTGGGCCCTAGAACAGATTGAAGTTGATCCACTTTTTTATCGTAAAATTGTGTTTATTGACGAAGCTCATTCCTGGTTGAACGGCTATGTGAACAAGCAAAATTGCTGTATATGAAGTGAAAACAATCCTCAAGAAGTTCTGCAGGTTCCATTGCATCCAAAAAAATGCACTGTATGGTGTGCTTTACATGCTGGAGGCATCAGTCCATATTTGTTTAAAAACGATGCTGGATCTAATGTTACAGTGAATGGTGCTCGTTACAGATCGATGATCATTAATTATTCGTTTTAAAATGTGAATGGTATAGGCCCAGAAATATTTTGGTTCCAACAAGATGCTCATACTCATGCTGCTACCGTAACAATTGATTTATTGAAAAAAATATTTGGCGATAACATTATTTCGAGAAATGGTCCAATTAATTGGCCTCCAAGATCATGCGACATAACTCCACTGAATTATTTTCCTTAGGGTTATGTCAAGTCATTGGTTTATGCTGATGAACCAGAAACAATAGACGCTTTGGAAGCCAACATAACTCGTGCTATTGTTGTTTTTGGTTGGAAGCAATCGAATGAAGATATTACCTCTGCCTTTGTATGCAGTGAAATTAAAAAACTTTTGGGGGTTGAGATTGATAATAGGGACATAAGTGACCTGTATGCTTTGGGGAGGAAACCTAATCGTCCGGTAAGAGTTCAATTGGTTTCCCATCTTAAAAAGATTGAAATAATTAGGAATTGTAGACAACTAAAGGGAAGTGGTATCGCAATCAGAGACGATTTAAGTGTGGAACAACGCAACGAGTATCGCGCTTTGAAAGAACATCTGATCAAGCAGAGAGAAAAGGGATTAAATTGCTACATAAGGGGCTCTAAACTCATTCTAGAGGATAAAGAATATACACTTGGCGAGTTACAAGAGTCACGTGAGCTGAACGCCAGACCTAATAGTACTCCAGCGACTCCCACACCGAACAGCCATCCTGTTCGGAAGGATTCTGAGCGACGGATTGAGGTTCAGACCCCCAAAGTTCTTGAGAAGGGTTCGGGGAGCAAACAAGCCAAAAATCCAAACTTGTCCGATAAGACCTCTAAAGGACAACCAAATCCGCAAAACTACAACAGATTGCGTTCCAGCTCACGACGGAAGTAGTTTCATTGTATTGAGCAGCCTATTTTTTGTGTGAGTGCATTTTTTTTATTTTTTCTTTCTTTGTTATTTCTTCTTTTGCTTGTCCTCCTTTGGGGACACCTTTTTCGTGTTCGGAATGGACCCATTCATCAGAGAATATGGGAACGAGCCTCCCCCCGCAAGAGTGATTTCGGATTTGGATGATTTTGTACTGGATGAAGATGCACCTTTCAATATCCTACATCTCAATATAAGGAGTATTATGAAAAATATGGATGAGTTGATGCTGTTCCTGAACAGGCTGAGGATGGATTTTCATGTTATGGTGCTAACTGAAACGCATCTTGTGCATGACTTGGATGTGCTGAAAATAGATAGTTTCAATATTTTGTACAATGCTGGTAGAATCAACACGAATGATGGTGTCATAGTATACGTCAGAGAGGACATCAGCTGTTCACATGCAGTAAGAAACTTAGGGGACATTAAAATATTGGAGGTTAGTACAAGTATTGGAGCCAATAAAATCTGCTTAACAGCAATCTACAGATCTCCAAGTACCTGCAAAAGACAGTTTAACGAAGATCTTCATGGATATATTCAATCTATGGCGGGAAATGATATACATATAATTACAGGCGACATAAATATAGATTTGAAATCTGATTCGGTCTCCTCAGAGGAATACAAAAATATTCTCGGTGCTTCCGGGTATGAATCATATATGAATGAAGTGACTAGACGTCGCAGCCAAACTTGCCTCGATCACTTCTTCGTTAAAACTAATCAAAATAGGGATATTCGATCTTATGTCTTCCAATATGATATAACAGATCATGACCCCATAGCATTGACCGTGAATCTACCCAAAATATCAACGAGGGAGCACATACAGGGTGGACAGTGCAAAAAATATATAAATTATCCCGCACTCAAAGACGCTTTGGGGAGGGAGACTTGGGAAGAGTTTTATTCTTCACAAGATATTGATGCCATGACTGAAGCGTTCATCAGAAAACTCAATGTGCATGTTGGGGATCATACGAGCAGCGTGGGGGTTAGAAGACATAATATGGGGAAGAAGAGGTGGGTTACGTCTGGAATCCTGGCATCGATTGTTAAGAAGCAACAACTGTACCGGGAAGTTTGTAGATATCCAAGCAATTCTATTCTGAAGAGGGAATATCTAGTCTATAAGAACAAGCTGTCCAAGTTGATAAAGGCTGCGAAAAGAACATATGCAGAAAAAATGATTAGAGACAACATAAATCAGTCAAAGGCCCTGTGGAGGACTGTTGATACCATCTGTAATCGGACCAATCCTCAAATAAAAATAGGTAAAATTATATCAGCAGACGGCGAGACACTGGTGGAGAAGAAGACCATTGCTGAAAGTTTCAATACGTACTATGGTGGGTTGGGCCAAGCATTCGCAGAGAAGATCGAGATTCCAAAAGATTACCTAGAAATTGATAAAGGGTTAGATATCTCCATGTGTCTTTTTTCTACTGATGCGAAAGAAGTTCGTGAGACGATAATGCAATTGAAGGAGGGAAAGTCTCCTGGGTATGATGGCATTCGGGCAGAAACTCTAAAAAACGTATCCGATGAGCTGAAGACGCCTTTAACTCACCTAATCAATTGCTGTTTTAATGAAGGAAATTTTCCTAAATTATTTAAAATTGGAATCGTGAAACCCTTATACAAGAATGGTGACAAATTGAAGATGGAAAGCTATAGACCAATATCGTTGATCTCTAATATTGCAAAAATCATAGAAAAACTATTAAAAACAAGAATAATGAGGTTTTGTGAGAAATATGAGATCATTTCACAGCACCAGTATGGCTTCAGAGAAAATGGGTCAACCGAGGATGCAATCCATCGCTTAACATCTTACATCTATAACTCTCTAGATAAAAGTAAGCCATGCCTATGTGCCTTCATTGACCTTTCCAAAGCTTTTGATACCGTGTCACACAAAAAGTTATTAAACAAATTATATAACTACGGTTTCAGGGGAAAAATTTACGAGTTACTCAAAAGCTACTTAACAGATAGGGAACAGATGGTAAGCATTGATGGGGAGTTGAGCGAGCCAATATATGTGACTTACGGAGTTCCTCAGGGTACTGTGCTCGGGCCAATTTTGTTCACGTTGTACATTAACAGCTTACTGGAGATCAAGGTAAAGGGTAGAATTCTCAGCTTTGCGGATGATACAGCTCTTTTCTGTGAATCAGATACATGGGAGTCTTTGAAATCGGAGGCTCAGATGGACTTTCGATGCTTGGAGGAATGGTTCAGATTCAATACGCTGACTCTCAATCTAGAGAAAACCAAATACTTGCCCTTCTCCTTGTACTCGGGTGGCTTGCCGAATATGGGACCTCTGATTGTGGGGCCACGCTCATGTGTTCCGGAAGTGGAATCAGTTTCATATCTGGGTGTGGTGATTGATCGACATCTTAGATGGGACCTCCAGGTCAAGAATGTTACTAACAAGCTAAGAGGAATATTATATAGAATAAGATATTTACGAGACTACCTTGACCTGAGGCATCTACGGTTGGTGTATTTCGCGCTTGTCCAGTCGCAACTGCAATATGGAATTATTGGTTGGGGTGGAGTTGGTGACACACACCTGGAGAAACTGAATGTTGTGCAAAGGTGGATTTTGCGTGTTATATATAAGAAGCCACTTACATACTCTAATGAAAGATTGCACAGGGAATCCGAGGTGTTCGATGTGAGGCAACTCTTTTGCTGGAATATCCTAGTCAACACCAAAAAGTCGAGGATAGCATCTCATCCCATTGTACACTGCTACAACACGAGGGAGAAGAAGAACTCTATGAGGGTACCTTACTGTTGCAAAACAGTAGGACAGAGGCACTGCGACTTCCTCGCCCCCAAGCTTTACAGCCAACTCCCAACCAACATAAAAAGTCTGAATAATATTAGTTTGTTTAAGAGAAGAACGAAGAGATGGATTCTCTTTTTTGGAAGGGGGCTTCTGCATGGTTTCGTCAACCAGAGGTAGGAGATCGGGATTGGATGGGGAGGGAGAGGAGATGGAAGAAGGTTTTATGTTGCTTACTGTGTAATAGTAGTTATCATGGATTTTGTTTTTATTTTTGTTCACTTACCACTTAGGAGATAGTCAATGTATGTAGCATCACGTACAAGCGATAGTTTCCAACTAAAGCTTCTGTGATGTATCACCCATTTATTCACCTCATTATGTAACCATCTCAGTGAATAAATATTATTATATTATTATTATATTGATGAAATTAGGTATGAATTACTCGAAAAATTGATCCAAAATTGGTCTGGTCGAATGTGGTCCCTCAGAGCTAGTCGTGGTGTAAATCAGCCAGAAATTATTTTTGAAACATAAATGTCATAAAATTATCTTTTAAATAAAAAAAATTGGCTTCAATCTTAATTTAAATCCGTTTTATTTCAATTCAAAGGTCTATCATTCTGAGAAAAAACACCCGATATAAACTATAAACTGTCAAAACATTTTTATTTCTAAATATACCCCTACATGAATCCCTATATCTCATTTTAGAGATGGTTTTAATTACTCTTCTTTGTGAAACAAATACTGACTTACCCAAAAAATGATTCCATATATCAAAATTGACTCAAAATTCACATAATATAAGATTCCAAGTATTTTTCATTCATGTAGTGAGAAACGATTCTCATTTCATAGCCAATGGAGGCTAACTTTAAACACATTTTATTTATATAAGTATTCCAATTCAAGATTTCTCCAATTTTTGAATATCAAAACAGATTTCATCTGTCAGTCTTCTACAATTTTAATTTCAAAATAAAGTTTATTCAAAAAACTTTTAGAATTAAATTAATGTCTACATAGGCACCGCTCCTATTTAATAGACGTATATAATCAAAAGTCGATATAAAATGTCAAATGGAATAAATAAACCAAAAAATATAAATTATTTAAGTCATTTAAAATTAATAAATAAATATTTGAAGGAGACAAAATTTTTTTTCTGATCTTACCATTATGAACATTAATTCCTTTTCAAAAACATAAAACACAACTTAAGGACATCTCAAAAAATATACTATATTTGAAGTCTTTAATATATTTAAATATTCAAATAGCTTAATTCAAAAATCTCCCAAAACATGCACTGTATCTTCAAAAAACAATTATAATTCCGATAATCTCTTCATCAGCCCTAAATAATATTTAAAATATCAAAATCAACTAACAATCAGTATATCTTACCTCAAAGTGGTAACCGGATAATTGCTTAAAGAGACTAACTTTAAAAATCAAGATAGTTAATGTTCGTCACAAAATCACAGAGAACTGTAAGGTATTATAAGGTTTTCTTTAAACCATTGACATTCCATAATGAGATTCATTCAAGCCTGAATATAATTATATATTATGTATAAAACAAAATAGAAAAAGGCTATATTGAGTTTTGATTATATATGTCTATTAAATATTAGCAGTGCTTATGTAGACATTAATTTAATTCTAAAAGTTTTTTGAATAAAAATTTTTTTGAAATTGAAATTGTAGAAAACTGACGGATTAAATCTGTTTTGATATTCAAATGTTATTATATTTCTTTTATCAAGCAAAAAGCCTTTTTTCTATTTTATTCCTCAATTTGGACACCTAAAAACTTTGTATGTGATACAGGCATTATTACATTAGTACTAAGAGTGATGTTGCTTGGAATAATTGGCGATTGTATTGTGCGAAATAGTGTAACATTTGTCTTGGACTCATTTACGGATAATTTATTCATGGAAAGTTTCGAACATTCATTCATCTCCAGGAAACTGACCCCTAAGCACATTGTACAGTGTATTTTATTTAGATTCAGGTACAAAGTAGTGATAATAAAAAGGTGAGTGTTACAGGAATTTTGTCTCGACCAGATTTTAGAAAAAAAATAAAAATTTTTGGGTAATTATGGGGGTAGGATGTTATTTGAATGCATTGAAAATTTGGGAATTACATAGATCAGTTTGATCATTACCTCAAGAATATTTTTCTACACCAATTTATAAACTTCAAAGGACTCCAGATAGTTGAGCTTCGTTTCGTTTGATCCCACATGTAATATTTTTAGGTTGTCAATTGTTGGGAATATGTGGCCATTCTCGATACAATGTGTTGCGATGGTGGAGCTCCTTTTATTTTTGGAGAAATCCATTCGATGTTCATTATATCTTGTATAAAATGAACGGCCAATTATATATCAAAACTTAATATCAAAATAGCTTTTAAACGAGAAATGAATTGTCTTCCCTGTTATTCAATGCAAAGGATCCAACCCCAAATTTACTAAAATCAGGAGTTTATGAGTTAACATGTTCAACTTTCAATAAAAAATGGGTCAGATAGGACGTTCATTTTATACAAGGTATAATGAAAATCCAATGAATTTCTCCAAAAATAAAAGGAGCTCCACCGTCGCAACACATTGCATCGAGAATGGCCATAGATTCTCAACAATCGACAACCTAAAAATATTACATGTGGAATCAAAGGAAACGAAGCTTCGTGCAGAAAAATATTTTTGAGATAATGAATGATCCAACTGATCTATGTAATTCCCAAATTTTCAATGCATTCATATAACATCCCACCCTCATAATTACCTAAAAATTTTAATTTTTTCTAACATCTGGTCGAGACAAAATTCCTGTAACTTTCACTTTTTTATTATTACTACTTTGTACCTGAATCTACATAAAATACCCAGTACTATGTGCTTAGAGGTCAGTTGACTGAAGGTAAACGAAAGTTCAAAACTAGTTGCAAAAATAATACCTTACATATTGTAAAACATCTAAAACTTGTTGGTAGTAAAACATAGTAACAACAAATTTGAATAATATTCAAGTTTTTTCATTATTTTTATACATACATCAGCAGTTATGAATTTATGAGTCTGACTTTATGAATTGTTAATTGAATCGGTCCTTACTTGATGGAAATTTATTTTAATTGAATAAAATAATAAAGAATATTTCCACAATTTGTTATACAGAGTGTCACAAGGAAAATTTGACTACGGAACTCAGAAACGAAGAATTTCCGAAGATTTTAAAAAAACAGGTCAACTTCTGTTTTGAGGGGGACGAATTTTCATCAAGAGTTTGTTCCGTAAAAATCACCCACATCAACCCCAACATTTTTTGAATAGGGAAAAGATGTCGAATGTTGGCTAGTTTGAAAGTTATTTATGTTCTGTATAATTACATACCCAATTAAAATTTTCAAAATCGGTTCACTATTCACGAAAAGAATGTAATTTGAGCTTACCGTTAAAAGGTTGTAAGTAATGGTAGGAAACATTTTTTTCTGGACGTTCCCTATCATTACTTACAGATCTGGTGTATTTGAATGTATAGGGTTTCTGTTCGAGTTACCCTTCGGATATTGTTCAATATCAAACTGCTCAAGAACATCACCGAAATTGAATATTTCAACTAGGATGTTTAGAAAAGAAAAGATCTTTTTGAGTGAAACACGTCCGTTATCTTTTTCCTATTAAAAAAAAAATTGGGGGTTGTTGCCACCCTCAGGTGGTTTTTTCAACAATGTGGTCATGGGAATTCTTTCTTCCTAATACAGAACTTGAAAATTATTTTTGGATTCTTCAAAACTCTGAGGTTCTTGAGTTTGGGCGTTTCAACTGTCTGTTCAATATCATCTTTTGACGGTAACTTATTACATTATTTCGTGAATAGTGAACAGATTTTTAAAATTTTAACTGGGTTGTGCGCACAGAACATGAATAACTTTCAAACTAACCAACACTAGACATATCTTCCCTATTCAAAAAATATTGGGGGTTGATGATACCTGAATGGGGGTATTTTTTTCGGAATAAACTCAGGATGGAAATTCGTCTCCCTCAAAACAAAATTTGACCTGTCTTTTAAAAATCTTCGAAAATTCTTCATTTCAGAGTTCTGGAGGGATCAAATATTCGTTGGGACACTGTATAATAAATATATAAAATAAAATAAATATGATAATTATATGGAAATATTTTTCATTATTTCATTCAATAAAAATAATGAATAAAAGAAAGAGTATTTATTATGAATATATAAATATAAAATGAAAATATAAAATAAAAAGGCCTTTTACTTACAGTACAGGTCCTAATACTGTACCTTGAAGAACACCGTACTCCATTATTTCAGAACGACTCGTTACTCCGATAATTCTTACATTCTGAGGCCTATCTGTCAAATAATTACTGAATAGATCCATTGGTGTACCTCTTATCCCTATGTCTTTCAAAGAGTCCCACAAGAGCGAGTTACTCAACGTATCAAACGCTTTCGTCAGACCCATAAAGATACAAAAACCGACCTTTGAGGCATTGAACGAAGAGTACACTTTTGATAGGAAGGCACGGATCGCATCTTCAGTTGAGGTATTTTCTCGAAAACCGTATAGACATTTTGAGAGAATGGAATATTTATTGAAGTATATTGTTAGTCTTGAATGAATTAGTTTTTCAAATAACTTACCTAGGTGTGTTATCCAGGATATCGGTCTAAAATTCTCAATTCGGTCGGCTATATAACCTTCTCCATACACCTGTTAAACAAATATTCGAGAGGAGCCACAATTTCGCGTGGGACCTCTTTGAGTGTTTCCGTTATTATATTATCTGCACCTGCTGATTTTCTGCTTCTTAGTTCATTTACTACACAGTTTAATTCTTCACAATTAGTAGGAAACAAAACAAATGAATTCAGATTTTGTTTTTTTTTTCTTTGGTGAGTATGTAGGATTTTGTTTCACCTGACTCACTTACTTCTTTCCTCAATTTGAAAATACCTTGTTAAATTCATTGGCTATTTTGAAAGAGTCGATCAAGATATTACCATTATCGGACTGTATTGAATCATTTTTGCAATGTTTAATTTTGATATACTTACATTCTGTCAAGAAAGTACCGGGAATTATCGATTTAAATCTGGCGGGGCAATGAGGCAGGTAAAATTTTTTTTTCCTAGGTTGGTACCACTGTCCTTAATTACTGTGCCAAGCTTGAGCGGGATCTGTCAACTAGTGTGTTTGCAACAGCTGATTAAGTCAGTCGATGTCAGAGTGCGTGCCGATTTTTACTATGGGTGATTACGTTGAGCAAAGAATTTGTTTAAAGTTTTGTGTTGCAAATGAATTTTCGTGTGCCGATGCATTGAAAATGTTGCAAAAGGCCTTTGGTGATAATGCTCTATCGAAAACTCGTGCATATCAGTGGTACAGAGCCTTCAAGGACGGTCGTGAAGTGGTCGACCATCGACGGCTTCGATCGAAGATAACGTCGATGAAATTAAGGAAAGGGTGCTGGAAAACCGTCGTACTAGCTTGAGAGAGATAACACATGATCTTAAGATATCCCACGAGTACGCACGTACGATTTTGATTGATATTTTGGGCATGAGAAAGGTGGCCGCACGACTCGTACCGAAAGACCTGAATTTTCTTCAAAAACGTCATCGCGAACAGGTTGCTTCAGACATGCTGGATCGCTGTAATTCCGATTCTACATTCATGGAACGTATTATAACTGGTGATGAGACCTGGGTCTACGAGTACGATATGCAAACAAGCCAGCAATCATCGGAATGGGTGGCAAAAAATGAGCCGAAACCGAAATAACCACGCAAAGCCGCTCGAAAATGAAGGAGATGCTCATTGTTTTCTTCCATATCCGTGGCGTGGTGCACTACGAATTCGTTCCAGAGGGTCAGACGGTAAACAAGGAGTATTACCTAGGCGTTATGAAACGTTTGCGTGAGCGTATCCGTAAGAAGCGGCCAAATTTGTGGGCGAACAACTCATGGATTTTGCATGACGATAACGCGCCTTCTCACCGAGCTACGATTGTGACTGACTTTCTCGCCAAAAACTCAACAAACGTGCTTCAGCAACCACCGTATTCGCCGGATTTGGCTCCCTGCGACTTTTTCCTCTTCCCAAAACTAAAATTGCCCCTTCGTGGCACCCGTTTTGAGTCGATTGAAGCCATAAAACAAAATTCGGCGCGAGAGCTAAAGTCCATCCCGGAAAGTCTATAAAAAATGTTTCGATAATTGAAAGTGCCGTTGGCATAGATGTATTGGAGCAAATGGAGCCTATTTTGAAGGCGCCCCAATAAATTTTGACGATTAAATGTAAAATGTTGTTTTAATTGAAAATTCCCGGTACTTTCTTGACAGAGTAGTATATCAATCACTATCTTCCACAACTCTGAATTGTTTCAGCCATTACTATTTGGTAGTTGATCATAATTAAAACTAATTGTAGAAATTACTATGTTTTACTACCAAAAAAGATATATTTTACACATTTTCTTGTGACTCGAGTTTCGTGAAATGAACTATCCCATCATCAGACAACTGAAGACCTAATAGTGGTACAGAGGTTTATAAACAAAAGTGATAAATATTTTGAATTTTTCAATAGATTCTAGATAACACCTACTAGTGGTACAGAGGTTTACAAGCGGAACGTGATAAAAAACCGGGTTAAAAAAGAAGGGCCTTCTAACAGATATCGGAATGTCGGCAATCGACAAAGGAGGTTGTACCCATTTAAATATTGAAATATTTAAAATATTTATCACTTTTGTTTAAATAAATACCTCTGTACCACTGTTAGGTCTTCAGTTGTCTGATGATGGGATAGTTCATTTCCCGAGACTCGAGTTACAAGAAAATGTATAATATATCTTTTTTGGTAGTAAAACATAGTAATTTCTACAATTTGTTGTAATTCCACATTTCTGTTTTGCTATTTACACTGCTATTAATTTTGTTTTTCCAATAACTTAATTTTTTTGTTTTAGAGTTCAATTTATTTCTATATTTTTTATATTCTCACATTAGGTTCAATTCATTTGGAATTTTTGCAATGTTTCATACATAGCGTTTTTGCTATTCACAGATATCAGAAGACCGTTGGTGATCCTTGGAGTAAGCTTAATATGCGTTTCATGAATTTTTTATTGTGAGAACATTTCATAATTTTTCCAGCGAGAATCTGCACAAATTCAGTTACCGCCTTCTTCACATCGATAACCGTTTAAATATCCTCCCAAGGATTTTCCCTCAACATGGTTCTCACCTTTTGCTGATCCATATGCGTTTTGAATTTCGGAGATTTATAACCAGATCTACCATTTGGTAGAACGATCTGCAGTGCTGTAGTGAAGTGGTCTCTAATTGTGGATTTCACAATTATAAGTATTATGCTATCAATGATGTCATGTTTACTGCTGATGAAAATATGATCAATAGATGATTTTCAATTGCCCCGTACTTGGGTTAGGTTATTAATAGTGGACACAAACCCCATCTGATTTAAAACATTGAAGTATTCGACCTCGTGATCATTACTTCCCATATATTGATATTTATATCTACCAAAATGATTTTTTTTTGAAAAATTGAATGTCAAAACAGATTTAATTTGTTAATCTTCTACAATTTTGATTTCAAAAAAATTTTCATTCAAAAAACTTTTAAAATTAAATTAAAGTCTACAATAAGCACCGCTTATATTTAATAGACGTATATATTCAAAACTCAATATACAATGTCAAATGGAATAAATAAACCAACCAATATAAAAAAGGCAATTAAAATTAATAAATAAATATTCGAAGGAGACAAAATTTTGTTTCTGATCTTACCATAGTGAAACCAATTCCTTTTCAAACACAACTTAAGGATTTCTCAAGAAATATAATTCATTTAAAATATTTAATATATTTAAATATTCAAATAAAATAATTCAAAAATCTCGCAAAACATGTAATATATCTTCAAAAAACAATTAGAATACGGATAATCTCTTCATCGGCTCTAGATAATATTTAAATATCAAAATCAACTAACCATCACTATATCATTCACACCCTAGAACTTAACACGTGAACTTGTTCGAAAGAGACTAACCTTAAAAAACCAGGTAGTCAGTTCGTCACAAAATCACAGAAAACTGTAAGGCATTCTATGGTCATCTTCACACCATTGACATTCCATATTGAGAATTATTCAACCCTAAATATAATAATATATTATGTATAAAATAAAATAGAAAAAGGCTCTTTACTTGATAGAACAAATATAACAAAATTTGAATATCAAAATAGATTTAATCTGTTAGTCTTCTACAATTTTAATTTCAAAAAAATTTTTATTCAAAAAACTTTTAGAATTAAATTAATGTCTACAATAAGCACCGCTTATATTTGATAGACGTATATATTCAATTGTGTGTTGAAGATATATTACATGTTTTGAGAGATTTTTGAATTAACTTATTTGAATATTTAAATATATTGAATATTTCCAATAAATTATATTTTTTGAGAAATCCTCAAGTTGTGTTTTATGTTTTTGAAAAGGAATTGGTTTCATTATGGTAAGATCAGAACAAAATTTTGTCTCCTTCAAATATTTATTTATTAATTTCAATTGCCTTTTTTATATTGGTTGGTTTATTTATTCCATTTGACATTGTACATTGAGTTTTGAATATTCTACTCTGTCAAGAAAGTACCGGGAATTTTCAATTAAAACAACATTTTTACATTTAATCGTCAAAATTTATTGGGTCGCCTTCAAAATAGGCTCCATTTGCTCCAATACATCTATGCCAACGGCACTTTCAATTATCGAAACATTTTTCATAGTCGCTTTCCGGGATGGACTTTAGCTCTCACGCCGAATTTTGTTTTATGGCTTCAATCGACTCAAAACGGGTGCCACGAAGGGGCAATTTTAGTTTTGGGAAGAGGAAAAAGTCGCAGGGAGACAAATCCGGCGAATACGGTGGTTGCTGAAGCACGTTTGTTGAGTTTTTGGCGAAAAAGTCAGTCACAATCGTAGCTCGGTGAGAAGGTGCGTTATCGTCATGCAAAATCCATGAGTTGTTCGCCCACAAATTTGGCCGCTTCTTACGGATACGCTCACGCAAACGTTTCATAACGCCTAGGTAATACTCCTTGTTTACCGTCTGACCCTCTGGAACGAATTCGTAGTGCACCACGCCACGGATATCGAAGAAAACAATGAGCATCACCTTCATTTTCGAGCGGCTTTGCGTGGCTCATTTTTTGCCACCCATTCCGATGATTGCTGGCTTGTTTGCATATCGTACTCGTAGACCCAGGTCTCATCACCAGTTATAATGCGTTCCATGAATGTAGAATCGGAATTACAGCGATCCAGCATGTCTGAAGCAACCTGTTCGCGATGACGTTTTTGAAGAAAATTCAGTTCTTTCGGTACGAGTCGTGCGGCCACCTTTCTCATGCCCAAAATATCAATCAAAATCGTACGTGCGGACTCGTGGGATATCTTAAGATCATGTGCTATCTCTCTCAAGCTGGTACGACGGTTTTCCAGCACCCTTTCCTTAATTTTATCGACGTTATCTTCCATCGAAGCCGCCGATGGTCGACCACTTCACGACCGTCCTTGAAGGCTCTGTAGCACTGATATGCACGAGTTTTCGATAGAGCATTATCACCAAAGGCCTTTTGCAACATTTTCAATGCATCGGCACCCGAAAATTCATTTGCAACACAAAACTTTAAACAAATTCTTTGCTCAACGTAATCACCCATAGTAAAAATCGGCACGCACTCTGACATCGACTGACTTAATCAGCTGTTGCAAACACACTAGTTGACAGATCCCGCTCAAGCTTGGCATAGTAATTAAGGACAGTGGTACCAACCTAGGAAAAAAATTTTTTACCTGCCTCATTGCCCCGCCAGATTTAAATCGATAATTCCCGGTACTTTCTTGACAGAATGTATACGTCTATTAAATATAAGCGCTGCTTATTGTAGACATTAATTTAATTCTAAAAGTTTTTTGAATAAAATTTTTTTTGAAATTAAAATTGTAGAAGACTAACAGATTAAATCTGTTTTGATATTCAAATTTTGTTATATTTCTTCTATCAAGTAAAAAGCCTTTTTCTATTTTATTTTATACTAAAATGATATTTAGGTCCGATGCAAAATTATAGTTTTTTAAGAAATCTTGCAAAGATTCATCAAAAGAATCGACATTCGTGGCGGGCGACCTGTAGAGTGCAAGGATATTCACAGTGAACCGTTCGTTGAAACTCACTATCAGATTAACCAATTTAGATTCGGTGTTATTCCCTAGTGTATATGAATACGAATATTTCGAGTTCAAATAAATAACAACCCCAACATTTTGGTTATGCGAACCTTGATTATAAATCAGGTTATATCCATCCAGCACAAACAATGATGTATGTATCCTCGACTTCCCACGTCTGCTTGAGCACGATGCAATCGATACTCGCACTGAAGATATTCAAAAAGATCTTAAATTCATGGATATTCTTTTTTATACTACGTATATTTAAATGGAATATGGTAATACTGTTAGGCCCATCAATAGTCATTACTTCATAACACTCATTCGCTCTATCTAACGTGTACGTTTCAATCCCATTCACATTGAATTCCTGTGAATACCTATCCATCTATCACAAAATTGGAATACCTATAAATCTAAAAACTAAAATGACAATAATAATGTAATTGAAATTAATAAAGAGGAAAATTGTAAAGAAATATATTCAGGTGTTTAGACCGGTGCCAATTATTATTATTATTAAATTATGGTGAGCGGGCATCTATCCACCTTACCACTGCGTACACACGGACCATTATGGTTCACCCCTATATACATAGTATCTTCCGAACGAGATCCAGTTTTTCCATAAAACCGATAATCATGGTCGGGGGTAATTTTTTCAGTTCGCAGCCTAACCAAAGACGTCGAATCTGATTCGACTCACCGCTGGGCACTCTGAGACGATGTGCATGACCGTTTCAGTGTCCTCAAGACAAAGCCTGCATTCATGGTCTTCAGCCAGACCGCTTTTGCGCAAATGCGCTTTCAGTCTGCAATGACCTGTCATAATTCCGACTAATGTTCTTAGTTTGACCCGATTCAGACCTAAGGTCCACCATCTTTTTGTTCGAAGCTGTTTCTTGGAACAGCTGTTTCTGGCCAGAATGGCTCCGCCAGAAAGACTCTAGTCTTGAGTTCATTCTGCCTATTATAGCCCGCTTAGCCACGTCATGTGGTATTCCCAGGGTTCTGGTTCAACCAGAGGCGGCGCAGCTCCAGCAAACGCCAGCCAATCTGCCTCTTCTTTACCCAACTAGTTTATGTGACTCGATATCCAAACAAGAGTAATTCTGTTATACGTACCGAGCCTGTTTAAAGCAGTGCGGCAACTCCAGACTGTTTTCGTGGTACAACAGCTGGATTCCAGAGCTTTTAGTACTTACTGACTATAAGTAAATATTTTGATTTTGCCGTGGTGTAATTGACGTTTTATAAGCAGTTCTGCCGCGGTCTCAATGTTATGCCTGGAATATGGTTGCGTTTTGACCGAAGCTCAATGAGATATTGATTCTCGGTTTACTCCCATAGACGATCCCGTTCCGTTCGTCGTTCGCGATCCATCTATGAACAAGCCAATGTCGGTCCTCAATAGAACCTCAGCATGCTGGGTCCATTAGTCCCGACTGGGGACAATTACATTGAAATGTCGTTCTTGGCTCTTGACTTTTAACATTAGATCCGAGGGCATCGAAAGGATGCTGCTCATTGAAAGCTCGTCCAGCAGTCCTGAGCCTCCTATCACTAATGCCTCTGGCCTGTCGATCGCTAGTTGATATGGTTTGTATGGGGTCCGTTCTGCCTCCCTCTGCACGAGTAGGTGCAGGGGTGGTAGATTTAGTAGGACCTCCATGGCTGCCGTGGGTGTGGTGCATGGTTCTTCCATCACGCTACAACGCCATACATTATCAGTGGTCTGATTACCATAGTGTATAGCCAATAATCTGCCTGGGCTTCAAACCCCAGGTTTCACCACAGATCCGTCTGCAGGACCAGAAACCCATTCTGGATTTATGACACACTTTATCTAGCTGTGCATTCCAACTGAGAGTTTTGTCCAGGACTATTCCCTCAAATAAGAATTGTATTATTTCACCACGGATAAACCATTCAACTTCCGTTTCTCAGTGAATGGTACTGTAACCATCTTTTGTGGGTTAAGAGACATTATCCTACCTTATACATCATTTGTCAATAGTGTTCAGTATCTCTTGAAGGACGGCCAATATCGTCACCTCCGATTTACCTTTCACTATGATTGCCAGGTCATCAGCAAACGCTTGAACGTCGACTCCCACAGCGAAATGATCGCAGCAGGTCATCAACGAGAAGGTTCCACGGTAAGGGTGAGAGAATACCTCTCTGCGGACAGCCCTTCGCAGCCATGAACTCGAACACCTCATCCTAGTATGAGGTCGTAATTATTCTGCCGCATAGCATTGCCTGTATCCATCTACAGATTAGTGGGTCGATTCCTCTTGCAGAGATAGCCTCAGCGAGAGAAACCGGCAACGTATTGTTAAAAGCACCTTCAATGGCTGGTGCCAATACTTTTATGGGTAACACCCTGTTATGCCCTTGTGAGGTGGACGACACAGAACGGATGTTTATTCCTTGATGCTGTAATTGTTTCTGAGCAATGTTCTTCCTGGTGTTCTGGTTTTCTGTATTTATTGCAATTGTTTTTTCCGTCTCAAGTTCTTCTGCTGTGTAAAAATTATCACCAATAAAGAGTTTATTCCCTGGAACGTACCTTTTCTTATTGGCGTGTTTTTCTTTTGTTCCACCTGCTGGCTTTGGGTCGGATCAAATGTGACCCAAATTCTTGTTTTTCCTTTTCTTTTAGTGTTTCTTAAAATTTCTTTCTTCTTCATTTGAGAAGTTAGTTCGATTGATAATACGAATTAGACAATAAATCTTTAGGCGTTCCCTTTGAAGTCTAGGTACCGCCGAATTGATGTTGAGTCGAGAGAGGTGTAAAGTGCAAAACACTGTTCCACATATTTTTCGATTTCATATTTCATAACCCAAAGAAATATTGCAAGTGTTGATGGTAACGGATGAGTACAGTTCATTCTTCGTTTCACTTTAATTTCATGTAAGATATTATTATATTATAACATTCTGCTAGCATTCCGGCAATGAGTAATACAATTAAGCGGTGATAGGAGAGACTGGTCAAATTAATTTTCTGTATACGGCACCCGAGATAATATTGTTTGAACCCCAATAAATACAAAGTATGATTCATAGATTCATAATGTTTACTTGAAAGATAAAATCGGAGATTGATTCAGAGAGCATTTTTACAATTGGGGGTTGATATGGAGTGAAAATAAATTAATAAGAAACGAAACAGATAATTTCCATTCAAAAATAACCATGATATTCACGTTTAGATGTTTGTGAATTTAAGTGTTTACATTTTTTTTCTGGTCATTCCTCAATAGTAATAATAATAATAAAAATCCTTATTTCAAATCATCCTTATGTACAGAATGTAACAAGATATGAAATGAAACAGTGTCAAAGGTTTCACGCTCAGCGGTCCATCCCATACCCCTCCAAGCAATATGGTTCATTTTTCACCAGCAACCCAAATATTTCTCTTTTAAAGATTTTATAGTTCTGAATATTTTGTATTGTTGTTGGTAGTTTATTATAGAGCCGGAGGCACCTGTGATCGACTTCTACGTGGTGCACCCTGAGCAACGTTATTCGAAAACGGCGAGCAATCTACGCCCCGCCCCTACCCAGCCAGTTGAATATCTCAACTGCTATACCGCTGATCGGATGTTGTCCGTTACCATGTCTAGCGGACATCTCCTCGGTGGGGATCTTGGCTTAATTGTCTAGATGAAGTGCTTGGAACACATAATAAAAATTTCTCCAGTACAAAGTGAAACAGCCTATGCCGAGGTCTGCATGTCTGATGGATAGATCAGTCTGGCGAACTCCAGACGTTGGGCATCCTTTGGTTGCATTAGCCATACTCCAGCACCGCGGGGCTCTACATCTTATACTACTTGCTACTAGTGGGACCATACGAGGATACCTTGACAACAGAAAACAGTCCTGACAAGGGGGATAATCCCTTGGTCCTCAGGCGACTGAGAAGCTCATGGAGGTGGGTACAAAATTCACCCCTGTTCAATAAGTATTAAAGTCTTCGGAACAGGACTCCGACACGACGGAACCCTAAGCGTCACCTGAATTCTACCAGAATAGTTTTTGGCTATTTTGAGGATACCTCTTTTGCAAGTGACTACACAGCAGTCTCCACAGTTCACCCCTAGAGGTAGAAAGTGTGATAAGGATTACGCCATATCATCGCGCGTGGCGAGAACTCCTCCGAAGAGATGAACCCACCAGCTTCCAGTTTAGGCCCCGACTCGAAAGCCAGAACCATTTGACTGGTAGCAGCGAAGCACTATCCAACCCCTACTGGCTCAGCAGGTCAGTAACCGAGTTGGTTTGAGACGCAACTCACCCGCCGAAGGGAATTCTTATCCATCCACCCGAACGCAGTCCCATGAACTAAGATCAACTCAAGATTGACGACTACAACTGATCCTGGTACGAGCACCGTCTAACGGCCTGTATCCTGACTCACCGAACCCATGTGAAGTCATTCGATTGATCCTCGCGTCAAGCACTAAAGGCTAAGCCATTTCGTCGAGATCCACAAACCCTAAAAAGTTACGCATTGATCCGCGGCCAGGACAGGCCGGTCGAATCGTCAAGTCCCGCTAAACCCCGAGTCATTTCATGAGAATATCCCGAACGAGGGGGTCTGCGAACAGATAAATGAAATACCCCCCTTGTCCAGCATGCGGACTTTCAACCATTACCCCCTCGAGTCCAACACCAATGGGGTGGCCAGGTGGTACAACTAACACTTGTGGGCAAACCACCCCCCCGGGGTAACGCAGTATGCTACATAACGCACTCGGCCATTACACAGAATCCGGAGATTTATACTGCGATAGGGTAGAGTACGCCAGTTTTAAGGAAGAAGCCCTGTGCTGCGAGAGACTCCCTTGTCACTGAGTTAATCAACCGGCTCAGCCCTCCATTTCACCTGAGTAAAACTAGGGCCCCATTCGGAGATCTTCCACCATACAGATCCAGTGACTGGCGCGAAATGGCATTACGTTAGACATCAAGACTTAACCCTCCATTTCGACGAGACGAAACTAGGGTCCTAGTCTTGATGAGCACCCCCATCACGTCAAGATCTAATGCCTGGGGGGCGAACCCTAAGCGTCAGATGGCAAAACAAAAAGGAAGGCGAGATTGACTGGGTCGAAGAGAAGACGACACCACATACTACTCTAGAGCGTTACGTCATACCGCCTTGAAAGTAATCCTTGGTGAAGAGTCCAAGCTACCGACTGTTGAAGAGGGGGATAAATATGACTCGGAAGCAGATGTCGGTAGCAAAAGGCTCAGATCCGAGGATAAGACACCAGGGCATGTCTCAAAGAGACCTAAGACCTCCTACGTTGGGGTGGCGGAGTGGATCAGAGTCGGCTTGCTGTGCTGTGGCTACCCCGCGGTCTTAGTATTGGGGCATCAGCTGGTGTCACTTCAGAGGGCAGTTCTAAGAACCGTTGCAAATAGACCTGACGAAGGACCACAGGTGAGATTTCATGGCTGTTCACATCGGCCTGGATGGCTCCAAATCACCTGTGCTGACAAGGAAAGTGTGAGGTGGTTTCACTGTATATGATATCAAGCTAAAGTTATGACAATTACTCTACGAACAAATGTATGGTGGATTACTTCTTTTGTTGTAATCGCTATAATATTTGACTATTACGAGAATAATGAGACTTTACTTCTATTACAGGGTATATTTTTAACATAGGAGTAGCGGAAAATTAGTTTATTTCATCAAAATAAAAGGGAGGGAAATTTACGAAGTGGATTGAAAATAACATTCGTGGGCTATGAAATCCTAATGGAATAGATTTTTATTGGTATAATTTCTTTCAGAATGGAAATTTTGGGATGGAATATCTGCTGATCGATAAAGAAGGAATGGGGGAGAATATAATTCATATTGCGTCTAATTTAAAATAACACTAAATAGACCAAGAGCATTCAAATTTTTTTTTGTTTCCTAAGAGCCGCATATACTCATTAGAGAATAAATAATCTAAAATGTTGCAAGTAATAATTCTTCAAAGTTAACATGGAACAGCAACAAGTCGATTGGAAATATCAAAATGAAAAATTTAAGTGTTTTCACGGCTACTTGCAATAGCAATATTAATGAATTATATATAACACAAGCAGGACCGTCTACTTATAGACGTAAGAAATAAAATTCTTCATGTTTTTACATCCTAATTTTTGTGCCCTTTTGAAACAATTTTCATATATCGCACTTCAACAATGTTCTTCCTTCGGCAATTGACACTAAATTCTTACAATTGGTCCTAAACAATATTATATTTATTTTGTCTGAATACTTTCAGATAGATTGCAATTATTTGTGCTTTTTGTTGGGATTTGAAATTGCAAAGGTGATTCATATCATCAAATAAATTTTACTTCACCAAATTACCAATTCAAAATTCTCAACTTAATGAAATATGATAACAAATATGAGAATAGTAAATAGGAAGTTTTTCGAATCGCGACAGTGCGAGATACATACGTATTACAGTTCGAAACTCAAATGACGCCGAATATATTTTGTTGATCGTCGGGCATAAGCATGCATGTGTAATAGCTTTTTCGCTAGTCATCAGTGCACTGCGCCTATGCCAACGAATGCAACACAGCTACGCACCTATACTCGCCCTGCATACCGACCCTACTCTGTCCTAACATAACTGGTATAATTCACGATATCAGAAGCGCCTCTCCCCCTATGGAACTTCTCGAAGAAGGTAAGCTCATCACGAATAGGGCCGTGTCCTAGTTCCACAGAGGGGAAATGTATGATTCAGGATTGCTCGAGAACTGATTCAGGGTTTCAGCAGAACGTGACTGTTCGACCGACCTCGTCTTGAACGAGAATTATTTGCGAGACATTTCAAGTGTTTATGGTTTTTTCCGATATAGTACTGTTGGTGCTCAAACCAGGATTATTGAAAGACTTCACAACGATTCTTGGGTCTTGACGGTACGGTAGGTGGACGATGCTCGTACCAGGATCGAATGAGCATCGACTGTCGGGATTATTCTTGTGTCTTGAATCTGCGATTGGGTGGGTGGAAGTAAAAAGCCCCTTTTGCGTGTGAGTTGCGTTACACAAACTCGGGTACATTACCTTCTAACTGAAACTGGAAGCAGGGTGGGTTCAAATCCATGGGAGGGATCTTGATTTGCGCGATGATAAGGCGTTTCGGACGTTTGTGGAGACTGCTTAGTGATCACCCGATGAAAGAGCCATGCTCACATGCCAGTAACTGCAATGGTAGAATTTACAATGTCTGAAGCGCCTGCTCCATTATCGCATTGGGGGAGCTATTACAACTAGGGCTCTAATTTAACCGAGGTGAAATGTAGGGCTAAGTCATGATGCCGAACATGGTGGTACGGGTATTTGTTGCAGCACAGGATGAACACTATCAAAACTGGCGTTGCTCTTCCCAAGTGCAGATTAATCTTTCAGATTTTTCTGTCCACAGGGCGAATGCGTTGTGTAATTTACTGCATTTTTTCGGGAGGGTGGAAACTCACGGGAGGATTCGGACTTCTGACCATCGAATTGTTATTGAACTCGAGGGGGCAGTAGCTGAAAGTCTTCTTGCTAGATTATATGGTCGCGCGTAATTCTTGTCTCAGGATTGCTCGAGAAGTGTTTCAGAGGTTTTGCCGCTCTTGACGATGCGACCGATCTCGTCTCGAACCGCAATTATTTGCGATACTTTCCTGGGGTCTTTGGATCTTGACGATATTGGTTTAGACGTTGGTGCTTGAACCAGAATCCATTGAAAGACTTCATAAGGGTTAGTGGGTCTTGACGATACTATCGGTTGTGAGCGTTCGTACCAGGATCAATTGAGGCATCGATTCTCGAGAACGTTCTTTTTTCTTGATTTTGCGGCTGGGTGGTGGAAATCAAGTCCCTTCGATGTGTGAGCTCCATCGCAAACATCTCTAGTACTTACCTGCAGACCCAATATTGGTTGAGTGGTGGAAATCAAAGCTATTCGATATGTGAATTCCATTTCAAATATCTCGTGAACTGAACTGCAGAGCCAGTCATGATCTAGATTTTTGAACTGAAGCCAAAACTGGAAGCAGGCTGGGTTCAAATCCATTGGAAGGATTCTCACTTTGCACTTTGCATAGGGCGTTCCCTCAACACACAACCTGCTTTCGAGCGTTGCATGCAATGCTTAAAGGTCACCATGCTCACATTACAGTAACTACAATGGTGGTATTTACTCTGCAGCTTCTATCTTGAACAGTTGTGGTACGTTTTGATTGAACTTTCTTCTATCGTGTTCCTCCACCTTCTTCGATCCAAGCACTTCACACATATCTTACCGTTATTGCACTGCAATTAACAGTGCAACAATTACTTTTCGGTCAAGTCACTAAAATAACCTCGGATGATGACAAACCAGAAATTATGTCCTAGAGGGTCGACAGTAAACTATCATTCACATTGTGTGTTCGTCTACAGAATATACATACAGGTTAAAGAAAGCATGTCCCAGATTCAACCATATCTAAAAATACTACGCGCATGAGTCAAAAACTTATTTTATACAAAATAAAATAATTATAAGAAATTTCTTAATTGGTAGAAGGTTTTTCCCCAATATCTTAAATATCAAACGAAATAATGCTGTTACACCTCTCTAGAAATTTTTGAATTTGGGAAAATTTCTAAGAACTTCTTTAAAATTAAATTGAATCAAATGTCTAATAAACTTTGTTTTTCTCATTAGATATATAGAATTGATATACATTCTGTCAAGAAAGTACCGGGAATTATCGATTTAAATCTGGCGGGGCAATGAGGCAGGTTAAATTTTTTTTCCTAGGTTGGTACCACTGTCCTTAATTACTATGCCAAGCTTGAACGGGATCTGTCAACTAGTGTGTTTGCAATAGCTGATTAAGTCAGTCGATGTCAGAGTGCGTGCTGATTTTTACTATGGGTGATTACGTTGAGCAAAGAATTTGTTTGAAGTTTTGTGTTGCAAATGAATTTTCGTGTGCCGATGCATTAAAAATGTTGCAAAAGACCTTTGTTGATAATGCTCTATCGAAAACTCGTGCATATCAGTGGTACAGAGCCTTCAAGGACGGTCGTGAAGTGGTCGCCCATCGACGGCTTCGATCGAAGATAACGTCGATAAAATTAAGGAAAGGGTGCTGGAAAACCGTCGTACCAGCTTGAGAGAGATAGCACATGATCTTAAGATATCCCACGAGTCCGCATGTACGATTTTGATTGATATTTTGGGCATGAGAAAGGTGGCCGCACGACTCGTACCGAAAGACCTGAATTTTCTTCAAAAACATCATCGCGAACAGGTTGCTTCAGACATGCTGGATCGCTGTAATTCCGATTCTACATTCATGGAACGCATTATAACTGGTGATGATACCTGGGTTTACGAGTACGATATGGAAACAAGCCAGCAATCATTGGAATGGGTGGCAAAAAATGAGCCGAAACCGAAAAAACCACGCCAAAGCCGCTCGAAAATGAAGGTGATGCTCATTGTTTTCTTCGATATCCGTGGCGTGGTATACTACGAATTCGTTCCAGAGGGTCAGACGGTAAACAAGGAGTATTACCTAGGCGTTATGAAACGTTTGCGTGAGCGTATCCGTAAGAAGCGGCCAAATTTGTGGGCGAACAACTCATGGATTTTGCATGACGATAACGCGCCTTCTCACCGAGCTACGATTGTGACTGACTTTCTCGCCAAAAACTCAACAAACGTGTTTCAGCAACCACCGTATTCGCCGGATTTGGCTCCCTGCGACTTTTTCCTCTTCCCAAAACTAAAATTGCCCCTTCGTGGCACCCGTTTTGAGTCGATTGAAGCCATAAAACAAAATTCGGCGCGAGAGCTAAAGTCCATCCCGGAAAGCGCCTATAAAAAATGTTTCGATAATTGGAAGTGCCGTTGGCATAGATGTATTGGAGCAAATTGAGCCTATTTTGAAGGCGACCCAATAAATTTTGACGATTAAATGTAAAAATGTTGTTTTAATTGAAAATTCCCGATACTTTGTTGACAGAGTAGTACATCGTGCAGCATTGAAAAGAGTTATTTAATTCAATTTCTCAAATATTCTGAAGAAATTTAATAAAATTGAAGTTTGTAGAGAGGTGTAACAGAATTATCCTGATTGATAATTATAGACAGTAAAAACCCATTTTATTATATGTTTTTGTTGCGCGTTCTTGGAATGAAATTTGTTTTTCATAATGTCAGTAGAAAACAGCTGTATGCATTAACGTTTATTGAGTTAGCTCCGTTAATATTCTCTATTTTCTTGGGATACTTTCTATCTCATGTTGTGCGATGCGTGTTAATTCTATATGTCTACTTACAAGACAGATAGACGTTTTATTTGAATGAGAGAAATTTTCAGAAAGTTTTTAAAATAATAATTCGTAGAGAGCTGTGACACAATTTTTGTTCTTGATAATTGAGATATTGGAAAGAACGTTCTACTTACTAAAAACTAGAACACTCCTTAAAATTATTTTATACTGTATATAATAATTATAATTTGTTTTTTACATATGCGCGGAGTATTTTCCGATATAACTGAATCTTGAACATACCTTTTTCAACTTCTGTGGATGTGCACAGAAAGTGAATGATAGCTCAATGTCGAACCTCTAGGTGGTCACTTGCGTCCTGCATCCAATAACGTATGTTGGGTGAGCTGGCCTCAATATTCTATATCTTCTTTAGATTACTTTTAATGCTGTGCGATGTGTGTAAAATTATATATGTCTACTAAAAAGAAACAGTGTTTCTGAAACATTTTATCCAATTCAATTTTCAAAAACTTTCAAGAAATCTTTTAAAATCAAAATTTGTGTTAGATATTATATAGAGAGATGTAACAGAATTACATTGTTTGAAATTCAATGTGTTTCGTCACGTTTAATAATAACGAAGCCGCAATAACTGAAAATATGTATAGAACTCAGCTGTCATAAATTTCTTCTAAAATCTAAGAGAATTTTATATGAACTATGATATCAATTTTCAATTTTACGGTAGACTTTTGTTTTCTCGGCAATTATCGAATATAAAACATTGATATTTTTGTCATAACATGTTCCGAATATATTTAACCTGCTGCCAAAAAATCAATTTGACGAAATTACTTCTTCTGGGTTAACACCTTTTCGTTTTGAAATGAGTTAGATGTTATGTAACTAATATATATTTCTTATATTACTTTGATATCAAAAGAGAGGTGAATGTTGGATGAATTTCAAAAATCCCGAAATAACTCTAAAACTGAATAATATATGCAAATTGTAAGAGGGGCGATGAATTTTCCTGGAAATGACAGCACAGTCTTATAATCTACTTCACATTAAAATATGAAAAGATATTAAGATTTTGTTAACTTCAAAGTCTTACGAGAACAAGTTATTTTATTATTATTATTATTATTATTATTATTATTATCCTGATACTCCTAGATCTTCTGTGAAGATCCCTCAGAAGCTTTTTCAGCTTGTGCGAGTTAGGAGTTCAGTTGTGTTCTGTGTAGGCTTTGTTACTGCGATCTTGCGCCACTTTAGGTCACAGCACTGTTAATTTTTGACCCAACAGTGAAATGGTGGCAGATACCCGTCCAACTAGAAAATTTCTTTTCTACCTGAATAGGATTCGAACCCTGGACCTCCCGGTCACGAGTCCGATGCTCTCCCGCTGAGCTATCCACACTCATGTCACACAAGTCCCACACAAGTCGGGGAAGACATTATTATGAATCTATTCTTCGAAGAATTGGGCCAATTGGATATCATGTAGCTCTGCTATATCGTGCAAGATATGAAATTTGCATTCGTGAAAGATAATCGAATTTGATATGATCCTTCTGCATGTAAGGTAAATCCAATTTACGTGAAAACTGTAATACTATGTAATTTATATGACATGAATCTGCTATTGGATGAAGTCGAAAGACTGGAAATTTGAAATCGATATTTTTGAGCAAATAAAAATTGAAAATTGGCTTCGAGAGATTCTCCAAAATATTACATATAAAGAATGGATTACTTTCTCAAACCATCTAATTAATCTAAAGAATCTCTCAATTTTCTTTGAATGATACTTAATGTCATAAATAGAGGTTAATACTTGATAGGAGGTATATAAAATTATTCAAATATTTCAATATTAGCCTTCCACATATTTGATTTCAAACAATTATATTTAATAATTATAACTTCAGGAATTAAATTAAAATAATGTCATATACTACTCTGTCAAGAAAGTACCGGGAATTTTCAATTAAAACAACATTTTTACATTTAATCGTCAAAATTTATTGGGTCGCCTTCAAAATAGGCTCCATTTGCTCCAATACATCTATGCCAACGGCACTTCCAATTATCGAAACATTTTTTATAGGCGCTTTCCGGGATGGACTTTAGCTCTCGCGCCGAATTTTGTTTTATGGCTTCAATCGACTCAAAACGGGTGCCACGAAGGGGCAATTTTAGTTTTGGGAAGAGGAAAAAGTCGCAGGGAGCCAAATCCGGCGAATACGGTGGTTGCTGAAGCACGTTTGTTAAGTTTTGGCGAGAAAGTCAGTCACAATCGTAGCTCGGTGAGAAGGCGCGTTATCGTCATGCCAAATCCATGAGTTGTTCGCCCACAAATTTGGCCGCTTCCTACGGATACGCTCACGTTTCATAACGCCTAGGTAATACTCCTTGTTTACCGTCTGAACCTCTGGAACGAATTCGTAGTGCACCACGCCACGGATATCGAAGAAAACAATGAGCATCACCTTCATTTTCGAGCGGCTTTGGCGTGGTTTTTTCGGTTTCGGCTCATTTTTTGCAACCCATTCCGATGATTGCTGGCTTGTTTGCATATCGTACTCGTAGACCCAGGTCTCATCACCAGTTATAATGCGTTCCATGAATGTAGAATCGGAATTACAGCGATCCAACATGTCTGAAGCAACCTGTTCGCGATGACGTTTTTGAAGAAAATTCAGGTCTTTCGGTACGAGTCGTGCGTCCACCTTTCTCATGCCCAAAATATCGATCAAAATCGTACGTGCGGACTCGTGGGATATCTTAAGATCATGTGCTATCTCTCTCAAGCTGGTACGACGGTTTTCCAGCCCCCTTTCCTTAATTTTATCGACGTTATCTTCGATCGAAGCCGTCGATGGGCGACCACTTCACGACCGTCCTTGAAGGCTCTGTACCACTGATATGCACGAGTTTTCGATAGAGCATTATCACCAAAGGCCTTTTGCAACATTTTCAATGCATCGGCACACGAAAATTCATTTGCAACACAAAACTTTAAACAAATTCTTTGCTCAACGTAATCACCCATAGTAAAAATCGGCACGCACTCTGACATCGACTGACTTAATCAGCGGTTGCAAACACACTAGTTGACAGATCCCGCTCAAGCTTGGCATAGTAATTAAGGACAGTGGTACCAAGCTAGGAAAAAAAATGTTTACCTGCCTCATTGCCCCGCCAGATTTAAATCGATAATTCCCGGTACTTTCTTGACAGAATGTAAGTACCACTTATATCAAACGTAGTCAAATAAATGAGCACTATCTATAAAACTTGGCTATTCTACAGAAGAATGTCAAAATGAAGATACGATCATAGACTCAATATTTGGAAACTACCACGGGCATGTGTGAAAATACTAATTTCAATTATAATGAACAAATATTAATTGAAAGTTCAATTCGAAGGATTTTCTTGAAATTCTACAGATAATAGCTGGATTAATTAATGGAAACCTCTGCAAATTTAAACTGAAAAATCTCTTTGAAATTTTTCGAAATTGAATTGAATAAAATGTCTTAGAAACAATGTTCCACTTTATAGACATATCGAATTATCAACATACATGAGTGGTAATTAACTAATAAAGAATCAAAAGAAAATAAGAATTACTGACCGTGATCATCCAGAAATCATCATTCAAAAAGATTCGATTGGATATTCAGAAATAATGAATTTCATAACACAGAATTCAAAAACGTCTTATTTTTGAAAAATGTATAGCAGATTGTGCTGCAAAAGATTCTAAAATTCTTACGCATATTCTCATCAGTTGAAGGTTATTTGGGTGCTGAATGAAAACAATAATTAAAAAATACCTGCATACCATCTTTCACCAATTATCCTGTTTATAATAATAATAATAACAGTTTATTTGCCCATGTTTGAAATCGAACTTAAATAAACGTGGTCAACTAATTGACCACTATCCATGAAACTAGACTTTTCCACATAAAAATGTCGAGTAGAAGAGACGATCATAGACCCACTATCTAAACAATGTCACGCGCATGCGTGAAAATATAAATTATAATTATAATGGAAAAACATTAATTCACTTCGAAGGGTGTTTTTGGAATATTACAGACAGTAATAGGATTAATTTTCCAAAATCAGTACAAATTCAATCTAGAAAACCTCTGAGAAACTTTTCAGATACTGAACTGTTTCAGTCGTTGCTATTTGGTTATTATTACATTATTATGTTATTTTTTAATCATAACTAAAACAAGTTGTAGAAATTACAATGTTTTACTAACAATAAATCGATATTTCACACATTTAATTGTGACTCGAGTTTCGGAAATTAACTATCCCATCTTCAGACAACTGAAGACTTAACAAGCAGGACACGGTATTCATGCATATACCGGTAGAATAGGTGATAAAAACAGGTTAAAAAGGAGAGAACGCCTAACAACTATTAGAACGTCGGCACGCCAAAGAAGATTGCTAAATAGATGTTACATATTCAAATATCTCAAATATTTTGGATTTACATAGATAGATCCGTACAGTCATTCATTATTTTTATTGTGAACTAATTTGAAATTTTCAAATTTCGAGATCATCTATTGTCGGAAAAATATGGCCGTTTTCTAAACAATTAGTGGCAGAAGTAGAAGTTTGTTTATTTTCATGAAATTCATTATATGTTCGTTGAACCTCGTCTGTTCTATATATTTATTACTGCACGTCGAAGAAGATAACTCATAAACTTCCGATTTGTGTATGTTTGGAGTTGGGTCCTTTGCGTTAAATAATACGGATGATAATTTGTTTTGTGTTTTGAAAGCAATATTAACATCTAATTTTGAAAAACAATTGGCCACTTTTTGCTACCGAAGTATGATAGAGTAATGAATTTTTTTCTTCAGTTTTTATGATAGGATAAATTTGATTTATAGCTATTTTAGATTGTTTTTGTCGAATCAAATTATCTATTATATTGGTTTTAAAACCGTTATTCGCGGATATTGATTTTTTTGGACTTCAGCTTCGCGGTTATTTTGTGATAAGGATAAAGCGAAAGCTTTATGGATCTTCGATTGATACGCTGACATTTCTTATGAAAATGGATTGATTGGAGTTAATAGGAATACATATATCCTTGGATCTGAGTTTTCTGAACACGTTAAATTCTATTTTAGTGTGATATGAGAGATCTAAACATTTAATTCTATTGTTTGATTCTTTTTCTAATTTTAATCCAATTTTTGGGTGAATATCATTCAAGAAGTTCAAAAATTGACTCAGTTATCTGGATGTTCCGGAAATAAGCGAGAGTACATCGTCTATGAATCAGTACCAGAAATGATTATTCACAGGTAATTTAGAATTGAAGATTTCATTTTCTATTTCGGACATGAATATATCTGCAAGGTGTGGACTCAGTGGTGAGCCAATAGCTAGGCTGTTTAATTATTCATATATTTTATTGTTAAATTGAAACTCAAGTCACAATTAAATGTGTAAAATATAAATTTATTGGTAGTAAAACATAGCAAATTCTACAACTTGTTTTTAACTCTGAGAAATTTTTCGAAATTAAATTGAATAAAACGTCTCAGAAACACTGTTTCACATTATAGATACATGAAATCATCACCATATATGAGCGGTGTTAACTAATACAGAATCGTAGGAAAACATAAAGTACTGGCCATGATCACCCAGAAACCTTCATCTAAGTCAAACTGTGTCGATTCTATATTCAGAAATAACAAAAATGCTCCATAAAGAATTTGAAGAGGTGTTTTCATTTCCAGTTTTTAAAAATAGATAGCACATTCTCCACAAAAAGAATCTTAAATTCTTACACATATTCTTCCCATTTAGAAGATATTTGGATGATAAATGAAAAAAAAATCAATAGAATATATCTACATACCAACAATCACCGAATATCCAGTTTGAAAGCGAACATAAATAAACATGGTCAACTAATTAGGCAATTGTCACACTTTCCACAGAAAAGTGTCGAAAAGAAAATACGATTATAGACTCAGTATCTGAAAACTGCCACACGCACGTGTGAAAATACAAATTATAATTATAATAAAAAGAGATGAACTGAAATTTTACTTTGAGGGGTTTCTTTTGAAAATTACAGACAATAGCTGGATTAATTCTCGGAAACCTCTTCTAATTTAATCTGAAAAATATTATAAAAAAATTTTGAAATTAAATCGAATGAAATGTCTTGGATACACCGTTTTACATTATAGAGAAAAATAATTATCAACACACTTTCATTCAATTTAATTTTCAAAATATTTCTAAGATATTTTTTAGATTAAATTTGAAGAGGTTTCGGATAATTATTTCAGCTATTATCTGTAATATATCAATATTTTCTCACCTTTTAAACCGACTAGCAATTTATGCAAGACATAAACAGTAAATAGGATTTGAACTGAGACACTTTACTTTCGCGTCAAGTAGACCGAAACAATCAAGAAAATAAACTAAAATAAAAGGAGGTTCATACTTGATAGTAGAAGGTATAAAAAATTATTCAAATATTTTAATATTTACTCGTAGTCCAACAACTTCATTATCTCTTTTTTGTTACATTACCACACGGATGATATCGAACTATATATCTCCTTTTATCTGGATGGAATTGACCAAGAGGTTGCAGCTTTGAATTTGGATTTAAATATTATTAAGGAGGTTACCGCAAAGCATTGTCTGCATCTTAATACTAAGAAGACGGTCGCTATCCTGTTTGGCAGAAAAAATGACAGCATTAAATATCTAGAGAGTGGCAACTGCATCAACTGTTGAATTGCAGGACAAGTTAAATAAAATAACGTAAATAGAGGTCATTCTTGATAGAAGGTATATAAAATAATATAAATATTTTAAAAAATTTTTAAACAATTTTAAAAAATTAGCCTTCTACATATTTAACTCCAAAAGATTATATTCAATGATTATAACTTCTGAAAATAAATTAAACTAATGTCGTATAAGTACCACTTATATCATGACATAAAATAAACATTCATTATAAGATATCCAAATGGTATAACAAAATCCAATAAATAAAAATTATTAACTAAAATCCTATAAATTAAACATTTTGAATAGACAAAATTTTGTTTCTGCTTATCAATCCTATGAAAACCAATATCTTTCAAGAATATCCCACATAATCCTGGGAATTTTATCACAAAACTATCTTACTTAGACTATTCAATATTATTGGATATCTAACCAAGGTACTTTATACAAAAACTCAAGATATGCAAAACATTATTGAAAAACAAGTTTTAAAATCGACTTTGCTTATCAGTATTCAAATATTCATATTCAATAAATATAAAATCAATTAATAACACATATTTAAACTCACCCTTCGTCTTCGAGAAAAAGTTCTATTTAAAAATGAGAATCTTAAATAGGTATCCAATACAGACAGAAATATCTCTGTGGTTTAACCTGATCTAGAAGATTGAAAGACAAATTTAATGGCCTTTGCTATAACACAAGGACTCTCTTTATGAATGTTTGGGTAAACCATATAATTATATATTATAAATAAAATAACGTAAATAGAGGTCATTCTTGATAGAAGGTATATAAAATAATATAAATATTTTAAAAAATTTTTAAACAATTTTAAAAAATTAGCCTTCTACATATTTAACTCCAAAAGATTATATTCAATGATTATAACTTCTGAAAATAAATTAAACTAATGTCGTATAAGTACCACTTATATCATGACATAAAATAAACATTCATTATAAGATATCCAAATGGTATAACAAAATCCAATAAATAAAAATTATTAACTAAAATCCTATAAATTAAACATTTTGAATAGACAAAATTTTGTTTCTGCTTATCAATCCTATGAAAACCAATATCTTTCAAGAATATCCCACATAATCCTGGGAATTTTATCACAAAACTATCTTACTTAGACTATTCAATATTATTGGATATCTAACCAAGGTACTTTATACAAAAACTCAAGATATGCAAAACATTATTGAAAAACAAGTTTTAAAATCGACTTTGCTCATCAGTATTCAAATATTCATATTCAATAAATATAAAATCAATTAATAACACATATTTAAACTCACCCTTCGTCTTCGAGAAAAAGTTCTATTTAAAAATGAGAATCTTAAATAGGTATCCAATACAGACAGAAATATCTCTGTGGTTTAACCTGATCTAGAAGATTGAAAGACAAATTTAATGGCCTTTGCTATAACACAAGGACTCTCTTTATGAATGTTTGGGTAAACCATATAATTATATATTATAAATAAAATAACGTAAATAGAGGTCATTCTTGATAAAAGGTATATAAAATAATATAAATATTTTAAAAAATTTTTAAACAATTTTAAAAAATTAGCCTTCTACATATTTAACTCCAAAAGATTATATTCAATGATTATAACTTCTGAAAATAAATTAAACTAATGTCGTATAAGTACCACTTATATCATGACATAAAATAAACATTCATTATAAGATATCCAAATGGTATAACAAAATCCAATAAATAAAAATTATTAACTAAAATCCTATAAATTAAACATTTTGAATAGACAAAATTTTGTTTCTGCTTATCAATCCTATGAAAACCAATATCTTTCAAGAATATCCCACATAATCCTGGGAATTTTATCACAAAACTATCTTACTTAGACTATTCAATATTATTGGATATCTAACCAAGGTACTTTATACAAAAACTCAAGATATGCAAAACATTATTGAAAAACAAGTTTTAAAATCGACTTTGCTCATCAGTATTCAAATATTCATATTCAATAAATATAAAATCAATTAATAACACATATTTAAACTCACCCTTCGTCTTCGAGAAAAAGTTCTATTTAAAAATGAGAATCTTAAATAGGTATCCAATACAGACAGAAATATCTCTGTGGTTTAACCAGATCTAGAAGATTGAAAGACAAATTTAATGGCCTTTGCTATAACACAAGGACTCTCTTTATGAATGTTTGGGTAAACCATATAATTATATATTATAAATAAAATAACGTAAATAGAGGTCATTCTTGATAGAAGGTATATAAAATAATATAAATATTTTAAAAAATTTTTAAACAATTTTAAAAAATTAGCCTTCTACATATTTAACTCCAAAAGATTATATTCAATGATTATAACTTCTGAAAATAAATTAAACTAATGTCGTATAAGTACCACTTATATCATGACATAAAATAAACATTCATTATAAGATATCCAAATGGTATAACAAAATCCAATAAATAAAAATTATTAACTAAAATCCTATAAATTAAACATTTTGAATAGACAAAATTTTGTTTCTGCTTATCAATCCTATGAAAACCAATATCTTTCAAGAATATCCCACATAATCCTGGGAATTTTATCACAAAACTATCTTACTTAGACTATTCAATATTATTGGATATCTAACCAAGGTACTTTATACAAAAACTCAAGATATGCAAAACATTATTGAAAAACAAGTTTTAAAATCGACTTTGCTCATCAGTATTCAAATATTCATATTCAATAAATATAAAATCAATTAATAACACATATTTAAACTCACCCTTCGTCTTCGAGAAAAAGTTCTATTTAAAAATGAGAATCTTAAATAGGTATCCAATACAGACAGAAATATCTCTGTGGTTTAACCTGATCTAGAAGATTGAAAGACAAATTTAATGGCCTTTGCTATAACACAAGGACTCTCTTTATGAATGTTTGGGTAAACCATATAATTATATATTATAAATAAAATAACGTAAATAGAGGTCATTCTTGATAGAAGGTATATAAAATAATATAAATATTTTAAAAAATTTTTAAACAATTTTAAAAAATTAGCCTTCTACATATTTAACTCCAAAAGATTATATTCAATGATTATAACTTCTGAAAATGAATTAAACTAATGTCGTATAAGTACCACTTATATCATGACATAAAATATACATTCATTATAAGATATCCAAATGGTATAACAAAATCCAATAAATAAAAATTATTAACTAAAATCCTATAAATTAAACATTTTGAATAGACAAAATTTTGTTTCTGCTTATCAATCCTATGAAAACCAATATCTTTCAAGAATATCCCTCATAATCCTGGGAATTTTATCACAAAACTATCTTACTTAGACTATTCAATATTATTGGATATCTAACCATGGTACTTTATACAAAAACTCAAGATATGCAAAACATTATTGAAAAACAAGTTTTAAAATCGACTTTGCTCATCAGTATTCAAATATTCATATTCAATAAATATAAAATCAATTAATAACACATATTTAAACTCACCCTTCGTCTTCGAGAAAAAGTTCTATTTAAAAATGAGAATCTTAAATAGGTATCCAATACAGACAGAAATATCTCTGTGGTTTAACCTGATCTAGAAGATTGAAAGACAAATTTAATGGCCTTTGCTATAACACAAGGACTCTCTTTATGAATGTTTGGGTAAACCATATAATTATATATTATAAATAAAATAACGTAAATAGAGGTCATTCTTGATAAAAGGTATATAAAATAATATAAATATTTTAAAAAATTTTTAAACAATTTTAAAAAATTAGCCTTCTACATATTTAACTCCAAAAGATTATATTCAATGATTATAACTTCTGAAAATAAATTAAACTAATGTCGTATAAGTACCACTTATATCATGACATAAAATAAACATTCATTATAAGATATCCAAATGGTATAACAAAATCCAATAAATAAAAATTATTAACTAAAATCCTATAAATTAAACATTTTGAATAGACAAAATTTTGTTTCTGCTTATCAATCCTATGAAAACCAATATCTTTCAAGAATATCCCACATAATCCTGGGAATTTTATCACAAAACTATCTTACTTAGACTATTCAATATTATTGGATATCTAACCAAGGTACTTTATACAAAAACTCAAGATATGCAAAACATTATTGAAAAACAAGTTTTAAAATCGACTTTGCTCATCAGTATTCAAATATTCATATTCAATAAATATAAAATCAATTAATAACACATATTTAAACTCACCCTTCGTCTTCGAGAAAAAGTTCTATTTAAAAATGAGAATCTTAAATAGGTATCCAATACAGACAGAAATATCTCTGTGGTTTAACCTGATCTAGAAGATTGAAAGACAAATTTAATGGCCTTTGCTATAACACAAGGACTCTCTTTATGAATGTTTGGGTAAACCATATAATTATATATTATAAATAAAATAACGTAAATAGAGGTCATTCTTGATAGAAGGTATATAAAATAATATAAATATTTTAAAAAATTTTTAAACAATTTTAAAAAATTAGCCTTCTACATATTTAACTCCAAAAGATTATATTCAATGATTATAACTTCTGAAAATGAATTAAACTAATGTCGTATAAGTACCACTTATATCATGACATAAAATAAACATTCATTATAAGATATCCAAATGGTATAACAAAATCCAATAAATAAAAATTATTAACTAAAATCCTATAAATTAAACATTTTGAATAGACAAAATTTTGTTTCTGCTTATCAATCCTATGAAAACCAATATCTTTCAAGAATATCCCACATAATCCTGGGAATTTTATCACAAAACTATCTTACTTAGACTATTCAATATTATTGGATATCTAACCAAGGTACTTTATACAAAAACTCAAGATATGCAAAACATTATTGAAAAACAAGTTTTAAAATCGACTTTGCTCATCAGTATTCAAATATTCATATTCAATAAATATAAAATCAATTAATAACACATATTTAAACTCACCCTTCGTCTTCGAGAAAAAGTTCTATTTAAAAATGAGAATCTTAAATAGGTATCCAATACAGACAGAAATATCTCTGTGGTTTAACCTGATCTAGAAGATTGAAAGACAAATTTAATGGCCTTTGCTATAACACAAGGACTCTCTTTATGAATGTTTGGGTAAACCATATAATTATATATTATAAATAAAATAACGTAAATAATATATACCTTCTATCAAGAATGACCTCTATTTACGTTATTTTATTTATAATATATAATTATATGGTTTACCCAAACATTCATAAAGAGAGTCCTTGTGTTATAGCAAAGGCCATTAAATTTGTCTTTCAATCTTCTAGATCAGGTTAAACCACAGAGATATTTCTGTCTGTATTGGATACCTATTTAAGATTCTCATTTTTAAATAGAACTTTTTCTCGAAGACGAAGGGTGAGTTTAAATATGTGTTATTAATTGATTTTATATTTATTGAATATGAATATTTGAATACTGATGAGCAAAGTCGATTTTAAAACTTGTTTTTCAATAATGTTTTGCATATCTTGAGTTTTTGTATAAAGTACCTTGGTTAGATATCCAATAATATTGAATAGTCTAAGTAAGATAGTTTTGTAATAAAATTCCCAGGATTATGTGGGATATTCTTGAAAGATATTGGTTTTCATAGGATTGATAAGCAGAAACAAAATTTTGTCTATTCAAAATGTTTAATTTATAGGATTTTAGTTAATAATTTTTATTTATTGGATTTTGTTATACCATTTGGATATCTTATAATGAATGTTTATTTTATGTCATGATATAAGTGGTACTTATACGACATTAGTTTAATTTATTTTCAGAAGTTATAATCATTGAATATAATCTTTTGGAGTTAAATATGTAGAAGGCTAATTTTTTAAAATTGTTTAAAAATTTTTTAAAATATTTATATTATTTTATATACCTTCTATCAAGAATGACCTCTATTTACGTTATTTTATTTATAATATATAATTATATGGTTTACCCAAACATTCATAAAGAGAGTCCTTGTGTTATAGCAAAGGCCATTAAATTTGTCTTTCAATCTTCTAGATCAGGTTAAACCACAGAGATATTTCTGTCTGTATTGGATACCTATTTAAGATTCTCATTTTTAAATAGAACTTTTTCTCGAAGACGAAGGGTGAGTTTAAATATGTGTTATTAATTGATTTTATATTTATTGAATATGAATATTTGAATACTGATGAGCAAAGTCGATTTTAAAACTTGTTTTTCAATAATGTTTTGCATATCTTGAGTTTTTGTATAAAGTACCTTGGTTAGATATCCAATAATATTGAATAGTCTAAGTAAGATAGTTTTGTGATAAAATTCCCAGGATTATGTGGGATATTCTTGAAAGATATTGATTTTCATAGGATTGATAAGCAGAAACAAAATTTTGTCTATTCAAAATGTTTAATTTATAGGATTTTAGTTAATAATTTTTATTTATTGGATTTTGTTATACCATTTGGATATCTTATAATGAATGTTTATTTTATGTCATGATATAAGTGGTACTTATACGACATTAGTTTAATTTATTTTCAGAAGTTATAATCATTGAATATAATCTTTTGGAGTTAAATATGTAGAAGGCTAATTTTTTAAAATTGTTTAAAAATTTTTTAAAATATTTATATTACAAGTTAAATATTTGGGTGTTTGGTTGGACTGTGAGATGCGCTTTACTGATCATGTGTCTTCTGTTTTCCAGAAAGCCTATGGTATGCTGAGGGTAATTTATAGGAGCAGGGAGTTTTTGACCAGAAGGGTTAAGGTGTTGCTTTGTGAATCTTTGGTGCTTTCACATAAGAACTATGCTGATTCTGTTCATGGTCCTTGTTTGAATTCCTCTGTCGGGCAGCAGATACAAAAACTTCAAAATTCTTGTTTGCGCTCAATTTCTGGTATCAGGAAATATGATAGAATAAGCCATACCCTTGAGGTCCTAAACTGGCTTAACATGGAAAATAGGACATTTCTCCATTCAACTCCTCTACTTATGAAGATTTTTAATACAGGGACTCCGCATTACCTCTATAATAAAATCACCTTCCGAACTGATGTACACAACTTAAATATTCGGTTTAAAGGGACTCTTACTCCACCCCTACATACGACTCAGCTTTTTCGACGATCATATTTATAATACATAACATTTTGTATTGATAGCTTATCCGTGAAAATCAGGAGGTTGACTTATATGAGCCGTTTTAGAGTATTGTTGTTCAGAAAGTTTGAAGATGAGCGAAAAGGAGCTTTGGCTGTGTGATGACCACAAGGATATTTTGATGTTTCTGTTTTTCAATCATCAGGGTAGTGATAGTAATAGTGTTAGATGACCTTATTGTTCTTTTTTTTAACATTTAAATTAAAGTGTTTTTACTATTCAAGCTGGAATTTTGATTATGTTTTTCTCAATAAATCTAGGGTCAGATTGAATAGTATACTTATACAGTGTGCTAGATCTCGCCCTTTTCACAGTGTTTTTACACTGTGAAAAGGGCGAGATCTAGCGCATTAGCATTAAGTTTAATTGTTTCTTTTGTATTTAAGTCGAGTGAATAAAGACCTTTATTATTATTTTAGCATTTATTTTAATCCATATATCACCTTTTAAAGCTGGCAAATATAATTTTCTTAACCGGCTACTGCATATCCATCTGGTTGCTGCATGAAGATTTCTTCTGGTAAATCCCCATTCAAAAATGCTGATTTCACATCAGAGTATTTGATGGCTAGATTCTTTCTTCCTGCAACTGTAAGAAGGAACTTCAAATGTTCTCAGCCGTGCAACTGGCGCAAAAACTTCATCATAGTATGTGCCAAACTTTTGAGAGAAATCTCGCGCTACGAGTCTTGCCTTGTATAGTTCAGCTTCTTCTCTTGAGTTTCTTTTGGTTTCATAATTCCATTTGCAGCAATATATGTTTCCTCTTTCTGGAGCTTCAACAATGGTCCATGCTTGTTTATATTTTAGGGAGAATATCTCTTCATCCATGGCCTTTATTCATTCTTCTTTCTCTGGTCTGTTAAGTGCCTCTTTCCGATTTTTTCTTGTCGATATTCTCCATTCTGGATGTGTCTGAATCGGATCCTGTACTGGTACACCATTTGATCTACTTTCTGTTGTTGCTTCTTTGACACCCTTTTATGTCTGTGACAAATCAATTTCAACAAGATTATTGTCTAATTCTTCACTAGTGTTATTATACTTACTAAGAAATACAACGTCTCGACTGATTTTAAATTTTGCTGTTGCCTTATTCAAAAAGTGAATACATGACTGTTCTGCATATCCTAAAAATAGGCATTTTTCCGCTTTAACGTCAAGTTTTTGTACTAATTCATCTGATACATGAATATAAACCTCGCAACCGAAGTAAGTAACGTCTGTTTTTGTTTTAATTCCATATTTTATAAGGTGTCTCTTACCGAGTTCTGGTCGGCAATATATTTTGCAAAAAATTGTTGTATTTACGGGTTCTGTCCAAAATTTCTTTTCTAACTTAGCGTCTAATAACATGCATCGTGACATTTTTATTACATATCTATGTTTTCTTTCAGCAACGCCATTTTGCTGTGGTGGAAAAAGAGCTATGTTGTATTGAATTTTTATTTTTTGACTCTTTATGTGATTAACCAGGTCTGAATTTATATTCCCGCTCGCGATCTGATCTTATGCATTTTGAAATTTTTTTGTGCTGAGTTTTCATTTCTTCAATGAAATCTTTCAAATATTTTTCAGCCTCGCTTTTATATTTTAAAAAGTATAGAAATGGAAGTCTCGAATAATCATCAATAATTATCATCACATACCTTTTTTCACCCGGTGATTCTGTCTGCTTGGGCCCACAAACGTCTGTGTGTATAAGATCGAGTATAGCTTGAGTCTTCTTTTCGCTTTCTTTCGGAAATGGATATCTCACCATTTTCTTTTCTAGGTAGCATTCACAAATGCTTTCTATTCCACAGTCCCGAATCGTTATTCCTGAAACAAGATCTTTCTTCACTGAGTCTTTTAATGCCTCGGTGTATCTGTGACCTAGACGCCTGTGCCAGATGTGGTAGCAGTTTTTGCCATGCTTCTCTGAGTTTATGGCTGCTTTAATTCCTTTAGTTATTGTGTTTGAAGTGCACAGATCCTCCTGTCTGTTGCCTATATACGCTCTAGCTAAAGTTCTTCCATCCTTCATTATGTGGAATAGATTTTCCTTGAAATTTACTCTATAACCATTTATAGCAAGTTTCTTCACTGATAGTGGGCTACATTTGAGAGATGGTGCATATAGATCATCTTCAGAAGTATTTTACGCACTTGGTCATCGACACAGCATTCAATAAATACCGATCCTTTACCTTTCATTTTACAAATTTCATCTTCTTCTGTCAGCTATATGCATCCTTTCTGTCTTTTATCCAGGTAATAGAAAATTAGTTTTGAACTGGTCATGTGACTTATGGCACCTGAATCTACATACCACCTATTTGTAGTCTTCACAGAATCCCTGCAATACTTAGAAGTAATTCTTCAGTTGCTATGCTGGCCTGTTCTTTTTCTTTGTTTTTTTATTGTTTTTCCACTTCTTGTGAGCGAAACATTATTTTTTCTGGTGTCCTCGTTTCTTTAAGAAAAAACATGCTATATATTTTGATTTTGAGTGGTAGTTTCCTTTAGACTGTACTATTTTTAACACCGTTTCACTGTACCCTCATACTCTATTTATCTTTTCTTGGACTGTACTCGACAATAACACGGCTTTTCACTGCATCTAGAAAAAAATTTACATTTTTCTGGTCTCCTAGAGAAGTTATCTGCGAGTTGTAGGACTCTACTGAACTGGTGAGAAATAACGTAGCTTTAAATTTGTCTTTCAGTTCCTCTCCTAATGCAATTAGTTTGTTGAAAGAAGTAAGTACCCGTGTGATGTGATCATCAACGTTTTCCTCTTCTTGCAGACGAAGATTGAACAGTTTTCTATATGAATATATAATACCTGCATATGTTTATTTCTGATGGTAATCCTTGAATTTGTCCCAATATTGCTTTGCAATTTTATAATCCTGTGTATGAAAAACTAACTGTCTTCGATGAGAAGACCTATTGATGATCTTATAAAATCATCTTTATCTTGCCCTGCCTGCTCCTCAACTTCCTAATCTGCTCTAAATATGTTTTTTTTTATTCACAACATACCAGATTTTTGCCCTTATGAGAAGTTATTCCATCTTCTTCCTCCATAGTACTTCTGTATGAGGGAACGGTACATATCAACCATGTTTTCTGCTTTGTTTGCATTTGTGCAATTCAACGCAAATGGTTTTGCTTCAGCTTAGTAACTGTTCTTTTCACTTCGAAACTGTTCATTCAATCACGAAAATAGAGAGAACGGCCATAACCTTTTGAGACAAGAATTAAACGGTGACTAGAACCTATAAAGAGTTTGTTGAGTTAACGCAGTGATTATTATCGCGGATAAAAATGAACGTGATGATTAGGAACAGAACATAAACAGTGGCTGAGGATATATTGATTAGGTAATACGTCATAGATATCGCGCCCAAATCATAGAATGTAAATTTGTTGCATATCAACTCATAATATTTTAAGTGGAAATCACCAGAATTTCAGAAAAAGGTGACAATTATGACGAAATTCGATACTTTCATCAAGTTCTGTTTGGTGAAAGACTCGGCAAATGGCCCCCCAGGCAACAACGTTTGGCTTTAAGCAAATTTGGATGAACTGTATCCTCTGCTTTGAACCCGTCTACTTAAATTACCATGATTAATAATAAATAAAATAGCTTTTTCGCTTCAATCGCCAAACTGATAAGTTCCGAAAGAACGAAAGCTAAACAGTACGAAATGGAATCTACATACAGCAAGGTTATGGTGAAATACCAGATTAAGCATGCAATTTTCAAAGACACAAAGACATTTTTAAAGTTATAGTCAAAAACGTAAAACACAAAAGACGAAGACTGAGAAAAAATTAAGGTGTCAAAAAAAGTGTTCGTAACTGGAAAACCAGTCAAGTTTGTTTTCTTTGGTCTTGTTTCGACTTCAGTTAGTCTGCTCAGTCAGGGAAAGAACCCTGACTGGCATAATAATTTTTTAAGTGAAAATCACCCGAATTCCAGAAAACTACCAGAATTTCAGAAACTTACCAGAATTACAGAAAAATTTGAGAATCGTAACAAAATTCGTTACTTTCATTATTTTCCGATTCTTTCAGCAAACATAACCTTATAGAAATGTAAAGAATTTTGTTACAATTCATATATTTTCCTGAAATTCTTGTAGTTGTCTGAAACTCTAGCTCAATGAGAATAATTTAATGGTATGGAAGATTTTTATCTAGAGTTCTGAAGATATTTCAGCAGAAATTGTTAGAATAAATAGCAGAAGTTCCAAGAAATGATTCATTGACTGGATAATGCTATACCAAATTTCACCTGAACAACTTCTACCGCAGGATTCATTGTTTCAACTTTTTACAATAAGCGTTAGTTATTATGCTAATTATTCAAATAAAATTTTCAATTGTGTTGTTATTTTTCGTGTCTGCTGAACGCAGCAGTAACGAAAGCCCAAAGGTTAATTCTGAGAAAATGTGAATATCTCAATTTTCTACATTATCGTGAAAAATATCAGATGTTACGTTTGAAAGAATAGAGAAATAAATATTTGAAGTTCTTTATATTTGGCCTTTAGTAACTGTACTAATACTGTATATGACAGTTTGATCATTTAGGAATGATGACTAGCAAATCTTTCAGTGAAAATATTTCTGATAAAATGCGTGTTACGATTGCTTAGGCCAATAGATGAAGACGTTTAGCGAACTACCATTTCTTCACCTTTTTGAAGTTTTTTCTGAATAAGATTTGTACCGTTGGAAAAATATCTCCAATATTTTACGTCATCATAAGGATAATAAATAATAATAATAAATAAGACGATTGAAAATATATGAAAATGTATGGTTTCATTCTTCTCAAAAATTTTTTTTTTTTATTCCAAGATATACTTTCCTTAGATGTGGAAATGAAAGCACAAGGAGCTTGTTTTCGAACGAAATTTCTAAGATGTCTGGATCGGCAGCTATGAAAGCGCATCGTAGTATTGCAGGAAATTTTATATCCATTCCTCTATACACAATCTGTAATTATGCTCGGTTTTTAAGTTTCAGAAAAACAAATTTTTAGCAATCATTCCGTAATTATAGATGGATTTCGACAATGAACGAGTTTCTTCATTAACAATTTCAAATATCTAATTTTATTCAGAGGATCCGTATTTCGAAACGGTCATACAAACGGACAGTTCTGATTGCGTACAAATATGGTTCATTTTTAAATTAATTGTAATCATTCACAACTAATTCAGCTCAAAAATGAGAAAATACAGATATTGAGTCAGAAAATGATAATTGGAATGACCTCTCAGAAATTAATTTCATGTCATAATTAAATAATTTTTCTAATGTTCTTCAATTTCTAATTCATTATCGGATAACCTTTTATTCCAAATAATTCCATTCTAAGTTTTTCCCGAGTCGATGACATTTTGATGTGTAGATCCTCATCGTATTTTCGTCCGTTAGTCTCAAGTTCACGGCAAATTGCTTTTTAATCACCTCCATTGATGGCGTAGTATACTTTTTTGTATTGAACTTCTGATTAAACGAGGCTATTGACGCGGGAAAACTGTCTGAAAATTTATTTCAGGGATAAACGGAATAAGCCGATTATTGACGATACTTTTAATCAACACTGAAACAGGAAATGAGATTTCAAGATTGAATTGAAATTACGTATGTGCAGGAAAACGTTGTGGTCAAATTATAGTGGACGACAAATAAAAAATTTTCGTTTTAACATAAAGCTGAATAGGATTTTATAGCAGAATGGACGTATCCAAAAGCAAAAATGAGATTAAAAAAGTTGTAATACGTAAAGTTTTCTTGTTACGTCTATAGAACCACATTAAATGTTACAACATAAGATATGTATTGAAAAAAGTTATTTCAGAATTTTTTAACCGCATGTATCGACTTTATTCAGTTTTACACCTACTAATCGTATTGCATTTAAGAAAAACACAAGGATCAAAAAAAATTACTTTTAATACTAATTTAATTCTATTTTTTCTTTTTATGAGGGATCATATTTTCTCTATTCAAAAACCAGCAGTAATCGCTCATCATGGCTGGATCCCATCGTTCTTGATCGCGAATTTCCATTGTCCTAACATCTTGGTGGAATCTCGCACCCTGCTCGTCACTGACAGCTTCCAGATTTTCAGGAAGAATGACAGATGTGAATGAGGGAAATGGATTTTTTTTAAATTCGGGTATCAAGCGATTTGTAGGCATCAAAATAGTTCATTGACTAACCGTTGGTTAATTTAATATTATAATTTACAAGCAGGAACGACAATATGACTTAATAAAATTAACAGTCCAGGGTCCTAAAGTCTTCCAAAAATTGATTCAAAGAATATCTATGATTTGATTTTATAATATCGTTTTACATTAATTGTTTTCCGAAAGACTGTGCATAATTATGAATATTGAAATTTATTTCGACTGACAACATTTAATTCATTTTTGATATCTCATTTTAATGTGTTATTATATGCTCTATCCAATTCCGCAGAAAATAATTTTGCAACAAAAGACTTGTCCTTCGTGCGAAGAGCACGATCCCAAGTTCTTTCCAAAATCAGAGTTAAGTTAGAATTTGATTCCAAATATTTTCGAGTTGGGAACTACATCCAGGAATTATTAGTAGAATGCAGTGAATGGTCAAAGTAGTGAGGTATAATAATTAGGAAGAGTTTATTTTTTGGAAACAATTTATCATTTCGTTTTTCCATCTTTTCGAAATTTTTGAGGAAAAATGTTTCATTGTTCAGGAAGTAAAATCAACTATATTTTTTTTTTGAAGTAGGAAATATAGAATGTTTCACACAGTTACCCTTATTATATTGAGATGAACACACTTATAAATCAAGGAAAACCACACTATGTATTACACAATGAATAGCAGTTATTATTATTATTTATGGCGAGCGGGCGTCTGTCCACCCTACTACTGCGTCCGTACGGACTATTGTGGTTCACTCCTAATTTATATCTTCCCGACGAGATCCAGATTTTGGATAAAACCAATAATCTGGTTCTGGGGTAATTTTTTCAGTTCGCAGTGGGCTATAAAAGCCTGACCAAAGATCTCGAATTGATGCGACTCACCGCTGGGCACTCTGAGACGATGTGCATGGCTGTTTCAGTGTCCTCAAGACACAGCCTGCATTCATCGTCTTCAGCCAGACTGATTTTATGCAAATGTGCTTTCAGTCTGCAATGATCTGTCATAATTCCGACAAGTGTTCTTAGTTTGGCCCTATGCAGACCTAGCCTTAGGTTCGCCATCTTTTTGTTTGAAGCTGTTCCAAGGAACACTTCGAATGTTTCAGACCAGGATGGCTCCGCCAGAAAGACTCCAGCCTGGAGTTCATTCTGCCTGGTATCGTCTGCTTAGCCACGTCATGTGATATTCCCAGGAATTGTTCCGGACCTACTAGAGACAGCGCAGCTCCAGCAAACGCCAGCCGATCTGCCTCCTCGTTACCCAAATAGTTTCTCGAGGTACAAGAGCCGGATTCCAAAGCTTTTAGTACTCACTGACTATCAGTAAATATTTTGATTTTACCGTGGTGAATTTGCCGTTTTATCAGCAGTTCTGCCGCGGTCTCGATGGCAAATAGTTCTGCCTTGAATATGGTTGCGTTTTGACCGAGACTCAATGAGATGTTTTTCGGTTTGTTCCCAGAGACTTCCGCTCTCGTTCCCGTTCTGTTCGTCGTTCGCGAGCCGTCTGTGAACAAACCATGGTCGGTCGTCAATAGAACCACAGCATGCTGGTTCCATTCGTTCCGGCTGGGGACGACTACATTGAAATGCCGTTCTTAGCTCGTGACTTTTGACATTAGATCCGAGGGCATCGATAGTGTGCTGTTCGTTAAAAACTCGTCCAGCAGTCCTGAGCCTCCCAACACTATTGCCTCTGGCCTGTCGATCGCCAGTTGATATATGATTGTATGTAGTCCGTTCCGCCTCTCTCTGCACGAGTAGCTGCAGAAGTGGTAGATTTAGTAGGACCTCCATGGCTGCCGTGGGTGGGGTACGAAACACACCTGTAATTGGAAGGCAAGCCTCTCTCTATAATCGGGTGAGCTTACGTTGGCCAACCGTTTGTTGACCTTCCTTCCACAACGCTACAGCGCCATACATAAACCGTGGTCTAATTACCATAGTGTATAGCCATTACATCTGCCTGGGCTTTAGGTCTCAGGTTTTACTACAGATCCGCCTGCAAGTCCAGAAACCCATTCTGGCTTTATGACACAATTTATCTAGTTATGCATTCCAGGTGAGGGTCTTATCCAGGACTATTTCCAGGTATTTTGCCTCAAATGAGAATTGTTTTATTTCACGACGGATAGTCGGCGGTTCTAAACCATTCAACTTCCGTTTTTTAGTGAATGGTACTATAACTACCTTTTACGGGGTAAGAAACATGTCTTCCCTTATATACCATTTGTCAAAAGTGTTCAGTATCTCTTGAAGGACGGCCGATATCGTCACCTCCGAATTACCTTTTACTATGATTGCCAGGTCATCAGCAAATGCTTGAACGTCGACTCCCCACAGCGATACTTTTAATCAACACTGAAACAGGAAATGAGATTTCAAGATTGAATTGAAATTACGTATGTGCAGGAAAACGTTGTGGTCAAATTATAGTGGACGACAAATAAAAAATTTTCGTTTTAACATAAAGCTGAATAGGATTTTATAGCAGAATGGACGTATCCAAAAGCAAAAATGAGATTAAAAAAGTTGTAATACGTAAAGTTTTCTTGTTACGTCTATAGAACCACATTAAATGTTACAACATAAGATATGTATTGAAAAAAGTTATTTCAGAATTTTTTAACCGCATGTATCGACTTTATTCAGTTTTACACCTACTAATCGTATTGCATTTAAGAAAAACACAAGGATCAAAAAAAATTACTTTTAATACTAATTTAATTCTATTTTTTCTTTTTATGAGGGATCATATTTTCTCTATTCAAAAACCAGCAGTAATCGCTCATCATGGCTGGATCCCATCGTTCTTGATCGCGAATTTCCATTGTCCTAACATCTTGGTGGAATCTCGCACCCTGCTCGTCACTGACAGCTTCCAGATTTTCAGGAAGAATGACAGATGTGAATGAGGGAAATGGATTTTTTTTAAATTCGGGTATCAAGCGATTTGTAGGCATCAAAATAGTTCATTGACTAACCGTTGGTTAATTTAATATTATAATTTACAAGCAGGAACGACAATATGACTTAATAAAATTAACAGTCCAGGGTCCTAAAGTCTTCCAAAAATTGATTCAAAGAATATCTATGATTTGATTTTATAATATCGTTTTACATTAATTGTTTTCCGAAAGACTGTGCATAATTATGAATATTGAAATTTATTTCGACTGACAACATTTAATTCATTTTTGATATCTCATTTTAATGTGTTATTATATGCTCTATCCAATTCCGCAGAAAATAATTTTGCAACAAAAGACTTGTCCTTCGTGCGAAGAGCACGATCCCAAGTTCTTTCCAAAATCAGAGTTAAGTTAGAATTTGATTCCAAATATTTTCGAGTTGGGAACTACATCCAGGAATTATTAGTAGAATGCAGTGAATGGTCAAAGTAGTGAGGTATAATAATTAGGAAGAGTTTATTTTTTGGAAACAATTTATCATTTCGTTTTTCCATCTTTTCGAAATTTTTGAGGAAAAATGTTTCATTGTTCAGGAAGTAAAATCAACTATATTTTTTTTTTGAAGTAGGAAATATAGAATGTTTCACACAGTTACCCTTATTATATTGAGATGAACACACTTATAAATCAAGGAAAACCACACTATGTATTACACAATGAATAGCAGTTATTATTATTATTTATGGCGAGCGGGCGTCTGTCCACCCTACTACTGCGTCCGTACGGACTATTGTGGTTCACTCCTAATTTATATCTTCCCGACGAGATCCAGATTTTGGATAAAACCAATAATCTGGTTCTGGGGTAATTTTTTCAGTTCGCAGTGGGCTATAAAAGCCTGACCAAAGATCTCGAATTGATGCGACTCACCGCTGGGCACTCTGAGACGATGTGCATGGCTGTTTCAGTGTCCTCAAGACACAGCCTGCATTCATCGTCTTCAGCCAGACTGATTTTATGCAAATGTGCTTTCAGTCTGCAATGATCTGTCATAATTCCGACAAGTGTTCTTAGTTTGGCCCTATGCAGACCTAGCCTTAGGTTCGCCATCTTTTTGTTTGAAGCTGTTCCAAGGAACACTTCGAATGTTTCAGACCAGGATGGCTCCGCCAGAAAGACTCCAGCCTGGAGTTCATTCTGCCTGGTATCGTCTGCTTAGCCACGTCATGTGATATTCCCAGGAATTGTTCCGGACCTACTAGAGACAGCGCAGCTCCAGCAAACGCCAGCCGATCTGCCTCCTCGTTACCCAAATAGTTTCTCGAGGTACAAGAGCCGGATTCCAAAGCTTTTAGTACTCACTGACTATCAGTAAATATTTTGATTTTACCGTGGTGAATTTGCCGTTTTATCAGCAGTTCTGCCGCGGTCTCGATGGCAAATAGTTCTGCCTTGAATATGGTTGCGTTTTGACCGAGACTCAATGAGATGTTTTTCGGTTTGTTCCCAGAGACTTCCGCTCTCGTTCCCGTTCTGTTCGTCGTTCGCGAGCCGTCTGTGAACAAACCATGGTCGGTCGTCAATAGAACCACAGCATGCTGGTTCCATTCGTTCCGGCTGGGGACGACTACATTGAAATGCCGTTCTTAGCTCGTGACTTTTGACATTAGATCCGAGGGCATCGATAGTGTGCTGTTCGTTAAAAACTCGTCCAGCAGTCCTGAGCCTCCCAACACTATTGCCTCTGGCCTGTCGATCGCCAGTTGATATATGATTGTATGTAGTCCGTTCCGCCTCTCTCTGCACGAGTAGCTGCAGAAGTGGTAGATTTAGTAGGACCTCCATGGCTGCCGTGGGTGGGGTACGAAACACACCTGTAATTGGAAGGCAAGCCTCTCTCTATAATCGGGTGAGCTTACGTTGGCCAACCGTTTGTTGACCTTCCTTCCACAACGCTACAGCGCCATACATAAACCGTGGTCTAATTACCATAGTGTATAGCCATTACATCTGCCTGGGCTTTAGGTCTCAGGTTTTACTACAGATCCGCCTGCAAGTCCAGAAACCCATTCTGGCTTTATGACACAATTTATCTAGTTATGCATTCCAGGTGAGGGTCTTATCCAGGACTATTTCCAGGTATTTTGCCTCAAATGAGAATTGTTTTATTTCACGACGGATAGTCGGCGGTTCTAAACCATTCAACTTCCGTTTTTTAGTGAATGGTACTATAACTACCTTTTACGGGGTAAGAAACATGTCTTCCCTTATATACCATTTGTCAAAAGTGTTCAGTATCTCTTGAAGGACGGCCGATATCGTCACCTCCGAATTACCTTTTACTATGATTGCCAGGTCATCAGCAAATGCTTGAACGTCGACTCCCCACAGCGAAATGATCGCTAGCAGGTCATCAATGAGAAGAGTCCATAGTAAGGGTGAGAACATACCTTCCTGCGGACAGCCTTTCGCAGCCTTGAACTCGAAGACCTCATCCTGATACGAGGACGTTATAATTCTGCCGCATAGCATTGCCTGTATCCATCTACAAATTAGCCGGTCGATTGCTCTCGCAGAGATAGCCTCAGCGATAGAAGTCAGCAGCGTGTTGTTAAAGGCACCTTCAATGTCCAAAAACACTGCCGATTTTTCAGCCTGCTAGGCGTATTGATGAGAGCTAGGGTGACTGTCAATTAGCAACTTTTCCCTGACATATTTTTGAAGTAGAGCTGGAAAAATTCCGTCTACCCCCGGTGTTTTTGAAGGTTTAAATCACCTTATTGCGTCTCTGACCGCTTGTGCAGTGACTATGTTTTTGAATAGTCGCCAGTTGCCCGTCCCAGGCCAGATTGAATGGTCCGGGTTGGATCTGGCGTTTGTATCTTTCAAGGTTTGACATCCAGGGAAGTGTTTGTTCGCAGGGAGCTCCAATAATTGTTCGCAAGGAGCTTCTGGAAACAGTAAAACCACCCTCCGGTCGTTTGAGCGAACCGGTTGTTCTCACTGGCTCTCTGGAGAAAATCTTGTGTATTCTGGCAGTTCCGGGGGCATCATTATACCCTCAAAGATCTTGCCACACAAGTCCCTCTTGACCTTTCTAATGATCTTATTGCAGAAGATTAGAGCTTTCTTGTATTTGTCCCATTGGCTGGTCACTTTGGCTCGGTTGAATAATCTCCGAACCTCCTTTCTCTGTTTATTTAGGTTATTATTCCACCTAGATGAATTTAGATTATCCTTTTTACATCTTAGTGGGCAGTTTTCGTCATGAGCGGAGACCATGGCGGTTTTAATTGGCTCCGCCAGGAGCTCCAAGTGATTCTGTTTGAATATTTTAGATACACACGTGCTAAGGTTAGATCGAAGGGTTTCTACATTACCAATATAATCTGTTTCCTTAGCATTTCTGCAATATTCTAATGGTCTAGGACCTGTTTTTGTACTGAAGAGTTTATGCCTATGGTCTGAACATGATGCTTCAGTAGATATCGTCCAATCGGAAATCTTATTGTTAATGAAATCAGTACTTATAGTGAGGTCTAAAACCTCTTGTATGAAAGGGGTAACAAAAGTTAGTTTGTTACCTTTATTTACTACCGTTAAGCCCTCCCGAAGTAAGTAATCTAGAAGTGACTCACCTCTATGGTTGATGTCCGTCCTACTCCAAAGTGTGTGGTGAGCATTGGCATCATATCCATTTATCCGCTGGATGTTTTTCTTTCTACAATGGCGGACTAAATCCAGCACGGCTGTTGGTGGGGGTTATCCAGTAGCTCTGTCTCCAGGAAAGTACGCTGGACAGACGATGAACTCCTTCGCATTACTTACATGGAAGTCATGTACCCTGTGCAGAATTCTGAGAGAACGAAATAGCTCACCTTTTTCCTTACAACTATACAGGATCTTAGCCTCCCAACTGAGACCCCGGTTACAATACTTCCTGGAATTCGTCCGAGTCCACTTACCTCACCCGAGGATGATATCCAGGATTCCTGGATTAATGCAATGTCTATCTGCTCCTCTATGAATTTCTTTCCAAGGGTGAACGATGCAGCCTTAGCATGTTGGATATTGGCCTGTATACAGCGTACGGCCTCGTTTTCTACGCCTCGGTATGTCCCAGGGGGGCAACTTTTTGCCACTTTCCCCTTGGCCGCTGGCCGACTTCTCAAAGGAAGGTTTTCCAGGGATGGATTTACTCTTACCTCGGAATCCTTTCCTATCTCTTTTTTGAACCCTGGAGGTGGGATTCACCCTACCCTACTTTGAGTCCCTTTTGATTTTTACTCTTACGGAATTCGGTACTGGCTTTGAAGAAGACATGGCTTCCGCCCCCACCCTGAACCAGGCAATTCGTACCCCAGACGAGGGTTCTGAGAGACGCTCCGTCTCCCCCCTGCCCTCTCCAAGCCGGTTTTTCGTGCCACCTTAGTGGCCTTTGTCGATCGGAACTGGACTCTTCCGAACCCAAAGAAGGGTTTGTAGTCCGGTCCATGGAAATACCATCCATGGCCACTGTCCAGACTTTGCCTGCTCCTGACAACTCACTACGTAGAATACTCTACTCACAAGTTCTCGGGGTATGGTTCATTTTTCTCAGTCTGTTAAGTATCTTCTGAGACTGAAATCTGTTTTCTGGGTCTTCATCCACGATGAAGACCGAATAGATATCAGGTTTGGGAAGACCCTTTATGAGCTTAAGGTCCGCTTATTTTCATGGTTTGAGTTAGGGAGTCATCTCCTTGAGCCACCTCACACTTTTCTCGTCGGCACATTTAATTTGCAGCCATCCAGGCCGATGTGGACAGCCATGGAATCTAACCTGTGACCCCTTAGAACCGCCTTCTGCAGTACGTAAGAGGTCTTAGATCGCTTTGGGATCCGCTTTGGTGTGTTATCCTCGGATCTGAGCCTTTTGTCACTGACCTCTGTTTCCGAGATGGATTTATCCCCCTCTTCAACAGTCGGCAGCTCTGACTATTCGACCAGGATTATTTTCCAGGCGTCATCGTACGATGTACCGCTATTGAGGAGTCTGTGGAGTCGTTTTCTAAGGACCCCCTCAGTCTCGCGTTCCTTTTTGTTTTGCCATCTGAGACTTGGGATTCTTTCTTATCGGATTCCCTGTTCGAATGGCCTGAAGTGGTCTGAGTAACCACTTCCATCATCTCCTCAGTCGCCGGATTTTCCCTCCTTGTCAGGGTTATTTTTATTTATTCGTGTTTCCATATGTGGTCCCACGAGTAGCAAGGGATATATGATGTCCACCCCAGTAGAGTCTCGCGGTGCTGGGGTAAGGCTAATGAAACCAGAGGTCGCCTATTGTCTGGAGTTTGCCTATATAGGACTGATCTACCCACCAGACATGTAGACTTCAGCATAGGGTGTTCCACCTTCTCTTGGAGGAAATTTTATTGTGTTTACCGGGCACTTGATCCAGACAATTAATCCAAGATCCTCATCGAGGGGATGTCCGCTAGACAACTGACAACATCCTATCAGCAGTATAACAGTTGAGATATTCAACTGGCATCGTTTCCCCTGTGCAATTCCCTTGATCCCTACCCACAGCTGGGTAGGGACGTAGATTTTTTGCCGTTACTGTATAACGATGCACAGGGAGCACCACTTGGAGGTCAATCTACCACACCCCAATAGCAGTTAACTCCAAATGAATTCATTATTGCAACGGATATTTACTCCCTGGGGTCCAATACCAATTGCGGCCAGAAGTACGAATACTCCCATGGGCATCCACCCTCCCGAGGTAACGTAGTAGATTACATAACGCACTGGGCCTTTGGACAGAAAAATCCTCTTCTGAAAATAGAATCTCCTTTCCTCGACTCTGGTCTGGTGACTAGTGGGAGGAGCTATGCTAATCTGGTCTATTGACCAGGGAGATGATCCATGCTTATCTGGTCTGGTGGATAGGAGGAGGAAAGATGCTTATCAGAAATTTGTTTGAATCGAGACAGTGCAACTTACATCTGTGTAACACTTCAAAACTTAAAAAGAACCAAATAAGTATTGTTGATCCCCGAGGCATAAGCTCCAGACGTGCATGTTTCATGATTATTATCACCTCATCAGTGCATTGCTCTAATGCCAACAGATACAACACAGCCACTCACCTAAATTTAGTCTGCATAGGGACACTAAAGTTTTACCATAGAAAAACTCCATAATGTACAAGCGAATACGAAGCATACTTCATCAGGATAATTCAAGAAGTGAACTGTATTCCCGATTACTTCTAATGTTACAAATGTAAAAATCTTCCTCACGCTCATGTCATATCCGATAACGCCGTTATGTCAATAAATATTATTTATCTCCAAATTAATCAATTAATGCGGCGGACTTGTATTCCTATTATAATAAGCAATATGAGCTATGGTTAGCAGCTAGCTATGGTAAACAAAAAATTTCATAGAGGTAAGTTGCACGGTCGCATTAATTAAGTCATTTGTAGACGAATGTTATTTATGGCCATTACGGCGTAATAGGATATGACTTGAGCATGAGGAAAATTTCTATGTTTATAACGCTAGAAGTTTACAGTGTAGTAGTTTTTTTTTGGTTATAAGGCTGAAAATTTTCAGCCCTGCTTAGTTACAGCCCCCTAAAGATGGTACCCGGAAAACAGTTTTTATTTTTTTTTCCTAAAAACCAAAAAACTGACAATAATTGTAACTGAATCAAAGTCAATCGAAACAAGTCAGTTGTCATAACAAAATGACATCCGCTTTTTAGATAAATTGACACTGAGGCTTTCATGATGATAAATTATTTTTTCCTCAAAAACCTTGAATTTATCAAGTAATTACAGAAGACCTTATTTGTTAAGAATGGATCAAGTTATCCAAAATAAATTTTTTTACTGTAAAATAGGAATATGGAAAGGAGGTTTAGGGGTGGCTTTTTTTACCCCTTGCAATCATAGAGGAACATCATCAAAAATTTTATTCTTGTCAGTTTTTTGTTTTTTGAGAAAATAATTAAAAACAGTTTTTCGGGCGCCAGTTTTAGGGGGCTGTAAATAAGCAGGGGGGCTCAAAAAAAATAAATCCGGAGTCTACAAACTGACTTGCAAAGATGCCCTTTAGTATACATTGGCCAGACTGGTAGATCATTCAAGAAACGTGTCCAAGAACACCAAAGGGGTGATTGGGTACACGAGATTTAATGCCATTTTCTTTTGTTTATTGGATACCATTTTGTCTATAAGAAAGGGATTGTAACCGTTGTTTGACGCTATTTGTTTAATAATATTTAATTCTTTCATAAAGTTTTCTGCATTTAAAGGGAAATTCAATAATCTATGGATAAAACTATTATATGCTGACTGGTAAATCATTCAAGAAACACCAAAGGGGTTATATATCCAATTCTGTACATTCGACATATGCTAATCATCTTAAGGAATTCAGGCATAATTTCAACAATAATTATGAAATTATCCACATTGAAAGCAAAAGTTCTAGATTAACACTTTTAGAATTTCTTGAAATCAACAGGTATAATGCCCGTAAAATCCTTTTGAACGAACAAACAGATGTCGATCATTCTCCATTACTGAATATTTTTCCTTAATGGCATTTTTAGCGGCAAACTCCAATAAACACCTAGAGTTTTTATGACTTGTGCTTCCATTATTTGGTCACGTACCTAAAAATGTATTTAAACTCGGTTACACTTAATACCATTAGACAGTACAATGTAATACTTGAAGAAGCCACATCGTGGTGAAACAATTGTTGTATTAGTACAAACATTTTTGTGGAAATAAATTACTGTCTCCTATACATTTTTTTAATTAAAATGAGTTTCCACCAAGTAAAGACCGAATCTATCAAATATTTATTAAAAGCTGAAACCAGCTTTTTGGTCTTATGGTATTTCAAGCTTCTGTTGAGAAGTAAGAAGAATACCCAAAATATTTGGTTTTTTACCAAATGCATACATTTGAACGTGTTCCCGAAATACATCAACTTCAAGACGAAGAACAAGAGCCCCGCAGCCACTTATGGACGAATACATGGAATGAAGACATGGTTGAAGAATAACATGAAAGTACAATACTACCAAAGAGATGTCACCAATGTATACTTGAAGGTAATTCATACAGAATTAACTAGTAGACTTCATTCTATTCAGTTCGATATTATTGACAGAAATACCAGAGAACGTGTAGGCAAAATTATTCACTCCAAATTCTTAACTCAAACTAAAAAACTAAAAAATTTAACTCATAAAAATAAAAAGAATATCCCGAAATTTAATAAAAGTGAAAAACATCTTTACTCTGAACATCAATTTTACCCTAGATTTGTCAACTTATCTGATGTAAAATTCAACAGTAGAGAATCCTACCTATTAGAAAAGGGATTTAAATTCAACCTAGAAAATAATAATTCACAAAAATCCCTAGACTATTTAGTAATAGATTCAGAACTCGCCATTAAATCTATTCAATCACTCAGAAATCAATCAAATTCAAATTACAATAAATATATTATTGCTGACATAATTAAAGATAAAAATAAAACTGAAATTCACTCTTCCTCATTAAAACAGAATTTAGTTAAATCAATCATCGAAAAAAGAAACACCAATAATTTAATATTCACTCGAGCCGATAAAGGAAACAGTATCGTTGCTATTCCAAAACATGAATATTTCAACAAAACTATTGCTTTTTTAACCCCAGATAAATATAAAACTGTTATTGAAGACCCCACTGAACATTTCCAAAAACAAATAAAAAATATAATAGACCAATCTGTTAGCCTTTTCAATAACTTCCCAAAAAAACATTTGCTCACTTTAATGAACCCACAAATCCCAAAATTATATTCATTAATAAAACTTCATAAAGAAAATAATCCAATTAGACCAGTAGTTTCATTCGTCACATCACCAAGCATAAAATTATCTAGAGTTTTAATTTCTATTATTCAAACCGAAACAAACTTTTCACCTAAATACGCTATTAAAAATAGCACCCAACTTATAGACAATATTGAATCCATCCAATTACCCAAAAATTGTAAATTAATTTCTTTTGATGTACAAAATTTATTCCCTAGTATACCTCCAATTGTAACAGTACAAATTGTAAAAAAAATATTAATTAAAAATAATACCAATCCCATCAAAATGAATGATATACTTAATTGCCTGGAAACATGTCTTGAACCAAACTACTTTCAATTTAACGGAACCGTCTATATTTCTGACAATGGTTTAATAATGGGAAATCCACTCAGTTCAATTTTAGCTGAAATATTCATGGACGATCTGGAATCAAAAATACACCTGAATCCTATAAGCAAATATTTTCTTTATTGGTACAGATATGTAGATGACATTTTTTGTTGTTTCAAAGGCACCGTTCGACAACTACATATCTTCACGAATTTCATTAATAAACTCCACCCAAAAATCAAATTCACAATCGAAGAAGAAAAGAATCAAAGTATTAATTTTCTTGACCTCACTATAACAAGATTAAATAATTTACATGATTTTAGTATTTTTCACAAACCAACACATACAGACATCACAATACATAAAACTTCAAACCACCCCACCAACCAAAAGATGTAAGCATATAATAGTTTTATCCATAGATTATTGAATGTCCCTTTAAATTCAGAAAACTTTATGAAAGAATTAAATATTATTAAACAAATAGCGTCAAACAACGGTTACAATCCCTTTCTTATAGACAAAATGGTATCCAATAAACAAAAGAAAATGGTTTGAAGTAAAACACTTTATTTCCGCTTATTTTTATTTTTCAACGACAATTGTTTCGTCAATTACATATTGACTTCGTCAGGTGAGTATGGTCAGTAACCATAATCACCTGACCTGATAAGCGGAAATAAAGTGTTTTACTTCAAATCATTTACGATGAATTTCCGTCAAGTAGAGACCGAAACAATCAAGAAAAAGGAAATGGCATTAAATCTCGTGTACCCAATCATAAAAGAGGTCAATACACAGATATATTTTTCGTTATCTTATGTCAATGGACTATCTGAAAATATTGCTAAATATTTCAAAAGTTGTTTCAATTATAACGCGGCTTTTAAGACAATTAATAAACTTAGCACTTACTTAAAAAACAATAAAGATCGTACAAATAAAGAAACTAAATCCGGAGTCTACAAGTTGACTTGCAAAGATTGCCCTTTAGTATACATTGGCCAGACTGGTAGATCATTCAAGAAACGTGTCTATGAACACCAAAGGGGTTATATATCCAATTCTGTACATTCGACATATGCTAATCATCTTAAGGAATTCGGGCATAATTTCAACAATAATTATGAAATTATCCACGTTGAAAGCAAAAGTTCCAGATTAACAATTTTAGAATTTCTTGAAATCAACAGGTATAATGCCCGTAAAATCCTTTTGAACGAACAAACAGATGTCAATCATTCTCCATTACTGAATATTTTTCCTTAATGGCATTTTTAGCGGCAAACTCCAATAAAAACCTAGAGTTCTTATGACTTGTGCTTCCATTATTTGGTCACGTACCTAAAAATGTATTTAAACTCGGTTATACTGAATACCATCAGACAGTACAATGTAATGCCTGAAGAAGCCACATCGTGGTAAAACAATTATTGTATTAGTACAAACATTTTTGTGGAAATAAATTACTGTCTCCTATACATTTTTTTAATTAAAATAAAAGTAGTTGATTTCGACTGTAATATGAAAATTGTTTCAAAATACATGTAAACTTAATGTATTTGCTTCATAAAGAACGAAGATTTAAACGTATTAAATCTATTCTTTGATCTATATGTGACATTTTTACAAACTTCAAGTTCGTTATTATAATTATGTGGTGAAATATAGTATGTGTATACGTAATATGGGTCAAATTATGCTGAATAGTTTTCCATTTTCAATAATTATTAGGATTGTTTTCATATAATTTCCTATTTCCTTCAACTTTAGATACGAAATATTATATAATACATTAGATCAGCCAATACTGGAGGAAACTGTGTTTTTAAGCATGAAACTCATTTGATATATGAATTTTATCATTTTTACTAATGAAAATTCATATATATTGTGGTTTTTCAATTAAATATTATCTAATTCCAAATTTATCTACATTTTAACTGAGCTTATTAATATTTTATTTCACTAGAAGAAAAAACATTTTCAAGAAATTACAATTAATTTTTAAATAATACTTTATTTTTGAATTTTCTTAAGATTCAACCATATGCCTCCCTTTGGACTCAATGTGAGTGGATGTCCTGCTGGATCAAATTCGACAGGATATTTCGTTTTTTCGTTGAGTGTTATCTCGTAATGCCTTATTACGGTAACTACTGCTATTTTGACTTGTACCATACCTAAACGCAGACCTGTAAAAAAGATGTTTTTTTACATTTACAATTATCTGCAAAATCACTGAGGGCCTTAGAGAAATAAGTCTGACTCAATTAAATAACTTAAGTTATGTTGATTTCAAAATTTTTTTCGAGAGTTGTGAATATGACGTAGTTCCTTGAATTGCAACTTCTTCGAATAATTTTAAACAACTAGCGGAAAATGTGTATAAAAACTCGGTTGTTTTTCCAAAAATAATAAAAATCTAATTGTAACCTTGTCCTTGAACTTAATGCATTTGAATATTGTACGTTATAAAATTTCTGACTCATTGGTCAAAAGAAATCAGAATTATAATCCTGAAGAATGAAGCTCTTAAATGCTCGACGTAATTTGGAATGGGAGATGATCAGGATGCAATTCATGATGCATCATTTTAGACCTTTAGAGATAGCTTTTCTCTTCGAATCATGGCAAAAAAGTAAATAGCTCAAGACTTGGATTGAGACTCAAACCACAGAGGTCTACTATGGATATTAAATCACAGTTTACAAGCTCGTATCCTCTGACCGTATCCTTTGGTCTGAAGGACAATCTGAGAATAATCCGCAATCCGTCGAACAGCTGGCACCTCGGTAAAAAGATCCGCCGTAGAAATAAGAAAGAGAGAAAGAATGAAGCCCTGTGCCACCCCTAAAGTGATCGAGATCGGATCAAACACTTTTTCTTCAGTAACCACTATTTGCCTACGATATCGCAAATAAAATACCGAAGGACTCCATTTTTGTGTACAAATTTGGAGAGTAAAGAAACCTTAAAATATGCAGAATCAATAGTGCCAAAGATAATCCAACTATCAAATTCCTCTTTATGAGAGCTGACTAGTACAGATATAACTATCTAAGGAACAATGTGCTATCGTTTTGCACAAATGTGCCATATTCGAATTTGACCGAAAAGGTCTCAAACGACTAGGTTGAAACCACTGATCAAGAATCCGAAGTAGAAGTAATTCTGTCCGGCCATTTCATCCGCAAGCACTTCCCAAAATTTTCGAAATAACAGATCCGATCGATCTGAAATCGATATTGAGAACAAGAACAATAATATGCAAAAACTCTGTGAGAATGGTATAATCATAAAAGAGATCATTTTTGTAAGTAGAGCAGCGTGGAGCACTACCGGGACCATAGCAACAAACCTAAGATAGAGTTTAAATTCAGCATTCGGATGTAAAATAACGACAAGAAGAATAATGCAAAATTTCGTGAGGTCCGTGGGTGATATGAACAAGCACGCGCAAAAAGCTTTTGAATTCACGTCAATAATTTTCATCATTTGCACTTATTCCGCCTCCGTCTACTAGGAAAATGCCTAGAAGACTCTATAATTATCTCCATATTAGCCACTCTGAGAGAGATAGTATTGTTACAAATTTATAGGGCGGATTGTTCATTAGAAAGCTATGCTGTGTTAATTGTACTGCATTATGGTAAGATAATCTTGTGTAGAGAAACACTGGTTATTCAGAGCTTACCATAGAGCGACAAAATAGGCGCCACCGTCCACGATAAGTCCTTCAATTCACTGCAGATCACTTTCGTTTAAGTTTGGACTGGTACAGAAAACTTCAGCACTGAAGAGCAAATGGGTGGGTTTCAGAGAACAATGGTGATTCTGCCTATATAAGTATACATTATGGTCCTAAAAATACTTAAACACCAACGTGGAAGGCGACAATATTGAGTTAGCTGTTGAAGAGATCCGGATCCTCTAAGGATCATACGAGTCACAGAGTCCCTTATAGATTATATAAATTCCACCACTATATCATTGTATTTACCCGCGTTATTTCTGTGTCAAAATACTCTGTGTTGCGGTAACTCAACAAGTAAGTGATTAGTGAGAATAACAAAGGAGAACAATGTCCTTATAGCGTCCCCATTGTATTTGAATTCATTCGAGAGGAAGGTTCTTGGAAATAAACCTCCTGAGCAACTTAGTAACATACTCGAGATAATGGTACTTATAACAGTGTCCCTTGGTAACTCTTAGTAAAATAGAAAGGCCTTTTACTTGATAGAAGAAATAAAACAAAATTTGAATATCAAAACAAATTAAAATATGTTTATCTTCAACAATTTTAATTTCAAAAACTTTTTACTCAAAAAACTTTTAGAATTAAATTAATGTCTGAAACAAGCACCGCTTACATTTAATAGACGTATATAATCAAAACTCAATATATAATGTCAAATGGAATAAATAAACCAAAAGATATACGAAAGTCATTAAAATTAATAAATAAATATTTAAAGGAGACAAAATTTTGTTTCTGGTCTTATCTTTAAGAACGCCAATTGCCTTTTAAAAACATGAACACACATAAAGGACTTCTCAAAGAATATAATTTATTTGAAATATTTTAATATTCGAATAAGTTAATTCAGAAATCTCTCAAAGCATGCACTATATCTTCAAAAAACAAATATAATTCTAAGCAATTCCTTCTTCAGTCCTGAAATATATTCAAAATATCAAAATCAAAAAACTAACCTATATCAAACAACGTACCACGTGTAAATGAATAATGTTTCGAGACACAGATCAACTTTATAATTCAAGATTGATCTATGTTCTAACAGAATCAAAGAACAGTGTGAGTTATTTTTAAGGCTTATTTAAATTCATTGACATTCCATAATGAGATTTATTTAAGCCAAAATATAATTATATATTATATATAGAATAAAATAGAAAGGCCTTTTACTTGATAGAAGAAATATAACAAAATTTGAATATCAAAACAAATTAAAATATGTTCATCTTCTACAATTTTAATTTCAAAAAATTTTTATTCAAAAAACTTTTAGAATTAAATTAATGTCTAAAACCAACTGATCACTTTGAGAGATTGTATTCCATGTGAACCAGTGGCGTTCTTTAGGGTAAATTGCTGGGGAGTCCTGGTAGAGGACAACATATCGTAAAGAGAAAGTAAATAACTCCAGATATCCAACGCTACTGTAAGAATGTGTGAGTGATTGCTAGATAATTGTTCCGAGGTATTGTCATATACCCAGGGATTAGTTTACGTGACCCTTCAGGTAGTGTTCGGTTCGTTCTTCTGTAATATCTGAGCCTTCCTGGGCCTTGACCACCCCGAGGAGGCTAGATACAGTTCCTTTGATAGTAACTTCTCCGGCCGACTCGAATTAGGTTAGATCCCCCCTTCAAGGAGATCTCCGGGGCATGCCACAATTACCCTTACCTTACTGTCCACTTAAACTTACCCCTTGTAATTGAGGTTCAGCACTGATTACCGGAAGTACAGTTGTAGGTGCGCATGCTGGCTGTATTCCCTTTTCCTGCATAACTTTACCCTTTCCGCTGCATAATAATGATATCTGATTTGAGCGAGTACCGACCTAACAATATGTAGTAATAAGTCATTTAGTCCCGGGGCGCTATTGGTTTCACTGGGGCACTTTGCGAACCACTGCGTAGAGTAGATTTAACCACAGGCTGATGAATGTTTCCATTTATTGAGGGTTGTGGCTTTTGGACATTATTAATAAAAATATATTATTCTGGTATTATTGTGTTTCGAATATTTGAACCTCCCGTCACTGTTTCTTTGCTCTCGTTTATGTGTAATTTGGGTTGCCTACACAACGTAACGTCCTATTCGCCAGCCACTAGACGATCACGATAAAAAGGTTAGCGCTCTTTAGAGTACTCCCCCAGATCTTAGAGTACTACGTAACATCCCGGATCTTTTAGAGTACTCCGTAAGGTACGGGATAGCTCACTGTTTAGGGGCATATACATATTTACTATTGGATTAATGGTTTGAGAGTTATTTCCTATGGTATACAATCACCACTTCTCTTCATTGAGGGCAGTATTACTGCTACGCTTTATATAGTTGATGTCCACTTGCTGCCTCATCTAGATGAACGTCCCCACGTTCTTTTTTATCATGATGCATATCCTCATACTACTCGTCGAATCATGAACTTTCTCAAAGAATCAAGTGTTAACGTTTTACTGTGATCACCCAGTTCATCGAATTTGAATTCCAACGCACCCGCAAGAAATAATGAGGAGGAATTTATCCACTTTGTGCCATGCTCTGAAATAGTTCAAGTTGCTCAGAACAAGTTACCACCAGACATGGACCATCTCATTTTGACAGTGCTTAGATATGTACCTACAGAAAAAGAATCAGCTTTAATTTCACCAAATAAGCACGAATTTGTTTCGGATTAAATAGTAGTTCTTTTCAAATATTTCATTCTTAATGTGTCTACCACAGTACCAACATTTCAAAACATTCAAATCGAAGGACTTAGTCTTTGTGAGTAAATGAGCTACATTTCCGGTGTAGAAGTACCAGAGCATAGTTTTTCGTAAAAATTTTACGTCTGTTCTTAAAAACTAATCAAAAATATCCAATTTGAATAAACTGCAACACACTCTCGCTCCACAACTCTACAATTTTTAGAAAAATGTACGAAAAGGGTTGGATAACTTTATAGGCTGCCAGAGAAGTGGAAAAAAATGTTAATGGTTTCACCAGGTTTTAGCAACTCAAAATATATTACACCCTTCTGATCTAGGATTCTGAGACATATATATTTTTTGTCACCTGTCATGATTCGATGGAGAAATAATTTTTTTTGTGTCTGTCGGCAGAATTTCATAGGTGATATTTCGTGCTGCCTTTCATTCAGTTCATACAGGACCTATTTTCCTACTTCATGAATATTTCTCATGGGCCTCAAACGAAAAGCTTTTTGCGTCTTGTTGAGTTTGAGTATCATCTTCATCAAATAAGGCTTACAACTCGTTATCTGCGAATTTATTGAAGATTACCTATACTCACCGTTTATCGTTTTGAAATTTCGACTTTTAAATTTTTAACCATTTGAAACACTGTGTTTCACCTAGAGCATGCTCACCGTGAGCTTTGACTAGCATTCAATGCGATTCTGCAGCAGTTTTCTTCAAATGATAAGAGACAACCAATGCTGTCCGCAAATCGTATTTCGTAGACACAAAACTAGACATATTTAAGTTTATATAAAAATAAACCGGTGTATGGAACATAGGTTGTAGTATGTTGAGAATTTTCATCAGCAGGAAGACGGCGCCGCAGAAACGGCCTTACGTTCCATAAACTGATGCCATTTATAGGGAAATTCCAGTTTCATACGTCTACATTTGGTATGTCATAGTAAATATTTAATTTCAAATTTGCGGTGGGGGGAGTTCAAATGCATTAATATGTTACATGTATAAGTGCTAAGGCTGTCTATACAAGGAATTCCAACAATTAATAGCCTCGAGCGTTATAAGCAAACTTTCTCGATAGAAATATATAGAATAAAAAGGAATTAATTATTATAACTCCTAACAGACAAAAAGCATAACTCTAAATTAGGTGACATAATTTAGCACAACTCATTTGCTGAAGATATGTGAAATCATTTTCAGTTTGCTGACATTTGGCTCGAAATTTGTGAGATAGAGAAATGTCAGTCAGCACCTGAAAATAAATTTCTTACCTATACAATTTCTCGGGCCAAAGCCAAAGGGCAAAAATGTTGTTGGATTGCGTCCCGTCGAATTTTCATTTGAAAATCTATCTGGATCAAAAATATCTGGATTGAAATAATGTTGCTCATCTCTTTGGATACCATAAACTGGGATCAATACTTTCTGTCCTTTCTTCAAGACCAAATCAGTACCAGGTACATGATAATCCTTTGTGCATACCCTATTTAGTACATGTACTGGAGGATAATATCGCATGCTTTCTGAAAATGAAACAGGAATTAATCTATAATTTTCATGTACTTTAGATAAATCTTGTTGAGATGCAACAAATGTACATTCTATGGTTTGACATTGGCACAAAGGCATCGCTTCCACCTGCACCCTACAACGACAGCCATGATGCAATCATAGGGCGCGGTCGATGACGTATTACGTCAGGATATTCTAAGCCAGCCAATTGTTATCTCATGTCGCTAATCTAAATATATTTGACTTTCATTTTTATTGACGATAATAATCACTGCGTCAACTCAAAAATTCTTTCGGGACTCTAGTGACCGTTCTTGTCCAAATATGTTAAGGGCTCTCTTTTTCTCTCTATTTTCGTGAGTGAATGAACAGTTTCTGAGCGGAAGCAGAACCTTTTGCGTTGAATGGTACAAGTGCAAACAAAGCAGAAAACATGGGTTACATGTATCGTTCCTCCATACAGAAGTTGAATACGGAAAAATACGCAATATGGAGTGAGAAGAAGGGATTACTTCTCAGAAGGGAAAAGTCTGAAATGTTCTGAATGCAGAAAAACCCATATTTAATGAAGAAGATAAGGAGCAGGCATGGCAAGATAAAGATGATTTAGCAAAATCTCATCGAGGACAGTCAGTTTTTACATATGCTGGATTTTAAAACTGCAAAGCAATATTGGAACAAACTCAACGATTACCATCAGAAATTAACATATGTGGGTGTTATATATTAATACAGAGAACTGTTCAATCTTCGTCTTCAAAAAGGGGACAACATTGAGGATCACATCACACAGGTACTTACGCTTTTCAACAAACTTACTGCATTAGTAGAGGAACTGAAAGACAAATTTAAAGCTACTTCTCATCAGTTTGCCAGAATCCTACAACTCGTTGATAACTTCTCTAGAAGATCAGAAAAATGAAAATTTTACTCTTAATGCTATGAAAAGCCGAGTTATTGACGAGTACAGTCCAAGAAAAAAAAATCAAGTATCAGGGAAGAGTGAAATGGTTTCAAAAATAGAACGTTCTAGAGAGAAGTATCATTTAAAATCAAAAGATGTAGCATTTTTTTTCTGCAAGAAACCAGGACTCCTGAAAAAAGAATGTTTTGCTTACAAGAAGTGGAAAAACAGCCAGTAGAGCGAAGAAAAAGAACAGAACAGCATAGCAACTTTAGAATTACTTCTAAGTTAGTATTGCAAGGATTCTATGAAGACTACAAATGGATGGGATGTAGACTCAGGTTCCATAAGTCATATGACTAGTTCAAAAAAAATGTTCCATTATTTAAATGAAACACAGAAAGGATGCATACAGCTGGCAGAAGAAGATAAATTTGTAAGGTAATGGATCGGTATTGATTGAATGCTGTATCGATGACCAAGTGCGTAAAATACTTCTGAAAAACGTTCTGTATGCACCATCTCTCAAATGTAGCCCACTATCAGTGAAGAAACTTACTATAAATGGTTATAGAGTAGATTTCAAGGAAAATCTATTCAACATAATGAAGATGGAAGAACTTTAGCTAGAGCATATATAGGCAACAGACAGGAGGATCTATGCACTATAGATACAATAACTAAAGGAGTTAAAGCAGCCATAGACTCAGAGAAGCATGGCGAAAACTGCTACCACATTTGGCGCAGGCGTCTAGGTCACAGATACACCGAGGCATTGAAAGACTCAGTAAAGAAAGATCTTGTTTCAGGAATAACGATTCGGGACTGTGGAATAGAGAGCATTTGTGAATTCCACCTAGAAAAGAAAATGATGAGATATCCATTTCCGAAAGAAAGTGACTATACTTTTCAAAATATAAAAGCGAGGCTGTAAAATATTTGAAAGATTTCATTGCAAAAATGAAAACTCAGCGCAAAAAAATTTCAAAATGCATAAGATCAGATCGCGGACAGGAATATAAATTCAGACCTGGTTAATCACATAAAGAGTCAAGAAATAAAAATTCAATACATCAATACAACATAGCTCTTTTTCCGCCACAGCAAAATGGCGTTGCTGAAAGAAAACTTAGATATTTAATAAAAATGTGACGATGAATGTTATTAGACCCTCACTTAGAACTCGGTAAAAGACACCTTATAAAATATGGAATTAAAAAAAACCAGACGTTAGTTACTTCCATATATTCGGTTTCGAGGTTTATATTCATGTATCAGATGAATTACTACAAAAACTTGACGTTAAAGCGGAAAAATGCCTATTTCTAGGATATGCAGAACAGTCATGCATGCACTCTTTGAATAAGGCAACAGCAAAATTCAAAATCATTCGAGACGTTGTATTTCTTAATATTATTATATTATATTATTCCTAAGTATAATAACACTACTGAAGAATCAGACAATAATCTTGTTGAAATTGATTTCTCACAGGCATAAAAGGGTGTCAAAGAAGCAACAATAGAAAGTAGATCAAGTGGTGTACCAGTACAGGATCCGATTCAGACACCTCCAGAATGGAGAATATCGACAAGAAAAAATTGAGGTGTACCTCAAAGTCATTAATGGTGCATCGAGTTTAGCTACAGAAATAGAAGAAGACACAAGAACAAGGAAAGAGGCCTTTGACAGACCAGATAAAGAAGAATGGAAAAGGATCATGGATGAAGAGATATTCTTCCTGACATATATTTATTATTAAATTCTGTGTCGATGAACAAGTGAGTAAAATACTTCTGAAAGATGTTCTATATGCACCATCTCTCAATTCTAGCCTATTATCAGTGGAGGAACTTACTATAAACGGTTATAAAGTAGATTTTAAGGAAAATGTATGCTACATCATGAAGGATGGAAGAACTTAATCGAGAGCATATACAGGCAATAGACAGGAGGATCTATACAGTTTGGACACATTAACTGAAGGTGTTAAACCAGCAGCGAAGCATGGCGAAAGCTGCTACCACATCTGGCACAGTTGTTTCGGTCACAGAGACACCAAGGCAATAAAGGACTTAGTGTAGAAAGATCTTGTTTCAGGAATAAGAATTCAGGACTGTGGAATAGAAAGCATTTGTGAATGCAGCCTAGAAGGAAAAATGGCAAGATATCCATTTCCGAAAGAAAGCGAAAGAAAGACTCAAGCTTCAATCGATCACACAGACGTTTGTGGGCCCAAGCAGACAGAATCACCTGCTGGGAAAAGGTATGTGATAACAATTATTGATGATTATTCGAGATATTAATTTTTATACTTTTGAAAATATAAAAACGAGGCCGGAAAGCATCTGAAAACAAATGAAAGCACAAAAAATTCCAAAATGCATATCAGATAGAAGCCAGGAAATACGTAAATTCAGACTTAGTTTATTACATCAATAGTCCAGGATTAAAAATTCAATAAACAGCTTTCTATTCACCACAGCAAAACGGCTTTGCTTAAAGAAAAAATAAATATTTAATAGAAATGGCAAGATGCATGTTTTATGTCGCTAAGTTAGAAGATAAATTTTGGGCAGAAGCCATAAATACAGCAATTTTTCTGCAAAATAGACTACCCACCAGAACTCAGTAAAAGACACCTTAGGAAAAATGGAATAAAAAAAAGATGTTAGTTCCTTCCATATATTTGGTTGCGAGGATTATGAGGATAATTACGACGAAAACTTGATGTTAAAGCTGAAAAATCCATATTTTCAGGATATTCAGAATATTCGAAAGCATAGAAACTTTTGAATAATGAAACAGGAAAAATTAAAATCAGTCGAGACGTTGTATTATTTAATGAGATAATAGCACTGGTGGAGAAAGAGACAATAATCTTGTTGAAATTGATTTCTCACAGGCAGAAACTGGTATAAAAGAAACAACAACAGAAAGCAGATCAAGTGGTGGACCAATATAAGACGAGATTCAGAAACAATCAGAATGCAGAAGATCAACAAGAAAAAATCGAGTTGTACCTCCAAGTAGTTATTTTGATGCATCGAGTTTAGCTGCAGAAATAGGAGAAGATCTAAGAACAAGGAAAGAGGCACTTAACAGACCAGATAGGGAAAAATTAATGATGAGTTATGCTCCCTGTAATATAACAAAACAGCAAAAAAGGAAGAAACTATCAACGAAGTTGCTGATTACTTGAAATCAAATTTTGAGTTTATTGATCTGGGTAATATAAGGAAATACTGGGTAATATAAGGAAATACAGAAAAAATAATGAAGGATATTTCTGCATCAATCAATCTAACTATATTTCAAATATTTCGCGCAGGTTTGGATTGCAAGATGCGACATATATCGAACATTCCCTTGGATACAGGATACCTAAAAACCAAGAAAAAACTCATTTGATACAGAACAGCGTAAAATACTCAAAATTAATTGGATCATTATTATATTTGGCTGTCAACATCAGAACAGATATTGCAGCAAGTGTATCCATCATGAGCCAATTTAACAGATGTGCTACAGAAGCCGATTGGACTGAGGTGAAGAGAATATGTCAATACCTAAACGGAACTACAAACTATGAATTTGTACTTGGCAGTCATAACATGAAGCAAAAAAGATTAATCAGCTCAAAGCATTTCGAAAGCCAATATCCATAAAAAAAATTATGCTGTCTGCTTGGTGGGATTTTAAAGAAATCGTTTTTGTTTGAGTTTTTACCGGGTAATACAAAAATCACTTTGGATGTCTACTGTCATCAACTAGAGAAACTGTATGCTGCACAACAGAAAAGTCCAGAATTAATCAACAGAAAAGGTGTAGTGTTTCACCAGGATAATGCTCATATAAGTTTGGTCACTCACCAAAAGCGTTTACAGCTTGAATGGGATACACTGCCACACGCACCATATTCTCCATATGTGGCGCCATCGGATTGTTATTTGTTCCGATCATTGTAAGATTTTTGGGATAGTAAAACCTTAACTTCGAATGAAGAGGTCGAATATCACCTGGATCAGTATTATGCCAGCAAAGACAAAAAATTTTATGAGCGTGGAATCATACTACTACCAGAAAGATGGCAAATGGTTCTCTCACGAACTTCAAGTCCTCTAGAGTCTGTTAAGTAATGAAATACATTTTTCAGGTGGCTCTACAAGCAGAAATCCAACAAATTCAGGTTATGTCAGCGTGCTGGCCATTCTCTAGGACCCTTCCTTTTTATCCTTTGACCAGAAAAAAGTAGAATAAAAAAATTTCTAGTCGCAGCTACAAATTGTGGAAAAGCACTACTCTGTTGTAAGCATAATGAATCGTCATCAGAGCCACCAATTTTCTTAAGCAATATAACCAATTTTTTGAGAAATATTGAAAAATCTAAATGCGTCGATATTGTTCAAATCGGCTGAAACCTTTTGTGTTTGTGACAACTCAAACACCTTGATCACTCTCGTAGAACCGCACTTTCGCTAAAACAATACGTTACTCAATATGACGGTTAGTTCACTTATCGTCAATTTATTTGAGTATTCTATATAGGCTACGGATAACCCAGCCATTGCCCGTTCACCTCTTCGATTTAAAGCTAACTATACCTTCGCTTATGGGAGATTTGAGCTGCTATATAAGCAGCGTTTCAACGTCTTAATCTCAGATGAGTTTTTTTTGAGCAACATGAATGCCTGGCTTAGAGTGGAAGGTGACTGATACAATTCTAGCATTAGTGAATTAATCTATCTCGTTCATATTAAAATCGGCGTATTTTTTCTGCGATTTCCTCTAAGTCGTGTTATACTGAAAACAATGTATTTCAGATATCTTCTGGAAATTCAGGATAAGGCTTTGCAACTTGCTCATTTAGTTGCTCGAAGGAGGGTGGAGGTAGGCACAGTCGTAAAAATTTATCCCCCTTGATTCAGTAATCATCATGAAAAAAGAACGAAGGCACGAAGCTGCAAGGTGCGTTTGCTGTCGGGGCGTATTTTAGTGACGCTCAATTATCGCTACGCAACGCGCTTGTTGAGGTCGAAAAACATAAATCTGAACTTCCACTAACATTAAGAACACGACAAAATATCGACTTGGTGAGGCAGTGTGTTTTGCGATTTCCTAAGTGATAAACTTGAAAACATGCTGCTGCTATTTGATTTCCTCCTCATTCTGTGGGGCGAATCCTTCATAAACAATAGGAATGCCATTCACACAAATTTGTTTCAATGCAGGAACTCAAAAAGCGCTGTTGGAGCCATTACAATCCCAGCTGACTCCATCAGCATTCTCTACTTTCAAAAAGTGTAACTGTTTGTAGTGAAATATCGCAAGTTGCAGTAACTGGTCCATGGTTATTCGAAGAAAACAAACCGGCTGTTTTGGTAAATTGTGACCATTATGTCCATATGATTAAGGATCTTGTCTTTCCAATACTCAATGAACAGGATATGGAAGATGTATGGTTCCAGCAGGACGGTGCTGCACCACACTCACCTAATGTATTTACGCCAACACTTCTCAGAATACATCATCTCCTTGAAAGACATCTATAATGATCAACACGCTCACCTAATTCAGACTCTTTTAATTATTCTTTACTGAGATACGTGTAATAAATTGTTCGCAACAGTTGTTCTAGAACTCTGGATCATCCTATGATCAGAGTTTTCCAAGCTATAGCCAACATACCTGCAAACATGCTGAAGAAAATTTAACGGAACTTCAAGATTAAATTAACTCAGTTTATCGACAATAATATCTGCCCGATATAGTATTCGCAGTAGCCTGAAAAATTATTATACTTAAAATGTTGTTGAAAGAAGTAAATGTACATCAGCATTACTTTTTCTTTCATTGAGTTTCCAAAAGGCAAGTTGCTGTGCCTCAACCTGTAATGAAAAAATTTTAATAAATGACATTTCCTATCATAATGTGATTATCTCCATAGCATTGAGAAGTTTGAAGTTTTACTCAAATACAAATTCCTGTAATAAAGCAATAAGGTTTTACTTATCATCCCACATAACAGAAATTTCCAGAACTATGAATTCGCGTTTACCTTTAATAATACACTCATTATAGTGCATTTCAGAAAGAGCTTCATATGTTAATTTCCCATCATGTCTGGATAAAACATCATTTATTTCCCTCCTGGCTTTATCCTGTATCTCTTTGAACACTGACAAGAAGTAAAGACTGTAGACTATGGTGTTAGATGGCGTTTCATAGCCAGCTATAAAGAAGACGTAAGCTTGGCCAACAAGATCGTCGAAATGTACCTTGTCTTCGTGGGAAATTTCGTCCATACCTCCAGCTTCTTCGGTATCGACAAGTTTTCCACGATTTTTCAACTGTATCAATAAATGCATGAAATCTTTGCGAATTATGTTATTCTTCTCCCTGTAGTCCATAGTATCCTTCGTTAAATGCTTAAAAAATGCAATAGCAGTTGGTTTACTGATACAAACGTGAAATTTTCTCATGAGGTCCGGTATAAATTCTGTCAAAAAAAGTTTGAAATTCTCTAAGGGAGTTCTGACGAAGAAACTCGATCCTGGAAAATTAAAATAAATAATTACATATTAGATATATACTTGGTCAAACACTGAATAACTAATTGATAACACCAAAAGGATCTCTTAAGTTCAAAAGACCACTACTCTTCGAAATATATCCAAAATACTACTCTGTCAAGAAAGTACCGGGAATTTTCAATTAAAACAACATTTTTACATTTAATCGTCAAAATTTATTGGGTCGCCTTCAAAATAGGCTTCATTTGCTCCAATACATCTATGCCAACGGCACTTCCAATTATCGAAACATTTTTTATAGGCGCTTTCCGGGATGGACTTTAGCTCTCGCGCCGAATTTTGTTTTATGGCTTCAATCGACTCAAAACGGGTGCCACGAAGGGGCAATTTTAGTTTTGGGAAGAGGAAAAAGTCGCAGGGAGCCAAATCCGGCGAATATGGTGGTTGCTGAAGCACGTTTGTTGAGTTTTTGGCGAGAAAGTCAGTCACAATCGTAGCTCGGTGAGAAGGCGCGTTATCGTCATGCAAAATCCATGAGTTGTTCGCCCACAAATTTGGCCGCTTCTTACGGATACGCTCACGCAAACGTTTCATAACGCCTAGGTAATACTCCTTGTTTACCGTCTGACCCTCTGGAACGAATTCGTAGTGCACCACGCCACGGATATCGAAGAAAACAATGAGCATCACCTTCATTTTCGAGCGGCTCTAGCGTGGTTTTTTCGGTTTCGGCTCATTTTTTGCCACCCATTCCGATGATTGCTGGCTTGTTTGCATATCGTACTCGTAGACCCAGGTCTCATCACCAGTTATAATGCGTTCCATGAATGTAGAATCGGAATTACAGCGATCCAGCATGTCTGAAGCAACCTGTTCGCGATGACGTTTTTGAAGAAAATTCAGGTCTTTCGGTACGAGTCGTTCGGCCACCTTTCTCATGCCCAAAATATCAATCAAAATCGTACGTGCGGACTCGTGGGATATCTAAAGATCATGTGCTATCTCTCTCAAGCTGGTACGACGGCTTTCCAGCACCCTTTCCTTAATTTTATCGACGTTATCTTCGATCGAAGCCGTCGATGGGTGACTACTTCACGACCGTGCTTGAAGGCTCTGTACCACTGATATGTACGAGTTTTCGATAGAGCATTATCACCAGAGGCCTTTTGCAACATTTTCAATGCATCGGCACACGAAAATTCATTTGCAACACAAAACTTTAAACAAATTCTTTGCTCAACGTAATCACCCATAGTAAAAATCGGCACGCACTCTGACATCGACTGACTTAATCAGCTGTTGCAAACACACTAGTTGACAGATCCCGCTCAAGCTTGGCATAGTAATTAAGGACAGTGGTACCAACATAGGAAAAAAAATTTTTACCTGCCTCATTGCCCCGCCAGTTTTAAATCGATAATTCCCGGTACTTTCTTGACGGAATGTATTATATACTATATACTAATTAAGATAAGACCTATGTGTACAACAATTCAATACTTCTTTAGGTTCTAGGTCCAGGGTTATACTAACACCAACTTTTTGAGAAAAAGGCCAACTAGTTTCGATTTTATTACAAAATCTTCATCAGGGCTCTGAAATGAAAAACATGAACTACAAAATCCCATTTTTTGAGTTGCCTGAAGTTACGATATTACAATATAATTTTAAAATCTATACAAAACAAATATACATTTTTCTTTAATATAAGTGAGGAAAATTTTCTGTGTTTTGAAAATATTCACCAAAATAAACATTTAAATTTGACAACACAGTTAAACAACTTTTCACCGAAACTAAAAGTGCAACTCCGAAGGAATTCATTAGTGATACCATATATGAAATATTCTGCAACGACTGTCAATCAGCATACATTGGTAAAACTGGTCGGTATCTAAAGGACAGGATCTCTGAACACAAAAGGGACTCCTTGAATATCCTTAATCCACTAAAAAACAAAAAAGAAAATAACACCGCTTTAGCAGAACATGTGAAAAACACCCTTTATTCCTTCAATTTCGATCCTGGATCTATAAAAATTTTAGGCAAACAAAAACACTTAAAAAAACTTTTAATGCATGGGATGATATCTATCAAGCAAGACCCAAACTCGATTGATAAGAGAGCCGACATTGAAAGTCTAAACAAGGCATATTGTTATTTAATAGAAAATATAGGACACAAATAAAAATAAATATAAAAAAATTAAACAATTTTCCAAACAATATTGAAACGCATTATTCTCAAACTCCATCGTGCCGTCGTTATACACGTTTCCTCCTAAAGCCGCAGATTATTCCATCTCAGTCTTTCGACAGTCTCTCATGCAGCCAATAGTTGTCTTTTCCAAAATTTACATCAGCCATACGACCAAGACCAAACGAGATGAAAAGTTGAAGAAGTCTATTTGATCCATAAAAAAAAAACAGAAAATTTTCCTCCCTTACATTAAAAAAAAATTTTTGTTTTGTTTTATATTGATTTTAAAATCGTATTGCAATATCGTAACTTCAGGCAACTCGAAAAATGGGATTTTGTAGCTGTATTTCATGTTTTTCATTTCAGAGCCCTGGACCTAGAACCTGTTAAAGAATTATCGAATATTATATACTGTCTTATTTTCCAACAAAGAAAATACCATTATAAAGTCAAACCTATAAATTTGATTGAGCATAAGGTAATCCGAATACTCACAAAATTATTTAAGATGTTTATTATTCGTTTTGTACCTACCATTAACGCGAAAATCATTCTGTGGTTCTTCGAAGCAGTTGCACTGAATTCCAAATGCACAACTTCCAATAACATTTATGGTGAATCTTCCTATAAGTTCTTTCATCTCCAAAGATTTATTATCAAATTCTTCAAGAGCTTTCTCGAAATCTTTGGTACAATCGAGTAGAGACTCGTACATCATTCTCAACTTCGCAGAACTGAACGCTGGTGAAAATTGTGCTCTCAACGGCCTCCACTTGTGCTCATCCAAGGAGAAAAGATTAGCACTAAGCGGATCATCTTCTTGGTTGGTGTATACACCTCGCTCGGCAAAATGATCAAAATCATTTTGGAGTATTGATTTGACGATATTTATGTCTACTGGAATGTAAATAGGTGATGTGAAGTTGTAAATTCCTCCATGTTGGGCTCCCTTGGACTTGAAGTAATTATAACATTCATACATTACTTGAGCGAAACCCTTCTTCTGGAGTATTGTTTCTCGGCTGTGGCCCCATCCGAACTCAATCGGTGGTGTTACAACACCCCTGTCTTTCCAAAATGAATATTTTCTCTTAAACCAGTGTACGGTGAGATACACAGTTGCCAGAACTATCGTCAATACTGCGATTGGAAAAATCATGCTGTCTGATTCCACAAATCTGTAAAAATGAAGATTGAATAAGCAGTATTCAGTCACAGAAAATGAAGCGTACGACAATTGAGACATATAGGATTTTTATAAACATAACTGATCATTAATACAGCAAATAAAAACAACTTGGCTTAAGTTTCGTTCTTTATTTCTGTTAAACTCAGTGAGCGTAGTGCGCAAGTGCGGGAAGTGTATTCCTACGCCAACAATTGCCACGAGTACAGTTCGTTGAAAGCATCATCTTGAAGATTTGTATACTGACTAAGTTGTTGTATTATACTCAAAGTATATATTGAATACATATAAAACACAGTTTGTTTAACCCATTTAAATCCAAACCTTTACAATTTCATGTCTGTTAACATATATGTTTCGGGTATTTAGCCCCTTTTTAAAACTGAAGAGAACAGAACTTAAACTCCAATTTATAATAGTAGAGTAAGTAACAGGTACAATTTTGAAAAGTGTAAAAATGAGGTGTTGCTTCGGTCTTAATCTTTTACAGCTAAGAGCAATGGTGATGAATTAAATTCAAGTTGTTCATTTGTGATTGTTAGCTTCTTTCCATGTGCTAAAGAAATTTTCAAACTTTCCAAAAGGTCCATTCTTCTTCTTATGTTACCTACGTATAAAATCTCGGTTCTACTGAAATCTATAAAATGGTTGTTATTTATACAATCTTCCGAAAAACCAGACATTCTTTTATTATGCAATATACTTTTCTTATGTTCTTCTACCCTTATATTTATAGATCATCCTGTCTGACCTATGTGAAATGCAGGGCATTCGTTACAATATAATTGGTATATACCGCTTTCTTTTCACACGTTTCACGAGTTGAAAATTAATTTATCTATTAGGTTTGTATTGTAACCATTGTTCGACGCTAATGACTTCAAACCTTTTATTTCTTTGTCAAATTTTTCTATTGGGAGAGAGGTTGATTTTAACCTATGTAAGTGCGTGAAAAGGAGACATTTTTATTTTATGAGGGTGGGAACTTTTATATAGTAATAAATTTATTACAGCAAAACCAATCACTCACCTCCGAAATTATACCAGAAACAATGGTTCCAATATAAATATGCCTCAAAGTTAAATTCAACCATAAAATTTATCAACACCGTCTCCCTATGGGTTCTTCCTTTTCACCACTTTTGATCGAAATTTTTATGACTCATCTTGAAAATAAAATCTTTTCTTCACAAGATAATTTGATGAAGAAAGGTTTTTATTGGAAGAGATATGTTGATGATCTATTCTGCATTTGGTTAGATGTTATTAGACAATTACAAATATTTCTGAATTTGCTAAATTCATTTTCAAATTCCGTTAAATTCATTATGATCGAAAATTCCCAAAAATCAATGAATTCTATAGATATTCAGATCAGAATAAATGCTAATTCCCTCGAATTTGACATATTAAGAAAATCCACGTACACGGATTCATTAATACATAATAACAGTTCCTACCCTTGTAAAATGAAAATGTCCCATTTTCACCCCTTTATACATATTATAGGTTACTATAAACTCCTCTCTCATTAGAAAACTTTGAAGAAGAATAAAATAGAAAAAGGCTTTTTACTGATAGAAGAAATATAACAAAATTTGAATATCAAAACAGATTTAATCTATTAGTCTTCTACAATTTTAATTTCAAAAAAATTTTTTTTCGAAATACTTTTAGAATTAAATTAATGTCTACAATAAGCACCGCTATCATTTAATACACGTATATAATCAAAACTCAATATACAATGTCAAAAAGAATAAATAAACCAACAAATATAAAAAAAATTGGTTTCTGATCTTACCATAATGAAACCAATTCCTTTTCAATAACATAAAACACAACTTAAGGATTTCTCAAAAAATTTAATTTACTTGAAATATTTAATATAATTAAATATTCAAATAAGTTAATACAAAAATCTCTCAAAACATTCACTATATCTTCAAAAAACAATTAGAATTCGGATAATCTCTTCATCGGCCCTAGATAATATTTAAAATATCCAAATCAACTAACAATCAGTATATCTTACCTCAGAGTAAAACAGAAAATTGTTTATTTTTTTATATTTGTTGGTTTATTTATTCTATTTGACATTGTATATTGAGTTTTGATTCTATACGTCTATAAAATATAAGCGGTGCTTATTGTAGATATTAATTTAATTCTAAAAGTTTTTTGAACGAAAATTTTTTGAAATTAAAATTGTAGCAGATTAAATCTGTTTTGATATTCAAATTTTGTTATATATCTTCAATCTAGTAAAAAGCCTTTTTCTATTTAATTTTATACATAATGTATAATATTTAAATAAGGTTATTCTGATTTTCACAAATTTTTATTGTTATGTTTACAACAATCGTTTCGCTATCACAGTAGCATCATCAGGCAAGATTACAGTTTTAATAAGTTATTCAAAATGTAATCTTGCCTGATGATGCTACTGTGATAGAGAAACGATTGTTGTAGACATAACAATAAAAATTTGTGAAAATCAGAATAACCCTATTTGAATATTATTTAATATGGATTTTCACCAAGTAAGGACTGATTCAATTCAATATATAATATATAATTATATTTAAGCTTGAATAAATCTCATTATGGAATGTCAATGGTTTAAAGAAAACCTTATAATATCTAACAGTTTTCTGTGCGAGATTTTAAACGTAGGTAATAAAAGCAGAAGAAAAGACCTTTTGGAAAGCTTAGAAATTTCTTTAGCACATGGAAAGAAGCTACCAATTACAGATGAACAACTGGAATTGAATTTATCAACATTGCTCTTTTCTGTTGAAGATTAAGACCGAACCAACACCTTATTTTTACACTTTTCAAAATTGTACTTATTTTCCCTACTATTATGGGTGCTTGTTTTAGACATTAATTTAATTCTAAAAGTTTTTGAATAAAAAATTCTTTTGGAAATTAAAATTGTAGAAGATAAACATATTTCAATTTGTTTTGATATTCAAATTTTGTTATATTTCTTCTATCAAGTAAAAAGCCTTTCTATTTTATTTTATATATAATATATAATTATATTTTGGCTTCAATAAATCTTTTTATACGGTGTCAATGGATTTAGGTAAACCTTAAAATAACTCACTTTGTTCTTTGATTTTGTTAGAACATAGATCAATCTTGAATATATAGTTGATCTGTAGTTCGAAGCTTAAGTCTTTTAACACGTGAGTGATGTAGGTTATGTTTTTGATTTTGATATTTGGATTATTAAAAACGGCTGATGAAGGGATTATCTAGAATTATATTTGTTTTTTGAAAATATAGTGCACATTTTTTAGAGTTTGTTTGAAATAATTTATTCGAATATTTAAATGTATTAAATATTTCAAATAAATTATATTCTTTGGGAAGTCCTTCAAGTGTGTTCATGTTTTTATAAGGCAAGTAGTATTTCTTAAGATAAAACCAGAAACAAAATTTTGTCTCGTTTGAATATTTATTTATTAATTTTAATTACTTTCGTATATCTGCTGGGTTATTTATTTCATTTGACATTGTATATTGAGTTTTGATTATATACGTCTATTAAATGTAAGCGGTGCTTGTTTTAGACATTAATTTAATTCTAAAAGTTTTTGAATAAAAAATTCTTTTGGAAATTAAAATTGTAGAAGATAAACATATTTCAATTTGTTTTGATATTCAAATTTTGTTATATTTCTTCTATCAAGTAAAAAGCCTTTCTATTTTATTTTATATATAATATATAATTATATTTTGGCTTCAATAAATCTTTTTATACGGTGTCAATGGATTTAGGTAAACCTTAAAATAACTCACTTTGTTCTTTGATTTTGTTAGAACATAGATCAATCTTGAATATATAGTTGATCTGTAGTTCGAAGCTTAAGTCTTTTAACACGTGAGTGATGTAGGTTATGTTTTTGATTTTGATATTTGGATTATTAAAAACGGCTGATGAAGGGATTATCTAGAATTATATTTGTTTTTTGAAAATATAGTGCACATTTTTTAGAGTTTGTTTGAAATAATTTATTCGAATATTTAAATGTATTAAATATTTCAAATAAATTATATTCTTTGGGAAGTCCTTCAAGTGTGTTCATGTTTTTATAAGGCAAGTAGTATTTCTTAAGATAAAACCAGAAACAAAATTTTGTCTCGTTTGAATATTTATTTATTAATTTTAATTACTTTCGTATATCTGCTGGGTTATTTATTTCATTTGACATTGTATATTGAGTTTTGATTATATACGTCTATTAAATGTAAGCGGTGCTTGTTTTAGACATTAATTTAATTCTAAAAGTTTTTGAATAAAAAAATTCTTTTGGAAATTAAAATTGTAGAAGATAAACATATTTCAATTTGTTTTGATATTCAAATTTTGTTATATTTCTTCTATCAAGTAAAAAGCCTTTCTATTTTATTTTATATATAATATATAATTATATTTTGGCTTCAATAAATCTTTTTATACGGTGTCAATGGATTTAGGTAAACCTTAAAATAACTCACTTTGTTCTTTGATTTTGTTAGAACATAGATCAATCTTGAATATATAGTTGATCTGTAGTTCGAAGCTTAAGTCTTTTAACACGTGAGTGATGTAGGTTATGTTTTTGATTTTGATATTTGGATTATTAAAAACGGCTGATGAAGGGATTATCTAGAATTATATTTGTTTTTTGAAAATATAGTGCACATTTTTTAGAGTTTGTTTGAAATAATTTATTCGAATATTTAAATGTATTAAATATTTCAAATAAATTATATTCTTTGGGAAGTCCTTCAAGTGTGTTCATGTTTTTATAAGGCAAGTAGTATTTCTTAAGATAAAACCAGAAACAAAATTTTGTCTCGTTTGAATATTTATTTATTAATTTTAATTACTTTCGTATATCTGCTGGGTTATTTATTTCATTTGACATTGTATATTGAGTTTTGATTATATACGTCTATTAAATGTAAGCGGTGCTTGTTTTAGACATTAATTTAATTCTAAAAGTTTTTGAATAAAAAATTCTTTTGGAAATTAAAATTGTAGAAGATAAACATATTTCAATTTGTTTTGATATTCAAATTTTGTTATATTTCTTCTATCAAGTAAAAAGCCTTTCTATTTTATTTTATATATAATATATAATTATATTTTGGCTTCAATAAATCTTTTTATACGGTGTCAATGGATTTAGGTAAACCTTAAAATAACTCACTTTGTTCTTTGATTTTGTTAGAACATAGATCAATCTTGAATATATAGTTGATCTGTAGTTCGAAGCTTAAGTCTTTTAACACGTGAGTGATGTAGGTTATGTTTTTGATTTTGATATTTGGATTATTAAAAACGGCTGATGAAGGGATTATCTAGAATTATATTTGTTTTTTGAAAATATAGTGCACATTTTTTAGAGTTTGTTTGAAATAATTTATTCGAATATTTAAATGTATTAAATATTTCAAATAAATTATATTCTTTGGGAAGTCCTTCAAGTGTGTTCATGTTTTTATAAGGCAAGTAGTATTTCTTAAGATAAAACCAGAAACAAAATTTTGTCTCGTTTGAATATTTATTTATTAATTTTAATTACTTTCGTATATCTGCTGGGTTATTTATTTCATTTGACATTGTATATTGAGTTTTGATTATATACGTCTATTAAATGTAAGCGGTGCTTGTTTTAGACATTAATTTAATTCTAAAAGTTTTTGAATAAAAAATTCTACTGGAAATTAAAATTGTAGAAGATAAACATATTTCAATTTGTTTTGATATTCAAATTTTGTTATATTTCTTCTATCAAGTAAAAAGCCTTTCTATTTTATTTTATATATAATATATAATTATATTTTGGCTTCAATAAATCTTTTTATACGGTGTCAATGGATTTAGGTAAACCTTAAAATAACTCACTTTGTTCTTTGATTTTGTTAGAACATAGATCAATCTTGAATATATAGTTGATCTGTAGTTCGAAGCTTAAGTCTTTTAACACGTGAGTGATGTAGGTTATGTTTTTGATTTTGATATTTGGATTATTAAAAACGGCTGATGAAGGGATTATCTAGAATTATATTTGTTTTTTGAAAATATAGTGCACATTTTTTAGAGTTTGTTTGAAATAATTTATTCGAATATTTAAATGTATTAAATATTTCAAATAAATTATATTCTTTGGGAAGTCCTTCAAGTGTGTTCATGTTTTTATAAGGCAAGTAGTATTTCTTAAGATAAAACCAGAAACAAAATTTTGTCTCGTTTGAATATTTATTTATTAATTTTAATTACTTTCGTATATCTGCTGGGTTATTTATTTCATTTGACATTGTATATTGAGTTTTGATTATATACGTCTATTAAATGTAAGCGGTGCTTGTTTTAGACATTAATTTAATTCTAAAAGTTTTTGAATAAAAAATTCTTTTGGAAATTAAAATTGTAGAAGATAAACATATTTCAATTTGTTTTGATATTCAAATTTTGTTATATTTCTTCTATCAAGTAAAAAGCCTTTCTATTTTATTTTATATATAATATATAATTATATTTTGGCTTCAATAAATCTTTTTATACGGTGTCAATGGATTTAGGTAAACCTTAAAATAACTCACTTTGTTCTTTGATTTTGTTAGAACATAGATCAATCTTGAATATATAGTTGATCTGTAGTTCGAAGCTTAAGTCTTTTAACACGTGAGTGATGTAGGTTATGTTTTTGATTTTGATATTTGGATTATTAAAAACGGCTGATGAAGGGATTATCTAGAATTATATTTGTTTTTTGAAAATATAGTGCACATTTTTTAGAGTTTGTTTGAAATAATTTATTCGAATATTTAAATGTATTAAATATTTCAAATAAATTATATTCTTTGGGAAGTCCTTCAAGTGTGTTCATGTTTTTATAAGGCAAGTAGTATTTCTTAAGATAAAACCAGAAACAAAATTTTGTCTCGTTTGAATATTTATTTATTAATTTTAATTACTTTCGTATATCTGCTGGGTTATTTATTTCATTTGACATTGTATATTGAGTTTTGATTATATACGTCTATTAAATGTAAGCGGTGCTTGTTTTAGACATTAATTTAATTCTAAAAGTTTTTGAATAAAAAATTCTTTTGGAAATTAAAATTGTAGAAGATAAACATATTTCAATTTGTTTTGATATTCAAATTTTGTTATATTTCTTCTATCAAGTAAAAAGCCTTTCTATTTTATTTTATATATAATATATAATTATATTTTGGCTTCAATAAATCTCATTATAGGGTGTCAATGAATTTAGGTAAACCTTAAAATAACTCACTTTGTTCTTTGATTTTGTTAGAACATAGATCAATCTTGAATATATAGTTGATCTGTAGTTCGAAGCTTAAGTCTTTTAACACGTGAGTGATGTAGGTTATGTTTTTGATTTTGATATTTGGATTATTAAAAACGGCTGATGAAGGGATTATCTAGAATTATATTTGTTTTTTGAAAATATAGTGCACATTTTTTAGAGTTTGTTTGAAATAATTTATTCGAATATTTAAATGTATTAAATATTTCAAATAAATTATATTCTTTGGGAAGTCCTTCAAGTGTGTTCATGTTTTTATAAGGCAAGTAGTATTTCTTAAGATAAAACCAGAAACAAAATTTTGTCTCGTTTGAATATTTATTTATTAATTTTAATTACTTTCGTATATCTGCTGGGTTATTTATTTCATTTGACATTGTATATTGAGTTTTGATTATATACGTCTATTAAATGTAAGCGGTGCTTGTTTTAGACATTAATTTAATTCTAAAAGTTTTTGAATAAAAAATTCTTTTGGAAATTAAAATTGTAGAAGATAAACATATTTCAATTTGTTTTGATATTCAAATTTTGTTATATTTCTTCTATCAAGTAAAAAGCCTTTCTATTTTATTTTATATATAATATATAATTATATTTTGGCTTCAATAAATCTTTTTATACGGTGTCAATGGATTTAGGTAAACCTTAAAATAACTCACTTTGTTCTTTGATTTTGTTAGAACATAGATCAATCTTGAATATATAGTTGATCTGTAGTTCGAAGCTTAAGTCTTTTAACACGTGAGTGATGTAGGTTATGTTTTTGATTTTGATATTTGGATTATTAAAAACGGCTGATGAAGGGATTATCTAGAATTATATTTGTTTTTTGAAAATATAGTGCACATTTTTTAGAGTTTGTTTGAAATAATTTATTCGAATATTTAAATGTATTAAATATTTCAAATAAATTATATTCTTTGGGAAGTCCTTCAAGTGTGTTCATGTTTTTATAAGGCAAGTAGTATTTCTTAAGATAAAACCAGAAACAAAATTTTGTCTCGTTTGAATATTTATTTATTAATTTTAATTACTTTCGTATATCTGCTGGGTTATTTATTTCATTTGACATTGTATATTGAGTTTTGATTATATACGTCTATTAAATGTAAGCGGTGCTTGTTTTAGACATTAATTTAATTCTAAAAGTTTTTGAATAAAAAATTCTTTTGGAAATTAAAATTGTAGAAGATAAACATATTTCAATTTGTTTTGATATTCAAATTTTGTTATATTTCTTCTATCAAGTAAAAAGCCTTTCTATTTTATTTTATATATAATATATAATTATATTTTGGCTTCAATAAATCTTTTTATACGGTGTCAATGGATTTAGGTAAACCTTAAAATAACTCACTTTGTTCTTTGATTTTGTTAGAACATAGATCAATCTTGAATATATAGTTGATCTGTAGTTCGAAGCTTAAGTCTTTTAACACGTGAGTGATGTAGGTTATGTTTTTGATTTTGATATTTGGATTATTAAAAACGGCTGATGAAGGGATTATCTAGAATTATATTTGTTTTTTGAAAATATAGTGCACATTTTTTAGAGTTTGTTTGAAATAATTTATTCGAATATTTAAATGTATTAAATATTTCAAATAAATTATATTCTTTGGGAAGTCCTTCAAGTGTGTTCATGTTTTTATAAGGCAAGTAGTATTTCTTAAGATAAAACCAGAAACAAAATTTTGTCTCGTTTGAATATTTATTTATTAATTTTAATTACTTTCGTATATCTGCTGGGTTATTTATTTCATTTGACATTGTATATTGAGTTTTGATTATATACGTCTATTAAATGTAAGCGGTGCTTGTTTTAGACATTAATTTAATTCTAAAAGTTTTTGAATAAAAAATTCTTTTGGAAATTAAAATTGTAGAAGATAAACATATTTCAATTTGTTTTGATATTCAAATTTTGTTATATTTCTTCTATCAAGTAAAAAGCCTTTCTATTTTATTTTATATATAATATATAATTATATTTTGGCTTCAATAAATCTCATTATAGGGTGTCAATGAATTTAGGTAAACCTTAAAATAACTCACTTTGTTCTTTGATTTTGTTAGAACATAGATCAATCTTGAATATATAGTTGATCTGTAGTTCGAAGCTTAAGTCTTTTAACACGTGAGTGATGTAGGTTATGTTTTTGATTTTGATATTTGGATTATTAAAAACGGCTGATGAAGGGATTATCTAGAATTATATTTGTTTTTTGAAAATATAGTGCACATTTTTTAGAGTTTGTTTGAAATAATTTATTCGAATATTTAAATGTATTAAATATTTCAAATAAATTATATTCTTTGGGAAGTCCTTCAAGTGTGTTCATGTTTTTATAAGGCAAGTAGTATTTCTTAAGATAAAACCAGAAACAAAATTTTGTCTCGTTTGAATATTTATTTATTAATTTTAATTACTTTCGTATATCTGCTGGGTTATTTATTTCATTTGACATTGTATATTGAGTTTTGATTATATACGTCTATTAAATGTAAGCGGTGCTTGTTTTAGACATTAATTTAATTCTAAAAGTTTTTGAATAAAAAATTCTTTTGGAAATTAAAATTGTAGAAGATAAACATATTTCAATTTGTTTTGATATTCAAATTTTGTTATATTTCTTCTATCAAGTAAAAAGCCTTTCTATTTTATTTTATATATAATATATAATTATATTTTGGCTTCAATAAATCTTTTTATACGGTGTCAATGGATTTAGGTAAACCTTAAAATAACTCACTTTGTTCTTTGATTTTGTTAGAACATAGATCAATCTTGAATATATAGTTGATCTGTAGTTCGAAGCTTAAGTCTTTTAACACGTGAGTGATGTAGGTTATGTTTTTGATTTTGATATTTGGATTATTAAAAACGGCTGATGAAGGGATTATCTAGAATTATATTTGTTTTTTGAAAATATAGTGCACATTTTTTAGAGTTTGTTTGAAATAATTTATTCGAATATTTAAATGTATTAAATATTTCAAATAAATTATATTCTTTGGGAAGTCCTTCAAGTGTGTTCATGTTTTTATAAGGCAAGTAGTATTTCTTAAGATAAAACCAGAAACAAAATTTTGTCTCGTTTGAATATTTATTTATTAATTTTAATTACTTTCGTATATCTGCTGGGTTATTTATTTCATTTGACATTGTATATTGAGTTTTGATTATATACGTCTATTAAATGTAAGCGGTGCTTGTTTTAGACATTAATTTAATTCTAAAAGTTTTTGAATAAAAAATTCTTTTGGAAATTAAAATTGTAGAAGATAAACATATTTCAATTTGTTTTGATATTCAAATTTTATTATGAATAGGATTTCAAGTTCTGTTCTCTTCAGTTTTGAAAATGGACTAAAATTTCGAAACATATATCAACTGACATAAAATAAACAGTGACACTTAAGCTAAGTTTTTATTCACTTCATTAATTTGAGAATGTTTCACCAAGCGATATGCAAGAAATCAATATCATAACTGATCATACTGATTTATAACTGAGGCAAATTATTAGAATAGTCTCAGTACCATTACATTTTATGATGAAAAGAATTCGAAAAATTGAAAATACTCTACCAAATGGCAAGTTTGCAAATACGTTACGGGATTCAATCCTTCAGCACAATTCGTTAGAAACAAAAATCATAGATGTAATCAAATTATACCCTACCAAATTTATACCACATATCACTTAGGCTAATAAGTTTTCGTCTCACGTACAAAAGGTATTGCAAATACAACATTAATAATTTGTTGGAAATACTGACCTTCAAAAAGTAAATGTTAACATTTCCTGACAATCGAACATTTCACTCAAAAGCTACCCTGGTTTCAGTAGAACAATTTTTGTGATATTACAGATTAATTCTCCAAAACCTCTACAAATTCAAGCAGAAAGAAGGCTTCAAATCTTTTGAGAATTGAATTGAATGAAAAGCCTCAGAAACACTGTTTCACTTCATAGACATATAGAATTATCAACACATATGTGGGGCAGTTAATCAATAAACAATCAAAATAAAACGTGAAGTACTGACCAGATACACCATCCAAGACGAGCTTGTTTCGGTTGAAAGTGCATCAGCACAAAATGCTCCACATAGAATTTCAAAAGATCTTTTTTATTTCCCTCTATAAAGAATTAATAGAACATTCTCTAGAAAAGGAATCCCAAAATCTTACATATATTACCTCAGTTAGACGTTATTTGGCTGCTAAATAAAATCGATCTATCAAAGCAATTTTAATCTGTTAGTCTTCTTCAATTTTAATTTCAAAAAATCCATTCAAAAAACTTTTAGAATTAAATTAATGTCTTATAAGCACTGCTTATATTCAATAAACGTAAAAAATCGAAACTCATTATACAATATCAAATGGAATTAAAAAAAATCTAACAAATATAAATTGTCAATTAAAATTAATGAATAAATAAATATTTGTTTGTTTCATTCCAAGCATGCGCACGGAGCACTTCAGACAAACGTACGCAGCTTATGAAAAAATGTTTTGTTTTCTGATCTTATATATATGAAAACCAAATCTTTCTCAAAAATATACAACATAATTTTAAGAACTTCTCAAAAACTATTATAATTAATTTGTAATAATCAAAATATTTAAATGACTTACTTCAAAAACTCTCAAAATATGTAGTTTATCCTCAAAAAATAATTAGAATTCAGATAAGACAAGTTCAACTTCACATCCGAAAGATGAAATCCATTAACAATAAATAAGCTAAACCCATACGACCTCTAGGAATATCTGTTTGCTAATTGATTTTATCTTTGAAATGTGAAGTTGAACTGGTCTTATCTGAATTCTTATTATTTTTTGAGGAGATGCTACATGTTTTGAGAGGGTTTGAATTAAATTATTTTTTATTTTTAGTATTTATATATTTATATATTTTTTATTTACTTTATTCGAAAACTTTTAGAATTAAATTTGTCTACAACAAGCACTGCTTACATTTAATAGACGTATATAATCAAAACTCAATATATAATGTCAAATGGAATAAATAATCCAACAGATATACGAAAGTAATTAAAATTAATGAATAAATATTTAAAGGAGACAAAATTTTGTTTCTGGTCTTACCTTTAAGAACACCAATTGCCTTTTAAAAACATGAACACACTTAAAGGACTTCTCAAAGAATATACTTTATTTGAAATATTTACCTAATATATTCAAATATTCGAATAAGTTATTTAAAAAATCTCTAAAAAATGTGCACTATATCTTCAAAAAACAAATATAATTCTAAGCAATCCCGTCTTCAGTCCTCATTTAATATTCCAAATATCAAAATCAAAAAACTAACCTATATCTCTCACGTGTTAAAAGACTAAAGCTCCGAAACACAGATCAACTATATAATTCAAGACTGATCTATGTTCTAACAAAATCAAAGAACAGTGTGAGTTATTTTAAGGTTTATTTAATTGACACATTGACATTCCATAATGAGATTTATTGAAGCCAAAATATAATTATATATTATATGTAAAATAAAATAGAATAGAAAGGCCTTTAACTTGATAGAAGAAATATAACAAAATTTGAATATTAAAACATATTGAAATATGTTTGTCTTATACAATTTTAATTTCAAAAAATTTTTATTCAGATACTTTTAGTATTAAATTTATGTCTACAACAAGCACTGCTTACATTTAATAGACGTATATAATCAAAACTCAATATATAATGTCAAATGGAATAAATAACCCAACAGATATACGAAAGTAATTGAAATTAATTAATAAATATTTAAAGGAGACAAAATTTTGTTTCTGGTCTTACCTTTAAGAACACCAACTGCCTTTTAAATACATGAACACACTTGGAGGACTTCTCAATGAATATAATTTATTTGAAATATTTAATATATTTAAATATTCGAATGAGTTATTTCAAAAATCTCTAAAAAATGTTAAATATTTCAAATAAATTATATTCTTTGAGAAGTCCTTCAAGTGTGTTCATGTTTTTAAAAGGCAATTGGTGTTCTTAAAGGTAAGACCAGAAACAAAATTTTGTCTCCTTCAAATATTTATTTATTAATTTTAATTACTTTCGTATATCTGTTGGATTATTTATTCCATTTGACATTATATATTGAGTTTTGATTATATACGTCTATTAAATGTAAGCAGTGCTTGTTGTAGACATAAATTTAATTCTAAAAGTTTTTGAATAAAATAAATAAAAAATATATAAATATATAAATACTAAAAATAAAAAATAATTTAATTCGAACCCTCTCAAAACATGTAGCATCTCCTCAAAAAATAATAAGAATTCAGATAAGACCAGTTTATTCCATTTGACATTATATATTGAGTTTTGATTATATACGTCTATTGAATGTAAGCGGTGCTTGTTTTAGACATCAATTTAATTCTTAAAGTTTTTCGAATAAAAAATTTTTTTGAAATTAAAATTGTAGAAGACAAACATATTTCAATATGTTTTAATATTCAAATTGTGTTATATTTCTTCTATCAAATAAAAGGCCTTTCTATTCTATTTTATTTTACATATAATATATAATTATATTTTGGCTTCAATAAATCTAATTATTGAATGTCAATGAATTTAAATAAACCTTAAAATAACTCACACTGTTTTTTGATTTTGTTAAAACATAGATCAATCATGAATTATATAGTTGATCTGTGTTTCGAAGCTTTAGTCTTTTAACACGTGAGAGATATAGGTTAGTTTTTTGATTTTGATATTTGGAATATTAAATGAGGACTGAAGACGGGATTGCTTAGAATTATATTTGTTTTTTGAAGATATAGTGCACATTTTTTAGAGATTTTTGAAATAACTTCTTCGAATATTTAAATATATTAAATATTTCAAATAAATTATATTCTTTGAAAAGTCCTTTAAGTGTGTTCATGTTTTTAAAAGGCAATTGGTGTTCTTAAAGGTAAGACCAGAAACAAAATTTTGTCTCCTTTAAATATTTATTTATTAATTTCAATTACTTTCGTATATATGTTGGGTTATTTATTCCATTCGACATTATATATTGAGTTTTGATTATATACGTCTATTAAATGTAAGCAGTGCTTGTAATAGACATAAATTTAATTCTAAAAGTTTTTGAATGAAAATTTTTTGAAATTAAAATTGTAGAAGACAAACATATTTCAATATGTTTTAATATTCAAATAAAGTCTAACCAAGACCACGAAGTGCCTTACAAACTTTGTGTGATTTTGCTGTGAGCATTGAAAATAGAGTACCTTGGATATTAGATGTAGCTTGTTTGAATGTTCAACAAACAGATATTCCTAGAGGTCGTATGGGTAAGTTTATTTATTGTAAATTGATTTTATCTATTAAATGAGAAGTTGAACTGGTATTATCTGATTTCTAATCATTTTTTTGAGGATGTATGTTTTGAGACGTTTTAAAGTAACTTATTCAAATATATTTAATATTTCGAATAAATTAGTTTTTGAGAAGTTCGTAAAATTATGTTGTATATTCTTGAGAAAGATTTGGTTTTCATAAATATAAGATCAGAAAACAAAACATTTTGTCACAAGCAGAGCTGCGTACGCGTGTCTGAAGAATTCAGTGCGCATGCTTGAAACCAAACAAACCAACATTCATTTATTAATTCGACTTGACAATTTATATTTGTTAGGTTTTTTAATTTCATTTGCTGTTGTATAATGAGTTTCGATTTTATACGTCTATTAAATATAAGCAGTGCTTATATTACATTACTTTAATCCTAAAAGTTTTTTGAGTGAAATTTTTGAAATTAATATTGTAGAAGACTAACAGATTATATATGTTTTGATCTTAAAATTTTGTAATAATCCTTCTATCAAGTAACAAACCGCTTCTTATTATTTCAAAATCGATTTACATACCTTCATTCGCCAAATATTCTGTTCGAAAGCAAACTTCAATAAACGTGGTCAACCATTTGAGCACCATTCAAATAAAAAACTTTATAGAATTAGTGACGAAATTAAAAAATTTTGCATTACCAAATAATTTCTACCTAGTATGCCTGGATGCAGACAATATATTTCCAAATATACCAAGAATTGATAGCATTCATTTAGCTTCAGAAATTCTTGAAAAATCACATCTAAATCCCTTGATACACAGGAGACAATGCTTGCTAAAAAATTTTTTTTTTTCAATTTAACAATAAAATATACGAACAATGAAACAGCCTAGCTGTGGGCTCGCCACTGAGTCCACTCCTTATCCGAAATAGAAAATAAAATCTTCAATTCAAAATTAACCGTGAATATTAGTTCATTTCTGGTACAGATACGTAGACAATGTATTCACGTGCATTTCCGAAACATCCAGAGTCAATTTTTGAATTTCTTAATCAAAATTAATCCAAAAATTTAATTCAAATTGGAAAAGAGTCAATCAGGTGAGTATTAAAACTCACCTGATGAAGTCATGGTATGACGAAACAATTGTCGTGAAAATCAATAAAATAGCGGAAGTTGATATTTGTTTTTCTCATATTGAAGATGAATTTCCGTCAAGTAAAGACCGAGACAATCAAAAACAATAGAATAATTTACCAAGTCTTTTCCTCGAATCTTCCTGGTCAAGTTCTAAGAAATTTCCGCCGAGATGTTAGAAAAAAAATTGAATTCATTCGAAAGAGAAGAGGGATTGCTATAAGAATAAGGGACTTTATTAGGATTACCATTTCTTGTAAATTATTTAATTATTTTCCAGGAAGCCTTCGATTTATTTTCAGAATTCAGAAAAATTCTGATATCATTTAAGCTTCGTTTTTTCAAAATTCTTGTGCTTGATTTGTTGTTGAAATTGTCATTCAGGTTGAAGACAAATTTCAGTCCTGAATGATCGCTTATATGGTAACTCAATAATTTTAGTTTTACCCGCATTCGAGGTGAATACATTCTCCAAGAGCCAGAAGTGGGACGAGAAGGTTCGAAGATAGTTATGTTAACATTGAAATTCTCCAGTAATGACAAAAATTCCCCAATATCTGACGAACCTGATAAAATATCAGGGTCAGCTACCAGATTGTATGTAGACTTTTCTCTAGAACTTTTTTCAAGAATGGCTCAGAGTCGATAAAGAAACTCATCAAAATCAGCAAGTGGCTGGGTATTAGGCCTGTAAATACAGATTATAAGTAATCTGCAATATTTGAGCCTCACCTGGACAACACAAAATTCAATGATCTTAAAGATACTCAATGAGTTATTATTCAAATATTTTACGTTGTACCTGAATCTACATAAAATACCCTGTACCATGAGCTTAGTGGTCAGTTGCCTGAAGAACGAGTTGGAAAAATATAATCCTTATATATTGTAAAACATCCGAAAATTGTTGGTAGTAAAACAAGGTGATAAAAAATTTGTTTTAATTATGATTAACTACCAAATAGTAACCACTGAAACAGTTCAATATCTTAATATTCACCAAACAATTGACTTTTTAAATAGACCACCCCGAATATTTTTATATATTTCCAATTGCCTTCAATATTTCAATCATCACGCAAGACATTCGAGATATTTTTCCAACCGTACAGATCTTATTAAGAGACAATTGGAAATAGTTGAAGGAATAGCAGTTCGTTAAAAGTCCTATACCAGTTGACAGAATAATACGAATTTGATAAAAAATTTCTTTGATGAAATGATGATGTGCCTAGCCATTTTTCCTAAATGATCAACCTGTTAGGCAGACATCGTGGCGATGAAAGTATACAGAAGAACTTCAAGTCTATCACTTAAGCGGTTATAAACTGGTTCCGTTCAAAAGGTCGCCAGGAGGATGTGCAATTTATGGTAGAGTTGAACATAAATGTATTAATAGACCAGACTTTAATTCATTAAAATAAAATTTCCTCTACATATTTAATTTTATTTGATTTATTTTTTATTGGATGCCATTTTGTCCAATAAACAAAAAAAAATGCCATTAAATCTCGTGTACCCAATCATAAAAGAGGATAATACACAGAAATATTTTTCGTTATCTTATGTTAATGGATTATCTGAAAATATTGCTAAATATTTCAGAAGTTGTTTCAATTATAACGCGGCTTTTAAGACAACTAATAACCTTAGTACCTACATAAAAAACAATAAAGATCGAACAAATAAAGAAAATAAATCCGGAGTCTACAAGCTGACTTGCAAAGATTGCCCTTTAGTATACATTGGCCAGACTGGTAGATCATTCAAGAAACGTGTCCAAGAACACCAAAGGAGTTAAATATCCAATTCTGTACATTCGACATATGCTAATCATCTTAAGGAATTTAGGCATAATTTCAACAATAATTATGAAATTATCCACGTTAAAAGCAAAAGTTATAGATTAATACTTTCAGAATTTCTTGAAATCAACAGGTATAATGCGCGTAAAATCCTTTTGAACGAACAAACAGATATTGATAAGTCTCCATTACTGAATATTTTTCCTTAATGGCATTTTTAGCGGCAAACTCCAATAAACACCTAGAGTTTTTATGACTTGTGCTTCCATTATTTGGTCACGTACCCAAAAAATGTATTTAAGGACTTCTCAAAAAATATATTAAATTTATTTGAAATATTCAATATATTTAAATATTCAAATAAGTAAATTGAAAAATCTCTCAAAACATGCACTATATCTTCAAAAAACAATTGGAATTCTGATAATCTCTTCATCGGCACTAAATAATATTCCAAATATCAAAATCAAATAACAATCCTATATCTTACTTCCATGTGGTAACCGGATAAATTGCTTTAAACAGACTAACTTTAAAATTCAAGATAGTCTATGTTCTTCACAAAATAACAGAAAAGTGTTATAACATTTTCTTTAAATCATTGACATTCCATAATGGGATTAAATCTGTTTTGATATTCGAATTTTGTTATATTTCTCCTATCGAGTAAACAGCCTTTTTCTATTTTATTTTATGATCTTCCCTTGCAGTTTGACACTTTTAAAAGTAGACACCCTGCATATTGAAAATTTACTATGAAGAGTTCTTCTGAATAATGCAAAAAAAAGCTGCACTAATTATCCGAAACCTCTACATATTTAATCTGAAAAATCTCTTGAAAACTCTTTAGATTTAAATTTAATAACATGCCTCATAAAACCTCAAATATTTTTTGAATGGCTAGTTGCAAAAATTGAATTAATAATTTACAGTCTGTCCTAATGTACAAATGATCCTTTGTTTGAATTTATTAGACGGAATAAGAGCCTATATTTTTTATTGCCTTGAATATCACGTGAAGAATAATATAGTTAATGAGCAGGGACTGCATCTTCGAATGATCATATATCTATAATGGCCGAAAACAGATTGGCTCATAGGATAACGGTTGGGAGACCCAGACAAACCAAGAGACCAAGAGAAGTGTGTGACGTCCATGTAAACGGTAAGTGGTCATTATCAAGACAGGGAGACATGGAAACGTTTGAGAGAGTCCAAGGTTGACGAAGAAGAAAAAAATCGATATACACTGTAGTGTTCCTCCATTGGAGGTGATAACGAAAATGGGTGATTATTTGGATATCAAGAATACAATTATTATGAATATGAACCCACAAGAGCTTCGTTTTTGAGGTACAGGGTGATTAAAGTCTGAATTTTCCAAAGTTTTCTCTTCGCAGCATCTGCATAATCAAAATATTCAGCCGAAATTCAGTGAAGATATTATACTTTAAAGTTTACATCATACGAAATGTCAGTTACCTGTGGAACTCAACAGGATGAAATAAAATAGAAAGGCCTTTTACTTGATAGAAGAAATATAACAAAATTTGAATATTAAAACAAATTGAAATATGTTTATCTTCTACAATTTTAATTTCAAAAAAATTTTTATTCAAAAAACTTTTAGAATTAAATTTATGTCTACACAAGCACCGCTTACATTTAATAGACGTATATAATCAAAACTCAATTTATAATGTCAAATGGAATAAATAACCCAACAGATATACGAAAGTAATTAAAATAAATAAATAAATATTTAAAGAAGACAAAATTTTGTTTCTGGTCTTACCTTTAAGAACACCAACTGCCTTTTAAAAACATGAACACACTTGAAGGACTTCTCAAAGAATATAATTTATTTGAAATATTTAATATATTTAAATATTCGAATAAGTTAATTCAAAAATCTCTAAAAAAATGTGCACTATATCTTCAAAAAACAAATATAATTCTAAGCAATCCCGTCTTCAGTCCTCATTTAATATTCCAAATATCAAAAACAAAAAACTAACCGAAGAAGTTCGAAGAACACAAGTATTAGGGTTGGACGAAGACATTCAAATATTGGTTGTAGATCAATTGCGTTTTGGTGATTAATGAATGCGTTTTCGGCTGTAATTCATTCTCTTTGTAATGATTAATCCTTGAGATTTTTTTCTATTGATTATAACATTTCTTGTAATGATTATGATACGATTTTTTTGAAAATTTATGAACCAACACAACACACTGAGAAAATAGTCAGAAAACCTAATAATGAATCCATCAATTTATCCAAATATGTCATTGTCGACTGAGTTTTTGAAATTTCGATTTTTCTGATAACTCAGAGAGAATTATTCGACATTTTATTTTTGTAAATGAGAATAATTATGAAAATATTGCATGAAAAAAAAAATTAAATGACTCTAGGATTCTTTTTTTGTTCTTTTAATTACCAGTGGCACACCACAGCTGGATTTCAGCTGTCCATCTGGAGAAATTTCGATGCTTTAAGGAAAAAAATTTCGAAAAATTCAAACTGCAAAACATATGGTTCTCGAATCCAAGTTCATGAGATTTTTATTCTTGTTATCATTCAAATAATCATTCCGTTCGTTTGTTCCTACTATTTAGGAATAGTCTTCAGATTTACTGATAGTGGCGGAATATACCAATTAAGCATGTAAAAAAACATCTGAAGAAAACTTGTGTCGTTATAAAACTTACAAGACATAATTCAGCTATATTTGTTCCATGAATCACGACGAATTTCAGGAGAGAATCCTCAAGAACAGACAATTGCGATAGAAGATCCACAATACCAGGAATTTTTTTCCACAAAACCAATAAAATAACAAATTAAAATAATACTATACATACTTGAAATAACAAAAGATGCGATGTGCTCAATTTGATGGAACTTACCATGATAAAAATTAAATGAGCTAATTTAAAATTTAATATGCATCATCGAATAAAAAAAGTTACGGTTTGAATTTTTTGTATTGATTTTCGAGTAATCATTTTTATTAAAATGTAATTAGACTAATTTTAATTCGTTAAATTATACGTCGCTCGATGCCTAGTAGAAGTTCCAAATTTGAATTTCCATCTAAAGTTACCCACGGATCTCTGTTATTGAAATACAAAATTATTTCGTTTTTGTATTAATTGAAAGAGTTTTCATCGATTAAATCATTCAAGGGTACATATGTGAAAAAAATCAAATTTTAACGAAACAATAAATTCTGTAACGTGAATTAATGTTTATACGTGTTTATGATATGATGACATCATAAATATGCTTCAAACATAATATTTATTTGCTAAAAGTAATTTCTTTATTCAAATTGCGATTTTTCTCACCTATTCAGAGTACTTATGAAACATCACTTAACACTTAATGATGAGCAATAAGTATCCCTCACAATAGCTCATAAGAAGATTAACACTTTGTCTGCGGATTCAGCGCTAGCCGAGGGATATAACCATATAACATTGGAGAAAAAAACCTGTAGAGACAACTTGTTCTGATCGTAGACATACGAGAATGAATTTCAATATATTTCGTTCTAAAAACCTTGACAAATTTCAAGAGATTATCTATGGGAAGAGATTTTTGAGGTTAGTCCCACTATTAACTAGTAATACATAATTTTCGTCCAAACTAGGTGAAATGAAGAACTAATAGTATGAGCGATAACAATAGATAAGATCGCGTGTTACAGCGAGAATGAAATTTACCACTGTTACACTAATAACCATTCTAAGGAACAAATAGAAAAAATTACAAACATTAGTCAGTTTTATCATGCGACAAATAGTTGTTGTCGAAAAAGGAGTCAAAACGTTACGCTAGAAAATAATTGTTAATAATGAGTTGTATATGTACTAACACGAATCTTATATTTTAAAAATCTCACATGTTCGTTAAGCACGCGCCTACGTAATACAGGATGGCAAAAAAGTACAGAAAATTGATCTCATAGAAAGACTATTGGCCACATTTTCACTTGTTTCACGGAAATACGATAAAAATGGGTTTGCTAGTGTTATTCGTTTTTATGATGGGATATATTTGATTTATAGTCACTTAAAATTGTTTCTGTTTAACCAAATTTTCCGTTACATTATCATTGAAACCAAAACAACATGAAATAACCATTAATCAAATATAATGCCTCCTCGTTAGAATCAAACAAAAACACGAAAATATTAATTTCCCAATTGTTCTTTAGAAAAACTACTAAAAAGTAAGCCAACAGTCTTTCAAAATTGGAAATTAATGTCACCTTTAAACTGCAAGAAAAATATCGTTTTTTTATTTAATGCGAAAGACCTAACATCAAATATACATAAATTGGCCGTTAATGAATTAATATGTTCAACATGGAATAGCAAACATATAGGTCAGAACATACGTTCATTCAAAGCTAAGTACAATGAAAATAAAACTAATTTCACGAAAAATAGACAAAACACTATATTTTCAACTCGCTTCCTGGAAAATTATCACCCTTTCCCTACAATAAACATTTCAAAAGCTTGGGAGTAGAATCAAAGGCAGGAAACTTAACCATATAGAGTTGAAATTTGCGAATTATTACACAATAGAAATTATCTTTATATAATGAGTGACCATACGTGTATGTAAATCTGAAATTTTTAATATATTTAAATATTATCTGATGTAAACTTCTCTATAGCGTACCGATATTTCATAACATCTGTTTTCTTTTCATCATTTTGTGTACCTGGCTACTATAACTATCGGGTGTTTTTTTTAGAGTGGTAGAACTTTCGATAGGGATACATGTGATTTGACAGAAGGTAGAAGCTATGTTATTTTGACATTTCTGTTCAGTAATCATAGACAAATTATCATGGAAAGACTCACGCCGCAACAACGTTTACAAATTGTTGAAATTTATATTCAAAATCAGTGTTCTATTCGCCAAACTTATAGAGCACTCCGTGAAATTCATGGTTTACATAATCATCCATCAGACCAGCTTATTCGTCGAACTATCGATAGATTTCGGACAATATTTTCTCTACTCGATGCAACAACAAAAAGGCAAAGAACTGTAAGTACAGAAGAAAAATCGCTGCCGTAAGTCATAGTATTAACGATGATCCAGATTTGTCTATTCATCGACGTTCACAACAAGTTGTACATCCACCACTTGGAAAATTTTGCGTAAAGATCTTGGTCTACACCCATACAAGATCCAACTGGTTCAAGAACTATAGCCACTTGACCATAATAAGCGTGGTTTGTTTTCTGATTGGGCCCTAGAACAGCTTGAAGTTGATCCACTTTTTTATCGTAAAATTGTGTCTAGTGATGAAGCTCACTTCTGGTTGGACGGCTATGTAAACAAGCAAAATTGCCGTATATAGATTACAATCCTCAAGAAGTACTACAGGTTCCATTGCATCCTGAAAAATGTACTGTATGATGTGCTTTACACGCTGGAGGCACCATCGGTCCATATTTCTTCAAAAACGGTGCTGGAGCTAATGTTACAGTGAATGGTGCTTGTTACAGATCGATGCTCAATGATTATTTGTTTCAAAATTTGAATGGTGTCGACCCAATAGCGTTTTGGTTCCAACAAGATGGTGCTACACCTCATGCTGCTACCATAACAATTGATTCAATTAAAGAAAGATTGGGCGATAACATTATTTCGAGAAATGGTCCCATTATTTAATTTAAAAGGGATTAAATAAAAACATATTTAATAAAATTTCCACATTTATTGTGTTTCAACAATATTGTAACACTACATTTGCAACAATTGTTTCGCCAAATTGTTGGCTTCTTCAGGCGAGTTCAATGTTAAACTACTCTAAAAATTTATTTTTTCTCCTTATATATTTCTCAAGATGGAAGAGGGGGGAACGGTATTCTAAATGCTTCTGGGAATTTTTATGGCATGTTTATCAATGGTGATCTGTTGACATCGGTTTGGTCATTAAGTAAGATATTCTGCCATATGTCCCTCGTCTAAAAGATGGTTCGCATAAGTTGAGTTCTGTTTTTTATTCAGGAAACTACTCAAATGTTCTTTAATCCTCTTCTTGAAGTTCCTTCCTGTTTGTCCAATATATACTTTCTGGCATGAACCACAATTCAACTTATATACTCCCGATAATTTGTTTTTATCTAATTTGTCTTTATTATTTTTGATTAAATTACTTGAAGTATTATTGGTTTTGAATGCTATATTGAAATTCCGTTCGTTTTTCAAAAAATTTGCTACTTTTATTGATTTTTCACCTGTGTAATTTAGTGTTATATATCTATTCTGTTCTATTTTTTCGCTTTTGGGGTATATTAATGTTAGAGCTTGCTTCAATAAGAATTTATTCAATATTATTATTAAAGCAAGCTCTAACATTAATAAACCCCAAAAGCGAAAAAATAGAACAGAATAGATATATAACACTAAATTACACAGATAAAAAATCAATAGAAGTAGCAAATATTTTGAAAAACGAACGGAATTTCAATATAGCATTCAAAACCAATAATACTTTAAGTAATTTAATCAAAAATAATGAAGACAAATTAGATAAAAACAAAAAATCGGGAGTATATAAGTTGAATTGTGGTTCATGCCAGAAAGTATATATTGGACAAACAGGAAGGAACTTCAAGAAGAGGATTAAAGAACATTTGAGTAGTTTCCTGAATAAAAAACAGAACTCAACTTATGCGAACCATCTTTTAGACGAGGGACATATGTTTGATTCAAACTACAAAATTCTACACATAGAAAACAAAAGTAGAAGACTTAATATTCTAGAAGCAATGGAAATTAACAGATATAACAGGCAGAATATCTTACTTAATGACCAAACCGATGTCAACAGATCACCATTGATAAACATGCCATAAAAATTCCCAGAAGCATTTAGAATACCGTTCCCCCCTCTTTCATCTTGAGAAATATATAAGGAGAAAAAATAAATTTTTAGAGTAGTTTAACATTGAACTCGCCTGAAGAAGCCAAGAATTTGGCGAAACAATTGTTGCAAATGTAGTGTTACAATATTGTTGAAACACAATAAATGTGGAAATTTTATTAAATATGTTTTTATTTAATCCCTTTTAAATTAAATGAAAATGGATTTCCATCAAGTGAGGACCTCCACCATTCAAGATATGGTCCCATTAATTGGCTTCCAAGATCATTGGACATACCTTCACTGGATTATTTTCTTAGGGGTTATGTCAAGTTATTGGTTTATGCTGATAAACCAGAAACAATAGACGTTTTGGAAGAAAGTAACTCGTGTTATTGATGAAATATGGCCTGAATTACTCGAAAAAGTGGTCGAAAATTGGTCTGGTCGAATGCGGTTCCTCAAAGCTAGTCGTTCATATTTTAAAATTTTTTGGTATTAAGACACAATAATTTCTAATAACTTCTGTTAGTATGATATACAGCCTCTCTTGTGCTATTGTACGAGCATGTAATTCTCCAAGAAGATCAGGTTTCAATAAGATGACTATAATATATATACTGACAAGTCGTAAAAAATATAACTTTTTATCACGCTATGAATATTGTGGACCTGGAGAAAAAATTCTGAATGGAAACAAGAATTTAGTTGAATCGGTCCTTAGCTGCTGGAAATTAATTTTAGTTAAATGAATTAATAAATATTATTTCCACAGTTGATTGATTCACAAAAATTGTTTAAATTTTGAACTAACTGTAAAAATTATTATTTCACTTCTCATATAGCAGTTAAAATTAAAGGAAAATGGGAGGTTCAAATATCCATTATTTGGGAACTCAAATCAGAAAACAAATACTAGAAAGAGTTATAAATAATCTTCAATTCCAGCAAATATCGATTAAAAAAATATGCGGGAAAAGAGTAAACGTTCAACAAGTTAGAAACGTTGGAATTTTAAGGTTCTTGTACCTACTAATTTTTAATAATTCCAAAGATGTGATATGTTCAGATATGTTTGTTCATTGAGAAGAATTTTAAGGTTCTTGCACCTGATATTATAATTCCGACTGCTCACAACAATGTAAGTTTGGTACTTTCAATTTTATAAGAATAATTTCATAGTTGTTTTTGAAATTATGTCCAATTTCTTACATGTGGCTGGAATATGTTGAGTGCGACGTATCTGACGTATAACTCGTCTTGTGTTGATAAATTTCTTTCGAGAGGGATCTCCTTTTTGTCCAATTTATACCATATAGCAATAAATACTTATAAATACCAGATTTACTGTCTTTTTTTGTTTTATCCGCATCATATTTTATATGAATTCGCAAAAAATTATTTTCTGTTCTAAACGCTACACTTGAGTTGAAATTCATTTTAAAATACTTGGCAATATTATCCGATATACTATTTACGTGAATATGTACTTTTTAGTCAAATATTTTGTTATAGGTTAAACTAGCTTCAATTTCTTTTTTTTAATTTTATCGATTGAAAATTTACTTTTAACGATTTGTTCTAAATATTAACGATAATAGCTGCATTAATTCTCCGAAACTTCTACAGATTTAATTTAAGAAATTTCTTGAAAACATTTCAGAATTGAATTGAATAAAATGCCTTAGAAAAACTTCTTATAAATATACATTCTGTCAAGAAAGTACCCGGAATTATCTATTTAAATCTGGCGGGGCAATGAGGCAGGTAAAATTTTTTTTTCCTAGGTTGGTACCACTGTCCTTAATTACTATGCCAAGCTTGAGCGGGACCTGTCAACTAGTGTGTTTGCAACAGCTGATTAAGTTAGTCGATGTCAGAGTGCGTGCCGATTTTTACTATGGGTGATTACGTTGAGCAAAGAATTTGTTTAAAGTTTTGTGTTGCAAATGAATTTTCGTGTGCCGATGCATTGAAAATGTTGCAAAAGGCCTTTGGCGATAATGCTCTATCGAAAACTCGTGCATATCAGTGGTACAGAGCCTTCACGGACGGTCGTGAAGTGGTCGCCCATCGATGGCTTCGATCGAAGATAACGTCAACAAATTGAAATATGTTTATCTTCTACAATTTTTTAATTTCAAATAAATTATATTCTTTGGGAAGTCCTTCAAGTGTGTTCATGTTTTTATAAGGCAAGTAGTATTTCTTAAGATAAAACCAGAAACAAAATTTTGTCTCCTTTAAATATTTATTTATTAATTTTAATTACTTTCGTATATCTATTGGGTTATTTATTTCATTTGACATTGTATATTGAGTTTTGATTATATACGTCTATTAAATGTAAGCGGTGCTTGTTTAAGACATTAATTTAATTCTAAAAGTTTTTGAATAAAAAAATTCTTTTGGAAATTAAAATTGTAGAAGATAAACATATTTCAATTTGTTTTGATATTCAAATTTTGTTATATTTCTTCTATCAAGTAAAAAGCCTTTCTATTTTATTTTATATATAATATATAATTTTATTTTGGCTTCAATAAATCTCATTATAGGGTGTCAATTAATTTAGGTAAACCTTAAAATAACTCACTTTGTTCTTTGATTTTGTTAGAACATAGATCAATCTTGAATATATAGTTGATCTGTAGTTCGAAGCTTAAGTCTTTTAACACGTGAGTGATGTAGGTTATGTTATTGATTTTGATATTTGGATTATTAAAAAAGGGCTGATGAAGGGATTATCTAGAATTATATTTGTTTTTTGAAGATATAGTGCACATTTTTTTGGAGATTTTTGAAATAATTTGTTCGAATATTTAAATGTATTAAATATTTCAAATAAATTATATTCTTTGGGAAGTCCTTCAAGTGTGTTCATGTTTTTATAAGGCAAGTAGTATTTCTTAAGATAAAACCAGAAACAAAATTTTGTCTCCTTTAAATATTTATTTATTAATTTTAATTACTTTCGTATATCTATTGGGTTATTTATTTCATTTTACATTGTATATTGAGTTTTGATTATATACGTCTATTAAATGTAAGCGGTGCTTGTTTTAGACATTAATTTAATTCTAAAAGTTTTTGAATAAAAAAATTCTTTTGGAAATTAAAATTGTAGAAGATAAACATATTTCAATTTGTTTTGATATTCAAATTTTGTTATATTTCTTCTATCAAGTAAAAAGCCTTTCTATTTTATTTTATATATAATAAAGTTTGAATATTGAAACAAATTAATATATGTTTATCTTCTACAGTTTTAATTTAAAAAATTTAAAAAAAAAAAAAAAAAAAAAAAAAAAAAAAAAAAAATTTTTAAATTAAAACTGTAGAAGATAAACATATATTAATTTGTTTCAATATTCAAACTTTATTATATTTCTTCTATCAAGTAAAAGGCCTTTCTATTTTATTTTATATATAATATATAATTTTATTTTGGCTTCAATAAATCTCATTATAGGGTGTCAATGAATTTAGGTAAACCTTAAAATAACTCACTTTGTTCTTTGATTTTGTTAGAACATAGATCAATCTTGAATATATAGTTGATCTGTAGTTCGAAGCTTAAGTCTTTTAACACGTGAGTGATGTAGGTTATGTTATTGATTTTGATATTTGGATTATTAAATAAGGGCTGATGAAGGGATTATCTAGAATTATATTTGTTTTTTGAAGATATAGTGCACATTTTTTTGGAGATTTTTGAAATAATTTGTTCGAATATTTAAATGTATTAAATATTTCAAATAAATTATATTCTTTGGGAAGTCCTTCAAGTGTGTTCATGTTTTTATAAGGCAAGTAGTATTTCTTAAGATAAAACCAGAAACAAAATTTTGTCTCCTTTAAATATTTATTTATTAATTTTAATTACTTTCGTATATCTATTGGGTTATTTATTTCATTTGACATTGTATATTGAGTTTTGATTATATACGTCTATTAAATGTAAGCGGTGCTTGTTTTAGACATTAATTTAATTCTAAAAGTTTTTGAATAAAAAAATTTTTTTGGAAATTAAAATTGTAGAAGATAAACATATTTCAATTTGTTTTGATATTCAAATTTTGTTATATTTCTTCTATCAAGTAAAAAGCCTTTCTATTTTATTTTATATATAATATATAATTATATTTTGGCTTCAATAAATCTCATTATAGAATGTCAATGAATTTAAATAAACCTTAAAATAACTCACTTTGTTCTTTGATTTTGTTAGAACATAGATCAATCTTGAATATATAGTTGATCTGTAGTTCGAAGCTTAAGTCTTTTAACACGTGAGTGGTGTAGGTTATGTTATTGATTTTGATATTTGGATTATTAAAAAAGGGCTGATGAAGGGATTATCTAGAATTATATTTGTTTTTTGAAAATATAGTGCACATTTTTTTGGAGATTTTTGAAATAATTTGTTCGAATATTCAAATGTATTAAATATTTCAAATAAATTATATTCTTTGGGAAGTCCTTCAAGTGTGTTCATGTTTTTATAAGGCAAGTAGTATTTCTTAAGATAAAACCAGAAACAAAATTTTGTCTCCTTTAAGTATTTATTTATTAATTTTAATTACTTTCGTATATCTATTGGGTTATTTATTTCATTTGACATTGTATATTGAGTTTTGATTATATACGTCTATTAAATGTAAGCGGTGCTTGTTTTAGACATTAATTTAATTCTAAAAGTTTTTGAATAAAAAAATTCTTTTGGAAATTAAAATTGTAGAAGATAAACATATTTCAATTTGTTTTGATATTCAAATTTTGTTATATTTCTTCTATCAAGTAAAAAGCCTTTCTATTTTATTTTACTCTGATAATGATGAACGTTGAAATCATTGAAAAAAGTATTAATTCATGAACTCAATCACAACCATAATAATGCTATTCCAAATAGTTTAACCAACATGAGAAAAATATATGAACTATGTTTATTAAATAATGATGGCCATTTCGAGTAATTTCTTTAGTTTTAACTGTTCATTTCATACCACCATAAATAGTCAACAGTGTCGAGTTCTTGATTCTCATTCCGTAAGACGCTTCTTCCTGTCAAAACTTTTAGAATCTTTTACACGGTCGTGAGTAATAATAAATGTGTTTCTACTTGAAATTGGATGATCTGGATGTAAAGCCATATATTCTTTCCTTTTAGGATTCTTGGTTTTATTGTTCTCCACATAAAATATAGGATAGATTTATTTTATTAATAATTATATATTTGTGTATATTAATTTGTTGAAATACATGCTGTCAAGAAAGTACCGGGAATTATCGATTTAAATCTGGTGGGGCAATGAGGCAGGTAAAATTTTATTTCCTAGGTTGGTACCACTGTCCTTAATTACTATGCCAAGCTTGAGCGGGATCTGTCAACTAGTGTGTTTGCAACAGCTGATTAAGTCAGTCGATGTCAGAGTGCGTGCCGATTTTTACTATGGGTGATTACGTTCAGCAAAGAATTTGTTTAAAGTTTTGTGTTGCAAATGAATTTTCGTATGCCGATGCATTGAAAATGTTGCAAAAGGCCTTTGGTGATAATGCTCTATCGAAAACTCGTGCATATCAGTGCTACAGAGCCTTCAAGGACGGTCGTGAAGTGGACGCCCATCGACGGCTTCGATCGAAGATAACGTCGATAAAATTAAGGAAAGGGTGCTGGAAAACCGTCGTACCAGCTTGAGAGAGATAGCACATGATCTTAAGATATCCCACGAGTCCGCACGTACGATTTTGATTGATATTTTGGGCATGAGAAAGGTGGCCGCACGACTCGTACCGAAAGACCTGAATTTTCTTCAAAAACGTCATCGCGAACAGGTTGCTTCAGACATGCTGGATCGCTGTAATTCCGATTCTACATTCATGGAACGCATTATAACTGGTGATGAGACCTGGGTCTACGAGTACGATATGCAAACAAGCCAGCAATCATCGGAAAGGGTGGCAAAAAATGAGCCGAAACCGAAAAAACCACGCCAAAGCCGCTCGAAATTGAATGTAATGCTCATTGTTTTCTTCGATATCCGTGGCGTGGTGCACTACGAATTCATTTCAGAGGGTCAGACGGTAAACAAGGAGTATTACCTAGGCGTTATGAAACGTTTGCGTGAGCGTATCCGTAAGAAGCGGCCAAATTTGTGGGCGAACAACTCATGGATTTTGCATGACGATAACGCGCCTTCTCACCGAGCTACGATTGTGACTGACTTTCTCGCCAAGAACTCAACAAACGTGCTTCAGCAACCACCGTATTCGCCGGATTTGGCTTCCTGCGACTTTTTCCTCTTCCCAAAACTAATATTGCCCCTTCGTGGCACCCGTTTTGAGTCGATTGAAGCCATAAAACAAAATTCGGCGCGAGAGCTAAAGTCCATCCCGGAAAGCGCCTATAAAAAATGTTTCGATAATTGGAAGTGCCGTTGGCATAGATGTATTGGAGCAAATGGAGCCTATTTTGAAGGCGACCCAATAAATTTTGACGATTAAATGTAAAAATGTTGTTTTAATTGAAAATTCCTGGTACTTTCTTGACAGAGTAGTATATTTGATTAAGATTAAGATTAAGGCAGTCAAATGCTCTCGGTAAATCTAAGAACAGATCATCCCACATGCATCTCTCCATGATAATCATAGAATTCCCTCAGCAAGCTACAAAAAGCCGTTTGAATAAATCGGTCTTTGCGAAAACCTGCTGGGAACTGGTTATGATATTTAACATATCTAAAAATACAATTATTCAATCATACAATACTTTTTCGAAGATTTCAGAAAATAAACTCAAGATTGAAACAAGGCGAGATAGTTGGCGATGTCTTTCGGATCGTTATTTCATAAATGATTACTTATAAACATTAGTTCCAATAGCAAATTTTCTCCTACGCTCTACAAATTTTTGTATTCGTTAATTAATCGTTATTTTCTTTATTTTTTCAGATACTTTTCTATTAAAATCATTGAAATCTTACATACGAGGGTTGCTCAATGTATTCTCGGTGTAGGCATGAAAGAAAACTCACAAAGTTTTGGAAAAATTCTATTTTTCAATGTAGTCTCCAAGAACTTCAATAGTCTTTTTAGATCGAGAAATAAGCTTCTCTAAACCTTGTTAAAATATTCTGCCGGCTCCTCCCCAAACTAGGCATTAATTAGTACCTTCAGTTCTTCATCGTCAGAAAATCGATTTCCACGAAGATATTTTTTCACATTTGGAAATAGGTAGTAGTCACTGGGGGCCAAGTCTCGACTATACGGTAGATGAGTTCTTTCTTCGAAGCCACCTTCCCACACAGCAGCCTTCGCCACGTGGGTCTTGTGAACCGGCACGTTGTCGTTAAGCAGCAACACCTCCGCTGTGCTCGAAATTTTTGCTTTAATTGCTTGAACAAGAAGTGGTTGCATATGATGCTGCTGTGGTACTTTCAACCTTTTTATTGTATTCTATCAATAAATCACTTTTAGAATCCCAAAAAACCATAGCTATTATTTTTTCCAACGGATGGGGTTACTTTAAATTTGTTTGGAGGCTGTGCACCCTTTTCAATCCATTGCATTTACTCTTGTTTACTCTCAGGGTCATAGTAATGAACCTACGTCTCATCCCCAGTAACCAACCGGTTGAAAATAGTCGATGGGTTTTCTCCACGGGCCTCTAAAAACTCCTTACAGCACTCGACTCGCACTTCTGAGATGCGGTGAGCATTCGCGGTACCCATCTTGCACTAACCTTTGAAAGTTTAATATGGTCCTTTTTTCACATCTTCTTCAGTGGTGCTGCTAACGGGACCGTCCGCCCGGTTGTCCTCAATGCTTTCTCTGCCTCTTTTAATTCCACTTGACCACTTTTGAACGGAGAATAACGACGGAGCACATTCCTTCATGAATGATTTTCTGACTTTTTCCCTGCTTAGTGAGGAACTTCATAACGGCGCGATGCTCGATTTTCTTCATCATTGTAGCGTCATTCATTCTGGTCACCTCGAAACTGAGAATACATTGAACATCTCCCGTAGGTACGAAAAAAATTGATGTAACATTCTGTATTTTTCCAGTCTGCTCTCTTATGATTTTTTTGACATTTCAATAACCTGAAAGATGCCCATGGACATATATCTGGAGTTCGTGAACGAAATTCACACATTTAGCTGTTTTAGCTTGTTAACTACCTTCAAATCTGTAAGTGAATTTCGAAAGTTGTTTTTCTCAAACCGCTAGTAAAAAATGAATTCAATCACATTCATATGTAGGTGAAACGTAATTATTCGAGACTATTTTTGTCTCAAACTTCACTAAATGCAAACATTGAAAAGAAATTATAGGCGCACTTGGACGTACACGCAAAAATAGAGTAAAAAAAATTACGTACCTTCGTGCACTTAACAACTTCTTTTCTACAACTTTAGCCATTAAGTACCGTCAACTTTAACCACACACCATTATTGTAATTACTATGAGAGATTCGAATTGACAACAGATTTGAATATATCGGGAAAATTCCATAGGTAACTGCATTTTGTTGGAAAAACCCATTTTTCAGATTACTGCACTTATTCATTGAGTTCTAAAGGCTTGATGACAATATGTGACAGAAGATAGCTCTGCTAATTCTAACCTTATTTTCCATGAACATAGTCCGATTCTTTTTTATTTAGAAGATTCAAGCAATCAAGAAGATATTTGTTGAGGTTTAAATTAAAAGTAGGCTGACAAACAGAAATACCGGTTGATATTGGCAACTTGTGTTAGTTTTATCATTTATTTGACACTTGGTGTACCTTCTGAATAAACACTGCACTCTTTGTCAACTCAGGAGTATGCGGATATTGTATCTAGCTGACCAGAAGATTCTTTTCCATTTGAACCACCATATACATATATATATATATATATATATATATATATATATATATATATATATATATATATATATATATATGTATATGGTGGTTCAAATGGAAAAGAATCTTCTGGTCAGCTAGATTTAAATTAAAAAACTCCTACAATAACATAAATGAGGTTAATTCTCGATAGAAGGTATTATTTAAATATTTTAATATTAGCCTTCTACATTTTTAATTTCAAAAAATTATATTCAATAATTATAACGTCAAGAAGTAAATTAATATTAAAATATTTAAATAATTTTATATACCTTCTATCAAGAATTAACCTCTATTTATGTTATTTTATTCATAATATATAATTATTTGGTTTCCTTAACATTCTTTATACAGATAGTCCTAGTGCTATAGCAGAGGCCGTTAAATTGTCTTTGAATATTTTAGATCAAGGGTAAATCACAGAACTATTTATTTATAATTAACCTCCATTTAAATTTTTCAGTATTCATTTACCAGAAGTTTTCTAAATTGTTGAAGGGTGAGTAATTATTTTTTGTTGAATGATGTTATGTTTTATTGAATATGAATTATTTGAATACTGAGGGAGCAAAGTCCCTCTTAAAACTTATTTTTCAGTAATGTTTTTACATATCTTTAGATTTTATAGAAAATAACTTAGTTAGATATCCGAAAATATTGAATATTCTAAGTAAGATAATTTTATGATGAAATTCTTAAGATTATGTTAAACATTCTTGAAAGATATTTGTTTTCATAAGATTGATCAGCAGAAACAAAATTTTGTCTATTCAAGATTTTCAATATATAGGATTTTGGTTAACAATTTTTATTTATTGGATTTTGTTATATCATTTGTTATTTTATATGTCTTTTGATATGAGTGGTACTCATATGACATTATTTTTAATTTGATTCTTGAAGTTATATTTATTGGATATAATTTTTTGAAATAAATATGTAGAAGGCTAATATTAAAATATTCGAATAACTTATACAATATTATCACATGGAACATTAGAAGTATGTGCGGAGCTGGAAAGATACACAATAGAATCAAGAGAGGAAACTACTGGGAATAAGCATATTACATATCAGTGAAATGATATGGCCCAACTGTGGAGAAACAGTATTTGATGATCATAAAGAGTTTTCCAATAAGAGGTTTCAGTTTGAATAGCCCGCTATCTGGACAGCTGTCAATTTTGAAGCTGTAACCTTTTGACATTTGCCAAGTAAAAATTATGCCATTACTGAAAATGGACGATACGTCCTTAAACAATGTATTGAAATTGTCATCATTCTCTACAAAAATTATGTAAATTTTGCAGTCGCAGTTCGCAACACTTAAGCACTTTTGAGTCGTCCTAAAGCACCTTCTAGACTAGTGGACGATTTTGAGCAGTTGGGACAAGCTAGTGATGTGAAGAATCGAAATCGTGTGCGTCACTCAAGAACAACTGAGAATATTGTTGTTGTAGCCCGTAGTGCTAACAAAAACTCAGGTTCGTCTATTTCTCGTCGATCTTTGGAATTAGGCATTTCACAAATGATATAACACCGTAATTTGCATAAGAACTTAGGTCTTAAGGCTTTTAAAGTTCAGTTAGCACAAAAACTCAAGCCGATCGATCACCAGCAACGTTGTATTTTCTCTGATAGGGCCCTTGAAATGCCTCAAAATGATCTGGATTTTCATCGAAAAATCATTTTCAGTAATTAATGTCTTATAAGCCCAGAGGCTACGTTAATAAGTAGAAGTGTCGCATTTGGGGCTCAGAGAAGCCAAGATTGATTGATGAAAAGTCTCTCTATGCTTAAGGTTTCACAGTATAGTGTAGTTTTTAGGCTGGTGATTGCACCTTACTTATTCTAAAATGAGGCTGGTGAAACTATTACGGCGAATTAATTGCGCTACCAAGCTATGATCGATGATTTTTATGGCCGGAATTAAAAGATATCGATGTGGACAACGCTTTTTTTCAATAAGATTGCGCTGCGTTCCTCACATATAACGAAACAATCGCAATTTCACTGTAGCCGTGGCGGCCATTTAGCTAATATCCTTTTCCATTCTTAATGGCTCTAAACAATGAAATAAACATCCATTGATTTCTCTTAAAATATATTCGTTTCTGTTGATATCTAAATGAAACCTCTTCATGGAAAAGCTCTTCAATTAGTGTTTGGCATGTCCTCTTTTGCCACCCAATTTTGTGAAGCGTGTCTCAAACAGAGAAATGTTGCATCTATTCTATAGACAAAAGTTAAATGCTGGAGATGCTCCAATAGGCACAAAATAATAGTTGAAAAAATGTATATGAGACAGTAATTTATTTCCACAAAAATGTTTGTACTACTACAACAATTGTTTCACCACGATGTGGCTTCTTCAGGTATTACATTGTACTGTCTGATGGTATTCAGTGTAACCGAGTTTAAATACATTTTTAGGAACGTGACCAAATAATCGAAGCACAAGTCAGAAAAATTCTAGGTGTTTATTGGAGTTTGCCGCTCAAAATGCCAATAAGGAAAAATATTCAGTAATGGAGAATGATCGACATCTGTTTGTTCGTTCAAAAGGATTTTACGGGCATTATGCCTGTTGATTTTAAGAAATTCTAAAAGTGTTAATCTAGAACTTTCTCTTTCAACGTGGATAATTTCATAATTATTGTTGAAATTATGCCTGAATTCCTTAAGATGATTAGCATATGTCGAATGTACAGAATTGGATATATAACCCCTTTGGTGTTCTTGGACACTTTTTTTGAATCATCTACCAGTCTGGCCAATGTATACTAAAGGGCAATCTTTGCAAGTCAACTTGTAGACTCCGGATGTATTTTCTTTATTTGTACGATCTTTATTGTTTTTTATGTAGGTACTAAGGTTATTAATTGTCTTAAAAGCCGCGTTATAATTGAAACAACTTTTGAAATATTTAGCAATATTTTCAGATAATCCATTGACATAAGATAACGAAAAATATTTCTGTGTATTGTCCTCTTTCATGATTGGGTACACGAGATTTGATGCCATTTTCTTTTGTTTATTGGATACCATTTTGTCTATAAGAAAGGGATTGTAACCGTTGTTTGACGCTATTTGTTTAATAATATTTAATTCTTTCATAAAGTTTTCTTAATTTAAAGGGACATTCAATAATCTATGAATAAAACTATTATATGCTGACATCTTTTGGTTGGTGGGGTGGTTTGAAGTTTTATGTATTGTGATGTCTGTATGTGTTGGTTTGTGAAATATACTAAAATCATGTAAATTATTTAATCTTGTTATAGTGAGGTCAAGAAAATTGATACTTTGATTCTTTTCTCCTTCGATTGTGAATTTGATTTTTCGGTGGAGTTTATTAATGAAATTCGTGAAGATATGTAGTTGCCGGTCGGTGCCTTTGAAACAACAAAAAATGTCATCTACATATCTGTACCAATAAAGACAATAGTTGCTTATAGGATTGAGGTGTATTTTTGATTCCAGATCGCCCATGAGTATTTCAGCTAAAATTGAACTGAGTGGATTTCCCATTTTTAAACCATTGTCAGAAATATAGACAGTTCCGTTAAATTGAAAGTAGTTTTGTTCAAGACGTATTTCCAGGCAATTAAGTATATCATTCATTTTGATGGGATTGGTATTATTTTTAATTAATAGTTTTTTTACAATTTGTACTGTTTCAATTGGAGGTATACTAGGGAATAAATTTTGTACATCAAAAGAAATTAATTTACAATTTTTGTGTAATTGGATGGATTATATATTGTCTATAAGTTAGGTGCTATTTTAAATGGCGTATTTAGCTAAAATGTTTGTTTCGGTTTGAATAATAGAAATTAAAACTCTAGATAATTTTATGCTTGGTGATGTGACGAATGAAACTACTGGTCTAATTGAATTATTTTCTTTATGAAGTTTTATTAATGAATAAAATTTTGGGATTTGTGGGTTCATTAAAGTGAGCAAATGTTTTTTTGGGAAGTTATTGAAAAGGCTAACAGATTGGTCTGTTATATTTTTTATTTGTTTTTGAAAATGTTCAGTGGGGTCTTTAGTAACGGTTTTATATTTATCTGGGGTTAAAAAAGCAATAGTTTTGTTGAAATATTCATGTTTTGGAATAGCAACGATACTGTTTCCTTTATCGGCTCGAGTGAATATTACATTATTGGTGTTTCTTTTTTCGATGATTGGTGTTTCTTTTTTTGATCATCGAAAAAAGAAACACCAATAATTTAATATTCACTCGAGCCGATAAAGGAAACAGTATCGTTGCTATTCCAAAACATGAATATTAAATTATTGGTGTTTCTTTTTTCGATGATCGAAAAACGAAACACCAATCATCGAAAAAAGAAACACCAATAATTTAATATACACTCGAGCCGATAAAGGAAACAGTATCGTTGCTATTTCAAAACATGAATATTTCAACAAAACTATTGCTTTTTTAAGCCCAGATAAATATAATGAATGATATACTTAATTGCCTGGAAATATATCTTGAACAAAACTACTTTCAATTAAACGGAACCGTCTATATTTCTGATAATGGTTTAATAATGGGAAATCCACTCAGTTCAATTTCAGCTGAAATATTCATGGACGATCTGGAATCAAAAATACACCTGAATCCTATAAGCAAATATTTTCTTTATTGGTACAGATATGTAGATGATATATTTTGTTGTTTCAAAGGCACCGACCGACAACTACATATCTTCACGAATTTCATTAATAAACTCCACCCAAAAATCAAATTCACAATCGAAGAAGAAAAGAATCAAAGTATTAATTTTCTTGACGACAAGATTAAATAATTTACATGATTTTAGTATTTTTCACAAACCAACACATACAGACATCACAATACATAAAACGTCAAACCACCCCACCAACCAAAAGATGTCAGCATATAATAGTTTTATTCATAGATTATTGAATGTCCCTTTAAATTCAGAAAACTTTATGAAAGAATTAAATATTATTAAACAAATAGCGTCAAACAACGGTTACAATCCCTTTCTTATAGACAAAATGGTATCCAATAAACAAAAGAAAATGGCATTGAATCTCGTGTACCCAATCATAAAAGAGGACAATACACAGAAATATTTTTCGTTATCTTATGTCAATGGAATATCTGAAAATATTGCTAAATATTTCAAAAGTTGTTTCAATTATAACGCGGCTTTTAAGACAATTAATAACCTTAGTACCTACATAAAAAACAATAAAGATCGTACAAATAAAGAAAATACATCCGGAGTCTACAAGTTGACTTGCAAAGATTGCCCTTTAGTATACATTGGCCAGACTGGTAGATGATTCAAGAAACGTATCCAAGAACACCAAAGGGGTTATACATTCTGTCAAGAAAGTACCAGGAATTATCAGGGTCAGACGGTAAACAAGGAGTATTACCTAGGCGTTATGAAACGTTTACGTGAGCGTATCCGTAAGAAGCGGCCAAATTTGTGGGCGAACAACTCATGGATTTTGCATGACGATAACGCGCCTTCTCACCGAGCTACGATTGTGACTGACTTTCTCGCCAAAAACTCAACAAACGTGCTTCAGCAACCACCGTATTCGCCGGATTTGGCTCCCTGCGACTTTTTCCTCTTCCCAAAACTAAAATTGCCCCTTCGTGGTACTCGTTTTGAGTCGATTGAAGCCATAAAACAAAATTCGGCGCGAGAGCTAAAGTCCATCCCGGAAAGCGTCTATAAAAAATGTTTCGATAATTGGAAGTGCCGTTGGCATAGATGTATTGGAGCAAATGGAGCCTATTTTGAAGGCGACCCAATAAATTTTGACGATTAAATGTAAAAATGTTGTTTCAATTGAAAATTCCCGGTACTTTCTTGACAGAGTAGTATATCTAATTCTGTACATTCGACATATGCTAATCATCTTAAGGAATTCAGGCATAATTTCAACAATAATTATGAAATTATCCACGTTGAAAGCAAAAGTTCTAGATTAACACTTTTAGAATTTCTTGAAATCAACAGGTATAATGCCCGTAAAATCCTTTTGAACGAACAAACAGATGTCGATCATTCTCCATTACTGAATATTTTTCCTTAATGGCATTTTTAGCGTTAAACTCCAATAAACACCTAGAGTTTTTATGACTTGTGCTTCCATTATTTGGTCACGTACCTAAAAATGTATTTAAACTCGGTTACACTGAATACCATCAGACAGTACAATGTAATACCTGAAGAAGCCACATCGTGGTGAAACAATTGTTGTAGTAGTACAAACATTTCTGTGTAAATAAAATACTGTCTCATATACATTTTTTTAATTAAAATGAGTTTCCACCAAGTAAAGACCGAATCTATCAAATATTTACAAAATAATAGATTTATAGTGCTTCTCATGTAGTCTGACGATACTTGTCTTACTAGGGACGGTATAAACAACAATTATATCGAACCCATGTGGGCATTACAAAATCCACATGCTATTATACCAAGACAATTTCAAGAGCATTGAGGGTCATGATTTGTATCGTCAAGAAAATATATTTTTACAAAGGCGTGTATCTTCATGCATGTTCATAGAAAAAAAGTTTCAGATCATCTATCATCTGCCAGAGTATGTTGTAGAGTTGATAGACCATCCTGTATATCCAAATTGATATCAATATTCCAGGATATTATATTCTAAATTTGATTCAATGGTTTATATTTACTTCTCTCAGTTTTAGGGTGCTTTGGTCCTCAGGAAATTTCTCATAAACATTAACATCGTTATGGAAAATCTAATTTCTGGATTTAAGTTGGATTTGAATTTTATTTTTCGAAACATTGGAAAAACTAAATTTATAATGAGAATATTTGCGGAACTTCTCAACGTATTTTACTTATTCGGCAACTAAATCTTTCAATTTTAAACTCACGTAAATTTCATATCTTCCATTTCTTTCTTTAGAAAAATATCGTTTTTCTGAATTAACTACTGGATGCACAGTATGTTATTTAAATATACCCATTGTCATTCAGAAACATTTTGTGCACCATATTCGTTCAAACAAATTAGATGAAAATGATAGCGAGCTAATAAGACCGCACAAAAATGAACAAAATATTCATTATTATTCATTGTTGGTGCTAAACATATAACTGATCTAGAAAAGAAGCAGTGAACTCTCAATTACATAACCTTATCATTGAAATTTCTGAAGGTTGAGAGCACTAACATCTCGAAAATTCATATTCGTTCAGTGAAGCCCGAGGAAGTAAAAGAGAAACATAATCAGGTATTTTAAAGATTGAAGGTCATCACATTCTATGATGGTTCAAATAGTGAAGAAAGAATATACTAGTGGTTCCACTATATGGTACATATTTCGACATAGTTATATTTAATTTCAGATACTGCGCTTTCGTCACCGAATGTATTTTTAAAAATTGGTAACGGAAACAATCCAATGAAATGATTATATTCAGTAATGAGCTAAATATTTTTTATCAAGTGGGAGGCTAAGCATTATTGTTTCTTGCAATAAAAGAATATCTGACGTTCAAAGTATCAATTTTCAAAATTGTATTGATATCCTATAGTTAGTGAAAATGAACTTATGATGTGATCAATTTTAAATAGTTGAGGTATCATTTTTAAATATTAAAAAACTGTGTTTTAACAGTTTAACAGTAACTAAAGAACCAAAATATTAAGCTTATATTCCGTTTGAATGTACGGTAATATTGGAGATCAAACAATATACTATTATATCGAAAAATAGTATGAAATAGTATCAGTATAACCATAAGGTAGAATTATTTAAATGAATCAAAAATCATTCCTCATTCAGTAATGATTTTAAAAATTAATGTTTCACGAGATATGAAAGTGTTTCATAGAATATTGGCAGATGTCTTTCATTTAATTAGAATGTAATAAAATTTTAGAGTCGACGTTTAATTCTGCTTTTCTATTTAATTATTTTAATTTTTAATTTTAATTATATTAATTTAATTTTTCAATTCGCCAAAATATATATTCCGATTTACTCTAATTCATCAACATTATTTAAAAAATCAAAATTTATCGCAATGTATCGCAAAAAAGGTGTCGTTCTTATATTAATTGAAACTTTTTTTTGTTTTAATTTTAAGGAATTCGAAAATTTCTACCTGTACTATCAATATACAGGGTCCTACAATATGGCGTAGCTGCCGAACTAGACATCGCAGAAATTTCGTTCGAAAACAAGCTCCGTGTACTTTCATTTCTGCATATCAGGAAATTGTTTTAAAACATACGAGGTCTTCCCAAAAATTCCACTAATGGGTGTTTTTTCGAATGGATCTCCCCGTATATTTTCAATGGCTTTCAATATCTCTATCATGACCAAAATATTAGAGATATTTTTTCAAAGGTACAGATCTTCATGGCAGAAAACTGCAAAAAGTTGAAGGAGTAGTAATTCGTTAAAAATCCTCTATTTACCAGATTACCAGATTACCAGAAGCAATCATAACACGAATTTGATCAGAAATTTATTAAATGAAAGTTGTGCCTAGTCCAATATAACAGGTAGACGGTCATATACGTCTGTTATTAATGGCCAGATATGAAGAACTTGAAGTTGTAATTTCTCGATTTGTTGAAATATAACATTCCGTATTTTTTGCACAAGAATGTAGAGAATTGAATGCTTCAAATTTTCTCAGAAGAAATCTTAGTGTTTCCACTCCTTCGTTTAGCAGACACGAAAAATGACATCACAAGTAAAAAATTTTTTTAATAATGAAATAATAACTGACAGATATTAAAAATTATTGAAACAATGAAACCTGTGGTATAAATTTTTCAGGTAATATTCGATACAGCATTACTCGAACAACGAATGATTTCTCGAAATTTCTGCTACTTATTCTATGAAATTATGTTGAAATATCTCTCAAACTGTAGAGAAAACTATTTGAAGCCAAACTATAATTTTCATTTAGCTAACTACGAAACCTTAGAATATTTTCAGAATCATTATCAATGGGCGTCAACATAAAAATGATGATGGTTTTCCGAACAAGCACCACGTACTGATCACATATGTGTTCAACCAATACATCAATTCCGCAGTTATGATTAAAGTGACCTACCTGCCTGTTGGCATATGGCTCCCATGGTCGCGTAATTGGGATACGCCTAATCAGCACTTGAAACTAGACAGAAGTCGTCTTTTGCTTCCAACTGAAGACTGGTAGCTTCGAAGCACTATCCTACTTCTACTGGCAATAAATTGGTAGTGCCCTAGTTGTTTGGGATGCAACTCACACAAAGAAGGGGCTTCTTGCCTCCACCGTCCAGTCGACCACTCCAGGCACAGACTCGCCGTAGACACCCCAGTCGATCCGTGTTCAAGCCCAACCTAATGCCCTAAACGTCCAGGCCAGTTCCGGTTATCTTGGCGCAAAAACGACGACTTCGCAGGGCAGATTACTCTTCTAGCCTAGCATGCATGCGTTCAACCATTGGCCTCACGAGTCCAACACCAAATTGAGTGGCCAGAAGTACGAATACCCTTGCGGGCCGATCCACCCTCCCGTGGTAGCCTTTCCAAAGATGCCATTGAAGGCTAACGGTCGCCAAAGAGAGTTCAACTCGATGCCAGAATCCACGAACTCGAGGAAACTAACACGTCATAGTATCCCTGCCTTAATGCATATCTAATTCTGACGTATTGGCCCTTATGGACAGAGTACCTGCAATCGGGTAGAACCACGCCAGTTCTATGGGTGAGCGCTCTTATGTTGTAACACCCACCCCAAAACGAATACATCAGTGTTTTATCGGCATTCCGATTTTTGTAAACACAAATTTTAGTATGGTGCATTCGTAATAAATATCTGCCGATTCAATCAATTCATTTCAAGTTCTGGTTCTTTACAGCTCAAAATTACTTTTTAATAATATAAATGAGAATTAATTTGGATAACCACATAAATGTATTGGTGAGGAAACTCTTCATCCAATCGCAGAGACTGCCGAGTAAACCATACGAAGATGGCTTATTCAGAAGAGCTTTATGCCAGAGACGATCGAATGCCTTGGAGATATCCAGATCAACTGAACTAGGTTCTCCATAGCCCTCAATAGCACTTGTCCACACTTGCGACAGATAGTTAAGGAGACACCTGTTGATCGGTGTTTGCGAAAATCATTGTCTGTCATTGATCAGACCTTTCGTCATCATTTCGAGTTAATAGCTGCTTCCACCACTTTTGTTACAATGGATCGCTGTTGGGCATCAGTTTGATGGAGAACACTTCCTTTTCTTTTTTGGTATAGGCTGCATCCCTCCATTATTTCGAAGTCTGATCCGAAGATCTGAGTTTCGTTTGACTTAGTATTCAAAGTGATTGACTGCTTGAGGATAATTAGAGGAATCTACTGAAAATAATATTAACTAAAGTGTACTCTAACATTAAAATCAACGATAATATTTATTCTGACGTATCTGAAAGTTTATTTTAATAATTCCAATAGTTGATTGCATGCTTTCACCTTTTTATATTGAGTACTGAGTAGTAGTAAGCTGTTTAATTGAAGTGTATACCAGATAGTTGCATTTGACATCAAGAACTGCTCGTCCATTCAAGATTTATATTTTGGTTTTCTTTCTATTACATAAGTTATTACACATTTTGTAAATTTCTGTCAATTTGAATATATCGGTAACATCGGCAGAAGCAGCCCCTGGATGAATTCTTGATTTTTTTTTTATATATATTTTCCTAAGATTTTGAACACTGTTTAATAATTTGAACTATCAAGATTTCACCCAGTATTCAATTTCTGCTTAACTTTAGACTGAGCCGATATAACTGTAACCATGTAGATAAGCGTTCTATAAGTTTGAACATGTTTTTTGGTTGATTTTCTGCCAGAGTAGTAAGCAATTATGACAAAGGATAGGCAGGCACAAGACTCTACGTGGCGCCTTTACAGCTACATTTTTTCCCACTTCCGTGTTCACTGACTATAGTCAAAATCTAGACGTTGTTAACACGAATGTTTCGAGTATCGTCATTGTGTCGCCGAAACTCAAGCAGTGGCGGCTCGTTACAGTATAAGATGGTGAGGCACATCAGAAAAAACATTATTATTGTTATATATATATATATATATATACTTTTTTTTTTTTTTTTTGAATAATCACCATTATGGGAGTTTCCTCTAGAAGGTCCGGGTCTTAACGACCAAGGACCTTCTAGGCAGCTGTAAGGAACATTCTAACAATTCTTGTTGTCCAGAGGATCACCTCCTTCTGAGCTTTACTTATCAACTCCTGATCCAGTTCAAGGAGTTCCGTATTTTCTGCCAGGTGGCTCTCAACCAATCCATTCGTGGAGATTATCAGGGGCAGAATCTTTACCGTTCTTAGCTGGTGTATCTCTTTTATTTCAAAAGCCAGGTCGTGGTACTTTGTTAGTTTCTCCGTGTACGCTCTACTTATGTTATCATCTGCCGGGACGGTTATATCAATGATTGTTGCTTTGCGGTTTCCTTTATCAAAGATCACGATGTCGGGCCTGTTGTGCGGCACCGATCTATCCGTTATTATCGGGTTGTCCCAGTAGAGTTTGAACTGACTGTTTTCAAGTATCGGCTTGGGTAAGTATTCGTGTACCCTTCGAGAGGTAAGTATAAGTCCTACTTTCATGGCAATGGCTTGGTGAAAGATTTTTGCCATAGCATTATGCCGCTGGGTGTACTCCCTGGGTGCAAGAATGGGGCATGAGGATGTCACATGTTGTATAGACTCCAAGGCTTGGCAGCATTTCCGGCATCTGTCAGTCGGTATGTTCTTTTTGGCTATATGTTTCAGGTACGCTCTTGTTGGCACCACCTGATCTTGGATTGCAATGAGACGTCCCTCGGTTTCTGGGAATAAATAACCGGATTTAAGGTAAGTTAGTGACTGCTCTCTATTAACTCTATTTTCTTTCAGTGCCTCCGGATACCTGCCATGTAAGGGTTTGCCGTGCCATTCCTCCAGTAGTTGTTCAGATGATGGCGTCTGTGGTGGGTTATTTCTGCTTGCCAGATTTAAAGCCGTGATGTTGCGGTCTTCCTGGCATATTGATTGAAAGAACGGTAAGTTTTTTGAGTGGAAATATTCTCTGAGTTCAGTTACCTCTTTATTGTGGGCCTTTTCAACATTTCGCAAACCCCTTCCTCCTTGGTGCCTAGGCATGTAAAGTCTGATCACCGATGCATGGGGATGGTGGATGCCGTATTTAGACATTAGGACTCGCACATGTGTGTCAATCGCCTTCAACTCTGTGCTTGACCACCTGATCACGCCGAAAGAGTAGGCTATACTTGGAATTGCCCATGTATTGATTGCCGTAAACATTGCCTTGGAGTTCAGTTTACTGCGGAGGGTTTTTTTTATTCTAGCAAAAAATTTATTTTTGAAATCTTCTTTCTGTTTTGATGTTCTTATCTCCAATGCTTGTTGTATACCCAGGTACTTATATGATTCTTCTGGGCTTAGTTCTTGTATAGTCACCTCATCTTGAATAAGCATTTCTCCCCCTTGTGTCAACTTTCCTCTCTTGACGTGTAATGAGGCACATTTGTCCAGCCCCATCTCCATTCTGATGGTTTGTGTGAAAGATGTCACTATCCCAAGAAGGCTCCTCAGTTGCTCCTCATTCGCGGCATATAGCTTGAGGTCATCTATATACAGTTGATGAGTAATTTTGATGTTTGACCTGTCGTCCACAAGGTATCCGTATCGGTTGTTGTTGAGCAGCCTACTGAGGAGGTTTAAAGCTAGACAAAACCAGAGGGTGCTGAGTTTATCCCCTTGGAAGATGCCAGTTAAGATTCTTATCTCTGGTGTTATTATTTTGCCGAATGTTAAGTTCGTCCTCCAGGTTGTCATCAGATGTTCTAGTAAGCCTATAATGTTTCCAGATACACCGTAGAGTTTCAGAACTTTAAGAAGCCAGGAGTGCGGGACCGAGTCGAAAGCCTTTTTGTAGTCGACCCATGCGACCGAGATATTCCTTAACTTCTTCCTTGCCTGTTTGGTTATAAGATGATCGATGGTTAACAACTCCTTGCAGCCCTGGGCACCTCTTCTGCAGCCATTCTGCTCTCGTGCAAGGATCTTGTACTTGCTTACATGCTTCCACAGATGTTTGGTGATTATTCCTGTGAGTATCTTATAGACAGTAGGAAGACATGTAATGGGTCGATAAGCCTTGGGGTCAGGACTGGTGTTTCCTTTTGGAAGCATATGGGTGACCCCCAAAGTGAAAAACTCTGGTATGATGGAGGGTTCCGCCAACGCTCTCTGAAAAAATTTGGCCAATTTATGGTGAGTGGCCTTGAAGTTTTTCCACCAGTAATTATGGAGTTTGTCAGATCCTGGAGCAGCCCAGTTATTTGAGTTCTTAAGGACAGATGATATGTCTTCCTCCATAATTTCGAGATCTTCCATGGTGTAGTTTCCTGCCTCCTTCTCAGCGTCTTTTATCCAGAAAGCCTCATCATCATGAGTCTCCCTTCGCTCCCAAATTCCCTTCCAGACTTCAAACATTTCTCTCTCATCTGGGTTCACTCCTTCCGTGTTGTTTGCGTTCTCAAGCTTGCGGAAGAACTCTTTAGGATTTTTGTAGTACAGCTGGTTGTTCCTATACCTCTTTACTCTTTCGTTGTACCTTTGTATGCGGTTTCCTAACGCTTTCACCTTCTGTTTCAGCTTGTCGAGGACCACCATCATCTGCTCTGCGAGAAGTTGGTTCGAGCCATTTGTTCTAATACGTGCTTCTGATGCGATCTGCCGTACTCCCTTCATGATCCTGTTGGACGGTATTTCTGTATTGAGGTAAGTATGTAAGGTGCCAATTCTTTTTCTTATAATCCTAATTTTCTTTTCCAGCCTCATTTTCCATGGTGGTATCATTTCTTGACGGCGAGTTGGTTGGGCCCCGCTTATGCTTATTTTGAGATCTTCGCATACTGTGATTGCTCCAGCGTATACGCAGTCGACCACCTCTCTCAGTGTGGCGGTTACATCGATGTATCTCTCCATTATCCTGTTGATTTTTTGGACACACTCTAGCATTTCTTTGGATTGCTTCATTCTTGGGATGTTTGCCCTTTTACTCGGAGAAAGTCCTGAGTATTTCTGGAGGTTTCGGTAATAATTACGTTCTAGCCTGGATGGTTGTACGCTCATTCGGATATGTGATCTGGTTTCCATTCGTGTTTCTTCATCAGGCTCTGCATTTATAGGGGCACCACGCGGGATATAACTTTGAGCAATGGTGTCAAGTTCAGTGGTGGAGAACTTTTCCCTTTCAAGAAGCCACCTGACTCTATTTGCCAGAAGGTTGGCGTACGATGGTCTCTGCGGGTTGGTGTCATTCCATAATTCTGTAAGTAGCTCTCTGTATGTCTTTCCTGTTCTTGGTTGCATTTCCTTCGCTATAAAATGAACGCGCATTATAAGGATGTTGTCCTCCTCCGTCCATCGCGTTCTCGCATCTCGCCTATTTGAAACTCCCGTGGGACGAGATCCTCTCTCGTCCAAACTTGAGCTTCCTTCCATATTCCGTGAAACGAGATCCTGGCTTACGGTGCCATCTCGGGGGTCTGCGCCGCTTGCACCACAGCTGACCCCATCGGGCTCTGCCTCCAGACGGTTCCGAAGAGGACCAGCCCGCTGTCCCCTACCGCCCTGATTCTGGCTTCTAGTGATAGGAGCGATATATTCTGCAGAGCCTCAGGATGCTGACCTGAGGCTCTGGATGACTCGGGTATGCGGGGTCGTCACGCCCCGATAGCTAATGCTACCCTGCATATATATATATATATATATATATATATATATATATATATATATATATATAAATATTTAGGATATTTATGGACAAAGTTTATCAAGTGAACTCTACTTGCATAATGATAATTAAAAAGAATTTTGTTACTAATAATGTGAATATTGAATCCAAAAACAAATCCTCATCATATTATGGCTTTATTGACAAATTTGTTCTTATCTTCAGTTTAAAAAAATCCCTTGGTATTAATCCATCAATAGATGATTTTTGAGTTTTTTTCGACATGTTGCATTACTCTAAATATGAAGATCGTTATAAGAGAGATGTCCAGCAAGAACCAACGAGGAAGTGTAGAGCATTCTTGCAAGGTAAAGGATGTGTATGATGTAAATAAAGGAAAACAGGCTAGATGAAGATCGGAGATTTTAAAATAATAATATACTATTAACGAAATGAACTCTAAAATAAAGAAATAAACTCTAAACTAATAAAATAAACTATAAATCAACAAAATAAAAAAACGACCTCAGAATATAGGATACAGTCGACTCGTTAATTCGAAACTCGAGGGACTCTTGAAATATTACGAATTATCGAGTGTTTGAAATATCAAATGGTTTGAAATTTGTGAGAGAAAATGAATAAAACTTCGAATTATTAAGTGTTGGTTAATTTGTATTTATTAATATAAAAATGACAAGAATTAAGAGGTACATTCGTGTACATACATGTATTCGTAATGTGAATTAATTAATCTTTCGAAAGAACTTTGTTATAGTGGTTTGCTTTAAAGCACAATTCTGCTGCTCACACTGCTCAATAACATTTTTTAAGAGAAAAAGTGCCTGAAATGTTTTTTCATCACTTTCGTTTTGTAGTCAGAAGCTTTGTAAGGTATCAAATGAGGATCTTGCTTCCTTAACTGACACCTCTGCCAAAGGTTCCGATGTATCGTCCTCATCTTCATCGTTACTTTGCGTATCTGTCGCAGATAAAATTTCGCCATCGGTTAGTGAACCTGAGACAGCAACATTTTCATCCCCTTGAACAAAATCAGAAAAACTCACACCGCTGATGTCAACTAATGGTTCTATTGCTGGTTCTTCATCATCTATAAGTATTGGAAGATTTTCTTGATTTTCTTTTAAGAAACCGGATTTTTTGTAGCAGTTGAGAATCGTTAGGGGTGTTACAGCTCTCCATGCTTTTTCAATTAGTAAAATAGCTGTCAGAACCGTGATATTTGCAGTTAGCTGTTTGTCGAGAGACAAACATCACTATTCTTCTCACCTTCTTCTACTTTTTCGATTAACTTTTTCTTTTCAGCAATCGTCAAACATCTATACTTTCTAGGGCTCATAACCAACACTAACTTTTAATCTGCATACCAACGAAAGAGTAACCGTAACTGAATAACTAAACAAACCAATTAGTAAGAAGTGTGTGCGTCAAATAGTCAAACTAATCATAATAAAAACAAAGGCTCGTGTATCTTGATTCAAGTTTGAACTTGTCGCATACAAGTTTGAACTTGTCGCAAAATGTACTTACAATCTTTCCGCCTCTTCTCTCTGCAACTTTGAATTGTCGAGTGTTGGACGCTGATGAGTTCGAATTAACGCGTCGTTTTGTTAAATAGCAATGATTTTTTCGTTCGAATTACCAAGTGTATGAAAATGTATTGATTTAGTTCGAAATATAAAGAGATTTAGTAGGGAACTCGTGATAACTTTGAATTATAGAGAGGTTCGAATTATCGCAGGTTTGAATTAACGAGAGTCGACTGTATATTCTGAAAGTTGCATTCAATACCTTATCTACTCTGTACATATTTCATTTAATAAAATCATTTGAAAAAATTCAGTTCATTTTGTACAACTTTTCTGAATAACATTTTTTTGTATCTCCATTTGTAACAAAGTTAACAAAGGGGGGTCAAATAATAATGAAAAACCCGGTTCATGTTTCTTCAAAATTTTATGACGATCGTATGAATAGAACATTTTAAACAAAGTCAAAAATTTTGTGAGTGGAGAACTCTTGAGTGCTACAGAAACCATAGCAACAGTCTCACGATATAGATTGAATTTAGCACTCACAAATTAAATAACGACAAGAAAGCTACAAGCACAAAATTTTATGATCATAGTATAATTGGAAGACGAAGAAATATTAGTTAGTAAGGATCGTGGGTCGAATAAACTTGCCCCCAATAACTCCTGGCTTCCCGTTAGTGCTTTTCATCTTTTTTTCTAGGGAATTCACTCGTATAAAATTGACTTTTCGGTTTTTTTGCAGACTTTGTATGTATATTGTAATTTTTAATATAGGTACACCCTTTCCATATAGTTTTCTTCAAATAAATCAAATCATTTTCACTAATTGAGTTGCATTATCTTTTTTGTGATATACTCGTAATAAATCAATAGATAGTTGAATAACATATATATTTCTAGGTATAAATAATTTACTAATTACAATAAATACTATATTCCTTACTCGTCTCTTCGATTTCAACGTAGATTAAACGTCATTTTATTTTCGAGGTACCTCATCATAATTGGCGATTTTCTTGTGTTTGAGCCATAAATTTCCGTGCGATGTTAGTGTGATACTTTTTGGATCCAGTTTAAGAGGAATTGGGGTGTTTTCGCTCGGCAAGAATTCGAAATTCTTCAACAGAGTAATAAGTCCCATTTTTGTTTGTAATTTTCCGAAGCGTAAACCTGGAAAAAGGATTTTATTATTCGTGATGTCTACTTAAATTTTATTCCTTATTGAAAAAGGATTCATTTAGATTTCAATCTGTATGCTATATCTCACAAATGATACACTGACTGAATATATATACCTAATATATTTCGCCAATTGGCTCCATCCTCGTGTTTATACGATACATAGAATATACCAGTAACCATGCTATTCTGCCAATATTCATATAAGCCTGAGAATACTTGAATGTCATTATCATTCTGATCATTGATGGTTTCATAAATGAGTCTCCGACAGAATCTCATTTGATATTGAAATGACATTTGACTTCAATTATTTGCAATTTATATGTATCTATACAGGGTGCTTCACTTTTTTATAGAATAACTTCAACATTAGATAGAATATTCAATTTCAAATGTTGTCTCATAAATACAGTCCACAAACGCTTCATATCAGAGTGATTGTGTGCTCAATTTTTGAATGTTTTTCCTTTTTCCTTTAATATCCCACATAATATTGGAGATATTCAGGTAGGATTTAGATATTGGGATGTCTCTTATGTTTTGAGTTGAATGATAATCAGAAATTTTGTGATAATATATAGGATGATACTTTTATCAAGGTTACTCTTCCTTTTAAACACCAAAACTTTTCGTCGTACGCTACCAACCATTTTATGATTTCACTTTTAATTTTTTTTTGGAAACTATATTGTCGTTTGTTGCACGTTTTTCGTACTCGCGACCATTAATGAGAATATATTGGAAAAAATTCGGTATGTGTCCGAATTATTCACGAAATTTTGGAATACAAAATTATCTATGATTGTTTCGGTCTTTACTTGACGGAAATTCATCTTGAAAATATGAATAAAAACAATATTCTAATTTCCGCTAATATTTTATTAACACTACGATCGTTACGTCATACCATGACTTCTTCAGGTGAGTATTACAAGATACTGAGTATACCATGAACAAGAAATTCATTTTATAGTACATGGACATAACAAAAAATAGAGGGGGTGAAGAGAGTTTTCTCTTTTTGGTCCCAAGTATTTCATACATTTCGTTGACATACTTGAAACAGAAAAGGTAGCTAGATATTTAAAGAAGAATCACAATTTTAGAATTTCTTATAAAACGAATAACTCCCTAGGAAAACTAATAAAAAATAATAAAGATAAAACATCTAAGAACAAGAAATCAGGTGTTTATAAGTTAACTTGCGGTACTTGCCATTTTGTATATGTTGGTCAGACAGGAAGATTGTTCCAGACAAGACTTAGGGAACATGAAAAATGTTACTGTAACAAAAAGGGAAATTCAACCTACGCAGAGCAACTTCTAGACACAGGACATAGTTTTAATAGTAACTTTGAAATTGTACACTCAGAAAACAAAAGTTTCAGATTAAACTTGTTAGAAACTTTAGAAATTAATAGATATCATAAAAGAAAAATATTATTGAATAATCAAACAGAATTAAGTAACTACCCTTTGTTGAATCTTTTTTTAATCATTTTTCAGATTCCCAAAAGAATTGTAAAACTCTCTTCACCCCCTCTATTTTTTGTTATGTCCATGTACTATAAAATGAATTTCTTGTTCATGGTATACTCAGTATCTTGTAATAGTCACCTGAAGAAGTCATGGTATGACGTAACGAGCGTAGTGTTCATAAAATATTAGCGGAAATTAGAATATTGTTTTTATTCATATTTACAAAATTATCATATCATTAACATATCTCAAGCAAACTTAGTTCTAAAATCTCAGTGAAAAATTTATGTGAATGTTCTAAATGTGAACTATTCTGTCGTATATCGGTTTAGAGGTAATTTCCTGATGATGTGAGAAATCTCATTATCTCATTTACTAATGAGGGTATAAATATAAAATTTCACTAATTCATTATTATTAGTTTTCTAGGTATCCTCAGTGAAAGACGACCAGATTGATTGACGTCACAATGATGACGAAAATTGAGCATCGCTCCGTTATAAAATTCCTCACTTAGTAGAAAAAAGTCAAAAAATCATTTATGAAGAGATATTTGCTGTTCACCAAGACTGTACCTGTCGTTATCCACCGTTTAAAAGTGATCCAGTGAATTCAAAAAAGGCAGGGAAAGCATTGAAGACAACCCTAGCTCAGGCGGGCCCGTTAGCGGCATCGCTGAAGAAAATGTGGAAAAAGTGGAAATCTAGATGCCAGAATAAAAATCAAGATGTTAGAGATGACAAAGCTATCCATGGGTATCATACATGCTATTCTTCATGATCATTGTAACCTCTCAAAGGTCAATGCAAAATGCTCACCTCACCCCAGGAACAAGTGCGAGTCGAGTGCTGTAAAGAGTTTTTAGAGTTCTGCGGAGAAGACCGATCGACTATTTTCAACCGGTTGGTTACTGAAGATGAGACATGGGTTCGTCATCATGACCCTGAGAGTAAACAAGGGTCCGTGAGGTGGATTGAAAAAAGTGCACAGCCTCCAAAGAGGTTCAAACTCACCCCATCCCCTGGAAAAATTATGGTCTTTTGGGATTCTAAAGCAACCTTATAGATAAAATACACTTAAAAGGGCGAAGGCATCACAGCAGCATCATAAGCAACAACGTTGCATAATTTGAGAGAAGCAATTCAAGAAAAAAGGTGGGGGCAACTCACAGCGGAAGTGTTGCTGCTTCACAAAAACGCGCCGCTTCACAATGCCCGCGTGGCAAAGACTGCTGTGCAGGAATGTGGCTTTGAAATAATCACTCATCCTCCGTACATCCAGACTTAGTCCCCATGGACTACAAGCTATTCCCAAATGTGAGAAAATATCTCCGTGGAAAGCGATTTTCCGAGGATGAAGAACTGGCGGTAGCAGTTAATACCTATTTCAAGGAGAAGCCGGAAGAATATTTTTGACAAGGCTTAGAGAAGCTTCTTTCTTCATCTTACAAATGTATTTGAAGTTCCGCCCCCCCCTCAGGCATTCTATCTTGACGTGATAGGGGCGGTCATCATGACTAGGACCCTAGTTTCGTCCCGGCGAAATGGAGGGTCTTGGTGTATAACGTAATGCCATTTCGCGCCAGTCACTGGACCTGTATGGTAGAAGATCTCCGAATGGGGACCTAGTTTTGCCGCTCAGGTGAAATGGAGGGTTGAGCCGGTTGATTGACTCAGTGACAAGGGAGTCTGTCGCAGCACAGGGCTTCTCCTTTAAAACTGGCGTACTCTACCCTATCGCAGTATGAATCTCCGGATTCTGTATAATGGCCGAGTGCGTTATGTTGCATACTGCGTTACCTCGGGGGGGTGGTTTGCCCACAGGTGTTACTTGTACTACCTGGCCACCCCATTGGTGTTGGACTCGAGGGGCAGTGGTTGAAAGTCCGCATGCTGGACTAGGGGTTATTTCATTTATCTGTTCGCAGACCCCCATGTTCGGGATATTCTCATGAAACGACTCGGGGTTTAGCGGGACTTGACGGTTAGACCGGCCTGTCCTGGCCCCTGGATCTATGCGTAAGAATTTAGGGTTTGTGGATCTCGACGAAATGGCTCCGCCATTAGTGCTTGACGCCAGGATCAATCAAATGACCTCACATGGGTTCGCCGCTAGACGGTGCTCGTACCAGGATCAATTGTAGTCGTCAATCTGGAGTTTGTCTTAGTTCATGGGACTGCGTTCGGGTGGATGGAGAAGAATTCCCTCAGGCGGGTGAGTTGCGTCTCAAACCAACTCGGGTACTGACCTGCTGAGCCAGTAGGAGTTGGATAGTGCTTCGCTGCTACCAGTCAGACGGTTCTGGCTTTCGAGTCGGGGCCTAAACTGGAAGCTGGTGGGTTCATCTCTTCGGAGGGGTTCTCGCCACGCGCGATGATATGGCGTAATCCTTATCACACTTTCTACCTCTAGGGGTGGACTGTGGAGACTACTGTGTAGTCACTTGGAAAAGAGGTATCCTCAAAAAGCCAATAACTATTCTGGTAGAATTCACGTGTATATGAAGTTCTTGGGGTTCTACATTCAAAAATATAATGTTTCCAAAACTTTCTTTGTTTTCTTTCATGCCTATACCGAGAATACATTGAACGCCCCTCATGCCAAGTTTTTTCCTTGTTTCTATAGTAACCCCAAATGAAAAATTCTGACGGGTTAGGTCATGTGTAAGCCGAGATAACGATTCCTCATACCTTATCCATCTCCATGGAAAGTTGTTTTTCAACCAGTTTCAACATTCCTGTGAAAATGTGCCAGGCAATCATGAAATTGAAACCAAGAACTTAAGTTCAATGGAACTTCGTGCCACATATGATATACTTTTCTTATTTAAACTTAAAAAATTATTCACCATTCAAGCGATATGCCATGAAACAGGACGGGGACACAAATAGCTGATTACTGTGAACGCTAATCCAAATATTCACATTAAATTCGACTTGAAAATTTTCAGGTGAATTTTCGTGTACCTATACACGCTGGTTATGGTAATTCACTATTCGGCAACGAGTAAAACACTTATCGTTTGTTCATGATGTTTATATCATATAAAATTACCCGTAATATAGATAATGAATTGAATATTTTAATCACGCTATCGATATTACGGTAGCACCCAACAAAGGAATATAGCTTCAAAATTTTTAAATTAGTTGAATGATTACTTGACCTCGAAATGAAGATTCAAACGTTTCGAAAATTACTATGAATGTCTACTTCATCATTAGTCATATTGCCAGAAATGTTTGTTTCTACAACATAAGCAAGGTTGAAGCAATTTCGTTTCTGACAGCCAAATTTTCATATTCCATTTATAATACGTAAGAGTTTGTCATAGCGTTCCTGAATCAAGGCATCATTGAAATTTTTCATTATAAATTTATATTGTCGTGTCATCTATTATTCTAGAAGCATGCTAGATTTCAAGGTATACATGGAAACACTGAAACAAATTCAGGGTTTAACCTTCTTACTTGACGAATTTTATAGTATCAAGGTTTATACTTGTGAATATATTGATCTTCTTATTAATATTTTTGAATGATAATTAGTATTGCGATCTTTAGAACAAAGTAATATGATCAATAATAGGTGTTTATGAATAATATCGATTCAATAATGAAAGTGTTAAGAGTTCTAGTCCGCATTGCTCTAATATGAAAATATATGTGAATTATAATTAACTTCACTTTAAATTGTTTCTTAATTGATGCAAGGGGTAACCCCTCAGCAAAAATGTATGTGGATGTTTCATATTATATAATTCCTTCCCTTTGAAATTGGAGGAATCATTTTTATTGAATATCTCCCATATGGTTTAATTCATAAAAAAAAAATTAGAAAGTCAACTTACAGTAATTACATATCACTCTTTGGCAGTTATTTCATAATTCTGAAATTTTATCACGATCAGATGGAAAAATCAACCACAACAATATTTTGTAGCAGAACTTATTGTTTTAACATTTCCCAGATTCAAAAATTCAGTCAAGGAGATAAATTCATTGAGAAACTTTTTTTAGTTCTGATTTTCTCTCCTAAATTCTTAGTTAGGTTACAAAAAATTTTCAGATTCTTTCCACATAAATTCATTGGCGTTATAAATGCTGATAAAATTGAATAGGCAGTGGCAAAATATTGTTATAATGACTATAAATACTTTTTATGATTTGATATTCCAGAGGTACTAATGTAATAAATTGAATAGAATAGAAAATTATAAAGATAGTGAAATGGGACATATCCATTTCATATATGGCTGCACTAAATTAAATAGATTGAAAGCTCCGATAGTGGAAGTTCTCGAAAAATGAGAACTATGAATCTGGAAAGAGCTGTTCTCAATTTAATCAAAATATCTCCAAAAATAAGTAGGAAAATTCCCAAAGTCTTAAATATAAGCAGTTTCTTGGTACTTGGAATTCATAAACAGCAACTGTTGTATCTCTATCATATTCAACGAGTTCAAGTGGTATTACCTTCGATATTCTATCTCTTTTAATTTTTCTGTTAATAGATATTCCAAATGATCACTCAAATTCCCCAATTCTTAATTTGTAAGAAATTTCTATAATAATCACGTATCGACTGAGGAAAATCCTTACCAAATTTTTGATTGTATAGGTCTCTACTTGTCGGAAATACATCTTGATGACTACAGTAAAACAACTTAATTTCCGCAGTACCATACTCACCTGACGTTGTCATGACGAAACAATTGTTGTGAAATTGAATAAATTAGAGGAAATTAAGTTGTTTTACTTTAATCGCCTTACCAAATTGTTGAATCTAGGTTTCAACAACAGTAGGATTAGATGTACATTGATACTAACTTGTCCTAGAAGAGCTGCCAAACCTTCTTGCAGTTATATCTCAACAAATTAGGAAATGGATATGTTTGGAAGGTCCCTCAAAATTAACCACGCTCGATCTCCAAACTCACTTAGAGTTTTGCATTTGGGACGCTTTTGAAATGCTGGTGTCTTCAACTCTCGTGCAAAATATCGATCATTTAGGGCATCATATCAAATGACCTTATTAGGTATACACCCAGACTCTTTCAAAAAATATGAAATTAAGAAGACATGCATTATTTCTCAGGGAAACTGCTTTCAACATTTTTTCATATGTTTTGTTGTAATTTCAACTTATTCTTATTGTTTTTTGATTAATATTTTTTCAGATATCATTTCAGGATATCCTCTAGATATTATAAAAAGTGGAACTATAAAAATATTTGTCATAAGAATTTTATTAGAGGCTAACTTACTTGATAATAATTAATGCGACTGAATTTAAGAACAGCCTACTCAATTCTTTCAACAAATTATAACGTCTCCGTGAATTTATGTGATTTCATTATCATTCTTTCTGTAACTGTTTGTTACGTTAAACTTGCTTTAAATTTTCCGTGTTTTGTTAAATTTTTAGTTATCTGAAGATGATGTGACACTCTGAAACAGCAATCCAGAACTAAAGAAATCAAACTTTAAAATGTCTACGACAATTCTAGACTCAACATTATTTATATTCAAAACACAACTGGACTTATACCTGAATTTAATAAATAGATATATCTTGATAGAGTAATTGTAAGCATCCTCATTCTTGAGTTGAAAAAATATTTTTGCTTACCTATGCATATCCGTGGACCAATTCCAAATGGCATGAATGTACAGTCTGGTCTAGAAGCTATTCTCTCTGAGGAAAATCTATCAGGATCAAATTTTTCGGGGTTAGGATAATATTCCGGATCATGATGTACGGCGTATACTGGAACTACAACTCTTGTACCCCTCTCCAGGATAATATCCGTATTAGGTATTCTGTAGGTCTTTGTACAAATTCGGTACAAACTTGATAATGGAGGATACTTTCGGAGCGTTTCTGAAATGTTTCGTGAATATTAGTCATAGACCATCATCAAGCTCAAATTACAGGGTTATAATATCATTCATGCCTTATCAATTTCCAATGACAATTCATCTCAGTTACAACCAAATTTCTATCACAAATCAAAAATAATTTATTGATTCCTTCAGATATTATAAATATATGTGACAAGTCAAAGAAAACATCATAAATACAATTCAGCAGAAGTAGGAGACATTAACTCAATGAATCAAAAAGTCTCATGAAGATTCATACATGCTATAGAAATAGTTCTTTAGTAGTAAATATTAAACTATTCGTTTAAAACTTTGATCTAAATATTTGATGAAAAGAGTTAATGTGCTGAAAGGTCTATATAAAGGTTAACTTTCAAATCTGCAGCGAGAATATTTCCAAATTTCTAATGCTTTAGGCATGATATCAAGAGAGCTAATCCAATGTTCCAAAAAGTTTATTAGTTAATAGAAGAGACTCATTAATGCACATATCAGAAACAGTCATAATGCCGCATTTCAAAGAATACTGGTTTAAAGAGAAGCAAGTGAACTACCCTCTTCTGTAGAACAAACTGCCTATTCACTTTAGATCATAATAATAATACAAATTCGATAGTTGCTCAAGCAGTTCACAAGTTTTTCACCCAAATAATGGCATAATAAAATTTGCTTATTAGTTTATAGATATTGTTGACATGGCGGCACCATCTCAAGGTGTTGTTAATGCTACCCAGAAACTCAATACATTCCTTCGATTTCATTTCTTTATCTTTATAGTCTATGATCAATTCACTTCTAGGGATATTTTTCAAGCAAAATTGGGTCTACTGTGTTTTCTTTGTGTTCACAACAAGTGCAATTGTGGCACCACAAGATAAAACTCTCTACCATGTTACTGCAAGCACTAATAATAATAATATAAAAATAGTTTATTAGCTTTTAAACGCACTGACTTATCATCAGCTAATGAATTGATGAGAGCAGCTTACAGATGATTAGGAAAATCGTTTGAAAAGAGCAAATATAGTTGAGATCTATGCTCTATCCCTGAAAAAGGCCAGAATTGATCCGATATCATTCACCAAGTAGTACATGACCTTGAAAGTACACTGCAGCAATAACGTTTCAAATCATGGTCTGCAATATCAGTGAAATACCAGCCATCGTACCTGAATCAAAGCAGAGATATCCATCCATAATTGAAGCAATATATATATATTTTTTAATATGACCAGTTTTCTAGTTCACGATGTTCTATTTTTATTGTGGGCGTGATCCAACAAATTTCTATAGAAGTCGGATTTAGCTTTTTTGAGCTGCATGTAAACACATCGAACGCCCTAAGTATATGGGTTTCATTTAACTGAAGTCTCAAACTAAAACGCAGTATTCCAGATATTTTCTCCAAGAATAATAGAAAATCATCCTCAGATGGCCGGCTATACTTACCAATTATACCTACGTTGACATCACCTATAATTCAAACATCACATACCTTCTTACCATTGGCGAGATCTCTGATTGTTTAATTCTTTGATTTCTCAAAGGAGTAGTAACCTCATGACTCGTTTCTGAATAAAAGTTTAAACTCTTGATTGTTTCGGTCTCTACTTGACGGAAATTCATCGTGAATGATTTGAAGTAAATCACTTTATTCCCGCTTATTTAAATAAGCGGAAATAAAGAGGTAATGATATAATTCTCAAGTGTTCCGGCACTACGTTACTCTTTCTCATGTGTGAAAAATTATATTCAATAAAATTACATAGATTATTTCCACAATTTATCAAGTTAACGACAATTCTTTTGCCAACACTTTGACTTCGTCAAGTTCACATCTTGACCTCAATCTTAAAATTACACATTCACTTCTTATATAGCTGGAAACTTGAAAAAAGGGGCGGGACAGCTGAATAACAATTTTCGGAAATAAAGATGAGCAAAACATATGCAATAAGAAATAAAAATGACCATCAATTCGCGGAAATACCGACGAAGAAAAATATGCGAAAAAAGGGGATATAAATGAATATAAAATATATAAGGGCCAATTATCGGAAATAACTCACTAAGTAAAAATATTCAACAATGGGAATCAACCACCAAACCAAACAGATGTCGCAAGATTGAAAATTTTACTTAGTGAGCTATTTTCGATAATGGGCCTTAATATATTTTATGGTTATTTATATCCCCTTTTTCGCATATTTTTCTCTGTCAGTATGTCTGTGAACTGATGGTTATTTTGTGTCCCCTGTTGCATGTGTTTTTATTATCTTTATTTCCGAAAATTGTTAGTTAATTGTACTGACCATTTTTACAAAGTTATTAGCTATAAATGAAATGAATGCGTAATTTTGAAAATTCAAGATGAAAACTTAACGAAATCACAGTGTTTACTAGACAATTATCGTTAACTTAATGAATTGTGGAAATGATCTATATTATTGTATTTAATTATTAATGGGATTCCATCAAATAAGGACCGATTCAATTAAAAAATAAAGTATACAGAATGCCTAATTTTAAAAGGGCTATAAAATCAATTATATTTCAGTTATCCTTGTAGCCTCATCAACCTCAGATCGGGAGACGGCATTAAATTTGCTATTTTTATTATGATCCTGTTAATCCTAGATCTTCTGTGAAGATCTCTTAAAAGCTTTTTTAACTTGTGCGGGTTAGGAGTTCAATTGCGATCTAGGTAGGCCGTGTTACCGCGATCTTGCGCCACTTTAAGTCACAGGATTAAAACCCGGACCTTCCGAGCCCGGGCTTCCGAGCCCAATGATCTTACCACTGAGCTGTTCGCACTCATTGCTACAAGATAAGAAGTTCTGTGTGCCAAAAAATATTACTGTGGTAAAGAGATGAATATCACGATTCTGAAGTGAAGAAAATTAGTCATAATTTTCCAATGGTTTTATCGATGAAAAATTATTAATTATGGAAATCTTTGATTTTCAGCAAAAAACACCTCATTTAGTGTGCTTTCGAATGACATATCATTTTTTGTGCTAGCTGCTCCTCCGCCATAATATCATGGCTCAGAAGTCAACAGCAAAAAGTTGAAATATTCCAAACCTAAATTAGCTCTATTTTGAAGCTCCTTGTGATTGAATATCATACATTGAATTTAAAATCTGACAGTTTCTGTCGTTCAATAATTTTCGGTGTAGTACGTTTTCTTGAATATAAGGAATTAACTCAATTCATAATAAGTATTCTAGAAAAAAATCGAGAAAATTGTGCCCGTGTTTTCAAACATCGAATATGGCGATATGTTGTTCATTTATGGATTTGCTAATGAAACTGTTCGCACAGCGGTTCCAGAGTACGGTTTGCGTTTTCCTAAATAGAAAAACATTTGTACAAGTGTTCAAGCGATTAGGTGAAATCGACTCATTTGGTGGTTTCCGAATCAGAGAAGGTCGAAATAGCCAGCATGCACCTGCTATACTTCAAGCTGTCCGAGAGCACCCCACAACAAGTACTCGTCAAATTAATCGTACATTGAGGATTCATCATTCTATAGTTCACCGAAAACTCTACGAAAAAGTTACACCCATATCAGTTGAAAAAGTTGCAGGATCTGTTACCTGTAGATGCTGAGACGAGACTAACATTTTGTAGGTGGTACCTGAATAAGTTAGGAGAGTGAGGGGGCGATAGGATATTATGGACTGATGAAGTCACTTCCACGAAATTAGGTATGATAAATTTACGAAATAGAGAGAAAACCCCCATGTGACCATTGTTTCTCATTTCCAACATGAGTTTAGGGTAAATTCGTGGTTGGAAGTCATGAGAGTTGAACTTTTTGGACCAGTAATACTTCCCGATTGCCACAACGCTGAAGATTTGTTTTTATTTATTATTATCCTGATACTCCTAGAGCTTCTGTGAAGATCCTTCAGAAGCTTTTTCAGCTTGTGCGAGTTCTGAGTTCAGTTGTGTTCTGGATAGGCTTTGTTACTGTCCTTACGCCACCTGAAGCACAGAACAGAGAATAACCCTCACAAGGCCTTGCTTCTATTCTTCCGAGGTGTTACTGATAAAATAAGTCGTATCTTACGGAAAGAAGATATAAAGACCATCTTGACAGGAAGCAATAAAATATCCACCGATCTTCGATCTCCCAAAGATACAATTCCAAACGAATCTCAAGGTGTATATGAAATACCATGCTCGGAATGTCCCAGGTCATAAATAGGTCAAACTAATAGACGAGTGACTAACAGAGTTTATAAAGACCAAATTGCTGTCCGTAAAGCTGATCCATCCTCTGCCCTATTTCCACATCATGCAGGTATACGTCACAAAATTGACCTTGATTTTTATATTTATTGATCTGATACTCCTACATCTTCTGTGAAGGTCCCTTAGAAGCTTTCTTAGCTTTTACGAGTTAAGAGTTCAGTTGTGTTCTGGGTAGGCTTTGTTACTGCGATCTTACCCCACAATAGATCGCAGCACTGTTAATTTTCGACCCAACAGTAAAATGGTGGTCGACACTCGTCCAACTAGAAAATTTATTTTCCACCTGAGCAGGATTCGAACCCCCGACCTTTCAATTATGAGCCCTGTGTTCTTACCACTGAGCGTCGACACTCATAAATTCATAACATTAATCCAAAGCAGCTTGACAGACATATGTGAAGAAATTCCCGTGGCTAATAGCCAAAATGTCTGGTTTTAAATGGGCCCAGCTCATAATAAGCGGAATGTACGGGACTTAATGAATAAATATTTTGGGGTGCAATGGATTGGAAGGTACGGTCCGGCAAGATGGCCACCAAGGAGCCTCGATCTCACACCTTTGGATTTTTATGTCTGGAACACCTTGAAAGAAAAAGTTTATCAAATTCGCGTTCAGACTCGAGGGGATATGATCGAAAGAATTAAAATGTGTTTTGCAGAAATGTATCAGAATCGTTGTAAACTTACAAGTGTTGTAGATTCAGTGCGTAGTAGTAGTACATTTTTTTATGAAATCTGTATTGAAATTGAGTTTGTTCGTTTGAATTATTTTGATTCGACAGTTAATTAATGATTTCCATGATAATTCCTTTAATATTCAATCATAAAGAGCTCAAGATAGAACAAATTTATGTTTGGAATATTTCAACCTTTTCGTGTTATCTTCTTAGCCATGATATTATGGCAGAGGACAAGCAGCTAGCACAAAAGTTGATATGTCATTCGGAAGCACACTAAATGAGTTATTTATAGCAGATAATAATTAATCCATAATTAATCATTTTCCATCGATAAAACAATTGAAAAAATATGATTGATTTTGTTCACTTCAGAATCTTGATAATCATCTCCTATCAAATTTCTGGAGAATGATAGTTTAAAATTAATACCATGTTATTTCAGCATCGAAAAATTCGTTTTGATCCCCTTGAAATGTTTATTTTCACAACTGATATTTTCAAAATTTGAGATGGAGTGCACATTTATGAATCGCACAATACAATGTAGTTCTTGAATTTTCTCACCAGGAACTTAAAAGCAGTAAGGAAAATGTTTATCCTTGCGATCAACTAGAATTCTTATTCTCGGAATTAAGGAAAGGGTGCTGGAAAACCGTCGTACCAGCTTGAGAGAGATAGCACATGATCTTAAGATATCCCACGAGTCCGCACGTACGATTTTGATTGATATTTTGGGCATGAGAAAGGTGGCCGCACGACTCGTACCGAAAGACCTGAATTTTCTTCAAAAACGTCATCGCGAACAGGTTGCTTCAGACATGCTGGATCGCTGTAATTCCGATTCTACATTCATGGAACGCATTATAACTGGTGATGAGACCTGGGTCTACGAGTACGATATGCAAACAAGCCAGCAATCATCGGAATGGGTGGCAAAAAACCACGCCAAAGCCGGTCGAAAATGAAGGTGATGCTCATTGTTTTCTTCGATATCCGTGGCGTGGTGCACTACGAATTCGTTCCAGAGGGTCAGACGGTAAACAAGGAGTATTACCTAGGCGTTATGAAACGTTTGCGTGAGCGTATCCGTAAGAAGCGGCCAAATTTGTGGGCGAACAACTCATGGATTTTGCATGACGATAACGCGCCTTCTCACCGAGCTACGATTGTGACTGACTTTCTCGCCAAAAACTCAACAAACGTGCTTCAGCAACCCCCGTATTCGCCGGATTTGGCTCCCTGCGACTTTTTCCTCTTCCCAAAACTAAAATTGCCCCTTCGTGGCACCCGTTTTGAGTCGATTGAAGCCATAAAACAAAATTCGGCGCGAGAGCTAAAGTCCATCCCGGAAAGCGCCTTAAAAAAATGTTTCGATAATTGGAAGTGCCGTTGGCATATATGTATTGGAGCAAATGGAGCCTATTTTGAAGGCGACCCAATAAATTTTGACGATTAAATGTAGAAATGTTGTTTTAATTGAAAATTCCCGGTACTTTCTTGACAGAGTAGTATATCTAATTTTGACAGTTTTGCAAATTTCTTAATATGATAAGTAAATAGTATGCGCACCTGAACTCTTCATATAGACGTGATGCGAATGTCTGTTTATGATGCCAGTGACCTTGTTCTACTTTGAAACGTCAGTCGACGAACGCTTGTACTCTGCTCTACATATACGGTGAGTTAGGTATTATCTGAAACCGGTCGCGTCCTCTATATGCTACTCCGGGAAGTTGCAGCATAGCAGAGGAGAATTCTAGTCAAGAAGCGGCACACCACAGAACAAATAGTAATATAAAAGTATGATATGAAATCAATTAATTCACATTTAATGATTCAGCCATAAATGTCCGGTAGTTGATCATAGCAAGTTTTTGGATATTAATATGTTTTAATACCAAAAGTTTCAAAAGTTTCAACAGTCTTATGAATACCATTTCGAAGAATTACTTCAAATTGGAGTAAAAACTCAACAAGTGGTACAGAATATGTATGGAGTTTCAGGGACAAAGAATAAACATCAATAAGGGTGTTGTAAAATTTCGACTTAATAAAGAGAAGTAGTTAACAGATTTTCATCAGATATACTGAATATTTTGAAATTATAATAATATATAGTCACTCAATATTTTTAGATTATTTTCATTATGAACTAATTTGAAAATTTCGAAGGGCTTCAAAAAGTTTAGCTTTCTGCTTTTTGATTCTACATGTATAATGTTTCGATAAGCTCTCCCAGAAAAAAGTTAGTCATTTTCTTTGCAATGGGTTGGAAAACTGGAAGTTTGCTTCTTCATCATGTAGAAGAGGAAGTTTCTAGACAGTATTATGCTAAGGCGGTGTTAGGATACAGTATAAAAGCCTAACCAAAACACAACTGAACTCCTAATGGTTCTTGCATGTTAACTCCCGATTTATTCATATTTGGGTGGTCTTTTTGCATTGAATAATAAACAAAATATTTTGTTATGTGAGTTGAAATCGTTAATAATATCTAACTTTCGAGGACTACTGGCTATTACTTGCGCACTTATTCTGGGGAATAGCGTTGCTATCGTTTTGACCAAATGTGGGTAATTTGCGAATTTTGAGCCAGAAATGGTCTCGAACACTAGGTTAGCCTCATTGTGGGATCAACCTGTAAACACCATTACTTTCGAATGCAAAGATCTAGGGACTTGAAACTTTATAGGTAGGTTTGAGACCTAAATATCTTGCCTTAAGTTGTTAACGGGTATAATCGGTCGAATGGTGCTGCAATTATTCAGCTAAATTGTTTTTTATTTTCCTGATAATTCCGAAACAACTGATTCGATCGAAATCATATTTGGTATTAAGGTTTGTATAAGTATTTATGCTAGATTTTGTGAGAACAGTCTGTTACGGCGAACGATTGTAAGCAAAGATTGCTGATGTCCGAAGGGATTTTAGAGACTTGAATTTTTTAGGTAGGTTTGAAGTCTTAATACATCATTCAGATCACAAAATGGACCGAATCGGCTCAGTTGTTCCTGAATTATTCTAATTTGAAACTTGTACAAGTATATTCGAATGTATAGATCCGCTCGGATTCAAATTTAATTTTTAGATGTGAAATAACGACACGAGAGGTCATGCATTATTTCGTGAAGATAAACTAAGAGAATGTTTTAAACATTACAATCGTCTGGTAAAACGGCTATGTAAACAAGCAAAATTGCCGTATGTGGAATGAAAACAATCCTCAAGAAGTTCTGCAGGTTCCATTGCATCCTGAAAAATGCATTGTATGGTGTGCTTTAAACGCTGGTGGCATAATCGGTCCATAATGCAAAAACGATGCTGGAGCTAATGTAACAGTGAATGGTGGTCGTTACAGATCGATTATCAATGATTATTTGTTTCAAAATTTTAATGGTATTGACCCAGAAGTATTTTAGTTCCAACAAGATGGTGCTACACCTCATGCTGCTACCGTAACAATTGATTTATTGAAAGAAATATTTGGTGATAACATTATTTCGAGAAATGGTCCCATTAATTGGCCTCCAAGATCATGCGACATATTTCCAGTGGATTATTTTCTTTGGGGTTATGTCAAGCAATTGGTTTATGCTGATAAACCAGAAACAATAGACGCTTTGGAAGCCAAGATAACTCGTATTATTGATGAAATAAGTCCTGAATTATTCGAAAAAGTGGTCCAAATGTCGTGTTGGACATATGCCAGAAATTATTTTTAAACCATAAATGTCATAAAATTATCTTTCAAATAAAAAAAAGTTTCGGTTCAATCTCAATTTAAATGTGTTTTATTTCAATTTAAATTTCTATCATTCTAAAAAAAACACCCGACAATGTTTTTCCACTTTTTCTCGTCAGTAGGAGTTTAACTATGCAGATCGAAAGGCTATTATAACAAATACATAAAATGGTCAGGATGTTCATTGTATACAAGATCCAACATAAATACAATAAACTTCACCAAAAACAAGCAAATTTTCCCATTGAATACAAGGTGTCCAAATTTGTCCCACATAAAGTAATTTAAAAATTTCACATTCAGTAAATATAACTATTTAGAGTTTGCTGAAATTTTCAAATTAGTTAAAAACTAAAATATATCGGATCAGTGGCCGTACGGATCCAAATATTCAGTATATTGGATTAATATCTCACAACCACTACTTTCCATTAACCGAAACTTAAGAAGATATATCCTTATTACTATGACCAGAATCTGCGTAAAAACCCTGTACCGTTCGATAAGTTTCCACTTGTCAGAAGATAAAGTAATACGTAATACTTCGAAACTGTTACCACAAGAAGGTGTAAGCTTTCAAAAGTTTTTGTTAGAAAATTATAATAATTCATAAAAACTTTCTCAAAACATTAAAGTAAATAGTTAGGTTAAGAATTGAGAATAAAATGTTGTAAACATTTAAAAATACTATGTCCGAAGAGAAAAATTTCACAATGAAACTGACGAACTAATATCAGAAGTCAAAACTCGCTTATTTCTACTCAAAATTGAATCACTTATTATTTTTTAGGCTATAATTTACCTTTCTTCTATTGCAGTAAAAGTAAGGTTTTGCGTATTTGTTGTTGGGTTATTTCACCTGAAGGCTCTAGCTAGATATACAAGGTATTTTTGAAGTTGAGACTATTTATTAATAGAAGGCAGAACATATCAAAATGAACCATTTCAACAAAAACCGCCCATATGAAATATTCAAAGGGACAGAGTTTGAAGATTTTCAGAAGAATTCAATTTCGAGCAATTTAAGCCTAGTTCTGTTAGTTCTAGCGACGCTAGCAAGCATGCGGATTCGAGATTCAAAAATTCGGTACAAATATGATAAACCACAACGATGATGAGGAACTGAAGTAAGACACTTATAACAAAACAAACTAATATATTTTGGTATCACTGTATATGATACCAAGCTATTGTGTTGACAATTACACTACAAACAAGTGTTAAGTGGATTGCTACGTTTACAGCAATCGCGTTGAGCTTGTACAATTATAAGCGAACAACTAGCTGCGGCTACATGTGACAACTTTGACTATTACTCGAATAATAATCCATGATGTAGCAAGGGCTACATGCGAACACTTCGATTATCACGAATAATAATAATTTTACAGTCTTTTCAAAGACTGAACGTTAGAGGTGCTCGATGCACCCCTTCTAACAAAAAGAGGAAAATTAACGTAATTGATTGGAAGGTCCATTTGGAGGTGGACTGAATGAACAAACCAAATCTTCTTATTGGTTACAGAAAAATCATGAGAATAATGCAAATAAAGAAGGATAGAGTCAGTTTGTAATTCCGAATGCTGCGTCATGAGAAATTAACAGGCATAAATATATCCAAATCTCTAATTGACTTTCCATGTTTTCTAAGGCCATATATAATAACAATTTCAAAACTGCTAGATCGCATATCAACGTAAAAGACAAATATCGAATGACAAACTAATTTCGAACGACAGGGCCGTCTCTAATGAGACGGAACCTGTGAGTGACCTGTGAGTTTTTTTACTTCCTTCAGTTTATAGAAATATATTGCATGTTTGTCTAAATATTAAATTTCACACTTTAATTTAAATGATAAACATATATATGTTGATTTCTTTTTATTATTGTGAGTTGCAATAATTATTGGATCTATTCAACTAAAAACCCGGTAGTTCTACCAAAGAAATAAAAACTTTTTATTATACCCCTATCTCAAAATTAAAAATTTAAATAGAGTATGTTACCAAATTTCAGACTAGTTGTTTATAAGCATTTGAAGAAGTTACTCTGTAAAAGGAATCGCGGCGGTAGTCTTGTGGCTTAGACAACGGACACATAATTGTGAGATTGAGAGTTCGATTATCAGTCCGAATCGCGGGTCAGGAAAGAAATGTTCTGATTTCGAGGGACCATCCAACCATTCGCTGTTGGGTAAAGAATTAACAGCGTTGTTCCTAAAGTGGTGTAAGGAAACAGTAACAAAGCCTACGTAGAACACGAACCCGATAAGGATACTATAATGGACTTCTGTTTGTCTGTATCCCTGGGATAAATATGTGTTTTCACGTAAAATCAGAATTAGTCATTCTCATAAATGAATCAGGCATACGGTTTCATTTAGAATATCGACTTGTTCGATTTTTGGCTGGGACTCAAAGCTATTGGAAAATTTAAATATCCAAATCTTCCTCATCTTGTGACACTGTGTAAGGATTTCTTTATACATCGCTTGTAGCTCTCATCAGATCCTTTCCTTTGAAATTTTTAATTCTGACTAGTTATACCACCTGACGTTCAAACAAAATCTTTGAAGGTGAATGAAATTGAAAATAATTTATGCACATTATACATTGTTTAAAGTATTCATTTCAGCGCTCACTGAACTGAACATTCGCGTGTGTCAATATTTTCCAAGGATATCTTTGTGCTGCGACTTTCTTGGAAAGTCGCAGCAATATTCACTATTTTAATGAATATGTCCTGAACTGACATTTGAAATAATGTATCGAATCACAATCGCGTTTAAAGCATAGATATAAGAAAGTTTCTTTCAATAGGAACGCCCCCTTTTTAAATTGACATTACTCACGCATAGCACCCACTGTTTATTTGCCACATTGACAGTTGTATTTGTCAATGTCTACCATTTAATCATGGAAAGGTAAACACTCCAAAAACGTGCACAAATAATCCAAATTCATTATGAAAAATCGCTCTATGTTACTACAACTTTACGTGCTTTAACTCAAATTTTTGGTCATTATAATCGTCCGGATAAAAGAACAGTTGAACGTTTAGTGAAGAAGTTTGAAACAAATTTCATTTTATGATGTTACAGTGTCAGTGAGACAAAGAAATGCAAGACGTGAAGAGAATATTGCTACCGTTCGTGGCAGCGTTTCCGTGGACATTTAAATGATGTTTTGCTGCATATCTAATGGTATACATTGTTATTTATAACAAAATAAAAATTTCAATAATTTTCAAATAAATAATGTGTTTTATAAACAAAACAAAATGGGGCGCTTTTAATGAAAGACCTTTTATCTCTTTGGTTTATAGTTCTAAGTAATATGACCGGACTTGATATATTCTGAAACTCGAAGATTTGGAATTAACTTAACTGTTTCGTTTACTGTGTCCCCCTCATTATTCAATATGAGCGATTTTTAGTGATTGCTTTATTGTGATGATTTTTTATGTATTATCCCACACATGTTCTGTAGAATTCATGTTATGAGCATTTGTTGGCCAGTTCATTCTAGTGATACTTCCATGTTCCAAGACTTGCTGTACCGTTATAGTATTATGCTGCATAACATCATCATTCATAAATATTAATCTTTATTCTATTTGTTGGCGCAGAGCTATAATTGACTGATTATTTGTTGAAGGTTGTATTCACCTGTCTTTTTTGGTACGTGAATTAATTTAGTTCTTTATACTCCCCTAAAATATTTATATCTAAGGCAGACTTGCGCACCACACCTATCTGAAGAGTTTAGGTGCGCCAGTTCGGAACGAAACGCCGCCTCCAAATTAAGAGGTAAAAGTTCTCTAATGAGAACCCCATTCACTTCAGAGCTTCATTGTTGACTCCGACGTGATTGAAGGTTTGAAAGTTTTTGTTCAAGAGCAACCACCCATTTATTGATGCGAACCACCCATACATTGAAGACCCCACACGATCCGATCCCTTCAATCATTCCGAGGTACGTTTCCTATTTTCGTTCCTCAGTAACCCCACTGGAGATGGCACCGCGTCCAGCCCAGCTGTGGACTGTTTGCTGCCAAAATCTAACGCCCTATTTGTGACCCCACTGACACTTACTGGAGGGAGAGTGTATGCGACGTGCCCTACTCCTCGCCAAGATTTCTACTCTGCTCTGCTGCAGCTTCCCGGTGTAGCATATAGAGGACGCGACTGGTTCCAGATAATACCTAACTAACCGTCCTCCCCGGTAACAAGTAAAGTAGAGTACAAGCGTTTGACGACCGCCAAAAAACAATTTAGGTGCTATTGCAGCCACTGCAAACGAGTAGTTTACTGATGAGGGCTTAGCAGAGGAACCCTAAGTCTTCTAGGTGGTATACGAAATTATCCGGCTATTATAACACTCGAAATAATTCGCTAAAACTGAGACCTGAGAGGAGTAAAACCCAGTAATCTAGCCCAATATGTTTTATTGTGATTAAGTTCCTTGTCCAATGTTATCAATTTTGACTATATATATTTGAGATCTGATTTATTTTAATTTTCGACCCGAAACGGACACTGAAACAAATCAGAGCTCTAATTTATCAACAAATAATTCCAGTTTATCATAACTACTCACCATTTAGCACTTGATCCAAGTACTTCATCTCTTCAACAGCATCATAAGTAAGAATCCCATCATATCTATCCAAAACTTCTACAATCTCTTTCCTCGCCCTGACCTGAACATCTGGATTAAAAGCAAGCTCATACAGACAGAATGACATTGTATTGGAAGAACTTTCGTATCCAGCTTCGAAAAATATGAAAGCTTGGGCAGCAATCTCTTCGAGAGTGATGGAATCATTCATAATTTCTTCATCCAAATTTCCATTCACATCAGGGCCAAGTTTTGAGCCATTCTTCAGTTGGATCAGAAGGTGCATGAAATCTCTCCTAAAAATGTCGTTTTTCTCTCGGTAATTCACTGTGTCCTTTACCACATTCATAAAGAAGTCACTTGCTTCCGGATCGACCATTTTTATGTTGAGCGTCTGCATCATCTCGGGAAATGCGTAAAGTGCTCCAAACTTGATGGCTTGCCAGAAATTGGTATGAAATATTCTTCGACCTTTTTCCCTGAAATCGCAGTTTGGGTTCTCTAAACTGTTACATTTGACGCCAAATGCAACACTTCCTATGACGTCGGTTGTGTATCTAGCTGAAAATATAAATTTCATTATTATTTCTCTGCTTAATCTTATCATTATTTTGAAGACGTCCCTTTTAGAGTGATATGTATTCAAAATTAAATTAAGTATTGAATATTTCATATAAAAGCAAATTCTGTTTATTTTGAAGTGTGACTGTGCAAAAACTCAAGTGTAATTTCATCAATGCAGACTTATATTTTTAATTTCAAAGCACCTCCAGTGAGAGATTTGTCGACATGATCAGTGACTAATATATCTGCAAAAAAGTTCTAAGATGTTCACTCACTACCTTTTCTACAAATCATAGCTTTATTACTTTCAACGCCAATATTCTCTTGGTTACCTTTATGAATGGTATTCTGGTATAGTGTGATGTTAACCCCTTATTTTGATGAGTTGATAAATTGAGAATGCAGAAGAAATATAATGTTCGTAACTTCAACGTAATCAAGGTGAATTTGAATAAATTATCGAACTGAACACAAATGACAGCTAGTGACATATCCAGCAATTTATTATTTATGTCTCTACCATGAGGTTCGAAAAGATAACCGCTTCCATTAGGGAACCGAAAATCAACAAAATAATCCTCATTTTCGAATAAACTTCTGGGATATTCCTTTCTAACGCCAATATGTGGCGCCCAACGTGAGGCGCCAATTTATTATGGAATAAATAATTTTCTTGTTAATTTTTGTTATGATTACTTAAAAAAATTAATTAGATAAATTTTTAATGGGTTAAATTCAATTATGGAATTTCCTTCTTGAATTTTCAGTATGAATACTTTTATCTAATTGAATGTTTTGTGTGTGCGCCAGCTAACTCCCAATATTATAATTTTGTTATTTTAAATTGAAATTCAAATATTATAAATTTTGATTAATTTCAATAGAGAGAGAGTTCAGTTTGAATTTTAATAAGTTAATCTTCAAAATATATATTGAATCACAGTAATTTGAAATATAAATCTGTGACCACTAAACTAATCTAATGTCTATGTTCCTATACTTCTATGTTCATCCAACCTTATCTCTTAACATCGTAATACTAACGTAAACAATAAATGATTTGAACTGAATTGAAAAGTTTTACATAATAAACTTATTTCTACCTTTGGTAAGTTTGTTTTTCAATTATCAATGTTCCCTTTATATTGGCCTTCTTTGTTTCAGGAGAAGAGTATTTCTGAAAAGTTCTGAATCACACTTCGGTGATTAATTCTTAACATCCAATTTTTTTATGCTTGTTTTATATGTGGAATATTTCCATTTACAACTTTAAAAAACATTTCTTGATTACATTTCCATTCACAATAATAATTTTTATTTCTTGTAAGGTTGCATAACTGAAGTTTTGAAGAGTAATTTATTCAGAGCGACGTATATGGGCTCTGGAGCATTTTAATACTGCATGACATTTCCTCTGCTTCACCCTTTTATAGTTTTCTAGAGAAATGTAATTCCAAAGCTTGATAGTTTTGTCAAAATTATTGAAAAAATGATGCTTTCACTGACTATATAAAAATTACACCATTTCGTGGCTTGTAAGTATCCTGGGAAGTAAGCTCAATTTTCCATTACCAATTTGTTACCAGTTTTAGGAAAATTGGTTGAGTTTAAATACTCATTCTCATATGAAGAGTTTTCCAAATGTCATAAAGTTCACTAATTTTGATTTCAAAAACATAAAACATAATTTAAGTTGTGTTTTATGTTCTTGAAAAAGAATTGTTGTTCATAATGGTAAGATCAGAAACAAAATTTTGTCTCCTCCAAATATTTATTTCTTAATTTTAAGTGACCTTTTATATTTGTTGGTTTATTTATTCCATTTGACATTGTATATTGAGTTTTGATTATATACGTCTATTAAATATGAGCGGTGCTTATGTAGACATTAATTTATTTCTAGAAGTTTTTTGAATAAAAATTTTTTTGAAATTAAAATTGTAGAAGACGGATAGATTAAATCTGTTTTGATATTCAAAAATTGATATAAGTTTACCTGCGTCACAAAATAACTTCGAGTTCAGTTCCTTCTTGCCACCCCGCGCAAAGCATATCGGAGCAGTACACTTTTGGCACCCGGCCAAGTCACTTGGACAATCCCTCGTTGTGCTTCGATCAAACGGTCACGTAATATTCACAGGTATTCTTAACTCTTCCAACAATTAAGTTCCTTTTACAGTCTCTTTTTACCACTCACTCATTACAATCACTATTTACCCTTTGAGCAAGTAAGTTACTATTCAACTCTCTTTCTGCTCTTGAACTAGTTCACTTTAACGATCTGTTTTTCCATCCATCCACGACACATATAAATAGTCCCTAGTTAGGCTGCGATCAAGAGAGGTAAGCACTCAAAAAAGTATTCAATTCGCATTAACTTTGTCCTTCTCGAGGAATACCCTCTCGTGATAACACAATAACGCATTAAAAGGCCCGGAGGTGAATTATCTGCATTTTTAATTATAATTTGGGAGCACTCGTGTGAAAAGAGCCTATTGAAAGTGAAGAACGGTGAAAAAGTCCATCACTCTTCTACGAGCAAGATAGTGTTTTCACTACAATTACAGTTCAAAACTAAACCGCAAGAATTCCCTCAGTTTTAGGTGAAATAACTCAAGCTTGTTCACTTGTCAAATAAATATATGAACGATTTAAAGTGTTATATGTCTCAATCCCATTTGAAATATGCTTATTCTAGAATTTGCATACTAATTGGTTAACCTTTATTCAATTACCTACGAAGAATTCAAAAATGTGTATCTACAAGCAACGCAATTCTTTCATGTATGACATCGTGATCTTAATGATGTAGAACATGTCTAAGCTCATTTTGAATCCATTTAACTTTTTTTTAATTTTCTTTTTTTGACCAAAATTTTTTACCTTGAGTTGTATTTTGTATGTGGTTGAGTTTGTTACACCGACTTTGGATTTGATATCATTGAGGCTTATTTTTCATTTCACGCACCCTTTTTTAAACCATAAGTTCAATGATATTCTCTATAGACTATATAGATTTCAAGTGAAGTATAAACTTCACTTGCAATCTATAATACATAGTACATTGACATTAGTGGTGCTTGACTTGTTGATCTAATGCCGCATATAATATGGGTGACTTATTTATTTTATTGAAAGTTTTTGTATATTGTAGAATAGAAACACTCTATCTTGTTGATTTTTCACAATTTATTCACTGAGAATGTGATACATGATGTTCCGTCTCATTAGAGACGGCCCTGTCGTTCGACATTATTTTGTTATTTTATACTTATGTCTTTCCATGTTGAAAATTTCGATCTAGCAATTTAGAGTTTTGTCATTCGAACTTGAAGTGTTATTCGACACTTCATCTTATTTATTTTCTAATGATTATATATTGCCTTGGAAAATATGGAAAGTATTTTAGAGCATTTTGATATATTTATTGCTGCGTGAATTTCGACATCAGGATTAGGAATTGTAAAACTGATTCTATCCTTCTTTACTTTTATTGATCCCATAAATTTTCTATAACCAATAAGATGGTTTATTCTGTTCATTCAGTTAACTCAAAAATTGACCTTTCAATCAATTCCGTTGATTTCCCTCTTTTTGTTAGAAGGGATGCATCCACGAATAATAACGCAAGTGGTCATTAAATGTTTGGGAAGGAGTTATCGACAATGATGTGATAGATCCTCATCTTTCGAAGGATATTTTAACTGTGTTGCTTATTTGGATTTTCTTTAGAATATTCTGCCTGGATTAAAATAGTGCTAGCTTCGCGAATAAGGAACGAAATGTGGTTGTAGCATGATGGAGCAGCCGCTCATTATTCTCGTCCTGTGAGAGAATTTCTGGATAACTAATTTCCCAATAAATGGATTGGTAGGAACGTACCCACACGACGGCCTGCAAGATCACCCGATCTCAACAAATTAGATTTTCTTCTGTGAAAATACCTGAAGGGAATCGTATATGATGAGGCTCCAACCAGAGCTCTCAATATGCGGGAGAGAATAGTTAATGCTTTTCGAAGCATTACTCTAGCCATGCTAACGTGGGTTAGTAGATCGTTTCAGGATCAGATTGCCTTATGTTTCAGAACAGGCGGACGACACTTCGAACATCTCATCAAGCCTTAAAATGTATTTAATTATTTTCTCAGTTTATTTTACTGAATAAACAACATTTAGTGGTCTCAAATTGACTGAAGATTTGGATACCCCACTCATTTCAGGTAAGTACTCTATTTGGACGATGATTTTTTAACGATACGTGAAGTATTCGGTGATTTTTTCAACACTTTCTGTCTTCGTCTGTTGAAATATTTTTCAGAAATACAAATATTGAAGTCCAGATCTAAAACGAAGTTCTCGAATTATGTGATTCGGCTGCACTGAAAGCCCAAGTCACCATTGAGGATTTATGTCAGGCGAAACCAGGGGTGAAATAAATTTGCCAAACTATTTTCAGAACCTATCAAGATTTTCAATATTTAGTTATGCATAAAAGAATCGAATGTTAGATCAGTAAATATACGTGTAAAAATCTACCCATTCTACAACCAATTTCGGACAGGTTGTATATTGGAGTGATGGAGTGATGCTCTACAGAGTAAACTTTGAATAATAATAAATTTTTACTGCAGGATTCATTATTTTGACTATCTTAACGTCCGTAAGTAATCCGTCCAATATTCAAATGATATTGTCAGTTGTTTCAGTCCTAGGTATTTTCATGCCTACTTGAATTAAAATAACCCCAAGGTTGCTTCTGAAAAAATGTGAAGCATTCAATTCTCTGCATTATAGTTGAAAATGAATAGGGCTTTACGTTTGAAAAAATCGAGAGTCATCATGTTTGGCAATAATAATAACGGACATCCTCTGTATGACAAATTAACCTTATTTCTATGATGACTCTATGAATCTTTCAGTAACCAAGAATTCGTATCACATTTGTGTTACGTCTTGTTTTTGCAACCGTTTCAGGTCTTTCAGCGGAGTGCTGTGCGCTCAACTTTATCCAGTTCTCTTTGAATAAGATCTGCACCGTTAGAAAAATATTTCTAAGATTTTGCTTTTTAATATATGTGTTGAACAGCATTGAAAATAAATAGAAATTTACAGCTCAATTCGTTTAAAAAATCATCCCTTTGTTTTTTTTTGGGAATGCATAAATAGAAATACAAGAAACCTGTTCTCGAACGAAATTTCTGAGATGTCTGGTTCGACAGCTTTGGAAGAAGAACGTAGTATTACAGGACCTGTATATACGATAAGGCACTACTCGGATAGTGAGTACTTATACTGACAAGGATCAAGTCACGAGGTTTGTTTGGTCTACTCGAAGTCAAGATTTGAATTGAATATAACATGCTCATTATGAGATGGGGATACGTGTAGGAAGACATGGGGTAGCTCCAAGAAATTCAAGGGAGCTGCGCGACATACTGGGATGTAAATTGCGCAGTGTGTAATTCAAAATTTGATCCAAAGCATGTCTCGTTGTCTGAAAGTTGATATCACTGCGAGAGCAGGAAATATTTTCAATTGAAATTCTCAAGTTTTTTTTTGACATATCAAATTAAAGAGTAAGTTTTACTCGTTTTCAATATACTTTGAACAGAATAACAAAAACTTTTTTATCGAAACAGTCAGGACAAAATGGCATTGCATCAAGTTTTAAAAATGTTACAACTGAAAATGTAAACGATTTCTCGAATAAATGTGAATAACGAAATGGTCCTAATTTTATGCTCGCCAGTGTATTTATAATAATCAGTTCAAAACCTGGTTCTTCACAAGAAACTAAGAGATTAAATTTTATTTTCGCAAAAAATTATCGAAAACAGCACATTGACATTGTTAATATAGTATGCTTTGAATACAGTAATTGTACGAAAGAATTTGAATAAATTGTTCCTTTTGTGTGTAATACCTTAATTGTCACTATATATATATTTTGGATAATTTTAATCGCAGTTATATAGCAGAGCTCAACCAATCAATTCGGTCAAATCGGTTCATCAAATATTTGAAGATAAGGATTTTCAATTTCTCACGATAAATAAACCTAGATATCAATCTAAGTGGGGTCAAAGACTTGAATGAAGTCAGCGTGAATATTTAATGATTTATTAGGTATTAATTACTCGATATAACATGAGCCGAGAATTCACGAATTTAAAGCTTGTATTCAGCAAGAGATAAGGTCATTTCTGTATTAGTAAAATAAGAAGGAATGGTTTTTTACTTGATAGAAGGATTATTACAAAATTTGAATATTAAAACAGATTTAATCTGTTGTCTTCTACAATTTTAATTTCAAAAAATTCTTTGAAGAAGCTTTAAGAATTAAATTAATGTCTTTATAAGCACTGCTCATATTTAATAGACGTCAAAATTCATCATACAATATCAAACGGAATTAAGAAAACCCAACAAATATAAACTGTCAATTGAAATTAAAATATAAATAGGCAAACATTGTTCGTTTCGTTCCAGGCATGCGTAATGAACTCTTCAGACAAACTTACGAAGCCCTGTTTGTTACAAAATGTATTGTTTTCTGATCCTATATTAATGAAAAATAACTCTTTCTCAAAAATATAAAACATAATTTCAAGAACTTCTCAGAAACTAATTTATTTGAAATATTCAATATATTTAAACAAATTACTTCAAAAAATCTCAAAACAAAACAAAACAAAAACGAAAAATAATAACTCTTTCTCATGAGAAAGAGTTATTTTTCATTAATATAGGATCAGAAAACAATACATTTTGTAACAAACAGGGCTTCGTAAGTTTGTCTGAAGAGTTCATTACGCATGCCTGGAACGAAACGAACAATGTTTGCCTATTTATATTTTAATTTCAATTGACAGTTTATATTTGTTGGGTTTTCTTAATTCCGTTTGATATTGTATGATGAATTTTGACGTCTATTAAATATGAGCAGTGCTTATAAAGACATTAATTTAATTTTTAAAGTTTCTTCAAAGAATTTTTTGAAATTAAAATTGTAGAAGACAACAGATTAAACCTGTTTTAATATTCAAATTTCTGTATTAGTTTACTCTACAAAATTTAAAGGTTTTCATATTATTTTTATGGGATTTATGGTATTATACTTTTCGTGCACGCACTAATTGTGAAGTTTTCAACTATCATTTGAAAAGTAAATATTTATTCTTACTCCGTTTTTCGTTCTTCCTTTATTTCTTTTTACTTCACAGGGCCACCAATGCTATATTCTATAGAAACGCATGTTCGAGAATATTTTCGATATGGAGGTTTTATAGTTATTTATTTCACTAGGATTTTTTCTAGTCGAGGCTAGATAACCAGCCAATGCATTAAATGTGCTTTTCTACCGTGTAGAGCATATCACTTTTTCTTCAAATTCGTTTCAATTTCGGGCACAACAATTTTTTTTGCGTGCTAGTTTCAGGGAACAGTGTGGTATCGTTTCACCTTAAACTCTGTAGTTTTAGAATTTTGAGCCGAAAGTGTCTGTGATTTTGAAATTTTGAGCAGTAAATAGTCTCAAACGACTAGGTTGGATACATTGAAGGAGAATTCGAAGTAAAAACTAATTCTGTCCAAACGGTTCGGTCGGTTGGCCGTCTGTTCCAGAACACTCTTACTATCGCACGGAAAGAGATGAAGCTTTGGAACCTTCAAGGATTGTTAATGGTAAAATACCGCAGTTACGTTAATGGCCAAAATCGGTTTAATAGTTTCGCAATTATTCACGTTTGAGATTTTTTCATATTTCACCCATATTTTTGAAACTACAGATTGTATCGATCTAAAACATAGCACTTAAAAGTAGAATAATAACACGTATGTCCTCCCGAAATTTCGTGAGGATCATGCTTTTCACCTAATTCATATACATTCTGTCAAGAAAGTATCGGGAATTATCGATTTGAATCTGGCGGGGCAATGAGGCAGGTAAATTTTTTTTTCTAGGTTGGTACCACTGTCCTTAATTACTATGCCAAGCTTGAGCGGGATCTGTCAACTAGTGTGTTTGCAACAGCTGATTAAGTCAGTCGATGTCAGAGTGCGTGCCGATTTTTACTATGGGTGATTACGTTGAGCAAAGAATTTGTTTAAAGTTTTGTGTTGCAAATGAATTTTCGTGTGCCGATGCATTGAAAATGTTGCAAAAGGCCTTTGGTGATAATGCTCTATCGAAAACTCGTGCATATCAGTGGTACAGAGCCTTCACGGACGGTCATGAAGTGGTCGCCCATCGACGGCTTCGATCGAAGATAACGTCGATAAATTTATGATAGATTGGGCCGTTGCTTGGTAGAAATCAGTTGTAATTGTCATTATAAAATAAAACACTTGTTTACATTTTCTACTTTATTTTTGGTATTGACGTACGTTTCGTCTTTGCTAGAAAGACTTCATCAGAATACAGGTATTCTGATGAAGTCTTTCTAGCAAAGACGAAACGTACGTCAATACCAAAAATAAAGTAGAAAATGTAAACAAGTGTTTTATTTTATAATGACAACGTCGATAAAATTAAGGAAAGGGTGCTGAAAACCGTCGTACCAGCTTGAGAGAGATAGCACATGATCTTAAGATATCCCACGAGTCCGCACGTACGATTTTTATTGATATTTTGGGCATGAGAAAAGTGACCGCACGACTCGTACCGAAAGACCTGAATTTTCTTCAAAAACGTCATCGCGAACAGGTTACTTCAGACATGCTGGATCGCTGTAATTCCGATTCTACATTCATGGAACGCATTATAACTGGTGATGAGACCTGGGTCTACGAGTACGATATGCAAACAAGCCAGCAATCATCGGAATAGGTGGCAAAAAATGAGCCGAAACCGAAAAAACCACGCCAAAGCCGCTCGAAAATGAAGGTGATGCTCATTGTTTTCTTCGATATCCGTGGCGTGGTGCACTACGAATTCGTTCCAAAGGGTCAGAGGGTAAACAAGGAGTATTACCTAGGCGTTATGAAACGTTTGCGTGAGCGCATCTGTAAGAAGCGGCCAAATTTGTTGGCGAACAACTCATGGATTTTGCATGACGATAACGCGCCTTCTCACCGAGCTACGATTGTGACTGACTTTCTCGCCAAAAACTCAACAAACGTGCTTCAGCAACCACCGTATTCGCCGGATTTGGCTCCCTGCGACTTTTTCCTCTTCCCAAAACTAAAATTGCCCCTTCGTGGCACTCGCTTCGAGTCGATTGAAGCCATAAAACAAAATTCGGCGCGAGAGCTAAAGTCCATCCCGGAAAGCGCCTATAAAAATGTTTCGATAATTGGAAGTGCCGTTGGCATAGATGTATTGGAGCAAATGGAGCCTATTTTGAAGGCGACCCAATAAATTTTGACGATTAAATGTAAAAATGTTGTTTTAATTGAAAATTCCCGGTACTTTCTTGACAGAGTAGTATATTATTATTAGCAACGGATTTTTCTGCCAAGGTGTGAGAGTTCACATTTCAGGTCTTTCAAATATCATTATGAGCAACAAACTTTATCTGTCTAGGTAGAACATGTTCATTTGAATATCTAGTCAATGAATAGGAATCATTTGAGACTGCCAATTATATTCAATGTCGTCACGATAAGAAATTCAATAATTGATTGAACGTTAATCAATCAGTATGCAAATTCTACGATAAGCATACCTCGAGAGAAATATAGAGATATAGTAAGAGACTAGAATTCATTTATTTACAGTCACATAGTACATTGTGAAATTTTGAGTTGTTTCACCCCAAGATTAAAGAAATTGGTGCGATGAAGTTTTTATCTGAAAACACTATCTTTCTAATAGAAGAGTAGATCGTTGGGCTTTTCCACTGTCACTTGGGTTCACCGAGTTCACTTCATAAATTTACTGACCTTAATTACAGGCACAAATATCATATACATTCTGTCAAGAAAGTACCAGGAATTATCGATTTAAATCTGGCGGGGCAATGAGGCAGGTAAAAATTTTTTTTGCTAAATTGGTACCACTGTCTTTAATTACTTTGCCAAGTTTGAACGGGATCTGTCAACTAGTGTGTTTGCAACAGCTGATTAAGTCAGTCGATGTCAGAGTGCGTGCCGATTTTTACTATGGGTGATTACGTTGAGCAAAGAATTTGTTTAAAGTTTTGCGTTGCAAATGAATTTTCGTGTGCCGATGCATTGAAAATGTTGCAAAAGGCCTTTGGTGATAATGCTCTATCGAAAACTCGTGCATATCAGTGGTACAGAGCCTTCAAGGACGGTCGTGAAGTGATCGAAGATAACGTCGATAAAATTAAGGAAAGGGTACTGGAAAACCGTCGTACCAGCTTGAGAGAGATAGCTTGAGAGTGATATCCCACGAGTCCGCACGTACGATTTTGATTGATATTTTGGGCATGAGAAAGGTGGCCGCACGACTCGTACCGAAAGACCTGAATTTTCTTCAAAAATGTCATCGGGAACAGGTTGCTTCAGACATGCTGGATCGCTGTAATTCCGATTCTACATTCATGGAACGCATTATAACTGGTGATGAGACCTGGGTCTACGAGTACGATATGCGAACAAGCCAGCAATCATCGGAATGGGTGGCAAAAAATGAGCCGAAACCGAAAAAACCACGCCAAAGCCGCTCGAAAATGAAGGTGATGGTCATTGTTTTCTTCGATATCCGTGGCGTGGTGCACTACGAATTCGTTCCAGAGGGTCAGACGGTAAACAAGGAGTATTACCTAGGCGTTATGAAACGTTTGCGTGAGCGCATCTGTAAGAAGCGGCCAAATTTGTTGGCGAACAACTCATGGATTTTGCATGACGATAACGCGCCTTCTCACCGAGCTACGATTGTGACTGACTTTCTCGCCAAAAACTCAACAAACGTGCTTCAGCAACCACCGTATTCGCCGGATTTGGCTCCCTGCGACTTTTTTCTCTTCCCAAAACTGAAATTGCCCCTTCGTGGCACCCGTTTTGAGTCGATTGAAGCCATAAAACAAAATTCGGCGCGAGAGCTAAAGTCCATCCCGGAAAGCGCCTATAAAAAATGTTTCGATAATTGGAAGTGCCGTTGGCATAGATGTATTGGAGCAAATGGAGCCTATTTTGAAGGCGACCTAATAAATTTTGACGATTAAATGTACAAATGTTGTTTTAATTGAAAATTCCCGGTACTTTCTTGACAGAGTAGTATCTGGCATCCACTTTCAGGTTTTTTGATGGCGATATTGTATCATCATAAAAGGGTGAACAAAAATATTCCTTGAGATTGAATTCGTGAAGTTACAAATGAGTACGAACAGAGTTCGTTCTTTGAGTGCGTAATAAAACTGTTTTCTGTTCTTAAGAGAGAATAATTCTTCAACTTAACGGACCGAAGTAAACGATGTGAGTGATACGAGTTTCGAAACACGATGGGTAACGATCAGATAATGCTGTCACTGGGAGTTCCATATGACTATTGTTGTATTAGTGAAAGAAGTAAAAATTGCACTACGGCTAATGTCAAAGCGACATTTATCCAATTGCCTTTCAGGTGACCAATATTTCATTCAGATATCTACGAAAATTGTGAGGTTTTTATGAGGTTGTTTTTGGAGAAAAGTAACGTCATTCTAACGGACAAAGGCAGGAGAAAGTAGAACTGCGGGGGATCATGGTAAAAGTAGACTAACCTTGTTCATGCTCGAATCTCACAACCGGTTCATGTTCGAATCTAACAACCTGTTCACAATAGCCGACTTTTTAGAACTTTCTAATTAATATCGTGAAATTCGCAGCCGTGTTAATTATAATCTAAAGTCGGTAAGGGAACACAATAAAAAACAAATGTTTAACCAATGTGGACAACATTGTGACAAGATAGAAAGATAATCTGCTCCACGAGACAGTTTTGCTACTGCGCATTTAGATTTTTTTTTCTAACTGAAATGAACTACTTGCTTATGTGGACACAGAAATTTTGTATTGACTTCTCTGTTCTCCTTGTACGTGCTTGCTGAGACTTGCTCTTCAAGGAATGAATGGAAATTTCCGGTTTATCGTGATTTTATTGGTTGTGTCGCCGATTCACTCCTATGTGCGTGGCCTTGTTTCACTCAGATATTATTTCGAAAGGATCATAGATTGAAAGACTCTGAAATAGTGAATGTGAGTAGGAAATCAAAATGTTTATGTCTTCATGAAAAAGCTGAAGTCCTGAAATACATTAATAAAGGCCTTAATATTATCCTACTGATGGGGAAATATGGTATTGCTAAGTCAATACTTTGTGCTTTGAAAGGCTACGAGAGAAAAGTAAATACATTCAGTTACAAAAGTTGCACTTTGAAGAAAACCAAAATACCCTTAATCACAATGGAGCTCTATGAACAGTTCTTTGTCCAACGCGAATGAAATATGCTTATTTCTGTAGAAATTATCTCACAGAAAGATTTGAATTTATGTGGTAGTTTGAACATTTCTGAACTCAAGGCCAGCGACAGGTGGCTCCAGCGCTTCAAATAATGTCATGGTGTGAAACTCTTGAAAATAACAGAAAAAAATCTCTCACATTAAGCAAAACTCGTTGCCCCATTAAGAATTAATTAAAATGTTGAAATAAAATATTGATATATATCAAGGCTGCAAATTATCAAAATTGAATAGATGAAGAGGATTTGCCACTATCAGTTTTGCCAAACAGCTCACTGAGACGAGAGTTATGATTTCTGTTGTTGGACTCTTCTTCAAGTTTTACAACCTGTAAAATACACAACATAAGTGAGCAGTATAGAAAAAGGCTGAAAATATCATTGAACATCCTAGAGTTCAACGAATCCGAAGAAAGTGACTGTAACATCTCTGCCGAGACAGTAAAATGTTCACGGAAGCAGATCAATCTTTCAACATAGGAATGAAATGGGCAAAACAGAATAGTCTAGACGTGACAAAGTTAGATTCCTTAAAAAACATACATTCAAAAGATGTGGTTTCAAGAAGACCCAATTGACAACAACATTATTATTCTCTATAAAAGATACGTCATTGTAATTAACTTATTTTATTTTCATGCGCTTTATTATCATCGATATTCTTGTAGTAATTGATGAATAAAACTCAAAAAACATATGAAAAATTTATATTTCTATAGATCTTCACAGATATAAGCCTTTCCAAGGAATATATACAAGCCAGAATTTGCCGTGTTCAGAGTAACAAACTAGCAATGTATTCAATTGAAACGGTTTTTATCTGATGTAAATCTCAATAAAAGATGTTTATTTCTCGGAAATCACTCATTAATGAAGTAACGAAAAACGCTTGCATTAAGATTCATTATTTATTTATGTTGTTGACATGTATGTCTCGGATTTTTATCCATTGTTGAAACTGAAGGGATAAACAGAAGGAATTGATTGAATTCATCTCATCTGTAAGAAATTCAAATCTATCCAATATCTAAATTAACCTTTCTCTTAATTTCATCTGGTTTGTCATGTTTAATTTTTATTTGAGTAATATTGCATTAGTATTCAATAAATTATATTGCTAAGTGTATTCCCTTCTGTTCTGAACAAGAGGTAAGACACGAAACAAATGTCAACAACATAAATAAATAGTGAAACTTAAGCCAAGTGTTTTTCTTTACCTTATCAATGATTCAGAAGAATTCGAAAAGATATTTAAATGAAGTTATTCTAATTTCTGAGAAAATTGCTACATACCTCAAAAATAAATATAATTTGAGAACTTCATTCAAAACTAATTTAAACTTGAGTAAATTTATCAAAAATAATAAAGACTACACACATAAGGATGATAAATCTGGGGTTTATAAGTTAACCTGCGGTGATTGCCCTAAAATTTACATAGGTCAAACTGGAAGAACGTTCCGTCATAGGATGTGTGAACATTTGAAGAGTTTCCTCAACAATAAAAGCAATTCCACATATTCCAACCATTTGTTAGAAACAGGACATAATTTCAACCATAACTTTGAAATTCTACATATAGAAAGCAAAAGTTATGCCTTAAATCTGTTAGAATCCCTAGAGATAAATAAACATAATAAAATTGGAATATTACTTAACGAACAAATAGATTTAAATAGCTCACCTCTGTTAAATATATTCAGATAAGCTGGAATTTGCAGGGACCCTTTTTTGGGTTTTAGTGCCTAATAAAAATTTATTGTAGTTACTGTAATATAAATAGCCACGGATTTCGGAAACAAGCTTAGTTATTCAAAATGTGATCTTACCTGATGATGCTACTGTGATAGCGAAACAATTGTTGTGAGTTTAACAATAAAAATTTGTGAAAATCAGAATAACCTTATTTCAAATTATTCTAATTTCCATAGCAAAATTAGCAATTGTTTCGCTATCACAATAATATCGTCAGATTTTTTACATTCTGAACAATAATATACAGTTAAAACAAATTGTAGAAATTACTATGTTTTCTACCAAAAAATATATATTACACATTTTCTTGTGACTCGAGTTTCGGAAAATGAACTATTCCATCATCAGACAACTGAAGACCTAACAGTGGTACAGTGGTATTTAAACAAAAGTGATAAATATTTTGAATATTTCAACAGATTCTCGGTAACACCTAATAGTGGTACAGAGGTTTACAATCGGGACGTGATAAAAAACCAGGTTAAAAAAGAGGGACCTTCTAAAAGATATCGGAATGTCGGCAATCGACAAAGAAGGTTGTTGAACAGATGGTACCCATTTAAATATCTCAAATAATTTTTGGTCTTACATAGCTCCGTACAGTCATTTATTATTTTCACATTATTTTGTTGTATATCTCAAATATTTGGATTTACAAAGCTCCATACAGTCAGTCATTATTTTTTACATTATTTTATTGTGAACGAATTTGAAAACTTCAATAATCAAGTTTCTTTTCTTTTGAATCTACATGTAAAATTTTCTTAAGGTTTTCTTTTGTCGAAATGAATCTTAAGATTTCCTCTGTACTACTATTAGGTGTTACCGAGAATCTGTTGAAATATTCAGAATATTTATCACTTTTGTTTAAATACCACTGTACCACTGTTAGGTTCTCAGTTGTCTGATGATGGCATAGTTAATTTTCCGAAACTCGAGTCACAAGAAAATGTGTAATATTTATTTTTTGGTAGTAAAACATAGTAATTTCTACAATTTGTTTTAATTATGATCAACTACCAAATAGTAACAGCTGAAACAATTCAGTATCTAATAATATACAGAATATAAAAAATATAATCATGCTACTGTGATTGTCATATTCATAATAAATAAGCAGAAATTAGAACAACCTTGTTTGAAGAATCATTTTCGGTCATATATTTGTGATCCCGGAACCTGGGATTGATTTAAAACTAACAACAATTAACTTAATTTTTATTGAACCGTCTTCTGATATAAAATCCTAAAACAATTTTATTTAATATTACGGGCTTCTGAAAATTATTAACCAAATATAGTGGAATAAAATAGAAAGGCCTTTTACTTGATAGAAGAAAAATAACAAAATAAGAATATTAGAACAAATTGAAATATGTTTATCTTCTACAATTTTAATTTAAAAAAAATTTTTATTCAAAAAACTTTTAGAAATAAATTAATGTCTAACAAGCACCGCTTACATTTTATAGACGTATATAATCAAAACTCAATATATAATGTCAAATGGAATAAATAACCCAACAGATATACGAAAGTAATTAAAATTCATAAATAAATATTTAAAGGAGACAAAATTTTGTTTCTGGTCTTACCGTTAAGAACACCAATTGCCTTTTAAAAACATGAACACACTTAAAGGACTTCTCAAAGAATATAATTTATGTGAAATATTTAATATAATTAAATATTCGAATAAATTATTTCAAAAATCTCTAAAAAAATGTGCACTATATCTTCAAAAAACAAATATAATTCTAGACAATCCCGTCTTCAGTCCTCTTTTAACATTCCAAATATCAAAATCAAAAACATAACCTATATCACTCACGTGTTAAAAGACTTAAGCTTCGAAATACAGATCAACTATATAATTCAAGATTGATCTATGTTCTAACAAAATCAAAGAACAGTGTGAGTTATTTTAAGGTTTATTTAAATTAATTGACATTCTATAATGAGATTTATTGAAGCCAAAATATAATTATATATTATATATAAAATAAAATAGAAAGGCCTTTTACTTGATAGAAGAAATATAACAAAATTTGAATATTAAAACAAATTGAAATATGTTTATCTTCTACAATTTTAATTTCAAAAAAATTTTTATTCAAAAAACTTTTAGAAATAAATTAATGTCGAACAAGCAGTGCTTGTTCTTGACCTCTTTTGAGTTCAGTATGATTGCAAATCAGTTCAGAACATTATATATCAATATTTGTCAATTTCGCTATAGATATATGGAAATATAAAATAGGAAATATTCATTATAATATTTACTTACCCATAATGTCTTTGATGTCAACATGGAAATGATGATTCTTAGTCATTACTTTTTTAAGATCCTCCGTACATTCCAAAACTGTCTGGAACATCATCCTCATTTTACTTGACGTAAATGTAGGAGTCAACTTTTTCCTCAATGTCCTCCATTTTTCACCTCCCAAACTAAATAAATGAGCACTCAGAGGGTCCCCTCTTTCATTCACGTACAATCCACGGTCGAGAAAATACTGATGATCAACTTGCACGATATGTTTAATAATTTTCAAATCAATAGGGATGTATATCGGAAGGAAATAAAAATAAGTTCCTCCGTATTTCAGGTCCTGAGCTTTGAAATTCTTGTACATATACAAGTCTCTATCAGCTATAGAATTTTGCTGCAGGATGCCCATCTTGAAATGTTTCAAATACAGTGACAGTGATGGAGTCGAGACTTTCTTCTTCTTCCAGTATGTAAATTTGTTTCCTACCCACACACAGATGAGCGCTATGCATATTATAGAGAATATTATTGATGCAAGTGCGTTCATTTCTGCCTGAAAATCCATTTAGTAATTACTATGTTATTGAATCAAGTTGGCGAAAACGGTGAATAGCACTAACGTGAAGTTAGAAGCTTTTGGGCTTTTACACGCTTGTTCATCTTCCTATCTCTTAATTGCTACTTAAAGGAGCTACATATGATGAATAGTGCATAGTTATTTATTGTACAAGACGATAAATTTGTACTTCGAGACGTCAGTCGAGACGCTAATTACGCTCGAGAAGATAATGCGATTTTATTGTTGTTTGCAATACAACATATTTTTGTATAGCAAGACTTCAAATTCAGGTGAAAAATAAAATTTCAAAGATAATTGTAATTTTTGGCACAAATATCGCATGTTGCTCCGTTATAAGGTATATGAATTACTCTGTCAACAAATGTACAACACATTTTACATTCTGGATTTTGCGAAGTGTTCAGTATTTTTGCGTTTTGTGTACGAAGCGAAAACGAAATGTACGGAAGAGACCTAACAAAAGAAGAATAAAACCTGCCATCAGATGTAGTAGATGCAGCGTTGGAAGCAAAAAGTTTATTGTTGCCCAAAAAATTTAGGATAATGTATGAGAAGGAATACCAGTCCTTTAAAAACTGGAAACATCAAGAATATCACATGGTAGGTGAACGATAAAAACAATGCCCCGTGTACAAGTTGTGGTGTTCCAGAAATAGATGCTTCTTATAATGCTAATTGTAAAATTACATTTGATGCTAATCCTTTGAATCAACTTGTTTGAATTTGTAAATTGAATTGAATAAAAAAGAGTGGAAACATTTTATTTACCCCGGCTGTTAAAGTGTTACTTTATATACCCTTGCGGTTAAAGTGATACCTTATCTACTCAAAAGAGATGCTATAACAACATTTCAACATTAGCGATACAAAAAAATATATAAAATTTCATGTTCTGTCATTCAAATAAACTTAATTTTTTTGAATTTCTGAAATGTTCTCATTGAAGAATTGGAAAACCTCATTGAAATGGTACATGGTAAGAAAACTTCATCCTTCTTCCTTCCATAATCTTCACAAAACGGCAACAGAGAATAGGAAAGAATATAATGAACAAAATTTCAAATTCTTCTTGTACTTTTTTCGACATATAATCCTTGAATGAATTCAGATCCAAATGTAATCGAAAATTATTATTTATCAAGCTAAGTGGTTGTTATTGCGATTACAGTTGAAGATTGAAGTGGCCTACCCACTGTGTATATATTCACTCATATGCAAAGAATTTGGCTACACCAAATTAGCGCTCGTCATGGCATTATAGCTTGACGCGCTGGGGGCGCTTGTCTTGACTAGGACCCTAGTTTCATCCCGGTGAAATGGAGGGTTATGTCTTGATGGCTAAAATAATGCCATTTGCGCCAGTCACTGGAAACGTTTGGTGGGAGATCGACGTAATGGGGCCCTAATTTCACCGTTAAGGTGAAATGTAGGGTTGAGCCGCGTTGATCAACTCAGTGGCAAGAGAGTCCGTCGCAGCACAGGGCCTCTCCCTTAAAACTAACGTACTCTTCCCTATTGCAGTAAATCTCCGGATTTTTCTGTCCAATGGCCGAGTGCGTTATGTTACCTCGGCAGGGTGGAGGCCCTCGGGATGTATTCGTACGACCCGTCTACCCAATTGGTGTTGGACTCGAGAGGGCAGTGGTTGAAAGTCCGCATCCTGGACTAGGAGGGTATTCCTTCTATCTGTTCGCAGACACTCATGTTCAGGATATTTCAAGAAATACTTCAGGGTTTAGCGGGACTTGACGGTTCGACCTGTGCCTCGTCCTGAACCAGGATCAATTGCAAAACGTTTCTGGGATTTGTGGATCTCGACTCTACGGCTAGTCCGTTAGTGCTTGAAGCCCAGGATCAATTGAAAGACTTCACAAGGGTTCGTGGGTCTTGACGTACAGGCCTGATTAACGGTGTTCGTACCAGAATCAATTGAGGCATCAGTCTTGAGATTATCTTGGTTCATGGGACTGCATTTGAGTGGATGGATAAAAATCCCCTTCGGCGTGTGAGTTGCGTCCCAAAGAACTCGGGTACTGACCATGCAGAGCCAGTAGAGGTTCTATAGTGCTTCGCTGCTACCATTCATACGATGGTAGGTTTTCGAACCGGAGCCTAAACTGGAAGCTGGTGGGTTCAGCTCTTCGGAGTGTTTCTCGCCATGTGCGATGATAAGGCGTAACCCTTATCACAGTTTCTGCCTCTTAAAGCAGACTGTGAGGACTGCTAACTAATCACTTGGTGAAAGAGCTACGCTCACATCTGAATACACTAAATGGTAGAATTCACAACAAATTAGCGCACAAATATATTTGCCTCATTTTGCTTCCGGTGAAGTCTGGTAGCTTCGAAGCAATATCCTATCTCTTCTGGCTCCGCAGAGTCAGTGCCCGAGTTGAGTGGGATGTAACTCACATGCTAAAGGGGCTCTTAAATTCCACCACCCAGTCTCTGCCTCGAAACCACCGTGAACACCTCCGGTCGATCCAGTTTCAGGCCCAATATCTAGCGTATGGTCAAGATCCTTAAACCTCGAAGCGCTGTCCCGGACCCTCTATATTCAAGAACCAGTAACCCAGATGAATCGAACCCCCTCTCAATCTAGCATGCAGGCCTTCAACCACTGCCCCCACGAGTCCAATCTCAATTAGGTTGCCAGGAATACCTGGTTTCCAAAAGGAGCCTCTGAAAACAAAAGGGGGCCTTTGAAAATTTCTACTCGATGCCAAAAACTACGAACTCGAGGAATCTAACACGTCATTGTATTCCTCCCCTTAAGGCAAGCATAGATTTATTATTGGCCTATTCACCCTTCTAGACAGAATACTACAATCAGGTAGAACAGGCCAGTTTTATGGGTTCATGGCCTTTGTTGCAATGCGCACCAACAATAAGCAGAGGTTTATGAAAATCCTTTTGTAGTATGATGAGGAATATAAGCGTTGGTACACAGAAAGTTTTTCTGATCATATTTCGGAATGAATACCTGCCGATTCATTCAATTCCTTTGAAAAACCTTCTTGTAAGTCAGCATTGAATTATGCATTTCTTTTAAAGTTCTTTGTGCCTATAATTGTCTTAAAATATTTTCAACATGCTTTTCTTCTTCTCACACAAGTGATTTTCACTGTCTCAGAAGGATGAAATATTACCATTGATAAAGGATGCAACAATTGGAGCTTAATTCTCTCACATTTTTGTGCAGCCTCAGAGCCATCTATCAAAATGGGAGATACAAGGATCGCCGAATCCTGATACGAAGTGGAATATCGCCTCTATAGAAATTCCCAATCTTAGGTATGTAGATGCTTATCGATAGATGCCGATAGATACTTATCCAGGGCGTAACGGGGTCCCAAGACTAACTCACCGCAAAGCACCTAACGAACAATGGAGTCTTCAGTCCATCAAGAGCAGACTGCTGGAAGGTGAGGTTTATTTCGTCCCGGTTCGTTTATTTAGGATGGAAAGATTTGATATTAAAAATAAGGCAAATTGGTGGAATCCTGGCCTTCAAAAACATGAGTTTCAAGTGAGGAGGGCGCGATTGAAAAAGCTAGGGTGTAAGGACGGTTTTGTGAAAGGGAAAAGATGGAGTATTTTAGACTACGAAGACTCTACAAGTGCGAAATTCTGAAATGTGAGAAGAATTATCGGGAAAAGTTCGTTAGTGTGAAAAGTAACTCTGACTTCTGTGATGAAAAATTCATGATATGTATATATAAGAAGCAAAATAAAGAGTTGTGTGGTGTAAGAGTGGTATGACGAGGAGGTATTTTTTCCCAGTGAGAGCGATAGTAGTATGAATGAGGATGTGAGTAGAATGAGTGTAGTTGAGGAGTTTAATATGCATAAAGTTAATGTAGCTGTGAAGCAGATGAGAAATGGTAAAGCACTAGGAGAGGATGACATATACCTTTAAATTTTTACGCATGTGTGGATTTCTATCTGTACCTGAGTACGTATTGTCAATGTATAATGCGGTAGTGACAGAGGGTAACTTTTCTGGGATCTGGAAAATTTCCTCGGTTGCGATTCTATTTAAGTCTACGGAGAAGCGCAGATAGTGGAGTGGTCATATAGGCTGGTCCTTGGAAAGGCTATGGAGAAGTTGATGGTAATTAGACTGAAGGGCATGTCCAGCAGATAATATGGTGGCAGTATGGATTTGTTAAGGGTAAATCTACTGTCGAAGCTTGGCTCATTTTTAAGAGAGTGATGATAAATAGTAAGGAGAAGTATGTTTTGGGTATATTTGTGAATTCCGATAGTGTCTCTGATAATCGCAAGTAGGGGTACGATTTGGAGTGTTTAAATGACATAAGGTGTGACTAGATGGCACTATGGACTAGTTACTTCAGTGGAAGAGAGGCAAAAGTGATTGGTGAGCATAAATCGATTTTGAGAATGACAATGAGAGGATATTCGCAGAGCTCCATAAGTATGGAACATATCTGTGAATGAAGTGTTTGAAAACCTTGAAAGGAAAGGATGTGAGGTGTTTGCTTATGCGTATGCTATGCTCATCATTGTAAAAGGGAATAGTCGCCTCACCCTCGAAAAGGGAGAAACGAACTATATGAATGTGTTGAGTAATTGGGCTACTACAGCAAAAGTGTATGTTTCAAAAAGGAAGGCTGTATGTATCTTGGTGAATGGGAGACTGGCAGAAGAATGTGGTATGAGTCGATGAAGTATGGCTATGCAAGGAAGATTTTGAATTGATATCAGAGAGTGGTTATGTATGCAGGGTTAAGAGTTTGTCGACGGTTTCTACGGATGCCATGAAAGTTTCAATGTGTCTCCATGGGATCTTGTGGCAAAAGAAATGGGCGTCAAATACAAAGTGAAGAGAGGTTTCGCTATTAGTGAATTTGATCACATGATAGTTGATGAAAAGTGTCAAGGCCCAGAGGAGGGTATGACTGAGGTGAAGGCAAGAATTAAGATGAAGTGGCAGAGATAATGTAATGAGAGTACAGTTGGAAGAGTCACTCATAGGTTCATTCTGAGGGCAGATTTTTTCAATGTGGCCGAATGGTTCTTTCCTGGACTGTGTCTGGGATGCCTGATCACGACTATGGGAGATTGAATGAGTCTCTTCTAGAGTGATAGTTATATGAGTGGTAAGATAGAAAGTTCTAAGCATGCATTGTATGAATGAGTGCCGATAGCTTAGTGGTAAAAGATTTGGGCTCAGAATCCAAAGGTCTGGGTTCAAATCCTGTGCAGGTGGGAAAGAAATTTTCTAGTTGGGTAGGTTTCAGACACCAATGCACTGTTGGGTCGATAATAAACTGTGCTGTAACCATGAAATGGAGTAGGATCGCAGTAACAAAGCCTAATCAGAACACAACTGAACTCATAATTCGCACAAGCTGAAAAAGCTTCTAAAGGATCTTCACAGAAGATCTAGGAGTATCAGGATAATATGAAAAAAAATTGTAGGAACAGCGAATGGTTTTGTAAGAGGTAATTCTGAAAGTATTGAATGAGAGTGAAGGGGATATAAGAAAGGAGAGCTTTTCCATGGCAGTATTTTCTAAGGAAAGACATAAACTCGTTGAGGTGTCCCATCTTCTGCAGTCTTTGACTGAGGACTAGGAATGATTTTGGCTGTGGAAGTGGTTGGAGTAAGTAGACTCGTCTCCAAGTGGAAAAACGAGAGAATGGGCTCGTTGAGTTGTCTGACGGGTGTAAGGGTAAAGCAATCCTGCATTATCCTAGCTGGCTTCAGCAAGACCTGGGTAAAGCAATACATTCCCCGAGCATGTCATAGTAATGACGATATGATTGCTACCACGGAAAGGAGGTGCCCGCAGGTGTATGCCTCACTACCCCCAACTTGGCGTGTGAGTTGTGCTTTTCAACTGGGGAGCTAGCTTGCATAGTCAGCAGATGCATCGCTCTTATCAGAGAGGGCCCAAATCTTAGAAAATGAAACCAAATGAAAGCTACGAGTCTTATTCCATTTTCGCGCACATGGGTTCTGTTTCCCATACTGCTTGAGGTCAGACAGGTTAGACAAAACATCCACATTTCCCTTTTCTTCCTTTACCTTTGCTCACCTTTCAGCTGAGGCATTAGTTAATAGCATACAAACAAATATTCTCAACAGAATTTCCACATTCAGATAAATCTCATGGAGGTAATTTTCTCTCAGCTATGGAAAGATGAATGAAGATGTCTGAAAATTTTTCTTTTCCATTTCTTCAATTCAACTGACGAAGGAAGTGTTATTTGAAATAAGAAACCTCATTAAAAATCTTTCATATCTGAAAATTTATTACAGTTTTTCAGTTTCAGCTTGGAATTCTTGTGTAGTCTAATCTAAAATTTTTATGAGGGCATTGAGCTTTTCCGTAAGCTCTTTATGGAAAACTATTCTCATTGTTATTTCCTATTACCTTTATCAACTATGAACAAAAATGAATTAACCCTGAAGTCATCTCTTGCGGAAGAAGTGACTTCGTCAACGGAAGTTTCATCAACCTGAAGTTTTCTGATTTATTTTCTTCCCTCGTCACCTTCGTATATTTTATCCACACAAATATTGAGAGCTTTAGTTTCAAAAACATTAAACTGTTTCCTGATTTCTTCGAAAAATGATGCTAGGGACTCGAAAACTTTTATCACAGCCCTAACATCAATGTTCTTGTTTTGGACATATTTGTTCACCGTACGAAGCCTCCGAAGAATTGGGTACGCCATAACTCAGCCATGAATGCTGTTTCCAATCTGTTTAATCTACAGATACGTCCTCTAGCTTCTGCTCTAGTTACACATTTTTAAATTTGATTACCTATCAATTTTTCAACAGCCCTTATGATGGCAGACCATTCTCCTTGCTAGGCTCTCAAAACTTCATGTCTAATACCTTGCAGAGGAAACACTTGTTGTTTCGAGTTTTGTACTTTCATACTCGATCAGTACCGCCAATCTATTTATTTGAAAATAAGTTGTATAGTTCTTGAAGCAATGAGAAAAAAAGTGAGGCTTCTGCATGCTTTTTGCTGCGTGTCACCTAAATTGGGAGAATGTACTGAACACGATACATATGATGCAAATCAACATACTTCAAGAATTCTTGGCCTCATCCCAGAACGAATTGCAGATATATTAGATACATTGTCATAGAATTATCCACGACATTTCTGAAGATCAAATTTGAATAGGTGTAAAGTATCAGTTACAGCAGTACCATATTAAGAGCCAGTAAAAACTTGAAAAATCTCTCAACCTTGAGATCACGATAAGAATTAATAATGTTATTACGACTTTTTTCGGAAATTTTTGTGAATATTCTCTTTCGTGCACCAGCTTCAGTTAAGACAATAGGAGATGGCTCCTTATATGTTTTTTCAAGTGAATAATCACAAAAACTGCTGGATAAATACATTCAATAAGAATTTAACAGAGTAAAATAATAATGTAGGAGTGATAGAGTCATAATTAATTATCCATTGAGAAAGTTACAAGAACGTTTGTGCCGATTTGTTTGAAACTATACCGGCATGAATATTCATGCAACATTTTTAGTAACTAATTAGATTTACATCATTCACCCCTGTTGAATTACTTTATTACTCTATCTTATGTGAGTCTTATTAAATAGGTTCATTATATGCATCCTACATTTTCTACCTTAATCGCGTCTGAATGCATCTTTTCCTTAAGATGCTAGAAATATATAATATTATATACCAAATCCTCATACAACGAAACACAAAACATTCGTGTATTTATTTACAGTTAACATTACGGCGGTCTTTTTATGCAATGCAGATCAATAGAATATATATTCATTTCATTACTCATTGCTCTGTGATGCATAAAGGCTTATCGCCATGCAATTAATATGTCGGTATAAGCAGATTGATTGTTTTAAAGCATACTAGATTGATGTTTTTGGCTGACACAAAATTTACTCTGGATCGATATTTATCCAATGTCACAAAATCTAAGATATTAAAAATCTTCCGTGGTTTACATCTGCCGGATTTGCACTTTGAGCCATGACCTTAAGGTTAGTCTGGGCCTGCACGCAGAAAACAATTAGTTTCTAAATATGAAGATAGATCATATGCGTATCACACTCGTACATTAATTTGGCGGTAACACGCCCTTACTATATAAAAAATGTCCGGAAAAATCTAAGACTTCCCATTGATTTAAGGAAAATTTGTATGCAGCACACGAATTAATTAACACTTTTCTTTAGAAATACAGGCTCATATAACAAAATAAAGTGTGAGTTTTTTGAGAGAATATTTATTCACTCATTGGTTCATCATAAAAACAGAGTTCGGTTGAAAAGATGTTGGTTTACTGAAAAACCAAGAAGAGTAATTTTATGTTACCAAGTTTATCAAATATGCCGTTGTCATTCGTTTTGACCCATGCATTAAAGGCTTTGATTTGTTATTTTGAAATAATAATTTCGTTGAAAACAATAGATAAAAACAGTTAACGTTCTGAAGTACTTCATGTGTGTATTCGCACATTTTTTAAGAATAATTGATTTCAGCATGAGAAAATTTATATACGCCCATAAAGATTGTTGAACTCACCAAATATATAGATTTTTTATGACACATCTATGAATGTTTGCTTCAGATTCATTTCCTCTAGCATATTTTTGAAAAAAAATCTGAATGTCCCAAGCTAGAATCGTCACAATTGTATGAATAGTCACGAGAAGGAGAACACTTTTATTAGAATTTTAAATACCTCTTATATATCATTATATGGCACAGTATAATATTTATATGGAACAAAAAGTTTTAATCCTTACTTTCGATAGAACATTAGATCATTCGTGCAATATAATATATTGCAATTATGACTTTGAGTAATAAAGGTCGAGGAATAAAAAATATTTCATTCACTCGATTTCGTATTTTATGTTTTGGAAAATGAATAGACTTCAAATAAAACCCAACAGTGAAAGTAATGGTTTATTAAAGTGATGACAAAAATGCGCATATTGAATATGAACATATATCTGAGTATCTAAGAAAATAGATTCGAATTGTGCAAAATATCCTCGAATTCAGTTTTGCATTAACGGAAAAACTTAAGGTCTATCGAAATAGAATTCTCTTTAAGCATAACTAATTTATTTTTTACTCTTATTTTCGGTGTGAGTTTGTAGTTTGGCCAGAGATGGATTCAAAATTAATAGTAGTGTATTTAATTGAATCAGTCTTCCCTTGTTGAAAATCCATATTGAATAAGGTTATTCTGATTTTTACCAATTTTTATTGTTATTTGATGCAACAATTGTTTCGCTATCACAGTAACATAATCAGGTAGGTTTACATTTTGAATAATTGAATTTGTTTCTGGAATTGGTTGCTATATATATTACAGTAAGTACAACATTTTTTTATTGGGTACTAAAACCGAAAAAAAGTCTCTATAAATTCCAGCTTATCTGAATATATTTTACAGGGGTAAACTATTTAAATCTAATTGTTCGTTAGGTAATATTTCAAATTTATTGCGTCTATTTATCTCTAACAGGTTTAAGGCATAACTTTTACTTTCTATATGTAGAATTTCAAAATTATGGTTGAAAGTATGTCCTGTTTCTCACAAATGGTTGGAATATGTGTAATTACTTTTATTATTGAGGAAACTCTTCAAATGTTCACAAATTCTACGTCGGAAAGTTCTTCCAGTCTGTCCTATGTAAACTTTTGGTCAATCACCGCAGGTTAACTTATAAACTACCGATTTATCATCTTTATGTGTGCTATCTTTATTATTTTGAATGAATTTACTCAGGTCTGAATAGGTTTTGAATGAAGTTCTTAACTCATATTTGTTTTTGAGATATCTCCTCAGAAATACCTTTGGTATATTTTTAGGAAATGTATTCAAAATTTTCTTTCATATTGGGATATAACATATTTAAAGCTATTTTCTTACTTTTATTTATCAACAATTTGTCGTATAATCATAGTCTTTATTAATAGCTATTTGTTTAATTATGTTAAGTTCTGAAATATAATTTTCTCGATTCATGGGAATATTAACTAATCTATGGATCATACAATCGAATGCTGACAATTTTATATTTAAAGGATGGTTTGATTTATTTGTTTAATAGTATCCGTATATTTTGGTTTGTGAAATATTGAAAATTCATATGAATTATTTATTCTAGTAACTGTTAAATTAAGAAAATTAATGGAATTATTATGTTGGTTTTCTATAGTGAATGATATTGAAGGATGTATTTCATTGATACATAAAAAGAATTTTTTTTAAAGTCCGTACCTGTAAAGCAACAGAACATATTGTCTACATATCTTTACCAATATAAAAAATATTTCATGAGGGAATTTTGGCGAATTTTGGTTTCATTGTTCATAAATATTTCTGCTAATAAAGGACTTGAAGCATTTTCCACAATCAAACCTTTTTCAGATTTACAAATTTTATTTTTAAACTGAAAATAATTTTGTTAAGTGCAAATATTTAGGCCTTAGAAAATACTTCTTTGATAATTGTTTTACATCTGTTGTTGATCAATAGATTATTTATATACAATTAAATATTTGATAGATTAGGTCTTTACTTGGTGGAAACTCATTTTAATGAAAAAAATGTATATGAGACAGTAATTTATTTCCACAAAAATGTTTGTACTAGTACAACAATTGTTTCACCACGATGTGGCTTCTTCAGGTATTACATTGTACTGTCTGATGGTATTCAGTGTAACCGAGTTTAAATACATTCTTAGGTACGTGACCAAATAATGGAAGCACAAGTCATAAAAACCCTAGGTGTTTATTGGAGTTTGCCGCTAAAAATGCCATTAAGGAAAAATATTCAGTAATGGAGAATGATCAACATCTGTTTGTTCGTTCAAAAGGATTTTACGGGCATTATACCTGTTGATTTCAAGATATTCTAAAAGTGTTAATCTAGAACTGTTACTTTCAACGTGGATAATTTCATAATTATTGTTGAAATTATGCCTGAATTCCTTAAGACGATTAGCATATGTCGAATGTACAGAATTGGATATATAACCCCTTTGGTGCTCTTGGACACGTTTCTTGAATGATCTACCAGTCTGGCCAATGTATACTAAAGGGCAATCTTTGCTAGTCAACTTGTAGACTCCGGATTTATTTTCTTTATTTGTACGATCTTTATTGTTTTTTATGTGGGTACTAAGGTTATTAATTGTCTTAAAAGCCGCGTTATAATTGAAACAACTTTTGAAATATTTAGCAATATTTTCAGATAATCCATTGACATAAGATTGTTTATTGGATACCATTTTGTCTATAATATTCTCATAGATAAAATGGTGTCCAATAAACAAAAGAAAATGGCATTAAATCTCGTGTACCCAATCATAAAAGAGGACAATACACAGAAATATTTTTCGTTATCTTATGTCAATAGATTATCTGAAAATATTGCTAAATATTTCAAAAGTTGTTTCAATTATAACGCGGCTTTTAAGAAAATTAATAACCTTAGTACCTACATAAAAAACAATAAAGATCATACAAATAAAGAAAATAAATCCGGAGTCTACAAGTTGACTTGCAAAGATTGCCCTTTAGTATACATTGGCCAGACTGGTAGATCATTCAAGAAACGTGTCCAAGAACACCAAAGGGGTTATATATCCAATTCTGTACATTCGACATATGCTAATCATCTTAAGGAATTCAGGCATAATTTCAACAATAATTATTAAATTATCCACGTTGAAAGCAAAAGTTCTAGGTTAACACTTTTAGAATATCTTGAAATCAACAGGTATAATGCCCGTAAAATCCTTTTGAACGAACAAACAGATGTTGGTCATTCTCCATTACTGAATATTTTTCCTTAATGGCATTTTTAGCGGCAAACTCCAATAAACACCTAGAGTTTTTATGACTTGTGCTTCCATTATTTGGTCACGTACCTAAAAATTTATTTAAACTCGGTTACACTGAATACCATCAGACAGTACAATGTAATACCTGAAGAAGCCACATCGTTGTGAAACAATTGTTGTAGTAGTACAAACATTTTTGTGGAAATAAATTACTGTCTCATATACATTTTTTTAATTCTATACAATTGTTTCGTTTAGTGGGATACTTGGAAATAAATTATTTTAGATGTCCAATGAGATTAATTCAGTTATTATGTGGTAATTGGATATTTTTTATTCTATTTATTAGTTGTAGTGAATTTCTTATTGATTATTCAGCTTGGAATTTAGTTCCTTTCAAAATAATCTGAATGAGTTCTTTAGGAAGTTTAAGTAAAGGTGCGCTAACGAACGAAACGATCGATCCAATAGGATAATCTACCTTATGTAATATAATCAAGGAATACATTTTTAGAGGTTGTGGGTTCATTAAATTCAATTTATTTTGTAGGATGTCCCGAAATAGGATGAATTCAGGGGTTATTAGGGATTTAATGTGCTTTTGGAATATTATCTTCGGATCATGTTTGAATACTTAAAAATTAATTAATTCTAGGAAAGTAACTGATTTCTTAAGGAAATCACTTTCCGGTAAAGCGATAATGGTGGTACCTTTATCGGCTCGGGTGAAAATTAAATTATTTCGAAGATGTTTTGATTTACAGATTTAATAATTTTATATTCTTCTTTTATTCTGAAATTTCTATTAGATAATTTATTATCGTTTTCAATCATATTTATACTGATATGTTTGTCGATATTAGTGTTATTGTAATATTTAAGTGTTAGTTCTGTGGCTACATATTTTGAACCTTTTTTATTATTTGAATTAATATTATATTTGAATTCCTATATTCAAAAGACTAATTTCTGTTTCATTGAATATTGTTTTGGAAAGATTTTTGAATCTAGGGTAAAAGATGTGTTTTGAAAATTATAGTTTTGTTGCCATTTTTCAATTTTCATGAATTCGATCTGTTGATTATTTTTTCCTCCTGAATCAAAAATTTTTATTTATAATATTATTGACTTTTTTTCTTGCATTTCTATCTATTGAATCAAAGATGATATAATGGGGTCTATAAGGTAATTCTGAGTATATTAGCTTAAGATAAACGTTGTGGGGATTTCGTTTGGCATATGATATCTTCATGTCCACTTTTAACCAGATCTTCATTCCATATAGTCTTTTATCGTCAGCTGTAGCACTTTTATTCTTCGTTTTTAACTCGATATATAGATATAAATAGCAACCGATTTCGAAAACAAATTTAGTTATTCAAAATGTAAACCTACCTGAAGATGCTACTGTCATAGCGAATCATTTATTATATTAAATAACAATGAAATTTTGTGAAAATCAGAATAACCTTATTTAATATGAATTTTCATCAAGTGAAGACTGATTCGATTAAATACACCACTATTAATTGAACCCATGTCTCGCCAAACTGCAAACTCACATGGAAAATAATTCTCTGAAAGGAACTGAAGACTTAAAACTTTCAAAGTAATTTTGAGGCCTAAATATCACGGCTGACTTCGTTAATATAGAAAATTGGTCCTACGATACCGCAGTTTTTTCTTCATACAATAATTTCGAAACTATTCATCCGATTGGCATCTAATTTTATACGTAGATGTGTATAATTACGACATGAAAATTCATAAAGTTCGATGTGGATAGGCAGTCTGTGCGAACGACTGTAGTTGAAAATGCTACTTTCCAAGCAGAAACACTTGTGGACTTGAAATTTTTAGAGAAAGTTTGGAGTATTAAATTTCACTTATAGCCAAAAATAGGCAGAATCGTCTAAATGGTTCCCGAGATATTTCTATATGAACTTTCATTTTTGAAATATTTTCGAAAGAGCACATCCAACCGAGTTCAAATTGAGTATTTAGGTGTGAAATAGCGACTTGTAGGCTCACGCATAATTTCGTGAAAATATATCATCATAGTTTCTGAAATCTTCAAAAACGAACATTTCAAGCCTGAAAATAAATCAATAAAGAAACTGACAAATTCTTGCTGCTCAGGCAGCCAGATGGTACACGGTACTTCGAATTCGAATTTCGAAGCGATATTCGAATCCAGGCACACTGCGATTTTGCTTTTTCAATTTTTTTCTTATCTGGTTTCGACACCTACAAGTAAACTGAAAATTAACAAAAGAAATATTATTAATATTAAAATAAAATCAATTATTATTTGTATAATTATGCATAAAAAGATTCTAAATCAATTGCACTATTCTGCCAAAATAATATAATAATTTAATTCAAAATAAAAAATTTTAAACTATAAATTTGGTCCTTTCGTACTAAAATTTATTATTTTTATAAAGATAGAAACCGACCTGGCTCACACCGGTCTGAACTCAGATCATGTAAAGTTTCAATGGTCGAACAGACCAAATTTTTAAGCCTCTACACCTAAAATAAACTTCAATCCAACATCGAGGTCGCAATCTTTTCTTTCGATTTGAACTCTTAAAAAAACCGCTGTTATCCTTAAGGTAATGTATTCCTTTTCAATCATTTTTATGGATCAATCAATCATAAATTAATGTTTAAGTAAAGAAAAAGTTCCTTAAATTTTTCAATAACCCCCACTCAATTTTTTTTCAAAAATTAAAATTTTAAAATTCAAAAAATTTTAATTCAATTAAAAAAATTAAATTCTATAGGGTATGAAAATCCCCTCAACCATATATATTTTCCATTATCAAGAGATTCTCCCTTTCTTCAGGAGAATATCAGATAGTTCTGAATATGATTCAAAGTAAAACACTTCAATTCCGCTAATATTTATTGTTTATACAACAATTTTATTGTTTCATCATTAAATTTTTACTTGCTCAGAAGAGTATGGTAACTAACTCTTTTTACAAAATCGTTCTCCTTAAATACAAGTCTTAGTAAAAAGAAACGTGATAAAATGAAGGTTTTTGGAATTTTTCAGAATTTATCAAGAAAGGATTAATAACGGGGATCGCTTCACGTCTGTATGGTCGTTAAGTAATATATGTTTTTTATGGTGCCGGTTTATTTCTAGTGCTTCTAAAAGGTCCAGTCTATTGCATTTGTTCTCGATATGGAGAACTTCGAAATTTTGATCAAAATCATGTCCTGATTCTTGAAGATGCTTGGCATAAGTCAAATTTGATTTATTTTTAAGGAATGAGTACTGATGTTCGTTAGTCCTATCCTTGAAAGCTCTGCCTGTTTGTCCAGTGTATACATATGGACATGTACCGCAGGTTGACCTATATACTCCTGTTCTCTTGTTCTTATTGACGATATCTTCATTATTTTTTATCAATTCACCTAAAGAATAACGTATGGTTTTATATTATATATCAAGATTTCGATTTTTCTTCATATATCTAGCTATCAGTTCAGATTTTCGTCCTATATACGGTAAGCAAATAAACTTTTGATGTTTTATTCTAATTTGTTCAATAGTTAACTATTAAAAAAAATTTAACGAAAATAATCCATGTTATTAGTTTATTGAACTGATACCTAGATAATTTTGATTTCGGACATCCATTGCCTGAATTATTTACATGCACAATATGAAAACAGAAAATTTCTTGAAAATTAATACAAAAATAATTGTGACAAATGTCTAACATATACTGTGAAACAGAGACAATAGTCGTAGTTTGGATCTGAATTCACAATTTCTTCATATACACAATATATTCGAACGTGTAGTGATCTTAGAAAACAGAGAACTTCATGAAATGAATACTTGTCTCTTTAAAAATCAAGTTAAATTGAATTAAAAAATATATACAATTACAAATCTTGTATAAAAATAAAGTTAAAAAAAAATTATGTTGTGTATAACACGACGTTTCGATCAGTAGAGTATCTCTGGCCGTTATCAAGTGTCAACTGATTGACTTATGGTCTCTGTTTCACAATATATGTTAGACATTTGTTACAATTATTTTTGTATTAATTTTCAAGAAGGTTGCTGTTTTTTAGGTTAGAATATAATGTGTATGTAAAGAATTCAGGCAATGGATGTCCGAAACCAGAATTATCATGATAACTGGATATCGAAAGCTTAATATCTCATATAAAAACATAAATTCTTCAAGTAAAGCGATAAAAAATAATAAAGGTATCGTCAATGAGAACAAGACAACAGGAGTATATAAGCACCTGTACCTGCGGTACATGTCAATATTGGACAAACAGGCAGAGCTTTCGAGCATAGGATGAATGAAAATCAGAACTCATTCGTTAAGAATGAATTGAATTCTATTTATGCCAAGCATCTTCAAGAATCAGGACATGATTTTGACCATAATTTCGAAGTTCTCCATATTGAGAACAAATGCAATAGGCTGGACATTCTAGAAGCACTAGAAATAAACCGTCATCATAAAAAACATATTTTACTTAACGACCAAATAGATGTGAACCGATCCCCGTTATTGAACTTTTTCAATAAATTCTGAAAATTCCGAAAAACTTTCATTTGATCACATTTTTTTTTTTACTCAAAATTGTATTTAAGGAAAACGATTTTGTGAAAGAAATTGGTTACCATACTCAAGAAGTTAAAATTGTAATCAAGAAACATTAGCGGAAATAAAGTGTTTTACTTTGGATCTTATACGATGAATTTCCGTCGAGTGGACACCGAAACAATCAAGAACAGTTCTAAAGTTGCAAAAAATTGAGTTTAGTTAATTTTCAGTTAACAGAACAAAAAGTTTTTTTCTCATTTTTTATATGTAGCTTCTCTGAAAATTAATTCACAGATTTCAAAATCTCAGGGCAAATACACAATTGAACAAGCGCGCACTTCAGTGCTTTTCACCGTTTTAAGAATTTTTTCTGTCCATCGGCAGAAACTGTTTCACATATTGAAGAAATGAGAAATGACGTTACGCCGATGTATCGATGAAGAATATTCATTCTTCTTTAGAGTTCTTACTAATATCAAGATGGATTAACTCACCAATTGTTTTCTCCGGAAAAAAATAGCGATGGGAAGAATTATTTAGATTTTCTTAGAACAACCACAAAAAGAAGAACACTACTGTCAAAAACTATCCATAAGATATGCACAATAGATTCCTGATAACGATGCTTCGCTGAATTAAGTACTAATAATTGGTGTTAACGATAAGGCTGGAATTATATACATACATTATAAGCATAAACAAGAAATTTCCCATAACTTTGTAATGTACTTTTTCCCATCTTTCAAAACGAAAGGATCTCCTGCTTTCATATCTTTTTAATTGGTCATTTCAAAGAATCATATCAGCCTCTATTTATAATTATAAAACACCATCCGGTATCGATATTGATTCCAATTGGTCTGATTTTCATACTCCAAATTTATACTTCTGTAATAAAAATATCTTAACGAGTGTTTGTTTTTTTCATATTCTGTGCTTGATGATTCACGCGATCTTCTTGATACTTCGGTTGAATAGTCAACAGTTAAAAGGTTGTTTTATTCTCAACCAAATCGGTCAATATTATTCTGACAAAGAAAAGGGGTGAAATTCCAAGAAAATATCCATTTTTATCGACATGAGAAAATAATTTCATTGTCATATGTTTTGAAGCAAGTGACATATTTTCGGTTTCCATAAAAATTTACCATATTCAACGAATTGCTGGTAAATATCCAAGCTTGAAGTGCAAAAGCATTTAGCACTCAAAAACAGGTGTTACAATTTTTCGATAGAATTGTTAATAGTGAACTGAGCTTAAATGCCAACCATTATTTGAGGTGAGATTTTTGTTATGCTATACCCCAGTTCTTTACAAATTTATATAGAATAAGCTAATTAGTTAACATGTTTTTGAAGTAATTGAAGCCTAATACAAAAATAGCGTGAAAACAAAAGTGCATTTTGTGAATTTTACTTCCCATATAATCGACTAACTGAGATTGTAACTGTAAAAATTGTGAAGAAATTTCCAGAAACCAGGTATGTGATCGATGTAATTACTCGTCCAGTTCAATCGAAAACATTACTCTCATATTGGAGAATGAAGCAAAGAGCACAGGAATTGTACGTGTTGACAGCCAATTTGCATCGGATGTTTAGAAAAGACTTGTCGTTGCATACATTAAATATTAAGTAAACTTAAGCTAACATACCATTATGTAACATCCTTGAATATCAGGAAAATGTATTAGTTTGGAGTACCAAGAGGCATGGTGGTACTTAGAAAAGTACAATGGCCAATTACCAGGTTTTCTGTTGAACTCATAAACTCAAGATTTATTGTCCTTATTAATTTTATCTTTGTTGTTATTTATGTAAGATCCTAAACCATAATTGGGTTTATTTAGGTTATAACCGTTATTGACTGAAATTTGAGGCAAAATTATAGCCACTCATAGTACTTGAAATAATCTATAGATCATACTGTCATATCTTTGCATTCTTGTTCGACATAAAATGGCAGATCGCAGATTAATTAATCACGATAGTAATCGCGATAATTTTTTGAAATATATAGTTCGTTAGTTTTTATAAAACTGAATATTATTAAACATATTGCATTCTCAAACGACGAACCCATTTATGATAAAAAATGTTTACTCAAAAATATGGCATTGAACGTAGTATAATATACGATGTTATAAAAAACTTGACCAAAGAATATTTCTCTTCCTTACGTGAACAGAATATCGGAATATACCGCCAAGTATTTGAGCCTTAATAACGATTAGTAATTTACATAAAAAGAGATTAAACTAAGAAGGATAATAAATCAGGAGTTTTCAAGTTGACTTGTAATTATTGAAGTATATAAACTGGAAATTACTACGAAGAAGTATTAGAATATTACAGAATAATAGCTGAAATTAACTTACCAGAACTTCTAGAGATTTGAATATACATTCTGTCAAGAAAGTACCGGGAATTATCGATTTAAATCTGGCGGGGCAATGAGGCAGGTAAAAATTTTTTTCCTAGGTTGGTACCACTGTCCTTAATTACTATGCCAAGCTTGAGCGGGATCTGTCAACTAGTGTGTTTGCAACAGCTGATTAAGTCAGTCGATGTCAGAGTACGTGCCGATTTTTACTATGGGTGATTACGTTGAGCAGAGAATTTGTTTAAAGTTTTGTGTTGCAAATGAATTTTCGTGTGCCGATGCATTGAAAATGTTGCAAAAGGCCTTTGGTGATAATGCTCTATCGAAAACTCGTGCATATCAGTGGTACAGAGCCTTCAAGGACGGTCGTGAAGTGGTCGCCCATCGACGGCTTCGATCGAAGATAACGTCGATAAAATTAAGGAAAGGGTGCTGGAAAACCGTCGTACCAGCTTGAGAGAGATAGCACATGATCTTAAGATATCCCACGAGTCCGCACGTATGATTTTGATTGATATTTTGGGCATGAGAAAGGTGGCCGCCCGACTCCTGCCGAAAGACCTGAATTTTCTTCAAAAACGTCATCGCGAACAGACTGCTTCAGACATGCTGGATCGCTGTATTTCCGATTCTACATTCGTGGAACGCATTATAACTGGTGATGAGACCTGGGTCTACGAGTACGATATGCAAACAAGCCAGCAATCATCGGAATGGGTGGCAAAAAATGAGCCGAAACCGAAGAAACCACGCCAAAGCCGCTCGAAAATGAAGGTGATGCTCATTGTTTTCTTCGATATCCGTGGCGTGGTGTACTACGAATTCGTTCCAGAGGGTCAGACGGTAAACAAGGAGTATTACCTAGGCGTTATGAAACGTTTGCGTGAGCGTATCCGTAAGAAGCGGCCAAATTTGTGGGCGAACAACTCATGGATTTTGTATGACGATAACGCGCCTTCTCACCGAGCTACGATTGTGACTGACTTTCTCGCCAAAAGCCCAACAAACGTGCTTCAGCAACCACCGTATTCGCCGGATTTGGCTCCTTGCGACTTTTTCCTCTTCCCAAAACTAAAATTGCCCCTTCGTGGCACCCGTTTTTAGTCGATTGAAGCCATAAAACAAAATTCGGCGCGAGAGCTAAAGTCCATCCCGGAAAGCGCCTATAAAAAATGTTTCGATAATTGGAAGTGCCGTTGGCATAAATGTATTGGAGCAAATGGAGCCTATTTTGGAGGCGACCCATTAAATTTTGACGATTAAATGTAAAAATGTCTCATGAAGACATTTAGAATTGAATTTTAAAAATCATGTCCTAAATACAATGTATCACTTTCTAGGCATATATATTATCATCACATATGGTGGAAATTAATTAATAAAGAATCAAAAGAAATATAAAATAATGATAACATTATTTAGACATCACCTTATACATTTATATGTTCCGAATGGATATTAAAGAATCACAAGTTTCATCGTCAAAAAATATTCAACATATAATTCAAAAAAGCCCTTTTTATTTTCCTTTTTGGAAAAATATATGGCACATTCTTCAGAGAAAGAATCTGATACATTCGGACCCAAAATCTCATCAGTAAGGAGTTATTTGAATTAACAAAATAATCATTCAAAAATATATAACAATACCCTTTTTAACACAACACATTTCTGCAACAACAAACCAATTTTGGGGTAGGCATGGCCTAAACGAAAATAAGGTTATATCACAGAAATATACAATGAAAGATGATAGAACTTGGACTTTACATTAGATAACCGCCACGTGCATGTGATGTAATACAAAGAAATTTCTCAATTATTAAAGTATATAAATTGAAAATTACTACGAAGAAGTATTTGAATATTACAGAATACAGCTGGAATTAATTCACCAGAACCTCTACAGATTTAAGTCTGAATAAATCTGTTATTTGAAAAAAAATTGGTGTTCATTATGGTAAGATCAGAAACAAAACTTTGTCTCCTTCAAATATTTATTTATTGATTTTAAATGACTTTTTTTATATTCGTTGGTTTATTTATTCCATTCGACATTGTATATTGGGTTTTGATAATATACGTCTATCGAACATGCGGTGCTTATTGTAGACATTAATTTAATTCTGAAAGTTTTTTTAATAAAATTTTTTTTTAAATTAAAATTGTAGAAGTCTATCAGATAAAATCTGTTTTGATATTCAAATTTTGTTATATTTCTTCCATCAAGTAAAAATCCTTTTTCTATTTTATTTTATACATAATATATAATTATATTTAGGCTTGAATAAATCTCATTATGAAATGTCAATGGTTTAAAGAAAACCTTATAATACCTTACAGTTTTCTGTGATTTTGTGACGAACATAGATTACCTGGATTCCTAAAGTTAGTCTGTTTAAACAAGTTCCGGTTACACTCTAAGGTAAGATATACTGATTGCTAGTTGATTTTGATATTTTGAATATTATTTAGGGCCGATGAAGAGATTATCCGAATTCTAATTATTATAATAATATAAATATTTTAAAAAATTTAAACAATTTTAAAAAATTAGCCTTCTACATATTTAATTCCAAAAGATTATATTCAATGATTATAACTTCTGAAAATAAATTAAAATAATGTCGTATAAGTACCACTTATATCATGACATAAAAAACATTCATTATAAGACATCCAAATGGTATAACAAAATCCAATAAATAAAAATTATTAACTAAAATCCTATAAATTAAACATTTTGAATAGACAAAATTTTGTTTCTGCTTATCAATCCTATGAAAACCAATATCTTTCAAGAATATCCAACATAATCTTAAGAATTTTATCACAAAACTATCTTACTTAGACTATTCAATATTATTGGATATCTAACCAAGGTACTTTATACAAAAACTCAAGATATGCAAAACATTACTGAAAAACAAGTTTTAAAATCGACTTTGCTCATCAGTATTCAAATATTCATATTCAATAAATATAAAATCAATTAATAACACATTTTTTAAAATTGTTTAAATTTTTTTAAATATTTATATTATTTTATATACCTTCTATCAAGAATGACCTCTATTTACGTTATTTTATTTATAATATATAATTATATGGTTTCCCAAACATTCATACAGATAGTCCTTGTGTTATAGCAAAGGCCGTTAAATTTGTCTTTCAATCTTCTAGATCAGGTTAAACCACAGAGATATTTCTGTGGGTAGGGATACCTATTTAAGGTTCTCATTCTTAAATAGAACTTTTTCTCGAAGACGAAGGGTGAGTTTGAATATGTGTTATTAATTGATTTTATATTTATTGAATATGAATATTTGAATACTGATGAGCAAAGTCGATTTTAAAACTTGTTTTTCAGTAATGTTTTGCATATCTTGAGTTTTTGTATAAAGTACCTTGGTTAGATATCCAATAATATTGAATAGTCTAAGTAAGATAGTTTTGTGATAAAATTCTTAAGATTATGTTGGATATTCTTGAAAGATATTGGTTTTCATAGGATTGATAAGCAGAAACAAAATTTTGTCTATTCAAAATGTTTAATTTATAGGATTTTAGTTAATAATTTTTATTTATTGGATTTTGTTATACCATTTGGATGTCTTATAATGAATGTTTTTTATGTCATGATATAAGTGGTACTTATACGACATTATTTTAATTTATTTTCAGAAGTTATAATCATTGAATATAATCTTTTGGAATTAAATATGTAGAAGGCTAATTTTTTAAAATTGTTTAAATTTTTTAAAATATTTATATTATTTTATATACCTTCTATCAAGAATGACCTCTATTTACGTTATCTAATTATTATTTTTTGAATATATAGTGCATGTTTCGAGAGATTTTTGAATTAACTTATTTGAATATTTAAATATATTAAATATTTCAAATAAATTATATTTTTTGAGAAATCCTCAAGTTGTGTTTTATGTTTTTGAAAAAAAAATGGTGTTCAGTATGATAAGATCAGAAACAAAATTTTGTCCCCTTCAAATATTTATTCATTAATTTTAATTGCCTGTTTTCATATTCGTTGGTTTATTATTCCATTTGACATTGAGTAATGATTATATACGTCTATTAAACATGAGCGGTGCTTATTGTAGACATTAATTCAATTCTTAAAGTTTTTTGAATAAAAATTTTTTTGAAATTAAAATTGTAGAAGACTAACAGATTAAATCTGTTTTGATATTCAAACTTTGTTATTTCTTTTATCAAGTAAAAAGCCTTTTTCTATATTACTTTCTTATAAATTTTCACTTATCTGTATTTCTGATAATGAATGGTTACTATTACACCCCTTTTTCAATATTTTACCTGAACCATACTATAAAAGAGGTGATATTTTAGAATAAGTTCAAAATGTAAACTTGACGAAATCACAATGTTGGGGAAACTATTGAAGTATAATATATTCAATAAATCGTGGAAATCTTTAATTTTTCAATTAACGACAAAAATTATTATGCATAATTTCATTTTTTCCGAATTAGCATCTGTTTCAAAAATTATTTTAAATTGCCACTTGAGAAGAACTTTGACCTACCATAACTTTGTTTCACATAATTTACTCGTCAAAAAAGTTGAGGATATTGAATTATTTTTTGTTTTCTATGCAGAAAAAACGAATTTCCTTTTGAAATATGTTGAGTGTTTCTGGTAAGGAGAATAATATTAAAAAAAAATGATTTATTCAAACAAAAATTCAATAGTTGAAAAAGTATAACATTTTAGGAAAAAATGAGATTCTGTGAATTTTAGAAACTCATACTTGTATTTACCCTCAATACAAGGTATAACCACCACGTAGATAAATAACTGCTTGCATCTTCTCTACATTATCTTCACCAAGTTTTTTTCTACACAATTTTTTTTAAAAGTTGTGGCTAAAGATCTCGGAGCTTTTTAAGCTTCTCTGGTAGTGGTGTGTAATTCTTCCCAAGCGTGCTTAATTGGATTCAGATCAGGAGATATTGGACGTAGAGCTGGATATAAAATACCCTAGTTCTCGAGCAGTAATCACCTACTGAGGTCGATGTGGCCATGTATTATCATTCAGAAAAAAACAAACTTTTGCCAATAGTTGCGTAAAATTGTGAGACTACTCCGTTGATAACTCAATCAACATATGCCTGAGACGTAATGGTTCTTGAATGTACTGATAAGTCAGTGCTGCCATAGAAACAAACTCCACCACATACCATACTCCTCGAAAATCATGGACTTCCTGAACAGAGCTGCGGTCTTCTTATCGAAAATGTTTTACTAGCGTTGAGGCACATTCTTCTGAGTCTTTGATGGGCAGTTTCAGTGGAAAAGTACCGCGCAAGTAAACTTGATATCACACAATGCCTAAAATTGAAGAAATTGACCTCTAACGCTTGTGTTAAATTAACCTGAAGCATCCCGAGGGCAGTTAGATCTTAACAAGGGCGGAATACAGACTGAAGAGAAAATCATTAAAATATGCATTTCTGACACACATGTACCAGAAAAAAATTGCACTTGATAAAAGCCTTCCTTTGTTACAGATGTACAAAACATTCTGGGTAAACGCAGAGCTGAAAATTATGTTAAACTAGTAAACGAAACAAATAGATGCCACAAATTCTTCAGAATTTTCGAGCTGTCACTAAGAAACAAGGAAAAATATTTCGTCAAGATATAAAAACTATGGGAACCGGGACAAAGTAACATGGGATACGCTCATGATGTGTTGAAAAAGATATTGTCTCAAAATACATTTATCACGTGAAAGAAGATTCCAGCGTTTCAAATGAATAGGTACTTTTATCGATGAGTACCTCATTTTTCTATACATGTATCATTAATATTGGTATAATATTATATTAAAAGTACAAGCTTTGGTATCTTTTTATAAATTTTTTAATAAAATCAACCTCGTCGTATTTACAGCATTAAAAATCGGTTATGTACAAAATTACTTCTTAACTTGCCATTTGATCAAGAATACTAATAAAGCAACCACTGAATATATTTTGTTTTCATTCGAATGTATTCCAAGAGATTCCTGTCAGTGTAATGAAACACCCTATATCCAATAAAGTGGGTCCACTCTGTTTCATCATTAATTCTACCTTCAAAGCAGGAATTTTTCCGGATGCATTAACGATAAGAAGTCTTATCACAAAAAAGGAAACCCTAATGACTTACCCAATTACAGACCCATAAGTTTAATCACACCATTTGTAAAAATTTTTGAGAAAATTCTTATAAAAACCGTCTATTAAAATTTTTTCAGAAATTCTATCTACTAATCAGCATGGCTACACGAGGGGAAAAGCACTGAAGCGGCAATATTCGAATTCACACAGAAAATATATTCTCGCCTTGAAGAAGAAAAATACCAGCGGGGTTTGTATGTGGATCTTTCCAAAGCGTTCGATCACAAAGTTCTTTTGCAGAAACTTGAAATAACTTTCATTTCAAGTTTCTACAAAAGAACTTTGTGATCGAACGCTTTGGAAAGATCCACATACAAACCCCGTTCGATCACAAAGTTCTTTTGCAGAATATTGAAATGAAAGTTATAAGAGGCGTACCACTCAAGCATGTACAAAATTACTTGAAGGGCAGAATACAAATAGTCGTATTGAATGTGAATGAGGAAAAATATTCCTCAACGGAAATACTATAACTTTTGGCGTACCAGAAGGCACTAATTTAGGACCTATTTAATTCTTTGTCTATGATGACTATCTCTCAGAAGCTTTGGAAGGTGAGCCTGATACATTTCAAGAGACGGTATCACCAGCATTGGAAACGAGTTCTTACACTTTTGCTGATGATACAAATATAATAGTGTCTTCCCAAGATCTAGAATCTGTGACTATTGGCTTAACAACTATTTTATCGAACTTCAGTGAATGGTGCATCTGCAATTCACTAACTGTTAATTCTCATAAAACAAACATCATGTTTTTTTCCAGCATCAGGACGAATGTTAGTTTTCCAGCATGCATCAACTTTGGGAACCAGCGAATACGAACAAGCTTAAGTACAAGACTTTTGGGAATCACAGTAGACAAACACCTAAACTGGGAACAACACTGTAACTCCCTGATATTAAGGATAAATTCAGTAGTTTACACACTGAAGGCTACTCGATATCAAGTTGATATAACCCCAATGAAAACCATCTATTTTGCTCAGTCACTTCTATCTTACGGAATTTTATTTTGGGGTTCCAGTTCATCAGTAGAACATATTTTTGTTATTTAAATATTTTAAAAATTTAAAAAAAAAATTTTAAAATAAGCCTTCTACATATTTAATTCCAAAAGATTATATTTAATGATTATAACTTCTGAAAATAAATTAAAGTAATGTCGTATAAGTACCACTTATATCATGACATATAAAATAAACATTCATTATAAGACATCCGAATGGTATAACGAAATCCAATAAATAAAAATTATTAACCAAAATCCTATAAATTAAATATTTTGAATAGACAAAATTTAGTTTCTGCTGATCAATCTTATGAAAACCAATATCTTTCAAGAATATCCAACATAATCCTAAGAATTTCATCATAAAACTATCTTACTTAGACTATTCAATATTATTGGATATGTAACCAAGGTACTTTATATAGAAACTCATAATATGTAAAACATGCTTCTTCAGTATTCAAATATTCATATTCAAAAAATATAACATCAATTAACAACAAATATTCACTTACCCTTCAATCTTCTAGAAATAGTTCTACTGAAATGAAACCTTTAAATGTGGTGAGGAACGGTTCACTACACACAAAAATATATCTGTGGTTTACCCTTGATCTAGAAGATTGAAAGACAATTTAACGGCCTCTGCTATAGCACAAGGACTATCTGTATGAAGAATGTTAAGGAAACCAAATAATTATATATTATGAATAAAATAACATAAATAGAGGTTAATTATTGATAGAAGGTATATAAAATTATTTAAATATTTTAAAAAATTTTTTAAAATTTTTAAAATATTTAAATAATTTTATATACCTTCTATCAAGAATTAACCTCTATTTATGTTAACATATTTTTGTAACACAAAAATTAGCAATCAAGACTAAGTCCAATTTGAAATTTAGGTCATTTTGTAGGAAATACTTTAAGGCGAACAATGTTTTAACTCTTCCAGGTCTTTATTGCTACAGAGTTTTCCTATTTTTGCGAAAACATCGTTATTACTTTGATAGTTAATAACCATCAATTTACAGGAATACCGACAAAAAAAATATGCAAAAAAGAGGATACAAATAACCATAAAATATATCGAGGAAAATTATCGGATATACCTCACCAAGTAAAAATTAGTCAGCAATGGATATCTTGCGACATCTGCTTGGTCGTTGAGAAGAATTTTAAGATTCTTGTACCTACTAATTTCTACTGCTTCCAAAAGTGTGAGTCTAATAATTTTAATTTCATTATAGAAAATACCATAGTTGAAATTATGTCCAAATTTTTTCAAATGACCGCCATATGTGGACTCCGCTTGTGATCGTGAATTCTTTTCATATAGAATCTTTCTGTTTGACCAATATACAGGTATGTAAAACACAGTCGCAAAAATGGGAAATTCAATATTAATCTAGAAGATGACCAGGGTCCAGTGGAACAGTGGAAAAAATCAAAATCTTGGCGCGATGCGATGACGAATATACGACTGTTATCTCTTAATGGCAGTGGCTAGTGGTGGGATGCTTCAATCGAAAGCAGGCTCTGCACTCTGCTTTCAGCAATCAAAATCATTCGCACTTCAAACGTGAGATGCGTTAGACCATACCGGTTGAAAATAAATACGACAATCTAATTCCATTGTATGTGGAAAATTGATAGGCCACGATTGATGACACAAATAACTTCCTCTGTGAAAATGAGTACTTAGGTTCTTCTTCGCCATAACTGGCGTGAAATTAAAATAAATTCTAGGAAAATGAAAAAAATTGAAAACAAATTCTAAAAATGCAAAATCGAAGCTCGACAATTTAAATTAAATTTTTAAATAATCCACCTTGTTGAGCCAAACAGTAGCCAAATCATTATAACGAGATAATCTAATATCTCTGAGCAAATTCAGTATAGTGGCTATTTTGGCACAAAGTTGGATTATTTTGAACCTTAATTTATTAATATTCGTCGCTCTATCAATTTCATGCCCATAAACTAAATTGTTCAGATATCCTTAGAGAAAAAATCATTGGGACCTAAATCTGGTGATCTGGGGGGGAGGGGGCATTTGATCGTGCCCTTTATAGAAATGACACGTTCCGAAAAAGTAGTCCTGAGATATTTTGTGGCTACTCTTTCAATAACAGCACACACATCTACTTCTTTTTTCAGGCGATTTTGACTAATGGTTTTTGGTGGTTTCTCAATCTTGCAATGCTTGCATGTTCGTAAACAACCACAATTTTCTAATTTTTCAAATATTTTAGAAGTAGAAGGACCAAATCTCTGCTCTCAATTCAGCTCGCGATGAGCTTTAAAAAAACAAGCTGTGGGAGAGAATAATGTTACTATTAAGTATATCAGGGGGTACCGTCCATTGTACCCACTTCACCTGGTACGACAGAGAGTTGCTCAAAAAAAAAACCAATGGGAATATTGCGTGACAGTTGAAGACATTCCCGGTCGAAGGAACCTTTTTTCTATCTGCAGAATGAGAGACTCTTCTTGGCCTCGAAATGTGGTCAGGTAAATTCTGAAACGACATTCGACTGTTGTGGTCGGTTCTAATGGGTTTCTAAGAAAACTGTGAAGGACGAATATTTTTCGGTTTCTAGGAAAATCCTTTATTCAGAAAACACGCTGACTTTCGGACAGAAAGAGCTAGAGCTTCGAAACTTGCAGCGAAGGTTTGAGGTCTAAATGTTTCAGCTTAGTTCTTTAATGGACAGTTTTTCATATTTTCCTGAAAATATTCGGAACTTCAAATTCGATCGATTTGAAATTGGGCATTTAGAAGTAGAATAATAACACGCATATTCATGCAAATTTGATTGAAAACTTTTAAAAAATTGGGGGCCAATCAGAATTCGCTACCTTTTACACTATAACTTCCGAAAAGTAGATTTAGGGCCTGAATATCCCGGTTGAGTTCGTTACTGAACAAAATCAGTTCATTGATTTGCAGTTATTCATATTTTGAAGTTTCTCTTGATTTTATTGTTATTTTCACAACTACAAATCCGATGCTTTCATGGAAAGTTTGGTTCTAAGTATCTCGGCTAAGTTCGTTGATGGGCAAAGGTGATTCAATACTCGTAGTTATAAATGTTTGAATTTTTTTATATTTCCCCCAAAATTTTCGAGCATAAAAGTTCTATCAGTATGAAATTCGACGTGCAGAAGAAGAATAATAGTCCACATTTTGGAGCGAAATTTCGTGAGGATCGTATGATTAGAAGTTTCAAAAAAAATTGTGTGAGCGTTGAGCGCCACCTTAAACATGAAAACGTTGGAACGGTAAAAGATATAGATTCCAAACTTTCGGAATAGGTTTGGGACCTAAATATGTCGATTGAATTCGTTTTAGGACGAAATTCATCGAATGATTTTGAAGTTATGCGTATTTGAATTTTTTTTATTAAAATTTTTCATCTTAAAATTACAATTACAGATAATAGCTGCAATTAATTCTGCGGATTTGAATCTAAATAAATTTCATAAAAACATTTAGAATTAAATTTTCAAAAACTATGTCCTATATAACACTGTATCCACTTTATAGACATTTATATTAGCATTCTATGTGGTGGAAATTAACTAATAAAAAACCAAAAGAAATATATTTCTAAATTTGAATATCAAAACAAATTAAAATATGTTTATCTTCTACAATTTTAATTTCAAAAACTTTTTATTCAAAAAAACTTTTAGAATTAAATTAATGTCTAAAACAAGCACCGCTTACATTTAATAGACGTATATAATCAAAACTCAATAGATAATGTCAAATGGAATAAATAAACCAAAAGATATACGAAAGTCATTAAAATTAATAAATGTTATTAATTTTAATGACTTTCGTATATCTTACATTGTACTGTCTGTACAATGTAATACCTGAAGAAGCCACATCGTGGTGAAACAATTGTTGTCGTAGTACAAACATTTTTGTGGAAATAAATTACTGTCCCATATACATTTTTTTTAATTAAAATGAGTTTCCACTAAGTAAAGACCGAATCTATCAAATATTTATTACATCTGTTGTTGATTAATATATTATCTACTAGTTCAATTGTTTCGTTTGTTGGAATACTTGGAAATAAATTTTATATGTCAAATGAAATGAATTTAGCATTATGTGGTAAGTGAATATTCTTTAAATTATTCATTAGCTGTAGTAAATTTTTTTTACAGCTTATAAATAAAATAAAGGATATCCACTTACCACATAATGATAAATTTATTTCATTTGACGTGTAAAATTTATTTCCGAGTATACCACCAAACGAAACAATTGAACTAGTAGATAATATATTAATCAACAACAGATGTAGTACAATTATCCAAGAAGATATTTTAGAATGTCTAGATATTTGCACTAATCAAAATTATTTTCAATTCAAAAATAAAATTTATAAAACTGAAAACGGTTTGATTATGGGAAATCCCATAAGTCCTTTAATAGCAGAAATATTCATGGACAATATTGAAACTAAATTCACCAAAAGTAATTCTACATATTCCAACCATTTGTTAGAAAAAGAACATACTCTCAACCATAATTTTGAAATTCTTCATATAGAAAGTAAAAGTTATGCCTTGAATCTGTTAAAATCCCTAGAGATAAATAAACATAATAAATTTATGATAGATTGGGCCGTTGCTTGGTAGAAATCAGTTGTAATTGTCATTATAAAATAAAACACTTGTTTACATTTTCTACTTTATTTTTGGTATTGACGTACGTTTCGTCTTTGCTAGAAAGACTTCATCAGAATACGAAGTAACAGTTGTTGTACAATGAATTTATAAGATTTTTTTTTTTGTACACATGTACACCTGTACACATGTACCTGTACACATGTACACCTTCTGTAAAAAATCTTATAAATTCATTGTACAACAACTGTTACTTTGTATTCTGATGAAGTCTTTCTAGCAAAGACGAAACGTACGTCAATACCAAAAATAAAGTAGAAAATGTAAACAAGTGTTTTATTTTATAATGACAAACATAATAAAATTGGAATATTACTTAACGAACAAATAGATTTATATAACTCACTTCTGTTAAATATATTCAGATAAGCTGGAATTTGCAGAAAACACCTTTTTTGGGTTTTAGTGCTCAATAAAAATATATTGTACTTACTGTAATATAAATAGCAACGGATTTTGGAAACAAGCTTAGTTATTCAAAATGTAATCTTGGCTCATGATGCTACTGTGATAGCGAAACTATTGTTGTAAACATAACAATATTTGTGAAAATCAGAATAACCTTATTTAATTATTATTATAGATGGATTTTCACCAAGTAAGGACTGATTAAATTCAATTCAATAGTTTTACAATATGTAAGGTTTACATTTTTGCAACTAGTTTCGAAATTTCGTTCATCTTCAGGCAACTAACCCCTAAGCACATCGTACAGGGTATTTTATGCAGATTCAGGTAAAACGTAGTGATAATAAAAAAGTGAGAATTACATAAATTTTGTCTCTACCAGATGTTAGTAAAAATAAAATTTTTGGGTAATTATGAGGGTAATAAAGTAAAATTTGTAGGAGGTTAACAGAATAAATCTGTATGATATTTGCAATTTTATAATAATCCTTTTATCAAGTAAAATCTCTTTTATCATTTTATTGTATATATAATAATTATATTCTAGTTTAACACTCATACAAATTATAATTCGAATTCAATTGAGTCCATAAAATACCTTGCAAGCTTTGTGTGATTTCTGTGACGAAGATAGAAAACATAGGATTTTTGAAGGTTCACTTTATTCTAGTGTTTGTTAAGAAGACGTTCAGCTAGTCTGGTAAGATATTTTTTGTTATTTATTTCTATTTTTTGAATATGGAGTAGGGCTGAGGAGTTTTCGTTGTGGAAATTATAAATTGCTTTTTGAAGATGCACTGCATGTTTTAGGAATTTTTTTGAAGGAACTTATTCGAAGTAAGCTGTTTTTGAAGAAGTTATGTTTTGCATTTTTGGAAAAAGATTTGATTTTTATAACACAAGATACGAAACAAAATATTCATTCAGTATTTTTAATCAATAATTTATATATCTTGGAATTCTTTTATTCTTTCTGGTACTTAGTAATGAGTGTTAATTATATATGTCTACCAAATTGAAACAGTGTTTTTCTAAGACAGTTATTCAATGGAATTGAACTGAATTGACCTATTTTTTTTAAATCTTCAAAAATTTTTTGTTTTTCAGTTCTGGTAGGGGTCAAATTTTCGTTGGGACACCTGTATATATGGAAGCACTAGGGCTATTAGTACCGAGAGTTATACATGTGCTGTTACTAATTGTGTAATAATGTAAATATGAAGCAGTATGCTGATATCTATATTGTTATCAAGAAGATCGCAATAATGGAAGTTGTTTGAGCGCTTCTCCTTTACTTCCAGCAATTCATAAATAAACCTTTGAAATTAGCCTATGTTTCTTAATATTAGAAGTTCCCATCACTTCTACTTGTTTCGTTGGTTCCAACATGTGCTATCTAAAAAAAACGCAATAGTTCCTTATTCCTAGATGATCAGACCGACACAGATATCGGATGTTTTCTTTAGAGTGATAGAACTTTAAATTAAAATAAAACTCATTTAAATTAAGATTGAAGCCAAATTTTTTTTCATTTGAAAGATAATTTTATGACATTTAGGCTTTTGAATAATTTCTGGCGTATGTCCACCACGACTAGCTCTGAGGAACCGCATTCGACCAGACCAATTTTGGACGACTTTTTCGAGTAATTCAGGCCTTATTTCATTAATACCACGAGTTATATTGGCTTCGAAAGCGTCTATTGCTTCTGGTTCATCAGCAATGACTTGACATAACCCAAAGAAAATAATTAGTAGAGTTATGATCTTGGAGGCTAATTAATTTGACCATTTCTCGAAATAATGTTATCGCCAAATCTTTCTTTCAATAAATCAATTGTAACGGTAGCAGCATGAGGTAGCACTATCTTGTTGGAACCAAAACACTTGTGGGTTGATACCATTCAAATTTTGAGACAAATAATCATTGATCATCGATCTGCAATGAGCACCATTTAATGTAACATTAGCTCCAGCATCGTTTTTTAAGAAATATGGACTGATGATGCCTTCAGCGTGTAAAGCACACCATACAGCATGCAATGGAACCTGCAGATCTTCTTGAGGATTGTTTTCACTCCATATACGGCAATTTTGCTCGCTTACATAGCCGCTCAACCAAAAATGAGCTCTATAACTAAACACAATTTTACGATAAAAAAGTGGATCAACTTCAAGCTGTTCTAGGGCCCAATCAGCAAACAAACAACGCTTATTATGGTCAAGCGGCTTTAGTTCTTGAACCAGTTGGATTTGGTGGATGCACAGACTCCAACTTGTTGTGAAAGTAGACGAATAGAGAAATCTGGATGATCATCAACACCATGACTTACAGCAGCGATATTTTCTTCTGTACTTACAGTTCTTTGCCTTGTTGCTGTTGTTGCATCGAGAAAAGAAAATATTGTCCGAAATCTATCGATAGTTAAACGAATAAGCTGCTCTGATGGGCGATTATATAACCCATGAATTTAACGAAGTGCTCTATAAATTTGGCGGATAGAACATTGATTTTGAAAATGAATTTCAACTATTTGTAAACGTTTTTTCAGCATGAGTCTTTCCACGATAATTTGTCAATGCTTACCGAACAGAAATGTCAAAACAACATGGCTTCTGTCAAATAACAGTTATCCCTATCGAAAGTTCTATCACTCTAAAAAAACACCCGATATATGGGTTTAATTGCTAAAATTTGTTAGAAAATTAATGGGCGACATCAGTACATTCCGATAAATCGAATATTTTTATGTTCGAACTCCTCATACTTATGCCGACTATCCATGTCCAAAATCTCAAGATAATCGGTTCATTATTTTACACATGACAAGGTAATAAACGAATAAAAATTTGAATATTTGGATTCACTACGTAAATAATGTGGAAGTCTGGACTAGTATGAATTCTTCAGTGAGTGCCTACAAAATTAATACTTTATTATTCAAGAATTCTGAGCTAAAATTTTTTTGAATAATTTGTTAAATATAAAGAAAATGTTTTCTTTGCAACAAATAATCAATTTAATTCAAATAAAAAATATGCCGGTCCTGTGTTTGTCGTTTACATAAGATCATAAACACTATGTGCTGCATTCGGAGAAAATTTCAAAATCTACTTATTATTAATTTCTTATTATAAAATGCATGGATGCAGTTTTTGGAAATTGGCAACAAATTTATTAACAAAACAAAGTCGAATTCTCAATTCTCTGAATCTGCCAGAAATATATCTTCACGATAACAGAAATCATATATTTACATTATTTCTTGGTAAGACTTATGATAAATCGAATGCCAAAAGATAATTAAGTTTCCAGCGCTGGCATTCCAAGAACCTACAGAACATACGCAGTTGGCAACACACAAGGCTCGAAATCTGAAAATAGTAAAAATAGTGTAGTATTTTCAAGCTATACGAGAACTAAAAGAACTTTCTGATATAATTTCGTGTCTGATTGAGCACAACCCTTGATCGGAATCAGAACTTCTTGAATCTGAACAAAATTGAGGAAGGAAAGAATTATTATACATCAGATCTCTAAGAGTCTCTGAAGAACTACTTTCGCATACTTTAATGGATAGAGTTCCGGTAATTGAGCGGAACAGTCTGAAAGCGACACATTAGGTTCTACCGATAAGTTTCTCGTGATTAAGATATATAAATAACACACAGTACTTGGTTATTGCATCAGATATCGAGCCAGGAGGTTAAAAAATCAATGCTGAGCTTCCTTGCTTGGCAGCTAATCCTTTCAAACCTCAATTATCATTGAATCCAGATAAGAATAAGCTTCCCGATGACAATTTAGATATTAGAGTAAATAGGAGTAATGTTGTCATTGTAAAATCTGCTCAGAATTAGTGGATTATTGTGGATGCAAACGTTGTTTACACATTATGACACTCGTGTTCAAAACGATTATGTGCTGAGGAAGCTGTATCCTCATAGACAACTGCTATCACAAAAAAACAAAAATATTGCTGACTGTTTCGCTGGTTCTGGGTTATTTAAGCTTTTGAGACATTGTTTGTGACCTCTACTCGCGGCTGCCTGATGAAACAAGTCCAGCATAAGTTTTTGAGCTCAAAAATTGATTTCTCTATTCAATTGAAATAGGTTAATTTTTTGCACTGTCTTTGAATAGTTTATAATCAGTGGTGACTCGTGGATAGAAGAAATTGGTGATCTGCATCTAAATGAGAATGTGCTGACCCAGTGTAACAGAGGAAGTGCTCAGATTAAGCAGATATTGAGCTGTGGGAGATAATTTCAACCTCTTTAAAATAATACCAGACAAATATTCTGTTTTTTTTGCATAGAATCTGAGATTGAGAAAGTTAATATTTGTTATTCATAAACGTTTTCTAGCATTGTTACGGATTGCATTGGATGAATTATATCGAAACGAAAAAAAGAGATAAAAAAAATAAATATCTCACCGGTAAATTTATTTGCTCTGTAATTAAAAAAAAAGAGTAACACTTATTTTTAATTAACAACTTATCTTTGATGAAAGTTTCAAATATTTTTGACAGTTAATAACGATCGTAATTCAAAGAGCAGTTTCAATGAAATGTTGTTTTCATTTTTGGTCATTTTGTTCTTGGTATTTCAGCAGTATTTGCAAGAATGAACGATATAGAAGTTGAGAAACCTCTTCTTTGTCAGTAATTGTGGTTGTTCTATAATTCAGAATAAAATCTCTAAAGAGACTTATTCATTGGATAAACCGAACCTTTTCTAATTTATTTTTGAAATACCTGATTACCAAATTATAATCGATTTTCATTTAGAAGCTCCATGCCACGACTTCGTTGAACAAAAAAATTATGTGGTGCTTTTTAACGATTTTCCTTTATAAACAACTATTCGATATAAACCAAGTGAAACTTGTTACCTGCATCTCTATTGAAGGTCTTGAGCAATGAGTTATTATGAGCTCTCAAACCTTATAACATCGAGAGGTAAGCGTTTCGTTCTAGCTTGCAAGCCCCTGAATTCATCATATTGGCAAGGGGGTGCAGCCTGCGAATGACGCCTCTGACCTTGTGCCACTTGGAACGCTGGACTTGAACGCTCGGAGTTTGCCCTAGCCGGCGAGAAAGGTGAACTAAGGATCGTAAAAGCGGTTGCGTCCTCTATACGATATTCTGGTAAGCTGTAGGAGAGCAAAGCGGAATCCTGGGTTATGCCTAAAGAGTAGAAACCATCACCACACACTCCCTTTCCAGGGAACGTAGTCCGCCGCTGAGTTGGGCCCGGTGCCATCTCAAACGAGGAATACTTGGGACGAAATAAGGTTACCTCGAAAACGTTGGAAGTGATCAGGTCGGGTCTTCGGATCACGTCGGAATCACCCAGCTCTTTAGCCATGTTGGGTTATGAGGAAGCCTTCAAACTTCTGCATTTCGGGAGGTAAGCGTTTCATTCCAGCTTGCAAGCCCCTGAACACCAGATTGGCAATAGGGTGCAAACCCGCCAATGACGCCTTGTTTGAACCTATGTATATTATTGCAGCAGAATTTGAAACTGTTCTGCACAAATCTCCATTTACTAAAAAATCTTTTGAGTGACAACACTATACAAAAACGTATTGAATTGAATTCTGATATTGAAAACTTCTTGTGTAATTACCTGTAAAAAATTTGTTGCCTATTCAACTGGATGAGTCAATTTCACCTGGTAATGAAGCATTATAATTGGCATATATTCGGTTTGTAATGGACGAAGAAATATATGAAGAGCTGCTGTTCGCTAAAACTTTAGAGGAAGACATTAAAGGCAAATCAATGTTTAATGTTCATAGTGATATTTTTGAAGTTCCATTTAAAAACATTATTTCGGACATAGTTCAGTATCGGTTTTTTCGACCCTTAAGTCTCAGAAGACCATGTCAAGTGAGTAACTGGGTGAAGTAGTAATCAATCTTTTTATAGTTGCACATAATCTAGTTCGGGATATTTTTGGTGGCTCTGAGTCTGTAGGGTCTTGTTCTTTGCCATCTACACTTGTTCCCGGGTAGCCTTATTCCGGATTTAAGAAGAACGAAATTTCTACAACCATCAGGTATTGTGGAGGAGACCCTGCTATGACCAGGGTCGCTTCAGCGAATACAGATCTGTATGCCAATATGACTTTTATGAGGTATGCTATTTCTCTGAAAACTTATGAGTTGATTTTAATTTTTTCAGTTTCACCAGATCTGCAGACTAGTGTCATGTCCAACAGCATGCCATGTATGATAGTAAACATCACTCGTCTTCGGATGTACTTGAGAGCACCAATGTTGGGAAGGAGTCGTCTTACAGTCTCTACTTCTTTATTGGTTTTCTGTATACAGTAATTAACAACGGGTTATCCATTTCGTGTTCCGGATTTCACAGCCGTGTTTCAATGACATACTACTCTGTCAAGAAAGTACCGGGAATTTTCAATTAAAACAACATTTTTACATTTAATCGTCAAAATTTATTGGGTCGCCTTCAAAATAGGCTCCATTTGCTCCAATACATCTATGCCAACGGCACTTCCAATTATCGAAACATTTTTTATAGGCGCTTTCCGGGATGGACTTTAGCTCTCGCGCCGAATTTTGTTTTATGGCTTCAATCGACTCAAAACGGGTGCCACAAAGGGACAATTTTAGTTTTGGGAAGAGGAAAAAGTCGCAGGGAGCCAAATCCGGCGAATACGGTGGTTGCTGAAGCACGTTTGTTGAGTTTTTGGCAAGAAAGTCAGTCACAATCGTAGCTCGGTGAGAAGGCGCATTATCGTCATGCAAAATCCATGAGTTATTCGCCCACAAATTTGGCCGCTTCTTACGTCTGACCCTCTGGAACGAACTCGTAGTGCACCACGCCACGGATATCGAAGAAAACAATGAGCATCACCTTCATTTTCGAGCGGCTTTGGCGTGGTTTTTTCGGTTTCGGCTCATTTTTTGCCACCCATTCCGATGATTGCTGGCTTGTTTGCATATCGTACTCGTAGACCCAGGTCTCATCACCAGTTATAATGCGTTCCATGAATGTAGAATCGGAATTACAGCGATCCAGCATGTCTGAAGCAACCTGTTCGCGATGACGTTTTTGAAGAAAATTCAGGTCTTTCGGTACGAGTCGTGCGGCCACCTTTCTCATGCCCAAAATATCAATCAAAATCGTACGTGCGGACTCGTGGGATATCTTAATATCATGTGCTATCTCTCTCAAGCTGGTACGACGGTTTTCCAGCACCCTTTCCTTAATTTTATCGACGTTATCTTCGATCGAAGCCGTCGGGGCGTCCATCCTTGAAGGCTCTGTACCACTGATATGCACGAGTTTTCGATAGAGTATTATCACCAAAAGCCCTTTGCAATATTTTCAATGCATCGGCACACGAAAATTCATTTGCAACACAAAACTTTAAACAAATTCTTTGCTCAACGTAATCACCCATAGTAAAAATCGGCACGCACTCTGACATCGACTGACTTAATCAGCTGTTGCAAACACACTAGTTGACAGATCCCGCTCAAGCTTGGCATAGTAATTAAGGACAGTGGTACCAACCTAGGAAAAAAAATTTTCACGTGCCTCATTGCCCCGCCAGATTTAAATCGATAATTCCTGGTACTTTCTTGACAGAATGTATGTCGAACAGAACTGTGATCCGAAGCCTCATATGTTAAGTCGAAGGTTAGCCATGATTTTGATGCATTAGGTACGTTTCATGCATAACGGGCAGATTATGATAGACATTCATCCATCTGAGCGTACAATTGGTAACACAGTAAGAAAATTCAAAGAAGCTGGATCTGTTACTGATGTCTTAAGCCCCATACACCATTGAAATGCACGTTCGACCGAAAAAATCTCTACTGTAAGTGGAAGTGTTGAGGAAAATCAAAATTCATTAATTCATCGGCGCAATATTTGGGTCTTTCTTACGGCACGTTATGGTCTATTTTGCATCTGGATTTGTATCTGCATTCTTTTAAGGTTCAGTTGACACAAGAACTGAAGCAAGCTAACCATAGAATGCGTAGAACATATGCCGCTTGGGTGCTTGAACAACAACGTTTAGATGACGATTTTTCGCATCGAATTTTCTTTAGGGACGAAGCATATTTTTTACTCGGCGGCTATGTAAACAAGCAAAATTGTCGCATCTGAGGCAGTGAAAATCCTCATGTGAATGCTGAGAAATCATTACATCTACAAAAAGTCACTATATGTTGTGCAATTTGGTTTGGCGGAGTGATTGGTCCGTACTTCTTTGAAAATGAAGAAAGTGTCACTCAAACCGTCAATTCTCATCGCTATAGCCAAATGATTACCGAGTTTTTTTGGCCTGAAATTAATCATATGGAATTGGAGGAGATGTGATTTCAGCAAGAGGGTTGCATCAAGTCACACAACACGACCCGTTTTGGTTATATTATTAAAATTCCCAGGACGCGTAATTTATCGTTTCGGCAATGTGAATTGGCCACCATGATCTTGTGATTTATTGCCTTTGGCTTTTTTTGTGGGGTTATGCGAAGAATCGTGTTTATGCCGATAATCCTCAGACTATTAAGTATCTGAAAACCAACATACGTCAAGTTATTGGTGTGATATTGCCCGAAATGCGCCGGCGAGTCATCAAAAATTACCTCACAATGATCGAGTCCTGTTAGAGATCATGCGGAGAACATTTAAATGATGTTGTATTCAACGCATAATGGCAAGGTCCAAGCATTATATTGAAATAATGAAAATTTGATCAATATTCTAAATAAAAGAGTGTTTTATTTAAGTTTACTTTCGGAAGCACCGAATGGATAATCCTGTATAAGCAGAGAAAGACACTTTGTTATCTGAAACCCTCAGAAGTATTTCACAGATGACGAAAATGATATAATATTTTCGTCAAAATTAACCGAAAACACATTTATTTCTCTATATCACTTCTGGATAATATCACCGACTTTATCCATGCGAACAGCTGTCCAATCCTACTTATTGGGTTATCTCTATTCTTCCCTTCGTTTATTATCCGAAGGTCATCTGCATACGATATTGTGCTCACTTAATCTTTATAGGGCAATCTCAGGGTACAGGCTAGTTTCAGGATCTCGACCATCATTCCGTCTGGTCTCAGAGCTTTACCTGACACCAGGGAGGTTGGAGCTCATCCAGTATAAAGAAAGGCGCCAGCTTCCGTTTTCTATTTCTCTCTTTTCGACCTACTCATGATTTTTTTAGGTAATTTTCTAGTTACTTCACCTCCACAAGAATGACTGTCAGAATAACCTCAAGATCCAACTCTCTTCTTCGCCGCATTTATTGACTTCTTGCTTCTTCAACTTGGCTATTCCACCCGTGGGGTGATCTTTTCTTTGTTAACATTTTTCCTAGAAATGTTCATGGAGTGAATAGTTGCTGGTATGTATTGACTCCCTTCTTTTTTGGGTCATTCTTGATCTTTTCTTCAGAAATGTTTCTCTAACTTGTATTCCTCACATGTTCCTTTTTCCTTTGCTGGTAGTTATATGGAAGTAGATATCATATTTCCATGCCAAGTATACGGCTTTTCGTGTTTTACTCGTCAGTCTGAAATCCTTGCAAAGAAAACCTATGGATAAGAGTCACATCAATATACATTCAGTCAAGAAAGTACCGGGAATTATCGATTTAAATCTGGGGGGGCAATGAGGCAGGTAAAAAATTTTTTTCCTAGGTTGGTACCACTGTCCTTAATTACTATGCCAAGCTTGAGCGGGATCTGTAAACTAGTGTGTTTGCAACAGCTGATTAAGTCAGTCGATGTCATAGTGCGTGCCGATTTTTACTATGGGTGATTACGTTGAGCAAAGAATTTGTTTAAAGTTTTGTGTTGCAAATGAATTTTCGTGTGCCGATGCATTTAAAATGTTGCAAAAGGCCTTTGGTGATAATGCTCTATCGAAAACTCGTGCATATCAGTGGTACAGAGCCTTCAAGGACGGACGTGAAGTGGTCGCCCATCGACGGCTTCGATCGAAGATAACGTCGATAAAATTAAGGAAAGGGTGCTGGAAAACCGTCGTACCAGCTTGAGAGAGATAGCACATGATCTTAAGTTATCCCACGAGTTCGCACGTACGATTTTGATTGATATTTTGGGCATGAGAAAGGTGGCAGCACGGCTCGTACCGAAAGACCTGAATTTTCTTCAAAAACGTCATCGCGAACAGGTTGCTTCAGACATGCTGGATCGCTGTAATTCCGATTCTACATTCATGGAACGCATTATAACTGGTGATGAGACCTGGGTCTACGAGTACGATATGCAAACAAGCCAGCAATCATCGGAATGGGTGGCAAAAAATGAGCCGAAACCGAAAAAACCACGCCAAAGCCGCTCGAAAATGAAGGTGATGCTCATTGTTTTCTTCGATATCCGTGGCGTGGTGCACTACGAATTCGTTCCAGAGGGTCAGACGGTAAACAAGGAGTATTACCTAGGCGTTATGAAACGTTTGCGTGAGCGTATCCGTAAGAAGCGGCCAAATTCGTGGGCGAACAACTCATGGATTTTGCAAGACGATAACGCGCCTTCTCACCGAGCTACGATTGTGACTGACTTTCTCGCCAAAAACTCAACAAACGTGCTTCAGCAACCACCGTATTCGCTGGATTTGGCTCCCTGCGACTTTTTCCTCTTCCCAAAACTAAAATTGTCCATTCGTGGCACCCGTTTTGAGTCGATTGAAGCCATAAAACAAAATTCGGCGCGAGAGCTAAAGTCCATCCCGGAAAGCGCCAATAAAAAATGTTTCGATAATTGGAAGTGCCGTTGGCATAGATGTATTGGAGCAAATGGAGCCTATTTTGAAGGCGACCCAATAAATTTTGACGATTAAATGTAAAAATGTTGTTTTAATTGAAAATTCCCGGTACTTTCTTGACAGAGTAGTATGTCTCCGATGTGCATCCAATTATCGTGAGGTTGCCATCTTTTGCAGCCATCTACTCCTGCTCTGCCATTCAAGCTTCCAAATATTCTCCTCTTGGTTCAAATGTACGAGATCCACATATGGCAGATTTTGTGCTTATGCCCTATTATAATTTTTTTTCCACTTTTTGCAGCAGCATACAGAAAAACCTATGTATTCTTTCCATGTAATTGCAATACATTGTAGCGGTGAAATGTATATAATGTATATATGAATTTCGGGAATATCCATATGGATGTAGTTGCCTTCTAAGTTATCGTAACAATCTTATTTTTCTAGTTGAGGATCTTCATTGTGACATCCTGTCTACCATTACTATACACTCGCTATTTCTGGAACATATTTTCTTGGTTGACTCCCAGAACATGAGAATATCCACCTCCGACATTGCAGTAGTTACCAATGCTATGTAATGGATCAATCTGGCTCTATCAAGGTTAGTTTGTAGTATTGTGTACACTTATTTAAGTAGATTCCTTTTTCGTAGGTTCAGATAATATATCAATCTCAAGGCTACAGGCATATGTATTGGGCAACATATCAACCAACATATGGACGTATGAATAAAACAAACCGACAGCTGAGATACGGGTAAACTGATATATTGAATATACAGGTATGGAAAAGACAGTCGGAAACACAGGAAATTCAATGTTAAACTAGAGGAGCAGGGAAGGAATCAGAACCTCAGCGCGATGCGATGACGAACAAACGACTGTTCTCTCTCAATTGAAGTGGTGGGGATGCTTCAAACAGTGCAGAGCCTCGAGCCTCTGTGAATAATCTTGGATTACTCATCTGAGATGGGTTAAACATATAGTGAGTGTGTATACAACGTTGAGTAGTAGTCTTGTGTATAAGTTCAAATATCTGATAAATTTTTTTGGGAGGGATACATTTGAAGTTTTTATATAATTCGTTGGTGAAGTGTAGAATTCCTTATGGAATAGCAGCATGGCTATCAAAAAACATATTTACAACGTAAACGTTTTGCAAAAGTGGTTTTTAAAAATTATATTGAATAAACCAAGGCTGAATCCTTGTGGGGTGTGGTAGATTGACCTCCAAGTGGTAGATACAACGCCTAGTGTTCTCACAAAAAGGGGCATTTTGTCTCGTGTGGCGCGCATTTACGATTATAACGGTTACTTGAGTCCGGTTACGTTCGCGATGAAGGTTATTCTCCAGCTGCTCGGAATTGACTGGGATGAGCCGTTGCCATCAGAGATGTTGGAATTATGAAACCCCATAGAGGAGGAGTTCCAAATATTGAAGAATATTGCTATTCCACGTTGCATAATCCCTAGTACTCCGTCTAAGATTCAACTTGTTGGGTTTTGCGATGCAAGTATTCTGGGTATGGCTGCAGTCGTATACGTACATGTTGAGTGCGAGGATGATGTTGTTTGTAATTTACTTTGTTCGAAGACGAAGGTCACTCCTCTGAAAGGTTGGACTGTGTATCGCTTGGAGTTGGGCTCTGCAGTTCTGTTGAGCAAACTTGTACGTTCTCTGCTTCCAATTGTTAGTGGTCTTCGAGATTTCAAAATTTTGTGCTTTTCTGATTCAAGTACTACTCTTGCTTGGATCAGAACACCTGTCTACAAGCTCAAGACTTTCGTAGCCAATCCTGTTACACAGGTTTTGGAGGCGTGTCCTGAGGCAATCTGGAATTATATACCGGGTGAGCAAAATATCGCTGATCCGGCTAGTCGCGGTCTTAAGCCATCGCAACTATGGCGTAACGAATGTTGGTGGACTAGTCCTGATTTTTTGAAAAATCCATACTGTGAGTGGCCTCGATGGTCATTTCCTTTCAATGAAGAAATACCTGAAACAAAGGTCATACCCCAGGTTTGTTATGTGGTTTCCGTCGAACCTAATTTCTTCATGGCCATTATGGAACGCTTCTCCTCATTGAGTAGAGCACAACGGGTATTTTCTTATATATTTTGCTTTTTAAGCGCTCTGAAGTCGAAGATTCGTCAGGATTCTTCCTCTTCTGTCACTTCAGGCCCCATTTCGGTGAAGGAATATCGAAAGGCTATGAAGTTTTTCATTCGAATTACTCAGAATCGATATTTGGAAGAGGAGATAGTGCTACTTAACATGGAGAAATTGTGCTCACTTAAATTTCGATCACTTTGTCCTTTTCTGGACTCTTCGGGTTTTCTGCTGGTGGGAGGCAGACTGAAAAATTCTGAAATTCCTTATCACTCGAAACATCCTTATGTGATTCCCCGTGGTCCCCCTGGTCATGGGGGTCAAAGGTTGGTTCAATAATTGATAATATCACACACGGTTCATTAAATTTTTCTGGTTTATTCATTTTTTTCGCTTTATTTTTCTGAATAAAAGAAAAAAATCAATTGAATTGGAGAGCGTATACCTCGGTTCGATCGCAAAATAATTATTTTGGGTGGGGGGTATGTTTGATTTCGAATCTGGAGATAAGGACTTGAGAGGATTTGCTGCAATGTTTCCATCTCTTCTGGATTATTTCTGCTCCTCACCCCTCCACCTTCTTACCACACTTGATCTTCGCATTTCGAGAAGAACACACAATTTTTAACGGCTCGTCACTTTCTCACGCTTTCTCACCAGCTTCCAGTTTGGGTTTCAGTTCGAGAACCTATGACTGGTAGCAGCAAAGCACTATCCAACCTCTATTGGCTCTGCAGTGTCAGTACCCGAGTTGTTTGGGACGCAGCTCACACATAAAGGGCTTCTTATCCACCCACCCGAACGCAGTCCCATGAACCAAGATAGTTTCAAGATTGATGCCTCAATTGATTCTGGTACGAGAACCGTCAATCCGACCTTTACGTTAAGACCCACGTACCCTTGTGAAGTCTTTCAATTGATCCTGGCTTCAAGCACTAACTGACTAGCCGTATCGCCGAGATCCACAGACCCCAGGAACGCAATTGATCCGGGTTCAGGACGACGCTGGTCGAACCGTCAAGTCCCACTAAAATCTGAAGCATTTGTCGAGTTGAGTATCTGCGAACAAATAGAAGGAATACCCTCCTAGTCCAGCTTGCGGACTTTCAACTACTGCCTCCTCGAGTCCAACACCAATTGGGTGGCCAGGTCTTACGAAAACTTCCCGAGGGCCTCCACCCTCCCGAGGTAACGCAGTATGCTAGATAACGCACTCGGCCATTGGACAGAAAAATCCGGAGATTTACTGCAATAGGGTAGAGTACGTTAATTTTTGGGGGAAAGGCCCTGTGCTGCGACGGACTCCCGTGTCACTGACCTCAATTTCACCTGGTGAAACTAAGGTCCTAGTCAAGGGATACAGACAGACAGAAGTCCACTATAGTATCCACATCGGGTTTGTTCTGTATGGGCTTTGTTACCGTTTCCTTACGCCACTTTAGAAACAGCGCTGTTTATTGTTTACTCAACAGCGAATTGTGGGACGGTCCCCCGAAACCAGAAAATTTCTTTCCTGACCCGCAATTCGTACTCTCAAACTCACGGATATGAATCCGATGTCTAAGCCACACAGGACTACTGCCTAGTTAAAAAACAATATTAGAATTGTTATTCGTGAGATACCGTTTTCGAATTCCTGGGAATCGAACGTCCAGAAAAACGATTGGAGCTGCAAATTATAATTTTCAAACAAAAAAAGCTAGAGGCTTGAAATTCGCAGGATAGGTTTGGAATCTAAATATCATATAAATATCAGTTACATTCAAAAATTGACCGAATCAGCCTTATGGTTTCTGAGCAATTTAAAATTTTATTTTTAGATATTTTCGAAAGTAGAAATCTGATGGAGATAAAATTAAGTATTCAGATGTGAAATAACATCAAAATTATATATTATTATTTCATGAAGTCATGAAAATGTATTTCAAGTCTTCAGAAATTAACGTTTGAAACCTGTAAATTTTTTTTTTTAATTCTACTGCTCTCTAAGGTCAAGTTCAAGAAAGGAATAAATGAATTGACGATCTTTTCGGTTCATAGAGGATTCCTTGGATCCTACGAGAATATTTACGAATGAACAATGAAAATCCTCATCAAACAAGTTTGACTATAAAGCTACTAAAATTGACAGACATGATAAACATCTCGTTTACTGTATGTAAACCTCTCATAAGTGATCATCAAGCTTTTATTCTCAATTATCTTTGCCATGACGAACTTAAGGTTGATAATCAAATTTGGAGAATCTTTCCTCCATGATTTCCAATACCAGCTTTCAGTTATTGTATACCTGCAACACCAGTTTCCAGAAATTTGTGGATGTGTTGACTACTTTAGGTGAAACTGCTTGGTCATTGAAGTTATTACCTTCTTCTTTTCAGCGTCGACTTAAATAGATAAATACTTCAATACTTGAAGCAGAAAATCACTTGAAGAACCTTTACTGTATTCTTGAAACTGGAAGATGCCTAACTTCTAAACTTAATTATAATGAAAAACTTCTTTCTGAATCAGCTGATCCAAATAAAACTTTCGGATCCTTGTAAATATAGGATAAAGAACAAAGAAACAAATACGGTATCGTAGTAGTATCACACCAGCTATTTTAATGAAAAACCTATTTCTGAAGCTATTTCTCTACGATGGGTGAGCTCACCTGACGAAGTCAATATGGGAATTCAAATTCGAATTGGTGCACCACACAAAAATTAGTTAATTCGAATTCCTATTTTTCCAGTTATCCTTGAGGAAATCGTACCGGTTAACTCTTCCTAAAAAAATAGTGTCTGGAGTTGATAATATTTCTTCCAAAGTACTCAAATACTCTTCTTTTTGCTGAAAATTTTCTGAATTTGATCAATACTTCCGTTTCCTCATGTTAACAGTACCAAAGCTGGTGACTTTCAAACCAATTCATAAAAAAATGAAGTAAATAATTCAGACAACTACCGTCCCACTTCTTTATCGAGTCAACTATCGAAGTATTCGAGAAGATTGTTGAGCTATCCCGTACCTTACGGAGTACTCTAAAAGATCTAGCGTGTTACGGAGTACTCTAAGATCTGGGATTTTACGGAGGACTCTAAAAGATCTAGGGGTTTACGGAGTACTCTTAAAGATCTGGAGTTATACAAAGTAATCTAAAGAGCGCTAACCTTTTTATCGTGATCGTCTAGTGGCGGGCGAATAGAACGTTACGTTGTGTAGGCAACCCAAATTACACCTAACGAGAGCAAGGAAACAGTGACGGGAGGTTCAAATATTCAAAACACAGTAATACCAGAATAATATATTTTTATTAATAATGTTCAAAAGCAACAACCCTCAATAAATGGAAACATTCATCCGCCTGTGGTTAAATCTACTCTACGCAGTGGTTCGCAAAGCGCCCCAGTGAAACAAATAGCGCCCCGGGTCTAAATGACTTATTACTACATATTGTTAGGTCGGTATTCGCTCAAATCAGATATCATTCTTATGCAGCGGAAAGGGTAAAGTTATGCAGGAAAATGGGGATACAGCCAGCATGCGCACCTTCAACTGTACTTTCGGTAATCAGTGCTGAACCTCAATTACAAGGGATAAGTTTAAATGGACAGTAAGGTAAGGGTAATTGTGGCATGCCCAGGAGTATCTAACATAATTCGAGTCGACCGGAGAAGTTACTATCAAAGGACCTGTATCTGGCCTCCCAAGGGTGGTCAAGGCCCAGGAAGGCTCAGATATTACTGAAAAACGAACCGAACACTACCTGAAGGGTCACGTAAACTAATCCCTGGGGATATCACAATACCTCGGAACAATTATCTACCAATCACGCACACATTCTCACAGTAGCGTTGGATATCTGGAGTTATTTACTTTCTCTATACGATATGTTGTCCTCTACCAGGACTACCCAGCAATTCACCCTAAAGAACGCCACTGGTTCACATGGAATACAATCTCTCAAAGTAAGTGGGCACATGCATATGACAAATAGGTAACACAAACTGACTAGGACATAATACATAGATACAGTACCCCATCACCCAGGCGTGTTAATGGACGTTACAATAAGAACAAAGAAATTGGTATCCGGGAGATCACACAAGATTACTTACAAATCAGTTACATATCAAGCACCGCAATTAGTAAGGAAAGATAATACAAATCCCTATTGGCAAGTATTTCGTAGATAAAGAACCACTATTTACAAATACAGCAAAAAGCAATCAGGCACCGAGAGAAAGTATACAATACAAACAGAAAACTTGTGAGGGTCGCTTTAGTTATGTACAAAGGCAATGCAATTTAGTTGAAACATTCCGGTTGGATTAAATAACAGCGAAGCAAAAATACAAGAATGGAAAGCGAAGTACAATGAACGAGCATGCAGTCATTAATTTCACATTAACACAAAGGTGGTATTTAAAAATGTGAAGCATGCAATTAATCAGAAGCATTTAAAAGAAGTTTACTTATTAAGTGTTACCAAAGGACACTTTTATAATTACTATTATCTCGAATATGTTACTAAGTTGCTCAGGAGGTTTATTTCCAAGAACCTCCCTCTCGAACGAATTCAAATACCATGGGGACGCTATAAGGACATTGTTCTCCTTTGTTATTCTCACTAATCACGTATGTGTCAAGTTACAGCGCTACAGAGTATTTTGACACAGAAATAACGCGGGTAAATACAATGACATAATGGTGGAATTTATATAATCTATCAGGGACTCTGTGACTCGTATGCTCCTTAGAGGATCCGGATCTCTTCATTGTTAACCGTGAACTGATTATCTATCATGGTTTTTCATCCTATCAAGTCCCTTAGCTTAAGAACTGGAAGATCCACACAAAGTGCATGTTGCGAAGTTTTGGAATTTGTTCATTATTCGCTAGATGATAGGGCTTAAATCGTCGGAATATTTTTCAAGTTAAATCGTGCATTCGATTGTCTTCAGCCTAATTTTTATATCGAGAAGATGTATTCCTCGAATTGATTATCAGCTTTCTCTCAAACCGGTCTATGGTGGTTAAGCTGGGTGATTTCTATTCCTGAAGATATTATCCCAAGTTGAGTCCCTCAAGGCACAGTCTTAGGGGGCTTCTTTTTCTTTTAATCATTAATGAACTTCCTCCTCATATTATAGAGACCATAAAAATCTTTGGGGGTAAGCACTGGAAGTCTTGGTGAATTGAAAGAGATTTGTGTGAATTTTTTTGTCAGGAGCGTCATTGTCTGGTGCCAAAGGATCTCTTTAATTGTGAATCTGGATAAAACCAAGGCATTGAAATTCCAGAATAAGGACAGTCTAGATTTCACCGTGAACCTTCCTGAGGGCTGCCAGAAGTCGTCGGAGTGTGTAAGTTATCTGATGGTTCGCGTTGATAATAATTTGGTTCTTCAACATTGATTACATATGCACAAAAATAAGAAAATCTCATATGTCGCCTCAAGAGTTCGCTGGCATGGGATACTCTCGTTGGAATATATTTTAGCAATGTGTATAGTCACCTATGCTACAACGTGGAAATATAGGATTCGTCCTCAGATGCTGGGTGTGTATTTATTGTACAAAAAAGTACTTCGTCTCATATTCATGCTGAGACCACAGGAGTCATGTCGTCCTACATTCAAGAGAAGTAAAGTATTAACATTTCCCTCTATATACATATCGAATTGTCTAGTTTATGTTCACCAGAATTCAAATAATCTTAAAACATACACAGAATTTCAAAATTACAAAACTAGCCATGAGTATACCTATGTATTCCCAAGCACAAAACAAAAAACCACGAGTCGTCACCTACTTTCGCAAGAATGAAAATGTATAATCACTTATCCAAACATTACAAGATAATTAATGTGAAGCAATAGAAGATTAAATTAAAATCAATGATGTTCGACAACCGCTTTTACATTTTTCAAGAATTTTCTGCTAAATCTATTAGATGAGTTTCATCAATCCAGAAGGATTGATAAAATGTTATTTTTATTATTATTGATATTGCAGGAATTCAATTTCTTGAGCCTAGAAATTGAGTTTTTACTTTGTAAATAATGTAAATAATTTAAAGATGGAACTCTAGGTGTATGGGTTACTTTAGCCAAGGGTTATGGAAATATCTGGGCTGTTGAATTCTTGGAATACTGGCCCTCTCGTAACGGCTGGATCGAAAGCACTTTCTGTCTTTTAGCAATGCCGTTTCAAGATGTTGGAAGTGGATAACCACTGAACATAGGATGTTCAGTGGTTATCGAAAGTAGAGATTAATTACCGAACCAAAAATGTCAACAGTTTCCTAGTATAGTATCTAAGAGTTGTCCAATAACCAGTAGTGGTGTGGCTTCCTATGGCTTCGAGATCGGTGGGTGTCGTCGAGTGTTTGTGATCGGAAGCAAAATCTAAGTTAGTTCACAACAGTCAGGGGAGAAGGAAGTACGTGCCAGTAAAAAAGAAGCAGTCAGCGAGGAAAGAAGCAGTTCACGCTAGAGGATGTTCGCGCAGTTCGTCGAGAAAGGAGACAGTTGGCAGAGGGTGCAGTTCGCGAAATGAATTGAGAGAAAGACATTTAGACAAGAGTTATAAAATGTGCTTAGTCGAGACAGATTATAAAGAGGGAGAAGTTCAAAACCTCAGTAACTATTTTTATGTTAAGTGTTGTTTATGCTGTATTTCTAAGACGTTCAAGTGTTATTTCAATCTTGTAAATGAACTATATATAGTACAGTCTGCGTTTTTTTTACACTAAAGAGGAGATATTTATCAATTAATACCCCTAGACATTGACATAAAAGAGCCTATATTATTATAATATAATATCTATAAAGGAACCGATAAAGACGAATACCTCAGGTAACCAGATCGCTTATACGCCGTACTTCGGAATTTCTCACCAGTGTTCGAATCCAGGTGTAGTTTTTTTCTAGTTTTTAATTAACTGGTTTCAGCAAAAAAATATCAATGGTACATAAAGTAAAATTTCAGATAGAAGGGAAGAGAATGGGCCTTTCAACCATGTATTTTTCATTCGCATGATATTTTCCATTTTTTCGAGAGAACACTTCCAAAATGGTAAAACCTGACATTTATTTCACGCTCGGTTAGCAGAATACAGAATTCTGTGTTTTTATTCATCATATATAGCTCTTTCAAGAAATAATTCATATATTTGAAATTTTCAGGGGAAATGGGCGCAAAATCTTCCGAATTTACGTCAGTGCTTTTCGCTTTTTTTTCATGAATATATCTGACACCGATTGAATTTTTTTTCTTTTGCCTTATTTTTCCCTCGAAAAATCTCACTGAAGATGAAAGCACTTTGTTTTGAGTATAATTGTTGCTCAACGTATGCTTCTTATGTCGAAGACGTAAGTTATAATATCAAAAATTTCAAACGTGAAAAATTGAACACTATTCTCATCACATGTCTTCCATTTGTCTCTGTATCTATAAAAATTACTTTTGAGGTTATGCGGCCTGTTTATAATTCAGTTCGTTGTCCACATTATTAACTATTGTGTAGTTGAAAGTTATTTTTCGAAATTATGGAAGAAGTCTTAATCTTTCAAGATGGAGAGTTATAAGGATTTAAGTCTAATCAGCGTTCTTCCCACCATATCCAAGAATATTGGTAAAAGTGTTGGGAGAACAGATGAAGATACATTTGAAAAGATAAAAGGTCATCCAAAAGGAATAGTAAGGTTTCAGACGGGGATAAGGTTATGCAACGACGTTACTTAAAATTATAGATGATATTGTTATGTTGTTGTATTACAGATGGTATTGCGAGGGCGTTTGATCGAGTACCTCACTGAATCCTTCTTTCAAAGCTAGAGCACCTAGGACTGAGGGGTGAACTATTGAATTGGATAAAATCTTTTCTGTCAAACCGTAAATTCCGAGTACGAATGGGAGGTGTTTACCTCCTTCAGAAATAGTGGTAACATCTGGTATTCCGCATGGCTCTGTCCTGGGACCAGTCCTCTTTCTTCTGTATATTTCGGACTTACCAACCATTCTCAGATCAAGTTGTTCCTTGTTTGCTGATGATACCAAGCTTTTCAACTTGCCACTGTTGTGCTCCCATCTTCTTCAGGCGGACCTGGATCTCCTTGCGGACTGGTGTCGGGACTGGTTGTTACCTCTCAACATAGAAAAGTGCTGCGTCCTCCATATTGGCAAAAAGAACCCACGCATATCCTATAACATAGACGTACATCAACTGAAGTCAGTAACAAGTCACCTGGATCTTGTAGTTACTGTTAATTCGGAACTCACCTAGTCGGATCACATTGCAGCTGTGGTTAGAAAGGCGTAGCAGATAATGTTTCTTCTCCGCAAGTCTTACATGGGTTGTGATGTTAGTGTGTACAATACAAGATTTGCATCCGCCCGATAATTTAATATGCTGGCAGATTTGGTACTCGTTTGCCCTACGGTACCCTAGACCATCTTATGAAGAGCGTTTGAGCATATTCAGGATTTCTACCTTTTCCGTTTTTATCGTTAGATTGAATTTGGCTTTTTCTCACTTACTGTTTTTATATTTCGTATACAGTCATCAATTTTTTTTAATATTTTTTTTCACATTACTATTATTTTTTGTTTCTGGGTTTATAGGTTCTATCTCAAACCTTCCTACTGTTTAAATAAATTAATAAATAAATCTCTTGACTGCTTCTGATGAGAGTTCAAAAACAGCTCCCATTTCATTAGAATACCCGCATTTGATACGCTTATACATAATATCCTTTCTCAATAAATCGTTTCACTGGGTTTCCATCGAGTGCCGTAGCTATTATAAAAAGCTATCTTTCTGGAAGGACTCAGCTGGTGAGATGTGGCTCTGAGATTTTGGAACCCTCACTAGTTTTTTTTTTTTTGGTGTACCACAGGGTTCAATTTTGGCACCTTTACTCTGCGTACTTCAGACTCGTTATATGAGTAAATTTTCCTCAAATACTGTCGTGTTCACTTTAATGCTGACGATATTGAATATTATGATTTTAGTCCAAACAAAATTTAGCAAGGTATTGCAAGAGTGCACGAGGATCTCAAGATAATGAGTAATATTGCTTCGGCTCTTTAGCTTTAGAATAAAATAGGAAAAGGCTTTTTACTTGATGGAAGGAATATAACAAAATTTGAATATCAAAACAGAATTAATCTGACAGTCTTCTACAATTTTCATTTCAAAAAAATTTTTATTCAAAAAACTTTTTTAATTAAATTAATTTCTCATAAGTACATCTTATATTCGATTGACGTATACAATAAAATCTCAATAAACAATATTAAATGGAATAAATAAACCAACAAATATAAATTGCCAATTAAAATCAATAAATAAATAGTTGAAGGAGACAAATTTTGTTTCTGATCTTACAATTATGAAAACTAATTCCTTTTCGAAAATACAAAACATAATTTAAGGACTTCTGAGAAAGTATAATTTATTCGAAATATTTAATATATTTAAATATTGAAATAAGTTAATTCAAAAATCTCTCAAAACATGCATTATATCTTCAAAAAACAATTAGAATTCCGGTAATATTTTCATCGGTCCTGAATCATATTTAAAAAAAAATAAATTCAACCAACAATAAATATAACTTACCTGAAAGACGTCCTGGGATCATTGCTGTGAACAACCAACTTTAAAATTCAAGATATTCTATGTTCGTCACAAAGAGCACAGATAGCTGTGAGGTATTATGAGGTCTTCTAAAAACAATTGATATTCCATAATGAGAATTAGTTTTCATAATTGTTAGATCAGAAACAAAATTTTGTCTCCTTCAAATACCTACTTATTTATTAATTTTAATTGACAATTTATATTTGTTGGTTTATTTATTCCATTTGATATTGTATTTTGAGATTTGATTTTATACGTCTATTAAATATAAGTCGTGCTTATGAGACATTCATTTTATTCAAAAAGATTTTTGAAGAAAAAATTTTTTGAAATTGTAGGAGACTGACAGAATTAATTCTGTTTTGATATCCAAATTTTGTATTGAAAGGGGATAAAAGTATCCAACGAAATTATAGAATATTACTCCAACTCTCTACAAACATATGGAAAACAAATTACAATCTAAAAATACCCCACTGAAACTTAATAAAATTTTCGAAAGAACCTCTTTTAAAAAAGCTTTTCCAAAAACACTCTTCAAAAATATGTAGCACAAGTTGTTTTTCATAATGCCGGTAGGAAACAATACTGTCTCCAATAAATGGTTTTTGAGTAAGTTCTATCAATATTCTATATTTTCATTGAATTCTTTTATCTACTTTTCAAACTATATGATTAGTGTTAATTCTATATTTCTATTGTAGAAGAAACAGTCTTTCGAAGATATTTATTTTATTTTATTTCAAATAAATTTTTTTTTCTTCTACTTTTTATATTTTCGTCAGGGTTTGAATGGAAGAACAGATCGATTCTCCGCCTCGCATGTGCTTTATAAGGTTGTTCGAAAAGTAATTTGATTTTTCCCGACAGAGCATTCAATTTAATTTTTTCGAACCCAACCTCTCACTTAAGCCGCATAATCATCATATGTTTTGAGAGCTTCATACCAAGGTTTGTATATGAACAAGTTCAATTAAATATACTCAGTGGTATTTGGTTGGTGCCCTTTTAAATATGGAGAGCAATAAACAACATAAAAATGCTGTTCAAGCCAGACAGAAATTAACCGATGTGTATGGGGGAGATGTGTTTACAGTACGCCAGTGCCAGAACTGGTTTGCAAAATTTCTATCCGGCAATTTTGATGCATCACGTTCCGGAGAGCCGGTTGAAGCTAATAACGATATGATTAAGGCATAAGTTGATGCAAATCGGCGAATAACAAAACGTGATATGGGTAAGAGGTTAAATTTATCGAATTCAACTGTTCATGACAACTTGAAAGGCCTGAGTTTAACCTCGAAGCTCGATATGTGGGTTGCCCATATTCTTACGGAGAGGAATTTGTCTCATCGCGTTGACATACTACTGTCAAGAAAGTACCGGGAATTTTCAATTAAAACAACATTTTTACATTTAATCGTCAAAATTTATTGGGTCGCCTTCAAAATAGGCTCCATTTGCTCCAATACATCTATGCCAACGGCACTTCCAATTATCGAAACCTTTTTATAGGCGCTTTTCGGGATGGACTTTAGCTCTCGCGCCGAATTTTGTTTTATGGCTTCAATCGACTCAAAACGGGTGCCACGAAGGGGCAATTTTAGTTTTGGGAAGAGGAAAAAGTCGCAGGGAGCCAAATCCGGCGAATACGGTGGTTGCTGAAGCACGTTTGTTGAGTTTTTGGCGAGAAAGTCAGTCACAATCATAGCTCGGTGAGAAGGCGCGTTATCGTCATGCAAAATCCATGAGTTGTTCGCCCACAAATTTGGCCGCTTCTTACGGATACGCTCACGCAAACGTTTCATAACGCCTAGGTAATACTCCTTGTTTACCGTCTGACCCTCTGGAACGAATTCGTAGTGCACCACGCCACGGATATCGAAGAAAACAATGAGCATCACCTTCATTTTCGAGCGGCTTTGGCGTGGTTTTTTCGGTTTCGGCTCATTTTTTGCCACCCATTCCGATGATTGCTGGCTTGTTTGCATATCGTACTCGTAGACCCAGGTCTCATCACCAGTTATAATGCGTTCCATGAATGTAGAATCGGAATTACAGCGATCCAGCATGTCTGAAGCAACCTGTTCGCGATGACGTTTTTGAAGAAAATTCAGGTCTTTCGGTACGAGTCGTGCGGCCACCTTTCTCATGCCCAAAATATCAATCAAAATCGTACGTGCGGACTCGTGGGATATCTTAAGATCATGTGCTATCTCTCTCAAGCTGGTACGATGGTTTTCCCGCACCCTTTCCTTAATTTTATCGACGTTATCTTCGGTCGAAGCCGTCGATGGGCGACCACTTCACGACCGTCCTTGAAGGCTCTGTACAACTGATATGCACGAGTTTTCGATAGAGCATTATCACCAAAGGCCTTTTGCAACATTTTCAATGCATCGACACACGAAAATTCATTTGCAACACAAAACTTTAAACAAATTCATTGCTCAACGTAATCACCCATAGTAAAAATCGGCACGCACTCTGACATCGACAGACTTAATCAGCTGTTGCAAACACACTAGTTGACAGATGCCGCTCAAGCTTGGCATAGTAATTAAGGACAGTGGTACCAACCTAGGAAAAAAAATTTTTACCTGCCTCATTGACCCGCCAGATTTAAATCGATAATTCCCGGTACTTTCTTGACAGAATGTATGTGATTCGCTTCTCAAAACGAGAATGATCCATTTTTAAAGCGCATCATTACTGGGGACGAAAAATGGGTTGCATACAACAATGTCAAACTTGAGAGATCATGGAGCAAAAAAGATGAACCAGCTCAAAGCATTTCGAAAGCCAATATCCATAAAAAAAATGATACTGTCTGTTTGGTGGGATTTTAAAGGAATCGTTCTTTTTTTGAGCCTTTACCGAATAGCGCCACAATTAATTCGGAAATCTACTGCATCAGCTGGACAAACTGAATGATGCGCTTCAACGGAAAATTAATTAATCAATCAATCAATCAATCAGTTTGTTCACTCGCCAAAAGCTTTTACATCTTGAATGGGATACACTGCTACACCCACCATATTCTCCAGATCTGGCGCCTTCGAATTTTGTTCCGGTCTTTGCAAAAATTTTTTGATGGTGAAACCTTTACTTCAAATGAAGATGTCAAATATCACCTGGATCAGATTTTTGCCAGCAAAGATCAAGAATTGATGATTAAAGTGAATCAACTTAATTTCCGCTAATTTATTTTATTTCAAAACAATTGTTTCGTCATGACAACATTTACTTTAATCATCAAGATGTATAGTATTTCCGACAAGTAGAGACCGATACAATCAAACAAAGATCAAGAATTTTATGAGCGTGGAATAATGCTACTATTAAAAAAATGGCAGAAGGTGTTGAAGCAGAATGACAATATATAACTTAATGAAATATTTATTCATTATACAAAAATTGTCTTTCCTTTTCCAAAAAAAAAACGAAATTACTTTCCAAACAACCCAATACTTAAAAACTGTAATATGTTGAATTCATTTTGTTGTTCAATAAAAACCAATTATTATTATCAAGCTCCAAACTGACACTGAAAGTTTCAAGTCCCTATTTTTCATCATTCGGAAGTTAGAGTATTCAAAGCAACGCTGCTGCGCTGACAATTTTTTTTCGTAACTTCTAATCTTACAATTCTCCCGAAATGTTGTATCAGCCTTCTTGTGATTATTTCACATTTAAATGCTTAGTTCAAACTCGTAGGACTGATGCTATGGTTTCAGTATCGCTCAACGCTGCTCCACTAACAAAATATTTATTTTGGAACGAACATTATTCTTCTTCCAAATAACAAATTTCAGGTAGATCCTATTGGTAGTTTCGAAAATACTGAGAAAAATAAGAGAAAATTTGAAATGCAAATAACTGCGGAACTATTGGAACAATCTTATCCGTTGACAAATTGAACAGGAATATTGGAACTCTTAACTTACCCTGAAAGTTTCAAGAATTCGTTCGAAACTAACTATGTTCAAGGTAGCTCTCACCACTGATTGGTTGAAAACATGTGTTTGAAATGTTCAAAGCATACGATGCTCACGAAATTTCGCACGAACATGCGCGCTATCCTTCTATTTCTGAACGTCGAAAGAAACATCGATCGAATTTGTAGCTGAAAAAATATCAAGAAAAACAAGAGAAATGTGAATAACTGCGAAACCATTCCACCGATTTTTTTCATTAACGAACTTGACCGCGACATTCAGATCCCAAACTTTTAGGGAAGTTTCAAGGCTCTAGCTCTTTTCGTATGAAAGATAGAGAGTTAACGGACGAACAGGCAGGATAGAATTACTATTGACTTCTGATTCTTGATCATCAACCTAGTTGTTCAAGACCATTTTTGGCTCAATATTCGAAAATTACAGACACTTGGTGGAAACAATAGCACACTGTTTCTTGGATCAAGGGCGCAAAAATCCGAATTTAGGTATGTGAAAATTTTTTCTACCGTATCTATAGATACGAAGATACTTTTACTTGAAGAAAACAATTTCTGTTCAACAAAAAATTGTAGTATCGAGTAAAAATTGATGAGGTGGTAATATCTAAAGTACTTTATTAAATCAGTTGTTTCCAAAGTAGAAAATTAATAAATCAAATCTCGATTATTTCTGTCGTTATTCTCTTGTATTTCAGCCAAATTCCACCTTTAGTCAATAAAATGAAGGACCTTGGATCGAACTCAATGGGTTCTTTTGTGTTTTCGCTGACATCGAATTCGTAATTCAATAGGACAGCTGCCAATCCCACCTTTGTTTGCATCATCCCGAAACGAGCACCTGAAAAAACGTACTTAATTAAAAGATAAAGGAGCCAACAGAAAATCAACATTAAGATAATTGATAATAAGTGCATATCTTGCAGGGAATTAATTTTCACCGCAAAAATAACTCCCATCCACCTTCGTGGATGGGAGATTAACATCAGGATGTCAAAACGATATACAGGGCCTACATTTAAAAGGGACAAACTTCAAGGGAAGATCGTACAAGTTATTTGCAAAAAAAATATCATACACATAGTCGAAAATGATGATTATTCTTCAATTTAAAATTTCTTAATTTCACGAGATACTACTCTGTCAAGAAAGTACCGGGAATTTTCAATTAAAACAACATTTTTACATTTAATCGTCAAAATTTATTAGGTCGCCTTCAAAATAGGCTCCATTTGCTCCAATACATCTATGCCAACGGCACTTCCATTTATCGAAACATTTTTCATAGGCGCTTTCCGGGATGGACTTTAGCTCTCGCGCCGAATTTTGTTTTATGGCTTCAATCGACTCAAAACGGGTGCCACGAAGGGGCAATTTTAGTTTTGGAAAGAGGCAAAAGTCGCAGGGAGCCAAATCCGGCGAATACGGTGGTTGCTGAAGCACGTTTGTTGAGTTTTTGGCGAGAAAGTCAATCACAATCGTAGCTTGGTGAGAAGGCGCGTTATCGTCATGCAAAATCCATGAGTTGTTCGCCCACAAATTTGGCCGCTTCTTACGGATACGCTCACGCAAACGTTTCATAACACCTAGGTAATACTCCTTGTTTACCGTCTGACCCTCTGGAACGAATTCGTAGTGCACCACGCCACGGATATCGAAGAAAACAATGAGCATCACCTTCATTTTCGAGCGGCTTTGGCGTGGTTTTTTCGGTTTCGGCTCATTTTTTGCCACCCATTCCGATGATTGCTGGCTTGTTTGCATATCGTACTCGTAGACCCAGGTCTCATCACCAGTTATAATGCGTTCCATGAATGTAGAATCGGAATTACAGCGATCCAGCATGTCTGAAGCAACCTGTTCGCGATGACGTTTTTGAAGAAAATTCAGGTCTTTCGGTACGAGTCGTGCGGCCACCTTTCTCATGCCCAAAATATCAATCAAAATCGTACGTGCGGACTCGTGGGATATCTTAAGATCATGTGCTATCTCTCTCAAGCTGGTACGACGGTTTTCCAGCACCCTTTCCTTAATTTTATCGACTTTATCGAGGCAAGTCTTCGACCACTTCACGACCGTCCTTGAAGGCTCTGTACCACTGATATGCACGAGTTTTCGATAGAGCATTATCACCAAAGGCCTTTTGAAACATTTTTAATGCATCGGCACACGAAAATTCATTTGCAACAAAAAACTTTAAACAAATTCTTTGCTCAACGTAATCACCCATAGTAAAAATCGGCACGCACTCTGACATCGACTGACTTAATCAGCTGTTGCAAACCCACTAGTTGACAGATCCCGCTCAAGCTTAGCATAATAATTAAGGACAGTGGTAACAACCTAGGAAAAAAAATTTTTACTTGCCTCATTGCCCCGCCAGATTTAAATCGATAATTCCCGGTACTTTCTTGACAGAATGTATTTCAAGATTTTTCCCTAAAATCAATTATACTTCAGTTATCCTTGTAGCCTCATCAATATCTGGAAATGGTATAAAAATTTGCTACAAGATAAGAAGTTCTGGGTGCCAAAAAATTCTTATTGCGGGCGTGGCAAGGAAATGAATATCACGATTTTGAAGTGAACAAAATGAGTCACATTTTTTCAATGGTTTTATCGATGAAAAAATATTGATTTTGGACATGTTTTCTTTTCAGCAAAACATTTTTGTATATTTAGTGTGCTTTCGAATGACGTATCAACATTTGTGCTAGCTGCTTGTCCTCTGCCATAATATCATGGCTAAGAAGATAATAACTATGAACATTCCAGCATTTCATTTATTTTTGTGAGTGTTTTGACTTTCATGATATATTGAAATATGCTACACATTTATTCAAATATTGAATTAACAGAAATCATTATTGTCTATGGAGAATGTAAGCTGAATGCGAACGCAACTAAAAGATTTAATTCAGAAAGATGTATGTCGAGGTATCAAAAGTGAGAAAGTTCATCAAGTCAGCGCAGAGACGTAGAGGTACTGGTAGTTTGAAAGTATTCCGACGAAGCCAGGTCGATAGACTTGTAATAACTCAAATGGCAGAAATCAAGGAGCAAAATCTTAAAATAGTCTAGGATGAACCAACATCAAGTAAAAAATCTATACAGGATTACTTGAAGTGAGTCACAGTAAAGTACGGAAGGCAATAAAGTAGGAAAATTTTTATCCCTTCTTTATCAAATGGAACAAGTATTAAAATTGCAAAATTACTCGCCGAGAAGGGATTTTTGTCTGTGGCTCTTGGATTTAACAAATCTGACAGCAATTTTTTTGTTCACCGCTTAAACCACATTCACAAACAGTGGAATAATTTCCATAACACACAGGTTTTGTCAACTGAAAATCCCCACGCTGTACGAGGAACAAATTTTCAACAGAGAATTCTCCTAAAATTTTGGATGAGTCACGTCTGTGGTAATGTTTATTGGACCATGCTTTTTTTATTTATTCTGAAAACACAATGAATACACAATGAATAAGTTTTTTTTATTCCCTGTGTATTCATTGTTAATTTTGACTTCTTCCCTTTCTCAAAAAAAAATTAAATCGACATATCTCAGAAATCCTTTAACTTATTCCTTTCTTCAAGAACATCGACAGGATGCGTACCTCAAAAAAAAACAATTCACTGTTATGAAAAATTATCAGAATTAACTGAGGATCAAGATAAAAAGCTATATTTACAGTTATTTACATGTTTTGAGATATCACATCCCTACATATCAATTAAATATTGATAATAATAGATCACAATATGTGCAAAACATCTTTAATAGCAAAGACTGATTTATTTTGTATATAAACAATTAAATGCATTGATTTCTCGCATTTCACAACATATATGTCAACAGACATGAAATAAACAGTGAAACTTAAGTCAAGTTGTTTTTATTTACTCTATTAATATAACAATTACTCACCGATACAAACTCGTGGACCATCACCAAATGGAAGAAATGTAAATGGCTTCATATTACTCTTATTTTCTTCAGAAAATCTTTCAGGGTCGAATCTTTCGGGATCAGGATAATACTCTGGATCTCTATGAATTCCTATCACAGGAATCATTACCCTAATGCCCTTTTCTAAGACTGTATCTGTGCCTGGTACTTTATAATCTTTTGTACAAATTCGATTCAATACTGGTAGTGGAGGGTACTTTCTTAATGTTTCTGAAAGAGAAATTTTTAGCATTGAAATAGATGACAGTGAGTTAAGATTCATCAGGTTCGTGATATTTATGTATCAGTTTCAACAATAGTATTTGGAAAAGTCACAAACTAATCGATATAAAACCGAAAAGGAGGAAAATTATTTTTTGTTCAGGATCTTTTTTCAAAATCAAAACGTTCATTTTAATCTTGGGACCACAATAAAAGTGTTATATGTTGCTTCAGAAGTTGTAAATATCTCTCGTGAAATATTTAGCGTGTTCCATTTTTAATTTAATTATTTTCAACGGTATTCCCAAAATGATGATTAATTCTTTCGCTGAAATAAGAAATGAATTTGCTTAGATTTCTGTGAACCATAAAAAAGAGAGACTTGCAATACATCTTATATAAGCCGTTATTTACGAGATGCCAGTAGAATCTTATAACACAAGATGCCTATCTTGAAATGTCAAAAATATACCGGTTTTGTAGAGCATTATATAAATTATAAATTTATAGGTTTCTTCTCTATGTACAGGTGTTTTCTCAGTCAAATTAAAAAATCAGAAATTCCTTCCTGAAAGTGGAATGAAATAAGAAATTACTTTATTTTCTATCATTTTTTTATTACTGATATAGTGTGACTCGAGTTTCGTAGTGTTTACTACATTTTCAAACTGAATGAACAAATTAGATCTCAACTATTATATATGCTGATTGTAGGCTTCGGCAGAGCTTCGAAGAGAGGGGTTTTCCAAAGTTCCGTCTGTTCGTTTAGTAGTTTTATTATTGGTACGTGCCTCTTATATTTTTCAATTTCTATGGATTCCAGGATGTCAAGTTTTTTCCCTTTCGCTTTTACGTGCAAAATAACAAAGTTGTTTAATTCTGGGAACGTATGATCTGTATTGAAGAAATGGTTCGCAAAATTGGAATTATTCTTCCGGTTCCTAAAAGCAGATTGATGCTCTTTGTACCTTTTTATGGAAAGGTCGGCCCGTATGTCCTATATACACAATATTACACTGTTGACAACTTAATTTATAGACCCCCGAATTATTCAGTCGGTTCTCTTTGTCTTTCGGATTAAAAAAGAGATTAGAAATTTTATGGGGGGTGGAAAGCTGTTACTATATTAATTTTTGACAAAATTTGAGCTATTTTTTGTGAAATTGGTCCAAAATATGTAAGTTTTATGAATTTATTGTTATTATGATCTGATTTGGAAATGGGGTAAATTTGTTTACGAATTAGTTGCTTTTGTTTTTTGTTTATGATGGAATTTATAGTTAAAGGTACAAAGAGCATCAATCAGCTTTTAGGAACCGGAAGAATAATTCCAATTTTGCGAACCATTTCTTCAATACAGATCACACATTCCCAGAATTGAACAACCTTGTTATCTTGCACGTGAAAGCGAAAGGGAAAAAAATTTACATCTTGGAATCCATAGAAATTGAAAAACTCGTACCACTAATAAAACTACTAAACGAACAGACGGAACTTTGGAAAACCCCTCTCTTCGGAGCTCTTCCGAAGTCTACAATCAGCATATATAATAGTTGAGATCTACTTTGTTCATTCAGTTTGAAAATGTAGTGAAAACTACGAAACTCGAGTCACTGTACTACTCTGTCAAGAAAGTACCGGGAATTTTTAATTAAAACAACATTTTTACATTTAATCGTCAAAATTTATTGGGTCGCCTTCAAAATGGGCTCCATTTGCTCCAATACATCTATGCCAACGGCACTTTCAATTATCGAAACATTTTTTATAGGCGCTTTCCGGGATGGACTTTAGCTCTCGCGCCGAATTTTGTTTTATGGCTTCAATCGACTCAAAATGGGTGCCACGAAGGGGCAATTTTAGTTTTGGGAAGAGGAAAAAGTCGCAGGGAGCCAAATCCGGCGAATACGGTGGTTGCTGAAGCACGTTTGTTGAGTTTTTGGCGAGAAAGTCAGTCACAATCGTAGCTCGGTGAGAAGGCGCGTTATCGTCATGCAAAATCCATGAGTTGTTCGCCCACAATTTTGGCCGCTTCTTACGGATACGCTCACGCAAACGTTTCATAACGCCTAGGTAATACTTCTTGTTTACCGTCTGACCCTCTGGAACGAATTCGTAGTGCACCACGCCACGGATATCGAAGAAAACAATGAGCATCACTTTCATTTTCGAGCGGCTTTGGCGTGGTTTTTTCGGTTTCGGCTCATTTTTTGCCACCCATTCCGATGATTGCTGGCTTGTTTGCATATCGTACTCGTAGACCCAGGTCTCATCACCAGTTATAATGCGTTCCATGAATGTAGAATCGGAATTACAGCGATCCAGCATGTCTGAAGCAACCTGTTCGCGATGACGTTTTTGAAGAAAATTCAGGTCTTTCGGTACGAGTCGTGCGGCCACCTTTCTCATGCCCAAAATATCAATCAAAATCGAACGTGCGGACTCGTGGGATATCTTAAGATCATGTGCTATCTCTCTCAAGCTGGTACGACGGTTTTCCAGCACCCTTTCCTTAATTTTATTGACGTTATCTTCGATCGAAGCGGTCGATGGGCGAACACTTCACGACCGTCCTTGAAGGCTCTGTACCACTGATATGCACGAGTTTTCGATAGAGCATTATCACCAAAGGCCTTTTGCAACATTTTCAATGCATCGGCACACGAAAATTCATTTGCAACACAAAACTTTAAACAAATTCTTTGCTCAACGTAATCACCCATAGTAAAAATCGGCACGCACTCTGACATCGACTGACTTAATCAGCTGTTGCAAACACACTAGTTGACAGATCCCGCTCAAGCTTGGCATAGTCATTAAGGACAGTGGTACCAACCTAGGAAAAAAAAATTTTACCTGCCTCATTGCCCCGCCAGATTTAAATCGATAATTCCCGGTACTTTCTTGACAGAATGTATATCAGTAATAAAAAAGTGATAGAAAACAAAGCAATTTCTTATTTCATTCCATTAAAATGAACTATCACAAAGTGGCGGACTACTCCCTCCAATATCCTTCCTGAAGAACAATTCCAAATCATCAAATGTTAATTAATACGCATGCATGGTGGAAAATTCTCAAACTTGACATAAAGGTTCCTAAACTGAACGAACAAACGAACTGAAGACTTTGATGATATCAAGAATATAAAGGTCTCATAAACATGAACGTTTCAAAAATATGAAACTGAATTTATGTTTCTTGTAGGTACTTTTTGATTTGTTTCGTTCAATATTGAGATAAGTCGATATTAACGAATTCTAAACTGGCCAACGTGCATTTAATTTATGGCCTTGCAAATAGAAATGTAGGAGATCTAAGTGTCTTAACAAGGAACGAAATTCGAATGGATGGGTGCCTGGTCATCAAGTGTTCTCTTATATTCATAGGCGTCTTTCAGAGACTGGACCATTTTCAATCAAAAAATTGATGTAGGTGAACCACAAACCATTATAGCATCACGAATTAAAAGAAGTAGTTTTGAAGGGGAAAAAAGATTGTTCGGGAACTAGTTCAACAAAATTTAGTGATAATTTAGAAAGAAGCCTTTCCTTAAGAATGATACTACTTCAATTTCGAATTAAAAAAAATGAAGGATTGACATGCCAAATTAATTTTCACCACATTTTTTAAGCTAGATTATTGCACTTATTTTTTAAATAAGATTTTATTCAATTGTCCGTAACTAAGAAGCAGATCGGCTGGTATTTGCTGGAGCCACGCCTCTGGTAGGCCCGGAACCATTCTTGGGAATAACTCATGACGGGGCTAAGCGGATGATAACAGGCAGAATGAAATCTAGACTACATTCTTTCTGTCTGAGCCATCCTGGCCTGAAACATTCGAAGGTGTTCTTTGGAACGGCTTCGAACCAAAAGATGACAGACCTAGCACTAGATCTGGACAAAACCAAACTCAGAATACTTGTCGGGATTATGACACGTCACTGCAGGCTGAAAGCGCATTCACACAAAATCGGTCTGTCTTTTTCTTGAGAACACTGAAGCAGCCGTGCACATCGTCTCAGTGTTCTCAGCGGTGAGTCGCATCAAATTCGAGGTCTTTGGTCAGGCGATTATAACCCACGAATAAGAAGGTTTTATCCAAAAACTGGATCTCATCGGGAAAATACAAATTAGGGGTGCAACACAATAGTCCGCGCGGACGCAGTGGTAGGGTGGACAGACGCCTGTTCACTGTATACAATATCCAATTTGACAGCGCAAGAGAAAGGGGGACGAGTTAGCTCTTTCAGGGTGTAACAAAGCATAACCAGAACACAACTAAACTCCTAACTCGCACAAGTTGAAATGCTTCTGAGGTATCTTCACAGAAGATCTAGGTGTATCAGTATTAATATATCCCAATATCCTTATCTTTATCTATTCATAAATAACCCGATTTTACTATTTTATTAATAAAATCTGAATATTTGCACCCACAATAATCATTCATATACAGGTCCCTATTCGGATACCTATCTTTTTCTCCACTGCAAGAGAGGTACGACATTCTATCTAAAAGTAAAAGAGGAAGAATCCTACTTCTAGTAATTATCCATGGAATCATAGAAGAAAAAGTAAAAAACAAAAAGAAGAAACTCCTTGACGCTATAGGGGTTGATGTATATTCAACAGAATATATGAAACCTGAGGTAATATAAGATGATCCTTTCGTCAAACCTTTCGAAAATCTAGCGTAGCACCAGCTGTATTTACCAGCGCTATTTTGTGAAACCACATTTCTTCAATACTGATGTTCACAAGTTCTGGCCATAGAAATTAAAATAATATAATCCTATAGTAGTCACCATTCACGGTTCCATGACGCCGCTATGCCATAAACCACGCCGCATAGCGCTATTTTGTGAAACCACATTTCTTCAATACTGATGTTCACAAGTTCTGGCCATATAAATTAAAATAATATAATCCTATAGTAGTCACCATTCACGGTTCCATGACGCCGCTATGCCATAAACAACGCCGCATAGTTTTTCGGAATGCGGAGGAATTTTATGTTACACTTCTGAATTGTTCCCGCACCAATTATGGCAATTTTTTCATTTACAAAGGTATTCAGCCAAAAATGTGTCTCATCTGAAAAGAAGAATTTTTGATAAAATCGGGATCTTGTTCCAGGTGCTCAAGGGTCCAGTCAGCAAACTCTCGATGGAATCTGTGATTATTTAGCTTCAGTTCTTGAGTCGATACGACTTTATAAGGATTAAACCCCAGGTTTCCACACAAATCCTCAAAGTCGATATCTGAAAAAGCCCCCCAGTTGTTGAGATCGTTGTGAAGTGGACAAATTTAGGCCATCGACAACATTAGCTTATTTTCTCCTGACTTCGCAAGGTAAGTCGTCTCTTTGGTGGCTTATTATTCTGTAAAGTGAACTCAAGTTCAATCTTTTTCACTGTCCAGCGAAAAACTTACACATAGTACCAATGATAGCGACTCAATTCTCGAGTGAATAAACGTTGCGTACCCACAACTGAGCTACCACCTTGGTAATGTATTTTATTACTTCCAATCGATCGAGATGATTCAAACGCTTCATCATGAAACTACATACACTATACTAAATAGTGTAATTTTCAGAAATGAGAAAAAATTTATTATAACCCGAGAAACCATTATTTGAAAAACTATCTCCCATATTGAGCAAGACTTTCTATAAGTCATCAAGTTTTTTGGCTTATTTTCCTGATTCCCTCTCTTATCCAAAGGAACAAGCACCTCGATATTTCGATCCAAGGATTCATTTTTCTCAGATTAATTGATCTTCTTTTTGGTTGCAACCTCCTTTTTCACTAATGAACCCTATTTCTCAAAAAATTCATTCTCTAATTTAAACGATGAACGCATTTGATCTGAAGAGAATCCACATAAAAATGTGAAATGACTCATTTTCAAGAGCAGTTATTATCGAATATCTGGAGTAGTGATATTGGCGATTATTTAAAACGTACCTTTTTGCCGGCTAACTTACTGGTCACTCAACGAGACGTATTTTACAAGACCTTTTTCCCTTACTACTTGAAGATTTTAGTCTGTTTCTATGACGGGAAATGTGGTTCATGAACGATAGAGCTTCAGCTCATTACTGATGATTGAAAATTTCCTTAACGAAACAAAGATACATTTTCTTTTTTTTTTAAACTTCCAATGATGAACCGCGAAAAGTTCTGGGGGAAAAAAGGGAACATTGCTCCAGAAAAAATACCACCTGTAGAGTCTCACATGTAGTTGACACGTCATATAATGTAAACTTTGAATTTTAATAAAGATCCAAATGAATATGTTGAGAAATACAGATACTATAAAAAAAATGGTACGAAGAAATAGATAAATGTTGTATGAGGTTGTTTGGAACCTAATTTCGTTTTTTTGCGAAAGAGGATTTAATTGTATTTTTTCGAACCCAACTTGAGCCACCTAATCATCGCTTTGAGAGCTGATATAGCAAGGCTTGTATGTAAAAAGTTCAATTAATTCTACGCAGTAGTTTTTGATATTTATGCTCTTTTGAATATGGAGAGCAATAAGCAGTATTTTCGTCATAATTCACTTTTTAACTACAAGAAATGTAAAAATGGTGTTCAAGCTATAAAAAAATAACCGATGGGACAGAGAAGATGTGTTGACAGTACGCCAGTGCCAAACTGGTTTGCAAAATTTCGATCCGACAATTTTGATGTCGAAGATGCACCACATTCCAGAAGGCCGGTTGAATCTGATAAAGACACGATGAAGGCATAAGTTGATGCAAATCGGCAAATGACACGTGTTATCAGTGAGAGGATAAATTTGTCGAATTCAACTGTTCATGACCACTTTTCCAAGTGGCCTGGGTTTAACTTCAAAGCTCGATATTTGGGTTCTCCATGTTCTCACGTAGACAAATATGTGTCGTCGCTTTGATGTCTGTGATTCGCTTCTCAGACGTCACGAAAATGTTCCGTTCTTGAAGCGCATTATTACTGGGGACGAAAAATGGGTTGTAAATAATAATGCCAAACTCGAGAGATCATGAAGCAAAAAGATGAACCGGCTCAAAGCATTCCGAAAGCCAATATTCATGAAAAAGGGATGCTGACTGTTTGGTGGGATTTTGAAGAAATAGTTTCGTTTTGAGCTTTAATCGCATAACACAACAATTAATTCGGAAGTCTACTGTCACTAGCTAGACAAACTAAATGATGCACTTCAACAAAAAAAGCCAGAATTAATCAACAGAAAATGTGTTAGTTTTTCACCAAGATAATGCGAGACCTCATACAAGTTTGGTCACTCCACAAAAGCTTTTACAGCTTGAATGGAATATTCTACCACACCCACCATATTCTTCAGATCTGTCGCCTTCGGATTATTATTTGTTCCGGTCATTTCAAAATTTTTTGGAAGGCAAAACCTTCACTTCAAATGAGGAGCTCCAAAATCACCTGGATCAGTTTTTTGCCAGCACAGACCAAAAATTTTAAGTGTGGAATAATGCTATTACCAGAAAGATAGCAAAAGGACAGCTTTGTCTAGAAAAACATTATTTTTTTCTTTATATGATATTGTATACAACATACATATTTAATTTTTTTGTGAGTGTAAAATCCGAAAAAGACTATACATACGATAATATACTCAATTGAAAATATAAGCTATTATACGTATTTCATGGTTATTCTCAATCATCAGAAAGCTGCAACTTCGAGAATCGAAAACAATAATAAAAAGATTAAAACTCAGCCTTAAAGAAAAAAATCTGAATATTAACACACATGCTGTTCACACGTGATTATGCCTGGTAATAACTTCGAATGTAGATCAAATATGTAACAACAACCATGAAACTTGACTCTTTTCTTGTACAGTAAGTTTTAATAAATTGGATATATTGCTATAAGTCCTAAGTCGTTTTTCTGTTTCACACAGAGGGAAACTATTTACGTATATATGTTGTATGCAATACCTTATAAAAAATAATTAATGTTTGTCTAGACAGATATTAATATTTTATCAATATATTATTAAGTTTATTCAGATTTGTGATATTTTAAATTCTATAATAGCTTTCATCAATTAGATTCATAATTCATATAATTATTTAAACAAGAGTGTTATCGCCTTTAGGTGAAAGTTTTTCTAGCATAACCTTCTGAAGATTATAGGAAAGATTGAAAAAACTCACGTAGAAATTGTGGAGAAGAAGAATTCAGCTGCTTTTGTGGCATACCAGTTGTTACCTTCAAATGAAATTCTGTGTTTCAATTTCATAGTTATAACTAAGAATAAACACCTGTTTACACCATGTGGGCTTTGTTCAAAATGTTTCCTTGAAGTGTAAGTTTTAATCTTTCACATGTTTGCAATTCACAATGTTAGAGCTATCTGATAATTGGAAACAATCATGAAATACGTATAATAGCTCTTATTTTGAATTGAGTATCTAATCATATCTGGTTGTCTCTGTAGGTTTCTCACTAAGTAGAAAATATTTGAGTATACAACATCTTATAGAGAAAAATTAATATTTTTCTGGACAATATATATTCTTCAGTATAAGAACAGGTTTTAGACCATTAGAATACTACAGAAATGCTAAAAAAACAGACTGGATCATTTATGTAAAAACCCTCCGGGCTAACCTATGCACGTGTGCATCTAAAATATTCAAACAGATTCACTTAAAGATTCTGGCGGAGCAAATGAAAAACGCCATGCTTATCACGAAAACTGCCCACTAAGATAAAAAAAGGAAAACTGAAATTCATCTTGGTGGAATAACAACCTGAATAAACAAAGAACGGAAGTTCGAAGATTATTCAACCGAGCCAAAGCGATCGGTCAATGGGACAAATACAAGGAAGCTCTAACCCTCTACAATAAGAGTTTCAGGAGGGTCAAGGGGGACTTGTGGGGTAAGTTCTGTGAGGAAATAATTGATGCCTCCGGAACTGCCAGAATACACAAGTTTCTCTCAAGAGAGGCAGTGAGTACAACCGGTTCACTCAAACGAGCGGAGGGTGGTTTTACTGACACCGGAAAAGAAACATTGGAGCTCCTTTCCCGGAGGAGAGTCAACTGACGAACATCCAAAAACATAGTCACGGCACAAGCGGTCAGAGATGCTATAAGGACCTTCAAACCTTTCAAAACACCGGGGGTAGACGAAAATTTTCCAGCCCTACAAAAAAAGGGCATGGATATGTTGATTCCGCATCTGCAAAAATTATTTATAACAAGTCCCTGAGGGGTTACCCCTACAAGCTGGCGTTAATTGAAGTGGTCTATATACCAAAGATGGGACGAACAGAACCGTACTCCTCATCGTTCAGACCAATAAGTTTGACATCGTTCTTGCTGAAGAGTCTGGAAAAGGTGATTGATGTCAATCACCAATCAGGGGGAAGGTGCTAACTGACAGTACTCTTAACCCTCATCAATACGCCTAGCAGGCAGGAAAATCAGCAAAACTTGCATTACACAATTTGGTCGGAAAACTACACAAGCTCTCGATAATCGAAAGATTAACCAATAGCGTTTCTAGACATTGAAGGTGCTTCTAACAATACGCTGCCGACTTCTCTCACTGAGGCTATCGCTCCAGAGGAATCGACTCGCTAATTTATAGATGGATACAGTCAATGTTATGTAGCAGAATTATAAATACCAAGGTGAGGTCTTCGAGTTTAGGACTATGAAGGGCTGCCCGCAGGGGTGTATTCCCTCATCCTTATTGTGGACCTTTCTCGTCTATGATCTGCTAGCGATCATCTTGATAAATCTATATCTAGATAAATCGGAGGTGACGATATCGGCCATCCCTCAGGAGAAACTGAACACTATCGACAAATGGTGTATAAGGGAAGATGTGTCTTTTAACCCACAAAAGGTAGTTATAGCACCATTCAACAAAAGAAACGGAAGCTTGATGTTTTGAAATCACCGAAAATCCGTGGTGGAACAATGCAATTCTTTAATGAGCCGAAATACCTGGAAATAGTCCTGGACAAAACTCTCAGTTGAAATGCATACCTAGACAAAGTGTGTCATAAAGCCAAATTCTGATTCTGGACCTGCAGGTGAATCTGCGGTAAAACCTGGGGTTTGAAGCCCAGGCAGATATATTGGCTATACAGAATAGTAATGAGGCCACACGCGCTGAAACGTTGTGAAAGAAGGACCGACAAATGATTGGCCAACATAAGTTCACCCGACTACTGAGACAGGCTTGCCTTGCAATTACAGGTGCGTTTCACACCACAACCACGGAAGCCATGGAGGTCCTACTAAATCTGCACCTGCTCGAGCATAGCGAGTCGGAACAGACATATACAAACTACATCAACTAGCGATTGACAGGCCAGAAGCAATAGTGATGGGAGGACTACTGGACGAGCTTTTGACGAGCAGCACGGGCCAAAAACAGCATTTCAATGTCTTCGGGACGACTGAACCCAGGATGCTGAGGTTCTATTGAGGATCGACCTTGGCTTATTCACATACGGCTCGCGAACGACGAACGGAACGGGAGCTAGAGTCTATTTATCATTTTGCGTCATGATATAGATCTTGAAGGCCAATGAAATCATATGAAAATATTCAGGGTGGTCCATTTGAAAATTCACCCATTTGTTAAAGGTTTTTTGGGGAGACCCTGTATATTCGGAAATAATTTACTGAGATTCAGAAATGAAAGTATGGCAGCTATGGATGCGCAATGCACTTTTGCAGGACCCTGTATAATGAATGAATATTAGATAGAAACACTGTTTTTGTTAATGACATACTGAAAATTGAATCAACCTAAATGAAACCATCATGAATGAGAAAATAAACAAAAACAATTCAAATATAACATAAATAGAGGTTAACTCAAGTTGAGTTTTTATATAAGGTACCTTGGTTAGATATCCAATAATATTGAATAGTCTAAGTAAGATAGTTTTATGATGAAATTCTTAGGATTATGTTGGATATTCTTGAAAGATATTGGTTTTCATAAGATTGATCAGCAGAAACAAAATTTTGTCTATTCAAAATATTCAATTTATAGGATTTTGGTTAATAATTTTTATTTATTCGATTTTGTTATACCATTCGGATGTCTTATAATGAATGTTTATTTTATGTCATGATATAAGTGGTACTTATAGGACATTATTTTAATTTATTTTCAGAAGTTATAATCATTAAATATAATCTTTTGGAATTAAATATGTAGAAGGCTAATTTTTAAAATTTTTTAGAAATTTTTTAAAATATTTATACAATTCAAATATAATATTCGACGTTTTTGGTTTAATTGGAACTCCTCAACAAGATGTCTACTGAATTTCAATTCTCCTATACATACTCACCTATTTATTTTTTGTCATTAATTAAATTATGAATGGATATGATTTTTTAAATGTCACGTTCTGGAATCTGATATTTATTCGATATATAATATTTTAATAATATTGTAATTGTTGTAAGATAGTTTGCTATACATTTATTTTCATTTCTAACTTGTGGAGTGACACTTTTATATAGGTTTAACTGTACTTACCATTAATTACTTTTTCAATATAATGCATTTCCGTGATAGCTTCATATGTGAGCTTTTCTTGATGGTTTTTCAATACTTTCTTTATTTCTTCTCTGGCTCTATTCTGTATTTCCTTATTCCTGGACAACTCATATAAACAAAAAGTCATGGTGGTTGACGAGGTCTCGAATCCAGCCTCAAAGAAGACGAAAGCTTGAGCAGAAATTTCATCTAGCGTTATATTGTTTTCAGTCGCAGTTATTTGTTCAGCTCCAATATGGTCTTCATCGACCAGCTTTCCCTTATTCTTCAATTGGATTAAAAGATCCATGAAATCCCTTCTGGAAACGCCATTTTTTTCTCTGTACTCAACAACTTCTTTCACCACACCCATGAAGAAATCACTGACATGATTTGGAGTTAATTTTACGTTCAACATCTTCATGAATTTCGGTGTTAGGAAAGAAAGGATTTCCTTAATGTTTTCAAAAAATTCTTTCTCAAACAGAACTTTTCCTTTTTCTCTGAATTCACTCTTAGGGTTTTCTAAGCTGTTGCAGTTCAATCCAAAGGCGCAACTTCCTATCACATCTGTGGTGAATCTTCCTTGAAAAAAATAAACTTGAAATTTTTTGAGTTCTAAAGTAAAAGAAACACTTTGATGTAAAGACATAGGTAGCAGAGTGGTGCAAAGTTTTGTATGAGAATTTATTTTGAGAAGTCAAATCAAAGCAATGTTTGCATAATGTTCCAATTTCTTTTGAAAAATATGAATTCATTCGAAAAACTCATTAGACATTACATGAATTTATGGTGGTGGTAATCGTCTACAGTAGCGATTAATTTCAGAAACGCTTTTAGAGTACGTATTTTCGAAACGATAATAAGCATCTCATAAGACCTTTCATAGTATGAACATATCAAGCTTAATGATATATGCAGTAGTGGCATAGGTTTCTCTTACAGAATCCGCTTATCAGAAATCTGGCAACAACGTCAGGGAGTCCTACTTATTATAAACTAAAATAATTTTCCTCCGATATTCACATGTTTACGTTTCAGTATTTGATATTAAACTAATGCAAAAATGTTTCTATAGTGTAAAAGAGGTCAATTTTTAAGTGTTATACAGTGTGTTCCGACGAAAACTTAACACCTCGATTTTTCGACTTTAAAATGAAAATGAGAAAATCGCTCGGACCTGTCAATTTCTGATTCGAGGGAAAAAACTTTTCCACTTTTTTATTCACGCAAGTTCAACTCCCTAACGAGGGTGAGCACAACCCTTTTTTTTAGGGATGAGCGGTGTTGCGATAACTCATTTTGAAGATCGTATCGAGTACTATCTGACCCTAAAATTTCGCTTCAAAATATCCATCGATAATGAAATAACAGCAAAAATAGTGAAAGATGCAATGTGAAATTTATCTCGAGAATATTATTCGTATCCGACACATTTCAAAGGTATTTAGTAGTTACGTTGTTTTTTTTCCAAAAAATTATTATTCATTTATTGTCCAAAAAAGTAGAAGGACCATGTTTTTGATTTACCTTAGACCATCGTGAATTTTTAAGAAAGTTACAAGTGTTTCAAAGCGATTGTAAATTTGTGGTAGAATTAAAATGGTGTATTCCGTAGAAGAAAGGTTGGAAATTATCAAATTATTTCTTAGAAATAACGACTCTGCGCGAACAGCGGCTTAATTTAACGAAAAACATCCTGGAAAAAATGTATCCACTGCTTACGTTGCCAAATTTGACGCTACTGGTTCAGTCGGAAACAAAAAGAGTTTGTATAGAAAAGACGAAGCGAGGGACGTGGCTGTCTTAGATCATGTAGCAATGGGTCCGTTCTTGAGTACTAGGAAATTATCCGATGTATCTGGTGTTTCACACATAACAATCATAAGAATCCGGAAACAACATAAAGTCCATCCTTATAAGATACGATTGGTTCAGGAACTGAATTGGGATGATCCCGATCACCGACTCCAGTTCTGTGAAGTGAGCAGTAAAATCATTAACGATAATCAAAACTACATGTTCGATATCTGGTTTTCGGACGAGTGTTCATTTTACCTTTACAGCATTGTAAACCGGCATTACTGTCGGTATTGGTCAGATGAAAATCCAAGATTATTTTGTGAGGTGCATACTCAGCGTCCCCAAAAATTAAATGTTTGGGCGCGAAGTCGTCTTAGGGTGACTCCTCTATCTAGTAATGGGTGATACAAAAAATATTTTAAGGTCGATTGAAGCTAGTTTCGTCCTTCGAAGTTTTCATATATTATTCCATTTGATCTTTTTGTAGCTTCTTAGTTTGTTACTTATTATCGCCATTTCTTCTCCATTCATTATAGCTTTTTCCGCTATAAGATCTGCTTTCTTGTTGCCATTAATACCGCAATGGAAGGAAATCCGAATTTAATGATATTTTATTGTTGATTTGAAGATGCGAACATTTCACAGTATTCAAGAACAAGCCATTGCCGCTGCAGAATTCAGAAAATCTGCGCAAGTCGGATTGGAGAAACTGACAATCTTCCAGCGTGTCAATATGGATGTATACCTTAAGATCATTAGCAAACAACAAGAACTTTGCAAAAAGCACTTTTGGATTGAGTTGATATAAATCAAAAATAGAAGTGGTCCCAAGTGAGATCCCTGCGGGACACTAGACGTGAAAGCGAGCTTGGCCGAAATGAAACCATGAACGGACACAAACTGGGATCGATTCTTGAGATATGACTCAAACCAGCGCAGTAGATCACCCTTCACTCTAACCTGAGATAGTCTATTCAGTTGTAAATTATGGATTGTTTTATCGAATGCCTTACATAGGTCAGAGTAGATCGCATCAACCTGCGACTGCACGTTAAGTGCATCATGTATATACTCTGTGAACACTGATAAATTAGTCTCCACAGATCTTCCACGAAAGAAACCGTGCTTTTCCGGTATTATAGTATGGGCTACAAGAGTCAAAATATACTTATGCACAAGTTTTTCGAACAATTTAGACACCAAGGATAATTTACTTATAGGTCTGTAGTTTTTTATATCCTACTTTTGACCGTTTTTGAAGATTGGTACAACTGAAGCTTCCTTCCATAAAGATTGAAAGGTGCCCTCTGACAGAGGTCGATTGAATATGATATAAAGAGGCTCAACTAGGGTCGACGCAGATCTCACCAAAAAAATTGCGGGTATAGGATCAGGGTCACTACCTTTCTTTAAGTTCAAGCTATGAAGACTTTCCAGTATTTCGCTCCTAGATAAGTGAATAGAGCTGAGCACCCTGACACCGATACCACTGATTGAACCACGATTAATTGAGAATCTTTCTGGTTCAAATAAAAAAGGAAGAATCCTACTTCTAGTAATTATCCATGGAATCATAGAAGAAAAAGTAAAAAACAAAAAGAAGAAACTCCTTGACGCTGTAGGGGTTGATGTATATTCAACAAGTGAGATCCCTGCGGGACACCAGACGTGAAAGCGAGCTTGGCCGAAATGAAACCATGAACGGACACAAACTGGGATCGATTCTTGAGATATGACTCAAACCAGCGCAGTAGATCACCCTTCACTCTAACCTGAGATAGTCTATTCAGTTGTAAATTATGGCTTGTTTTATCGAATGCCTTACATAGGTCAGCGTAGATCGCATCAACCTGCGACTGTATATATACTCTGTGTATATACTCTGTGAACACTGATAAATTAGTCTCCACAGATCTTCCACGAAAGAAACCGTACTGTTCCGGTATTATAGTTTGGGCTACAAGAGACAAAAGATACTTATGCACAAGTTTTTCGAACAATTTAAACATCAAGGATAATTTACTTATAGGCCTGTAATTTTTTATATCCAACTTTTGACCGTTTTGAAGATTGGTACAACTGAAGCTTCCTTCCATATCGATGGAAAGGTGCCCTCTGACAGAGATCAATTGAATATGATATAAAGAGGCTCAACTATACCACCAAAAAAATTGCGGGTATAGGATCAGGGTCATTACCTTTCTTTAAGCTCAAGCTATGAAGACCTTCCAGTATTTCGCTCCTAGATAAGTGAATAGAGCTGAGTACCCTGACACCGATACCACTGATTGAACCACGATTAATTGAGAATCTTTCTGGTTCAAATACAGTCTTAAAATGTGCAGCAAAAAGCTGGCAAATTTCACCCCCACCAACCGCAATCTGATCTTCCAAATGCATCTCCAACGGCAGAAAATGCGCTGTTTTTTTGTCCAATGACACGAATTTCCAGAAAGATTTAGAGTTCGATCGTATGCCTTCTTCAAAAGATCTATTAAATGATCTGTTATCACATTCAATGAGCATTTTGGATCCAACCCTTAGTTCTCTGAATAAGTTGTAATCATTAGGATTTTTAAACACTTTCCACTTTTTATGCTATCTATTTTTTTTAATTAAGTGTACTGTTTTCTTAGAATAATAAAATGGAAACTGTTTGTGCTTTTTTTGTTGGGGTACGTGGGCATCGATAATAGTTTTTAGTCTATTGTAAAGCAAATCTACAGCTGCATCCACAGACAAACCTTGTAAAAGGTGATCCCAGTCCACAGCCGAAAGATTATTGTTTATTTGATCATAGTTGGCCTTTTTGTAATTTAAAAAGAATGGAATATATGCATTAAGGTACCTCACGTGTTTGATAGCTAAAATGAATTCAATTGCTGGGTAATTTGAGTCCTCGTCTACCATCGGAAGGGTACTCCTATTGACTATCTATCATCCAATCTATTTACTTTTTTTTGTAGTTTTTTTGTTGACTTAAAATCCTGACCCAGAGAAATCGAAAACGTGGCCGGAGTGTAGCGAATGTTCAGCTAGTGCGGTGTTCTTGTCTTACCTTTTGGCAGGATTGAGAATATTAATCATATCTCTTTCATGCTCCACAATTCTTGTTTTTAGATATCTGCCTGTTTGAACTATGTATTTAGCGTCACACTCACCATACTGTATATTGTAAACAATATCCCAGGCTCAGGAGTTTGAAGCTTGCTGTATAGGCAGTTATCTAAAAACAAGAATTGCTGTTAATAAATTATCGGACATCGAGAACCTCCACTATGCGTACTTCAATTTGATATCTAATTTAAAAATTAACAGATGAACCCTTCAGCTGCATATGTTTCACTCTGAATAACAAAACCATTCATCGGTCTCTGAGTTGGAAAGACTTCAATTATCAATTAATGATACCTATATCTTTTTTTTTGTCATATATCTGACAACCGAAAACTTCAATAAATGTAAGTACCTTCGCCAAATATATCTCAAGTTTCTATATATAAATTATTTCATTTATATATCAACAAATACCTGTTTTTTAAATTTCTGATCGTAGATATGTTATACAATGTTCTTTTTTTTAGAGCCCTGATGATGACGTTATATAAGTCAAAACAAGTCAGCATTTATTAAATTGGTATTTCCATGAATTTCATCATCTGATCTTCACCTCTTGAAAAAATTCTTCGTAAACATTTTCACGGTCGTCATCATCCTTACAAATAAGAAGGATGTTTTAAATATTATTGGGAGTTCATTGATGGAAGTTCAAAGTCACTGAGTTCTAAGAATGTTAAAAGCATTCATTTAAATACCATTTCCTCCGATTTAAAAAATCGAAATATTAATATCTCAAATAATGCTTACTTATTAAAAAATGCTAAATTGTTAAATAATGTTTCGCATTTAGTAATATTTTATTTGACATAACAAGGTAATCCTGTCAGATCAATAATCAAAAAATTGTCATTAATATTTCACGTTTCTAGAGTCGTTGATGTTGCCATGGTGACTTCAAAAAAAGCGCGTTTCTGAAAGTTCGATTTAAACATGCTGAGGCGTGCTTAAACAAGGTGAAATGGGGCATCAATAAAATGAATAAATATTTGAAAATTATGTAGATGGATTATAATTAGTACTTACCTAAAATATCTTTAATATCTACCGGGTTTCCCAATTCATTCTCCATAACTTTATGTAGTCCCTTCGTACAATCCACCAAAGTCTCGAACATCATCTTCATCTTACCTGAAGTAAAGGTAGGTGTCAACTTATGTCTTAACAGTTTCCATCTCTTTCCTTCCAAGCTAAATAGATGAGCACTCAAAGGATCGGCTTTTTCGTTAGAGTATACACCTCGATCTACAAAATTCTGAAAATCCACTTGCAGAATGGATTTTACGAGATCTATATCAATAGGCATATAAACGGGAACCCAAAGAAAAAATATTCCAACTTGTTTGAGTCCTTTCGCCTTATAGCGGTTGTAGAGCGTTAAGCAACTATTGCCAAATGTGTCTTTTTGAAATAAGACTTCCTTCAAACTGCCTAAGAAATAGGTATAGCTAGCTGCGGCAACATTATGATTCCTCCAGAAGCTATAGTTTTTCCTCAGCCAAAGCCATATCAAAAAAATGCTTGTGCCCACCAAAAGCGTGAAGGTGTTGAAAAGTTCCATGGTATTGAAAAAGAACGAAGACTATCTGGAAATAAAAAATTTATCGATGAATAGAAGTAATAAACATAATTCACAAATTCAACAATACAGAAATGTATAGTCAAAAATCAAAAACTGAAAGAGAAACATGTGGAATAAAATATTTTCGGTGCTCGGTGGGAAAAATTGTAGTAGGCAGTACCTGATACAGCAAGCATACATAATCGGTATCTTAAATATATATTGCCAGATCCAAAAGTTACTGGCAGATACCGAAGGCAAACATCCTTCTTATTCGACATTCACTTCGATATGTCGCTGTTGAATATACGTTAAATAAGTATGAAAAAAGAAATTTTGTTTTTGCTTATGCGTGGATATTGCATCACATCATTCAATATTATAATTTTTTAGTGAACATCTTAAAACTGATTTCGTGCCAATAAATAATGAGTAGTTAATAATGTTATAAACTTGTTATTTTGCTGGTAATTATAATAAGAAAAACATATATTTTGTGTTGATGTTGACTTAGGAACAAATGAAAGGTCAGTCATAACAAATGCTTATAGTTTTTTCAGAATAAATATAATAATTTATCATTTTTAATGACTAATTGTGTACCCTATGGTTAACAGTTGCGAACCACTTTGGTTGATAGCGTTCTATGGTGTGGACAGAGTTAACCAATTCTCCTTTTTCAAAAAACCCTTATTTTCTCAGAAAACGTTAGGAACATGAACGGTCATTCAATGCCAATATGTAGCTAATAAATCTGCCTTTTGACCAGAATAGAAAAAAACCATGATTCTGATAAAAAATTATGAGCTATGGCTATTTCATTTTTTTGTGGTTGATAGCGTACTATGGTGTGGACACAGTTAACCAATTCTCATTTTTTTTAAACCATTATTTTCTCAGAAAACTTTAGGAAAATAAACGGTCATTCAATGCCAATATGTAGCTAATAAATCTACCTTTTGAGCAGAATAGAAAAAAATCATAAGCAAGGTCTACTGCGCGCTTGTTCCAGGGAAGAGCATCAACATCATCAATTTCTAAAGGCACCGCCTTGTCGTTGCAGCAAAGTTTGTCGATTGAGAGCCATTCTTTCAGCTGGAAATATTTTGAACAGCCCATAAGATTCAAATATTCAAAATAAGATTTTCTTGGTCGTTCACAAGGTCTTTTGCCAATTATTTGGCCTTCCAAAATATTCTTTTGTATTGGTTATGCCTAATAATGTGGCTCAGAAGTTTTGTTTTGCTCAGAATAATGGTGTTAATAAGCCGTGTTTTTCATTCACAGATGTAATTATTTCCTCGTTTGTTTTTCTATCCATCCATTTTGTTCGGGTTATTTGCCTCCACAGCCACCTTTACATTGCTCTATCTCGTTCATTTTGTCCAATCGTCCATGTTTCACATCCATGCAGTAGGATGTTCTAGATGTAAGTTTTTATGAATTTTTTACGAGATTAGAAGCTAAAATTTTCATTTGTAAGGATTAATTATGGCTTATTACAAAACTTCCTAGATAGCAAAACTTTTCTGCTTGCTCAATTAGAATATTTTCAAGATGGAAAATAAGGCGGATGCATTAAATAATTGCACCGCTTATGTTGATGCATCTGGTCTTTTCTTTCATTTCGTCGATTGCCATTTCTATAAAAAGGTTGAAATGATACGGGGGCAAAGGGCAACCCATGTGTACCGCATGGTTAACAGTTGCAAACCACCTTGCTTGATAGCGTACTATGGTGTGGACACAGTTAACCAATTCTCATATTTTTTTAAAACCATTATTTTCTCAGAAAACGTTAGGAAAATAAACGGTAATTTAATGCCAATATGTAGCTAATAAATCTACCTTTTGACCAGAATAGAAAAAAATCATGATTCTGATGAAAAATTATGAGATATGGTTGTTTCATTTTTTTGTGGTTGACTGTTGAACAGGTCACCTACAGTATATTTGAGGTCTTAAGTGGTAATAATTTGTAATAATTATACCATCTAAAGAAACTGCAGTACCATTATAACAGTTATAAATTAAAAATCTTATCGCATTTATCATAAGCAAGGTCTATTGCGCACTTGTTCCAGGGAAGAGCATCAACATCATCAATTTCCAAAGGCACCGCCTTGTCGTTGCAGCAAGGTTTGTCGATTGAGAACCATTATTTTGGCTGGAAATATTTTGAACATCCCATAAGATTCAAATATTCAACATAAGATTTTCTTGGTCGTCCGCGAGGTTTTCTACCAATAATTTGGCCTTCCAAAATATTCGTTATGTATTGGTTATGCCTAATAGTGTGGCTCAGAAGTTTTGTTTTGCTCAGAATAATGGTGTTAATAAGCCGTCTTTTTCATTCACAGATGTAATTATTTCCTCGTTTGTTTTTCTATCAATCCATTTTGTTCGGGTTATTTGCGTCCACAGCCACATTTACATTGCTTGTAATCTATCTCGTTCATAAAATAGAAAGGCCTTTTACTTGATAGAAGAAATATAACAAAATTTGAATATTAAAACTAATTGAAATATGTTTATCTTCTACAATTTTAATTTCAAAAAAATTTTATTCAAAAAACCTTTAGAAATAAATTTATGTCTAACAAGCACCGCTTACATTTAATAGACGAAAAGCTTGTTTTCCAACAATTTACCGAATGTAATAGAACAATAGATAGAATCAGAATAGTAAAATAAACATGATAAATCACTGAAGCTTCGAGCTTGTGTGTGATAATACCTTAATAATAATAAACTAATACTTATACAATAATTGTCATAAATAGACTCACGTGCAAACATAATTATTTACTTATGTGAATGCGCTTAGGAGAGGTCCTTTTTGGTAATATTGCTTTAGTTCGGTTTAGTTTGACTTATTCGAGTAGTTCATATTAGGGTTTTGTCGTAATTCGGAAAGGAGAAATGTATAATATTTTATGTGGACAATAACATTTGGGTTATATGGTTCTTTACAAAAATTTTAAGTCGATGAGATCATTAAAATAATTTCTCTCGGTGGTTGTTATCCACACTTTAACATGATACTTGAACGTCTTATAATTTTTCGTAGTCTTCATAATTTCCGGTAGCAAACTGTATACCTCAGGTGTCAGAAATTCAACGGATCGTTGACCGATAGTTTTTCCTCGGTTTGGCACAACCGTGGAATGCTCTTTTGTTCGGGTGTCGTATTGTTGTACAATGGGTTGTAATTTTATTTTATTTTTATGGATATTTGTCAATATTCGGTGACAGAACAATTGCCTTATATCAAAAATAGAGTTCTCTGAGTATAGCAAGTCACTGGAATATCTTATTTTTCGTTTAAAAATTATTCGCAGAATCCATTTTTGTACAATATTCAAGTTATACAGATTCCTTTCTGCCACACCCCCCTAACCCATGATTCCATAACTTAGTTGTGATTGTACGAGAGCAAAATATAATGTTCTCAGATTTTTCGTATTCAGGAATTCAGCAAGGTATCTGAACTTACTCAGTAAACCCCTCAATTTATTTTTTACATTCTCGATGTGATAGTCCCATCTCAAATGTCTGTCTATTATTATGCCCAGATACTTGGATCAATCTTTTTCTTGTATGCTCGTATTGTTGTCTACTATGAGAGGTCCTAGATTGGGTAAGCGATTGGAATAAGAGGTAAAAGGAAGATAATACGTTTTTTGCTCGTTCAATGTAAGCTTGTTGAATTTGAACCAGTCACATATTCGTTTCAAGTTTTGTTCTGCTATTACCTTCCCAGGTTTCCGCTTCATACAAAACGGCCATATCATCTGCAAAGCTGATGTGTTCACCTTCAGATCTAGATGTCATTAGACTGTTCGCATAAATTGTGAATAAAAGCGGTCCGAGCACCGTCCCCTCTGGGACTCCATAAGTGACGGCTCCAGAGCCACTTCTAATTCCTTGAATTTCTACCATTTGTTTGCGATTTGATAAGTAGTCTTTCAGTAAATTGTAGGCGGGCCCTCTTAAACCATAGAAATTGATTTTTTGAAGTAGAAGTTCATGGAAAACGTTATCAAAGGCTTTTGACAGATCAAGGAAAATACATATGAGTGGTTTTTTTTTTTCTAGTGCCCTATATATATCTGATGTTAAATTTAATATGGCATCTTCTGTACTACGTCCTTCTCTGAATCCGAACTGATTATCAGAAAGTATGCCAAACTTTTCCAAGAATTTGTAGATTCTTTTCTTAACAAGTTTTTCAAAAATTTTGGAAAACACCCACAGCAAGGAGACCGGTCGATAATTTTCTATTTTGTCTTTACTTCCGTTTTTGTGTATCGGCTCGACGATCCCCAATTTAAGGCAATCTAGAAATTTACCTAGCTAAAAACATTTATTAATTATGTATGTTAATGGAATAGCAATTTGTTCACGCAACTGTGTGAGCGTTTCAGATCTGATGAGGTCCCATCCCGGTGATTTTTTCGTTTTTAAGTCATTGATGACGTCTATCACTTCTTTTTCATACGTTAGTTCCATGTATATACTATTCTCGATGTTGTCAATATCGTCTGAGAAATCTTTGGGTTTCATTATTTTTTTTGCATAGTTTTCTCCTAGTTTACTGTAATGAATGTTGAATTGCTTCACGATTCATAGATTTATTATTACTTATTATAAAATTTCCTAGATAGCAAAACTTTTGTACATGCTCAATTAGAATATCTTTAAGATGGAAAGTTAGACGGATGCAGTAAATAATTGCACAGCTGATGTTGATACCTCTGGTCTTTTCTTTCATTTCGTCGATTGCCATTTCTATAAAAAGGTTGAAATGGTACGGAGGCAAAGGGCAACCCTGTCGTACTTTTGCTTCTTTTCTATGATCGTTTATCTCTTTAAGGGAAGAGCATGCTATTGTTTTATCCAAATGCCTGTAATTTTCTAATTTTAAACCGAAAATGGTCTTACACTGCTAGGTTGGGGTCACTGATAAACAATCCGGGGTCAAAAGTAGTTCTGTCCGTAAAAGCTATAACTTTCGAACCAAAAGCGGCAGAGCCCTGAAACTTTCAGGAAAAGTTTTGGGTTTAAACATCTCTGACAAGTTCATTAATGGCCAAATCTGTTCAATACTTTACCATTTATTCAGGTTTTTTGAATATATTCGAAACTACATACTGCATCGACCTGAAATTCGATAATCGGGGAAAAATTATAACGCACATCTCTATCCGGAATTTCGTTATGATTGTATGATTAGAAGTTCAAAATATAATATCTTGGGAACGGAAAGAAACATAGACTTGAAACCTTCGAGGCACCTTTTCGAGAAATAACACGGTCGGGAAACTTTTCTTGCGAAATTGCGATTCGTTCAATGCTTGTGTGGCATGTAGTGCCGTATTGTTAAAATGAACGTCGTCCACATCGATATCTTCCAATCCCGACCATAAAATATCATTTATCTAGCTCGGTAGCGCAATCGATTCACCGTAACACTACGGACTACCGCAGCAATATTCTCAGTTGTTCTTGAACGGAGCAGACGGTTTCGATTCTTCACATCACTAACTTGTCCCAACAGTGTGTGACTGCAAATTTTTCACCATTTTTGTCTTTCCGTTTTTAGTAATGGCGTAGTTTTTACTTGTCAAATGTCAAAACATGACCGCTTCAAAACTTACAGTTGCCCAGATAGAGGGATATTCAAACTGAAACATCTTATTGGAAACCCCAAGGTTTTGTAGATCACATAGGTAAATTGCAGACATGCGCATGTTTCAAACTGATTGGTTTTCATCAGTGCAGTCATGCTAGTGACTCAGTTTGAAACGTGCGCATGTCTGCAATTTGCCTCTGTGGTCTACAAAACCATGTCGAGTTTGCTTGAGTATAGAATTGTTTTAATGTATGTTACACTGTCTCGATTTCTAAAACTTTCTATTACCATAGCTCATACTCATTATTAATGATTTTTGGTACAGATCAGCCCAATTAATTTATTTCGCTAGTTTCGGAACTATTGAGAAAATGAGATGAAAAACTTTTCCAATATAAATAACTGCGAAATCATCCAACCCATTTTGTCTATTAACGAACTTAACCGAGATGTTTAGGCCGAAAAGCTACTCTCAAAGTTTCAAGTTTCTAGCTGTTTCCGTTGATTTTTTAGTTTGAGTAAACACGCCCATAAACATGGACGGCAGTGAGATAAATCTAATTTTCTGATACCCTTTTCAGCCTGAAATTCGAAAATTACTGTTCCCTAGAACAAACGGGCAAATAAGAACTATGGATCGATTCCTGCTCGTTCACTCATTGTTTCGCAAAAATCGCAAACACTCTCATTAAGTTCCTGGACTAAATGATTCTATATGGATGGAATTTATTCTCCTTTGAAATGGTTTGGACGCTATTTAACAGAGACCTCGTACTTAACGTAGGATAAAGATGAACAGATCCCAAAACTTTATATTCAACAAGCTTCATTTAATACGGGCTTTTTCATTTCAAGGTGAGCTGTTTTATTGGGTTTTTGTTCAGAAAGTAAGGCGAAGTTATATTCACCATTTCGGCAATGGAATAAATCAATGTATTTAATATTCAATAAACAACATTTTATGAAAAAGCAGCTATCAAAACTTCGATATACAAGACAATAAATAGGAATCTAACAATCAAGTGTGAAGGCAACAATAAAATTTGAGCTGTGTTGCTACCGCCGAATTCCAAGAATATTATGGGTCCTGCATAATTTAAATACAGGGTGTCTCAACGAAAATTTAACTCTCCTAAAACTCAGAATTTTCCAAGATTTGAAAAAACAGATCAACTTCTATATTAAGGGGTGACGAATTTCCGTCATGTGTTTTGTTCCGAAAAAAACACCCCCATAAAGCAGGCCTCAACCTCCAACATTTTTTGAATAGGAAAGAGAGTCGAGCGTTGGTTAGTTTGAAAGTTATTTATGTTATCGGTTCATTCTTCACAAAATAATCTAATATTGAACTTACTGCCTTCATGTATGTATATTTATTTATTACATTATTTCGTGAATAGTGGACCGATTTTGAAAATTTTAACTGGATTGTGCACAGAATATAAATAACTTTCAAACTAATTAATATTCGACATCTCTCCCCTATTCAAAATATGTTGCGGGTTGATGCCACCTTCATGGGTGTGTTTTTTTCGGAACAAACTCATGATGGAAATTCGTCCCTCTGAAAACAGGATACCTTTTTTTTAAATCTTCGAAAATTCTTCGTTTCTGAGTTCTGAGGGGGTCAAATTTCCGTTGGGACACCCTGTATGAACGCCCACATAATGATGAACATAAAAATCAGCCTTAAAATACAGGGAAAATTAGAAGGGAAAAAGTGGATAGGGTGGAACCAACTACCCTATCTAATCAATATTAGACAATGGTATGACCTCACTGCCAAAAATCTATTTTCCATAGCAGACAATAGAGAAGGGTTCCAAAAAAAAAAAACACCAACATAATGATATAACAAAAATCTATGACTAAAGCTATTATATGCTGACATATGTTGGTTGGTGGGATGATATTACAGTATACAAAACTTCAAATTACCCCACCAACCAAAAGATATCAGCACATAATAGTTTCATTCATAGACTATTGAATATCTCTCTGAATTCAGATAATTTTTCCAAAGAATTAAATATTATTGAACAGATAGCTTCAAACAACGTTTACAACCCCTTTCTTATAGACAAAATAGTATACAATAAACAAACGTACACGGCATTAAATCTCGTTTACCTCATCATAAAATAGGACAATACACAGAAATACTTTTCGTTATCTTATGTCAATGAATTATCTGAAAATATTGCAAAACATTCAAAAAATAGTTTCAATTACAATGCAGCTTTCAAAACCATCACTTACCTTAGTACTTAAATAAAAAACAATACGGATTAAACAAATAAAGAAAATAAATCTGGTGTCTACAAGTTGACTTGCAACGACTGCCCTTTAGGATTTTGGGAAATCAACAGGTTGAATGCGCGTAAAATCCCTTTCAATGAGCGAACAGTTGTTGACAGATCCCCATTACTGAATATCTTTTCCTAATGGCATTTTTTAGCGGCAAACTCCAAAAAATATCCTTAGTTTTTATGACTTGTTTTTACCATTATTTTCGCACGTACTAAATTGTATTTAAACTCTGTTATACTAGACACCATCAGTCAGTAGAATGTAGATACATGAAGAAGCCACATCGTGGTGAAACAATTGTTGTATTAAACATTTTTGTGGAAATTAAAATACTGTCTCTTGAATATTCTCTGATTGAAGTATGTTTCCAACAAGTAATAACCGAATCAATCCAACATGTTGATTTCTATATATTATCATGAGTTGTTCACATAACGCGTTTCGTTTACACAGTTCACTTCTTCAGCTGCTTACAAACAACTAGTCTGAAATTTAGTTACATACAGTATATGAATATTTTCGGTTTTGAGATGGGGGTACAATAAAATATTTTTATTACTTTGGTAAAACTTCTGAAACCATAGTTGAAAAGATCCAATAAAGGTGAATTGTATAACGTGGTTTGTTCATTCAATAAATTCCCCGAATTTATAAATTAATTTAATTAATTTAATTTCCATACTTTCCAACAGGTTCAGTTTTGAAGTCTTATTTTTTGTGTAAAATCCCAAATTCTTGAACAAAATCATGTGTCTCCTGTATTAGATGTTTCGCGTACGTTGAGTCCAACTAATCATTGAGAAAGACACGTCTATGTTCCTTTACTCTAGTTTCAAAATGTCTTTCGGTTCGTCCAATATGAATTTAAAGAATAAATTATCAGCATATCACAGGATGACACCTACTACTCTGTCAAGAAAGTACCGGGAATTTTCAACCCTTAGTTCTCTGAATAAGGAACTAGGGTCGACGCAGATCTCACCAAAAAAATTGCGGGTATAGGATCAGGGTCACTACCTTTCTTTAAATTCAAGCTATGAAGACTTTCCAGTATTTCGCTCCTAGATAAGTGAATAGAGCTGAGTACCCTGACACCGATACCACTGATTGAACCACGATTAATTGAGAATCTTTCTGGTTCAAATACAGTCTTAAAATGTGCAGCAAAAAGCTGGCAAATTTCACCCCCACCAACCGCAATCTGATCGTCCAAATGCAACTCCAACGGCAGACAATGCGCTGTTTTTTTGTCCAATGACACGAATTTCCAGAACGATTTAGAGTTCGATCGTATGCCTTCTTCAAAAGATCTATTAAATGATCTGTAATCACTTTCAATGAGCATTTTGGATCCAACCCTTAGTTCTCTGAATAAGTTGTAATCATTAGGATTTTTAAACACTTTCCACTTTTTATGCTATCTATTTTTTTTAATAAAGTGTACTGTTTTCTTAGAATAATAAAATGGAAACTGTTTGTGGTTTTTTTGTTGGGGTACGTGGGCATCGATAATAGTTTTCAGTCTATTGTAAAGCAAATCTACAGCTGCATCCACAGACAAACCTTGTAAAAGTTGATCCCAGTCCACAGCCGAAAGATAATTGTTTATTTGATAATAGTTGGCCTTTTTGTAATTTAAAAAGAATGGAATACTACTCTGTCAAGAAAGTACCGGGAATTTTCAATTAAAACAACATTTCTACATTTAATCGTCAAAATTTATTGGGTCGCCTTCAAAATAGGCTCCATTTGCTCCAATACATCTATGCCAACGGCACTTCCAATTATCGAAACATTTTTATAGGCGCTTTCCGGGATGAACTTTAGCTCTCGCGCCGAATTTTGTTTTATGGCTTCAATCGACTCAAAACGGGTGCCACGAAGGGGCAATTTTAGTTTTGGGAAGAGGAAAAAGTCGCAGGGAGCCAAATCCGGCGAATACGGTGGTTGCTGAAGCACGTTTGTTGAGTTTTTGGCGAGAAAGTCAGTCACAATCGTAGCTCGGTGAGAAGGCGCGTTATCGTCCCATAGTAATCACCCATAGTAAAAATCGGCACGCACTCTGACATCGACTGACTTAATCAGCTGTTGCAAACACACTAGTTGACAGATCCCGCTCAAGCTTGGCATAGTAATTAAGGACAGTGGTACCAACCTAGGAAAAAAATTTTAAAAAAATTAAATCGATAATTCCCGGTACTTTCTTGACAGAATGTAGATTGTTGAAAATTCCTTGATATCCAAATGTTTCAAATCAAGAGTTGAATTTTATTGAACAAAAAACAACTAATAACGATAATTCATCATTAATAATGGATAATATGATAGCAAAGAATTAGGGTCTAAAGCTGAACCTGTTGGAAAGTATGGAAATCAACCGATTCAGAAAGTCGGGTGATTTATTAAATGAACAAACTAATATCTAATTCACATTTATTGAATCTATGTAACTAAGAACCCGGTGGTTTTACCAGAAGTAATGAAAATATTTTATTGCGCCCTCATCTCAAAACAGAAAATATTTATATACTATATGTTACAAAATTTCAGACTAGTTATTTGTAAGCATCTGTGTTAACTAAACCCGTCAAGGTAATAAATTAAAATCAAAATATGTATTTCATTTTGTACAATGAATTTTCATCAAGTAGAGGCCAATACTTTTTTGAGAATTTTCAAGATTCCTGTTTCAAATTTTTCAAATCATTAAAATGGGGCACAATATCGAGTATCCACTACACCCTTCAACTAAATTTTCAATTTCAAGCCTTTACCTACATAAAAATGCTCTATTTCCAGCTTCGCGGTTGCCTTGGATATTATTCGTTCAGTAAATTATACAGATAACTTATTCACATTTTTTCCTTTGAATTCCATAGATAGTACAGATTGGTACTATTAAAAGTTGAATCACTGTGTATCACATTATCACATATCAGGAGGAAACTCTTTAAAATGTAAGAGTTTATGAAATGTATTTAATAGTTATCACAATTTCCCACCCAAAGTTCAAGCACCATCCTCAAAATCTATAATGTTTGAATACTGAGACAAGCAGCAGCTATTTGCCAGATAATTTCAACATTTGTTATAAGTGGAATGATTTTATTATTCAATTCAGTAACTTCCGGGAGGAGCATTTGATTGAAACAACCTTGGCAAACGTTTCAGATGACTGTCACGAACAATCTATATCACCAGTTTCCTGGTTGTTCAAGATGGGGAATCAATAATAGTTTGTTACAGTTTCATAATTATCTGAATTTTTTTCATTCATCAATTTTTTTTATTGCTCATTTTTCACTATTCGCTTAATTCGTTGCATATACAGAGAATTTTTTAAGTACAGTCATTATTTCGGGAGCATATTCTGCTATATAATCTATTTCTAGAAATACTAAGTTATGAAAATAAAAGGAGTGAGAGTTTCATTGAGAACTTAATTTTTTGTGCCTTCGCTTTGCCCAAATATCGGTATTTTCGAATTTTGAGCTGAAAATAGTCTCAAACGTCTAGAATTCAATTGAATCGATTTTCAATTGATGTAAATTCATTTTAGATAAATATAATAATGAAGGATATTTCCGAAATTCATTGATTCCGAACAATTGTTTTGCCAACACTGTGGTTTCTTCAGATTTACATTTTGAACTAACACTAAAAATTACACTTCCACTTGTTATATAGCTATCGAAACTTGTAAAAAAGGAGGAGGTACCAATAACTAACAATTGTCGGAAATATAGATAGAAAAACACATGCAAAAAAGGGATACGAATAACCATCAATTTTCAGAAATACCGATAAGGAATAATATGCGAAAAGGGGATAACCTTTCTGAAATTTAAATGTTTTTGTAAAGTCTAATTTCTATTGCTTTAAACAGGCAGAGTCTGGTTTTTTAAATTTCATTATAGATAAGTAAGCGTTTTTGTTTTGATGTTGAAATTATATCCAATATTTCCTATAGCTGGCATATATTGAGTGTGAGATATCTGACATACAACTCTTCTTGTCTTCATAAATTTTTTTCTTAAAGGATCTAACTGTTTGACTAGATTTGTTACCTTTATTTGTTTTATCTTTAATTTTTTATATTAATTACTAAATTATTAACTCCTAACTCCCACAAGCTGAGAAAGCTCCTGAGGGATCTTCCAGAAAAACTAGGAGTATCGGGATAATAGTAAAAATATATTCACGAAAAGAATAGAAATGTAATTTTTAATCGAATATTTTATAACCGGGTAGGTTAGATTCAATGCAATTTTATATTGTTTTCATAATTGCTATTATTAGATGTAATTTGTTTGAGAATATTCAATTCTATAAAAAACTTAATAGTTAATAGGATTGTTCGATGTGTGATGAATAGTGATATCGCAATAAGCAATAAAGGTATACTAAAGTCTTGAAATCATGCAAATCACCCTTTCTTGAAATTTAAAGATCAGGGAAATTTATACTACAGTTCTTTTCTTCCACAAAAGTGAATTTGAGGTTGGATGGATTTTATTCATAAATTCATCAAAATAATATAGTATATCTCAAAAAAAATTGATAACATCTAAATAAATAAACCAATTAAAAATCATTCGCTAAAGAGATTTAAGTGAATTGTTCTTTGTAAATTATATACTGTTGATTGAATGGTAGCATTTAACCTATAGAAACAATAGACATAAAAAAAGGATATATCAAATTGTCTGGAAATTTGTCTAGAAAAAACTTTTTTCAATTTAATGTTACTATTTACCGTTCAAATAAATATTTGATTACGGGAAATCTAATCACTCCGACTTTAGCAGGTATTCTTATGGATAATTTAGAATGAAAAATTCACTCAAATTCCTTAAACACATGTTTTATTTATTGGTTTAGTTATGTAGATAATATCGTTTGTTAATTCAAGATAACATATAGACAACAGTGCAATTTCAATGAGTTTATTGATAAAATCCATCCGAACATTCAATTTACTTTTGAGGAATGGTGATGTAGTATAAATTTCCATTGCTTTAATATTTTTCGTAAATTGAAAGTTTTGCCTGGTCATCATTCCTAAATGATCAACCTGTCATAGACAGGGTGTCCGTTATCATTATGAAGAACTTCAAATTAATATTCCACGATTTTTTCAAATATAACATCCTGTTTTTTTTCACGATAATGTAGATAATTTAATGCCTTACATTTTCTTAAAAGTAACTTAAGGGTTATTTTCACTCATGCGTTCAGCGACACAACATCACAACTGAAAATTTTATTTGAATAATAAACATAATAACTAATAGGTAGTAAAAATAGTTGAAAGGAACCTGCGGTACAAATAAATGAAAGTACAAAGGGCTTGCTTTCGGACGAAAGTTCTAAGATGTATGGTTCAGCAGCTATGGAAGCGCAACACACTATTGCAGGATCCTTTAAATAAATTGTTGAAAAAATGATGTAGTGAAAGTGAACAATTTAATCAACTGAAGGCGTATCACTACTATGACAGAAATAATTTCTCCATTAGTAGATTATTTTTAGAATTTCTCTGTTTTACATTCAATACAACCTTAAATGAGCTTAATAAAATAGGAAGAGGCTTCTTTAACTTGATAGAAGGAACATAACAACATCTGAATATCAAACCAGATTTAATCTGTCAGTCTTCTACAATTTCAATTTAAAAAAAAATTATATTATTCAAAAAACTTTTAGAATTAAATTAATGTCTTATAAGCACGGCTTACATTTAATAGACGTATAAAATCAAAACTTACAATGTCAAATGGAATAAATAGACCAACAAATAACAATTGTTAGTTAAAATTAATAAATAAATATTTGAAGACAAAATTTTGTTTCTGATCTTATTATGAAAACTAATTTCTTTTCAAAAATACTAAACATAATTTAAAAATAACATGAATGGAGTATGCGGTGTGAATAATTTTGAATAAAAAAATAATTTGAGGACTTCTCCGAAAATATAATTTATTTGAAATATTTGATATATTTAACTATTTAATTAAGTTAATTCAAAAATCTCACAAAGCATGCATTATATGTTCAAGAAAAACAATTAGAATTCCGCTGAAGATATTATGGGAATTCTAATTGTTTTTGAAGATATAATGCATATTTTGAGAGATTTTTGACTTAACTTATTTAATTATTTAAATATATTAAAAATTTCAAATAAATTATATTTTCTGAGAGCATTTGAATTTGAATGAGAACAATTAGATTTCTGATGAAGATATTATCGGAATTCTTATTGTATTATGTTTTGTATTTTCGAAAAGGAATTAGTTTCCATAATAGTAAGATCAGAAACAAAATTGTGTTTTCTTCAAATATTTTTTTATTAATTTTAATTGACAATTTATATTTCTTGGTTCATTCATTCCATTTGACATTTTATATTGAGGTTTTATTTAATACTTTTATTAAATAAAAGCCGTGTTTATAAGACATTAAGTTAATTCTAAAAGATTTTTGAATTGAAACTTTTTTGAAATTAAAATTGTAGAAGACTGACAGATTAAATCGTTTTGATATAAAAATTTTTTTTTTTAATGAGCTCGATATTTTTATGAATAATGCATTCATTCACGAAAATATAAAAATTTTTTTCGAAATAGAATTGAAACGGTTAATCTGAATTTGATTAATCTGGTCATTTCTGGAATGAAGTTAACTCTTTTCAATCGATTACAAATAACGCATTGTGAAATAATAGAAGTAGAAAGTCTACAGAAACATAATAGCAATGTCATTTTAATACGAAATTTTTTAATGCTGAACTGGAGCAAGGTGCCCCAATTTTCTTAATTTATCTTCACGTTGGCCTTTAAATCTTGAGTTGCACTAGTAATCAATTCTTAATCAAAACCAAAATATATTCAGTTCGAAAGAAGCAGTAATAGTTGGAGGTTTTATGAAATAACTATATTCATATAAAAGATATTGATTTTTCGCATATCACATTTTTAAATTAATCAAGTTAATAAAAACAACTAGGCTTAAGTTTCACTGTTTATTTCGTGTCTGTTGAACAACTTGAATTTAATTTATCACCATTGCTCTTATCTGTAAAAGATTAGGACCGAACTAATACCATATTTTTACACTCTTCAAAATTATGCCTGTTGTCTACCCTACTTTTATGAATAGGATTTTAAGTTCTGTTCTCTTCAGTTTTGAAAATGGGCTAAACACCCGAAACATATATATCAATAAACATTTAATAAACAATGAAACTTAAGCAAAGTTGTTTTTATTTACTTCATTAATATTTGAGTAACTATGAAAAACTTATATTAAAGTTAATGTTTCAATAAGGTATGCTAAATTACGCGACGAACACAACTTTAGAAGAATACTTCAGCTAAATTCAATAAGTCTTGAATTTTCGAGAAAAAATACTAAATTTTCTTGGCAATTTCTATATACCTAAGAGTTAAAAAATTAATCTCCCTGAAGCAAAGATATTTCTGATAACCACCAGTATTGATAGACTTAATCACTTCGTTAGAATTCAAAATAAGATTGAAAACCTATAAATAAAATATAGATTGAAAAATTACTTCCGAGGAGTTCTATAATAAATGATTGAAATCATCAAAATACAAATAAATACTAAAATAAAAGCTGAATTCATTCTTCGAAACCTCTTCAAATTTAATGTAAAAAATCTTTCAAATTATTTATAGACTTCAAATAGATAAAATGTCTAAGAAACACTGTTTCGTTTCATATACATACAGTATATATGGAATTATCAACACATATGAGTGACAATTAACCAATAAAGAATCCATTAAAATTATGAAGTGCTGGCCATAATCATCCAGATCCATCATCCAAGACAAAGTTGTTTCGATTGGATATTCAGGAGTAAGAAATTTCATCACCAAGAAATGTTCCATATAGAATTCAAAAAAGTCTTCTTTATTTTTCCCTTCAAAAATTAGATTCTAACCCATATTCTCTTCAGTTGGAAGTTATTTGGAGGCTCAATAAAAACAACCAATAGAATATATAACTTCAAGAAACTTTGTATTGACCACCTCAACTAGTTGTAGTTCAGAGCCATTTTAGAAAATTTCTTCAATTTAATTATAGATAGTCTTCAAGAAATTTTTTAGATCAAATTTGAAGAGATTTTGGAGAATTAATCCTGCTATCATCTGTAATATTATAGATAAAGTATTTAATTCTGAACTGAAATATTTTTTAAATATCCAAATCAACATTTATGAATGAGTGGTGTTACATATCACTGAAATTTTTTTATTGTATAATACTTTTTCACACATAAAATCAGCGCTTTCAAAATTTTAATCAATCTGCTCAATAAATTGTTAAATTTCATTGGTGTACATTCAAATATATAGACAAAGAGCGAAATTCATTTAGTTTCTTTTTTCTATACATTACCCTCTTACACTCTCAAAACAATACCACATATACTTGACCCACCCACAATAGAAGTGCAATTATCTTGTGAAATATTTCAGTTCAGGGTCAACCGGAATAATCTCCGAAATGGGATACTATTCGGGTACAACCATCGAATCATAGAATGCACTGAACTCAACTCACCTTCAATCACAAGCATATATATACGTATTTTCATGAATTCAATATAATCTATACCATATCTGTATCTCAATCTTTGATAAACACTTAAAATCGAAAGTAAATAACAGGAACAGAGACGAAAATTTAACACTCATACTCTGGCTTCTCTTTCGAGTAGGTTCTGTCTTACTTCCTGATCTCAATGAATTATTTTTGTAATTTTGATATATGTTCTTACCTTCTCAAAACTTCAATCATATAATTTAATCTAACTTGTAAAAACACATCAATACGTCCTCCTAAGGACGTTACCATTCTACGAATGACCGTGAATGAAGTACTCCTGCAATATGCACTCCTCCACAGGTTAGTTCGAAAGTACCTGCTGCGTTCATAGCAGACAATAATTAGCCTGTCTCCATTTCATATTGGAGTGGGAATAAATGATGAAATGGGTAAGGTGAAATATAATTGGATGATGTAGTTGATGGACCCACAATTACTCTTGACAAGATTGGCAGGAATGATTATTCCTCATTTTTGATGTATTATCAATGATAGTACAAATTCAGAAAATGAGTATTAGAGAGGAAGCTGTAACCTATGGAGTCCCCCAAGGTATGATATTAGGTCCACTCCTATTCGTTATCTACATGAATGATATGTTGTACATGAAGGTGTCTGGAAGGATCATAAGTTTTGCTGATGATATAGCTGTGATCTGCGAGGACAGGATATGGGAAAACCTCAAAGTTAGCGCTCAAAAAGACTTGAAGAAACTTTCGAATTGGCTTAGAAAGAATAAACTCACATTGAATATTAAGAAGTCATTTTACCTGTCATTTACATCATATGAATCGGGACTTCCTAATTTGGGACCCCTCAAAGTCGATAACCAAAACTTTATTCTTGAACATCCAAAAGGACACATTAAGTATCTTGGTATTCATATTGACAGGCATATGCGTTGGGATCATCACTGTGAAAACGTAGCGAAAAAACTCCGCGGTCTTCTTCATATATTCAGAAACTTAAAAGAAGAAATGAATGTTACTCAGTTGATGAAGGTGTATTTTGCATTAGTTCAGTCTCACTTGTCATATGGTAACGTTGGTTGGGGTGCAGCTCATGGAACTCATGTGAAGATACTCAACATTGTTCGAAGACTGCTACTAAAGATCATACTTGGAAAGAGCCTTCTCTTCCCCACTGATGAACTTTATAAGATATCAAGAGTGCTGGATGTAAGACAGTTATACTTCTCGAACATTATTGCTCTTATAAAAAAGAAAAAGATTTTACTCCGGCCAATACAACATACCCATTTGACAAGATGTAAACTTACCAGTTTTCAGACACATCGAGCCCTCAAAACAGCAGGACAAAGGTGCTGGTCGTTTCTGGCACCCAGGATGTTTGCTTTCTTACCTTTGGAGCTTAGACTAGTAAACAGCTACAGATCATTCATGATGAAAACTAAAATATGGTTTCTAAATACTGATAGAAAACGAATAAATAATTTAATAAATAGTGGCATATAGAAATATACTTACCTGGTGATTCTGTGACTAGACCAAAGTAAGAGGTTTCAAATGTTTGCTAGAAGCTATGCTTTTCCGGATTTGACAATTGTGCCGAGTGCTGTAAACAGTTTCAAGATATTTATCATTCAAGTGCTTCCCCAAAAATTGATAATAATTTCCCGAAATTGACTATTATTTTGAACCAATTATGAAACTTTGTCCTCAAGATTAGATGCATGCTGCACCTCTATTCTATTGTGGTCATCCTGCTTCGCTATATGTGTATAAATTCTTTGTTAATTTTTTTTTTTTGGGAGTAAAATGTTTTAGGTTTCTTAGTATTAGAACTAACAGGCGAACTATTCATTAGTGAGCCTCTGTTCATCATCTTGTTTGTTTGCCATGTCATTTATTTATTTATAAAAGATAAAATTTTGTTTATTTTTTTTTTGTAAAAAAATTTTTTCTTTATATTTGTATATTAATTATGGGCAAATAAACTATTATTATTGTTATTATTATTATTATTATCGAAAAAGATACGAAAATAAAGGGTGAAAAGTACTGACGTGAACTCAGGATCATTTGCGCACTAGTTCATATCACCCACGATACACGATACCACTTCTGAACCCGATAAGGTTCTTTTGATCAATCAGGCATAATTAGCTTGCGAAGGTATATCTTGTATGTATATTTGCATGCACTAGAAGGCGCTAGTGTATGATTAATACATTAGTGTCTCTGTGTACATATATAGGTACTTGACAGATTTGTAGTCGCTGCCATTGCATTACACTGAAGAGAACCAACAATCAAAACCTGCGCATGTCTGCACTTATGTTCCAGTGATCAACAAAACCGTACTATGTTTGAGTTTACAATTGTTATACTGTCTTGATTTGTAGAACTGTCAATTAACATAGCTCACACTTCTTACAATTTATATTTGGTGCAGATCAGCCGAATTAATTTATTCGATTATATACTACTCTGTCAAGAAAGTACCGGGAATTTTCAATTAAAACAACATTTTTACATTTAATCGTCAAAATTTATTGGGTCGCCTTCAAAATAGGCTCCATTTGCTCCAATACATCTATGCCAACGGCACTTCCAATTATCGAAACATTTTTTATAGGCGCTTTCCGGGATGGACTTTAGCTCTCGCGCCGAATTTTGTTTTATGGCTTCAATCGACTTAAAACGGGTGTCACGAAGGGGCAATTTTAGTTTTGGGAAGAGGAAAAAGTCGCAGGGAGCCAAATCCGGCGAATACGGTGGTTGCTGAAGCACGTTTGTTGAGTTTTTGGCGAGAAAGTCAGTCACAATCGTAGCTCGGTGAGAAGGCGCGTTATCGTCATGCAAAATCCATGAGTTGTTCGCCCACAAATTTGGCCGCTTCTTACGGATACGCTCACGCAAACGTTTCATAACGCCTAGGTAATACTCCTTGTTTACCGTCTGACCCTCTGGAACGAATTCGTAATGCACCACGCCACGGCTATCGAAGAAAACAATGAGCATCACCTTCATTTTCGAGCGGCTTTGGCGTGGTTTTTTCGGTTTCGGCTCATTTTTTGCCACCCATTCCGATGATTGCTGGCTTGTTTGCATATCGTACTCGTAGACCCAGGTCTCATCACCAGTTATAATGCGTTCCATGAATGTAGAATCGGAATTACAGCGATCCAGCATGTCTGAAGCAACCTGTTCGCGATGACGTTTTTGAAGAAAATTCAGGTCTTTCGGTACGAGTCGTGCGGCCACCTTTCTCATGCCCTAAATATCAATCAAAATCGTACGTGCGGACTCGTGGGATATCTTAAGATCATGTGCTATCTCTCTCAAGCTGGTACGACGGTTTTCCAGCACCCTTTCCTTAATTTTATCGACGTTATCTTCGATCGAAGCCGTCGATGGGCGACCACTTCACGACCGTCCTTGAAGGCTCTGTACCACTGATATGCACGAGTTTTCGATAGAGCATTATCACCAAAGGCCTTTTGTAACATTTTCAATGCATCGGCACACGAAAATTCATTTGCAACACAAAACTTTAAACAAATTCTTTGCTCAACGTAATCACCCATAGTAAAAATCGGCACGCACTCTGACATCGACTGACTTAATCAGCTGTTGCAAACACACTAGTTGACAGATCCCGCTCAAGCTTGGCATAGTAATTAAGGACAGTGGTACCAACCTAGGAAAAAAAATTTTACCTGCCTCATTGCCCCGCCAGATTTAAATCGATAATTCCCGGTACTTTCTTGACAGAATGTATATAGGGGGCAATTAGGGCCTCCAAATGAATGGGTTGGTTTGCTCTTAAAGCAAACTCACTCAATCACGTCGTGGTCACCAATGAAGCTCTCGAGTGAAATACGGTATTGTGAGGGAGCTTCCACCTCTTGATTGGGGAGACGGCGTTTCGCTCGGAGTCTGCGCATCTGAAACTCATCAGACAGGCGTGATGCGTAGCTTTGCCTGTGACGCCAATGACCATGTGTTCCGCTTGGAATGGTAGTCGTCAAACGCTATATGCCTTACCCTATTTGAACACGGCGGTGACCTTAGTCATAAATCTTTAGAATAGTCGGGTCCTCTACTGGTACGCCGGTCAATCTGGAATAGTGCAAGGCAGCTTTCTGGACGAGGAGCGAAGAAGTTGTTCGCTACAATCCTCTTTATTATCTCATATACAGAACATTTTCCCAGTTCAGTCGATTGTACTAATTTTTTAATGTTTCTAAAACCTTTTCCATACAAATATTCTACCTGTTTTCTTCTTTCTAGTTGCGACATTACTTCATTAATTGTATCTCTGTTGATAATCAATAATATTTGACAAATAACATTTCCATGCAATTTTGGCCCGAGCCGATTATCTTCACAACCTATTTTATACATCACTTTCGTCTTAAAAAGAAGTATATCAAAATTATGGAAAAGAATAAATTCCGCATACTTTCTAGACGGATTATAGTAGTTTTCTCTCATTGAAAGCAAACACAACAATATATTTCAATAAAAAAAGCAGAATATTCTCCATAATTTCCAGTTCTTCTCTTGTACCAATAATTTTCAGTTAATAAGTTTCAACATTTTGAAATATCACAATCTCTAATCTTCTGGATTATACTAGAATTTCTAGAAAAAAAATAATTCTCGGGTGTTGTTTTCAATAATTAACCACATTGAATATAAATGAAAGGTCTCAAAGAATCGGATAATTAACAGTAACCTCATTATCTTTGAGTCGAGAAAAGTACTGACGTTAAGTTAGGATCTTTTATGCTCTTGTTCATATCACCTATGATCCTTACGAAATTTTGCATGAATCTTCTGTCGCTATTTCAAATCCAGATACTTACTTTGAACTGGATCGGATCTGTAGTTTCGAAAATATTCCAAAATAAAAATAACTGATATATTCAGACTCCCAAGCTATCCTGAATATTTCAAGTCTCTACTTCATTCGTTGGCCTGGACGCTGAATCCTCAAAAATAAATTGTAATTTATCTTCGAGTCGTAATCGCAAATTTCATTTTGATCGGTTCAGTAGTTTTGGATCTAGAATTCAATTGAACTGGTGCTTACTTGATAGAAAACCATTTCAATTGAATAATATAATAAACAATATTTCCACAATTTATCAATTCACTACAAAATTTAAACCACAATGTAAATGATTATAGTAAATTACTAAATGATAGAAATACCCTTCATTACTCAATTTGGTTTTAGAGAAATGGAGAAAATAATAAAAAGTTTCAAATATTATTAAATGTGAAACCATTAGACCGATTCCGCTCATTACTGCTGTTTGAACTCTTTTAAAAATCGCTGAGGTACTAATGAAATATGTGTTTGACATCTCGGATATGCATTTAGACTTTGTGATGAATATAGTATTGATTGTAAAAGGTCTTTCATTAACAGCGCACCATTTTGTTTTGTAAATAAAACACATTATTTATTTGTAAATTATTGAAATTTTCATTTCATTATAAAGTACAATGGATAACATTAGTTATGAAACAAAAAATCATTCAAATGTTTATCACGCAAAACACTGGCAGGAATGAAGTCGTTGAAACCAATTTTGCATAGCACTCTCACACAAATCAGGTCGTATGTAAGCAATTACTCGTTCAATATTGATCTATAAATCGTCTCTATTTGCAGGATGATTGCTCTAAATCAATTACTTAATGTAACCCCAAAGAAAGAAGTCCGATGGAGGTAAATCGCAGGAACGAGGCGGATAAAGTATCGATTCATTTCTTCAAGTATTCGAATCACCGAATTTTGTTTTTAATGAAGACATTGTGTCATTGGCAGTTTGAATTCTTGGATTAAAATAATTTTTATGGATGTAAACCAAGGTCTTTTCGGGAAATTCACCAGAAAGACGTCTGGGAGATGCCTAGTGAACGTCAAGAAATCGATAAATTTTGGTCTTCACGAACACTTTCAAGTACGGCAGCAATATTCTCTTTACTTCTTGCATTTCTTTGTCTCAGTGGCACTGTGACATCATGAAGTGTAAAATTTGTTTCGAACTTCTTCACTAAACGTTCAACTGTTCTTGGTTTGTTGGAACTTTCATAGATTGATCAAAACCGATATCAACAAATGAAGATATTTTGTGGTTTGATGATGTTATTCTGCAACTTTAATATTTGTCCTATGATCAGTATAATCTTGTTCTTCAAGTGCCTCTTCTAATGAAGATTGGCGACAACCATGGCAAATTCTTCGCTTCCTTGAGCAGTATGAATCAACGTATTGACGTGCATCCCAATCACGGATATTCTTCATCCAGGAATGCTGTTTCCTACCTGTCCTCTCTTACCCTCAATTACCCCCTTTATGATCAGTTGAAGTTATCCATACTGATCACCTTGTAGGACATGTCCGAAGTAGAGAGTAGAGAGTTAACAACTCTGTATCTACACCAATAAATCATGTGTAACACCCTGTCATTCGAAATTCGGTCCGTTCATGGAATCCTTGGCATTCTACCTACATCTCAAACGCCTCGATTAGCCTTAGTGTTGCCAATTTGAGTGTCTAGGCTTCCACTCCATATAGAAGAATAGAGTATATGTAGCATTTCACCCTTCGTTGCCGCAGATTTACATTCTGTCAAGAAAGTACCGGGAATTATCGATTTAAATCTGACGGGGCAATGAGGCAGGTAAAAATTTTTTTCCTAGGTTGGTACCACTGTCCTTAATTACTATGCCAAGCTTGAGCGGGATCTGTCAACTAGTGTGTTTGCAACAGCTGATTAAGTCAGTCGAAGTCGGAGTGCGTGCCGATTTTTACTATGGGTGATTACGTTGAGCAAAGAATTTGTTTAAAGTTTTGTGTTGCAAATGAATTTTCGTGTGCCGATGCATTGAAAATGTTGCAAAAGGCCTTTGGTGATAATGCTCTATCGAAAACTCGTGCATATCAGTGGTACAGACCCCTCAAGGACGGTCGTGAAGTGGTCGCCCATCGACGGCTTCGATCGAAGATAACGTCGATGAAATTAAGGAAAGGGTGCTGGAAAACCGTCGTACCAGCTTGAGAGAGATAGCACATGATCTTAAGATATCCCACGAGTCCGCACGTACGATTTTGATTGATATTTTGGGCATGAGAAAGGTGGCCGCACGACTCGTACCGACCTGAATTTTCTTCAAAAACGTCATCGCGAACAGGTTGCTTCAGACATGCTGGATCGCTGTAATTCCGATTCTACATTCATGGAACGCATTATAACTGGTGATGAGACCTGGGTCTACGAGTACGATATGCAAACAAGCCAGCAATCATCGGAATGGGTGGCAGAAAATGAGCCGAAACCGAAAAAACCACGCCAAAGCCTGTCGAAAAGGAAGGTGATGCTCATTGTTTTCTTCGATATCCGTGGCGTGGTGCACTACGAATTCGTTCCAGAGGGTCAGACGGTAAACAAGGAGTATTACCTAGGCGTTATGAAACGTTTGCGTGAGCGTATCCGTAAGAAGCGGCCAAATTTGTGGGCGAACAACTCATGGACTTTGCATGACGATAACGCGCCTTCTCACCGAGCTACGATTGTGACTGACTTTCTCGCCAAAAACTCAACAAACGTGCTTCAGCAACCACCGTATTCGCCGGATTTGGCTCCCTGCGACTTCTTCCTCTTCCCAAAACTAAAATTGCCCTTTCGTGGCACCCGTTTTGAGTCGATTGAAGCCATAAAACAAAATTCGGCGCGAGAGCTAAAGTCCATCCCGGAAAGCGCCTATAAAAAATGTTTCGATAATTGGAAGTGCCGTTGGCATAGATGTATTGGAGCAAATGGAGCCTATTTTGAAGGCGACCCAATAAATTTTGACGATTAAATGTAAAAATGTTGTTTTAATTGAAAATTCCCGGTACTTTCTTGACAGAGTAGTATATTCAGACATGCGTTTCTTAGGATTCCCTCCATTTGTTGAAATGCTGATCTAGCGTACTGTATGCTTGATCTTATTTCGACGTCTGGGTCTAAATCTTTAGTTAAATATCACCCGAAATAATTGATTTTCTTCACCTGTTCTGTGCGCCGGTCCTCTTGCAAGATGTTAGCTTTATAACCATCAAACATAATCTACTGTTATGACCAAAATGTCTTTTTCCATACTGAACATGTTTTAACAAAATAATGTTAAATGTTTCTTCTAGATCCACTACAACAAGATGTAATAGATGCTCTCCATCGATTATGTAGAGAGCATTTGTGTTATCAAGTTCAATGTTTACACATTCGAATTAGATATGAAGAGCTGACTTCCTAGTTTTACGCATTCACATCGCATCGCGATAGCTGATGAATAATTCGTACGAAAAAGAGTATCTGAAAAATTTTTATAGAATTGTATAATTCAACTTTATCTGATATATTTTTACGATGAATCTTAGCATTTCAGAGAAAAATGAAGAAAACCTGAATTTTTATTGGAATGGAATGAGAAATTCTTATCACTTTTATTATTTAATCTGAATTTTTATCTCTGACCTTAATGATAATTTTTTTTGGAGATAAAGGATCGAAGAGAATTTTTGACATTTCAATTGTAATAGTTTATTTAACATCTGTACTAATTTTCAGCTCAATCCTATTTTTGATTGAGTTATAACTTTTCTTTGTCCACTTTGACTGGACTACAATGTTTTCTTCGAAAATAGGTTTGTTGTTGAAATTATATCGCTGGACACAGCGTGGATATTCAAAACACAGTTGAATTTATAAATCTCTTTATTCACTTCTATACACATCTTAACCACATCTTGTAATACATATAAAAGTACTCGTAGGTACACGTATCCAAGCGATTGAGTTGGGTTGTTGGCTTGCGTCTACAGGAAATCACAGGTAGTTAACAAATGTGGTAGTTCAGTTTTCTTCCGTGAACATACTTCTCAGACAAAACAATATTCTCACACTTTCCTTTGTCGGAAATGTACCTCTGTCTTGCCTATCGATTTCTCAATTCAATGAATTTCTAATTTCATCAAACCTTATGATGGCTCTATTCTCAAAATTTTTGTTACATCTTTCTCTAATCCATCTTACTATTCCATTAAGGAAGTCCTTCTTAACATCCAGTTAATACGAACACAAGTCAAGCTTGTTTATTATTGCAACTGTAGTTCTGATTACCAGAAACCTCAGTCAAGTTCTCGTTACCTCTTAAATAAACTAAAATAAATGGAGGTTTATACTTAATGAAAGGTATATAAAATTATTTAAATATTTTAATATTTACAGATATATTCTGTTAGCCTTCTACATATTTAATTTCAAAAAATTATATTTAATTTTATAATTTCAGGAATTAAATTAATTTCATATTAGTACCACTTATATCAAAGGACATATAAAATGAACATTCATTATAAGACATCCAAATGATATAACAAAATACAATGAATATAAATTTTTAACAAAAATCTTACAAATTAAATATTTTGAGTAGACAAAATTTTGTTTCTGCTCATCCCTCTTATGAAAACAAATATCTCTCAAAAATGTTTTAACATAATCTTAATAATTTCATCATAAAACTATCTTACTTAGAATATTCAATATTATTAGACATCTAACTAAGTTACTTTTTAGAAAATCTCGAGATATGTAAAAACACTGCTGAAAAACAAGTTTTGAGAGAGACTTCGCTTCCTCAGGCATAAACCTCCATTTATTTTATTTTATTCATAATATACAATTATTTGGTTTCCTCAACATTCTTCATACAGATGATTCTTGTGCTATAACAGAGGCCGTTAAATTGTCTTTTAATCTTTAAGATCAATGGTAAACCACAGAATTATTTATTTCGAGCCATATTAGACTCCATTTAAATGTTCAGTATTCATTTTCCAATAAGCTCTCTGAATTGAACGGTAAATAAATACTCTTGTTGATTGATGTTATATTTTATTGAATAAGATTGAGTACTGACGAAGCAATGTCTCTCTTAAAACTTGTTTTTTAGTAATATTTTTTCATATCTTGAGATTTTCTAAAAAGTAACTTAGATATCCAATAATACTAAATATTCTAAGTAAGATAGTTTTATGATGAAATTTTTAAGATTATCTTAAACATTTTTGAAAGATATTTGTTTTCATCAGGAATGAGCAGAAACAAAATTTTGTCTACTCAAAATATTTAATTTATAAGATTTTTATAAACAATTTATATTTATTGGATTTTGTTATATTATTTGGATGTCTTATAATGAATGTTTATTTTATATGTCGTTTGATATAAGTGGCACTTATATGACATTAATTCAATTCCTGAAGTTATAATATTAGATCTATGATTGTTTCGGTCTTTACTTGACGGAAATTCATCTTGAAAATATGAATAAAAACAATATTCTAATTTCCGCTAATATTTTATTGACACTACGATCGTTACGTCATACCAGGTGAGTATTACAAGATACTATCTTGTAATACTCACCTGGTATGACGTAACGATCGTAGTGTCAATAAAATATTAGCGGAAATTAGAATATTGTTTTTATTCATATTTTTTATAATATTAGATATAATTTTTTGAAATTGAATATGTAGTTCAATATGTAGCTTACAGAATATATCTGTAAATATTAAAATATTTAAATAATCTTGAATAAATTTGCATGCATTACATCTAATTGATCGTCAATCATCTTCAGTTTATGATTGCACCCTCATTAGCACAATCTTCTACAGACTGATTATCGAACCAAACTGTAATGGAAAATATAGTTTTTCCCAGGGTTATTTAGAGAATTATCCAAAGAAATAAATTCTTGGCATACATCACTCTTAGTGAAGTATTCAGTATTTCCACAAAAATATATATTCTTTATATTTTTTAATTAAAATGAGTTTCCACCAAGTAAAGACCGAATCAATCTAATATTTTTCATCTAAAGTGTTATCTATAAACGTATGTAAATAGCTCTTTAAGATTTTCATCTAAAAGGTTATCTGAAACGTGAATATATTTAGCAAAAGCTAACACTATAAAGTTTTCATCTAAAGTGTTATCTCAATGTATTTATAATAACTGAATCTTAAGGTCTTAATCTAATGACTCTTAAATGATTTTTTTTATTAAGACTTTTTTTTAGTCTATTTCTGATTCTTTTATTGATCTACCTATTCTTTTGTACATCTTTATTCTCTTTGGTTGCTCTACAATATTTTTACCTTTAAAAGAAATGAGATGTTTCTCTTCCTACCTCCTAATCGGAGAATAGGTTTCATCCATTTCTGATTCTCCCACCCATTATAATAATTCTCGATTTTTATTAGATTTCCGCGATTGTACAGGCATCTCATCCTCTTATCACTATTTGTGTTTTGCAACCATAATGATCATATTCTACTTCATTGTTAAACTGAACCTAATTCAGCTTTAATTTTGAAGTTTATAATCAAGTTGGGATTATTATATTCTCTCTAAAATAATCTTTCTCTCTCAAAAACATCAAAAAAAAAATAAGGCCTAAGCCTGTTTAACTTAACAAAGTGATGACAGATTTTCAGACACATCTTAAGGTGTGAGTACATTCACAGCAATTTGGAACTCTCATTCTTAATCGATCTGTATATACTATAAGATCTGTTTTAGCACCTACTTCAGTATCTGCAATTTGATTGTCATTTGTACTCATTATCGTTATCATTATCATATTTCTCACAATAACTGAAATCAACTGATCATTTACTGTACGATCAGTGGCACCGGAGTTTGCCACAAAAGTAGTAAAATAGTTTTGCATATTCCGTCTTCTCCGAAGATACAAAGCTAATGCAGAAGTCCTTCATTGACTGTTCTGTCATCTAAAATCTCAAAATTACTCAAGGTCAATTCTTAATTTATTATATGATCAATGAGTCTGTCACACAGGTTTTGTACTCCCTGTACTCAAGGCCTTTTCTCTGAATTCATCTAATTTCTAATATCATAATGAATTATATTCTACATTTTGTCAAGAAAGTACCGGGAATTATCGATTTAAATCTGGCGGGGCAATGAGGCAGGTAAATATTTTTTTTCCTATGTTGGTACCACTGTCCTTAATTACTATGCCAAGCTTGAGCGGGATCTGTCAACTAGTGTGTTTGCAACAGCTGATTAAGTCAGTCGATGTCAGAGTGCGTGCCGATTTTTACTATGGGTGATTACGTTGAGCAAAGAATTTGTTTAAAGTTTTGTGTTGCAAATGAATTTTCGTGTGCCGATGCATTGAAAATGTTGCAAAAGGCCTTTGGTGATAATGCTCTATCGAAAACTTGTGCATATCAGTGGTACAGAGCCTTCAAGGACGGTCGTGAAGTGGTCGCCCATCGACGGCTTCGATCGAAGATAACGTCGATAAAATTAAGGAAAGGGTGCTGGAAAACCGTCGTACCAGCTTGAGAGAGATAGCACATGATCTTAAGATATCCCACGAGTCCGCACGTACGATTTTGATTGATATTTTGGGCATGAGAAAGGTGGCCGCACGACTCGAACCGAAAGACCTGAATTTTCTTCAGAAACGTCATCGCGAACAGGTTGCTTCAGACATGCTGGATAGCTGTAATTCCGATTCTACATTCATGGAATGCATTATAACTGGTGATGAGACCTGGGTCTACGAGTACGATATGCAAACAAGCCAACAATCATCGGAATGGTTGGCAAAAAATGGGCCGAAACCGAAAAAACCACGCCAAAGCCGCTCGAAAATGAAGGTGATGCTCATTGTTTTCTTCGATAGCCGTGGCGTGGTGCACTACGAATTCGTTCTAGAGGATCAGACGGTAAACAAGGAGTATTACCTAGGCGTTATGAAACGTTTGCGTGAGCGTATCCGTAAGAAGCGGCCAAATTTGTGGGCGAACAACTCATGGATTTTGCATGACGATAACGCGCCTTCTCACCGAGCTACGATTGTGACTGACTTTCTCGCCAAAAACTCAACAAACGTGCTTCAGCAACCACCGTATTCGCCGGATTTGGCTCCCTGCGACTTTTTCCTCTTCCCAAAACTAAAATTGCCCCTTCGTGGCACCCGTTTGAAGCCATAAAACAAAATTCGGCACGAGAGCTGAAGTCCATCCCGGAAAGCGCCTATAAAAAATGTTTCGATAATTGGAAGTGCCGTTGGCATAGATGTATTGGAGCAAATGGAGCCTATTCTGAAGGCGACCCAATAAATTTTGACGATTAAATGTAAAAATGTTGTTTTAATTGAAAATTCCCGGTACTTTCTTGACAGAGTAGTATCATCTAATCTCTTAATAATTCAGTATATTTTTAAAACATCATCGAACATCTGAATATTTTACAGTATTCTACTTCATTTCCAATTTTGGTTGGTAGAAAAAAGAACGAACCATAGGAATGACTGTGAAAGATAGTTTTTCAGTCTCAACCATTACCATGGGACATTAATTCTTTTTCTTTTGCTTCTACTAAATCTTTACCTTTCGCATATCTGTAATCCATAGTATAGTATAATAATAATATGTATTTCAATAATTGAAGTAATATATACACTACAAAAATGAAACAAATCTGCCTAACTAACCACAACAATTAACCAATTCTTTCATAAGGTTCACAATCGACTACGAATTTACGCATCTCTTTCTTGAATCTCTTATATTCCTGAACAATTTGTAATTTTTTTGGTAACATATTAAATATTTTTATATATAGTGGATGCTTTTCAAAATAAGTCAAAGAGTGGCTAGGCAAAAACCATGGAAAAGTACGTCTTGTGTGTCATTTTTATGACTTGCATAATAGTGGTTATGCTTATGAAAAAATAACATTAACCGGTAAATATAAAGACCCGGTATAGTCAGAATATTGTTTTTCTTGAAAAATGATCTACAAGTCTCTCGATATTTCATACCAAATATAACCCGCATTGCCCATTTTTGTGTTTTGAAAACTCTATTTATGACTGAGGAGCTACCCCAGAAAATGATGCCATAAGAAGCCAAGGATTGAAAATTGGCAAAGTATACTGTTTTAAAACATAATTATCAACTTGATTTTTGATATAATTGAGTGTATAAATGTCAGAGTTCAATTTTTTCTTTAGTTGGTCTACACAGTTTTCCCATTTCAAATTTTCATTGAGTGTGACTTCCAAAAAAGATACTATTTCCTTGACGTCAATATCATAGTCTTTAAATTGCAGAACTGTTGAAATTATTTGTGTCATTCTATCAGTGCTAAAATAGGCCCAAACAGTTTTCCGTATGTTCAATAGGAGTTTGTTTGCACAGCACCAGTCACATACATCACCTAACACTAAACTGATTGAATCAACTGATGTTTGGATGTTATTACATTTTATTAATAATTAGTGTCATCAGGAAAATTTATCAGGTCACAATTTTTGGGTAGTATTAAATCTAGGTCATTATAGAGTTGTACAACTGCATTCGTCAATCATCTGAGAAGCTCTCGTAATCAACTTGCCAAAGTTCTCCCGTATATTTCGGGATTTATGAAACAAAAATATTCATATCATGTATTAAGAACTTTTCATGCGTTATAAGCACTAAGTTCATGTCTTAATATAATCTTATACCAGGCATAGGATAGAATTGCCTCAAACGCACAGCTATCCTTGGCAATTTGAATCTGGCAGTTCAAGTATCAAGCAGCACCAACACGTTAATGTCCACCCTTCTTCAATTTGTGATGTCACGCACGGCAATGACTATCTGTTGAAATTGGTTTGGCTAAATTGTACATAAACTGGATACATACAAAAATCGCACAGTAAGCTTTGTATGAATTAAGCCCCAAAATATTTATTCTTTACCAAACTTATAAATTTAACAAAGTTAGGGTAAATGAAATAATTTCAGTATTAAATTATTTTCAATACATCAAAGATCTAACACTCCATTATCTCAATTTTTAAACACCAAAGAGTTTATTATCTTAGCTTCTAAGCTCTTAATTGTTTTAATACATAATTCCTCTGAAAGTTCATAATCTGAACTTTCAATGTATATAATGTATAAAACTTATGTTAGTTCATCATGTGAACTTCTTACCTTTTTGTTTCAATGGATCAAACTTGCTAGAGACAATTATCTAAACTTCCAACTTTTCAGTTGTTTCATTGGATGAAACTTCCAAAATCTTAATTGTTTTAATGGCTAAAACTTTTCAAAATACAGGCATCTAAGCTTCCAACCTCTCAATTGTTTTATGGGATAAAACTTTCCAAAAGAAAATCATCTTAACTTTTAACTTTCAAATTTTTTTATTGGATAATATTTCCAAACAATAAAAATCTAAACTTCCGAACTCTTAATTGCTTAAATAGATCTAACTTCCATAATCCATTGTCTGAAGAGTGTCATCCTCTCAATTGTTTTAATTCACAAAACATTCTAAATCAAATCTCAAGTGTGAAAACTATAAATTGAATCATCTAGTCTCTCAATTCTTGCAACTTGTGTATGAAAAATGAACCCCATCAAATTCATCACATACTGCAAGTCTAATGTAATCTTAAATAATTGAAGAGCAAACTTCCATCTATCGTTTGTATTTTCAGTATTCCCAGAAATAAACAACAGAATCTAAATCTTTAAAACGCAGTGAAGAGTGCACTGGGCCTCATTAACCTTTTGAAATTATATCGTTGAACAGAGCGTGGATATTTAAAACACAGTTGAATTCATGAAACTCTTTATTCATTTATATACATATCTAAACCACATCTTGTAATACATATAAAAGTACTCGTAGGTACACGTATCTAAGTAACGCTAACAGCGATTGAGTTTGATTAGGATTGAATTACGCTATGATCTGTAGGCGCCTACAGGGGATCACAGGTAGTTGACACAGTGGTAGTTCAGTTTTCTTCCGTGAACACATATATACCAAATGAATATCTGATAAGATGGAATGAAATAAGAAATAACTCAGATTTCTATCACTTTGATTGGTTTCGAAAAAATGTTTCGCAAAGTTAGAGTTATCTTCCCAGTTCCTAAATCAATATTGATGTTCCTTGAATCTCTCTTGAAAAAGTCTATACAGGGTGTCTACTTTCAAAATCTTGGTTCATGGGACTGCATTCGGGTGGGTGGATAGTGACACTGCAGAACCAGTAGACGTTGGATAGTGCTTTCCTGCTGCCGAAATTGGAAGCTTGGTGGGTTCAACTCTTCGGAGTGGTTCTCGCTAATGCGCTATCAAAAGGTGTACACTTATCACACTTTCTGCTTCCTGAACAGATTGTGGAGACTGCTGAGTAGTCATCTGGTGGAAGATCCATGCTCACATGCCAGTAACCTAACCGGTAGAATTCACCCCCATGCCACTATGGTTTCTCATTTCCAACATGAATTAAGGGTAAACGTGTGGTTGGGAATGATGAGAGGTGAACTTATCGGACCAGTAATATTTCCGATCGCATCAACTCTGAAGAATTCATTACATCAATCCAAGGTTGCTTAACAGACATATTGGATGGAATGCGCCTGCCGAGAGTGCAGAAGTGTGTTGGACAGCGCTCGTTCTCCTACGTTGGCCTAAGGTTATACAATTCTATCCCTTAGGAAATTCAGCCTATCACTGCACAGCAACAATTCAGGGGCCGATTGATGTCTTTCATTATGAGCAAACACAGGAAAGTGGTTGCTGATCTGGTTGAAATGAGATCTTGAGGTGCGTCTTTTGAATCATGTTGGTCGCTGTTATGTGTGGGTGCTGCTTCCTTTTGTGCGCAGTGGTTTTCACTGTTGACGCGATGCTGTGTGCTCTTATTGGGGATTGTGTATCGGTTTTTGGACTTAGTTTTTATTTTTTTTTTCTCGTTGAGTTTTAATGTGTGCATACTTTGCTACATTTTTATATTAGTCTCATCATAGTTGTTTTTCATGGTTTTGAATTTTATATTATAATGATTGAGGTGTTTGACTTTTAATGTTTTACTTGCCTATTATATTCAAACATTAATGATATGTTTCAATTTTTTCATATCTTGAAACAAGTGTTCAACATTTATCGAGTTTATTTCGTGTTTATTCTATATTTTTATATTGTAATTATGGATGTTTTTGCTGTTTATAGACGAAAAAACATTACTTTCATTATTGTATCCTTGTATTGTATTCTTTGAGATACAGTTCGTTTTAGTCCATTCGAAAGTCGAGTCATCGAGTATATTCAATGGAAAACATCGATAGAAAACTAAGTTATTTCTCATTCCTTTCCATTTCAAAATGAACTATTACAAAGTAACGGACTACTCCATCGAATGTTTGGAAACCTTATTTAGAGGAATTTAAATGAGTATGTCGTGTTTTTATTATGGTACTATAATACATTTTTATTTTGCTATATCAAGGCATAATGCATAAGGAATAGGCAGGGATATTCACTTCTTTTTCCCAACAAATATAATTTTTTTTCTAATTCGATGAATTAATTTTTCGGGTACGCCAATGTTTTGCGTAGATCCGTGAGGAGCAAAATAAGCACATGATAAGAACATTCAATCAAACAGCAGTTTATTTTCGAAAATTGATAACTTTCATCGAATTCAGTCCTTGACCAAAGAAATATGTTTGTGTTACGTTGCGTTAAAAAAACTTTATCAAGAACGAATTTCAAAAGAATTCATAGGAGGAATTTGGTGAACAATATAACTAGCGATTATGTGGTCAATTCTGGTCAATCTGATCTTCATATACCAAATATAACCCTACCAGAATTTTTGACAGGGTACCAGAACAAATTCGAGAATTTTGTCGCAATAGTAAGTATATCCCAAATTTTCTTTTCCGTTGTTCACAACAACGCTTAATAATTTTTTACTTCATTAATAATTCTAGATAGAGATGGTTACAAAACAGTGAACATCTTATGTATAAAATAAAATAGAAAAAGGCTTTTTACTTGATAGGAGAAATATAACAAAATTTGAATATTAAAACAGATTTAATCTGTTAGTCTTCTACAATTTTAATTTCAAAAAAATTTTTATTCAAAAAACTTTTAGAATTAAATTAATGTCTACAATGAGCACCACTCATATTTAATAGACGTATATAATCAAAACTCAATATACAATGTCAAATGGAATAAATAACAAGGATTTCTCAAAGAAAATAATTTATTTGAAATATTTATAAAAATATATTTGAATATTCAAATAAATTAATTAAAAACTCTCTCAAAACATGCAATATATCTTCAAAAAACAATTAGAATAATCTCTTCATCGGCCCTAGATAACATTTAAAATATCAAAATCAACTAGCAATCAGTATATCATACCTTGAGAGTGTGACATGGAGCTTGTTTTGATATATAAGAAAAAAAAATGTTAACTTCCGCTATTTTATTGATTTTCACAACAATTGTTTCGTCATACCATGACTTCATCAGGTGAGTATTTAAACTGAGGTATACATTATGTCAAGAAAGTACCGGGAATTATCGATTTAAATCTGGCGGGGCAATGAGGCAGGTAAAAATTTTTTTCCTAGATTGGTACCACTCTCTTTAATTACTATGCCAAGCTTGAGCGGGATCTGTCAACTAGTGTGTTTGCAACAGCTGATTAAGTCAGTCGATGTCAGAGTGCGTGCCGATTTTTACTATGGGTGATTACGTTGAGCAAAGAATTTGTTTAAAGTTTTGTGTTGCAAATGAATTTTCGTGTGCCGATGCATTGAAAATGTTGCAAAAGGCCTTTGGTGATAATGCTCTATCGAAAACTCGTGCATATCAGTGGTACAGAGCCTTCAAGTATGGTCGTGAAGTGGTCGCACATCGACGGCTTCGATCGAAGATAACGTCGATAAAATTAAGGAAAGGGTGCTGGAAAACCGTCGTACCAGCTTAAGAGAGATAGCACATGATCTTAAGATATCCCACGCGTCCGCACGTACGATTTTGATTGATATTTTGGGCATGAGAAAGGTGGCCGCACGACTCGTACCGAAAGACCTGAATTTTCTTCAAAAACGTCATCGCGAACAGGTTACTTCAGACATGCTGGATCGCTATAATTCCGATTCTACATTCATGGAATGCATTATAACTGGTGATGAGACGTGGGTCTACGAGTACGATATGCAAACAAGCCAGCAATCATCGGAATGGGTGGCAAAAAATGAGCCGAAACCGAAAAAACCACGCCAAAGCCGCTCGAAAATGAAGGTGATGCTCATTGTTTTCTTCGATATCCGTGGCGTGGTGCACTACGAATTCATTCCAGAGGGTCAGACGGTAAACAAGGAGTACTACCTAGGCGTTATGAAACGTTTGCGTGAGCGTATCCCTAAGAAGCGGCCAAATTTGTGGGCGAACAACTCATGGATTTTGCATGACGATAACGCGCCTTCTCACCGAGCTACGATTGTGACTGACCTTCTCGCCAAAAACTCAACAAACGTCCTTCAGCAACCACCGTATTCGACGGATTTGGCTCCCTGCGACTTTTTCCTCTTCCCAAAACTAAAATTGCCCCTTCGTGGCACCCGTTTTGAGTCGATTGAAGCCATGAAACAAAATTCGGCGCGAGAGCTAAAGTCCATCCCGGAAAGCGCCTATAAAAAATGTTTCGATAATTGGAAGTGCCGTTGGCATAGATGTATTGGAGCAAATGGAGCCTATTTTGAAGGCGACCCAATAAATTTTTACGATTAAATGTAAAAATGTTGTTTTAATTGAAAATTCCCGGTACTTTCTTGACAGAGTAGTATATTAGAGTAGGTAAAAACATTTTTATTGAGCACTAAAACCCAAAAAAGAGGGTCTCCGTGAATTCCAACTTCAACAAGGGTGAGTTATTTAGCTCTAATTGTTTGTTGCATTTATTTATCTCTACTGGCTCAGAAAGGTTTGAAGATTAATTTATATATGTAAAATTTCAGAATTAAAGCTGAAAGTACGAAGAGTGCTCAATGTATTCTCGGTATAAGCATGAAAATTTTATAAAAATTTTATTTTTAATGTAGTCTCCTAGAACTTTCAATACATTTATTAGATCGATAAATAAGTTTTTCTAAACCTTGTAAAAAATATTATTCCGGTTTCTCCTCAAAAAAGGTATTAATTGCTATCTATATATATATATATATATTTTTTCACATTTGGGTCTTGTTAACCGGCGCGTTGTCGTTTAAGCAGCAACACCCCCGCTGTGAGTTTTTCTCGCCATTTTCCTTTAATGGCTTCTCTTAAATTAAGCAAAGTGTTTGCGTATGCTGCTGTGATGCTTTCGCCCTTTTCAGTTTATTATATGGACTCTTTTTAACTAAACGTGTTTGTCGATGTAATCATTTTGGGTCGCTACTTTTCCTTATATATGTCAATGATATGCCCAACATCATTCCTCAACTCTGTGATTTCTTCATCGATTATGTTGACGACACTAATGTTCTTCTACGTGCAGAAAGCCAGCAATGCGTACAGAATCTTTCGAATGCAGTGGCTGAAAATATGAAATCATGGTGTCTGTCGCATAATCTGGAGTTGAATACACAAAAAACTGGAATTAATTTAATTCCTGAAGTTCTAATTATTAAATATAATTTAAATTAAATATGTAGAAGGCTAATATTAAAATATTTAAATAATTTTATATACCTTCTATCAAGTATTCCTCTATTTATGTTATTTTATTCATAATATATAATTATTTGGTTTCCTTAACATTCTTTATAGAAATAAATTGTTGAAGGGTGAGTAAATATTTGTTGTTGATTGATGTTATATTAGGAGTACGAATAAGTTTCCGCCGTTTTTTAACACAAATTAAATATTTATTATAGAAGAACGGTAATATAAATTTATTCAAAATATTGCCATCACTTGCAACCACTTTTTCCCATCTCTCAGGCAGCATTCGAATCCCACGTTTGAACAACTCCTTGTCTATTGAGGCTATCCACGAATCAACCCAATTTTTGGTATCCTCATAAGATGTGAACTGCTGCGCCGTCAGAGCATGTGCCATGGACCGGAACAGGTGATAATCGGACGGTGCAATGTCTGGTGAATACGGCGGGTGGGGTAACACTTCCCAATCAAGTGTTTCCAAGTAATTTTTCACGGGAGCCGCAACATGTGGACGAGCATTGTCATGCAGAAGAATAATTTTTTCGTGTCTAAAATAGTATTGAGGGCGTTTTTTCTTCAGAGCTCGGCTCAATCTCATCAATTGTGTTCGATAGAGGGCTCCAGTAATTGTTTTGCTCGGATTAAGCAACTCATAATACACTACATCTAGCTGATCCCACCAAATACATAGCATAAGTTTTTTTTCCGTGAATATTCGGTTTTGCTGTTGATGTTGACGCGTGGCCAGGTAATCTCCATGATTTTCTTCTTTTTGGATTGTCATAATGTATCCACTTCTCATTTCCAGTTACGATACGATGTAACAAATCCTTTTTTTTATGTCTAGCTAGCAGCATTTCACTTAAGCATAATCGGCGTTCAATATCTCTCAGCTTTAATTCTTACGGAACCCAATTTCCTTATTTATGAATCATTCCTAATGATTTTAAACGATGTGAGACTGCTTGCTGAGTGACTTCTAATGTTAGAGCAAGTTCTTTTTGTGTTTGAGATGAATCTTCCTCCAATAATTCCTCCAATTCTGCATCCTCGTGAATTTTTGGCCTTCCACTGCGATCTTTGTCTTCTACGTCGAAATCACCGTTTTTAAACTTTTGAAACCACTCTCGACACGTTCTCTCACTCAAAGCACCCTCACCATATGCTTCTACGAGCAATTGATGCGCCTCAGCAGCAGATTTCTTTAAATTAAAGAAGTAAACTAATATTTCCCGCAAATGACGTTTACTTGGCTCAAATTTTGACATTTTCAACTTATAAAAATTATATTTTACCAATATAAAATCAATGATATTAATTGGTTATGTTGTTCTTGAATGTCCAAACTATTTTTTAAGCCGGTTATCATCTGCAAAAGCTAACCGAAACTCCGTGCCACGACATCTACAATAAAACAGCGGAAACTTATTTGTACTCCTAATATTTTATTAAATATATTGAGTACTGACGAAGCAAAGTCTCTCTTAAAACTTGTTTTTCAGAAACGTTTTTACATATCTTGAAATTTTATAGAAAGTAACTTAGTTAGATATCCAATAATATTGAATATTCTAAGTAAGATAGTTTTATGATGAAATTCTTAAGATTATGTTAAACATTTTTGAAAGATATTTGTTTTCATAAGATTGATCAGCAGAAACAAAATTTTGTCTACTCAAAATATTCAATTTATAGGATTTTGGTTAACAATTTTTATTTATTGAATTTTGTTATATCATTTGGATGTCTTATAATGAATGTTTATTTTATATGTCGTTTGATATAAGTGGTACTCATATGACATCAATATAATTCAATTCCTGAAGTTATAATTATTAAATATAATTATTTGAAATTAAATATGTAGAAGGCTAATATTAAAATATTTAAATAATTTTATATACCTTCTATCAAGTTTTAACCTCTATTTATGTTATTGAATTAGTACTTTTTACGTATGAATTACAAAAAGTTTATTCAGAGGAGAGTATAAGATTATACAATGAGGAAGTTAATTTAAAGCAATGTACAAGATTCTTGGGGGTGATAATAGACCGGAATCTAGAATGGGCAGAGCACATAACACAGCTGTTCAGAAAACTCAATGAAACCTTGTATACACTGAGAAGGCTTAAACCGGAACTGACTATAGACTTTCTAAGAGCAATTAATTTCTCAACCTTCAATATCTCTTGTCATACGGAGTGATTATATGGGGGAGTAGTCATCATGCGAGTTCTGTGTTTAAAATCCAGAAGCTTGTAGTCAGATGTATATTCGGTCTAAAATTTTGAAAAAATTGTCGTGGCGTTTTTAGGGGGAATGCCTACTTTATATATCTACAGATGCTTGCAGTTCACTTTTGAACATGCTGAATACTTTGAAAAATTCAAGAAGACAGGGATCTTACAACACAAGAAATAACTTCTTCATATACCCCAAACAAACTGTCTTACATCAACTGAGAGATCTCCCACATATATGTGTATAAAACTGTATAATGTATTGCCAACTCATATCAGAGAAATAAAGGAATTCAACATTTTTCGAAGGGAGATTCACGGAATCCTTGAAAGGCAAGAACCATATGATGTCAGTGCTTATATTAATTTTAGTGATAATGTTTGTTAATTGAGGTGAATTTTCATTTGACGTTTCCCAATTTCATTGATATTTTTGTTTTGTGATGATTTTTGGTGAGTAAACGGTATTATTATTATTATTATCAAAAAAATATCTTTAGAATCCCAAAAAACCGTAGCCATCATTTTTCCAGCGGATTAGGTGACTTTAAACTTCTTTGGGGCTGTGCATCCTTTTTAATCCAATGCATGGACTCTTGTTTACTCCTAGCGTTATAGTGATGAACTCACGTCTCATCCCCAGTAACCCGGTTGAAAATAGTCAATGGGTCTTCTCCACCGAGCTCTAAAAACTCTTTACAGCAATCGACTCGCTCCCATCTTGCACTAACCTTTGAGGGGTTAAGATGGTCATGAAGGATAGCATGTATTGTACCCACGGATGGGTTTGTCATCTCTGCTAACAGCTTTATTTTTATTGTGGCATCTTCAAGTACCAGCTTTTCTATTTTTTCACATTTTCTTCAGTGGTGCCGCTAACAGGCCCGCCCGAGCGAGTATCGTCTTCAAGGCTTTCTCTCTGGCTCTTTTGAATTTTCTTGGCCACTTTTGAATGGTGGTAAACACAAACCATCTCTTAATGAATGATTTTTTGACTTTTTCCCTGCATAGTGAGGAACTTTATAACGGTGCGATGCTCGATTCTCTTCATCATTGTGGCGTCAGTCATTCTGGTCCTTTCACTGAGGATACCTAGAAAAGTAATGATGGTAAAATTTTATATTTATACCCTCAGATAATGTCATCAGTAAATGAGATAATTAGATATGAGTGTGGATAGCTCAGCGGGAGAGCATCGGGCTCGTGACCGGGAGGTCCGGGTTCGAATCCTGTTCAGGCAGAAAATAAATGTTCTAGTTCGACGGGTGTCTGCCATCATTTCACTGTTGGGTCAAAAATTAACAGTGCTGTGACCTGAAGTGGCGCAAAATCGCAGTATCAAAGCCTACACTGAACTCCTAACTCGCACAAGCTGAAAAAGCTTGAGGAATCTTCACAGAACATCTAGGAGTATCAGGATAATAATAAAAATAATTACACACACTATTAGCAAATCATCCCGATGTCGAGAATACATTGAGTACCTCTCGTATGCCTGTTTCTAACAAATGGTTCGAATATGTGGAATTACTTTCGTTATTGCTTAAACTCTTCAAATTTTCACAAATTCTATGTCGGAAAGTTCTTCCCGTCTGTCCTATGTATACTTTTGGCAATCACCGCAATTTATGAACTGCCCTTATGAAATAATTTTTATATTGGTGTAGATATCTATGTAGACGATATGTTCTGTACAATACAAACTACTAAAAATATGCTTTTTTTATCAACGAAATATATCCTTCAATCTATTTTATTCTCCATGGAAATCGAACATAATAACATTATCAATACCGAAATCAATAATTCACATGAATTTCCAATATTTCATATATCAACAATGATACTGTTATACACAATAAATCAAATCATGCTATAAACCAAAAAATATGAGCATTTAATTGTTTGATCCACAGATTAGTTAACATCCCCATGAATTGAGAAAATTATATTTCTGAACTCAACATTATTGAACAAATAGCTATTAATAATGACTACGATTCTACGCTGATAGATAAAATAAATAGATTGAATGAAAATAATAAAATAGCTTTAAATATGATATATCCCAGTACAGAAGGAAATTTAAAATACATTTATTTAAAATATACTGAAAGTATTTCTTGCTACATATCTCAAAAATATAAATATTTTAAGAACTTCATTCAAGAGTTACTCAAACCTGAGTAAATTCATTGAAAATAATAAAGACATTACACATAGAGATGATAAATCAGGTGTTTATAAGTTAACCTGCGGTGATTGCTCAAAAGTTTACATAGGACAGACTTAAATAACTTTCCGACATAGGATTTATGAAAATTTGAAGAGTTTTTTCAATTACAAAAGTAATTCCACATATTTGAACCATTTGTTAGAGTCAGGACATACTTTCAACTATAATTTTGTAATTTTATCTATAGAAAGTAATAGTTAAGCATTAAACCTGTTAAAATCACTAGAGATAAATAAGTACAACAAATTTGAAATAGTACTTACCGACTGAACCAGCAATTAGACCTAAATAAGCCTGTTGAACATATTCAGATAAACTGGAATTTACAGAGACCCCCTTTTTTGGAAATTAGAGCTCAATAAAAATTTGAATATTAAAACAAATTAATATATGTTTATCTTCTACAATTTTAATTTAAAAAATTTTTATTCAAAAAACTTTTAGAATTAAATTTATGTCTAAAACAAGCACCGCTTATATTTAATAGACGTATATAATCTAAACTCAATATACAATGTCAAATGGAATAAATAAACCAAAAGATATACGATATACTAAAATTAATGAATAAATATTTAAAGGAGACAAAATTTGTTTCTGGTCTTGCCTTCAAAACGCCATTTGCATCTTAAAAACATGAACACACTTAAAGGACCTCTCAAAGAATATAATTTATTTGAAATATTTAATATATTTAAATATTCGAATAAGTAAATTCAGAAATCTCTCAAAGCATGCACTATATCTTCAAAAAACAAATATAGTTTTAAGCAATTCCGTCTTCAGTCCTGAAATATATTCAAAATATCAAAATCAAAAAACTAACCTATACCAAACAACTCACCACGTGTAAATGAATAATAAAATAGAAAGGCCTTTTACTTGATAGAAGAAATATAACAAATTATGTTATATTTCTTCTATCAAGTAAAAGGCCTTTCTATTCTATTTTATATATAATATATAATTATATTTTGGCTTCAATAAATCTCATTATGCAGTGTCAATGAATTTAAGTAAGCCTTAAAAATAACTCACACTGTTCTTTGATTCTGTTAGAGCATAGATAAATCTTGAATTATAAAGATGATCTATGTCTCGAAACATTATTCATTTACACGTGGTGAGTTGTTTGGTATAGGTTAGTTTTTTGATTTTGATATTTTGAATATATTCCAGGACTGAAGACGGAATTGCTTAAAACTATATTTGTTTTTTGAAGATATAGTGCATGCTTTGAGAGATTTCTGAATTTACTTATTCGAATATTTAAATATATTAAATATTTCAAATAAATTATATTCTTTGAGAGGTCCTTTAAGTGTGTTCATGTTTTTAAGATGCAAATGGCGTTTTGAAGGCAAGACCAGAAACAAATTTTGTCTCCTTTAAATATTTATTTATTAATTTTAGGGACTTTCGTATATCTTTTGGTTTATTTATTCCATTTGACATTGTATATTGAGTTTAGATTATATACGTCTATTAAATATAAGCGGTGCTTGTTTTAGACATAAATTTAATTCTAAAAGTTTTTTAAATAAAAATTTTTTAAATTAAAATTGTAGAAGATAAACATATATTAATTTGTTTTAATATTCAAATTTTGTTATATTTCTTCTATCAAGTAAAAGGCCTTTCTATTTTATTCAATAAAAATGTTTATGCCAACCTACTTATAAATAGAAACAGAATCCGAAAACAAATTTAAGTTATTCAGAATGTAAGATACCATCTATCTGAAGATGCTACTGTGATAGAGAAACAATTGCATTATAATAATAAAAATTTTTGAAAATCAGAATAACCTTATTTAATATTATTCGATATAGATTTTCATCAAGTGAAGACTGACTCAATTAAACACTTTTTTTTATATGTAGAAAATATTGAATTTGATTCATAATCCACATATGGTATTAGGAGGGTATATTTAGATGGAATATTCGAAATAAATGTTGAATGCTTCAATTCACGCTAAGATATTTCAGTACACTCCTACCAAGACGCTATTAATCCGTTTAAATATGTGATTAGCCAATTTTGGGTTGAGAATATTCTCGAATACCGATAAATATTGCATTGTCAGGTTTAAAACTGTCCGTTTATAAGCCGAAATCAGCTGGATCAAATAACTCCTATTCGGCTCATTTTACTGATAAGAGAATTCCGGCAAATTCAATGATACCATCAACATGAATAGAATTATTATTTCATGAATGCGCTGAAGCTTTATAATCTGTTCAAATTATTATCATACATTTTTCATATCTATCACTGGCATCAAATAAAATTATAAGACTTTCAATCAACCAGTAATGAAAAAAAAATTTATATAGGGCACAGATAACCCAAATTATATTAAATCAAACATTTATTCACAGAAAAATTTGCTCGCACATGAAATAATACTTCATTAATATTTGTTTACCTATAGAATAGTTTGATTAGTGGTATATGATAGCATTATTACAAAGTGTTGATTTTATGATTCAGGAAGTATCGGGTGTTTTTTTAGAGTGATAGAACTTTTGATAGGGATAACTGTGATTTGATAGAAGGAAGAAGCCATGTTGCTTTGACATTTCTGTTCAGTAGGCATTGACAAATTATCATGGAAAGACTCACGCCGCAACAACGTTTACAAATTGTTGAAATTTATTTTCAAAATCAGTGTTCTATTCGCCAAACTTAAAGAGCACTTCATGAAATTTATGGTTTACATAATCGTCCATCAGAGCAGCTTATTCATCGATTAATCGATAGATTTCGAACAACATTTTCTCTACTCGATGCAACAAAAATAGCAAGACAAATAACTCTACGTACAGAAGAAAATATCGCTGCTGTAAGACATAGTTTTAATGATGATCCAGATTTGACTATTCGTCGACGTTCACAACAAGTTCATCCACCACATTAAAAATTTTTCGTAAAGATCTAGGTCTACGCCCATACAAGATCCAACTGGTTCAAGAACTAAAGCCACTTGACCATAATAAGCGTCGTTTTTTTGTTGATTGGGCCCTAGAACAGCTTGAAGTTGATGCACTTTTTTATCGTAAAATTGTGTTTAGTGATGAAGCTCATTTCTGGTATAATGAATACCAACAAAATTTCGAAATAATTATTCAATAATTTAAAGCCGACATCGGCAATTCTGTTGTTGCCATTTTCGAAAAAAATAAGGAAACGAAAATCCAACTTAACGAAGTAAAGGATCACAAGGGAGATCTACCGACGATAGTTGATGCGTTTGAGCCGAGCATTATGATAAAAACGGCCGCAATACGCCGACAGATACGACAAAGTAGTTTTGTAACATAACACATGTTGCTTCGCCTGTTAAAATTTACTTAGAAATGCTAAAATGGGAATTCTTGCCATACCTGCCGTACAGCATCATCTTTTTCGATCGATGAAGCATGGTCTGGCTGACCAGCACTTCACCAATTACGATGAAGTCAAAAACTGGATCGGTGGAAGGATAGCGACCAAACAGCTGACCTTTTTTGCGATGGGATCCGTCAATTGCCAGAAAGGTAGGAAAAAATAGTGGCTAGCGACAGACAATACTTTGAACTTTGAATCTTTAACCAATTTTCACAATTAAGCTTCAGTTTCCTAAATAAAAACACACGAACTAATTTATACTCCTTATACTTCCAAAACAAAAGACAATAACAGAACATTTGTAGAACTAACGTATTTTGGACCAATTTCACAAAAGATAACATTCAGACTCTTATATAAAATGCTCAACCTATTTTTTGAAGCTGAAGAGAATATCAACCGGATTCATAATTTAGAAGTTATGAGTTAAGTTGTCTTGAGTGCGGTTATAAATAAAGTTGACATGAGTGTGGTTACGTATATTAAGGAAAACCTAGAAGGACTTTCACAAAAAAGTTCAAAGAGTATCAGACATCGTATAATTATATAAAAATATAACTTGAGCTGTTCCATACTATAGAAGTACTCCTTTTTTATCGTGATCATCTGACAGCGGGAGAATAGGACATTACGTTGTGTAGATAGCCCAAGTTACACTTGAACGAGAACGAGGAAATAGTGACGGGGAGTTCAGAATACAAGGTTAAGTAAAAATAGAATATTTTTTTGCTGAAGGCATGGTCCTGCACCTGACTCGATGTAGGAGGGCGCTGGTTTTAATTTAAGACAAAAAGAGTCAGGGATAAAAACCTTGACCACTCTTCAGATTACATACATTCTTCAACCCTTTCCTTCCCTTTATTCATAAAATTAAGGTTCCAGAGATCGACAACCTTTCTAATATCCTGAAGCATAGTCTGTGTGCAGGCTAAGGTAAATACAGCAGTCAATTGAGTGAATACACAGATAACATAGCAATAGGAACACCTACTATCTTATTAGATTATTATAATCTGGACGCATAATATCGTTGTTCACGAATGTCTTGTTGCGGCATTCTGAAGACACAGGATTGTTATGTCAGTATCTAATTGTAGATCCAGATTTCATTCACATTGAGCACTCTTAATTCACAAAAAAATTACCATTTTTAACCACCTCTAGATTCAAATAAATGAAATGAATATAAAGAACTTACATGTATCAAATATGTTAAATGTTCCATTCGGATTAAAGTAAACAAGTCGTTTCTAGCTGCAGCATCAATAGAGTAAAATCCATCCATGTATAAAGACCTCATGATACAAATAACACTCACGTTGACCTCAGGTAATCCAATAGAATACAACTTTACTTACTTTAGGGTAGCTCAGTCGACTTCCCTTTGTATCTATCCTTAACTTTTTTTAATGAACAATGGACAATGACGTTCTATTTCTAACAAAGAAAAACTGGACGCTCTTAAGCCGGCGTTAAGTAGCCGAAGATCACCACAAAAATTCTAGGGGTTATGTTTACACATGCGGGCAAGTCTATGAATTGACCATAGACCTTCTCCTGGTATCGATAGTGAGAAGCAGGCATAAAATTTCCTAGATTGTTCTTCCCGCTTAATTCTCTCCTATTGAAGTATGTGGATCTTTTCAAATTCTTATTTTCCGAAACAATTTTTCGAAGCAAATATTTTTTCCTAGAATTGGATATTCCTAAAATACCACACCTGAACCGAAAACTGAAAAACTATGAATTCTGGAATCATTAGAATGTCATTAAAATCATCTCGATCCAGCAATAAAATTATTTACCGAGCAGACCAAACTATGGTTTTTTCCCCTTTCCGGAGTTCTACACAAACCTTCTTTGAATATATAAAAATCTTTGGAGTACAACTGGTTGTACATCGATTTGAAATTATTATTTCTAAATTGGAATAAATGAACTATCCGGAAGGTACGGCTACTTCATTCAGTAATTAGCTTTGTGGTTTATGGCCTTTGGCTGCAAAATTATCGTATTATTATTTTAGTAGTAATAACCTTTGAAGCTTGTAACCTATGAGCCAATATTTGTCCCGATTAATAAAGTAGTGGTCCACTGCGTATATTACCGATTGCCAAGTGTTGGAAAATATTCATCGCCGACGTAGCTCATCTTATTCCTAGGTAAACATAGCTAGGTAATCCACGGGTGTATTTCTCAGAGAGCAATTAGGTTTTGATGAGGGTAAAGAGTTCATCTGCGTTTGATTGGTTCTGTTTATAAATGAACTCAGTGAAAGACTGTCTTCGTCGAAAAATTCTTTTTTTATGGTTAGCATAGCTGTTGCATAGGCATAGTCAGGAATAACCTGAGGGTCAAACGGATGATACTAGCAGGCTGAAATCCATTTTGAATTGTGTACATTGTTAATCTTCCTGTCCAACAGGCAGAAGACTTTTCCGAAGTGATTTTTTGTGAGGTTCCCTGTTCGCGGAAGGGTTTTGCTCCCAACATTCAAGTAGCCCACTGTCCCAAAAATGATCGAAGGAATCAAACACAGCTTCATCTAATAGCTGTCACCCGTGGGTTGTGTTTGAGGGCAAACATAGAATGCACACATGGAAGTTTTGAACTAAATCAACAACATCTACATCTATATGGCAAGATGCAACATCTGGGATCAGTAACGCTGCTCCTGTTGGCTTAAATTGAGAAAAATATCTCAACCATTTGAGAAATATCTGCTTTGTCATGCACCCTTCACTAGACATTTCTACGACCTATGCCAGAGGTAAATAATCACTAAAGGTGTCTTGTTTTCTCTGTCCCTTGTAAACAATACTTAGAGGAATGTTCTGCCCCGAAGCGCTCACGCACGTAACACTTGTGATATTTTCTGCGTGCTTATTTGAAATCAGATGGACATGTTTCGATTCTTTGACGGGTAAAACAGACTGCGAATGTTTTAGAGTGTGAAGAGTTTTCAACATTCAGTTGATCCATTACATCTGAGTATTTGGTGAAATAATCTATGAATGGGTTTGATTTTTGAACCTTTGCCCAATTCATTACTTAAGATCTTCTTTAAGAAAGTTCATGAAAGCTTTATACCAATTATAGCCTGCCATTTCATCATCGTTGTTGAAGTTGCTGCGTACTTCATTTTTCTTACAATAAGTGCATTCCTTCTCTCAGATTTTGGCGTAAGAGCAACTCCCATAGTGGAAAGTTTTCTGTTAAAACGGACCTTCTTTCAAGTCGCCTCGCAATATTACCACTGTTAATTTTCGACCCAATGGTGTAGTAATGGTGGCCGAAACCCGTCCAATTATAAAAAGATTTTTCCAGCTGAATAGGATTTGAACTTGCCCAAGGCTCTTACCACTAAGCTATCGACATTAGTTGTTTTGAAATACTGGAACAATAAACAAAAAACGATGGTAAACCAACCGTTGGATGATACATATTACTCAGCTTAGTTTTATCTTGAAAAAGTTTATTTACTTATTTATTCATTTATTTATTTATTTATTTATTCATTCATTCATTTATTTATTTATCTTTTCATTCATTTCTCTATTTATTTATTTATATATTTATCTATTTATTTATTTATATATTCATTTATTTATCTATTTATTCATTTATTCATTTATTTATTTATTCATTTAATTATTTATTTAATTATTTATTCATTTATTCATATATTTATTTATTCATTTATTCATATATTCATTTATTCATTCATTTATTCATTCATTCATTAATTTATTTATTTATTTATTCATTCATTTAATTATTCATTCATTCATTCATTCATTTATTTATTCATTCATTTATTTATCTATTTATTCATTTATTTATTTATTTATTTATTTATTTATTTATTTATTTATTTATTTATTCATTTATTTATTCCTCAATTTATTCATTTATTTTTTCATTTATTTATTTATTTATTCATTTATTTATTTATTCATTTATTTATTTATTTATTTATCTATTCATTCATTCTTTTATTTATTTATCCATTCATTTATTTATTTATCTATTTATTCATTCATTCATTTATTCATTCATTCATTCATTCATTTATGCAGTCATTCATTCACTCACTCATTCATTCATCTATTCATTTATTTATTTGTTTATTATTATACATATTATTATTAATATTTATATATTCAAAATTCGGTATGCAAACGGAAAATTCCAATCAAAGATGCACTTATACATTCACATTACTTAAACAAAAGAATAGATATGGCATTCAAATACTCTACATTAAATGGAAATCTAATTCTAGTTTACAATTACGAAAAAAAATTAAATTTTTTCTCTTTTTACCAATTTAACAGAAAAGAAAAATATTTTTAATTGTTCTCTTAAAGAAAAATAGATTGACGATAAGTATGTGTACTCCCCCACGGTATTTATTAAACGATCCTCACATTCTGTGAATCGGTCAGTTCCTTTCAAGATTGGTACTAAATGTACTCTCCGATAACAAAGCCCGACTACGAGTCGTCCTTGAAGGAACGTGGAATGGAATCATTCTAACCAATTCGGGCGAATCAAAGTAAACCTTCATTATCTTGAAAAAAAATTAAATCATTTTTATTCTCCGATATTCATGTAGTTCGATCATATGCTGGGAACGGATTCTATTAATCTCAAAAGTTACGTAAACGCTTGATCTTTTAAAATGCAGAAATCTTACAAATTTATTCTGAAGTTTCTCAAGTCTCAACTTGTGTACACTATATCTCCGGTTCCAAATAGTGCTGTCAAAGTTGAGCTTACTATGAACGAAAGAATAATACAACGATTTGATGGCCTCCTTGTCATCGAAGTTCTTATACATTCGACACAAGAAACCCAAAGATCTACTGCATGACGAAATAAGGTTATCTAAATGAAGACCAAAAGAGAGCTTTGTGTAAAAAATCCCTGACTCTATCGACCTTACAGATGTAAATATTATTCAGGTGATACTGAAACCTTGTCCACGAGTTATTCCGCGTGAACAATATGAACACACATTTCTCTAAGTTCAGTTCTAACTTGTTCCAGAAACAATACTCAGAAAATGCCACCAGATCCATCTGCATCCTCACACAGTCCTCAGTATCCACTATTTGTCTGAAAACCTGCAGATCGTCTGCATAAAAGAGTATGTGACAATATTTGAAAATGTTATTTAAGTCATTTAGAAATATGAGAAAAAGCTGAGACCCAAGATGTGATCCCTGTGGCACCCCTGATGTAACAACAAATGGGGAGGACTTGTAACCTCCCACGGTGACAATTTGGGTTTTATTATTTAAGTATGACACAAACCACCCAAGAGATCACTCTAGATGTCTACAGCGGAAAGTTTGTGAACTAAAATATTGTGGTCTACCCTGTCAAATGCTTCGCTAAAATCTGTGTAGACACAGTCAACCTGAGATCGGTTGTCCAAAGCCCTCGTGATAAATTTTGTGTAAATTACTAAGTTGGTTTCTACGGATCGATCGTTTCGGAAAAAAGCCATGTTGTTCTTCCATAATTATTGGTTTTAAGTGATGTATTAATACATCAAGAACGATCTTCTCGAAAAGCTTGGCAAAAATTGACAATTTACAGACTCCGCGATAGTTTTTAACAGAATTTCTATGTCCAGTGCCTTTATAAATTGGAACTAGAAGAGATGACTTCCATGAGTCTGGAAAAGTACCAGACTGAATAGATTTATTGAAAAGGACTGATAGGGGATAGTTCAGACTAAGGCAACAGTTCTTGACGAAGTACGATGAATATCCATCAGTACCCGCTCCTACACTTACGTTGGGGGATTTTATCTTATCCAGAACGATCTCAGGGGCAACAGCAATAGAACAGAGCACTAGTGGCGGCGTCGTCACCCCCACCGCTGCAACCATGGAGCTGCCGATAAGGCCTGAGAACACCTCGAAAAAATTTGGCAAATAAATTACTATATCTTTACCGTTCTCCGCAGACACATCATCTTAGAACATTTTATCTGCTATGTTAGCTTCTTTATTACAGTTTCTTACAAATTTCCAGAGGTTTTGAACAGAATCAACATAACCATTATAATCTGCCTTGTTGAGTACTTTACATTATCTTCTTAGAATTCTAAATCTTTAATAATTACAATTATATTCGAATCTTTTGAACTTTGTATGCTTATTTGAATATTTTAATATTTACGGATATATTCTGTTAGCCTTCTACATATTCAATTACAAAAAATTATATTTCATATTATAACTTCAGGAATTAAATAAATGTCATATAAGCACTGTTCATATCAAACGACATATAAAATAAACATTCATTACAAGACATCCAAATGAGATAACAAAAATCCTATAAGTTAAATATTTTGAGTAGACAAACTTTTCTTTCTACTCATCTCTCTTATGAAAACAGATATCTTTCAAAAATGTTTAACATAATCTTAAGAATTTCATCATAAAACTATCTTACTTGAAATATTCAATATTATGGGATATCTAACTAAGTTACTTTTTAGAAAACCTCGAGATATGTGAAAATATTACTAAAAAACAAGTTTTAAGAGAGACTTTAGTTCGTCAGTACTCAATCATATTATTCAATAAAATATAACATCAATCAACAAAAAATATTTACTCACCTTTAACAATTCAGAAAGCGTCTTGGAAAATTAATACTGAACATTTAATGGAGTCTAATGTTGACTCGAAATAAATAGCTCTGTTGCTATTGATCTTAAAGATCGAAAAGCAATTTAAGGGCCTCTGTTATAGCACAAGCACCATCTGTATAAGGAATGTTAAGGAAACCAAATAATTATATATTATGAATTAAAAAAAATAAATGGAGGTTTATACTTCATATAAGGTATATAATATGATTTAAATATTTTAATATTCACAGATATATTCTGTTAGCCTTCTACATATTTAATTTCAAAAAATTATATTCAATATTATAACTTCAGGAATTAAATTAATGTCATATAAGCACTGCTCATAGTTATAATATTAAATATAATTTTTTGAAATTAAATATGTAGAAGGCTAACAGAATATATCTGTAAATATTAAAATATTCAAATAATTTTGTATACCTTCTATGAAGTTTAAACCTCCATTTATTCTATTTTAATTTTGTATGCATTTTATTTTTTTTGTTTGTGTGTATTTTTTATAACTACCTTGAAAATGAATAAATTCACCCCATTTTCTAAAATACTATAAAATATTGTTATGCTCCGATTCACATATCCACCATCAAGAACTTTACACCAGTCGACATCTAAGAGATATTCATTCAAATCATCGTAGTTTCCTTTTTTGAAAAACTTAAGCTAGACCTGCGCAATGTGTTAATCCGTTAGTATTCAACATAATTACGCCTTTCTAAAAATTTTATTTTCTTAAAAATCTAAAAAGAATTGAGAGGTGTCAAGGGACACCCGTCTGGAACGAAGTTCCTTTCGATTAATTAGTGAAGGAATTGTAATGAAATTTCAATTTTTTTTAAGTTAGAATAATATTTTTTTTATCATCAACAAATTTAATGTAATATAAACTTAATTAGTATGCTCAATTTTAGTAATAATTGTTTGTGGTAACTGAAGTAGAAAACATATGTTTGGGATTCTATTTTGTTTGAATGTCTTGAAAAAACTGTATCGATGCTAGTATTATATTTTGTTGTTGATTCTGCTGGATTTTGTTTATTCTTAAATCAAATTCTTCCTCTATAAACTGTAGCAATGGTTTTGATTTTTCATTACTGAAGTTGATGTTAAAAGCACCGGCCAAAATGAGTGTACGTTTATCTAAATTTCTGTTGTATCTGCTAAGCGTTTGAGATACATCTTTAGAATACTCTAGCAGTGCTCGATGAATTAACTCCTGAATATCTATTAATTTTTTATTTGGTGAGACATATATAACTGCCATGATTAAAGTAACGCCGTTTTCCATTACAAACTCTGCTCCACATAAATCTGCAACACTTGTACGTCCTGAATATTGTTCATAATGACCGACATATTTGGTGTTACAAGATTGGTCGTATCATTTGTGTTGTGATAAATCGCTTTCTATGAGAGAGAGATAGACAGAGAAACACGTGCACGCCGCACGGCTTGAGACTATAGCAAAAAGTGTCGTTACAACTTTTGGTCTTAATTTATTCCGTCTAGCCCCCTTTCGCAACGCACGATAAGGAACTTCGTTCCAAAAATTAAAGTGAATGAATGTCTTAGAAACACTGTGTTTTTAATAGATATAATAATAATAATATTCATTCCCTTTACATTATGCTTACATGAATTAATTTAACAATCACATAAAGAATATATATGGGATTCTCACAGAAGGGTAAACCTGTGCATGGAAGTTGTGTATAAATAAAGTACCAAGATGGTGCAAATAAAATCAAGAGAATAGTGATGAAGTAAAGTAAAAACGAAATAAAACTATGAAATTGGATTTTGGATTGGATTTTTTTACACAGCACTGCTTAAAATAAATTTACAGAAACTGATATAACATATTTGATAGATTCGGTTTTTACTTGGTGGAAACTCATTTTAATTGAAAAAATGTATATAAGACAGTAATTTATTTCCACAAAAATGTTTGTACTACTACAACAATTGTTTCACCACGATGTGGCTTCTTCAGGTATTACATTATACTGTCTGATGGTATTCAGTGTAACCGAGTTTAAATACATTTTTAGGTACGTGACCAAATAATGGAAGCCCAAGTCATAAAAACTATAGGTTTTTATTGGAGTTTTCCGCTAAAAATGCCATTAAGGAAAAATATTCAGTAATGGAGAATGATCAACATCTGTTCGTTCGTTCAAAAGGATTTTACGGGCATTATACCAGTTGATTTGAAGAAATTCTAAAAGTGTTAATCTAGAACTTTTGCTTTCAATGTCCTCTTTTATGATTGGGTACAGGAGATTTAATGCCATTTTCTTTTATTTATGGTATCCAATAACACTAGATTTAATGCTATTTTCTTTTGTTTATGGTATCCAATAAACAAAAGAAAATGGCATTAAATCTCGTGTACCCAATCATAAAAGAGGACAATACACAGAAATATTTTTCGTTATCTTATGTCAATGGATTATCTGAAAATATTGCTAAATATTTCGAGAGTTGTTTCAATTATAACGCGGCTTTTAAGACAATTAATAACATTAGTACCTACATAAAAGACAATAAAGATCGTACAAATAAATAAAATAAATCCGGAGTCTACAAGTTGACTGGCAAAGATTGCCCTTTAGTATACATTGGCCAGACTGGTAGATCATTCAAGAAACATGTCCAAGAACACCAAAGGGGTTATATATCCAATTCTGTACATTCGACATATGCTAATCACTTAAGGAATTCAGGCATAATTTCAACAATAATTATGAAATTATCCACGTTGAAAGCAAAAGTTCTAGATTAACACTTTAAGAATTTCTTGAAATCAACAGGTATAATGCCCGTAAAATCCATTTGAACGAACAAACAGATGTTGATCATTCTCCATTACTGAATATTTTTCCTTAATGGCATTTTTAGCGGCAAACTCCAATAAACACCTAGAGTTTTTATGACTTGTACTTCCATTATTTGGTCACGTACCTAAAAATGTATTTGAACTCGGTTACACTGAATACCATCAGACAGTACAATGTAATACCTGAGGAAGCCACATCGTGGTGAAACAATTGTTGTAGTAGTACAAACATTTTTGTGGAAATGAATTACTGTCTCATATACATTTTTTTAACTGATATAACAGTTCATATCACTTCTTAGCTTACAACTGATCATCCATTTTATAAACTAAATTTAAAGTAAAGGTGAAAAAGTTGAATGGTCTACAGGAGACGTGACATGTACGTAGATTTCATCTACTTGTTCATTACGGTGTTATATTTTATGGAACAGATGTTTGTAAACGCAACTGTTGGGTCTTATTCTACTGCATTTATCAGTCCTATGTTTTGGTAGCTATTTTATTTCTTCATAAATAAATCTGACTTCATATATGTTTTGGAAGTGCCTTTTTATGAATATGCGAATATACGAATATTGAATTATCACAAATCGTACAACATTGGAAAGGTTAAAAGAATCCAAAGGAAATATAGAAAATTGATCGAACTCACTCAACAAATATTAGTGGATACAGCACTGTTTCATACCGGGATTATGAAAAACAAATTTCACTCCAAAAAAGATAATAGCTTCAGAACTACATATATTCGGAAAATTTCACGGAAATAACAATCCTCCAGATATTCATTTTCCCCACAGATTCATTTACATAAACAATCCAACCTTTTAAAGCAAATAACAAATTTCCATCTATTTGTAGGAATGTGCCGAAACCAAAAGAAATTACACCTTCGGTCAACTAAGAGACAAGAGCACCTATTTCAGCAGATCTCTTAGGAAGCGGTTGAAACTGAAAGATGGCGACGTTGTTGCCATTATCCTACGAAATATTCCAGAATATCCCATCATAAATTTGGGAATTATGAAGGCCAATCTTGTTGTCACCCCCGTTAGTCCAGTATTCACGCCAGGTAATATTTTTTTACATATCCTAAAAATCTATAAAACTTTTATGCCAGCCGTTAGCGCAGTAGTTCGAGCGCCATATAAGGGGCCGAAATGTCCTAAGATTGCGTAACAAAATTCAAAGAGAATATAACTGATCTACCAACGGCTCTTGCAAGAATTTTGAGGAGTCTCCTCAGAATGTTTCATGTTAATCATCTCATATATAATACATACATAGTAGATAAAAGACTCCAGCGGAATATGTAAGAATGAGTTCTTCCGGAATGCCGCGACATTGTAAGTTCAGGGGTCAGACGGCACCATTGCAATGAAATGAATCAAGTCGATTGGAATATTGGATGGAGTAGTCCGTTACTTTGTGATAGTTCATTTTAATGGAATGAAATAAGAAAATAAACAATTTTTTAGAGAAAGAATCGCCCATACAACTAAAAAGAGATCCCACCGCAAAAATTCAACTAAAACTAAAAACAACGCTCAAAGATGTTCAAATTATTTCATCAGATTATGATAACTTCAAACTTATCAATATGAATCCTACACCTCCCAAACTATATGGCCTTATTAAAATTCATAAAGATAATTGTCCAATACGCCTTGTGGTATCATATATAAATAGCCCCCTTGCGAAACTAGCCTCTAAATTAAACCAAATTTTTAAAGAAACAACACAATTCAACTCACCCTATTCAATAAAAAATTCAATCGAGCTCACAAAAAAACTAAAAAATGTTATCCTTCCAGTTAATAGTATTCTAGTGTCGTTTGATGTAGTTAATATGTTCCCGAATATACCAAATATAGAATGCATGAATATAATCGAAAATATCCTAACAAAAAATAACATCAATCCTGTGAAATTTTAACCCTTTTCGAACTTTGCGTGGAAGAAAATTACTTTCAATACAATAGTGAATTTTAAAAACAGAAAGATGGACTTGCCATGGGTTCACCTCTCAGCCCATTACTCGCTGAAATCTTTATGTCCCGTTTTGAAAGAAAAATTCTAAAATCCACACACGCAAAGCATATCACTTTTTGGTACAGGTATGTAGACGATATATTGGCTTGCTTCTGCGGAACACATTCAGAATTAAATGAAACATTAGAATATCTCAATAGTTTGCACAATAAGGTCAAATGCACCATGGAAACACAATTTGATAATAAAATAAATTTTCTGGACATAACTTTAATTAACAGTAATAATGAAATTTCCTTTGATATATATAGAAAACCCACATCAACTGATACAACAATACCAAAATTTTCAAACCATCCGATCAATCATAAACTAGCTGCTTATAGATCAATGGTACATAGAGCATTTTCAATTCCTTTAGATAATATTACGTTAAAGAGGGAATTGAATACAATCAGACAAATAGCCAGAAAAAATCAGTTCGAAACCAAAACTATAAATTCCATCATAAACAAAAAACAAAAGCAACTAATTCGTAAACAAATTTACCCCATCTCCAAATCAGATCATAATAACAATAAATTCATAAAACTAACATGTTTTGGACCAATTTCACAAAAAATAGCTCGAATTTTATCAAAAATTAACATAGTAACAGCTTTCACACCCTCCCATAAAATTTCTAATCTCTTTTTTAATCCGAAAGACAAAGAGAACCGACTGAATAATTCTGGAGTCTATAAATTAAGTTGTCAAGAGTGTAATAGTGTGTATATAGGACAAACGGGCCGACCTTTCCATAAAAGGTACAAAGAGCATCAATCTGCTTTCAGGAACCGGAAGAATAATTCCAATTTTGCGAACCATTTCTTCACTACAGATCACACCTTCCCAGAATTGAACAACCTTGTTATCTTGCACGTGGAAGCGAAAGGGAAAAAACTTGACATCTGGAATCCATAGAAATTGAAAAATATGAAAAGCACGTACCAATAATAAAACGTACCAATAATAAAACTACTAACTTTGGAAAACCCCTCTCTTCGAAGCTCTGCCGAAGCCTACAATCCCCATATATAATAGTTGAGATCTAATTTGTTCGTTCAGTTTTAAAATGTAGTAAACACTACGAAACTCGAGTCACTGTATATCAGTTATAATAAAAAGTGTTAGAAAACAAAGTAATTCCTTATTTCATTCCATTAAATCGATTGGAGTACAAATCTCGAAGTTATTTTTTTTATTTTCTAATATTTTTGCTAACAAAAAAATTATGAAAAATGCCATTTTGGGAACACCATATTAAGTAGATCACAAATGGAAGAAGTCATACAAATTTTATGCAGCAAGTTTAAACTCATTCAATATTTCAGATGAAATATCACGACAAATTCTTGATTCGGGGGCCAAAGCAGTAATAACAGAAGTGACAATCCATCCAAATGTCAGAAAAGCAATCGAGATAGCGAAAAAAACATTACCAATTATCGCAGTCAAGACTGGGGTAAGTATGAATATTAATACTAATTTAATATGTAAATATACCTGTTCTCTCTTTTCTTTATCTATATGTACTTGTTATAAATTTCCATTTCCACTCAAATAACTTAAAAATTCGCTAATCAGTAATTCATATTAAGCTTATAGAAAATTATAGAAATTATGGTTAAGTGCTATTACATAGTAGTACATTCTTAGGAATAACTGCAAAAATTGTTTTATTGGGCATTAATCCTCGAAGTGTTTCAACTTATTTGGCCATAAGAGTTCAAAATATCTTTGTCAAGAACTTTTCAATTATATTCAAACGAAAAATTAATGTAAAATAAAATAAAATAAAATAAATTTGTTTTGGTATTCAAATTTTGTAAAATTAATGGTATGTATATTTATTAATTATTAATTAATGGTTTGAATGTTTATTGTCAAACTTCAAAAATCGGTACATGTGAATACAGTTTTAAAAAGTAGTAAAGCTTCATGTTGAAGCATGAACTGTAAAATTTTCTAACCAAGAATATAAATGTTAGAAGATGAGAATATTGCTATGATTCGTGAATAACAAAAATAAATGAAATTTTGTTTTTTGAAATTTTATATTTTTCTAGAATTTTAAATATCATACATTATTATTCTGTTAATCTCCAACAAACTTTAATTTCTGAAAATTTTTATTCAAAAACATTAAGAATTAAATTAAATTAATATCTTAGAAAAACACTGTTTCAATATTGTAGACATATAGAATTAACACTCATTACATAGTATCAGAAAAAAATAAGAGATTTCAAAGAAATATAAATCATTAATTAAAATTACAAAATAAATACTTGAAGGGTATGAAATTTAGTTTCAATTGAAAACTATATAGGAGACAGTATTTTAATTTCCACAAAAATGTTTTACTACAACAATTGTTTCACCACGACGTGGCTAGGTTCTACTAGCCAGTAGAATGTAAATACCTTCAGGTATTTACAATGTACTGGCTAGTGGAATGTAAATACCTTCAGGTATTTACAATCTACTGGCTAGTAGAATGTGAATGCCTGAGGAAGCTACATTGTGATGAAAAAAATTGTTGTATTATAAACATTTTTGTGGAAATTAAAATACTGTCTCCCATATATTTTTCAATTTAAATAATACCAAATAAAGACCGAATCAATCAAACAAATTTTGTTTCGTACCTTGTTTTATGCAAACCAAATTCCTTTACAAAAAAGCCAAACATCACCTCAAGAACTTCTTCAAAAACAACTTGCTCTAAATAATTTCCTTCAAAAGTATTTCTAAAACATGCAGAACATCTTCAAAAAGCAATTTAGAAGTCCCAAAACGGAGTACTTATCAGCTCTACTTCACATTTAAAAAATAAACTAATAAACATAAAATATCTTACCAGACCAACTCGATGTATTTATCTGAACAAACATTCGAATGAAGAGAAGTTTTAAAAATCCTACGTATTCTATGTTCGTCACAGAATAAAAATTTTTGTACACTTCAAGTATTTATTTTGTAATTTTAACAGAATAAATCTGTATGATGTTTAAAATTTTGTGATAATCGTTCTATCAAGAAAAAACCTCTTTTTATTATGTTATTGTATATATAATAATTATATATTTTGGTTTACACTTATACATACCATCCATTTGGTTTAAAGGAATCCATAAAATACCTTACAAACTCTCTATGATTTCTGTGACGAATATAGAATACATGGGATTTTTAAAAGTTCACTTCATTCTAGTGTTTATTTAGATAAATACAGCTTGTCTGGTAAGATTTTTTTTGTTAATTATTTTTATTTTTTAAATGTGAAGTAAGGCTGATGATTTATCCGTTGTGGAAATTCTAAATTGCTTTTTGAATATGTACTGCATATTTAAGGAATATTTTTGAAGGAACTCATTTTGAGAATGTTGTTTTTGAAGGAGTTCTTGAGGTTATGTTTTACATTTTTGGAAAGAAATTCTATTTTCATAAAATAAGGTACGAAACAAAATGTTGTACTCATCAAGCATTTATTCAGGAATTCTAATTAATAATTTATATTTCTTTGAATTCTTTTGAAGCTCCCGGAGTAAATGTGGTGTTGCGACGGAGCTTCCACCTTTCAATTCGGGAGACGGCATTTCGTCCGGAGTCTGCGCATCTGAAACTCATCAAACAGGCGTGATGCGCAGCTCTGTCTGTGACGCCAGTAACCATGTGTTCCGCTTGGAACGGTGGTCGTCAAACGCTGTATGCCTTGCTCTATTTGAACTCGGCAGGGGCGGTTAGTCATGAATATTTATACTGGTCGTGTCCTCTATTGATACGCCGGTCAAGCTGCGACAGAGCAAGGCAGGTTTCTGGGCGAGGAGCGAAGAAGTTGTTCGCTACACTCTTATTCTCTTTTGGTACTGTGTAATAAGTGTCAGTTCTATATGTCTCCTAAATTGGAACAATGTTTTTCTAAGACATTTATTTAATTTAATTCTGAAAGTTTTCGAATAAAAATTTTTTGAAATTAAAATTTGTAGGAGGTTGACAGAATAAATCTGTATAATATTTGACATTTTGGTATAATACTTCTATCAAGAGAAAACCTCTTCTTATTATTATAATTTTCTGAAAATCATAAAGTTTTCCATTTTTTCAGAACGATCAGGTGATTCCTGAAAATTGTATAAACTTTGATGAATTCGTGGATGCAAAAGTTGAATATTCAAATATTCGTTTCGGCCAACCAGACGATGTCGTTCTTATGCCTTACTCAAGCGGTACAACTGGCCTGCCAAAGGGCGTTGAACTTACACATAAGAATATTATATCGAATGTTTTAGAAACTTATTTCTGTGATAAGGATTACCAGACAGAAGCCTCAGGTGAGATACTAAATAATTTTTTTGATGAAATGACTACATGCATATTACTTTTACCTCAAAATGAAATAGTCATTATGAATTTAGTGCTATAAAACACACAGATATGGGCACCGCTGTACAATTTGTCGGAAAACAGGCTGTACACAGTATGAAATTCATAAATGTACCTCTATCAGTAAAATAAACAATGTACATGCACCCATCTAGTTACATTACGGAATATCAAGTGATCTGGTCAAGTCAGGGGAACATGTGCGTTATTCTTTTTCTTCTAGATAAAAATTTTCAAATCGATCGGATCTGTAGATGAGAAAATAGTCAGAAAAATAAACGAAAATTTGAAATGTTAATAACTGCAAAACCATTTGACTCATTTTGCCCATTTACAAACTTAACCGATATATTTAGAACCCAAACCTACCCTGAAAGTTTGAAGTTTCTGGAAAATTACTTTTGACCTCCGATTCTTCATCAGGGAGTCCAACCTAGTCGTTTTATTTTCAAATAAATTAATTTGGCTGATCTGTACCAACTATCATAAATATAGAGTAGGAGCTATGGTAATAGAAAGTTCTACAAATTGATTCAGAGTTATTATAATTATTATTACAGTTTTATTGTTATACACGTATATGTTACACTGTCTCGATTGGTAGATCTTTTTATTACCATACCTCATATTCCTTATAAAAGCTTGTCGATTAAGATCATTTCCAGCTTAAAATTCCAAAATTACAGATATTTGGTTGAAATGATAGCACGCTATTTCCATGAATGAACCCGAAAAATGTGAATAATAATAATTATTTTTTCATGAATCGTTTTAGACATCATATAAATGTATAGGAATTTACAGGTGAAAAAAATATGAAATAACAGAAATAAATAAAATTAAAAAGAGTCATATAATATATAAGTGGCAAAACACTCTTGAATACTATGAAAGCAATTGTCAATGGGCATTGATTTTAATTTGATCTTATATTGTCTTACATTAATTTTCTTGTAATATTTGTCTTAAGTGATTATAAATTTTCACGATCGTGAAGGTCTCGTGTTTTTTTGTTTAATGCTTGGTAATACATGAAGTATGCTCATGCTTGGTTTTATAATTATGGAACTCTGTGCATGTCTTAAGATTATTCAAATTCAGGTGAACATAAATTAGACAATTCAATATCTATATAGAGGTAAATATTAATATTTTATTTTTCTTCAATATGAGACGACCTGAGGTCTCAGAATGAATATGAGACGAAGTATTCTTTTGTGCAATAAATACACGCCCAGCATCCGTTGATAAACCCCATAGAGCTACGTTTTAGCAGAGATCACTAAACACATTGCTAAAATTCACCCCAATGAGAATAGCCAATGACATTGAACACTTGAGGCGACAGATCGCAAAATACAATTTACTGATTTTTGTGCATATGTCGAAGGATCATCTCAAGTTATTATTAACGTAAACTCCAAAAGCACTGACACACTTTCACGGTGAAATATGAACTGTATCTATGATGGAATTTGATAATATTGATTCCATCCAGATTCGCAAACAAAAAGTTAATTTGGCAATAAATAATAATGATAAGAGATTCAAAAATTTCTTTCAACTCACTAAGACCTTCAGCTCTCACTTCAAAGGATGTATCATGGGTAAACAGAATGATTATGCTCTATACAATATTATGAGGAAGCTCGTTAATGCAAGGATAAAAATGCGGCCCGAAGACTGAACTCTGCGGGACACCTAACGTGGGATAATATCTTAGGAAACAGGAGTCACCCAGTTCAACCACCGGTTTGAGAAAAAGCTTAAAATTCATTCGAGAAATAATCCTCGGAAACCCATTTGATACATATTATCGATAAGAAATTTAGGTTGAAGAAAATATATAATCGATTGAAAGAACTGATAAAAAATTTAATATCACAGGAATAGAAAAGGAGGAAACTTACAAATAGGGTGGGTAAAAACTGAAACACTGTTGGAAATTTAGGTTTCAGAAAGCACTGAGTCCCCAGAAAATATTCTAGTATCGTTTTATTCCAAATATCGCGTGTTTTTTAAAGTGATAGAACTTTCGATAGGGATAACTGTGATTTGACAGAAGGTAGAAGCCATGTTGTTTTGACATTTCTATTCAGTAAGCATTGACAAATTATCATGGAAAGACTCACGCCGCAACAACGTTTACAAATTGTTGAAATTTATTTTCAAAATCAGTGTTCTATTCGCCAAACTTATAGAGCACTTCGTAAAATTTATGATTTACATAATCGTCCATCAGAGCAGTTTATTCGTCGAACTATCGATATATTTCGGACAACATTTTCTCTACTCGATGCAACAGCAACAACAAGACAAAAAACTGTAAGTAAAAAAGAAAATATCGCTGCTGTAAGTCATAGTGTTAATGATGATCCAGATTTGTCTACTCGTCGACGTTCACAACAAGACTCTGTGTATCCACCACATGAAAATTTTGCGTAGAGATCTTGGTCCACACTCATACAATATCCAACTGGTGCAAGAACTAAAGCCACTTGACCATAATAAGCCTCGTTTTTTTGCTGATGGGCCCTAGAACAGCTTGAAATTTATCCACTTTTTTTGAGTAAAATTGTGTTTGGTGATGAAGCTCATTTCTGATTTAACGGCTAAGTAAACCAGCAAAATTGCCATATATGGAGTGAAAACAATCCTGAAGAAGTTCTGCAGATTCCATTGTATCCTGAAAAATGCACTGTATGGTGTGCTTTGCACGGTGGAGGCATCATCGGTCCATATTTCTTCAAAAACGATGCTGGAGCTAATGTTACAGTGAATCGTGCTCGTTACAGATCGATGATCAATGGTTATTTGTTTCAAAATTTGAATGGTATCGACCCAGAAGTATTTTGGTTTCAACAAGATAATATCTTAGGAAATAGGTGGTGCTGCACCTCATCGTGCTACCGTAACAATTGATTTATTGAAAGAAAGATTTGGCGATAACATTATTTCGAGAAATGGTCCAATTAATCGGCCTCCAAGATCATGCGACATAACTACAATAGATTATTTTCTTTGGGGTTATGTCAAGTCAATGGTTTATGCTGATAAACCAGAAACAATAGACGCTTTGGAAGCCAACATAACTTGTGTTATTGATGAAATAAGGCCTAAATTACTTGAAAAATTGGTCCAAAATTGGTCTGGTCGAATGCGATTCCTCAGAGCTAGTCGTGGTGGACATATGCCGGAAATTATTCTTAAAACATAAATGTCACAAAATTATCTATCAAATGAAAAAAACTTGGCTTCAATCATAATTTGAATGTGTTTTATTTCAATTTAAAGTTCACTCTAAAAAAAACCCGATATTTAAAAATGACCTCGTTACACGAAGAAAACAGAAGGTAAATATCAAATAGCTGAGGAAAATTGACATAATGTTTGTAATTTAGGTGTAAAAAAGCACTGGAATCCCATAAAATATTCTAAATATCGTTTAAGTTCAAGTTCTTCAAACATCAGAGAAATAAAAAGGTGAAAAGTACTGACGTGAAGTCATGAACTTTTTTACACGCTAGTTTTTTCATGAACATTCTCGTTATTTTTCTTCTTCTCAAATGCTGAAATTAAAATCTGTAGTTCGAAAATATTGGAAAAAATATAGAAAATTTTCGTGAATAACTTCGATCATATTCAGCTGGTTTTGCCCATTAACGAAATTATCTGCGGCACTCATATCTCAAATCTTTCCTGAAAGTTTCAAGGCTCTAGTTCTCTTCGTTCGAATATTATCGTGTTTAAGGATGGACGGGCAGTCGGGCCGGCCAAACAGAAATACTTTTGACCTCGAATTCTTCATCAGTGAGTCCAACTCAGACGTCTTATGACATTTTTGGATAAAAATCCGAAATTTACAGTCATTTGGGCGAAACGATAGCACACTATTCCCTTGAACTAGCACGCAAAAAGTAGGTGGCAGATGTAGAAGTATGAAGCATATACATTCTGTCAAGAAAGTACCGGGAATTATCGATTTAAATCTGGCGGGGCAATGAGGCAGGTAAATTTTTTTTTTCCTAGGTTGGTACCACTGTCCTCAACTACTATGCCTAGCTTGAGCGGGATCTGTCAACTAGTGTGTTTGCAACAGCTGATTAAGTCAGTCGATGTCAGAGTACGTGCCGATTTTTACTATGGGTGATTACGTTGAGCAAAGAATTTGTTTAAAGTTTTGTGTTGCAAATGAATTTTCGTGTGCCGATGCATTGAAAATGTTGCAAAAGGCCTTTGGTGATAATGCTCTATCGAAAACTCGTGCATATCAGTGGTACAGAGCCTTCAAGGACGGTCGTGAAGTGGTCGCCCATCGACGGCTTCGATCGAAGATAACGTGGATAAAATTAAGGAAAGGGTGCTGGAAAACCGTCGTACCAGCTTGAGAGAGATAGCACATGATCTTAAGATATCCCACTAGTCCGCACGTATGATTTTGATTGATATTTTGGGCATGAGAAAGGTGGCCGCACGACTCGTACCGAAAGACCTGAATTTTCTTCAAAAACGTCATCGCGAACAGGTTGCTTCAGACATGCTGGATCGCTGTAATTCCGATTCTACATTCATGGAACGCATTATAACTGGTGACGAGACCTGGGTCTACGAGTACGATATGCAAACAAGCCAGCAATCATCGGAATGGGTGGCAAAAAATGAGCCGAAATCGAAAAAACCACGCCAAAGCCGCTCGAAAATGAAGGTGATGCTCATTGTTTTCTTCGATATCCGTGGCGTGGTGCACTACGAATTCATTCCAGAGGGTCAGACGGTAAACAAGGAGTATTACCTAGACGTTATGAAACGTTTGCGTGAGCGTATCCGTAAGAAGCGGCCAAATTTGTGTGCGAACAACTCATGGATTTTGCATAACGATAAAGCGCCTTCTCACCGAGCTACGATTGTGACTGACTTTCTCGCCAAAAACTCAACAAACGTGCTTCAGCAACCACCGTATTCGCCGGATTTGTCTCCCTGCGACTTTTTCCTCTTCCCAAAACTAAAATTGCCCCTTCGTGGCACCCGTTTTGAGTCGATTGAAGCCATAAAACAAAATTCGGCGCGAGAGCTAAAGTCCATCCCGGAAAGCGCCTATAAAAAATGTTTCGATAATTGAAAGTGCCGTTGGCATAGATGTATTGGAGCAAATGGAGCCTATTTTGAAGGCGACCCAATAAATTTTGACGATTAAATGTAAAAATGTTGTTTTAATTGAAAATTCCCGGTACTTTCTTGACAGAGTAGTAAGTCTAGAGACTGTAAAACCGATTCTGCGGCGCCATCATCTCCCTCTAGCAGCTGACGATGATCAGGCTCTTAATAAAACACAGACAAGGAATTGCAAGTCTTATTGGATGAAGATGATACTCAAACTCAACAAGAACTGGTGGATCAATTGTCTCCATTCGTTTGAATCCTGAGCATCGTAAATTATAGACGATTACTGGCGAACCATCGATATCCACTGCAAGATCAATTTGGAAAGAAGACAATGCTCTGTATTTGCTGGGATCTTCTTCGTTTTACAATGCATATCCATGACGAATATTCGCGATCAAGATGGTTATTTTAACTATATCTATGGCAGTTCGAAAACGCCATGACTTAAGTTTTAGAGCCAAAAGTTTTCCCTTCCTCCAGGATTCCTCTTCCCGTGAATCTTGCTCTGTAGAATCAGTTTCAACAGTCTATACCACATAATATAAATATTTTAAAAAATTTTTAAACAATTTTAAAAAATTAGCCTTCTACATATTTAATTCCAAAAGATTATATTCCATGATTATAACTTCTGAAAATAAATTAAAATAATGTCGTATAAGTACCACTTATATTATGACATAAAATAAACATTCATTATAAGACATCCAAATGGTATAACAAAATCCAATAAATAAAAATTATTAACTAAAATCCTATAAATTAAACATTTTGAATAGACAAAATTTTGTTTCTGCTTATCAATCTTATGAAAACCAATATCTTTCAAGAATATCCAACATAATCTTAAGAATTTTATCACAAAACTATCTTACTTAGACTATTCAATATTATTGGATATCTAACCAAGGTACTTTATATAAAAAAACTCAAGATATGCAAAACATTACTGAAAAACAAGTTTTAAAATCGACTTTGCTCATCAGTATTCAAATATTCATATTCAATAAATATAACATCAATTAATAATATATATTCAAACTCACCTTTCGCTCTCAAGAAAAAGTTCTTAAATGAGAACCTGAAATAGGTATTCACTACACACAGAAATATCTCTGTGGTTTAACCTGATCTAGAAGATTGAAAGACAAATTTAACGGCCTTTGCTATAGCACAAGGACTATCTGTATGAATGTTTGAGGAAACCAAATAATTATATATTATGAATAAAATAACGTAAATAGAGGTCATTCTTGATAGAAGGTATATAAAATATTTATATTATTTTATATACCTTCTATCAAGAATGACCTCTATTTACGTTAGTCTATACCACGTTTATTCCTTGTAATGTGTCTCAGATATTTCAGTTAACGCTATTTTCTTCTGAAAGATAGTTCTCGAAAATCTTCTAGTCTTCTCGTCGACACTTCAGGTAGTTTTCTAGATTCAATACCTGAGGACTGAAAATAAATAGAATCACAACAAGCGCACTTTAATCGTTTAGGACAGATCATGGCTTTTAAAGATATACCACATATGATGTTTTAGCTTTCCCTATGCGCTGCGTTAATTTTTAAGTTTAATGTATGATTTAAAATAGGCAAACGGTTTTTTCGATCATGTACGTGTGGGTTCAAGAATTTTTTTTGCTTATGTAGATTACTCAAGCACAACCTTGGTTTTAGTGGGTTAGTTGTATCATGTGCTTTTATTTTTCTCTGCATCAAGGGAAAAGGAAAGGAAAATTAAAGCTTAAATTTCAATATTTCTTGAAATGTGTCAAAATTATTCATCTCATTTCAATATTGGGCTGAATAATCTCAAGATAGGCCAAGGCAATATAAGACGAAATTGACAAAAATATCATGTAACTGGAAATGTCCGTGTATCTTCATATTTCATTGCCGATTATAGCCCTTCAATGTTCTAAAATATCGCACTTTATTTTTCGCAGATTTATGATCTAATTATAAGTAGTGCATTTCTCATAGAAGTATATTTTTTCACAGAATCTCACCAGGAAGTACTACCTAACATTCTACCGTATTACCATATATTTGGCCAAGCAATCATCCATGGTTTGAGTTTAGTTGGGGGGAAAGTAGTAACTATGCCAAATTTCAGCCCAGAATTGTTCATTTCATGTTTGAGAGACAATAAAAGCACAGTATTATATATAGTACCACCATTAGGTAAGTACCAGTTAAATTTTGGAACAAAATGGTGATAACATATGATGAAATGTTTTCTAGTTCTGATGTTGACATACCATGAAGCTGTGAAAAAGGAATACCTACAATATGTTAATGCAATTACGAGTGGAGGTGCCCCTTTTGCAGCATCCGATGAGAGGGCTTTCATTGAGAAATTTGGAGATAAAATTTATTTCCTACAAGGTAGGTTCAAAATGCCTTCCGTATATTTATCTTTATATTATCACTAAGTTTCGGCACTATTCACTTCCAACGGTACACAACGTGAATCATAACTATCGGGACATAGGTTGAGGACAGGTTATTTGGACCAAACTGCGGCGATTGGAACAAAAATTCCTTAATAAAATTTTGCAGTGGAAAAGATTAAAATATTAAAGTTGAATATTTGTTTCTTGTTTTGCTAATAATTTCATTCTTTGTTTCTCAATTATTACCAAAATCACCGCAAATGCGTAACTTTGGATGAAGAATATTATTTTATATATTACTTCCTTTTTCGTTATAGAGCCACGTGAATCATGCCTGTTGATAAAATTAAATGATAGCTTTTTTGACGAATCTTTATAGTGATTTTGATTAGAAAATACGATGTAAAAATCATTTTTACGTAATATTGGTACTCTCATTCAGATACGATAATTTCACTCGTTTTTGAGAAAAATTCAATTGAAGAAGAATTCAAATAATAGACAATGAATAAACTTATAACTTCCTTCTGGCTTCTGTTTCAACAGTAAAGAAGAATTGATACAATTCAATTCATATTTTCCTTCTCACATTCATACTGAAAATGTATTGCTTTAACAGTATTCGGGTTTTTCTTCACAATAATGAGAGTTTCTCCAATTAAATACATCACGTCTGTTAAAATTTGCTCAGTTCATTCTCAATAAAATTGCCAATTGTGAATTATTATTAAAACGATTTTAACATGCGTTTAGAAAGTGGTATACTTACAGGTATTCACACGAATAGCAAAACGTCTTAACTCTTCAATAACATCGGTGATGCGATCACTGAATTTCAAGAACTTAACTCTCGGCAACTTCGTAGTTAACATCATTTTTTTTAGTCTTCACATCGCGTCTTTTTCGCCTTCCAAGTCTGGGTTACGTTTTTCGTCTTTCACTTCTATTTTGCTCAGTTCAAGTTGCTTACGTCTATCCACTCGAATACACAAAATATTGTGTCGCTTGTGTCTATATACTGATTTATTCCTAAACCTCTTCAGGAGTCTACCATTTCCTCCCTCACTTCTACTGAAGGTTGACAACATATCTTCTAATGTCTTATTGGACAAGCACTAGACTTAGCGTAATTTAGAGGCCAATTGGAATCTACTATCAAGTATTTCAAAATATCGGAAATACTTGAATTTCTATGGCTCGTGTTCATTAGCCCCTAATAAATAACCCCTTCTTCTGAAAACGTCTTCCAAACTGTCAACCCAAAAAGAGGTTCTAAACATTCTTCATTTAACAGGAAGATGTTGAACAAAACAGTTTTTTAGCATGTGTTCAGATTCATAGCCCCTTATCCCTCATTCAAAACTTTCAAGGAGTTTACAGAGTACTCTAAAATATCCGGGATTTTACGGAGTACTCTAAGATATCTGGGATTATACGGAGTACTCTGAAAAAACGCTGACCTTTTTATCGTAATCATCTAGTGGCGGGAGAATGGGACGTTACGCTGTGTACATAACCCAAGTTACACTTGAACGAGAACGAGGAAACAGTGACGGGAAGTTCAGAATACAAGGTTAAGTAAAAATAGAATATTTGTCTGCAAAAGGCAGGGTCCCGCACCTGACTGGATGAGAGTGAGGTTATATTTTAGGACAAAAAAAAAGTCAGAGAGAAAAATCTTGACCTATCTTCAGCTCCCATACATTCTTCAACCCTCTACTTCCCTTTATTCATAAAATTAAGATTCCAGAGATCAACAACCTTTCTAATATCCTAGAACATAAGTAGTGTGCAAGCAAAGGTAAATACAGCAATCAATTGGGTGAACATATGGTAACAAGAATATGTAACAATGATCTTCGAGGTAGTTTAACAATAACCCTTTGGTCAGGAATTCCCTATTTACAAACCTACTATCTAAAATTAGATTATTTTAATCTGGACGCAAATATCGTTGTTCAGGAATGTCTTGTTGCAGCATTCTGAAGACACAGAGGTTGTGGTGTCTGTTATTTATCTACCAATTCATTATAATATTTCTATCTAATAATATAGTTGTTCAGGAATGCCTTGTTGCAGCCTTCTGAAGATACAGAGTTGTATCTAATTATGAATCCACATTTCATTCACTCTAAACACAAAGTACTATTGTTAATCACCTCTTAGATCCCAATAAATTAAATGTAGATAAAGACGCCTATATGTATGAAATATGTTCAATGGTCAATTCAGATTAAAGTAAACAGGTTGCCCCTAGCTGGAGCATCAATACAGTAAAATTCACCAATGAATAAAGAAAACATGATGCAAATACTACTCACGTTGACCTCAGGTAATACAATACAATAACTTTACATGTGAGAGCAGCTTAGTCGACTTCACTTTTCATGGACAATGGACAATGGCGTTCTATTTCTAACAAAGGAAAACTGGAATCTCTGAAGGTGGCGTTTAGTCGCCAAGGATTATCATAACTCTTCTGTAGAGAACAGACGCTACCCTCTCGGAGTTATGTTTACATTTTCACACGCGCGCAAGTCTGCGAAGCAACCATAGATTCTTATTCCGGACATCGACAGTGACAAATAGGCATAAAATGTTCCCGCCTAATCTTCCTTTATAAAAATATGTGGATCTTTTCAATTCCTTGCACCAAACGTTTTGAACTATATACATCTAGATTTCTCCACACAAGGAATCCAATTTCTACATGATTATATAAATAATAAAGATAGTTATGTATTTTTCATTTCATGTATACTTTCAGGTTATGGCATGACGGAAACGGCATGTGCAGCTACTAATTTGTATCCTAGCATTATGAAGAATGTGGAATCGTACAGAGGATCCATCGGAAGGCCTATACCCAACACTTTAATGAAAGTTGTAAATCCAGAAGATCCGAAATGCTCAGCCCTAGGTCCAAATACCACAGGCGAAATTCTCATTAAAGGCCCCCAAGTGATGAAATCGTACCATAATCTACCGGAAGAAACCAAGAAGACGATAACCGACGATGGATGGTTGAAATCTGGAGATCTGGGATACTACAACGAAGATGGATATTTCTTTGTAACTGACCGTTTGAAAGAACTGATAAAGGTGAAAGGAAACCAAGTAGCTCCAGCAGAACTAGAGGGTGTTATCCGTTCTTATCCTGGAATTGAAGATGCTGCGGTGATAGGAATCCCTCATAAGACTTCCGGTGAAGTTCCCAGAGCTTACGTTGTAGGGAAAGAAGTGAATATCGAAAAGCTGAACGAGTTCGTTAACGAAAAAGTGGCTAGGTATAAACAACTAAAGGGTGGAATAGTACTCGTTGATTTTATACCTAAAAATCCATCTGGAAAAATATTGAGGAAAGAAATTAAGGAAGCCTACTTGAAAGAAAATGCCTGATTGTTTTTTCTGTCGTTGCTTGCAATGTAAAGAATTGTGTCTTGTACATTGTAAATTCCAATAAATAATTTGGTGTCATTTTATTTCAGAATTTTTTTTTTGGCCTTAAGAGGGAGAAGTTACCAATGGGCCCGTATCGCCGTAACCTCAATACAAGGTTATTTCGATGAATCAGTGACTAAATATACTGCCTTATAGCTGTTTCGTACCACAGGTAGATCACCGCAGTATTTTGCCTATTATTAATGTAGATGATTAATTTCGATGGGTCTATGGACTGTATTTTGACATAGTTAAGCGAAGAGTAACATTCCATTGTGGCGCTATGTCAATAATTACCATCTCTCATCAAATGATATTCGATATTCATTCCAAAATATGATAAGGAGTATAAGCTATGATGAACCAAATAAATACCACCATTTTTGCTAGTGGTATGTGGGCATAGCTCTGTCACCAGGTAACCACTAAGTAGTCTCTACAATGCCCGAAATCAGAATGTGTGATAAGAATAAGCTTCATCATCGCGCAAAGCGAGAACCCGTCCGATGGAGTTACAACCTTCCTTTCCAGTTTCGGCTTTAGTTCGTAAACCTTCACCGTGACTGATAGCAGCGAAGTACTATCCAACCGCTAATGATTCTGCAGGTCAGTTCCCGAATTGTGTGGGACGCAAGTGGTACGCCAAAGTCTGTTGTCATCATACCAACACAGGTGACTTCAAACTATCATGTCGAACAAAAGAGGTCTTTACCCAAAAATCATTGATGAAATCCATGAAATTCAATTAGACGATCGGGGACTTGATTGTGTGTGAGGTTGCTAACGGTGTAATCATCTCAACTGAGCAGGTAGCCTAATTTTTACATGAATATTTTAGACTGAAAAAACTATCCTCCCGATGGATGCCATGATAGCTCGCATTTATCCAAAAACACAAGCGTGTGACCACTTCGCAATGTTCGACAATGTTCAGCCGTAATCTGAAACAGTGTTTGCATCGTAATCGTGGACGCCACACGGATCCATTACAAAACAACGGAGGAATAATCAAAGCAGTGAACTTCTCCAGGTACCGTGTGTCAAAGAGGATCGAGGAATTTCTGACATTGAAATTGATTACCTTGAAAAGACAAGATAATTATCCATGAATACTATTAAAGTAGTCCAAATTCAGCATTGACTTGGAAAAAAGGCTCAATTTGGCAAAAAGAAGATGCTCTCCCACTCGGAGAATACATGGGTACAGAAGTATGTAGAGATTTTGGTCAAATGAAACCTTGATGAAACCCATTTTTTGTGAGGGATTAAACATGGAAAGACGCTGAACTAATATCAAGCTAAAATAATATGAGAAAAAAATATCTTTCACTCAGAAAGTTACTGATTTATCAAACTGTTCTCGTAACTAGAAGAAATCCATCGGCAATTTATCCGTAACTAAAAATGAATAAGCCTATCGGTAGAATCAATTAGAATGAGTTCGTGCCTACGAATTATATGGAAGCAGATAGAATTATACGAAAGAACTCCATAGCTTCACAGAATAAAAATGATTCCTCAGCTTTGTGTTTGAAGCTGGGCTGTAGAAGAATAACAAAACGTTTTATTTTCGGATGAAACCAATATCAGTCATTTATTTATTTTAATGATTTACTTAGTAAGTACGCTATTTGTTTCGCCCTTCCCTTGATAGTTGTAGATAGTAGGACCAGCTTAGATTAGATTTTACAGTAACTCCAAGATCGACATGACGAGTCACCGACCACAAGTGATTGCCGTCGATCCATTAGGACAGCTTCGGGTTATTCCTGCCAAAGTGAAGCACTCAGCACTTCAGGATGTTGAGTGGTAGTATCCAGTCATGATACCATCTGAAGAGGACATCCAGATCCTCCTAGAGGATATTAGCATTAAAAAGCGGAAGGTTGAATCGTTTGGTATTGTCAGCAAACGAAGAAGGACAGACTTGAGAAGTGGGGGTAAATCAGAAATATATAAGAGGAAAAATACTGGACCCAACACTGACCCCTGAGGGACACTAGAGGTTACAGTCCTTTTTCCTAATTTCCAGATGTTCTAACTCAGCCAGATGACGCCCGTGAGGCACTCGATCGAACGCCTTCGAAAAGTCAAGGTATATTACATCCACAGGAGATCCGGTAATGCTTTGGTCCAACTAGCGATGCATGACAGTAGATTCATCCTGGTGCATCGTTGCGGAAGAAACCAATGTTGAGAACTCGGAATTAGGGGTCGAGTTTATCGCCTTTCTTGAAGATGGGGGTAATTGACGCAGAAAGCCAGTCAGATGGTATACAGGATGAACTGATCGAATTCGAAAATAAAATGTGGAGAAGGACAGAAAAAGCTTCAGCACAATGTTTAAGCAGACGTGTGGTGATTCCATCATTACGTGGGGCCGTATCCTCCTTCAGTTCTAAAAGATACCTTACAATGGTTCTGTTGATCCATTGGGATGTCGGGTATTTCTGCGTTATGCGGTCTACACTAGGAGTAGGAACAGTACCAACAAGCTGTACGGAGAAGAATGCGGCAAAAATCTCGGAGAAGACATCAGCGGTTTCATTAGAATTGGAGCACCAATCGCCTAACTGGTTCCTTACTGCAGGGATGTCAACTTTACAATTCATTGAGAATCTAACATCTCATTGTTCTTGGATGTAACAAGTTTTTCTCAAATGAAGTTTTCGCCAGTTGAATGGATTTCATCACGAAGTTTGAAAAGGACCGGTGATTTCTATAGTCAACATTTGATTTGCTGCGAGTCTATTTCCGCCACAACGTTTTTTCTGTCTAATGAGATTCAACATTCGCATATCGATCCACGGTTTCAATGGGTTTTCTCGGGTGTTTCTAATCAGATCACTTGCAGATACAGCCTCTCTTGTTTTAGTGTGGAACAATCTCCATATCGAGTCAATATTGGTAGTATCCATAAAGTCAGCTCAAATGATAGTATTGAGATGAGGAGAAATCTTGTGATAGTCGATGAACCTCAAGATTTTATACTTTTTGTGAGTATTGGAAGAAAAGAGCATCTGTTAACACTAGGTGGTCGGATTTCCCCAGAGAGGGCAGATAGTCTACCTCAGAGACATTATTAGCATCTGAAACTAGGAAAAAATCAAGTAACGAGAGAACCTGGCCTGATCTGAATCTTGAAGGCTGGGATACGAGTTGATTAGAACCTGAGTTATGTACCAACTCAGCATAGGGGAAGGACGGAGGGTTCTGGGAGCATTGTTGTTAGTGAGCAATCAATGTCAGGGCAGTTGAAAACCCCAATGATAAATAAATTGGGATATTGCTTCGAAGAAGCATTCAGGAACTGAACACATTCTTCAGTAATATTCATATGAAGTTTGGCTTGTCCAAATGCAAAATTCTTCCGAGTAAGTCATTGTCATGAAGATGTGCAACTACCAAACGGAGATATATCGGGTGTTCCAAAAAAAGGTTTCAATATTTTGGGATGTCTACATATATGTTTCGGGTTTTTAGCCCATTTTCAAAACTGAAGAGAACAGGACTTGAAATCCTTTTTATATCAGTAGGGTAGATATTTATGAACAATTAAATGTATGGTGTTAGTTCAGTCCTAATCATTTACAGATAAGAGCAATGGAAATAAATTAAATTGAAGTTGTTCATTTGTGATTAGTAGCTTCGTTCCATGTATTGAATTGAATCAGCCCTTACTTGGTGAAAATCCATATTAAATGATATTCAAATAAGGTTATTCTGATTTTCAGAAATTTTTATTGTTATGTTGACAACAATCGTTTCGCTACCACAGTAGCATCTTCAGGCAGGTTTACATTTTGAATAACTAAGGTTGTTTCCGAAATGCGTTGCTATTTATATTACAGTAAGTACAATTAATTTTTATTGAGCACTAAATCCCCAAAAAATATTCTCTGCCAATGCCAGCTTATCTGAATATATTTAACAGAGATGAGTTATTTGAATCTAATTGTTCGTTGAGTAATATTCCAATTTTATTGTGTCTATTTATCTCTAGGAATTCTAACAGGTTTAAGGTATAACTTTTACTTTCTATATGTAGAATTTCAAAATTATGGTTGAAAGTATCTCCTGTTTCTAAGAATTGGTTAGAATATGTGGAATTACTTTTATTATTGAAGAAACTCTTTAAATGTTCACAAATTCTATGTCGGAATGTTCTTCCAGTCTGTCCTATGTAAACTTTAGGCAATCACCGCAGGTTAACTTATAAACCTCCGATTTATCATCTTTATGTGTACAATTTTCATCATTTTTAATGGAATAAGGAATACCTTAGGTGTTTTTCAAGGAAATGTATTTGAAATTTTCTTTTATATTAGGATATATCATATTTAAAGCTATTTTAATATTTTTATTCATCAATAATTTGTCTATCAACTTAGGATCATTAATAGCTATTTGTTTAATTATGTTAAATTCTGAAATATAATTTTCTCGATTTATAGGAATATTAACTAATCTATGGATCATACAGTTGAATACTGATAATTTTTTATTCAAAGGATTCTTTGATTTATTGTGTATAATAGAATCCGTACAGATTGATTTATGAAATATTGAAAAATCTTGTGAATTATTTATTCGAGTAACAGTTAAATCAAGAAAATTAATAGAATTATTATGTTCGGTTTCCATAATGAATGTTATTGAAGGATGTATTTCATTGATGAATAAAAGGAATTTTCTTAAAAGTCTGTCTGTACCTGTGAAGCAACAGAAAATACCGTTCACATATCTATACCAATATAAAAAGTATTTCTTAAGGGGATTTTGGGATTGTCCATGAATATTTCTGCTAATAAAGGACTTAAGGGATTTCCCATAACCAAACCGTTTTCATATTAATAAATTTTATTTTCAAATTGAAAATAATTTTGTTCAGTGCAAATATCTAGACATTCTAAAATATCTTCTTTGATAATTGTATTACATCGGTTGTTAATTATTAGATTGTCTACTAGTTGAATTGATTGAACGGATGCTTGGAAATAAATTTTGGACGTCAAATGAAATTAATTTAGCATTATGTGGTAAGTGGATATACTTTATTTAAATTATTAGCTGTCGTGAATTTTTTATAATAATATAATAAATAATTCACTACAGCTAATAAATAAAATAATTAATATTGATAATGAATATGATCCTAAGTTGATAGATAAATTATTGATGAATAAAAATAATAAAATAGCTTTAAATATGGTACATCCTAATATAAAAGAAAATTTTAAATACATTTTCTTAAAATACACTAAAGGTATTTCTGAGAAAATTGCTACATACCTCAAAAATAAATATAATTTTTTATAACTTCATTTAAAACCAATTCAAACTTGAGTAAATTCATTGAAAAAAATAAAGATTGTGCACATAAGGCTTATAAATCGGGGGTTTATAAGTTAACCTGCGGTGATTGCTCTAAAGTTTACATAGAACAAACTGGAAGAACTCTCCAACATAGAATTAGTGAACATTTGAAGAGTTTTCGCAAAAGTTAAAGTAATTTCACATATTCTAACCATTTGTTAGAAACAGGATATACTTTCAACCATAATTTTGAAATTCTACTTTTAGAAAGTCAAAGTTATGCCTTAAACCTGTTAGATTCCGTAGAGATAAATAGACACAATAAAATTGGAATATTACTTAACGAATAATAATATTTAAATAACTCACCTCTGTTAAATATATTCAGATGAGCTGGAATTTGCAGATGCCCTTTTTTGGGTTTCAGTGATCAATAAAAATTTATTGGACTTACTGTAATATAAATAGCAACGGATTTCGGAAACAAGCTTAGTTATTCGAAATGTAAACCTGCCTGATGATGCAAAACGATTGTTGTAAACATAACAATGAAAATTTGTGAAAATCACAATAACTTTATTCAAATATTATTTTTCTTTCCTAAACAAATTTCCAAACTTTCTAAAGGTTCATTCTTCTGCTTTTATTACCTAATCTCAGTTCTACTGAAATCTATAAAATGGTTGTTATTTATACAATGTTCCGAAAAATCAGATGTTATTTTGTTATATTTGATAGATTCGGTCTTTACTTGGTGGAAACTCATTTTTATTAAAAAAATGTATATGAGACAGTAATTTATTTCCACAAAAATGTTTGTACTACTACAACAATTGTTTCACCACGATGTGGCTTCTCCAGGTATTACATTGTACTGTTAGACAGTAACAAAATTTGCAATAGAATAAACCAAAATAATATTAATATTATTTGTACAAATAAGGAAGAAGAATATTCATACAACAAATTTCAGACTAATTTGAATAAAATACAAGGTGAGAAGCGCTAATGTGAAGTCAGAAGTTTTTACGGACTTCAACAGTCCATTTTCCCTGAAATTTCAAATGGGTGAATTACTTTCCAAAGCTATATTTGATGAAAAAATAAATAGAATTCCATGTTATGTTTTGTCATCCCAAAGGCACTCGATTAAGTTTTTTGGAGTGCGTTTGGATACTATGCTCACCTGGGTATCTCATGCGGATGAGCTGATGTCTACTCGTAGCAGAAATATTTTTGCTCTGAGGATTTTATCACATTATCTCTCTGGTGAAATTTTAAAAACTGTTTGCCACGTATTATTTGAGTCTAGGCTCATATTGTGACTTAGTATGAGGAAATTGTGCCAAACGGGATGACATCTTCAGATTGCAGAGACATGCGATCAGGTTAGTGAGTGGTCTTGGATAAAGAGAATGTTGTAAGTAATTGTTTAAGAGATTGGGTATACTGACCTTTCCTTCTATTTTTATTCTCGAAAATTTAATTTACGTTTGTAATAATATTGTAAGATATCCCCGGCAATTCGATATTCATGAGTATAACATACGAAACAATTCATGTTTAAGAAAGGACTACCTTAGGCTGTGGAGATCACAGCAGAGTCCGGACTACTGCGCAACTTCCCTATACAATAGGTTGCCTGGTTGTATATGAAGATTATCAGGGACTGAATTCAAAGCAAGGCTGAAAGCAATTTTAATGTATAATGCTTTTTATTCATTGGATGAATTTAATGCTTTCGAAATCAAGCAGACTCGAACTATTTTTCATTCAATTTGTTCTTGACCTTTCTGTCCGTGACATATTTGTCGTTTTTATTATATTTGCTATATTTATTTACTATTTCATTTATATATTGTGTGTTAGTTTTGTTAGATATTTATTTATCATTTAATTTATATTTATATGATATTTATTTATTATTTTTTTCATACATTGTATGTGAGTTTTGTTTTAGATATAATTCATGCTTTGGCTTGTGCAAGCAATTTGTATTCCATTACCACCAATAAGCATTCTCTCTCTCTCCCCCTCTCTCGCCCTCTCTCTCACCCCCTCCCACTATATCTCCCTCTATCTCCCACTCTCTCTCACCCCCTTTCTATCTCCCCCTCTCTCTTACCCCTCTTTCTCTCCCTCTCTCTCCCCTTCTCTCACCCCCTTTCTCTCCCACTCACACACCCATCTCTCTCTCCATCTCTCCCCCTCTCTATCACCCCCTTTCTCTCCCCCTCTCTCTCACCCCCTTTCTCTCCCCCTCACACATCCCTCTCTCTCCCCCCTCTCACCCCCACACTCTACCCCTATCTCTACATCAAGTCTTCATTTTGCTGAAGAACTGAACTTTTCTCGCACTCCTCTGAGGAGAATTTTGCAAAGAAACCTCGTTATGAATGCTTACAAAGTTCAACTAGTGGAAGAAGTGAAGGCTAGTGACCATCCGATGCGTTTACACTTCGCTTAATGGGCATAATGATCGCATGGCCGATGATGAGCATTTTTTCCAGAAAAATCATCTTTAGTGATGAAGCTCACTTTCACCACGGAGTATTATTTTTTGTGGGAATCCGTTAAGGATAAGTATTCCAGAAACGATTGTTGCTTTGAAACACGAGATCAAAACTGCCGTTCAAGAGATTGAGGCACAAACAACCGAGAATGTAGTGAAAAATTGGGTTGATGGGATGGAGTTCTACAGCCAATCATGTTGGTCGTTTGAGTGATATTTTTTTTCATTCGTAATTGCCAAGGGTTAGTCTTCCTATAAACTCTTAACTTTCAAAAAATATTTATAAGTTTGTTATTTATGGCGAAACAGAAATGCAAAATTTCAAGTGGACCATCCCTCATTACAAAGTTATCGATAAAAAGGAGCATATGTGAACGAACATCATTTTTTTCATAATTTCCAAATGCCATTTTTTTCTCACAGGGTTTTTTTAAAAGCAAAAATATTTTATGTAAGGTCAGTTCTAAGTTCCACTCTTCTTCGACTAAGAAAATCAAACAAAACAAATCAATTAATTACAAGTTGACCCTTAATTCATGTTCAACGTTTAACATTTCAATAAAAAGACACCGGTGGAAGATGGATTGGGAGAAAAGTTAATCTTTCAAGTTGGATCCCGAGTAATCCGAGGGCTTTCAGATGGCGGTTGCTCCTCGACTTTTGGCTCATTCCAGGTTGCTCTGTCATTAATCACTGTTTTGGCTGGTCCATAAATCTCCGAAAGGTTGCAAGGAAATGAGAGTAGACTGGGGTGTGTTGTGGAATATATTAGTCGGCCCTGTTTTACACTGACGGTTTTATTGTGGTTATCGGAGGTTTGAAGGGTTAAGCGATGAAAGTGGATTCTTAATTGTCAGTTAGAAATGTTGAGAGCAAAGAGATTTTGATATGTAGGAGTGCTATATCCTGCATAAGAATGATTAAATATACAGGAGGTTCATTGAATATGCTGCTTTAATTCAAGAATATTTTGTCCGTTGAAGTTTTTCAAATAGTGGGTTTATTTTTCTGATTTCCGATAGAAACCAATGAATTATGACAGTGCCCGGCTGTTATGTTTGTTTTCAGATATTGGGAGACAATTGGGGGGTGACCTTGCTTAGTATATAAGTTGAGATTGCGATTGCTTCTAAGTTAGTTTGAAGACTTATTTGTTCACTGTGGTATAAAGTCTTTATGAAGATAACAACGCCTCCGCTGGCTTTTCTTCAATGATCGGTTAAAGTGGTAAGCTTCGTAATTTTTCAACTTTGATTTTTGATTGACTTTCATGTTAGTTTCTTGGAGGCATGATATATTAGGTTAGTGTTCACTAAGGAGTTGTTGTACTCGATCGAGTATGGATAAATCCTCAACAATTCCACTGAATTATTGCGACAATATCATTTCTGATATATTTTGAATAATTGAAACTACTGGTCTGGTTCGTCTAGAATGTCCTGTGAACTAATACTTATGTTACTAGAAAGTTCCATTTCTTCTCGTTCTGACTATTATTATTTTTATTATCCTGACATTCCTAGATCTTCTGTGAAGATCTCTCAGAAGCTTTTTTCGCTTGTGCGAGTTCAGTTGTATTTGATTCTTTAATCCCTTTATCAGCTTCGAGAACTTTGTTTTAGTGCTTTTATTGGGTAGGTTGGGGTAGATTTCTTCTATAGTACGAATGATTACATCGATGTCTTTTGAAATATTTTTAGCGTTAGATAGTGGGTCATTATTTTCCATGCATAGTTCTACGAAAGCTTTGAACTCTCCGTATTTGCGCGAATATTGGACCGAATCCCACGAAAATAACGTTTGAACGCCTTCTAAATTAATAGTCGTATATTTCGGCTTTGTCACTTTTTTTTTACTCCTGTTAGTTTTCCATATGTTACTTAGTATTGGGGGTAGGAAATTCTTGTGGTGGTTCTAGTTGTTCCAATTCGGTGGTTGTTGTGATAGTTTCGGGTGGTGCCGTTAGAGAGTTGATGGCTTCTGTTGAGTTTGGCGAGTTTAAAGTGCTATAAAACGCACGACGCTTTTTAGGATTTTTCGTGTCTTCCATTAGTGTGGTTTCCTGTTCGATATGCTGTCCGTTCATTTTCTGGGGTTCTAGATTCTCGCTGTTAACAATAGTTGTATTGGAGCTCATTGTATTGTTTGATTTTGGACAGGCAGCAGCGATATGACCTTGCCCCTTACAGTTGAAGCTAACCGGTGAGTCGAAGGACAAAAATATCCTATAGGTTGTTTCTTCGTGAATTGGGCGAAAGGAGGAAGGGATGTTTTCTCCTCCATTTCACTGGGATGAAACTAGGATCCTAGTCAAGACAAGTACTCCTAGCGCGTCGAGCTATAATGCCATGGGGTAGGAGTCTGGATGCATAGGGCACAAAGGTGAAATTTTAGCCAGTGCTCAACCAACAATCAACTTCTTTTAGCTAATTCTAAAACTTTCAGCTGAAAGGATGCGCAGAAGAGGATTTGAATGGGCAGCGTTAAAGACAGAAAGGACAGTAATAATATGGTTTTTCAGAATATCACCCTAAAAGATTGACATAACGTAATCTGGGTAGACCAGAACCTATGGCATTAAAAGAACTATATCTGACTTCATCGTATTAGCCAGGGTCCGTGGAGGCTCAGATAACATTCTGAACCGGCGTGCTACCTGAAGGGTCGCTGAGGCAACCAGATTACCTCGTTAACAATGATTCAAGCAACATTCACTCACAAAATTCTCACCTCATCTTTGAATATCCGAGATATTAACAGTATCTACATAATATATAATAAAAAGAGAGAGTAGACATGGCTCTACGAAGTAACTTAACTGTTGAAAGAATGTGCAGAAAATGTGCTAAAGAAGTAGAAATGTTCGTAAATTTTCACAAGTGTAGTAATGCATACCACCATGGTTGCAGCCTGAGAATTCGTGGTATGTACATCGATGAGGGAGGAAATATTTTCTGTTGCAATGATATAACCTCAAAATTTCATGAATGCGAAGAGAAGGAAAAGGAAATCCAGAAACTGAAATCACGACTAGTAAACATGATTGAATTAGTTTTCGAATGTTTCATGAACTAACAGTCTTATACTGTGGATGAAATTGCAAGACTTAATCCAATAACTTGGAAGAAAAAAATTTCACAAAATTTGAATATCAAAACAGATTAAAACTGTTGATCTCCTGTAATTTCAATTTCAAAAGAATTTTTATTCAAAAATTTATAGAATTAAATTAACGTCTTATAAGCACAGCTTATATTTTATAGAAGTATAAAATAAAAACTCAATATAGAATATCAAATGGAATAAATGAACCAACAAATATAAATTGTCAATTAAAATCAATTAAATAAATATTTTATTTATTTATTATTTTTTATAATTATGTTTCCGATCTCACAATTAGGAAAACTAATTCCTTTTCAGAAATAGAAAAACATAATTTGAAGACTTCTCAAAAAATATAATTTATTTAAAATATTTAAATAAGTTTCTTCAGGAATCTCCCAAAACATGTACTACATCTTCAAAAAACGATAGGAATTCCGGTAAGGTCTTCGTCAGTCAAACCTCACATTAAAAAAAAAAATAAACAATCAACAACAAATGCAACTTACCTACAAATTTCTTGTTATTGTCGTTTGAACACCAACTTTAAAATCAAAGATAGTCTCTGTTCGTCACAAAAATCACAGAAAGCTGCAAGTTATTTTATGGTTTTCTTTAAACCCCCTGACATTCCATAATGAGTTTTAGTCAAACCTAGTATAATTATATAAGAAGAGGTTTTTTACTTGATAGAAGGAATATTACAAAATTTGAATATCAAAACAGATTTAATCTGTTAGTCTCTTATAATTCTAATTTTCCGAAAAAAATTTTTATTTGAAAAGTTTTGGAATTAAATTAATGTCTTATAAGCAGAGCTTATATTTAATAGACGTATAAAATCAAAACTCAATATATATTCTGTCAAGAGAGTACCGGGAATTATCGATTTAAATCTGGCGGGGCAATGAGGCAGGTAAAAATTTTTTTTTCTAGATTGGTACCACTGTCCTTAATTACTATGCCAAGCTTGAGCGGGATCTGTCAACTAGTGTGTTTGCAACAGCTGATTAAGTCAGTCGATGTCAGAGTGCGTGCCGATTTTTACTATGGGTGATTACGTTGAGCAAAGAATTTGTTTAAAGTTTTGTGTTGCAAATGAATTTTTGTGTGCCGATGCATTGAAAATATTGCAAAAGGCCTTTGGTGATAATGCTCTATCGAAAACTCGTGCATATCAGTGATACAGAGCCTTCAAGGACGGTCGTGAAGTGGTCGCCCATCGACGGCTTCGATCGAAGATAACGTCGATAAAATTAAGGAAAGGGTGCTGGAAACCCGTCGTACCAGCTTGAGAGAGATAGCACATGATCTTAAGATATCCCACGAGTCCGCACGTACGATTTTGATTGATATTTTGGGCATGAGAAAGGTGGCCGCACGACTCGTACCGAAAGACCTGAATTTTCTTCAAAAACGTCATCGCGAACAGGTTGCTTCAGACATGCTGGATCGCTGTAATTCCGATTCTACATTCATGGAACGCATTATAACTGGTGATGAGACCTGGGTCTACGAGTACGATATGCAAACAAGCCAGCAATCATCGGAATGGGTGGCAAAAAATGAGCCGAAACCGAAAAAACCATGCCAAAACCGCTCGAAAATGAAGGTGATGCTCATTGTTATCTTCGATATCCGTGGCGTGGTGCACTACGAATTCGTTTCAGAGGGTCAGACGGTAAACAAGGAGTATTACCTAGGCGTTATGAAACGTTTGCGTGAGCGTATCCGTAAGAAGCGGCCAAATTTGTGGGCGAACAAGTCATGGATTTTGCATGACGATAACGCGCCTTCTCACCGAGCTACGATTGTGACTGACTTTCTCGTCAAAAACTCAACAAACGTGCTTTAGCAACCACCGTATTCGCCGGATTTGGCTCCCTGCGACTTTTTCCTTTTCCCAAAACTAAAATTGCCCCTTCGTGGCACCCGTTTTGAGTCGATTGAAGCCATAAAACAAAATTCGGCGCGAGAGCTAAAGTCCATTCCGGAAAGCGCCTATAAAAAATGTTTCGATAATTGGAAGTGCCGTTGGCATAGACGTATTGGAGCAAATGGAGCCTATTTTGAAGACGACCCAATAAATTTTGACGATTAAATGTAAAAATGTTGTTTTAATTGAAAATTCCCGGTACTTTCTTGACAGAGTAGTACAATATCAAATGGAATGAATAAACCAACAAAAATTTGTTTGTTTATTAACTAAATATTTGAATGAGACAAAATTTTGTTTCTGATCTTACAATTATGAAGACTAATTCCTTTTCAAAAATAGAAAACATAATTTAAGGACTTCTCAGAAAATATAATTGCTTTAAAATATTTAATATATTTAAATATTTAAATGAGTTACTTCAAAAATCTCTCAAACCATTTAATATTGTATATTGAGTTTTGATTTTATACATCTGTTAAATACTGGGTGTTTCACGAATGATTGTACAGGCTTTCAGGGCAGACTCAGGACATCTTGGTGAGTCTGAATCAGTGGTCGAAATGTTCTAACTATATTCGTTTCAGAGATAAAGGATGTTTTATGTATTTTATCAAAAACTTTCAATCGGCATACCTCTTGAATGCCTGCATGGATCTTCATGAAAACTTGAGGGAATGAGTATATAAGCCAATGCGAAATATTTGCCCGTAATGACTTATCGATAGCATAGGTCCGGACTGAGAAAATTACATTCTTCATCCCACTTCTGGTAAAACACCCTGTACATCCAATTTTCAAAAAGCGAAATTGTCTTCAGAATCTACAATAAATACTCTTTCAAACAAGCCTATTAGGATCAATGGCACACTCCGCATCATCATTTTATGAACCATTGAATATTAGAAATTTTCAATTTATAGTAAACACGGTCCGGCGAATCTCCGAATAATGCGTCTATTCATATTGAATCGATTGAAATTCTCAGTAACATGACTAAGGTATTGTGCAGCATCTTATTCCATCCATACATGAATGTAGGGGCAACATCAAATATTTTTTGCAAAACTAAATTTAACCGAAAACTCGAATTAACATTGAACATTTAATTGGACTATAACAAAATGGACTTAATAGTAAAAATATAAAATGCAACTTATAAACATGTGTTGAAGTGAAAAAAATTGACAATATTATTATTTTATTATTATTATTATTTATGATGAGTGGGCGTCTGTCCACCCTACCACTGCGTCCGCACGGACTATTGTGGTTCACCCCTAATTTATATCTCCCCGACGAGATCCAGTTTTTGGATAAAACCGATAATCTTGTTCAGGGGTAATTTTTTCAGTTCGCTGTGGGCTATAAAAGCCTGGCCAAAGACCTCGAATCTGATGCGACTCACCGCTGGGCACTCTGAGACGATGTGCATGGCTGTTTCAGTGTCCTCAAGACACAGCCTGTATTCATTGTCTTCAGCCAGACCGATTTTGTGCAAATGCGCTTTCAGTCATAATTCCGATAAGTGTTCTTAGTTTGGCCCTATCCAGACCTAGCGCTAGGTTCGCCATCTTTTTGTTCGAAGCTGTTCCAAGGAACAACTTCGAGTGTTTCAGGCCAGAATGGCTCCGCCAGAAAGACTCTAGCCTTGAGTTCATTCTGCCTATTATCGCCGCGTTAGCCACGTCATGTGGTATTCCCAGGAATGGTTCCGTTCCTACCAGAGGCAGCGCAGCTCCAGCAAATGCCAGCCGATCCGCCTCCTCGTTACCCAAATAGTTTGAGTGGCTCGGTATCCAAACCAGAGTGACTCCGTTTTACATACCGAGCCTGTTTAAAGCCGTGCGGCAACTCCAAACTGTTTTGGATGTAAAACAGCTGGATTCCAGAGCTTTTAGTACTGACTGACTGTCAGTAAATATTTTGATTTTACCGTGGTGGATTTGCCGTTTTATCAGCAGTTCCGCCGCGGTCTCAATGGCAAATATAATAATAATAATAATAAAGGCCTTTATTCCAAAAAAATAATTATAATACAGCTTAAGTCATTTCCACTTAAGAAATACAAAAAAAAAAAAACAATTGGAAAAGGCGAGATTCAGAACACCGAGCACAGTGTTCTGTTCAATCTAACCTATGAATCCCGACCACATTAATCGATACCTATGTATGTATGAAAAAAAAGAAAATATATACATATAAATAAAAATGATATGTTTTGCAACATATATACATATATATATATACATATATATAAATATACTTATTATGACTACCCCACCAAATCCAGCATAAGAGAAAAAAAATATATTAAAATCAAGTACATAATATGCTCAAATTAATTTAGAATGCAAAATATTCCAAACATCAACTTATATTAAACACTTCCATTCTGCCCTCTCATAAGCCTATTGAAGAGTCCCTGTCTAAAACTAGTTAAACTGCAATTATTTTTAATGTTCAATGGTATGCTATTCATTATGAACGCGATGTTGTACGAGTGAGATCTTCGAAATAACTCTGTTCTATGTATAGGTGGTGTTAGAGTTCCTTTGAATCTAATGTTCAGGTTATGAACGTCACAACGAAAAGAAATTTTGTTATAGAGATAAGGAGGGGTCTTTGTTCTTAAAATTTTTTGGTAAAGTGTAGCCGAATGTAAAACTCTTCTATTCTCCATATTTAGCCAATTAGCCAGATGTAGGGTATGACTAATTCTCTCATACCGTCTGATACCAAAAATCAGTCGAAGGCATGAATTCTGCACTTTTTGAATTCGCTGTTTATCATGAAAAGTCAGACACGGGCCGTACAATGCATCACAGTAACTTAAATTGGAGAGAACCAAAGATTCACAGAGTAAGATCTTGAGTTTCCTTGTAAGAAATTCACGATTCTTGTATATTATCCTCAACTTTAAGTATGCCTTCTGAAGGCAGGAGGAAACATGCTCGGAAAATCTCATACCGTGGTCAATGTATAGCCCCAAATTTTTCACACAATCAGACACATGTACGATCTCACCCCCAATCCTAACCATCTCATCACCGGCTAAGAACTTGGCTCTTTCGTTTCTAGGTCCAAATACAATTGCAACGGTCTTGTCTACATTTAGTTTTAAACAATGTTTTCGAGATACCTCCAAAATACTACTCAAGTCAAAGTTCAAAGCTGCCACAGCGTTGCGCGTTTCACCCGGAGAAAAAGATACATACATCTGACTGTCATCCGCATAATAGTGCACCCCACAGGAAAGTATATGCTTAACGAATTCCAACAAGGCTATGATACCAGAGGTAAGGAATTCAACCTTTTCCTCAGCTGTAGTCATGTCAAAGATATTTCTCCAAGGTATTGAAGAAAGATCCGACTTGAATCTATTATAATTGAGATTTTTGAAATCTCTGGATGTCCTCAATGTTGGCTGCTCACTTGAAGTTCTTAAGTTGAGTGTACAAAAGATCAGGTCATGGTCACTTATATGGGGCACAGCCAAAACACCAGAGTCAACAACAATACCTTCATCTGATGTCTGTATGATATCAATTAATGTCGAAGAACTTTGAGTAGTTCTGGTTGGTTGGGTTATAATCTGTTCCAAACCAACACCATCTAAAATCTCTGTTAATTTGATCATTTCAGTGCTGTATTTATTGAGAAAATTCACATTGAAATCTCCTACACAAAACAAATAATCTGTTTTCGGAAGAATCTCAACAACTGCATTTTCAAAAGAATTAAGAAAGATTCCCAAGTCAAAAGTAGGAGCCCTATAAACAACTGCAATTGCGGCCCTATTTTTGCCAATTTTGAATGTGAACCACATTTGTTCTATTCCACCACTAACTGTACAGAGATCAAACTTATTTCTGCCTGGAATATGGTTGCGTTTTGACCGAGACTCAATGAGATGTTAATTCTCGGTTTACTCCCATAGACTCCTGCTCCTGTTCGTCGTTCGCGAGCCGTCTGTGAACAAGCCAAGGTCGGTTCTCAATAGAACCTCAGCATGCTGGGTCCATTCGTCCCGGATGGGGACGATTACATTGAAATTCCGTTCCTGGCTCGTGATTTTTGACATTAGATCCGAGGGCATCGATGAGATACTGTTCGTTAAAAGCTCGTCCAGCAGTCTTGAGCCTCCCATCACTATTGCCTCTGGCCTGTCAATCGCCAGTTGATATAGTTGTTTGTATGTAGTCCGTTCCACCTCCCTCTGCACGAGTAGGTGCAGGGGTGGTAGATTTAGTAGGACCTCCATGGCTGCCGTGGGTGTGGTGCGAAACGCACCTGTAATTGCAAGGCAAGCCTGTCTCTGTAGTCGGGTGAGCTTTTGTTCGCCAACCGTTTGTTGGCCTTTCTTCCACCACGCTACAGCGCCATACACTATCCGTGGTCTAATTACCATAGTGTATAGCCAGTACATCTGCCTGGGCTTTAGACCCCAGGTTTTACCACAGATCCGCCTGCAAGTCCAGAAACCCATTCTGGCTTTATGACACACTTTATCCAGGTGTGCATTCCAGGTGAGGGTCTTGTCCAGGACTATTCCCAGGTATTTTCCCTCAAATGAGAAAGTATTATTTCACCTCGGATAGTCGGCGGTTCTAAACCATTCAACTTCCGTTTTTTAGTGAATGGTACTATAACTACCTTTTGCGGATTAAGAGACATGTCTTCTCTTATACACCATTTGTCTTGGGCAGTTTTCGTGATAAGCGGAGACCATGGCGGTTTTGATTTGCTCCGCCAAGATCTCCAAGTGATTCTGTTTGAATATTTTAGACATACACGTGCTAAGGTTAGCCCGGAGGGTTTCTACATAACCAATCCTGTATGTTTCCTTAGCATTTCTGTAGTATTCTAATGGTCTAGGATCTGTTTTTATACTGAAGAGTATATGCCTATGGTCTGAACATGATGGTTCAGTGGATACCGTCCAATCGGAAATCTTATAGTAAATGAAATTAGTACTTATAGTGAGGTCTAAAACCTCCTGTCTAGAAGGGGTAACAAACGTTGGTTTGTCACCCTTATTTACCACTGTTAAGCCCTCTTGAAGTAAGTAATCTAGAAGTAATTCACCTCTATGGTTGATGTCCGTGCTGCCCCAAACTATGTGGTGAGCATTGGCATCACATCCAATTATCAGTTGGATATTTTTCTTTCTACAGTGGCGGACTAAATCCCGCACGGCTGTAGGTGGGGGTCCTTCTGCAGCTCTGTCTCCAGGAAAGTACGCAGAACAGACGATAAACTCCGTCGCATTCCTAACCCCCTGGCAGCGGACATGAATGGTTGTCATGTCCCTCGTGCAGAACTCTGAAATAACGAAATAATTCATCTTTTTCCTTACAACTATACAGGATCTCAGCCTCCCAACTGAGACCCCGGTCACAATAGTTCCTGGAATTCCTCCGAGTCCACTTACCTTACCCGAGGATGATATCCAGGGTTCCTGGATTAGTGCAATATCTATCTGCTCCTCTATGAATCTCCTGCCAAGGATGAACGATGCAGCCTTAGCATGTTGGAGATTGGCCTGTATACAGCGTATGGCCTCTTTTTCTACGCCGGCTTCGGTATGTCCTAGGGGGGCGACTTTTTGCCACCTTCCCCTTGGCCGCTGGCCGACTTCCTAAGGAGGGGTTTTCCAGGGATGGATTTATCCTTTCCTTGGAAACCTTTCCTATCTTGTTTCAGGACCCTGGAAGTGGGATTTACCCCGCCCTCCTTTGAGTACCTTTTGATTTTTACTCTTGCCGACTCGGGCACTGGTTTTGAGGAAGACACGGCTTATGGTATGACGAAACAATTGTTGTGAAAATCAATAAAATAGCGGAAGTTAACATTTGTTTTTCTCATAATGATCAGAAAGAAATTAAAAGGAAAGGCCCAGTCAAAGAAAAAACATTCAACTTGTTGAACTTGAAGGTCAGATCGATATAGGACAAAATCGACCAAAACGAGGCATAAGAAGACATAAATATTAATGTTTTAATGGAACATTGGATGCCAGAGAAGATTACAGCACAGTAGGAGGTTTCAACTGGGAGCTCATTTTTCAAGGAAGAGAGGATATGTCTGTATTTTGATTCTATACAATGAAAGTCTACAAGTGGAACCACTACCATGGGCTGAACATCATTCTAAGGAAAATAATATTGAAATGTCGGCAATTTTTTACAAAAGTTAACGGATTGATTGTTGGTATATATCGACCACCAAAAAGATCATTTGGAGTTTTTTTGACTAGACAACTAGCTTGTTTAGATTAGCTTTCTAGTTTACATGTGAGGTATCAGAGTATGTGTTGTGGGGGACGACAACGTTAATATGGCGGAAAATACCAGGGAAATTCGAGAACTTGAAGAAGTAATGGAGGACTTTGATCTACTTGCCATATTTAGAGAACCTTCGATAGTATCCAGCGAAACAACAACGTTAATTGATAATACTTACTCTAATATAAAACAAAATTTTGTTGCTCACAGTGTGGAACCACTGGCTCAAAATCTTGAGATAGGCGAGCAAGCATGAGAGCAATATGTCGGAAATAAAACAAAAATGATCAGGCAGGTTAAAGCAGAGAACATCAAGCTTTTGATGGATGTTGTTTGGATTGAGGTTCATCGGCTGAGAAAACTTTCAACACATTTTGAACAAGGTTTATAGATAAGAGTTGCCCTGAAAAATTAATAAAAAAACAACTGAACTCTAAATCAAGATTCAAGATGAATGGTCAGGTAAAATGTCTGAAAAACCGACTCGATGCATTTTCTATTATTTCGTCGATAACGAAAGACATAGCCAGTAAAGAAGTCTATAATATATGAAAGCAGGAATATAGAAAGATAATAATGAAAGTTGAAACAAAGAAAATAATAAAAACCTTGAAAAGGCATCAAACAAAGAAAAAAGGTTTGGAAAATAATTAATGAAGAAGTAACTGTTAGGAGGAAGGCAATTCTGGTAGATATTGATCCGGAATTAATGAACAAATATCTGGTGAATATTGGAGCTGCGGATGAGCACATGGATTCTGGGATCTCGCCAAGTCCTTTTGTGCTACATGAGAATATCGAGAAATTTATGGGGAACTCGATATACTTGAGAGAACTTACTGCACAGGAAATACTGAATCTCTCAAAAAAAAATCAAATCGAAAACTTCAACGGATATATATAGTATGTCCTCTGGTATTCTGAAGAAAATTCTACCTATTACAGCTGAACCTATCAGTACAATGATAACAAAACGCTGCAATAAAGGATACTTTCCAAAACAACTGAAAATGGCGGAAATCGTATCCATTCATGAAGGAGGGGCCAAGGATGAACCAAAAAACTACAGGACTATATAAATTCTTCCTGCGCTCTCTAAGGTCTTCGAAATGGTAATAAGGGACAGAATATCCAGTTTTCTAAAGAAGTACAACCTGATCTGTAAGGAGCAGCATGGATATAAGAATAATAGGACGACGAGCAGTGCCATTACATCATTGAGGCTTGAAATAGCGAGTGATTTTGACGAAAGGAAAAAATGTGAACCGATGGCGTTTGACTTGAGTAAAGCTTTCGGCTCGATAAGGCACAACATATTATTGTAAAGAATTCAGTATTGAGGAATTAGAGGCAAAAGATTAAAACTAATCGAAAGCTACTCAACATCAAGGTTTCAGAAAGTGCATACGGAGGATTAGCTGTTCGAATAGATGGAAGTAAAATTTGGGGTGCCTCAGGGATCCATATTAAGACCCATATTATTTTTATTATATATAAATGATCTATCTTGTAATGTCCACTCCGACGCTAAATCACTATATGTTGACGACTCTCCTTTCCAAAACATGGTTAAAAATCAGAAAGAACTTAACGAGAAATCACTGTTGATGTATAAGCAGACTGAAATTTGGTTTAAGATGAGCAAAACAGAACACGTCACATTTCAGACTCGTCCAACAGTCGACTCTACCCTGAAGTTTCTGAGCATCATATTGCAACCGAATTTGAAATTTACGGCCCGTGTTGAATATTTAGTCCCAAAATAATTGGTTGCAATATGTACGGTGAGGAGAATCAAACAACTTGCATTGAAGTCAGCAGCGAAGACAGTCTACTTCGGATTTTTTCATAGCCTCATCCATTATGGAATATTTTTCTGAGGAGGAAGGACTGAGAGCGATAAGATTTTGATCAAATAAAAATTTTCTACGCGTCATCGGTGATATGAAAAAAACGGAAAGTTGTAGAGAACACTTTTCTGAAGAAAATATCCTCACATTGACCTCTTTATATGTACTCTCCTACGTTATCTATATCCATGATTTAGCACACGAGATGGCAAGACATAGCGAATACCATCAATATCAAACAAGAAACGCAAATAACCTCATGACAACCTATCACAGGCTAACAGCATCCCAAATAAGTGTCAACCGTGAATCGATGGTTATTTATAACTGCTTACCAGAACACTTTTAAAAATTGAAAAAGGAAAAACTAAAAAAGGAACTTAAAATTTTTCTTCTGAAGAAGGCCTATTATAGTATGGAAAAATTCTGGAGATGTAAACTGTAGTCCCAATATTGTTTTCGATATTGTTTCATCAATATCAGTTGTCCATTGTTTATACATTCTGTCAAGAAAGTACCGGGAATTATCGATTTAAATCTGGCGGGGCAATGAGGCAGGTAAAAATTTTTTTTCCTAGGTTGGTACCACTGTCCTTAATTACTATGCCAAGCTTGAGCGGGATCTGTCAACTAGTGTGTTTGCAACAGCTGATTAAGTCAGTCGATGTCAGAGTGCGCGCCGATTTTTACTATGGGTGATTACGTTGAGCAAAGAATTTGTTTAAAGTTTTGTGTTGCAAATGAATTTTCGTGTGCCGATGCATTGAAAATGTTGCAAAAGGCCTTTGGTGATAATGCTCTATCGAAAACTCGTGCATATCAGTGGTACAGAGCCTTCAAGGACGGTCGTGAAGTGGTCTCCCATCGACGGCTTCGATCGAAGATAACGTCGATAAAATTAAGGAAAGGGTGCTGGAAAACCGTCGTACCAGCTTGAGAGAGATAGCACATGATCTTAAGATATCCCACGAGCCCGCACGTACGATTTTGATTGATATTTTGGGCATGAGAAAGGTGGCCGCACGACTCGTACCGAAAGACCTGAATTTTCTTCAAAAACGTCATCACGGACAGGTTGCTTCAGACATGCTGGATCGCTGTAATTCCGATTCTACATTCATGGAACGCATTATAACTGGTGATGAGACCTGGGTCTACGAGTACGATATGCAAACAAGCCAGCAATCATCGGAATGGTTGGCAAAAAATGAGCCGAAACCGAAAAAACCACGCCAAAGCCGCTCGAAAATGAAGGTGATGCTCATTGTTTTCTTCGATATCTGTGGCGTGGTGCACTATGAATTCGTTCCAGAGGGTCAGACGGTAAATAAGGAGTATTACCTAGGCGTTATGAAACGTTTGCGTGAGCGTATCCGTAAGAAGCGGCCAAATTTGTGGGCGAACAACTCAGGGATTTTGCATGACGATAACGCGCCTTCTCACCGAGCTACGATTGTGACTGACTTTCTCGCCAAAAACTCAACAAACGTGCTTCAGCAACCACCGTATTCGCCGGATTTGTCTCCCTGCGACTTTTTCCTCTTCCCAAAACTAAAATTGCCCCTTCGTGGCACCCGTTTTGAGTCGATTGAAGCCATAAAACAAAATTCGGCGCGAGAGCTAAAGTTCATCCCGGAAAGCGCCTATAAAAAATGTTTCGATAATTGGAAGTGCCGTTGGCATAGATGTATTGGAGCAAATGGAGCCTATTTTGAAGGCGGCCCAATAAATTTTGACGATTGAATGTAAAAATGTTGTTTTAATTGAAAATTCACGGTACTTTCTTGACAGAGTAGTATACTTCATGGTATTTTATTTATACACTTAAATATTTAGTGGCATGGGGTGTCACTAAATATTTGATAATAATAGTTGATGGGTTATAATATTCTCATTTTTAATTGTTAAATAATAAAAAAAAGTTTTTCTCTTGATAGAAGGAATATTACCAAATTTTAAATATCATACAGATTTATTCTGTTAACCTCCTACAAATTTTAATTAAAAAAATTTTTTATTCAAATTTTTTAGAATTAAATTAATTAAATATCTTTAGAACAGACTGTGTCAATTTAGAAGACATAAAGAATTACCACTTATTACACAGTACCAAAGGGAATACAAGAATTCAAAGAAATATAAATTGTCAATTAAAAAATTATCAAATAAATACTTGAAGAGTACAAAATTTTGTTTGGTTCCTTGTTTTATGAAAACCAAATTCCTTTCCAAAAATGCAAAACGAAACCTCAAGAACTTCTTAAAAACAACTTGCTCAAAATAAGTTCTTTCCAAAAAAAAAATTTCTGAAACATGCAGAACATATCCAAAAAGCGATTTAGAATTATTACAACGAGAACTCATCAGCTTTACTTCATATTTAAAAAATAGAAATAATTAACAAAACGTATCTCACCAAACAAAACTGAATGTAGTTATCTAGACAAACAATAGACTTAAGTGAACTTTTAAAAAATCCAATGTATTCTATGTTCGTCACAGCAACTTTATAAAGAATGCAAGGTATTTAGGTAGTTTCTGTGACGAACATAGAATACTTAGGATTTTTTTTAAGTTCACTTCATTCTAGTGTTTGTCTAGATAAATACATTCAGTTTTGTATGGTAAGATATGTTTTGTTAATTATTTTTATACTTCAAGTATGAAGTAGAGCTGATGATTTTCCTTTGTAATAATTCTAAATTGCTTTTTGAAGATATTCTGTATGTTTCAGTAATTTTTTTAGGAAGAACTTATTTTGAGCAAGTTATTTCTGAAGAAGTTCTTGAAGCAATGTTTTGTATTATTGGAAAGGAATCGAGTTTTCATAAAACAAGGAACGAAACAAAATTTTGTTTTATTGAAGTATTTATTCAATAATTTATCAATTGACAATTTATATTTCTTCGAATTCTTTTATGCTCTTTGGTACCGTGTAATATGTTTACTGAGTTGACACAGTGTGTTCTAAAGACATTTATTTAATTTAATTCTAAAAAAAAATTTAATATCAAAACAAATTTGATCTTTCAGTCTCCTACAATTTAAATTTCAAAAAAATTTTATTAAAGAAACTTTAAGAATTGAATTTTTGAAATTGAAATTGTAGAAGACTGTCAGATTAAATCTGTTTTCATATTAAAATTTTTTTTAGAATTAAATTGAATAAATGTCTTTAGAACTGGCTGTGTCGATTTAGTAAACATAAACAGATTTAATCTGTCAGTCTTCTACAATTTTAATTTCAAAAAAATTTTATTAAAGAAACTTCAAGAATTAAATTTTTGAAATTGACATTGTAATAATCTGTCAGTCTTCTATAATTTCAATTTAAAAATATTTTATTAAAGAAACTTCAAGAATTAAATTTTTGAAATTGACATTGTAGAATACTGACAGATTGAATCTCTTTTGATATTCAAATTTTGTTATATCCCTTCTATAAGTTTAAAAACCTTTTTCTATTTTATTTTAATTCTGAAAGTTTTTGAATGAGAATTTTTTTAAAATAAAATTTGTAGGAGGTTAACAGAATGAATCTGTATGATATTTAAAATTGCAATATTATTAGTTGTTAAAATTTGAATAAATTATTATTATCATATATTGTCGTCCACCAGGACTATTCTAGAGTTCAATCTAAATAACGTTACTGTAATATCATGTATATAAATAAAAGTAGTAATTGTAAAATAATTGAAGAAAATACTTTCTATGTTAATTGCATTCTATGGTTTAAGTTAGGTACGCTTGGTAACCTAAAAACTCTTTCTCTTTCTCTGTTGTAACTCGAGTTGTGTACATTGTTATTTTATTATTAAAGTCTGAGTTAAACATACTTATATTATTTTACCCACGATATTACAAGTGGCGACGAGGAAAATTGTGAAGGGTATTTGTGAAGTTATCTACAATATTACGAAATGGCACACAAATCAACTTCCCAGAAGAATCAAGGCGATTCAGCGGCTGTTAGCCAGTATCCAAATATCATAAGAGGTACGATAGGTGTTTTAAATGAATATCAAATGGGAACAGACTGGTGTACATATCAGGAGAGGATGGAACAATATTTCGAGGCTAATTATATCGAGGACAACAAGAAAGTAGCAGTTCTTCTAACAATGGTGGGTGAACAGGCATATGAAATACTACGAGGATTGTGTGATCCAGAACTTCCTAAAGAAAAAAGTTATCACGAACTGTGCAGGATATTGAAGGAACAATTTTCACAGAAGATTTCTGTCTTCAAGGAAAGAATAGAATTCTACAACCTGAGACAATTAGACAATGAAGGTATTAAAGAATTCTTTGTTCGTTTAAAAAACAAAGCGATCCAATGTAAATTTGGAAATAACCTGAACGAAATACTTAAGGATAGGTTCGTGTCATGTTTGAAAAGGAGTGCCCTTCTAGACAGAGTTTGTGAAGAGGATCATACCATTTCTTTGGAAGAAATTGTGCAAGTAGCATTGAGGAAAGAAGCAGCAGTAACCAGTTTTTTCACCTAAACGATAAACAAGGTTAGTTTTACCCAAGAATCAAGGAAAAGAGCAGATGGAAGAAAACCATACCCAAGGAAAGAGAAGAGAGAAAACAAGCCGAGGATTCAGGAAGAAAAGAAAGCCAAATGCAGAAGTTGTGGTGAGGAAAATCATAATTTCAGTAAATATGGAGAGATTTATGTGGACATTGAATATCAAAATATTCTTAAAAGGAAATGCAAACTCATTATAGTCAAAAATCGAATGGTTCCATTATTAGGTAGAGATTTAATTAAATTATTCAATATTGCCTTGCAGGGTTCGATGGTGTCTAATGTGAACAAACTCGATCATAACGACAATTTAGACAAAATTCTTAAACAATTTGAACAGTTATTCACAAATAAGTTAGGCTTGTATAAATTAGAAAAAGTAAAATTCTCGGTAGATCCTGAAGTTAAACCGATTTTCTGTAAACCAAGACCGGTTCCATTCAAATTCAAAGAACTGATGGATAAAGAAATGAACGAGTTAGAAAAACAAGGTGTTATCACTCGTATTCAAAATTCCGAATGGGGTACTCCCTTAGTTCCGGTATTGAAGCCTAATGGCAAGATTAGAATTTGTGCCGATTATAAGATTACAATAAATAAATATCTTGAGGATTATAAGCATCCAAGCTGCCAAGGATTGAAGAATTGTTCGCAGCTCTTCAAGGAGGGGAGGAATTTACTAAATTGGATTTGCTATGCGCTTATAACCAATTAGAATTAGACAACGAAACAAAAATTCTTTCATCGTGGAGTACCCACAGAGGTATATATAAAGTGAATAGGTTGCCATATGGTACAAAACCAGCGGTTTCAATTTTTCAAAACACCATGGAGAAAGTTCTCCAAGGGTTAAAAGGTGTAATAATATTCATAGATGATATTGTGGTTAGTGGGGAAAATAGGGTAGATCATTTGGAAAATTTAAAAAACGTTTTTGAGAGATTACTAAATGCTGGCTTCACGCTGAACTTAGAAAAATGCAAATTTTTTGAAAAAAGGATATCATATTTAGGTCATATAATAGATAAAAATGGTTTGCACAAAGATCCAGAAAAAACTAAAGCTATTGCAGAATACCCAAGACCAAGAAATGTAAGTCAAGTAAAGGCATATGTGGGCATGATTAACTATTATTCTAAATTTATAAAAAATATATCAACGTTATTAGAACCTTTGTACGCATTACTTAGAAATAATGTTGAATTTAAGTGGTCCAAAAATTGTGATACCGCATTCACTGAATCAAAAAGAATTATTTTATCAGACCAAACTTTAGCACATTTTAACCCAAGGCTTCCACTTAAAGTGATTTGTAATGCTTCTAAAGTAGGAATAGGGGCGGTTCTTTTGCAAGTATATGAAGATGGAACAGAAAAACCTATTAGTTTTGTCTCAAGAACATTAAAGCGAATTGGGCTAATCAGTTGTTCACAAGGAAGCTCTCGCTATATACTGGGGGGTACACAAATTTTCTCAATATTTGATGGGAAATAAATTTTATTTGTGATTGTTTTGCTAGGTTTGGCTTACCGAATACAATTGTATCAGGTAATGGTCCACAATAAGTTTCCGAAGAATTTGAAAAATTTTGTAATTTTAATGATATTGTTCATATTAGATCCCCACCTTATCATCCTTCAACAAACGGTCTTGCAGAAAACGGTGTAAAATCATTTAAGAATTCCTTAAAAAGCTACCTCAAAGATATCTGGACAAAATCAGAGAGTACGGAAATATTAATGAGTAAATATTTATTTTCATATCGTAATACACCACACTGTACCACTGGTGAAACACCATCGAAATTAATGTTTGGAAGACATGTAAAAACTCGATTAGACCTGTTAACAAAAAGTCGGCGTTCAAAAGCTTTGGAAAGACAGATTAAATACCATGGTAAAAAAATGGTAGAATTTGAAGAAGGTGAGGTTGTTTATATTAAAGACTATCGAACACCAAATAAAATCACTTGGGGAAAAGGCTGTAATTGTACAGATTCTCGGTACTCAAAATTATAATTGTAAAACATTGAAGGAAAAATTAATTTGGAGGAGGCATATTGATCAAATGAGGAAAGTAGGAAGTTTTTATGATGACATTTGTGATATTAATGTGAAAGAATATGTTTCTATAAAAGACTCTAGAAGTAATAACATTGAACCAAAGGACATTGTTCCTAGTCAGGAAGTTAAACCACCAGATTTTCAGGATCACAATATGGTTCCGGAATCTGTTGAAAATGAATTACCGTCTAATAATGAAGAGTCAGTTTTAGTGGAGGGAGACAGTGCACAAACAAATAAAAGTGCCTTGTTATCCCCTAATATAAAAAACCGTTTAAGAACAAATATAAGACCTCCTAAAAGATTTAGTGACGGAGGAGTGTAATATCATGTATATAAATAAAAGTAGTAATTGTAAAATAAATAAAGAAAATACTTTCTATGTTAATTGCATTCTATGGTTTAAGTTAGGTACGCTTGGTAACCTAAAAACTCTTTCTCTTTTTCTGTTGTAACTCGAGTTGTGTACATTGTTATTTTATTTTATTATTAAAGTCTGAGTTAAACATACTTATATTATTTTACCCACGATATTACAGTTACAATTTCACAACGAATTCAATTTCTCGAAGAAAACAACAGATCAATTTTCATAAACGGACCAAATTATTTTAAAAAGGTACAATAGCCCACCACTTCTACGTGTTGGTGAATGATGCAATGAAAAATAAAGAAATAGGCACATTTAGTAATCACGCCATAGGGATTGAAAATCAGTTATATTCAATACAAGGGAATAAAATGAACATCGCAAGTATGTAACCATTATTTAATTAAATAAATATAACAAAAAGTATACAATATAAACAGGTGAATTCTGGAAGTTGTAACGCTTTAGTTAGCAGTCTAGAACAGCATGTTAACTGGGTAAATATCACTAAAGAATAATACAAATGAAATGAACAGAAAGCGAGAGGAATGACAAAAAAATAATATGATATACCTGAGGATCTTACATTGAAAACTAAGCTCAATATTCAAAGGCGTTAAACGTGTATTTCATAAAAATATAACGAGAGTTTTCACTTAACAAGTCTTCAATATGAGTGATAGTTTTTCAAATAGAGATTTCTCGGTTTCTAATATATTTTTTCCTATTTCTAGACGTTATTATATTAACCGTGTTCAGCTGAAAAAACGTGTCAGAAGTGATTTTCCCGATTCAAAAGTAGCAATTTTGATTTGGAAGACGAAAAACGACCAGAAGCGCGATCAAAGTTTAAGGATGAAGAATAAAAGGCAGAGCTCGATGAAGATCCAACGCAAACGCAAAAGAAACTCGCAAAAACACTTGAAGTCATTGAAGCCATTTGCCATCGTTTAACAGCAATGGGAATGAACATAAAGGTAGGAAATTGGGTACCGTATGAACTGAAGCCAAGTTAGGTCCCAACTGTAAAAAAGGAGTTTTTGCATGGGGTTGTGACTGGCGATGAAAAGTGCGTCCATTATAATAATCCGAAACGTCGGGCAACGTATGTATGCCTCAGCGTCAACTGTCAAGCTGAATATTCATGGAGAGAAGATCTGTAATTGGTAGGACCAGCTGGGTGTGTTGTATTATGTATGAGCTACTACAATCGAACGGAATGATCACAAGGAAAGTCTACCCAGGACAATTGATGCGTATTAACCAAGTATTGTAAGAAAAATGACCGCAGTACGCCTACAGGTACGACAAAGTTATTTTGCAGCATGACGCATGTTGCGTCGCCCGTTAAAACGTACTCAAAAACGCTCGAATGGGATGTCCTACTTAATCCTCCATACAGCTCAGACATTGCTCCTTCTGATTACCATCTCTTCCGATCGATGCAACATGGCATGGCTAACCAGAACTTCTCCAATTACGATAAGTCAAAAAATGGATAGCGGCCAAAGAGCCAGCTTTTTTTCACGGTGGCATCCGTCATTTTTTGGATAGATGGGAAAAATTGATGGCTAGCGACGGGCAATATTTTGAAAGTTGAATAGATGATTAATTTTTCACAATAAAGCTTCAATTTTCGACAAAAACCGCACGGACTTATTTATACTGATTATATTCACATACCTTCTTTTATAAGAATTTGAAGTTTGAAAGTAGAAAATTTGTCAATTCTATGTTTTACTTCAGAGCACAGAATTCTTCTAAATGAGGAACTGTCGTAACACCAATATGTCAAAAACGTGTAGTTAAATCTGTTTTATTTTTTTTTTTAACTTTGAATATCAAAACAGATCAAATCTGTTAGTCTTCTACATTTTTAGTTTCAAAAAAACTTTTTAAAAAACTTTTAGAATTAAATTGATGTCTAATAATAAGTTGCTCATTTAAATATTTAAACATATTATATATTTCAAATAAATTAGTTTTGGAGAAGTTCTTAAAATTATGTTGTATATTTTTGAAAAAGATTTAGTTTTCATAAATATAATTATTTAAATATTTTAATATTAGCCTTCTACATATTTAATTTCAAAAAATTATATTTAACAATTATAACTTCAGGAATTAAATTAAAATAATGTCATATAAATACCACTCATAACGACATATAAAATAAACATTCATTATAAGATATCCAAATAATATAACAAAATCCAATAGATAAAAATTGTTAACCAAAATCCTATTAATTGAATATTTTGAATTGACAAAATTTTGTTTCTGCTGATCAATCTTATGAAAACAAATATCTTTCAAAAATGTTTGGCATAATCTTAAGAATTTCATCATGAAACTATCTTACTTAAAATATTCAATATTATTGGATATCTAACTAAGTTACTTTCTATAAAATCTCAAGATATGTGAAAACATTACTGAAAAACAAGTTTTAAGAGAGACTTTGCTTCGTCAGTATTCAAATAATTCATATTCAATAAAATATAACATCAATCAACAACAAATATTTACTCACCCTCCAACAATTTAGAAAACTCCTGGTAACTGAATACTGAAAAAATAAAGGTTAACTTACAACTAAATGATTCTGTTGTTTACCCTAGTTTTCATAAGATTGATCAGCAGAAACAAAATTTTGTCTACTCAAAAAATTTAATTTATAGGATTTTTTATTAAAAAACTTTTAGAACTAAATTAATGTCTACAATAAGCACCGCTTATATTTAATAGACGTATATAATCAAAACTCAATATACAATGTTTTGATTATATACGTCTATTAAATATTAAATATTGAATATTTGATAGACGTATATAATCAAAACTCAATATACAATGTTTTGATTTTATACGTCTATTAAATATAAGCGGTGCTTATTGTAGACATTAATTTAATTCTAAAAGTTTTTCAATAAAATTTTTTTTTAAATTAAAATTGTAAAAGACTAACAGATTAAATCTGTTTTAATACTCAAATTTTGCTATATTTCTTCTATCTAGTAAAAAGCCTTTTTCTATTTTATAGGATTTTGGTTAACAATTTTTATTTACTGGATTTTGTTTATATCATTTGGATGTCTTAAAATGAATGTTTGTTTTATATGTCGTTTGATATATGATTATATGACATTATTTTATTTTAATTCCTGAAGTTATAATTATTAAATATAATTTTTTAAAATTAAATATGTAGAAGGCTAATATTAAAATATTTAAATCATTTTATATACCTTCTATCAAGTATTAACCTCTATTTATGTTATCATAAATATAAGACCAGAAACTGAACATGTTGTGAAATGTTTGTCAAAGGCAAAACATACGTACCACGGCCTTTCTGGCGAGTTCAGGTGCGTATGTTTGGAACGAAACATTCGATATTACTTATTTTTAATTTCAATTAATAACTTATTTTTGTTGGGTTTTTTATTTCATTTGATATTGTATAGTGAATTTTGATTTTTATACGTTTATTGAATATGAGCAGTGCTTATTATTAGACATTAATTTAATTCTAAAAGTTAAAAAAAATTTTTTTTAATTAAAATTGTAGAAGACTAACAGATTGAATCTGTTTTGATATTCAATGTTTGTAATTATCCTTCTATCAAGTGAAAAACCGCATCTTATTATTTTATTGTTTTATTTTTTATTTTGATTTCGTAATGATTGTAAACTACTTTTTCTCTTAATTTTATGCTCAGCATTGTAAATTTTGATATCCTTCCATGAATATTCTTTGTGTGAAATACTGAAGATTTTGGTATATGTAGGTACATTTTGAATAAGAAAACTTCTCTTCCAATATGTTTTTTTTCTCCTTTGAATATTTATTTATTAATTTTAATTACTTTCGTATATCTGTTGGGTTATTTATTTCATTTGACATTGTATATTGAGTTTTGATTATAAACGTCTATTAAATGTGAGCGGTGCTTGTTTTAGACATTAATTTAATTCTAAAAGTTTTTTGAATAAAAAATTCTTTTGGAAATTAAAATTGTAGAAGATAAACATATTTCAATTTGTTTTGATATTCAAATTTTGTTATATTTCTTCTATCAAGTAAAAAGCCTTTCTATTTTATTTTATATATAATATATAATTATATTTTGGCTTCAATAAATCTCATTATAGAATGTCAATGAATTTAAGTAAACCTTAAAATAACTCACTTTGTTCTTTGATTTTGTTAGAACATAGATCAATCTTGAATATATAGTTGATCTGTAGTTCGAAGCTTAAGTCTTTTAACACGTGAGTGATGTAGGTTATGTTTTTGATTTTGATATTTGTAATATTGAAAAAGGGCTGAAGACGGGATTATCTAGAATTATATTTGTTTTTTGAAGATATAGTGCACATTTTTTAGAGATTTTTGAAATAATTTGTTCGAATATTTAAATATATTAAATATTTCAAATAAATTATATTCTTTGAGAAGTCCTTTAAGTGTGTTCATGTTTTTATAAGGCAAGTAGTATTTTTTAAAGATAAAACCAGAAACAAAATTTTGTCTCCTATGAATATCTATTTATTAATTTTAATTACTTTTGTATATCTGTTGGGTTATTTATTTCATTCGACATTGTATATTGAGTTTTGATTATAAACGTCTATTAAATGTGAGCGGTGCTTGTTTTAGACATTAATTTAATTCTAAAAGTTTTTTGAATAAAAAATTCTTTTGGAAATTTAAAATTGTAGAAGATAAACATATTTCAATTTGTTTTGATATTCAAATTTTGTTTTTTTCTCGTTCCTCTAAAGTTCATTTCCATTTCACGAACATAAAGTACGAAGGAAATATCCTGTAAATACATACAATCAGGACCTAGAAACTACATTTGCCTTTCATACACCAAGCAGCTTCGGCCGTGTCCCAATACCAGATCGAATCAAGCGATAACACAAGATTCATTGAATTTTCTCTGAAAATCAGTCGAACCGTGGCAAATCCAATCAGGATGAGCAACCGGGCGTTCAAACGAACCCTGCGACGTATTCCGGTGAAAAATGGGGGATAAAATTCGCTGATTCGACTGCGGCTAATTCCTTTTGAAGACGGAGAGAGCGCGGAGTGGGACGTGGAACAATATTTATCCATAAATAGTACGTAAAACGCAGAGTTTTTCCGGTCAAATACTCCGGAAAAAAGACGTTAAGAATTCAACATACCTGATCTAAAAAAAAAACACTTCAAAGGGTTCACAACGTGGTGAATTCAATAACTCTCGGGTGGATAGTCAAAGTTTGTCATTTCCAATCGATTTACACCGATTAGGTATAGCTCATATGACATCAAAGTCCTAAGCAGGATGGTCCCCTAAGCCGGTGTAAAATATCATCCAGACGCGTCAAATCTCGTGGATGTAGACGAGGCTTCACGCACCAGAAGCTCCAACGTTCGTGCTTGGTAAGATTGTTATGACGATGCTCGCTTGATTTGTATGCCACAGCGGGCCTTTGCAAGCTTTGCGCTACGGTCGTGTCACGTGTGTCTTCACGGTACATGTGTTCAAATCGGCTTGTTAGAGAGCGGAGATGCAAGGCATGCCGTCGCACGACCCTCCTTATCCTAGCCTACTTTGTGTGAGCTTATTCTATTTATTCTGCTCCATTGGATGTTAATAAAGGGTGTTAAGCCTTTTTTTGTCCGAAAATAACCCCTTTGAACGGATTGTGGTCAAGCTTTATTGTTGCATAAGTTTATCAGAATATGAATACACAATTTCCCTTTCATTCGTGCATAACGGGGTTGAAAGGTGGGGGGTTCCGGGTTTGTTAAAGGGGTGAAATTATGGCTTTTTGCCATAAACTGATAAATGAACACATTCATCTATTGTTTGTGATACTCGATGCGTTTCGTTTATCAAAGGGCGTAGTAAATGCAGAGCGATGCCCTAAAATAGCGGAGATTAGCAGTGGCGTCGCCAGAATTGGTGACGCCAATGTGAATAATAATAATAATAAATAAATAAAATCAACTTTATTAACCCAATTCAACAAGTAAGAAAAATTAACCATACTTCAAGAAATCGAGAAGAATCGCCGGAGCGAAGTTTAGTCGCAAAGACTACTCTTACACTTAACTCCGCCGACTCCCCTATGATATTGTAAAAAATAATATAACAACAAAAAAATTCATATATAATAATAAAATTTCAAAATATTATAACAAAAAAAATTTAATATACACAGAGTGCACAATCGGTTGATACTACAGTAGAATAGACAACCAACAGCCCCAATAAAAAAAAAACAATTTAGCTCGATGCAAGAAAAAAACATTCTGTTTTAGTTAAATATAATGAAAAATATCACATTTTACGGAAAAAAAAATTCACTCTCAAGTAAATAGAAACGACTTCAGCCAAGACTTAAACGCCAAAAATGATGTGAAATTTCTAACATCGAAATCAAATATATTCACCACCCTTGCAGCATTAAAGGAAAAACACCTTTAAAACCCAGCCGATCGATGAGCGGGAACTGTTAACCTGTACGGGTATCTGACGTTGACGGAGTGAACACTAGACCTAGGAACCAGATGATCCATGATCCTACTATCTATGGGACTCTTCATGAGTTTGAACACAAATAATCCCATGTGCAGCTTGACCCTATCCTCCATCCTCAGCCAACCCAGATCCCTGATCCCTCCAGACACATGATCAAACTTACGAAGACCGAACACAAATCTACAACACCAATTCTGCACAAGCTGAATCCGTCTTTTATGAAAACTGTCCAAACAGGGTCCATAAAGTATGTCGCAGTAGTTGAAGGTTGACAAAACTAACACCTCTGACAGATTTTTTCTCATCTGAAAGGTTAAATATTTACGTGCCGAATAAAGAATTCTAAGCTTATAAAATGCCGACCTAACTAAAGCTGAAACATGCTTGCGAAATCTCAAATCCTCATCAAAAAAGACTCCCAGATTCCTGGCACCATCACATATATCCAACCTATCCCCGTTGAGACTAAGATCTAAGCTAGTTGTGATTGTATCCCTATCTTTTTTTTTACAGTATACAATACATTTGGTTTTAGCCGTGTTTATCGAAAGATTATGAGATTTACACATTTGCAGAATCGTCTCAAGATCTCGGTTCACTCTAACCGAAATCAAGTTCAACTCGCACGTGCTAAACCGGAACAACAACTGAACATCGTCAGCAAATGCCTCAGCAATGCAGTAATCTAAGTGAGAAAAAAGATCCGCCACATAAATAATAAACAACAATGGCCCCAATATGGAGCCCTGCGGAACGCCTGCCCGGATTGATTTCGGTGCCGCACATCTGCCGTCCACCAATGCCCTCAAACTACGGAATGCTAGGAACGATCTTATCATAGAAACAGCCGAGACGGAGAGACCAAAATACTTCAGCTTGGCACACAGAAGGGAATGATTAATCGTGTCGAATGCCCTCGAAATATCAAGCAAAACATGAAGGACAGAATAACCCCGATCTAGATCATGGAATATTCTATCAGTGACCGATGCAAGAGTAGTAGCAGAACTGTGATCCCTCCGAAAGCCAGACTGGTACGACGGTAGTAAGCTGAAATCATTGAAGTACTGCGAAATCTAGTCTGACAAAACTTTCTCCAACACCTTAGATAAAAGTGACAGAATACTGATGATCCTCAAATCTGAAAAAGATGCAGGCTCCATTGTCTTCGGGAGCGGAATACCAACAGCGCACTTCCACTGCACAGGGAATACATTGGCCACTATACAGCTGTTCACAAGATGCAGAACATATGACTCTATAACTGGAAACGCATGAACGAGCATATCCAGCGTCACACCATCGTCACCTACGGCCCTAGTTCGAATACCAGTCATGAGCGTCCCTATCTGTTAGAGCGAAGCAATTCTGAAGTGGAATGATAACTCACTTCTATAAACATTGTTGTTATAATACGAAATCTTATCAGTACACAAACCATCATTTGCTGTACCATTGAATGCTGAGAAGAAATCACTAATAGATTCCGCGTCCTTTAAACCATCTGGTATAGCCTTTGCATTCACCCCAGTAACCCTGAGAGATTTTAAAGCCCTCCAGGCAGCCTCCCTTCCATCAGAACTAGCAGCCAACAGATATGACTTTTTGCTACGCCTAACCCCAGCCAAAGTACCATTTCTCATCCTCTTATATTCACACCAATCCTCCGCAGAACCAGACCGCCTGAATGCAGCAAAAGCGCAGTCACGCCTTCTCATCAACCCCCTGAGCCGATCAGTTAACCAGGGCGCTTTCGGTTTAGAGATTCTCCTTCATCTGACAGGAGCATGACGGTCATAAATACTCAGTAAGTAATTTGAAAATTTGCACTTTTTTATCGATATAAGGTTCACGGGTGAGTAAGTGCCACCGCTCCGACCTCAAGTCGGAGCTATCAAAATTTTCAAAATCCCTATAATTTATATACCTTTGCACACTCTTTGGACTAGGTATGTTGCACTTACAGAACACCAAGCAATGATCACTCATATGACAGACGTTCTTCACGCCACCCGCTCCAATGAAGTCGGCTGGACACCTCACAAAAATTGGATCCAATAGCGAACTCGATCTTTCAGTAACTCTTGTGGCCTCCTGGATGATTTGATCAAATCCATAGGAGGAAAAACAAGACAATGGATTCGATTAATTCAACAGGTTGACGTTGACGTCACCAATACAAAAAACACAATCAGCCATAGGACACACATAATTCAACATCGAATCAATGTCATTCACAAATGAATTGAGCCTTGATTCACGCTTTCCTCGACTTGGAGGTCTATATACTACACCAATCACAATACTCAATTTCCTGATACCCAGCTGGATCCACAGACACTCAACAGGACTCTCGAATTCGAAGTCAAAATCAACTATTTTAACTTTATAACGCTCCCGCACAAACACACAAACACCACCTCCTCTACCCACCCTATCTCTATGGATCAACTTAAAACCAGGAAGTGACACATCAGTCGAACTCAAGTCATCGTCGAACCAAGTTTCTGTAACGCCGATAACATCTAAATTATTAGAATCAACTGTCTCAGCGAAATCCCCCATCTTGGAGAACAATGATCTTGCATTCAAGTGAGCAATAATCATTACAAAACAAGACACCAATTCAGAATAAAATTGAATCAAATACAAAAACAAAAAAAAAACGAAAAAAAAATGTCAATGAAAAGTAATGGAAAATATAATAAGTCCAAAATGAATCGAAACTTATAGAAAAACAAACAGAAACTACTCAACTAATGTTTCCTCCTACCAGTAGCTTTAGGTATGGCTCCCGGCCCAGCCGTCACTGGTTTGAGTTTAGACCTCAATTGCCTGGTTATATCTTTAGTGTTCTTTAGTATGTTCTCAAAGTTAATAATAGAAGGCCGTGATCCTGAACACAACACGGATCGTCAGAAGATTCTTGAGCCAGGAATAAGCGAGAGTGCTTGGTATATATATATAATGCCCGTACCTCGTCAAAATACCAGGAAGAGTTACCTGAGAACAACTGGAAAAAATAATAATAATTGCTATTTATTCCCAATCAAATTCATACAACCTAAACAGCTTTGAAAACGAAATGGAATAGTGTCGAAGATATTGATACAAATCACATGAGGGACATATAGTCTTTTAATTATATTGTTCGAAATCAATTAAATATTTGAACAATTTTTGAAACATTTCATATCATTAATTATTTTTATGTTTTTTAGAAGAGTATTATAAATTTTGAGACATCTATATTCAGCCTACTTTTGACAAGTTGCAGGACTCATCATACTTCATGTTGTTTAGTATTCTGATTGCTTTTTTCTGTAGAATAAACAATGGTTTCATGTTTCCTGATCCATAAAAATAGTGTGCCAAATCTTATGTTTGACTCTGTCATTGCGTGATAAACCATTTTCAGGTAATTACTATGGATATAGTCATTTATAATTCCCAGACCGTAAATAGATGTTGCGATTTTGTCACATAGACAATTTATATGTTCTTTCCAGCTGAGGTTCTTATCTATATAGATGCCTAACAATTTAGTTGTTTCTTGAACTTGGTTTATTTCCTGACTAAGATTTATTGCACTATTTCCTTCAGATCTTGATTGTGTTGGTGTGAAAAGTATGAATTCAGTTTTGTCTTTGTTAAGAAGTAGATTATTATTTTTGAACCATTCATCAGTTGGTGATTTCACATAGTTTTTCTAACATTGAGAATAAGTATTCAATTAGTAGTAGATTTGTATCATCTGCATAGTTAACTGTATTAACTCTTATTAAAACAAATTGTAGAAATTACCATGTTTTACTACCAAAAAATATATATTACACATTTTCTTGTGACTTGAATTTCAGAAAATTAACTATCCCATCATCGGACAACTGAAGACCTAACAGTGGTACAGTGGTATTTAAACAAAAGTGATGAATATTTTTGATATTTCAACAGATTCTCGGTAACACCTAATAGTGGTACAGAGGTTTACAATCGGAACGTGATAAAAAAAGGGTTAAAAAAGAGGGGCCTTCGAACAGATATCGGAATGTCGACAATCGACAAAGAAGGTTGTTAAACAGATGGTACCCATTTAAATATCTCAAATAATTTTTGGGGTACATAGCTTCGTACAGTCATTCATTATTTTTACATTATTTTGTTGTATATCTCAAATATTTGGATCTACAAAGCTCCATACAGTCATTCATTATTTTTTACATTATTTTTATTGTGAACGAATTTGAAAATTTCAATAATCAAGTTTCTTTTCTTTTGAATCTACATGTAAAATTTTCTTAAGATTTTCTTTTGTCGAAAGAAATTACTGTTTTCTAAAGAATGAGTAGCAAAAGTTGAATTTTTGTTCACTTTTCATTAAATTCATTTTATGTTCGTTGAAAAAGGTTTTTAACAGATGTTACTTTTTTAATATCTCCAATATTTTCGGAGCTATGTAAATCAAAATATTTGAGATATTCAAAAAGTAACATCTGTTTAAAACCTTTTTCAACGATTATAAAATGAATTTAATGAAAAGTAAACAAAAATTCAACTTTTGCCACTCATTCTTCAGAAAACAGTTTTCTTTCGACAAAAGAAAATTTTACAAGTAGATTCAAAAGAAAAGAAACTTGATTATTGAAATTTTCAAATTCGTTCACAATAAAAATAATGTAAAAAATAATGAATGACTGTATGGAGCTTTGTAACTCCAAATAATTGAGATATACAACAAAATAATGTAAAAATAATGAATGACTGTACGGTGCTATGTAACCCCAGAAATTATTTGAGATATTTAATAGGGTACCGTCTGTTTAACAACCTTCTTTGTCGATTGCCGACATTCCGATATCTGTTAGAAGGCCCCTCTTTTTTAACCCGGTTTTTTATCACGTTCCGATTGTAAACCTCTGTACCACTATTAGGCGTTACATAATAATAATAATAATAATAATAATAATAATAATAATAATAAGCCCTTTATTTTCTACAGGTTAAACCCAATTACAGAAAATATTACAAAATAAAAAGATACAATATAGAACAATCATCATCACCTAATACAGTTTATCAACATCATCTAATACAGTTTATCATCATCACCCAATACAATTTAGATATCTTTCTCTAATCGAAGCCAATGAGTCATGGAAAATGTCACAACCTTCATAAATGGAATTGAGCAACGCACACATAAAATGCATAGGCGCTCGTAGCATATAATTAGTCCGACGCGGAGCTAGGTAAAACAGAGGTCTAGTTCTCATAACTCATCCAGGTACATAGAAATTAATTTTTGCTAAAAGATATGGAGAATCAACTCTATTGTGAACAAGACTGTACAGGAAGGAAATTGCCTGCAAACTGCGCCGATTATCCAGTGACAGTGCGTCAAATCTACGTAGTAGCTCAGTATGGTCGGAACCTCTAGGAGGGTAGATTCCTTCCTCTCTATAGGCAATGAATTTATAGAGTCGGCGCTGAATCGATTCCAGGCGTTGTTTGTGACAGGAGTAAATAGGCTGCCAGATGAAAGAGGCGTACTCAAGTTTGGATCTCACTAAGGCGTTGAACAAGAGAATTAGCGTTCTCGAACTCGAAAAGTGCCTTCCATTGCGGATTATGAAACCATACAACATTGAAGCGGCGCCCACCAGGTTGTTAACATGTGGAACGAATGTAAGCTTGCTGTCAAATAGTATTCCCAAATCCTTGATCACCTCCGATCTGGGCAAACCGCCCCCTCCAAAAGAATACTCATAAATGAGTGGGTCACGCTTCCTTGTGAACGATATGGCACTACACTTAGATACATTCAGAGTCAAACCGCTCGCACCACACCAATCCAGCAAAACGTCCATAGCACTCTGCAAAGTATAACAGTCGTGCATAGATTCAATTCGATGGAAAAGTTTGAAGTCGTCCGCAAACACCAACTTAAACGTGCAGATATTATCGATTAAATCGTTGATAAATAATAAGAAAAGGTATGGTCCAATATTAGATCCCTGAGGTACACCGGAAACGGACACATACTCAACCGAACGAAATCCGTCAATCACCACATATTGCCTACGATGATGCAAGTAGGACTCCAGAAGATTCGTCAACCCCGGGCTGAATCCACATTCACCCCTCAACTTTCTGAGCAAAATTTGATGGTTCACCTTATCGAAAGCTTTCTGAAAGTCTGTGTATATCACATCAACCTGTCCAGAATCATCCAACACCTCAAAGAGGAACTGAGAGAAAGAAGCTAAATTCGTGATGCAGGATCGTCCCGTCATAAAACCATGTTGTTCTTGATTTATTATGCTTCGAGTAGATGGATAAATTTTATTATAAAGGACAATCTCGAAAATCTTTGAAAAGTTGGATAACAATGCAATCGGTCTATAGTTAGATATAATGGCCCTATCACCAGTCTTTATAATGGGTATGATCTTTGCTACCTTCCACATGGTGGGAAAAACAGATGTACGGACAATCAGGTTGAATATTGTTGCAAGAGGCCCAGCCAATCTACCAATAGTATCCTTCACGAGGAATCCCGGAATACCATCTGGTCCGGCCGTCTGTCCACCCTTCAGCTTCCTAGTGGCTTTCATTACATCGTCCTCAGTTATGACACCAACTACTATAGCGGACTCAACCGACAGGGCAACATCCGACGCATTGCCGACCACATCAGTCCCATCAAACACCGAACTAAAATATCTGGCGAAAGCATTCGCGATATCCTGTGGGTTCTCATGGCATCGCTCGTCATCCCGCATACGCCCCGGCAACCTGGATGAACCTTTTTTAGCTCGTATAAACGCCCAAAAGCTTTTGGGATCCTCGTAGAAGCCTTCCTCGGACTTCAAAAGAAAATCACGATAGGCGGAAGATATTTTAGACTTGACAATACAACGCAAGGATCTGTATCTATTGTAGTAAAATTCTGTTCTGTACGATTTGAAGTTCTTGAATGCTTTCTCTTTCAGATATATATAATCTATGATCTCCGATGTGAACCACAAGGGGAATCGACGGTTTTTAATAATTTTTTTGGGAATACTTCTTTCAAAAATCGCATTGAGTACAGCATATAGTCTGTTGCACGCCTCGTCCGAGTGAGAAACCCCCGAAAGCATGGACTCCCAATCACTCTCAAATATCAAACGGTAAAGCAGGGGGAAATCGGCTTTTCTGAAGTTGTATTCTGTGGCTCTGTCTACGTTTAATGGCGGAGCTCTCCTGTCAGGCTGGACACCACAAAAAATGAAGTGCATCGGAGGGTGGTGAGGATCCGCGGGCACGGCAGAAAATTGATCTTTCCACACACGACAATTCAAGTTAGAGAACAACAAATCAAGCATTCTACCGTTAGCATTCACAATATCATTGAACTGTCTTAAATCAAGAATCCTAGCAAACGTTCGCACAGCCAAACTTTTGTTGTCTACAGATTCCGGGTTAACATATGAAGGAGAATTGAAATCTCCAACGATAACTAGCTTAGTGTCGTGTAAAGCATCCAGGCATTGTAACGAGTCCAAAAACAACTCAAAAGAAATCATGTCAATATTTGGTGGTATATAAACAACAACTATACAATATACATTACCAGGGAGAATAACCCTGCAACCCACAACATCAATACAAGGAACTAGTCTTTCTACATCTGTTAGATCAATACGTTCTGAATTATACTTCTCATGAACTGCCAACACAACTCCGCCACCGGTGGTACACTTACTTGCATCAAGATCGCGATCGTGTCTATAAACATTGTAGCTATTAGGAAACAGTTCAGCCTCACCCACAGAATCCTGCAACCATGTCTCAGTAAGACAGATCACGTCAAAGTCACAACTACTAACGGAACACAAAAACTGATCAGTTTTAGAATTCAACCCACGAACATTCTGGTAATAACAGGAAATTAAACTACTGCAATTGGGCCGTCCCGGTTTAAAGAATTCACTGTTGGAACACCCCGAATAAACCGAATCCCCACATCTTCCCCTCCGGCCCTGCGAACCGTCACCTCGGACTTCATCTCGTCGTAATACCTCATCTGTCTTGGTGTTTTATCCATGGAGAGCGACACATGCGAATAATCAGCATATGTTTTTAGCTGTTTAGACTTCCTCAAGAAACCCAGCACCTGTGATCTATTGCTCATAGTTAACTTCACTGGACGAGGCCTGGTAGCGGCCGGATTGAACCTGCCCAAGCGGAACAGGACGTGGCCATCGATACAAAAATCTGGGATTAAAGTCTTCAAGACGTTCTCAACATTTTTAGCCTCTTCCGCTAATCTACAATCCCTGCTTTGTCCGCCAGGCAGTTCGTGTAAGCCGTAAATTACCAAATTATTTTTCCTCTGCATACGATCCTCAATCTCCTGAACGACCTCCTCAAACTGTTTTCCATCCAAACCCGATGACCCCGCAGCTCCATCCATAACCGATTGAACATCCGCATGAAGTTTTTTTATCTGCTCCTGCAGTGATACTATGACAGCCTTCAATGAATTTACATCATTTCCGATGCCTTCACAGCTTCTGCAACTCCAACTAAGGGATTTCTTCGAGTTTATCACTCTTATATCCGAAGAAGACATTCCAACGCAGCTATTACCAAACTTGTGACCACATATAGCACATTTAAGCAACAAATGTGTTTCAAATTGCTTCCTGCAGCAGTGGCACTGAGTAGGATTCATACCTCCTGAATAACTTCAACCTTCGGAAAAACCAGTCAACGTGACAACGACGCTGAATCAATGTGCCGCCCGATAAGAGTCTGACGATAACAGGTGTTTACGATATTGAAATTGATATATATTGTTGTTGATTCACATCAATAATTCTTAGATCGGTTTCAAATTTTACGTAAGAAAATATTCACTTTTCGTAAATAGTCTATAGAAGATGTACAGAATTCGAAAGAAACGAAATTCTTGTAGCGTTTTCCTAATTAACCGAAGAGCGCGAACTATACGTCTACACGTGATGACAATTCAGATCACTCCGAGAATCTGTTGAAATATTCAAAATATTTATCACTTTTGTTTAAAAACCACTGTACCACTGTTAGGTCTTCAGTTGTCTGATGATGGGATAGTTCATTTCCCGAAACTCGAGTCACAAGAAAATGTGTAATATATATTTTTTGGTAGCAAAACATAGTAATTTCTACAATTTGTTTTAATTATGATCAACTACCAAATAGTAACGGCTGAAACAATTCAGTATCTGTATTAACTCTGTCAGTAGCCAGTTGAACATTTGGTTTTTAGTCATTTATAAATGTATTAGGAAGAATAAAGACCCAGTAAAACTTCCTTGCGGTATGCCTAAGAGTGATTCTTCATATTTGGTCCTCATTTACTTCTATTTCCACCATTTGTTTTCTGTGTAGAAAATATTACTTAACCCATTGCAGTACAGGTTCTCGAATTCCATAATGTTCTAATTTTTGCAACAATTTATCACAATCCAAACAGTCATATGCCTTGGTTAAATCAAGTGAAATTTCCATAGAAAACTCCTTGTTTTCGAAAGATTCTACTAATTTGTTGATAAAATGGTACATTGCTGTTTTGATTGATTTTCCTTCAATGTTTCCGTGTTGTTTTTCTCTTAATAATTTATTCACTATTAAATATTCCATTATTTGTCTGCAGTATGCCATCTATATAATCTTGGAAAACTTGGTAAAATACTTATCGGTTATAGTCAAGGATATCACCTTTTTTATGGATTGGTTTCACGACGGCTGTCTTGAGTTTTTTTGGGAAGATTCCATATCTGGGGAAGTTGTTATGTTATATTATTTATGGCGAGCGGGCATCTGTCCACCCTACCACTGCGTCCGCACGGACTATTGTGCTTCGCCCCTAATTTATATCTCCCCGACTAGATCCAGTTTTTGGATAAAACCGATAATCTTATTCAGGGGTAATTTTTTCAGTTCGCAGTGGGCTATAAAAGCCTGACCTTGAATTTGATGCGACTCACCGCTGGCCACTCTGAGACGATGTGCATGCCTGTTTCAGTGTCCTCAAGACACAGCCTACATTCATCGTCTTCAGCTAGACCGATTTTGTTCAAATGCGCTTTCAGTCTGCAGTGACCTGTCATTATTCCGACAAGTGTTCTTAGTTTGGTCCTATCCAGACCTAGCGCTAGGTTCGCCATCTTTTTGTTCGAAGCTGTTCCAAGGAACAACTTCGAATATTTCAGGCCAGAATGGCTCCGTCAGAAAAACTCTAGCCTTGAGTTCATTCTGCCTATTATCGCCTCCTTAGCCACGTCATGTGGTATTCCCAGGAATGGTTCCGGTCCTACCAGAGGCAGCGCAGCTTCAGCAAACGCCAGCCGATCTGCCTCCTCGTTACCCAAATAGTTTGAGTGGCTCGGTATCCAAACCAGAGTGACTCCGTTATACATACCGAGCCTGTTTAAAGCCGTGCGGCAACTCCAGACTGTTCTTGAGGTACAAAAGCTGGATTCCAAAGCTTTTAGTACTGACTATCAGTAAATATTTTGATTTTACCGTGGTGGATTTGCCGTTTTATCAGCAGTTCTGCCGTGGTCTCAATGGCAAATAGTTCTGCCTGGAATATGGTTGCGTTTTGACCGAGCCTCAATGAGATGTTAATTCTGGGTTTGCTCCCATAGACTTTCGTTCGCGAGCCGTCTGTGAACAAGCCAAGGTCAGTTCTCAATAAAACCTCAGCATGCTGGGTCCATTCGTCCCGGCTGGGGACGATTACATTGAAATTCCGTTCTTGGCTCATGACTTTTGACATTAGATCCGAGGGGAGGAAGTTGTTAGTGATGTGTAAGATTTGTAGAAATATTTCTTCAGCTGTTAGTTTTATAAAATAGAAAGGCTTTTTACTTGATAGAAGAAATATAACAAAATTTGAATATCAAAACAAATTGAAATATGTTTATCTTCTACAATTTTAATTTCCAAAAGAATTTTTTATTCAAAAAACTTTCAGAATTAAATTTTATTTTATATATAATATATAATTATATTTTGGCTTCAATAAATCTCATTATAGAGTGTCAATGAATTTAAGTAAACCTTAAAATAACTCACTTTGTTCTTTGATTTTGTTAGAACATAGATCAATCTTGAATATATAGGTGATCTGTAGTTCGAAGCTTAAGTCTTTTAACACGTGAGTGATGTAGGTTATGTTTTTGATTTTGATATTTTTAATATTAAAAAGGGCTGATGACGGGATTATCTAGAATTATATTTGTTTTTTGAAGATATAGTGCACATTTTTTAGAGATTTTTGAAATAATTTGTTCGAATATTTAAACATATTAAATATTTCAAATAAATTATATTCTTTGGGAAGTCCTTTAAGTGTGTTCATGTTTTTATAAGGCAAGTAGTATTTTTTAAAGATAAAACCAGAAACAAAATTTTGTCTCCTTTGAATATTTATTTATTAATTTTAATTACTTTCGTATATCTGTGGGGTTATTTATTTCATTTGACATTGTATATTGAGTTTTGATTATAAACGTCTATTAAATGTGAGCGGTGCTTGTTTTAGACATTAATTTAATTCTAAAAGTTTTTTGAATAAAAAATTCTTTTGGAAATTAAAATTGTAGAAGATAAACATATTTCAATTTGTTTTGATATTCAAATTTTGTTAGTTTTATAATATGGTTGGAGATTTCATCTTATCCACTTGAATGTTTAGTTTTGAATAACTTTTTTATCTCTAGCATTTCGATTTGAGTAATTTTGCTTAAACGGATAAATTTGTCTACTTCTTGGAAATGGTCAATTTCTCAAGCTCCCTGTATATTCTTTGTTAATGTAGGTCTAGCTGTGAAGAAGTTGTTCATTTCATTTGTTTCAGTTAATTCGGTCTTCTTTCTGTTCGTATTTTTCAGCGAATTTATCAGGGTCCCCACAGTTTTGTTCTTGTTATCGGAATTGGCAATTGAACTGTCATTTTCATTTTTTTTTTTGTTTCAGCAATAATTGATCGTATTTCATTTTTGCTTCACGATACTCCTTGTATTTTCCATCACAAATGGAGACAAGTAGTAGAATTAATCTATTTTTGGTTTCCCTAATCATGAGATCAGTATTATCTGGTTTTTGATTTTTTCTTATTGATACCCTTTCAAGTGGGAAAGCATTATTGAAACGTTTTAAGTATATGCTGTGGAACATATGAAACTGGGCATTTACATCTTCGTCAGGTACATCATAAGAATACAACTTCAGCAGTTGTTTGAAAAGTTGTATATTTTTCTGCGAGAATATACGCATATTCTCGCAGAAAAATATACAACTTTTCATATTTGTTTGTTTTTTCCCTAATGTAGTGCTTCGTCTACGCTAAATGATCCAAAAAATATGTGTTTGTATAATGCTACATTCAAAGGGTTCCTCAATATTTGTTGAAAATGTTGTTAATGCAGGTTGCTGTAGTAGATGTTACTCTTGTAGGTTGGTGTATGGTTTGAAGTACATTATTTCTCTTTTACATGTTCACTAGTTCCAATTTTTTCATTGAATTCTCCATCAAGTTAACATTGAAATCCCCAACTGTAGTAATTTTCACAGTTTCATTGAACAATTTTTCTATCATTGGTTCTTAAGCCTCTTTTAATATATCTATATTATCATCATTATAAATTGCAATACAGACATGCCTACTGCAATTTATGTTATACTCTACCACTACACGTTCAATTTTTTTATATCTTCTTTGCCTTTTCTTTCTTTGGCTTGCTTTCCATTTTTAGTGAAGATGGCTACATCCCCATGCTTCTTATCGTTTCTACAAAAGAACGTTAAAAAATCTTTGATTACGTGATATTCCAACTGTTTTTCCCTTATCCAGCTCAGGTGGGAAAGAAAATTTCTTGTTGGTCGAGTGTCGGCCACTATTTCACTGTTGGGTCGAAAATTAACAGTGCTGTGACCTAAAGTAGCGCAAGATCGCATTAACAAAGCCTTTCCAAAACAAACACAACTGAACTCCTAACTCGCACAAGCTGAAGAAGCTTCTGAGGGATCTTCACAGAAGATCTAGGAGTATAAGGATAATATAATGATATATAGAACGAAACTGACAAAGCTTCCAGCTGCCTCGGTTGCCGCGCAAGTAAAGGCGTAAGACTATGGTCTTTGACAATGCAATGAATCTCTCTGCTATGAATTTAAACCCAGAAGCTGAGTAATGATGGTATTTTTCAATTATTTTGCGATGAGCTTGATCTGCATATCAAGTTGTAATAAATGATGCGGAAAATTAGGATCGATAAAGTTCATAACTGTTTGTGCTTTGTTTTAATCAATCAGAGCATAGTTACAGAATTGAGAAATAATACAGGAGCAACAACACTCTGTGATACGGTGTACCCTGAAGAAGTGCAAAGAATGTACTGAGCATAGGAATATTAGTTTCAAATATCTGTATGGTGGTGAGAATCTTTTACAATTCAAAATCATATTTTGTATTTATTCGTTTAATATTTAGCGTTCAAATAGTATTTAAATTATGGAATCGTATAATTTTTGTGTACTTTCAGGAAAGAGCGTGCCATCTATTAGGAGTACAAATAAGTTTCCGCCGTTTTTTAACACAAATTAAATATTTATTATAGAAGAACGGTAATAGACTGCTCGCTAAGTGACTCCTAATATTAGAGCAAGTTCTTTTTGTGTTTGAGATGAATCTTCCTCCAATAATTCCTCCAATTCTGCATCCTCGTAAATTTTTGGCCTTCCACTGCGATCTTTGTCTTCTACGTAGAAATCACCGTTTTTAAACTTTTGAAACTACTCTCAACACGTTCTTTCACTTAAAGCACCCTCACCATATGCTTCTACGAGCAATTGATGCGCCTCAGCAGCAGATTTCTTTAAATTAAAGAAGTAAAATAATATTTCCCGCAAATGACGCTTACATGGCCAAATTTTGACATTTTCAACTTATAAAAATTATATTTTACCAATATAAAATCAATGATATTAATAGGTTTTGTTGTTCTTGAATGTCCTCAACTATTTTTCAAGCCGGTTATCATCTGCGAAATCTAACTGGAACTCCGTGCCGCGCCATCTATAATAAAACGGCGGAAACTTATTTGTACTCCTAATAATTTTCGAATTTTGAGCCGAAAACGGTCTCAAGTGACTACATTGGACTGATGAAGAACTCAAGATGAAGACTTATTCTGTCCAACCGGTTCGACCTTGAATTTTCGAAAGGAAAGAGCTAAAGACTTGAAACTTGCATGGTGGATTTGGGGCATAAACCTGATCTGAACAATTTGTTGAAAGGTTAAATCGATCGGATGGTTCCGCAGTTATGCACATCTGAAATTTTTTCTTATCTTTCACCCAATATTTTCGAGACTACAGATCTGAAATTGAGAACTTGAGAGTAGAATAACGATGCGCATATTCTTGCAAAATTTCGCAAAAATCGTATAATCAGAATATTATAATGAAAAAAATTGTTTGCAGAGCAGCGTCGAGCGCTACTGAACTTAGGATGTAAATATAAAATAACGACAAAAGGGCCGATGTACCATTTCATGAGTATCGTGGGTGGGTGATATGAACAAGCACCCAAAATGTCCTAACTTCATTTTCGTGCTTTCTAGAATTTTTGGATTGTCGATTACGATTTCAATACTTGCAACTTCCTCTTTTTCATTTCACTTTAAGGTTTCTGCCTTGCCACAATCAACTGAACTTATAACCGCTATCGACCGATTGGCCACCCCTGCTCTAATGCCTCGTAGAACAATCATTTATAGATAACGAGGTGGTGCGCAATTATGAGTACCTTCTGACATAATCAAATTCATTCTACAAGGACACGAGGATGAGAAAACTGCCCTCTCGCTCTTCTCAAGTATAAAACTATGTAAAATAGTTATTTATGTACCAAAGACTAAAAATCATCTATTGAAGTCGAATCTGCGAATTGATATTCTAGGCGTAGCTCTAGCTAACAAGCAGGTGAGACAATAGACAGTTTTTAGCCGAATTACTTTTTCTCGTCGACCTCTACATACCTTTTATGAAAATAGGCACTTACCTGTTTGCTATCCATGGTTAGGTTCCACTCTTCGAACTGCAGATTAGATCATTATTTTGATGAATTCAAACAAAATGTATCTGATCTGAAGTGTTCAACTCTCTATTTAAATAATAAGCCCAAATTCAATTAACTTGAAAACTATTGTTGCTGTCCAGTGTTGCTAAGATTGTTGAAAAGCTCCTGAAAATTAAAATAGTGAGATCTCTGGAACGTCATGGTGTGTTGGAAGATAGTCAGAATGGAGAGCAGATCTACAGTAGATGCAATCGGAGAACTTACAATCCATATACAGGTATGGAAAAGACAGTAGGAAACATAGGAAATTCAATGTTAATCTATAAACAACGTCGGTTCCAGTGGGGCAGTGGAAGAATCAAAACCTCAGCGCGATGCGAAGAAAAATAAACGAGTGTTCTCTCTCAATGGTACTGGCTGGTGGGGGAAACTTCGATCGAAACGAGGCTCTGCACTGCTTTCAGTTCAGTAAACAGAATCATCTGATTTTCAATCTTAGTCCATTGTATGCGAAGAATTTATTTGCCAGGATTAATGACGCAAATAATTTCCTCTGTGAAAATGAGTATTCAGGTTCTTTGTCGCCATAACTGGCTTGAAAATAAAATAAATTCTACGAAAATAAGAAATCCGAAAACAAAAACAAATTCTAAAAAATGCGAAATCGAAGGTCGACAAATTTAAATTAAAAGTTCAAATAATCCACCTTGTTGAGCCAAATAGTAGCCAAATCTACTATAAAGAGATAATCTCACATCTTGGAGCAGATTCGACATAGTTGATATTTTGGCACAAAGTTATATCCGGATCATCGAATTCCTAACCACAATGTTTGGAACATTCGAACATGTTAATCGTTCACTTCGTGAAACTGGACACTTTCCGTCAGTAAGTAAACGAGAAAGAGCAAATTCGATGTTAAACCATGAAGAGATAATAGCAGCTGTCCAAGAAAATCCCTCAACCAGCACTCGGCGTGGCACTCGGCGTCTTGGTTCAGTTTTAGGTTTGACACATTATCAGGTCTGGCGAGTTCTGCATCCATTTCAGTTACAATCTGTCCAGACGTTGGAGCCAGGCGATGAACTACGCGAGGATGCGATTCTGCAGATGGGTTTTGTAGAACCAGCAAGCTATCTTCAGAACGCTTTCTACTGATGAAGCGACCTTCACAAAAGATGGCATTTTTGAATGTTCGCAATGCACATATTTGGTCCAAAGTAAATCCGAAAGTGACTAGGAAACGCAGTTCACAACATCGTTTTTCAGTCAATTTTTTGGTGTGAAATTTACAATAATCGCCTAATTGGACCATATATTCTTCCACACAGGATGAATGGATTTACATATCTACAATTTTTAATCGAACATTTCCAGGGCTCTTGAATGATGGAAGCAATATTCCAAGAGGAATGTACTTCGAAGACGATGGAGCTCCGGCACATTTTACCCGTGAAATTGTAGCGCATTTGAATGAAGTTTATCCAGATCATTGGTTTGGTAGAGGGGGACCTCATCACTGGCCTGCAAGATCTTACATGCTTGGATTATTTTCTCTGGTTAAAAAATGAAGTTTATTCTGAAGAAATTATAGACAGGGAGCATCTGATTAATCGTATTCAAGCTGCATGTGGAGCAATACAAAATCGACCGTAAATTTTGAAGAAAGTTGTAGCTCATTTGATCACAATTGCTAGGAAATGTTTAGAAGAGATTAGAATTCTCTTATTTATTGTCAATTTTTTTCAGTTCCACACATGTTCATAAGATACATTTTATATTTTTATTATTAATTCCATTTAATAATAGTCCAATTAAATGTTCAATGTTAATTCGAGTTTTTGGTCAAATTTAGTTTTGCAAAAAATATTTGATGTTACCCCTTCATTCATGTATTGGATGTAATAAAATGCAGCACAATACCGAATTCATGTCACTGAGAATTCCAATCGATTCAATATGATTAGACGCATTATTCGGAGATTCACAGGTTCGTGTTTACTATAAAATGAGAATTTCTAATATTCAACGGTTCATAAAATGATGATGCGAACTGTGCTATTGATCCTAATAGGCTTCTTTGAAATAGTATTTATAAAAGATTCTGAAGAGAATTTCGCTTTTTAAAAATTGGATGTACAAGGTGTTTTACAAGATGTGGGATAAAGAATTTTCTTAGTCCGGACCTGTGTTATCGATAAGTCATCATGGGAAAATATTTGGTATTGGCCTATACTCATTGCCTCAAGTTTTCATGAAGATCCATGCAGGCGTTCAAGAGGTATTCCGATTGAGAGTTTTTGATAAAATACATAAAACCTCCTGTAACTCATAAACGAATATAGTTAGGACATACATTCTGTCAAGAAAGTACCGGGAATTATCGATTTAAATCTGGCGGGGCAATGAGGCAGGTGAAAATTTTTTTTCCTAGGTTGGTACCACTGTCCTTAATTACTATGCCAAGCTTGAGTGGGATCTGTCAACTAGTGTGTTTGCAACAGCTGATTAAGTCAGTCGATGTCAGAGTGAGTGCCGATTTTTACTATGGGTGATTACGTTGAGCAAAGAATTTGTTTAAAGTTTTGTGTTGCATATCAGTGGTACAGAGCCTTCAAGGACGGTCGTGAAGTGGTCGCCCATCGACGGCTTCGATCGAAGATAACGTCGATAGAATTAAGGAAAGGGTGCTGGAAAACCGTCGTACCAGCTTGAGAGAGATAGCACATGATCTTAAGATATCCCACGAGTCCGCACGTACGATTTTGATTGATATTTTGGACATGAGAAAGGTGGCCGCACGACTCGTACCGAAAGACCTGAATTTTCTTCAAAAACGTCATCGCGAACAGGTTGCTTCAGACATGCTGGATCGCTGTAATTCCGATTCTACATTCATGGAACGCATTATAACTGGTAATGAGACCTGGGTCTACGAGTACGATATGCAAACGAGCCAGCAATCATCGGAATGGGTGGCAAAAAATGAGCCGAAACCGAAAAAACCACGCCAAAGCCGCTCAAAAATGAAGGTGATGCTCATTGTTTTCTTGGATATCCGTGGCGTGGTGCACTACGAATTCGTTCCAGAGGGTCAGACGGTAAACAAGGAGTATTACCTAGGCGTTATGAAACGTTTGCGTGAGCGTATCCGTAAGAAGCGGCCAAATTTGTGGGCGAACAACTCATGGATTTTGCATGACGATAACGCGCCTTCTCACCGAGCTACGATTGTGATTGACTTTCTCGCCAAAAACTCAACAAACGTGCTTCAGCAACCACCGTATTCGCCGGATTTGGCTCCCTGCGACTTTTTCCTCTTCCCAAAACTAAAATTGCCCCTTCGTGGCACCCGTTTTGAGTCGATTGAAGCCATAAAACAAAATTCGGCGCGAGAGCTAAAGTCCATCCCGGAAAGCGCCTATAAAAAATATTTCGATAATTGGAAGTGCCAGTGGCATAGATGTATTGGAGCAAATGGAGCCTATTTTGAAGGCGACCCAATAAATTTTGACGATTAAATGTAAAAATGTTGTTTTAATTGAAAATTCCCGGTATTTTCTTGACAGAGTAGTATTTCGAGCACTGATTCAGACTCACCAAAATGTCCTGCATCTACCCTGAAAGCCTGTACAATAATTCGTGAAACACCATGTATATACCACCCAATTTTTTTATGAATATTGAAAAATAATGTAATATTTTGTTCCTATATTAAATTATTTTCACTTCTTTTCGTGTTTAATGTTAAATTTGGATAAGAAAATTAATGAAATCGTTTTGTCTCTCTATGACTTTTTTGTCAGAATTTCTTGCCCCTGAAAGAGGTAGGAAATTGGGAGCCGTATGAACTGAATCCAAGAGACGTCGGACGCATATTTTTCACGTAGGAACAACTGCACCAACGGCAAAAAAGAATGGCGTTTTGGCATCAAATTGTGATTGGCGAGGAAAAGTGGGACCACTACGATAATTCAAAACGTCGGGCAACGTATGGATACCTCATCATCAAGCATAATTGTCATGACGAGAAGAACATACTGTATATTTGGTGGGATCAGCTGGGTGTGATGTATTATGAGCTAATACAATCGGACGAAAGGATCGAAAGGGAGGTCTACCGAAGACTATTGATGCGTTTGAGCCGAACATTGCAAGAAAAACGACCACAATACTCTGATGTATTGTCAAAGTTATAGACAATGCACGGCCACATGTTGCGTCGCCTCTTAAAACGTAATTAAAAACGCTCAAGTGGAAAGTCCTAACGCATCCGCCGTACAGCCCAGACATTGCTCTCTTCCGATCGATACAACATGGCCTGGCTAACCAGCACTTCTGCAATTACGAGAAGTCAAAAATGGATCGATGCGTAGGTAACAGCCAAAAAGCCGGGTCTTTTTTCGTGAAGAGATCTGTCAATTGCCAGAAAGATGTGAAAAAGTAGTAACTACCGACGGACGATACTTTGAACTTTAAACGTATAACCAATTTTTCGCCATAAAGCTTCAAAGCTTCACGAAAAACCTACTATTATTGAATTATTCATACTCCTTAAATATATATAGATTTGTAAACATATATTTTCCTACTTTTTCTTGCCAATATGTAATGTTGGAGAAGTATACAGCCTTTCAACCATGCATTTCAAATTTTCATGAAATTTTCCGTTTCTTCAGGAGAACGACTTCAAAATTGCAAATAAGACGTTGATTCGACCTTCGGATCACCGAACATAGAACTCTGTGTTTTTATTTATCATATATAGCTTCTTCAAGAAGTAATCCATAGATTTTTATTTTGCAGGAGAAAAGGACTATTGAGCAATCTAGCAAAAGTGAAAAAGACTTCACGTCAGTGCTATTCTAATTTTTTAATAAATAATTTCAAGACAGTATCAAAATTCCAGTTTATATTTTATTCACCATCGTGAATGAATGAATATTTTAAAACTTAATTACAGAAAACTACATTTCATTTGGAATTCATATCTTCGCGTCCCTACTGGAACACCCCATAGTTATTCCTAGAGAATGTCGAGCAGTATCGTGTAGGCTGCAGAATAGGTCTACTTCATTAAGTTCTTGGGGTATTATTGGAACTCTAGGGTAGGGTATCCGGTTATTATTTCGCAACTATGGTAGTTCTTAACACAGTTTGTTCAAGAAGTTGTTCCTGTATTATATCTGGATTTCGAATACATAAGGCAATTTGCCTAATCAAACAAAGTGTGTTTTACTTCGAACCGAAATTATTTGAGGATTCAGACAATTGCCAGTGCCAGTGCCATTAGGTAAAGTGGAGATTGAAAAATGTTATGTTTATCTCTGAAAGAATTATTTAGATTTTCTATAAAATGAATCAGGCGAAAATTAATTGGACTTTGTCTTGAAGAAAACCACCCGTATCGTTTAAACATTTAAACCATCCTGATATTTTTCATGAAATAGTTTTGCTAAATCAATCCAAGAGTCTTAAAAATCGCGCAATTAGTTATCGAACGCAACACGAAGATTTTGGGAAAAATTATATTTCTAATGAATCATTTGTTTTGTCAGAGATGTTTAAGTTATGATTCAACTTAAAATATCTAGCTACCTTTTCTGTTTTAGTTAGATATTTTAAGATGAATCATAACTTCAACATTACAAAACCAATGATTCATTAGGAAAATTAATGCAGGAAATCAGGTGTTTATAAGCTAACTGCGGTACTTGCCAGTTTGCATATTTTTTTGATTGTCTCGGTCTTTACTTGATAGAAATTCATCCTCAATATAAGAAAAACAAATGTTAACTTCCGCTATTTTATTGATTTACACAACAATTGTTTCGTCATACCATGACTTCATCAGGTGAGTATTTAAACTGAGGTATACAATGCAAAACATGGCCTTAAATACACAGCTCTGGTACAAAAAATAGAGGGGTGGAAAGAGATGGTATACAATTTATGAAGAATATTAAGTAGGGAGAATCTGTTTAAATCTATTTTATAATTCAATAAAATTTGTCTTTTATTATATCTATGGATCTCTAAAGTTTCTAACAGATTTAGTTTCTGACTTTTGTTTTCGATATGTAATATTTCATAGTTCATATTAAAATTATGACTAGTCTCTAACAAATGATTGGCAGAAGTTGAATTCGGTTTATTATTAATGTAACATTTTTCATGTTCTCGTATCCTTGTTTGGAATGAACGGCCTGTCTGTCCCACATATACACATGGGCAATCACTACATGTTGAAAACTCCTGATTTTTTGTTTTTAGGAATGACGTCTTTATTATTTTTTATCAAGCTGCCTGAAGAATTAATAGTTTTAAAAGAGATGTTATATTTTTCTTTTTTCTTTAAATATCTAGCAATCTTTTTAGATTTTTGGCCTATGTAAGTTAATGAAATAAATTTGGTTTCGTTTGAATTTTGAAATTGTGGATATACAAGTGATATTGCTTTCTTGTAATTTATTTTATCAAGTAAATGGTCTACAATTAACGGATTAAAATCATTATTTGTTTAATGGTTTTATACTCTTTGTCAAAATTTTCTTTCGTCATGGGTATGTTAACCAATCTATAAAGCATACTATTATAAGCTGACAATTTTTGTGAAAATGGATAGTTTGGAGTATAATGAATCGTGCCATCTGTATGTGTAAGTTTTCTATATATGGAAAAGTCGTGTCTATTATTAATTTTGGTGATTTTTAAATCTAAGAAATAGATGCTATTATTTACTTCATCTTCCTGTGTGAATTCAATTTTTAGGATATAATTTATTGATAGATTTCAAAAATGAACCAAGTTGTCCATTTGTACCATTAAATAAACAAATTATGTCATCTCTTAACGGTACCAATAAACGAAATCTTTAAAATATGGGAGTTTTTGGATATTGGTTTCTACGTGATCCATGAATATTTCTGATAACAAGGGGCTTAATGGGTTCCCCATTGTTAGACTTTCTTCTTCTAGATAAAACGTGCCGTTGAACATAAAATAATTTTGATCTAGGCAAACGTTTAAGGCGTCTAATATTTCTGTTTTTACAACAAGATTAGTTCGTTTTTGGAGTAATAAATCATCAACTAATTTTATGGTTTCACTGACCGGTATACTAGGAAATAAGTTTTTTACATCAAAGGAAACAAATTCAATAAAATAGCGGAAGTTAACATTTGTTTTTCTTATACAGTTTGCATATGTTAGTCAAAAAGGAAGAGTCTTTCCAGACAAGACTAAGGGAATATTAAAAATGTTATTGCAACAACAAAGTAAATTCAACTCATGCAGAACACAGGGCACATTTTCAATAATAATTTTGAAATTTTAGACGTTGAAAACAAAAGTCTCAGACTAAACCTATTAGAAATATTAGAAATTAATATCTTTTTTGAAATATTTTCGGAATACTCTAAGAAATGTAAGACTTCCTTCATACCCTCTTTATTCTGTTTTACAACCTGTACTATATATAAGGTAAATGTTCCAAATTCGGACAGGTTCAGGTAAATCCTGATTTGCAAATTAACTAGAAATTCAATATTCATCATTTCATAAAGCAAGTGTTTATGTATAGATGGGAGAACATTTCTTCTACATGTTTCTCAAAAATTAAAACCAATAAAAACACAAACATTTAATTGAATATTTTCATTATTTTTGCTTCCATATGAACCTAATTCTGACAGGGACAACCTCGTTACGAAGGTAATTCAGACACACATGTGACTATTATTTGGACATCGTCCATAATTTTGAATTGCATCACCTGACCTATGAGATTATTTGAGGAAATCCGTTTAAAATCAAGCAGTCGATACCGCAAAATACAGAAAAAAAAACATTAAAGGAAATAATTTTTAACATTCGGGAAAATAAAAACAATATAAATAGAATTCATCGAATTCGGACATTTTGAAACTTTTTCATTTCATCAACAGTGAAAATGCCTTTCTTATTGCATAAAATTGGCCTCCTAATTTTCTCAATAATTTCCTCGAAATCGTTTCCTAAAATGTCTTTTTTCATTGCCCACTTCCAACTGTTTCCACTTTGCGTCATCATGCTCACAGATGCTTGGTCGTTTTGAAGATCTTCAATTACTCCAGGGAATTTTAATTATAAATAATCCACTATCACGTAATCGCCTACTTTCAAATTTATACTTCTGAAGGAAGCATTTTCCTTACTGTCATTTTCAACAATTATTTTTCGTCTGACATTTCGCAAAGTAGGATTTTTGGAATTAATGCCTTTTTTCTTCATCTTCGTCTGCTTATTTTTCATATTCTCTTGTCTTTGTCATTTACTTTTTTCTTTTTCTTCTTCCTTTTTATCTTTAGCTTCTTTTTTTCTTGTAAAAGTCTTCCATTGTCCCCTAGTTGCAACGCTTGGTACTTTCATGATGGTTTTCTTTTTTTTATCTGTTTCCTTGTTTTCAGGCCAAAACAGGATAGATTTGAGCGGAGATGGAACCTGAAACGGTAAGCTACTAAAAGACGTCTTTTCCGTATTTTCTGGAGATTTGTTTTCCTTTTCTGTATTAGAAACTGAATTTCTTTCTGTTAGGTTTATATTTTCCCCCTGTTCTAAGCAATTATTGTTTTTTTTTTCGAATCGTAAGAGTTCACAACCTCCATATTATATATTTCCTCGTCATTGTCATTGGCTTTTGCCGGAAGAGAAGTTACAACGGTCCCATTGTTTTCAACAATGTCAAATATTTGTATGTCCATTTCTTGACTTGGATTACTAGCATTTGATATTTTCTCGATCCAATCTCCTTCTAAAACCATGGTATTATCAGGTTAGTTACATACATTCTGTCAAGAAAGTACCGGGAATTATCGATTTAAATCTGGCGGGCCAATGAGGCAAGTAAAATTTTTTTTTCCTAGGTTGGTACCACTGTCCTTAATTACTATGCCAAGCTTGAGCGGGATCTGTCGACTAGTGTGTTTGCAACAGCTGATTAAGTCAGTCGATGTCAGAGTGCGTGCCGATTTTTACTATGGGTGATTACGTTGAGCAAAGAATTTGTTTAAAGTTTTGTGTTGCAAATGAATTTTCGTGTGCCGATGCATTGAAAATGTTGCAAAAGGCCTTTGGTGATAATGCTCTATCGAAAACTCGTGCATATCAGTGGTACAGAGCCTTCAAGGACGGTCGTGAAGTGGTCGCCCATCGACGGCTTCGATCGAAGATAACGTCGATAAAATTAAGGAAAGGGTGCTGGAAAACCGTCGTACTAGCTTGAGGGAGATGGCACATGATCTTAAGATATCCCACGAGTCCGCACGTACGATTTTGATTGATATTTTGGGCATGAGAAAGGTGGCCGCACGACTCGTACCGAAAGACCTGAATTTTCTTCAAAAACGTCATCGCGAACAGGTTGCTTCAGACATGCTGGATCGCTGTAATTCCGATTCTACATTCATGGAACATTATAACTGGTGATGAGACCTGGGTCTACGAGTACGATATGCAAACGAGCCAGCAATCATCGGAATGGGTGGCAAAAAATGAGCCGAAACCGAAAAAACCACGCCAAAGCCGCTCGAAAATGAAGGTGATGCTCATTGTTTTCTTCGATATCCATGGCGTGGTGCACTACGAATTCGTTCCAGAGGGTCAGACGGTAAACAAGGAGTATTACCTAGGCGTTATGAAACGTTTGCGTGAGCGTATCCGTAAGAAGCGGCCAAATTTGTGGGCGAACAACTCATGGATTTTGCATGACGATAACGCGCCTTCTCACCGAGCTACGATTGTGACTGACTTTCTCGCCAAAAACTCAACAAACGTGCTTCAGCAACCACCGTATTCGCCGGATTTGGCTCACTGCGACTTTTGCCTCTTCCCAAAACTAAAATTGCCCCTTCGTGGCACCCGTTTTGAGTCGATTGAAGCCATAAAACATAAAACGGCGCGAGAGCTAAAGTCCATCCCGGAAAGCGCCTATAAAAAATGTTTCGATAATTGGAAGTGCCGTTGGCATAGATGTATTGGAGCAAATGGAGCCTATTTTGAAGGCGACCCAATAAATTTTGACGATTAAATGTAAAAATGTTGTTTTAATTGAAAATTCCCGGTACTTTCTTGACAGAGTAGTATATCTTCTTTATCATATTGAATATTTATTGAATTTCTATCCACAATTCCTTTCAGACTCTTCCATAAAATGAAAAGATTGTCATCTCTGATGCTACCTGTCCATTCTAATTTCTTTGATAAACAAGATTTAAATTCAGCTAGTTTATTTTTTCTATTAAATTTTTGATGAATGCTTGATGTCGTTCATTGAATTCAACCGTCTCATCGTTTTTACTAGGGAACATATTATTAACCTCTGCAGTTTGACTGATATCAGCAGAAACTAATTTTAAAATAATCGATTGCATTCTCGTTGAATGGAAATAAACCGCATGTTCTAAATGCATTTTGTAATATTTTACACTGACAACTCCTTGGATTGTAGACGCCAGTAGGGGTGCAAAATTTTCTTTCCTAGTTTTTTGCTTATTTTCTACCCTGAAGTCATTTTCAATGGATGAAAAACATACTACTTCAACGTACGCAACAACAAGTGCGTACATTTAAGTTTTCCGTCGAGATCATGTAGTTTGGGAGTTTTTTTTTTCTATTTGGTATATCTTTTATTGTCAAATCCGGATGTTTATTATTGATTGATGATTTCATATATCCTACTTTTGTCAAAGTTCACTATCCATTTTTCCAGTTCTCTTTTGAAAAGGATATAAATTTAACTTAAATAATATCAATCGAAAATCTTTAGAACACCTAGCCATCGATTCATAAATTGCATTGAGAAATTGTCAAAATACAAATATAGACAAGTTATTTTTACCAATATAATAAAGAAAGAAGCATCAAATTATCAATACATTACCAATAATCAAACAGTCAAATCAATCAGAAATAAAATTATACAAAATGACCTAATATTTACTCGCGCAGACAAAGGAAATACAGTCATAGCATTGAACAAAATAGAATACATACAGAAAACAACTTCATTTTTAGACCAGAATAAATATGAAATTATGAAAAAATACCCAACAGAAAAATATCAAAAACAAATCAAATGAATTATCCTTCAATCAAAAGCACTTTTTGAAAATATTCCAAATTATAAATTAACTTTAATGAACCCATCAACACCCATTTTGTATTCTTGAATTAAGTTGCACAAAGAGAATAATCCCATCAGACCCGTTGTTTCATTTGTCACAGCCCCGTCATATAAACTTTCAAAAACATTAATCAAAATTATATTAACAGAAACTAACTTTGAAGCCAAATTTGCAATAAAAAACTCTTATCAACTTATACAAAAAATTAAGCATATACATATCCCAAACAATGCCAAATTTGTTTCCTTTGATGTAAAAAACTTATTTCCTAGTATACAGGTCAGTGAAACCATAAAATTAGTTGATGATTTATTACTCCAAAAACGAACTAATCTTGTTGTAAAAACAGAAATATTAGACGCCTTAAGCGTTTGCCTAGATCAAAATTACTTTATGTTCAACGGCACGTTTTATCTAGACGAAGAAAGTCTTACAATGGGGAACCCATTAAGCCCCTTGTTATCAGAAATATTCATGGATCACGTAGAAACCAATATCCAAAAACTCCCATATTTTGAAGATTTCGTTTATTGGTACCGCTATGTAGATGATATAATTTGTTTATCTAATGGCACAAATAGACAACTTTATTCATTTTTGGAATCTATCAATAAATTATATCTAACAATTGAATTCACACAGGATGAAGTAAATAATAGCATCAATTTCTTAGATTTAAAAATCACCAAAATTAATAATAGACACGACTTTTCCATATACAGAAAACCTACACATACAGATGGTACGATTCATTATACTTCAAACCATCCATTTTCAAAAAAATTGTCAGCTTATAATAGTATGCCTTATGGATTGGTTAACATACCCATGACGAAAGAAATTTTTGACAAAGAGTATAAAATTCGTTAATTGTAGATAATTTACTCGATAAAATAAATTACAAGAAAGCAATATCACTTGTATATCCAAAATTTCAAAATTCAAACGAAACTAAATGTATTTCATTAACTTACATAGGCCAAAAATCTGAAAAGATTGCTAGATATTTAAAGAAAAAAGAAAATTATAGCATCTCCTTTTAAATCATTAATTCTTTAGGCAGCTTAATAAAAAATAATAAAGACTTCATTCCTAAAAACAAAAAATCAGGAGTTTACAAGTTAACATGTAGTGATTGCCCATGTGCATATGTGGTTCATTCCAAACAAGGATACGAGAACATGAAAAATGTTATATTAATAATAAACCAAATTGAACTTATGCCAACCATTTGTTAGAGACTGGTCATAATTTCAATATGAACTATGAAATATTACATATCGAAAACAAACGTCAGAAACTAAATCTGTTAGAAACTTTAGAGATCAATAGATATAATAAAAAACAAATTTTATTGAATGATCAAATAGATTTGAACGGATCCCCCTACTTAATATTTTTCATTAATTGTAAACCATCTCTTTCTACCCCTCTATTTTTTGTACCAGAGCTGTGTATTTAAGGTCATGTTTTGCATTGTATTCCTCAGTTTAAATACTCACCTGATGAAGTCATGGTGTGACGAAACAATTGTCGTGTAAATCAATAAAATAGCGGAAGTTAACATTTGTTTTTTCTCATATTGAAGATGAACTTCCGTCAAGTAAAGACCGAGACAATCAAAAACTCAATTGTGAATACTAATGATATATTTCATATCCGTTGAACTCTGATCCTACGGTAAATACACATTTCTTCTTGGTTTTGGCATCATATAAAGTTATAAGCTAAATTTTCTGTGTCTTCTATATCTTTTACAGTCAAGCTGCATAATTCTGCACGCCGACATGCTCCTTTTAAACCAAATATTAGTACCACTTTCATAAATAAGAACTTAATAACGTTTTCCATAGTCAAAATTTTTGATTTCTTTGCTTCGTATGTCATTTTGACATTTCAAAAAGGCAGATAACTTTTTGTATTGTGAAATATCCATACTTTCGTTTATTTGTATAGCACTTTTCAACATGGAATATGTAAAGACCATAAACTCGATGCCTCGAGAGCTCTCGCCTGAAATAATGAAATACATTATATTAAAAGACTCAAATATGTATAAAAAATCGGTAACCTTCTCAAAAAATAGGCTAGCATTACACTTTTATCGGTTCTCAGTGCGTTTTTTATCATCCTCCAAGTACAAAATATTTCATATGCCTTTTGGTATTTTTTCTTGTAATTTAAAGGAAGTAAATTCGTAGAAGCTTCTCGAGCGGCATTTAAAATGTCTTTAGAACAATTTTCTGAAGTATTGGCAGTAGCAAGACTCATTTTTATTATTAATATTTAACTTAATCTCAATTCGACTAACAAAAACGAAACTTGTTATCTGTTGTTATCTAAATAATCAAACTGCGTCAGGTTCTAGATTAGGGAAATTCTACACAGGTATATACCTATAATGATTTTTTTTTTTAATTTATATCTTTGTAACACTTTCATATCTATGATTATTTGTTTATAATTAACACAAAATTCAAAAAAATAGTCTAAACAAACCTCGTAAAAAAAGGAGTTTTACTCAACTCATATATATTTCATGTTAGTCGCTCGCTGCACTAGCTCGTACTCAAAAGCTATACTCATTTAGTAAAACTTTGCTTTTCTAAACTTGTTGTTTAATATAATATTATTGAATGGATTTATAATTCAAATATGAACATTCATAATAGCAAACCTTATTTCTTTACAATATACCTACCCCTTCATAAAAACTGGAAAAACAATATAGATTTCTCCATTTTTTTAGTCTTGTAGCATATTTGTGAATTCTAGATGTCTACTTAAATAGAAACATGAGGACATTTTGATTAAATTTTTCCAAATTAAACTCTGAAGAGATTCCACTGAATTATTGTGCTTCAAGATTTCAACAGTTTTATCAACATTTTGCTAGCACTTCAAGTGTGATCAAATGGGCAACATTAACTACCCAGTTAAACTGCAAGAAGTGTTTTTCATAATAGACTTCTTAAAAATATCCAAATGTTTTTGAGATTTTACAGATTTTCTTCTTTCTAATTGAATATTCTTTAGATATTGAAAGTGTTTGCAATCGTTTATTTGCGATTTTCTGTTTTCTTCGAACAATATATGTCAGTAGGTTAACGCCTACACAGAGAGTAGAAATAGTCGTTCTCTATTTCAAAAATAATGAAATTGCAAAACAAACATTGAATGCAAGGGCAAAAATATTAGTTATTCATTTGTTTAGTTTTATTTCCAAATTCATGAACATTGTGTTAATTGCTAAGAAAAACATTGTTGACATATTATTGAAAAACAACTTTAACTATGATACTAGAAACAAAAACCACTTCATCATACCATACCATCATATAAGAGTATGATAGTTGAATGTAAGTCATTTAGCTATAAAAATTTTCAACAAACTGCCATCCAGAATGAAGGAATTCTATCGAATAAAGCTTAAGAATGAAGTAAAATGTTTCCTAATGAATAAAACATACTACTCAATACATGAATACCTGAATGATACTTTTAAAAAAATATATATTTGTATGAAATGCGTTGTCTGGCCAAATTTATTTATTTATTGTTTGTTTGAGTTTGTTTTATACTTTTTTATTTATACATACTTATGTGTCTTTTTAGACAAAATTGTACCTGACTCCCCATGAAATTTTTGATGGGTTAAAAATTTATTCACATTCTGTGATTGTTCTTTATTGGAATGAATAAATGAATTTTTAATCATTCCAGGGCCGAAAGTTTGATTTTCTTTCCTCTTTTAAGGTAAGAAACAAACGAATTTCAGACCGATTACAATAATTGATACTTGAAAGAACGCATGCTTTTTGTTTAAACTTTCTTCCCTTGGATTTTATATCATTGCCCGTTACCATAGTAAATAAACAACTTCTAATTATTTGACAGCGGAATTTTATAATCGTCAGCGCATTCACTATAATTGTGTAATCAGAAATAAATAGCGTATTAGTAAATAGTGAGAAGTAAATTATATATTACAAATTAATAAAAAAAGTGTAAAATTAAAAATGGATTCTTCTGATTCATCTGATGAATCATTTGATGACACGGAAGTGCGACGTGATATTGAAGCGGAAGCTCAAGAAATTACTCAAAATCTTGCTCCTTCAGAATCAGTTCATCGATACCGAACTGCTCACAACAGTGTAATATCATGTGTATAAATAAAAGTAGTAATTGTAAAATAAATGAAGAAAATACTTTCTATGTTAATTGCATTCTATGGTTTAAGTTAGGTACGCTTGGTAACCTAAGAACTCTTTCTTTTTTTCTGTTGTAACTCGAGTTGTGTACATTGTTATTTTATTATTAAAGTCTGAGTTAAACATACTTATATTATTTTACCCACGATATTACAAGTGGCGACGAGGAAAATTGGTATTTGTGAAGTTATCTACAATATTACGAAATGGCACACAAATCAACTTCCCAGAAGAATCAAGGTGATTCAGCGGCTGTTAGCCAGTATCCAAATATCATAAGAGGTACGATAGGTGTTTTATATGAATATCAAATGGGAACAGACTGGTGTACATATCAGGAGAAGATGGAGCAATATTTCGAGGCTAATTATATCGAGGACAACAAGAAAGTAGCAGTTCTTCTAACAATGGTGGGTGAACAGGCATATGAAATACTACGAGGATTGTGTGATCCAGAACTTCCAAAAGAAAAAAGTTATCACTGTGCAGGATATTGAAGGAACAATTTTCACAGAAGATTTCCGTCTTCAAGGAAAGAATAGAATTCTACAACCTGAGACAATTAGACAATGAAGGTATTAAAGAATTCTTTGTTCGTTTAAAAAACAAAGCGATCCAATGTAAATTTGGAAATAACCTGAACGAAATACTTAAGGATAGTTTCATGTCAGGTTTGAAAAGAAGTGCCATTCTAGACAGAGTTTGTGAAGAGGACCATACCATTTCTTTGGAAGAAATTGTGCAAGTAGCATTGAGGAAAAAAGCAGCAGTAACCAGTTCTTTCACCCAAACGATAAACAAGGTTAGTTTTACCCAAGAATCAAGGAAAAGAGCAGATGGAAGAAAACCATACCCAAGGGAAGAGAAGAGAGAAAACAAGCCGAAGATTCAGGAAGAAAAGAAAGCCAAATGCAGAAGTTGTAGTGAGGAAAATCATAATTTCAGTAAATGTAAGTTCAAAACTTATAAATGTAAAATTTGTAAAAAGGTTGGACATTTGGCAAAGGTTTGTTATTCAAACCGCAATCACTTTGTAAAGGAAGAAATTATAGTAGAGGATCAGAGTAGTCCAACAGATTTCATTGATATGTTTTTTGTGACTAAACGTAGAAACTGTTCTATTGAACCATTTAAAGTTCAAGTGCATATTAATAAAAAACCTTTGACAATGGAACTGGACTCAGGAGCGGGAATTTCTGTTATTCCTGGTAATGTTTTTGAACACATGTTTAAAAATTGTAAATTATTTCCAACGAAAGTTAAGTTGAAAACATACGAGGGTAATGTAATTGTTCCAGATGGAGAGATTTATGTGGACATTGAATATCAAAATGTTCTTAAAAGGAATTGCAAACTCATTATAGTCAAAAATGGAATGGTTCCATTATTAGGTAGAGATTTAATTAAATTATTCAATATTGCCTTGCAGGATTCGATGGTGTCTAATGTGAACAAACTCGATCATAACGACAACTTAGACAAAATTCTTAAACAATTTGAACAGTTATTCACAAATAAGTTAGGCTTGTATAAATTAGGAAAAGTAAAATTCTCGGTAGATCCTGAAGTTAAACCGATTTTTTGTAAACCAAGACCGGTTCCATTCAAATTCAAAGAACTGATGGATAAAGAATTGGACGAGTCAGAAAAACAAGGTGTTATCACTCGTATTCAAAATTCCGAATGGGGTACTCCCTTAGTTCCGGTAATGAAGCCTAATGGCACGATTAGAATTTGTGCCGATTATAAGAATACAATAAATAAACATCTTGAAGGATGGAAAGATGGAACAGAAAAACCTATTAGTTTTGTCTCAAGAACATTAAATAAAAGCGAATTAGGCTATTCAGTTTTTCACAAGGAAGCTCTCGCTATATACTGGGGGGTACACAAATTTTATCAATATTTGATGGGAAATAAATTTTATTTGTGTTCAGATCATTTACCGTTGAAGGCATTATTTGGAGAACACAAAGGGTTACCTCAAATGGCGGCAGGACGCTTGCAGCGATGGGCTGTTTTCTTGAGTGGATTCGATTATGTATTCAAACATATTAAAGGCAGTGAAAATGGCGGGGCTGATGGGTTATCGCGAATACCAATAACCGTGACAGAGGCAGACCCAGACATCGAATATTGTAATATCTTATTAGATCAAATACCGATCAGTGCAAATAATATAGCGAACGAAACAAGGAAAGATCCAATACTAAGTAAAGTTTATTTGTTTATTAGGAACGGCTGGTCAGATGAAATTAACGAACAATTTGAAATATTTAAAAGAAAATCCTCCGAAATGAGTATTGAGAATAATTTGATAATGTGGGGTTATCGAGTAATAATGCCAACAAAATTAAGAAGTCAGATGTTCGATGAGATTCATGGTGCTCACAATGGCATGACTAAAATAAAAGTTTTAGCCAGACAGTATGTCTGGTGGCCAAGTTTGGAAAGAGATATTGAAAATTATGTTAAAAATTGTGATGCTTGCGCGACTTTCATGAAAACGCCAGAAAAATCCAAACTAATTAAATTCCAAGAAGGTAAACATGTATATGATAGGATTCATATCGACTTTCTGGGGCCTTACTATAATAAAACATATTTGATCATTATAGATTCATTTTCGAGATGGCCTGAAATGTATGAAATGCAAAAATTAGATTCTTTTACCACTATAAACAAATTACGTGATTGTTTTGCTAGGTTTGGCTTACCGATACAATTGTATCAGATAATGGTCCACAATTAGCTTTCGAAGAATTTGAAAAATTTTGTAATTTTAATGATATTGTTCATATTAGATCCCCACCGTATCATCCTTCAACAAACGGTCTTGCAGAAAACGGTGTAAAATCATTTAAGAATTCCTTAAATAAATACCTCAAAGATATCAGGACAAAATCAGAGAGTTCGGAAATATTAATGAGTAAATATTTATTTTCATATCGTAATACACCACACTGTACCACTGGTGAAACACCATCGAAATTAATGTTTGGAAGACATGTAAAAACTCGATTAGACCTGTTAACAAAAAGTCGGCGTTCAAAAGCTTTGGAAAGACAGATTAAATACCATGGTAAAAGAATGGTAGAATTTGAAGAAGGTGAGGTTGTTTATATTAAAGACTATCGAACACCAAATAAAATCACTTGGGAAAAGGCTGTAATTGTACAGATTCTCGGTACTCAAAATTATAATTGTAAAACATTGAAGGAAAAATTAATTTGGAGGAGGCATATTGATCAAATGAGGAAAGTAGGAAGTTTTTATGATGACATTTGTGATATTAATGTGAAAGAATATGGTTCTATAAAAGACACTAGAAGTAATAACATTGAACCAAAGGAAATTGTTCCTAGTCAGGAAGTTAAACCACCAGATTTTCAGGATCACAATAGGGTTCTGGAGTCTGTTGAAAATGAATTACCGTCTAATAATGAAGAGTCAGTTTTAGTGGAGGGAGACAGTGCACAAACAAGTGAAAGCGCTTTGTTATCCCCTAATATAAAAAACCGTTTAAGAACAAATATAAGACCTCCTAAAAGATTTAGTGACGGAGGAGTGTAATATCATGTATATAAATAAAAGTAGTAATTGTAAAATAAATGAAGAAAATACTTTCTATGTTAATTGCATTCTATGGTTTAAGTTAGGTACGCTTGGCAACCTAAAAACTCTTTCTCTTTTTCTGTTGTAACTCGAGTTGTGTACATTGTTATTTTATTATTAAAGTCTGAGTTAAACGTACTTATATTATTTTACCCACGATATTACAAACAGCTTCATAGAGTGGAGAACTGAAAATGGAGTAAATGTTCTTGATGAAAATGTTTTATTGGTGTATTTCAAGGACTCAATGAAAAAACTGTCACCTTCTACAGTTTGGAGTCGTTGGTCAACTTTCGGCCCTGGAATGATTAAAAATAGTATACGCACCATAGGAAGAAAGTAGGACATCTCAACCCGCACTGTTGTCACCCTCACCTTCGACTCGGGTGACAAAATTGCGCGGGTTGAAATGTCCTACTTTCTTCCCTTGGTGTGTAATATACTAATTATTATTATTAATTCGACGGGGACGGTCAGTCAGGCATTTTAAGACTAGTCGTGTCCTCTATATGATACGGTGGCAAGCTGCAGCAGATCAAAGCAGAATTCTGGACGAGGAGCGAAGAAGGTGGTCGCTGCAGGATCAATAGTTCCGTTTGAAAATGTTTGAATATATTTTCTAATACTTTCGAAACTACAGATTCGATTGACATGAAATAGAGCAATCCATAAAAGGAATAATAACGCCATAATTGTGCAAAATTTCGTAAGAATTGAATGAACAAAAAAGAAATTTTGTAAGGATCGTTTGAAAATCATTCATATGGTTTCCAATAGTTTCAAAACTATAATTTTAATCTGAAATTTTTTGAGGAATGTAAGTGATATAAAATAACGCGCCTTTTTTATTTATAAATGTCTAATAGGATTTTGATACGTATACTAAAATAGATGTTACATTGAATAAAAGACAATCTTTCAAACATTTAAATTTTTATTTCAAATTCAATATTGTGTTTCAATTAAAGCCCTGTCCACTTGACGTAACTCCTTATCATAGAGGACGTAATCCTTCACTAGAAGCTCCCTGAGACGAGTCTTCCTTTTCTGTAAATCGAATTGAATAGAGATAAATAGGCAGCATCCAAACGAAATAAGATATGAACAGGTAGGTATTGACGGAATTTATTGTTCTCGCTTTCGAAATATAGAACTGATGTACTTCTATCTCAGCATGATGATTTATAGAGTTTTTCTTCTCAAAAAAGGGGCAATCTTCATTTTATTCTTCGTCAATTCGCATTATTCATACTTACCCGTATACGCACGGCGCAAATTATTAATTTTATATTCTATCTTTTTAATATATTACTGGATCGTATCTGAATAAGGATAGTACATTTTTGCGCGCTTGTTTCAAAGAACAGTTTGCTATCATTTGGCCTAAATGTCTGTTAGGTTCGAATTTTGAGCCGAAAATTGCCTTAAATGATTGGATTGGACTCTCTGATGAAGAATCCGGGGTCAAAAGCAATTCTGTGCAGTGGGTCCGGCCGTCCGTGAGCAGAATAACTTTCTAACGGAAAGAGCTAGAGCCTTGAAACTTTCAGGTGAAATTCGGAGTCCACATACTCCAGCTGAATTTAATTGATGATAATTGATAATTAATTGACGAAATCGGTTCAATATTTCCGCAGTTACTCACATTAGAAAATTTTTCATACTTTCCCCAATATTTTCAAAACTACAAATTCAATCGATCTGAAGTTCAGCATTTAGAAGTAGAATATTAGCGCGCATATTTGTACGAAATTTTATGGGAAGCGTAGTATTAAAAGTTAAAAAAAAAATTTGTGAGTCAACTTTCGAACGGAAACAGGTAGAACTATGAAACTTCCAGAGAAAATTTGGGATCTACATACTTCGGCCGAGTTTGGTAATCGATAGAATCGGTTCATTATGTTCGCAGTTATTCACATTCGAAAATTGTTCATATTTTCCCAATATTTTTGGAACCATAGATTCGGTCGATCTAAAGTTTGGCATTTAGGAGTAGAATATTAACGCGCATATTCCTACAAAATTTGAGAGGATCGTATAATTATATTTAAATTTTAAAAAGTTGTCAGCTTATCAGCGTTGAACGCTACCTTAAATAGTATAACTTTCCTTCCTGCGAAAGCAGTCTAATGGAAAAATATACATAAGAAACAGTATTTTAATTTCCACAAAAATGTTCATAATACAAAAATTGTTCACCACGATGTGGCTTTTTCAGGTATCTACAGTCTACTGGCTGCAATTGTTATACTATAAACATTTTTGTGGAAATCAAAATACTGTCTTTTATATATTTTTCAATTAAAATTAGTTTCCCTCAAGTAAAGACCGAATAGATCAAAGCTGTCTAATGGTTTCGCAGTTATTTACATTTAAAATTTTCTCTTATTTTCATTTATATTTTCCAAACTTCAATTCCAATTGATCTCAAATTTGAATTTTAGAAGGAGAATGATAGAGTACATCTTCCTGCAAAATTTCATATGAATCGTATATAGAAGATCCAAAACAAAAACAACAATTTTGAGAGCAGCGCGTTTTGCGCTAAAATATCCATAGAAACGATTCCACGGTCGAGTTGAAATTTAGTATTGTAAGGCGAACACCACGAAACTAGTTCGCCAGCGCTCCACAGAGTAGGAGGTCGCCCCAAGTGGACGTTCCAGCGACGACCAGTAGTACCCGAAATCACCACCGAAATTCTATAGAGGGTCGAATGACGCGCGCACATCAACCCTCTGAGTCCTTCAAAAAGGGAGCAGAGAGCTTTAAGAAATCAGAGTTCCACAAGCTCTTAGCTCGACACCAACTCGCTTCCGCTGCGGAACAATTCTGGTAGACTGAGAAGACTTAACTAAGTTCCAAACATCCCTGGATCTGAACTGATCGCTTCCGTTGCGAACCCGATAGATTTCCATTCAGAGTTCCACAAGTTCTCAGCTCGACACCAACTCGCTTCCGCTGCGGAACAAGCCGGGTAGACTGAGAAGACTTAACCTAACTCCAAACATTCCCAGATCTAAACCGGTCACCTCCGTTGCGGAGCAACCCGGTAGATTCCCAGTACCCGAACGGACGTACCCGTTCGCTAGTGCATGAAACGTACCGCTGTGCCGTGTATACTCCATCAGTGCACGAAACTTGAACGTGAACTATATGTATATTGTGTAGATGTAAGGATGTAAATAGAAAACTTAATCTAACCAGTTGTTTTAATAAAACACCCCTTGCAGTATTTAGATATTCAATAATGACACAAAGGCTAATGCACAGGTACAAACCGTTGCACTGCAGTTTATCTGGGCCTCCGAGCTTAGGGGGTCCCCAAGCGCTGACCAACAAACCCCGTTTCAATTAGCGGAAAAAAACTTAATATGTGAAAAATTTTTAATAAACTATGTGATTTATATGAATATATAAGTAAGCGCTATACTAATTATAATTTATAATATAACGTAAATAGTATGTGTAAAGAATTGCTTGGTATGTTCTTGAATTCTTCGTAAGTAATCGATTAAACGTTAACCAATTAGTATGCAAATCTAGGTTAAGCATACGTCAAATGGGGTTGAGAGAGATATATATATATATATTAGACTTTGAAGGTTTATTTTCAGCCTAAATACATATATTATAAATTACAAGTTTGAATTGTTTACCCAAACTGAGGGAGTTGTTTCGGTGTAGTTTTAACTCTAATTGCGGTGAAAACACTATCTTGTTCGTGAAATAGTTCTTCTTTGAGCTGTTTCATGGTTGTTCACTTTCACCGAATTAACCTTTATAGGTTTCTCTGTTGGGTTCACTCTTAACAAATTACTATCTTATTTCAAATAATGTAGATAATTCATTCACTTCCAGGCCTTTAAATGCGTTTAAGCCTTCAAGTGTGTTATAAAGAGAGCGAGTTCCTTGAAAGGTTAAAGTGAAATGCGAATATAAAATAATTCAAGAATAGAGAGAGATGTGTGATTATAGCTTGAGAGACAAAGAGAAATGTGATAAGAACTTACTTCTAGAGAATGTGTGTGGAATCAGAACTTAATGTTCGAAGAGTAGAGAAAATTGCGTGACCGTTTGGTCGAAGCACGAAGAGAGGGCCAACGAGCGACTCCAAGTCGCAAGTCGCATGTCTTCAACTGCTTTGTCGGTAACTGACAAAAATGCGACGTTTAGGGAATGTTTCTTTTAGGGTGCTTTGTGGCTAACTAGCAGAATATGAGGTTCTCTTTGGGCTAGAAATGTAGTCAGGTAAATTCTGAAAATGACATTCGACAGTTTTCGTCTTGAAACGGCGTCGATTTTGATGGGTTTCTAAAAAAACTCTGAAGAACAAATATTTTCGGTCCTTAACAGGCGCAAAGGTTTCTAGGAAAAAATGAGACATATATGAAAGAGCCGGATTCCGGACTTGGGGATCATAATTGTTATATACCTGGATGGTGAATTAAAAATTCCTTGTTCGATGTAAATTCGAACAGTATGTATTCACTTAATTTTTCCATTAGAATATTACTCACGTTACATTGAATTATTCAAAAATTACATGAATTTTTCTACTCTTCCGTACTGTGACATCAGTTTTTTTTATCCCTTATATCACTGCCGCTCGTAGCACTGAGTAACATAAAAAGCATCTGTTACCGCTCGCTCTTCTTGCCAACCGGATTGAGATGCACATTTATTTTCTATTTGTCTCTTTCATCTGCGAGTACAAAATTCTCACAATTTTGGTTTTTTGTGAATTGCAAAATAAGGCTCAAAATCGCAAAAAACATATTATGCCGCTCGTGCAATACATCTCATCATTGCCTAATCATTTTTTCTTCCGCTCTCGCGTCGTTAACAGTTCCAAAATTCATAAAAAAAATTTCTGCTTGAGGCTGAGTTTTTTCTTGAAAAGGTATGTATTATTTTTGTGTATTATTTTGTTCTCTATTCTGAATTGCTGAAAACGCTTCGAAAAAACTGTAGTTTCTTTTTAAAGAAGTTTTTTTTTTGTCCCAGCAGGTTTTTGCATCATTTTTTCCCCAGCGTTGTCAACAGCTTAACGTCTGAAAATCCATCGTTTTGCGAGGCTGTGTGTTCTCTGCTAATAAAATTGTATTTATTAGTTTTGCTCAATACGTGTTTTGGTTTTTGGATTGCTTAAAATTTTGAAATTACTGAAATGTCTCTATAGTTTTTTTCTCAGCGGTTTGGTCAAAAAGTCAAAGAAATATAAAGTTTAAATTATCAATATATACAGGTGTCCCATAGTTAGACCGACAAGCTTCTAATGGATGTTCTAGATATTATTTCAGACACTTTCGACCCAAATCATATCATGAAAAAATACTTCGTTAAGGAACTAGAGCCCTATGAAGATGACGTCCAGGCAACACTTTTTGTCACATATCCCCAAAACAGCGTCACCTAAGGCATTGAAATTTTACGCATTGGCTAGTATCAAAAATAAACTACGAGTGGTTTGAGTGCATTTTTTTCATGTCAAACATAAGCATATCATTGTGGCGGGGCGAAGGATATTTTTAGTGACAACTCTTTTACCTTTCAGTATTTTCAAATTATACATCAAATTCATAATCTATGATATTTTTTTCTTGAAAAAGGTGCTCTTGTGTTATATAGATAATATAATATATATAGAATAATTGATTTGAAATTTTCTCTCCGTTCACTACTCAATGCTCGTTATCTAAAGAATCGATTTGAAAATAAACTTTAAGTAAATAGAATGATTTCGTATTGATTGTTTTATAAGGTGAAGCTTTTATAAAATAATTGAAATCAAGTACAAGACATTGACACTTACTTTATTATGATTCTTTAGATAACGAGCATTGAGAAGTGAACGGAGAGAAAATTTCAAATCAATTTTTTTGAAAACCGGTGCATCTGGGCGATACCACACAAGAGCGCCTTTTTTCAAGAAAAAATATCATAGTTTATGAATTTGATGTATAAATTGTAAAATAATCAAAGGTAAAAGACTTGTCACTAAAAATGACACGCTTATAAACTTTGAATATCAAAACAGTTTTAATGTGTTAGTCTTCTACAATTTCAATTTAAAAAAAATTTTTTTTTAAACTTTTAGAATTAAATTAATGTGTAATAATAAGCACTGCTTATATTTAATAGACGTATAAAAATCAAAATTCACTATACAATATCAAATGGAATAAAAAACCCAACAAAAATAAATTATTAATTAAAATTAAAAATAAGTAATATCGAATGTTTCGTTCCAAACATACGCACCTGAACTCGTCAGAAAGGCCGTGGTACATATGTTTTGCCTTTGACAAACATTTGACAACATGTTTAGTTTCTGGTCTTATATTTATGAAAACTAAATCTTTTTCAAAAATACACAACATCATTTTAAGAACTTCTCCAAAACTAATTTATCTGAAATATTTGATATATTTAAATAAGTTACTTCAAAAACTCTCAAAAACATGTGGCCTATCCTCAAAAACAATTAGAATTCAGATAAGGTCAGTTCAACTAGACATTCATAATATAAATTCAATTAAAAATAAATAAACTTGTAATCTTACCAAACAATTTCTGGAAACTGTGAATGCAATTAAAACTAGGTGGGTACATCTAATATCCAAGGTAATCTATGTTCTATGCTAAACACAGAAATCACACAGAGTTTTTAAGGCATTTTATGGCCTTCATTAAACCACTGGAAACTGTATAATAAATTTCATTATTCAAAAACCTAATATAATTATATATTATATATAGAATAAAATAATAAGATGCGGTTTTTTACTTGACAGAAGGATGATTACAAACTTTGAATATCAAAATAGATTTAATCTGTTATTGTTCTACAATTTTAATTTAAAAAAAAAATTGTTTTTAAACATTCAGAATTAAATTAATGTCTAATAATAAGCACTGCTTATATTTAATAGACGTATAAAAATCAAAATTCACTATACAACATCAAATGGAATAAAAAACCAACAAAAATAAATTATTAATTAAAATTGAAAATGAGTAATATCCAATGTTTCGTTCCAAACATACGCACCTGAACTCTTCAGAATATTTAAATTAAATATTTCAAATAAACTCATTTTGGAGAAGTTCTTAAAATTATGTTGTGTATTTCTTAAAAAGATTTAGTTTTCATAAATATAAGACTAGAAACTAAACATGTTGTCAAATGTTTGTCATAGGCAAAACATACGTACGGCCTTTCTGGCGAGTTCAGGTGCGTATGTTTGGAACGAAACATTCGATATTACTTATTTTTAATTTTAATTAATAATTTATTTTTGTTGGTTTTTTATTCCATTTGATATTGTATAGTGAATTTTGATTTTTATACGTCGTCTATTAAATATAAGCAGTGCTTATTATGCGTCATTAATTTAATTCTGAAAGTTTAAAAAAAAATGTTTTCAATTAAAATTGTAGAAGAGTCAGATCAAAACTGTTTTGAAATTCAAAGTTTGTAATTATCCTTCTATCAAGTAAAAAACCGCATGTTATTATTTTATGATACGCTTATGTTTGACATGAAAAAAATGCACTCAAACCATTCGGTGCGTATTTTTGATATTAGCCAATGTGTAATTTTTTGGTTTATCAGCATAAACCAATGACTTGACATAACCCCAAAGAAAAGAATCCAGTGAAGTTATGTCACATGATCTTGCAGGCCAATTAATTGGACCATTTCTCGAAATAATGTTGTCGCCAAATCTTTCTTTCAATAAATCAATTGTTACGGTAGCAGCATGAGGTGTAGCACAATCCGGTTGGAACCAAAACATTTCTGGGTCGATACCATTCAAATTTTTAAACAAATAATCATTGATCATTGATCTGTAACGAGCACCATCGTTATTGAAGAAATATGGACCGATGATGCCTCCAGCGTGTAAAGCACGCCATACAGTGCATTTTTCAGGATGCAACTTCTTGAGGATTGTTTTTACTCCGTATACGGCAATTTTGCTTGTTTACATAGCCGTTCAACCAGAAATGAGCTTCATCACTAAACACAATGTTTCGAATATTGGATGGAGTAGTCCGTTACTTTGTGATAGTTCATTTTAATGGAATGAAATAAGGAATTACTTTGTTTTCTATCACTTTTTATTATAACTGATATACAGTGACTCGAGTTTCGTAGTGTTTACTACATTTTCAAACTGAACGAACAAATTAGATCTCAACTATTATATATGGGCATTGTAGGCTTCGGCAGAGCTTCGATGGTACATAGAGCATTTTCAATTCCTTTGGATAATATTACGTTAAAGAGGGAATTGAATACAATCAGACAAATAGCCACAAAAAATCAGTTCGAAACCAAAACTATAAATTCCATCATAAACATAAAACAGAAGCAACTAATTCGTAAACAAATTTACCCCATCTCCAAATCAAATCATAATAACAATAAATTTATAAAACTAACATATTTTGGACCAATTTCACAAAAGATAGCTCGAATTTTATCAAAAATTAACATAGTAACAGCTTTCACACCCTCCCATAAAATTTCTAATCTCTTTTTTAATCCGAAAGACAAAGAGAACCGACTGAATAATTCTGGAGTCTATAAATTAAGTTGTCAAGAGTGTAATAGTGTGTATATAGGACAAACGGGCCGACCTTTCCATAAAAGGTACAAAGAGCATCAATCTGCTTTTAGGAACCGGAAGAATAATTCCAATTTTGCGAACCATTTCTTCACTACAGATCACACCTTCCCAGAATTGAACAACCTTGTTATCTTGCACGTGGAAGCGAAAGGGAAAAAACTTGACATTCTGGAATCCATAGAAATTGAAAAATATAAAAAGCACGTACCAATAATAAAACTACTTAACGAACAGACGGAACTTTGGAAAACCCCTCTCTTCGAAGCTCTGCCGAAGCCTACAATCCCCATATATAATAGTTGAGATCTAATTTGTTCGTTCAGTTTGAAAATGTAGTAAACACTACGAATCTCGAGTTACTGTATATCAGTTATAATAAAAAGTAATAGAATACAAAGTAATTCCTTATTTCATTCCATTACAATGTTTCGATAAAAAAGTGGATGAACTTCAAGCTGCTCTAGGGCCCAATCAGCAAACAAACGACGCTTATTATGGTCAAGTGGCTTCAGTTCTTGAACCAGTTGGATCTTGTATGGGTGTAGACCAAGATCTTTACGCAGAATTTTCCATATGGTGGATGCACAGAGTCCAAAGTGTTGTGAACGTCGACGAATAGACAAATCTGGATCATTATTAATACTGTGACTCACAGCAGCGATATTTTCTTCTGTACGTACAGTTCTTTGTCTTGTTGTTGTGGTTGCATCCCGATAGTTGTATCGCACTACAAATTTCTTTCACAACGTAACTAGATTTGTATAATTTTTTCGGAAATAGCATCAAACGCTCGGATTTACAGTCAAAACTCACAGGCCAATCAGACATCACTCTGAAAAAATTAAATTCGACTAGATGGTCCATTAGAGTTAATACAATTTCTGCAATAAAACTTCTTTTTTTCGATATTATTAAAGCTTTATCAGAAATAGTTCTCCAAGTACCTGTACCTTCTGAATAAAGTCTAGCAAGTAACTGAAGGAAATGATGCCAGCTGCCGCCATATTTGCGCGCTTCACTAAGGCTACGCAACGAGCACATCCCTATGCAGTTGAATTGAGAAATTCTGTTCACCAGAAGTCCTTCTTCCACCAAACTGGCCAGTTGTGGAACACGCTGATGTGTTTCCTTCAGTGTATAATCTTCCACAGTTCAAGACGAGAGTAAACAGGATGCAACTTCCGCTCAGGGCATCAACTAGGTGACATTGGTTTCCCTGTCCTCGAACGATGAAATGGAAGAAAAGCGCCTTCACGTCTCTCAGTACTTTCAAAAAGATGAAAAGCACTTCAAGTCTGGAAATTTTGTTTGCTAATTCCAATTTCATTTTATTTATTGACATACAGGAGCAACACACAGGCTAGAGCCCAAAAAAATTACCTTGAAATGAAAAGAAAAATATTCATCATACAAAAATAAACTTATCCTAAAAATTAATTATTATATATCAATGTAAATAGCATTATAAAATGTGAAAATGGAAACATTTTTTTTCTATTAATGTACAGATAGTAATCTCTCTCTCAAAGAATTCTTCAGTTGACACGCGGTAATGTTGCAAATATCACTTAAATTATTAGAAGTTGTAAAGATCCGATTTTCACAAAATAATTTTGCCGAGTAATATAGTCAACGAGATATTCAAGGCTAAACTTACATTCTGTCAAGAAAGTACCGGGAATTATCGATTTAAATCTGGCGGGGCAATGAGGCAGGTAAAATTTTTTTTTCCTAGGTTGGTACCACTGTCCTTAATTACTATGCCAAGCTTGAGCGGGATCTGTCAACTAGTGTGTTTGCAACAGCTGATTAAGTCAGTCGATGTCAGAGTGCGTGCCGATTTTTACTATGGGTGATTACGTTGAGCAAAGAATTTGTTTAAAGTTTTGTGTTGCAAATGAATTTTCGTTTGCCGATGCATTGAAAATGTTGCAAAAGGCCTTTGGTGATAATGCTCTATCGAAAACTCGTGCATATCACTGGTAGAGAGCCTTCAAGGACGGTCGAGAAGTGGACGGCTTCGATCGAAGATAACGTCGATAAAATTAAGGAAAGGGTGCTGGAAAACCGTCGTACCAGCTTGAGAGCATGATCTTAAGATATCCCACGAGTCCGCACGTACGATTTTGATTGATATTTTGGGCATGAGAAAGGTGGCCGCACGACTCGTACCGAAAGACCTGAATTTTCTTCAAAAACGTCATCGCGAACAGGTTGCTTCAGACATGCTGGATCGCTGTAATTCCGATTCTACATTCATGGAACGCATTATAACTGGTGATGAGACCTGGGTCTACGAGTACGATATGCAAACAAGCCAGCAATCATCGGAATGGGTGGCAAAAAATGAGCCGAAACCGAAAAAACCACGCCAAAGCCGCTCGAAAATGAAGGTGATGCTCATTGTTTTCTTCGATATCCGTGGCGTGGTGCACCACGAATTCGTTCCAGAGGGTCAGACGGTAAACAAGGAGTATTACCTAGGCGTTATGAAACGTTTGCGTGAGCGTATCCGTAAGAAGCGGCCAAATTTGTGGGCGAACAACTCATGGATTTTGCATGACGATAACGCGTCTTCTCACCGAGCTACGATTATGACTGACTTTCTCGCCAAAAACTCAACAAACGTGCTTCAGCAACCACCGTATTCGCCGGATTTGGCTCCCTGCGACTTTTTCCTCTTCCCAAAACTAAAATAGCCCCTTCGTGGCACCCGTTTTGAGTCGATTGAAGCCATAAAACAAAATTCATATACAGTGATACTATAAATATATTTTGAATTGTTAAAAACACTTCAACATCGTTGTTTTAGTTTATCTTATCATTAGATAAACGAAGCTGGTGCATCATCGAGATAACTACATACAAGGTGCTTCTTAAAGTTATATACCGCCACAATACATCAGATTCAATCCATAACAACACGAGTATTATTATTCATTGCAATTAATAAATTTGCTATTGTTTGTTCTTTTAAACAAAAACTAAAATAACCACGATACCCAAAAATAAACATTGACTATTGCAGTTTTCAGAAAAACTTTTTTTCTCCTGTGATGAAATTACTATATTTGTCACATATTTAAGGTGATTCAGTTTGTCACTTTTTTATATATGATGTCCAAAAGGATGAGGGTTATTCCATTTTAAGCGCTAGCTTCACTGAACAGAGTGCTAGCGTTTCGTCCAAATATATGTAATTTTTTTTAACTGATTAAGAATTAGTCAAAACTAATTTTCTTCGTACGGCCGGCTATTCGAGAACATGCTAACTTTCAAACGAAAAGAGCTAGAACCTTAAAACCTTCAGGGAAGGTTCAGGGTCTTAATAAAGCAGCTAAGTTAATGGTCAAGATCGTTTTTTTCATATTTTTCCGAATATTTTCGAAACCACAGATCCGATGGATCTGAAATTCAGCATTTAGAGATAGAATAATGAAGCTCATATTCTTGCGAAATACTCGTATGATTAGAAGTTGAAAAAAATCGTCAGCGTTACTTCAACAGTATATAAGATATAGAGACTTGAAACTTTTGGAGTACTACTCTGTCAAGAAAGTACCGGGAATTTTCAATTAAAACAACATTTTTACATTTAATCGTCAAAATTTATTGGGTCGCCTTCAAAATAGGCTCCATTTGCTCCAATACATCTATGCCAACGGCACTTCCAATTATCGAAACATTTTTTATAGGTGCTTTACGGGATGGAATTTAGCTCTCGCGCCGAATTTTGTTTTATGGCTTCAATCGACTCAAAACTGGTGCCACGAAGGGGCTATTTTAGTTTTGGGAAGAGGAAAAAGTCGCAGGGAGCCAAATCCGGCGAATACGGTGGTTGCTGAAGCACGTTTGTTGAGTTTTTGGCGAGAAAGTCAGTCACAATCGTAGCTCGGTGAGAAGGCGCGTTATCGTCATGCAAAATCCATGAGTTGTTCGCCCACAAATTTGGCCGCTTCTTACGGATACGCTCACGCAAACGTTTCATAACGCCTAGGTAATACTCCTTGTTTACCGTCTGACCCTCTGGAACGAATTCGTAGTGCACCACGCCACGGATATCGAAGAAAACAATGAGCATCACCTTCATTTTCGAGCGGCTTTGGCGTGGTTTTTTCGGTTTCGGCTCATTTTTTGCCACCCATTCCGATGATTGCTGGCTTGTTTGCATATCGTACTCGTAGACCCAGGTCTCATCACCAGTTATAATGCGTTCCATGAATGTAGAATCGGAATTACAGCGATCCAGCATGTCTGAAGCAACCTGTTCGCGATGACGTTTTTGAAGAAAATTCAGGTCTTTCGGTACGAGTCGTGCGGCCACCTTTCTCATGCCCAAAATATCAATCAAAATCGTACGTGCGGACTCGTGGGATATCTTAAGATCATGTGCTATCTCTCTCAAGCTGGTACGACGGTTTTCCAGCACCCTTTCCTTAATTTTATCGACGTTATCTTCGATCGAAGCCGTCGATGAGCGACCACTTCACGACCGTCCTTGAAGGCTCTGTACCACTGATATGCACGAGTTTTCGATAGAGCATTATCACCAAAGGCCTTTTGCAACATTTTCAATGCATCGGCACACGAAAATTCATTTGCAACACAAAACTTTAAACAAATTCTTTGCTCAACGTAATCACCCATAGTAAAAATCGGCACGCACTCTGACATCGACTGACTTAATCAGCTGTTGCAAACACACTAGTTGACAGATCCCGCTCAAGCTTGGCATAGTAATTAAGGACAGTGGTGCCAACCTAGGAAAAAAAAATTTTACCTGCCTCATTGCCCCGCCAGATTTAAATCGATAATTCCCGGTACTTTCTTGACAGAATGTATTACACATTTTCTTGTGACTCGTGTTTCGGGAAGTAAACTATCCCATCATCAGACAACTTATTACTTATTATATAGTTTACTTCCCGAAACTCGAGTCACAAGAAAATGTGTAATATATCTTTTTATTGGTAGTAAAACATAGTAATTTCTACAATTTGTTTTAATTATGACTACCAAATAGTAACGGCTGAAACGATTCAGTATCTGACAATTTATGAGTTGAACTACGTTGGGCGAAATAATAAACGCGAATAATTCTTGGGCCGCAGGTCGCAAGCCACAAAGTTGACTATTACGAGAATAGGAATAGGGGAGAACTAATTTTTTTGGGATGACTAATTATATAAGGAATAAATTCTAATTGGCCACAACTTTCTTACAATAATAATTTTGGGATGGAGCATTTCGGATATCTGATAATCGATAGGGGGAACGAAAGAGATTATAAATTAAAATGCTGTCCCCTTTGAGTATATTATTCGCTACATCTATCAAGAGTCAAACTCATGTGAGAGTGGTGAAGCTAAGTGTTCAAATTTCAAAGCTGGAATGAGAGAGATACGAATAGAAAATTGTTACTGGGAAAAATTTTATATTTATGTCACTAAATAAATAAATTATGTTCTAACTCAGACAGAACCGTCTCATACCAGAGGTTGTAGCCATTGTATAAAAATTTAATTGAATCGGTCCCTACGTAATGGGAATTAATTTTAATTAAAATAAGATAATATAGATTATTTCAACATTTCAATAAGTTAATGACAATTAACATAAATAGAGGTCAATTCTTGATAGAAGGTATATAAAATAATATAAATATTTTAAAAAATTTTAAAAAATTAGCCTTCTACATATTTAATTCCAAAAGATTATATTCAATGATTATAACTTCTGAAAATAAATTAAAATAATGTCGTATAAGTACCACTTATATCATGACATAAAATAAACATTCATTATAAGACATCCGAATGGTATAACAAAATCCAAAAAATAAAAATTATTAACCAAAATCCTATAAATTAAACATTTTGAATAGACAAAATTTTGTTTCTGCTTATCAATCTTATGAAAACCAATATCTTTCAAGAATATCCAACATAATCTTAAGAATTTCATCACAAAACTATCTTACTTAGACTATTCAATATTATTGGATATCTAACCAAGGTACTTTATATAAAAACTCAAGATATGCAAAACATTACCGAAAAACAAGTTTTAAAATCGACTTTGCTCATCAGTATTCAAATATTCATATTCAATAAATATAACATCAATTAATAATATATATTCAACTCACCCTTCACTCTCCAGAAAAAGTTCTACTTAAATGAGACCTTTAAATAGGTATTCACTACACACAGAAATATCTCTGTGGTTTAACCTGATCTAGAAGATTGAAAGACAAATTTAACGGCCTCTGCTATAGCACAAGGACTATCTGTATAAAGAATGTTGAGGAAACCAAATAATTATATATTATGAATAAAATAACATAAATAGAGGTCAATTCTTGATAGAAGGTATATAAAATAATATAAATATTTATATCCTCTGCTATAGCAGAGGCCGTTAAATTTGTCTTTCAATCTTCTAGATCAGGTTAAACCACAGAGATATTTCTGTGTGTAGTGAATACCTATTTAAAGGTCTCATTTAAGTAGAACTTTTTCTGGAGAGTGAAAGGTGAGTTGAATATATATTATTAATTGATGTTTTATTTATTGAATATGAATATTTGAATACTGATGAGCAAAGTCGATTTTAAAACTTGTTTTTCAGTAATGTTTTGCATATCTTGAGTTTTTATATAAAGTACCTTGGTTAGATATCCAATAATATTGAATAATCTAAGTAAGATAGTTTTGTGATGAAATTCTTAAGATTATGTTGGATATTCTTGAAAGATATTGGTTTTCATAAGATTGATAAGCAGAAACAAAATTTTGTCTATTCAAAATGTTTAATTTATAGGATTTTGGTTAATAATTTTTATTTATTGGATTTTGTTATACCATTCGGATGTCTTATAATGAATGTTTATTTTATGTCATGATATAAGTGGTACTTATACGACATTATTTTAATTTATTTTCAGAAGTTATAATCATTGAATATAATCTTTTGGAATTAAATATGTAGAAGGCTAATTTTTTAAAATTTTTTAAAAATTTTTTAAAATATTTATATTATTAATGACAATTGTTTCGCCAACACTGTGGATTTGTCAAGTTTACATTTTGAACTAACTCTCAACATTACACATTTACTTCTTATATTGCTGAAAACTTGAAAAAAAGAGGCAGTTCAACTAACTAACATTATTGTTTATTTGCATCCCTTTTGCAATGTTTTTCTCGTCTTTGTTACCGAAAATTGTTAGATATTTAAACCGCCACTTTTTTCAAGTTTTAAGCTATATAAGAAGTGAATGTGTTGTACCGACCACCTTTTTCGCTCCTCGTCCAGAATTCTTCTTTGCTCTGCTGCAGCTTGCTGGCATATCATATACAGGACACGAGACTAGTCTAAAACTTCCTGACTTACCGTGCCCGCCGAGTTCAAGTAGGGCAAGGCAGACAGCGCTCGACGACCGTTCCGACGTGGAACACAAGGTCACTGGCGTCACAGGCAGACTTGCGCACCATGTCTATCTGAAGAGTTCGAGTGCGCATGCTCAAAACGAAACGCCGCCTCCCAAATTAAGAGATAGAAGCTCCCTGACAACCCCGCATTCCTATAGATCTTCAGTCTAATGTTAAGATTTAGTTCAAAATGTAAACTTGACAAAGCCTCAGTGTTGGCGAAACAATTGTCGTTAACTTAATAAGTTGTGGAAATAATCTATATTATTTCATTTTAATAGTCACTGTATAAATTCATGGCCGACATTTTTCGAAACGTTAAACTTCAAATTAATTGAAATTGAATTCTCTGAGTACTCAGTATTATTCATTGAATTATTAATTTTTGATTACAAAGACGATGCTTTCATATTTTTCGTATACTTTCTCACCTGCATTAAATCGGGTTCAATTGCTGCAATTTCTCCTCTAATCGCCAGATATATCCCATTGAGCCCATAATGCACTTTTGGATGATCCAACATCTTATCCTCCTCAGAAAATTTCATCACCTCCTTGTTCCTGCAAAAGAATCAGTCTTGAATTCTTCTGATCATCGCTTCGTTTCAGTGTTTTCGAATTATAAGTTCAATATTCGCCATGAACTCAGTATTGTGAATAGCAAAAATTATCTAAAAGATACGACTATTCCGTAACCAAAATTACTTAGCAATTCTGGGATCAAGTTGAACGATGGAGCTGACACCCTGGTTAATGAGGGGAGAAGATTGATTCATACCCCAGACCTTATAGCGGCAATCGCGGATCCAAGGAGATCATGGGGGCCATGACCCCCCCCCTGGGCTGGGTCTAGATTGACTAGTGATAATTTTTCTATTCTTATTCATTAAACACACGCGCCGAACACTCCTGCATCACAGAATAGAGAAGTATTCGTTCTCTTCTTCTCTATTATGTGCCTGCACACTGTCCTGGGACGATTCTTGTGTAGTCCTCTGTGCCTTACCGCCTTAGCGCCAGTCGCACCGCTTCGCTTGCTTGCTTAGCGCAAATACCTAAAGTTTTTTCAGTTAGACGCAGAGTTCTTCAAAGTTGCTGCAAATTGCCTTGCAGGAGATGGTAAGTAATAAATTATCATAGTTAATATCGTTATTGAGTTAGGCTAGCATGTATAAACCTGTTTATACTAATATTATTCAAAGTAAAATATCTGCTAATATTTTATGTTCACACAACAATTGTTTCGTCAATTACACTTAAGTTCATCAGGTGGTCATCAAAATACATTCTGTCAAGAAAGTACCGGGAATTATCGATTTAAATCTGGCGGGGCAATGAGGCAGGTAATTTTTTTTCCTAGGTTGGTACCACTGTCCTTAATTACTATGCCAAGCTTGAGCGGGATCTGTCAACTAGTGTGTTTGCAACAGCTGATTAAGTCAGTCGATGTCAGAGTGCGTGCCGATTTTTACTATGGGTGATTACGTTGAGCAAAGAATTTGTTTAAAGTTTTGTGTTGCAAATGAATTTTCGTGTGCCGATGCATTGAAAATGTTGCAAAAGGCCTTTGGTGATAATGCTCTATCAAAAACTCGTGCATATCAGTGGTACAGAGCCTTCAAGGACGGTCGTGAAGTGGTCGCCCATCGACGGCTTCGATCGAAGATAACGTCGATAAAAATAAGGAAAGGGTGCTGGAAAACCGTCGTGCCAGCTTGAGAGAGATAGCTCATGATCTTAAGATATCCCACGAGTCCGCACGTACGATTTTGATTGATATTTTGGGCATGAGAAAGGTGGCCGCACGACTCGTACCGAAAGACCTGAATTTTCTTCAAAAACGTCATCGCGAACAGGTTGCTTCAGACATGCTGGATCGCTGTAATTCCGATTCTACATTCATGGAACGCATTATAACTGGTGATGAGACCTGGGTCTACGAGTACGATATGCAAAAAAGCCAGCAATCATCGGAATGGGTGGCAAAAAATGAGCCGAAACCGAAAAAACCACGCCAAAGCCGCTCGAAAATGAAGGTGATGCTCATTGTTTTCTTCGATATCCGTGGCGTGGTGCACTACGAATTCGTTCCAGAGGGTCAGACGGTAAACAAGGAATATTACCTAGGCGTTATGAAACGTTTGCGTGAGCGTATCCGTAAGAAGCGGCCAAATTTGTGGGCGAACAACTCATGGATTTTGCATGACGATAACGCGCCTTCTCACCGAGCTACGATTGTGACTGACTTTCTCGCCAAAAACTCAACAAACGTGCTTCAGCAACCACCGTATTCGCCGAATTTGGCTCCCTGCGACTTTTTCCTCTTCCCAAAACTAAAATTGCCCCTTCGTGGCACCCGTTTTGAGTCGATTGAAGCCATAAAACAAAATTCGGCGCGAGAGCTAAAGTCCATCCCGGAAAGCGCCTATAAAAAATGTTTCGATAATTGGAAGTGCCGTTGGCATAGATGTATTGGAGCAAATGGAGCCTATTTTGAAGGCGACCCAATAAATTTTGACGATTAAATGTAAAAATGTTGTTTTAATTGAAAATTCCCGGTACTTTCTTGCCAGAGTAGTATATCAATATATGGCCATGCGACGATGGTATATTGTTGGACAAAGAATCAAATAATGGAAGCATCGTAGCTGATGATGGAAATTTCAGAGCCCTTCTTGAAATTCTGGTGACACAAAATTGCCAAATCATTTAGAAACTTCTAATCTAACGCAACATACATCAACAAAACTATGCCAAATGAGTTGGTTGATGTTTGCAAGGAAATCATTCAGGAAATAATATTACAGAAAGTGAAGGAAGCTAAAAACTTTTAAATTTTATTCGATGAAACAACAGATATATCTCACAGCTGAGCCCATCATTTAGTTATCTTAACAAAAGTATCATAAAGGAAGATTTTGTGACTTTCTGTGATACATACGATCTCTTACATGTAATAAAGTGGATAATAATAAAGACGTTATAGAGCCTTAGTTGAAAGGGGTAGCACTAGCGAAAAGCATTGAAAATCTCTGTCTCAAATTTAATAAGGATTTGATATGGTGTGTGGGTATTGGAACTGACAGCGGCTCGGTTATGGCCTCAGTACAAGATGGACTGTACAGGAGTTGTCAAAAAAAGCTGTATATACCAAACGTTGCCCGTGCAGCAATCACACATTCTTAATAATACTACTCTGTCAAGAAAGTACCGAGAATTTTCAATTAAAACAACATTTTCACATTTAATCGTCAAAATTTATTGGGTCGCCTTCAAAATAGGCTCCATTTGCTCCAATACATCTATGCCAACGGCACTTCCAATTATCGAAACATTTTTTATAGGCGCTTTCCGGGATGGACTTTAGCTCTCGCGCCGAATTTTGTTTTATGGCTTCAATCGATTCAAAACGGGTGCCACTAAGGGGCAATTTTAGTTTTGGGAAGAGGAAAAAGTCGCAGGGAGCCAAATCCGGCGAATACGGTGGTTGCTGAAGCACGTTTGTTGAGTTTTTGGCGAGAAAGTCAGTCACAATCGTAGCTCGGTGAGAAGGCGCGTTATCGTCATGCAAAATCCATGAGTTGTTCGCCCACAAATTTGGCCGCTTCTTACGGATACGCTCATGCAAACGTTTCATAACGCCTAGGTAATACTCCTTGTTTACCGTCTGACCCTCTGGAACGAATTCGTAGTGCACCAGGCCACGGATATCGAAGAAAACAATGAGCATCACCTTCATTTTCGAGCGGCTTTGGCGTGGTTTTTTCGGTTTCGGCTCATTTTTTGCCACCCATTCCGATGATTGCTGGCTTGTTTGCATATCGTACTCGTAGACCCAGGTCTCATCACCAGTTATAATGCGTTCCATGAACGTAGAATCGGAATTACAGCGATCCAGCATGTCTGAAGCAACCTGTTCGCGATGACGTTTTTGAAGAAAATTCAGGTCTTTCGGTACGAGTCGTGCGGCCACCTTTTTCATGCCCAAAATATCAATCAAAATCGTACGTGCGGACTCGTGGGATATCTTAAGATCATGTGCTATCTCTCTCAAGCTGGTACGACGGTTTTCCAGCACCCTTTCCTTAATTTTATCGACGTTATCTTCGATCGAAGCCGTCGATGGGCGACCACTTCACGACTGTCCTTGAAGGCTCTGTACCACTGATATGCACGAGTTTTCGATAGAGCATTATCACCAAAGGCCTTTTGCAACATTTTCAATGCATCGGCACACGAAAATTCATTTGCAACACAAAACTTTAAACAAATTCTTTGCTCAACGTATTTACCCATAGTAAAAATCGGCACGCACTCTGCCATCGACTGACTTAATCAGCTGTTGCAAACACACTAGTTGACGGATTCCGCTCAAGCTTGGCATAGTAATTAAGGACAGTGGTACCAACCTAGGAAAAAAAATTTTTACCTGCCTCATAGCCCCGCCAGATTTAAATCGATAATTCCCGGTACTTTCTTGACAGAATGTATATAGCATATGTATGTATATATAGCATATGTATATATAGCATCCCCTGAATTGAATGCTATATATATTGGATCCGCCCTTATATAGAGCTGGCCCTAATTTTATGTGGTCTAAATATCCGCCTGATCCACTGGATAAGTGAAGTGTGGAATGGTTTGGTAGTTGGCAGACTAAAGATGTAATTTACCTTATTGATTCATAGGTGAAAAAGGAGTGCCATAGACAAACTATTATACAGAGTGCCTACGTTATTCATTCTTATTCATACATGTATAAAATTTATCACAAAAAATTCTAACATTGCTTGCCACCTTCTCTAATGCAAAGCCTACATGGTCATCGAAAAGAATTTTTAGATTTCCGCCACTGCCCTCGTCGTTGCATATTGCAGCAGTAATGTATTATTTCGATAAAATGGTCACGAGTATAAATTGGGGTATTATACACCATAACTTTTAAAACACCCCAAAGGAAGAAGTCTATAAATGTAAGGTCGTGACTTCATTTTCCTTCAAAATGAACCTCCATCCATTCTGTAACAATTCTACTGCACTACTGCACAACCATCCATTTGAAACAAAATTTGGGGCCGTTGGTTCAGAGACATATCTTCCAATAAACCAAAAATTTCATTTTCCAAATTTGATTTCGAATGGACGGTTGTCCAGCACACAATAGTATAATAGTTACAGAATGGATGGAAGTTAATTTTGATGAAAAACGGATAGGAATATTCAGACCGATCAGATGACCTGCAAATAATGTGGATTGTCAGATAATGCGGTGTTGAGATTTACATTGAAATAGTACATTACTAATTGAAAACGGTAACTCGAATTGAGATTTCAATGATGATCGGTTATGAGGATAATTGTAGAAGTCAAGTTAAAGTGATAAACTTATTTAATCACCTGTATCCTCAGTCGCCCAATATTTCAGAAGGTACTGTGTCTAAAATTCGTGCACAACTAAGAGATCTTGGACATGTAAAACTATCAGAAATGAAACCGCAATTCGTAGAAGATACTGTGAAATTGGATATTTTGTTAGTTGTTGCAGAGGATCCAAGGACAAGTACAGTACGCGTCAAATTACCCGTAAAAATAATATAAGTCATACAAATGTCATAAGGAGTCTCCACAAAGAAAAACTTCATTCATATAAAATGACTTTTGTGCAGGAGCTAACAGAAAACGATCCAGATAGTAGAATGCATTCCTACGAAATAATGATGAATAAAATGAATAGAAATTAAATAGCTGTTCGTAAAATTCTTTTTTCTGATGTATCAACATCTACACTGAAGGGAGAAGTAAACCAACAAATGATGCGTGAGACACATACACTGCCAAAAGATGAACGTTTTGGCAGGTGTCATAAATATTTGAGTTAATTAGAGTCAAATCAGATCCACGCCTACAGAATAAAAATGTCAGGATGGAGCCCCAATCCATTATGCTAACTTACTTGAACGCAATCTTCCCCAATAAATGGATTCGACGAAAAGGTACTATTGAGTGGCCAACTAGATCGCCAGACCTTACGCCCTTGGATTTTTCTGTTGGGTCTCAAGAACAAAGTTTATACAACATAACCGACGAGTATCCCAGACCTCAAAGAAAGGATAACTACATAATTTCGCAATATTTCAACTCAAACTTTAAACATAGTTAGGAACGAGTTTTATAGGAGACTGTGTTACTGCCAAGAACGAGATAGAGGACATTTTGAGCATTTATTTTGATGTATGAAAATCAATAACATTATGTAATGTAAGTATTCATTTTTTTAAACCAATTATAGATACTTTCGAAATTTTATCCGATATTATTCATAATATCTCACTATGATTAATTCTACCGTGAATTTTACCGGTTAGGTTACTGGCATGTGAGCGTGGCTCTTTCACCAGGTGACTACTCAGCAGTCTTCATAATCGGCCTCAAGAAGCAGCTTCCAGTTTCAGCTTCAGTCCGAAAACCTACACGTGACTGGTAGCAGCGAAGCCAGCGCGTCAAGCTACAATTCCTATGATGAATTCTACCAGGTTTTCGTATTAGCATGACGAGCATAGCTCTTTCACCAAGTGACTACTGAGCAGTCTCCACAGTCCACCCCTAGAGGTAGAAAGTGTGATAAGGATTACGCCATATCATTGCGCGAAGCGAGAACCCTTCCGAAGAGATAAACCCACCAGCTTCCAGTTTGGGCCCCGACTCGGAAGCCAGAACCTTCTGACTGGTAGCAGCGAAGCACTATTTAACCTCTGCTGGCTCTGCAGGTCAGTACCCAAGTTGGTTTGTGACGCAACTCACCCGCCGGAAGGAATTCTTATCCAAGCACCCGAACGGAGTCCCATGAACTAAGATAATCTCAAGATTGATGACTTCTATTGATGCTGGTACGAGCACCGTCAACCGGCCTGTACGTCTTGACCCACCAGACCCATGTAAAGTCATTTGATTGATCCTAGCGTCAAGCATCAACGCCTAGGCCATTTCGTCGAGATCCACAAACCCTAAAAAGTTACGCATTGATCCGGAGCCAGGACAAGGCCGGTCGAACCGTCAAGTCCCGTTAAACCCCGAGTCATTTTATGAGAATATCCAGAACATGGGGGTCTGCGAACAGATAAATGAAGAAATGCAGTGGAATGGGGATCGACCTTGGAGAAAAATGTTTTATATACGCTACAGTTTGCAGAAGACCAAGTCGTTATAGCGAATGACAAAGAGGATCTTGAGTATATGGCTAGTAAACTTCACAAAGAATATCAGAAGTGGGGCTTTTTAAATTAACACTGAAAAAACAAAATACCTGGCAGTAGGAGCCGGCAAAATATTGAACTAGAAACAGAAGAAATTGCTACATGTACCGAATATACTTACTTGGGAGTTGACTTTGATACAATAGGAAAATACCACAGAGAAATAAAAAAACGAATAACAGAAGCCAGACGAATAATACGCTGTTTAAATGGTATATGATGGAGCTCTGAAATTGGAAAACAACCGAAATATAACATCTATGAGACCTTTGTCAAAAGTTATTTTACCTATGGTGCAAAGACATGGAGAATTACGAAAAACAATAGAAGGAAGCTTGAAGCGACTGGGATAGATAGTTTTAGACGATCTTTGAGAATATCCAGAAGAGATAGAGTCAGAAGCGATGATGTCAGGCAGCGTATAGGAATGGATGGCTCATCAATAACGGATGTTGAGAGAAAGCAATTGATATGGTACGGACATGTGCAGAGGATGAACGGGTACAGACTACCTAGGTTCCATACAGTGGGTACCACCAAATTGTAGGAAGCGAGGAAGACCTAAGAAAACATGGAAGAAGGGATAACCAAGGCTATGAGTAATATAAATTTACGAGAGTGCTAATGGAACGATAGACACGAGTGGAAGTTAGACATCGGACAATGTCGCCAGACGTTTTAAAACCGATATTATATATTATTCGTAATAGATCATACATGATATAGTTCGTTGAATTCAGATTATTTAGAAACTTTAAAAAAATTTAAAATATACAGAGTATTCCATTTGAAATAAAGAGTACGGACTTTGCTGGACTTGCGCGAATTACCCTGTATATTTAAATTTATGTTCAAAAAGTGCACTATTGAATTTAAAAGTTGATGTGCTTATTGTTTTTTTTTAATTTTCTAACATAAGCACAAAAATAATGTTATTCCATAAGTGTTTTCCACATTGAATATCAGGAGTATAAATAAGTTCGTGCAGGTTTTTTGCCGAAAATTGAAGATTCATTGTGAAAAATTGGTTTTACATTTTAAAATTTGAATATTGAAACAAATTGAAATATAATTTAAAAAAATGTATATATGACAGTAATTTATTTCCACAAAAATGTTTGTACTAATACAACAATTGTTTCACCACGATGTGGCTTCTTCAGGTATTACATTGTACTGTCTGATGGTATTGAGTGTAACCGAGTTTATATACATTTTTAGGTACGTGACCAAATGGAGAATGATCGACATCTGCTTGTTCGTTCAAAAGGATTTTACGGGCATTATACCTGTTGATTTCAAGAAATTCTAAAAGTGTTAATCTAGAACTTTTGCTTTCAACGTGGATAATTTCATAATTATTGTTGAAATTATGCCTAAATTCCTTAAGATGATTAGCATATGTCGAATGTACAGAATTGTATATATAACCCCTTTGGTGTTCTTGGATACGTTTCTTGAATGGTCTACCAGTCTGGCCAATGTATACTAAAGGGCAATCTTTGCAAGTTAACTTGTAGACTCCGGATTTATTTTCTTTATTTGTTCGATCTTTATTGTTTTTTATGTAGGTACTAAGGTTATTAATTGTCTTAAAAGCCGCGTTATAATTGAAACGACTTTTGAAATATTTAGCAATATTTTCAGATAATCCATTGACATAAGACAACGAAAAATATTTCTGTGTATTGTCCTCTTTTATGATTGGGTACACGAGATTTAATGCCATTTTCTTTTGTTTATTGGATACCATTTTGTCTATAAGAAAGGGATTGTAACCGTTGTTTGAAGCTATTTGTTTAATAATATTTAATTCTTTTATAAAGTTTCCTGAATTTAAAGGGACATTCAATAATCTATGAATAAAACTATTATATGCTGACATCTTTTGGTTAGTGGGGTGGTTTGAAGTTTTATGTATTGTGATGTCTGTATGTGTTGGTTTGTGAAAAATACTAAAATCATGTAAATTATTTAATCTTGTTATAGTGAGGTCAAGAAAATTAATACTTTGATTCTTTTCTTCTTCTACAAGTTAACTTGCAAAGATTGCCCTTTAGTATACATTGGCCAGACTGGTAGACCATTCAAGAAACGTATCCAAGAACACCAAAGGGGTTATATATACAATTCTGTACATTCGACATATGCTAATCATCTTAAGGAATTTAGGCATAATTTCAACAATAATTATGAAATTATCCACGTTGAAAGCAAAAGTTCTAGATAAACAATTTTAGAATTTCTTGAAATCAACAGGTATAATGCCCGTAAAATCCTTTTGAACGAACAAGCAGATGTCGATCATTCTCCATTACTGAATATTTTTCCTTAATGGAATTTTTAGCGGCAAACTCCAATAAACACCTAGAGTTTTTATGACTTGTGCTTCTATTATTTGGTCACGTACCTAAAAAATGTATATAAACTCGGTTACACTCAATACCATCAGACAGTACAATGTAATACCTGAAGAAGCCACATCGTGGTGAAACAATTGTTGTATTGGTACAAACATTTTTGTGGAATTAATGTCATATATACATTTTTTTTTTAATTAAAATGAGTTTCCACCAAGTGAAGACCGAATCTATCAAATAAATTGAAATATGTTCATCTTCTACAATTTTAATTTCAAAAAAATTTTTATTCAAAAAACTTTTAGAAATAAATTTATGTCTACACAAGCACCGCTTACATTTAATAGACGTATACATTCAATTTGTTTCAATATTCAAATTTTGTTATATTTCTTCTATCAAGTAAAAGGCCTTTCTATTTTATTTTTTACATTTTAAGTATGCCCGTCACTAGCCTCTACTTTTTCCCATCTTTCTAGCAATTAACAGATTCCATCGCGAAAAAAGACCGACTCTTTGGCCGCCATCCATGCATGGATCCATTTTTTGACTTCATCGTCGATCGGAAGAGATGGTAATAGAAAGGAGCAATGTCTGGGTTATACGGCAGGTGAGCGTTTCTAAGTGCATTTTAACGGGCAACGCAACATGTGGCCGTGCACTGTCATGTATTGTCAATAACTTTGACGTGTCTGTCGGCATATCACGGCCATTTTTCCCACAATGCTCGTCTTAAACGCATCAGCTGTTGTTGGTAGACCTCCCCTGTAATCCTTTAGTTCCATTGTAGCAGCTCATAATACACCACACAGCATGATCTTCTTGCCATGAATATTCGGCTTGACTGTTGATAATGAGGCATCTGTAGGTTGCCCGACATTTTGGATTATCGTAATGGACCTCACTTTCCATCGCCAGTCACAATTTGATGCAGAAACTTCTTTCGTTTTTGCCGTTGGAGACGTTCATACGGCAACCAATTTCCTAGCTTTCTGATCATTCTTATTGCTTTTCAATGATGACAAATGGCTAATTGAGTGACTCCAAGTTATGGATCTTCATTGAACTTTACATCTAATTCTCCATCCTTAAACTTTGGTGGTACTTTGGGTCGTTCTTGTCACTTTTAAATCGGGCAAATCACTTCTGACCCGTTCATTCAGCTAAAGCATGGTCACCACGGTTAGTATACGGCAGTTTTTTTCCTATTTTTTCCGAATTTGGAAATAACAGTGAGTTGCAATTTAATTAATCTCGAGGATAAATTACGAAAGGTTTAGTGGACTGTATTTTTGGCGTAGTGGCGAAAAGTTTTACTTCAAAGGCACTTGTATGTAGTTATCTCGATGATGACTAGCTTTGTTTATCCAATAAGATAAACTAACGAAAATGATAAGGAATTAAAATAAAAAACTCGTAATTATGATAACAACGAACTATAATTCTTCACCGTATATAAACCAAGTCAAAGGTATGATTATTACACAAAAAACAAATGTAATGAATTATTTGCCAATTTTTTGGCAATCGACTGGATTACGATATCAACAATAATAACCGCGATAACTTAGACCGAAATATCACAAGCTACGTACAACAAATTTGACTATCCGAATTATAGTGAAGCTCTCGAAGGAAATGCGGTGTCAGACAGGCGTGATGCGCAGTTCTGCCGGTGACGCCAGTGACCACGTGTTCCACTGGGAACGGTGGTCGTCAAACGCTGTGTGCCTTGCTCTATTTGAACTCGGCGGGGAGGGTTAGTCATAAATCTTTAGACGGGTCGTGTCCTCTAATGATACGCCGGTCAAGCTGCAACAGAGCAAGACAGAACGAGAAGCGAGAAGTTGTTCGTTACACACTCCTCCTCCAGTGAGCGTCGATAAAGGTCACGGGATAGGGCGTTGGGTCAGGCAAGGCGACAGTCCGCCGCTGGTCTGGTCGCGGTTCCACCTCCAGCGGAGATCTGTGGAACGAAAGGAAAGGCTGTCTCGGAAAAATGGATAGGGGGCAATTGGGGCCTCCAAATGAATGGATTAATTCGCTTAGCATTTCTTTCGAAATGGTCATCGATGCTGTGTGCCTTGCCCTATTCGAACTCGGCGGGGATACTAAGTCATGAATATTTAGATAGGTCGTGTCCTCTATTTATACGCCGGTCAAGCTACAACAGAGCAAGGCAAGTTTCTGGACGAGGAGCGAAGAAGTGGTTCGCAACAATAGTGCATAATGTAGAGCAACGCTTACATGCGACAAGTTTGACTATTACTACAATAATAATGGTTTTACTGTCTTTCCAAAGACTGAACGTTAGAGATTCTCGATGCATCCCTTCTAACAAAAAGAGGGAAATTAACGTAATTGATTGGAAGGTCCATTTGGAGATGGACTGAATGAACGAAATAAACCTTCTTATTGGTTACAGAAAAATTATGAAAATAATGCAAGTAAAGAAGGATAGTCAGTTTCGTTCCGAGAATGCGCACCTGAACTCTTCAGACAGGCGTTGTGCGCATGTCTGCCTGTGACGCCAGTGACCTTGTGTTCCACGTCGGAACGTTCGTCGAACGCTATGTGCCTTGCCCTACTCGAACTCGGCGGGGACGGTAAGTCCCCCTTTAGACTAGTCGTGTCCTCTAAATGTTACGCCGATCAAGCTGCAACAGACCAAGGCAAGTTTCTGGACGAGGAGCGAGGAAGGTGAATAATAAATAATAATCTCTATCATGACACAGAATATCGGAAATATTTTTCCAACGGTACAAACTTTATTTCATTAAAACAGTTTTTAGTATTCTTTCCTAGTAGAATAGGTTTCGGTTTAATTTTGTACAACGATCAATAGATTGGGGTGCTAGAGGTAAGGGGGCCCCACCTAGTTTTTGATGCTAGGCCCGGCTCGGTTCTAGGCGGCCCTGATTGGGATATATCATATTTAATGACAGATTTAAGTGAATTTCATTGAAATGTACACAAGGTATTCTGAAAAGATTTCAACAAATCTCAAGAAGAATTATCCTTCAAGAACTTCTTTCAAAACAAATTCAAACATTAGTAAACTCATTAAAAAGAACATTAGGTACATTCAAGGATGATAAATCAGAAGTTTATGTTTGTTGTGATTGAGAAAAAATTTACATAAAACAGACTGATAGAACTCTCCAAACGAGGATTCAAGAAAATGCAAAAACTTTCGTCAATGGAAGAAATATCGTCAATGGAAGAAATAATTCATTCAAACCGTTCATCAGAAGCAGAAAACTACTTTAACCAGAATTCCGAAACTTTGCATGCTGAAAATAAAAGTCTCACCCTCACTTTGTCAGATGCACTAGAAAAAAAAAGTCATAAAAAAAATGTGAATTTTACTGAATGAACAAACAGATGTGAAGATTTTGCAGCTTTGGAATATTTTTTCTTGAGCTCTATTCCTAATAAACCCTAATTTTGTCCGAAATGAAAAGCAATAATTATTAATTTACACTTTTTATTGAGTAACTGATGATGGGTTTCGTTTTACCTTGTAACTTCTTCAGATCATATGGAATACTGATTTTCAAACAAACTGTCTCACATTGAAATAAATAATTTTCCACTTATTATTAAGTATTTAAAGAGAATGAGATAAAAGTGAAATTACAAACCAATTACTTTTACATTAAAAATAATTGATAACCACTTATAAGCTACTTCCTATCTTCTTAGTTATCACCTAAGGTAATTAAGATAGATACCATTATACCGCAATGAAGATATGAGCATATATAAAAATAGTTGAAGTACTAAATATTATACTATAATACAAAATAGAGTAATTAACATAAAAATACTAAGAAATCGGTTACTTAAATAGATTGAGTAGAGGCAAATTATTTAGATCTAATTGATCATTTAGTACCTCTCTCTATTGATTTCAACAGTTTCCCAATAATGAGATTGTAAACCTTTATCTTGTGGCGTGCCCGCTCATTGACTAGAATTCTGCTCTGCTCTACTGCAGCTTTCTGGCGTAGCATATAAGGACGCCACCGGTTTCAGATAATGCCCAACTCACCGTCCTCGCCAGGTTAAAGTAGAGCTGAGTACAAGCATTCGACAACCGAGTTCCGAAGTGGAACAATGTCACTGTAGTCATGGGCAGACTTGCGCACCATGCCTATCTGGAGAGTTCAGGTGCGCAAGTTCGGAACGAAACAGCACCTACGTATTAAGAGGTAAAAGCTCTCTCATAAGAACCCCATTCACTTCAGAGCTTCAATCTAATTCATGTATTATACTGAAATCCTGATCTAATATATGATTTTCCAATATTAAATGGCTAGCATAATTGGAATTAGTCTTTTTCTGCAAGAAACTATGTGAATATTCTTTTATCCTTGTAGTGACACATCTCCAGTTCTACCTATATATACCTTATCGCAACTACCACAATTCAATTGATAAACACCCGATTTATTTTCTCTTGTTATTTTTGTTTTATTGTTTTTGATGAATTTAGATAAATCATGTTGTGTTCTTGTAACGTGCCCGCTCAGTAAGTGGCGTGCCAGCTCCTCTCCTTCTGCTTTGCTACAGCTTCCGATGTAGCATATGAGGGAGCGCTCTCACAGGGGTTAAGTAGGGCAAAGTATCAACGTTCGATGACTAACGTTCCCATGAGGAACGGGGTCATTCTGCGCACCACGCCTGTCTGAAGAGTTTCAGGTGCGCAGACTCAGAACGAAACGCCTTCTCACAGATTAAGAGGTGGAAGCTCTCTCGCAACATCGCATTCCCAAACAGCTTCATTCTGAATTAAATATTAAATTGTTGTTTCTGTAGTAAATTTTTCATATTATGGCTTATTTTACCAAAATATGTAAGGCTACTGTATTTTTTTCAGTTTCTATTATTTTTGGAATAATAAAAAGTGTAAATCAACAATTATTGTTTCTCATTTCATTTCATATCGATTTACGTCAAGAAAAAGCCACTAATATTCTGTAGCTCTTAAGGAAATGCTGTGTTGCCAGGAAGCTTCCACCTCTCAATTTGGGAGACGGTGTTTCGTTCTGAGCATGCGCCCCTGAAACTCTTCAGACAGGCGTGGTACTCATGTCTGCCTGTGATGCCAGTGACCTATGTGTTCCGCTATGAAACGGTCGTCAAACGCTGTGTGCCTTGCCCTATTTGAACTCGACGGAGACGGTCAGTCAGGAATCTCTAGACTGGTCGTGCCCTCTATATGATACGCCGGTCAAGCTGCAACAGAGCAAGGCAGGTTTCAGGACGAGGAGCGAAGAAGGTGGACACTACACGTGAATTCTACTAGAATAGTTATTGGCTATTTGAGGATACATCTTTTCCAAGTGACTACACAACAGTCTCCACAGTCCACCCCTAGAGGTTTTCTACCTCTAGGGGTGTGATAAGGATAGCGCCATATCATCGCGCGTGGCGAGAACCCCTCCGAAGAGATGAACCTACCAGCTTCCAGTTTGGACCCCGACTCGAAAGCCAGAACCGTCTGACTGGTAGCAGCGAAGCACTATCCAACCCCTACTGGCTCAGCAGGTCAGTACCCGAGTTGGTTTGAGACGCAACTCACCCGCCGGAGAGAATTCTTATCTATCCACCCGAATGCAGTCCCATGAACTCAAGATTGACGACTACAATTGATCCTGGTACGAGCACCGTTTAGCGGCCTGTGTGTCCCGACTCACCGAACCCATGTGAGGTCATTTGATTGACCCTGGCGTCAAGCACTAATGGCGGAGCCATTTCGTCGAGATCCACAAACCCTAAATTATTACGCATTGATCCAGGGACCAGGACAGGCCGGTCGAACCGTCAAGTCCCGCTAAACCCCGAGTCGTTTCATGAGAATATCCCGAACATGGGGGTCTGCGAACAGATAAATGAAATACCCCCCTAGTCCAGCATGCGGACTTTCAACCACTGCCCCCTTGAGTCCAACACCAATGGGGTGGCCAGGTGGTACAAGTTACACCTGTGGGCAAACCACCCCCCCGAGGTAACGCAGTATGCTACATAACGCACTCGGCCATTACACAGAATCCGGAGATTCATTCTGCGATAGGATAGAGTACGCCAGTTTTAAGGGAGAAGCCCTGTGCTGCGACAGACTTCCTTGTCACTGAGTTAATCAACCGGCTCAGCCCTCCATTTCACCTGAGCGGCAAAACTAGGGCCCCATTAGGAGATCTTCCACCATACAGGTCCAGTGACTAGCGCGAAATGGCATTACGTTAGACACCAAGACTTAACCCTCCATTTCGCCGGGACGAAACTAGGATCCTAGTCATGACAAGCGTCCCCATCACGTCAAGATCTAATGCCTGGGGGCGGGTGGACGCTACAATTCAATTCCTAATTTTGGAATTAATTTAATTAACTTAAATAAAATGAATAACTCCACAATTTTTCAGTTCCCAACAATTGTTTCGCCAACATTGTGGTTTTTTCAGGTTCACATTATTATTTTACCCAATTTTAGGATACTATAGACCTCATTTAAATGATACCTGTATTCGTATAAAATGAATGTATTGCCGAAATAAATTTAGTTATTTGAAATGTAGAAACCTGATGATGCTACTGTGATAGCGAAACAATTGTTATATTTATAAAAAATATAAAGGAATTGGAATAACCTTATTTAAAAAATCATACTGTAATTTTTTGAAGAGATAACCGAAAATATAGGAAAATTCATTGGGATTATAATATTTAATACAAATATTGCATCATTCTTATGGTCATTACTAATACAAAAATGTTCAAATTACAAATATAATCAGTGTGGTTTTATCTATAATTTTATCCACAAATATAGAGTAGAAAATTTCTGGAAGGATTCGTAAATTCCAGATAATGCAGATAAACAATTTTTCAGTTTTATATTTCAATAAGCAATAAAAAATTTCGTGAAATTTTCCGAAACGCCAAAGACGACAAAAGAGAAAAATTGATTTTGTTATTTGATTGAAATTATTTTGACGTATAAAAATAAAATACTATTTGTGATTAGTCTTATTACTATAATATATGTATATATAGCATATGTATGTATATATAGCATATGTATATATAGCATCCCCTGAATTGAATGCTATATTGGATCCGCCCTTGTATAGAGCTGGCCCTAATTTTATGTGGTCTAAACATCCGCCTGATCTACTGGATAAGCGAAGTGTGGAATGGTTTGATAGTTGGCAGACTAAAGATGTAATTTACAGTCAGAGAGTTACCTTATTGATTGATAGGTGAGAAAGGAGTGCCATAGACAAACTATTATACAGAGTGCCTAAGTTATTCATTTTTATTCATATATGTATAAAATTTATCACAAAAAATTCTAACTTTGCTTGCCACCTTCTCTAATGCAAAGTTTACATGGTCTTCGAAATGAATTTTTAGGTTTCCGCCACTGCCCTCATCGTTGCATATTGCAGCAGTAATGTATTATTTCGATAAGATGGTCACGATTATAAATTGGTGTATTATACACCATAACTTTTAAAACAGCCCAAAGGAAGAAGTCTATAAATGTAAGGTCGTGACTTCGAGCAAAACCATCTGATCAATCTGAATCTTCTTATCCATTTTCATTCAAAATGAACCTCCATCCATTCTGTAACAATTCTACTGCACTACTGCACAACCATCCATTTGAAACAAAATTTGGGGCCGTTGGTTCAGAGACATATCTTCCAATAAACCAAAAATTTCATTTTCCAAATTTGATTTCGAAGGGACGGTTGTCCAGCACACAATAGTATAATAATTACAGAATGGATGGAAGTGAATTTTGATGGAAAACGGATAGGAATATTCAGACCGATCAGATGACCTGCAAATAATGTGGATTGTCAGATAATGCAGTGTTGAGATTTACATTGAAATAGTAAATTCCTAATTGAAAACGGTAACTCGAATTGAGATTTCAATCATGATCGGTTATGAGGATAATTTTAGAAGTCAAGTTGAAGTGATAAATTTATTTAATCACCTGTATCCTCAGTCGCCCAATATTTCAGAAGGTACTGTGTCTAAAATTCGTGCACAACTAAGAGATCTTGGACATGTAAAACTATCAGAAATAAAACCGCAATTCGTTGAAGATACTGTGAAATTGGATATTTTGTTAGGTGTTGCAGAGGATCCAAGGACAAGTACAGTACACGTCAAATTACCCGTGAAAATAATATAAGTCATACGAATGTTATAAGGAGTCTCCACAAAGAAAAACTTCATTCATTTTCAATGACTTTTGTGCAGGAGCTAACAGAAAACGATCCAGATCGTAGAATGCATTCCTAAGAAATAATGATGAATAAAGTGAATAGAAATTAAATAGCTGTTGGCAAAATTCTTTTTTCTGATTTATCAACATCTACACTGAAAGGCGAAGTAAACCAACAAATGATGCGTGAGACACATACACTGCCAAAAGATGAACGTTTTGGCAGGTGTCATAGGTGGTTATATTATTAGTCTTATATTTATAGATGGGACTTTGACAGTCCAAAAAATATTTGAGTTTAATTAGAGACGAAGTTGTTCCTGCGTAAGTCAACTCAGATCCACGCCTACCGAATAAAAATGTCAGGATGGAGCCCCAATCCATTATGCTAACTTACTTGAACGCAATCTTCCCCAATAATTGGATTCGACGAAAAGGTAGTATTGAGTGGCCAACTAGATCGCCAGACCTTACGCCCTTGAATTTTTTTGTTGGGTCTCAAGAACAAAGTTTATACAACATAACCGACGAGCATCGCAGACCTCAAAGAAAGGATAACTACATAATTTCGCAATATTTCAATTCAAACTTTAAACAAAGTTAGGAACGAGTTTTATAGGAGACTGTGTTACTGCCAAGAACGAGATAGAGAACATTTTGAGCATTTATTTTGAAAATCAATAACATTATGAAATTTAAGTATTTATTTTTTTAAACCAATTATAAATACTTTCGAAATTTTATCCGATATTATTCATAATATCTCTCTATGATTAATTCTACCGTGAATTTTACCAGTTAGGTTACTAGCATGTGAGTGTGGCTCTTTCACCAGGTGATTACTCAGCAGTCTGCACAATCTGCCTCAAGAAGCAGCTTCCAGTTTCGGCTTCAGTCCGAAAACCTACACGTGACTGGTAGCAGCGAAGCCAGCGCGTCAATTCCTATGATGAATTCTACCAGGTTTTCGTATTAGCATGACGAGCATAGCTCTTTCACCAAGTGACTACTGAGCAATCTCCACAGTCCACCCCTAGAGGTAGAAAGTGTGATAAGGATTACGCCATATCATCGCGCGAAGCGAGAACCCCTCCGAAGAGATAAGCCCACCAGCTTCCAGTCTGGGCCTCGACTCGGAAGCCAAAACCTTCTGACTGGTAGCAGCGAAGCACTATTCAACCTCTACTGGCTCTGCAGGTCAGTACCCAAGTTGGTTTGTGATGCAACTCACCCGCCGGAAAGAATTCTTATCCAAGCACCCGAACGCAGTCCCATGAACTAAGATAATCTCAAGATTGATTACTTCTATTGATCCTGGTACGAGCACCGTCAACCGGCCTGTACGTCTCAACCCACCGGACCCATGTAAAGTCATTTGATTGATCCTAGCGTCAAGCATCAACGCCTAAGCCATTTCGTCGAGATCCACAAACCCTAAAAAGTTACGCATTGATCCGGAGCCAGGACAAAGCCGGTCGAACCGTCAAGTCCCATTAAATCCCGAGTCATTTTATGAGAATATCCAGAACATGGGGGTCTGCGAACAGATAAATGAAGAAATGCAGTGGAATGGGGATCGACCTTGGAGAAAAATGTTTTATATACTCTACAGTTTGCATAAGACCAAGTCGTTATAGCGAATGACAAAGAGGATCTTGAGTATATGGCTAGAAAACTTCAGAAAGAATATTAGAAGTGGGGCTTTGAAATTAACACTGAAAAAACAAAATACCTGCTGGCAAAATATTGAACTAGAAACAGAAGAAATTGGTACATGTACCGAATATACTTACTTGGAAGTTGACTTTGATACAACGGGAAAATACCACAGAGAAATAAAAAACGAATAACAGAAGCCAGACGAATAATACGCTGTTTAAATGGTATATGATGGAGCTCTGAAATTGGAAAACAACCGAAATATAACATCTATGAGACCTTTGTCAAAAGTTATTTTACCTATGGTGCAGAGACATGGAGAATTACGAAAAACAATAGAAGGAAGCTTGAAGCGACTGGGATAGATAGTTTTAGACGATCTTTGAGAATATCCAGAAGAGATAGAGTCAGAAGCGATGATGTCAGGCAGCGTATAGGAATGGATGGCTCATCAATAACGGATATTGTGAGGAAGCAATTGATATGGTACGGACATGTGCAGAGGATGAACGAGTACAGACTGCCTAGGTTCCATACAGAGGGTACCACCAAACTGTAGGAAGCGAGGAAGACCTAAGAAATCATGGAAGGAAGGGATAACCAAGGCTATGAGTAATATAAATTTACGACAGTGCTAATGGAACGATAGACACGAGTGGAAGTTAGGCATCAGACGTTTTAAAACCGATATTATATATTATTCGTAATAGATCATACATGATATAGTTCGTTGAAATCAGATTATTTAGAAACTTTAAAAAAATTTAAAATATACAGAGTATTCCATTTAAAATAAAGAGTACGGACTTTGCTGGACTTGGGCGAATTACCCTGTATATTTAAATTTATGTTCAAAAAGTGCACTATTGAATTTAAAAGTTGATGTGCTTATTGTTTTTTTTTTTCAAATTTTTTAACATAAGCACAAAAATAATGTTATTCCATAAGTGTTTTCCACATTGTATATCAGGAGTATAAATAAGTTCGTGCAGGTTTTTTGCCGAAAATTGAAGATTCATTGTGAAACATTGGTTTTACATTTTAAAATTTGAATATTGAAACAAATTGAAATATAATTAAAAAAAATGTATATATGACAGTAATTTATTTCCACAAAAATGTTTGTACTAATACAACAACTGTTTCACCACGATGTGGCTTCTTCAGGTATTACATTGTACTGTCTGATGGTATTGAGTGTAACCGAGTTTATATACATTTTTAGGTACGTGACCAAATAATAGAAGCACAAGTCATAAAAACTCTAGGTGTTTATTGGAGTTTGCCGCTAAAAATGCCATTAAGGAAATATATTCAGTAATGGAGAATGATCGACATCTGCTTGTTCGTTCAAAAGGATTTTACGGGCATTATACCTGTTGATTTCAAGAAATTCTAAAAGTGTTAATCTAGAACTTTTGCTTTCAACGTGGATAATTTCATAATTATTGTTGAAATTATGCCTAAATTCCTTAAGATGATTAGCATATGTCGAATGTACAGAATTGTATATATAACCCCTTTGGTGTTCTTGGATACGTTTCTTGAATGGTCTACCAGTCTGGCCAATGTATACTAAAGGGCAATTAAAATGAGTTTGCACCAAGTGAAGACCGAATCTATCAAATAAATTGAAATATGTTTATCTTCTACAATTTTAATTTCAAAAAAATTTTTATTCAAAAAACTTTTAGAAATAAATTTATGTCTACACAAGCACCGCTTACATTTAATAGACATTCAATTTGTTTCAATATTCAAATTTTGTTATATTTCTTCTATCAAGTAAAAGGCCTTTCTATTTTATTTTTTACATTTTAAGTATGCCCGTCACTAGCCTCTACTTTTTCCCATCTTTCTAGCAATTAACAGATTCCATCGCGAAAAAAGACCGACTCTTTGGCCGCCATCCATGCATGGATCCATTTTTTAACTTCATCGTCGATCGGAAGAGATGGTAATAGAAAGGAGCAATGTCTGGGTTATACGGCAGGTGAGCGTTTCTAAGTACATTTAACGGGCAACGCAACATGTGGCCGTGCACTGTCATGTATTGTCAATAACTTTGACGTGTCTGTCGGCATATCACGGCCATTTTTCCCACAATGCTCGTCTTAAACGCATCAACTGTTGTTGGTAGACCTCCCCTGTAATCCTTTAGTTCCATTGTAGCAGCTCATAATACACCACACAGCATGATCTTCTTGCCATGAATATTCGGCTTGACTATTGATAATGAGGCATCCGTAGGTTGCCCGACATTTTGGATTATCGTAATGGACCCCACTTTCCATCGCCAGTCACAATTTGATGCAGAAACTTCTTTCTTTTTTGCCGTTGGAGACGTTCATACGGCAACCAATTTCCTAGCTTTCTGATCATTCTTATTGCTTTTCAATGATGACAAATGGCTTATTGAGTGACTTCAAGTGTTTTTACGAGTTCCTCTTGCGTTATGGATCTTCATTGAACTTTACATCTAATTCTTCATCCTTAAACTTTGGTGGTACTTTGGGTCGTTCTTGTCACTTTTAAATTGGGCAAATCACTTCTGACACGTTCGTTCAGCTAAAGCATGGTCACCACGGTTAGTTTACCGCAGTATTTTTCCTATTTTTTCAGAATTTGGAAATAACAGTGAGTTGCAATTTAATTAATCTCGAGGATAAATTACGAAAGGTTTAGTGGACTGTATTTTTGGCGTAGTGGCGAAAAGTTTTACTTCAAGGGCACTTGTATGTAGTTATCTCGATGATGACTAGCTGTGTTTATCCAATAAGATAAACTAACGAAAATGATAAGGAATTAAAATAAAAAATTCGTAATTATGATAACAACGAACTATAATTCTTGGTTCACCGTATATAAACCAAGTCAAAGGTATGATTATTACACAAAAAACAAATGTAATGAATCATTTGCCAATACTTTGGCAATCGACTGGATTACGATATCAACAATAATAACCGCGATAACTTGGACCGAAATATCACAAGCTACGTACAACAAATTTGACTATCCGAATTATAGTGAAACTCTCGAAGGAAATGCGGTATCAGACAGGCGTAATGCGCAGTTCTGCCGGTGACGCTAGTGACCACGTGTTCCACTGGGAACGGTGGTCGTCAAACGCTGTGTGCCTTGCTCTATTTGAACTCGGCGGGGATGGTTAGTCATAAATCTTTAGACACGTCGTGTCCTCTAATGATACGCCGGTCAAGATGCAACAGAACAAGGCAGAACGAGGAGCGAGAAGTTGTTCGCTACACACTCCTCCTCCAGTGAGCGTCGATAAAGGTCACGAGATAGGGCGTTGGGTCAGGCAAGGCGACAGTCCGCCGCTGGTCTGGTCGCGGTTCCACCTCGAGCGGAGATCTGTGGAACGAAAGGAAAGGCTGTCTCGGAATAATGGATAGGGGGCAATTGGGGCCTCCAAATGAATGGATTAGTTCGCTCTTGAAGCAAACCCTAATCACGTCGGGCTCACCAATGAAGCTCTATAAGTCAATGTGGTATTGTGAGGGAGCTTCCACCTCTTATTTAGGGAGACAGCATTTCTTTCGGAATGGTCATCGATGCTGTGTGCCTTGCCCTATTCGAACTCGGCGGGGATACTAAGTCATGAATATTTAGACAGGTCGTGTCCTCTATTTATACGCCGGTCAAGCTACAACAGAGCAAGGCAAGTTTCTGGACGAGGAGCGAAGAAGTGGTTCGCTACAATAGTGCATAATGTAAAGCAATGGCTACATGCGACAAGTTTGACTATTACTAGAATAATAATGGTTTTACTGTCTTTCCAAAGACTGAACGTTAGAGATGCTCGATGCATCCCTTCTAGCAAAAAGAGGGAAATTGACGTAATTGATTGGAAGATCCATTTGGAGATGGACTGAACGAACGAAATTAACCTTCTTATTGGTTACAGAAAAATTATGAAAATAATGCAAGTAAAGATCACCTAAGGTAATTAAAATAGATACCATTATACCGCAATGAAGATATGAGCATATATAAAAATAGTTGAAGTACTAAATATTATACTATAATACAAAATAGAGTAATTAACATAAAAACACTAAGAAATCGGTAACTTAATTAGATTGAGTAGAGGCAAATTATTTAGATCTAATTATTCATTTAGTACCTCTCTCTATTGATTTCAATAGTTTCCCAATAATGAGATTGTAAACCTTTATCTTGTGGCGTGCCCGCTCCTTGACTAGAATTCTGCTCTGCTCTACTGCAGCTTTCTGGCGTAGCATATAGAGGACGCCACCGGTTTCAGATAATGCCCAACTCACCGTCCTCGCCAGGTTCAAGTAGAGCTGAGTACAAGCATTCGACAACCGAGTTCCGAAGATTGACGACTACAATTGATCCTGGTACGAGCACCGTCTAGTGGCCTGTGTGTCCCGACTCACCGAACCCATGTGAGGTCATTTGATTGATCCTGGCGTCAAGCACTAATGGCGGAGCCATTTCGTCGAGATCCACAAACCCTAAATTATTACGCATTGATCCAGGGGCCAGGACAGGCCGGTCGAACCGTCAAGTCCCGCTAAACCCCGAGTCGTTTCATGAGAATATCCCGAACATGGGGGTCTGCGAACAGATAAATGAAATACCCCCCTAGTCCAGCATGCGGACTTTCAACCACTGCCCCCTCGAGTCCAACACCAATGGGGTGGCCAGGTGGTACAAGTTACACCTGTGGGCAAACCACCCCCCCGAGGTAACGCAGTATGCTACATAACGCACTCGGCCATTACACAGAATCCGGAGATTCATTCTGCGATAGGATAGAGTACGCCAGTTTTAAGGGAGAAGCCCTGTGCTGCGACAGACTTCCTTGTCACTGAGTTAATCAACCGGCTCAGCCCTCCATTTCACCTGAGCGGCAAAACTAGGGCCCCATTAGGAGATCTTCCACCATATAGGTCCAGTGACTAGCGCGAAATGGCATTACGTTAGACACCAAGACTTAACCCTCCATTTCGCCGGGACGAAACTAGGATCCTAGTCATGACAAGCGTCCCCATCACGTCAAGATCTAATGCCTGGGGGCGGGTGGACGCTACAGGTGAATTCTACCAGAATAGTTATTGGCTATTTGAGGAAGGCCTCTTTTCCAAGTGACTACCAAGCAGTCTCCACAGTCCACCCAGAGGTAGAAAGTGTGATAAGGATTACGCCATATCATCGCGCGTGGCGAGAACCCCTCCGAAGAGATGAACCCACCAGCTTCCAGTTTGGGCCCCGACTCGAAAGCCAGAACCGTCTGACTGGTAGCAGCGAAGCACTATCCAACCTCTACTGGCTCAGCAGGTCAGTACCCGAGTTGGTTTGAGACGCAACTCACCCGCCGGAGGGAATTCTTATCCATCCACCCGAACGCAGTCCCAAGAACTAAGATAAACTCAAGGTTGACGACTACAATTGATCCTGGTACGAGCACCGTCTAGCGGACTATACGTCCTGACCCACCGAACCCATGTGAAGTCATTTGATTGATCCTGGCGTCAAGCACTAATGGCGGAGCCATTTCGTCGAGATCCACAAACCCTAAATAGTTACGCACAGATCCAGGGGCCAGGACAGGCCGGTCGAACCGTCAAGTCCCGTTAAACCCCGAGTCGTTTCATGAGAATATCCCGAAAATGGGGGTCTGCGAACAGATAAATGAAATACCCCCCTAGTCCAGCATGCGGACTTTCAACCACTGCCCCCTCGAGTCCAACACCAAGTGGGGTGACCAGGTGGTACAAGTAACACCTGAGGGCAAGCCCACCCCCCCGAGGTAACGCAGTATGCTACATAACGCACTCGGCCATTACACAGAATCCGGAGATTTATACTGCGATAGGGTAGAGTACGCCAGTTTTAAGGGAGAAGCCCTGTGCGGGTGGACGCTACAATTCAATTCCTAATTTTGGAATTAATTTAATTAAATTAAATAAAATGAATATCTCCACAATTTTTCAGTTCCCAACAATTGTTTCTCCAACATTGTGGTTTTTTCAGGTTCACATTATTATTTTACCCAATTTTAGGATACTATAGACCTCATTTAAATGATACCTGTATTCGTATAAAATGAATGTATTGCCGAAATAAATTTAGTTATTTGAAATGTAGAAACCTGATGATGCTACTGTGATAGCGAAACAATTGTTATATTTATAAAAAATATAAAGGAATTGGAATAACCTTATTTAAATCATACGCTTTTTTGAAGAGATAACCGAAAATATAGGAAAATTCATTGGGATTATAATATTTAATACAAATATTGCATCATTCTTATGGTCATTACTAATACAAAAATGTTCAAATTACAAATATAATCAGTGTGGTTTTATCTATAATTTTATCCACAAATATAGAGTAGAAAATTTCTGGAAGGATTCGTAAATGGTTTGGATCCTTCCAGATAATGCAGATAAACAATTTTTCAGTTTTATATTTCAATAAGCAATAAAAAATTTCGTGAAATTTTCCGAAACGCTTTTTCACATAAATCAAATATGAAGTAACTTACAGTTCTCTCATACAATTGAAGCTCATTTTCATTATGCAAATTTATATTCAATGAATAGTACAAACATGAATGAATATTTTTAAATAAATTAAACTTCAATAAATACGTCAACTTCCAAAATTTTCATGCTCACTTCGATTCTATCAAAAGTGACATAAATAAAGTATGCATACATTACCAGTTTACCTGAACTTTAAACCTTAGAATAAAAAGAGGGAATATTCTACATCTAACATCTTTATTGATAACCCTTTCATCAATATAACATAATATCAAAAAATAATTAACGATATCATTTTTCACAAACACCTCAGACTAATTTACATTTTTGCAATTCCAATTACACCACAGGCAACTCGAGCTCCAGCATTTCCAGTTGTCTTGCTGAGTTCATGGCCACCATCACCCAAATCATCAGGATCTGCGTGTACAACAAGAGTACGACCAATAATACTATTTTCACCTTTGAGAGATATTATGTTATCGGAGATATTAACTTTTGCAACACCATCAGCTCCAGCCTCAACGTTGCCCAAGTCACCAACATGCCTTGTACTGTGTTTTGGGCCCCCGTGTTCTTTATTCAGAGGGTTAAAGTGGGCTCCCGCAGAAATACATCCATTAGTATTATCTCCAAATTCATGGACATGAAAACCATGAAGTCCCTTACTTAGCCCGGTTACTTCACCTGTAACCTTCACCGGTCCTTGGGAATCCTAAAATTTTCCAGAATTTAATTACGAAAATTGTTCGGAAAAACCAAAAAAACTACCTGACTGAAATGCAAAGTTCCATTTACGACTTCACCTCTTACAACGCAAACTGCCTTGGTGGTCATACTGGAATTATTCAAGAGGTTTAATTTCAAGCAAAATGACTTGATAAAATGAAGATATCAAATGAATTGGGATTGCGATAAAAGTTAATCAAAACCTTGAAATATGTAGGGAAATTATTGATGCAATTAAAATGTCGATACCAACCATAGAATTTAATATTTCAAATTCCAAGTTTATATTTAGAATATTTGAATATGAGAAGGAAAAGAATAACATTTGAACTTTCATTCTTACCGTCAATTATTCAAGATGTTTGATGTATTTTATTGCATAATATATTATAAGCTAAGATGGATATCGACTCTATTCTTAACATTGGTAAACATGAAACAACTGTTCATAGAAGGTAGTGACGTTTGTTCTATGACCAGTAAAGCGTCACTACACTAGTCTGATAATTCGGTAATTATTAAAATGGCGTCTTATGCAGATCGTATTCTATTGAATTTGGAAATGTGCATATAAATGGGATGAAAGAGTGAAATTAATCAAAACAAAATCATGGATACGGTGAAATCATTCAATACAGAGGTACAAATATGTTTTCCTCACGTTTTTTCTATATTTTTGACTATTGGAAAACTGAATATACCAATGTATTATTTACATACATTTTTTCTGATTTTATTTTGTTTTCAGCTTTCGTCTCTGTACGAATTCAAACCGCCGATTTCTAAGGCAAAAATGACGTCTTTAACAAGAGGTGCAATTAGAGCTATTAAGTTTTATAAACATGTAGTGCAAAGTGTAGAAAAGTTCATTTTGAAATGTAAACCTGAATATAAAATACCAGGGCTTTACGTGATTGATTCAATAGTACGTCAATCAAGACACCAATTTGGTAATGATAAAGATGTGTTTGCACCAAGGTTTGCGAAGAATATTCAACAGACATTTGTTAATTTATACCAATGTCCTCCGGAAGATAAGGTAACGAAGCAATTGTTAATCTGTAGTGTAGGCCAGAATATGTAATTCAATAAGTGATACACAAACGTAAATTTTTGGTATTTCAGTATATCATAATAGGCTATCGACTATAATACTTATTTGCAATAATGATATTAGTTTCACTTCTTAATATTATTTTAAAACTAAAATATTTTTACAATTAATCTTTTGAACTATTTTAGGCAACATTTAGAATATTGCAAATTCTATTCCTTCCTAAAATTTATCGATTTGAATTACTGATCTGCTATCGTACTTGCTTACTTATCTTTTTTAACACTAGTAATACCAGTATTTGTTTATTTTTTTCTGGGAACCCTTCTGTAGTATTAATATAAAAATTATATACAAATCTCTAGGATTATTTTATTATCTGTTCACGAACAGTGCAGGGCATATTTCATTGTGCCTGATCATTTTGATATTTGATTGCAAGCAGCCTAAAATTTGTAAATTCATAAACCTCAAAACTTATAATGAATATGATATTTATATAGACGAAAATCATAAAACGTGATCATTTAAATGGGTTGGTCTCTTATTAGTACTTCTGTAACCAGAGAGTTAGTCTATTCTTGTTTACCTTTGAAGCTAAATTGCGATGTTTGATTCAGCCGTTTCTATTTGGTAGTTGATAGTAATCAAAACACAAGTTTTTTGGAAATTACTGTGTGTTTACCACTAAGGCTGAATGATTACATATTCCTGCGGTTTTAAACTGTTGTTCATCATAGATATCTCTCGGTTTCAAATCGTGTTCAGGTGGGGAAGAAATTTTCTAGCTGGACGGGTGTCGACTACCATTTCACTGTTGTATCGAAAATTAAAAGTGCTGTGACGTAAAGTGGGGCAAGATTGCATAACAAAGCCTACCCAGCACACAACTTAACTAGCATTAGATGAAAAAGCTTCTGAGGGATCTTCACAGAAGATCTATGAGTATCAGGATAATAATAATAAAGCCTGACTTTATTAGGCGATGAACATGAGTTGAAACTGCACTAACGTATAATCATAGCAATAATTTTTAGTTGGAAGTACATATTAATACCACAAAACTTGTGTTTCAATTAAATTGTGATGTTCGAATGGCAAATAACTGTTCTAAAGTTGAAATAAGTTATATGAACTTTCCCATTATCAAGTATCATTGCCTTGCTTCTTAAAAATTGATTCCACAATGATGAAATACGGGATACATTAATTGCATCACATCTGTTTTTTTCATTGTTAGTTTATTATCCCATGATAAAATTTTTCATTTTAGGAGCCAAAAAACTGACCAACTAAAATTTCCATAGTTTGATTCTCACTAGTTTTTTGAAATCTATAAATCAAATGGCAAAAATGTCTGCCTGAAATTTTTTCCTCAATTATCAAAGATTTAATTAATGCAGTCTAGTGAAAAATTCATGATTTGGATGATGTTGATGTTGTTATCCAACATTTTACTTGAATATCTTACAATCAGTGTTAAAAATGTAAAAAAAGGAAGGAAATAAAGACTTCTGTGTAAAATTAAGATTTTAATATTAATTTATATTTTCAGAGTAAAATCATAAGGGTCCTGAATCTTTGGCAAAAGAATCAGATATTTGCCCCAAATGTAATACAACCATTATTTGATCTAGCAGATCCAAATAATCCCATATATAAGGAGCTTGGGACACCTGCCCAGGCCAACGGACACAACAGTCTGCAAAAAGGTTAGTTGCATTTCTAAAGAGTTATTGACTATCATGCAATGTGCCAAAGTTATGAAATTATTTGGATTTCGTTCACAACTCATTTTTCAGCTGGAGGTTTATGTTCATATTTCAATTAAAATTCTTTTTTGGTCACAATGAATTTGTTTCGGCGCTATTTATATTCGCAAGGTTTTTAAGCTTTTAATATGCGTATAGGTTTATGTCCAACAAGCTAAAATGATTTAACTGATTCGGCAGTAACTATTTGGTAGGTCATCATAATTCAAATAAGTTTTTAGAAATAACTTTGTATTAATACCAAAAAATTCAAAAGTTTAAACAATTTTTGAGACTGCACTTTCAGAATATTGCCTCGTTTTCAGACAACTATAAACTTATATTTATTTAAATCGGTCCTTACTAGATGGAAATTCACTATAATCAAATAAAATAATATAGATTATTTCCACAATTTGTTAATTTAACAATTGTTTCGCCAATACTGTATGTAGTGTTCAAAATGTAAACTTAAGGAAGCCACAGTGAAAAAGTTGTTGTTTAATCAATAAATTGTGACAATAGTCTATATTATCTTATTTAACTGTAAACAATAGGTACAGGGTATATATGCTAACAGGTACAAAGATCTCGAGAGTGCAAGTGTTATAAAATGGTGGCTCAGTACAGAGAAGTTATTAGGTGTTATTTGTATACATTCTGTCAAGAAAGTACCGGGAATTATCGATTTAAATCTGGCGGGGCTATGAGGCAGGTAAAAAATTTTTTCCTAGGTTGGTACCACTGTCCTTAATTACTATGCCAAGCTTGAGCGGGATCTGTCCACTAGTGTGTTTGCAAGAGCTGATTAAGTCAGTCGATGTCAGAGTGCTTGCCGATTTTTACTATGGGTGATTACGTTGAGCAAAGAATTTGTTTAAAGTTTTGTGTTGCAAATGAATTTTCGTGTGCCGATGCATTGAAAATGTTGCAAAAGGCCTTTGGTGATAATGCTCTATCGAAAACTTGTGCATATCAGTGGTACAGAGCCTTCAAGGACGGTCGTGAAGTGGTCGCCCATCGACGGCTTCGATCGAAGATAACGTCGATAAAATTAAGGAAAGGGTGCTGGAAAACCGTCGTACCAGCTTGAGAGAGATAGCACATGATCTTAAGATATCCCACGAGTCCGCACGTACGATTTTGATTGATATTTTGGGCATGAGAAAGGTGGCCGCACGACTCGTACCGAAAGACCTGAATTTTCTTCAAAAACGTCATCGCGAACAGGTTGCTTCAGACATGCTGGATCGCTGTAATTCCGATTCTACATTCATGGAACGCATTATAACTGGTGATGAGACCTGGGTCTACGAGTACGATATGCAAACAAGCCAGCAATCATCGGAATGGGTGGCAAAAAATGAGCCGAAACCGAAAAAACCACGCCAAAGCCGCTCGAAAATGAAGGTGATGCTCATTGTTTTCTTCGATATCCGTGGCGTGGTGCACTACGAATTCGTTCCAGAGGGTCAGACGGTAAACAAGGAGTATTACCTAGGCGTTATGAAACGTTTGCGTGAGCGTATCCGTAAGAAGCGGCCAAATTTGTGGGCGAACAACTCATGGATTTTGCATGACGATAACGCGCCTTCTCACCGAGCTACGATTGTGACTGACCTTCTCGCCAAAAACTCAACAAACGTGCTTCAGCAACCACCGTATTCGCCGGATTTGGCTCCCTGCGACTTTTTCCTCTTCCCAAAACTAAAATTGCCCCTTCGTGGCACCCGTTTTGAGTCGATTGAAGCCATAAAACAAAATTCGGCGCGAGAGCTAAAGTCCATCCCGGAAAGCGCCTGTAAAAAATGTTTCGATAATTGGAAGTGCCATTGGCAGAGTAGTATATTGAATATTTTATATTTACATAGTACCATATGGACATTCTTTATATTTAGATTATTGATCTAATTTGAGTATTTCTACAGATTCCAAATAGTTAAGCTTCCTGTCATTCGATTTTACATGTAAAATTTTTAAAATTTATATTGTAAGAAAACATATTTGCAACCCATACAAAGAAAACGATCACCCTTTTTTACCATAGATAATTTAAACATTTTATACTTTATATCAAAAGATAGGAAGCTTAACTACTTGGAATCTATTGAAAATTTCAAATTAATTCATAATAAAAGTAATCTAAATATTTTTAATGATTGTATGGATTTATATAAATCTAGGAGTATCAGGATAATATAAATAAAATAAAAAAAATTACCTCCCGTTGTACCTGGTTGCATAAATATCCTGTACCTAACATTAAACTCTCAGTTACGATTAGATAAATTATTGATTTTGAGTTTTGTTTGTGAAAGATCGATTTAAAATTAAAAATAGAAAATCGGCCTCTATGTAAATTTAAGATTTTTTCCTATAATCTCCTAATAATTACAAACCAAAGGATAAATTAGTCAGAAAGCAATAACACACTTATTTTAAATAATCTTATATATTATTGGTTTTGAGTCTTTTTTATGGAAGAGAAAACTTAAAACCAATAATATATTGGATTAATATATAATTGATACTTTTCTAGATAAAAGTCTCATTTATGACATTGTATGTTTACATAAATTTATCCAATGGTGTAAAAACCCAAGACTAAGAAATATTAAAACACTTTATTCAAAATATAGACTATTATACATATTTAATGTTTTTTGACAATATATGAGTAGCCCTAATATTTAAAATTAAACATAATAACAAATGCTTTATAATACTTTTATTGTTGGTACCATCCTTTGTATCTAGTCGCATAAATATCTTGTATCTTATTGTCTGAAGATCGTAATACATTGAAACTGCAATCACAAATGGTACATAAATTTTTGGAGTTTTTGGTAGTAAATAGTAATTTATTTCTGCATACTTGTTTTAATTACTATAAAATTATTTGTAGTAATCTTTTATAGGTATATTTACTTTATTTGAATTTTCAATAATTTATATTTTTAAAGAAGTATCAATATACAGTCGATTCTCGTTAATTCGAAACTCGAGGGACTCTTGAAATATTACGAATTATCGAGTGTTTGAAATATCAAATCAAAATTTGTGAGAGAAAATAAATAAAACCTCGAATTATTAAGTGTTGGTTAATTTTTATTTATTAATATAAAAATGACAAGAATTAAGAGGTACATTCGTGTACATACATGTAGTCGTAATGTGAATTAATTAATCTTTCGAAAGAACTTTGTTATACTGGTTTGCTTTAAAGCACAATTCTGCTGCTCACACTGCTCAATAACTTTTTTTAAGAGAAAAAGTGCCTGATCTTGATACAAGTTTGAACTTGTCGCAAAATGTACTTACAATCTTTCCGCCTCATCTCTCTGCAACTTTGAATTGTCGAGTGTTGGACGCTGATGAGTTCGAATTAACGCGTCGTTTTGTTAAATAGCAATGATTTTTTCGTTCGAATTACCAAGTGTATGAAAATGTATTGATTTAGTTCGAAATATAAAGAGATTTAGTAGGGAACTCGTGATAACTTTGAATTATAGAAAGGTTCGAATTATCGCAGGTTTGAATTAACGAGAGTCGACTGTATCACTACATTAACATTGAAGTTCTGGAAATATTTTACAAATAAAATTTAATACAGAGGGAAACAATTGCGTTAACAGTTCTATTCTGGATATTTCATGAAAATATTTAATATGAATCATATTATATTAAATTTATTTCTATACATATTCCCAGAATAAAAACTGTATTTGAGTTAATAAAAAGTTAAGGCACTATTTTTCATTCTTGTTGAAGTTATATGTTGACTGACAAAAAAAGATAAACACCCATATATGCTTATCTGGTTTCAATGAGTATTGGTACGCATTTCTCTGGCAACATGCATTCTGGCGGTATCTTATTGAAATTTGGCACTTTGGATAGTGTGAAAGTACAGAATCCAATTTGATTTGACTACTTCCTGAATGGAGTGCCTAACTTCCACGAAAACAGATCTGTTACCATATGCATATCTCTTACCATAACGCCCATGATAAGTGGATCGACTGCAATCATGTGAAAAGCAACTTCTACCTCATCACACGAGGCTTACAAATGGCCCTTTGTCTAGATACTGCACAACGCTGTTGGGTTGAAAATTAACAGTGCTGTGACCTAAAGTGGCGTTAGGACACAGTAACATAGCCAAACCAGAACACAGTTGAACTCCTTACTCATACAAGCTGAAAAAGCTTCTGAGGGATCTTCACAGAAGTTCCAGGAGTATCAGGATAATAAATCATATCAAAACAACAGTTGGAGATGCCTGCTACATCTGTAGCAGAAAGAAGTGTTGCTGGAAAAATAGAGCAGCACCGAGCCCTGAAAACATAATCTCCCCCATTATCAGCTCTGAACAGAAGTGGGAGGCAATCATGCGCTTTACAGATGTGCTTAAAGCAAAGAAGTCAACATAGCAGACAATAACAAGCACCTAAGTGCGCATCAAAGTATAGACTGAGGTAATGCGAAAAGGGTTTCCGGTCCCCTTCTTCACACAATGAAGGACACAAAGAGGATTGTTTTGGAGTGGGTAAAAGCCCCTCACTACCAACATCATCTGTGTTGGTGTCTTTTCTGAACATTTTTTCAACCTCAAACCAAAATAAACATAACACCCACAATGTGCTTTATGTCAAATTGTGGATCACATCTTTCACCATCGTGGCCATCGTGCATTCCCAGACAGAAACCAGATTCATCACTAAAGATCACCTGATTCTATTTCGGTTCCATTTAATTCTCTAGATGCACTAGAGCAGGTGGTTATGTTGATGTTCAGCTCTCTGAACCATAAGAAAAAAAACACCATTGGCTATATATAGTACTCGTATCAATCGTCCTACCATGCTCTTCAAACCTCTGATTTACAGTGCCTCAGGTGCTGCTAAATCGATCTCTAAGAGCCATAAGCCTTAATCAACCGTCTTTTCTCTCTACTTGTTCACACTGAAATATAGTGATTACAAATATTAAAGCACTTTAATCCATATAGTGATGCAATTAGTCTTGTTCATCCAGTAGTTTTTCTTAAGGAACTTTCTAAGTCTATTCTGAAACATTGATGAATCTAGTTTGAAGAGTTTGAGAGCATTGTAGGTAAAACTGCCCTTAGAGTCGTTCAGTGGTGCGACATGTTGAGCATTGGTGAATTTCTGGTACCCACTCTGTGTAAGATATCCCTAAAACTGGCTTGTCAAAAAGGTATGGCTTATTTTGATTATTGAATAATCTATGTAAAAAAATCAGGAGAAGGGCTTAAATACATTTGAATACATCAGGTCTACTGGTTTTTCTAACAACTTCTGTCTCTAAAAGCCATAAGTACCCTGTCTTATCGACAGTCGACCCTTCTCATAGTCACTAAGTTTGGAAACTTAGAGAATTCTACACACTCTAGGCATTTCGATTAGTTTAAAAAAGGTTTGGCGACAAGCTATGCATTGATTACAATTCAAATGTGACCATATACTGTCGACAACTGAATATTCTTTGATCATTTAACTACCTTACCACCACAAAGACGTGTAAAATTTTTTAACATTGATTAAATATATATGCGAGTTTATCTTTTTATGTCATTCAATATACCTTTTATTTTCATCATAGTTGATATCAATTAATGAATAAGATCAATACATTTCAACTTTTCCAGATGTACCAAATGACTCCTGTTAAAATATTCATTTATTTACACATAATTTCCTGTTTAGTTGAATTTTTATTTAACAAAACAAAGAGTCTTTTGCCTTAAAAATTTATAAGTCATTTGTTTCTTGCACGTAAATGGGGGCACATTTATATTTTAAGTTTGTTCATGTCGATGTTTGATTTCGTTTTTTCTTCACACAGATTTTAAACAATATATTATATAATAAAAATTTGAAATTTCCATGTCATTCTCTCACGCGCTTGTTCTAGGAAGCAGCATGCTATGCTCAAAGGAAGAAAATCATTTCTTTATCTTTATTTAAGAAATGATGAAATGTATAAAATATTTCGTAAATTTAGTGTTAACTCTAAACTTTCACAATGCCAAAGAATGCATTAATTGCTATTTAAACTCTGCAGTTTCCAGAGTTTCAAGTGAGGAATTCATGTACATTAATTAGCAGCAGTTGATCTCATTCACTAAATATCTTTTGGACAAAATGTGAACACCTTCAAAATCAGTTTTTTAATTACAGAATTTTTTTTATTGAAAGAAAATGTAGATAAATGTGCCCGATGCTTATTTTGTTGAATGATTATTATTAATAACGTCGAATAGTTTCAAAATTTTACTTGCGTGTTCTATTTTAAAATATTGAAGATATTGATATTACAACTACAAGTCAACTCAAGGTAAGTGGAATTTGAAATAACATATTTGTGTAATTTTCTAAGTGAAAAATGAGTTGATGACGGAAAAATTGCTTTAATTCAATAGATAAAATTTTAATTATCAAATGTCTTACTAACTTTAATAAGAAATTTTGAGTTTGGTTTGGCACATTGTGTATATGTTAGCATTCATCTAAATAAGTGCCTTTATATAGGTTCCCCAGCTCTTCAAAAGACACCCACAAAAACAACGCAGAGCAATGAGTCACAAGGAGCTGTTAATCTGGTACTACAAACCGTAGTCTTATTATTGTGAAGATGAGGATGTTAACTACGTTAACTAATCTAGTTTTTCTCCATGATTGAAATTAACTGTGATGAATTGTATCATATGTTCTTGAAAACACTGAAAGTATTTCAGGAAAAGCATCCAAATACACCAAAAAATTCAAATGTCAACAACATAAGCTGCAGTACTTGTTATTTATAAAATCTTAAATTTTGAAGATCATTGATCACAATTTTTCTTTAATAAGAAAATTCACTCCATATACACTACCTAGCATAAGGGTTATACTGTACTTAGTATTAATTTTGGAAATCTTAAATTTTTTTATTATAGAATAGTTTACTAACTTTGCCATGATTTTGTCGAGATTGCTCAAACGAAAAAAGTTTTTGTCTTGTTCAAAGTTGAAAATGATGAAAATTTAATTTGATATGCTTTTAAGTAAATAAAAAAAGAATTAAAAACTTCAGTAGAAAGTCTACCCTCCTCTATACAGCTCACATATGACCAGGCATGGCTTGGATCACATAATAATAATAATAATAATGTTTATTTTCCAACAATTTACAGAATGTAATAGAACAATGGATATAATTAGAAAAGTAAAATAAACATGATAAATCACTGAAGCTTTGAGCTTGTATGTGATAATACCTTAATAATAATAAACTAATACCTATACAATAATTGTCACAAATAGACTCATGTGCAAACATAATAATTTACTTGTGTAAATGCGCTTAGGAGAGGTCCTTTTTGTTATATTGGTCTAATCCGGTTTAGTTTGACTTATTCAAGTAGTTCATATTAGGGTTTTGTCGTAATTCGGGAAAGGAGAAATGTATAATCTTTTATTTGGACATTAACATTTGGATAATATGGTACTTTACAAAAACTTCAAGTCCATGAGATCATTAAAATAATTTCTCTCGGTGGTTGTTATCCACACTTTAACATGATACTTGAACGTCTTATAATTTTTCATAGTCTTGATAATTTCCGGTAGCAAACTGTACACCTTAGGTGCCAGAAATTCAGCTGATCATTGGCCGATAGTTTTTCCTTGGTTTGGCACAACCGTAGAATGCTCTTTTGTTCGAGTGTCGTATTGATGTACAATGGATTGTAATTTTATTTTGTTTTTATGGACATTTGTCAACATTCGGTGACAGAACAATTGCCTTATATCAAAAATAGAGTTCTCTGAGTATAGCAAGTCACTGGAATATCTTATGTTTCTTTTAAAAATTATTCGCAGAATCCATTTTTGTACAATATTCAAGTTATACAGATTACTTCCTGCCACACCCCCTCAACCCAAGATTCCATAACTCAGTTGTGATTGTACGAGAGCAAAATATAATGTTTTCAGATTTTTCGTATTCAGGAGTATCATTCCATTTCTCCGCCAGTATATTGCGAAGCTCTCTAGAATTTCTGGGAACTACACATGTCTCCCCCATCTCATCCCAAGAATGTTCTCATGAATTTAACTCTGCACTTCGAGCAGTCCAAACAAATCTCGTCTTACATGTCTGAACCTTTAAGACCAAATTACGATTCATTAGAAAACAGTACGCAATTCCAATCCTCAATTGTCCAAGCCCAGTGCTCTCGTGCTAAATTAACCTTGCAATCCACTGTTCATATGAAAGTGTAGCCCTAGTTTGAGAAGATAATACAGCAGTATGAAGTCGTCTTTTAACTATTCACTCACTTATGTTTACATTTCTCACTTCTTGCAGAGGATTTCGAAGGGAAACTACTGTGACAATACAGTTTCTCAAAGCACTAGTAATATGATAGCAGTTGTCTCTAGCTGTTTTATTCTTCATAATGTTGAAATATTCTTTAGACACTGGAGAAACTTACACCGAAGTTTCAAGCTGACCACGGCCATCTTCTAGACCCGTCATTCTGACCCAACAACAGTAGTTATAGTCATTTCAACACCTACAGTGGAAACACAACTCAATCAAACAATTTGCAATAGACAGATAAAACTACTGAATGCTCATAAAGATTTTTAGGAATCTAGGTAGGAGACCTTTTTTGTTGAACACTTACCAAAAAACAACAACATTGAACACTTACGGAAACAACCTTTTTATTCCAATAATCATAATAAAATCATGGCATACAGATAATGAATTGTTACAATCAAAAAAACAAAAGATTTCTAAAATGAATGCAAATCTTAATTTTTTGCTCGGTAGTGTATTTTTAGTTAGAGTATTAGGTGTACTTTCATCTATCTTTTGTGAAGCATCTATAAAATGATAAAAAAAAATTTTTCATGTAGTAATGTAACATAATTTCTATATAATGATATACAGGTGTATTTTTTGTTTTTTCAACTCATTGAGAAAATCCTTTATTTCACTTTGTCCTTTTATATCTAAGAATGTAAAAGATACTGCTTTGTTGTAATGAAAAATTGGATTTTTCTATTATGATTTCTTCAATTCAACTGATCTCTACGTTTATATGAAGCAGAACAGTTGAATTAATCATTATTTACAATTTAAATTTTACTTAGACTAAAAATTGAAGCACCATAAACACGTTTAAAATTGTTATTGTTACGATAGTTAACGATGTTGAATGAATGGATCAATGTTAAACGTCAATTGTTTTTTGAGGTCAGTTTTTCATTTCAACATCTTCATTCACAAACTGAGTAATGGAAAAGTTAAACATTGAATGTGTTGAAGTAATTGATAGCACATTACAAAAGTGCAATTTGCAGTTAATTTTGTCGGCCTGCATAATCGAATAAACAAGATCTATTGGACGTTTACCCAAAAACATTGTTGCTATGAGGGAGAATGTGGCAGCGAATCCAAACATCTCTATGGCTTATCCGAGACCACTTTGCATCAGATGTTGACGAAAGATGTCATTGCGTGCATACAAAATTCAGTGAATGCAGGAACTTACGCCGACGTACATTTGCCTATTGGATACACACACAAACACAAATGAATAACATTTAACATCGATCCATCTTATTGTAACTCCATATAAACGATGTTATACTTGAGATGATTTCAGTTCTCAAGAAAATACTTCAATATGTTAAAAAATGCATTTATCAGTTTGGTTGATGAGGAGCTGTTAATTTTGGCTGCAAAACACTAGAATCTATCAAAGAATTGTGTTTGTGACATACTGAAATACTATATATTGTTACCTACTATTTATTGTTTTAAGACAAATTTAGATTTGTAATGCTTCAATATGTCGCATGTTGTGTAATTCATTTGGGAATTATGACGGCTTTGTAGTCCAAATTGCTAGTTTTACCATCCTACAAATTATTTGGTTGGTGGTAGAATCGTAATTGAGGCTACAAGGACACACATGACATATTTAAGTTGTACCAATGTAGTAGGTTATGAATATAATTATAAAGGATGCTTCATTTTATCTGAAAGATACTGAAATATGTTTTTTAAATTCAATTCCAAGTTGAACTATAATACACAATAAAATAATATTTAAATAAGGTTATTCTGATTTTCACAATTTTTATTGTTATGTTTACAACAATTGTTTCTCTATCACAGTAGCATCAGGCAGGTACCTGCCTGAAGATGCTGTCAATGGTGTTAAACATAACAATAAATATTGTGAAAATGAGAATAACATTTAAATGTTATTTAATATAGATTTTCACCAAGTAAGGACTAATTCAATTCAATACTCAATAAAAATCAAAACTGAAAGTTTAGACATTTCCGTTTGGAACATATTACAATGTTTATTAAAGTAAATGAACTCTGTTTGCTTTTATATTTCAAATATGTTTCCTTTTTAAGGTTTAGAACGATACCATTGTATTAATTGAGTCTCTTTGAGTTGACTAATATAAGTAGAGAATTAAAATATTCAAAAATGATATTCCATGTAAATGATCAAATTATGAGTCGATAAAATTAGGCATCCTGTATCTTCACCATGTATATTCCATCAAATCTTTTCTTCCAATTACCACAGGAAGAAAATCTTGTAAATGAAATTCTAATATTAGCTTTCTATCTACTAGTTGAAGACACTATTTAATAAGCTTAAAAGCACTCGAACCATCATCATCATTATTAAAGTGGAATAAGAAAAGACTTTATTTTCTTCTATCACTATTTTATTGTCGAGGATTCAGTGGCCAAAGTTCTATAGTGTTATTACACTTTCGAACTGGTGTATGACAAGATGTGTTTCAAAGGTTTTTATATATTTAAGGAAGGCTTTGGTTTGTATAGAAATTTTAGAAGTGGGGAATTCCATAAGTCAATCTGTTCGTTTAATATTTTTACTGCTGTGTCACAGTGATTTTTATAGCTCGCTATAAAATCAATATATATATATATGTATATATCAAGATAATTTCTTGCCTTTCGGTTCCAGGTTTTAAAATTTCAAATTTTGGGAAAACTTCTTTTGCAAAATTACAGTTATCTTTCCGATACTTTAATCATGTCTGATGTCTTTTGAACCTTTTGATGAAAGTTCTCTCAATTGGTTCTACATATATGCAACCTCATTCATGACAAGTTAATTTATAAACTCCTGAATTCTACAGACAAAAGCTTAATAATTCTGGAATTTATAAATTAAGTTGTTATGAATACGGTAGAGTATATGTAGGGCAAACAGGGAGAACTTTCATAAGATTCAAAGAACACCACTCATCATTTGAATTCTTGATCGTTTCGGTTTTTACTTGACGGAAATGCATCGTTTATGATTAAAAGTAAAATACTTTATTTATTACAAATTAGCGTCATGTGAAACTATTAAATGAGCAGACGAACTTGTGGAATTCCCTACTTTTCTATATGAACTGAAGCCTTCCTTAAATATATGATAATCTTCGATACACAGCTAGCTACATACCAGATTGAAAATGTAGTAAGATTATGGAACTCTGGTCACTGTGTCCCCAATAATAAAATAGTGTTAGAAAAAGAAATAGTTTCTCATTTATTTCATTTTAAAATGAACTATGACAAAGTAACGGACTACTCCATCCAATACCATCATAATTGTTGGATGGAATTGTGATCTGAATCTGCAAAATTTTCAAATAATTATTCAGAGCAAAAATAAATAACCATTCGGTTTGTACAATGATTAAGTCCTCGATATACCATTCAAATGTGATGTTAAGAAGTTAACAGTCAGTATCTAAAGGCAAATGGAATCAACTACAATTTATTTGTTTTAATGCTTTTCTTTCCACAACATAGTCGAGTATTTTCTTATTGTACAAAATGAATAATTTGTTTTGCTTCTGGTAATTCTACTTAGTATTTCATAAATAAAATAATAAGAAGAGGTTTTTTACTTGATAGAAGGAATATTACAAAATTTGAATATCAAAACAGATTTAATTTGTTAGTCTTCTACAATTTCAAAAAATAAAAAAAAATTTTTTCTTTCTGTTTTTGAGAGATTTTTGAAGTAACTTATTTAAATATATTAAATATTTGAATAAATTATATTTTCTGAGAAGTCCTTAAAATTATGTTTTGTATTTTGGAAAAGGAATTATTTTTCTCAATCGTAAGATCAGAAACAAAATTTTGTCTCCTTCAAATATTTATTTTTTAATTTTAATTGACAATTTATATTTGTCGAGTTTTGATTTTATACGTCTATTAAATATAAGCTGTGCTTATAAGACTTTAATTTTAAAATTTTTTGAAATTAAAATTGTAGGAGACTAACAGATTAATATCGGTATATGCTATAATTTATTGTGTTATCAAAGATCTTCTGAATGTTATCAAAAATATATAAACCTCGGATCGACGAATTATAAAGTACATAAGTCAAAAATCATTTATATCTTTTTTTCAATGTTGATATTCTTTGGTGTATTTCGGCATATTACCTAAAGCATATATGCTATATATAGTATGGGTACTTATATGCTTAACAGGCACACAAAATAATGAACATGGACATTGAAAACATAATTTCAGTAGATTTTGATTTGAGTGCTTTAGTCTGCCGATCTGAGAAATTATGGTGAAGATAAAATCTTTTTGTCAAAAGCTCAGCGGCGTTAATGTAGGTTCATTCGTTAATGAGTGAGTGATAACCCTCGTTTTGTTTATCACTTAAACCAATCTATAACTACTATATTTTCACTATCGATTAATTGTAAGCAATTCACAAATTGAATAAAATGAAAACTAAACATAAATTAATGATCCACATTACGTTTTGATTATTTTCAATCTGTAGATGCAATGAATTTCGTAAGATATATATTTGTTAGTTTGGTATAAGTCATTCATCAAGTGTTGACAAATCAATACTTTCTCATCTGTTCCCAGAAGAATGAGTAATCAGCTTTTTTGACATATGTCAGATAATTCTTGTTACTGATATTCTGGTAGATCTTACTTCATTTTTTTTTTACTTACATTATTAGACCTGTTCTAGCAGTTGTTGGAAACTTACTAACTCATACGTATCGCATAAACTTCGTGATAAGTGAAATTTTCAGACTGCCCTGTACAAGTGCTGAAACATAAACTTTTTAAACGAATACTACGAATCGTGAATATAGTAGAAAATATTTAATGTTATTGTATTAAGAATTTTTCGATTATTTCAGATATGCATTTTTTTTTTGTTCAAATCACAACAGAGATAAAAGGTTTTTGAATAAGACTGATCAGCGCTTTAAATAGTTTATTGACAATTGCAATCCAGTACTCTATGTCGATAGAAGTGTTTTAACTTTTGGCTATATTTTCCCTGGTGTCAGTAATTTTTTCGGCTGATCGTACTGCATGAGCATGCAGTAGCTTTTTAACATCTGGCAAAGACTCGGTTTCTTGAAATTTCTTCTCAATTTTTCTGAACACCCTCAGCTGGTCAATTATGGGGGCTGAAAAATTCGTGAAATGCATTTTTGTTTGACCACCTATATTCGTAATAGGCTTCAATGCCCAACTTTTCCATGATCCAATTCGTGAATGACTAACAGTTTCAAAACAAAAAACTAACCTCAAAAACCAAGCGACATTTAAACTCCAATCACATTTAATATCTGTCCAACTATTGTAACATCCTTTATACAAATTATGTCTTATTGCTCTATTGAGTACAGTTTATGATATGTTATAGCAGTCTTAAAGTGGTACTCTATTTTTCTAGTACTAAAACTTCAATTTTATAAAAATTTATTTAAATATCTTCGGAAAGAATATAATCAGTTGCAGTCAGACATAGCGTATATACTCAGTACATAAATTGGCTTTTATTGATCTTGACACTGCAACTTCATTGCTAATAAGAACTGCTTCATTTATTTGAACAGGTTATTTTTCTTAAATAAGTGATAAACAGAAAAATCGTATGGGATGAGTAATAGATTTAATAGATAGATTGGTCTTTCAATGTTTGATTGGTATCCGCCATTTTTTGCTGGCTCCGTTGAAAAAAAGCTTTTCGATGAATGATAAAAGCATTTTTGGGATTTTTTCCCGTTTTCAACCAAATACGGAAACAATTTCGAGATACTTATCCACTCCCTCTCCTCACGAGGGATGAAACGCTTTCCCCTTTCTATCACAAACCCGGCATAGCGGCCCAACAGGACATTTAAAAAAAAAATCCCTCTCTGTAATCAATTGCAATACTTTTAATTTTAATAGTATCGCACCTAAAAAAAATTGCCTCATTTTGAGATATAAGAATCGTTTTAGGAAACATTCATTTCTATATTGAAAAATACTTCCTGTTCTGATATTCATTTAATCTCAAATGTACTCAAGGATCCGTTCATATGTGTTCGAAAAATTCTTAAATCTCCAAAATAATCAACAATTGATTTTCACATAAGTTTCATCATCAATTTTTAAATTTATGAGCATCAAAGGTTAAAAGAAAATACCGTTTATTATCTATTGTTCCTATAGAATATTTTCTTGATTATCAAAATAGATTTCTTATTTGCATCATAAATTTATTTATTTTTTATCACAAAGTCTATACTTTGTGAATAAAAAATTGTGTATTTCTTGTTTTCTCACTCGTTTCCTTCTAAAGTTATCCGTGGAAATCTTGTTCAATTGTTATTTCTAAAGATGGTAATCCTCTTTTCAATATTTCCTGTATACACTGCTCTCGATTAGTTTATTTTTCTATGAATTCATAATCACCATATTTAAAAAACAGTGTGATTGGGAATTTTTGGCTTACCATCATCTTCCATCATCCTTTTTTGAGTTATATATTCCTCTGGTGTGCATCAAATGATTGTTCAGAAAATCCTTCTTATGTATAAAATATAATTGACTGATGCCTTTTTTGACCACGGAATAGTGGTGAAAAATGTCCAACAATCATTGATGCCACATTCTAGCTGAAAAATATATATTTCCCTTTCAGAATTCAAATTTTAGTTTAGAAAACATAGGAACTATTAACTCATTTCTCTTTGATTCAGTATAAATTGCACTATAAGGAATAAATTCCTCACTTGATAATAAACTCTATTCTAGCAGCATAATGTTAATTTCTGCAAGTTTGCAGTCAATAGTCGTTAGGCTTTTAGCATAAGGATGTCTCCTGCTGGAAACTTACATTGCCATTCATTTGAATGGATATCTAAGAGTATTCTTCGATTTATTATCGAAAGTATTACCTTCTGGAATAAATTTATAAAAAGCTTTCTGTTATTCATGCAGTGGTATCAAGATGACTCTTCAAATCCTACTTGTACTTCTTGTCAATATTCTCATGCAATAGAGTGACAAAGTTGAAATTCTATTCCATTTGCTCTTGCTACAATATATTGTTTCCTTTCAATATTTATAGTTTACAATCTGCATCTAGTTTTTTCTTCTTGAGCTATGTAATTCATCAAGTTTAACCATTTAAGTTCAAGAAGTAAAATTTTCTTATTTGTTTGTGATGAAAAACTTTTGCATATATTTTTTTACAATCAATCACCTTCTTTGTATTATACAAAAAATAATAATATTTAATTACTTCTGATTTCTTTTAAGTTAATCAATTTATTCCACTCTTACAATTTTTTATTGAGAATGTTCCAATTCCTTTTGGATAACAACTTTTTTATCATCTCTATGTTAGGTTCGTTTCTTCTCAGCTAAAAAATTAATAAGGAAGAAAAATTATATAATTTATTTTTCAACAATTGTGAACTGGTTGGCTTTACTGATTTTGAGTTTGAAACAATGAACAATATGATAAATTTGTATTTCTTATCACTGACCAATGTATCATATTCTTCTGATTTTGAATATGGAATATTTTCAATGTAATATAATTTTTTATTGGATTTAAACTACAAAATTATATGTTTTTATATTGTGTTTTCAACTATTCAAGAAATGTATTGTTTGTAAACAAATTTACCATGTAATGTTATAAGGAGAAAAACTAGGTTTTGTTTTTGTCATCCTAATCTTCATTTAATACTGCTCATTCACTAGATATCAAAAATGATTATTTATAACCTTGTTAATAAATTTTTCTCTTTTTTTCAGAACTTGTCTGATCCAAATGTCTTGATTCAACTTCAGCAATTGCAGAGACTGCTCAACAGAACAGGGGAGGCAAAGAATGACAGTCAAGTTCATTTTGATAAGAAGTTGTTGGATTTTGATTATGGAGACGAAGAAGAAGAAGTAAATCCTTCACCAAAACCTATTGTTGACCCTTCTGTATCCAGGTATTACTTTGTATACATATTTTTTGATTATTGGATGTACTTTGTATTTATTCAACTTTTTTGTCGACTTTTTCAGTCTGTTGACAAATCCAGAAGTGATACGTCAATTACAGACACTACAGCAAACTATGGCTATGGCACAGGAAGCTGATGCCGACAAGCTCCGTAAATTGCAAGAAATGAAGCAACAAGAGGAGGAGTTTGATAAACATTTAGCTCAAACAGTTCCGGTAAGTTCTTTTAATTATTGCTACATGATAATTGATCATGATTGAAACAAGTTATTGGAAATTATTGTGTTTTAGTATCAGAAATTTTTTGGGTGAATTAAATTTTCAGATTTTTTTTACTATAATAAAATTTCGAAGTATTACTGCAGTTTAACTGGTAATTTTTGGCTAAATCCATGCTAAGTTCTCAGAATAATGCTTTAAACAAACATCCTGTATTTGTTATTGTAAGTTATTTATTAATAATTAGTTGAAAATGACAAAATGAAAAAATTGTTCCGCTGCTATGAAGAACATAGTCAACAAATTGTTTAAAACAATATTAGGAGTACAAATAAGTTTCCGCCGTTTTTTAACACAAATTAAATATTTATTATAGAAGAACTTGCCGAGTGACTTCTAATGTTAGAGCAAGTTCTTTTTGTGTTTGAGATGAATCTTCCTCCAATTCTGCATCCTCGTAAATTTTTTGCCTTCCACTGCGATCTTTGTCTTCTACGTCGAAATCACCGTTTTTAAACTTTTGAAACCACTCTCGACACGTTCTCTCACTCAAAGCACCCTCACCATATGCTTCTACGAGCAATTGATGCGCCTCAGCAGCAGATTTCTTTAAATTAAAGAAGTAAACTAATATTTCCCGCAAATGACGCTTACTTGGCTCAAATTTTGAAATTTTCAACTTATAAAAATTATATTTTACCCATATAAAATCAATGATATTAATAGGTTAGGTTGTTCTTGCATGTCCAAACTATTTTTTAAGCCGGTTATCATCTGCGAAAGCTAACCGAAACTCCGTGCCGCGCCATCTACAATAAAACGGCGGAAACTTATTTGTAATCCTAATATATTGAGGGAAAAGAATCCATTATTTTTTCGGTAGATGGCTTACTTTTTATCACATAATAATCGTCCAGGTTTATTTTCTGAAGTCATCGGATTAAACAATCCAAATGATTTGGAAGCATATTCCGCTAAAAATTCTTTGGTGGTGGTAGGGTTATGTTATGTGATGTCTTTTTAATTTCAGGAGTAAAATAAGCTGAAGAACGTGCGCAGTATTAACTGAAACTTTATGTAAATTAATGTATGCTATTATCCATTTATTACTCCATAGAGCCTGTATAATCTGAATTTATTTTTTACTTATGGAGAGTGCCAATGAGTAGTAGAAAATGTATTTTATGTACATATACTTCTGCATATTATTGTATTATTGTTAACTTTTTAGAATACAACAATTTATTATAGGCATTTTATATATCCTTTTTGATATGGTAATAAGTTTTTTTCATTTTGTGTAATTTTCAAGATGAAGCACCAAAATTTTGCATGGAAATTCATTAATGGCATTATTATACTATTAGACTTTTTATGAATTATCATTTTATATATCAAATCTGGAATAAAGCTTGGAGTGGATAATCAATTTAAAATAATGGATTTCATATAAACCATTAATATGAGTTTTCGAAGAGTTTGAGAATTTGACACATTTCTGAAACTATGATTTTTCATTAAATATTTTGAATATTGTAATTTGCTCATTTGCATGCTCAGAGTATTGCTAAGAATTGTTACTACCAGCAATTTTGGAAAGAATTTCTATTTCATTTTGGGTAAACTATGACATTTTTTATTGCAGAATTTACCATTTGCTGCAGAGTGCGAATTTAAACCAAACAATGCCTCAATGCCAGCCTCTGGCTATTACATGCCTCCACCAGACATGTCACAGCCACCTCAGATGCAGTACAAACAGTATGACCTAACTCAGCAACCTGATCAACCTGTTTACAGCACCACTAACAATGATAATGACAATGATGTGGAGGTATGTATTACAAGTTATTCGATCCATGTAACTGATATAGAAATAAAAATGTCTAATAATTATCTCGTGAGTGTAATCGCAGAAGTATTCGGCGTTACCAAAAAAAGGTTTCATTTTAAATTTTTGTACTTCTTCACATACGATTTTCCATGTGATGTTTAATCTTTAATATCCCTAACCTTGATCAAGTTATTCGAAAATCCCATTGGTCAATCTCTTCTCTATTCCATCATGAATGTCAGGGTAGCAATTTCTGACATTTTCCAATATTTGACGTATATGACATATATGAAATATTATCGTATTTATTGATATTGGCATATTCATAATTTATGAAACCTGCAAAAATCCCAGGAGAACTAAATTTATTTCCATCTGTTACAACCACATGATCTAATATAATCTGAATTAAAGTAAACAATACATGGGTCAATTGACAGCTGTCAATTTAAACACTGAATGGAGATAAGAATTTCAATGTAAACATTCAGAGGATTGTTGAGGTTATTTTCAGTTCCGATAATTGATATTTTACACATTTAATTGTGACTCGAGTTTCGGGAATTAACTATCACATTTTCAGACAACTATTGACTGAAGATGGGATATTTATATTATCCATATAAAGATTTAAAAAAACTATTCTGTGGTTTCAATAAAAACTAATTAATAATTTGGAATAGTTTTCGGGAACCGGGAGAGCAGCCTGGTATCGTTTCACCCAAATGTCTGTAATTTTTTAATTTTGAGCTAAAAAAGGTCTAGGTTGAAGTGACCGATGACGAATCCAGGGTCATTCTGTCCGGCCAGCCGCAAGCACACTTCTAATTTTCGAACGAAAGAGCTAGAGTCTTGAAACAGGGAAGGTTTGGGGTCTAAATGCCGCGGCTGAGTTTGTTAATGACGAAAATTGTTTTAATAGTTTCATAGTTATCGAGGTTGAAAATGTTTCATATTTTTACTGATATTTTCGAAACTGCAGATTCGATGGATCTGAAATTCGGCACTTAGAAGTAGAAAAATAACGCGCACATTCCTACAAAATTTCGTGAGGATCATATAATTAGAAGACATTTTACGAGAATCATAGGTAATATGAACTAGCATGCAAAAGCTCCTGACTTCACGTCAGTGCTTTTTTGTTATTGCCATTACATTTTGTTAGCAATACTAAAAAATATTCCTATAAATAGTATTAGGCATATATGAGAACAATATTTATTGTTGGTTTGTCAAGTTTTAAATTTTTTGCTCTAATTCCAGGAGAAGAGCATCATTTTAGCCAAATGTAGGTAATTTTAGAATTTTGAGCCGAAAATAGTCTTAAACAGCTAGGTTGGACTCACTAATAAGAATCCGAGGTTAAAAGTAATTCTGTCCGGCTGGCTGTAAACAAGCTAACTTTTGAACGGAAAGAGCTAGAGCCTTGTAGGGAAGGTTTGAGGTTTAAATGCTGCGGCTAAATTAGTTGAATAGTTTAGTATCACCGTTATTCACTTTTGAAAAATTTTCATATTTTTCCTAATCTTTTTGAAACTTTGAAACTACAAGTTCGATTGATCTGAGATTCTGACTTTTGGTGTGGAATAATAACGTGTATGTTCGTGAGAATTGTATAATTAGAAGACAATTATGATATGAATGTGACATGAAGTAACCTGGAAATCTTCCGTATTTCACATCAATGCTTTTCTTTCTTTTATATAATTTTTATCTGGGTGAATTGTAATGAAATAGTTTATTCTGTTAAGAAAAAACCATCTTCAAAAAACTGCATATATTCATAAATATATTGGGTGTCACAACGAAAATTAGACCCCCCAGAACTCGGAAACGAAGAATTTTCGAAGATTTTAAAAAAACAGATAAACTTCTGTTTTGTGGGGGACGAATTTCCATCATGAGTTTGTTCCGAAAAAACCACCCCCAAGAAGGTGGCATCAACCCCTAACATTTTTTGAATAGGAAGATATGTCGAGTGTTGGTTTGTTTGAAAGTTAGTTATGTTCTGTACACAACCCAGTAAAAATTTTCAAAATCGGTTAATTTTTCACGAAATAATGTAATATTGAACTTACCGTTAAAAGGTGATGTTGAACAGACAGTTGACCCCGTCCAAACTCAAGAACCTAAGAGTTTTGAAGAATCCAAAAATAATTTTCAAGTTCTGTATTAGGGAGAAAGAATTCCTATGACGACATTGTTCCGAAAAAACCACCAGAGGATGGCAACAAGCCCAACATTTTTTTTTGTGGGGACGTTTGAAGTTCAAAGTCTATGCAACTCCACCTGAAAATCTTGCAGAACTGTGACAATGAAACATCACGGAATGCCAATTACTGACACCAGACATATTTTAATGTTAGCCGTCTACATATTTAATTTCAAAAAATTATATTTAATAATTATAACTTCAGGAATTAAATTTAAAAAATGTCATAAGTGGAACTTATATCAAATGACATATAAAATAAACATTCATTATAAGACATCCAAATGATATAACAAAATCCAATAAATAAAAATTGTTAACCAAAATCCTATAAATTAAATATTTTGAATAGACAAAATTTTGTTTCTGGTGATCAATCTTAACAATGGTTAACAATTTTTATTTATTGGATTTTGTTATGTCATTCGGATGTCTTGTAATGAATGTTTATTATATATTATTATTATTATATATTATGTCATTTGATATAAGTGGTACTTATATGACATTATTTTAATTTAATTCCTGAAGTTATAATTATTAAATATAATTTTTTGAAATGAAATATGTAGAAGGCTAATATTAAAATATTTAAATAATTTTATATACCTTCTATCAAGTATTAACCTCTATTTATGTTATTTTATTGTATGGAGGATGGTGGTGATCATTTTGAACAATACATACATTAGTTCTTTAAATAGTTTAAATTTTTACTTATCATTATTTACCGATCTGGTGTATTTGAATGTATTGGGTTTCTGTTTGAAGTCACCCTTCTAATTAATAATATTGAATATCAAATTGCTTAAAAAAATATCACCGAATTTGAAATTTTCAACTAGGATGTTTAGAGAACAAAAAAAGCTTTTTAACTAAAACACATCCACCATCTATTTCCTATTAAAAAAAATTGTTGCCACCCTCGGGTGATTTTTTCAAATCAATGTCGTCATAGGAATTCTTTCTTCCTAATACAGAACTTGAAAATTATTTTTGGATTCTTCAAAACTTATGTTCTTAAGTTTGGGTGGTTCAACTGTCTGTTCAACATCACCTTTTGACTGTAAGTTCAATATTACATTATTTCGTGAATATTGAACCTATTTTGAAAATTTTAACTGGGTTGTGCACAGAACATACTACTCTGTCAAGAAAGTACCGGGAATTTTCAATTAAAACAACATTTTTACATTTAATCGTCAAAATTTATTGGGTCGCCTCCAAAATAGGCTCCATTTGCTCCAATACATCTATGCCAACGGCACTTCCAATTATCGAAACATTTTTTATAGGCGCTTTCCGGGATGGACTTTAGCTCTCGCGCCGAATTTTGTTTTATGGCTTCAATCGACTCAAAACGGGTGCCACGAAGGGGCAATTTTAGTTTTGGGAAGAAGAAAAAGTCGCAGGGAGCCAAATCCGGCGAATACGGTGATTGCTGAAGCACGTTTGTTGAGTTTTTGGCGAAAAAGTCAGTCACAATCGTAGCTCGGTGAGAAGGCGCGTTATCGTCATGCAAAATCCATGAGTTGTTCGCCCACAAATTTGGCGGCTTCTTACGGATACGCTCACGCAAACGTTTCATAACTCCTAGGTAATTCTCCTTGTTTACCGTCTGACCCTCTGGAACGAATTCGTAGTGCACCACGCCACGGATATCGAAGAAAACAATGAGCATCACATTCATTTTCGAGCGGCTTTGGCGTGGTTTTTTCGGTTTCGGCTCATTTTTTGCCACCCATTCCGATGATTGCTGGCTTGTTTGCATATCGTACTCGTAGACCCAGGTCTCATCACCAGTTATAATACGTTCCATGAATGTAGAATCGGAATTACAGCGATCCAGCATGTCTGAAGCAACCTGTCCGCGATGACGTTTTTGAAGAAAAGTCAGGTCTTTCGGTACGAGTAGTGCGGCCACCTTTCTCATGCCCAAAATATCAATCAAAATCGTACGTGCGGACTCGTGGGATATCACTCTCAAGCTGTTACGACGGTTTTCCAGCACCCTTTCCTTAATTTTATCGACGTTATATTCGATCGAAGCCGTCGATGGGCGACCACTTCACGACCGTCCTTGAAGGCTCTGTACCACTGATATGCACGAGTTTTCGATAGAGCATTATCACCAAAGGCCTTTTGCAACATTTTCAATGCATCGGCACACGAAAATTCATTTGCAACACAAAACTTTAAACAAATTCTTTGCTCAACGTAATCACCCATAGTAAAAATCGGCACGCACTCTGACATCGACTGACTTAATCAGCTGTTGCAAACACACTAGTTGACAGATCCCGCTCAAGCTTGGCATAATTGAGGACAGTGGTACCAACCTAGGAAAAAAAATTTCTACCTGCCTCATTGCCCCGCCAGATTTCAATCGATAATTCCCGGTACTTTCTTGACAGAATGTATATAACTTTCAAAGTAACCAACACTTGATATATCTGCTCTATTCAAAAAATGTTGGGGGTGGTTTTTTCGGATCAAACTCATGGTGGAAATCCATCCCCCTCAAAACACAAATTTTCGTTGGGACACCCTGCATAATGCTTTCAATTTTATAACAGTGGTTTAGTTATTATCATTTAATACGGTACATATTTCAATGGTTGAGGAGTTTGTTATTATTACAGTTGCATATTATAGTCTAACCAAAAACCATGATTTTTCAGGTGATTACTCTCGATAATGCTGATTCTTCAAGGAGTCCCAGCCAAGAAAGAAGGAAAAGAAGAAGCCGCTCAAGAGACAGACGAGACAGAGACAGAAGATCTAGGAGGTCTCGTAGCAGAACTAGATCTAGAAACAGACGTCATAGATCTCGGTCTAGGGAAAGAGATCGGGATAGGAAGGAAAAAGAAAAAGAATCAGAAAAAGATAGGGAAAGAAAGAAACGTGGATTACCTACCATCAAGAAAGAAAATTTGAGCGTTTGTAGTACTACTCTCTGGGTTGGTCACCTGTCGAAGTTAGTACATCAAGATGATCTCTCCAACACGTTCGGGGAATTTGGTGATATTGTCAGCATCGATCTGATACCACCGAGAGGTTGTGCGTTCATTGTTATGCACAGGAGACAGGATGCTGCCAGGTGTTTGAGCAAACTAAAGAATCACATCATCCACGGCAAAGCCATAACATTAGCTTGGGCTCCAGGAAAGGGAGTGAAAGGAAAAGATTTAAAGGATTACTGGGAGGGTGATCTTGGCGTGTCCTATATTCCCTGGTCCAAATTGAAACCCGATATTGACATCGATATGCTGGAGGATGGAGGTGAGGCTTTTATTTATGAACATATTGAAAGGGTTTTGTAGTTAACATCACATAACGACAGGCTGTAAATTTTATTTTTATTAAATATATTTGAAATCGGAAAAACTTTCACCATATTATAAATGTGTATTATATTAATGGAACGTTAATATTTGTTCAAAAAAACATTATTCATCTGTTATGTTATTGCATACAACGTGTCAACATGTATAAATATGTTTTTTCCCTTATTGTGATTGTTATGTCTCTCTATAAGCTTAACATATCTGCTAATAACCTTAAAATGAAATTCTGTATTTCAATTTCAAAGTTATTACCAAGCATAAACACATGTGGGTTTTTGTTTAGAATTTTTTCTTGACAGTTTTAATCTTTTTATTGTGTTCAATTCTCGATGTTAGCGCTTTCTGATGATAGGGAACAACTGTGAAATACGTATAATAGCTTATATTTTGAATAGAGTATAATATTATCATATTTGTAATCTTTTTTGGGCTTTATACTAAGGGAAAAAATTTACTTACACGTGTTGTATACAATGTCATATAAAGAAAAATTAATGGTTTTCTAGACAAATATTGATGTTTTATTAATAAAATATATATTTTCAGTCTTTCAGACTTCTAATATTTTTAATTCTGAATAAGGGCTTTCATCAAGTAGACTCAAATTCGTAATTCATATAATTCTGATATTTATTTGAATATCACTGAATTCTCTCTCAGACAAACTCAAAAGCTTGTGCAGATTTGGCGATCAGATGATGTAATTTATATTTATTTAATTTTTTTTCCTGAACTCAAATAAGAAATCTAAACTTTATACCACGTCTAAGTTGAAGATATATCAAATCAATAAATGTTCCATGTTCGCTCATTTTTTTCATCTTAAAAACAAGAATTGTGATTAAAACAAATTGTAGAAAGTACTATGTTTTACTACCAATAAAAATATATTTTACACATTTGTGACTCGAGTTTCGGGAAATGAACTATTCCATCATCAGACAACTGAAGATCTAACAGTGGTACAGGGGCATTTAAACAAAAGTGATAAATATTTTGAATATTTCAATAGATTCTAACACCTAATAGTGGTACAGAGGTTTACAAGCGGAACGTGATAAAAACCCGGTTAAAAAAGGAGGGGCCTTCTAACAGATATCGGAATGTCTGCAATCGACAAAGAAGGTTGTTAAACAGATGGTACCCATTTAAATATCTCAAATAATTTTTGGGGTTACATAGCTCCGTACAGTCATTCATTATTTTTACATTATTTTGTTGTATATCTCAAATATTTGGATCTACAAAGCTCCATACAGTCATTCATTATTTTTTTACATTATTTTTATTGTGAACGAATTTGAAAATTTCAATAATTAAGTTTCTTTTCTTTTGAATCTACATGTAAAATTTTCTTAAGATTTTCTTTTGTCGAAAGGAATTACTGTTTTCTAAAGAATGAGTGGCAAAAGTTGAATTTTTGTTTACTTTTCATTAAATTCATTTTATGTTCGTTGAAAAAGGTTTTAAACAGATGTTACTTTTTAAATATCTCAAATATTTTCGATTTACATAGCTCCGTACAGTCATTCATTATTTTTACATTATTGTTATTGTGAACTAATTTGAAAATTTCAACAGATTCTAGATAATAGAGTTTCTTCCCTTTTGATTCTACATGTAAAATTTTAAGATTATCTATTGTGGGAAAGGAATGACTGTTTTCTAGACAATGAGTGGCAAAAGTAGAATTTTGTTTATTTTTCCTGAAACTCATTTTATGTTCGTTGAACCTCGTCTTGTCCTATATATTTATTACTGCACGTAGAACAAGATAACTCAAACTCCTGATTTGTATATGTTTAGAGTAGGGTCCTTTGCGTTAAATAACACCGATGATAACTTGTTTTGCGTTTTGAAGGCAATATTGACATCTGATTTTGAAAAACTATTGGCCACTTTTTTTTATGATTTTATTCAAGTGTTTTTAAGAGAAAAACGAGAAATTTTATTTTTTCAAAATCTTAGGAAACAACAATTAGAGGTTACTAAGAATTGCTGTAGAAAAATATGATTTTTCAATAATTAAGTCGGAAGATGCCTAGAGTGAAAATTTTAATATGCTTTTATCAATAGACATGGTCGATAGGTTATAGAGCCCACTTGAAATATCAAAAAATTAAGAATCTCATTATCAAACTTTCTTCAACCAATAGGAAAATTTCGATAACAACTAGAAATTAAGAATATAGTGTTGACTTTTGTTTAATGGAAATCCATTGTATATTGGAGAATGAAACACTTTATTGAATTTTCACAATTTATTCACAAAAAATGTGATGTATGTAGTGTTTAAACTGTTACATCATCAAGTCAATGTCAAGTGTAAAGGAAGATGTAATAAGGTCTCATTTTATTTTGAGGCTGAATTGGTTGTTTAGTATTTGGAGATCCTGGATCTTTATGAACCTTGTTTATTTCCAAACACTCCAACAAATTCATTTATATAACATTTGTGACATTTATGGTTTCAATATCTTGTGATTGATTGCTTTTATATGTAGTAGGATGTTCTTTCAGTCTTGTGTCACAGTTCCTTCCTGTTTGAATTGTGTAAGTTGAGTGGTAATTACAGCTGTTCAACTAGAAAATTTCTTTTCTATCTGCGCAGGATTTGAACCTGCTCCCAGACCAATGCTCTAACCACTAAGCTATCAACACAAATAGGATATCTAGATTCAGACAATCTGAGAAAACCGTTTTTAAGTTGATTTTATTAGAGTAATTTTGGATTTTAGTGAATAGATGTCTAAAATAATGTAAGTTATGTATTTATGGTCGGGATTTTCTGCAATTTTTTATAGAAGAGCATTTATTTTTCTATTATTCTATTTGCCAAAAGTAAAGGAAATTTATTATTTCGGGCTATATGATTTATATAAATTCACCATTTTATATAGTTGCAAAACATTTAAAAAACAAACATAAGTTTTTAGTATAGATATATAAACAATATATTATAATTGTTGGTTTTAACAGAACAGACCTACAAATTTATTAATTTCTAGAATTTCCATACTCCACCCCAAGATCAAATTCAACAGTTGAAATGAAAACAAATAATAAAATTAATTTTTTAGATTTCATGAATAAACTATACCACTTACAGACAATTTCTTGAGTTATTTTGAACATTTATTTATTTAAATTCCAAAACTATTTAAAAGCAACCTCCTCATGTTTCTGAATCTATTAAATATCCTATTCAACGCAAAACATCAACAAAATAATCTGAAAAGGTTTTGGGAGTCTAGAAAATCAATTTTAATGACTGTAACGTAATTTATGTAGGTTAAGCAGGAAGAAACTTTGAATGTGGCACCAACCAAATGCAGAACAAATAAATTAGTTTCCAGTCAAGACAAGTACGTCTGATACCATACGTAACAGTTTTATTATTCTCACAAGTTATGAATCTTTGAAATTAATTTAAAAAATAATCTTCCCTGGCAGTACAAGTTTGGTCCTTCGAATAACATTCACCAGATATTTTTCAGAGGAAATAATTGAATTAGTCTTGAAAGCGTTCATAAAATAGTCTATTCATTCTTTCAGGAATGATTGATGAGGATACCATGCCTGATTGGTTGCGTTCAAAGGTAGAAGGAAGTGCCAAACGCCAATCGTCCATCCCGCAACAAGATATGGCGGCTTTGCCTACTGGTATAGATACCAGTCAACCACCTCCGATGCCCGGTGCTGGTCTTCTTCAGCCTCCTTTGTCACTGCCACTTGTCCCACCGTTTCAGTTTAATAATAGGCTTTTAGGTAAGAATATTATTTGCCGTATGGTCAGCAAAATCACCACAAATTGACGAGTAGTTATTTTGCTTTCTAAAACTGATATTTTTCAAAATAAATTGATTAATTTCATAATTAATTAATTAACAAATTTCCTCACATTTGTAGAGTGGCAATCATAGTAACAATTATCATTCAACAATTAGTATGACTTCTTTATTTACTGTGAGGGATTTATGCAAACAAGGCCTGCTTGTTAGTTAGCTTGCTACTGTAATATATTTTATTCTAATACACACATATGGTATTCCAATAATTTGGACAAATGTAAAATATAAGCGGAGCTTAAACGTCCATCATTTTCAAAGTTAGTTTATTTGTTTTGACAACTTCGTTCATTTACAAATTGAATAACGGGAATTTTGAGCATTGAAAAAAAAATTATTACAATAATTGAAGCATGTTACGAAAATCGATATGCAAACAAATGTACATTTTGCGCCCTTCGTAATTTTTTTGACCCACATCATCAACCAGTTGTGGGTACTATGGGAAAATTTGTGAAGAAGTTCCAAGAAATCAGATCTACGGCAAATGTTAAAAAGTCAGTAAATAACATAGAGGTTAATACTTGATAGAAGGTGTATAAAATTATTTAAATATTTTAATATTAGCCTTCTACATATTTAATTTCAAAAAATTATATTTAATAATTATAACTTCAAGAATTAAATTGAAATAATGTCATATAAGTACCACTTATATCAAACGACATATAAAATAAACATTCATTATAAGACAATCCAAATGATATTACTTGTACATATTTAATTTCAAAAAATTATATTTAATAATTATAACTTCAAGAATTAAATTGAAATAATGTCATATTATATAAGTACCACTTATATCAAACGACATATAAAATGAACATTCATTATAAGACAATCCAAATGATATTACTTCTACATATTTAATTTCATAAAATTATATTTAATAATTATAACTTCAAGAATTAAATGGAAATAATGTCATATAAGTACCACTTATATCAAACGACATATAAAATAAACATTCATTATAAGACAATCCAAATGATATTACTTGTACATATTTAATTTCAAAAAATTATAATTAATAATTATAACTTCATGAATTAAATTGAAATAATGTCATATTATATAAGTACCACTTATATCAAACGACATATAAAATGAACACTCATTATAAGACAATCCCAATGATATTACTTCTACATATTTAATTTCATAAAATTATATTTAATAATTATAACTCCATGAATTAAATTGAAATTAAACCACTTATATCAAACGACATATAAAACAAACATTCATTATAAGACAATCCAAATGATATTACTTGTACATATTTAATTTCATAAAATTATATTTAATAATTATAACTTCATGAATTAAATTGAAATAATGTCATATAAGTACCACTTATATCAAACCACATATAAAATAAACATTCATTATAAGACAATCCAAATGATCATTTGGATTGTCAATAGATTTGGCACCTAAATATATCTGTAATGTTAAAAAAATTTCATCAACTGGATCAGTTCTCCGAAATCTACAAATTTAATCTAAAAACTTTCTAAAATAAATAAAATGTCTTATAAACATTGTTTCTTTTTATAGACATATAGGTTAATCAAAAAAAATATATAAAATATTGACCACGATCATCCAGCAAACACATCAGAGACAACCTGTTTCGATTGGATATTCATAAATAACAATTTTCATTCCCACATAGGATTTAAAAGAAAAGAAGTTACGATCATTGACTCAATATCTGTAAACTGTCACACGCATGTGTGAAAATACAAAGTATTGCTATTATAAACAAAAATAAATTAAAAAATGTACAAAATCGGCTCAATATTAACCGAGTTATTATCATTTGAAATTTTCTTTCCCAAATATTTTCGAAAGTAGAAATCTGAACCAATTCAAATTAAGTTTTCAGATTCTAATAGCTAAAGTAGCCATATGGCTAAGAAGTCGTACTTTGAAATTTCAAACTAGTATTCTAATCCAGGCGCACTGTGATTTTTTTTCTTATCTGATTTTGGCAAAAAGTATGAATAGTATATAATATACTTTTTCCACTCCTGCTTGCCGATATGGAACAATCCAGATAGAAGTGTGGAGCCTTTTAATCATGTATTTTCCAGCACCATGAGATTTTCCGTTTGTGAAAACAATTCTTTCCGAAAAATGACGTTTATTTTACTTTCAGATTACAGGATTCTGTGATTTTATTCATCATATGCAGCTTCTTCTAGGTTACTTACAGATTTTAAATTTTCAGCAAAAATAGACTGATGAACAAGCGCACAAAATTCCACTTCATCTCAGGCCTTCTCGTCATTTTTTAATTTATTTTTTTTATAAAATGAATTGAAGCATTCCAAGTTATGTTTATTTACCCAATGCTATGTTCAATCCAACTACACACTTAATAAAATAGTATTATTTTCATTTCATTGCAGCTCCACCCAATATGCTCAATCTTCCTCCTGGAATGATGCCAAATGTACCAATGGGCGTACCTCCTCCTAATCTTCAAGGTCAACTCATGACTAATCCATTATTAGGAATTGGATCACCTTTCCAAGGTGCTGGCTTGATGCCACCGCCTCCGATGTCCCTGTCAAATGAGAATAGTCAGGGCAATTCTGATAATACCATGAAAAATTTGGCTGAAAGCCTGATGGGTCTTGGCCAGCCATTTAACCTGATGGCCCAACCACCCCATATGTCGCAAAGTACCATGATGCAGGAAGATAATATGGACATCGAAATGGAAGATGCTGGAAGGGGTAACCAAGATAATAATACCATGCACCGAGATCGTTCAAACGAAAAAGAAAGAAGTAGAGATGATAGGGGTGATCGAAGAGATAGGGATAGAGATCGGGACAGGGATAGTAAAAATGATAGAAACAGAGATAGGAGAAGATCTAGGAGTAGAGATAGAGATCGAGAACGCGACAGGGACAGAGATCGTGATAGAAACAGGTTGGTAGAATGTTAGTAGTATGAAGGTGGGACGACAATAAGTATCTCAAAAGAATAAGTAAACATAGTAAATTTCATATTCGGAGCAAATATAGTTGTAACTGTGTTACATTGGTTGGGCATTACAACCGGGACTGATGATTGAAGCCAATAAGCTTTTTAAAACATAATCATGGCTTATGTTATGATGATCAACGATTTAGATAGGTTTGAGCTGTAAACTGTTACACAGATGTGAGTTGCATTGTCCCATTCAAAAAATTTTCTATTAGATTTCTATTTCATACCTTATAATACTTAAATGTTTATGTTCCGTCTCATTGAAGACGGTCCTGTCCTTCGAGATAGTTGTCATCGATATTTAGGCCTTTTTATGTTAATATTTCGATCTAGCATTTTTTCAGCTGCACCAGAGTAACTGAAGTGTTATTTGACACTTCTGTTTATTTGTTTTATAATTAATATATATGGCCTTAGAAAACATGAAAAGTAATTCAGTGATTTGACATATTTATGCCTGTTAATTCCACATCACACAGCATTCCAAATTATAAACTGATTTTATCCTTCTTTTCTTGCATTTATCTCGTAATTCTTCTATAGCCAATAAGAAGGTTTATTTTGTTCATTCAGTCCACCTCCAAATGGACCTTCCAATCAATTATGTTAATTTCCCTCTTTTTGTATTGGAAGGGATGCATCGAGCACCTCTAACGTTCAGTCTTTGAAAGGAAGGAAAAATCATTATTCTCCGAATAGTCAACTTGTTCGTTTGTAATTGTACAAGCTTAACGCGATTGCTGTAAACGTAGCAATCCATCTTACACTTGTTTGTAGTGTAATTATCATCACATTAGCTTGGTATCATACACAGTGATACCAAAATATATTAGTTTGTTTTGTTATAAGCGTTTTACTCCAGTTCCTCATCATCGTTGTGGTTTATCATTATTAGATAAAGGAAGCTGTAGACCACCGCACATAGAGTGTTCTTTGAAGTCAAAATCACCGCTAATAAACAAAAATACAGTCCACTGGAAGCCATTGGAATTAATCATTGAGATTAATTAATTTGCAATTGTCTATTATTTTAAAACACTGAAATAACAGGCAAATACTACGGTAAACTAACCGTGGTACGAAACAGTTTATGTTTACATGAAACTCCATGGTGATTATGACATTTGGCTGTTTGAGGTAACCAAAGTAACATAACCGGATTTAAAATTTCCCGTCATCGAATCCAGTATATTTCATATCTTTGTTGCCTTGAATTACACGGGGCAACATGAAATTTGATTTTGATTGCAAAGCATTAAATTTCGGTAGTTTAGGTCGTAATAAGACGAAAAAAAAATATATGGCATGAAAAACTTTGCTTTTGTGCTTAGAAGTCTAATTGAACGAAATTTTTAAAAATCTCGGATTTTAATTTTTGATTGAAAATAAAACTATTGAAATAAAAATGTTTATTATTTTTATTAAGTTTTACTATCAAATTAGCTTACAGAAAAGTGGAAAATAACTTAAAAGTGCACACTTTTACTTTTTCTTTTACGTTCATAGCTACTTTCTCTCAATAAACCCCAAATATAGTCGCCCATCATGTTTTCATTGTATTGGCCTTGATAGCGTTGTTCAAAATTCATGATGTCCTGATGGAAACGTTCTTCTTGCTCTTCGGAATAGGCTCCCATATTGTTTTTAAATTTATCCAAATGAGCATGCAGCATATGTACTTTTAATGACATCCTGCAGCCCATGGCCTTAAAATTTGTAAGCATATCCTCAACCAACTTTTCGTAGTTTTCAGCTTTATTATTTCCTAAAAATCCAGAAACTACTGCTTTAAAACTGTTCCAACTTGCTTTTTGAGTACGATTCAGCAACGTTGGAAATTTTTCATCGGCGAAAATCTGTCTTATTTGCGGACCAACAAAAACCCCAGCTTTAACCTTTGCTTCCAATAACTTCGGAAAAAATTTTTTTAAGTATCCAAAAGCTTCTGAAGTTTCATCCAGTTTTTTTACAAATTGTTTCATCAACCCTAACTTAATGTGCAAAGGCGGCATTAACACTTTTTCCGCTTCAACAATCGGCTCAAATTTGACGTTCTGTTTTCCGACACACAATTCTGTTCTTACAGGCCATGACCGTTGAATATAGTGTTTAGAATCCGCTCTGCTATCCCACAAGCACAAATAACACGGATACTTTGTATATCCACCCTGTAGCCCCATTAAAAATCCCACCATTTTAAAATCTCCAATCAGCTCCCAGTTATACTCACGATACTTTACAGATTCAAGCAAAATTTTGACACTTTCATAATTTTCTTTAAGATGTACTGAGTGAGCAATTGGAAGAGACGGAAATTTATTTCCGTTGTGCAATAGAACTGCTTTTAAACTTTTTGTAGAGCTGTCAAGGAATAAACGCCATTCGCTTGGGACACAGGGTATGCCAATTGCTTCAAACATACCTTTAATGTCATTACAAAAACAAAGTCCATCCTCCTTCGTGAAAAACGTTGCAAACATTTCATGCCTAGTCCGCTGATCCGTGATCTTAACATCATCAATCAAATTCCACTGTTTTAACCGAGAGCCTAGAAGCTCTGCTTTATTTTTTGGCAAATTTAAATCTCTAATTAGATCGTTAAAATCTTCTGAAGTAATGAGATAGTGTTTTGGTTGTTCAGGTGTAGGCAAAAACTCCTTATCGGAATTACTTTTATAAGAACTAAAAGATGAGCTACTTTTCTGCGATAATTTTTTTGGTGGCTCAGGTACTGGTCGTGTCAGGTCGTGAGCAATTGGAGCAGAAGAAGATTCGAGGTCAGGATATTCAATAGGTTTTGCATTTTTACCTCTACGTCTTTTACTCGGATTCACCATACAAAAGTAGCAGTCAGTAATATGGTCTTTTGGTTCTCGCCAAATCCTTGGTATTGCAAATTTCATAGACCTTTTCTCACCTCGATACCAACCTAAAAATATAAAAATAAAAATTAATATGTCTATTATTTTGGATTCATCGCTTGATTAAATAAAAATTGCTTATCTTCCAAACACCTTTTACAATAACTACAAGCAACATGTGGAGCCCATGGCTTATCTTGATTCCGTACAGGACAGTCGAAATATGCTTCATAGGCTTCACAGAGAACGTGAGATGTCTTTAGTTCATATTTCACGTCTCGAACTTTAATAAATTGACCACATATAAAACAAAAAGCATCAGCATCGTATTTGCACTTTCGTGACGACATTTTAAGTTATTCTGGGCTTGTAAACAACACCTGATGGTTGTTTATCACTCGGGTGCCATCTAGCGGCACAGTGTTAACGTTAATACCCCACTCTCACCGCGCGGTCTTTTTAAAAATATTAAAATCAATTAAAATTTATGAAAAAATTGAAAAATGAGTATTATTATTATAGCTATCACAAAAGCAAACTTTATACCGAAAAAAGGTATTTTCTTTTCGTTTTTGTGCATAACTAACTGGAAAATAATAGTATAAACTTTAGGACAAAGAACGAACATTTTTTTGTAGAGTCGTGTTATATAGGTGATTTTTGGCAAAATGATTTATTTTGTTGGGTTTAACTTTCTGTTAAAAGGAGATTCATCTTTGTATGATCGTGAACACTACATTGTAACTATACTATGAGGCATTAAAATAGTAATAGTTGGAATATTGTAATTATTTTTGGTGTACATATTTCTGATGTTGAGACAGTGTATCAATCACATATCTGGGTATATTTCTAACAATTGACTTCCTCTTGAAGTATATCTGAGGGTGTATGAAGGCAAAAATTCAATGTTATTTTCAATTCCACCTTGCCATCTACGGATTTTTCCTAAGAGTTCCAAAAAACAAAAGTGAATCAGTGCATACAAATTTGAAATATCCATACTTTAGACTTAACCAAACATAAAATTGATCTAAATATAGTTTTTCTGTTAATTTCCTATAGCTCCACTTAGAGAAAAAACATGAACTTTTATTGAAATAGCCGCATAAGTTTCAATAAAAAATCGAATCAGTAAACGCACCAGGATTTTACATCTTATCTCTTTCAAATTAACTTTGATCTAATTTTTAATCATTTTTTAGGGATAGAGATCGACGTGGTAACAGCCGTGATAGAGACAGAGATCGCGATGGTGGCAGGGGACGTGATAGGCGTGACCGTGGTAGACCAAACCGTTGGGGTGACAGAGAAAAGGAAGACGAATCCCATAATGATAGAAAAGACAAGGAGAGAAGTCTCAACGAGAGGCTCCAAGAGATGGCTGGCGGTGGTTCTTCTAAATCTAACAGGGATCGTAAAGACAATACAGCCTCTCAGCTCAATTTCGAACCTCCTCCACAAATGGAACCAGAGTCTAAAGCGCCTCAACCGAAAGAAACTTCACAGGAGGAGAATAAACCAAGAAAACAAGTGGAAGAATTAGAACCAAGAGGCAAGGATATAATTCCGCCAAATGTTGATTTTCCGCCACCACCAGGATTGGCACCCGACATGCAAATGGAAACTGCACCAGAAGGAGGGTACCCCATGATGAGAGGTCCCAACGACTTCATACCTGGTCCGGGCCATATGGACGATTTCGATGGATCCATGGGTCAAGGACCTATGGGCTTTGGCCCAATGGGACCTATGGGTCCAATGGGACCACCAGGCATTCCGATGGGTCCTGGTGGTCCGATGGGACCAATGGATGACTACCCACCACCGATGGGTCCTCGGGGACCCAGAGATGATTTCCCACCGATGGTAGATGAGTATGGTCCTCCGATGGATGAATATCCGGAAGATTTTCCTCCACACATGAGAGGTAGGAGGGGCAGAATGCACGATGGGTTTCGCGGCAGGGGTAGAAGAGACTTCCGCGACGGGCCGCCACGTGGTCCCAGAGGACCTCCAGAGTTCTATGATGAATTCGGACCACCGCCAATGGACGAGTTTGGACCAGAGGAAGAGTTCGGGCCGAGGTTTGGTGGTCCCAGAGGACGCATGCGAGGAGGTTTTCAACCAAGGATGAGAGGTGGTCCTCCTCCAAGAGGATTCAATAGGGGAGGACCCAGAGGAAGATTTGGTGAGTTTTCTTTCTCCACAAATTCTTTTCGTAAAAACTATCATGAAATCTGTTTCTTGATTCAGAATACATATTAAAAATTCAAGTGTCTACTTCTACTTTATTTTAATGGTACTAACTTATGTTTCGTCCAAACTTCAAGTGGGTCATCAGAGTACAAGGTACAATAGCTTGAGATATTTGAATTTATAGTTTTCAAAAAAATAAATGTTACTGTTATTGTCCAACGTTCAACTAATTCCTCAAAAGAATTCAAAGAATGATCTTAAAATTCATTTTGGTTGTTATTTTTATATTTACATAGTTCCCTGTTTGAAAAAGATTTGTAATCTTTTCCTCTGAACCCAAAAGAAGCTTTGATAAAAATAAAATATATTCCCATTAGGTGGAACAGTTTTTCATGAAAATACTCATTATTTAAAAAAATTTGAATATTAAAACAAATTAATATATGTTTATCTTCTACAATTTTAATTTAAAAAATTTTTATTCAAAAAACTTTTAGAATTAAATTTATGTCTAAAACAAGCACCGCTTATATTTAATAGACGTATATAATCTAAACTCAATATACAATGTCAAATGAAATAAATAACCCAACAGATATACGAAAGTAATTAAAATTAATAAATAAATATTCAAAGGAGACAAAATTTTGTTTCTGGTTTTATCTTTAAGAAATACTACTTGTACAATATACAATGTCAAATGGAATAAATAAACCAAAAGATATACGAAAGTCCCTAAAATTAATAAATAAATATTTAAAGGAGACAAATGGCGTTTTGAAGGCAAGACCAGAAACAAATTTTGTCTCCTTTAAATATTTATTTATTAATTTTAGGGACTTTCGTATATCTTTTGGTTTATTTATTCCATTTGACATTGTATATTGTACAAGTAGTATTTCTTAAAGATAAAACCAGAAACAAAATTTTGTCTCCTTTGAATATTTATTTATTAATTTTAATTACTTTCGTATATCTGTTGGGTTATTTATTTCATTTGACATTGTATATTGAGTTTAGATTATATACGTCTATTAAATATAAGCGGTGCTTGTTTTAGACATAAATTTAATTCTAAAAGTTTTTTGAATAAAAATTTTTTAAATTAAAATTGTAGAAGATAAACATATATTAATTTGTTTTAATATTCAAATTTTGTTATATTTCTTCTATCAAGTAAAAGGCCTTTCTATTTTACTCATTATTTTTCAAATAATTTATGGGAAATATATGAAATAAATATACATAAAAATAGCACTTAGCTTTTTTTACCAGGTATAGAAGTATCTTTTTTGTAAAAAATAAATGTATGTTTGAAAATGAAATATAGAGAAGAGAGAAAAGATATTTATTGTTCTAGCCAATGGCTAACGATTTGCGTCTTTCTGCCAGTAAAAAAAACATTTTTTATATACATAGTTTTTTCTTGAAAAGGAAGTGTACATAATTATCGAAAAAATTTAATGTGACATCGAAGATCTTATCTATCGCCTTCCCAGGAAGGTTCCTTATTGGATCCATTAAGGGGGGATTGGGTATTTTCTTCTTTTTTTTTTTTTTTTCCTTGGTTCGGATCTTTTAGAACATTGGGGTAGAGGATTTTGTCGGTTGAATGGTCTGTTCACAAATTTATTTACTAATGTTTCTTCAACTCTACTCAGAATCGGCTTTATCCTCATTTTTCATAGAGATCATTTGGTGGGTTATGGAGTGGATTTCCTGGATGGTGTATCTTACTCAAAGACCTCAAAATACTGGGTTCTCCTACTCCTATATATATCTTCTACAGTTGTTATATATAAAATATCAATATTTTTATATTGGTCGACATGTAGTTTAGTAGATTCTTGAAGCTGTTGTGTGGTTTATGCCGCTGTTTTTATAGGTGAGGGATCGAAAGTGTTTTAATCTGACAATATTTCTGTTTTTTTTTTCTATAGGAATGTATTATAAATTTGAAAATCAAAACAGATTTAATCTGTTATCTTCTACAATTTTAATTTCAAAAAATTCTTTGAAGAAACTTTAAGAATTAAATTAATGTCTTTATAAGCACTGCTCATATTTAATAGACGTCAAAATTCATCATACAATGTCAAATGGAATCAAGAAAAACCAACAAATATAAATTGTCAACTGAAATTAAAATATAAATAAGCAAACATTTTTTGTTTCGTTCCAGGCATGCGTAATGAACTCTTCAGACAAACTTACGAAGCCCTGTTTGTTACAAAATGCATTGTTTTCCGATCCCATATGAATGAAAAATAACCCTTTCTCAAAAATATAAAACATAATTTCAAGAACTTCTCAACTAATTTATTTGAAATATTCAATATATTTAAATAAATTACTTCAAAAAATCTCAAAACATGTAGCACATTCTCAAGAAATAATTAAAGTTACGATAAGATCAGTTCAACATTACATATAAAAAATAATAAAATCAATTAAACAATGTATAGACTTACTCAGTGAATCTTAGGAATACACGGTCCTCAATAGAAAATAAAAGTAAACACCTTTATAAATCCAAGGTACTTATAATACTTATAAGTACCTTGGATTTATAAAAGTTAACAAAAAATGTTTGCTTATTTATATTTTAATTTTAATTGACAGTTTATATTCGTTAGTTTTTCTTAATTCCGTTTGATATTGTATGATGAATTTTGACGTCTATTAAATATGAGCAGTGCTTATAAAGACATTAATTTAATTCTTAAAGTTTCTTCAAAGAATTTTTTGAAATTAAAATTGTAGAAGACAACAGATTAAATCTGTTTTGATTTTCAAATTTTGTAATAATCCTTCTATCAAGTAAAAAACCGTTCCTTCTTATTTTATTATAAATTTTTTTATTCAGTGTGTTAGACTGGTTTTTTGTGCAGAGGCAATATCATAATCAATAACGTTTATCTAAAATGCGATTATCGCATCTCTGATAAATATTTATTATTTATTCAAAATAATCTCTATAGCTATTTATAAATTTTTCCCACTTCTATTGGCAGTTTTATGAATGCCATGTTAAAAACAACAGTTATGGAGTGGTTGTGCGAGCATGTCCCAATATTGTGAATAGAAGTTGCATGCACTATTATTTCCCAACTGAACGCAACCATAGTTTCTCTGGTCCGTTTTGCTGTGTGCTTATTTTTACCCTTTTCCATATTCCATATGGAATATTTGTTACATATTGCTCGATTTAAATCGAGTTGTAGTGATCACTGTTAACAGTTTCACTTCACAAATTTCAGCAACTCATAATAGATTACACCCTTCTGATCCCACCAGACACATAGCATTGTCTTCTTTCCAAAGGGAATTGGTCTTACAATGGATGTTTATGGTTTTCCTTGATTCACCCATATTTTAAGACACTCAGGAATTTCAAAATATGTCAATTTTTTCATCACCTGTCACGATTTGATGGAGAAATTGTGTCTGTCGATCAGCATTTTGCAAGTGGTTTTTCATTTTTCTTCCTGCCTTTCATTCAATTCATGCAGAACCCATTTTCCCACTTTCTGAATCTTTCATGTAGCTGTCGAAAGAATGGTAATAACTTTCTGCGTCACATTCAATTGGCCCTCAAGTTCTTAAATTTAGGTGTCATCTTCATCCAATAAGGGTTTCAAACCTTTGTATGTAAACTTTTGGTGGTTTCCCACATCAGAATCACCATTTTTAAACCATCTGAAACACTATGTTTTACCAAAAGCATATTCACTGTGAGGAGATTCGACATGCATTCGATGCTATTCTGCAGCGGTTTTCTTTAAATAAAAACAGAAAACCAATGCTGTCCTCAAATCGTATTTCATTGGCATAAAACTCGATGTGTTTAAGGGTATATGTATGGAACTCACTGTGTGTTGAAAATCTTCATCGGCTTTCGAAGGGAGATAGATGATGGCGCTGCAGAAATGATAGTACTGTATCTACTAAACAGATTGCACCATCTGTAGAAAAATTACGATTTCATACTTCTACAACGGTAAACAAATTAAACAAATTCATCACAATCCTCTTCCAATATTTTTAAGAAATTATTGGATAGAGTAGTCCGTTACTTTGTGATAGTTCATTTTAATGGAATGAAATAAGAAATTACTTCGTTTTCTATCACTTTTTATTATAACTGATATACAGTGACTCGAGTTTCGTAGTGTTTACTACATTTGCAAACTGAATGAACAAATTAGATCTCAACTATTATACTACTCTGTCAAGAAAGTACCGGGAATTTTCAATTAAAACAACATTTTTACATTTAATCGTCAAAATTTATTGGGTCGCCTTCAAAATAGGCTCCATTTGTTCCAATACATCTATGCCAACGGCACTTCCAATTATCGAAACATTTTTTAGAGGCGCTTTCCGGGATGGACTTTAGCTCTTGCGCCGAATTTTGTTTTATGGCTTCAATCGACTCAAAACGGGTGCCACGAAGGGGCAATTTTAGTTTTGGGAAGAGGAAAAAGTCGCAGGGAGCCAAATCCGGCGAATACGGTGGTTGCTGAAGCACGTTTGTTGAGTTTTTGGCCAGAAAGTCAGTCACAATCGTAGCTCGGTGAGAAGGCGCGTTATCGTCATGCAAAATCCATGAGTTGTTCGCCCACAAATTTGGCCGCTTCTTACGAATACGCTCACGCAAACGTTTCATAACGCCTAGGTAATACTCCTTGTTTACCGTCTGACCCTCTGGAACGAATTCGTAGTGCACCACGCCACGGATATCGAAGAAAACAATGAGCATCACCTTCATTTTCGAGCGGCTTTGGCGTGGTTTTTTCGGTTTCGGCTCATTTTTTGCCACCCATTCCGATGATTGCTGGCTTGTTTGCATATCGTACTCGTAGACCCAGATCTCATCACCAGTTATAATGCGTTCCATGAATGTAGAATCGGAATTACAGCGATCCAGCATGTCTGAAGCAACCTGTTCGCGATGACGTTTTTGAAGAAAATTCAGGTCTTTCGGTACGAGTCGTGCGGGCCCCTTTCTCATGCCCAAAATATCAATCAAAATCGTACGTGCGGACTCGTGAGATATCTTAAGATCATGTGCTATCTCTCTCAAGCTGGTACGACGGTTTTCCAGCACCCTTTTCTTAATTTTATCGACGTTATCTTCGATCGAAGCCGTCGATGGGCGACCACTTCACGACCGTCCTTGAAGGCTCTGTACCACTGATATGCACGAGTTTTCGATAGAGCATTATCACCAAAGGCCTTTTGCAACATTTTCAATGCATCGGCACACGAAAATTCATTTGCAACACAAAACTTTAAACAAATTCTTTGCTCAACGTAATCACCCATAGTAAAAATCGGCACGCACTCTGACATCGACTGACTTAATCAGCTGTTGCAAACACACTAGTTGACAGATCCCGCTCAAGCTTGGCATAGTAATTAAGGACAGTGGTACCAACCTAGGAAAAAAAAATTTACCTACCTCATTGCCCCGCCAGATTTAAATCGATAATTCCCGGTACTTTCTTGACAGAATGTATATGCTGATTGTAGGCTTCGGCAGAGCTTCGAAGAGAGGGGTTTTCCAAAGTCCCGTCTGTTCGTTAAGTAGGTTTATTATTGGTACGTGCCTCTTATATTTTTCAATTTCTATGGATTCCAGGATGTCAAGTTTTTTCCCTTTCGTTTCGACGTGCAAGATAACAAGGTTGTTCAATTCTGGGAACGTGTGATCTATATAACAGTAATTAAAAAAAATTAACAGTAACTGTAATACAGATCACACGTTCCCAGAATTGAACAACCTTGTTATTTTGCACGTCGAAGCGAAAGGGAAAAAACTTGACATCCTGGAATCCATAGAAATTGAAAAATATAAGAGGCACCTACCAATAATAAACCTACTTAACGAAAGTAACGGACTACTCCATCCAATATCACTGTATCAGTTATAATAAAAAGTGATACAAAACAAAGTAATTTCTTATTTCATTCCATTTGAGAAATTAGTTGATCCTAAATGGAAGAATACCCATCATATAATAAAAAAATATATATGTTATGCTCACCTACTGTAGATGAAAAAAACGCGAAAAGAACCTTTTGTAAATGTAAATTTGTCTCGATGTAAATGTCGTACCGATTTATATGACTTTCTGGCTTTTTTGAACTATCCCACTACAAGATATAGTCATATATCAATAAAGGTATGATTTGTATATTTTTCGAAAATAATTAGTTCAAATACCAAAAACTATCAAACTTGCATTCTGATTAAGTTTGTCAAATATGGACAAAACGTATGTGGGTACAATTAAAATAAAGTAGGAATAGAAACATGGGTTTCATCAATGATGAAATACTTTCAATAATCAATCATCAGCCAAATCAATTCATTCCATTTTTTTTTTTGAGTTATTTGAGTTGTGGACACGTTGCTAGTTGCTTAGATTTTTATACTTTTGAGCCAATAATGGTCTGGAACAACTGTATTGCTATGCAAGTCAAAGTAATCGATCTATTACATGTAGACCATTCTCAATAGAATTAAGTTTTGATGAATTTATAGGCCAATCCAGCAAAATTACATTCTTTAAATATTTCAGCATTTTTTTAGAAACATGACATGGCGTTGAATTTTAGTGGAAGATTGATTTGATTGTTGTGTAGGCCCATTCAAATAATCAAAAATACGTGAACGGAATCGACGAAACCAAAATTGCACGTAAATATCGGGACCATAAACACATTCACAATTTCAGCCGCCTGGCCTACATTTTCGCCTTTATCAAAAAAAAGCTGTAAAATTTACCGAATTTTCTCTTTATTGACTTCTATTCTTAACACCCGGCAACTCACAACTGAATGGACCAAATAGAAAACAGCAAAAGGATTTTTTTTACTGTGAAATGTCACCTTGACAACGATCGTAAATCCAAAATTGTTTGATCGATACTTTACGAGATTTCGATCATTAGAGCCATCTAATGAAAACATTATTGGTTTCTTTTCCCAGAACCTTATAAAATGAATATTTCCACAATTGTAGTGAATTAATAAATTGTGGAAATATTCTTTATTATTTTATTTATTTTGAATGAATTTCCATTAAGTAAAGACTGATTCACTTAAATTCCAGAAAAAAATATTAGACGCCGAGAAAACTCTTTGAAAAACTATCACCCATATTGAAATACTCTTTATACAGGGTGTCCCAACTAAAATTTGATCCCTCAAGTTCAATATTATATTATTTCGTGAACAGTAAACCGATTTTGAAAATATCAACTTGGTTGTGCAAAGAACATGAATAACTGTCAAACTTACCAACACTCGACATCTTTTCCTAAATAAAAAAATGTTGGAGGTTGATGACACCTTGAAGGGGGTGGTTTTTTCGGAACAAACCCCCTCAAAACATCTTCGAAAATTCTTCGTTTCTGAGTTCTGGGGAGGGTCAAATTTTCGTTGGGACAGCCTGTATAGATGAGATGATATAGTGTGTATTTCTATATAGATGATTCATCGTTCCAATGTGAAAGATATTTCAACCTATTATCATTAACAAATTGCTGGCTGGATTGTGGGCTTCTAAAGGATTATATTCATTTCACTCATTATAAAAACACTATTCGTTTCCACCAAATATCTGACCATTTTGAAAGTTTTCAAGGAAAATTAAATGTCTTTTGATAATCCTTCAGTCTTGAGAAATAATAATCAATGCGGAATTGATATTATCCTGATGCAAATTTCTAGAATTCCTATGAAGACCCCTCGGAAATTTAGTGTAACTTGTGCGAGATCAGTTGTGTTTTAGTTAAACTTTTTTACTGTATCCTTGAGCTACCGTAGGCACTATTAATTTTTAACCCTATAATGAAATGGTGGTCGTCGATCCGGGCTAGAAAACTTCTTCCCTCGCCAAGAGGCGAACCCGCAAGCGCTTATGGGTATGGTATTTAAAACGCTATAGCACTGATGTTCATCAAGTGTTTCTCTTTGTACCATTCTGGACAGACAATATTTTGCCTTGAGTAATTTTTCCAGTCACAAAATTTTAGTCAAAAGACACAAGAATCAGTGAAAATTGTGAATAGTCTGATATAATTCGAATAAAGTGGACAAATGATGTTTGTTTTACATACAGGTTTTGGTAAATGTCAAATGTGCACCAAACCAAAAGAAAGTACATTATTTGAGGAGAGTACTGGGAATCAATTATTTTAAAAGTATGCTCAAAGAATGGTCAATTCTTTTTATCATCAAGTTGTGCTGTATATTCACAAGGAATTCAAGCGCCATCTACTTTCAATTCATCTCAAGTGTGTTTTGCGATTTTCACAATGGAAAAAATATTGAACAAAGAATATCTTAAAACTTACATTCCAAATAGAATTTGATGTGTGGAAGGGTTGAAAATGTTACATAAGTGCGTTATGAGAGGTAGGGATGTCGGAAATGGAATAAAGTATCGATATATATTGTATCGGTAATTTTTGAATATATCGATATCGATATTTATATTTTTATTTAAAAATATCGATATATCGTTATAAGGTTATAATACGCGGGACGGATAACAGACTGACTGACACTGACAGACGACAGTTGAATTGAATGACAGACACTGATACTGAAATGACATTGACACTTGACAGATAAAGTTGCCAACTTCAAAGCCAACTTTAGTACTAATATTAAATTAAAAAGCAGGAGATCGAGTATAAACAAAAAAGAAGTTTCAAAATGTTAGTATAAAAAAGGATTTTTTGACCATAAAAATATCGATTTTTATACTTTTTCAACACTTGTAATATTATATCGATACCTCGATATATCGAAACAATAAATATCGCTCAAAAATATCGATACATTGAAAAAAATATATCGATATATCGATGCATCGATATTTTTTCGACAAGCCTAATGAGAGGTACAATACATCAAAAATTCATTGAGATATGGTGGAATATTTGCCCTCTGGTCTACCAGAAAAGTCTTCAATTGAACTTAGGTAAAATAAAGGAAATTGTAACTGAAAATCGTCGTTTAGTCTGTGAGAGATAACCGCTGAAATTTCTATATCTCACAGACCATTTCCTATCATGTTAAACTATTGTTCAGGTATGAAACGTGTTGCTGCTCGACTAGTTTCAAAAGGCCTAAGTCACAGGGGTATCACTGTAATTCCAGCAAAAAACTCATTGAATCTCTCCGACCGACATAAAATAAAATTAGGAAGAGCACTGAATGAGTTTGGAACAATGTTTTCACGATTTGATCATTCATTGGCATAATTGTTTTGGAAGTCCACAATAAATTTGGATGAATTATATGTATTGTGTTTCATGAACGAATCATGGTACTTTTTTCACACTGTTGTATTTAAAAATTAAGCTTATTCATATGAACAAATATAAATTGATGAACTATAAAAATCATACAACATTTTTGTAATACCGAATAATTTTATGATTGTAACAAAACAGGCCCGTGGAATGATAGAAACTTCAATCGATTCGATGGTCCACCAGAATTTTTCCGTGGTGGCGGTAGACCCCCAAGGGACATGTACGAGGATGGTCCTCAAAGACGTTGGGGTGGGGGCAGATTCGATGAGAATCGCCGACGACATGCTGACGAAGATGGCTGCGACGACGATAAGCAGCCAACTCCTGCCAAGAAGAGTAGATGGGGCAATGAGTCTCCTCAAGACCAAAGAAACGACTTCGAAGAATCAATGGAGCATCGAGAACAAGATACCGTACTAGATGGCGATCAAAAGGAACGTGAAGGAGGCGGAGACGTAACCCCTCTTCGCGACGAGGTCGCAACAGAAAGTTGTGCGCCAACACAGAACGCCCCGTCGGATGACCCCACGCCTAGAGACGAAGAAGCTTCTGAACAGCAGGGCGGGGCGGCAGAGGACAACGACCCTGTTGAATGATTTGTAAAGAAACAAAGGTTTTTTATTAATTATGTAAAATAATTTTATATATTTGAATAATATTTTGGAGGGTAGTTGAGTTATGTTGTTTTGACTTGAATCGACTTTTTATGCAAAAGATAGATTATTATTCAATTTGTCTTGAGCTTTGATTTTATATTGTATTAGGATTACTTTTATAGAACAAATTAATTGGCTTTAGATACATCCCAACAATTATCACTTTTAAATCAAGTACCTTCCGAAATTTTGTTATGGTGGCACTTTGACGATTTTCGAAAATGGCTTTAACATGTTTGAATCCTTGGAGCGATTTTCGAAAAATTTACGCAATACAAAATCTTCGAAGATGATAATTTGTATATGATTATATTTGGACATAAAAATTAATAGCAGGATTAATTTCTTGCAAATGAGGAATTAATTTATAATTGTCCAAAGACAGGGCTGTGACAGTTGAACACAATGGACCCGAAAGATTGGGTTTTTGATTTTATCTATCTGATATATTAAATATGTACAAATAAATTGTAAATGAATAGAGACTTTAGTTTTACATTTACTCAATACTCTGATAGTTCATATAATTAGATTGAATATAAAAAAATTATAAGGAGTAGCATCTTGAAGGTAGGTCCATCTGTGTTCACGTTCACGACAGCTGTTAGGAGGAACCAGCGCCTACTTTCAAATGGAAAGGTTGGTGCAAGGTATGGTCAATTTTTTATTATTCTACATGTATTTACAGCTCATTACATGTTCAAACTTAAATAAATTTAATCAGGATTTGGAATTCTTAAATATTTGGTTATGAAAAAAGTTAGTGATTTATTTTTAAATATATGAGAATTTATCGAAATTATCCAATGTTTTATTAGAACTTACTAACTTTTTGTATTGGAGTGAAAATAGAAAAATATTAACTGCGTACCATGATTAAGGATTTCTTTTGACAACATTAATTTTAAAAATGGTACTTTAAAAATTGTTTTGTTTTGAGGCATGCGTAAATTTTGATAATTCAACACCACAATTTTTAATTATTTCAGTAAAAAAGATGTTTTTACTTGGACTTAAGGAATGGTTGTTACGTCAACTCCATATCAGTTGCAAATAATAATAGGAATGCCTCAATTGATGAGCTGTGAATATTCTCTATAAAACGTGATCAATTCCTCAGAAGGACCCAAAATATTCAATAATTTTTTGCAAATAATATTTGAAGGAGTTTATTGGTTGTCATTCTTCTGATGGACTTGACACTTTTGTAATAATAAACCTTCGATTATTATTGAACCTTGTATTAATTAACTGTTGTGGGGTTAGTGTAAAAATTCTTATGTACATAAATAGAAATTTATGTACTAATTCATCAATGTTTATTATTTTATTTAGAATTCAATTCACGAAAAATCTTTCTGCTTCGACTTATATGTATATTAATTACCTAATGAAAGAAATACATAATATTTAAGTGGAACAAATATTTTATTCTAAGAAAGCATCCCTCTATAGAGTGAAATCATTATATAAATCCGATTTCAGGCTATTTTATGTTTTATTCTTCTCCCATGAAATTTTTGAAAGCCTTACTTCACACATCATTTCGTAGTGGCGCATATATTATCTACAGGGTGTTTTCCAAGCTGAGACATTTTTCAACTGAAGGTAGAACTCGTCAAAATAAACCATATTAATAAAAATTACCTACCTAAAATATTTAAGGGCAGAGAGGTAGAAGCCCTTTAATTAAAGTCCTGATGTATGCTGCCTTGACTGACAGTATACTACTCTGTCAAGAAAGTACCGGGAATTTTCAATTAAAACAACATTTTTACATTTAATCGTCAAAATTTATTGGGTCGCCTTCAAAATAGGCTCCATTTGCTCCAATACATCTATGCCAACGGCACTTCCAATTATCGAAACATTTTTTATAAGCGCTTTCCGGGATGGACTTTAGCTCTCGCGCCGAATTTTGTTTTATGGCTTCAATCGACTCAAAACGGGTGCCACGAAGGGGCAATTTTAGTTTTGGGAAGAGGAAAAAGTCGCAGGGAGCCAAATCCGGCGAATACGGTGGTTGCTGAAGCACGTTTGTTGAGTTTTTGGCGAGAAAGTCAGTCACAATCGTAGCTCGGTGAGAAGGCGCGTTATCGTCATGCAAAATCCATGAGTTGTTCGCCCACAAATTTGGCCGCTTCTTACGGATACGCTCACGCAAACGTTTCATAACGCCTAGGTAATACTCCTTGTTTACCGTCTGACCTTCTGGAACGAATTCGTAGTGCACCACGCCACGGATATCGAAGAAAACAATGAGCATCACCTTCATTTTCGAGCGGCTTTGGCGTGGTTTTTTCGGTTTCGGCTCATTTTTTGCCACCCATTCCGATGATTGCTGGCTTGTTTGCATATCGTACTCGTAGACCCAGGTCTCATCACCAGTTATAATGCGTTCCATGACGTTTTTGAAGAAAATTCAGGTCTTTCGGTACGAGTCGTGCGGCCACCTTTCTCATGCCCAAAATATCAATCAAAATCGTACGTGCGGACTCGTGGGATATCTTAAGATCATGTGCTATCTCTCTCAAGCTGGTACGACGGTTTTCCAGCAAACTTTCCTTAATTTTATCGACGTTATCTTCGATCGAAGTCGTCGATGGGCGACCACTTCACGACCGTCCTTGAAGGCTCTGTACCACTGATATGCACGAGTTTTCGATGGAGCATTATCACCAAAGGCCTTTTGCAACATTTTCAATGCATCGGCACACGAAAATTCATTTGCAACACAAAACTTTAAACAAATTCTTTGCTCAACGTAATCACCCATAGTAAAAATCGGCACGCACTCTGACATCGACTGACTTAATCAGCTGTTGCAAACACACTAGTTGACAGATCCCGCTCAAGCTTGGCATAGTAATTAAGGACAGTGGTACCAACCTAGGAAAAAAATATTTTACCTGCCTCATTGCCCCGCCAGATTTAAATCGATAATTCCCGGTACTTTCTTGACAGAATGTATGTCAGTTCAAATGCTGAATCAAGATCACAACATTCACGAACTTGCTAATTTTTGTACTTTCTTCAATCTGTTGAAAGATGACACTATTTAATTAAATATAGGGAGGTAGTACCACCATATACATCCAAGTAAAATCTGGAGTAACATATATTTCACTCTATGTCGCCATATGGTTTCTTTAGGATATTGACCTGTTTGATTTTTAACCAGAAATTAAAATTATTAGCAAATTATAATATCATATCTCAATCATTCTTATTTTATTACTTTCATTAGGCGGTTTTTTCTTAAATATTTTATTCTGAGAGTTGTATCTAATGACATGAAAACAATAACCTTTGAAAACATCCATATCAAGATATTGAAAATTGTGAAGTTCAAATACGTACCAATGAAATTAATTCAATTTATTCCCACAAGTTCTTCAAAGAGTTTTTGACTCTACATCTGTGCAATGAAATACATACTAAATTCGCGGATATCTTGGATTTCCAACAGGTATCTTTTTGTTGCATTTTGCTTGAATCAAAGTATAGACTTTGCCTCCTAGAATATTGTATATATGAGCGATTCTTTATGAAATGGTTCATTTTGTTGAGTTCTACCTCCTGTCCAAAAAAAAACGATTCACCTTCGTAAACACCTTATAAAAATAATTCACAAGTTGCAAGAAAATATACGTTTCTATAAAACATTTATCTAATAATCATAGGATATGTCAAGCAAACCAATAATTTTAACCTATTTTTACAGGAGGGCATTATACTTTACCATCTATTTCAGAATCTCTTTATCCACCTCTAAAAGCAATAAAAAAATCTTTTTTTGTCCTTGGTCAAATTTAAAACATTTGAACATAAACAAATTCAAGTAAATAAAGTGAACTCAAATAAGTGGACTTTAACTTGTAAAAGGAATGGTGTCAATCCGCCTGAATAATGAAATAATACCTAAAGTAAGTGTCAAATATCCATTGCACCTAGAGAGAATAGGAAAAAATCACATCAAATGGGATAAAACGGATTGACTTTGAAATGAAGACTTTCTTTGTTCCGTAGCAAAACAAAGTTATTTATGGGGAAAAAAATAATGTAATATTAATAACATGGATATTTGAAATTGAAACTGTAGTTGTGCAAGTTAATCAAATGTAGCTATAATACAAAGAAATAGTTCTAAAATATTGTGCATGATACACAATACGTAGCGGTATATAACAAACCAAGATCTAAAAAACTTTATATTATTAACTAGCTGATTCACGTGACTTCTTTCACATGTATACACGTTTTTTATTCGCCCTGGTTGTTTGCTTTATTTTTCTGATTTTATTGTGAGAAAATTTTTAAGTTGATTATGCTACTGTGAGTATACTTTTTCTCATATTCAAAATTCACATCAGTCATTTATGATTTTGTTGTTCAATTTCGATAGCAGTTTCTTTACATCAGAATATCATTATCAACTTTGTGGGACATCTGTTCAACTGCGGCATTCCTCCTTAAAGAGAAGCATACACCTTGCGTTTATTCCTTTCTTTCCTTGGCGCTTGGCCCCCTTTTGTCTGTCTTTCAAGTGTTCTATACAGGCAGTGGAGACTGTGTCCTAGTGATTTATAATACAGGGTGACACAAAAACCTCGGACAAACTTTTTCATTTAACTTAAACAAAAGAAATTAAACAAGACAACGAATAATAATAACATTAACATTTGGTAAATTATTACCAAAATATTAATATATTTATATGGCGGCGATACATAGGCTTCAAACGCTTCTTGAAATTTTCAGCAATGGGCCGCAGCTCTTCGGGCGTTAATCAGTCCCATTTCCGGCGCAGGGATTGCTTTAGCGACTCCAAACTTTTGTGGTGTTTAGCACACGCCCTGAGCTCCAAAATTGACCACACGCTATAGTCCATTGGATTGAGATCCGGCGAGTAGGGCGGCCATTCTGCAGATGTGATGAAACCCGGAAAATGGGTCTAACATCATTCTTGCGTCATTTTCGCTTTGTGAGCTAGAGTGGAGTCCTGTTGAAAGGTCCAATGCGTGTCACCGAAGTGCTGCTGGACCCACGGAAGTACTACGGCCTCGAGAATGTCGCAGCGGTAGACTTCTTGATCGATTTTGACCCCTTGACCCAAAAACCAAGGATGTTTTACCGCTGGCGTAAATTCCGCCCCAGACCATGATAGATTGCGGATTTTGACGATGGCAGACGTGCCCGAAAGCCTCTGCGGACCAGACTCTGTCGTTTTGGTGGTTGTGGGATTGTTCTACGGTGAAAAGCTTCTCGTCTGTGAAGAAAATGTGCTCCCATTGCTCACCGGCGGCGAGACAAAGGACTTGGCGGCACCTTTGAAGTCGTACGTGTTTGTTTTCATCTGTGAAGAATTGAACTTTTTGGAGCTTGTATGGCTTGACGTTGAGCTCCTTTTGGACATTTGACGAACGGATTCATAGTTGATACCGGTCTCACGGGCTATTTTCCTCATGGAAACCCTCGGATTTCGATTGACTCGCTTCTTGACGATATTGCGATTGGTAGGGGTATTGACATTGCGCTTTCTCCCACTTCCTGGACGACGACCATCATGGCTAAGCTCCTTGAAACGGCAAACTGTATCGGACACGGTTTGTCGAGGCACATTGAGCAAACAAACAATTTCGCATTGACGCTTACCTTGACGAACCAGCTCCAAAATTATGTTTGTTTGATATTCTAACACTGCAAAATAAAGTAATATCAAATTGAAAATTCACACATTCGTAGAAGAAAGTGAGAATCTAATAGAATAAAAATTATTTGGCTGCGGTAAAATACTTTCCATAACATAGTAAAATTCGTCGGAATTTTTTTGCCACCTGTATATTCCTTCCATAGTTCTTCACCGTTCCAGCAGCTATGGATTTGTAATAAATGTACAGATGGTGCGGAAAATTTTTTCATACCAAATGTGTGACTTTGTCCAAAAATGATGTACCTCGATTCCAGATACCCAGAGTGGAACTGGTGTGGGTGCAGAGGTGCGAAAGATGTACCAAAGCGATGATTGATCTTTCTGGTCAATGATAGAGGGGATGCGTCCTCAACATGCTGCAGGATATTCAGACGGAGATGAAGTCTCTAGTTACCAAATATAAGACTCTTCTGGATTTCGTCAACTTCTACAGTGACTCTTTTATCTTTCGAACGCAGCATATCTGCGATTGGTAAGATGATGAGCAATATGGAGTAAATTACCAGGAAGAATATGGTTCTCAAATCGTCGATCAAGAATTTGTAGGATCGGGTAGATGTGCTGGAGCAACAAATAAGATCAACAACTGAATTGTTTCAGCCGTTACTATTTGGTAGTTGATCATAATTAAAACAAAATTGTAGAAATTACTATAATATGTTTTACTACCAAAAAAATATATTACACATTTGTAGTACCACTATTAGGTTTTACCGAGAATCTGTTGAAATATTCAAAATATTTATCACTTTTGTTTAAATACCACTGTACCACTGTTAGGTCTTCAGTTGTCTGATGATGGGATAGTTCATTTCCCGAAACTCGAGTCACAAGAAAATGTGTAATATTTATTTTTTTGGTAGTAAAACATAGTTATTTCTACAATTTTGTTTTAATTAAGATCAACAATATGGAAATCTGGAAGGTTGCCGAGAAGAACGAAAATATTTCTCCCATTATTTCCGGGGTTGCGGAGGATGTAGGTTGATCCATGAGATGTTCATACTTTCTATAAAGTACCAACCTTTGACCTCTCCAGACCGAAACCTATCGTGGTCAGGTTTTCAACAAAACAGAAGGGAGATAGTTTTCTGATTGCCTCGAAGGCTTAGCGTCGTCAGTTATATATATAATTAGAAAAAGAAATTTTTTTCTCATTTGGAAGTGTCAGGTTGTAATTAAAAGTTGGTTCAGTCTCCAGTTCAATAAACAATTCAGAGAAACTCCTTCAGTAAAAAATTAACAATATGATTGTTTACAAATGAACAAATTTAAAACTGAGTCCGCATATTGTTAATTTTTGCTGAAGAAGGAGAGTTTCTCCGAAACATTTATCAAACTAAAGACTGAACCAACTTCAATTAACAAGAAGCAGTTAATAAATATTAAAGAAAAAGACATATATGTATAACAATTTAGGAATTCATACAGGGTGTCTCAGAAGTCGACGTTGTAACAATTCAGCTACAACTATATTTTAAAATGCCCGAGCCCAGTCGGTTTAACTGGGTCGTGAGCCTGATCTCACAATTCCACAAAATGAAAGGACAAAACTCCCTGACAAACAAGTCACTCGTTTAATTTACCACAAGTAATTTTTCTTACAAATTACATATATACATTTAAAAGAAATATACAATTTACTATCTTACACTAGAGTAAGTTTCAATAATATTATTACCGATAAAAGTAGAAAAATATATACATATATATATATATATAAAAATGGGAATGTTATTATTAATATATACAAAAATTTGAAGTTCCTTAATGTGATATGAATATATACAAAATTTCTCAATATTACTTCCCTGGTTGGTTTAGAATACAGGCTAATGTTTTGCCAATCAAAACAGGTGGTGGTTTTGTAGGTCGTCTCAAGCAGGCTGTTATGTAGTTCTTTGAACTTAATAGCTTCAACGTCTTCGGGCAACCAGTGTACGTGTAACTATTCCTCACCAAGAAAACTTCCAAACTCCAGGAACAAATAACAGGAAAATAATCCAAGAGAAATCCAGGAAAAATATTCCATAAAACAAATCCAGAAAAAGATAATCCAAAAATAATTCCAGGAAAAGATAGTCCAAAAAAAAACCCTTCTTTGAGGGTTTTTACTTCTAATCTTCAAGAAAAATTAACTAACGAGAAAATAAATTTTATGACATTCAGATTTCAACTTAACTCTGCAATCGTGAACCGGAAAAAGAAATAATTCCTTCATATCAACGCGCACGTGACGACACATTGACGGACAGATATCCCAATTTCTTCATTCACCGGTCATCTCGATAAAGGTGATATACCAGCGAATAAATTTGACGTGTAGATCGCTACACTACCCTCCATTCCCCAAAAAAAAAAAAAATCTTGTCACAAAGAGAATTTTTTTCTTTGCAAAAAGTTGAAGTTACACAGGAAAAGTTGGGCGCCAGTGATTTATGAATCACAAGGTAAATAAAGGTGAATGACTTCAAATAGACATAAAACTGCATCTGAAAGACACAAAAGATTTATGAATTCTAGACCAACTAAACAGCCACACGAAAGAGACATGTCAGCACATCATACAGATACCGTATAACTGTATGTTGATCCGAAAAAAGGTAGAAGTCTACATTAGGGGTTAAGGGAAAAATTTTGCCAGAGCAGAAGATAAAGATAACCGTAATGGCAAGAGACATAGAGACTGTCTCTCCACTACGGGAAGGTAAATGCTCTCAGCTAAAAAGAGAAAAGGAAAGGAAAAGGAAGATAATTACCCCTAAATACTTCAAATAAAAATTATGTCAAAAAAAATCAATGAATTCGTAAAATATATATATGAGGAATGAGGACGGTGCAATAAATAGTGGGGATATAAGACTATTAACAAGGACACATGAAAGAACAGTATTTTGAGTCACTGAGATTCGACATTTAAATCATCATCGGGGTCATCTTGAGTTAAATCAGGTTTTATATCTTTGATATGAAAATTTCCCAAATTCCTACCAGATAAATCGACTAAATTGTAGACAAGTGAAGATATTATCTTATTTACTATGCAAGGGACGAATTTTGGAGCAAGCTTTGAGGTGAAATTTTTCGAAGCATCGGACAGAACAAAGTTTTTTTTCCAAACCCTATCACCGATGTTCAAACGAACATCACGTCTTCTAAGATTGTATCTACGAGCGTTGATCTCATAAGAATGCTTCAAACGTTTTCGAACGTCTTCATAAAGCTCTGGCAGCTGTTGAACCAAATTGGAATCCAAAACTCTATTCCCTATAGTGACGGCGTTATTAGCATTTTCCGAAATAAGACCATAGAATGATCCATCAGTAGCGACATTCCTAAGAAAAACTAAAAAGGAAGGACTATATTTCAAGCCCTCACTCCTAGCTAGTCTTATAGCCTGAACTATTTGGTGAATGTGCTGGTCCCAAAGTTTGTGATCACCATCGATGTATGATCTGATGGCAGTGACGATTGTCTTGTTTACACGCTCCGTTGGATTTATTTGGGGATGGAATCGAGCGTTATAAAAGATTTTTTGGACACCATATTTTTTCATCAGATTCTTGAATTCAGCAGAAACAAATTGTGATCCATTATCCACGGCAAAAATTTGAGGAACTCCGAAAATCAAGAAAATCTGATTCTCGATAAATTTCACAATGGCCCTACTAGTAGCCTTAGAAAGTGGCTGCACGAAAACAAATTTGGTAAACCAGTCAGTCACCACTAAAAGATACTGGTTACCTGTTTTGGACCGTGTATAAGGTCCCAGCAAATCAGCACTCAAGAATTGAAATGGGAAGTTAATATTTCGATACTTGCCCATTAAACCAGCCTGGGGTAGGTTTCCTGGTTTACAAGAAGCACATACCTTACAGCATCTTACATACTTAATAATTGAGTTCTTCATCCTAGGCCAGTAATATAAAGAGGAGATACGGTGCAAGGTCTTGTAAACACCAAAATGTCCAGCAACTGGCTCATCATGGAACTCCTTCATAACTTCCAGCCTGTGAGGAGTGGGCACAACAATTTTCCATTCCGGAGAGTCATTTATTATTCGGTACCTGGGCAAAATATGTTTATATAAAACACCATTGCTTACTCTAAATTCTGGATATAGATCTGGACGGTCGCTTACTTTAGTTCGCAAATTGCTATACCATTTATCGACTCTTAATTGAGAGAGATTCAAAACTGAAACTTGTAAAGTGTCAGTTGACAAACGAGAGAGTGAATCAGCCACAGTGTTGAGGGATCCGCTTCGATGAACAATTTTGAAACGATATGAAGATAATCTCATAATCCATCTAGATATCCGTTGATTGGGATTCTTCATCGAGTTGAGCCATACTAGAGAAGAGTGATCCGTTATGACGGTAAACTCAGTACCTTCGATATATGGTCTGAATTTTTCAATAGACATCACTATAGCCAGAAGTTCTTTTTCTGTAGTAGAATATTTGCGTTGGCTTTTATTCAAAATCCTACTGTAATAGGCAACCGGATGTTCCAAACCATCCTCCTCCTGAAACAAAACCGCTCCAATACCATTATCACTAGCATCGCATGCAAGACAAAATGGTCTAGAAAAATCCGGACTTGCCAAAATGGGAGCTGTTGTCAACAACGATTTTATCCTGAGGAATGCTTCATTTGCATCATCCGTCCATGCAATGGGTTGTCCCCTCCTTCTTCCCTTCAACAAATCAGTAATTGGACTACATACTGAAGCAAAATCTCTCAAAAACCTACGGTAATAACCAATTAAACCGATCAACCGACGGATCTGTGTGGTATTTTTGGGAATCGGATAATCCAAAATATCTTGAACTTTCGATGGATCCGTTCTTAAACCATTTGCATCTACTACAAATCCCAAAAAGTTCAATGAAGGTCTACAAAACTTACATTTTTCGAAGTTAACTGTCAGATTCGCCTCTTTCAGACAATGAAACAGCTTTCTGAGGACAGCAAGATGCATTTCAAAGGTAGGGGTGCAAACGATTATGTCATCGATATAATAGAACACATAAGGCTCTAACGATGGACCAATGACCATATCCATAAGTCTTACCATTGCCTGACAAGCACAATTCAAACCAAACGGTAATACATTGAAACAGAACAGTCCTCTGCCTGGAATAGCGAAGGTTGTTTTTATCTTAGATTCCTCGTCCAAAGGAATCTGGAAGAATGCCTGTTTCAAATCTATTGAACTAAGATAACTTGCATCCCGTACTTTGCTCAAAATAGAATCAATGGGAGGCATTGGATAACTATCAGGAAGAGTAATGGAATTCAACTTCCTGGCATCGAAGACAACCCTATAGGTACCATCTTTCTTGGGGACCAACCAAAGTGGAGACAACCATGGGCTACACCCGGAGACAGGTTTGATAATGTTGAGCCCCAACATCTTATCAATCTCCTCGTTCAAAACTCTCTGCATTGCTGGAGAAAGCGGATATTGTCTTTGCCTAATCGGCTTGGCATCTCCTGTATCAATATGATGCTCATATAAATGCGTCTTACCCAACTTATCAGACGGCGCAATTTGATTGAATAGGTCGACAACAAAATCCAGTTCGCACTTTTGTGAATCTGTCAATGACTCAGATCCAACTAAGGCGCGAACTACAGCTACGGAGTTATCTAAAGATAGGTAAGAGGAACCATAAGTAAAATCCTTAAAATCAAGAGTTAAGTTAAATGCATGAATGAAATCCATACCCAAAATAAGATCGTGATTTATCGATGGTATAACAAGAACCTTGAGAACCTTGATCATATCGTTCAAACTTATGGGAAGGTTGACATAGCCTAGAGTATCTTGAGGCCTTCCATCAGCCGTAGTGAGATTAACCGATACGTCATAGTGTAGGCAGAGATTCAACTTTCGCAGCAGATGAATAGAAGAGGAACCCAAAATTGTAACATTGCTCCCACTATCTATTAAGGAGGATATAGGCTGCCCTCCAACATGAACTGTTAGATAAGGACGATTGTCCTTTTGCCGAAGTTCCAATAGCGGATTTGTTTCCCTCAAGAGACATTCTTTCCTTTTGACTATTTTTCGAGCATTACCAGAAGATAAACTGTGATGACCATCAGATAAATCGAAGTTCTTCGCGGTTGTGGGCGACGAAGTGGTCAATTTTTCATCTGGCTTGATTTCCCTTTTCGTTTTTGAGCAGGATTTTGACCTGAAGGACCTCCAATACCTGCGGGATTGTGGACCCTCTTCTCGTTTTTTGAGCACAGAGGACAATTGGACTTGATCACGTTCTTCTGACCGCAACCAAAACAGAAACGTGTGCGTAGCTTACGACACTCGTTATAGTGGTGGTTTCCTTCTCCACAGTTCCAACATCTGGCACTAGAACGAGTATCAGACACCCGCAGTTCTCCCAACTGATTGGAAATGCTCAGACAGAGAGCATCCTCCACTCTCTTACAAAGAGCTATCAACTGAGATATTGACAAAATATCCTGTAAAACGAGGGCTTTTACATAGTCAGGAAGTAAATTATTTCTTATAATATTGACCATTTCAAGCTCTGAAGGACAATTATTTAACCTATAAAATTGTGCCTCCATAGAATTGATATACAAGGTAACAGACTCTCGAGGATTCTGTTTACGAGATTTGATCTCATGAAGTAAAACTGAGTCATAATTACTATGCAAAAATGTGGACTTCAAAGCTTTAACGAGTTCGTTCCAATTCAGGAAACGATTTTTGATGTAGTTGTTATGCCACCAAGTCCATGCATCATTCTCGAATAAATCCCCAGCAGATTCAAATAGGTCTGAATCTTTACAACCCCTCGAAACTTTTAGGGACTCAACTAACTCCAAAAATGGGATTAATGGTTCCCTTCCGGAAAATTTCTTTAAACCCCACTTGTACACAGGTATACATTTAGAATTAGTTCCCATATTGACAGGAGATAGAGGATTGTGCAAACCTGTAGATTTCACAGGAGTTGAGGTACAAGGAGAAAGAGCCTCAGGAGAGGACATCTTTTCCGCAATATCAGATTCCAACATGAGGACCTCCTTATAAAGACTCTGTCTGATAGCAGACTCACCATCTTTGTCAGCAGATAACCGTTGGATTCTACCAGTCACATGAGTTAAGCGAGTGAGTATACGCCTGTGATCAACTTGAGAGGAACCCGAGTTGAACTTGGCACAAATCTCCCTCAAATCTGTCAAACTTTCTTTAATGCCACCGACATTTTCTTCAAAAGAGAAAGGATCAGATAAGATGATGAAACTACGATCAGAGGATTCTTGGGATAGCAAACCCCTCAAAATTTTACGTTTGTCATCTACTGATGACGGAACTTCAATTCCTCTCATCGCAATCTCATAAGCAAGTTCATTTTGCTTTAGAAACTGTGGATTAATCGCCATTATGCCGAAAATGAAGAAAAAATTTAATGACTCTATATATTACCGAAAAGAAAAAATAAAAAATGAAACCCGATTGAAAAATCTTGCACACAATGACCCAAAGAAACTTACAACTACCCGAAACGAGCACCTTGGTTGACCAGGAACCCAAAGTCACTTCCACCCGGAAAGAGTGAGATCAAGTTTATTTAAAATCCGAAAAAGGAATTCAATGGCCCCACGTTGGGCGCCAAAATTTGTGTAACAATTCAGCTACAACTATATTTTAAAATGCCCGAGCCCAGTCGGTTTAACTGGGTCGTGAGCCTGATCTCACAATTCCACAAAATGAAAGGACAAAACTCCCTGACAAACAAGTCACTCGTTTAATTTACCACAAGTAATTTTTCTTACAAATTACATATATACATTTAAAAGAAATATACAATTTACTATCTTACACTAGAGTAAGTTTCAATAATATTATTACCGATAAAAGTAGAAAAATATATACATATATATATATATATAAAAATGGGAATGTTATTATTAATATATACAAAAATTTGAAGTTCCTTAATGTGATATGAATATATACAAAATTTCTCAATATTACTTCCCTGGTTGGTTTAGAATACAGGCTAATGTTTTGCCAATCAAAACAGGTGGTGGTTTTGTAGGTCGTCTCAAGCAGGCTGTTATGTAGTTCTTTGAACTTAATAGCTTCAACGTCTTCGGGCAACCAGTGTACGTGTAACTATTCCTCACCAAGAAAACTTCCAAACTCCAGGAACAAATAACAGGAAAATAATCCAAGAGAAATCCAGGAAAAATATTCCATAAAACAAATCCAGAAAAAGATAATCCAAAAATAATTCCAGGAAAAGATAGTCCAAAAAAAAACCCTTCTTTGAGGGTTTTTACTTCTAATCTTCAAGAAAAATTAACTAACGAGAAAATAAATTTTATGACATTCAGATTTCAACTTAACTCTGCAATCGTGAACCGGAAAAAGAAATAATTCCTTCATATCAACGCGCACGTGACGACACATTGACGGACAGATATCCCAATTTCTTCATTCACCGGTCATCTCGATAAAGGTGATATACCAGCGAATAAATTTGACGTGTAGATCGCTACAACGTCAAGTCGTGTACTTTTCAAATTATATTACATTTTTTATTATTCGAGAAAATGCACACCCTGTGATGATTTTTGAACTCCGTTGCTACAATTTTTTACTTTCTTCAAGTTTTATTTTTCCTATGTTCTCTCGAATAGTGATTCTGTAACCTGTGAACTTTAATTCTAAGCCAATTACTCCAGCTTGGAAAATAATGTCTATTTTTGCCCAACCAAGTATTCAAAATTAATAGTTCGCATAACTTTAACTGACTACTAAAAAAAAACTGTATTATATCAGTTTGGCAAATTACTTTAAAAGTAAGCGCATTCTAAAATGGTATTGTAGCGAACAACTTCTTCGCTTCTCGTCCAGAAACCTGCCTTGCTCTGTCGCAGCTTGACCGGCGTACCAATAGAGGACCCGATCAGTTTAAAGATTCATGACTAACCGTCCCCGCCGAGTTCAAATAGAGCAAGGCACAGCGTTTGACGATCACCGTTCCAAGCGGAAGAAGTGGTCAGAGGCAGAGCTGCGCATTACGCCTGTCTGATGAGTTTCAGATGCGCAGACTCGGAAACGAAACGCCGTCTCTCGAATCAAGAGTTGGAAGCTCCCTCGCAACCCGCATTTCCTAAAGAGCTTCAGTATAACACGTAATACATTATTTCTTAAATCGGTCAAAAAACGGTCTTTGGTAAAGAAACACAGTTTCGAATAATTTCTTCGAACTTTCTAAAAATGATTCTAGTGCATCCAATACTTTAAGAATCTGGTTTGAATGAGATTGGGTAAATCCTTCCATAAAGTGTGAGTGAGACAGATAGTGACGCCACTATTTGGTATTGGCACACGTAAACGCAATATAGATCAGTACGCTACACCCCATGGTGTACTGCGCATCTTTCCGTATTTGATCGTGTTATTTGTGTACTTACGACTTTTGGCTTTGTTTATTAGATTTGGTTGTTTGTGATTTGGATAGTTTTAATCTCTTTACGACGAACTTTGATTTTACCTAGATTAACCTGTGATTGTGTATTGCCATCATGTCTGTGTGTACCACACAGTAATATGCCACACGCACCTCATTTATGGGGAATGCAGATGTAACGCTAGTGCAGCTTCGAGAATGTATCGCGAGAGATACCCTAATGCTGATCGTTATCCAGATCATTGAGTTTTTACGGATGTGCACCGTCTACTCTTCACAGCGGGCCGACTTCCAAATAAAGTGCATGGTGAAGGAAGAATTTCCTTACCTTAAGACGATATTGTACTTCAAACAGTTGAGGAAGATCCAAGTACTTCGCTACGTGAAATTCAGCGAAGCACAGGAGTGCTCAAACGTACAGCTCACCGACTATTGGAAAAACATAAGCTCCACCTATATCATGTACAGCGAATACAAGATCTGTTACCTCAGTTGAGTTTCGCCAAACCATGCTACAAAAGAACCGGTAAGACCCACAATCCTTAGGAAAAATTTTGTGGTCGGATTAACCAACATTTAAAAAAGATGGTTATATGAACCTACACAATTTCCACTAGTGGCACGTAGAAAATCCGAATTTAATGAGACAAGACAGATCTCAATATCGTTTTAAAGTGAACATGTGGACTGCAATTTTGATCGGAAGAGTTATAGGACCTTTTGAGTTCCAAAGGTTTTAAATGCTGAAATTTATTTAGATTTTTTACGAAAACAGTTGCCAAATTTACTTGAAGACGTGCCACTTAGTATCTTCAGAGAAATATGGTTTCAGCAAGATGGCTGCCCAGCGTACTATGCCCTTTCAGTTAGAAAATATCTAAATGAAGAATATCCGGGTAGATGGATAAGGTGATCTGGTACAATCTCGTGGTCTGCCCGTTTACCTGATGTGAATCCCTTAGATTTTTTTACTGGGAGCAGTTTGAACATCTTTTGTGAATTTATTAAATCTTGTCATAAAACGAAACTGAATTTCTTTAAGAAAAACCTTTTTTTGTCCAATCTAAAAAAGAATGAATTTAGTGTCATAGCATTTTAGAATCCTTATTAAATGTGCTAACTTTTGAAATAACTTGCCAATCTGATGTAGTACAATTTTTTTTTTAGTACAGTCAATTGACTTGGGCGTAATTTTAATTTCGAATACTTGGTTCGGCAAAAAGTGACATTATTTTCCAAGCTGGAGCAATTTGCTTGGAATTGAAGATTACAGGTTACAGAAGCACTATTTGGGATAACATAGGAAAAATAAAATTTGACTAAAGTAAAAAATTGTAGCAACAGGAGTTCAAAAATCATCACAGGGTGTGCATTGAATAAAAGAAAGTGCGATTTGAAAAATACAGGACTTAGATCTTCTTTTATATTTTTTGATGACTTTTATGACTTAACCTGTTATCTGATTCCCGCTTGACGTCGACTTTTGGGACAGCCCATATAAAAATAACAATGGTCAAACAAATGAAGACAATAAATCTGTAGTATCTTGTTGACCTTTAGTGATTGCCCTATGGTATATATTGGTCAAACAATAGGCAGATCCTTTAAGAAAAGAATTCACGAACACCAGCGGAGTTACACGTCATTTTAAAATATTTCGGACATAATTTCAACAATACCTATGAAATAATCCATAATGGAAATAAAAGTACCAGAAATAAGAATAAAATACAAGAACCTTTAAATTCACCTCAACGACCAAATAGATGTCGCAAGATTCCCATTGTTGAATATTTTTACTTAGTGAAATATTTCCAATCGTTGGCTCCAATATACTTTATGATCATTTAATATCTTTTTTTGCATATTTTTCTTTATTGGTATTTCTGCGAATTGATGGTTATTTGTGTCCCTTTTAGCAATGTTTTTCTATTCTTTATTTCCGAAAACGATTAGTAAGTAGTATCGCCTCTTGTTTAAAGTTTTTAGCTCTATTAGAAGTGAAAATGTAATTTTAAGAGTTAGTTCGAAATGTACATTTGACAAAGTCACAATGTTGGCCAAACAATTGTCGTAACTTAATAAATCGTCGAAATAATCTATTAGTTTATTTAACTGCGAAACCATTCTTATTAATGCAAATTAATTTAGTGGCCAGTTCCTTTTGAGTCTTCTATTATCCTGTGGATCAAGTAGTTCTTGGAGATAATTATTTATGTGATTATGTAATTTTTCATGATGCTTTTTAATTTTTTCTCTGATTATGTCTTTCGCATATGGTACCTTGGTAGTCTCACTGTAAGGTCTGATTAGTAACATACCATGGAAAATTTGCTATCATACCTAGTATCTTTGACTGGCTTCTCTGTATGATAACCATGTTTGACTTTACTTGTGCATCCCCACATTCCTATTTCATATACTGATATTGGTCTGATGACAGTTATATAATAGAATTTTGCTTTCTGTCGATCAATTGAACTTTCTTCCTCTAACCATTTCAGATCTTATACTCTCAAATCAATTTATTTGTGTTTTTGCAAACATGCTCTTTCCAGGTGAGTCTTCTGTCCATATATGGTGTGCTTGTTCGTAGATAGATATGCTGTAAAAAGTAGATATAGAAATGGGTCCTGTACATTAACTTGAGGTACTCCAAATGTTATTGGCTACTTTTTAGATACTTTGTCATTTATCCTGACCCTAAACTGTCTGTCACTCATATATAACTCCAGAAATTTGAAGTAAGTAATGGGGAGAAACTTTTATTTTGAACAGTAAACCTGGATGTCAGACCTTATCGAATGCCTGAGTAATGTCCAAGAATACAGATGGACAGTACACTTTTTTCTAAGGTTTGGCTGATCTAATATGTTATTCCATATATTCTTAGTAATTAGCTCGATCAATACCGGTTTTTATATCAGGAGTCGGTGGCTGATTGATTACTGTTGTATTCACAATTCTGTGGTGAAACGAGAAACGAAACGAGACAAAAAAAAAAACAATACAAAAAAAAAAAAAAAAAAAAAAATAATACAAAGCATATAAAATAATTCACATGGTAGTTTACACAGCAAATTCAAATATTATCATTATCAAATAGAAATTGAAAGCAGGAGAAGCCACCTAAGCTAGGCTTGAGTTGTGGAGCTATCTCCCGCCAACAATTTTCAATAACGGAAGAAAAAAAAAAAAAAAAAAAAAAAAAAAAATTGAGGGACCACAGAGAGCTCCATACATTGCACGCAGCTTTAGAGTTCAGAATTATGCATACTTCAAGGAGACGGGAAAAAACAGGCAACTATTATTATTTTTATTTTTTTCCCATTTTTTTTTTAGTTTTCGACTATATTTAGCAATAATTCCCGGTGAGAAATCACGAACTGTTTTATTTCTTCCCTCCGCTTCCTCTTAAAAGTTAAACGCTTTAAATCAGAAGGAAGCAGATTATATAGTTTGGGACCGTGGTAGGTGATGAATTTTTTGGGTATGAGTCAGCCTACAGTGAGGAAGATTGAGCGGTTGACGAGCCATTCCGCGAGTATTATACGCTTGCGAGGCATAGTCATGCGGACCATCTGAAGTCCACAAGATGCATTGGTATATGTATAATGTTCTCAAAGCGAGAACTTCTGATTTTTCATATATCTCATTTGTGGAAAAACGTTTATTTTTTTTCAGTATGATTTTCAACAAGGTATTTTGTATTATTTCCAGGTTGTACAGAGCAGTCTTAAATGTACCACCCCATACAACCAAACAGTAGCGTAGAACAGACTCGGCCAATGCATTATAAACCATCAACAAGTTTTTGGTGTTCAATATATTTCTAAGCTGATAAAATTTGTATATGAGTTTTCTCAATCTTCCAACCGTATAGCTGATGTGTTCGTTCCAGCGCAAGTGTTGATCGACCATCACACCGAGATATCTTATCGAGTTAGTTTTACGGATTGCTAGACATTGGCAATTAAGAAAGTTTTGACAGTCGTGCCTATGAAGCAGTAATTTATCTTTGAAAGGCTGGTCTTTGGCCGTAGATGAGAAGGTGATAAATTTAGTTTTTTCAATGTTGACGCTCAGCAGGCTGCTATTGAGCCAGCTATACAACCTCTGCATTCCAATCTCAGTGTTTTCATAAGTTTCAGACCAAGTATTCCCAGTAAAAATGACCGCTGTATCATCCGCATATGAGACCAATCTACCATGAAAGTTTGTTATCGAGAACACATTGTTAATGTACAGTAGAAATAGAACCGGCCCCAGCACTGTCCCTTGTGGTACGCCCATGTTTATTGGCAATGGATCACTGAATGTGTTTTTTATTTTAACAACCTGCACTCTGTCTGTTAGATAATCTTTTAACAAGTCTAATACAGTCCCTCTGATACCAAGCAGTTCCAAACGTTGAAATAAAATCTCATGATTTACGGTATCAAATGCCTTTGCTAGATCTAGGAATACTGTTATGCATTTGTTATGTTTTTGAAAAGAGTCAAATATAGTGTTCGTTAACTCAAATACCGCATCTTCGGTTGATAGTTTTTCTCTGAACCCGAATTGTGAGTTTGAGAAGATATTATTACTATCACAATAATTCAATATTCTATTTTTGATGCACTTTTCGAATATCTTGGCAAAATTATTTATAATAGTTATGGGTCTGTAATTTGTGGATTGTTTTTTGTCACCTTGTTTAAATATAGGGATTGTTACGGAGTTCTTAAATTCTCTTGGAATTGTACCCTTTGTTAGTGACAGATTTAAAATGTGACATAAGGGTTCTACAAGGAATTCGTGATATTTTTTTATGAAGTGAACGGTAATTTTGTCCGGGCCGGAGGATGTGTTATTTTTCAGTGAAGATATGATAGAAATTGCTTCATTTTTTGTTATGGGGCTAAGGAATAATGAGTTTTTCGTCCTAATGATAGTTTCCGGGATCGGGATTGGTGGTTTTTCAATTTTATCTGCCATTTTAGATCCAATACTGGAAAAGAAGCAATTAAAACGATCCGCGATCGCCCTATCGGAGTTCAGAATTTCACTATTTTCACTTACTTTATCATAGTTATACGGTTTTTTTTTAATATTTTTATTTGTTATCTCGTTTATGTTCTTCCACATTTTTTTTACATTTTTGTGGGATTCTTTAAGTTGTTCTTGATAATAATCCTGTTTGCATATTCGTAATAGATTACATAGGAAATTTCGGTATTTTTTATATGCGCTTTTGTTTTCTTCCGTACTATGCTTGATGAATTTTTGTTTTAGGAGATCTCTATACCTGATGGAATTAAGTAAGGCTTGTGTCATCCAGGGTTTCAGTTTTTTGTCAGTTTTTTGTTTTTTAATTTTTTTAGTCTTTGTACATGCCGCAATGTGCTCCCTTATAATATTGGAAAATGTACCAAAACCACCATCCGGATCCTTGCATTGATAAACCGCGAGCCAATTTTCTTCCTTGAGTTTTTTACCCAGATTATGTTTATTTAGATAAGTGTAGGACGAATCTTCTGAAATTATATTATTTACCTTAACGTCCATATTGATGGATAACATTAGGGTATAGTGGTCAGTGATATCAGTCCTGAAGATGTAAGAATTGAAATTAATTTCCTTTCGAAGTTTGTCACTCGCGAATCTGATAAATATGTGGTCAATTAGACTTGAGGAGTATTCTGTTGATCTCGTGGGCTTATTTATACACGAAAAATAACCAAAGGTGGCCATGAGACAGACATACGTGTTCGATTTTGGATCAGATGTATTCAGAATATTTATATTAATGTCTCCCATGAATATCCTCACATCTGAAGGTGAAGAGATTGAGAGAAACTTTTCGATGTCAGTTAAATATGTATCAATGTTTGTGGACGGTGGTCTATAAGAGGCGATTATGGAAAATGTTAACATGTTCACTTCAAAAGTGATATTTAATAAATTTGTTTCTGACAGTTGATGTAGAGAGACACTATAATCAATCTGCCTTCTAACAAACACAATCAGACCATCGTTCTGATTGAAGCGGGACTCATTATAGATTATGTCAAAATCTGGAATAGAGAAGTTATTTATGTCTTCAAGAACCCATGTCTCAGACAGGACGACTATTTGGATGTTATTCAACTGAAAAGTCTCCAAGTAAAGGAGAAATTCATCAAAATTTCTTCGTAGGCTTCTAATATTAAAATGTAGTACATTCATAAATTGCTCACCAGAAAATTCACCCACATTATCTCTTATATTCTCACATACTATTGTTTCCCTCTCCTCGTATGCTTCCAACTCATCGAAAAACTCCAACATAACCGAACCAAAAACAATAAGTTTGTGTGGAATGATTCCGTATTGTAAATTAATATGATTCTATGATGTCCCAGCCTATCGAAAATTCTGAACAAAGACAGTACAATAGTTACAAAAATTACTAATTTTTTGTTTACAAACATATAAGTAGGGATTGTAGAATAGAGTTCACAAAATATATAAATTTAATTTTCAGCGTACCCTAGTTGCTAATGCAGTTGCTTTATCTATTTGAAGATCGCAGTCTGGTTTTTCCATTAGAAGCTAGTTCCCCTGTTTTTTTCTTGACTATACCAGAGTTCGCAGCAATAGTTGACTTCTCGGTAGCTTTATTTCTTTGGTGGGACGACGATTCCTGTGTAACTGAGTATGGGCTGATTGTATCATCAACAGCTACTGAATGATCGGATTCAGTTACCGAAGTATATTCTTTTTTTCTAATGTTTGGTGTAGGAGGAGCGCTATTGTGTTTTTCGTAATGTGGGTCCTCTACGGCGTTTTCAAGTTGTTCCGCTGTGTATGCAGTATTATTGATGTAAAGTCTGTTTCCCCTTATATATGCTATATTATCTTTGTTTAGTCTGGCTCTCTTCAGGTTTTCACGCAATATTCTATTTTCTACTCTTTGTTCAAATGTCAAGTCCTGCAGGATTGATATATTTGTTCCCCTCAGCTTCTTGCAGTTTCTTAGAATCTCCTGTTTTTTCACATAAGATATCAGCTCTACTTTCAGTGGTTTATTTCTAATATTTCTTAATGGATAAATATTGTTTATGTGTTCTTCGGTGATACTGACTCCAAGAGAGTTTTCCAATTCTGTGCAAACACCGGTAGTAGTAATATCTCCTGTTTGGTCCAAGCCAAATATCAAGATACTATTTTTTTTCGTTGTTCTCTCCAGCAGCTCGACCTTCTTCTTTAAAATTTGATTTTCCTTTTCCAACAGGCTCACTTTATTATTCAGTTCCTCGAATCTCAGCAAGACTCTTGCTTCACTAGCTTCTATTGCGTTTTTTATCTCTTTTCTATTTCTAACAATCTCCCGATGAAGTTCTTCCATATTCCAATAAATTGCTTGAGTGTTTAACAAGCCTGGGCACCTTTAGACAAATCCTTATCATTCAACTGATAAGAACAGAACATTTGTTTACAGTTTTTCCTGGACGATCTCTTCTTTCGGTAGACCTTCAGGATTAGTTTTCGACTATTTGGCAGAGATTTGGTGAAATTTTTGTTCAAGAATTTGTTCAGAACAATTTATTCTCCAAGTTACTCCGTATTTCACAATTTTCAATTCAGTTGTTCACATGCCAAGACTGAAATTCTGATGAGCTCTCTTATTCCGGTCACCTCACTAAAGATTTCACACTGTGAAAAGATATACTATACAATACTTGATAACTTTCAATACATTTGCATACATTAAACACACGTTTAATGCACGTTGATGTATATTTTTGGTGCGTGCGCTTATTTTGACACTCATTATTTTACACACATATTCGCAATTAAGACAGTCTCCCAAGTTAGATGCACTCGCAATTAAAATTTTCACATCTGCGAGTGATGGAAAACTACACAAAATATAGCTTGAGCTTATTTGTTTTTTCTTGATTTTTAGATTTGAAGGACAAGTACAATTTACAGGTTGTGTAAATCACAATCAACAAAGGACTATAAAAGTCCATAATGAGTTCACACATAAAAAAACCATCTCGATATTTTGGACAGTTCCAGCCTCTGAGTACTAACACTACACAAGATTTTCGGTAAGTCCTCTAGTCCTCACTCTTCATTTTTTATTATTCAGACCATTTTATCTATTCAGCAAAGAATTTCCACAATAATTTCTAACAATTGATTGTTTTTGAAGAATGTGAATGCTGTACTTTTATTTAAAAAACGCTCAATACAAACTTCGTAAGAGTAATTTGTTATTATAGAGTCAAAATAAACAAATTTTTATCAACAGAAAAATTCAGCTGCAATTGAATCCAAATATGTAGGATATTAGGTTAAGGTAAAAAAATAAATTCTCATTGGTTATATTATCAGAACAAATAATATTTATTTAACACACAATCCATGCGTTTTAGGAAAAATAATCTCTAGAATTGTGTGATTTACATAACAATAAATGAGACAGTAAAAAAAATCTGGTTCTTAACTTAATAACAGACAGAAATATTAAAATTAAGAGAAAGAAATTACATATATGAAAAATTTTTTACTGAAAATATCTTTTACAATTAAACAAACAACTTCCAAAATAATTTGTATCAAATATTTTTAAAATGTCATTAAGGATATATCTAAAAATAGTTTTATTTTTTCTGAAAACCGTTCTTATTATTGATAACACAAAATAAATTATAAGAATATGACAGAATAGATGCTTTCAGTCTTGAATAACTAAACTAAGAAATGCTGAATCGAATTCATTTGATGAAATGGTCACAGATCTGATAAGACATTCTTAATTAGATAAAAGATTAAGCTTAGGTAAAATGTAATTTTTAGGCAATAACGGCAAACTTTTAAGCCTACGATTTCCAGAAACATCAATTTCAAAAGCTCACTGAAAGAAGATACCAAATAGCTTTTTTTTTTCGTCAAACTGAGGTTTCAATTAAAAAGACAACCTCCTCTATAAACGAAGATTCAATGAACAAATTTTTTATACCTTCTTGTTGAGTAGTATAATAAATCAAAATCTACCTAATAGCTTCAAGGTTAGCTAAAGTAAACCCAGCAAAATAATTTCTAGACTTCCAATTGCGTTTGCCTCTAATTGATAGAAATCTGTACACATTTCTATATAAGATTTCCATCTCATACACAAATCCAGACATCTTTTTTTATTCTGATCGTCTTTTCTAAATTATATCAAATTTATATTTTAGTTTTTCTCATGTTCAATCAAAATTATAATTTACAATATGATATATTATATAATACATAGAATTAAGTTGCCGAACTTTATCCCTCAAATTTAAAATATACAGATATCACTATGCAACCGGTCTCTTGATAAAGTATGTTTTCTTTATTGAAGAATGAAGTAAGCATATATCGTTAAATGCAGAAATTAGTGATAGAGACTGGCAACAAAACTATTCAGGACCTACTGGTACATGGTGCTTCTAGATGATTCTTATAAAAATTGCTTATATAAAAATTATAGAAGATATCACAGATTGTGAGTAATGAATAGAAAGTAGAGGACATTCTAACAGTTCAGAAAAATATGTTTTATGTTTAGTAAAAATCCCTTGCTTCTTGAAAAGTTCCACACTTTCGAAATTTTGAAAATATTACATCCTTTGTCACTCTTTTTGATGGAAAGACTCCAAATGAATTTTTTCAATTTCTCTTTTGGGTAGTATTCCTAGATAATAATAATAACGCTATCAGATGTAACTAAATTCCAATTTGAATATAAAAAAAAAATTTTATACTCATTACATAATTAAGTAAAAAAAAATTAAATTAATAAGTTTCTATTTTGACAATGGAATTCTTTAAAGAATGCATAATTGCAAAAAACATTAATGAAATCTATTGATAAAGGAGCTGATAGAATATATCACTTACTTATATTTTCTATCAATTTTCTTCATGTTTCTTAGAATATTGTGCGTTTTTTAAAGAATTCCATTGTCTATCAAAATAGATACTTATTATAGTTTTCTAAGACAATATTAATTTAATTTTAAAAAATGAATATGTAGAGGTTAGACAAATTTATGTTTTTATATTTAAATTGAATATTACCTTTATCAAGTATAAAATCAATTAATATTTAAATAAGGTTATTCTGATTTTCACAAATTTGTGAAAATCAGAATAACCTTATTTAAATATTATTTAATATGAATTTTCACCAAGTAAGGACTGATACAATTCAATATAAAATCAATTATTTCATTTCAATTTCTTCAACTGAATAACATGATTATTCTGATTTTTTTTAAAAACAAAAACGACCTATTTCATTGAGATTCTGAAATGTAACACACTGTCATTATCAGCATTTCATTCAAAATTAATTCCTACTAAACTGAAACGCCTATTCAAAGAAATCCCTGTTTTTTAAATTTCAACTTTAGAGCCCCGCTGCCATGTAAAGAATAATAATTCTTGTAATATTTAGTTTTGTAAAATGATCATTCTTCTGTCATTCACATTATTTGTTATGAATCAATATTTTGTGAATTTTAAGTACTGAAGTAAATTTTAGTACTTTAATAGTTAAAAAAGTCGGATTTACCTACACGAGACTTAATTCCGCATTAAATGCTGAAAATGAACTACTTATTCAAAAATATAACTTTATAAGATTAAAACGTTTCCTAGCACATGGCAATACTTTAAAGCTACCAGCTGAAAGCAAGCGTTTATACAATTTCAGTATCGCAATGAAATAAAGGTTTTTTTCTGAATTTGGCACTCAGGTGACCACACATTTTTTCTACCCTGCGATTGGTTGAACTTCGGAAAAAATGAGCAAAACATGAAATTTGAGTTAATTTTTCGTACAAAAAATGTATGTATGCACCCTAAAAATGATTTTATTAACTATCCTGGAATATTTATTAATAATTAAATTGATTATTTTTCCGACCCAAATATCGACCAATAGAATTGCACCATTCGACGTCACGTGGTACAACCTACATGGTATTATACTGATAATTTTTTGATTATTTTCTCTGGTAGTTGCTATATATAAAAAACAAAACATGATCCAGTCAAATTAACCACACGTCAAACTGACAGGTTGAATTCAATTGTGAAAATTGGAGATTTTGCATGAAAATGAGTCGATTTGGAGTTTGTTCTCTGTCCACCATCGATAAAAAAGTCAAAGGAAATGTTCCCATTAATACGGAGAAGGCAAAAAAAACAGTTTGGAACCAATTTACTACTTTTTGTACTGAGAGGGAATACACATTGAGTGCTGAAACGAGTGAAGCGCAATTGGCAAACATTATGAAAGATTACGCTTACAATATGAAGAAAATGGATGGAGAAGACTATAAGGAAGGTACAATAAAAACAATGTGGAATCAGACTGCCAAATCACTTCAAGAAAAGTATATTTGGGACGGAAAAATAATCCCCCGAATACCACACGAGCTTCAAAATTATCTGGCATTTCCCTCAAGGTTCCCTGCAAACAAATAAAGTCGTCAAGTTTTTCAGGAAAAATCACTCGCGCTTCGCGCTCGTGATTTTTTAACCTGAAAAACTTGACTCCTTCATTTGTTTGCAACGAACCTATCGGGAAATACCCGATAATTTTGAAGCTCTTGTGGTATTATAAGTGAAAAAATTCTTTCATTTGGAAGTTTGCCACTCAAAAGAGTGGCAGAAGCTGTAATTTTTGTGAAATTTCGAGAATGTTGAATATCAAAAACCCAGGGACTTTAACTACACAAAAAACATATTTTTCTGAAAAGCCCCAATGCCATCTACTCTATTATCCATTCATTATGACACATCCTATATAAGAGTTGAAACTGGCCTTATGAAAGTGTTCAATATGTAGCTATATTTTTTCTCTGTTTACACTTTTTCCATCGGAATTTGTGGTGAATTCTTATGTTGGCGAATTTGCAAAACTTTTCAGATCGTCGCCCATACAGAAGGATTTTTGTTGAGAATCATTTGACTCCTTGAAAGTGAGATTTTTCATAAGACAATGTGGATAATATAAATTTGAAGAAAATATTTAGTTATATCAAGATAGTTTCAAGTAATGTTTCAAATGATTTATTTAAAACTGGCGAAAAAAAATTGTGAGTTTAGCACAAAGTCATTCTTTTCAAAACAGGTGGGGACATATTGAGATTATTTTAATTTTTGAACATCTTTAATTTGAAATTCTTATACGAGTGATTTTTGATCGAATCATTTTATCCAAATTGAAATCACAATTCTGAAAATCTTCACTATATGTATTGCAAAATATTTATGATTAATATTAAAATTGCTGCTTGTCCAGAAAAACTTTATTTTTCATTCTTTGACATGAGAACATAAATATACATAATTTATCCACTAAAGTATTATTAGAATAAAATCCAAAAGAACAAGAGAAGTGATAAAATACTCAACTGAAAATATAACAAGTTAAATCTTACTAAGTTGAAAAAGTTTACAAAACAAAAATCCCAATACACGTGGTCCCTTTAGGTTCAATGTTGATGTTTTGTATTGTTATATTTAAAGAGACCACTTTGCACAAAAATTTTATTTGGTTTTTGTTTCATAATCTTTTTCGATTTAGCTAGTTTTTAATATTGATAATAATAGTAATAATTTTTTCATGAAATATAGTATAACGGCTTATTTTTTGAGTTAAGTATTTCATCATTTCTCTATTTTTTCTTTGGGTTTCATTGTAATTATACTTCAGTGGATATATTTATGCATACATATACATGTATGTCATAAAATGAAGGATAAAGTTTTTCTAGACAAGTATTAATTTCAACATAAATCATATGTTTTAATATACCTACTGAAGGTTTTCAAGATTCTTTTAGTTTTAAATGATAACCTTTACCAAGTAGACTGAAAATTTATAATTTCTATAATGATTTTGTTTGAATGAATTTTCATTTTGTATTAAGACTGAATCATCTTTAAATACTCCATAAAAATGATGTTTCTATTGAAACCGTGGCTTCAAAAAAATTCATGTTCCTGTGGTGTGCATTATAAAAACGAATGGGAAAATTAAAAATACTATTCACATCTATATCTTAATATTTTTCAAGATATTCTCAGAACAATATAAACTAGTATTATCAGTCAGCATTCAACAGAAATTTGTATTCAACAAAGTATTGCTTTTTCAAAAACACCTCGAAATCACAATACATCCAATAAAAATTTCTACATTAAAGGTATATCGAAGTCAACTTACACAATAATATCTGATAATCTTTCCTCGCATTTGAAGGTGATTAGTAGAAAAAATACAATTATTTCACTAGCAAAAATCCTTGAACGTGGAATACAAACTTTTCATAGTTGTGCTTGAATTTTAACCTTACAGTTCTCTCGTTTTCGAAATCGATACCGGCAAGCAAGCGGTCAAAAGCAGCAGATAATCTAGCAGCAACCATAGAGTCCTGTTGATTTTGCACCAACATCTGCACGCACAACTCGTATTCTTTCGGATAACAACAAATCAGTATATAGAGACATTCACCAGCATTACTTAAATTTTCTACACCGATCTGATTCGATATGGTCAACTCCAGTAACAGTTTAAGACAAGGTCTTAAATGTTCGTAGATGCGCGATTGATGCATCTTGTGTTTGAATATAAAACCAGCAAGTCTTGTAATGAAATCTACACATGACTGCGTTATTTCTGGACCGAATTGTGAAAGGCCGACTTCTATCGATTGCAATATTTGCACCAATATAACATTATCTAAATCGTATATCTCCTTGGGGCACATATCGTTGATATGTCCTAATAATCGGTAATACTGTGAACAGAGATCTGGGTATTTTAAAAGGTCCCGAGTCACAAGAGGCATAATAGTACAAAAACCTTGCATAACGAAACTGGACGCCTTGAGTTCACTTTCCAGAGTTGCTGGATAGAAATCCAAGTAATCCTTGGCCAAAAGGAAGGATAGAATTTCCAACATAGAAGATAGATCCTGACTTATAGATTCTTCGGCGGATGTATCATTGCTCAATCGATTTGCGTGGCAATTTACATATATAGTGATGAATTGAATCGAGTAACGGAACATTTGCTCAGCTTGTTTATGTCTCAAATAGCATACCATAGATTTGGAAGATTGACTCATTAACTCCAAAAGCGATTGCACTATCACTTCGTAATTGTAATACATTTTCAATGAACCTACCAATGCTTCCAAAATTGGACACATGTAATCAAAAATATCTTGTGCACTTTTTATTCCGCATCCGTTAGACACCCCAATGAAGCATTCCAAAATATCTACTAGTTCATTCTGAACAGACTCGTTGTGGATGGAGACTTTACCATTCGACAATAAAGCATTGAATCTGACTCGAAGTGGTCCAAATACACTGTCCATGTAACGGCTTATCACGGAAGCATCATCATAAAAAGTGGAAGCTGCTAGAGCAAATCCTTTGTAAAGTCCACGTCGTATTTCTGGAGGGAAATGACCTGGTTTCAATTCATTTTGCAAAATGATCAGGCTCCAAATGGTGTCGGCATTCATGAAATGTTCCGATCTGGAAAATTAAGAAATTAACAAAAGCGATTTCTAAATTCAGTCATACTTTTAAACCGTCGTAAATTGAATTTTTCATAAATAGAGGTTAATTCTTGATAGAAGGTAACCGTTACACTACATTTAAAGATTTTTCAGCTTACCAGAAGTTTTCTAAAATGTTAAAAGGTGAGTAAATATTTGTTGTTGATTGATGTTATATTTATTGAATATGAACTCCGCCTGCATAGTTGCTGGATGGATTGAGTAGTTCAGTGGCTATGTTGCCGGTCCCAAGCCCGGGTTCGAAGGCAAGGTTAGCACCCTACCAGAGGTAAAAAAAAAATAGTGATGCTCACAGAACCGGAAACTTGCCTCGGAAAAGGACTGTTACAATGATAACGACACTTGCGCGGAAAAGGATGAAGAGATGGAAAAGTCGAGATGTTATGCGGTTTGCCACTTGGAATATCAAATCAATCAACAGAAGGGAACAGGAAACACTTCAGGAACTGAAAGATCACAAGATTGACATTTGCGCCTTGCAGGAAACAAAAAAGAAAGGGAAAGGACAGATACAATATCAAGACTACATATTGGTGTACAGCGGTGTCGATAGACATGAGAAGGCGTAGCTTTGTTAGTACATAATAAGCACCAACTGAATATGGACCGATGTCAGTACATATCATCCCGTATAATTGTTGTCACAATACACGTGGAAAACCAAAAGAGAATGAATATAATATCAGTGTATGCACCAGAGGACAATAAACCCAAAAAGGAGAGAGAACTTTTTTACGATCAACTGCAAGAAACTATAGAACGTCAACCTACAAATGAAATAATGATCATTCTTGGAGACTTCAATGCGCGCATCGGAAGTGAAATCATACCAGGAATAAAACAGCGATTTAATGAGGACGTGATTAATAGTAATGGAGAACTCTTGATGAATTTATGCGCATTGAGCGAGTTAAGAATAAACAACACCTTCTTTGATCATAAAGCCCAGCATAAGTACACGTTCGAAAATTCAAGAGGGCAAAGATCGACCATTATATCGATTATATATGGAGCAACAGGCATATACATCCTGCTCAGGTACGAGACGTCAGAACTTTAAATTCAGCTAATGTCAATGGTGATCACAGGCTACTGATGGGAAAAATTAAACTAAAATTACCCCTAAAAAGAAACAACAAAACAAACAAAAAAGAACAAAAACTGAACGTAGAATCCCTATGGCACTACTCAACAAAAGATTTATACCAGCTACAGGAAAAAATAGAAACAAACCCAATAGATTCGAGAGACGATGTCGATGTTTGCTGGCAAAAGTTGAAGACCAACATTGAAGAAGCTGCGAATGAGGTACTTGGCATACGCATGATAAATATGGACAAGGGTATTAATCGAACCCCCTGGTTTACCAACGAAATAAAAAAGAAGTACAAAAAAAAGCAAGTGTATCTGAAATATCGAGCACAGAGAACTCCAGAATCATATGAACAGTACAAAACAATCCGTAACGAAACAAATTCGATCATAAGATCAGCTTAAACCAGCTACTGGGAAAGGTTCTCCAAAAGAATGGAGAGTGACTTTTATGGACTGCAAAAACAGATGTGGCGATTGATAAGATCCCAGAGAAAGGAAATAAATGAATTAATTGAGCCTAAGCACATATCAAAGGAGACCTGGACCGAATATCTGGAAACACTATAAAGAAGAAGATACCATCGAACGCAACAACACACCAGCAATAGTTACCAGTGACAATATAGAAGTAGAGGCACTCCGACAGCTGAGGAATAGAAAAAGCCCCGGACCAGATGGCATCCCAAATGAATTGCTCAAGTATGGGGGGCAGCATCTGGTTAAACAGTTGACCCTGCTGACTAAGGCCATCTTCTACCACCACAGAATACTGGACCAATGGCGAACAAGTATCGCCATCCTCATGTTTAAAAAGGGAGACAAGAAAAAACCAGAGAACTACAGGGGTATAAATCTACTCAGTACAACATTAAAATTAATAACTAAAATAATCACCAATAAGATCAATAATATTATTCCCCATGATCTGAAGCCAACAAGGCTTCAGATCAGGGAGATCATGTAATGATGCAGTATTTGTTATGAGACAGATCGTTGAGAAATCTATTGAATATAACCGGCCCGCATATATGTGCTTTGTAGATCTTCAGAGAAAGCATTTGATCGAATTCAAATACAAGATGTCGTACACCTTCTCTACAAAAGACAGATACCGCACAACTTAATTAAAGTAATTGAAGATATATATAGCCCAAACAAAATATAGGCTAAAATCGATGGAGAACTCACCAGACCTATATCAGTGGAGAAGGGAATTCGACAGGGTGATTCTTTGAGCCCATTGCTTTTCAACCTGATCATGGATGAAATAATAAAGCAAGTTCGCCGTCTCAGGGGGTATAAAATGGGCAATAAAAATATTTCGATTCTTTGTTATGCTGATGACGCAGTGCTGATTGCAGAGAACGAGGACGACCTGCAGAGGCTTCTATATCTCTTCAATTCCATAGCAAAATCCCTGAATATGGTTATATCTGTCACAGAAACAAAATGTTTGACTACATCCACATATCCTCTCAGATGTAAACTCGTCGTCGATGACCGAATCATACAGGAAGAGATGACGTTCAGATACTTGGGAATAGAGCTTTGTGGTTTTGGGGATGTAGTCTGAGGTGAGACAACAGGTTAATAAGGCAATGAGAACAGATGGATGCATGAACGACACCATCTGGAGTAACAAACACTTGCGAACTGAGACAAAGGCAAGAATCTACAAAGCTACCATAAGACCAATAATGACTTACACAGCAGAAACACGACCAGACACAACAAAAACTAAGAGGTTGTTGGAAACATGTGAAATGAAAGTCCTAAGGAAAATAGCTGGAAAAACGCTAAAAGATAGAGAGCGCAGTGACAACATAAGAAAAATATGCGAGGTGTAAGAGATGAATGAGTGGATCCTGGGGAGAAAGCACGAGTGGAATGCACACATAGACCGAATGGATCATGAGAGAGTGGTCAGAATCGCACGTGATAAATCTCCAATGGGAAGGGGAAGTATAGGAAGACCGCGAAAAAGGTGGAGCGATAACCTGACTGCCAACTGAACACCGGACAAGTTACGAAGAAGGAACAGGCAAAAATGCCTATAATGAAGAAGGAAGAAGAAGAACTATTTGAATACTGACGAAGCAAAGTCTCTCTTAAAACTTGTTTTTCAGTAATGTTTTACACATCTTGAGTTTCTATATAAAGTACCTTAGTTATATATCCAATAATATTGAATATTCTAAGTAAGATAGTTTTATGATGAAATTCTTAATTAAATTATGTTAGACATTTTTGAAAGATATTTGTTTTCATAAGATTGATCAGCAGAAACAAAATTTTGTCTATTCAAAATATTTAATTTATAGGATTTTGGTTAACAATTTTTATTTATTGGATTTTGTTATACCATTTGGATGTCTTATAATGAATGTTTATTTTATATGTCATTTGATATACTACTCTGTCAAGAAAGTACCGGTAATTTTCAATTAAAACAACATTTTTACATTTAATCGTCAAAATTTATTGGGTCGCCTTCAAAATAGGCTCCATTTGCTCCAATACATCTATGCCAACGGCACTTCCAATTATCGAAACATTTTTTATAGGCGCTTTCCGGGATGGACTTTAGCTCTCGCGCCGAATTTTGTTTTATGGCTTCAATCGACTCAAAACGGGTGCCACTAAGGGGCAATTTTAGTTTTGGGAAGAGGAAAAAGTCGCAGGGAGCCAAATCCGGCGAATACGGTGGTTGCTGAAGCACGTTTGTTGAGTTTTTGGCGAGAAAGTCAGTCACAATCGTAGCTCGGTGAGAAGGCGCGTTATCGTCATGCAAAATCCATGAGTTGTTCGCCCACAAATTTGGCCGCTTCTTACGGATACGCTCACGCAAACGTTTCATAACGCCTAGGTAATACTCCTTGTTTACCGTCTGACCCTCTGGAACGAATTCGTAGTGCACCACGCCACGGATATCGAAGAAAACAATGAGCATCACCTTCATTTTCGAGCGGCTTTGGCGTGGTTTTTTCGGTTTCGGCTCATTTTTTGCCACCCATTCCGATGATTGCTGGCTTGTTTGCATATCGTACTCGTAGACCCAGATCTCATCACCAGTTATAATGCGTTCCATGAATGTAGAATCGGAATTACAGCGATCCAGCATGTCTGAAGCAACCTGTTCGCGATGACGTTTTTGAAGAAAATTCAGGTCTTTCGGTACGAGTCGTGCGGCCACCTTTCTCATGCCCAAAATATCAATCAAAATCGTACGTGCGGACTCGTGGGATATCTTAAGATCATGTGCTATCTCTCTCAAGCTGGTACGACGGTTTTCCAGCACCCTTTCCTTAATTTTATCGACGTTATCTTAAATCGAAGCCTTCGATGGGCGACCACTTCACGACCGTCCTTGAAGGCTCTGTACCACTGATATGCACGAGTTTACGATAGAGCATTATCACCAAAGGCCTTTTGCAACATTTTCAATGCATCGGCACACGAAAATTCATTTGCAACACAAAACTTTAAACAAATTCTTTGCTCAACGTAATCACCCATAGTAAAAATCGGCACGCACTCTGACATCGACTGACTTAATCAGCTGTTGCAAACACACTAGTTGACAGATCCCGCTCAAGCTTGGCATAGTAATTAAGGACAGTGGTACCAACCTAGGAAAAAAAATTTTACCTGCCTCATTGTCCCGCCAGATTTAAATCGATAATTCCCGGTACTTTCTTGACAGAATGTAAGTGGTACCTATATGACATTATTTTAATTTATTTTCAGAAGTTATAATCATTAAATATAATTTTTTGAAATTAAATATGTAGAAGGCTAATATTAAAATATTTAAATAATTGAATTTTTCAAGAAAAATTCGAAACTGATCGTGTATCACATTCTTACTGGATGAACTTGAATTTGATAAAATATAGTGTTTTATTTATTTTACGAGATACATTATTTTGGAGAGCTTTTGCAATGAATATGCTTTCGATTTAGGACAGTACCAACAGGTATAAAGTAGTAATTCATATATAAAATTATTTGTAAAGAAATCAGAGAAAATGAAAAATACACTTACCTATTTTTAACAGATACTATGTCTCCAAATAGTTCCACGGTGTCTTTCAGCAAAACAGGTTCAGTATAAAAATTTAGTATGTTATTTTGAACTTTTTGTATTATAAGGTTGATGACGAAATTGGACCCCTCTGTCTGTTTTCCAAGTGCTGCAATAAGAACAGGACTAAGCTGAAACGGAAAGTAAAGTGGATTTTAATACACTTAGTAAAAATGTACAGATGGCACACAAACACAATGAGAAAAGGCAATATCTCGAGCAAACCACTTCCTAAACCAGGGGTGGCCAACTTCAGGAGGCCCAAGATTGACTTTTTACTGACCCTTTGCGATCGACCATTTATAAAATTGTCTGAATTTTATATGAAAGAATATAGTTAAGAGGAACGAATGTCATTTTCCGCATAAAAAAAATATGAATAGAATGAGAATATAATATGAATAAAATAAAATATAACATGGATAAAATGATAAAATAAAATCAATAAAATAAAAATATAACTTGATTTTAAATTAGTGCAAAATAAGTTTCCATCACTGTGCTTAACCACCTTTAGTAAGTTTCTCGTATTCAGGCTTGTAGTTCGAAATTGCGAACCTCAAAGTATCCAAACTATGTGTGTCTGTTAAGCGCGAATGGTGCTTACTCTTCAACTGTTTTAAATACGAAAACGCAGATTCACATAAATCTGTCGAACCGAAATACGTATGTAGCCTCTCAACACATTCCTTCAAATTAGGATACTTTTTGTGAACCAAAGCCCAGAAATTCAAATTTGAAGAGCACCTTGCTCTCAGGAATAAATCGCATCGTAGAGTAACAATTTCATTTTAAAGGATCGGATGGTCAATGTGAAAAGTTTCTGCATACTTTATCGACAACTCATATATGTCACTTTCATTGAGAGTGCTATTGAATGGGTAACTTATGAATTCTACCAGTTTTTCGATTTTTTTTAAATCCATAATTCGAATTTCGAAATCTGAAACAACTTCCTTGATTTCGGCCATATACTACTCTGTCAAGAAAGTACCGGGAGTTTTCAATTAAAACAACATTTTTACATTTAATCGTCAAAATTTATTGGGTCGCCTTCAAAATAGGCTCCATTTGCTCCAATACATCTATGCCAACGGCACTTCCAATTATCGAAACATTTTTTATAGGCACTTTCCGGGATGGACTTTAGCTCTCGCGCCGAATTTTGTTTTATGGCTTCAATCAACTCAAAACGGGTGCCACGAAGGGGCAATTTTAGTTTTGGGAAGAGGAAAAAGTCGCAGGGAGCCAAATCCGGCGAATACGGTGGTTGCTGAAGCACGTTTGTTGAGTTTTTGGCGAGAAAGTCAGTCACAATCGTAGCTCGGTGAGAAGGCGCGTTATCGTCATGCAAAATCCATGAGTTGTTCGCCCACAAATTTGGCCGCTTCTTACGGATACGCTCACGCAAACGTTTCATAACGCCTAGGTAATACTCCTTGTTTACCGTCTGACCCTCTGGAACGAATTCGTAGTGCACCACGCCACGGATATCGAAGAAAACAATGAGCATCACCTTCATTTTCGAGCGGCTTTGGCGTGGTTTTGTCGGTTTCGGCTCATTTTTTGCCACCCATTCCGATGATTGCTGGCTTGTTTGCATATCGTACTCGTAGACCCAGGTCTCATCACCAGTTATAATGCATTCCATGATTGTAGAATCGGAATTACAGCGATCCAGCATGTCTGAGGCAACCTGTTCGCGATGACGTTTTTGAAGAAAATTCAGGTCTTTCGGTACGAGTCGTGCGGCCACCTTTTTCATGCCCAAAATATCAATCAAAATCGTACGTGCGGACTCGTGGGATATCTTAAGATCATGTGCTATCTCTCTCAAGCTGGTACGACGGTTTTCCAGCACCCTTTCCTCAATTTTATCGACGTTATCTTCGATCGAAGCCGTCGATGGGCGACCACTTCACGACCGTCCTTGAAGGCTCTGTACCACTGATATGCACGAGTTTTCGATAGAGCATTATCACCAAAGGCCTTTTGCAACATTTTCAATGCATCGGCACACGAAAATTCATTTGCAACACAAAACTTTAAACAAATTCTTTGCTCAACGTAATCACTCATAGTAAAAATCGACTGACATCGACTGACTTAATCAGCTGTTGCAAACACACTAGTTGACAGATCCCGCTCAAGCTTGGCATAGTAATTAAGGACAGTGGTACCAACCTAGGAAAAAAATTTTCACCTGCCTCATTGCCCCGCCAGATTTAAATCGATAATTCCCGGTACTTTCTTGACATAATGTACTTGTCAATCATAAGACGGATGTTTCTCAATATGGTTTTTGATGTTAACAAACTGCTCAAGTTTTTTTGTCTCAATGTCGACTATCATAGACAGTGTTTTATTAATGAATGCCGCCAAAGAACTCATCATTTCTATAATTGTTCTATTTTTACCCTGTAATTAATTCCAAATTCAAGTTTGCCTGTGAAATCTACTAAAAATGCCAGATCACATTGCCAGTCTAAATTACACAGCTGTTGATAGTCTTCGTTTCAAGAAATTTTTTTATTTTCAATAGATCTCGATATCTTTGTAAAAATTTACTCAACCACCTCACATCAGTGTGCAATGTTAATTCTGGTTCATTCTCATTCAACTGCTGTTGGAAAAGCCGCCTTTGGAGAGATTTTCCTCTTAAGGAATTAACAATTTTAAAACAAATATCCATTACATCCTTTGTGTTTATTCTCTTACTAGCTAGTACTTGCTGAGGAATAATGCAATGGTAGCTAATAAACGTAGGAAAATCTTCATCTTTATGGCAAAAAGCAATCAAACCATTATGTTTACCTGTCATAGCAGGAGCCCTGTTATTGTCTCATATAAAAAGTAAATTTTAAACAGAGGTCACGTCAGAAATCTCATAGACTGACAAGAGAATATATGTTGAATATTCTATGACAAGTTGACACCTCTGGTGAGACGTTCAGTTCTCTCTCTCTCTCGCTTCATAACTATGTTCCTGTTCTGTCGATACTCGACAATCAACCTTAAAATTTCATAACCTGCATTTCTATCATATAAGCAAATACTTTAGTGTTAAAACCCAAGTGTTCTATAATAACAAATTAGGAGACAACTTCACATTTGGTCCATTCGAACCAGATTGAAATCAGTAAGCAGATATTTACAGTTCACTCAACGCCGGAGACATTTATGACCACACATATGGTATTCAATTCAATCAAGCAGAAGAAAATTCCAAGAGCAGACCAATAATATCAAAGGTCAGGTCAGTTTTATCTGCAAGCTTCAATTTTACATTTTAAAAATTATGAGTGAATTAAAGGGTTATCTCTTAGCTAAGGATATTTTGATCTCTCAAATAACGAGACTTCAGGTATTCTTGGGGAAGTTAACACAAGACAATAGTCAAATTCAATCAATTACACAGAAGACTCGATAGAATTCAAGATACTTTGAATGAATTTAGTATCCTTCACACAAAATGTATTTCGTTAGATCCAAGTAAGATAGATAAATATAATGCAGAGTAGGAAGAATTTGAAGAACTATATTTCTATTTAACTTCTACTGCAGCTGATATGTTAGAAACGTCCAGACGAATGCAAACGTCAATAACACAAATTAAATATGAAAATTCGCAATTTAACTCCATTAACTTGCCTTGAATTGATCTTCCTACCTTTTCAGGAGATGTTAATCAGTGATTAAAATTCAATGATAATTTCTCATCGCTAATTGATAACAATGAGACTTTGAGTAATGTTCAAAAATTTTATTACCTAAAGGTAAATTACTCATTCACTTGTTGTGTGGAAAGTTAGATTTTCAAACAAGAAAGGCATGGGAATCGGTTAACATCAAGACTGCCAACCATGGCGGAATTTCTAAAATTTCTCAACGATTGCCTTGTTAGAAGCATTGAGTAGTAATTCAACAAACGAAGTCAAATTAAAAAATGATAAGCCATACAATTTCAAACAAGGGTTCAGAACATTGTTCACAAAAAATAAGCTTAGCAAACAGAACTGCCAATTATGTAATGATCATTTATTGTTTCATTGTAGGAAGTTTTTGGGATTATCTGTAAATGCCCGGCGAAATGAAGTGAAACGTTTGAGATTATGCTTCAATTGTCTCAAACCTAATCATCGAGTAGATTCAACTTGCAACTTCAGTAAGTTGCAAGAGTCGGGGCCAGAGGCACAACAGCCTGTTACATATTAACGACAAACCTGAAGTAAGCAGTAAGGCTTCAGAAAGCAAGCATAATGATGAAACAGCATCCGAAGAAGACAAAACCAATTTTGTTTAAATAATGTCGTCATCACTCGAACGAAGTGATATTAGCTACAGCAATTGTTGATTTGATTGACTGGAGGGGAAATTGTGTTCAAGCTCGAACCTTACTGGATTCAGGATCACAGTCTAATTTAATCACAAACGAGTCGGCAGATCATTTGAACTTGCCTAGAGAAAGGGTCAACATTCCTGTAGTTGGCATTAACCAAGGATGCATTAATGTCAAGGAATTGACAAGAGCAAAATTAAAGGTTCAATTCATATCCAGGCAATTCCAAATTTTTGATTTTGAATAAAATTGCAGAGGATATGCCTACAACTAAGGTACACCTCAGCATACCATCAAACATAAGATTAGCAGATCATCAGTTTTACCAACCAGGAAAAATTGAGCTTTTCTTGGGAGCCTCTTTGTTCTATGATCCTATGTGCATTGGACAGATCAAAGGAAAGTCAAATGAACCCATTATTCAGAAGACTAAATTGGGATGGATCATATCGGGAAATAATGATCATGGAATGAAAAACCAACCCAGAAAGAGATGCAATTTTGTAAGAGACTTGAACTTCCAGTAACAAAAAATTTTGGGAACTAGAGGAAGGTTCAGAGGAAACTCTTGTAAGCAAAGACAAGGAATTTTGGCCAGAACACAACCTCGCAACAATTGATGAGATCCCTGAGCAGAAGGGAAAGGTTGTTAATTTAGTAACGCCTGTCAACAAACAGTAAAATATATTCGATAAATATTCTTCAACATCAAAATTGTAAAGAGTCATAGCCTATGTATTCAGAGTCATCACTAATTGCAGGAACAAGATAAAGTCAACAGGTTTCTAACAGTAGATGAACTGAACAAATCAATATTACATTTAACAAGGTTAGCTCAAGTTGAGTCCTTCAGTGATGAGATCAACTCATTGTCAAGAAACAAGGGAATATCACGACATAGTAGAATCTTATCTTTGAATTCTTTCCTGGATGATGACAAGGTTCTCAGGGTTGGTGATAGGTTAAGAAACTCCACAGAATTACAGTTTTCCCAAAAATTTCCAATAATCTTATCTCAAGGGCATAAATTTACGGAAATGCTAATTCGAACAATGCATTATCAAAACCTTTGACCCAATGCGTCAAATTGGCCGATAGCAGGCAAAAATACGACAAAGTCTATTTTAAGGAAATGTGTAGTTTGTTTTCGCGCGAAACCCCTCACTATGCAACAATTGATGGGTAATTTACCCAAAGAACGCATCGCTGCACCTCGACCTTTTTTGTTCTGTGGGAGAGAATCATGGTATTTATGCATTTTTGTTTGTTTCACTACCAAGGCTACTCATTTAGAACTGGTTAGTGAGATGAGCTCTGATGCATTCTGAAATTGTTTTAAGTGGTTCATTAGTAGACGAGGCAAACCTGTTAAGGTATTTTCAGATAATGGCACAAACTTCATTGATGCCAACACTGCATTAAAAGATTTTTCAAGGGTTCTAGCTAAGGACAATGATAAAATAGGTAGTGCATTAGCTACAGAATCCATAACGTGGAGATTCATTCCAAGTAGATCCCCTCATCGAGGTGGTATCTGGGAATCGGCTGTAAAGGCAGCCAAATTTCATTTGTATAAGATCATTAGTGTAAACTTCACTCCTACCTTAGAGATATTTCATACCATTATCGTACGAATTGAAGCTTGTCTTAATTCAAGACCTTTGACCCCTATCTCAACCGATCCACAAGACTTCCAAGCACTCACACCAGGACACTTCCTCATTCGTGCCCTCCTAACAGCACTACCAGAGCCTAATCTAGAAGAAACTAGAACGAATCGCCAGTCTCAATACCAACAGGCTACTCAAATGATACAGCGATTCTGGTCTAGATGGTCTCTTAAATACATATCATCACTTCAACAACGTTCCAAGTGGAAGACCAGAAGATAAGAAGAACTGAAACCAGGAGCACTAGTACTTCTGAAGGAAGATCACCTTCCTCCTTTGAAATGGAAGATGGGCAGAATATGAAGCTGTTTCCTGGTTCCGACGGACTCACTTGAGTAGTGTCAGTGAGAAATCAAAATGGTGAAGTGCTACGTGCTGTCCAAAAATTGTGTGTGTCCAATCGACAAGATTTAATGAACAATTGTATTCTGTATATGTCGTTTTAAGTGGTTCATTTTCATGCTGTTCATTTTGTTCCATTTCCATGTCATTTATTTTCTATTTGTGTTTCATGCATGATGAATATTCCGGTCTCTTCTTTGAAACCACGAGGTTTCAAGGTGAACGGAATGTTATTGTCTCATATAAAAAGTCAATTTTGAACAGAGGCCACGTCAGAAATCTCATAGACTGACAGGAGAATATATGTTGAATATTCTATGACAAGTTGACACCTCTAGTAAGACGTTTAGTTCTCTCTCTCGCTTCATAACTCTGGTCCTGTTCGGTCAATACTCGACCATGTCGACAATCGGCATTCATTTTGAACAGTCATAACCTGCATTTCTATCATATAAGCAAATAAATTAGTGTTAAAACCCAAGTGTTTTATGATCAAAAATTAGGAGACAACTCTACAAACCCCATCAGTTGTTATAGAAATGAGTTTGAACAAAGGCAGCTTGATCTTATTAATATAAGTTTTGAATTCCGTGAACATGTCGAGGCCACAGGTTTTACCTTTCAAGAAAATCATGCTCAATAATAGTACTTCTCTCGATGAGAAATATTCGAAGACCATCCTAATAAAAATTAGTAATTGTGCCGTATCAGTAACATCCGTTGATTCAACCAGTTGAAGAGAAAAAGCAACGCAACGGACGATGTCTTTTTGTAGTTGTTCATTTAGGTTTTCACTCATTGTTTCTATACGGCGCATCACAGTGTTTCGAGATAGCTGCAAATTTTGAATACTTTTTTCAGCAGACACACAATGAGATAAGCAAAGCCCTGGAACTCAAACAATAGTGCACATCTGCTTTTCTGGATGTAAGCCAGGCCTTTGATAAAGTCTGGCATTCTGGACTATTGTATAAAATAAAGAAATGTCTGCCATTATACTACTACAAGCTGATGAGATCTTATCTTACTGAAAGGAGATTCAGAGTACGGGTAAATGATAAAGTGTCTGATTTTTATCCTATTCAGTCCGGTGTTCCCCAAGGAAGTGTTATGGGACCGTTTTTGTATATACTGTATATGGCAGATATGCCCACAAATGCGAATACGATAATGGGAACTTTTGCAGATGATGCTGCAATTCTTGCAAGCCATGAAGATCTCAAAGAGGCATCTAATAGATTGTAAATTCATCTTGATGAAATAAAAGAATGGCTGCATAAGTGGAAGATAAAAGTTAATGAAACCAAGTAAATTATACCCTTCGAAGAGACCAGTGTCCACCCATCTTTATAAACAATCTAAAAATACCAAATTCCCCAACTGCTAAATATTTGGGAGTGCATTTAGATAGCAGGTTAACCTGGAAGGAGCATATTGTTAAAAAAAGGAAGCAAATAGACCTTAGAACTAAAGAACTGAATTGGCTTATAGGTAGAAAATCGAAACTTTCATTAGAAAACAAGCTGCTGATGTATAAAACGGTCATAAAGCCCATATGGACATACAGAATTGAACTTTGGGGATGTACAAGTAAGTCCAATGTAACTCTAGTCCAGAGAAGCCAATCGAAAATACTGAGATTGCTAACAAATGCTCCATGGTATGTATCAAATCAAACCCTACATGAAGATTTGAAAATACCTTATATGAAGGATGTCATCAAGGAACATAGCCAAAAACATCACACTAAGTTAGATGGTCATATAAACGACTTACTACAACCGTTGCTTCAACCTCAAGACATGAGAAGGCTCAAAAGGAACTGGCCAGCTGATATGAAGTAGATTTAAAATGGTCTTTTCACTGGAGAAGACCATATCAAATTATTTGAGAGCTCAAAGCTCTGTAGACAGCAAATTAGCTCATAGAATTGTTGTATTTTGATTGCTAATGAATAAATGATAATAAAAAAAAAATTCCTTAATATATTCTCAATCAGAAAAAGGCTAGCACAGCTATAGGTATACACCAGCAAGTCCAATATATAGGGATAATTCAAAGGAGCCCATCTGAAATACTCTGAATGTTAACAAATGCAACCTGGTATGTGTCAAACAAAACATTGCACGAAGACCTAAATATACCATATGTTAAGGGTGTTATCAGAGATAGGAGCAGAAACAAATAGAAGATTGCAATGCAAATAGCCAGCAGATCTTATTTGAAGATGACTTTTCACTGGAGAAGACCTCACTTACATCTTTTAAGAGCATCACAGCTCCAAAGTCAGCACACTTGCATGTAGAATGTCATATTCTGATTGATTTTTTATATATATTAAAATGAAAAAGAAGAATTATTTCTGTTACATTCTTTACTGAAGAATATAATCATCTATAGCTTACCTGAGTGTAATTACTCTCTGTAGGTGCCAAATAATACATACAGAATCTCTTGAGGAACCACATCAGGGAACAGCTGACCAGGGGGCTCATGAAATGTCCTAATTTGATGGAAACAGCCGAATCTTCGATAACACACAATTTTAGTGCATCCGAAAGCAGTCTGATTACATCGTCACACTGATTAATGGAATTATTTACCCAAAGGAGATCTTGGGACTTCGCCAAAGTCTCCAAGGTAGCTTCCAGTGTACTTTTCGTACCCATCTCTTTTAAGGAATGAGTCATGATTTCAGATGGTATCGTAGGTGCCTCTCCATCACTGTCCATAGCCAAAACATGACCAGCTATGAGAAGAGTCCAGTGAAGATCTTCAAATATACTTTCAAGTCGTGTAGATTCATCCAAAGTTAATGTGCGGACTTCCATTATTTGAAGGATGCCTTTCAGTTGTTCTGTGCCATGTTCCAGCAGTCTAAATATTTGAAAAAAAAAAACAAAATTTAGTGAACAAATTCAAGAATTGCCTCTGTGAAATCTGTTATATACAGTAAATATACTGTGAAATCTGCTATATTTACTGTATATAGCAGATTTCAATGACCGAGAATTTTTTCATAAATTAGATTGGTCTTTGGATTTTCCATAATTTTTTTGCAGGCCCGCCGTAAAAAAAGCATTTCGACTCACTAAAACACCACTCTTTTAAGATAACTCTTCTATGGTCGTTATCATGACGCTTAGAAAGATTAAAATATTGCAGTATACTTACTTATACAATATTTCCAATGAAAAATCCAATGCATAGCGTCCAAAGATACCAATAACCTGGAGTTGATCCTTGTATTTTATTCTATCCGAATCTTCCAAGTTCTCATTATCTATCTCTTCATCGTTCATCTCACTTTTTCTGAAGCCACTAGGTGCAGCAAGACGACTCTGTACATATTTACCGAATATTCGAGTCGAGCAGGCGTTTATCATAGCAGCTTTCGATTCTTTTCCATAATGGGTGAATAAATAGCACCAAAGGCTCATCATATTCCTGAATGAGTCCTCATAGACATCGTCATCCTGTAAATATGGTATTTATGATATTATACTCAAATTGACAGAGTAAAGTGGATCTAGTTCGATATGAAACACACAAATTAAAAGATATTTGGAGCAGATACTTTTAAAATTTCAATAGTAAAAAACTGTAAGAAACATTAAAGCTGTAGTACAGTCTTTTCATTTATTCGTTCGTTTAGTTTGTTAAATAATAAAATCTGATATTTACAGTAATGCAACATAGCTTATTCACGTTGCACACAAGATTTATCTTTGTTGGCCTTTACATGATAGAAATCCATTGTATACTAATTACACAATACACATATACGTTCCTCTACATTCTAGCTTCTTCAAATGCTTTTAAAATATATAATGAATTCAGATATGAGACAATAAAGCTTTTATTACTTTTCTCGTAGAAACTCGGTGGATTTTATCAATAATATTCGAAACTTTATTGTAAGCTTATCTCAAAAGTGACTTTTTGACTAGTGGTTTAAACGGATCTGAAGAAGCTACGATTTAGCGAAACACGACATGTGCACAACTCATAATAGTAAATAAAAATCAACATATATGGGTATTATTAATCAAATTTTTATTTTTTGCTCAAATTCTGATTTATTTGACATTAATCAGTTTTAGATAAATAATATCTGGTCCTCGATAAATGTCAAACATCTGCAGACGAGTGAGACAGGGGTGTGCGCTGTACCCTACCCTTTATAATGTATACTCTGAATACTTATTTGTGGAGGCATTCAAAGATTGCACTGATAGGATAAAAGTGAATGATGTGAATATATCAACTATCTGTTATGCAGATTTTTTTTACTATGTTATACAGATGACACTGTTTTAGTTGCTGACATGGACATAGGTCTAAAAAACATAATAAATATCACATGCAAAAAATGTAATATGGCCATAAACATCAGCAAAACAAAAGTAATGTCAATATCCTGTAGTCTACACATCCCTGTGTCTGTACGAGTTGACGCAGTGATACTGTCGAAAGTTGATCGTTCTAAGTATCTGAGCTGCTGGTTTGACTCAAAACTAGATAACGACATTGAAATAATGTTTAGGATTGAAGAAGCAAGACAAAATTTCTTTAAGGTCAAGAATATACTAGCCAATTAACAGTTAAATGTCGTCTCACAAAATATTACATCTGGTCTATATTACTGTATGGAGTAGAAACGTGGAAAGTAAAAACTGTTACCATGAATCGTATAGACGCATTTGAAATGTGGACATATCGAAAAGTTCTGAAAATTCCATTGAATCACACACAACTAACAATGATGTCTTAAAAAAAATACATAAACCAATAGGTAAACGACATTTACATAATGCCTGATCAATTGGAATTTTTCAATACCAGTTATATTAGGCATTATGACTAATGTCCTATTAATCACTGGGTCCACAACGCATACACTGCACAATGTATATTGTGAAGCTTTCAGGGGTGGTTAAACTTTTTTTGTTTGGTCAAACACAGAAAAGTTTAGAAAATAAAGTGACAGATGAATTGTAAGCTTACTACAATGATTTATCATTATATGAAATGATTCTCACTAAGATTTAGATATACAAAGGGAAAAGCCATTCAATTCAGTTTAAACATCATAAACAAATGACCACAACAAACATTAATCTTCAATAAAATTTTTGTTAACCACTATTCACTGTTTAAATAAAAATCGTCCATTACTTTAATTCTTGTCAGGTAGTGAGAGTTTTAGATGGATATCATGTTAATGAAAACGATTTTCTAAATAGTACAAGTTTCATCATAACCACATAACTAAATGGCTTGTAGCGTTTTATTGTTTCCTCTCTGCTCTACAGAGTTTCAGCATCATCCTTTTGTGTGCTGACTGAGACAGTATCATTTGCGGGGATCAGGTTTAATAAGTTCTACAATTTTCGAACGCTTACAGCTTCTAACAGACATTTTGTAAATTTGATAGAATTAGATAGAATACAGATGTTAATCTGTATTTATTCTGGTGTGATTTAAAGGTCACGTTAAGTTTCATCACATTCAGAAGCAGTATTTTATTTCAAAAAGTTCATTTCAATCAGGAAGATAATTTTCATTGCATGTGAATATCTGTTGTATCCTACTTTTTGTTCCTAATTTCATATAACAAGACTTTCTTCAGGTTGTTAATTATTCATTTTGTAAAATTAGAATGATTTTTCTCAAATTTTGGTTGAGTAACTGAACGAAGGTGTGCCTGTTACAACTATACAAGTTTTTTATTTAACTGAACCATTACAACCCCCTAGTCAGGAATTCAAAAGAATTATTCTCAGTCAGGGAATGAACAAGGACTGTTCCCTTTTCGGGAACTGAAGAATAATCAAGAAAAATAGTTCTCTTGTTTGGGATTTGATAGTTTAAAGAAGTTAATTTTCCTTTGAATCTGTTTTACTTCATCTGAAATATCAAGTTTGTATGTACAATTTAAAACATCATCAAGCCTGTACTTCAGTAATCAGATGAACTTCCATCTACGAGGGTGCCCAGAAAAGAGTTCACATGTATCATTTAACAAACAAGTGCTGCACCACCATCTAGGTTAGTATTGTATAAATTGAATTTGTTCCTAGTTCAAACTCGACTTTTCATTCTGTACTCAATTTTCATCACTGAAGTAATATATTTTTCAGTATAATTGTAAAATTTAAAGGAAGTTTTTATTAGCCAGGAAACCACGGGATTATTACTTTGAAAGAGTGAGCAAGCAGTGAATTAGGTTACACTAGACCTATGTTGGCCTTTTACTTACAATGATATTAAACAATATACATTCTGTCAAGAGAGTACCGGGAATTATCGATTTAAATCTGGCGGGGCAATGAGGCAGGTAAAATTTTTTTTTCCTAGTTTGGTATTTGGTACCACTGTCCTTAATTACTATGCCAAGCTTGAGCGGGATCTGTCAACTAGTGTGTTTGCAACAGCTGATTAAGTCAGTCGATGTCAGAGTGCGTGCCGATTTTTACTATGAGTGATTACGTTGAGCAAAGAATTTGTTTAAAGTTTTGTGTTGCAAATGAATTTTCGTGTGCCGATGCATTGAAAATGTTGCAAAAGGCCTTTGGTGATAATGCTCTATCGAAAACTCGTGCATATCAGTGGTACAGAGCCTTCAAGGACGGTCGTGAAGTGGTCGAACGAAGACTTGCCTCTAAAATTAAGGAAAGGCTGCTGGAAAACCGTCGTACCAGCTTGAGAGAGATAGCACATGATCTTAAGATATCCCACGAGTCCGCACGTACGATTTTGATTGATATTTTGGGCATGAGAAAGGTGGCCGCACGACTCGTACCGAAAGACCTGAATTTTCTTCAAAAACGTCATCGCGAACAGGTTGCTTCAGACATGCTGGATCGCTGTAATTCCGATTCTACATTCATGGAACGCATTATAACTGGTGATGAGACCTGGGTCTACGAGTACGATATGCAAACAAGCCAGCAATCATCGGAATGGGTGGCAAAAAATGAGCCGAAACCGAAAAAACCACGCCAAAGCCGCTCGAAAATGAAGGTGATGCTCATTGTTTTCTTCGATATCCGTGGCGTGGTGCACTACGAATTCGTTCCAGAGGGTCAGACGGTAAACAAGGAGTATTATCTAGGCGTTATGAAACGTTTGCGTGAGCGTATCCGTAAGAAGCGGCCAAATTTGTGGGCGAACAACTCATGGATTTTGCATGACGATAACGCGCTTTCTCACCGAGCTACGATTGTGACTGACTTTCTCGCCAAAAACTCAACAAACGTGCTTCAGCAACCACCGTATTCGCCGGATTTGGCTCCCTGCGACTTTTTCCTCTTCCCAAAACTAAAATTGCCCCTTCGTGGCACCTGTTTTGAGTCGATTGAAGCCATAAAACAAAATTCGGCGCGAGAGCTAAAGTCCATCCCGGAAAGTGCCTATAAAAAATGTTTCGATAATTGGAAGTGCCGTTGGCATAGATGTATTGGAGCAAATGGAGCCTATTTTGAAGGCGACCCAATAAATTTTGACGATTAAATGTAAAAATGTTGTTTTAATTGAAAATTCCCGGTACTTTCTTGACAGAGTAGTATTACTACAATGATAAAAATTGAGTATAAAATTAGGACAAATTTAGTTTATACAAGGCAAGAGAGTGCTTAGTTTAGATGATGGTGCAGCACTCAGTTGAATGTTACACGTGAACTCTTTTCTCGGCATCTTTTTCTGGGATGAGTTAATCTGATTACTGCAGTACATGCTTGATGATGTCTACTGATCATACAAGCTCGATATTTCAGGTGAATTGAAAAAAACACAGCGGAAAATCAACGCCTCGAAACTATCCAATCCCAAACAAGGAAACAATTCCTTTTCAATCCCTGACTAGGTAATAATTTATTTTCAATATCGGACTCGGGAGCTGTAATAAAAATTCAATTAGAAATTGTACAGGTGCAACAGGCGTTCCTTCAAACAGTTACTTGATCCAAATTTGACAAGATCGAATCTTATTTTATAAAATGAATAATTGACAACCTGAAGGAAGCCTTGGAGGAAGAAAGCCTAAACTACTTTCTTCACTTAATATTATTAGTGGAGGAAAAGAGTTATTATTCCATTATGAGTTACATACTTACACATTCATCCAATGCTGCTTTTTCACAAAAATAGCAAGTCAATGTAGTCATCTCATCCAAAAAAGTTTCTTGCTCCTGTTTAGATAAACCATGAGCAATTTCGTGATGGTAAGAGAAGCATAGTTTTTTCGCAATTGATGATATTCCTAAGGCCTCCTTACCCGTAATGTTAACACTAAAATTTTGCAAGGAATTTATTAGAAAAAAAAATAGTAAACATTACATGAATGCTAATTCAATTCAGAAAGTTTTCAAGATTAACTTGCATAAATAAATAAATTTTTATTTTCGTTTTCAAATCATTTGTTACAGCTACATTACTTAGTCTACATAGTGAAGTTCCACTGATTGTTAAGAAAAAAGAATCATGATAGGTAAAAACTATTTGCTCATAACATACAGTTGTTCCTAAATTGGAGGTACAAACGAAAGGAAGTGATTACTTGGATGATATCAAGAATAAAAGTCATAAACATGGTCTGCAAATACGTCATTTTCAAGATACAGGTTATTAAAGTTTAAATTCTTTCAAAGTTCATAGCATCTGCATTTCTCAAGATATTCAGCTGAAATTTAGAAAAGTTATAACATTTTAAGATTTATATCAACAACATGCCAATTACAGGGTGATATTTTTTCTGGGGCAATGTCCGCTTTTCCCTCCAGAACTTTCTTGTGGTGCGCCACTGGTAATTTAAAAAATATGAAAGAAAATTTGTTTCCTTTCAATAATGTTTGATTCATGACAATTTTTTCGTACCTGCTGCCATTTGATTAAATTCATGGATCCATTATTAGTTCTTTTGGCTAGTTTCTCAATCTATGGGAGCGATTCATAAAGATTTGAAAAACTTATAATAATAATAATCATGAAAAATGTTATAATTAATTCAAATAAAATTAGGACAACAATTGTAATAAAGAGGTAAATTAAAATGGAAAACCTATTTAACTTCACAACAGAACTGAACTACAACAAATGTTCGTTGCTATATCCCTTGCTATATCCAAAAGGTACTTGTCTGGAGATTTTGATACAAGAATTCATTTTTGTCATTGCTACTGCAATTAATTTGTGATTGATCCTCATTTTGACTGCAGTCTTTTCCACTGATAGAGTCTGCTTCTCAAGAACTTCAATCATTAATTCTCACAATGAGCTGAAGATAATCCAAGTGAACTTATAAAAACTCATTTACAAGATTTTCATTGAATGTCGACTTTATATTGACTCATACAGGCATATTTTGGAAAAAGATTTGTCTTTGTTTGAGTAATTCAGGCCTTATTTCATCAATAACAGGAGTTATGTTGGCTTCCAAAGCCTATTGTTTCTGGTTTATCAGCATAAACTAATGACCCAAAGGAAATAATCCAGTGGAGTTACGTCGCATGATCTTGGAGGCCAATTAATTGGACCATTTCTCGAAATAATGTTATCACCAAATCTTTCTTTCAATAAATCAATTGTTACGGTAGCAGCATGAGGTGTAGCACCATCTTGTTGGAGCCAAAACACTTCTGGGTCGATACCATTCAAATTTTGAAAGAAATAATCATTGATCATCGATCTGTAACGAGCACCATTCACTGTAACATTAGCTCCAGCATCGTTTTTACAGAAATATGGACCGATGATGCCCCCAGCGTGTAAAGCACACCATACAGTGCATTTTTCAGGATACAATGGAACCTGCAGAACTTCTTGAGGATTGTTTTCACTCCATATACGGCAATTTTGCTTGTTTACATTGCCGTTCAACCAGAAATGAGCTTCATCACTAAACACAATTTTACAATAAAAAAGTGGATTAACTTTAAGCTTCTAGGGCCCAATCAGAGAACAAACGACGCTTATTATGGTTTTGTGGCTTTAGTTCTTGAACCAGTTGGATCTTGTATGGGTGTAGACCAAGATCTTTACGCAAAATTTTCGATGTGGTGGATGCACAGAGTCCAACTTGTTGTGAACGTTGACAAATATACAAATCTGGATCATCATTAGCACTATGACTTACAGCAGCAATACTTTCTTCTGTACGTTCAGTTCTTTGTCTTGTTGTTGTTGTTGCATCGAGTAGAGGAAATATTGTCCGAAATCTATCGATAGTTTGACGAATAAGCTGCTCTGATGGACGATTATGTAAACCATAAAATTCACGAAGTGCTCTATAAGTTTGGCGAATAGAAAAATAATTTTGAAAATAAATTCCAACAATTTGTAAACGTTGTTGCGGCGTGAGTCTTTCCATGATAATTTGTCAATGCTTACTGAATAGAAATGTCAAAATAACATGGCTTCTACCTTCTGTCAAATCACAGTTATCCCTATCGAAAGTTCTATCACTCTAAAAAAAGCATCTGATAGAATCCCATCATATTGTTGTGCTTCAGCAACAATATTTGCATCAAATGAAAGAACACCAGATAGCAAAAAGGAATATAATACAACTCTGAAGAGATGACTAAAAAGTCAGATATAAAAGACGCTAAATAACATGTGAATTCCATATATTATTCTCACCAAAAGTGTACTCTTAGAACAAATTAAACTCCAAAGTAGATCAGCTTTGCAAAGAATATCGTTATCCATTATTAAGATTACCACCCTATTCTGTATTCAATCCAATAGAGGTGTTGGAGAAAATATAATCAATCGCTGACAAAAGATGCTACAGTAATTGAGACAATTTTGGATAAAGTCGAAGATAATTTTTCGTAGAATATGAAAAAATTGGTCAGATTTAACAAGACGATCTTAAATACATTTTCTAATCCATTTTTTGTAAAGTTTTCACTTTTTTACCTAATTTTTTTGCAAAACATTTCAAAATGTATCGAAAACAGTTTCACATACTTATAATTGTTTATTTTATAATGATCATTAATGTTTTATCCGAGTATACAAGACGTGAAATTAGAATGATGAAATTATAACCCAGTAACTTTAAAGATTATTGGTAGTGTCAGGTTGTAATTATAAAAATCAGGATAATAATAATAATATTATGAGCGAATTATCTGAAAAAATATACAGTAGATATCAATACATTCACGTCAGTATTATTTTATACTCTAGTACTTTAATGAGTACGTGTTCCCATTAACGTGCCAAAATATCAAAAGAATTGCTGTCAAGTGAAATTGTTTAAACTATATCACCACATTAAAGTTCCATTTAAAAGATATACTGAGAGGTCTTGAGTTATGATGCCTTAAAAGAAATGGGCAAAATTAATAAAACTTTTGAAACTTGTGAACCCAACAAGTGTATTCAGGACCACATTGGTAACCTTTATTCACCATGGACTTTTTTAGATTCAGAATAAAATACCTGTAGATAAAATTGTACTTGACGAAAAAAAATTTTTCACAACACTAGTGGTAATATTACTCACCTTGAAATAAGTTTTGAGAAATTCCCAAGATATCGTTGTACATACTCGACCCTAACTTGTTGTTCATAAACCGTTCTTCCATCTGCACCTTTCGCAGTTACAGAAGCTAATTGTACCAAACATGTGAGAGCATGGTGGGACAGCTCTTCTGAATACCTTACCTTCCAGTAAATCATAAACATTAATGGTACCAGTTCAGGGGCTAAGATAACGTCTCTCCAAGGAACTGTGAAATAAAGTATTGGAAAATCTTCAACATCTCGGGCGTTTTCATATTGGCCAACTATCCTTTTGGGAGGTAAAAGAGAATCTAAGGAAAATTCTGATCACTTGATGGTTAATTTCCTACACAAAAACGAATCAGACCTATGTTTATAGGAAACAAATGTTTAGAATTCGCACAGCAATCATCTGTCAGAGTTTGTCACAAAGGTTATAACACCCTGTATACAGTTTTATTCTCCAATATAATATGGATTTTCATGAAATGAATCATCAATATTATACAACGTAATTTTTTGCTCAAAACTCACAAATTTGAGTGAGCTAGTCCAAGAACGGAGAGTTTTCCCTCCATTTCTCTGGTGCTTTTTTGCAGATTTTTCCACATAGCTAATTTAAAAAGTCTCAGTAGTAGTACATATATAATTTACTCTTTCACCTTGAATTCAAAATGCACAATTCCATAAAGGTGAAAAAACACTGAATACCCATATAGAACACTACTGACGTGCTTTCTTGGAAATGATCTTTTGACAATCTACTCAAGGTTTGTTTCCCAATATGACCTTTTCAATGTTTCATTTACACTGAATTTTTTTCCAAATTCAATGCTCTGCCTGGACTGTGTAATTTTGCCAACATCATGAGACAGACTCTTAATAAAAATGTACAAATCAGTAAGTAGACAGTGATGAAACTCAAAACAATAGATGAAAATTAATATTTAACAATATATGAGTGTAAGACAGGCAGGACTACTGAAAAAGTCCCGGGTAAGATCTTCTCTATTCCTCTTAATACTGTATGCTCATAATATATATCGAAAAATGATTGGTTCACGAGAATGAGGTTTTCAACAACGCCTATTTTGAACTCTTAATATTAGTCATTTCTCTCAGATCACGTGGTAGAAGATTAAATAATTTTGGGCCACAAGGATGACTCTTTCAAAACAATGGCAATCTAATTTGAGAACTTTCCACAATACCTACTGGTCCTAGCCGAAGAAGTAAAGGAGTAGAGCTATACAGATCGATGTTCATGATCAATGTGTGTCATTGATAACTATACAAGGACTTGATGTTGAGTATCCCGGATTCTCGGAGTATAAATAAGTTCGTGGGATTTTGATAACAGATGTCATCATTAAGCATTCCTTTCAGTATCTGTATAGTATATTTTAAACGCAAATCTTTCTTTAAAATTAAATGTAAGGACGATTTCTCAATGTTTAATGGTTGGCCTCGCTTTCGAATGGATAAAGAGGGATTTTGACGAACTGACGTCTTCATTTCTCGAATCGTTTCTTCGTCGCCGACTGAACGAGGGCGACCATAGTGTTTTTTACCGTCGCACCTGTATTCTCGAACATCCAGATCCATTTTCTAATGATGTCGTCATTTGGTATATGACATGTACGTTATTCCGCACGATACAAACGTTGAGAAGTTACTATTGAATCACAGTTGCGACAATATGCTCGTACGCCAAAAGCGCGATGCGTTACCGGATACAACCCAGCCGGGACGAATGGACCCAGCATGCTGAGGTTCTATTGAGAACCGACCTTGGCTTGTTCACATACGGCTCGCGAACGACGAACGGAACAGGAGCGGAAGTCTATGGGAGTAAACCGAGAATTAACATCTCATTGAGTCTCGGTCAAAACGCAATCATATTCCAGGCAGAAATATTTGCCATTGAGACTGCGGTGGAACTTCTGATAAAACGGCAAATCCACCACGGTAAAATCAAAATATTTACTGATAGTCAGTCAGTACTAAAAGCTCTGGAATCCAGCTGTTTTACACCCAAAACAGTCTGGAGTTGCCGCACGGCTTTAAACAGGCTCGGTATGTATAACGGAGTCACTCTGGTTTGGATACCGAGCCACTCAAACTATTTGGGTAACGAGGAGGCGGATCGGCTGGCATTTGCTGAAGCTGCGCTGCCTCTGGTAGGACCGGAACCATTCCTGGGAATACCACATGGCGTGGCTAACAAGGCGATAACAGACAGAATGAACTCAAGGCTAGAGTCTTTCTGGCGGAGCCATTCTGGCCTGAAACATTCGAAGTTGTTCCTTGGAACAGCTTCGAACAAAAAGATGGCGAACCTAGCGCTAGGTCTGGATAGGGCCAAACTAAGAACACTTGTCGGAATTATGACAGGTCACTGCAGACTGAAAGCGCATTTGCACAAAATCGGTCTGACTGAAGACAATGAATGCAGGCTGTGTCTTGAGGACAAACAGCCATGCACATCGTCTCAGAGTGCCCAGTGGTGAGCCGCATCAGATTCGAGGTCTTTGGCCAGGCTTTTATAGCCCACAGCGAACTGAAAAAATTACCCCTGAACAAGTTTATCGGTTTTATCCAAAGGCTGGATCTCGTCGGGGAGATATAAATTAGGGGTGAACCACAATAGTCCGTGCGGACGCAGTGGTACGGTGGACAGACGCCCGCTCGCCATAAATAACATAACATAACAACATAACAGTATCTGTCATTTCACTGAACAACATAGTTTCTGTGTGATCTGAAAATGTCAACTTTTGAACCGAATAATGTGTTTATGCGGGGAGTTTTACTTCATTATTTCAATATGAAGTAAAAGGCTGCCGAAAGTCATCGTATCTTAGTCGATGTTTATGGTGATCATGCTCTAGCTGAAAGGACGTGTAAGAAGTGGTTTGCCCGATTCAAAAGTGGCAATTTTGATTTGGAAGACGAAGAACGACCTGGAGCGACACCAAAATTCAAGGATGAATAAATAGAGGCAAGGCTCGATGAAGATCTATCAAAAACGCAAGAGGAACCTAGCAAAAATACTTGGAGTAATTCAACCCGCATTTTGCCATAATTTAAAAGCAATGGGAATGATCCAAAAGGTAGGAAATTGGGTGCCATAAAAACTGAAACCAAAATTTCACATTTTCAGAGGTTGGAATTGTTCGTGATCTTTTGTTGATCAGTACTTCAACCCAAGGAAGGATGGTATTTTGACAGGAGACAGCTCGATTTCTGTGAATGTTTGAAATGTCAACAAAACTCATGCTGAACTGTAGTGATTGATTTGCTATTACTGGCAAACGCGGTGCTCAATTTTCCACGGCTCCATGATTTCAACTGGTAAAAAAATGTGAAGATCTTACTAATCAAATGTCACCCTTCAGACATCTGTCCACCTAATAGAGGAGGAAGTAATAGCAACTTCAAAAACGTCTACCCTCAAGCCGCACCCAGTATTAAGATGTGTGCACTGTAACCTAATAATCTATTGTGTCTGAGATAGTTTAAATGAGAGTTATACATTCTGTCAAGAAAGTACCGGGAATTATCGATTTAAATCTCGCGGGGCAATGAGGCAGGTAAAAATTTTTTTTCCTAGGTTGGTACCACTGTCCTTAATTACTATGCCAAGCTTGAGCGGGATCTGTCAACTAGTGTGTTTCCAACAGCTGATTAAGTCAGTCGATGTCAGAGTGCGTGCCGATTTTTACTATGGGTGATTACGTTGAGCAAAGAATTTGTTTAAAATTTTGTGTTGCAAATGAATTTTCGTGTGCCGATGCATTGAAAATGTTGCAAAAGGCCTTTGGTGATAATGCTCTATCGAAAACTCGTGCATATCAGTGGTACAGAGCCTTCAAGGACGGTCGTGAAGTGGTCGCCCATCGACGGCTTCGCTCGAAGATAACGTCGATAAAATTAAGGAAAGGGTGCTGGAAAACCGTCGTACCAGCTTGAGAGAGATAGCACATGATCTTAAGATATCCCACGAGTCCGCACGTACGATTTTGATTGATATTTTGGGCATGAGAAAGGTGGTCGCACGACTCGTACCGAAAGACCTGAATTTTCTTCAAAAACGTCATCGCGAACAGGTTGCTTCAGACATGCTGGATCGCTGTAATTCCGATTCTACATTCATGGAACGCATTATAACTGGTGATGAGACCTGGGTCTACGAGTACGATATGCAAACAAGCCAGCAATCATCGGAATGGGTGGCAAAAAATGAGCCGAAACCGAAAAAACCACGCCAAAGCCGCTCGAAAATGAAGGTGATGCTCATTGTTTTCTTCGATATCCGTGGCGTGGTGCACTACGAATTCCTTCCAGAGGGTCAGACGGTAAACAAGGAGTATTACCTAGGCGTTATGAAACGTTTGCGTGAGCGTATCCGTAAGAAACGGCCAAATTTGTGGGCGAACAACTCATGGATTTTGCATGACGATAACGCGCCTTCTCACCGAGCTACGATTGTGACTGACTTTCTCGCCAAAAACTCAACAAACGTGCTTCAGCAACCACCGTATTCGCCGGATTTGGCTCCCTGCGACTTTTTCCTCTTCCCAAAACTAAAATTGCCCCTTCGTGGCACCCGTTTCGAGTCGATTGAAGCCATAAAACAAAATTCGGCGCGAGAGCTAAAGTCCATCCCGGAAAGCGCCTATAAAAAATGTTTCGATAATTGGAAGTGCCGTTGGCATAGATGTATTGGAGCAAATGGAGCCTATTTTGAAGGCGACCCAATAAATTTTGACGATTAAATGTAAAAATGTTGTTTTAATTGAAAATTTCCGGTACTTTCTTGACAGAGTAGTATGTCTTCATCTTTTATGATTTCACGGTCCAAGCACTCTTTGTGTTGGTTTCGAATGGCAAGGCATTCTATTACAAGATCCCTGCAGAATCTATCAGCATTTTCAGCTAAACATAACACCTTTAAATCCTTTTTAGAAGCCTGTAAAAATATATAGCAGGCCAAAATACGGAATAAAACTACGAAGGAAGTTAAAGAGTGCTCCAATCCTGGAGGATTCCAGCAGAGTGCTTCTCTGTCGATTTTCCTCTTTCATTAAGTATCTTGCATTTTTGATTATATCGGTCTTTACTTGACGGAAATTCATCTTCAATATAAGAAAAACAAATATTAACTTCCGCTATTTTATTTATTTTCACTACAACTGTTTCATCATACCATGACTTCATCAGATGAGTATTTAAACTCAGTCATGGTGTGACGAAACAATTGTAGTGAAAATCAATAAAATAGCGGAAGTTAATATATGTTTTTCTTACATTGAAGTATTTTGTAAATGTCATTCAAAGTAATTTCCTTACCTTTGAATATAAGAATAATTAAAGATGAAGCTTCTTATAATAATCATGTTAAGTATCAAGATGATACTTTAAATGAGAATAAGAAAAAAACTCAATGTGCAACAATGTAAAAAAAGGATATCGACTACGGAGCTATAAGTCCAAACTAATACTTGCTCAGCAATTTGCAGCAAACTTCTTATAAACTGTGCAGTGGCAGGTTCAAATGGAGTATCAATTCCTGTAATATCTTTCAATAATCCCATAACAAACTTGAAAATCCTTATCAAGTCTGAATTCTCAAAATGCTTCTTGCATTTAGTATGTACTTCCCAAGGTAATCCTAGATCACTCGATTTACATGTCGATGCATATTCTTGCATAAGAATGAGAATAAATTGACAACCTGTCATTTTCTGAAAAAAAAAAAGTATTTTTACATTCTCAAAATTGTTCAACGATCACTAAATCAAAAATAAATCTCTAATACTCGAAGGAAAAATAAGCATGATTGCTTTTCAATCTTGTTAGTTTGTAATTTTCAAATAATATAGGATATTTCAAAGAAAAGGTACCCCGTCTCTAGGATAGGTAGAAAACTGAAAAATAATTGAGGTTTGCTTAGTAAAAAATTCAAGATAAAGGGCGTTGACGAAAAAAAATGTTCATATTTTTACAATTATGCCGAAACTACTGGCAACATTGTAATGAAATTTTATACGAATATGTTTTGGAAGCTGATACATCCCATGAATCAGTTTTTATATCTGACTCTTATAGAGGGCGCTAGTGACACGGTTCGTACCAAGTAGTAGTGAACATAACTTTTTTAAGGTTAGATTTATTAATCAAAACCTCAAGTGAACTTAAACATCATTCAATTTTACACCAAAAAGGTACTCTTGGTAAAACTCGTTTTCGGAATATTTTGTTCTGAAAATTATGAATTAATAACTGATGCTGGTATAGAGTAATGATAAAGTTATTAATTATTATTATTTATTAAATATTTGATAGATTCGGTCTTCACTTGGTGGAAACTCATTTTAATTAAAAAAATGTATATATGACAGTAATTTATTTCCACAAAAATGTTTGTACTAATACAACAATTGTTTCACCACGATGTGGCTTCTTCAGGTATTACATTGTACTGTCTGATGGTATTGAGTGTAACCGAGTTTATATACATTTTTAGGTACGTGACCAAATAATAGAACCACAAGTCATAAAAACTCTAGGTGTTTATTGGAGTTTGCCGCTAAAAATGCCATTAAGGAAAAATATTCAGTAATGGAGAATGATCAAATAGTTTTTTTACAATTTGTACTGTTTCAATTGGAGGTATACTAGGGAATAAATTTTGTACATCAAAAGAAATTAATTTACAATTTTTGGGTAATTGGATGGATTTAATATTGTCTATAAGTTGGGTGCTATTTTTAATAGCGTATTTAGCCCGAAACAAACTTTTTAGCTAAATACGCTATTAAAAATAGCACCCAACTTATAGACAATATTAAATCCATCATCCAATTGCCCAAAAATTGTAAATTAATTTCTTTTGATGTACAAAATTTATTCCCTAGTATACCTCCAATTGAAACAGTACAAATTGTAAAAAAACTATTAATTAAAAATAATACCAATCCCATCAAAATGAATGATATACTTATTGCCTGGAAATATGTCTCGAACAAAACTACTTTCAATTTAACGGAACCGTCTATATTTCTGACAATGGATTAATAATGGGAAATCCACTCAGTTCAATTTTAGCTGAAATATTCATGGATGATCTGGAATCAAAAATACACCTGAATCCTATAAGCAAATATTTTCTTTATTGGTACAGATATGTAGATGACATTTTTTGTTGTTTCAAAGGCACCGACCGACAACTACATATCTTCACGAATTTCATTAATAAACTCCACCCAAAAATCAAATTCACAATCGAAGAAGAAAAGAATCAAAGTATTAATTTTCTTGGCCTCACTATAACAAGATTAAATAATTTACATGATTTTAGTATTTTTCACAAACCAACACATACAGACATCACAATACATAAAACTTCAAACCACCCCACTAACCAAAAGATGTCAGCATATAATAGTTTTATTCATAGATTATTGAATGTCCCTTTAAATTCAGAAAACTTTATGAAAGAATTAAATATTATTAAACAAATAGCATCAAACAACGGTTACAATCCCTTTCTTATAGACAAAATGGTATCCAATAAACAAAAGAAAATGGCATTAAATCTCGTGTCTTATGTCAATGGATTATCTGAAAATATTGCTAAATATTTCAAAAGTTGTTTCAATTATAACGCGGCTTTTAAGACAATTAATAACCTTAGTACCTACATAAAAAACAATAAAGATCGTACAAATAAAGAAAATAAATCCGGAGTCTACAAGTTAACTTGCAAAGATTGCCCTTTAGTATACATTGGCCAGACTGGTAGACCATTCAAGAAACGTATCCAAGAACACCAAAGGGGTTATATATATACAATTCTGTACATTCGACATATGCTAATCATCTTAAGGAATTTAGGCATAATTTCAACAATAATTATGAAATTATCCACGTTGAAAGCAAAAGTTCTAGATTAACACTTTTAGAATTTCTTGAAATCAACAGGTATAATGCCCGTAAAATCCTTTTGAACGAACAAGCAGATGTTGATCATTCTCCATTACTGAATATTTTTCCTTAATGGCATTTTTAGCGGCAAACTCCAATAAACACCTAGAGTTTTTATGACTTGTGGTTCTATTATTTGGTCACGTACCTAAAAATGTATATAAACTCGGTTACACTCAATACCATCAGACAGTACAATGTAATACCTGAAGAAGCCACATCGTGGTGAAACAATTGTTGTATTAGTACAAACATTTTTGTGGAAATAAATTACTGTCATATATACATTTTTTTAATTATTATTTATTAGTATGCATTATGTGAATTGAAAATTTTTTGTCGCGTAAATAAGACCTCATCGATAAAGAGGAAACATGTTAAAAAATTGAGATTGAGGGCTTTCCTTTCTTGTAACGTGTGACAAAAATCCCTTCTAGTCAGTATATCTTGATATTTCGAAGTTTTCCATGAAAAACTGTCAACAATAATTAGATTTTTGAAACCTTTTTATTTATAAAATTAGATATTGTTGTCAAAATGTTGAATTTTATTTTATGGCGAGCGGGAGTCTGTCCTACCACTGCGTCCGCACGGACTATTGTGGTTCAAATGTTGAATACACCGACATGTTATTAACCTTAGGCGAGTGTTAGGAAACTCTAATGAAGGTGTTACGTGTTATGTAGAAAAGTTTCCTCGAAGAAACTTACCAAGTAAAAATACATTTAGAACCATTGAAACTGTCGAGAAACTGGGAATGTGAGACCAAAAACAAGGCCAAGAACAACAAGAACCATTAATAAAGAGAATATTATTTTAAATTTAGTTGATCAAGATCCAACAGTTAGCATAAGGAATATGGCAAGGCAAATAAATACGTCTTCTTCAAGTACTTTGAGGATACTTAAAGAGCAACAGATGCATCCTTATCGTTACAGACAAGTCCAAGAGTTCTTGCCAGACAATCTACTGGTTAGAGTGGATTTTTATCAAAAATTACAAGAAAGGACAGCCCTCAATTCAAATTTTTTTAAATGTATTCTTTTTACGGATGAGGCCACCTTTACGCAACAAGGTATGTTCAACTCCCATAATACACACTACTGGTGTGATGAGAATCCCCAAGTCAAAAGGGTATCACATTACAAACACTCATTTAAAGTTAATGTTTGGGAAGCAACTTTAAGTAACAAATTAATAGGTTATCACATTCTACCTGGAAATTTAAATGGTGATATGTACCTGGATTTCTTAAACAATCACTTATTCAAGATATTAGAAGATTTAACGCTAAATGAGCGAAGATCTCAATTTTTTCTGCACAATGGAGCTCTACCGCACTTTGATAGAAGTTATCGTAATTGGTTGAGTCATTATTTTCCGAATCGATGGATTGGTTGAGATGCAGAAGCTCCAATTCAATGGCCTCATCGGTCATGCGATTTTAATCCCTTGGGCTACACATTTTGGTCGTATCTTAAGGAAAAAGTCTATGTTACAGAGGTAAATTCACGTCAAGAATTGGAATTGGACAGAATTCAACATCACTTTAATGACCTCATAGCTGATCCCCAACCGTTTAGAATATTAATGGATTCTTTAGAAAATGAAGGGCATTTTGAACACTTACTCTAATTTTGTTTCATGTTCTTAGTTTTTATTTTAATTTTCTTATTGTGATATTTTGTTTAATCAATAACTATATCATCACTTTATACCAGCATCGGTTATTACTTGATAATTTTCAAATCAAAATATTCCGAAAACGAGCTTTACCAAAAATAGCTTTTTGGTGTAAAATTGAATGATGTTTAAGTTCACTTGAAGTTTTGATTAATGAATCTAACCTTAAAAAAGTTATTTTCAATACTACTTGGTACGGACCGTGTCAGTTGCGCCCTCTAAAGATTCAGATATAAAAACAAATTCATGGGATGTATCAGCTTCCAAAACATATTCGTATAAAATTTCATTGCAATATTACCAGTAATTTCGGCAAAATCGTAGAAAATGTGTATAAATTTTTTTTCTTCAACGCCCTTTATCTTGAATACGGATAGCGTTATGAAAATTTTTTACTGAGCAAACCCCAATTATTTTTCAGTTTCCTACCTATCCTAAAGATGGGGGTCACCTTTTTTTTGAAACACCCTGGAATCAAATATCGAATAAAAAATTATAGCTATTTAAGTATTATACGTGATACACATACAAGAAAAATAAATTGATATAAATGATTTGAAGTAAAACACTTTATTTCCGCTTACGACAATTGTCGTTGAAAAATAAAAATAAGCGGAAATAAAGTGTTTTACTTCAAATCATTTACGATGAATTTCGGTCAAAATTTGAATATCAAAACAGATTTAATCTGTTGTCTTCTACAATTTTAATTTCAAAAAATTCTTTGAAGAAACTTTAAGAATTAAATTAATGTCTTTATAAGCACTGCTCATATTTAATAGACGTATAAAGTCAAAATTCATCATACAATATCAAATGGAATTAAGAAAAACCAACCAATATAAATTGTCAACTGAAATTAAAATATAAATAAGCAAACATTTTTTGTTTCGTTCCAGGCATGCGTAATGAACTCTTCAGACAAACTTACGAAGCCCTGTTTGTTACAAAATGTATTGTTTTCTGATCCTACATTAATGAAAAATAACTCTTTTTCAAAAATATAAAACATAATTTCAAGAACTTCTCAAAAACTAATTTATTTGAAATATTCAATATATTTAAATAAATTACTTCAAAAAATCTCAAAACATGTAGCACATCCTCAAGAAATAATTAAAGTTACGATAAGATCAGTTCAACTTTACATATAAAAAAATATAATAAAATCAATTAAACAATGTATAGACTTACCAAGCGCCATTTTAGTAAGTCTATACATTGTTTAATTGATTTTATTATATGTAAAGTTGAACTGATCTTATCGTAACTTTAATTATTTCTTGAGGATGTGCTACATGTTTTGAGATTTTTTGAAGTAATTTATTTAAATATATTGAATATTTTAAATAAATTAGTTTTTGAGAAGTTCTTGAAATTATGTTTTATATTTTTGAAAAAGAGTTATTTTTCATTAATGTAGGATCAGAAAACAATACATTTTGTAACAAACAGGGCTTCGTAAGTTTGTCTGAAGAGTTCATTATGCATGCCTGGAACGAAACAAAAAATGTTTGCTTATTTATATTTTAATTTCAGTTGACAATTTATATTGGTTGGTTTTTCTTAATTCCATTTGATATTGTATGATGAATTTTGACTTTATACGTCTATTAAATATGAGCAGTGCTTATAAAGACATTAATTTAATTCTTAAAGTTTCTTCAAAGAATTTTTTGAAATTAAAATTGTAGAAGACAACAGATTAAATCTGTTTTGATATTCAAATTTTGTAATAATCCTTCTATCGAGTAAAAAACCGTTCCTTCTTACTTGAATTTCCGTCAAGTAGAGACCGAAACAATAAAAAATAAATTGATGTACCAGGACCTAAAAATACATATTTCAATTTAAATTTGTACAAATTATCCAGCATAACTGACAAATTGCAGTGGCGCAAATTGATTGTATTGTTTTACTTTTATTTAATCGATTTTCAAAATAATCAACAATGGATGCATGATCAAATTTTTCTAATTTACCAGGAAATAAGGTTAAGTAATCATTATTATGAAAAAGTTATAGAAGCATTACAATCGACCTCCAATATGCATGACCTGGTTATGTAGATTTGGAAAAACGACTTCTTCGGATAGTAAATATTAATGCAAGGGACAACATTTGTCATAACATTAATATTATTTTTGTCATCAACTCATCTGTTGTTATCTCGGTGTAGAAATTGAAGTATTTTGACTGTGCAAAGGTCAAGCTTGTATGAATGGTTTGATGAGAAAATAACTTTTTATATTTAATTTAAAGAATTTTATTTTTAAGTTAAAAAGCTTAAATTTTTAATAGACGAGAAGACCCTATAGTTTTGTCCCTCCAATTTCAATCACTATGCACATCCAGTTTTAATCAACTTCATGAACCTGGTGATTAAATATCTGGAAATTGCAGAAAGAACAACACTAAGAAGGGTAACTAGGATGAGACTACACAACCCACCAAATGAACTGCTGTACCAGAGAACAAATATGAAACCATAGGGAATAAGACTTAAGAAGCTGAATTTCAAGTTTTACAAAAAAAATCTCTTCCATAAATTATTTATCTAATTACAGAATACAGGGTATGTGCTTTGCCAGTTTATTCAATAATATTCAGGTAATGTTGAGCTTTCTTACTGCTGAAAAGATTGTGAATTCTTTCTAGGAGTAAACATGTACTTTAAGTAACATCCTTAATTGCTGTTTCTTGTATTACCAATGCTGTAACTAATAAATAATGTGCTCCATTATTTTGATATCAGTTTTAATCCAAACATCTAAAAATTGTTTTTTATATGTATTAACTAGGTGAATAGTTTCAACAGTATACAGGCTGTTTCACGAAGGATTGTGCAGGCTTTCAGGGCAGATGCAGGGCATTTTGGTGAGTCTTAATCAGTGCTCGAAATATGTCCTAACTATATTCGTTTAAGAGTTAAAGGATGTTTTAAGTATTTTATCAAAAACTTTCAATCGGCGTACCTCTTGAACATGAGTCTTCATGAAAACTTGAGGAAATGAGTATAGACTAATGCCTAATATTTGCACCTAATCACTTGTCGATAGCGCAGCGCCCCCAGGCATTAGATCTTGACGTGATGGGGGCGCTCTCTTGACTAGGACCCTAGATTCGTCCCGGCGAATTGGAGGGTTAAGTCTTGGTGTCTAACGTAATGCCATTTCGCGCCAGTCACTGGACCTGTATGGTGGAAGATCTCCGAATGGGGCCCTAGTTTTACTCAGGTGAAATGGAGGGCTGAGCCGGTTGATTAACTCAGTGACAAGGGAGTCTGTCGCAGCACAGGGCTTCTCCCTTAAAACTGGCGTACTCTACCCTATCGCAGTATAAATCTCCGGATTCTGTGTAATGGCCGAGTGCGTTATGTAGCATACTGCGTTACCTCGGGGGGGTGGTCTTGCCCTCAGGTGTTACTTGTACCACCTGGCCACCCCAATTGGTGTTGGACTCGAGGGGGCAGTGGTTGAAAGTCCGCATGCTGGACTAGGGGGGTATTTCATTTATCTGTTCGCAGACCCCCATTTTCGGTATATTCTCATGAAACGACTCGGGGTTTAACGGGACTTGACGGTTCGACCGGCCTGTCCTGGCCCCTGGATCTGTGCGTAACAATTTAGGGTTTGTGGATCTCGACGAAATGGCTCCGCCAATAGTGCTTGACGCCAGGATCAATCAAATGACTTCACATGGGTTCGGTGGGTCAGGACGTATAGTCCGCTAGACGGTGCTCGTATGAATTGTAGTCGTCAATCTTGAGTTTATCTTAGTTTATGGGACTGCGTTCGGGTGGATGGATAAGAATTCCCTCCGGCGGGTGAGTTGCGTCTCAAACCAACTCGGGTACTGACCTGCTGAGCCAGTAGAGGTTGTATAGTGCTTCGCTGCTACCAGTCAGACGGTTCTGGCTTTCGAGTCGGGGCCCAAACTGGAAGCTGGTGGGTTCATCTCTTCGGAGGGGTTCTCGCCGAGCGCGATGATATGGCGTAATCCTTATCACACTTTCTACCTCTAGGGGTGGACTGTGGAGACTGCTTGGTAGTCACTTGGAAAAGAGGCCTTCCTCAAATAGCCAATAACTATTCTGGTAGAATTCACCTGTCGATAGCGCAGGTCCGCACTGAGAAAATTATATTCTTCATCCCACATCTTGTAAAACACCCTGTACATCGAATTTTCGAAAAGTGAAATTCTCCTCAGAATCTACAATGAATACTCTTTTAAACAAGCTCATTTGAAATAATGGCACACTTCGCATCAATATTTTATGGACAATTGAATGACTAGAATTTTCGATTCATATACACACGCATACAAAACGAAATACTTTTCGACATCTTATTTACACTTTAGCAAATAAAGTCTTTTATACCCCTTCTCCCATCAATTTTCGTATGTGATTTGTTCTTGAAAATTTCCCTATTTCTTTTTGACACCTGCTAGCTCTTGTATTGAATGTTCCGCAGCTTTCATTAGCCTTTCTTTCTGGTCCACTATTTATCTTCTCACATGCAGCTTGAACCGATCTGAAGCTTAAGATATCATTTGTTTTCAATGCTATGTGAAAGATCACAGAAGAAATTCGTTTAATCTGAATTCAACCCATTTCAAAATCTAAGTGGCTCATACTAAGAATTTTGACATTTCAAACCATTGTCAGGTAATTAATGAAATAGAAAAATACGCAAGTGGTAGATTGTTGTTTCCATAAAGAGTATTATCGAAATGCCGTCATTTACGAATACTGAGTATACTGATCTGTTAGTTTATGGATTTTGTAAGTGCAATGGTCGTGAAGCTGCTATATCCGGATCGTCGAATTCCTAACCACCAAACTGTCCAAGCTGTCCAAGAAAATTCCTTAAGCAGCACTCGGCGTCTTGGTTCAGTTTTAGGTTTGCCACATTGTCAGGTCTGCATCGCGAAAAGTGGCATCCATTTCATTTACAATCCGCCCAAACCTTGGAGCCAGGCAATGAACTACCGACGATGCGATTTTGCAGATGGGTTTTGTGGAACCAGCGAGCTATCTTCAGAACGCTTTTTACTGATGAAGCGACCTTCACAAAAGATGGCATATGCAATGCACATATTTGGTCCAGAGTATCCCCGAAAGTGACTAGGAAACGCAATTCACAACATCGTTTTTCAGTCAATATTTGGTGTGGAATTTACAATAATCGCCTAATTGGACCATATATTCTTCCACTGAATGGAGTGACATAGATGCAATATTCCAAGAGGAATGTACTTCTAACATGGAGCTCCGGCACATTTTACCCGTGAAATTGAGGCGCATTTGAATGAAGTTAATCAGATCATTGGTTTGGTGGAGGGGAACCTCATGACTGGCCTGCAAGATCCCCAGGTCTTATATGCTTGGATTATTTTCTTTTGGGGCACTTAAAAAATGAAGTTTACTCTGAAGAAGTCATAGACAGGGAGCATCTAATTAATCGTATTCAAGCTGCATGTGAAGCAATACGAAATAGACCGGAAATTTTGAAGAGAGCTGTAGCTCATTTGATCACAAGAGCTAGCTAGAAAATGTTTAGAAGAGAGAGCATCTAATTAATCGTATTCAAGCTGCATGTGAAGCAATACGAAATAGACCGGAAATTTTGAAGAGAGCTGTAGCTCATTTGATCACAAGAGCTAGCTAGAAAATGTTTAGAAGAGAGAGCATCTAATTAATCTTATTCAAGCTGCATGTGAAGCAATACGAAATAGACCGGAAATTTTGAAGAGAGCTGTAGCTCATTTGATCACAAGAGCTAGCTAGAAAATGTTTAGAAGAGAAAGCATCTAATTAATCGTATTCAAGCTGCATGTGAAGCAATACGAAATAGACCGGAAATTTTGAAGAGAGCTGTAGCTCATTTGATCACAAGAGCTAGCTAGAAAATGTTTAGAAGAGAGAGCATCTAATTAATCTTATTCAAGCTGCATGTGAAGCAATACGAAATAGACCGGAAATTTTGAAGAGAGCTGTAGCTCATTTGATCACAAGAGCTAGCTAGAAAATGTTTAGAAGAGAGAGCATCTAATTAATCGTATTCAAGCTGCATGTGAAGCAATACGAAATAGACCGGAAATTTTGAAGAGAGCTGTAGCTCATTTGATCACAAGAGCTAGCTAGAAAATGTTTAGAAGAGAGAGGGGGTATTTTCGAAAACAAGTTATATTTTTTTCTCTTATTTATTGTCAAGTTTTTTCAGTTCCACACATGTTTATAAGATACATTTTATATTTTTATTATTAAGTCCTTTTTATAATAGTCCAATTAAATGTTCAATGTTAATTCGAGTTTTCGGTTAAAGTTAGTTTTGCAAAAAATATTTGATGTTGCCCCTACATTCATGTATTGAACGGAATAAGATGCAGCACAATACCTAAGTCATGTTACTGAGAATTTCAATCGATTCAATATGAATAGACGCATTATTCGGAGATTCACAGGTCCGTGTTTACTATAAATTGAAAATTCCTAATATTCAATGGTTCATAAAATGATGATGCGACTAGGGCAAGGCACATAGCGTTCGACGAACGTTCCGACGTGGAACACAAGGTCACTGGCGTCACAGGCAGACATGCGCACAACGCCTGTCTGAAGAGTTCAGGTGCGCATGGTCAGGACGAAACGCCGCATTCCTTAAGAGCTTCATAACCATTCTTAACCATATAAGCAAAACTATTAAGAGTAGAAATGTTTAGACGGTTATGATAACAGATGTAGCTATTAGTTTATTATTCCATTGTTTCATCTGGCAACACCTTCATTTTGAATAATTAGGCTTTCTCTTCAGTATTTGTCATTTTGCTGAAGTATAAACAGCATAGCTTCTGTGTGCTCTGAAAATGTCGACTTTTGTACCGAATAATGTTTTTGTGGAGAGTTTTACTTCATTACTTCAATATCAAGAAAAAGGCTGCCGAAAGTCATTGTATCTTAGTCGATGTTTATGGTGATCATGCTCTAGCTGAAAGAAAGTGTAAGAAGTGGTTTGCCCGATTCAAAAGTGGAAATTTCGATTTGAAGGACAAACAATGACCCAAAGCGCCACCAAAGTTTAAGAATGAAGAATCAAATTTTTACTAATAAACATTCACTGGTTAGGATCTCATATTCATAAGTGAAACCTGACTTAATTCATTCATTCCATATGGTTCATTCATTTCATGCATTAATTAGTTCATATTCAAGGATACAATTTCTATAGGTCTCATAGACAAATGTTCGTGGCATCTGCATGTACGAGGAAGGATCAAATATAAACGGAACTTATGCTTCAATTCGTATGTAAATGTACGAAAATGGCTCGATAACTGGACGGCTTCAAAAGAACTGCATTCATAAACTGCCAGAGAAGTGAGAAAAATGTATAAATACCAATGGAGATTATTTCAAATAAAATATTTGTTATCATTTTCAAACAACAAACGTATAATGCAGATATTAAACATCTAGGTGCATTTGTGTGTACAGATATGAATATTTATTATCTATAGATGTGATATTGCAATAATGATTGTTAAGTTTCAATTTGTAATTATTGATTTTTGATTATTATTATCGTCCACCTTGTATGCACAATAATGTAAACTTGCATAGTCAATCTTTCATCAATAAACTTTCAAATTTCTTTCTCTTATATAAAAAGATTGTGTCGTATTTTTTTGGAAGAGGAACTGTAAAACATGCAATCATGCCCGGAAACAGAATCAGATATAAAATTTTCATAAAACAGCTTTGGATGAAAATGTAACAAAGCTATTTTTGTCATTATGAATTTCCATATTTAAATTTCATATCTGTTAATTCAACTCTGTTATATACATATATGGAAAATTACTATGAAGAAGTATTTGCATATTACAGATAATAGCTGGAATTAAATTCTCCAGAACCTCTACAAATTTAAATCTAAATATTTAGAATTAAATTTTAAAAAACATGTCTTAGATACACTGTGTCACTTTACAGACATATATATTATTATCCCATGTGGTGGAAATTAACTAATAAAGAATCAAAAGAAACATAAAATAATGACCAAATTATTTAGACATCACCTTATATATTATTATGATAATAATATATATGTCCATAAAGTGATACAGTGTATCTAGAACATGTTTTTTAAAATTTAATTCTAAATATTTAGATTTAAATCTGTAGGGGTTCTGAAGAATTAATTTCAGCTATATCTTCAATTCTGTTAGATAAATCTAGATTTAAAGTAATTCTCCAGGTAATGTATAAAAACTCTGGTCACAGCGAATATTTGTTACCATGTTATGTTTTTCCAAGGTCAGGCGATTCAAAAACGGAGGATTTTTTTAAGGCAGGAATACTCTTTGTGGTACAAGAAGGATATCTAAACTGACCGATTGAAGGATGCTGTTTTCCACTTTTCCCAAAAAATTGTAAGAATTTTTATTCACCTCCTAGGGAACTGACAGCATAAAAGGATAACAGATCACTAAGAGAGGTTCAATCCGTTGTATATTTTTCACAGTTGTAAATAGATTTACCGTTTGTGTAGTTTTTCACCATAGTAAATCCGTTTTAATGTTTTTATCATGGTGGACAGGGCAGTCTGTTGTGTAGTTTCCATTTGTGGTTAATCAGTTGTATAGTTGTCCCAGTCTTTAGTGTTTTCGTTTTTATCATAATTTTCTGTTGAAAATTTTGTTCTTATAATTTGTTCGAAATCCGATCGTCTAACTCTATTATTAGATATGTTTTCAAGAAAAGTATCCAAATTAGATTATAAGTAGTGAGTGCAAGGTTCAACTTGATAAGACAGTATTTGACTTTTCGTTTATTCTCGTAATTTTTTTATATTTCATTCATGTGTCTAACTCTTTATTTCAGAATGTTTAGAATGCGAAATGCTATTATAGGTCATTTATAATGTTTCTTTTTTGTGTATTTAATGTTCACCACTCTCTTCATTTCAAGTAATACTAACTACATGGAATTGATTCACATTAATTTGTAATGTTTCCATGAAGTATGATTTCTTGTTAATGATGTATGGTGTAAATATATTTTGACCAGTCTCCAGTATACTTTCATATCAAGTAGAAGTTTTGATCCTTATACATAAACTTATCTTTATAGCTTTGGATATCACCTTGTATAAATCGATTCTTTGTACAGTGTAAATATCAGTTCAGTCTCTTGTAGCAATTCATATTAGATAGAAGTTTTGATCCCCAGATTCAGACAAATACAGACTTTCTGCACTGTAACTTTGTATAAATAGAATCTTTGTACAGTTATTATAATGTTAAAATTGTAATATATTTGTATATAGACAGTGTTCAAATTTCATTTACTAAACATCCATCCATTAATTACTTTTTCCTGTGTAGTGAAGGAAATTTACACCAATAATCACTACCATCTTCTCCAACAGTTTAAAGATTACCTAGAGAAGAAGTGAAAGTCCTAAACAAAGATGTGCAACCTTGTACAAAATTTCCAAATGCAGCCAGAGCAAACCATCAAAGAAGTAAGTATGGGGGAGAAACCCAGTGGGAAAAGTCGTTATAGAACACACAGAAAAAAATAGAGAAAGCTTTCTAGGAACAACTTTACAAATTTTAACAAGGGTCCAAAGTTTACTACAAGTATTTATTGATACTTAAGACCTTTGTTGAAACCAGTATATAAAGAAAATAAATCTTCTTAAGTTCATATTATAGCTATTGACAAAATGACATGATATTTCTCTAAGAAATAACTTGGAAGTTATTCACCATATTGAACCCATCAAAACAATATTTAAAATTTTTTTTTAAACTTAGAAGTGAGAAATCTTAACAAGCAATAATAATGTTAGCCAATATTTGCACATAAAGCAAACTATCCAGTCTCTATTATTTTGAAAAACATATGACATTTTCACAAGGTTGTTTAGTATCAAATTCATCCAACATAGATCTTAATTTTGAACAATTAACTGACTGGAACAACCAATAAAAATGTTTACATCTATGTTTTTATAACATGATCCGATCGTAAATTCAAAGATATATTTTAATTAAAACTCCTTCATCTTTATATGAAAAAATTTGAAACATTGTTCATTTTGGAAGTTCTTAGCAAATAATTATCATATAAGCAATATTTTTGCAATGAAACCCAACATTTCTATGAATATAGAGGAACAACTCAGAAATTACAACAATTAACTGAGAATTGTAGAAAGTTTTCAGCCTATTACTTTCCCTGACCTGTAGACAGACGCGAAGAGAAAGATATTGCCTCAATAAAAAAAATAAACAATCAAGTTGAAGCCCATATATACTTTAAATGATTGATACTCACATCCTATACCATATTAATATTACCTTTGAATGTTCAGCAGCACTAATCAAGTCTTCTACTTGATTCAATAAACTAGACCTTTGTTTTCCATTATCATCAGCGCTTATTCGTTTCACCATTATACTTATTGCTATAAGTACCTTATCCCTTACGAAACAGGGAATATCTCTATTAACTACAAATCTGAATAAGTACTGGATCAGATCTTCTTTATCGGACAATGAGACAAAATTCCATTCCCTGACAATGCCTCTTTTGATAACCTCTGCTGCTTCAAAATGTAGGTAGTCTACACTGGATTTTTCTAAAATTTGCCTGCAGGTACGAATAGGAGTTTTGGTTCTTCTGAAGTTGAGGAGAATCTCTTCAGCTTTGCGTCTGTCTTCAATTGTAACTAAATTCGGGGCGGCCTAAAACAAAAATGAATTTAAAAAAATAACAGTAAATGTATGTATAAAAACATTTCACACTGAAATGAATGAATATTCAATTACCATTATAATACGGGCAGCCCCTTCTAATTCATTCATGAATCCTTCGTTCATTTTCAATTTTGTTTACGTGATAACTTAAAATGATATGCTAACAAACTAATGACGAAATTAAACAACTTGGTTAGGTTCATCGAATACTGTAAATGTATTGGTTTGGGACCACAGTTATAAACATTTGTGTTTATTACTCTGAGATTTGTGACGACCTGTGAGTCTCTTCTTCTTTTTTTTGCGCCCTTGTTCTAGGGACCAGCATGATGTCATTTTGCCAAAATGTAATTTTAGAATTTTGAGCCGAAAACGGTCTCAAACGACTAGGCTAGACTCACTGATAAAGAATTTGAGGTCAAAAGTAATCCGTAAACTTTCTAACTTTACAACGGAAGGAACTAGAGAATATCTCGCAGAAGTACGTGGTAAAAGTGTAGTTTACTAGAAATCAGTTATGAAAAAAAATTGACGACACCCTTTGTGGCCGTGCCCTACACCGATTTTAACGGGTGCATCCATCATTTTACATTTCTCTGTTTTCTTTTATCATTATATTTTTGTTTTCTGTTTTGATTCATGAGAGTTTTTGATAAGTTAATGGGGTATCAACTGTAAATATGTCACATATTATAAAGCCAATAATATAAATATTTAGGGATTAATCAACAATTCATTGTATTGCTAGGGTCTGATATGTCACATCTGTTTCACAGAGTTCTTAAACAACTTGTTCCTGTTCTACATGTTTCCCAATTCATGAGAAGCCAGAGCAACTAGGGGCGTATACTTATTTGACATCACTGAAAGAGAACAAGCTTGTCTTCCACAGTTGCAGTCTAGTAATATTTTGATTCCACGAAATGTCTAAACACAAGGCGAACACTACACGAAACAACCCAATGCTATCCTAAAGTACCACTATTTGTAGTACTTTAGCTCAGTTCTTATTAATTTTCTGACCATAAGTTACTCAGGGGCGACTGAAGAGTTCCACATATTTTTATAAAGGAATATTAGGCGGGAATAACCACCTAGGGAATTTTATGCCTACTTAATACTGTCGATGCCAGGAGTAAGAGTCGTATGGTCGCTTTGTAGACTTACGCGCGTGTGAAAATGTAAACATAACCCCTGGAGACAATCGTTTTGTTCTCTCCAGAAGATTGGTGCTAATTGTTGGTGACTGAACGCCGGTTTCAGAGAGTCCAGTTTTCCTTTTTTAGAAATAGAAGCTGCTCTCACATCTAAAATTATTGTATTGTATTGAATTACCTAAGGTCAACGTGAGTGTTATTTGTATCATGCATTCTTTATTCATTGTTGGATTTTACTGTATTGATGTTAAGGGGCGACCTGTTTACTTTAATCTGAATTGTCCATTTACATAATTCGTACATGTAAGCGTCTTTATCTTCATTTCATTTAATGGAATCTAAGGGGTAGTTAACGATGGTACTTTGTTTGAGTATTCAGAGTGTTTAGAGTGAATGCAATGTGGATCCACAATTAGATACTGACACAACAACTATGTGTCTTTCAGAAGACCGCAACAAGGCTTTCCTGAGCAACTATTATTAGATATAAATATTATAATGAATAGGTAGTTAAATAAAAGACACCACAACCTCTGTGTCTTCAGAATGCCGCAACAAGACATTCCTGAACAACGATATTATGCGCCCAGATTATAATAATCTAATTTGCTAGTAGGTGTGTGAATGGGGAATTCCTGACCAAAAGGTTATTTTTAAACTACATCGAAGATCTTTGTTACATATTCCTATTGCCAGGTTATCTCTGTGTTCACTCAATTGATTGCTGTATTTATCTTTGCTTGCACACTAAATATGTTTTAGGATATTAGAAAGGTTGTCGATCTCTGGAACCTTAATTTTATGAATAAAGGGAAGGACAGGGTTGAAGAATGTATGGAAGCTGAAGAGAGGGCACGGTTTTTCCTTAAAGCCGAACCTTGCTTTCCTACACACAGTCAGGTGCGGGACCCTGCCTTGCGGCAAACAAATATTGTATTTTTACCTAACCTTGTCTTCTGAACTTCCCGTCACTGTTTCCTCGTTCTCGTTCAAGTGTAATTTGGGTTATCTATACAACATAAAGTACTATTCTCCCGCCACTAGATGATCACGATAAGGAGGTTAGCGTTCTTTAGAGTACTCCGTATAATTCTAGATATTCTCGGGGTTTTCACACTTGCAGTTCAATTTTCTTCAGGTGCCGATGGATTGATAGATTGCCTGACTTGTAGCGTTGGATGAAGGTTTGTTTCGCTGAATGTGTAATGTTGAGGGCTGTGTTTCATTCTACCTGAGCCCTCTATTATTTCGATCCTGACAAATTTTTATATAAGAATAAATTCTACTTCTGGTACGGCCTGAAATTTTGCCTTTCTGAGCGATTTCGCTATACCCATAGACTTATCCTATTTTAATACGTCTATAGCTATACCCAATAAGATCCTAATATTAATAGCACACGGTAGCCACAAAGAAGTCTCTACATTTAAAAATTCACTGAAGGCATGCTGAACCAATTACAGGAATGGGACAGATACTAGATACCATTAACTCGGGGAAACGAGGTCAACTCAAAATTTCGTGGTCGGGTGAGCATAGAGGCTTTGTCGTTTTCTTAGTTTTTTTCCCAAAACGGAGAAAGTCTAGTAGCGACACAATGGGTTTTTAAAAGACGCTTAACTAGCTACTATAGTATTTTTCACCTTGAACTTATCAAAAAATTGATCAACACTTCTTAACAACGGATATGCACTTCTTAAAAAGTCTGGCCTAAAATTGTAAGAATAATGTAGAGCGTCTATCTAACAATCTTCAATGTGTTCTGCGTGGAAATATGATGCTGCCGTTGAGATATGGTTGAGAGGAGTGAGATGTATTTTACATATAGACCATTATGAGATAATGACTGCTCAGGAATTGAGTCTACAATACTGAGTTAAATATAGAAATATTTGCTTTGCAATACTAAAATCTGTACTTCTTGGAGCTATTTTGTGGGCAAGTGACGAAACTCATTTTTAATTTTACAGCACAGTAAACAAACAAAATGTTCGTTATTATTCAAGTAAAAACCCTCGTTAACTACAGCAAAATTCTTTCAGCCATTAAATGGTAGTTTAGTGTTCATTATGTGTTTCATTATTCTCTCTGTCTGTAGCTCTACAATCTATCTATGGCTAACTTTACGATGTGTCTCCATCTGTCAGGGTCCATCATGAGATTTTCAGCGCGATCAATATTCAGGGTTCTTAAGTTTGCTGCCGACTATATATCCATTACACTCTAAGTTTTCTTAGTGCAATTTTTCCTTTCGGCACTTCTTCCCATACGAGCTTAACCAATTGTTACCCTTCCTCTCTTTTAACATTGCCAGCCCATCTAAATCTTTCTGATTTTACCATTTGAACGATGTCTATGTGCTTCTATTTTTCTGCCCGATCCTTGTTTGTTCTAGTGTGATATTATTCAATGATATTGTCTCTTGTTATATGTAGCCCTCAAAATTCTTATCTCTACAATTTTTAACCGATTCTCATTATTCTTCATCAGTGCCAGTTCTCACATGCATATGTCATTAATGGTATTTTAATAGCATGGTAGATATATTCGTACGTTCGTCTTCATGTTTCGAGACATGTGACTGGATTTCTGTACATTTCGAATGGCGAATAGTAGCAATTGCCATTTTTCCTTGGTGATGTTATTATCTGAGGAGATGGCAGCCTCGAGGTATTTAAATTGTTAAACTCTCTCAAAGTTGTTTTAATTCATTGTGAAATTTCAGCCTATTCTACATCTGCGTACGATTCTTGTTAACATTGTCTCATTGAATTTCAGACCCATTCATTAAACAGCTCCTAATCTCACTTATGTCGTCTGCGAACGCCAGTATGATACGGACCTCCTGGTTCCTGAATATCACTGTTCTACAGTTGGCTTTAGGATTCATACTTTCCAAATTGAAGAGATCCACATATTTTTAAAAAGGAAGATTAGGCGGGAAGAACCACCTAGGGAATTTTATGCCTACTTGTCACTGTCGATGCCAGAGTCTATGGTCGCTTCGCAGACTTGCGCGCGCGTCTGAAAATGTAAACATAACTCCGGAGATGATCCTTTTGTTCTGCAGAAGATTGGTAGTAATCATTGTAGACTGAACGCCGGTATCAGAGAGTCCCGTTTTCCTATATTAAAAATAGAACGCCATTGTCCATTGTTCATAAAAAGGTTAAACACAAAGGGAAGTCGACTGAGCCCTAACATGTAAAGTTATTGTATTGTATTGAATTACCTGAGGTCAACGTGAGTGTTATTTGTGTATTATGTATTCTTTATCTATTGGTGTATTTTACTGTATTGATGCTCCAGCTAGGGACAACCTGTTTACTTTAATCTGAATTAACCATTTGACATATTTCATACATATAAGCGGCTTTATCTTCATTTCATTTATTGGGATTGGTTAACAATGGTACTTTGTTTGAGAATTTAGAGTGTTTAGTGTGAATGAAATGTGGATCCACAATTAGATACTGACACAACAACCATGTGTCTTCAGAAAGAGCCGCAACAAGGCCTTCTTGAACAACTATTATTAGATATAAATATTATAATGAATAGGTAGTTAAATAAAAGACACCACAACCTCTGTGTTTCCAGAATGTCGCAACAAGACACCCCTGAACAACGATATTATGGGCCCAGATTATAATAATCTAATTAGATACTAGGTGTATGAATGGGGAATTCCTGACCAAAGGGTTATTGTTAAACTTCCTCGAAGAACTTTGTTACATGTTCCTATTGCCAGGTTATCTATGTGTTCACTCAATTGATTGCTGCATTTACCTTAGCATGCACACTAATTATGTTTTAAGGTATTAGAAAGGTTATGGATCTCTGGAACCTTGATTTTATGAATAAAGGGAAGGACAGGGTTGAAGAATGTATGGGAGCTGAAGCGAGGTTAAGGTTTTTTATCCCTGAACCTTTTTTTGTCCTAAAGGATAACCTCGCTCTCATACACCGAGTCAGATGCGGGACCCTGCCTTCCGCAAACAAATATTGTATTTTTACTTATCCTTGCATTCTGAACTTCCCGTCACTGTTTCTCGTTCTCGTTCAAGTGTAACTTGGGTTGTCTACACAACGTAACGTCCTATTCTCCCGCCACTAGATGATCACGATAAAAAGGTTAGCGTTCCTTAGAGTACTCCGTAAAATCCCAGATATCTTAGATTACTCCGTATAATCCAGGATATCTTAGAGTACTCTTAAAAGGTCGGGATAGCTCAAGATCACCGTTAAAAAGTAATGACGAGAGACTTTTCTTGAGTCCACAGCAAATAAGGCTGGTGTTTTTACTTCAATTCAAACCTCCTTTCATTATTCATATAGCACTTTCAGTCAATTCTGAAAATATGATTTGTTGTCAAGTGATTTTTTTTTAATTCGACACTTGATTGGTCTTGGACATTTTAGGTGAATGAATGGAAAAGCCTTAATGATGAGGGATATCCGATAGGTTTAACCATGTCTCCATCACGTTATTATGAAATTAAGATGTTTTTACACCCCAAAATGGAATAGTAAGACTGAGAAGCCTCTTAATTCAAATAGGATAGAGTCGCATCCCTTCGTTCACGTATTGATACAAATTTTTTCCGGTACCTTAATCTGCTTACAAGGAGATGTTCCATGGTTCCCCTTCACTCTGGGTTTGACCCCAGAGAGCTTTCATCCATTCAGCTCCCTCAAAGCAGATGTTTACAAATGCAACCTCGAACATTGGACGCAGTGTAGAAAGTAGCTAATTTGGTACGTAATCAGCGGAATTCCACAAGTTATGCTGATGAGAGTGACCGAAAACATTGTCGAACGGAACTCAATATGTGTATCGCCGTCAAGGCCATTACTTAGACGATAACATTTTAAAACTATCACAAAAAATGGCTCGAATGTTCTTTTCGAACATTCTCTACCTCGAACCATTTTTCACAAATCACCTGTCCTGGCAATAACTCCGTTCTCCTTGTATGGAGTTGATTATAAATTTTGGCAAAAACTGCCTTAGATGCTCAATTTCATGACATGATTCAAACAGTATATCATCATTTAATTGATCACCAAGTCTTTTTTACAGTATTTTTTTATGACTCTCGAGCATTTCGCCTGGTATTGGGGCCATGGTTTTTTTGATGTTGTGTGTTGACATAAACTCTTGATCATAGAAATATTGCTCGATAATGCCAGACAGTTAGTTTTTCCATGTGTAATGGGGCCTCATGATGAATCACTTAAGGAACTAACTTAAGTACCAAAAATGAGCCTAACCTAAGATGATTTTTCCAAGAAAATCTGGATTACTTTCCATCATCTCTTGAGTCCAATTAGAAAATATTTTACTTGAACGATGGTGGGTTGAGTTCTGGTGCCAGCACCATCTTACATGAATATATGATCAAATGAAATCATTCAATTTGTCAGGTACATGCAGGAGTAGCTTAATTCTTGTGATCAGAGTGGAATCGCTACCACACTTGTTTAAACAGCGGCAATATTTTATTTACTATGATCACCACAAGACTCTAATATCTTGCAGATTAAATTCATTTCCTAACTTTTTAAGTGCGATTTCTCAAGAAGTGCACATACACACGTGCAGTCCTAAATTTAATACCTCCCTTAAAAAACATATTTAAATTAGATCATTTTTAATAATATGATAATCCAAAAAGATCATCCTGAGCTTGGCACTTGAAAAAATGTTTCAGCCACACGCGCCACCACACTTTAAACGAGGTTGTAACTGCCTATTTCGGTCGCTCACTTTTTACTGGATAGCCTTCGAATTTAAGGATCAAAACTTCTGTCTAATATGTATTGCAATAGAATTTGCAACATGTGACTGACATTACCTGCTGCAAATGAGCTGAGATATTTATTCAAGGAGAGGAAACGTTCCTCAGCAGATTAGATTGTTCTTCTGTATAAATCCCAGATCAGATCAGGACTCGAACACTGCTTTCATGTTTGGAGCTCAGTACCCAAGTAAGTATTCGTTACAAATTTTGGATTTCATTCACAAAAGAGCAGTATGATTGACTGCCCAACTATAATAGCCTTGCTCTGTTGCAGTTGGACCGGCGTATCATATAGTCTTAGAATTCCTGACTGACCATCCCCGCTGAGTTTAAGTAGGGCAAGGCACACAGCGTTCAACGACCGTTCCAAAGCGGTAAACATGGTCTCTGGCGTCACAGGCAGAGATGCGTACCATGCTTGTCTGAAGAGTTCAGGTGCGCAGACTCAAAATGAAACATCGTCTCCCTAATTAAGAGGTAGAAGCTCCCTCACAACACCGCATTTCCTTCTCGGGCCTAAATATTATAGATATTATCACGGTCGATGCTCCATTCAACCGAAGGAATTATTGCTAGCTGCTGCTGTAGCCCAGAATGTGTCTGAACATCATCGTCATCGCGCTCACGAGCTATACATATGCCACACTTTTCTGATGAGAATTTTGCATAAAGATCACAATATAAAGGCTTACAAAGTTCAACTTGTGCAGGAAGTGAAACCTCATAACCATTCGATGCGTTTCCACTTCGCTCAATGGGCTAATGATCATCGCATGGCCGAAGATGAGCATTATCACAGAAAAATCATCTTTAACGATGCAGCTCAATTTCACCTCGGAGGACTATTTTTTGTGGGGGTCCATTAAGGATAAGTATTACGTTAACCCTTCAGAAACGATTGATGCCTTGAAAAACGAAATCGAAGTTGCTATGCATGAGATTTAGCCCCAAAGAACCCCAAACAACCGACAATGTACTGAACAATTGAGCTGATCGGATGGGTTACTATAGCCAGTCGTGGTGGTCATTTGAATTGAAGCTCTCGGGTAAATTGCGGATATTGCGAGGGAGCTTCCACCTCTTAGTTAGGGAGACGGCGTTTCGTTTCCGAGCATGCGCATCTGAAACTCATCAGATAGGCTTGATGCGCAGACGAGGAGCGAAGAAGTTGTTCGCTACACACTCCCCCTCCAGTGAGCGTCTATATGGTCACGGAATTGGGCGTTGGGAGCAGGCGAGGATACAGTCCGCCGCTGGGCTGGTCGCGGTGCCATCTCCAGCGGGGATCTGTGGAACGAAACGAAGGGGGCACCTCGGAAATACGGATAGGGGGCAATTAGGGCCACCTAATGAATGGATTGGTTCGCTCTTGAAGCAAACCCCCCCAATCACGTCGGGGTCACCAATGAAGCTCTCGGGTAAATTGCGGATGTTGCGAGGGAGCTTCCACCTCTTAGTTCGGGAGTCGTTTCATTTCCGAGCATGCGCATCTGAAACTCATCAGACAGGCTTGATGCGCAGGCTCTGCCTGTTACGCCGGTGACCATGCGTCCGCTTAGAGCGCTGATTTTCAAACGCAGTGCCTTACTCTATTTGAACCTGGCGGGGACGGTTAATCACGATTCTTAGACTGGTCGGGTCCTCTATCGGTACGCCGGTCAAACTACGATAAAGCAAGGCAGGTTTCTGGACGAGGAGCGAAGAAGTTGTTCGCTACAGAATGATATTGTTTTTCAGTCATTAATGTTGTAGCGACCACCTTCTTCGCTCCTCATCCAGAATCCTGCCTTGCACTGTTGTTGCTTGACCGGCGTATCATATAAAGGACCCGTATAGTCTAAAAATTCCTGACTGACCGTCCCCGCTGAGTTTAAGTTGGGCAAGGCACACTGCGTTCAAGGACCGTTCCAAAGTGGAACACATGGTCACTGGCGTCACAGGCAGAGATGCATACCATGCCTGTTTGAAGAGTTTCAGGTGCGCAGACTCAAAACGTCGACTACTTCTAAATTATAAAGTGTTGATCTAGAAGAGTTCAGAAAAATTGTATGTCCGTACTCCAGAAGAGGCCTGCATATCATCTAATAAATTGAACTAGCAATCTTCACATTGATGCCCAAGTTTCTATAAGTTAGTGATCTGAAATGACCCGCTCGTGTAATGGCTGATGTTTTTTTGGAATCTTGTGAGTGCTTTGAAGCTGAGCTTGTTGTCTATGTGTATTCTCAAGTACTTGCAGATGTTTGTAGGACTTATTGTGTTGTTGTTTATTTACATATATGCGCACCACGCCTGTCTGATGAAATCAGGTGCGTATGCTCAGAACGAAACGCCGCCTCCCTAATTAAGAGGTAGAAACTCCCTCGTGAGAACTCGCATTCCTGAAAAGCGTCAAAAGCGTTCAATGAATTCCCTGAATTTTTAAATCAATTCATTTCAATACTTTCTAACAGATTCAATTTTAGACCCTTATTTCCTTTATGTAAAATCCTAAAACATTCGTCCAAATCATGTTTCTCTTTTATTATACGTTCGACGTACGTAGAATCCAACTTATTATTGAGGAAGTATCGTCTATGTTCCATTGTTCCAGTGTCGAAACTTCTTTCGGTTTGACCAATATAAATTTTGAATAGGTATGATGATCGATAAACGCCTGCCGGATGTGATTTGTTCTTTTTAGGTTTTGCGTTTTTTGAAAAAGTTCCTAATGAGTTGTGTGTTCTATAAGATAAAAAACATATCAAAAATTTATATTAGCCAAACCGGAAGACGTTTCGACACTAGAATAATGGAACATAGACGTTCCTTCCTCAATAATAAGTTGGATTCTACGTACGCCGAACATCTAATAAAAGAAAAATATTATTTTGACAAATGTTTCAGGATTTTACATAAAGAAAATAAGGGTCTTAAATTGAACCGATTAGAAAGTATGGAAGTTATCTAATTCACCTTTATTGGATCTATTCAACTACGAACCTACCTACCAAAAGTAATAAAAATATTTTATTGTTCTATACCGAACAACTTCTTCGTTCCACGTCCAGAAACCAGCCTTGCTCTGTTGCAGCTTGACCGGCGTATCGATAGAGGACACGACCAGTCTAAAGATTCACGACTAACCGTCCCCACCGAGTTCAATAAGGGCAAGGTACACAGCGTCGACGACCATTACAAGCGGAACACATGGTCACTGGCGTCACAGGCATAGCTGCGCATCACGTCTGTCAGATGAGTTTCAGATACACAGACTCCGAACGAAACGTCGTCTCCCGAATTTAGAAGTGGAAGCTCCCCAACAACACCAGCATTTTCATTCGAAAGCTTCATTGGTGACCCCATTGGAAGGTTTTGCTTCAAGAGCAAATCAACCCATTCATTTGGAGGTCCTAATTGTCCCCTATCCATAATTCCGATGCAGCCTTTTCTTTCGTTCCGCAGATCCCCGTTGGAGATGGCACCGAGACCAGACCAACGGCGGACTGTCTCCTTGCCTGATCCAACGTCCTATTTCGTAACCTTGTCGACGCTTACTGGAGGGGGAGTGTGCAGCGAACAACTTCTTCGTTCCTCATCCAGAAACCTGCCTTGCTCTGTTCCAGCTTGACCGGCGAACCAATAGAGGACCCGACCAGTCTAAAGATTCGTGACTAACCGTCCCAGCCGAGTACAAGTAGGGCAAGCCACAGCGTTTGACGATCACCGTTTCAAGCGGAACACATGGTCACGGCGTCACAGGCAGAGCCTGCGCATCACGCCTGTCTGATGACTTTCAGATGCGCAGACTCGGAAACGAAACGCCGTCTCCGAGGTGGAAGCTCCCTCACAACACCGCATTTCCTACGAAAGCTTCAGTACCCTTATCTCTTGTAGCGACCACCTTCTTCGCTCCTCGTCCAGAATTCTGCTGCAGCTTGCCGGCGTAACATATAGAGGAGTTCAAGTAGGACAAGGCACACAGCGTTCGACAACCGTTCCCATGTGAAACACATGGCAGATATGCGCACGACGCCTGTCTGAAGAGTTCAGGTGCGCAGACACAACACGAAACGCCACCTGCCTAATTGAAAGGTAAAAGCTCCCTCATAACACCCGCATTACTTCAGAGCTTCATTGGTGACCCCAAAGTGATTGGTGGTTTGCTTCAAGAGCGAACCAAGCCATTCATTTGGAGGCCCTAACTACCCCATCCAATATTTCCGTGGTAGCCTTCCTTTTGTTCCATAGTTACCCCGCTGGAGATGGCACCGCGTCTACACTAGCGGCTAACTGTTTCCTTGTCTGATCCCAACGCCCTATTTCGCTTTATCAACGCTCACTGGAGGGGGAGTGTGTAGCGACCACCTTCTTTGCTCCTCGTCTAGAATCCTGTCTTGCTCTGTTGCTGCTTGACCGGCGTATCATAAAGAGGACACGACTAGTCTTACAATTCCTGACTCACCGTCCTCGCTGAGTTTGAGTAGGGCAAGGCACACAGCGTTCAACGACCGTTCCAAAATGGAACACTTGATCACTGGCGTCAAAGGCAGAAATGCGCGCCACGCATGTCTGAAGAGTTCAGGTGCGCAGACTCAGAAGGAAACACCGTCTCCCTAATTAAGAGGTAGAAGCTCCCTCACAACTCCACTTTCACTTCAGAGCTTCAATTCTTTGATCCTCTCTCCAATAATTCTTCCAAATTTCTTTCCCAATACCGAAAGTTCTACCAATTTTCCTAATATTTTTCTAGAGATATTGTCGAAGACATGAGTTGTGCTTTTCCATGATTTAGGACCTTGTAATATTTATTTCATATTCTTTTATTGGTAGGCATTCAGGATCTGGTTGGGTCTGGGAAAAGTTGTTATAATACCAGTATTCTATATTTCTTTTTTCGATGAGTTTCATCAAATTCTTTGTGGGTCGACTTCCTCAATGATTCCTGGAAATGTATTTTGGAAGCGTTTGTTCAATAGATATGAAATGCCCTCACGGCAATTTGTGGATCAATATCTTCGTGAAAACTGGACCATTCGATACGTTTCCAATTCGCTTAATGGGCTAATGATCATATAAGATCAGCTGAGATAAGCATTTTCACACAAAAATTATCTTTAACGATGAAGCCCATCTTCACCTCGGAGGACTATTTTTTGTGAGGATCCGTTAAGGATAAGTGTTACGCTAACCGTCCAGAAATGTTTGTTATCTTGAAATAAGATATCGAAGGTGACCTTCGTGAGATTTAGCCCAACCAATCGACAATGCACTGAAAAATTGGTTAATCTGATGGGGTACTGTAGCCAGTCGTGAGGGCATCGGAATAATATTCTTTTTCATTCGTAAATGCCAAGGTTTAACCTTTCAAATAAACTCAAACATCGAAATAATATTCATTAGTCTTTTTATTTATAGCCGATAAAAAATGCAAATTTTAATTGGTCCATCCAAATGCATTTACTCTTTCAATTTTAACTCTGCTCACAAAATACATTTTTTAAAATGTACTTATTATACGATCTTCACGAAATTAATGAAGGAACATACGCGTCCTTACCCTTCTTTTAAATAAAGAATTTCATATCAATCAAATCTATACTTTGGAAAATATTGAAAAAAATAAAACACAATTTCATAATTAAATTAATTAATTAATTAATTAATAAATGTGGAACTATTGAACCGACTTTGTCTATTAAAGAACTTAACCGAGTCCCCAAATCTATCCAGAAAGTTTTAAATCCTCAACTCTTTCCGTTAGAAATTTATGTTGTTACGGACGAACTGGCCGGGCAGCATTACTTTTGAGGTAAACAAAACAAAATTTCTATGGGCTTACTTCCGACAGTATTATGGTAGTAGCTATTTCCGATGAAAAATTCTATATATACAACTTATGGAACGACCGCAGAAAAACGTCACTAAATATCATAGACTTATTATCCTAATAATACATCTATGCTAAATACACTCGGTATTTTGTGCACATATGGTGTAGTTTGTTTTTCACACAAAATATTGCTTGGGAATTACTAATTTAGTATTTTGAAGGGCCTAGGCATGTTTATCAGTAACATAATACTATATTCCGATGCAATCGAAAATTTCTGTTACTGTTGGTGAATACAAATAAATAGGGAGGAATGATACGTCATCTATATATACATTATATGGATTTCTTAACAGGAGGTTCCTTTCATGTTAAGTACGTGGGTTTCCTTTCACTCCTAAAACCTACAACAGTGGAGTAGGTTGTGTTGCGGTTTTTCATGGTAAATGGCAACGACGCAATGTTTTTTTTTGACACTGACGTATATCCAACCATTTCGATCTTGTATGACATTCGACATTCAAATGACAGTCAGACTGAATCTTTATGCGTCGTAAATTATTTGTCAAACATCTAAGATCCGGAAAATAATATTTGCTAGGAAATCTTCATCTTCCGAAGATCTATATGAAGAATTTGGTCCCATTCTTTATCAAGCGGACACAAACAATCAATGCAGTTGCTTTAATAGTCGCTGTAAGTCTGCTTGGTGATCATTTAGTTTCTAGAATCCATCAAAAGCATGCAGTCAAGGCTATCTGCGATAACTCTACTCACTTTTTAATCGGTGGTATCTCATGGTTAATCGTATGCATTAATACTTCCTTTTTACAAAATCACACTCAGTGTTTATTCGAGATACTCTTATGCGCTTTTATCGCAGCCATTATTGATGTAGATCATTTTATAAGTGCCAAGTCTCTGAGTATAAAGGTACTAGATAATGCGGTTTGTTTTGGCAGTTCTGTTGATGGAGTGTTTCTTTTTTCAGGAAGCTACAAGTCTAAAGAGAAGACCTTTCCTACATTCTTCAACTGTTCCAGTTGTGATTTGTGCCAGTTTTTTATTGTGTGGTGGATTTTTGAAAAGTGCTTTATTGAAAAGACTGTCACCAATTATCTTCATTGCTTTCTCAAGTCACCATATAAGAGATGCAACGAGAAGAGGTTTATGGTTTTCTCCTTTTGGATCTACTGTACCAATTCCTTATACAGTTTACATTTCACTGAACTGTGTTATGCCTTTGGTTATAAGTTTCTTATTGAATAAGTTTACTCAGTCTACTCGATTGGAATATACAGTAGTGGTAGCCTAATAATATCTGATAAAACTTATGGTGCTGATTAAAGACTAAAGTTTGATATCTACGACAATGTTAGTTTCAAGAAAGCACGATTACTTAGATAGTGCAAAAATGTCAATTCCTTGTCGTTTACAGCAAGATCACAATCCTCCAAGCAATAGCAGAGAGATGAGAAATAAAGCAGAAAAACTCCGACGTGACAAACTAAATTCTTTTATTGGAGAACTGGCAAAGTTGGTACCAACAGTGGCAAGAAGTCCAAAAAGAATGGACAAGACAAGTATTTTGAGATTAAGTGCTTCACATTTAAGAATCTATCATTCGTTAATGAACGGAAAAGTCAAGATACGAATGGAAATGCCGTTGCAAATGGATCAGTGTTTGCTGGAACAGATAGTTTACAATGAGTTAGGAGGACTCTTGATGATATTAAATATGAATGCTAAGATTATGTTTGTTTCTCCTACTGTTGAGAATTTGTTGGGCTATCTGCAGACTGACCTGATGGGTCAATCAATTTATGATGTTACCCTACCATTAGACCGTGAAATTTTAAGGAGACACTTGATTTCTTCTGGTACTTTGGACGATAACTCTAATAGAGAATATTTCATGATTTCATTGAAGAGGGCTGGTCCAAGATCAGAAATGCCTGTTTATGAACGAGTGAGAGTAATGAGTGTATTTAAACCTCTAACATATTTTACTGGTTACAGTGAGAATGCATCAAATTCAGTGGAAGTTTCTAGCTCATTGCTTAATGATATTTGGATTCTCTTCATAAGAATGAATCGCCCAGAAAAAATTCCTTTGAGGATGATGGAGTCTTCAAAGGATGAATATTATACAAGACATTTAGTGGATGGACGAATTGTCTGTTGTGACCACAGGATTTCTGTGATTGCTGGATACTTCAGCGATGAGGTTTTTGGGATGTCCGCTTTTAAGTTCATGCATATAGATGATGTGCGTTGGGTTATAATAGCACTGAGACAAATGTATGATCGGGGAGAAACAAGGGGCTCTTCTTGCTATCGACTGATGTCCAGAAATGGCAACTATATTCATCTTAAAACTTCTGGATACCTGGAGTATGATTCACATGGTACAGTTGAAAGTTTTCTTTGCTACAATACTTTGGTGGATGAAGATGAAGGTGAAAGATTGATTGAAGAAATGAAACGAAAATATTCTGCATATGTTAATACAAACAACTTGATCCCAGGAAGTCCAAATACTCCACTAGGAGCAGAAGCTCTGGAGGAGCCTGTGAATGTTGAGCTAGCCATCAAACATCTAATGATGAACTTACCATCATCTATTTGCTCAATACCATGTCAAAAATTGACCTATCTTGATGAGAAAGAAGACTGTGTCGCTAAACTGACTGAAATTCATAATACCGAAAATAAAAGAATACCTAAGACTGTTCTGAAAAGGCCGCCCAACTCTGACCTAGAAGACAACCTTCCCTATAAACGTCTTAAGAATTCAGCTCATTCGGTAAGCAGCACCACCTTCAACTACGTCTCCACTAGGACGGATAGAGCGATCAAAGAAGAGCCGTCATCTGAGGATATGTACGCAAATATTTAATATATAAGTTCAGGTGGTGTAGAGGTTGTGTCTGAGACATTCAGAGATGTTTTGAGAAGATCGGGTTTCTAATAAATGCAGATTGGAGGGTAGGTATATGATTATTTGAATTTTTGATTCGAAGGTTATTGATTTTTTTTTATTAACGTTTCAACTAGATCTATTTGCATGTCTTCAGTTCATAGCGATTTTAATTTTATTATCCAGCACTTAGAACTTAGTTACAATTCGATTTGGCAAAATTGCACATATTCTTTGAAATTTGCATTTGAAATCGATATATGAGGTGATAATTATAGAATGTACTTTTTCCCATTTTTATTACTTGATAAATCATTTTACTTATGAGGAGTCATAATGGTGAAATAATAATATAATGATGACATTCTTCAAATGACTTCAAAACCTTGCTTATACTTACCTACTTACATACTTCAATTTTTCCGTTGTATTATGAAAAAAGTTATGATTAAAACAATGACTGGTTCAATTCTTGCAGGAAATATTACATTAATTTTTACGTATCAGGTGATTTGCAGGTGAAAATTAATTGTCGAAAGTATTTCTAATCCACATTTTATTGAGATTATTGTTACCAGTCTTATGTTATATATCTTTCTTTAGAATATTGATGTTTGAACACTAATTTTTCAATTGAAGAAACAAATAAATTTCATGTTGTATGTATGGATTTAAACAGTTTCGATAAATTTTATAAATCAATTTAATTACAAAATATCAAATTTTTGAACACGCTTGTTATTTGGGAAATATTGCTGAAAATATGAAAAGAGATTAACATATCTGGTCGAAGTATTTTTTTAATAGTAATTTATTTCTGTTTGTAAACGGGAAGGTTATTATCAAACCAAGTAGTAGGTCACTCAACACTCTCAAGGTTAATAAATAAGCATATTTTTTTTCTTTATATATAAAGTGTGTTTAAGGGGCTAAAATGAGTAAAAATAAACTATCTCACAAAAAATCATATATATATATATATATATATATAATTATAAAATTCACCTCAATGTACAAAAAATACCATTCCTAGCACAATGATTTTGTTATGGAACATTTTGAGGTATTTTAGTTTTTATCAAGTATATTTCCTATATTTTATTTGCTTTAATCAGCAATATAATCAGCAATAATATCAAATATATATATATATATATATATATATATATATATATATATATATATATATATATATATATATATATATATATATATATATATATTATCCTATATATATATTATATATATATTGTTATAGTTTTTGATATTATTGCTGATTAAAGCAAATAAAATATAGGAAATATACTTGATAAAAAATAAAATACCTCAAAATGTTCCATAACAAAATCATTGTGCTAGGAATGGTATTTTTTGTACATTGAGGTGAATTTTATAAGATTTTTATTTATATCTGGATATTTTTTGTATTAACCAAAAAAATAGTATTAAAATTACTCGCCAAATTAAATGTAGATGTGACTGGGACAGTAATCAAGATGGATTCGAACAACTTTGCTTAGATATAGATGATTCAAGATTTTGTTGCTCAGAAATTATTACAAACTTTTTTTAATTCAGGATAAGCTAAGTGAATATCCACTTGCCTAAAAATAAATATTTCATTAAATAATAAATGTAAAACATTTGCAGTGCATACCTTTCTTGTTGCAAGTATTGTCCTCAAGTTTAAATAGAAGGTGTTGAATTAATTACATACAGTGTGACAACTGGGGAAAGATTAGACCCTGATTGAAAATTCATGATAAGTTAGAGTGATAAATACCCACTTATTTTTTAACTTTTGTATGAATAATTTTTTGGTAAATGGTTTATTTTGCTTGGTATTTAAAGTAAATATTTACCCTTTAATAACAGCATGTATAGATTTTTTGTATTGCAGTTTAATATCATAATTATCCATTAAAGTCCATAATTTCTTCTCCATATAGTTAAGGTTTTTGAAAATGATTTCAGCATATAGATTCTGTTAATTAATTTCAAATTTGGTTTATTATATTGAATTAATCTTTTAAATCAAGTCATCAGGAAACATTGTTAACTTTTTCAAAGTAATAATAATTTTTTTTTTCATTTTCTTGCATGCAGATCGAGTATTTATCAAGTTTTTAAATGAATGGGAAACAATGCAAATTTCAAGGAGTATCTCCAAATTTAACTATGATTCATTTGAAATTTTGTTCATTGGTTTACAGGAAGATCAGAAAAAGGATAATTTCTCTGGACCAATGAAATTTATGAACGGAAACTATAAAACTGTGATTGAAATTAGGTTTTATTACCCTGGGAGAAAAGAAAAAAGACCTTATAGTCAATTCTGAAAACAATAAAATATCCAAGAAATACGTATAAAAGGCCCATATCCACAAAATTGGTCTTTAGAGTTGGATAAAAATTTCGATTTAAGCCTAATGGAACATTTTCATTAGTTTTTAAAAGAAACTGAACTGAAAATCATTGACTGCAAACATTTTACTATATTGTGATAATTGAAAGTAGAGTTTGAAAGGATTTTTATTATTCATCGAGGTCGATGAAGATTTCCTCAATACTACTTAAGGAATATATAATTCCATCTGCACTTTTTCGAAAGCTTTTCTCAAAACTTTATGACTTGAGGTTCTCAGACTTTCAACTTAAGATATACTCAAGACTGATGTCAGCCATACTTAAAGAAATATGATTTTACTCATCAATATTGTGCATGTTGATTGTGTAGTGGATAGAATTCGTTCTTTGTTCAAGAAAAACTGACTAGATCAAAAACAGTTGCTATATGTGTAAGGATGAAGTGCAAATAATTAACCATGGTTTACCATGTAGAGTGAGAATTTTTGCTTAGAGCTCTGAAACAGTTTGGGACATTTATTCAGATAAAGTTAAGTGCTTGATTTTGTATGAGGAAAGACTGATAGATTGTACAGATAATATGTATATTTACAGGGCGTTCATCATTTCGTCTAATGAATGCACTTGTATTTTAATCAACAAAGAGAGAAAGAGAGAAGATATCAATAAAATTTTAAATATTTTGTGAGTAAAATTTTTTTTTACAAAATTTACTTAATGGCAGCTGAAGTCTGTTGGAAGGTTTCTTCCATACACAACATTCTTCATATAAATTTAGAGTATCTTTGTAAACATAGCTAACATTGCTTATGAAAAAACTGATTTTTTATGTTTAAAAACTGTTTCCCATAATAAATGAAACATATTCATAAAATAATATTCTAATATGAAATTCTACAATTGCTAAAAGATCTAAGTGATCTATGAGTCCATATATTATGACATCTACCACAATTTTTGATAGTTCAAGACTTCTTCAAGAACTAGGAGTCAATCATTTTCCTGATGGTAAGCAGTAGATTTTATTTGGTCTAATTAAAATTCAAAAGATCTAACTTAGACAAACTATTGAGATCATGAGAGGATTTTCTGAAAAGAAGCATCAGAAGAAAATAAAAAAATTAAACAGGCCTTTTATTTATTCGAGCATCTCACCTGAAAAGCAGTGAATTGATCAGTTTTTTATTTTATAGTTTAGGATGCAGAAACGGAAAAATTTGTTGACTGATTTATAGTTTTTTTACATATATAATTTTAGAAGTGATTAAAAATTCCCTAATGAGAACTGGAAAGAAATTTTATTTTTTTTTAACAGAGACGTGTAAAAAATCAAAATGGAGAAATGTTTAACTTCTTTTAACCATTTAATCTTTCGTTCTTCCAAATACAAGTTTTCTAAATTTTTTGTCTTGAACCACTTTAGAAACGATTAAAAATCGAAAGAAATTCCTAGTGGAAATTAAAAAGGAATTAAAAAATCTTTTAACAGAAACGTAAAAATCGAAATGGTTTAACCCCTTGACCTTTGGTTCCTCCAGATACAAATTGTCTTAATATTTCTAAAATAACCATGTGGTTTTTGTCTGAATCGCGAAGTCCGAAGATTACGAAAATTTTTCTGCTACCTTCTAGATTTTCATACATTATCTGCAACTTTATTTAGGTAACTTCTTCAGCTGAACTTATTTATCATCTCGCCATTAAACAGAATAACAAGATTCGAATTAAATTGTGTTCAACAGGCCATTAAAATTCTGAAGGTCAGGGACTTAGATTTTACGAGCATCATGTGATAGACGTTTAGATAGACTGACTTCTAAATGGGATTCGACTTTTGTTCGAAAAATGATTCAGAAGAATATCCCGAAATTCGTGTTTTATATCTGAACGTTATCGCCAGTGGAATTTTGAAGATTGAATTTCTTTTGTGTGGAAGTTGAACATTACGGATCAAAACTGTTAGGTTTATTATTTAAAATGAATTGTATGCGACTTCTGTACGATACAGAAATGTCATTAAGGGTTCGTTTGCCACGTGTACATTAGTGATTATTCTTGCATTCAACATACCTTTTCCATTTATTCGATAATATAATGAGTTTTGAACGTCATGAAATGAAAAAACGTTTAGAGTTAATGAAAAACAGACCCTGTCTGATATCCGTTATAGGTTATGTATTACCACTAATGTGATGTACAAACAAGGGATATTTTACATAGAAGATAACAAGCAAATAGTAAATAGAATCTTCACCACTTTGTGTTGACTCGGCGACCTTTGTTTTAGAAAACATTCTTTCTTTCCAGATTGCTCGGAGAAAACAGATGACCTATTACGTCGTGTAAATTTTTTTCTCTCTTGACTTCAGTCGCTACAAGTTTTTTATGAAAGATCAGAAACATTCTGGCATTTATGGAATGGTTCATTTTCCATAAGTGCGACCACTTTTCACTAGAGTGTTATACAAGGTTTCTTTGAAAAGTATGGGAAAAAACAGACTAGAAATGTTGAAATTGAAGATATAAATATCCAAACTTACCTCAATCCAAAAGTGGATGAATAATTTCAGAGATACCGAATGTTTTGAATAAAAATTCTCATTCTGCAACGTTTTGCCTAAACAAGCTGAACAGCCGTATTTGAGATATCTGGAGTAAAAAAAAATTTCATCCAGCAATTGAATACAAATATAAACTATTTTGAATATACGTTAAAAAAAATTTTCATGAATTATTTGTTGATCAATCTCCTATTTATTAAAATTAAAAAGCATATTTACTTGTTTTTGTAACTCTGGTCTTAATTCTTGTGAGTTTAAATAAGAAATCTAAAATTCATATCCAGATATCTCAAAAAGGATAGGTCTGAAGATCTCAGGTATATCTTATTTAGATACAAGACGTTGAAGAATAAATATATTATTTAATAAGAATAAATAAGAAATTACTTCGTTTTCTATAATTCCTGAGTATACAGTGAACTAGAGTTTCGTAGTTTTTACTAAATTTTCAAACTAGTGTGCATGTTGTATTTTAAAGGTTTTATATATTTATGGAAGGTTACTACGGTTTGTGTAGAACTTCGAGAAGTGGGGAATACCGAAGGTCTGTCTTCTCGTTTAATACTTTTATTCTAGGATCATGATAATTTCTTTAAGCCTCCATTGATTCCAGGATGTCTAGCTTCTTGCCTTTAGGTTCCATATGTAAGATTTTAAGATTATCTTGACTTGTTTCGAAAAAATGTTTCGCAAAATTAGAGTTATCTTTTGGATGCTTATATGATGCTTGATCCTAAATTATTAAGCCGGGTGTTTTTTCTTCAGCATTCCAATTTGCAACCTTCTCTTTTAATGCTAAATAATTCAAGAGTTTATAAAATAAGTTGTCATGAGTGCTGTTGCGTATATCTAGAAAAAACCGGGAAAACTCACAAAAAGGTTCAAAGAACATCCAGCGTCATTTAGGTATCGAAAAGATAACTCTAATTTTGCAACACATTTTTTCGAACCAAGTCGTGTTCTTCCAGAATTAGTTAATCTCAATCTCATCTGGAAGCGAATGGGAAGAAACTATACATCCTGGAATCAATAGAGGCTTACAAAAATTATCACGATCCTGCCATAAAACTAATAAATGAGCGACATACCTTTGGTGTTCTTCACTTCTCGAAGTTCTACACAAACCCAAACCTTCCATAAGTATATAAAACCTCTGAAATACAACTTGTTATACACCAGTTTGAAAATGTAGTAAAAACAACGAAACTCCAGTCACTATATCCTTAGTAATAAAAAACTGAGCGTCCGTCCGTAAGTGTGTTTTCATTTATCTTTACGAGTCGCAAACGTACCTACGTATATACTGAATTGTTTCAGCCGTTACTATTTGGTAGTTGATCATAATTAAAACAAATTGTAGAAATTACTATGTTTTACTACCAAAAAAAATATATTACACATTTTCTTGTGACTCGAGTTTCGGGAAATTAACTATCCCATCATCAGACAACTGTTGTCTGATGATGGGATAGTTAATTTCCCGAAACTCGAGTCACAAGAAAATGTGTAATATATATTTTTTGGTAGTAAAACATAGTAATTTCTACAATTTGTTTTAAGTACCTACGTAGATTCAAATTATGTTATGGCGCCACACTTTTGAAAAGTTTTATATTTTTCGGGAACAATATTCCACAATTCTCCCATTTTTTTTTCTTCAAGCAGAACTTCTAGGTAATTATCGTTTTTATAATAGAAAAACTACTCAAATAATAGCATAATGACAAAATAAGCCACCTATTAGCTTGTTTTTGCCAGGTATGGGTTTTTTTTGTAAAAATAAAAGTTCGCAACCAGTAAGCAAGACATGTACCCAGGCGTGTAGTGTGAAAGAAACGGGGATTTCTTGTCAAGCTTGCGCAATTCACTTTGAATTGAAGCGAAATTTGAAAGTTTCGTTAATCAACTATGCAAATTTTCTTCGAACCAAGTTGTGTTTTTCCAGAATTTGTTTATTTCAAAATACTACATCTGGAAGCGAAAGACAAGAAACTATACATCCTGGAATCAATAGAGGCTTACAAAAATTATCACGATCCTGCCATAAAACTATTAAATGAGCAGACAGACCTTTGGTATTCTTCACTTCTCGGAGTTCTACACAAACCCAAACCTTCCATAAATATATAAAACCTCTGAAATACAACTTGTTATACATCAGTTTGAAAATGTAGTAAAAACAACGAAAGTCCAGTCACTGTATCCTTAGTAATAAAAAACTGATAGAAAACGAACCAGCTTCTTATTATATATAATATCGGTTTTAAAACGTTCGGCAACGTTGTCCGATCCCTAACTTCCACTTGAATTAATCAAGCTACAAACTCGCCGCCTCCTAACCGTGTAGTCATGTTTTACCATTTATTCCGCACGTTTTAAAGACACACTATATACCATTCTAAACGTTCTAAACGGTGTTTTTGTAAGCAATTTTCATTTGGGATACGAAATCGAGGTTCACTGAGCTATATGAAGTACCCATCGAAATGTAAGCCAAGTTTAACAATTGTGTTATTCGGAGCAATCCTAGTACTATGTCAGATGTTATCAATTGTTTGAGAAAGATAGAATTTAGATAACTTAGACACTGCTTGAAGTTTTGAGATAAGGTGAAATCATAGAAAAAAATTCAGATACTAGATGTAACAACTATCTAGTGCAGCCGTACTCACCCTTTCTTGTAAGGGTCAAAACCCGTCATAGTGCCCCGGGCCGCAACCTAAATTAATTAAGGCCCCACACACCAAGCGACCTGGTATGTGGCAAATAGTATCCAATTTTGTTGTATACTTTGAACGCTGAATGATGCACGAGGTCGGTGTAATAAATAGTAGGCACAGGTCGCTACGGGTTAAATTTTTACTTACGACTAACGTCAGGATTCAGTAGTTGAGCCTGTCTTTTGATCTTGGTTTATATTTTGTGGTTTACAAAAAAAAGTATCAGAGTTTAGGGTATTATAGCCATGTTTGTAGAAAATTGAAGACCCAGACTATATGAATAAGAATTTAAAAAGATAAGCATACAAGGATTCAGTGAAATTTCTTAGCAACAAAAACTATAATGATGTAATATAAAAAATATCAGAACTAAAATACAAAATATCATAAATGCTTTTCGGAGAAAATGTAAGAAAAAACTGAAAATTCTAATACACGTGGATCAAGAACAAGATCATTTTGTTTTAATTCGCTTACTAAAGGCAGGACTATATTTGTTTATTCTGAAAGCTGTTTATTTCTTTTCCCTATTATCCTTTTGGTTGATTTTTAAAATATTTCTGGACCCAGAGGCCAATTTTTTGTTCATTTTTAGCACAAATTTTACCGACGAAAGAGATACTTTAGACTCGCTTTAATTAACGACCACTACCTACTGTCTGAAAGCGTACGTTTATGTATTCATTTCTAATAAATGAAAAATATAGTTTTATCAGATTTTTCAAACTGCGAATACCTTTTAATACTTTGTCAAGATAGGTTTTGTTACTGCATGCTAAAACCTTATTACATCATCCAAACGAGCGTCCGTAAGTGTTTTCGTTTCTGTTTACGCGTCGCAAACGTAGATTCAAATAATGTTGTACCGCCGCACTTTTAAAAGGTTTTATATTTTTCGGGAACAATATTCCACCACAATTCTCCTCTCCTTTTTTTCTTTCACAGAATTTCTAGGTTAGTATCGTTTTTATAATTGAGAAACTCCTCAAACAATAGTATAATGACGAAACTAAGCCACCTATTAGATTGTAAAAATAAAAGTTCGCAACCCTTAAGCAAGACATGTACCTACGCGTGTGGTGTGAAAGAAACGGGGATTCCCTGCCAAGCTTGCGCAATTCACTTTGAATTGAAGCGAAATTTGAAAGTTTTTTATTCGACTATGCCAGAATGGGACTAACAAAATTTTATAGAATTATCTGATTCCAACAGGGTAGAGCATTTCCATTAAAGTTTCAGTACAAGAGTACATAAATCATAACATTACAAATATAGATCAACTTTTTAATTGAAAGTTATAGAATAATATGTGATTCCTGCCTGGCGTTGTTATTAGTTTTTCAAGGATTTCAAATACACTCAATAAAAAAGGCTTGTAGTCAAGATGGTAACCAGAGAGTATAACTACGATTTGCTTGTTATAATTTATCCTGTTTAAATAGGCTGGAATAGGCTATATTCAAGTACGTGCTTGTACTTCCGAAGTTGATAACTCGAGTAAAAATAAGGCTGATATTTTTGATTTCATTATCCCGTCCCGATTGCAGCTTTTAGAAAGAACGGCTCGATTGTGTTTCCGATTTCTTTTTCTCTTAATTGGATTACCGCTTTCCACATTTCATTTTTATGTGATTATTCACCTAGACAAAGGACAAATTTCAAACTGACAATTGAACCACCCGTTTTAGAGGAAGTAGAAAGTATCAATTTGTACATCTTCAAGTTTTATTTCAACAAATACAAAATCATTAAAAAAGTTTTCGGTCAACTCTTAGATGAGCATAAATAAGAATATTCTGAGTAATAATGCTTCGAAGTCAATGCTATTTATAACATATATTCCTGAATTTTATAATAGTGATACACCAATGAATTTAATATGAACATTGCACCCTATTTGGTTCACTCCATACCATAACTTATATACAATTTGATAAATCCCTTTAATTATTTCAAAAAATAAATAATAAGTGTCAGCTTTCATTTTGGATTTGTACAGATGTCCCAGAAATTATTCAGAATGTTGTTCTACATCAGATATAGTCCAGGAGGAATCGACGCATGAGTACCGAAAACTATTCCACCTCAATTTTTTTATGCGATGCCCTTCAAATTACCCTACTAATTATATAAATGCATGTTGCCATGGGACAACCCCGTGCCATATTGTTTAAACCGAAATTGTTTAAACAATTACAAGGAATTGTTATTTTTCAACCGGACAAATTTTTTTTGTATTCTTTGTTGAAATACAATTTAAAAAAGTCCTATGGCTTATTACGATAAAGTTATTATTTTTCGAGATATGAATTTTTAAAGGTCGATGAAATCTCAAATTTGGATAATTTTGACCCATGAAGAATATATTAAAAAAAAAATAAAATATAAATTATATATTTTTTTAAATTCTTTATATGATAGTTAACAATATCCTCAATTACGATTTCAAGAAATTTAAGTGTTTACAACTGTTTTTTAATCGTTAATTCCGCGCGCTCCAAAGTATACTCGCTTACCTATAAGTATCGCCGTCTCTCTCTCACTCATACGCTGCGTCGGCCTCTCGGTGTCCTGAATTATTATTTATCATTTATCTTTTAAACTATCAATTTTATAAGAATATTTTAAGAGAGCATTATTATCAATAATTAAATGCTCTACAATTTGTTATTAATAAATTTTTTTCTAAAATCAGATTTTAAAAAGTTATTTAAGGATGAAGGGGAACAGATAATTAAAATTTCTTTTTATGGGTTTATATTGCTTTTTGTTATTAAAATAGAAAGTACTTACCTTCTATAACTTCTTCAAACAAAGGTTATACATGCAGAAGTATAAAATAATGTAAGAAGATTTAAAAACAAGTATTTATTTATTTTCTATATTATATTTTCACATTCTACTGAATCACAACCACATAAAAGTATACAACTAATATTATTTTTTTTACAATAACCTGCTTTGGTTTTACAAGCTTTCTTACAATTACACGGTTTCTTAAGATCAGTTGGAAACGAGCTTTTGTTCATAAATAGAGGTAGCAAAGTATCATTTTCTTTTTTGTAACCGAACTGAGTAAAATCTAATAATTCATATTGGGGATTTTAAGCTCGTTTCCAAACGTATGTTTGAGCTGAAAGTGCATGCAAATGCAAGGAATCTGAGGTACAAGAGATTTTTGATAAATTAATATTACTGCCAAAACTATGTGTAAAAATTATTTGTCTGGCTTCATCCGCGGTATTACCTTTTTTACCCAAAATATTTAAATATACAGCTTCTAGATCTTTTAACACCGAGAGGCCGACGCAGCGTATGAGTCAGAGAGAGACGGCGATACTTATAGGTAAGCGAGTAAACTTTTGAGCGCGCGGAATTAACGATTAAAAAACAGTTGTAAACAATTAAATTTCTTGAAATCGTAATTAAGGATATTGTTAACTATCATATAAAGAATGAAAAAAAAATATAATTTATATTTTATTTTTTTTTTTAATATATTTTTCATGGGTCAAAAGTATCCAAATTTGAGATTTCATCGACCTTTAAAAATTCATATCTCGAAAAATAATGACTTTATCGTAATAAGCCATAGAACTTTTTTTAATTGTATTTCAACAAAGAATACAAAAAAAATTTGTCCGGTTGAAAAATAACAATTCCTTGTAATTGTTTAAACAATTTCGGTTTAAACAATATGGCACGGGGTTGCCCCATGGCAACATGCATTTATATAATTAGTAGGGTAATTTGAAGGCCATCGCATAAAAAAATTGAGGTACTCAAAGTATCATATGAAACCCATGAAATATGAAATGTAATAAGTGGGATATGACGTATTTCAGGAATTTGTGTTTTGATGAGTTGGGTCGATTAATATTGAACCATTTTGGTATAAAAAACCGAATTAGACTTTTCTGATAAAGCAAAATAAGTCCTCGACTGTTTATTCCCAGAATGATGTGTATTGATCAATAAATATTAAATTTTGAATCATGTCACTTTTTATGCGAATGTATCTTAATGAGGATTCCTTACCGAACACCATTTTGTTTCCTCAATTTTTTGTGATTTCGCCTCATTACATCTAATGTTTCAAACCAATTAACTGACTATTTTTAGTAACTTGTATAAAGTATGTGAGTTGAGATTTCGAATTTCCTAAAAGAATTCGTGTAGCTTCAGAATTAAGGATATTGAAATTAACAAGTTAATTATTTGTTTAATCAGTAAACATTTGACAGTTTTCAACACATGAAAGTCGAAAGGGGTACAGGGTGTTGATTAAACATGCAGTTAAAGTTCGTGGAATATTGCAAGAATATTTTGTCTTTATAACATAAAGTTTCTTAGTTTGCAAGAACTGTTGATGATTCTTACTGAAAAAATTAATTCCCCTCATTGACAAATGAATGCTTTAAAATAATATTAGATTCGTTTCTTTTTTGTGTTACATATAACAAATATATATCCCCTCAAATATTCTAGATTTTTCACTGGGATAGTGTAAACTATTTATTGACTTCAGATCGCTTTTGTACGTACCAAATTTGATCATCTGTTACTAATATTAACTTTGGAATTGCTATATGGAGATACAAGTGCACACATAAAACTTATTTTTGACAAATGAGAAATTTATTTACTTAAAGCAGAATAACAATTTAAGCAAAGACTCTGAAAGCATTTTTAACTGAGAAACAAAATGAATTATTCGTTCTGATGTTTTAAACAAATGAACTTTATTCACCAAGCACATTGTCGATGTTCGATCTTTCTTACTGAGACAAGAGCACAACTACCCAAGATTGCTAGTGGCTTAGTAGGTTCTTCTTCTGAAGCAGTTATCTTGAGTACAATCAGTGATAGTTATATGCTTGATTTGAGTTATGTTTTCTAAGTAGAATTATTCAAATTCAAAAATCTTCGATTATCGTGTTCCTCTTTTAAGTTTTCTACTCACCTGTTCTCTATCCTTTAAATATAACCCTCTTTCATAATCTGCAAAACTATTTTGTGCTTGCTAGTACCCGCGAACCGCTTCATATCGCTGCATAGCCCATTCTAAGGTCGCCATCTTGTTATATTTTGACCCTGTTAAAGTGACATGTGAAGTGACCTACTCATTGCTGCCTCGGATAGTATAATCTTCCAGTCTTTGGTTGATTTTCTGATCCACTGGTTGGTTTTCTGGGGTCAGTGTAATAATCACTTATAATACCACAAGAGCTTCAAAATTATCGGGTATTTCCCGATAGGTTCGTTGCAAACAAATGAAGGAGTCAAGTTTTTCAGGTTAAAAAATCACGAGCGCGTAGCGCGAGTGATTTTTCCTGAAAAACTTGACGACTTTATTTGTTTGCAGGGAACCTTGAGGGAAATGCCAGATAATTTTGAAGCTCGTGTGGTATTCGGGGGATTATTTTTCCGTCCCAAATGTCGGCCAATAGAATTGCACCATGAGATGAAATGAACAGTTAACAAATAAGAATTTCATAATGAATAAAACAACATTTAATTAAGATTCAGGCTAGTGCAATTAAAAATACAATTGTTGTAAACATTGGTGCATGTTTTCTTCAAGTCAGAGTTATCGGTAATGGTCCCAGAAGAGGTAGATGGCATGAGGTTTATGCTGTTGATGGCATTTTCTGCAGTAGGCTCACTCCTTCGCAGTTTCTTGACAATTAATTCGTGGTGTTCCTGGTCGAGTTGGAGATACGGCTTGATGGAGTTACTGTTGGCATGTCCAGTTATTTTGATTATCTGCTGCTCTCCCAGGCCCGATTTCGCTAAATTGGAGACGGCTGTTGCACGACTGGAGTGATTGGTGATTTTTTTGTTACCAAGGTCAAGCCCAGCTTTTTGTGCTGACTCCTTAACCCACTTTGAAATCGTGTTTTGGCCTACTGGGGAATCCTTGTACCACCTAGCGCCTGGAACTTTATTCCAGAATGGATTTTGGGTCAGGAATAGTCTGTCGCTCTTGATATTGGCATCTCTCTTCTTTCTCAATTTCTGGAACAGTCTCACTGGGCACTTGTCAGGGATTTCCCGATTCTCCACCAGCCACTTGCTGTCTGATAATTTTTTATCACCACCTTGTGTGGTCTTGCTGAAAATTGGATTGTATTCAATTCTCCCAGTTGTTTCCCCGTCATTTCGCTGTTCTGCCTTGAAGTGATGTATTGACGCCATGCTGCCCTCACCACCTCTCCAAGCCAATTCCACTGATATTATCATGAATAATTTTTTCTGGAGGCCATCAGGAGTTTCCTCGTCCCAAACAGTGGTCATTGCATCCCAATCTTTTTCCTCCAACGCTGCTGCACTTGCCCTCCGTTTTTCCGGAATAGATTGTAAAGCCTTACGCTTGGCATCACGAGCTCCTCGAGCGGTCTTGAATGCAGCATCCGAAAATGGGTTGATTTTGATGTCGAAATCGTTCAAATACTTTTCTTGAAGTGATTTGGCAGTCTGATTCCACATTGTTTTTATTGTACCTTCCTTATAGTCTTCTCCATCCATTTTCTTCATATTGTAAGCGTAATCTTTCATAATGTTTGCCAATTGCGCTTCACTCGTTTCAGCACTCAATGTGTATTCCCTCTCAGTACAAAAAGTAGTAAATTGGTTCCAAACTGTTTTTTTTGCCTTCTCCGTATTAATGGGAACATTTCCTTTGACTTTTTTATCGATGGTGGACAGAGAAAAAACTCCAAATCGACTCATTTTCATGCAAAATCTCCAATTTTCACAATCGAATTCAACCTGTCAGTTTGACGTGTGGTTAATTTGACTGGATCATGTTTTGTTTTTTATATATAGCAACTACCAGAGAAAATAATCAAAAAATTATCAGTATAATACCATGTAGGTTGTACCACGTGACGTCGAATGGTGCAATTCTATTGGTCGATATTTGGGTCGGAAAAATAATCAAAATTATACTCTCCATTGATTTCTGATGCACTTGCATTTTTTCACATTTGTCTTATTCATGTTAGAATCCGTACGTTAAAACGCGAATAACATGTTTGCTAGATTTGGGTTTTAAATGTTGATATTTTCATTTTAATTACTATTCAGGTTTTATAAAAGCGCCCCATTCAATTGTATACTCTCATTTTCGGTATCCTGGCAGTTTTGGCTTGAGTGTTCATTTCTAAATGGACTTCTTCTGATTCAATTTTCAATACGCATGTTATTTATCCACGTTTATTCCCGTCGTTTGCAAATAGTGATTGATCTAAATATCGTAGGTTCCTCAGTTTTTCTATCAGTATCATGATATCCCATTGAAAAAGAAGATCTGCCACTAGTATTTGAAAGCTATGAAGAAATTATTTTGTATAGTACGTGTTATTTTACGCTACAAATCCTCTCGAGGGCCAATCAATGGTCATCGTGTCGTATAACTACAGATAATCGATATAAATGTTCCTTCAAGGTAACCTTATCCAAAGCATCAAGAACAATTTGTATCTGGATGGAAAACAGAATATGTTTTCGCGAAAATCGAATCTTTCATGCATCTTGGATTGTTATGTTTACGCCCTCTGGCGCTATTATCTCAAATTGCGTCATCGTGCATAAATAACTACCGTATTTATCCATTTATAATTGAGGAATAATGGAAAATTATTATTAAGGAGAAAATCGAAGAAATAGTTCCATGCAGATATTCACATAACGAATTCTTGTGAAAATATTTTTATTCCGGTAATTCTGAAGATGAAATTTCTACACGTTACGTTTTGTGTAATGTGTTATTTTTTCTTATCTAAATCACATAAATTATCAGCCATTAATTAAGAAAAAACGTCTTTGCTGATTTCAATATAACGTTTTAGAACATTTGCCATCTGTGATTAGCCCCCTCATTTCATAACTTCAAGTGAAGACTAAGGTCACAATATGCCAAATAATATCGTGGATACAACTTCATTTCCCCAAAATTCTTGATAATAAATAACACAAGCTATTTTCAGGCTCGTATAATTGAAAATTATCATCGACAAACATATTCGATAATATTTGTTGTAAAATGCAAAATATAATATATATTTTGGGTGCAACATAAACGATTCACTGTTTCAATAATTCATTATAGGCATATATCACCAAAAAGCTTTCATTTCTGTGTTTACTGTTTAGTTAGCTACCACACGAAAAAAGAATCGTGCTATAAAGTCTTAATTTTTGTTTTTGACATATTTGCAACATTCTGTTATAGTACAAGATCCGAACCTAAATCGACCTTCACCGAGCTGATAATAGAATAAAACTTATTTTATAATAAATTAAGTATATTAGAAAATATATTAAAAATGGGTTTTCAAAATAAATCCTGGACAAAATATTTTTAATCATTGATTTTTGATGATTTTTCATTATATGTTGCAACATCAAGATAATAAGAAAATTTTATACTGGACTTGAAGTATAAAACATATAGAATGTGCTAACATAGGGTTGTCTATAATTTTCCTGGACAAACTGCTAGGCTGTCAGGTATAAACAGGTATGGCGATGCTAGCTACTTTCACTTTTTATGAAAATAAAAAAAATTTTATATTAGCATGAGCGCTGTTTTATTACGAACACGTTGATATAGGGTTGTCTGCAAAAAATTTGGTCCTAATAGGGGTTTGCGAATTTCAAAGATTTTAATTTCAACGCGTGTAAAAATGAGTGACAGAGAGATTCGAGGTAAGTATAATGTGTAATAATAAAGGACCGAACATCGCAGTCGTTTCTGATGGGGCATGGAATATATAAAAGTGCGCATGCTCGGCACGTAAACTATGGTAGGTGCTTTTTTATATTCAATGCCCCATCAGAAACGACTGCGATGTTCGGTCCTTTATTATTACGCATTATACTTACCTCGGATCTCTCTGTCACTCATTTTCACACGCGTTGAAATTAAAATCTTTAAAATGCGCAAACCCCTATTAGGACCAAATTTTTTGCAGACAACCCTATATCAACGTGTTCGTAATAAAACAGCGCTTATGCTGATATAAATTTTTTTCTATTATCATAACAAGTGAAAGTAACTAGCATTGTCATACCTGTTTATACCTGACAGCCTAGCAGTTTGTCCAGGTAAATTATAGACAACCCTACGTTAGCACATTCTATATGTTTTATACTTTAAGTCCAGTATAAAATTTTCTCATTATCGTAATGTTGCAACATATAATGAAAAATGATTTTTAAAAAAATAATTAAAATATTTTGTCCAAGATTTTTTTTGGAAACCCATTTTTAATATATTTTCTAATATACTTAATTTATTATAAAATAGGTTTTATTCTATTATCAGCTCGGTGAAGGTCGATTTAGGTTCGGATCTTAGACTATTATAAAATTTTAATAAATTTTAGTTTTGGACTGTGGATACTGGAGTATCTGGTAAAAATTGAAGGTAGTTCATCTTCAACATCTTCCACAACATTCGTTGCTAATGTTATGGAAACTCGAACTGGCTTGCGGTATTAACAAAACTTCAAGAATCTCCATCTTACTCCACAAACTGACTCAAAAAATGTTTTTCGAAATATTGACTATCCAGTTATCGTGTTCGTTTTTTACTGTTATTAATCAAGTTTGAAATATTGAAAACGTTAACATAAACGTGTGAGTGATTTTGGTTGGTTATAAGCTTGATGTGGATCTATTTACCAGATTAAATATCAAAATACAGCCTTACTAAATTATGGAAATATGATTAACTTAAATGAACTTTCATCGCTAATTAATACGTTTAACTATTTAATTTGCTTGCCGCAGTCTTTATTTGGCGGAAATTCATCTCGAAATTTTTTTTGAATACTGATTGTCGTTATTTTTTTAATATTTCAACAATTTTTTCTCCATACCATGATTTTATCAGGTGAAAGAGTTTAAATACTCACTTGTTGAACTCGAATATGACGAAACAATTGTTTTAAAAAATAACGAAAGTTAAAACTGTTTTTTTTAATAAATACCTATTTGCCTATTTTCGATATGTCACCGATTTAATGGCTTATATACCATTATTAGAAACAATTTTTGAACAGTATGAAATTGATAGTGCAAATTAACAAATTGCTATATGAAATATATTACGAATGTATTGTGAGATTGTGAATATGTTCTATTGGCACATATGGAGGGCGAATATCGATGAAAATTTGAAATTTAATTCAATTGTTGATTAAACCGCCTAAATTCGGGTATTTTAAAAAGAATTGGCAACTGCATGTTATATCTAGTCGTCACTTAGTCTGCGCTATCACAAACTTCAACCAATCAGATGACATTGACATCACAGTCTAGGAGTTTTCGAATTTGCTGGTATTAAAACCAGTTCCGTATTTAACAGTTAATCAAATTCTCATAATTTTGAGTCGATGAATGGTCAAGACTATATAAGAATTCATAGCATTAGATGAAAAAATATATATTTTAAAATACATATTAATAAATTGGAAATTCTTCACTCATCGAAATTGATTAAGTTTTAATTCAAGCACCCGGAAAGCATTTGGAAAACGCATATTCATCGATTTCGCCGTGGAGTTTTCGAAGCTAATAAGCTTTCCATTTAAAAGTAAATATTCAGGAAAATAGAATTCAATGAATGCTTTCATAGGAAAATTCCGTGAACAGACTTTTAGTCGATAGCGACGTCCAATTAAAGAGGATATAATCTGGTTACCACTTTCCGATTCAGTAACGAGTTTTTAATAAATGGAATTTTTCAGTCTTCGACAGACTTATTCATTTTATTTATGCGCATCAAGGTCATGTTCTCTACTTCATACTAGAAATATTGCATTCAATTTTGTCGCTGCTGTAACACGGAATGCATGTAAAAATGTATATATCAAATCATTATGTTGAATAACCGGCGAGTTTAATGAATTCTACATTTTATAAATCATATTTATCTTCTCTCTTTGAGCAGGAATAATTAGAACATATGTCGGTGAAATCTTTCTCGCACTCTTCACTAGAATCATATTCACCTCAAATAATAAATAAGAATTTTCAAAACTTGCAGAGATGAAATGATGACACTCTGTGTTATTTTTAAAAATAACACAGTAACCTTTTACTGTGTAATGACCCCAAGGGACCTGCTAATCCATTGTATAAATGTGCAACATTGCACTGGAATCTTTCAAACTCAAATTATAGGGAAAAAATTGGTTCCACTAGGATGCCAGTTTTGAAGGGATCAAAAAGTTCTCTTGAAATGTGATCATTATGTGTTTCATTAGTGATTTGACAGTTTTTTGGATACCACCTTCTAAATAACTATTTTAACCACTATAACTCACTAGATCCTATTTTATAATTTCATCATGGAATCATTTCGATATTATGTGGAAAAAGTGAATCAGAGGAAAGTTGTAATGAAAGAAAATTAACACTCATTAGACTTGAATGTTAATGGCAAAGTAACTTGATTATTTTGATTTCGGACCTCCATTGCCTAATTTTTTTGTAACATTTTGTAATAAGATATATAGAGTTCATTTTGTTCTCATTAGTGAACAAAACCTGAAACAGAACATTTCAAAAAATGAAGGATTAGAATGAAAATTCCGAAATGAATGCAAAAAACTGTCGTAAAAAAGGTAAAATATATACTGAAACTGAAACGATTGTTATAGATTGAAATTAAGGCCAATAAATATCAGTTTATTTAAAAAAAAGGCGAATACTCTCTAGTATTCGATTACAGGTACTTTATTAATCGAAACCTCGTGCAATACACAATGTAATTCTAATTTGTTTTGATAATTTTCATTGCAGATGTGAACTCAATAATTTCTCAATTATTTTTAATATAATATTTTCTGATTTTAGTTTCTATTCATGGGTAATAATCATTTCTGCTTCAAGATATATTTCAACAACTTTTTTCATTTTTATTTACTTAATATTTTTTCCCAATTTAATTAAAATTTTCTGATGTCGAATTCAATCTATAATAATTGTTTCTGTTTCATGATACAGTCCAAAATTTTTAATCTCTTCAACAGTTTTTTCTATTCTACTTTGTATTTTTTTCATGTTCTTTGAAGTTTTAGGTTTTGTTCACATGAAGGTATATTGTGTAAAAAAATTCGAGCAATGCTCATAAAAAACTTGTAATAGATGTATGCTGCATATTGTATAATATATTTAAGAAAACTCTATACTGTCCACATATTATTGTAATTGGCAGGAGAAAACTGCTATTTCTTTATCTCTCATTTTTCATGTGGTTAAGTATTACATGAAGGTAACTATTGCACAATTTTTTGAGAGGTGTGGGTTTATCTATGCAAAGTAATAATTCATCTCATCCATAAGTTTATATGAATTTTGTGATACACAATTCTTAATATTATTTAGCAGTTACGAATTGAAGATTTCAGTGCATATTTTTAAGATTAAGAAAAAGATATTTAGTGAAGCGATGTAAGGTGTGGCCCAGGGTCTCATCTGGGGATACTTTTAAGTTTTATTATGTTATTTTTAAGCTGAGCATCAATTTGCCCTTGGCCCTAGGTAGTACATTAGTAGATCCCCCTGAAATGCTTCAAGTGTTTGACTTTATTACAACAGTTTGTGTGATCTTATCAGTAAATTTGACTGAGCAGTGTCAAGTCTTAGATCCTTTTTATCTCGATTAATGAGAACATGAATATTTACAAATCAATTTTAGCTTCCCCATGAAGGAAGATTGGATTTGTGGTTTTTAACATATGTTGTTTCATATCCAATAGTTAACGAATGTCATATGAGCTAAGTATGGAATTTATTGTTAATTTTTGCAGGTACGCAAGCGTAAGTTTCATCCAGAAATCTCTCAAAAGACAAGAAATTAACTATATTCGTGTGTCTATCTGAATCAAACAGAAAGTGTTATATTAATTTTAATTATGAAGTAACTCTCAATGTAAAGGGTCAATGGCAAACATTTCAACTACTAAGTACAGTTTGACATCGACATCACGACGTTTATACCATATATACTTATATACATATGTTTGTATGTATTGTTACCAATATCCAAGTTGTTTGTCGGATATGTATTCTTAATCAGTTTACAATAACTCATTAAATCATTTGTCCATTTGAATAATTCATAAGAGGATAAACTTAAAAATTCTACATTGTGAGCATAGTGCTGAACAATAAAACCTGAATGAGGTTAAGTCATTCTCAAAAATGAACTTGAAGTGACGACTTCAAGTTTCATCTCACATAACATCTGCAATCCAATAAAAAACGCAAGGTCCAAAATGTTTTTATTGAAACATAATGTTGGAACTACAAATGAAATCGGTAGCTCCAAATCAAAAAAGTCCCAACTTTTGATGGCTGGAAATTTTTCTCTTGTAAAATAATTTTTGCATCAATCTGAAAAATTTTTTAAAGAAGGTTGAAAATGATTCCGAGATAGAAGATTTCAAAAAAAATTGAAAGATGTATTTATCAACAAAAAAAATAAATTTTTAGATGTAGTCAAATTATATTTTTAATGAATTTATTGTTGATTATTTGAAGGGCAGTTTATTCAAAACTGAATGTTGTTTTTTTGTTGAATCGCATCATTTTGGCATGAAATAAAATTCGTAAGTGGTATAAAACTATTTTTATTAGTAATTAAAATAAGATGATTTAGTCACTTTATCTAATTCTCATTGTTCTACTTACATTTTGATATTTGAAATAATCAAAATAATTGAAACAAATTAAAAAAATATTACATGAATGAAATTTAAATTCTGAAACTTTCTTATAGCGTGAAAACTGAAAGTTAATCAATCCTGAAATTACATATCAAAGATTATGAGCAGAATTGTGACATTCTATTTTGAATAAATAGTTGCATTGTTTTCTTTGTTAGAATTTCGGAACTATTTATCTCCATTTTTTTTGATAAAGCTTCGAATTATTTATGAAATGTGCTAATTAATCTATTATAAAAGACTGGATTTTATGTAGTGAGATAAATATTTTTAATTTTATAATGAAACCAATCTTGAGAAGTAGAATCGACTGAAACGATTGGTATTTGAGAATGACGCCATGCATTATATAATCATTATTTTTTGAATTGAAAAATATTACACCAGAATAAAATAAGATGTTGTAATGTCCAATAAAAATTTTTCTATGTGATTATCTAATGACTGTTTATTGTTTTGTCCTTATTCAAACTATTGTATGTATATATGTTTATACGAATTGCCACAATTTTGTATGTTACTTTCTTTAACACTAAAGGTTATATGTCATATATATCTAATGTAAATGCAACGCACTGATAGGATTTTTTGATGGTTGTACCTGAATTATATTAGCTTAAGTTATCTTTGTCTTTAAGTTACGCTTGAAGATAAAATCAACGATTTTTATGTTATAATTTTTTATATTCAATTTAACCTATTGATATATACTCTGCTGTGATGGAGTATTATGTTAACTGATGGAATTTTTGTAGGTTCTTTAATGATAGGTTATGGCTACTAATTTTCCATGTTTCAAATAAATTATTCAAAGTTATTTCAGAATAATGAAAATTGGGAATGTTGAAGCTCATCATAATATCCAAACGTACATTTAAGTAACAGTTTTTTGGCAAACTTATAAATATATATATAAATTTCATCTTTTATTTGATAGTATATATCCATAGAAATATATAAATAAAAATATAATGTATTATTTTTTGATTTTTATAATTTACAATCAACTGAAAAATAATAAGGATAATGCCATCATAATACAACTTGCCGCCACCCAAGGGGATTTCCGTTCACCGATTCTTGCGCATTTCCAAAGTGTGCCAGAGATTCTGAAAAAGAAAATGATTAGTTATAAATATTTGCAGGTTACTTGGATTTCACATTTAAGCTAAGTTCTGTAAAAGCTGTTGGTTATTTGGATTTTCTATAATTTTTGAAGTAACGGGTTCAAAACCTGCGGAGGATAAAATTTGGTTCATTCCATAATATGCATTTTTTTTAAAAATATTTTCTGTTTTTTTGAAAAAAAAAAAAAGGTTTTTGTTGTTTTGTGTAGTTTATTGAGAATGATGAAAATTAAAAATTTTATTTACTTTTAGGTTGAATAAAAAAAATTAAGAAATTCAGTACCGAGTATTTTCTCCTCTAGCAGTGATAACAGCTTGCAAACGACGAAACATGCTTTATATCAGATTTAAGATTATCTATTATGGAATATTCTTCAATTACTGCACCAGTATGTCCTGAAGGTGTCTAGAATCTCTGGGAGCCGGAACAGTTCTATCCATCCACCACAAACATGTTCTATCAGATTTAACTCTGGGCTTCAAGTAGAACTAACAAATCTCATGATTTGAACCTCGTTAAAATAAGCGGTTACTATTCGAGCAGCCTGGCATTTTTCTAAGAATAATCATAAATAGTACAACTTAATCTTCTCGGGTACCTATGAGCAGTCAAAGTAACATTTTTGATAAAAACTCACTCAAAACGAGATCCATAATATATGCCTCGCCATGCCATCACAGACCCCCCATCAAATGGAAGTCGTTCAGCAAACATGTTTGAGCATATCGTGGTCACATTTCTACACGTCTATCTGAGCCCATTAGACAAAATCCCGGTTCATCGCAAACAATACGCGACTTCAATTCTCTTATTGTCCAAGCCAAGTGTTCTCGTACAAACTTCAACCTTGCAATAGTTCATCTGATAGGGGTGATACAGTAGCCCCAATTCGAGAAGAAAATCCAGCAGCATGAAATTGCCTCTTAGCTGTCTACTCACTTATACGCTCACGTTTACTTACTTCTTGAAGCGTGAACAAATATCTTCTATAGCAGCCTTAATTGAAAAGATTTCTAAAATACGTGCAAATTACCGGATAACTCTAATTTTATACTAGGTAGTGTATGTTCATCGTAGGATAATACTAACTTGATTAAAAAGTAAACACAGGGCACTCTGCCTTGAAAATTATCGGACCCAATAGTTTAAGAATTTTCCATTTTTGGCTAACTTTCTCTATCTGAAAAACATTCACTCCACATTTATATAACAGAGCCAGATATTTTCGCATCGAGTTTTCCCGGAAAACGCCGAAACAAGTCAATTTTTATTTGGGGGGAGGGGAGAGACATCTTTTGATTGCACATCCGTAGGTGTATGATCGTCCCCCTAAGCCAAGTAGCAACCTCCTCAAGAATATTAAATGGCAATAGGGGTCAAGTGACATCATTTTAAAGCATTTGCAATTCTGTTTATTAATATACTAACACATTTCTCTTTGGCTCTCGTTTCCGTGTAAAAAACTCGCTAGAAGTCATGGCTGAAGTGCATTAAGTGATCGAGTTTCTGAACAAACAAGAATTGAGATGTTGAAATTGTTCAGCATTTGCTTCTAGACTAAATTCTCTGTCGAGGATTAAATTAGGGTCATCCTGTAATTTGCATTCATTTTATAAATCTTTAGTTTCAACACAATCACTACCAGCATACGTTTTGTTTAGTGGTATCTGTTTATTGCAAATTGTCTGAGTGGTGTTGCCATTGTAAGTGTTGAAATGGCTATAAATAGTGTTGTCATGAATTGTGGCGCCTACAGAATGGTCACGGCAAGTTCCCTTAGAAATCATCTGTAAGAAGTGAAAAAGTTAAACAGGAGTGGGCAGTTCGGCTGTTCGGATTATCTTCTAGAACTATGGCTACTGGACCGCTGCTTTCACGTGAACACTGGATTGCAAGGCTGAATTTTGCACGAGAATTGCCTTAATAATAGAGAATTGGAGTGGTTTGGCGATGAATCACCATTTTGTCTTATGGACTCAGATAACTGTGTAAGAATGTGGCACAAGGCGAGAGATACGCGCAAGCGTTTATTGCCGAGCGACTTCCATTTGGTGAAAGCTCAGGTATGACAAGAGGGGGGGATATATCTTTTGAAGCTCACATGGAGTCAGACTTTATCCAAAATGGAACTTAACTACTCATAGGTACCCGACAGAGTTTCTAAAAGATTATTTTATTCCATTCATTGTGATTAATGGACAATATGGAACCTCTATGCGATAATGCACGGTCCCACACTACTTGGATAGCACTGAGACATGTGCTGGCTCTCTGAAATTCTAGAGAGCTTTGCGCATACTAGTCCAGTATTCAGCAATATGTAATCCAAAATTTGATACAAAGCATGCCTCGTCCTGCTAAAGAATGGAATACTCGCTAGTGAAGTCCTTAAATATTTTTGTTTGACTCAAAAACATATTAATAAACTTATAAAAAGACAACAAAAACTTATTTTATTCAAACAATCACGAGAAAATCATCTTATGAAGTTAATACACCATATTAAACAGAAAAAAATCCGTAAACACAACACATTCAGAAAGGCTCAGAACATAACAAATGCCTGAATTGGTCCTGGTTCGAACAATAGATCGTTATGTCAATACCCACGAACCCTTGTGAAGTATCTCAATCATTCGACCGGCTTTGAACGGTATTGTTAGGACCCAAAAACCCCAGACTAGTCTCGCAAACGCTTCTGGTCAGAGCCTTCACCAAGTCGTAGCGTTAAGACCCACTAAACCACTGAGGAGGCACTACCCGAGCAGTCCTGAAACGAGGATTATGCGCGACCATAAGAGTGAAATACCCTTCCAACTTATCATGAAGGTTTTCAACCACTATTTCCTCGAGTTTAACTTCAATTGGGTGGCCAGAAGTATGAATACTTCTGTAGTCTTCCACCCTTTCGAGGTCGCCGAAACTATTGAAGACTAACGGTCTTCAAGAAGAAGAGTTCAACTCAATGCCAGAAAACACGAGCTAGAGGAATCCAACACGTCAAAATCTCCCTCGCCTTAAAGCTCTCTCGCAGATCAATTACTAAAACACTCGCTCGTTGGACAGATGAATGTCTTTTGGGTAGACCCTCGCTAGTTTTTTAATGTGGAAGCTCCATGCTGCAACAACCATCCATGTCTTCGCTTTAGACATCATCCATTTCACCTGGATGAAACTAAAAACTTAATCATGACAAGCCCCCTCATCCTCTCCTCGTCCAGAGACAAGGGGAGGTTGTTGTACAGGACAGTAACAAAAACTTGAGCCATTTGATCGAAACTAGCAAGTTTATACAGTAACTTGATGAAAGTTTTTTACCCAGACATATTAAATTAGGATAATAAGTCTATGTTTTTACCATTTTTAAACAGCTCAAAGATTGTATCATTGCCACTGAGTGCATGTAAAAATGAAAATATGTTTTTTAGGAACGGGATATTGGTCAGAACTTTTTTAAGACAAGATGTTTTGTTTTGACATTGTCTTTTTCAACTTTTTTAAAGAAAATGTCTTCAAGATGTAATTGAATGCGTCCAATTGAAATAACATGCAAATCTATGTCTTGAAACAGTTATTAAATACAATGTATTAAAAATCAATAATACAAATTATTCATTGTTTATGATATTTTAAACATTTAATAACTTTATAAAAGGTATTTTCCACAGAGAGCAGTTCATTTTAGTTCTTCCATTTGATATTTTCATTCTGATACTACATTGCTTTTAAGTTTTTATAGTAGTCTGAGTATCATCCATCAATTACAACACTTTTTGGACCCATAAATGTCTTTAAAACATTTAACGTATTTAACTAAAACAATGGGTAAAAGTATCATCCTTACTCCATACGACGCGATTCGGAAGAAATACACAATCGATTATATCACATTATCAATAACCTTATACATTCTGTCAAGAAAGTACCGATAATTATCGATTTAAATCTGGCGGGGCAATGAGGCAGGTAAACATTTTTTTTCCTAGGTTGGTACCACTGTCCTTAATTACTATGCCAAGCTTGAGCGGGATCTGTCAACTAGTGTGTTTGCAACAGCTGATTAAGTCAGTCGATGTCAGAGTGCGTGCTGATTTTTACTATGGGTGATTACGTTGAGCAAAGAATTTGTTTAAAGTTTTGTGTTGCAAATGAATTTTCGTGTGCCGATGCATTGAAAATGTTGCAAAAGGCCTTTGGTGATAATGCTCTATCGAAAACTCGTGCATATCAGTGGTACAGAGCCTTCAAGGACGGTCGTGAAGTGGTCGAACGAAGACTTGCCTCTAAAATTAAGGAAAGGCTGCTGGAAAACCGTCGTACCAGCTTGAGAGAGATAGCACATGATCTTAAGATATCCCACGAGTCCGCACGTACGATTTTGATTGATATTTTAGGCATGAGAAAGGTGGCCGCACGACTCGTACCGAAAGACCTGAATTTTCTTCAAAAACGTCATCGCGAACAGGTTGCTTCAGACATGCTGGATCGTTGTAATTCCGATTCTACATTCATGGAACGCATTATAACTGGTGATGAGACCTGGGTCTACGAGTACAATATGCAAACAAGCCAGCAATCATCGGAATGGGTGGCAAAAAATGAGCCGAAACCGAAAAAACCACGCCAAAGCCGCTCGAAAATTAAGGTGATGCTCATTGTTTTCTTCGATATCCGTGGCGTGGTGCACTACGAATTCGTTCCAGAGGGTCAGACGGTAAACAAGGAGTATTACCTAGGCGTTATGAAACGTTTGCGTGAGCGTATCCGTAAGAAGCGGCCAAATTTGTGGGAGAACAACTCATGGATTTTGCATGACGATAACGCGCCTTCTCACCGAGCTACGATTGTGACTGACTTTCTCGCCAAAAACTCAACAAACGTGCTTCAGCAACCACCGTATTCGCCGGATTTGGCTCCCTGCGACTTTTTCCTCTTCCCAAAACTAAAATTGCCCCTTCGTGGCACCCGTTTTGAGTCGATTGAAGCCATAAAACAAAATTCGGCGCGAGAGCTAAAGTCCATCCCGGAAAGCGCCTATAAAAAATGTTTCGATAATTGGAAGTGCCGTTGGCATAGATGTATTGGAGCAAATGGAGCCTATTTTGAAGGCGACCCAATAAATTTTGACGAGTAAATGTAAAAATGTTGTTTTAATTGAAAATTCCCGGTACTTTCTTGACAGAGTAGTATAAGGTATTATTAATCGAGATTCATTGTTGATCTAGCATTAAAGAATATGTGGCTGAGCGCTGCGAACTCTAGTATCTAGTAAACGGTTGTAGGGAACAAAATTGGTCGCAAATTTTCTATAATAGATGTTAACATCATTAGACCTACAGAAACGAAAAGCGAAAAAACAATTTTTGTGACCTTTGTCTTTGAATAACTCACGACGTAGACAAGATATTTTATGATATTTTCGAGGCAACTTTTACAACGCCAAAATGAAGGTGTATACCAGTTTCTAGTTTATTGATCTTCATTCCGAGTTTGATCCCTTTATTTGCTTAAGTACAGGTATGAAAAAAAAAACCATCTGAAAGATGCGAAATTCAATGTTAATCAAGCAGGCGGCTAAGGTCCAGTAGAGCAGTGGAAGAATAAAAAACTCTCTGCAGTCTGATGATTTCAGCACCCCCGAATCATTCGCACTTCAAACGTGCGATGCGATAGACCATATCGGTGGAAAATAAAGTAAATCGAAATATTCACTATAGAAGAAAAAATTCAGATCATAAAATGGTACTTTTAGTTTGATCAATTCAAGAGAAAATAAATTCATTTATTGTTGCCTTTGAAGATGGGCCGATTCCTTCAAGTTCGGCTTTTTCTGAAATAATTCAAAAATTCGAGAAATCTGGGTGTTAATGAACATGCAGGCGTTGCAAGTTTGATAAACCACCAAAAAACATTAGCGAAAATCGTGTGAAAAAAGAAAAAGATGTGTGTGCTGCTGTTGAAACCAGTGCACCTTGTTCGGGTAAACAAACTACTGAACAAATTGCGATAGAAGTGTTCGGAATATTTTGAAAAGGATTTTATAAGGTTCAAACAAACCAAGAAATTTTTCCAGAAGACCATATCAAACAATTGAAATTTTATGATGGAAAGAGTAAATGAAAATTGTTCAATAAAATAGAAAGGCCTTTTACTTGATAGAAGAAATATAACAAAATTTGAATATTAAAACAAATTGAAATATGTTTATCTTCTACAATTTTAATTTCAAAAAAATTTTTATTCAAAAAACTTTTAGAAATAAATTTATGTCTTACAAGCACCGCTTACATTTAATAGACGTATATAATCAAAACTCAATATATAATGTCAAATGAAATAAATAACCCAACAGATATACGAAAGTAATTAAAATTAATAAATAAATATTCAAAGGAGACAAAATTTTGTTTCTAGTTTTACCTTTGAGAAATACTACTTGCCTTATAAAAACATGAACACACTTAAAGGACTTGTCAAAGAATATAATTTATTTGAAATATTTAATATATTTAAATATTCGAACAAATTATTTCAAGAATCTCTAAAAAATGTGCACTATATCTTCAAAAAACAAATATAATTCTAGATAATCCCGTCTTCAGCCCTTTTTCAACATTCCAAATATCAAAATCAAAAACATAACCTACATCACTCACGTGTTAAAAGACTTAAGCTTCGAACTACAGATCAACTATATAATTCAAGATTGATCTATGTTCTAACAAAATCAAAGAACAGTGTGAGTTATTTTAAGGTTTATTTAAATTCATTGACATTCTATAATGAGATTTATTGAAGCCAAAATATAATTATATATTATATATAAAATAAAATAGAAAGACCTTTTACTTGATAGAAGAAATATAACAAAATTTGAATATTAAAACAAATTGAAATATGTTTATCTTCTACAATTTTAATTTCAAAAAAATTTTTATTCAAAAAACTTTTAGAAATAAATTTATGTCTAACAAGCACCGCTTGTTAGACAGCTTGAAAAAGGGCTGAAGACGGGATTATCTAGAATTATATTTGTTTTTTGAAGATATAGTGCACATTTTTTAGAGATTTTTGAAATAATTTGTTCGAATATTTAAATATATTAAATATTTCAAATAAATTATATTCTTTGAGAAGTCCTTTAAGTGTGTTCATGTTTTTATAAGGCAAGTAGTATTTCTTAAAGGTAAAACTAGAAACAAAATTTTGTCTCCTTTGAATATTTATTTATTAATTTTAATTACTTTCGTATATCTGTTTGGTTATTTATTTCATTTGACATTATATATTGAGTTTTGATTATATACGTCTATTAAATGTAAGCGGTGCTTGTTAGACATAAATTTATTTCTAAAAGTTTTTTGAATAAACATTTTTTTGAAATTAAAATTGTAGAAGATAAACATATTTCAATTTGTTTTAATATTCAAATTTTGAAAATTGTTCATTCCTTAACAATAATCTTATTCACTAATGCGTCATCGTTTTCCTTGAATAGAAATTACAACCTAGCAGTAGAAAGATATTGGTCTAGGAAGAATAAGCATCTGAGTATTTCTGTGTGTACCCAGTATCTCCAAATACTTAATGTTTGGACAGGAATACTGGGGAATTACATCATAGAGCCATTTTTTATCGATGGCAACCTAAACGCTGCCAAATATCTGGAGCTTTTAGAGAATCAAATTATTCTGACAATTCGACAGCTACCAATTAATTTCGATCATGTCTGGTTTCAACAGGATGGCTGTCCAAGTTACAACACAATATCTCAGGACAACTTTTTTGGACCGTGTCATTCCTATTAACGACACGATCAAATGGTGCATAAGATTTAATTCCCAATGTTTTTTTTTTCTTGGGGATATCTGAAACATTTGGTTTATGGGCATGAAATTGATAGAGCGACGAATATTAAAGAATTAAGATTCAAAATAATCCAACTTTGTGCCAAAATATCAACTATGCCGAATCTGCTCAGAGATATGAGATTATCTGTTTATAATAGATTGGGCTGCTGTTTGGCTCAACAAGTTTCGCATTTTTTAGAATTTGTTTTTGAATACGAATTTCTTATTTTCGTAGAATTTATTTTATTTTCAATCCAGCTATGGCGATAAAGAACCCAAGTACTCATTTTCACAGAGGAAATTATTTGTATCAATAAGCGTGGTAAATAAATTCCTCCCATACAATGGAATAAGATAGTCGTATTTATTTTCAACCGATATGGACAAACGAATCCCTCATATGGTTCATATCAGTGGTTTTATTTGTGTATTGTAAATTTTAGTTGAGTTTTAATGCCATTGTAAGCGCTAAAATGGCTATAAATATTGTAATTGCTTCACAAATTGTGACGACTAGCGCGAAACTGGGAGAAATTTTGTGAAACTATGATGGAAAAAGTAAATGAAAATAGTTCATTCCTTAACAATAATCTTATTCTTCTTCTTATTACTGGACCGCCGCTTTCACGTAAACACAGAATTGCAAGGTTTAATTTTTGCACGAGAACACTTTCGCGATTTTGTCTTATGGGCATGGAAAGCATATCTTTTGAAGCTCCTATGAGTTAGTCTTTATCCAAAATGAGACCGTGAGTGCTCATAGGTACCTGACAGAGGTTCTAGAAGACCACGTGTACCATTCATAGTTATTCTTGGAGAAGGCGCAAGCTTTCTGCATGATAATGCACGGCACCACACTGCCCTGATGGTTACTGCTTATCTTGATGTAGTACATAAGCTAGCAGTAGAAAGATATTGGTTTAGGAAGAATAAGCATCTGAGTATTCCTGTGCGTACCCAGTATCCCCAAAAACTTAATGTTTGGTCAGGAAAACTGGGGAATTTTATCATAGGGCCATTTTTTTATAGATGGTAATCTAAGCCCTGCCAAATATCTAGAGCTTTTAGAGAATCAAATTATTCCGACAGCTACCAATTAATTTCGATGATGTCTGGTTTCAACAGGACGGCTCTCTAAGTCACAACGCAAGATTAGTCACACAATATCTCAGGACGACTTTTTCTAACCGTGACATTTCTACAAAGGACACGATCAAATGGCCCCCACGATCACCAGATTTATGTCCTAATGTTTTTTTCATTGGAGATATCTGAAAAATTTGGTTTATGGGCATGCAATTGAAAGAGCGACGAATATTATTTAATTAATGTTCAAAATAATCCATTTTTTGCTAAAGTAGCAACCATGCCGTATCTGCCCAGAGATATGAGATAATCTCTTTATAATAGATTTGGCTACTGTTTGGCTCAACATGGTGGATTATTTGAACATTTAATTTGAATTTGTCGATTAAGGATTTTTTAGAATTTATTTTTGTTCTCGAATTTCTCATTTTCGTAGAATTTATTTCATTTTCAAGCCGGTTATGGTGAAAAAGAACCTGATTACTCATTTTCCCAGAGGAAATCATTTGTGTCATTAATCGTTTGATCTGGTCTTCTGGAAAAATTTCTGGGTTTGTTTGAACCTTGTACCGTTACCATTCTTTTTCAAAATATTCCGAACACTTCTATCGTTCATATCGACTTGTTCAGCAGTTTGTTTATTCAAAAAAGGTGCACTGGTTTTAGCAGCAGCATACACATCTACTCCTTTTTCTAAGACGATTTTCACTAGTTTTTTGGTGGTTTATCAAACATCCAAGGCCTGCATGTTCGTAAAAACCAACATTTCTAGAATTTTATAATTATTTCAGAATTAGCCGACCTTGAAGGAATCGGCCTATCTTCAAAGGCAACAATAAATGAATTTATTGAGCGCCAAAGTACCGTTTTATGATCGAAATTTTTTCGATTTACTTTATTTTCCATCGATATGATCGCATTCCAGGTTTGAAGTGCGAATGATTCGGTGGTGCTGAAATCAGATTGCAGAGCCTTTCGATCGGAGCATCCCCACTTCATAATGCCATTGAGGGAGAACAGTCGTTTATTCGTCATCGCATCGCGCTGAATTTTTTATTCTTCCACTGCTCCACTGGAATCTAGTCGTCGTTTTTATTAACATTGGATTTCTTACCTTTCCGACTGCATTTTCCATACCTGTATAATCATCCGATTCCTCATTTCCTTATTCACCACTCTTGATTTTTTCGATAGCGCCAAAAATGTAGAAATTAAAAAATGCAGAGAATAATTAAATGAAAACGGCAAATTTCCAATATTCATTCATAAGTAGAAATAAAAAAATCGGTATGCGGTTATCAGTTTCCTTTAGGTCTCGATAAGAGGTCGTAATAATTCTAACTGCAATAGTTCTGAATATCCTAGTGCTAGAAATAGAAATTGGACCAGACCGTACAAAAAATTTGAAAATGGTCTTCACGCCCGAATAACCAGTCGAGTATTTCTGATAAAAACACTATAAAATTGGGCAAAAAGCATTTTTAATGGTTTATCAGATCTGGGGGTTGGCCATTCGACAATTTTAAATGTGGGTTTGATGAAGCGGAGGAGGTGAAGCTATCTAGATTTTTTCACATGTCATTTTGGTTTCTGAAAATTACGTTTCATTAATTTCCATAACAAGTATTTGGAAACTACCATGTTTTACTACTATAATTTACAAGTGTACATTTTTGAGTAAAATTTATGTTCATGATTTTCTAATACCGCAGTTTCGAAGTATTAGTTCATCTTCAGACAACAATGAATTAAACTTCTCAATTTTGGTAGTAAAATACAGAAATAAATTGAAGTCCTGGCGGATTTATTGCCCAAAAATAGGAGGTTCTTGGAAATGAAATAGTGTAACAGTTCCAAGCTGAAATCGACCCGAATAGGCGAATAGGTATCGTCAACTGTCATAAGCAGCAAACATGCATGTTTCGAATCCGGTTGGATTCATCATCGATGCCAACAAATGTTCAGCCCGCATAGGGATATAAATTAGTTCTTACCACACACCAGCGCCATCTATGCAGTTGAAGACACATCACAGTATTTCTCAGCGATCTAATTCAAACAGTGAACTATTAGCCATTATAGCTGGCAGTGATGATGAATCCAAAAAGATTAACAATATGGATGTATGCTGCTTATATCGGACAATCTACGATTCCTATTCGGATCTATTTAAAATGTGAGCTATACACTACCCAATTCAAAAAACATTCTATAAGCCATACCTCGATTTTCTCCAATAAAATAATTCCCAAAAACGTTTCAATTACATCTTCGAGCACAAAATTAGGATATTCCCGTCATTTGTAATTATTTCAGAATTTTTTTGTTTTGTCGAACTTTTTCGGTTGTAACATAGTTTACTAGTTTACTAACTTTATGCAGTGGTTTTGTCGTGATTGCTTGAATGAAAAAAGTTTTTTTATTTTGTTCAGTTTAGATGAGGCATATAAAAAATGGGGTATGACAATTAACATCTCAAAAACAAAATATATTTTGGCGAATAACGCCAAGAGAGATCTGATTCTAAGAGATGAATTAATACAGGCAGTTGATGAGTATATCTAGCTCGGGGTGACTGTTGCATCGAACGAATCAAGTGGAAAGGAAATAATGAAAAGGCTCGCACAGGGAAGAACCACCACAAAAAAGACTTGGATCTAATATTGATTGGCGTGATTCTATCTACTAGAGCAAGTCTGGTTTGCGCCAGCGCTTTGCATTGGCAGAGAATAAGTTCAGTGGTTACCATTGCATATTTACATAACCTACAGATATCAGAGTTTCCTTTGCTGATCTTGTGTAGGTGGTATCTACGCTCCAGTGGCCAGTCAGCAGATCCGTAAGCAACACCAGGTCATCCTTTAACAGCGATAGGGCTAATTGGGCATTCTCCTTGGAGGGCGCAATGAGTCTCTTGGCTTGTGTTGGTCTGGGGTGTTAATCAATTGAAAATTTTTCTCTCTCTTTTCCCATTAATTAAGCCCTAATCAGTGTCAGTGACACCCAACATAAGTGTGTCGGTCTGGTGAGAGAGTGTTTGCTCCTCTTTTTGTAAAGGCGCCTGATTTTTTATTTCCCTCAATGCTTTGGCGAGCTCATACCCGAACTAGAACTAGTTTGTTGCTTTTCACGTCATATGAGGGATTTTTTACAACTTCGAATGCTCCTTGACGTATACACACCATTGCTTTAAAGCCATCTGACTATCTGAGGAAATACAAATTCTGGTTCCCTAGTAATTTCTGTGCAGCCAGACTTGGGTACATCTCTGTAGCCAGAACTTTGGTTTGGGGCGTTGTTATAGGCTTTCCCAAAGACAGTGATTCCCTATATTAGGGATCCAATATGCTTATGGCTGGCCCTTGCTCACTTAAGGACATGATACTACACAAGAAGATATGGTTTTTCCATTAATTTAATTGAATCGGTACTTGATGGGAATTTATTTACATAATATTCCAACAATTTATTAATTAAAATTAAAGCTCAAAATGTAAACCTTAAGGAGCCACAGTGAGGGTGAAACAATTGTTAATAAATAAATTGTGGAAATATTCTTTATTATTTTATTTAACCTTTCCATGCCTTCTTGGCGTTTACATATGATCACTTCATAGTTGACAAAAAGAGTATATATAACTCTCGGGAACGAAAAAAGTTTAACTCTTAGTGATTTCAAAATCATCGTATGTCTCCTTCTAGGCCCTATATATTCCATTCTAAGATACAATAAAACCTTCATTGCTGCTGCGAGAGTTGTATACGTAGCTCCTCTGGCACATCCAGAACTCCGCTTTAGATTTGGCAATGATTTTATTCAAGTGCAAGTTACAATTAAGTTTTTATCTAAGATGACCCTCAGATATTTAACCTCCTCGGAAAACTTTATTGCTGTAATGTGAATACTGCCGCTGTCAGTTTGAGCTTCCTACGATTTGTGAATGGAACAATAACTGGTTTAGAGGATTGACATTAAATCCCTCCTTCAGATTAAACACCGATTAATTATGTCAATGACGTTTTGGATCAGGGTAGATGTCGTTCCTTCGAACTTCCCCCTAATTATGATCTCTAGGTCATCGGCGTAACCTTAGCAGCTGTAAACCTGCTTGATCAATCTTCTGAAGAGTTCGTCCAACACGAGACACAGAAAAGGCGACAGGGCTCCGCCCTGTAGATATACTCTCTCGCTAGCGACCGTGACCGACACTATTCCAAAATTCACCGTGACTCTTTGTCCCACAAGCCTGGATATTTAGTAGTGGGACGGTCCACCTGTTTTCTTCTCGCAGCCTCCTCTATGAACGCATAGGTGGTGTGATTGAAAGCACCTTTCACATCCAGAAATGTAGCGATTGCGACCCCTCTGGCCTCCAATGATGATTCCAGCTCCGAAACTAGCATGTGCAAAGCATCAACTGCGGATTTACCAGATTGGTAGGCAAATTATCGCAATGGTTTCTTTTTTAAGACATCATTCTTCAAATAGCTGAACTTCAATAGCGAGTATTCCCTCCTCTAGCAGGATAACAGCTTGCAAACGACGAGGCATGCTTTGGATCACATATTACGGAATAATGTCTCATTCCTGCACCAGTATGTCACAAAAGTCTCTAGAATTTTTTGAAGCCGACACATTTCTCTGTAAACGTCTTCCCATCTTATCCCAAACATGTTCCATCAGATTTAGATCTGGACTTTGAGCAGACTAAACAAATTTTGTGATTTGAACCACATCAAGATGAGCAGTAACCATCAGAGCAGTGTGGTGCAGTGCATTATCATGCAGAAAGCATGAATAACTATGAATGGTACACCTGGTCTTCTAGAACCTCTGTCAGGTACCTATGAGCACTCAAGGTCCCATTTTGGATAAAGACTAACTCCATAAGAGCTTCAAAAGATATGCTTTTCCATGCCCATAAGACAAAATCGCGAAAGTGTTCTCGTGCAAAAATTAAACCGTGCAATTCTGTGTTTACGTGAAAGCGGCGGTCCAGTAGCTCTAGTTCGAGAAGATAATTCAACAGCATGAAATTTCCTAAACTATCTCATTTCTTGCAAATGATTTCGAAGGGAAACTGCCATGACGGAAAGCGATCGTCTCTAGTTGTTGTAGCCATCCCTTGTCCTGAACTAGTGTTCTATTGAGCAGACCAGTCTCTTTGTAATGTTGAAATACTTGTTGCACACTGGAGAGACTTATACCAAAGTTCTTCCAGTTTCGCGCTAGCCGTCACAATTTGTGAAGCAACTACAATATTTATAGCCATTTTAGCGCTTACAATGGCATTAAAACTCAACTAAATAATTTACAATACACAAATAAAACCACTGATATGAACCATATGAGGGATTCGTTTGTCCATATCGGTTGAAAATAAATGGGTTCTTTATCACCATAACTGGCTTGAAAATAAAATTAATCCTACGAAAATAAGAAATTCGAAATCAAAAACAAATTCTAAAAAATGCGAAACTTGTTGAGCCAAACAGCAGCCAAATCTATTATAAAGAGATAATCTCATATCTCTGAGCAGATTCTGCATAGTTGCTATTTTGGCACAAAGTTGGATTATTTTCAATCTTAATCCTTTAATATTCGTCGCTCTATCAATTTCATGCCCATAAACCAAATGTTTCAGATATCCCCAAGAAAAAAAAACATTGGGAGATAAATCTTAGGCGCCATCTGATCGTGCCATTTATAGGAATCACACGGTCCGAAAAAGTTGTCCTGAGATATTGTGTTGTAACTTCGACAGCCATCCTGTTGAAACCAGACATCATCGAAATTAATTGGTAGCTGTCGAATTGTCAGAATAACTTGATTCTCGAAAAGCTCCAGATATTTGGCAGCGTTTAGGTTACCATCGATAAAAAATGGCTCTATGATGTAATTCCTCAGTATTCCTGTCCAAACATTAAGTATTTGGGGATACTGGGTACACACAGAAATACTCAGATGCTTATTCTTCCTAGACCAATATGTTTCTACTGCTAGGTTATGTTTTCTATTCAAGGAAAACGATGACTCATTAGTGAATAAGATATTGTTAAGGGATGAACTATTTTCATTTACTTTTTCCATCATAGATTCACAAAATTCCATTCGTTTGATATGGTCCACTGGAAAATTTTCTTTGGTTTGTTTGAAACTTATAGCATCCTTTTCAAAATATTCCGAACACTTCTATCGCTCATATCGACTTGTTCAGTAATTTGTTTACTTGAACAAGGTGCACTGGTTTCAACAGCATCACACACATCTGCTTTTTTTTTAGACGATGTTCACTAATGGTTTTTGGTGGTTTATCAATCTTTCAATGCCTGCATGTTTGTAAATACCCACATTTCTCGAATTTTTTAATTACTTTAGAAATAGCCTAACTTGAAGGAATCGGCCTATCTTCAAAAGCAACAATAAATTAATTTAATGTCTCTTGAATTGATTGACCACCAAACTACCATTTTATGATCTGAATTTTTTTCTTCTACACTGAACATTTCGATTTACTTTATTTTCAACCGATATGCACAAACGAAACCCACTTTTGAAGTGCGAATGATTCTGAAGGTTCAACTGAAAGCAGTGCACAGCCTCGTTTCGATCGAAGCATTCCCCAACAAGCCACTGCCATTGAGAGAGAACAGTCGTTTATTCGTCATCGCATCAGGCTGAAGTTTTGATTCTTTCACTGCTCCACTGGACATTCGTGCTCCTTCAGATTAACATTAAATTTTCTATGTTTCTGACTGTCTTTTCCATACCTGTATGTATTTAACTACAAAATGATGATACGATGAAATCGCAAAACACACTTGAGTTGAACTAACAAAATGCAGCACTGTAAACAAACTAAATGACAGATGACTCTCAATCTCCTCGTGAATATACAGGACAGGGTTATCTATCAAAGGCAAGTCTTCGACTATAGTGCGTAACTCCAACAATTCAGAGTGAATACGATCAAGTCTTTCTCACATTTGTAGGTCTCTTCCTACCACTGATTCATGTATGCTAGGATCATAATCACCAGATGTAGATGACTCTGTGATAACCTCTCTTCATTTAGTCTGGAGCATAGTAAAGGCTATTTCAATAAGAGCTCAAGGCTCAGTAAAACATGGGTTTCTATGTTAAAGTATTGAGATATCTATATATTTTCATATATGTGGCACTGTTCTTCTAAAACCACCTTATAAATGAGATAAAAAAAACTAGCTAATCATCAACGGCAACCTTACCATACACTTTTATTGCATTACCATTTTCTTCAGACCATAATGCAAAACAAATATTGGCATCTCCCTGCTTTCTTATGAATGAATAGATAGATAATTTCTCATTTTTGTGCTCAGGTTTCCAGTAAATAAAGATGAACATTAGGTACATTTACTGTATTAACTTATAATAAAATAATACTTATCTTTATCTATTGGTTCAAAAGTTCAGTTAACATTAATGGCTAACTAACTCACCCAACTTTATTTCTGTCCATTAAACTAGGAAACAGACCTCTCAGGTAGGCACATGTACAAATAACCAACAACAGAACCGAAAGTAAACTTTGGAAGTTGAAAATAGCAGACTAAAAGAGAAAACGAAATAGATTAAATTAATTCATGAATAAAATATCAAATATACCATTCTTAAAGTCAAATAAAAAAAACTCCCCAATTTCACGTAATCAACATAACCCTATATAAACAAGGCTATACAAATTAACTAATTTAGTAGCTGTGAATGTTTTGTAACAGATGTCATTTCAAACTCATGATTTTTGGTAGTTATATTGTCTAGTAGCCTAAAGAAAATGAGATTGCATTTGTTATTGTTATGAGTTATTAACAAAATTAGTTTTATATTCTTTTAGCTATTTTCATCTATGAGTTTATAATTAGGTTCTTTTATTGAGGTGATATTAATAAAACAATAATGGGTGTTTCTAGCCATTTTCCATTTTTTTTTTCAAAAAGCGTATTGAAGGTCGTTTATACATTATGATTTTAGGTAATTCTATTTTACAGACCACAGATGGAGAACTAATATGCATGATCTACGACATGACAAACGCCAAAGTGAAACCGGTTTTGTTGTCAATTTGACGTGTTTACTGAACCTAACATTATCAATTCATCTGTATAACAGCTTAGCATAGATGAACAATAATATAGTCTTGTTGATCTATGCAGCTTAGATTAACTGTTAATCTGCGATTGTAGTGTCCTGTGCTTAAGAGTAAATGTAATAATAACTAGGCACTAATGGGTGTTGTTACTCTTCATCGAAGATAATTATATATTAGTACATATTTTTGCTTTGTTCATATAGTAAATTATTCCCTTTTGGATGAGAAACGTGAATATTCAACTTAAAACATTTACTAATTTTATCGTGAGTTCAAACACAGAAAAATGTCTACTGCAGATTGGTTCATGCTCGGTAGAGATATATACTACCGCAAATTTGAACTCTACAACATGAACTGGATAGCAGAAGTTAATCTAGAGAATTACAGTGTATCGTCAGCCCAATATGGGGGTCCAATAGCTTTCAAGAGAGATTCTAAGAAAATTGTCAAAGACAGTGGCCAACCTATTATTTCTATATTTTCTGGATCTGGGAATGCCATTACTTCGTTCAAATGGACAAGAAGGCCTATTGTGAAAATGGGATGGTCTAACGAAGAAAAATTCGTTTGTATACAGGATGATGGAATGATTGTTATTCATGATATGTTTGGAAAGTTTATACATACGTTCTTAATTAATCAGAAAGTGCAAGATTTAAAAGTTGTTGATGCAGAAATATTTACAAGTCCTCAAAATTGTACAGGAGTTGCTGTGTTAACTACTAATGACAAGGTGTTTTTGGTTAATAACATTTTAGGTGAGCTCAACTTTCTATTTGCAACAATTTTGATCTACTATTTCTGAATAACAAACCCTTGACATCAAGTAAGGAACAAATTTTTCATTCCCTTGGAAATTCATCAGTTCAAGTTTTAAAGTCATTTCAAAAATTTTTTCTAGATCCTAAATGTAGACAATTGTCTGAACTTCCCAAGGGTTTAAAACCTAACTGTTGGGTTGTGGTACCAGAAGAGCCACAAACAGAAGTCCTCATGGCTTGTGGAAAAGAACTTTACCGCCTTAAGCAAGATGAACATCATACTAGTGTTATGTTGGAAGCAGATATTTCCAATCTTTTTTCAACAGTATTGAAAATGTCAGTTTCTTTTAACGCTCGTCATATTGCTTTATTCACTGATTCAGGTGGGTTTTTGTCAATTTAAGATTGAAAACGGAGTTTTAAGTAATATTTTTTTATTGGTTATAAATACATTGTATTGTAGGACATCTTTGGCTTGGATCTTCCAATTTTCGAAGTAAATATTGTGAGATAGATACTGACATTATTTACACTCCTAAACAGTTAATTTGGTGTGGTAATGAGGCTGTTGTTGCTTACTGGGAAAGACAGAATACTATGCTGGTTGTTGGTATACATGGTCAAAAGATTATGTTTACTTATGACGGATCTGTTCATATAGTTCAAGAAATAGACGGAGTGAGAATCATATCTAATATCACCCATGAACTGCTGCAGAAAGTGCCACATGTCGTCCAGGTGAGCTTATTAAAAACAAGTGTTTTTTACAACCTATTTATTACTGCCAATAACTGTAGAAAAATTGAATCAGTTAAGCAGGAAATTGAAATTGGAAAAGTTCTTCAGATGAGGGATTAATAGTCCACTAAAACATTGATGTCATCTATCCAACTTTGTTTTTCTACTAGGAAAAGGATGTACAGATGAATGAAATTTGAGTCTCATCTATATACAGGTATCCCAATGAAAATTTTACCCTGCCCAGAACTCAGAAACAAAGAATTTTTGAAGATTAAAAAGAAACAGGTCAACTTCTGTTTTGAGGGGGACGAATTTCCATCATGAGTTTGTTCTGAAAAAAAAACTCTCTCATGAAGCATGAGGTTGTGGCATCAACCCCCAATATTTTTTGAATAGGGAAGAGATGGTGAGTGTTGGTTAGTTTGAAAGTTATTTATGTTCTATGCACAACCCAGTTGAAATTTTAAAAATCAGTCCACTATTCATGAAATAATGTAATATTGAGATTACTGTCAAAAGGTGATGTTGAACTGACAGTTGAACCGCCCAAACTCAAGAACCTAAGAGTTTTGAAGAATCCAAAAATAATTTTCGAGTTTTCTCAAAACAGAAGTTGATCTGTTTTTTTAAATCTTCGAAAATTATTCGTTTCTGAGTTCTGGGGAGGGGTCAAACTTTCGTTGGGACACCCTGTATATGTAATAAAACAGTAAATTTGGAATGTCCGTTCGTTGAATATATTTGGCAGAAATCAATTAGAAATGATAAAAGAAGGATTATAGAACAAAAAAAAAAAGATTTTTGAAATTAATGTCCGTCTGTTACTTGATTGACGGATTTTCATTCGGTTTTCACATATATATATATATACATTCTGTCAAGAAAGTACCGGGAATTATCGATTTAAATCTGGCGGGGCAATGAGGCAGGTAAAATTTTTTTTTCCTAGATTGGTACCACTGTCCTTAATTACTATGCCAAGCTTGAGCGGGATCTGTCAACTAGTGTGTTTGCAACAGCTGATTAAGTCAGTCGATGTCAGAGTGCGTGCCGATTTTTACTATGGGTGATTACGTTGAGCAAAGAATTTGTTTAAAGTTTTGTGTTGCAAATGAATTTTCGTGTGCCGATGCATTGAAAATGTTGCAAAAGGCCTTTGGTGATAATGCTCTATCGAAAACTCGTGCATATCAGTGGTACAGAGCCTTCAAGGACGGTCGTGAAGTGGTCGAACGAAGACTTGCCTCTAAAATTAAGGAAAGGCTGCTGGAAAACCGTCGTACCAGCTTGAGAGAGATAGCACATGATCTTAAGATATCCCACGAGTCCGCACGTACGATTTTGATTGATATTTTGGGCATGAGAAAGGTGGCCGCACGACTCGTATCGAAAGATCTGAATTTTCTTCAAAAACGTCATCGCGAACAGGTTGCTTCAGACATGCTGGATCCTTGTAATTGCGATTCTACATTCATGGAACGCATTATAACTGGTGATGAGACCTGGATCTACGTGTACGATATGCAAACAAGCCAGCAATCATCGGAATGGGTGGCAAAAAATGAGCCGAAACCGAAAAAACTACGCCAAAGCCGCTCGAAAATGAAGGTGATGCTTATTGTTTTCTTCGATATCCGTGGCGTGGTGCACTACGAATTCGTTCCAGAGGGTCAGACGGTAAACAAGGAGTATTACCTAGGCATTATGAAACGTTTGCGTGAGCGTATCCGTAAGAAGCGGCCAAATTTGTGGGCGAACAACTCATGGATTTTGCATGACGATAACGCGCCTTCTCACCGAGCTACGATTGTGACTGACTTTCTCGTAAAAACTCAACAAACGTGCTTCAGCAACCACCGTATTCGCCGGATTTGGCTCCCTTCGACTTTTTCCTCTTCCCAAAACTAAAATTGCCCCTTCGTGACACCCGTTTTGAGTCGATTGAAGCCATAAAACAAAATTCGGCGGGAGAGCTAAAGTCCATCCCGGAAAGCGCCTATAAAAAATGTTTCGATAATTGGAAGTGCCGTTGGCATAGATGTATTGGAGCAAATGGAGCCTATTTTGAATATATATATATATATATATATATATATATATATATATATATATATATATATATATATATATATATATATATATATATATATATATATATATATATATATATATTAACATAAAGCCTGGATCATCATATATAGATAAGAAAACATATGCAAAAAACGGGATACAAATTACCATCAAAAATGATATTATTTCCAATATGATCAAAAATATTACCAAATATTATTCTCCACAAAATTTTTTCAAATCAATAAAGGAAAAAAGCAATAAATGATTTAGTTTTCATGTGCTGATAAAAGAAATAGTATTATAGTTCCAAGAAAATAATATATCGATAAAACTACTGATTTATTAAACTCCGGTACATTCAAAATAATTATCAAAGATCCTACTGAATACTTTCATAAACAAAACAAAAAGATAATAAATCAATCTGTAAGCATTTTTCAGGATATTTCAACATATTAGCTCTTCCTAATGAGCCCACAGACTCTGGAACTTTATTCTCTGATAAAACTTCACAAAGATAATTATCCACCAAGACCAGTAATTTCTTATATTACTTCACCTAACGCTCAATTCACCAAGACCACTAATTTTTTATATTACTTCACCTAGCGTTCAATTGTCCTTCAAGTTCAATTTTGTAAACAGAAACAAAATTTCTTGCTTAATATTCAATTGAAGATAGTTTTGAACAAAATGAAAAATTCAAATTACCAAAAAATTCTAAATTTATTTCATTTGATGTACAGAATTTATTTCCCAGTATTCCACCTAGAGAAATAATAGATATTATTGAAAAACATTTGATTAAAAATAACAGTGATCCAATTAAAAGAAATAATATTTCAAAAAGTCTGGAAATTTATCTGGAACACAACTATTTTCAATTTAATGATACTATTTGCAGTTTATATGGGAAATCCAAGAGAGAAAAAAAGATATTTATTGATATAAGTACCACTTATATCAAACGACATAAAATAAACATTCATTATAAGACATCCAAATGATTTAACAAAATCCATTAAATAAAAATTGTTAACCCAAATCCTAAATATATATATATATATATATATATATATATATATATATATATATATATATATATATATATATATATATATGCTTCATGAAAATTGGATGACATAAAAATATAATATTTCAGATATAACAAGTATTGACTTACTTATACATCTATACATATCGGATGGTCCACTTAAAACAGTTCAGCCGGAGATTTCCGTAAATATGAGTTTTCTGGAAAATGTCCAGATGGGTTTATTTTTATTTGGACGCTGACATCCTTTGACGGCAAATTGGTGGGTGTACAATCACCCCCTCAAACAATGTAGCATCCCCTTCAAGATTCTTAAATGGCAATAGGGGTTGAATGATATATTAGTTTGAACATTTTACAATTCTACTTTGAATATGCTAAAAAAAAATATGTTTGGCGTTTGTTTCAGTGTGAAATAATTCCTTGGAAATGATGCAAGTTGCATCAAGTGGCCGAATTTTAATTAATGAGATTTTTAAATTGCCCACCTTTTATTTTCAAATACTAATAGTGTTGTCTAACATGGTTACATTCCATAAAATATCAGTTCTTATTTCATTGTATGCAGACAATATTCTCTGGCAAAGATGTTTTAGATAATTAGGGGGAAAACAAAGATATTATAACTGTTTAGAAATTAATCAGATCAGTAGTTTCTGAACTATTGGGAAAATGTTTTAAATGTGAATAAATGTAGGATCAATGGATCGTTTTTGACCACTAATGAATTTAATCAGGATATTTAGACTCCAAACCTACGCTGAAAATTTCTAGTATCTAGATCTTTCTGTTCAAAAGTAAGAGTGTTTACGAACATAATTATTTTCAGATTCATCTGTGAGTCTAACCTAGTCATTCGATACTATTTTTGGCTGAAAATTTGCAAATTACCCCTGTACTGCTGTTATTTTGTAATTTATAGTCAAAAATGGTGTTAAACGACTCGGTTGGACTCAGATGAAAAATCCAATGTCAATTCTGTCGGGCTAAATATCTCGGCTAAGTTCATTATTGCACAAAATCGTCGTGATAGTTTCGCAGTTATACAGGTTTGAAATTTTTAAATATTTTTCCGATTATTTTCCAAACTAGAGAATTGATAAAATACAGAGAGAGATTGAAACTTTCGGGGTAGGTTTTGGGCCTGAATATCTCGGTTGAGTTCGTTATTATGCAAAATCGGTTTCATGGTTTTATTGGTTATTCGTATTTGAAATTTTCTCTTATTTTTATTGATATATTCCAAACTACAAATTCGATTGATCTGAAATTTGAGTTTTAGAAGGATAACGAACATGTTCCTGCGAAATTTAATGAGGATCATCTGATTAGAAGATTCAGAACAAAAATTTAAAATTTTGTGAGCAACAGTTCCTCGATCGAGTTTTAATTTACCATTTAGATGTAAAAAAACAATACAAACGCTTCTGATAACACGTCAAAGCTTTTCACTATTTATTCATTATTTTGGATTATTGTGAAAGAAATTGACTAACAGATGAAGTTTCTGTCAGTAAATGTCAAAAAAGATGTTTTGAGATGAAAAGTCATTGGTTTGGTTAGAATACATCACATCATAAAACCTTTTTCCTCAAGAAAACTGCTTTCAACATTCAACCAAGTGTACCTTTTTTTTTTTCCAAAAACACTTTGAGAATAATATTTTTCAATTAAATATGTCATTAGAGCACAAGCTCAGGAATTAGCAGTTATTTTATGAAAGTTATTCCACTTATCTGCTCCACCGGTACAAATTAACTTTTTGTTATCACAAAACAATATGGCTTATCCAAAAATTTCATAGCATCTTTTTTGGGGGTTATGACTAAGGAGCTCTAACTCCCCAGGGCTGCATTTTAGGGCACTGTTTGATATGAGGTTTTTGCCATATTTCAACCATCAGAATCACGTCTTGAAATATATTAACATTAAATCTGGGCTCCAAAAAAAGTGGGACCGAGGCTTTAGTGAAAAGTGAGTGAACTGTATATAGGTAACTGTCTCGGAGGCTTGAATAAAGTCAAGAACTAACTGTTTATCAAGATCTTACTCACTATTGCATGGGTGCGTTCACAGCAAATCACAAAATCCAAAAAATACACGAAAATTTCTTGTAAAGACTTAAATTAGAAGAATAGGAGGAAAATTAAACATAAGATTCAGGAAATTAGATGATATCTATCTTCACTAGGAATGATAAATCTGTACTCACTCGGTAGTATTATATTATGTTCTCTGAGACATGAAAACCTGTACTATCTGTAGATCGGTAAGCTCATTGTCATTGAGCTTTTAAGTAAGTCTAAATTGATATCTCCAAGAACCATGCACGGTTTTTATGGTTGTTCTAGTTTATAAATTTTCAATAAGAATAATTACACTTGCTTCTTGGTGGCTTGTAAACTGTAAAGATTGTTAGGTTTTTTATTTAATGATGAATTATTACAAAAAATCTTTGTTACTTAGATAAGTGCTGTGGGTAGAGCACTGGACTAGGAACTGATACAACCAGAGTTCAGGTCCCATCAAGATAGGAGAAAAGTTTTCTATTCAGACGGTTTTGGCGACCATTTCTCTGTTGGTTGAAAAAATGCTATGCTGGCCAAGAACACGATAACAATACCTAACTAGAACATAACTGAACTCCTAACTCGCTTATAAAGCTGAGAGATCTTCACAGAATATCTAGGAGTATCAGGACAATATCATCAACGAATAAATGTTTTTTGTTAATGACAGTAAAAAATAATCTAGCTGAGATAAATCAGATTTTCAAGCAAACTTTTCACCCTTCATTTCCAATCCACTAATTAATTTTAATTGAATAATTTTATTGAGAAATTGAGTTACTAATTTTCCATTTTGAAGATTTACCACATCCAAGCAAAAGGCATATGAAAATGCATAGACATAAAAGGGGAGTTATCTGAGCATCAACCCTAGTTTTTCATTCCATTACCCTTGAAGTTTGGCCACAATGGCTATCAATTTATTAATTTCCGATAAATGTATTGAATTTGATGTCATAATATTAGAAAATTGAAATATGAAATGAAATAATGTTTCATTCTTCATTAAAAACAATTTATTCACAAAAAGATTTAGCTTTGGAACAAATATATTAGTAAATTGTATTGATCGAATGTATATTTTTGGTAAATTTTTATACTCACACTATTTCAAAACTTGCAGAAAATATTCCGTATCAACAGTACGGAACCTGGCAGTTTTCTATTGGAAGCCTCTAAGCAGTTCCAGAAACGTAGTCACAGAGCCAATGAATACATTTCTCTGGTGAAAAAAGACTTACTAACGGCAGTTGAACAGTGCATAGATGCAGTGGGCTATGAGTTTGACACAGAAATCCAGAAGAGGCTTGTGCGGGCAGCCCAATTTGGAAAATGTTTTATTCCTAAGGCCAACACTGAAAAATATGTCAATATGTGCAGATTGTTGAGAGTTCTCAATGAAATCAGGAATCCCAGGATTGGTATTCCAATAACAATGACCCAGTTGACATATTTGACAAATAAGGTGTTATTGGATAGGCTGATTACAAGAAAAGAGTACTATCTAGCACTTCAGATTGCTAAATATCTCAGGATGCCTGACAGAGAAGGGAAAAATCATATATTGGTACACTGGGCAAAATATAAGGTGAGCAAAAATTTTATACATGTGAAAGAATTATGTTTTTGACAATTTCGAGGTACAATTTATTTTCTGGGTTTTCAATAACTGATACTAATTTCATGTAAAACACTGCTCAAAAGGAAAAAATATTAATTGAATTGGTCCTTGATGAAAATTTATTAGATAAAATAATAAAAAAATATTTCCACAATTTATTAATTCACAACAGTTGTTTCGCCAACACTGTGCTTTCTTTAGGTTTACATTTTGAACTAACTCTGAAAATTATTATATACCTTCACTACAAATAACCAAAAATTTTCAAAAATATAGATAAGAAAACATGCAAAAAACGGGATACAAATTACCATCAACAATGATATTATTTCCAATATGATCAAAAATATTACCAAATATTATTCTCCACAAAATTTTTTCAAATCAATAAAGGAAAAAAGCAATAAATGATTCAGTTTTCATATGTGCTGATAAAGAAAATAGTATTATACTTATTCCAAGAAAATAATATATCGATAAAACTACTGATTTATTAAACTCCCGTACATTCAAAATAATTATCAAAGTTTCTACTGAATACTTTCATAAACAAAACATAAAGATAATAAATCAATCTGTAAGCATTTTTCAGGATATTTCAACATATTATCTCTTCCAAATGAGCCCAAAGACTCTGGAACTTTATTCTCTGATAAAACTTCACAATAATTATCCACCAAGACCAGTAATTTCTTATATTACTTCACCTAGCGTTCAATCCACCAAGACCAGTAATTTCTTATATTACTTCACATAGCGTTCAATTATCATTTAAGTTCAATTTTGTAAACAGAAACAAAATTTCTTGCTTAATATTCAATTGAAGATAGTTTTGAACAAAATGAAAAATTCAAATTACCAAAAAATTCTAAATTTATTTCATTTGATGTACAGAATTTATTTCCCAGTATTCCACCTAGAGAAATAATAGATATTATTGAAAAACATTTGATTAAAAATAACAGTGATCCAATTAAAAGAAATAATATTTCAAAAAGTCTGGAAATTTATCTGGAACACAACTATTTTCAATTTAATGATACTATTTGCAGTTTATATGGGAAATCCAAGAGAGAAAAAAATGATATTTATTGATATAAGTACCACTTATATCAAACGACATAAAATAAACATTCATTATAAGACATCCAAATGATTTAACAAAATCCATTAAATAAAAATTGTTAACCCAAATCCTATAAATTAAATATTTAGCATAGACAAAATTTTGTTTCTGCTGATCAATCTTATGAAAACAAATATCTTTCAAAAATGTTTAACATAATCTTAAGAATTTCATCATAAAACTATCTTACTTAGAATATTCAATATTATTGGATATCTAACTAAATTACTTTCTATAAAATCTCAAGATATGTAAAAACATTATTGAAAAACATGTTTTAAGAGAGACTTTGCTTCGTCAGTACTCAATTATATTCGTATTCAATAAAATATAACATCAATCAACAACAAATATTTACTCACCCTTCAACAATTTAGAAAACTTCTGGTAAATGAATACTGAAAAATTTAAATGTAGTCTAAGCTTAACTACAAATAAATAATTCTGTGGTTTACCCTTGATCTAAAAGATTGAAAGACAATTTAACGGCCTGTGTTATAGCACAAGGACTATCTGTATAAAGAATGTTAAGGAAACCAAATAATTATACATTCTGTCAAGAAAGTACCGGGAATTATCGATTTAAATCTGGCGGGGCAATGAGGCAGGTAGAAATTTTTTTCCTAGGTTGGTACCACTGTCCTTAATTACTATGCCAAGCTTGAGCGGGATCTGTCAACTAGTGTGTTTGCAACAGCTGATTAAGTCAGTCGATGTCAGAGTGCGTGCCGATTTTTACTATGGGTGATTACGTTGAGCAAAGAATTTGTTTAAAGTTTTGTGTTGCAAATGAATTTTCGTGTGCCGATGCATTGAAAATGTTGCAAAAGGCCATTGGTGATAATGCTCTATCGAAAACTCGTGAATATCAGTGGTACAGAGCCTTCAAGGACGGTCGTGAAGCGGTCGAAGACTTGCCTCGTTCCGGACGCTCATCGACGGCTTCGATCGAAGATAACGTCGATAAAATTAAGGAAAGAGTGCTGGAAAACCGTCGTACCAGCTTGAGAAAGATAGCACATGATCTTAAGATATCCCACGAGTCCGCACGTACGATTTTGATTGATATTTTGGGCATGAGAAAGGTGGCCCCACGACTCGTACCGAAAGACCTGAATTTTCTTCAAAAACGTCATCGCGAACAGGTTGCTTCGGACATGCTGGATCGCTGTAATTCCGATTCTACATTCATGGAACGCATTATAACTGGTGATGAGACCTGGGTCTACGAGTACGATATGCAAACAAGCCAGCAATCATCGGAATGGGTGGCAAAAAATGAGCCGAAACCGAAATAATCACCCCAAAGCCGCTCGAAAATGAAGGTGATGCTCATTGTTTTCTTCGATATCCGTGGCGTGGTGCACTACGAATTCGTTCCAGAGGGTCAGACGGTAAACAAGGAGTATTACCTAGGCGTTATGAAACGTTTGCGTGAGCGTATCCGTAAGAAGCGGCCAAATTTGTGGGCGAACAACTCATGGATTTTGCATGACGATAACGCGCCTTCTCACCGAGCTACGATTGTGACTGACTTTTTCGCCAAAAACTCAACAAACGTGCTTCAGCAACCACCGTATTCGCCGGATTTAGCTCCCTGCGACTTTTTCCTCTTCGCAAAACTAAAATTGCCCCTTCGTGGCACCCGTTTTGAGTCGATTGAAGCCATAAAACAAAATTCGGCGCGAGAGCTAAAGTCCATCCCGGAAAGCGCCTATAAAAAATGTTTCGATAATTGGAAGTGCCGTTGGCATAGATGTATTGGAGCAAATGGAGCCTATTTTGAAGGCGACCCAATAAATTTTGACGATTAAATGTAAAAATGTTGTTTTAATTGAAAATTCCCGGTACTTTCTTGACAGAGTAGTATACTGTCAGTCAAGGCAGCATACATCAGGACTTTAATTAAAGGGCTTCTACCTCTCTGCCCTTAAATATTTTAGGTAGGTAATTTTTATTAATATGGTTTATTTTGACGAGTTCTACCTTCAGTTGAAAAATGTCTCATATATATGACCTATATTCTGTTATGAGTTTGTGAATTTCTTTGTTGAGTCTGTTGTAGAGCATCTTAAGGTTCATGTCATTGTTTATTTTCAGTTCTCTGTTGTTTTTCTTAATTTGGTTTATGTGTGCAGAAAGTATTTTCAAGTGATCCTCAAATTAAGACATTCAACTTTCACTCTGTATATTATTGCTCTTCTGGTTTTGTATAAATTGAAGACTAAGATCCAATCAATCAATTAACCTTAAAGAAGCTGAAGAGCAAGTTTTTCAGTTTTTGAAAGTTATTTCAGTGTACTTGTTTGCTATAATGACAAACTAATTCCTATAGGTGAACCAGTCACAACTAGAAGAAGAAACTGTGGCTCGGGAAATTGCTGAAAAGCTGGGCTACACCCCTGGCATATCCTATAGTGAAGTAGCTTATGCTGCTGCAGAATGTGGAAAGAAGAAAATAGCTATCAAACTTTTGGATTATGAATCGAAAGCAAGTGACCAAATCAACTTACTCTTATTGCTTGGAGAAACATCCCCGGCTCTGGTTAAAGCAATTCAAAGTGGAGACATGGACCTAGTTTACACGGTTATACTGAAATTGAGGGAGAATATGGCGCTGGGCGATTTCAAGATGACCATTCGTGGATTTCCTATATCGCAAGCATTGTATATCAAGTACTGTAAGAAGCATAACATTCAAGCATTGAACGAGATTTACATACAAGAAGACGATTTTTCTTCACAGGCGGAAATGTTCATTTTGCAGAGTATGGATGATGAAAAGTCACATATGAAAGATTCTTTCTTGTCATCTGCAACTGAAGCATACAGGTAGGAAAATCATTCATTTTTTATTTTGAACATTTAAAGGTCAGCAGGAATACAAAATTGTGAATACCTGGGGTAGTTGAGGATATATAGGTTCTTTCTTTGAGAATGGCAGGACTAATTTTAAATGAAACAACATATCAACTTAAGTATTGCTTTATTTTGGAGCTTGAATGATGCAGTTATGTTTGGAGTATGATATCATTCACATGTCCACTACGGCTTTGTTAACACTGAAGCACCTGATCACACCAATTTTTGATCATTCTGTGCAATTATTCCAACTATTTTTCGCCAATAACTTGACGAATATTCTCTTCAAAGTGATCCAAAGCCTGTGGCTTGAGAGAGAGAGAAAAGATGTTTATTGTTCTAGCAAATAGCTAACGACATACATCTTTCTGCCAGTATAAAATACATTATTTATATACATATTATTTTTCTTGAAAAAGAGTGTACATAAGTTTTGAAAAAAACTATTGAAGTATGTTATGTTATTTATGGCGAGCGGGCGTCTGTCCACCCTACCACTGCGTCCGCACGGACTATTGTGGTTCACCCCTAATGTATATCTCCCCGACGAGATCCAGTTTTTGGATAAAACCGATAATCTTGTTCTGGGGTAATTTTTTCAGTTCGCTGTGGGATATAAAAGCCTGGCCAAAGACCTCGAATCTGATGCGACTAACCGCTGGGCACTCTGAGACGATGTGCATGGCTGTTTCAGTGTCCTCAAGACACAGCCTGCATTCATTGTCTTCAGCCAGACCGATTTTGTGCAAATGCGCTTTCAGCCTGCAGTGACCTGTCATAATTCTGACAAGTGTTCTTAGTTTGGCCCTATCCAGACCTAGCGCTAGGTTCGCCATCTTTTTGTTCGAAGCTGTTCCAAGGAATAACTTCGAATGTTTCAGGCCAGAATGGCTCCGCCAGAAAGACTCTAGCCTTGAGTTCATTCTGCCTGTTATCGTCTCGTAAGCCATGTCATGTGCTATTCCCAGGAATGGTTCTGGTCCTACCAGAGGCAGCGCAGTTCCAGCAAATGCCAGCCGATCCGCCTCCTCGTTACCCAATTAGTTTGAGTGGCTCGGTATCCAAACCAGAGTGACTCCGTTATACATTCCGAGCCTGTTTAAAGCCGTGTGGCAACTCCAGACTGTTTTGGATGTAAAAGAGCTGGACTCCAGAGCTTTTAGTACTGACTGACTATCAGTAAATATTTTGATTTTACCGTGGTGGATTTGGGGTTTTATCAGCAGTTCCGCCGCGGTCTCAATGGCAAATATTTCTGCCTGGAATATGGTTGCGTTTTGACCGAGACTCAATGAGATGTTAATTCTTGGTTTACTCCCATAGACTCCCGCTCCTGTTCCGTTCGTCGTTCGCGAGCCGTCTGTGAACAAGCCAAGGTCGGTTCTCAATAGAACCTCAGCATGCTGGGTCCATTCGTCCCGGCTTGGGACGATTACATTGAAATTCCGTTAGGCTCGTGATTTTTGACATTAGATCCGAGGGCATCGATAGGATACTGTTCGTTAAAAACTCGTCCAGCAGTCCTGAGCCTCCCGTCACTATTGCCTCTGGCCTGTCAATCGCCAGTTGATATAGTTTGTAGTGGTCCGCTCCGCCTACCTCTGCACAAGCAGGTGTTGAAGTATGAGTAGATGGTGCTATCTATCCATCACCTCCATCAGGAAGGGTCCTTATTGCACTCATTAGGGGTTAGCCTCAGTTGTTGCGATTGTAGTGAAAACCACAAACTTGGCTTATCGACAACACTGGCCACTGCAGCTGCAGCTGCAATGTCCTTCATACTTTACACGTTTCATCGTCTTTGTTTGCTTATTGTCTTGTAAAGTTAACTCATGTTCAAATTTTTTCACAGTGCGGTATATAACCTGCGCATAGAACTGGTGGCGGCGACCCGATTCTTGTGTGAATAAATGTTGAGTACCCACAACTGAGCTATCAGTTTGGTAATATTTTTTTATTACTTCTAATCGATCAAGAGGAGTCAAACGTTGCATCACGACACTGCATAGTACACTAAATATAGTAACACTTGGCAATAAGAAACAATGTATTAGAAATTGAGACATTTCTATTTGAAACATTATCACCATATTGAAAAAGCCTTTAGGAAATTTTTCTGATAATATTAAAGAAGATTTCCATTCACAATTTTAAATAAAGATGACAATAGCCTTTCTTAAGAGTGATCTGTGTCAATTATATAATATTGGCATTTATCAACTGGTAACTTTGGCTTCTCAAAAACTCATTTCATTATATTTACTGTTAGAATTAACTACAACATGGAAAGCAGATATGTTCATTTTTATCATATTTTGTTTTATTATTTCCATAAAGGAAAAAACGCATCGCAAACTGCTAAATAGTTAACAAATCGTATTATGATGAAGTTCTACAAAGTCGACATTGTCGGATATGTTTCCAAATATACCAAGAAATGATAGCATTCATTTAGTTTCAGAAATTCTTGAAAAATCACATGTAAATCCCGTGATACTCGGTGATTTCATTGCCCTTTTAGAACAATGCCTGCACAAAAACTATTTTCAATTTAATAATGAAATATACGAACAATTAAACGGCCTAGCTATGGGCTCACCACTGAGTCCACTCCTTGCAGACATATTCATGTCAAAAATAGAAAATAAAATCTTCAATTCGAAACTACCTGTAAATATTCATTACTGGTACAGATACGTAGACGATATTCTCACGTGTATCTCCGGAACATCCAGACAACTGAGTCAATTTTTGAATTTCTTGAATGATATTCACCCAAAAATTGAATTCAAATTAGAAAAAGAATCGAAGAACAGTATTACATTTTAACGGCCAGTTTCATAAACAACATCAAAAGGCTCCTTTATGATAAAGTCCCTTTACGAAAAAGGATCCTTTAAATGGGAGCATCAGTTTCATAAACGCACATCGACCGTCCTTTACTTAAAGCTTCCTTTAATGCGCCAGTCATATGTTTCCGACTGTTGGCTATCCTGAGAACTAGTGATTTTATGAATGTAGTTGGTGATATTCTGTAAAAATTGTGAGTTATGCGTTGGAACTTGTAAAAAGAAAAAGAGAAGAAGCATAAATCGATCTTTGCATAAACATGGTTATGTGCAGAAGACAGTATATTGAAGTTTATATCATTATTACGTTCGAATTGCTATATTTTATTACGTGGGTTATATGAATGTATATGGAAGAAAAGAGAAAAAAGTATTACTTTAAAACCAGAGGAGGAACTATGCCTCTTGGAATTGATTGAAAAAGAGAATTTTAATATTATAGGATAAAGTCTGGCAAAGAATAGAAACTGCTTTCAATGCAACAGTTCTCCATTGGAGAAATGGGGACCAGCTCAAATCCAAATATGACAATATAAAAATTAAAACTAGAAGGTGGTAGCTGCTCAACGCAGTCATATTGACTGGTGGTAGGGCTCCATTCAAATTGAGGGAGCCAATTTCCAAACAGTTGAGCCCAACTGTTACGAACCCTCTTGCCGAAACGAAAGAGATGTATTATAAAAAAAACGGCTCTAGTAGAAGCTCAGATAGTGGCTACCAAGGAAGAGAATAGAAGAAAAGAAGAGGAGCATTCAAAGCTTAAAATATTAGATTTGCAAATTATGGAGATGAAGAGCAAATTAAATAATAATAATTAAATCTTTTTTATTTTGAATGCACTTTCTGAAAAAGCGGTATTAGAATTCTATCAGCATTGCTGCAGACTATGAAGTCCCCTCAAATTTGAATTAAAAGCCGAAATTTCAATAACACATAATATTTTTATTTCTTTATTCTCACTTGAAACTTTTTCAGGTGTTACCTAAAGTAAAACAATGAATCAGAAATACAAACATAGAAGCCTATCTAAATACATACCTTATAAAATCTTATAAAAATTATATGAAATCTTGTCATGTTGAAGATACAAATTGAATATGAAGAATAGTTCCACAAGTGACAAGGAAATTTATTTTCAATTATCACAGAAATATAATTTTAAATTAGGAAAATGTTTATTAATAATAGACTCTTGCTTGACGAGCTGCATTAACATTAGTTGAATTTGTTTGAAAGTCCTTTTCCTCTTGCAATCATTCATTTGGAAATATTTCGTTCATATCTACATATTGTGCAAAACAGCGGTAGCAACAATAATTGACGCTTCCAAACTCCATACTTTCTCTCCACCACATTTCTAGTTTGTATAATTGACTGCTTATATAAATTTTCAGCTACAGTTATAGCTTCCGTTAACTTTGTCATAAGATAAGTCTGCAAACTATAACCACTACCACCAAGTAACAAATACCGTCCTAATTTACCACTCTCAAATTGTCTCTTCAAGACACTTATTGAAGATGGTTTGATCATATATTTCCAGTTCCATAGAATCTCAATGTGAAAAGTAGTTGGTTCATCGGTTCAATACAGCTGCCTCTGAAAATTGTCAATTTAATGATTTGGTATACATAAAATTATATCAACAAAATAATAAATCGAAATTTGTTTACCTGTAAAATGGGAAGTACAATTGATCTGCAATTTTTTGAAGCAAAGATTAAACAGTTGGTTTTGTCAAGCAAAAACGATAGAAGAAATCTAGATCATCTAACGTGGAAAAATGTCTCTCCTGTAAATTTTTGGCCTTCTCACAATTATTTCTTCATCATTTGATGAAGAAGTAGAACTAAAATCAGCATTCAACATTTGGTGCAACATATTTCGTAGTACGCTAAAATTAAATAAAATGGGATGTGACAGAACAAGGTTATGTCCACTGTTTTCGTGTGTATCGAGCACCTGCGCAGTGTCGAGCTTCTCGTTAAAGGATCCTTTTCCAGCCGTAAAGGGCCGATTTTCTCACTTTAAGATAAAGGAAGCTTTTAACCTCAAAATTTGTTTATGAAACACGTTTTATCATTAAAGGAGACTTTTTGGGAAAAAGGAGGCTTTAATTTCGTTTATGAAACCGGCCGTAAGACCTCTCGATATCACACTCAAATAGAAAAATAGATTTCAACGTGTTCAGAAAACGAAACTATCTAAAATAGCTATGAGCCAAATTTATCCCATCATAAAAAGCGAAGAAAATAATAAATTCATTTCTCTGTCGTACTTTGGTAGCATAAGTCAAAAAGTAGCCAATAGTTTTTCAAAATCAGATGTCAATATTGCCTTCAAAACGCAAAACAAATTATCATCGGTATTATTTAACGCAAAGGACCCTACTCCAAACATACACAAATCAGGAGTTTATGAGTTATCTTGTTCTACGTGCAGTAATAAATATATAGGACAAACAGGACGTTCCTTCAAGACGAGGTTCAACGAACATTGTCGTAATTTCCAAAAAGGAAAAAACGCATCGCAAACTGCTATATATAGTTAACAATAGTTAACAAATCGTATTTATGATGAAGTTCTACAAAGTCGACATTGTCGGAATTGGTTTGATAAATTTCTTTCTGGTAATTTTTAACTTAAGAATGGACTACAATCTGGTAGGACAAATGAGCTTTCAGATGATCAAATCAAAGGCATCATTGATTCAGATTATTATATTTCTGTCCAAGAGATTGCAATATTTGTAAATCATGTAAAATGTATGCAGTACATTAAAACATTCTACATTTGAGTTCAAAGTAATTTCAACACATTAATATCCACTATTTGCTATCAAGCTAAATGAAATTGAACCTTTTTTAAAGCTACCCATTACTATTGAGGAAAAACGGATAATTCAACATAACATTGAACGAGAGTGGTTATGCTCTAAAGAATAGAAAAAACCGAATCAGTAAAGACATTGAAAGCTGAAGCCACTAAGGATTTTGCTATCAGTTTGTTGAGATTACAAAGCTTTTGAGTATTTTGGGCTGTTTCCTAGGAACCAAGAGGTGGATTTAGATTTTAGTATTCCTTGATTGAATAAAATAGAAAAAGGCTTTTTACTTGATAGAAGAAATATAACATAATTTAAATATCAAAACAGATTTAATCTGTTAGTCTTCTACAATTTTAATTTCAAAAAAATTTTTATTCAAAAAACTTTTAGAATTAAATTAATGTCTACAATAAACACCGCTCATATTTAATAGACGTATATAATCAAAACTCAATATACAGTATCAAATGGAATAAATAAACCAACCAATATAAAAAATGCAATTAAAATTAATAAATAGATATTTGAAGGAGACAAAATTTTGTTTCTGATCTTACCATAGTGAAACCAATTCCTTTTCAAAAACATAAAACACAACTTAAGGATTTCTCAAAAAATATAATTTATTTGAAATATTTAATATATTTAAATATTCAAATAAGTTAATTCAAAAATCTCTCAAAACATGCAATATATCTTCAAAAAACAATTAGAATACGGATAATCTCTTCATTGGCCCTAGATAACATTTAAAATATTAAAATCAACTAACAATCAGTATATCATACCTTCGAGTTAACACGGAACTTGTTTGAAACAGACTAACTTTAAAAATCCAGGTAGTCAGTTCGTCACAAAATCACAGGAAACTGTGTTTTTTGAAGTTTTTTGATTAAAATTTTTTTTTAAATTAAAATTGTAGACGACTAAAAGATTAAATCTGTTTTGATATTCAAATTCCTTGATTGGATTAATTGAACTACACAATTCAAGAAAAGAACCAGAATTGATAAATCGTAAAGATGTTGTATTCAAGTATGACAGTTTACATATCGAAATTATACAATAACTCAAACCCAACACCAAAGAATGGATTCCTCCACACCAATTTGGATTCAGAACAAATCACTCCACCATACAGCAGACACACAGAATAAGTCATGAGATGAGCAAAGCCCTGGAACTCAGACAATACTGCACATCTGCTTTTTTGGATGTAGGCCAGGCCTTTGATGGGGTCTGGCATTCTGGACTATTGTATAAGATAAAGAAATGTCTGCCATTATACTGCTACAAGTTGATGAGATCTTATCTTACTGGAAGGAGATTCAGAGTACGGGTGAATGATAAAGTGTCTGATTTTTATCCTATTCAGTCCGGTGTTCCCCAAGGAAGTGTTATGGGACCCTTTTTGTATACGCTGTATACGGCAGATATGCCCACAAATGCGGATACGATAATGGGAACTTTTGCAGATGATGATGCAATTCTTGCAAGCCATGAAGATCCCAAAGAGGCATCTAATAGATTGCAAATTCATCTTGATGAAATAAAAGAATGGCTGCATAAGTGGAAGATAAAAGTTAATGAAACCAAGTCAGTTCAAGTAAATTACACTCTTCGAAGAGACCAGTGTCCACCCATCTTTATGAACAATATAAAGATACCAAATTCCCCAACTGTTAAATATTTGGGAGTGCATTTAGATAGCAGACTAACCTGGAAGGAGCATATTATTAAAAAAAGGAAGCAAATAGACCTTAGAACTAAAGAACTGAACTGGCTTATAGGTAGAAAATCGAAACTCTCATTAGAAAACAAGCTGCTGATATATAAAACGGTCATAAAGCCCATATGGACATACGGAATTGAACTTTGGGGATGTACAAGTAAGTCCAATGTAACTCTAGTCCAGAGATGCCAATCGAAAATACTGAGATTGCTAACAAATGCTCCATGGTATGTGTCAAATCAAACCCTGCATGAAGATTTGAAAATACCATATGTGAAGGATGTCATAAAGGAACAGAGCCAAAAACATCACACCAAGTTAGATGGTCATATAAACGACTTACTACAACCGTTGCTTCAACCTCAAGACATGAGAAGACTCAAAAGGACCTGGCCAGCTGATATGAAGTAGATTTAAAATGGTCTTTTCACTGGAGAAGACCATATCAAATCATTTGAGAGCTCAAAGCTCTGTAGACAGCAAATTAGCTCATAGAATTGTTGTATTCTGATTGCTAATGAATAAATGATAATAAAAAAAAAAAAAAATTTAAATAATAGATATTACATACACAATCATAAACTAGAATTTCACATAGCAAAAGGCCATTCGCAGTGCTAGACTACACTCATTATTGGGCACTCCCTTGGTTGGTAAGTTATATCAGGTCCAGTGTATAACTCTAGCTTAGTGCTATCCGATTATTTAAAGCCTTAAAATTCCATAGTTGAAACTTCATCGATGATATTGCATCTAGATCAGGGAGAAAGAGAGGGAGAGAAAAGATATTTATTGCTTTAGCAAATGACTAACGGCTTGAGTCTTTATTCCAGTACAAAATAAATTCTTATACATAGTATATTCCTTGAAAAAGATTACATAATTTTTGAGAAATGAAAATTTAAAGTATTAATTGGAGGAGGCTATCTATCGCCTTCACCGGGAGGGCACCTTATTTTATATTAAGGGTTCGGTCGGGTGCTTTCTTTTGTTCTGTTTTTGATTCGGATCTTGTAGAACAACGGGCTGAAGGAGGTTGTGTGGTGTGCTCACAAATTTCTTTCCCAAGGTCTGAATTCTTTTCAGAATCGGTTCAATCTTCGTTTTTTCATAGAGAATGTTATTTGGTGGGTTGTGAAGTGGATTTCCTTGATTATATATTAGATGCCCTTATTTGTTCATGTGGTTTCGATCATAGATGTCGCTACTAGTTTATTATTCCATTGTTTCATCTGGCAACACCTTAATTTTGAAGTGTAAACAACATAGTTTCTGTGTGCTCTGAAAATGTCAACTTTTGTACCGAATAATCTGATTTTTGCGGGCAGTTTTACTTCATTACTTCAACATGAAGAAAAAGACTGCCGAAAGTCATCGTATTATAGTGACTATGCAGTGGTTTGCCCGATATTTTGATTAATATATTAGTTCATTATTCTCGAAAATAAATGCAGTTGAAAAAACAAACCGAATTAATTTGTACTCCCGATATTATGTGTACAATTTTGTTTCAATCAAAAATTGAAGGTGTGAGGTTACTCAATCTTGTGTTTTACTGATTCTTTGATATATTCCTGAAGATAAGATTATAAACCCTTCCAATGTGTTCTTTCCAGAGCCTGCTTATTATTTGTTTTGGGGAACAGCATGCTATTGTTTTGCCAAATGTCTGTAGTTTTTGAATTTTGGGCCGAAAATGATCTCAAATGACTAGGAGGACAATTCTAAAAATAAAAGAAAATGACTTTTACTCAATATTTGGATGACAGGAAACAGAGTTCTATGTTTTTATTTATCATATGTAGCTTTTTTAAGAAGTGATTCACGGATTTAAATGAACTGTTGAACAAGTTTAATACTTGACGTCAGTAATTTTCACTATTTTTTAATATTGAACTATTACTTCTGTCACCACTACTGATATCTTCCTGTTTATATTTGATACAGATATTTGCAGATTTTTCGGTTGCCTAATATTTCAACCAAGAAAAAATGGGGAATATCGGTGGCGCACTATGGTGTATTTGTGTAGGTCAGGTGGTGGGGTATGGCTAATGACCACAGCAATCGATGCCATATGGCACAAAAAATAAAGAAAAAAATGAGTTTCATCCTAAAAATAAAATAGTCTTCATAATTTTACTGCAAACTATCAAACCCTGATTTAAAAATAATTTCTTTGTTATAATTTAACTTTTGATAAATTTTGTGAGAAAATAATGGAAATTTGATACTCCTCTAAAAGTGCTATATTCTTATAGAAGGTTGGCTATAATTTCGGCAAATCGTTCTCGATATTGTCAACCTCAGCAATGCTTCTAAACTTAGACCAGTCGAATCTCTCAAATTTTAAAGCCATGAACACTGTCTCCTACCAGGTTCTCTTTTGCCTTCAATTTTGTCCTCCAGTATCAATCTTAGGATCCAATATTTACTGCCTCTATATTATACATGTCCCAAATAGCTCGTCTTTCTTTTTTTGACAATCACCAGCATTTCTCTGTTTACATTTATTCTCTCAACACAGTTTCTTTACATATGTGTTCTGTCCAAGAAATTTGAAGCATTCTGTGCATTAGCCACATCTCGAAGGCTTCCAAGCGTCTTATGGAACGGACTCCCAATGTCCAGGACTCAACTCCATACAGAAGAACTGAATATATATATAAGTTTCCAAAAGGTTGTTTTGGTCAATAAATTCTTCGCGTTTTCAATGCGATTACGTATTTCCTCTTCCGGATTCGAATTCTTTGTTATCCAGCAGCCCAGGTACCTAAACTTTTCCACTTATTGTATTATTTTCTTATATATGATTATACTCTTGTTCATCTTTTTGGATATAACCATGGTTTTTGTTTTTTCTGTGTTTAGTTTTAGACCGAATGCATCTGTCTCTTTTGTTATTGCATCGATCAGCTTCTGAAGACCATCGTTGCTACTTATCGTTATTTATGGCGAGCGGGCGTCTGTCCACCCTACCACTGCGTCCGCACGGACTATTGTGGTTCACCCCTAATTTATATCTCCCCGACGAGATCCAGTTTTTGGATAAAACCGATAATCTTGTTCAGGGGTAATTTTTTCAGTTCGCTGTGGGCTATAAGAGCCTGGCCAAAGACCTCGAATCTGATGCGACTCACCGCTGGGCACTCTGAGACGATGTGCATGGCTGTTTCAGTGTCCTCAAGACACAGCCTGTATTCATTGTCTTCAGCTAAACCGATTTTGTGCAAATGCGCTTTCAGTCTGCAGTGACCTGTCATAATTCCAACAAGTGTTCTTAGTTTGGCCCTATCCAGACCTAGCGCTAGGTTCGCCATCTTTTTGTTCAAAGCAGCTCTAAGGAACAACTTCGAATGTTTCAGGCCAGAATGGCTCCGCCAGAAAGACTCTAGCCTTGAGTTCATTCTGCCTACTATCGCCTCGTTAGCCACGTCATGTGGTATTCCCAGGAATGGTTCCGGTCCTACCAGAGGCAGCGCAGCACCATCGTTGCTACTTGCTAATATAACGGTGTCGTCTGCATATCGTGAATTGTTCACCAATCTTCCGTTTAGTTTAATGCCTTCTTGGATATTTTCTAATGCTTTCTGGAATATTTATAAAATTTTTTTAATACTCTCCATTTAAATAGAAATTATGCTCATTTTGAGCTAAACATCATGTAACTTGTGGTTACTGAATTCTGTAACATTTATTTTTTGATCATTGCTAAAAAATACATGCAGTTATAAAATTTTTGAGAAATAAAATCTGATTTATTTTCCAGGAAAGGAAGGAAGGAACTTTATGCCTCCATGTGTGAAGAGTCATTACGACTTGTTCGTTACCAGAGAGAAATTGAAGATACTCTGAATGCTAGAAATGAGTTTCAAGGTCAATCTGTTCATGAAACTTTCAAATTGTTACTCGAGAAGAAGGAATATAAGCTCGCTGAGAAACTGAAGAATGATTTCAAAATGTCAGATCGCAGATACTTCTGGTTGAAAATACAACATTTGGCCCAAAACAAAGAGTGGATAGAATTAGAGAAGTTCTCGAAGATGAAGAAAGGAAACTTGAGTTTTGCTGCTTATGTTGATGTTTGTTTAGACTATGATAACAAAACTGAAGCTCTGAAGTACCTACCAAAGGTGCATGATTCAATTAAGGTGAAATATTATGCCAAGACTGGCTGTCTAGATGAAGCTGCCAAAATTGCTTATGCTCAGAAGGATCTACAGGGGCTTCAGTATGTGCAGAGTAAATGTGTAGGCCAACCTACTCTTTATGAAAAAATAAATGGAATGATTGTACAGCTGGATTTACGAAGATAAACTATAGGATATTGAGATGAAGATATTATTATTGCCTGTGATATTTCAAATTTAGTTAATCCTATATATTCATGCCTAAATCTTCTTATCCTTTTATAAAGATAAGTTAAAAAACCCTCAAGCATATGTTTAACAAAATTTTTATTGTTCTACCAAAGACTGGATTATGATGAAAAGAGAACCATATTTATATTATATCCATTTAATAAATACATGAATGAAGCAAAGCAACAAAAAAAAATTGACTTATATTAAAGCTAAACTTGTATTTATATCCCTTCAATAATACATAACATAAAAATAATCATACAATTATATGAATAGAAAATAAATCATATTTAAGGTTTCCGATATTTTGATTCTATTTCCATTTTGCTAAATATTTTATGAGGATTTATTAATATTGGCAAAAAATATGTTGCGATACCATCGCAACAAAAAATTCCTTATTAGTCAGTGTCAGTGTAAACTTTCAAGTGAAAAAATCAAATAGAGCTGCGCTATAAAATTTTAAAAATGATGAAAAGGACTGACGTGAGGTTGGAAGCTTTTGTGTGCTTGGTCAACATCAGTCAAATTTCTCTGAAACACGGACTTTTTCAGGTATACATTTTGAACTCAATGTTCAAAAAGAAACAGAAAATCTCATAAAGAGGCAAAATACACGAATGAAAGGTTCCCTTCGTTTTGTATCGTTAGATATTGGCAAGAAAGCGGAAGAATATAGATATTGAATATTTTTCATACTTTTTGCCAAAACAATATAAAAATTTTTTTTTAAAATTTGAGTAATTTATTTCCATGCAGTAACAAACCAACGTTTGTTACCCCTTATAGACAGGAGGTTTTAGACCTCACTATAAGTACTAATTTTATTAACTATAAGATTTCCGATTGGACGGTATCCACTGAACCATCATGTTCAGACCATAAGCATATACTCTTCAGTATAAAAACAGGTCCTAGACCATTAGAATACTACAGAAATGCTAAGGAAACAGACTGGATTGGTTATGTAGAAACCCTCCGGGCTAACCTTAGCACGTGTATATCTAAAATATTCCAACAGAATCACTTGGAGATCTTGGCGGAGCAAATCAAAACCGCCATGGTCTCCGCTTATCACGAAAACTGCCCACTAAGATGTAAAAAGGATAACCGAAATTCATCTTGGTGGAATAACAACCTAAATAAAAAAAGAAAGGAGTTTGAATATCAAAAAATTTGAATATCAAAACAAATTGAAATATGTTTATCTTCTACATATTTCAATTTGTTTTGATATTCAAATTTTGTTATATTTCTTCTATCAAGTAAAAAGCCTTTCTATTTTATTAAAAGAAAGGAGGTTCGGAGATTATTCAACCGAGCCAAAGTGACCGGTCAATGGGACAAATACAAGGAAGCTCTAACCTTCTACAATAAGAGCATTAGAAGGATCAAGAGGGACTTGTGGGGCAAGTTCTGTGAGGGTATAAATGATGCCTCCGGAACTGCCAGAATACACAAGATTCTCTCCAGAGAGCCAGTGAGAACAACCGGTTCGCTCAAACGTCCGGAGGGTGGTTTCACTGGTTCCAGAAAAGAAACATTGGAGCTCCTTGCGAACAAACACTTCCCTGGATGTCAAATCTTGTAAGATACAAACGCCAGATCCAACCCTGACCATCTAATCTGGCCTGGGAGGGGCAACTGGCGAATATCCAAAAATATAGTCACTGCACAAGCGATCAGAGGCGCAATAAGGTCTTTCAAACCTTTCAAAACACCGGGGGTAGACAAAATCTTTCCATCCCTTCTTCAAAAGGGCATGAATGTGTTGATTCCGTATTTGCTAAAATTATTTAGAACAAGTCTGGCTTGGGGCGTTATCCCTACAAGCTGGACACTAACTAAAGTGGTATATATACCAAAGGTGGAACGAACAGAATCGGAACCCTCTTCGTTCAGACCAATAAGCTTGACATCGTTCTTGCCGAAGAGCCTGGAAAAGGTGATTGATGTCCATATCAGGGGGAAGGTGCTAATTGACAGTCCCCCTAGCCCTCATCAATACGCCTACCAGGCTGGCAAGTCGGCAGAACTTGCATTGCATAATTTGGTCGGAAAATTAAACCAATCTCTCGATAATCGAGAGATAGCACTAACAGCGTTTCTGGACATTGAAGGTGCTTTTAACAATACGCTACCGGCTTCTCTCGCTGAGGCTATCGCTGCGAGAGGAATCGACCCACTAATCTGTAGATGGATACAGGAAATGCTATGCGGCAGAACAATAACGACCTCATACCAGGATGAGGTCTTCGAGTTCAAGGCTGCGAAGGGCTGTCCGCAGGGAGGTATTCTCTCACCCTTACTGTGGACCCTTCTCGTTGATGACCTGCTAGTGATCATTTCACTGTGGGGAGTCGACGTTCAAGCATTTGCTGATGACCTAATAATCATAGTGAAAGGTAAATCGGAGGTGACGATATCGGCCGTCCTTCAAGAGATACTGAACACTATTGACAAATGGTGTATAAGGGAAGACATGTCTCTTAACCCGCAAAAGGTAGTTATAGTACCATTCACTAAAAAACGGAAGTTGAATGGTTTAGAACCGCCGACTCTCCGTTGTGAAATAATACAATTCAAAATACCTGGGAATAGTCCTGGACAAGATCCTCAGCTAGAGTGCACACCTAGATAAAGTGTGTCATAAAGCCAGAATGGGTTTCTGGACTTAAAGGCGCATCTGTGGTAAAACCTGGAGCCTAAAGCCCAGGCAGATGTACTGGCTATACACTATGGTAATTAGACAACGGATAGTGTATGGCGCTGTAGCATGGTGGAAGAAAGGCCAACCAACGGTTGGCGAACAAAAGCTCACCCGACTACAGAGACAAGCTTGCCTTGCAATTACAGGTGCGTTTCGCACCACACCCACGGCAGCCATGGAGGTCCTACTAAATCTACCACCCCTGCACCTACTCGTGCAGAGAGAGGCGGAACGACCACATACAAATTATATCAACTGTCGATTGACAGGCCAGAGGCAATAGTGATGGAAGGCTCAGGACTGCTGGACGAGCTTTTAACGAACAGTATCCTATCGATGCCCTCGGATCTAATGTCAAAAATCACGAGCCAGGAACGGAATTTCAATGTAATCGTCCCCAGCCGGGACGAATGGACCCAGCATGCTGAGGTTCTATTGAGAACCGACCTTGGGTTGTTCACAAACGGCTCGCGAACGACGAACGGAACAGCAGCGGGAGTCTATGGGAGTAAACCGAGAATTAACATCTCATTGAGTCTCGGTCAAAACGCAACCATATTCCAGGCAGAAATATTTGCTATTGAGACTGCGGCGGAACTGCTGATAAAACGGAAAATCCACCACGGTAAAATCAAAATATTTACTGATAGTCAGTCAGTACTAAAAGCTCTGGAATCCAGCTGTTTTACATCCAAAACAGTCTGGAGTTGCCGCACGGCTTTAAACAGGCTCGGTATGTATAACGGAGTCACTCTGGTTTGGATACCGAGCCACTCAAATTATTTGGATAACGAGGAAGCGGATCGGCTGGCATTTGCTGGAGCCTCGCTGCCTCTGGTAGGACCGGAACCAGTCCTGGGAATACCACATGACGTGGCTAACGAGGCGATAACAGGCAGAATGAACTCAAGGCTAGAGTTTTTCTGGCGGAGCCATTCTGGCCTGAAACATTCGAAGTTGTTCCTTGGAACAGCTTCGAACAAAAAGATGGCGAACCTAGCGCTAGGTCTGGATAGGGCCAAACTAAGAACACTTGTCGGAATTATGACAGGTCCCTGAAGACTGAAAGCGCATTTGCAATAAATCGGTCTGGCTGAAGTACATACCAAGTCTGTTTAAAGCCGTTCGGCAACTCCAGACTGTTCGTTAGTGCAAAAGTTTCGTGCAATAGCTTTTGAAAGCCGCGTCATGTCGTATTCCCAGGAATGTTTCCGGGCCTACCAGAGACAGCGCAGCTTCAACAAACACCAGCCGATCTGCCTCGCCTCTTCGCTGCCCAAATAGTTTGAGTTGCTCGGTATCCAAACAAGAGTGATACATACCGAGCCTGTTTACAGCAGTGCTGCAACTCCAGACTGTTTTCGATGTACAACAGCTGGATTCCAGAGCTTTTAGTACTGACTGACTATCAGTAAATATTTTGATTTTGCCGTGGTGGACTTGCAGTTTTATTAGCAGATCTTCCGCGGTCTCAATGGCAAATAGCTCTGCCTGGAATGTGGTTGCGTTTTGATCGAGATTTAATGAGATATTGATTCTCGGTTTGCTCCCATAGACTCCTGCTCGTTCGTCATTCGCGAGCCGTCTGTGAACAAACCAAGGTCGATCCTCAATAGAACGTCAGCATGCTGGGTCCATTCATCCCGGCTAGGAAAGATTACATAGAAATGCCGTTCTTGGCTCCTAACTTTTGGCATTAGAACAGAGGCCATAGATAAAAGCTCGTCCAGTAGTCCGGAGCCTCCCATCACTATAGCCTCTGATCTCTCGATCTCCAGTTGATATAGTTTGTGGTGGTCCGCTCCGCCTACCTCTGCACAAGCAGGTGCAGGGGTGGTAGATTTAGTAGGACCTCCATGGCTGCCGTGGGTGTGGTGCGAAACGCACCTGTAATTGCAAGGCAAGCCTGTCTTGTAGTCGGGTGAGCTTATGTTGGCCAATCGTTTGTTGGTCCTTCTTCTACCATGCTACAGCACCATATATTATCTGTGGTCGAATTAGCGTAGTGTGTAGTCACTACATCTGCCTGGGTATTAAATCCCAGGTTTAACCTCAGAGGAGTAGAAATAAGTTCGTGCGGTTGTGATAACAAATGTCGCTAGCAGTTTATTATTCCATTGTTTCATCTGGCAACACCTTTTGAAGTGTCATCGTTAGGCTTCCTCTTCAGTATCTGTCATTTAGCTGAAGTGTAAACAACATAGTTTCTGTGTGCTTTGAAAATGCCAACCTTTTTACTGAATAATGTGTTTGCCCGATTTGAAAGTGATTTGGAAGACGAAGGACGACCCGGAGCGCTACCATAGTTTAAGGATGAAGAATTAGAGGCAAGGCTCAATAAAGATCCATCACAAACAAAGTCACTCAACCAGCCATTTGCCATCATTTAAAAGCAATGGGAATGATCTGAACGGTAGTAAATTGGGTACCGTATGATCTGAAGCCAAGAGACGTCGAACGCCGTTTTTTCACGTGTGGACAACTTCTTCAACGACAAAAAAGAAGGGTTGGATGCCTCATCAAGCCGAATATTCATGGCGGGAAGATTATTCTGTGTATTTAGTGGGACCAGCTGGATGTGTTGCATTATGAGCTGATACAATCGAATCGAAGGATCGCATGGGAGGTATACCGACGACAATTGATGCGAGAAAAACAGCTGCAATACACCTTAAGACACGACAAATGTATTTTGCAGCACGACACATGTTGTGTCACCCTTTGAAACGTACTTAGAAACGGCGGGTGGGAAATCCTTCCCCACCCGGCATACAGCTCAGACATTGCTCCTTCCGATTAACATCTCTTCCGATCGATCTTCATTATTTTGGAGGAATAATTGAGATAGATTTGTTTCTCCGGAAAAATTAATTGTATAATCTAGTAGGCAAAATGGCAAAATAAATCGTATAGTATTTTTATCCTTGGGAATTACTTGACTAGTTAGATAAAAGAGAGAAAAGTGGGTATTAATTCGGAGGAAGTCACTTTTTGGTAGGGAAGGAAAAAGAAGTGAGACATGGTTGGGCACTAGTGAGAGACAATCACTAATCGTTTTCGTGGTCGATAAACGATTCCGGTTTAGTTTAATTCTGTTTAAAATAGAAAGGCCTTTTACTTGATAGAAGAAATATAACAAAATTTGAATATTAAAACAAATTGAAATATGTTTATCTTCTACAATTTTAATTTCAAAAAAAATTTGTATTCAAAAAACTTTTAGAAATAAATTTATGTCTAACAAGCACCGCTTACATTTAATAGACGTATATAATCAAAACTCAATATATAATGTCAAATGAAATAAATAACCCAACAGATATACGAAAGTAATTAAAATAAATAAATAAATATTCAAAGGACACAAAATTTTGTTTCTGGTTTTACCTTTAAGAAATACTACTTGCCTTATAAAAACATGAACACACTTAAAGGACTTCTCAAAGAATATAATTTATTTGAAATATTTAATATATTTAAATATTCGAACAAATTATTTCAAAAATCTCTAAAAAATGTGTACTATTTCTTCAAAAAACAAATATAATTCTAGATAATCCCGTCTTCAGCCCTTTTTCAACATTCCAAATATCAAAATCAAAAACATAACCTACATCACTCACGTGTTAAAAGACTTAAGCTTCGAACTACTACTTATATAGTTGATCTGTAGTTCGAAGCTTAAGTCTTTTAACACGTGAGTGATGTAGGTTATGTTTTTGATTTTGATATTTGGAATGTTGAAAAAGGGCTGAAGACGGGATTATCTAGAATTATATTTGTTTTTTGAAGAAATAGTGCACATTTTTTAGAGATTTTTGAAATAATTTGTTCGAATATTTAAATATATTAAATATTTCAAATAAATTATATTCTTTGAGAAGTCCTTTAAGTGTGTTCATGTTTTTATAAGGCAAGTAGTATTTCTTAAAGGTAAAACCAGAAACAAAATTTTGTCTCCTTTGAATATTTATTTATTAATTTTAATTACTTTCGTATATCTGTTGGGTTATTTATTTCATTTGACATTATATATTGAGTTTTGATTATATACGTCTATTAAATGTAAGCGGTGCTTGTTAGACATAAATTTATTTCTAAAAGTTTTTTGAATAAAAATTTTTTTTGAAATTAAAATTGTAGAAGATAAACATATTTCAATTTGTTTTAATATTCAAATTTTGTTAATTCTGTTTGAAAAATATAGAACTAAAATATAGTATTTGATTTTGAGGGGAGGTTGTGCTTTTGGGCTGAGGCCAACACCTCCGGTAGAGGGTTCAGTTATTGAACATGGGATCCGGTTTGATGAATAGATGTCTCGAAAACGATAAAAATTTTTTTTAGTCCGGTAATGTCACTTACATAATTCTTATTGGCTTTGAAGAGAAATTATTTATATGTGAAAATGACAATGTGATATATTATATTATAATTAGGAGTTCAGGATCCTGATGTCTTCGAAAGATTGATTTTTCGAACGGAAAGAGCTAAAGTCTTGAAACTTTTAGGATACCTCAATATTCCAGCTAAGTTTGTTAATGGCAAAATCGGTTCAATGTTTTCAAAGATATTAACATTATTTCCTTAATTTTTTTTAAATATGATCGATCTGAAATTTGGTATTTAGAAGAAAAATAATATTCGTGTTAAATAGGTCGTTTCTTCTAGAAAATCGCGTGTGCCGAGTTTAGTTTTGAATGTATGGTCTTGGAGTCTAGGGGTAAGAAGTATCTAAACATTTTGGTATATTATTCAGGTTGAAATTGTCTAATTAAAGTACAGTCAGAAATTAAGAAGTAGGTTGATATGTTTCTTCGTGATTCATTATTAACACTATGACTTAAAGCAGCGATATTTTCTTCTGTACGTACAGTTCTTTGTCTTGTTGTTGTTGTTGTATCGAGTAGAGAAAATGTTGTCCGAAATCTATCGATAGTTCGACGAATAAGCTGCTCTGATGGACGATTATGTAAATCATAAATTTCACGAAGTGCTTTATAAGTTTGGCGAATAGAACACTAATTTTGAAAATAAATTTCAACAATTTGTAAACGTTGTGCTGCACGAGTGTTTCCATGATAATTTGTCAATGCGTACTGAACAGAAACATGGCTTCTACCTTCTGTCAAATCATAGTTATCTCTATCGAAAACTTTTTCACCCTAAAAAAAAAACACCCGATACTACTGCAAAATTGAGAGGGTTCTAAAACGAATTCTGAAGATACTTTTCATAAAACCGTTAAGATATCCAACAGAGGCTTTATATGCTGAATTGGAAGAGCATGATCCCAGGCATTTCAAGCTGTGCACAAGTTGTTCTCTTTCCACTGATTCTTTTTTGTTTTGTTTTCTCACACTTCGTATTGACATTAAATTTTTACTTACATTTACTTTGGGTATATTCTTTATTTTGATTTTTTGGACGAGTATTATATTATTAAATCATAAAGAAATCCCGATACCTATGATTTTTGAATTCAGTGTGTGATTCATAAAGAAATTTTATTGTTAATGGATCATTTAGGCTGCAAAATTTCTTGTGCTCAATTAGTTTATTTTCAGTGTAGAAAAAATTTAAGCATCTGTCACAAATATATTTTTTACTCTCATGTTTCGAGAGATTTGAAGATACAAGACGAGATAAATTTTTAATCAGAACATAATAATAAAGAATAGTATCGTCAACATCGTCATTATCAACATCATAATCATCATCCTCAGCATCATTTGTATTTTCCGGAAGGTATTTATTCTGGATGAGAAGTAAATTGAAATGCCTACCAGATATTTTGTCGGAACAGATACGTGTAGATATAACATCGAAATTTGTCTTATTCATTTTTATGCAGAAAATATCGACTAATAAATTATTATTTTGTTCAAATTTGGTAACTTGTTTCATATGCATTGGAAACTATATCTTGAAAATTGAGAACACTATCGAATCATGGGTAAGAGGTTACACGTTCGCTATTTCGTTATTTCTTATATTGATGCAAGCTTTTTTCAACTTAATTTTTTCTGGTGATTTAATATATATACACCATTTCCCATTTCATATTTGTTAATATTTACTTTGAGTGCAATAATGAAATGTACTGCATAACCACTATCATTTTTAGAAAATTCTTGTAATTCTTTCATTACTTTATCCAATACAAATTTCTCTAGTCGTTGATTGATATCTGAATTAGCATCGACAATGAAATTTTTTGTTTTGAAATATTTTAAGTCTAGTATTTCCGATTCACCAGATTTCTTGATTAATTCCCCGCAAAAAGGGGTATTTAATTTGATTATACTCATTTTTTTGAACATATTCCGTAACCTGCTTTTAATCAGAATAAAGGCATCAGTCATGAAATGGTTTATATCAATATGTTTTAGATTTATTACAACCACAGTTCTTACTCTGCCAGAAAACGCGAAATTTATTTCATCCCTCTTTACCATATCAGAAACTTTATTAGATAAATTTCCACCCTCTTTAAATGAAATCATCTGTTTTAAAATAGATTTATTATCATTTCAAGTGATTTAGTCGGTTTGAATTTGAAATCTCTTATTAAGATTTATAGATTTCTTTTGTATTTTATGAAATAAATTTGAAAGCTCTATGAAAAATAGATATAAATCATTATTTAATTATTATTTGAAATTAGACAAAGAAATCGGAGCTTTATTTGTTTGAAAGGTAAATTTGCTTTCTTACATAACACAAGGAAACGTGAGTAGAATATAACATCAAACCTGACACTTTTCAAATTAGACGAAGAAACTGAAGCTTTATTTGTTTGAAAGGTGAACTTGCTTTCTTACATAACACAAAGAAACGTGGAAAGTAAATAGCATTAAACCTGACACTTTTCAAATTAGACAAAGAATCCGAACCTTCATTTGTTCGAAAGGTCCACATTCTAACGAAACAATTAATTCATATCTGCAGCTGGACTGAAATATTTCGATAGACAATGGTGAATAATCCATAATCGACATGTCAAGAAATCTAAGTTCGGAAGATATTTCCCCGCACATAATGACAAAACACTTGATCCTTATCTGCAGCTGGACACTAATTAATAATGGACATGACCCGACAGAAAATTAATGGTTTATTACCCTAATTGAGTCATTATCCCTCATTAGTCATTACCCACACACGACAGAACTCTTCTTAGACCAAAGTGAGCCAGAACCGTCATTGCGAAGCTACTGACTTCAATAATTCCCATGAAATTGCCATTCTTGTTGAACCCAATTTTTCTTCATGTTCTCTTCAGTTATTGAATAGTATTGTTGAATTTGCATTATCGGAAGGTCATTTATCATATTGGCTGGTGATTTCATATTGAATATAAAGAAGATCATACTCTGTAGAGCTAGATTATTTGATGATGTCCGTCACCAATGAGGAAAGTTTGGAGGAGATGGGAAAGGGTACACGTGAGCTGATGTCCTTCATTGAGGCAGTGGAATTAAGATTATCACTAAAATTAGAAGATATACATAAGGGACTAACTGCTGTGGAAGCTGTGAACGTCAGACTCGCGGAAAGTGTTGAAAAGTTAGAGAGAAACTCGAAAAAGAATAACATCCTCATCTTCGGATTGGGGGTTAAGTCTGATGAGATAACACCTGACATCATAAGAGATGAAATAAAGAAGCTGTTAGATGTAAATTTGGCCGAAGTTGATTTAAATGACGCACCTATATTCCCTTGGAAAGGCTGATTTTCCCCCGACTAAGGTACATTTCACTTCATTTCTCAGAAAAAAGCAGTTTTAAGGAAAGTGATATTGTTGAAGGAAACGGGCACTTTATTTGTGAGAGATCTGACAGCTCAGCAACTGCAGAAGAATAGGATTTTGAAAAGCCACCTAAACCAGACTAGAGAGAGAGGAACTAAGAACTGTTATATTTGGGGTAACAAACTGCATATAAACGGTGAAGCATTCACTTCCGAGGAACTGTAGTTGCGAGAAGATAGGAAGAGTACTCCGAAGGGTCCTCGTGTGATACTGGCAAATCGGTTCAAAATACAGAATATCAGTCTCACGAACAGAACCCCGGTGCTTCAATTCGCTTCAATTCAACTCCAGAACTGGAGCACGCCGGTACAAACCAATTCCACGAGATCTCAAGAAAGGACTCTGGACCATACTAAACCATCGTGGAAAGCTTTCGAGACAGAACTGATAGTTCATCGAAGGACCTTGTTGGGCGTTATGAGATGGCTTTGGTAAGGGGAAAGAAAGTAAAGAGGCGTAGCACTACAGGAAAGTAGATTAACTGTTGTGATGGATCCCACTGTAGTAGAATTTGAATATGAGACCCACATCATGAGAGAGGTAGATAGTATTAAGAATTTCAATGAGTTTATTTTTGGCGAAGAAAATGCAGGTCACCTGTCTTTCATATTTTTGTGAAAAGTAAATCTGCCAAAATATCATCACCAATTTTATTTAAAAGTCACATAATCGATCATTATACGACAAATGTTAAACTTCCACTGGAGAATTGTATCAGGACTTTCAGTACTACAACGAAATCTCGGAAGATTAGAGATTTCATATCTTTAAGAAGAGAATGAGCGATTTATGATTGGTCAAAGGTTATTATCACGGGTGACGAGAATATAAGTGTCAATAATTTTTTCAATACTCGGGAGGTTAGTCGACAAAAATTCAAAAACACAACAAATCAAAAATAAAAGAAGATAAAGCGTAAACAATGGATCACAGAAGGTTTAGTCAATAGTATCAATTTCAGAGATAATTTTTTCATGAAACTGAAGAGAACTCCTCAAGATCTGGTCCTAACCAAATAATATACAACCTACCGTTATATGCTGAATAGGCTGATTAGAGACTCTAAAATACAATATTATAAAAATCTTGCGAACAGATCGGCAGGACAATCCAAATCAGTGTGGAGTGCTGTTGAAAAGATCTCAGGAAATAGAAATCATGACACAATCAAGAGCATAAAGAACCTGTTGGTTCTTTATGATCTAATTTACGACAGAAACAAAAATAGCTGATCGTTTCAATAAGCATTACCTTTCTGTACCTTGCAAGTGGAAAACAGCGGACTGAAAAAAGACCTCCAGAGAATCTATTTTCCTTCGCCCAACAACTGAAGGGAAAATTATTGAAATTGTTTCTTCTTTGAAAGCTGGTATATTCCCTGGAGTTGATGAGATAGCTAGTGAAACATTGAAAGAAATAAAAAGTGAAATAGCATCTCCCCTGACAAGTTTTGTGGATATAATAATACAAGGTGGAGTATATCCCGACAGATTCAAGGTGGCAATGGTGAGACCAATATATAAAAGAGGAGAAAAGGATGATGTGAATAATTACAGGCCGATATCACTCATTTCAAACATTGAAAAAGTCATAGGAAAAGTAATAAAATACAGAGTCGTTTTCTACCTTGGAAAACACAAATTGATATCGAATAACCAGTTTGGATTCAGATCAGGAATTGCTACTCAGAATGCAGTACATTTTTTAACAGCCAAAATCGCAGAAAATCTTGACCGCAATAAAGCCTCTTTTTGATCTAGCTCGAGCGTCGACCACGTTTTACTGCTGGAGGTCTTGGAAGACATGGGTCCTAGATGAAAAGGCCTTTAATCTGATGAAAACTTATTTGAGGGATAGACGACAGCACGTAGAGGTAAGGATTATGGAGGCATTGTTGAGTGTGGCGCCCCACAGGGTACAGTTCTGGGCACCATCCTATTCATAATATATTGAAAGAGGACTCCTGCGGGGAAACATTGTGTTTTGCTGATTATATGTCTGTAATTTATGAGAACGAATCGTGGGAAGTTCTCAAGATCAGAGTGGAGGAAGATATGAAACGAATACTGGACTACGACAGCCTGAGGATGCTGACGATAAATTATGAGAAAACCTCTCACAATTTTCATGGTATGCTAATTCACTACCGTAATACAGAACAGTGAATTTCAAGAACAAGACAATTAATTCAACAGAGAGTGTCAAATCTTTGGGAGTTGTAGTCGACAGTCATTTGAGGTGGAATCTACATGTTGATCAGGTTGCGAGGACGCGGTATTCACTACAAATTTGAGATTCTGAGTAGAATTTAGGACGCCTCCCGTATGATGGTGGTTTATCATGCACTGATTGAATCACGTCTCACTTATGGAATTTAGGGATGGGGTGGGACAGCATTTGCACATCTCAGAAAATTGGAAGTACTCCAAGAAAGATTCCTGAAGATATTATATGAGAAGCCTTTAAGATGCCCCTCTGATGCTCTCTTCAGGGAATCAGGAATGTTAGACATCAGACAATTGTACTTTTACAGAGTAGCGGTTGATCAGTACCGGAGAAGACTGAGTCTGGAATACTTGGATCACCCTCATAACACTAGACTTAAAAACAATGCATCCGCGAGCACACCTTTCTCTTCGAAGAGAAGAGTATAGTGAACTTATATTTACCTTGCGGAACCCCTTTACAATTAGCCAGTAAGTGACCGCAGTTCACCTAACATTTTTTTTTCGAGTAAATCCTTCGTTCTTGCTTTAGATAGACGTACCATTCATCGACTGATAGATCCCGTTGACCTAGTGATGTTGTGTCCTCCGCTTCACCACTCATACATCACTTAAAACAATGCTCCTTCTCTCGTGTCTCTTTTTTATGTGGATTTTCTGCTTCGTTGGTAATATGACAAACTTGTCATATCGTGCGTTTCAATTTTTTTAGTCCTATGGGTGATTTATTGATGCAAGTATCTGAATTTGTACATAATCTTAACTACTTTATATTTTATTGTTATTAGTTGAATAGAATATACCCACGCTCTGGCATTGCCTTAGTGGGTTCAGTTCTAACATATATATTTATATACATATGTACTCAATGCGATACTTATTGTAAATGAGCTGAATAAAAATTATTAATATTAATGCTAAGCCTCTCTGACACAAACACTTCGAAAAGGATTGTGAGCTGTCTAACGTGTATCTACTCTGATGTTCAAGAATTATTTTCTTAGAAGATCTACCTGTTTGAATGATATGCACCATAGGGAAATCATTGCAAGTCAACTCATGAACTTATGAACGGTTAGTAATATGAAAATATGAAAAATAGTAAGGATAAGTAATAAATCGAGGCAAAAAATCTGGAGTCTATGAGTTGACTTGCAATGATTGTACTATAGTAGATATTGGTCAAACAAGTAGATTCTTTAAGAAAATAATTCATGAACATCAGAGGAGTTATACGTGGAGCATCTCACACTCAACATATGCCAGTCATTTAAACATAATTTGGTCACACTTTCAGCAACAACTATGAAATTATCTATAATGAAATCAAAAGTACCATACTCACACTTTTGGAAGCAGTAGAAACTAATAGGCACAAGAACCTTAAAATTCTTCTCAACGACAAAACAGACGTCGCCAGATTTCCCTTGTTGAATATTTTTACATAGTTAGGCATTTTCGATAATTGGCACCACAGTTATTTGTATCATTTTTTCGTAAATTTTTGCTTATCTTTACGAAAATAGATAATTATTTGGACCCACCTTTTTTTTCCTAAACCCTAGCTTTATTTTTCAGTTAGTCCAAAATGTAAACATGAAAAACACACAGTGTTGACGAAACAACTGTTGTGAATTAATAAATTGTTGAAATATTCTTCATTATTTTATTCAATTAAAATGGATTTCTATAAATAGGGACTGATTCGATTAGATTCTCAATAGCTATCAATTAAAACAAATTTGAAATGTTCAACTGTTTATTGATTTGGCTTAAAATATCTTCAATTCCTTGTCAATTGAGTGTCAATTATTCACAATATTTTTAATTTATTATTCGTATTCTTATAACTAAGTCATTAATTCCAATTGTTTTCTTATGTCCTGTAGGGTGTCTGACCAACGTAATTTCCACTGAAATGAAAAACTTTGTTAATTATTGGTCGCCTTAATTTATTTGCAGTTCTCAAATTTGTCTTAAATTTTGACAGATCAATTACTTCAAACCTTTGCTCGAATAGTTTTCCTAAAACCAATATAATTTCTTTACATATGAACAAAATGAAATTTTTGAAAAGGTTCCTTGACATTTTAGCATTGTATATTTAAGATATTTAAGAGCACCACACATCAAAATAATATAGAAGACAAAAGTGAAACATGATATAAATTTTTCTGAATCATAGATATTATCCAGAAATTTTCTGTTGATATTTCTGTTTTTTCCTTTACTGTAATTTTTAGCAAGTGATGAAACTTTGATTAGAATTTTCTTACTACTACTGATAAAAATATGACATCCGTGTGTCCTCTTGTACAAGGTGCAAACTGATTTTGGATATTCGAATTAGTATTTAATGGTTGTGAAAGATATAAGCACAACATTCATGCCGCGAAGAGCAATGGAGGGCAAGGATGGCTGAAGCTGGCCAAAACTACAAAAGCATAGCAGTGTGATTTGTCGATTGATGACAATATACCATGAGACTGGGTAGGTTAGAGCATGACATATTGGTTGTAAGAGAGCAACTGATACTGTATAGGATTGTTTTATTCGGTTGTAGACCTCACGAGATCAGACAATTACTTGAAGTCAGTTAGCACACGAGCTTCACTGTACAGTGAGAGAGAGGGAGCGCTGAGATCCCGTATAGTTGTAAGGAAAAATATAGACTATTTCGTTCTTTCAGAGTTCTGCACAGGGGACATGACATCCATTTATTTCTGCTGCCAGGGGGTTAGGATTGCGACGGAGTTCATCGTCTGTTTTGCGTACTTCTCTGGAGACAAAGTTACCGAAGGACTCCCACCAACAGTCGTGCGGGATTTCGTTCGCCACATCAACCACAAAGGTGAGTCACTTCTAGATTACTTACTGCAAGAAGGCTTAACAGTAGTAAACATGAGTAACAAACCAACTTTTGTTACCCCTTATAGACAGGAGGTTTTAGACCTATAAGTACTAATTTTATCAGCAATAAGATTTACGATTTGATGGAACCATTATGTTCAGACCACAGGCGGGACGAACAGAACCGAAACCCGCATCGTTCAGATCAATAAGTTTGACATCGTGCTTGCTGAATAGTGTAGAAAAGATGACTGATGTCTAATCGGGAGGAAGGTCCTAATTCACTGTCCCCCTGGTGCTCAACAATACGCCTACCAGGCCTGAAAATCAGCAGAACTTGCATTACACAATTTGGTCGGAAAATCAAAGCAATCTCTCGATAATCGAGAGATAACAGCGATTTGTTGGTGGATACAGACAATGATATGCAGCAGAATTATAACGACTTCATACCATCTCATCCTTATTGTGGACCCTCCTCGTCGATGACCTGCTAGCGATCATCTCGCTGTGGAGAGTCGATGTTCAAGCATTTACTGATGACCTGGCAATCATAGTGAAAGATAAATCTGAGGTGACGATGTCGGCCGTCCTTTAAGACATTATTAACAAATGGTGTATAAGTGAAAATATGTCTATTCACCCACAAAAGGTAGTTATAGTACCATTCACCAAAAAACGGAAGCTGGACGGATTAAAACCGTCGACAATCCGTGGTGAAACAATACAATTCTCTAATGAAGCAAAATACTTGGAAATAGTCCTGGACGAAACTCTCAGTTGGAATGCACACCTAGACAAAGTAAAGCCAGAAATGGATTCTGGGCCTGCAAGCGAATCTGCGGTCAAACCTGGAGTTTAAAGTCCAGGCAGATGATGGTAATTAGACCACTGATAATATATAGCGCTGTAGCGTGGTGGAAGAAGGGCCAACAAACGATTGATGTTGTCCAATCGTTTGTTCACTCGACTACAGACACAGGCTTGTCTTGGAATTACAGGTGCGTTTCTCACCACACCCACGGCAGCCATGGAGCTCCTACTTAATCTACTCCCCCTGCACCTGCTCGTGCAGAGGGAGGCTGACGGAGCACATACAAACTACATAAACTGGCGATTGACAGGCCAGGGGTAATAGTGATGAGCGGCTCAGGACTGCTGGACGATATATTAATGAACAGCATCCCATCGATGCTCTCAGATCTGATGTACAAAGTCACGAGCCAAGAACGGCATTTCAATGTAATCGTTCCCAGCCAGGACCAATGGACCCAGCATGCTGGGGTTCTATTGAGGACCGACCTTGGCTTGTTCACTAATGGCTCGTGAATGACTAACGGAACGGGAGTGGGAGTCTATGGAAGCAAGCCGAGAATTAGCATCTCATTGAATCTTGGTTAATAGGCAACCATATTCCAGGCATAATTATTTGCCATTCAGACCGCGGCGGTTCTGCTGATAAAATGGAAAATCTACCACGGCAAAATCAAAATATTTAGCGATAGTCAGTCAGTACTAAAAGCTCTTAAATCCAGCTGTTTTACATCGAAAACAATCTGGAGTTTCCGTACGGCTCTAAACAAGCTCGGTATGCATAACAGAATCACTCTTGTCTGGATACCGAGCCACTCAAACTATTTGGGTAACGAAGAATCAGATCGGTTGGCGTTTGCTTAAGCCACACTGTCTCTGCCTCTGGTAGGCCCGGAACTATTTCTGGGAATACTGAGCCACCCTGGCCTGAAACATTGGAAGGTGTTCCTTGGAATAGCTTCGAACCAAAAGATGGCGGATCTAGAACTAGGTATGGTTAGTGCCAAACTAAGAACACCTGTCGGAATTATGACAGGTCACTGGAGGCTGAAAGTGCATTTGCACAAAATCGGTCTGGCTGAAGACCATGAAGACAGGCTGTGCCTTAAGGACACTGAAACAGCCATGTACATCGTCTCAGAGTGCTTAGTGGTGAGTCGCATCAGATTCGAAGTCTTTGGTCAGGCTATTATAGCCCACTGCGATCTGAAAAAATTACACCCGAACAAGATTATCGGTTTTACCCAAAACATGGATCTCGTCGGGAAAATATAAATCAGGGATGAACCATAATAGTCCTTGCGGAGACAGTGGTAAGATGGACAGCCGACCGCTCACCGTAAGTAATAATAATACACTGTACACACCATGTTTTTGTGAACAGCCAAACTGTGAGAAAGGAGTTGCACGAATTCAAGCTTCATCTTCGTAAACCGCTGCGTGTACCTCTGCTTAGGGGAAATCGGGATCTAAGACTAGAATGAGTGCATAAACATCTAAACTGGGAATATCAGGAATAGTTTCATGGACGAATCTCGATTTGGTTTTCATTATATAGGCTTCGTGTATGGAGGTGACCTATAAATCTAGAAATCTAGTTACAATCCAGAAGGTGTACAGCTATCAAGGTGGTATAGTTATGATTTCGGTTTTCGTGTTGAAGGAAGAACTCTCGTTCATTTGGATGGTCCCTGAATAACCTCACTCAGAATGACAGTATTTTGCCACCCATTGTGCTTCCATATGCTACAGAATCGAATTCCCAGCTCATGGGTGTTTATTCGTATTTATGTAGCATTACAATCATAACAATCAATTCGATAATAATAATAATAATAATAATATTTATTGATTCTGTAAGACATTACATTATTAGGACAAGTCAATTAATGTAAATTTACTCATAAAAAAGAATCACCATCCAAATATTCTCTGACACTATAGTATGCTCCACAGAGCTTTACTGATTTGATAGTGTTTTTAAATTTCAATTTATCCATAATTTTAATAGAATCAGGTAGATGATTATAAAGTTTAGTAATTTGGTATAATGGAGATGGTTCAAATTTTGTGGTTCTGTGTATAGGCAAAGATAAAGTTTCAGTGCTTCTTGTAGAGTAGTTCCCCGACTCGGACAAGTTGGGGTTCCTTTCTTTATTGTTCACCAAAATCTTATAAATTATTTCTATTTACTGCTAAAGAATTAATTCCAATGACAATTAGAGATCCTACGGCTGAAATCTTTCACCTAAGCCATTGAAAACCATATTCTCTTTCCTTGATTTCAATGGCTTATATAAAAGGTTTCAGCAGTAGGATCTCTAGTGGTCTTCATAAAATGGGATTTAATTCTTTAGCAGCAAATAGAAATAATTTTGTCAAAATTTGGGCGAACAATAAGGAAAGGAACCCCAACTTTTCCGAATCGGGGACTTACAACCTAGAATCAAAGAAAATAGAATGACTATTTTGAAAAACCAGTAATCAATCGGGTTTGTAGAACATTGTAGAAAATCACTAAGGCCACACAGGGCACCGGGTTTGGACGGCATAATAACTACCACACTGAAGAATATTTCAGATTTTATAACGCAACCCCTAATATACATTGTAAACAAAGCTATGGAAACTGGCACATTTCCTAACACGCTAAAGACATCTCTGTTTAAACCATTGTTTAAGTCTGGCGACAGACAATCCATGCATAATTACAGACCCCTCTCCCTGACGTCCAATGTATCCAAGATCATAGAAAAAATCATACATAACAGAATAATCAAGTTTCTGGATAATTGTGGAATTGTTGCCGATCAACAGTTTGGATCTTGTAAGGCAAAATCTACTCAGGATGCACTGGCATTTTTAGTCTCAAGAATATATAAATGTTTAAACTTGTCCAAACCGTGCCTCTGTATTTTCGTTGATTTAACAAAGGCATTTGACTGTGTTGATCATCACGAACTATTGTCGACTTTGGAGAGTGTTGGATTTAGGGGAGCGGAGTTAAACTTATTAAGAACGTATTTAACAAATAGAAAGCAGTGTGTCCAGATTGGTGATTAAATTAGTTCCATGCGTACGGTTCATTATGGAGTACCGCAGGGTACCATACTTGGGCCTATTTTGTTCCTCATTTATATGAATGAAATTTTCGCGATAACTACTGGGGGTACATTGGTTTCTTTCGCAGAAGATAGGGCTGTGTTGTACCAGGCGGATGACTGGACTAAGTTGAGGGAATTGGCTGAGAATAATTTCATACATGTAATAAAATTTTTGGACTCAAAATTAATAACTTTGAATGAAGGCAAAACAAAATTTATGCCGTTCTCAAATAGCATCAGGACTTTGCCTGATTTTCAGTTATTGAATATTAGAACGGACGACGATGTTTGTGTTATCGGGGCCACTACAAAAATCAGATACTTGGGAATATTTTTAGATTGCCACCTCAGATGGAGCTATCACATTGAAAACGTGACATGTATACTGAGACCTTATGTTCCCAGGTTAAGGTTTCTCAAGACTTTCTGCGAAACTAGTATTTTGAAGTTATCTGGTGTTGGTCCAACCCCATCTATCTTACGGAATACTGGCATGGGGTGGAGTAACTAACTTCTACCTGAGAAATCTTGATGTAACTCAAAAGTGGATATTGAAGATCATATAACAGGTCATATGGTTTTAGCACGGATGCACTTTTCAATATTTCAGGCCTTATAGACATTAGACAGTTATTTTTCCTATACTTGGCAGTTTATCAAAAAAAAAAAAATTATGCTCTAGCACAGGTAACTAGTCATGCGTATTCGACAAGAAATAGACGAAACGCTATCATACTATATAAGGTTAATAAAACTATCGGTCAAAGATCACATCTGTTTCTTGGTCCGCGAGTCTATAATTTGATACCAGATCATATCAAAACTATTGTATGAATAATTTGATTTTGTTCAAAAAATATTTAAAAATGTGAATTATTGAAAAGAAACGTAAACATATTTCAGATTTACTAGATATAAAGAATTTGAAAATCAAAACAGATTTAATCTGTTGTCTTCTACAATTTTAATTTCAAAAAATTCTTTGAAGAAACTTTAAGAATTAAATTAATGTCTTTATAAGCACTGCTCATATTTAATAGACGTCAAAATTCATCATACAATATCAAACGGAATTAAGAAAAACCAACGAACATAAACTGTCAATTAAAATTAAAATATAAATAAGCAAACGTTTTTTGTTTCGTTCCAGGCATGCGTAATGAACTCTTCAGACAAACTTACGAAGCCCTGTTTGTTACAAAATAATACAAAATGTATTGTTTTCCGATCCCATATGAATGAAAAATAACTCTTTCTCAAGAATATAAAACATAATTTCAAGAACTTCTCAAAAACTAATTTATTTGAAATATTCAATATATTTAAATAAATTACTTCAAAAAATCTCAAAACATGTAGCACACTCTCAAGAAATAATTAAAGTTACGATAAGATCAGCTCAACTTTACATATAAAAAATAATAAAATCAATTAAACAATGTATAGACTTACTCTGTGAATCTTAGGAATACACGGCCCTCAATAGAAAATAAAAGTGAACACTCTTATATATCCAAGGTACTTATGTTCCCAGTTCATAGAAAATCATACAAAGCTCATAAGGCACTCGGCCTCAGTTAAAACCGTTCAACACTGTATAATGAATTTCTTTATTTAAAAAACCTAATATAATTATATCTTGAATGGTGGAGGTCCTCACTTGATGGAAATCCATTTTCATTTAATTTAAAAGGGATTAAATAAAAACATATTTAATAAAATTTCCACATTTATTGTGTTTCAACAATATTGTAACACTACATTTGCAACAATTGTTTCGCCAAATTCTTGGCTTCTTCAGGCGAGTTCGATGTTAAACTACTCTAAAAATTTTTATTTTTTCTCCTTATATATTTCTCAAGATGGAAGAGGGGGGAACGGTATTCTAAATGCTTCTGGGAATTTTTATGGCATGTTTATCAATGGTGATCTGTTGACATCGGTTTGGTCATTAAGTAATATATTCTGCCTGTTATATCTGTTAATTTCCATTGCTTCTAGAAGACTTAATATTCTAGAAGCAATGGAAATTAACAGATATAACAGGCAGAATATATTACTTAATGACCAAACCGATGTCAACAGATCACCATTGATAAACATGCCATAAAAATTCCCAGAAGCATTTAGAATACCGTTCCCCCCTCTTCCATCTTGAGAAATATATAAGGAGAAAAAATAAAAATTTTTAGAGTAGTTTAACATCGAACTCGCCTGAAGAAGCCAAGAATTTGGCGAAACAATTGTTGCAAATGTAGTGTTACAATATTGTTGAAACACAATAAATGTGGAAATTTTATTAAATATGTTTTTATTTAATCCCTTTTAAATTAAATAATATAATTATATATTATATATAAAATAAAATAAGGAGGAACGGTTTTTTACTTGATAGAAGGATTATTACAAAATTTGAAAATCAAAACAGATTTAATCTGTTGTCTTCTACAATTTTAATTTCAAAAAATTCTCTGAAGAAACTTTAAGAATTAAATTAATGTCTTTATAAGCACTGTTCATATTTAATATACGTCAAAATTCATCATACAATATCAAACGGAATTAAGAAAAACCAACGAACATAAACTGTCAATTAAAATTAAGCTTAAATTAGCTTTGTATGATTTTCTATGAACTGGGAACATAAGTACCTTGGATATATAAGAGTGTTCACTTTTATTTTCTATTGAGGGCCGTGTATTCCTAAGATTCACAGAGTAAGTCTATACATTGTTTAATTGATTTTATTATTTTTTATATGTAAAGTTGAGCTGATCTTATCGTAACTTTAATTATTTCTTGAGAGTGTGCTACATGTTTTGGGATTTTTTGAAGTAATTTATTTAAATATATTGAATATTTCAAATAAATTAGTTTTTGAGAAGTTCTTGAAATTATGTTTTATATTCTTGAGAAAGAGTTATTTTTCATTCATATGGGATCGGAAAACAATACATTTTGTATTATTTTGTAACAAACAGGGCTTCGTAAGTTTGTCTGAAGAGTTCATTACGCATGCCTGGAACGAAACAAAAAACGTTTGCTTATTTATATTTTAATTTTAATTGACAGTTTATGTTCGTTGGTTTTTCTTAATTCCGTTTGATATTGTATGATGAATTTTGACGTCTATTAAATATGAGCAGTGCTTATAAAGACATTAATTTAATTCTTAAAGTTTCTTCAAAGAATTTTTTGAAATTAAAATTGTAGAAGACAACAGATTAAATCTGTTTTGATTTTCAAATTTTGTAATAATCCTTCTATCAAGTAAAAAACCGTTCCTCCTTATTTTATTAGATATAAAGAATGCATATTTTCACGGTTGATTATCTGATTGTGTTTGTCGAGATTTGGGCCTGGATGTATTTCTTTATCACATATTGAGAATGTTTTTTTGTGAATCTTCTGAATGTATTAGGGAATCAATTCTCATAGAAGATATGTTCGCTTAATTTTAAAATATTGGGTGAATGTACCTTCGATGATATGTTGATGTTTATGTTATTATTTAGATTTAAGGGGGATTCATAGACTGAGGAAATTTTAAATGATTTTTGTAGTTTCTTTTATTATTCTATATTCTTTATTGAGTTAATAAGCATAATTATTATTATTACTTTTTCAATCAAAAAAGCCATTGAGAAAGAGAAGAACTCATCAAATTCCCATATACTATTCGGCAACTGTTTCGGATGATGTTATTTCCATGCACGATAATGATACACAGACGTGGTAAGTGTAATAAAAGAACCTTTTCAATTTTATGTTTAGTTCCTATTTGTACTCCTTTGAAGATGGTCGAAAGACCGACGTGTCAGGATTCTGAATAAATTGTGAAATATAAAAACTGTGTGAATTGTTTTAAATAAAATTGTTAAAATGTTTCACCCAGAGCTAACCGCATACTCCATTCATGTGATTATTTTTTGTTTTCTATATTATTTTAATGTGTATTTTCATGAGCATAGTCTCTACAAAAAAGTTTATGGAAAAAGTGATCTAACACTTCTTGATATATTCGTTACAATGAACAGGTGAGTTTAATTTCGGCCAGAAGTAGTATAAGTTTCATTACAATAATTTTACATATTGTTCACAATTAAACATATGGCCAATGAATGATTTTTATGAAATTTCTGCATTCATCTCTCTTTTTCCAATATAATCTTACCCTGGTCCATAATTGCAGACGTAAAGTTTCTGATTACTAAAGTAGCCTCCCTTATTGTAATATGCGTATCCACATCCTACGTGGTCAGTATCAGCCCAAACCATCTGAAAAAACCAATTATTCTTATGTTAAAATTGAAAAAAATCAAATGTAAAGTTTCCTAATCCATAAAAATGTTAAAAATTTTGAAAAAATCTGAAGCCGAAAGGTGTTTTTCCATTGTGAAACAAATAAAATTGTTTTAAGAAATTCTATAAAGATAGGTTAAACCCTGTCTCTATGCTTTCTATTGAAAAAAAGAAGAAAATAAGAAATACAAAATTTCAATGAAATAGTTATTGATAAGTTTGCACCCAAGAAATCCCGAAGCAGTGAACTAATTTACAAAAAACAAAACAAGTGTTAATGTTTTTTTCTCTCAAATACGGAGCGAGTAAATTCACTTGTGAGTTACTTTTATTCTTGTTCTTTTTCGTGATATGATTCGTTGCACTTAGTCCATAACAATACAAGAAAAATAATTTGAAATAAGGTTATTCTGATTTTCACAAATTTATGAAAATCAGAATAACCTTATTTCAAATTATTTAATATGGATTTTCACCAAGTAAGGACTGATACAATTCAATATTTAATACAAGAAAACCTTCTTGAACAACAAATCTTTAGCAGTCACCTTCTCAATCAAAAAGATTTTGAGAAAAAAACAGAAACAACTGTCTTTTATCAATTTAAAAGGGTTGAAATGTTTCCTGCAGCTCGACATCTGCTAATTTTGAACACTTTCTCTATTATACTGAGTCGATACTTGATTTGGATGCAGAACATCTACTCCTTTTACAACCACTGCTGAGAAGTTCACAAAATAGTTTTTGCAAACCGTGAAGTGTTAATGCAGGAGGTAGCTGACAGACTAAAGACATCAAAGGAACGTGTAGGCTTTATTTTGCATGAACATTTTTTTTTTAGATAACTGGTTTCGAAGTATTGCATTACTATACGTCTAAATCAAAAAGATTGTCAGTTGATTGGACAGCAGACAATAAACCTTGCACAAAGTGGAAAAATACGCAACAGACTGCTGGCAAGATTAAGGTTTAATTTGAAATATTTATGATATTTTCTTTATCGATTACAAAATAAAACACTTGTTTACATTTTCTTCATCAGAATACTGATGAAGTCTTTCTAGCAAAGACGAAACGTACGTCAATACCAAAAATAAAGTAGAAAATGTAAACAAGTGTTTTATTTTATAATGACAATTACAACTGATTTCTACCAAGCAACGGCCCAATCTATCATAAATTTATCGATTACCTTGAAAAGGGCGACACACTCAATTGCGATCGGTTAATGGCCCAGCTAAATCGATTGAACGAGGAAATTTCGAAGAAACGGCCCATAGGCAAATGAAAAAGTGATTTTCTATCCAGAGACTGTAACGTGTCACAAGTCGTCGACTACAATGCCACCATACCTACCATATTCTTTAGATCTAGTCTCTAGTGACTTACCTATTTGCAAACCTGAAAAATGCTCACCGCCTACTTCATGATCAAAAATGAGAAATGATTAAGATTGATAAATAAAGTCGAATTTTATCAAAAAAATTGTTTTCTTGATTAAACTGGGAAAAATTCAGCCAAACACTTTGGGTCCAATAATCGTTACATTAATATTGGATTGGCAAGAAAATAATTGCCAATTTTTTCACAAATAATTTATATTAAACCGTGAACGTATCAGTCGATGCATCACTAACATGTCATTTTTCATCAGTTAATAAGGTTGAATTTGATAAAGAAAATTCGCAAAAATAATCAGCTTATGTGTTAAATAATTCTTATAGCAAATTATGAAAGAGTAAAGAGGGTAGGTTTCACCTAACTTTTATTTAAAAAAACTATTCTGTTTTTTTATGATTTGGTTGTTTCGATGTCCGGAAAAAATATAATTATTATTATTTATTCAAAGATTTGAAATGGAACATAATAGTAATATATATGAATAACTGATAACTTCAAATATAAAGTTTGGTGAAACTCAAGATAGAATATTTGGTGAAACTCAAGATATATATGCAACTTATGGCTCATCAAGAAAGCACTTTAAAATTTAAGAAAGCTTTATATCCAGAGATTTTGAACTGTGAACCATATAATATATGCGATTTTAAAGAATACTGCAAAAAGTAGTTATGTATTTTTGTACCACGTGTTATTTCTGACTTGTTCCATTTTTACATTGTATGTCCAGTGCCTACATGTAATCTTATGGGATCAATAAATATTATTATTATTATTATTATTATTTTTACCTGAGTATAATGTCCTGTACTTGTTGAGAAAGATGATCCGAATCTGTAAATTTTATATTCATCAAACCATGACTGGAGGGCGTCATGCCAGTTCGATCCTTTTCCATATCCAGATGATTTCCAAATATAAAGATTTTGTCCTACCCATCCCCAAGACGCTTGAAAAAACAATAATAGTGAAGAACAATGTAACAAGATTAGAAAGAGGAAATATTCTTTGAATAATGACAACTTTATTTCACATATTAGAATTTATTTTCATGACTTTCACACGCATATTTCTTAAATCTTAGCAAAAATTTCTGGTAGCTCTTTCGCCACAAACGGATTAAAATGTTGAAACAATATAATAATAATGATGCAAAATAATAATATTAATAAGAATAAGAATACAAGTGTAAAAAGTTGAACATCGAACAGGAAAAAATTTTGAAAGGAGATACTGTACTGACAAAGGGTGACGTTTAAGTGCGATGGAGAATGGTGAGACTTATAAGTCTCACCAAGCTAAAACTAGAGTTGAGGGGGAATATCAAAAAAGGATAAAAGCACTGCTGAAGTTGGGGCTGGATGCAGGAAACCTAATACGAGCAATAAATACCTACGCCTTAGCCTCACATCTTCTTTTGGTGTACTCAACTGGACAAATACGGAGTTAGATGCTGTACAACGAGTCACGCGAACTATGATGATAAGATACCTCACACATCATTCGAGATGTTACACCATGAGAACGACTTTACCGAGATAACAAGGCGGACGAGGGTTAACCGACATCAGAATCGACAAATCATAAGATTGAAAGGACTTTTTCTTCAACAAGGGGGAACATTTGATTTACACAAATTAGTGGCCAAAGCAGATAAGAACTACCCACCACTCAACCTCACGTCGTTAGAAACAAACTTTAAGACGACGTCGGAAATGAGAAAGAGGAAAAATTAGCCCAGATTCATGATAGACATCACAATGATCTACTCCAACTACATATTCACCAAGAGGCATCAAATAGATGGCTTTCTAACGGAAGTCTCTTTCCTGAGACTGAAGGGCTTATTATAGCTACCTAAGATCAAGTGATTAACACAAATAACTAAAAGAAATTTATTTGGAGGGATCCGAATATCCAGACTGACATATGCAGAAAATGTCATCAGGCCTCTATAACTATCCAGTTGAGTGGAGTTGACTAATACAGATTACCTGTGACGATACAACCAGGTCTGCAATATCATCCACCAAAAGCCGACCAATAAATACCCAAACGCCATACTATAAATATGAAGTCGGTGTTAAAGAACGATAACTTTAGACTATTCTACGGCCGGTCTATTATTACCGATAGATAGGTAAATAATAACATATCGGATATTGTGGTGGTCAGCAAGCATGTTAAATCAGCACTTCTCTTGGACATATCAGTGTCCAATGACAACAACCTGGTAGATAAATACAAGGAGAAAATGGCAAAATATGCAGACCTTGCATTGAAAATCAAACAGATGTGGCATCTTGACAAGGTGGAGGTAATACTGTCAATCACGTGCCTAATATCTAAAAGTTTACTACACAGTCTTGCCAAAATGGGAATCCACAGAAACACATGTATGAAACTGCAACAATCTTTAATATTAAATGTCAAATTGTGAGAAAATTTGTAAATGAAAGATTAATGAGCCTAATCCCAAGGATACCTAATATCTGGTGTTCAGATTTTACATCGAACAAGGAATTAAATCCTCTATGCAGGTACATAACAATTCCGTCCCAAGAGTTCAACAATTTAGGCCTTTCAAATATGGCTCATTTTTTCCCAGAAACCTAAACGGGCCTAAACACCAGTCAAGAAAAGAAAATATTTGTCCCTTAGATTTTTCGTAGAAACCCGATAGAACTGTTTTAGCCGTTTCAAGACGACAACACTCGAATGTCGTATCGGACTCTACTTGGGCCACCTTTTCGAGCCCAAAGCCACTCTCTCATTCAGTTAGTTAGCAAAACGGCACAATTGATGACATTCCCTCGACCAAACGGTCACGTAACACTCTGCCTGTATAAACCATTTAGTCAAGAAAGTCAGTTCTAATCACATTTCTCTTTATCTCTCAAGTTTTAATCAAACAGTTCTCATCTAAGTTAGCCACAAAGCACTCTTGAAGAAACATCCCCAAAATAGTCACATCTTGTAGATTGCCCAAAGAGCACAAAATAAACCACTCGCGAGTTTTAAGTTCTCTTAACTCATGAAACGCATTTATCTCTACTCTTGAATTATTTTATATTCGCATTTCACTTTAACCTTCCAAAGAACTCTCGCTTAGTAACCCATAACGCAGTAAAGGCCTGGAAGTGAATATATTATCTACATTATTTATTTATAACTAGATATTAATTTGTGAAAAGTGAATCCAAAATTGAAACCAATAAAGGTGAAGTCGGTAACGTGAACAACAGTAAAAAAGCTTAAAGAAGCACAGCTAATCCACGAATGAGATAGTATTTTTACCGTAATTAGAGTTCGATACTACACCGAAACAACTCCCCTAATTTGGGTAAATAATTCAAATTTGTAAATATTTGTAATATATGTATTTAGGCTGTAAATAAAGCATTGAAGTATAATATACATCCCTCTTTCATCCCCATTCGAAGTATGCTTAACCAAGAATTTGCATATTAATTGGTTAACGTTTAATAAATTACAAGGAAGAGTTCAAAAAGGTATCTCTACATACCAAGCAATTCTTCACATTTGGGATATGTGAATTTCCAGCAATCTGCTGGGAAGATTCGAATTCTAATTCCTTTATTGTACCCAACAGAAGTATCCCAATTACTGGGTTATTACAGAAAAGTATTCTATATTATCAATATCAGCGAATCAAATCATAATGAAATCAAGTAAAATAATGAGCCAGCCACATACAAGTAAACAATACTATTTAAATTAGCAACAACTAACGAGAAAATAAACAAAAATATAATTCCAAACAAATGCACATCCAGTCCATCAGCACTTGTATACATACAGTATAGTGGTGCCCGCTAGAGCAAATTTGTACAAGGTGTTGGCAAATAAAAAGTAGAGACCATCTCGCGGACAACTTAGGAACACTAATAGCTGCTCTCGATAATAAATATGGTAAGTTTATTCTTTCATTAAGTAGTTTCTGAGCAAATCTGGTACACTGACCTCCCGTCTCTCAAGTAACGATGATATTTCCATATCACTCATGGTGTAAGACAGATCAGCTTCACACTCTGGATGACACGGTAGATGGGGAACCATATCAAATATGCATATTCTATCTTACTGATGACTAGAGTGAAGTATGCATTTCTGAGCACCAACAGGTTATCGAATTCCTTTATGCTCCTGAGTATAAAGCCCAAAGTTCTAACTTCTCGATAAGGGGAATTAAGGTGAAGGTAGAGTCGAACAATACTCCAAGGTCATACACTTTATCTTTATTGACAATACAAGTCAGTAACTATAATCCAACTTTGTGAACTTTATAGTGTATGTGACTCTGAAAAACATTCCCACATTCAACCTTAGTTTGAGCAGGTAAGGGATGATAATTGCTTAACGCCTGACAAATGTGATTTGTTTCATTTAGGTTTATGGGTTTTTTGAAAAAAATCCTAATTAATTGTTGGTTCTATAATATTTGTTTATATCAAGGGATCTTCACGAAAGATCTAGTATCCAGTATCAGCATAATAATAATAATAATAAAAATCTATGTTATTAAGAAATTTTTTTAATTGTAATCATGGTTTTCCATAGTAAGTGAGAGAAATGTATGTTTTTTCCCGGTTTTTAGTATAGGGTATATTTCATTAATAGCTTTTGTGAATAATTGTTTGGTATGTAGAGATACCTTTTTGAATTCTTTGGAAGTAATTGATTGAACGTTAACCAACTAGTATGCAAATTCTTGGTTGAGCATACTTCAAATGGAGGGAGTTGTTTCGGTTTAGTATCGAACTCTAACTGCAGTTAAAACACTATTTGGTTCGTGGAATAGTTCTTCTTTGAGCTTTTTCACCGTTGTTCACTACCGAATTAACTTTTATGGTTTCACTTTTCACAAATTAATATCTAGTTATAAATAAATAATGTAGATAATATATTCACTTCCAGGCCTTTACTGCGTTATGGGTTACTAAGCGAGAGTTCTTTGGAAGGTTAAAGTGAAATGCGAATATAAAATAATTCAAGAGTAGAGATAAATGCGTTTCATGAGTTAAGAGAACTTAAAACTCGCGAGTGGTTTATTTTGTGCTCTTTGGGCAATCTACAAGATGTGACTATTTTGGGGATGTTTCTTCAAGGGTGCTTTGTTGCTAACTTAGATGGGAGGACTGTTCAATTATAAATTGAGAGACAAAGGGAAATGTGATCAGATCTTATTTCTAGAGAATGTGTGTGGGATCAGAACTCAATGTTCGAAGAGGAATATTGTGTGACTGTTTGGGCGAAGCTGGAAGAGAGGGCTAACAAACGGCTTCAACGGATGTGTTCAACTGTACCTTTTGGCTAACTGGACAAATAAGAGAATGGGTAGGGGCTCGAAAAGGTGGCCCAGGTAGATTTCGATACGACATCAGACTGTTGTTGTCTTTAAACGGCTTCGGTTCTAATGGATTTCTAGGAAAGATGCAAAGGACCAATATTTTCGTTTCTCAACTGGTGTTTAGGCTCGTTTAGGCCTGCAGGAAATATCTGAGACATATTTGAAAGGCCTAAATTGTTGAACTCTGGGGACATATTTGTTATATCTACTTGCGTAGTAAATAAAAAAATTCCTTGTTCGATGTAAAATCTGAACAGCATTTTTATGTTGCTACCATACTATCTATTATTAATGACGAATAACCTTTATTAGTTACTATTTCTTCAATTCTATTCATATCTTGATTACAATTAATCGGAAATAAAGGAAATGTTAATAATCTGCTAATGCTGATAATTTATAGTGTATTGGATCAAATGAGTTTTTGGAATTGTTATATCTGTATGAGAGGGTTTATAAAAAATAGAAAAATTATGTTTATTATTGACTGTAGTTAATGTTTAATCCAAATAATTTGATGAGTTTCCAGTTCCTACTTCCATTGTAAATTCAATATTTGATGTAACGAATTCAAGTAATTAAGAGAACCTTCAAGTTGTCTACAGGTACCTTTAAAGAATACCATGATGTCATCTACATATCTGTACCAATAAACTATCTTGATAGTGATTCTACTCCTATTTTTATGAATAGTATTTTCCAAACTATCCATGAATACATCAGCTAGAAGTGGGTTCAAGGGGCTTCCCATAATTAAGCCTTCTGAACTGCTGTAAATTTCTTCTTTAAAACTGAAATAGATTGTGATTTAAGTAACATTTTAGTAGATGGATGATATCTAGATATCATTACACAGTTCACTTTATTTTCGAATAGCATTTCTTCACGTTATCACGTGTCCAGATGATACACTAGGAAACAAATTTACCACATTAAATGAGACTAGTTTTGTGTTGGGTGGTATTACGATACTTTTAACTTTTTTAAAAAGTGTTAATTAATTATTGATGGAAAATTTTGGTTGAAATTGAAAAAATGTCCTGATGATGTTTATGACAAAGTTTGTTTGCTGGTGTAATATGAAACTATTGGTCTTTTCGGGTTATTTAGGTTATCAAGAAATAAAGTTGTGGTACTTGAGGGCTAATTGTTACATATTTATTTATTTAAAAATTAATTTGAATGTGAGTCAATACTTGATAGAAGTAAAATTCAAATGACTTTAAATTCAGAATTATATATTCTAACTTCAAAAATATATTTTGAAACTATATACAAAAACTATCAAATTGATAGCCTTACATATAATCATTTGATTGATTCGGTCTTTACTTGGTGGAAACTCATTTTAATTAAAAAAATGTATATGAGACAATAATTTATTTCCACAAAAATGTTTGTACTACTACAACAATTGTTTCACCCCGATGTGGCTTTTTCGGGTATTACAAGACAGTACAATGTAATACCTGAACAAGCCACATCGTGGTGAAACAATTGTTGTAGTAGTACAAACATTTGTGTGGAAATAAATTACTGTCTCATATAAATTTTTTTAATTACATATAATCAATATAAAATATTTTTCAATGTCTCGAAAAAACCTTTTCACATCCCGACATGAAATGTATTGATACAAACGTATTAACAATAACTAAATAAGTATGTATAGTAACATACTTAAAATCCACATACATAAAATCCACTATTCCAAAATTATATAAAATTCTCAACATAAAGGATTAAATGAAAAAAATCGAACAAGAATTCTCATATTTGAAGTGTATTGAATTCAGATTCACATATGTAACAAGATCATAATGTAACTCACCAAATAAGATATAACCTGGAACGAATAAACTCGAAGTAAGCTTTAAAGTGTCCAAAATAAAACAAAAATTATCAACGTGCCGTGTGATTATACTATTAGATCGTTTTAATGTTGATTTGATTTGCTTATTGCATGCTTCTGTCGAGTCTTTTCTCAGTGTTTTAAATTCTATTTTTGCAATGAAATATATTGTTTTATTGGTATGAAGTATTTTATCTATTGCCACTATCGTATTACCTTTATTTGATTATGTGAAAATAATGTTGTTTTGATCTGATTTCTTTTTCAAATCTATTGCTATTTTTTTTTCATTATTAAATACATTCTGTCAAGAAAGTACCAGGAATTATCGATTTAAATCTGGTGGGGCAATGAGGCAGCTAAATTTTTTTTTTCCTAGGTTGGTACCACTGTCCTTAATTACTATGCCAAGCTTGAGCGGGATCTGTCAACTAGTGTGTTTGCAACAGCTGATTAAGTCAGTCGATGTCAGAGTGCGTGCCGATTTTTACTATGGGTGATTACGTTGAGCAAAGAATTTGTTTAAAGTTTTGTGTTGCAAATGAATTTTCGTGTGCCGATGCATTGAAAATGTTGCAAAAGGCCTTTGGTGATAATGCTCTATCGAAAACTCGTGCATATCAGTGGTACAGAGCCTTCAAGGACGGTCGTGAAGTGGTCGAAGATAACGTCGATAAAATTAAGGAAAGGGTGCTGGAAAACCGTCGTACCAGCTTGAGAGAGATAGCACATGATCTTAAGATATCCCACGAGTCCGCACGTACGATTTTGATTGATATTTTGGGCATGAGAAAGGTGGCCGCACGACTCGTACCGAAAGACCTGAATTTTCTTCAAAAACGTCATCGCGAACAGGTTGCTTCGGACATGCTGGATCGCTGTAATTCCGATTCTACATTCATGGAACGCATTATAACTGGTGATGAGACCTGGGTCCAGGAGTACGATATGCAAACAAGCCAGCAATCATCGGAATGGGTGGCAAAAAATGAGCCGAAACCGAAAAAACCACGCCAAAGCCGCTCGAAAATGAAGGTGATGCTCATTGTTTTCTTCGATATCCGTGGCGTGGTGCACTACGAATTCGTTCCAGAGGGTCAGACGGTAAACAAGGAGTATTACCTAGGCGTTATGAAACGTTTGCGTGAGCGTATCCGTAAGAAGCGGCCAAATTTGTGGGCGAACAACTCATGGATTTTGCATGACGATAACGCGCCTTCTCACCGAGCTACGATTGTGACTGACTTTCTCGCCAAAAACTCAACAAACGTGCTTTAGCAACCACCGTATTCGCCGGATTTGGCTTCCTGCGACTTTTTCCTCTTCCCAAAACTAAAATTGCCCCTTCGTGGCACCCGTTTTGAGTCGATTGAAGCCATAAAACAAAATTCGGCGCGAGAGCTAAAGTCCATCCCGGAAAGCGCCTATAAAAAATGTTTCGATAATTGGAAGTGCCGTTGGCATAGATGTATTAGAGCAAATGGAGCCTATTTTGAAGGCGACCCAATAAATTTTGACGATTAAATGTAAAAATGTTGTTTTAATTGAAAATTCCCGGTACTTTCTTGACAGAGTAGTATATATTTGCTTACATAAAATTTCTTTTTAATAATCTCTGAACTCAGAAATTTATTGTATGCGCTATTATGGGAGTTTCTTAATACTATATCTGTTTCTCTATATACAGCCACTTCTTTAACTTTTAATTCTTTTGATATTGTACTCATATTTTTTTAGAATATTGTATTCTTTATACGAAAAAATCATGGTTTTTTCATACCAATAGTTCCATAGCATCAGCATACAAATATTTCAATTTCCTTATAAACATCATCAGAACTGTTTGCAAATTTTAACCAAAATTTTCAATTAAAAATTCAGTAACACTTATTGACAAAATTAAAAGCATCGAAATACGGCTCAACACAAAATTAATCGCATTCAATTTTGTAAATTTGATTCCTAGTGTACCATCTAAAGACGTGATAACCCTTATTGAAGAAATGCTATTCGAAAATAAAGTGAAATGTGTAATAAGATCAGATATGAACCACTTTCTAAAAAGTGGCTTAAATCAAAATTATTTCAATTATGTTTTATTGAGTTTTATGTCAATTTGATGAGAATTATAGAAAATGTTCGTGAATTTGAGGCTGATGGGTTCAAGAAATTTCGAAAGGTATAAAAATAACTGAGATTGAAGGGTAAATTATAAAAACAATTATAAATAATTATAAACAATTATGACAACAATGAAAGGTCCGAGTAAATGAGCATAAATACCTAGTATTAACGAATAGTATGACATCTCCTCAAAAAGAAATTTAGCTGTGGCTTTTGAATTGATAAAACACAGAATTAAATATTTCGAAATCCAAATGTTGATTATAGATTAGATGCTTTTGAGTATTTAATTCCCGTCATATCTATTTTTGGAACAGCAGAAAACGTTAATAATATAAGAAGACAATTTTCGTCAAAATTTTTTCCTTTAGATAGTGATTAGGAATATACTATTTAAGAAATTATTTACTTACTTCCCGTTATGGTGACGTGTCTGAATTCACATGTATTCGCAACTTCTTGGGCTTTCCTCTCCAGTTCAATTGAATACCTCTGAAAAAATTGTAAACGATATTTGAAAAATTATATTTGTGTTTTTATTTGGATTTTTATCCACTTCATGTCACTCCATACCACTAGTAATTAATTGAATTACTGGAAGTAATTGTTGTTATTCATTTCACATTTAAATACAAAAACACTAAAAATCATAATACTGGTTTTGATACGTGTGATATACAGGGTGTTGCAAAAGTGCGTTTGCGCACGCTGCCGAATCAGACATCTTTGAAATTTCTTTCGAAGGCCGGCTCCCTTTCTTCATTTTAGAAAATTATTTTTTAATAAACAGGTTATTATCAAGAAAATATTCAACAAATAGATGTCTTTTCAAATGGATCACAGCGTAAATTTTTATATATTTACAATGCCCTACAATATCTCTATCATCACGTAAATATTAGAGATATTTTTCTAACGATATAAATTTTAATCAGAAAATACTGCAAAAAGTTGAGAGAACAGTAGTTTGGTAAAAGTCCTCTACCAATTGCCCGAAGTAATCGTAACAAGAATTCGATCAGAAATATTTTCAACTGATAGATTTGCCTAGTCATCATTTACTACTGGCCAAATAGAAAGAATTTGAGATTGTTATTTCTTGCTTTTCTCAATTGTAACATTCTGTATTTTCTCACGATAATCTAGAGAAATTATTTATCTGGAAACCTCAATAGTTTTTTTTTCTTATTTTTTACATTATTAAATCCACATAACCAACACTTATATTATTCACTAATAACTACAGAATAGAAAAACAAACATTCATAATATATTGAAGATTATCAACATAATTATGAACCATACATCATAAAATATCGACCAAAATTAGAGAAATAGTCCTCCTCCATGTAATCTCAATAAAGAGATTGAGTACGGAGTGAAAACTGCACTTAAGAAATTTTCAATAATACTCTCATGATAATAATAAGAATAAGTTTAATTGTTTGATTGTATCGGTATCTACTTGTCGGAAATACATCTTGATGATTAAAGTAAAACAACTCAATTTCCGCTAATTTATTTAATTTCACAACAATTGTTTCGTCATGACAACATGACTTCGTCAGGTGAATATGGTACTAACTACATATTTGATAGAGAGTTCTTTAAATATTCAAAATGTACAGAAAAGAGGGTAGTGGGAATTTACAGTAATTTGTTTTTTTATTACTACACAAAGTTTCAGTTATTGAGGTCCGTGTGGTCGTTTAGGAGAATCTGTTTTTTATTGTATCTGTTAATTTCAAGGGTTTCTAGGTAGTTCAACCTGAGGTTCTTTTTTTTTAGGTGTAAGATTTTGTAGTTATTGTCAAAATCATGTCCTGTCTCCAAAAGATGGTCAGCATATGTTGAATTTTTTCAAGATATGCTTTCTCGTGTTCACGTATCCTAGTGCCGAAAGATCTACCTGTCTGACCCACATTTACAGATGGGCAAGTACCGCAGTTTAACCTATAGACTCTAGACCTTTTGTTTTTATGGATCATATCTTTATTATTTTTTATTAACAAGAAACACGTTAGGAAATTCAATGAAAACTACTAAAGATTTGATCCATACAAACAAAAAGTCTGGAGTATATAAGTTAAACTGCGGTACTTGCCCATCTGTATAAGTGGGTCAGACAGGTAGATCTTTCGGCACTAGGATACGTGAACACGTATGGTTATGGACGAAATAAGGCCTGAATTACTTTTATTTTTAAAACATAAATGTGATAAAATTATCTTTCAAATAAAAAAATATTTGGCTTCAATCTTAATTTGAATGTGTTTTATTTCCATTTAAAGTTCTATCACTTTAAAAAAAAACACCCGATACTCATTCTCTAAAGCACGCCAACTGAGTATGCCATATTGCAAAATGGACTGCACCATAGCGAAATATACACCATCGCATTGATAAATAGGCTGTATACCTCTGGCAAAATAGGTCTTGTAAATTATTTTCCTCAATTTCTTGTGCAACACTTCTGCCTGGATAACCCATCTTAAATGGCAATCAATTGTAACACCCAGATTCCAACAGACATAACGCTCTCAATTGCCACATCCCCAAATTACAAGATATTGAAATCAGGTAAGTGATCGCTGTGAGGTGCAAAAGTATTTATATAGTTTCAGACATATTTATAGATGATAGATTGAAATCAAACCAATGCTCAATCTTTTCCAGTTCCAGGGTTGCGAGAAGCTTAACATCAGCACATGAGCTATGCTCGAAGGCAATACAAGTATCGGCAGCAAAAGATTTTATTTTAGCCGATAATTTGGAGGTGAGAAAATCATTCATATAAACAAGAAATAGAAGCGGTCCTAAAATTAATTAATGCTTAACGGTCCCAAAACCGTTTCCTGAAGTACCCCACATTTAATCTTCCTCTTATTGCTTCTTGTTACTCCGATCTTAAGATCTTGAAGGCTTCATATTTTCTCAGAAGTAATCTTAGGGCTATTTTCATTCCTGCGTTTAGCAGATACGAAAAATGACATCACAGTTGAAAATTCGATTTCAATAATGAACATGATAACTAATGGATACTAAAAATAGTTGAAACAATGAAAGCTGTGGTAGAAATTATTCAGGAAATATTCGGTACGCCAATACTCGATCAATGAATTGTTTCTTCGAATTTCTCCTGCTTATTCTAGGAAACTCTGCTAAAATATCTTTCAAAATCTAGAGAAAACTAGCCCAAACCATTATTTGATTGAAATTGAATTATTTTCATTGAGATAGTTACAAAACTTTCGAACATTCCCAAAATCATAATCCCTGAGCGTTTTTCGAATAAGCACCTGAAGTCGCTGCATTGTATAGCATTCAAACGGAAAGTTAAGGTGATTCTTGCTGATTGTAGTTTTTATTCAATGGATGAGTTTATGACGTACCAATTCTAGTCGTCAATTAATTTTTGTAATTGTTTATAATCGTATTTATATTAATGTCTGATAATTTTTATAATTTAACTTTAAGAAATTTTAAATTTGATCTAATATCAGTTATTGTTATTAATTAACTATTATTTTATTCATATATATTGCTTTTATTTATACATATATGTATATAATCATTAATATGTACATGACATTCCCTGTAAAATTTTGAGGGTAATTAATAAATTATTATTATTATTATTATTATACTGCTCGTAATACTAATCAAATGTGTATTCAACCAAAACAATACTGTTCTATCGACATTCCAAAAATCGATTATCAACCACTTCTTTAGAACACAAAGTTACTTTTGAATACAATAAATCAGGATGAGTTTGGGAAAAGATAAAATGATTGATTGATTTTCATGTTGGGGCAGTGCCAGAGAAACCGTTTATTAGCGAATCTCATGCTGTAGAATATCCCCAGAAAAGATATCTAATAGAATAGAAATTCTGAAGGCTTTTAAACAGATTTGTAGAGACAGGAGATGTCAATTACCAAAAAAAGAAAGCATAAAATCGGTCAATAACAAAGACAAGGAGCATGAGATTTTCCTTATTGTAACAGAAGACAAAGGAAGTTTAGTGTAGTACAAGCCAAAGGAAGTTTAGTGTAGCCTGCGGTTTGAGCGAGCGTTCAGTTCAAAGAATCCCCAAAAAGCACAAATTTTACGCCTACCACATTCAGATGCACCAGGGGCTTGCCGATAATGATTTTGAAAACCCTATGAATTTTTGTTACTAGGCAAGTTTTCAAATTTAATAGAAGTATATAAAATAAAATAGAAAGGCCCTTTACTTGATAGAAGAAATATAACAAAATTTGAATATCAAAACAAATTAAAATATGTTTATCTTCTACAATTTTAATTTCAAAAAATTTTTATTCAAAAACTTTAAGAATTAAATTAATGTCTAAAACAAGCACCGCTTACATTTAATAGACGCATATAATCAAAACTCAATATGTAATGTCAAATGGAATAAATAAACCAAAAGATATACGCAAGTCATTAAAATGAATAAATAAATATTTAAAGGAGACAAAATTTGTTTCTGGTCTTAACTTCAGGAATGCCATTTGCCCTTTAAAAACATGAACACACTTAAAGGAGTTCTCAAAGAATATAATTTATTTGAAATATTTAATATATTTAAATATTCGAATAAGTAAATTCAGAAATCTCTCAAAGCATGCACTATATCTTCAAAAAACAAATATAATTCTAAGCAATTCCGTCTTCAGTCCTGAAATATATTCAAAATATCAAAATCAACAAACTAACCTACATCAAACAACTCACCACGTGTAAATGAATAACGTTTGGAGACATAGATCCTCGTTATAATTCAAGATTGATCTATGTTCTAACAGAATCAAAGAACAGTGTGAGTTATTTTTAAGGCTTATTTAAATTCATTGACATTCCATAATGAGATTTATTGAAGCCAAAATATAATTATATATTATATATAAAATAAAATAGAAAGGCCTTTTACTTGATAGAAGAAATATAACAAAATTTGAATATCAAAACAAATTAAAATATGTTTATCTTCTACAATTTTAATTTCAAAAAATTTTTATTCAAAAACTTTAAGAATTAAATTAATGTCTAAAACAAGCACCGCTTACATTTAATAGACGTATATAATCAAAACTCAATATGTAATGTCAAATGGAATAAATAAACCAAAAGATATACGAAAGTCATTAAAATTAATAAATAAATATTTAAAGGAGACAAAATTTGTTTCTGGTCTTAACTTCAAGAATGCCATTTGCCCTTTAAAAACATGAACACACTTAAAGGAGTTCTCAAAGAATATAATTTATTTGAAATATTTAATATATTTAAATACTCGAATAAGTAAATTCAGAAATCTCTCAAAGCATGCACTATATCTTCAAAAAACAAATATAATTCTAAGCAATTCCGTCTTCAGTCCTGAAATATATTCAATAGAAGATGAACATATTTTAATTTGTTTTGATATTCAAATTTTGTTATATTTCTTCTATCACGTAAAAGGCTTTTCTATTTTATTTTATATATAATATATAATTATATTTTGGCTTCAATAAATCTCATTATGGAATGTCAATGAATTTAAATAAGCCTTAAAAATAACTCACACTGTTCTTTGATTCTGTTAAAACATAGATCAATCTTGAATTATAACGAGGATCTATGTCTCCAAACGTTATTCATTTACACGTGGTGAGTTGTTTGATGTAGGTTAGTTTGTTGATTTTGATATTTTGAATATATTTCAGGACTGAAGACGGAATTGCTTAGAATTATATTTGTTTTTTGAAGATATGGTGCATGCTTTGAGAGATTTCTGAATTTACTTATTCGAATATTTAAATATATTGAATATTTCAAATAAATTATATTCTTTGAGAACTCCTTTAAGTGTGTTCATGTTTTTAAAGGGAAAATGGCATTCTTGAAGTTAAGACCAGAAATTTTGTCTCCTTCAAATATTTATTTATTAATTTTAATGACTTTCGTATATCTTTTGGTTTATTTATTCCATTTGACATTACATATTGAGTTTTGATTATATACGTCTATTAAATGTAAGCGGTGCTTGTTTTAGACATTAATTTAATTCTTAAAGTTTTTGAATAAAAATTTCTTGAAATTAAAATTGTAGAAGATAAGCATATTTTAATTTGTTTTGATATTCAAATTTCGAATAGAAGTGTTCATTTTTCGATTTGGTTTTATTCGGCGATGAAGTAACTTTTTACAATTCTCGTTTCCCATTACTCTATTGGAAAATCCAAGAATGATATGGAGGGTAAACCTTCAAGACATCACTACAAGTCGTCTTCAAATCTCTGGGAAGCAGAGAGCAACAATCATGTGCTAGGTTCTCATTTTTTCGAAGGAAATCTTGACGGTGGAGCACTCTTCCTGGATTATTATTAGCAGTGTTAACTACGCAAATAAGAAACGAAATGATGGAGCACTTGATCATTATTCTCGTCTTGTGAGAGATTTTCTGGATCACCAGCTCCCAAGTAGATGGGTTGATAGAGGTCTGCCTCTATCAAGATGGCCTGCTAGATCTTACCAAACCAGATTTTTTTGTTGGGGACACATAAAGGGTATGATGAAGTTTCAATAACAGCTCTCCATATGCGGGAGAGAATAGTGGATGCTTTTCGGAGCATTACTCCAGCCTTGTTAACGAAGCTTAGTAGGTTATTCCACGATCAGATTGCTTTGTGTAGGAGTAGGACGATACTTTGAACATCTCGTGGATCATTAAAATAAAGGAATATGTACCTATACAACCTGAATAATTTCTACCGTAGGTTTCATTGTTTCAACTACTTTTAATATAAGTCAGTTATTATGATCATTACTAAAATGAAATTTTCAGTTCTGGTGACATTTTCGGGTCTGCTTAACGCAGGAATGAGAATTGACCTAATTTCAATTTCATATCGTGTTGGCCTTTACTTGTATACTTTAGGTTAACGGCCAGTTTCATAAACGAAATTAAAGCCTCCTTTTTCCCAAAAAGTCTCCTTTAATGATAAAACGTGTTTCATAAGCAAATTTTAAGGTTAAAGGGAACTTAAAAGCGTCCCTTATCTTAAAGTGAGAAAATCGGTCCTTTACGGCTGGAAAAGGATCCTTTAAAGAGAAGCTCGACACTGCGCAGGTGCTCGATAAACAAGAAAACAGTGAACATAACCTTCCTCTGACACATTTACCCATTTTGTTTAATTTTAGCGTTCTTCATCAAATGATGAAGAAATAATTGTGAGAAGACCAAAAATTTGCAGAAGGAGAGACATTTTTCCACGTTAGATGATCTAGATTTCTTCTATCGTTTTCGCCTGACAAAACCACCTGTTTAATATTTGCTTCATAAAATTGCAGATCAATTGTACTTCCCATTAAACATGTAAACAAATTTCGATGTATTATTTTGTTGATATAATTTTATGTATACCAAATCATTAAATTGACAATTTTCAGAGGCAGCTGTATTGAAACGATGAACCAACTACTTTTGACATTGAGATTCTATGGAACTGGAAATATATGATCAAACCATCTTTAATAACAGTGTCTCGAAGAGACAATTTGAGAGTGGTAAATTTGGACGGTATTTGTTACTTGGTGATACTGGTTTTAGTTTGCAGACTTATGACAAAGTTACCGGAAGCTATAACTGCAGCTGAAAATTTATATAAGCAGTCAATTATACGAACTAGAAATGTAGTGGAAAGTATGGAGTTTGGAAACGTCATTTTCCTATACTTTCTAAAAGAATGAGTGTTAAGTTAACGACCATAAGGGCAAGTATTGTTGCTACCGCTGTATTGCACAATATAGCTGATATGCTAGATATGAACGAAATATTTCCAAATGAATGATTGCATGATGTGCAGGAGGAAGAGGACTTTCAAACAAATGCAACTATTGTTATTGCAGCTCGTCAAGTGATAGAGTATTATTAATGAACATTTTGCTAATTTACAATTCATATTTGTGTGATAATTGAAAATAAATTTGCTTGTCACTTGTGAAACTATTCATCATATTCAATTTGTGTCTTCAATATGACAAGATTTCATATAATTTTTATAAGATTTTACAAAGTATGTATTCAGATTGGTTTTTATGTTTGTATTTCAGATTCATTGTTTTACTCTAGGTAACATCTGAAAAAGTTTCAAGTGAGAATAAATAAATAAAAATATTGTGTTATTGAAATTTCTGTTTTCAATTTAAATTCAAGGGGATTTCATAGTCTGCAGCAAATCTGATGAAATTTTAAAACCGCTTTTCCCAGAAAGTGCATTCAAAATGAAAAGATTTAATTATTATTTAATTTTCTCTTCATCTCCATAATTTGCAAATCTAATATTTTGAGCTTCGAATGCTCCTCTTTTCTTCTATTCTCTTCCTTGATAGCCACTATCTGAGCTTCTACTAGAGCTGTTTTTTTATAATACATCTCTTTCGCTTCGGCAAGTGGGTTCGTGACAGTTGGGCTCAACTGTTAGTAAATTGGCTCCCTCAATTTCAATGGAGCCCCACCACCATTCCCTTCAATATGACTGCGTTGAGCAGCTGGTTTTAGTTTTTATATTGTCATATTTGGATTTGAGCTGATCCCCATTTCTCCAATGGAGGACTGTTGCATTGAAAGCAGTTTCTATTCTCTGCCGGACTTTATCCTATAATATTAAAATTCTCTTTTTCAATCAATTCCAAGAGGCATAGTTCCCCCTCAGGTTTTAAAGTAATACTTTTTTTTTTCTCTTTTCTTCCATATTTATTCATATAACCCACGTACTAAAATATAGCAATTCGCACGTAATAATAATGTAAATTTCAATATACTGTCTTTTGCACATAACCATGTTTATGTAAAGATCGATTTATGCTTCTTCTCTTTTTCTTTTTTACAAGTTCCGACGCATAACTTACAATTTTTACAGAATATCACCAACTATATTCGTAAAATCACTAGTTCTCAGGAAAGCCAACAGTCGGAAACATATGACCGGCGCATTAAAGGTAGCTTTAAGTAAAGGACGGTCGATGTGCGTATATGAAACTGATGCTCCCATTTAAAGGATCCTTTTCCATAAGGGGACTTTATCATAAAGGAGCCTTTTGGTGTTGTTTATGAAACTGGCCGTAAATGATACAAACTTCTTCAACTGCTCATAAACAACTAGTCTGAAATTTGGTAACATATTCTATTTAAATATTTTCTATTTTGATATAAGGGTAGATAGAATAAAATGTTTTTATTACTTTGGTAAAACCACTGGGTCCTTAGTTGAATAGATACAATAAAGGTGAACTGGAAAACTCTGGTTGGTATTTCAAAAGATTCCCCGAATTTGTAAAAACGGTTTATTTCCAAACTTTTCAACAGGTTCAATTTTAAACCCTTATTTTCTGTGTGCAAAATCTTAGATCATCAGAAATAAAAAAAGTCCTAAATAACAGATATAAACATTTCTTATAAAACCAACATTTCTTAAGAAACCTTTTTGGAAAACGCAGAACCAAAAAGTGACAAATCTCAATTATAACGTGTTCACCGAATATTATGTGGAACCTGCTCAAAAACGTCTATCGGACAAACCGGAAGACCTTTTCATACAAGAATAAAAGAACACAGTCGTTCCAATCTCAATAAAAAGTTGGACTCTAAGTATGCGGAATATTTAATAGTGAGGGAAACATGAATTTGATGAAGGATTTAAGATTTTGCACACAGAAAATAAGGGTTTGAAATTGAACCTGTTGGAAAGTTTGGAAATAAACAGTTCGGGGAATCTTTTGAATGACCGGACAGAGTTATCCAGTTCACCTTTATTGGATCTATTAAATTAAGGACCAACTGATTTCACCAAAGTATTAAAAGCTTTTCAATGTACCCTTATCTCAAAATAGAAAATATTTAAATAGAGTACCAAACTTTTTTTAGAAACATTTGAAGAAGTAAATATGTAAAACGAAACGCCTTATGTAAGCAACTCATAATAATAAATAGAAATCATCATCTACAGGTATGGAAAAGACAGTCGGAAACATATAAAATTCAGTGTTAATCAAGACGCCAGTGAAGTAGTGGAAAAATCAAAACCTCAGCACGATGCGATGACGAACAAACGACTGTTCTCTCTGAATGGTAGTGGGGAGTGAAAGCAGACTGCACAGCTTTTCGATCGAAGCAGAGAGAGAACAATCATTTATTCGTCATCGCATCGCGCTGAGGTTTCGATTCTAACAATCTAACAATCGGTAGAGGTCCTTTAGCAAACTACTGTTGCCTCAACTTTTTGTATTTTTATCTCCATAAGATCTGTAAGCTTTGGAAAAATATATCTAATATTTTGCGTCATGATATTGAAGGCCATTTAAACTATATGAAAATATATGTGGTGAACCATTAAAAAATCACTCATATGTTGGACAATGTTTTTTGCGAACATTCTGTATATTAGAAAATAATTTTCTGAGATACAGAAATGAAAGTACAAAGAGCCTGCATTCGAACGAAATTTCAAAGATGTCTGGTCCGGCAGCTACGAAAGCGGAACGCACTATTCCAACACTCTGTATTGAAAGAAATTTCGATTATTACATTCAGAAAAATGAGGTTTTTTATTTCTAAATAGAACATCTTCAATATAACATGCCAAGGCGTTCCATGCGAAGAATGATAGTATCAAGCAGTTTACGAGGAATTTCTTCTCAGAATTGCCGAAGTACTTGAAATTTTTTTTCAAGGGTTTGTCAACGACCAGAATGTCTCTCCATTTACACAATAATACTTTGAGTAGTCTCCAAAGCAGTGTCAACATCAACTTGACGCATTCTGTCTTAATCATTCCTTGGGTTCGTAACATATCGTGTTATGCGGAGTTAAGTCTTCGCACATTGTTAATAATGATTTGGGCACACTTTCACTATATAACGGCTAAACATCAAATGATAACACACCGGCTTTATAATTTCTTATTCTTCCATTTCCCTTCAAGAATCGCATTCTTTCTGCATTATTATGTTTTCCTTAATAGAAACAATTGGGAGACTAAATGAAATTGTTCTTCTCCATATTAACATGAATTCTAAATAATATATATATAGAACAGTGCTATCTTATTTGAAATTCAAACTGTTACTTTCCGAGTATTTATAATGTATATAATTTCAAGCACGTGTGTACTTCCACTTTCAATCTTATTATTACCCGAGTAATAAGACATTGTCTAGAAATTATTTTAATCGATCAAAGGACATCAAAGAAAATTTTTGACATCGCTATTGTTCTCAAGGTAAATGTGTTTTTCAATGAAATACGAAACCTAATGTATTCAATCCGTCTAATACAATATTTAATGCATGTTTGTTGTTCTAAATAGTGATTATCTGATAAAGATCGTGAAATTTATGACGCTTCTATTCTAGGCATACGCGAATAGAAATGGCTGAATAATATTAATGAATTTTGCCACCGAGTCGAGTGTAATAATGAATATGCAATTAATTTTGTATTTGTACGGCCATAAGAATAGAGTTTGAATAACAAAATTTAATTCGTGTAGTACAGGGGTCAATTTATGGATAAGGTTTTAGTGTACTGCTGAAGACATAAGATGGAAATTTTTCTGGCAAAATTGGAAATCGCAATACAACTTCAGTTGAAATACACTGAAGCAATAGTACGACTATACAGTAGGGTTAGAAATCTTATACCCTTGCAATTACTAATGAACATCTATCACAGTCTTGTGTAGAGCCACATTTCTTATAATATTATGTTGTTAGGATACTCATCCTTTAGTATACATTGGCCAGACTGGTAGATCATTCAAGAAACTTGTCCAAGAACACCAAAGGGGTTATATATCCCATTCTGTACATTCGACATATGCTAATCATCTGAAGGAATTCAGGCATAATTTCAACAATAATTATGAAATTATCCACGTTGAAAGCAAAAGTTCTGGATTAACACTTTTAGAATTTCTTGAAATCAACAGGTATAATGCCCATAAAATCCTTTTGAACTAACAAACAGATGTTGATAAGTCTCCATTACTGAATATTTTTCCTTAATGGCATTTTTAGCGGCAAACTCCAATAAACATCTAGTTTTTATGACTTGTGCTTCCATTATTTGGCCACGTACCTAAAAATGTATTTAAACTCGGTTACACTGAATACCATCAGATAGTACAATGTAATTCCTGAAGAAGCCATATCGTGGTGAAACAATTGTTGTAGTAGTACAAACATTTTTGTGGAAATAAATTACTGTCTCATATACATTTTTTCAATACTTGTCTGATGTTGGTGGAGTGTTCATGGCTCAAAAACGGATTCTGCGAAGAATGATGTTCAATATTATACCCCGAACTTCGTGCAGACCCGTTTTCAAGAACTATTATATTTTGTTCAAATAAATTAATTCGGCTGATCTGTACCAAAAATAATTGATGAGGAGTATTAGCTAAGATAATAGAAAGTTCTAGGAATCAAGACAGTGTAACATACATCTGTATAACACATTCGGCAAGGTTTCGTTGATCACAGAGGCAAATTGCAGACATGCGCACGTTTCAAACTTATTGGTTTTCGTCAGTGCAATATATGCTAGTGACTCCAAATCTGTCAAGTACCTATATTCTCTATACACAGAGAGAAGAAATACATTCTCGATATTTTCACGTTACCAACGCAGAAAAAACTTTCCTCATGCTCAAATCAGACCATAATTTGCCGTAATGCTAATAACTAGAATATTCATATTCAAATAAATTCATTCGGCTGATCTGTACCAAAAATCATTATCAATAATTATATTTTGATTGTTACATCAATTTTCATCCTCAGATATCGTATGTTTGCTGAAGTAAATAGAATGAAATACTTAGAGGAGGTTGTTTTACTAGATAGAAGGATTATTACAAAATTTAAACATCAAAACAGATTCATTCTGTTAAATTTATATGAATATCATGTGTTTTAATTAAGACCATAAAATTCCTTACAAGTTTTTTTTGATGAATATAGAACATGGAATATAGAATACCTTGGATTTTGAAGATCTCTAAATTTATTGTTAGTTTTACAAGCATATCAGGAGGTCTTACGGGTAAGTTATTTATTGTTAATTGATTTTATTTTTCAAATATGATGTTGGGACGACGTAGACCTTATTTTGATTTCTAATTGTTATTTGAGGATGTGCTACATGTTTTGAGAGATTTATGAAGTAACTATTTTAAATATTTGAATATATTAGATATTTCAAATAAATTAGTTTTGGAGAAGTTCCTCAAATTATGTTTTGCATTTTTGAAAAGGATTTAGTTTTCATAAAGATAAGATCAGAAACAAAATTTTGTCTCCCTCAAATAGTTATTTATTAATTTCTATTGACAATTTATGTTTGTTGGATTTTTTTATTTCATTTGATATTATATAATGAGTTTTGATTTTATATTTTATATAAGCAATGCTCATAAGACGTTAATTTAATTCTAAAAGATTTCTAATAGAATTTTTTGGAATTAAAATTCATAGGAGGCTGACAGAATAAATCTGTTTTGATATTTGTTTTGAAAAAAGAATAACTAGCTCACAGTATTTCACAATTACAACACGAGAAATAAAAGTTATCTACATTCCGAATTTTTTCTCGATAAATGTTGATTATTAAATAATTGTCTGTTTTGTCCTATACATGTACCAGAAAGATTAAAATTATTTATTTATCAGAGCTGAAGTGTATTTCAGTCTGAAAATACATCTATGGTTTAATAACATTTATGTAGGCGGCATTTGGGACGCTTGTGACACTTAGTGAAGCAAGATTTTGATGGTGCCATGTGTCAATCACTCTATTGCAGGAATTCAAATTTAGTGGTCAGTCAATTTCAAGGTGGTAATTTTTTCGCGCTAGTTCCAGGGAATAGCGTGCTATTGCTTCGCCAAATTTCGCTGATGGAAAATCCGAGGTTAAAAGCAATTTTGTTCTGTCGGTCCGACCAGATGGTCGTCCGTAAATACGTTAATTTTCGAACGGAAAGAGCTAGAGCGTTGAAACCTTAAGGGAAGGTTTGGGGTCTAAATATCGCGTTAATCGGCAAAGTGGGTTCAATAGTTCAGCAGTTATCCACGTTTGAATAATATTAATATTTTCCCAATATTTCCGAAACTACGTATTCGATCGATTTGAAATTCAGTATTTAATGTGAAATAACAACGCGCTTGTTCGGAAGAAATTTCTTGAGGATCGTATGATTAGAAGTTGAAAAAATGGTTAGCGCATCAGCGTTGAGCGTTACCTTAAATAATACAACTTTCGAACGGAAAGTTGAGAGGCCGACATGAAGCTTGTTGGGTAGGTTTAGGACCTGAATATTTCAGTTGAGCTTATTCTCAGGTAACAGCAGTCAAATGGTATCGCACTTATTCACATTCAGAAGTTGAGTTTTAGAGGCAACCATTATTCCATTGATATGCAATATTTTAATTGACAATTAAAATAAAGCACGTTATGTTTTTGAAATCAGTAGGCGGAGAAAACTATTTGTAGAAAGTCAGAGATAACATCTTCTAGCGGTTCAAAACTGTTTCCATTCAATCCTACCCGGCAACAATCCTGTCAAAAGTACTGCAATATCTCGAGATCATAATGAATCATCGTCTGTGACTCACCACAATCATTCCACTTCATTGAAGGTGATTTTTCTTACAGAAATTGAACTCTAATTACGTGGTGCACCTTGTCATTAACAAGGCTAAGAATGTAATATAATTGTTTAATTCATAAATTATATTACAAACGCAACGGATCATCATGAAAGTTAAACTTGAGTTGACAGCCTGTGGCAGTCATTTTGTTTTGGTGGCGTCCGTCTCAACTGTTTTTTATTTTTCAGTTCAATATTTTACACGTTCAAATGATCAAAATCAGTAAATAATATCCTTATAGTTACTGACATATGAGCTTAGCTCTTTCAACACGTTAACAATAAGCAGTCTCCACAGCGCTCGAAAGCAGGTTGTGCGATAAGGATACCTCTTATCATCGTACAAGTCAAGTTGAATCCACTGCACTTCCAGTTTCGGCTTCAGTTCGAAAACTTACACCGTGTAAAGCACTATTCAACCGTTACTGGCTCTGCAGGTTACTACCCGAATTGTTTGAGACCCAACTCACGCGCCGAAGAGGCTTGATTTCCACCACCCAATCGCAAATTCAAGAAACAAGAAAAATTTCAACAAAAGATGCTTCAATCGATTCTGGTTCGAGCCCTAACAACCGATCATACCATCAAGACTCACGAACTCTCATGAAGTCTAAAACCGCATCGTTAAGACAAAAAAATTCAGAAATGTATCGCGAATAATTCTGGTTCGGATGAGATCGGGAGTATCATCAAGATCTGATAAACTCCTGAAGCACTTCTTGAGAAATCTTGATACAAGAATTATGCGCGACCAGATGAATGAAATCCTTTTTTCAGTATAACATGCAGACTTTCAACTTCTTCGCCCTCGAGTCCAAGACCAATTGGGTGGCCAAAAGTACGAATATTTCCGAGGGTTTCCACCCTCTGAAGGTAATGCAATAGATTGCATAACGCACTCGGTCTTCGGACAGGAAAATATGAAAGATTAATCAGCAATTGGGTAGATAACGCCAGTTTCAAGTGTGTAAGCCCTGTGAATCAACAAATATCCGTGTCTCTGTGTTAAGCATCACTACTTAGTCCTCCATTTCACTTCAGTGAAACTAGAACGGGAGCCTAGACGGAAAAGTATTGTACAGGACAGTAAGAAAAACTTGAGCCATTTGGTCAAGTTAACACAGATCCTAAGTCACCATGTAAGTTACACGATTGAGCAGCATCCAAATGACAGAACATTTTCATCAAAATGAGTGTTCGTTAGTGCAAACGTTATAGGAGCTACGCCCATTTTACGGCAGATGCGGTAGCCCTTCAAAGTCGAATCTCTCATTTGGTAGCCAAAATGAAGACGACCGGTTCGGTAATCAATCAGCCAACAGTGGTACGTCCATGGAATGCCAGATCGGCCAAGAGTATTTACGCGGGGAGTGCAAGTCTACAGGAGAACCCGAGACATTGAATTCCTCGTCATGGACGAAAATGTGGCCTTTCAAAGACTTCCACTAGATGAAAATTGCGTTGGCACTTGGTAGTCTACTGGTATCTCATACAAGATCCAACTGACCCAAGAGCCTCAAAATAATGGTCATAGACCAATTTTGTCGGTGACTGGGCTTAAAAACTTTTGGAAGAGAACTTTAATTTTTGCAAAAACTCATCTTTTCTGAGTTCTGAGCAGATGACAGATGAGATTATTCAAATTCAGCCAGGTCTATGCGGCAGAAACATTGAAAAATGGAGTCATCTCCTCAAAAGTTAAGGATATTGATGTTTTCCCAAGATGCATATTTTCTGTATCTTCTTCATAATTTTTTTAATTACATGAACTTATTACGATTAGAGAAATATCTTCATCATGTATCGCCAAGCAATTTTTTTTTCAAGTTTAATCATTTTTTGTCCACGCGTGTCAGAAATGATTTTCTTTTCAGTTTGTTTTTTGTTTCAATAAGATCAAATAGTACTCACTACTCTACGAAAAATCGAATTTTCATTATGCCAAGACAAGTTTTATCCGAGGACGATGCCAACAGAGCTCTTGGGATGCTTCAGGATGGTCAAACACAAGTGTAAGTGGCCAATTCCTATGATTCTGGGCAAAATGTAGTATCACTAATTGGGAGAATGAGCTATGGTAATGGAAAATTCTACAAATCGAGATAGTGTAACACACATCTGTATAACAAGTCTAAACTCAAACAAGCCCAATTAGTTTTTCTTTATTGCTGAGACATAAGTAGCCGACCGACGCACGTTTCGAAAGTTGTTGCGTTCTCGCCAGTATCCTGTAATGTCAAACAACTACAAATATGTCACGTGCTTATTTTCGCCCTGCACAGGAACACTAAGGTATTTATCATACACTACCGACATCTAGTGCACGCGAATATACTACTCTGTCAAGAAAGTACCGGGAATTTTCAATTAAAACAACATTTAATCGTCAAAATTTATTGGGTCACCTTCAAAATAGGCTCCATTTGCTCCAATACATCTATGCCAACGGCACTTCCAATTATTGAAACATTTTTTATAGGCGCTTTCCGGGATGGACTTTAGCTCTCGCGCCGAATTTCGTTTTATGGCTTCAATCGACTCAAAACGGGTGCCACGAAGGGGCAATTTTAGTTTTGGGAAGAGGAAAAGTCGCAGGGAGCCAAACCGGCGAATACGGTGGTTGCTGAAGCACGTTTGTTGAGTTTTTGGCGAGAAAGTCAGTCACAATCGTAGCTCGGTGAGAAGGCGCGTTATCGTCATGCAAAATCCATGAGTTGTTCGCCCACAAATTTGGCCGCTTCTTACGGATACGCTCACGCAAACGTTTCATAACGCCTAGGTAATACTCCTTGTTTACCGTCTGACCCTCTGGAACGAATTCGTAGTGCACCACGCCACGGATATCGAAGAAAACAATGAGCATCACCTTCATTTTCGAGCGGCTTTGGCGTGGTTTTTTCGGTTTCGGCTCATTTTTTGCAACCCATTCCGATGATTGCTGGCTTGTTTGCATATCGTACTCGTAGACCCAGGTCTCATCACCAGTTATAATGCGTTCCATGAATGTAGAATCGGAATTACAGCGATCCAGCATGTCTGAAGCAACCTCTTCGCGATGACGTTTTTGAAGAAAATTCAGGTCTTTCGGTACGAGTCGTGCGGCCACCTTTCTCATGCCCAAAATATCAATCAAAATCGTACGTGCGGACTCGTGGGATATCTTAAGATCATGTGCTATCTCTCTCAAGCTGGTACGACGGTTTTCCAGCACCCTTTCCTTAATTTTATCGACGTTATCTTCGATCGAAGCCGTCGATGGGCGACCACTTCACGACCGTCCTTGAAGGCTCTGTACCACTGATATGCACGAGTTTCCGATAGAGCATTATCACCAAAGGCCTTTTGCAACATTTTCAATGCATTGGCACACGAAAATTCATTTGCAACACAAAACTTTGAACAAATTCTTTGCTCAACGTAATCACCCATAGTAAAAATCGGCACGCACTCTGACATCGACTGACTTAATCGCTCAAGTTGGCATAATAATTAAGGAAAGTGGTACCAACCTAGGAAAAAAAATTTTTACCTGCCTCATTGCCCCGCAAGATTTAAATCGATAATTCCCGGTACTTTCTTGACAGAATGTACATGAACGACATACTTTAGTGAGCCAATTCAAATAAGGAACTTATGCACGATTTTTTCAACGTTACAAACGCAGAAAATTTTCTTCATGCTCAAGTCAGATCTAGTTGCGCCATGATGCCCATAATTAGCATATTTATATTCAAATGAATTAATTCGGTTGATCTGTACCAAATATGACCGAATTGTAGTCGTTGAACAATACAGGGCACTGAAGAAAATGCAAGAACTTTCGAAACATGCCTAATCTGGCTTGTTTGACTGCAGAATTGTAATACAGATGTATGTTACACTGTCTGGATTTGTCGAACGTTCTATTATTGTTCCGTCTCATTAGAGACGGCCCTGTCTACGTTCGACTTATTTCATTCTGTATTATGGAAACTTGGGTCTTTCCATGTTGACAATTTCAGTCCAGCAGTTTTGAGTTTTATCATTCGAACTTGAAGTGGTATTTGACACTTCAACTTATTTGTTTTCTAATGATTATATATGGCCTTAGAAAACATGGAAAGTCTTTTAGAGCATCTGATATATTTATTGCTTTGTGAATTTCGTCGTCGATGCATTCAGAATTGTAAACTAATTCTATCCTTGTTCACTTGCATTGATCTCATTATTTTTCTGTAACCAATAAGAAGGTTTATTTCGTTCATTCAGTCCGCCTACAAATTAACCTTCCAATCACTTTCGTTAATTTCTCTTTTTTTGTTAGAAGGGATGTATCGGGCACCTCTAACGTTCAGTCTTTGTACAGACTGTGAAATCATTATTATTCTAGTAATAGTCACACTTATCGTATGCAGCTTCTGCTACATAATTCATTATCATTCGTGTAATCAAACTTTTAGCATGTAGCCTTTGCTATATTAGGTACTATCATTCGGATAGTCAAATAGGTCGTGTGTATATTGTACAAGATTATCGCTATTGCTACAAACGTAGTAGTCTACATTACATTTGTTTTTAGTGTAATAGTCATACTTTTTGACTTGGTTTATACATATACAGTAAACCAAGAATTATAGTTCGTTGTTATTATAGAGTATTACGGGTGTTTCACTTTTATTTCTTACACTCTTCGTTAGTTTATCTTATTAGATGAACAGAACTAGTTCATCATCGAGATAACTACATACAAGTGCCCTTGAAGTAAAACTTTTCGCTACACTTTGTCAAAATACAGTCCACTAAACCTATCGAAATTAATCAATGAGATTAATTAATTTGCAGCTGACTGTTGGTCAAAATACTGAAATAATAGGCAGAATACTGCGGTTAACTAATCGTGGTACCAAACAATTACCATAGCTTTCGGTTTTTTGTAAAATTTTATTCTCTTTCAAATATTTTAGTTTTCTTATTGTGAATACATAATTTCTCTGAAATCGTATTATTCTAACCTGAAACACTCTACAAATACATTTTCCAAAAGGAAATTGGGTTTTTCTGAAGAGAAAACATAATTCAATTTCCTTGACTGTTGACCAGCAGTTTATTTCAGACATAATGGCATATACATTCTGTCAAGAAAGTACCGGGAATTATCAAATTAAATCTGGCGGGGCAAAGAGGCACGTAAAAATTTTTTTTCCTAGGTTGGTACCACTGTCCTTAATTACTATGCCAAGCTTGAGCGGGATCTGTCAACTAGTGTGTTTGCAACAGCTGATTAAGTCAGTCGATGTCAGAGTGCGTGCCGATTTTTACTATGGGTGATTACGTTGAGCAAAGAATTTGTTTAAAGTTTTGTGTTGCAAATGAATTTTCGTGTGCCGATGCATTGAAAATGTTGCAAAAGGCCTTTGGTGATAATGCTCTATCGAAAACTCGTGCATATCAGTGGTACAGAGCCTTCAAGGACGGTCGTGAAGTGGTCGAAGATAACGTCGATAAAATTAAGGAAAGGGTGCTGGAAAACCGTCGTACCAGCTTGAGAGAGATAGCACATGATCTTAAGATATCCCAGGAGTCCGCACGTACGATTTTGATTGATATTTTGGGCATGAGAAAGGTGGCCGCACGACTCGTACCGAAAGACCTGAATTTTCTTCAAAAACGTCATCGCGAACAGGTTGCTTCAGACATGCTGGATCGCTGTAATTCCGATTCTACATTCATGGAACGCATTATAACTGGTGATGAGACCTGGGTCTACGAGTACGATATGCAAACAAGCCAGCAATCATCGGAATGGGTGGCAAAAATGAGCCGAAACCGAAAAAACCACGCCAAAGCCGCTCGAAAATGAAGGTGATGCTCATTGTTTTCTTCGATATCCGTGGCGTGGTGCACTACGAATTCGTTCCAGAGGGTCAGACGGTAAACAAGGAGTATTACCTAAGCGTTATGAAACGTTTGCGTGAGCGTATCCGTAAGAAGCGGCCAAATTTGTGGGCGAACAACTCATGGATTTTGCATGACGATAACGCGCCTTCTCACCGAGCTACGATTGTGACTGACTTTCTCGCCAAAAACTCAACAACTGCGACTTTTTCCTCTTCCCAAAATTAAAATTGCCCCTTCGTGGCACCCGTTTTGAGTCGATTGAAGCCATAAAACAAAATTCGGCGCGAGAGCTAAAGTCCATCCCGGAAAGCGCCTATAAAAAATGTTTCGATAATTGGAAGTGCCGTTGGCATAGATGTATTGGAGCAAATGGAGCCTATTTTGAAGGCGACCCAATAAATTTTGACGATTAATTGTAAAAATGTTGTGTGTCTTCCAAATAAAGAGAGAATTCTGTTAATATCTCATACATACCTTGCTTTATTCAATTTCGACCAGCTTTTATTGAAGAACCCCGTATTTAATACATAGATAGATATACTATAGTATAGATAGATATACTTTACTGTATATACTGTACTGAGTATATACTGTATAGATAGATATACTTTATTTGATTAGGTTACTTAAGCTCAAGAGCACATTGGAAGTTCGTATGTAATAATCTAAGTACAAATAATTGATATTTTCTGAAGTTATTTCATACTAAAGCGGTGCATAAAAAATAAAAAGTATTGAATTTACCATTTGTTTCATATTAGTAGCCCTCGGTTGTCCTGGAAGTCTTCCGGAAGCCACTAATCCTCTAAGTTGATTGTGTCGGTTGACGATGTAATTACGATCATTTTGGGACAAGCCAGATTCTGAAAAAATTTTTTATAAATAATAATGAAATTTTTAACTTTCCTGTGCTCGCACCACGGCACAATTATTTCGTCCATATAAATGTCTACATTTAGAGAATTTTCACCCCAAAAGTATCATTTAAGTAACTTGTTGATCCTATATACGAAAATGTCGAAGTTAAATTCAATTCTCTCCTTGATTCCCTTAATCTTCGAGATTTAAATGATAGGATTTAAGTGAAACCGAAAGATTAAGGGGTTCAATCCGCCTATTTGATCTGGAAATATGCCAATTTGAAACAATTTGAAATTAAAATTGTAGAAGACTAACAGATTAAATCTGTTTTGATATTCAAAGTTTGTAATTATTCTTCTATCAAGTAATAAACCGCATCTTATAATTTTACTCTATTCATGGTATTTTTTGATTGATTCGGTCTTTACTTGGTGGAAACTCATTTTAATTAAAAAAATGTATATGAGACAGTAAATTATTTCCAAAAAAATGTTCGATTACTACAACAACTGTTTCACCACGATGTGGCTTCTTCAGGTATTACATTGTACTGTCTGATGCTATTCAGTGTAACCGAGTTTAAATAAATTTTTAGGTACGTGACCAAATAATGGAAGCACAAGTCATAAAGACTCTAGGTGTTTATTGGAGTTTGCCGCTAAAAATGCCATTAGGGAAAATATTCAGTAATGGAGACTGATCAACATCTGTTTGTTCGTTCAAAAGGATTTTACGAGCATTATACATGTTGATTTCAAGAAATTCTAAAAGTGTTAATCTGGAACTTTTGCTTTCAACGTGGATAATTTCATAATTATTGTTGAAATTATGCCTGAATTCCTTAAGATGATTAGCATATGTCGAATGTACAGAATTGGATATATAACCCCTTTGGTGTTCTTGCACACGTTTCTTGAATGATCTACCCGTCTGGCCGATGTATACTAAAGGGCAATCTTTGCAAGTCTACTTGTAGACTCCGGATTTATTTTCTTTATTTGTACGATCTTTATTGTTTTTTATGTAGGTACTAATGTTATTAATTGTCTTAAAAGCCGCGTTATAATTGAAACAACTTCTGAAATATTTAGCAATATTTTCAGATAATCATTGACATAGGATAACGAAAAATATTTCTGTGTTTTGTCCTCTTTTATGATTGGGTACACGAGATTTAATGCCATTTTCTTTTGTTTATTGGATACCATTTTGTCTATAAAAAGGAATTGTAACCGTTGTTTGACGCTATTTGTTCAATAATATTTAATTCTTTCAAAAAGTTTTATGAATTCAAAGGGACATTCAATAATCTATTAATAAAACTATTATATGCTGACATCTTTTGCTTGGTGGGGTGGTTTGTAGTTTTATATATTGTGATGTCTGTATGTGTTGGTTTGTGAAAAATACTAAAATCATGTAAATTATATAATCTTGTTATAATGAGGTCAAGAAAATTAATGCTTTGATTCTTTTCTTCTTCGATTGTGAATTTGATTTTTGGGTGGAGTTTATTAATGAAATTCCTGAAGATATGTAGTTGTCGGTCGGTGCCTTTGAAACAACAAAAAATGTCATCTACAAATCTGTACCAATAAAGAAAATATCTAGATAATTTTATGCATAAAATTATCTTTTAATTTCTATTATTCAAACCGAAACAAACTTTTTAGCTAAATACGCTATTAAAAATAGCACCCAACTTATAGACAATATTAAAACCATCCAATTGCCCAAAAATTGTAAATTGATTTCTTTTGATGTACAAAATTTATTCCTTAGTACACCTCCAATTGAAACAATACGAATTGTAAAAAAACTATTAATTAAAAATAATACCAATCCCATCAGAATGAATGATATACTTAATTGCCTGGAAATATGTCTTGGACAAAACTACATTCAATTTAACGGAACCGTCTATATTTCTGACAATGGTTTAATAATGGGAAATCCACTCAGTTCAATTTTAGCTGAAATATTCATGGATGATCTGGAAACAAAAATACACCTGAATCCTATAAGCAGATATTTTCTTTATTGGTACAGATATGTAGATGACATTTGTTGTTGTTTCAAAGGCACCGACCGACAACTACATATCTTCACGAATTTCATTAATAAACTACACCGAAAAATCAAATTCACCATCGAAGAAGAAAAGAATCATGGTATTAAGTTGACTTGCAAAGATTGACCTTTTGTATACATTGGCCAGACTGGTAGATCATTCAAGAAACGTGTCTAAGAACACCAAAAGGGTTATATATCCAATTCTGTACATTCGACATATGCTAATCATCTTAAGGAATTCAGGCATAATTTCAACAATAATTATGAAATTATCCACGTTGAAAGCAAAAGTTTTAGATTAACACTTTTAGAATTTCTTGAAATCAACTGGTATAATGCCCGTAAAATACTTTTGAACGAACAAACAGATGTTGATCAGTCTCCATTAATGAATATTTTTCCTTAATGGCATTTTTAGCGGCAAACTCCAATAAACACCTAGAGTTTTTATGACTTATGCTTCTATTATTTGGTCACGTACCTAAAAATGTATTTAAACTCGGTTACACTGAATACCATCAGACAGTACAATGCATTACCTGAAGAAGCCACATCGTAGTGAAACAATTGCTGTAGTAGTACAAACATTTTTGTGGAAAAAAATTACTGTCTCATATACATTTTTTTTAATCATGTTATTTTATTCATAATATATAATTATTGGTTTCCATAACATTCTTTATACAGATAGTCCTTGTGCTATAACAGAGGTCGTCAAATTGTCTTTCAATCTTTTAGATCAATTGTAAACCACAGAATTATTAATTCGTAGTTAACATTACACTCCATTTAAATTTTTCAATATTCATTTACCAGAAGTTTTCATAATTTTCGAAGGGTGAGGAAATATTTGTTGTTGATTGATGTTATATTTTATTCAATATGAATTTATTTGAGTACTGACGAAGTAAAGTCTCTCTTAAAACTTGATTTTCAGTAATGTTTTTACATATCTTGAGATTTTATAGAAAGTAACTCAGTTAGATATCCAATAATACTGAATATTCTAAGTAAGATAGTTTTATGATGAAATTCTTAAGACTAAGTTAAACATTTTTGAAAGATATTTGTTTTCATGAGATTGATCAGCAGAACCAAAATTTTGTCTACTCAAAATATTTAATTTATAGGATTTTGGTTAACAATTTTTAGTTATTGGATTTTGTTATATGATTAGGATGTCTTATAATGAATGTTTATTTTATATGTCGTTTGATATAAGTGGTACTTATATGACATAATTTCAATTTAATTCCTGAAGTTATAATTATTGAATATAAATATTTGAAATTAAATATGTAGAAGGCTAATATTAAAATATTCAAATAATTTTATATACCTTCTATCAAGTATTAATCTTTATTTATGTTATTTTATTCATAATATATAATTATTGGTTTCCATAACTTTCTTTATACAGATAGTCCTTGTGCTATAACAGAGGTCGTCAAATTGTCTTTCAATCTTTTAGATCAATTGTAAACCACAGAATTATTAATTCGTAGTTAACATTACACTCCATTTAAATTTTTCAATATTCATTTACCAGAAGTTTTCATAATTTTCGAAGGGTGAGGAAATATTTGTTGTTGATTGATGTTATATTTTATTGAATATGAATTATTTGAGTGCTGACTAAGCAAAGTCTCTCTTAAAACTTGTTTTTCAGTAATGTTTTCACATATCTTGAGATTTTATAGGAAGTTAGGTATCCGATAATATCGAATAATCTAAGTAAGATAGTTTTATGATGAAATTCTTAAGACTATGTTAAACATTTTTGGAGGGTATTTGTTTTCACAAGATTGATCAGCAGAAACAAACTTTTGTTTACTCAAAATATTCAATTTATAGGATTTTCGTTAACAATTTTTATTTATTGGATTTTGTTATATCATTTGGATGTCTTATAATGAATGTTTATTTTATATGTCGTTTGATATAGGTGGTACTTATATGACATTATTTCAATTTAATTCCTGAAGTTATAATTATTAAATATAATTTTTTGAAATTGAATATGTGGAAGGCTAATATTAAATTTTTAAATAATTTTATATACCTTCTATTAAATATTAACCTCTATTTATGTTATTCTAACAAAAATTCTAAGATGTCTACTTCGGCAGCTATGGAAGCATAAAGCACTTTTGCAGGTTCCTGTATATCCAAATACAAAATATGATTTATTTATTACTCGATAACTAGATTGGATATTCAGTTTGAAAAATATTGGAAAGGTAAAATTTAAAATGTTAATAACTCCGGAAAACTGAGCCGTTTTCGTCTATATTTAAACCTATAAGTAAATTTATGCCTCAAACGTATCATCAAAATTTCAAGAAATTTACAAAATCAGGTACGAATCCAGTCGTTACTTCATGTCTAAATACTTAATTTGAAGTTGACTAGATTTGTACTTTCGAAGATATATGAACAAACAGAATATTACATTAGAAAAACTCAGGATCCACTCACACAAGTTTGTCAGTTTTTGAACAAAACTGTTATATGTGTATATGAATAGTTGCGAAAAAATTGAGGGGGTGATTCCTTGTTAAGAAACAGGGTGGTTCTTTCTTATGAAGTTTATTTTTTTGAGCCCTCCTGCTTAGTTACACCGCCATCTTAATGAGTATGTGGAAAAAATCTCGAAATGATAAGCCTGATCAAAAAAATAATTGTAATTGAATCAAAGTTAATCAAAACTAATCAATTATCATAATATAATGTCATACCCTTACTAGATAAATTCTAGTTCGGAAATAATTCCAGCTTCTACGACTCACGCTATCATGTTGATAAATTATTTTTTTTCTCAAAAACCTTGAAATTAGCAAGAAATTATTATTTATTTATCATTCGTTAAGACTGGATCTAGCTATCCAAAATTGATTTTTTTATTGTAAAATAGGAATATATATAATTTTTGCTCAATTTTATTCTTGACGGTTATTCGGTTTTTACGAAAAAAATTTGAAACTCTTTTTCGGTCGCCATATTTAGGGGGCTGAGCAGGGAAGACTCAAAAAAATCAAATTAATATGGGAGACCTACCCTATTTTTTGACAAGGAATCACCCCTTAATTTTTTTCGCAATTATATATATATATACATACATATATACATACATATATATATATATATATATATATACATACATTATATATACACCCATATGTCGTCCCAAAATTTAGCTGAATTTCAGCATTGTTATTATATAACTGAATACCAAATTTCATTTCGATGGTCAGTTTCGGAACTTTTAGGAAAATAACATAAACTAAAACAGAATAGCGAATAAGTTCGAAACCATTAAACCGATTTCGCCCATTTACGAAATTAACCGAGATATTTAGACCCCAAATCCACAAATGAAAGTTTAAAGTCTCCCACTCTTTCCGTTCGAAAGTTAGACTGGCCGGACAGAATGATTGACTTTTGACCTAGAATTATTCCTCAGTGTCCTAGGTTCCACCTAGTCATTTGAGACCAATTCATGCTGATAATTCGATGTAAATGGAAATTTCTATTAGAATGGGTTCTGAATTGATTAAAAAAAGATAATTAAAACAAATTGTAGAAATTACTATGTTTTACTACCAATAAAAATATATTTTACACATTTTCTTGTGACTTGAGCTTCGGGAAATGAACTATCCCATCATCAGACAACTGAAGACCTAACAGTGGTACAGAGGTATTTAAACAAACTCAAACAGGACGTTCCTTCAAGACGAAGTTCAACGAACATAAAATGAGTTTCATAAATTTTACATGTAGAATCAAAAGGGAAGAAACTCGATTATCTAGAATCTGTTGAAATTTTCAAATTAGTTCACAATAATTATTGTTATTGTGAACTAATTCGAAAATTTCAACAGATTCTAGATAATCGAGTTTCTTTCCTCTTGTTCACAATAACAATAACGTAAAACTAATGAATGACTGTACGGAGCTATGTAAATCGAAAATATTTGAGATATTAAAAAAGTAACATCTGTTTAAAACCTTTTTCAACGAACATAAAATGAATTTAATGAAAAGTAAACAAAAATTCAACTTTTGCCACTCATTCTTTAGAAATTAGTAATTCCTTTCGACAAAAGAAAATCTTAAGAAAATTTTACATGTAGATTCAAATGAAAAGAATTTTGATTATTAAAATTTTCAAATTCGTTCACAATAAAAATAATTTAAAAAATAATGAATGACTGTATGGAGCTATGTAAATCCAAATATTTGAGATGTACAACAAAATAACGTAAAAATAATGAATGACTGTACGGAGCTATGTAACCCCAAAAATCATTTGAGATATTTAAATGGGAACCATCTGTTTAACAACCTTCTTTGTCGATTGCCGACATTCCGATATCTGTTAGAAGGCCCCTCTTTTTTAACTCGGTTTTTTATCACGTTCCGCTTGTAAACCTCTGTACCACTATTAGGTGTTATCTAGAATCTATTGAACTATTCAAAATATTTATCACTTTTGCTTAAATACCTTTGTACCACTGTTAGGTCTTCAGTTGTCTGATGATGGGATAGTTCATTTCCCGAAACTCGAGTCACAAGAAAATGTGTAATATATATTTTTATTGGTAGTAAAACATAGTAATTTCTACAATTTGTTTTAATTATGATCAACTACCAAATAGTAACAGCTGAAACAATTCAGTATCTAAAAAAAGATAAACAATTTGTGAGTGCTGATAGCTCAGTGGTCAGAGCCATGAGCAGCGAAGCACTATCCAACCTCTACTGGCTCTGCAGTGTCAGTACCCGAGTTGTTTGAGACGCAACTCACACTTCTCAACAAATTAAAATTCTCTCAGTCATATGAGCATTCCAAGCAGAAAAACTAGTATTATTTCGAAATCAAAATGTCAAGAACTAATCTATTTTTTACTGATATGCAGCATCGTCTATGTGTTAGTTTGTATGTTTAATATGTCTATGGTCGGAACGTCTTCAGCTTAGGCCAATAAAATTTTTTGAACAGATACCTCATGATAATTGATAAACGCCTGAAAGATGTGATTTTTTTCCTTTTAGGTTCTGAGTTTTTTTGAAAAGTTCCTAATGAGTTTGCCAGTTCTACACGATATGTCTATATTATATCAATATCTATATAGCTATTTATTGAGGATTTTTTTTATTCGCGATGATGGTTTTTCATAGTGAGGAAATTATATGTTTTTCCTGGTTTTTAGCATGGGCTATATTTCATTGATAGCATTTTCTTATTTTTATTTTTGGTTATCATATTGCCTATCATTAATGACGAATAACCTTTACTGGTTGATATACGTTTAATTAAATTACATTTTTGATTAAAACCACTTGCAGGTAAAGAAATTGTTGATGATCTGTTTATCATTCTGTGATATGCTGATAATTTTTGTTGTATTGGATGGAATGAGTTTTTGTGAATTGTAATATCCGTATGAGAAGGTTTATGAAAATAGAAGACGTTTCGACACTAGAATAATATAACAATAACAGTCCTTTCCCAATAATAGGTTGTATTCTACGTATGTCGAATATCTAATAAAAGAGAAACATGATATTAACGAACGTTTTAGGATTTCACATGAAGAAAATAAGGGTCTAAAATTGAATCTGTTGAAAAGTATGGAGATAAACCGATTTAGAAATCACAGGAATATCTTGAACGAACAATCTGAGTTATCTAATTCACCTTTATTGGATCTATTCAACTTGGAACCAGGTGGTTTTACCAAAAGTTATGACAATATTTTCTTCTACCATTATCTCTAAACAGAAAATATTTATTTAATGCATGTGACAAAGTTTTATACCAGTTATTTATAAGCATCTGAAGAGGTTAACTATTTTAGCGAAACAAGTCATGTGAACATGTGAATTTATAAGTCGGTGGAATTACAGGCATAAAATCGACGATTCTATGAATACATATCGAATTATAATTTCACACAGAAATACCAATACGATGCCTCCGAAGAATCAGAAAGACGATATAAAAGAATGTTCAATGGATTTTTCTGCTGATAAAGTTTTTATGACAGCTCTTGTCGAACGAATAACTGAAGTGGTTAAAAGAACATTGAATGCACAACATGAGGAATTGGAAGGCAGGGTGAAACAACAAGAGAATATTTTTTATAACCAAAACCAGGAAATAATTAAAATCAATGAAAAATTGAATCAATTAGAACAAAGAGATAAAACATTTGAATATCAAAACAGATTTAATCTGTTAGTTTTCTACAATTTCAATTTAAACAATTTTTTATTCAAGAAACTCTAAGAATTAAATGAATGTCGAATAAGCAATGCTTATATTTAATAGACGTATAAAATCGAAACTCATTATACAATATCAAATGGAATTAAGAAAAAACCAACGAATTACAAATATCAAGAAACAAGACATTTACTAAAATTAATAATATAGCGGAAAAACGACTGATAAATTCAATAAGGAGAAATTCTTAGAGATAATGAATGCGGTGAACTGGTATTATGTTTACTTGTGTTGTGTGATGAGGCTTGGTGTGCTTTTATCAGCGAGTTCTCTAGAATTTACAACGAATGTCTAGAAAAAAACAACTGTACGGTTGAGAAATATTAATAAGAAACAACCCTGGGTTACCAAAGGCATAATCACGTCAATAAAACACAGGGATAAGTTGAAAAAGTAGCTTTAAAAAACCAGCAGAATTTCACTTTTATTGAGAATTACAAAATTTATAGGATTAAGTAAAATAAAATACTTGCGTCGGCTAAAAACAACTATTACGAATATAAATTAAATGAAACAAGACAACATTGTGTGAGCATGCGTGAGCTGTGAACGTAAATCTCCGTGCTCCTCAAGAATTAATTCATTTTCGAGTGTTAATAAGGCCAAAATTTTCGAAAACCATATCAATTGACTTATAAAGGAATAATATCGGAATATATTATAAGTTGTGCAACATAATGGGTACGAGAAACAAAACAATTGCTGACCTTGAAAGGACTTTTCAAAGTCAAATGAAAGAGTTCGAAGAGAAGCTGAAAAGTGTTCAAGAACCTGGTGGATTTGTACAAGGTACCATTTCCATCGAAACTCTGAAGATGGAATTCGAGGCTTTCAGGCTGGAAATATCTACTAAGCTGGAAAAAATTGCGGAAGGGCTGGAGCAGAAAAATTTCTCCAAAAATATTCTGATCTACGGTATAAAGGAAGATAGGGAGGAAGACATCTTTCCCACAATAATAGATTTATTCAAAAATCAGTTAAATATAGACATCGATAAGAACCAAATAAGCAGTTGTTATCGAATTGGTAAAAAACCCAGCGGTCCGAGACAAAACATATCCAAACATAGACCGATTGTTGTTGAATTCGTGTGTCAGTGGATGCGGGATATCGTGTTTGCCAGAAAATCGAAACTAAAGGGCAGTGGTGTTGTTTTAGTGGAAATGCTTGTGAAAAGTAAGCTGCTTCTCTTCAAGAAGGTTAGAGAAAAATACAGGAATAACTGTTGGACTATTAGAGGTAACATTAAAGTTGTTGTAAACAATAAAATCGTACAGATTGAGAGTGAGGAACATTTCAGTCGACTCGAGACTAATTGAAAACTCTCACTATCTTTGGTTTGATTTCTCGGCTTTTCAAATTACATATATATTCTTGTTTTTTCTTGGGGAGTTGGGGTTATTGGGCGTTTGAAAGCTTTCGTATTTCTTAAATTTCTGTGAGTCTTTGTCTTGCCATTATTTCAGATATTATAGAGTCGTTAAATTGTCTTCAACGTTTATTTCTGTCAATATTCTTAGTGTTATTTCTTGTTTTCGAATTTAACACTTTTATTCTAGTTTTTGTTAGTTCATTCTGATTAATCATATAAACAAGTGAATGACTCATCTCAAATAGCCTCTATGAATATGAAACGGGATTAACTATTCAAATATAAAAATGGATGTACTCAAATTGGCTCACTTAAATGTAAGAACTTTAATTGGACATTTTATAGATTTTAAAAACATGTTATTATTTCACTCTTTCGATATAATAGTTCGCAATGAAACTAGGTTAGACGACAGTATTACCAGTGATATGGTTGATATTCAGGGGTATGAGTTTATTCGTTGCGATCGCAGTAGACAGGGTGGTGGTGTAGGAATTTACATTAGATCTGATTTGGGGTATGGTGTTCTTAAAGTTGGGGGTTCCATAGAGCAAATTTGGCTCAAAATTGTTTCACCTGATTGCGATTTGGCATTAGGGGTAGTTTATAGACCTCCAGACATCAGTAATAGGATATTCTGGCATTTATTCGAGGATGAATATGAATATGTAAATACACAGGTTGGTAAAATAATTTGTATGGGTGATTTTAATACAAATTTGTTGGTGGCAAATGGTGAAGCGAGTTTTGTGAAAGAAAGAATTGATTCTCTTGGTCTCTGTCAGTTAGTAAGTCAACCAACAAGAATTACCAACCATTCGGCTACTCTCATTGATTACATATTGGTGTCTGATTCTCATAGTGTTTCAGATATTAAGATTATATCTACCGACGTTGACACTGATCATGAACTTGTTTCCTGTGATTTCCACATTGACGTGAGAAAGAAATGTCCCATATTTAAAACTATCAGGGACTTCAAAGGTTTCAATTATAATCAATTCAACTCAGAACTTCAATCTATACCCTGGATATTCGATATGGACGACATAGACCGAAAGATTGACTTTATAAACTCTAATATAACAGCTTTATTAGATATTCACGCACCGTTTCGAACTGTTAGAATAACAAGAAGATATGCTCCTTGGCTCACCGATAGTTTAAGAGAAATGATGGACTTGAGAAATAAAACTCTGGCTCGTTATAAAAAGTTCAAATGTCCAAATGATTGGCTTCTCTACAAGAAAATTCGAAATGTGGTGTCATTGGCGGTGAGGAATGAAAAGAAAGCTTATTTTCGCACTATTCTTAACACCAAGGACACTAAGGAGTTTTGGTCAAATCTTAAAAACCTCAATATTTTTAATAGAAAATCAACTGAACTTCCCGGAAAACTGAAGGATGCTAATAAAATAAATCAACATTTTATAGATACTATTCTGAAAATCGCTAAGGACAAGGAGCTTCTCGATTTCTATACAAATAATCTCAGGGATTCGAATGTAGTTAATTTTGTATTTCGCGAGGTAGAAGAAACCGAAATCCTCGAAATAATAAAAAATATCAAGACCAAGGCTTTCGGACATGATGGAATTAATATATCGACAATTAGGTTGTGCAGTCCGTTCATTCTTCCTTTTTTGACGCATGTTGTCAATTTCTGTTTGAATAACTCGGTTTATCCAAGCTCTTGGAAAAGAGCCCTTATCATTCCCCTACCTAAACACTCTAATCCATCCACGTTGGATGATATTCGACCCATTAGTTTACTTCCAACTCTATCCAAAATAATCGAAAAAGTGATGTACAAGCAATTGCTAGAATACTTAGAAAGAAATAAGATCATACCCAATTCTCAATCCGGTTTCAGACCTGGTCATAGTTGTTGTACTGCTTTACTTAATATAACAGATGAAATTTTCACTTCTATTGATCAGGGGGAACTTACCATCTTAACTTCACTCGATTATACGAGAGCTTTTGATTCCATAGACCACAGACTTTTGATTGCTATATTGCATTATATCGGATTTTCTCAAGATGCTATAAATTTACTAGCAAGTTATGTTGAGTGTAGATCTCAAGCAGTAGTTGTTGGAGATGAAGCATCAGCTTTTTTGAACTTGAGTTGTGGAGTTCCGCAGGGATCTATTTTGGGGCCTTTGCTTTTTATAATATATATATCGTGTTTTGTTCACGTGTGTACTTCGGCAGCTTCTTTTTTTTATGCAGATGATAGCCGACTCAAATTGTCCTTTAAACCTCATGAATGTCAACAGGCTATAACGGCCCTCAATTTCGATTTAAGTCGCATATTTGAGCTTTCTAGAAAACACTGCCTCCGCTTGAATCCTAATAAATCTGTTTGTCAAATATTTGGGAAGAAAAGTCAAAGGATCATGTTTTTGGAAAGGTACAGTCAAAGCATTATAATGGATGGAGATGTCATTGGCTTTGTGGAGAGTGCTAAAAATTTAGGCTTGATAATTGATAGTGACTTGCGTTTCACGAAGCATGTATCTGATTGTCTGAGTAAAGCTTATTTAAACTTGAGACTCCTATATCAGTGTAGGGACTATATCTGCAGGTCAGGCAGGGTTGTGCTTTGTGAGTCGTTGGTGCTTTCTCATATGAATTTTTGTGATGTTGTTTATGGCCCATGCTTGAGGGTTTCTGATGTGAATCGTGTCCAGATGCTTCAAAATCGTTGTCTGAGATTCATTCACGGTATAAGAAAGTACGAGCCAGTAACATATACCCTCAAGAGCACCGGTTGGCTAAACATGGAACATAGGCGGTATTTGCACTCATCGGTTCTGTTTTTTAAAATTGTCAATCGAAGAACTCCGGTAGCACTTTTTAATAAAATATTTTTTCGATGTAGCGTACACTCAAGAAATATTCGTTCTAAATTCAACATTTCCATCCCAAGACACTATACTGATCTGTTCACGAGATCTTATTCCTATCAAATAGCAAAAATTATGAACGAGTTGAAATTTGAGTACAGAAATATCTCATTGGACAAATTCAAATTACATATCATGAACAATTTTCGCAATGATCCTTTATATAACTGAATCATTCGTATAAACTTATTAGAACATCTGACGTATTTGACTTAACAAAATTTGAATATCAAAACAAATTGAAATATGTTTATCTTCTACAATTTTAATTTCCAAAAGAATTTTTTATTCAAAACTTTTAGAATTAAAGCTTAAGTCTTTTAACACGTGAGTGATGTAGGTTATGTTTTTGATTTTGATATTTGGATTATTGAAAAGCGGCTGATGAAGTGATTATCTAGAATTATATTTGTTTTTTGAAAATATAGTGCACATTTTTTAGAGTTTTTTAAAATAATTTGTTCGAATATTTAAATGTATTAAATATTTCAAATAAATTATATTCTTTGGGAAGTCCTTCAAGTGTGTTCATGTTTTTATAAGGCAAGTAGTATTTCTTAAGATAAAAGCAGAAACAAAATTTTGTCTCGTTTGAATATTTATTTATTAATTTTAATTACTTTCGTATATCTATTGGGTTATTTATTTCATTTGACATTGTATATTGAGTTTTGATTATATACGTCTATTAAATGTAAGCGGTGCTTGTTTTAGACATTAATTTAATTCTAAAAGTTTTGAATAAAAAATTCTTTTGGAAATTAAAATTGTAGAAGATAAACATATTTCAATTTGTTTTGATATTCAAATTTTGTTATATTTCTTCTATCAAGTAAAAAGCCTTTCTATTTTATTTTATATATAATATATAATTATATTTTGGCTTCAATAAATTTCTTTATACGGTGTCAATGGATTTAGGTAAACCTTAAAATAACTCACTTTGTTCTTTGATTTTGTTAGAACATAGATCAATCTTGAATATATAGTTGATCTGTAGTTCGAAGCTTAAGTCTTTTAACACGTGAGTGATGTAGGTTATGTTTTTGATTTTGATATTTGGATTATTGAAAAGCGGCTGATGAAGTGATTATCTAGAATTATATTTGTTTTTTGAAAATATAGTGCACATTTTTTAGAGTTTTTTAAAATAATTTGTTCGAATATTTAAATGTATTAAATATTTCAAATAAATTATATTCTTTGGGAAGTCCTTCAAGTGTGTTCATGTTTTTATAAGGCAAGTAGTATTTCTTAAGATAAAAGCAGAAACAAAATTTTGTCTCGTTTGAATATTTATTTATTAATTTTAATTACTTTCGTATATCTATTGGGTTATTTATTTCATTTGACATTGTATATTGAGTTTTGATTATATACGTCTATTAAATGTAAGCGGTGCTTGTTTTAGACATTAATTTAATTCTAAAAGTTTTGAATAAAAAATTCTTTTGGAAATTAAAATTGTAGAAGATAAACATATTTCAATTTGTTTTGATATTCAAATTTTGTTATATTTCTTCTATCAAGTAAAAAGCCTTTCTATTTTATTTTATATATAATATATAATTATATTTTGGCTTCAATAAATTTCTTTATACGGTGTCAATGGATTTAGGTAAACCTTAAAATAACTCACTTTGTTCTTTGATTTTGTTAGAACATAGATCAATCTTGAATATATAGTTGATCTGTAGTTCGAAGCTTAAGTCTTTTAACACGTGAGTGATGTAGGTTATGTTTTTGATTTTGATATTTGGATTATTGAAAAGCGGCTGATGAAGTGATTATCTAGAATTATATTTGTTTTTTGAAAATATAGTGCACATTTTTTAGAGTTTTTTAAAATAATTTGTTCGAATATTTAAATGTATTAAATATTTCAAATAAATTATATTCTTTGGGAAGTCCTTCAAGTGTGTTCATGTTTTTATAAGGCAAGTAGTATTTCTTAAGATAAAAGCAGAAACAAAATTTTGTCTCGTTTGAATATTTATTTATTAATTTTAATTACTTTCGTATATCTATTGGGTTATTTATTTCATTTGACATTGTATATTGAGTTTTGATTATATACGTCTATTAAATGTAAGCGGTGCTTGTTTTAGACATTAATTTAATTCTAAAAGTTTTGAATAAAAAATTCTTTTGGAAATTAAAATTGTAGAAGATAAACATATTTCAATTTGTTTTGATATTCAAATTTTGTTATATTTCTTCTATCAAGTAAAAAGCCTTTCTATTGTATTTGACTTAATATACGAGAATATTGTTTGAGGTGAGGCTTTTGACCATGCAGTTTTCAGTGTATGTACGGCATTGATAGACTCACATTTTTATAATTTGTTATGCTCATAATTTTTTTTCATTTATGTTCTGAATTTTGGGGGGTTAGATGGAAGAGTAGACGTATGATTTCTTTATGTTCTTATCGAATAACTAACTCTATTTTGTTCTGAGATCATACGAGCTAAATCTCGCCCTCAAATAAGTAATTTTTCTTTGTAAACTTCGTATTGTGATAATAAAGACCATTTATTATTATTATTATTATTATTATTATTATTATTAATTAGGGAAAATTATAGGATAGTTAACGAAGCAAGTGGTAAAAACACCCGGAAGAGTAATAACACAAGTATGCAAATAGTTGATCTTAATAGAGCAGAATTCATTTCGTATTTAGATATGACAGAATTTATAAATAGCTCTTGTCAAAATTGCTACTCAAATGGCACAACAAATTGATAAACCATTTATCGAGGCCAATAATGAATACCCTAACTTACCAAATTCGTTATTTTTTAAACCTGTTGATAATAATGAATTAATTATAAATATAAGGAGGCTAAAATGTAATAATGATCCTGGCTTTGATCGGATTCATTCTGCACTAGTTAAAGATTGTCATTTAACAATTGTCAAACCTTTGAAGTATGATTACGTCAGATTAAAAAAAAAAACTAGAGTAGGTGCCAGTGTTCAAATCAGGCAATAGAAAACACATAACGAATTACAGACCGATAAGTTTAATTACAACTTTCGTAAAAATATTCGAGAAATATATGAAAACTAGGCTTTACAACTATTTATAATTCTTTCAACTTTTTCAAAATGTAAGTCTACCTGATGATTCTACTGTGATAGCGAAACAATTGCTGTATTAAATAACAATAAAAATTTGTGAAAATCAGGATCAAGTTATTTAATATTGTTTCGAGATCCTTTTAAAAATCAAAATTTGGATTTGTCGGAAATGGTAATGCTTGTGGTGCTATGTATTATTATTATTATTATTTATGGCGAGCGGGCGTCTGTCCACCCTACCACTGCGTCCGCACAGACTATTGTGGTTCACCCCTAATTTATATCTCCCCGACGAGATCCAGTTTTTGGATAAAACCGATAATCTTGTTCAGGGGTAATTTTTTCAGTTCACTGTGGGCTATAAAAGCCTGGCCAAAGACCTCGAATCTGATGCGACTCACCGCTGGGCACTCTGAGATGATGTGCATGGCTGTTTCAGTGTCCTCAAGACACAGCCAGCATTCATTGTCTTCAGCCAGACTGATTTTGTGTAAATGCGCTTGCAGTCTGCAGTGACCTGTCATAATTCCGACAAGTGTTCTTAGTTTGGCCCTATCCAGACCTATCGCTAGGTTCGCCATCTTTTTCTTCGAAGCTGTTTCAGGCCAGAATGTCTCCGCCAGAAAGACTCTAGCCTTGAGTTCATTCTGCCTGTTATCGCTTCGTTAGCCACGTCATGTGGTATTCCCAGGAATGGTTCCGGTTCTACCAGAGGCAGCGCAGCTCCAGCAAATGCCAGCCGATCCGCCTCCTCGTTACCCAAATAGTTTGAGTGGCTCGGTATGCTATGTATTAAATAAATAAATGAATAAATCATTTATTGGTCTCTTCAGAAATGAAAAAATGTACGAGACAAATAAAGTTAAACTTCAAATACATCATTTAAGAATTCATTAATAGAATAATAACACTCATTCAATAATACAGCCTGATTCATATCAGTAAAGAAAATTTGGATGCGAACAAAAATGTGTAGATGTTTTTAGATCTTGCGAAGGCCTTCGACATGGTTCCACACGAAGCTTTACTAGAAACAGTTTTCAACTACAAAAAAGAGGCGTGGGACTAGAATTATTCAAGAGTTTTCTGTTAGATAGACAGCAGGTGAATATTGGAGAGCAGCTCAGTGAATCCCAGTCTGATGCGGTAGGTGTTCCACAGGGGACTGTCCTTGGGCCTATCCTATTTATAAAATATTTGAATTCTTTTTTCAGATGTGGTATGAACGGAATTATAATCAGCTAAGCAGATGACACTGTATTGCTGTTTGTCGGTCATAGTTGGGATGAGGTCTAATTAGGGGCAGAAATTGGTGCCGCTTTGGCTAGATCGGAATAAACTATCTTTGAACATTGACAAGACTAAGTATATAGTTTTCACTCCGGCAAATTCAGAAGATCTACCTATAATTCTCAAGAGGTTCTTGATGGCTTCCTTCAGATACGGGTAGTCATTACTCATATTTAAGGGACATTACAGACAGCAACTTGAAATGGAGAGATCATGTCAGATACTAATCCATTAGACTAAGGAGACTGATACCAAAGTTTTATATTATGCGCAGATTTTCTAGCTGCACAATTTTGCAAACATTTTACTGTGCACTTGCCGAGTTCCTGTTTGGTTATGGTATAGTTGTTTGGGGAGATTTATATGAGAGCACCTTAAAAGTTCTGGAAGTTGTTCAGAATTAGGTACTCTCAGTAATTTTTAACAGAGACAGGTTATTTCCCTCAAAATTATTATACAGTGAGGACGTACTTACTATTTTCATGAAGTGGGTCTATATATTTTCAAACATGATATGGAAAAACAGCTTATCTAATACGGTTATGAAACGCGCCATGTGTCATACTTGAATCTAAAAGTATCTTTTCATCGCAAGGGGAACTATCAAAGATATTTGAGTACTATCGCTCCCAAAATTTATAATATATAATATAACCGGTAGACATTAAACATTTGTCAAATTCTATGAAATTTTCCAAACATCAAGATCTCACATTTACGGAAACTACAGTGTCTTTTTGAAGTAACTTTAAAGGCTATCCTAATCAATGTCCGGAGAAAAATGGCAGATAATAAATGCAAAATCTATTATATTCCATAATAATATGTTTTGTCTGTGCATATACAGGCTGATCTAGGAAAAGACAAAGCTCAATTGCAATTATTCAGTATATATTTTTAATTCTTGAATTAGAAAATTAGAACAAAAAATTTATCTTATTCATTATTGAAACGAATTCTAGAAATTACTATGTTTTACTACCAATAAAAATATATTTTACACATTTTCTTGTGACTCGAGTTTCGGGAAATTAACTATCCCAGTTGTCTGATGATGGGATAGTTCATTTCCCGAAACTCGAGTCACAAGAAAATGTGTAAAATATATTTTTATTGGTAGTAAAACATAGTAATTTCTACAATTTGTTTTAATTATGATCAACTACCAAATAGTAACGGCTGTAACAATTCAGTATATTATCTTATTCACTTGAAGAATCTCTATTTAACTTGATAAACACTTATTTGATAGATTCGGTCTTCACTTGGTGGAAACTCATTTTAATTAAAAAATGTATATATGACAGTAATTTATTTCCACAAAAATGTTTGTACTAATACAACAATTGTTTCACCACGATGTGGCTTCTTCAGGTATTACAATGTAGGTAAGACAGTACAATGTAATACCTGAAGAAGCCACATCGTGGTGAAACAATTGTTGTATTAGTACAAACATTTTTGTGGAAATGAATTACTGTCATATATACATTTTTTTGATAAACAATTGACTAAACGTCGGGATACACCCGAAACTAGATAGCCTCCTAATTTTCGGGGATGGTAGTCGAAGACTGTAAAACTGACTGAATTAAATCATCTTTAATTCGTGGCGCTGTTCGTTCAACTTCAATCTTCATTAGTCCCCAAATGTTTTCAATGGGACTAAGATCTGATGAAGCTGCTGGCCATGAAATGGTTTTCACTTGGTGTTCTTGCATCCAAGCTTGGGTATAGGCCAAAATATGGTATCTTGCAGAAAATACCACCCCTCTGGATATAAAGCAAGCGCCGTTTCAAGGGGAAAAACATTTAGAATGCTACAATGCTTTTCACTATTATGGTACCATCAACTATACAGAGAGGCGTAGCACCACGCAGAGATATTGCTTCCCAAACCATTAATCTGGTGGAGAATTTGAACGGTAACAGGTTGTTTTGGTAGGATTTTTAAGTGATTTCTACCAAGTTGGAAACAACTGTCATCAGATATGAAGACATTATTAAAATAATCTTCTTGAAAACGTCAGAATTCTATCCTTTGTTTCTTTTGTGAAGGTGTTATTGAAGGGATTGTTTTGGTTTCTTTGGTATGTAGCCTTGTCTTTTCAGTGACATACGGACGATTTCTGGACATACTTTTATATTTCGTTGATTTCTAAATAAGTTAGCCAATTTGCGATACCCCAGGCGCGCATTGTGTCGTCCTAAGGCCAATAAAGCGTTTAAATTGTTTCCTTGACTCTTACGCTGTCTTCCTGAAACTGGTGTATGCCTCATATCCACGCCATTTTTTTATCCTCTGCATTGTCTCATATACAGCACTTTTTGCCAGTTCAGTCAATTGCATTAATTTTTTGACTTTTCAAAAACCTTTTTTATAAAAATATTCTACCTGCTTTCTTTTTTCTGGTTGCGACATTATTTCATGAATTGTATACCTGTGAACAATCAACAATATTCGAAAAAAAGTGTTGCCATGCAACTGTGGTCATAGCCGACTGTCTGCACAACCTATTTTGTGCATTATTTTTGTCTTAGAATGTTACAAAAAAGAAGTATATTACAATTATAAAAAATAATAAATTCCGGATACTTTCTGGATGGACTATATTTTGTTATGTGTATTATTATTGTAAGTTAATAAATAAAAAATCTGAAGAAGTAAATCATGTTAACGAAACGCTTCATGTGTACACCTCAAGATAATTAATCGAAATCTTCATGTATATGTGTTTCATTTACCATAAGTGTACTATGGATTTCTATCAAGGCCAGCACGATACGAAATCAAGACTATTATTGGAATGAAATAAGGAATTACTTTGTTTTCTATCACTTGATCAAGTGATAGAAAACAAAGTAATTCCTTATTTCATTCCATTAAAATGAACTATCACAAAGTAACGGACTACTCCATCCAATATAAGACTATTATTGTCAAATAGCGAAGGGATATAAAGAATGTAATATTTACTCCTTATTAATGATTTTTGGTACAGATCAGTCGAATTAATCAATTTGAATTTGTTAATGAAAAGTTACAGAAATTTGGTAAACCTAAATAGTATGATGGATAGAATATTAAAAGCCTTTTCAAATGATATAAATATTTTAAAAAATTTTTAAACAATTTTAAAAAATTAGCCTTCTACATATTTAATTCCAAAAGATTATATTCAATGATTATAACTTCTGAAAATAAATTAAAATAATGTCGTATAAGTACCACTTATATCATGACATAAAATAAACATTCATTATAGGACATCCGAATGGTATAACAAAATCCAATAAATAAAAATTATTAACTAAAATCCTATAAATTAAACATTTTGAATAGACAAAATTTTAATTCTGCTTATCAATCTTATGAAAACCAATATCTTTCAAGAATATCCAACATAATCTTAAGAATTTTATCACAAAACTATCTTACTTAGACTATTCAATATTATGGGATATCTAACCAAGGTACTTTATATAAAAACTCAAGATATGCAAAACATTACTGAAAAACAAGTTTTAAAATCGACTTTGCTCATCAGTATTCAAATATTCATATTCAATAAATATAACATCAATTAATAATATATATTCAAACTCACCCTTCACTCTCCAGAAAAAGTTCTACTTAAATGAGAACTTTAAATAGGTATTCACTACACACAGAAATATCTCTGTGGTTTAACCTGATCTAGAAGATTGAAAGACAAATTTAACGGCCTCTGCTATAGCACAAGGACTATCTGTATAAAGAATGTTTGAGGAAACCAAATAATTATATATTATGAATAAAATAACATAAATAGAGGTCAATTCTTGATAGAAGGTATATATATATATATATATATATCCCTACTAATATCCCTATCCCTATCCCTACTAATATTATAAATGCGAATGTAAGTTTGTTTGTTACGCTTTCACGCAAAAACTACTGAACCGATCATCATGAAACTTTGTACATATACTCTTGAAGGTATTAGAAGTAACATAGGGTACTTTATATTTAAAAAAAAAAATTTTTTTACGAAAGATAAAACAATTGTTTGTCAAAAAATCGTCAAATTTAGCTACTTCAGTAATGAAGTTTTACTATTATTATACCCTTACCCTTTATCTTTCATACTTATTTAATGACTCCACTGCGGGCGAAGCCGCGGGTAAAAAGCTAGTAATATTATAAATGCGAATGTAAGTTTGTTTGTTACGCTTTCACGCAAAAACTACTGAACCGATCATCATGAAACTTTGTACATATACTCTTGAAGGTATTAGAAGTAACATAGGGTACTTTATATTTAAAAAAAAATTTTTTTTACGAAAGATAAAACAATTGTTTGTCAAAAAATCGTCAAATTTAGCTACTTCAGTAATGAAGTTTTACTATTATTATACCCTTACCCTTTATCTTTCATACTTATTTAATGACTCCACTGCGGGCGAAGCCGCGGGTAAAAAGCTAGTATATTATAAATGCGAATGTAAGTTTGTTTGTTACGCTTTCACGCAAAAACTACTGAACCGATCATCATGAAACTTTGTACATATACTCTTGAAGGTATTAGAAGTAACATAGGGTACTTTATATTTAAAAAAAAAAATTTTTTTACGAAAGATAAAACAATTGTTTGTCAAAAAATCGTCAAATTTAGCTACTTCAGTAATGAAGTTTTACTATTATTATACCCTTACCCTTTATCTTTCATACTTATTTAATGACTCCACTGCGGGCGAAGCCGCGGGTAAAAAGCTAGTAATATTATAAATGCGAATGTAAGTTTGTTTGTTACGCTTTCACGCAAAAACTACTGAACCGATCATCATGAAACTTTGTACATATACTCTTGAAGGTATTAGAAGTAACATAGGGTACTTTATATTTAAAAAAAAATTTTTTTTACGAAAGATAAAACAATTGTTTGTCAAAAAATCGTCAAATTTAGCTACTTCAGTAATGAAGTTTTACTATTATTATACCCTTACCCTTTATCTTTCATACTTATTTAATGACTCCACTGCGGGCGAAGCCGCGGGTAAAAAGCTATTCCTACTATAATATTATAAATGCGAATGTAAGTTTGTTTGTTACGCTTTCACGCAAAAACTACTGAACCGATCATCATGAAACTTTGTACATATACTCTTGAAGGTATTAGAAGTAACATAGGGTACTTTATATTTAAAAAAAAAATTTTTTTACGAAAGATAAAACAATTGTTTGTCAAAAAATCGTCAAATTTAGCTACTTCAGTAATGAAGTTTTACTATTATTATACCCTTACCCTTTATCTTTCATACTTATTTAATGACTCCACTGCGGGCGAAGCCGCGGGTAAAAAGCTATATCCCTACTATCCCTATCCCTACTATCCCTACTTATCCCTACTTAATATTATAAATGCGAATGTAAGTTTGTTTGTTACGCTTTCACGCAAAAACTACTGAACCGATCATCATGAAACTTTGTACATATACTCTTGAAGGTATTAGAAGTAACATAGGGTACTGTATATTTAAAAAAAAAAAATTTTTTACGAAAGATAAAACAATTGTTTGTCAAAAAATCGTCAAATTTAGCTACTTCAGAAATGAAGTTTTACCATTATTATACCCTTACCCTTTATCTTTCATACTTATTTAATGACTCCACTGCGGGCGAAGCCGCGGGTAAAAAGCTAGTAATATTATAAATGCGAATGTAAGTTTGTTTGTTACGCTTTCACGCAAAAACTACTGAACCGATCATCATGAAACTTTGTACATATACTCTTGAAGGTATTAGAAGTAACATAGGGTACTTTATATTTAAAAAAAGAAATTTTTTTACGAAAGATAAAACAATTGTTTGTCAAAAAATCGTCAAATTTAGCTACTTCAGTAATGAAGTTTTACTATTATTATACCCTTACCCTTTATCTTTCATACTTATTTAATGACTCCACTGCGGGCGAAGCCGCGGGTAAAAAGCTAGTTATTTTATATACCTTCTATCAAGAATTGACCTCTTTTTATGTTATCCTTTTCAAATGAGCTATAAAACTTCCTCCTTTAGATTAAAAAGTTTTTCAGGGGTTGCTTTCACTGTGAGAGGGTTGAAAGGAAATGTAATAAATTATGCTTGAAGAATGCACTATGCAATAAAAATTTTTCTTGTTGCAGGATTTTACTTATAAAATGTAAATTAGGTTGTAATCTTATATCCTAACTACTTAGGGACGTCACTGTTTAACGAATAGGATTATTTTTATAGAAACTTAACGAGCAGTTCCAAGATATCGTTATCTGAAAATAAATGTAATGCAGTAAACGTACCATGCAAATTTGATACTGCGTCGTTATGAAAATATTTCAATCGCCTCTACCGAATTAAAAAATTTTTAAATTTATTGGTGCTTTTGCTATTTGTTTTTTGATATTATTACTTGAATGCCACCGATGCAATTGGGGAAAGTCGCTTTATATAAATTATTCTAAAAATTAAAAATTCTTACCAATTATACCAGATGGACAGTAGGTGATACCGAAATCCACACAAACGAAAAAAATTGCCAGGAAAATAAGTGATTTGTTTGCCATGGTCGTAACTTGACTGATCAAGATGTTGGAAGGATTGAAGGTGAATAGTTTTCGTCCAAATTACAGATACTATGGTGAATCATTACCTGAATGTTAACTGATAAGGTGTAATGCAATAAACAGATGTGGTAAGGATCTTCGAGGTTTACACCGGGAAAACGGAAGTTGCAGAAATGGAAAAATGCTTAATGATATTTCAGTTGAGTTAGTCGGTAACATGAGTAGTGATAAGGAAAATAAAACATCATAAATGGAATTACTTGTCCTCAGCTAGTAAATTCATATCTATGGTAATTAAATCATTTACAGCAGTCCAAAGTTTTTCAATTGGTCGAAAATGTCGAAAATATGGAAAATTTATGAGCGCGATCGAATCCTAAAACTGCTATCTATATAGTCCGTTTAAGTGTGTAAAAATTTTTATTTATTATTCGGTTATTTACAGTATTAGTATTATCCTAAAATCATTTTTCCAATTTATGTACAATAGAAATTGTTCCAATTCTGTTCTGTAGCTAAATTATTAATTACAATTGAATCGGTTTGAAGCTTTATGGAAACACAGTTTTTTGCTACATAATCCAAAAATGTAGTTAATGAAGAATTCAACTCATTATAGGTGCCACTGTGTTGAAATTATTATTCTTGCTGTTTCACATATGATTGTCTTAATTGAAAATTATTTTTGCAGGGAAATTCAAATGAACCTCAGCGTGATCTTCGAAAGTTTACAAAAAAATCACTGAGTTTAAGTTGGAAGCTTCTATGAACTTGTTTCACAGTCCGTTTCCTCTGAAAATTCAAATCTGAGATGACTTTTTAAAGAAGCTTTTTTGTTAATTGTCCCTTGATATATTTTAAGGAAATGTATTTAAAATTTTCTTCTGTGTTGTGGTGTACTATATTTAAAGCTATTTTATTATTTTTATTCATCAACAATTTATCTAGCAACGTTGGATCATAGTCATTTTTGAAAGCTTTTTGTTTAATGATCTTCAGAAATATAATTTTCTCGATTCATGGGGATATTAACTAATCTATGAATTATACAATTAAATGGTGAAAATAATATAAATATTTTAAAAAATTTTTAAACAATTTTAAAAAATTAGCCTTCTACATATTTAACTCCAAAAGATTATATTCAATGATTATAACTTCTGAAAATAAATTAAACTAATGTCGTATAAGTACCACTTATATCATGACATAAAATAAACATTCATTATAAGATATCCAAATGGTATAACAAAATCCAATAAATAAAAATTATTAACTAAAATCCTATAAATTAAACATTTTGAATAGACAAAATTTTGTTTCTGCTTATCAATCCTATGAAAACCAATATCTTTCAAGAATATCCAACATAATCCTGGAAATTTTATCACAAAACTATCTTACTTAGACTATTCAATATTATTGGATATCTAACCAAGGTACTTTATACAAAAACTCAAGATATGCAAAACATTACTGAAAAACAAGTTTTAAAATCGACTTTGCTCATCAGTATTCAAATATTCATATTCAATAAATATAAAATCAATTAATAACACATATTTAAACTCACCCTTCGTCTTCGAGAAAAAGTTCTATTTAAAAATGAGAACCTTAAATAGGTATCCAATACAGACAGAAATATCTCTGTGGTTTAACCTGATCTAGAAGATTGAAAGACAAATTTAATGGCCTTTGCTATAACACAAGGACTCTCTTTATGAATGTTTGGGTAAACCATATAATTATATATTATAAATAAAATAACGTAAATAGAGGTCATTCTTGATAGAAGGTATATAAAATAATATAAATATTTAAAAAAATTTTAAACAATTTTAAAAAATTAGCCTTCTACATATTTAACTCCAAAAGATTATATTTTATATTTATTGAATATGAATATTTGAATACTGATGAGCAAAGTCGATTTTAAAACTTGTTTTTCAGTAATGTTTTGCATATCTTGAGTTTTTGTATAAAGTACCTTGGTTAGATATCCAATAATATTGAATAGTCTAAGTAAGATAGTTTTGTGATAAAATTCCCAGGATTATGTTGGATATTCTTGAAAGATATTGGTTTTCATAGGATTGATAAGCAGAAACAAAATTTTGTCTATTCAAAATGTTTAATTTATAGGATTTTAGTTAATAATTTTTATTTATTGGATTTTGTTATACCATTTGGATATCTTATAATGAATGTTTATTTTATGTCATGATATAAGTGGTACTTATACGACATTAGTTTAATTTATTTTCAGAAGTTATAATCATTGAATATAATCTTTTGGAGTTAAATATGTAGAAGGCTAATTTTTTAAAATTGTTTAAAATTTTTTAAAATATTTATATTATTTTATATACCTTCTATCAAGAATGACCTCTATTTACGTTATTTTATTTATAATATATAATTATATGGTTTACCTAAACATTCATAAAGAGAGTCCTTGTGTTATAGCAAAGGCCATTAAATTTGTCTTTCAATCTTCTAGATCAGGTTAAACCACAGAGATATTTCTGTCTGTATTGGATACCTATTTAAGGTTCTCATTTTTAAATAGAACTTTTTCTCGAAGACGAAGGGTGAGTTTAAATATGTGTTATTAATTGATTTTATATTTATTGAATATGAATATTTGAATACTGATGAGCAAAGTCGATTTTAAAACTTGTTTTTCAGTAATGTTTTGCATATCTTGAGTTTTTGTATAAAGTACCTTGGTTAGATATCCAATAATATTGAATAGTCTAAGTAAGATAGTTTTGTGATAAAATTCCCAGGATTATGTTGGATATTCTTGAAAGATATTGGTTTTCATAGGATTGATAAGCAGAAACAAAATTTTGTCTATTCAAAATGTTTAATTTATAGGATTTTAGTTAATAATTTTTATTTATTGGATTTTGTTATACCATTTGGATATCTTATAATGAATGTTTATTTTATGTCATGATATAAGTGGTACTTATACGACATTAGTTTAATTTATTTTCAGAAGTTATAATCATTGAATATAATCTTTTGGAGTTAAATATGTAGAAGGCTAATTTTTTAAAATTGTTTAAAATTTTTTAAAATATTTATATTATTTTATATACCTTCTATCAAGAATGACCTCTATTTACGTTAAATGGTGAAAAATTTTGGTTTATAGGTGTATAATAATAATATCAGTATATTTTGGTTCATGAAACATTGAAAATTGATTGCTAACTGTTAAATAAAGAAAATTAATAGAGTTATTCGGTTTACATGGTGAATATTATTGAAGAATGTATTTCGTTGATAAACAAAAAAATATTTTTTCGTACCTTTGACGCAACAGAAATTATCTTCTACATATCTATTCCAATATAAAAAATATTTCATGAGGGGATTTTGGTGAATTTTGAATTCAATATTGTTCTTGAACATTTCTGGAAAGGAATTAAAGGATTTTCCACAATCAAACCTTTTTCAGATTTATATAATTTATTTTAAGATTGAAAATAATTCTGTTTATTGCAAATATTAATATATTCTGAAATATCTTCTTTGATAATTATATTACATCTATTGTTGATTAGTAGATTATCTCCTAATTCAGTTTTTTCGTTAGGTGGAATACTCGGAAATAAATTTTGAAAATCGAATAAAATGAACTACCATGAACGAAATAGAACCAAAAAATAAAAACCAAATACACAATGAAAAACACTATCAATTATATACATTTGAAATTTGAAATGTGATTGAAAAAATCCTATGATGCGAGAGAGAGAGACACAAGTGCAACCTTTTTCCTTTGTTGTTTCTCTGGAATGCTTCAAATCGAGACAAGAAGTGAATCAAGGTTCTCTACAATAAATTTCTTTATGTTCTTTGTGAAACAGAAATTGGACGTGTTCTTGATATGTACTGGCAATGAATTAAAATGTTTTATTCCAATATATCTGATGTTTTTCTGACAAATAGTTTTATTGCATTTTTCAGTGCCATCAAAATGATTGATGTTTCTTCTTTTTTGGTACTCACAGCCCATCCCAGAAGAGTATTGTTTACGTACTCACATAAGAGCTGCGTATATATAAAGACCCTTCACATCGAGAAGACTGGTCTTGTGCTTTTTCTACTTTGTTTCCTGAAGATGGTTCTAAGAATATATCAGGTGTTTTTTTTGGAGTGATAGAACTTTAAATTGAAATAAAACACATTTAAATTGAGATTGAAGCCAAATTTCTTTATTTGAAAGATAATTTTATGACATTTATGTTTTGAAAATAATTTCCAGCATATGTCCACCACCACTAGCTCTGAGAAAGCGCATTTTTGGACCACTTTTTCGAGTAATTCAGGCCTTATTTCATCAATAACACGAGATATGTTGGTTTCCTAATCGTTTATTGATTCTGGTTGATCAGCATAAACCAATGACTTGACATAACCGCAAAGAAAATAATCCAGTGAAGTTATGGAGTTATGTCGCTTGATCTTGGAGGCCAATTAATTGGACCATTTCTCGAAATAATGTTATCGCCAAATCTTTCTTTCAATAAATCAATTGTTACGGTAGCACCATCTTGTTGGAACCAAAACACTTCTGGATCGATACTATTCAAAATTTGAAACAAATAATCATTGATCATCGATCTGTAACGAGAAACATTCACTGTAACATTAGCTCCAGCATCGTTTTTAAAGAAATATGGACCAATGATGTATCCAGCGTGTAAAGTACATCATACAGTGCATTTTTCAGAACGCAATGGAACCTGCAGAAATTCTTGAGGATTGTTTTCCTTCCATATACGGCAATTTTGCTTGTTTACATAGCCGTTCAATCAAAAATGAGCTTCATCAGTAAACACAATTTTACGATAAAAATGTAGATCAACTTCAAGGGCCCAATCAGTAAACAAACGACGCTTGTTATAGTCAAGTGGCTTTAGTTCTTGAACCAGTTGGATCTTGTATGTGTGTAGACCAAGATCTTTACGCAAAATTTTCCATGTGGTTGATGCACAGAGTACAACTTGTTGTGAACGTTGACGAATAGACAAATCTGGATCACTATGACTTACAGCAGCGATATTTTCTTCTGTACGTACAGTTCTTTGTCTTGTTGTTATTGTTGCATCGAGTAGAGAAAATTTTGTCTGAAATCTATCGATAGTTCGACGAATAAGCTGCTCTGATGGACGGTTATGTAAACCATAAATTTCACGAAGTGCTCTATAAGTTTGGCGAATAAAACACTGATTTCGAAAATAAATTTCAAAAATTTGTAAACGTTGTTGCGGCGTGAGTCTTTCCAAGATAATTTGTCAATGCTTACTGAACAGAAATGTCAATATATGGCTTCTACCTTCTGTCAAATCACAGTTATCCCTATCGAAAGTTCTGTGACTCTAAAAAAAGACCCTATATACCCCAAAACACAATACAGCCAAGTTTGAGATGTCCCGTATGTGTCAGTGCATTGAACTTTATAATCATTTGCCGCATGGTTTTCAATCTCTTAATTTCAAGGAATTTAAGAAACCTGTTAAGGGTATATTGTTGCTTAAATATTATTATTCAGTAAAGGAAAATCATTCTGACATATTAGTGAATAGTTGATTATGTATACTTATATTTTTTTACTTTCCTTATAACCTGTGCTATACATATAATTGTCAAAAATAGATTAATAAATCATAGTTACTATAATTAGTATTATTAATTCTTCGTTAAGTGCTGTTCCAATTTCGTTGTATTTATTTAGGAACTCTAACAGGTTTGAGGCATAACTTTTACTTCGTATAAGTGAAATTTCAAAATTATGATTGAAAGTATGTCCTGTTTCTGACCAATAATTCTTATATGTGAAAAAATTTTTGTTATTGAGTAAACTTACAAGTCGTAAAGTTCTTCCAGTCTGTCCTATGTAATCTTCTGGACAATCAACGCAGATTAACTTATAAACGCCTGATTCATCATCTTTATGTGTAATGTCTTTATTATTTTCAATCAATTCACTCAGGTTGAAATAATTTTGAACGAAGTTCTCGAATCATATTTATTTTTGAGCAATTTTCTTAGAAATACCTTTAGTATATTTTAAGGAATGCACCTTCATCAAAACTTCCTAAAAAACTAATTCAGATTATTCTGAAATAAACTAAATTCCAACCCAAAAATAACCGCCTAACACCTTATGCTAAATTCATTTCATTCGATGTTCAAAATTTATTTCCGAGTATTCCACCTAACGAAAAAATTAAATTAGTAGATAATCTACTAATCAACAATAGATGTAATATAATTATCAAAGAAGATATTTCAGAATATATTGATATTTGCAATAAGCAGAATTATTTTCCATCTTAAAATAAATTATATAAATCTGAAAAAGGTTTGATTGTGGAAAATCCTTTAATTCCTTTCCAGAAATATTCAAAAACAATATTGAATCTAAAATTCACCAAAATCCCCTCATGAAGTATTTTTTATATTGGTATAGATATGTAGAAGATAATTTATGTTGCGTCAAAGGTACGAAAAACATTCTTTTTGTTTATCAATGAAATACATTCTTCCATATTATTCACCATGTAAACCTAATAATTCTATTAATTTTCTATGTTTCATAAACGAACATATACTGATAATATTATTATACACCTATAAACCAAAAATTTTCACCATTTAATTGTATAATTCATAGATTAGTTAATATCCCCATGTATCGGGAAAATTATATTTCTGAAGATCATTAAATAAAAAGCTTTCAAAAATGACTATGATCCAACGTTGCTAGATAAATTGTTGATGAATAAAAATAATAAAATAGCTTTCAAAATAGTACACCACAACACAGAAGAAAATTTTAAATACATTTCCTTAAAATATATCAAAGGACAATTAACAAAAAATATCTTACCAGACAGACCTTGTGGTATCCTTGTTAAGCAAACAATAAAATTAGAGAACTTTAAAAATCCTACGTATTAAATATGAAGTAGGACTGATGAAGATCTTATTCAATTTCAAATTGTTTTTTTGAGGATGAACTACATGTTTTGAGAGTGTTTTGAAGTAACTTATTTAAATATATTAAATATTTGAATTAAATTAGTTTTGGAGAAGTTCTTGAAATTATGTCATGCATTTATGGAAAAGATTTGATTTTCATAAATATAAGATGAGAAACAAAATTTTGCCTCCTTCAAGTATTTAGCTAGTAATTTTAATTGACAATTTGTATTTCGTTGGGTTTTTTATTCTATTTGATATTATATAATGAGTTTTGATTCTATAAGTTTGCTACATACCTCAAAAATAAATATAATTTAAAAACTTCATTCTAAACTTATTCAAACTTGAGTAAATTCATCAAAAATAATGAAGAAATTACACAAAGATGAAAAATCGGTGTTTATAAGTTAACCTGCGGTGAGTGCCCAAAAGTTTACATAGGACAGACTGGAAGAACTTTCCGATATATAATTTATGAACATTTGAAGAGTTTCCTCAATAACAAAAGTGATTCCACATTTTCAAATCATTTGTTAGAAGCAGGACCTACTCTCAACCATTATTTTGAAATTGCTTCTGTGATAGAGAAACAATTGTTATATTATAATAAAAATGAAATTTGTGAAATTCAGAATATTCTCTTTTGATATTATTTTTATATGAAAAGTATATAAAGTTTTGTTTAATGTATTCTTTTCTTTTTTTTTGCCAATATGTTACGATGAAGAACGAAGGGAGCAAAATGAAGCCTTTCAACCATGTGTTTTTATTTCAATCAGATTTTCCGCTTCTTTAGGAGAACAGTTCTCAAATTATGAAAAATGGCATTTATTGTTGCTGTCAACTATGTGAGACTATTTTGTCAATATTTATAATTTGCATGGAACTTTTACATTTCATTGTTTTTTATACCATAAAACTATTAACTTTTAATATCAACATTAATGATTAGATTATATTTCCTTAGATGTAATTTAAACTCAAACAAGTGTAATATGTTATGCCCTTTAATGAAATCCAAAAACATTCTAATGCTATTGAAACTATTAAAAATTTCTGAAGATGATTTCAATATTAAATACTTTCCGATTTCTGATATCTATTTTTAATTAAATGTTCATTAAATCTGTCTGCATTTATCTTGAGGATGAAATCCATTTATTTTCAGGGGACTCCATGTTATGTTTTGTAGGGATTTTGGCCTCCAATATTACCACTGAAATAAAAGAAAAAAAATGTAAATGTTGCTCAATGTAATAAAGGGCCTATGTTTTACTTAGAAATAGGGAAATACATTTTGATCCAAAGAATTCTATTATAATAAAGCTCGAGGACCGACAAGCGGTGTTGATTAGTTGAGATAGAAATGTAGCCTAAACAACGGGCATTAATTCTAAAAGCAACAATGTATTAATCAATAGATCGATTCATTTAAATTTCAACGATGAGGTTTCGGGAACAGAAGTTAGCGATTATGATTTTAGTGCAGACGACATAAAGGACTTCAAGGCTAAGATTGGGAATTCTCAGTAAAGTCGAGATAAGAAATCGACAAGTCAAAAGGTCTGGATGGTCTAGACGTGTGTAGGCGTTGAAACGATGGTAAATTAGAAAAAGCCGACTTAGTAAAATTTCGGTAGGAGGATAGAAGCCAACGTTTTGGAAGTTCGAAAGAAAAAGAGAAGAGTCGTCGTTAGGCATTGGTGATAGAAAGTCACTAATCGGTTCGTGGTCGGGATAGTTTAATTTAATTCAGGTTGAAAAATAAAGGGCTAAATTATAGTGTTTGTTCTTGAAGGGGTGTTGTGCCTTTGGGCTGAGGCCAACACCCCCGTGTAGAGGTTTCAGCTATTGAGCATGGTACCGGGTTGTGTGGATCGGTGTCCCGAAAAAGGTAGGTTTTTCGGGACACCGATTTCATTAATTTTGAATATAAATTGTTCTTAAGCGGGAACGAGAGTACGACTTATTAAAATTGACAGTCCAGGGTCCTGAAGTCTTCTAAAAAATTGATTTAAACAATTACTATGATTTGATTTTAGAATATCGTTTTACATCAAATACTTTTCAAGAGACTGTGAAAAAATGTAAATATTGAAATTTCTATTAATTGACAACATAATAGTTCATTATATGTGATATCTCATTTGAATGTGTTATTTTGCTCTATTCATCTCCTCAGAAAATACTTTTAAAACAAAAGACTTGTCCTTCGTGCGACGAGCACGAACCCAAGTTCTTTCCAAAAAGAGAATTTAGTAAAGTAAGTATATGATTTGATATATTTCGAATTGGGAACTAGATTCAGGAATTATGAGTAGAATATAGTAAATGGTGACAGTGGTAAGGGATACTAGTCAGAAAAAGGTTTATATTAGTTATTATTTCGTTTTTTTGCTTATTTCATTATTAAAAAATTGTAATTAACTTTATTTTTATTGAAAGTAGGAAATATAAAAAGTTTCACACATATTACCCTTTTTTATAATGAGATAAACACACTTATATATTAAGGGAAACGACCCTGAGTGGGTTAAAGATCAAGTGGTGTATTACATCAAGATACGATAAAATTAAAGCAGTGATTAGTTTAAGTTTTCTCTTATTGTTTTTAACATCTATCGGGTGTTTTTTTTGAAGTGAAAAAACTTTCGATAGGGATAACTGTGATTTGACAGAAGGAAGAAGCCATGTTGTTTTGACATTTCTGTTCAGTAAGCATTGACAAATTATCATGGAAAGACTCACGCTGCAACAATGTTTACAAATTGTTGAAATTTATTTTCTATTCGCCAAACTTATAGAGCACCTCGAGAAATTTATGATTTACATAATCGCCCAACAGAGTAGCTTATTCGTCGAGATTTCGGACAACATTTTCTCTACTCGATGCAATAACAACAAAAAGACAAAGAACTGTACGTACAGAAGAAAATATCGCTGTTGTAAGTGATAGTGTTAATGATGATCCAAAATTGTCTATTTTTCGATATTTACAATAAGTTGGACCCTGTGCATCCACCACTAGTTCAAGAACTAAAGCCAATTGACAATAATGAGAGTCATTTTTTTGCTGATTGTGCCCTAGAACTTGATCCACTTTTTTATCGTAAAATTGTGTTTAGTGATGAAGATCATTTCTGGTTGAATGGCTATGTAAACAAGCAAAATTGCCGTATATGGAGTGAAAGCAATCCTCAAGAAGTACTGCAGGTACCACTGCATCCTGAAAAATGCACTGTATGGTGTGCTTTACACGCTGGAGGCATCATCAGTCCATATTTTTTTTAAAACGATGCTGGACCTAAAGTAATAATGGTGCTCGTTACAGATCGATGATCAATGATTATTTGTTTCAAAATTTGAATGGTATCGACCGAAAAGTTTCGATGCTCATGCTGGTACCGTAACAATTGATTTATCGAAAGAAATATTAGGCGATAACATTATTTCGAGAAATGGTCCAATTAATTGGCGTCCAAGAACATGCGACATAACTCCACTGGATAATTTTCTTTAGGGTTATGTCAAGTCATTGGTTTATGTTGATAAACCAGAAAAAATAGACGCTTTGGAAGCCAACATAACTCGTGTTATGAAATAAGGACTGAATAACTCGAAGAAGTGGTCCAGAATTGGTCTGGTCGAATGCGGTTCATAAGAGATAGTCGTGGTGGACATATGCCGAAAATTATTTTTAAAACATAAATGTATCGAAATTATTTTTCAAATAGAAAAAATTTGGCTTCAATCTTAATTTAAATGTGTTTTATTTCAATTTAAAGTTCTAACACTCTAAAAAAACATCAGATACGTAATTCATCTTAAATCAAAATTACGATACATATTTTGTCAAAGATGCACTGCTCTAAAAATAAAAAAAATTTGAAACTTCTATCAACTGAAATATAAAAAGCAAAATAAATAGTCAGCGGAGTCATTCAATATAACACATTAATCTAAATACAATATTTTATATGTTCATATTTCGTTTTATTTGAATCAGAAATACCCATCTATGACAATTATATCAAACAAACATATTCCACAAATAAGAAATGATTTTCGACCGCATGGCTACAACCTTACTTTATGCATAAACATAAAGTAGGTTCCAACCTCTTTTACCTGTGAGAAAAATGGAAAGAACAAGCACCTGTGCAAAACCTTTGTAATCCTGAATATAATATGAGCGTTGATATTGACACGATTTTTCATAACATATTGTGGGTGGTGTAGTGAGAGAAGTGAACTACTTACGTCTTTCAATAACCCAACAATACATTTTATTATAAACACAATAGATACGAAATAACAAATAAATAACAAGGACATAAAAACATGCAACACTATAACATTAAATAAGTAACAGTAACACTCTAACACTATCTATCACGACTTAAATACATGTATACAGATGTACTACAAGAGCAGCGCTGTGCCGTCTCTAGGTTCTTCCCAGGTTTTAGCTCCTTCCGGGAGTTTGAGTTCGGTTGTTTGTATTTAGTGATGTCATCTGTTGGTCCATATTTCGCTTGCGTTTTTACCCCGGGTATCTTTTTAGATGATTCCTACCCCATGCTGCACATTTAGTGAACGCCATCTTTTGGTGGAATTGGATACCGTTTGGGCTGCCGTCACACACTCCCCTTCCAGTAACGAAGTTACGAACTGTTTGTGTATATCTCTTCGGGAAGTTAACTGTCCTTCTGGACCTTGTTTTTTGCATTTCTGGGCCCACTGTTTGTTTGTTCATGTGAGTTTCTGCAGGATGTTCTTTCCTGTCTTCCTTGTCGTTGTTGTTGCTGGGTTCAACCTGTCAATCGATACGGTGAACTCCTTTCCGTTCAAGTCGATGGTGAAAGTCTTTTCATTACGTTTTTTCACCCGGAAGGGTCCGTCGTATGGTAGTTGCAGACAAGATTTTGGGCCGTCATGCCGCACAAAAACATAGTTCATGGATCTTAGCTCTTTGAAGATGAAAATTTTTCGCTCTCCATGCCGTGTGCCATTGGAAGGTCTGACTCGTTGCATCTGTAGCCGTAGATTTTTCACGAATTCCGTCGAATCTTTGGTTTTGCTTATCTCTTCTCTCCCTGATAGAAATTCGCCAGGTAATCGAAGCAGCTCTCCGTAAACTAATTCTGCGGAGGTAGTTTTCAGATCTTCGCGCCATGCTGCTCGGATTCCGAGGAGGACTGTCGGAAGTATCTATGTCCATCGGCTGTTTTGGTGGCCTTTGATTGCTGCCTTCAGTTGCTGATGACTGCGTTCCACCATTCCGTTGGCGGCTGGATGATACGCGGTTGTTCGGAGGTTTTTGGTAGCCGTTAACTTGCCAAGTTTGTTAAAGAGGCACGATTCGAACTGTCTTCGTCGGTCTGTGGTGACACGTAGAGGAGGACCAAATCGAGATATCCAATGTTCATAGAATTCTCGGGCTACGGTTTCTGCTTCTTGATCTTGCAGTGGGTTGGCCTCTGGCCATCGTATGTATCGGTCGAAACAGGTAAGACAATATCGGAAACCTTCCGAATGTGGCATTACTATTATGTCGAGTTGTACATGTTCGAATCTTCTCAATGGTTGGGTGAACGAACCTATGGGTCCGACTACATGTCGAGTAAGTTTGGCTCGTTGGCATTCTAGGCAGTTTCGTGTCCATTTTCTGCAATCGGCTTTGATAGAAGGCCATACGAATCTTTGTTTGGTTAGTTTGACAGTCGCATTGGTGCCTGGGTGAGAAAGTCGATGGATGGTATCAAAAGGAAGGGTTTAGTGATGAACGGTATTGCCAGGGGAGTTGAAGTGTCACAGTTGATTGTGGTAGAAGAACCTAGTGGCTTCATTAGTCTGAGTTTTAATCCTTTTTCACTCTGTAGAAACTTCTTCATCTGGGCGTCGTCTTTCTGTGAGGTAGCTAATGCTTCGTAGTCTAATGTGGAGGTAAGTTCTTTCACTCGTGACAGGGCATCGGCTACGACGTTTTGGTCTCCAGATACGTACCGGATATCCGTTGACAACTGCGAAATGAAATCTAGGGGACGGAACTGCCGGGGTGAGCATTTCTTTGGCTTCTGTAAGAAGGCGAACATGAGAGGCTTGTGATCGGTGTAGACTCTAAATTTCTAGCTTCTACTATATGTCTGAAGTGCTTGATGGCAAGGTAGATAGCAAGGAGTTCTCGGTCATATGCTCCGTAGCGAGTTTCTGCAGGTGAGAATTTCTTCGAGAAAAACGCTAGTGGTTGCCACTTTCTGTCGTTCAGTTGTTGCAGCGTAGCTCCAAGTGCTGTGTTCGATGCGTCGCTTACAATGGCTAGGGGAGCGTCGTATTTGGTAATAGCTAATAGCGTAGCTGTTACCAATTTCTTCTTGGTCGCTCCAACCGCTTTTGATGCTGGTTTCCAATTGATAGGGGCCTTCCCTTTGAGGTTAGGAATCAGCAGTTTGTTGAGGGGAGCGTGTGTATTCGATATTCGGGGTATGAAACGATGATAGAAGTTTACCATCCCCAGGAATCGGCGAAGCTCCTTGGCTGCGATTAGCCGGGCATATTCGAGGATCGCTGTGATCCTGTCTGATAGTGGGCGCGTTTCTTCTGATGAAATTAGGTATCCCAGGAATTTTACTTGGGATTGGCCAAACAAACACTTTACTGGATTTAGGGTCAGGGAGTATTCTTGAAACCTCGTGAATATAATTCGCAGATGTTCCAGGTGTTTTTCCCGAGACTCTGATGCAACTAGTACGTTATCGATATAACTATAGCAGAAATCCAGTCCTGATAATACTTCGTCGATGAACCGTTGGAATGTCTGTGCTGCGTTACGTAGCCCAAACGTCATGAAGAGAAACTCGAATAGTCCGAAAGGTGTTGTGATGGCTGTCTTGGGTACGTCTTCTTCTACCACTGAGATCTGGTTATATTTTCTTTCCCTGAAGAAAATAAGCAAAATTTTGAATATGTCGTACTGGGTAGCGGTCTGGTATGGTGCGGGCATTTAGTGCACGGTAATTTCCGCACGGTCTCCAGGCATCGGTGGACTTCTATGGGACCATGTGTGGTGGCGAGGACCAGGAACTTTTTGATGGTCTCGCAATCCCCAGTTTGATCATTGCCTCAAATTCTTTTTGGGACAGCTTCGAGTCTGTTCGGTGCCAGTCGTCGTGGTTTGGACCAGCTGTCGTCTGAATATGGTGTTTCGTTCCGTGCTTGATATGTAGCGGAGCACCTTCTGGTCTGGTAATATTGGAGAACTCGGCAATTAGATCGCGTATATCGACGAGCCCGTGATGGTCTTGATCACGGGGATTGTAGACTCTGTCACCTCTCCTCGTGTGGTGAGTTGAGTGATTCCGTCTAGGAGTCGTCGGTTTCTGACGTCCATGATGAGGTTGTAATGGCTTAGGAAGTCTACTCCAATGATTGGCTCAGAGACATCGGCGATGACGAACCTCCAAGCGAAGGCACGCCGTAGACCCTGGTTGAGCGTCGAGGTGATAGTGCCATACGTCGCGATGGAGGTTCCATTGGCCGTTGACAGGATGTTGTCTGACTTTTCTCGTCTACCCTGAGTTGCACTGCGGGGGAACACGCATAGGTCCGCACCAGTGTCTATCAGGAACTGGGTCTTTGATTCACGGTCGGTTATGAATAGGCGGCGTGGACGTGGGCGGTAGTCACTGGTTGCCATTAGTGACCGCCTTTCTCGTTTCTCTGTTTGTAGTAGGTGAACGGACTGTACCTCGTCGAACTGTCCCCAAACTTCCAATGGTACCAGCAGAGGAAGTCCTTTCTCTTCTCTCTGTTGTAATCCCTTGTCAGAGGTTGTGATCTTTGTTGTAGGTTCCGCTCATGTCTCTTATTAAGTGCCGCTATCTCAGCACACAGTACGGCTACTTCTTGCTTCAAAGCTTTCGTCACGGTAGAGGTCGTCTCTGCTACCTGTGGAACCGGTGTTCTGGAAACCTCAGCGATATGATCTGCGTGTCGGGCTAGATCCACGAGGCTTCGGTCTTTTACAATGACCAGAGATGTATGGATACGTTGGGGAAGCTGGCTCATCCATAATGTTTTAATAACGGCTTTCGGGATTGTGGGATCTGCCAGCTCTTGTAGATATCTCGCAAATTGTGAGGGCTTAAGGTCTCCTATTTCTTCGTAATCAAATGAGCGGCGACTCTTTTCCTCCTGCGGAATGCCTAATCTTTGTATAAGATCTGTCCTTAATTTGACGTAGGCCTCGACTACCGGGGGCTTCAAGATGATGTCCCTCGCTGTGCCGTCTCTAGGTTCTTCCCAGGTTTAAGCTCCTTCCGGGAGTTTGAGTTCGATTGTTTGTATTTAGTGCTGTCATCTGCTGGTCCATATTTCGCTTGCGTTTTTACCCCGGGTATCTCTTTAGATGATTCATACCCTTTGCTGCACTTTTAGAGGACGCTATCTTTTGGCGGAATTGGATACTGTTTGGGCTGCCGTCACAATATAATCAATGTTTAGGTGAAATGAGTCTTACTATTAGAGGCTCTTATCAATATGAAATAAAATAAAATAAAATACTATGTAATACTTTTAGTAAATATTTTACGATACACATTTTTTTCAAAGAAGCACTGCTCTAAAGATGACAAATTTAAAATTTTTTCAACTGAAATATAACAATCAAAATAAAAAGTCAGCGAAGTAATTCAATATAACATACATATTATGAAAACAATATTTTATATGTCCATATTTCAAACTTTAATACTTAAAATGGAACATTGAGAACCAATCAGATAATGATTTTCGACCGCATGGCTATAACCTAACTTTATGCACAAACCTAGAGTAGGTTCAAACCACATTTAATTTATTTAATTTTATATTAATGAAAGCCTTTAATAGTAAGACTCATTTCACTTTACTATTGATTATATTTTTTGTAAAAATCGGGTCAATATCAACGGTCATATGATATTAAGGATTATAAATGTTTGCGCATGTGCTTGTTAATACCATTTTTGTCATAGGTAGAAGATGGGCTGACTCTGTGGTTGGAACCGACTTTATGTTTATGCATAAAGTAAGGTTGTAGCCATGCGGTCGAAAATCATTTCTAATTTGTTCTCAATATGGAACATGCGAGTATAAAAGTTTGATATAATTATCATGATTTAGATTGGATATTTCTGAATAGTTTTCAAATAAAACGAAATATGGTCATATATTATAAAATATTGTATTTTGATTATATGTGTTATATTGAATTACTCCGCTGACTTTTTATTTCGATTTTTTTATTTCAGTGAATAAAAATTTGAACTTTGTCATTTTTAGAGCAATACTTCTTTGAAATGTGTAGTGTAAGATATATAAATAACGTAAGATAATTACTAAAGGTATCACGTAATAATTTATTCAATTTAATTTCATATTAATTAAAGCCTTTAATAGTAAGAATAATGTTCGAGAAACTACGTCCATCTATATAAGCGGACGGAGAAATCCGATGGAGGGCAATCCTACATGGGTCATCTTGCTGTAATACCAAGTAAGGAGAGATGAATTTTTTGTACAAATAAATCTTGTGTAGATAATTCAACTTTTTGAATATACCTATTATATAGTAGAAAATAAATTAGTACAGTGGAACTTAGACAATTCAATTAATTGAAACCAAAGTCATATGTGGAGTTTTTGTGTGTTTTTGACCCGAGTGTTGATTAAATTGTGGCCATTGTTGTGGACAATATTGTGAATAAATTTGAATGCCAATAACGAAATCACAGTCAGAAAAAATGGATCAGGCATACTTGGAATGTTTCAAACAGGCTTTTGAACGAATGACTGTGATAATGGGGAACAGTAAGTCAACAGAAAATAAATCGGAGAAGAACAGTAACTCCATAAATTTTAGAAAAACATTAAGTGTGTGGAAAATAAATTGAAAGAAAACAGTTAGTTTATCGCGGAAAATATTGAGCCATTGAAAGTTGATTTGAAACACCAAATTCAAGATAATTTATTGAAAATAAAGAAAAGAAGTGTTCGATGAAATATTAAGGCTGAAGGATAGAATGGAGAATATTGAATCATTAATAAGGAGTATGAGCTATGGTAATAGAAAGTTCTAGAAATCGAGACAGTGCATCATACATCTATATAACAATTATATACTCTAACAAACTCGATAAGGATTTGTAGATCATAGAGGAAAATTGTAGACATGCGCACGTTTCAAACTGATTGGTTTTCATCAGTGCAATGTATGCTAGTGACTCCAAATCTGTCCAGTATCTATATTCGCTATATAAAGAGACTCCAAAGATATCACTAAAACACTAGCGCCATCTAGAGTATGCAAAAAACATACACAGAGACTCTAAGATATTAAAAATACACTAAAGCCAACAAGAGTATGCAGAGACAGTGCAACATACATCTGTATAACAATTCTATACTCGAATAAACTAGACAAGTTTTTGTAGATCACAGATGCAAGTCGCAGACGTGCGCACGTCTCAAACTGATTGGTTTTCGTCAGTGCAATGTTTACTAGTGACACCAAATCTGTCCAGTATCTATATTCGCTATATAAAGAGACTCCAAAGATATTACTAAAACACTAGCGCCACCTAAAGTATGCAAAATACATACACAGAGACTCTAAGATATTAATAATACACTAACGCCAACTAGAGTATGCAAAATACATAAAAGACATACCTTTGCGTGTTAGTTCAAGTAAAGGAATGTAGTATCGATAGTTTCACGTTACGAACGCAGAATACATTTCTTTACATGAATCAACACGCAAAGGTATGTATTGTATATATTTTGCATACCGCGTTTGACGATCAGCCTTCCAAGCGGACGCATGCTCACCGGCGTCACAGGCAGAGCCTGCGCATCAAGCCTGTCTGACGAGTTTCAGATGCGCATGCTCGGAAACGAAACGCCGTCTCCCTAACTAAGAGGTGGAAGCTCTCTCGCAACACCCGCGTTTTCCTCCGAGAGCTTCAGTTGTTTTGATTCCGTATCGGCTAAAATTATTAAGAACAAGTCTGGATTGGGAGATTATCCCTACAAGCTGGACATTAACTAGTGGTCTATATCAGAGGGAAGGTGCTAATTGAAAGCCCCCCTGGCTCCCATCAAAACGCCTACCAGGCCGGAAAATCAGCAGAACTTGCATTACACAATTTGGTCAGAAAACCAATCTCTCGATAATCGAGGGATAGCATTTATAGACATTAAAGGTAGTTTTAACAATACGCTGTCGCTGAGGTTACCTCTGCGAGAGGAATCGATTCCCTCATTTTTAGGTGGATACAGGCAATGCTATGCAACGGAATTATAACGACCCCATAACAGGGTGAGATTTTCGGGTTCAAAGCTGCGAAAGGCTGCACGCAGGGGGGATTCTCTCACCCTTACTGTGGACTCTTCTCGTCGATGACCTGCTAGCGATCATTTCGTAGTGGGTAGTCGACGTTATCGACGATATCGGTCCTCCTTCAAGAGATCACTGTCGACAAATGGTGTATGAGGGAAGATATATCTCTCAATCCACAAAACGTACTTATACTACCATTCACCAAGAAATGGAAGCTGGTTGGTTCAGAATCGCCTACAATCCGTAGTGAAATATTACAATTCTCTAATGAGACAAAATACCTGGGAGAAAACTCGCAGCAGGAATGCACACCTAGTCTGTCATAAAGCCAGAATGGGATTCTGGAACAGGCGAATCTGCGGTAAGACCTGGGCTTTTAAGCCCAGGCAAATGTATTCGCTATACCATGGTAATAATACTATGGCAAATGGACCACAGATAACGTATGGCGCGGTAGCGTGGAAGAAGGGCCAACAAACGATTGGCCAACATAAGCTCACCCGACTACGGAGACAGGTTTGCCTTGCATATACAGGTGCGTTTCGCACCACACCCACGGCAGATCGACAGCACAGAGGCAATAGTGATGAGAGGCCCAGGATTGCTGGACGCCGGGGGATATTTTCTCACCCTTACTGTGGACCTTTCTCGTTGATGACCTGTAAATGATCATCTGGCTGTAGGGAGCCGACGTTCAAGCATTTGCTGATACCCTGGCAATCAAAGTGAAAGGCAAACCGCAGGTGACGATATCGGCCATTCTTCAAGAGATGCTGGACACTATCGACAAATGGTGTATAAAAGAAGATATGACTCTTAACCCAAAAAATATAGTCATAGTACCATTCACCAAGAAACGGAAGCTGGATGGTTTAGAACCGCCGACAATACGTGGTGACACAATACAATTATATAATGAGGTAAGATACCTGGGAATATTCCTAGACAAAACTCTCAGTTGGAATGCACTCCAAGACAAAGTGTGTCATAAAGCCAGAATGAGATTCTGAACCTGCAGGCAAATCTGCGGTAAAACCTGGTGTTTAAAGCACAGGCAGATGTATTCGCTATACACTACTAATGTCAAAAGTCACGAGCCAAGAACGGCATTTCAATTTAATCGTGCCCAACTGGGACGAATGGACCCAGCATGCTAAGGTTCATTTGAGGACCGACCTTGGCTTGTTCACAGACGGCTCGCGAATGACCAACAGAATGGGGGCGGGAGTCTGTGGGAGCAAACTGACAATAAACACCTCATTGAGTCTCGGTCAGTACGCAACCATATTCCAGACAGAACTATTTGCCATTGAGACCGTGACAGATCTGCCGATAAAACGGCAAATCCACCACGTCAAAATCAAGATATTTACCGATAGTCAGTCAGTATTAAAAGCTCTGGAATCCAGCTGTTGTACATCGAAAACAGTCTGGAGTTGCTGCATGACTTTAAACAGGCTCGGTATGTATAACAGAGTCACTCTTGCTTGGATACTGAGTCACTCAAACTATTTCAGTAACAAAGAGGCAGATCGGCTGGCGTCTGCTGGAGTCACGCTGCCTCTAGTAGGCCCGGAACCAGTCCTGGGAATACCACATACCGTGAATAAGCGGACGATAACTGGCATAATGAAGTCAAGACTAGAGCCTTTCTGGCTGAGCCATCCTAACCTGAAACACAGGAGATTCTTCTGGTCACGATCATGTCCTAGCGCCAAGTAAGTTATCATTTACTTATTATGATTATTATTGAACAAAATTGAAAGCTAAGGATACAGTTTTCTCAAGCCTATAAATGAACCTACCAAATCATTTTGTGCAACATTCACAAATATTTGAACACTATAATGAACTTAACAACAGTTTTTCAAATTGGATAATTGTTCAATATATTTCATAGGTCGAATATTCAAGACTTCTGCATTACTTTAGAAGTGGTTTAGTACCAGCTCCCTTTTATTGGAGATGAGATAAATTCTCAGGAATACTTTCTGTGATCGATGATTCAGATGATTTGGATGCTAGATATTCCTTATCATCCCTTATTTGTAGTTCTAAGCCGATATTTAGGAATTTTATTTATATGATTCACAAGTTTTTATGAATTACTATCTTTTACTAAGAAATAATACGACAGCACGTGCAACGGAGAAAGAAATAACACCCCCTATATTAGATGGAAGGTGCATCAGTGTCCTGTGCATGTTGGAATTTCAAATAACTTCGAATGGAAACGAATGAAACACAGAAGAAAAAAAAACAGCTTTTCTTATGGCTGTTCGAGTTGAAGTACTTGGTTTAGTACAAAATATTCCTAACAAAAACAAGAATAACTATCTAGTGCGTAATGGAATCGTGATATGGGAAAAATACTTGAAATAGATGTGCTACAGCAGTTTGGAGAGACCAAATTGAGATATTTTCGTTTCGACGATAGTTCATGCAGATTACAAAATAGTACAATGCATCTTTATAACTTATGCAAATGTGAAGTTATTGCTATTACTATACAAAAGGAGTCATTTCGAGTAATAACAAAATATTGAATATGCCATAATTTCTCCTCTGATTGTGTACCTAAAAAACAACATTTTCTTTGATTAAGAATCGTATTAAAACAACACCTACTTATTCATTCGAACATAATCGTTTAGTGATTTTTATTTTGAAAGTTTGGTGATTTCTTCACGATTTGGTCTTCACCTGGATTCATTCTCAACACTGAATATGCCACAAAATAATAACATATCACAGGAATACGCAAATATGCATTTCTTTTATTGTGGGTGCAGTGGTAATGCCAGTGAAGCTACAGATAGTCCTTTATTGGGAAAGATATCCTGGTCACCTGGATTATCGTGTATTTATCCAGAGTCTATGGATGAATGCCAGGCAGCGGTGTTGGTGGCTCAAGCACTGGACGAATTGAGCAAATCCGACGAGTTCCATCCACCTTTTCAAGAGCAATAGCACAGCGCACTAGTGTAGCAAGATCGCGTGCACAAGGTATATGAAAAAAATAATTTCATCCCCATCACTCAACACGAGTGCAAACATTGCAACTGAAAGGCTGCAAGGTAAGATTGCTTTTCTGCCGACAGATGCTTACTTCAATGGAAGAAGATGCACAATTCTTTCGATAATATTTTATAAGAGATTAATCAATATTGAAGCGAGATAGATACTGCAATGTGTATAACCTGCACAGCTTGCAAACTTCGAATCTGATGCGAAACGTAATGTAGTAGTTAGTAATCATTATTTTGAAAACAAATTTCTACCGGAGATAGATTTTGTTTTGTTTTTTTCAGAGCGTCCAATAGCTCTTCTATACGGTGTTTCATGATTATCCATTCATTCTGGGACCTCCTGTATATTACAATATTTGTTTTTATTCGCTATGGGTGATGACGAATTAGTGAGAGAATACCTTTAGTGAAAAAACTTAGCAATAACAGATTGTCAGTTATGACGGAATTTATCTTACCCTGGTCCATAGTTGCAGACGTACAATTTCTGATATGGAAAATCGCCATCTTTTTTGAAATATGCGTATCCGCATCCTACGTTATCAGAATCTGCCCAAACCAACTGAAATGAAATGAAACGATTAGTTTTCTTGAAGAGGAATTTAAAAGAAAGAAATGTAGATTTAAAACTGAAGAAAAACTTCAATATGTCTGATAGTTTGTGTTACGTACCACGGTTAGTTTATCGCAGTATTTTGCATATTAATTTCAGTATTTTGAAATAACAGGCAAATGCAAATTTATTAATCGCGATGATTAATTTCGATGGGTTTAATGGACTGTATTTTGAGGTAGTTTAACGAAGAGTTTTACTTCAAGGGCACTTATATCGGGTGTTTTTTTAGAATGATAGAACTTTAAATTTAAATAAAACACTTTTAATGGAATGAAATAAGAAATTACTTTGTTTTCTATCACTTTTAATTATAACTGATATACAGTGACTCGATTTTCGTAGTATTTACTACATTTTCAAACTGAATGAACAAATTAGATCTCAACTATTATATATTCTGATTGTAGGCTTCGGCAGAGCTTCGAAGAGAGGGGTTTTCTAAAGTTCCGTCTGTTCGTTAAGTAGGTTTATTATTGGTACGTGCCTCTTATGTTTTTCAATTTCTATGGATTCCAGGATGTCAAGTTTTTTCCCTTTCGCTTCCACATGCAAGATAACAAAGTTGTTCAATTCTGGAAACGTGTGATTTGTATTGAAGAAATGGTTCGCAAAATTTGAATTATTCTTCCGGTTCCTAAAAGCAGATTGATGCTCTTTGTACCTTTTATGGAAAGGTCGGTCCGTTTGTCCTATATATACACTATTACACTCTTGACAACTTAATTTATAGACTCCAGAATTATTCAGTCGGTTCTCTTTGTCTTACGGATTAAAAAAGAGATTAGAAATTTTATGGGAGGGTGTGAAAGCTGTTACTATGTTAAGTTTTGACAAAATTTGAGCTATTTCTTGTGAAATTGGTCCAAAATATGTTAGTTTTATGAATTTATTGTTATTATGATCTGATTTGGAGATGGGGTAAATTTATTTACGAATTGGTTGCTTTTGTTTTTTGTTTATGATGGAATTTATAGTTTTGGTTTCGAACTGATTTTTTGTGGCTATTTGTCTGATTGTATTCAATTCCCTCTTTAACGTAATATTATCTAAAGGAATTGAAAATGCTCTATGTACCATTGATCTATAAGCAGCTAGTTTATGATTGATCGGATGGTTTGAAAAATTTGGTATTGTTGTATCAGTTGATGTGGGTTTTCTATATATATCAAAAGAAATTTAATTATTACTGTTAATTAAAGTTAGGTCCAGAAAATTTATATACGTTATATAAATTTTCTGGACCTAACTTTAATTAACAGTATGAATGAAATTTCCTTTGATATATATATAGAAAACCCACATCAACTGATACAACAATACCAAATTTTTCAAATTTGCCTTTTTTTTATTTGAAATATAATTTTATGACATTTATGTTTCAAAAATAATTTCCGCCATATGTTCAACACGATTAGCTCTGACGAACCGCATTCGATCAGATTTTCAATTTTGGACCACTTTTTCGAGTAATTCAGGCCTTATTTCATCAATAACACGAGTTATGTTGGCTTCCAAAGCGTCTATTGGTTCTGGTTATATCAGCATAAACCAATGACTTGACATAACCCCAAAGAAAATAATCCAGTGGAGTTATGTCGCAGAACTTCTTGAGAATTTTTTCACTCCATTATATGTCAATTGATATAAGTGGTACTTATATGACATTATTTTAATTTATTTTCAGAAGTAATAAATTGAATATAATTTTTTGAAATTGAATATGTAGAAGGCTAATATTAAAATATTTAAATAATTTTATATACCTTCTATCAAGAATTAACCTCTATTTATGTTATTTCACTCCATATTTGGCAATTTTGCTTGTTTACATAGCCGTTCAACCAAAAATGAGCTCCACCACTAAACACAATTTTACGATAAAAAACTGGATCAACTTTTAGCTGTTCTAGGGCCCAATCAGCAAACAAACGACGCTTATTAGGGTCAAGTGACTTTAGACCAAGATATTCACGCAAAATTTTCCATGTGGAGGTAGCACGGAGTCCAACTTGTTATGAACGTCGACGAATAGAATCTGGATCATCATTAACACTATGACTTACAGCACCAATATTTTCTTCTGTACGTACAGTTCTTTGTCTTGTTGTTGTTGTTGCATCGAGTAGAGAAAATGTTGTCCGAAATCTATCGATAGTTCAACGAATAAGCTGCCCTGATGGACGATTATGTAAACCATAAATTTTACGAAGTGCTCCATAAGTTTGACGAATAGAACACTGATTTTGAAAATAAATTTCAACAATTTGTATAAGTTGTTGCGGCGTGCGTCTTTCCACGATAATTTATCAATGCTTACTGAACAGAAATGTCAAAACAACATAGCTTTTAACTTCTGTTATCATAGTTATCCCTATCCAAAGTTCTATCACTCTTCACTGTGAGCCTATGTTCATCATCTTGTTTGTTTGCCATGTCATTTATTTATTTATATAAAAATTTGTTTATTTTTTTTGTAAAAGAATTTTATTCTTTATATTGTTTATTAATTATGGGCAAATAAACTATTATTATTATTAAAAAACACCCGATATGTAGTTATCTCGATGATGAACTACCTTCTTTTATCCAATAAGATAAAAAAACAAAAATGATAAGGAATTAAAGTAAAACACTCGTAATACACTATGATAACAACGAACTATAGTTGTTGGTTCACTGTATATAAACCCAGTTAAAGCTATTATTATTATAATACAAAAAACAAATGTAATGAATTTGCCAGTACTTTGGCAGTCGACTGGAGTACTATATTAACAATAACGAGTAGAGTCGATTGATCTATATTTTTCGATCGATCCACCTCGAAAAAACCAATTTTTTTAAATAATTTTCTATAATTTTAGGTGGGATCTACTTTTCGTTGAAATTCCGTCTTTGGTCACCCCCGTTTGGTCATCCCTACGCGGCATACGCGTAAGGCGGTACCCGTTTGGTGAGGGCGGGAAAAGTCCGGAAATTATCATCCGCTCGTATCGTAGTGACGGAAAGTAATCCGCGAAATATAGGGGCTTTAACGGGTAGCGGGTCTATCGGACCTTCGGTCCGAATGGGTATTTTCGCGACGGGCTTCGCCCGTCGCTAGATATATCCGTTTTTTCCGACGGTCCGAAAATTTTCGGACGGTCTCCGTACTTGACTTCGCGGATCGCCCCTATACGTACACCACAGAAACGGGTCGAGGTTACGGTGGGCGGGGCTTGTTGGAGTGCGCGGGAAAATTCCCGAACTTTATCCGCCTGTATCTCGGGAACGGAGGGTCATCCCGGAACGGGAACGGTAAACCGGTCTAGAGGGAAGTGCGGACCTTCGGTCCGCAACGATATCCAGGCGACGGGCTTCGCCCGTCGGGATCCTGCGCGTCTGGAAGTTAGCACTGCGTGACGTCACGCACATCTGTGGTTTACTTTTACTATTTTAATATATAGTTAAATAACCGCGATAACTTGGACCGAAATGTCATAAGCTACGTACAACAAATTTGATTATCCGAATGATAGTGCATAATGTAGCAACGGCTACATGCGACAAATTTGATTATTACTCGAATAATAATGATTTTGCAATCTTTTCAAAGACTAAATATTAGAGGTGCTCATCTAACAAAAGGAGGAAAACTAACGTAATTGATTGGAAGGTCCATTTGAAGGTGGACTGAATGAACGAAATGGACCTTCATATTGGTTATAGAAAAATAATGAGATCAATGCAAGTATGCAAGCTTTATAACCTTACAAAAGAATATGACATCAAAAATACTAGGAAACGTGCGAAGTGAGGAAAATATTGCAGCTGCAGCGACCAATTTGTCAATGAGCTAATGATCAACTTGGAGAATATTGTGTAAGGATCAGGGATTGTATCCTTATAAAGACGTATTGACTCAAGAGGTAGAGCCAAATGATCACAAATTGCTTCGAGAGTTTGCTCAATGAGCCTGTTAGCGCTTTGAATTTGATCTTAATTTTGGCCAAAAAATAATGTTCTCAGACAGGCACATTTTTGGTTGAATGGCTTTGTTGATTAGCAAAATTGCCGTTATGAATGCAAGGACAAACCAGAAATTTTACATGAAATTCAATTGCATTCCGAAAAATTCATGGCTGTGTCATCGGACCTTATTTATTCCGAAATGAGGCGTAATAGCCGAATGACGAACGCTACGGGACCACGTTACTCAAATTTCTATGGCAAAAACTTAAAAAACGTCAATATTGAAGAGATGTCCTTCCAACAAGATGACGCTCTATGCCATACAGCTGATGCTAGACTCGTTTTACCGAAGGAAATGATTTGTAATTTTTTCACTGTGTTATTATAGCAATTGTACGAATCATTGTATTTGTGGTAAGTTCTCAAAATTTCCACACGTTCAGCAGTAGATAAACGAACCATATTTTGAAATGGCTGGCCTTCTGTTTGACAAATGTCATTGAAACAGGGCTGTAGAATCCGGACCACGAAATGTTATTTTATCTGTGTTACTGATTTCTAGAATTCTTCAGTTGTATTACTTTTTATTCGAGATAGGACTAATATCATTTTATCGTCAGCAAACTAGCCATTTTTGTTTGATTGATTATTGGAAAATATACGCTATAGATTAAATAGAGATACTATCCTTGTAATGTTTGGAGTGTGGACATCTCAGTGGTAGAGTATCAGGCTCGTGACCGGAAGATCCGGATTCGAATCCTATTCAGGCGGAAAATAAATTTTCTAGTTGGACGGGTGTCTGCCACCATTTCACTGTTGGGTCAAAAATTAACAGTATTGTGAACTAAAGTGGCGCAAGATCGCAGTAGCAAAGCCTACCCAGAACACTGAACTCCTAACTTACACAAGCTGAAAAAGTTTGAGACGGATCTTCACAGAAGGTCTAGGAGTATCAGAATAATAATAATAAAAAAGGGTCTTTCAATGGGAATGCCCCATTTTCAAATTGACATTACTCACCCATGGCAGCCACTGTTTATTTGTGAGATTGACAGTTGTATTTATCAATGTCAACCATTTAATCGTGGAAAGGTATACACTACAACAACGTTCACAAATAATACAAATTTATTATGAAAAATAGCAATCTGCTACTCTAACTTTACGTGCTTTAACTCCAATTTTTTATCGCTACAATCGTCCGGATAAAAGAACAGTTGAACGTTTAATGAAAAGTTTTAAACAAATTTTACACTTCATGATGTTACATTACCAGTGAGACAAAGAAATGCAAGAAGTGAAGAGAATATTGCTGCCGTAAATGAAAGTGTTCGTGAAGACCAAAATTTATAGATTTCTCGACGTTCACAAAAACTAGGCATCCCCAAAACGTCTTTGTGGCAAATTTTACGAAAGGACCTTGGTTTACATCCATATAAATTTGTTTTAACCCAAGAACTCAAACCAACAGATCATTTAAAACGTCGTGTCGGAAATGATGCAGATCTTCATCCTCAGCGATTTAACTCTATTGGTCTTCTTCCTTTGGGGTTACATTAAGTCATTGGTTTACAGCAATCATCCAAAAATTTAGACGATTTAGAGATTAATATTGAATGAGAAATTGCTAACATACGACCTGATTTGTGTGAAAGAGTCATGGAAAATTGAGTTCAATGACTTCATTCCTACTATCATCGTTTCCATGGTGGATATTAAAATGATGTTTCATTTTATAACTAATGGTGTCCATTATACTTTATAATGAAATAAAAATTTCAATAATTTTCAGATAAATAATGTGTTTTCTTATTATATTACACATTTTTTTATGACTCCAGTTTCGGGAAATGAACTATCCCATCATCAGACAACTGAAGACCTAACAGTAGTACAGAGGTATTTAGTGATAAAACCTAGAGTAAAAAAGGGGGCTTCTAACAGATATCGGAATGGCGGTAATCGACAAAGAAGGTTGTAAAACAGATGATATCTCAAATATTTCTGGGGGTTACATAACTCCGTACGGTCATCTGTTATTTTCACGTTATTTTCATTGTATATATCAAATATTTGGGATTTACATAGCTCCGTACAGTCATTAATTATTTTTTACATTATTTTTATTGTGAACAAATTTTGAATATTTCAATAGATTCTAGGTAACACCTAATAGTGATACAGAGGTTTACAAGCGGAACGTGATAAAAACCGGGTTAAGAAAGAGGGGCCTTCTAACAGATATCGGAATGTCGGCAATCGACAAAGAAGGTTGTTAAACAGATGGTACCCATTTAAATATCTCAAATAATTTTTGGGGTTCACATAGCTCCGTACAGTCATTCATTATTTTATATTATTTTGTTGTATATCTCAAATATTTGGATTTACAGAGCTCAGTACATTCATTATTTTGTTCACAATAAAAATAATGTAAAAAATAATGAATGACTGTACTGAGCTCTCTAAATCCAAATATTTGAGATATACAACAAAATAATGTAAAATAATGAATGACTGTACGGAGCTATGTGAACCCCAAAAATTATTTGAGATATTTAAATGGGCACCATCTGTTTAACAACCTTCTTTGTCAATTGCCGACATTCCGATATCTGTTAGAAGGCCTCTCTTTTTTAACCCGGTTTTCATCACGTTCCGCTTGTAAACCCCTGTATCACTATTAGGTGTTACTTAGAATCTATTGAAATATTCAAAATTTGTTCACAATAAAAATAATGTGAAAAATAATAAATGAGCTATATAAATCCCAAATATTTGAGATATAAAATGAAAATAACGTGAAAATAATGGATGAACGTACTTAGCTATGTAACCCCCAGAATGTCCCTCCCTCCCCTTTTTACTCTAGGTTTTATCACTTTTGTTTAAGTACCTCTGTACCACTGTTAGGTCTTCAGATGTCTGATGATGGGACAGTTCATTTCCCGAAACTTGAGTCACAAGAAAATGTGTAATATATCTTTTTATTGATAGTAAAACATAGTAATTTCTACAATTTGTTTTAATTATGATCAACTACCAAATAGTAACGGCTGAAACAATTCAGTATCTGAAAAGTTCTTGAGGTTAGGTTTTGCTTTTTTGGAAAGGAATTTGGTTTTCATAAAACAAGTAACGAAACAAAATTTTGTACCTTCAAGTATTTATTCAGTTTTTTTTAATTCATAATTTATATTTATTTGAATTCTTTTATTCCCTTTTGGTACTGTGTATAAAGTGTTAATTCTATATGTCTACTGAATGTTCTTTGATTTTTTTAATTTTGAAAGTATTTGATATACTGACTTACAAATAAATAGAATCATTACTGCGTCATTCAGATATAATATTTTAAGAATATTATCATGAAAATATGAATGCCGTTTTCCATTTTAATTTGAAATGCCTGGTTGAATTGTTGTAAGCTGGGATTATTTTAGTATGAAATGAAATGAAATGAATTTTCAGATCTAATTCTTAACAAATATATTTTACTGGCAATTGTAGCAGAAAAGACAGTCTATAAATTAACATATTACTAGAATTCTACGGTCAACATCAATAGTGATTCGATGAATCTTTCTTGGAAAATGGAATTTCAATCTTTTATAATTTTCATAACTAATTTGAGTTGTTCTAGGTTCTTCTGTTTTGAATTGGATTAATTCACCAGATGACTTGATATTTTTTTTATTTTGAAAATCTTGGAAATAATTGTTGAGTAATATCATGAAATTATACTTCATGAACTTTCATGAAAATGTGCAACATGTTTTTCTTTATAGTCTTCTTTCGACATTCAAATCCAAATTATCCTTCAGATCCACGATGAATATATTTTTTCAATCCAATATTTCATCCTATGATACAGATGATGGAAATTTCTAAGTTACTTAAAGATTTCTCTCTTAATATACTATTTTTCATCATTATTACATGGTATCTAAAATACCTGAATACAATTATACAAGTTTTTGCATTAAAATCATTTCTTTCTATGTTGATTTTTTCAACGTTGCAGTTCCTCAGCTGTGTCATTCGAAATTGGAAGTTTCTCTCACGTGGGTACACGGTCTTTAGAAGACATGGAAAGTCTTTAATGCTCTTATATATTTAGTGCCTATTAATAAGTTATATTCAACAACACAGCATTGGAAATCATAATCTATTCCATTCTATTTTCAACTACTAGCTTTGATCTCATAATTTCTTTTATAACCGTTGGGAACTTTATTTCACTCATCGGGGTCAACCCACAAATAAGCTTTTCAATAATTTTCCCTTTTCCCTTTTTGTAAGAGAGGATGCACTTAGATACCTCAATGGCATTTCGTTTTTTAATAGACAGTAAATTATTATCCCTTTGATAGTCAATCTTGTTGCTTGTTGCCTTTCGGTCCAAGCTATTGCGTTATTACTCCGGTAGTAATCAATCTTATCGTTTGTGTCTTCGGCTCAAATTATTGCACTATCGTTGTGTGTCAACCTTGTCGATTGGTGGCCTTTGGGTCCAAGATATAGCATTATTACTTCGGTAATAATCAACCTCTGCTATTTGTGACCTTTCATTCTGCGATATTCTATTATTCTCATAACAGTCAAATTTGTCGCTTGTGTATTCACACATCATTATTATAAGCATAGTAATCCACATTGTCGATTGTAAATCAATCGCACTTATTCTAAGTATGATAATCGTACTTTTTAACTTAGATTATATACAGAAAACCAAGAATTATATTTCGTTTTTTGTTATAAGTGTTTGAGTTTCACTTCAATTTCTTATCGTCGTTGTAGTTTATCCTTATTAGATAAACAACTACATAAAAGATAAAATTATCATTACTCTACATTAGATATAGTCCACAAACCTATTTTGATTAATCATTGCGATTAATTAAATTGAAATTGTTTGATGTGTCAAAATACTGGAATAGTAAACAAAATACTGCGGTAAAAAAACCATGGTCCGACATAAGAATGTTCATAGATAAATTACAATTATTTATCCATCTGTATCTTCTGACACAAAAATTTTCCATGAAACTCTTCTTTCTGGATTGAGGTTGATTGATTATTGTAAGTGAACTTTGCTTATTTTGATGATTTCTCCTTTGAAATGTTAATTTTCAGTAATATTTCATAAAAAAGATAGTCCTATTCTCTAATCATATTTGCTTATTCTTGTTAAAAACAAAGGCAATCAATTATTGAGAACTTAATGTTTTATTTACCTGTGTGTAATGTCCTGTATTTTCTGAAAAGCCTGAACCAAACTTATATGATTTATACTCATCGAACCATGACTGAATAGCTTCACGCCAGCTTGAACCTTTTCCATATGCAGTTGATTGAGTAATAAGGAGATTTTGTCCCACCCATCCCCAGGAAGCTTCAATAAAAAATAGTAAATAATTCAAATATAAAAATTGCTGAACACAAACCATGCACCAGTAAGTTATTGATATACTTACTTCCTGTTATAGGAACATGTTTGAATTCACAAGTATTCGCCACTTCTTGTGCTTTTGCTTCTAGCTCTGTTGAATATTTCTACAAGAAAGTAAGAAAGAAGTAAGTACAAATTTTTAGAATGATCCTTTCTTATTTTACTTGAGAGTGTCCCAATGGATCAATGGGTCGAAAATTAAGAGTGCTCTGACCTAAAGATCGCACTTACAAAGCCTACTCAGAACACAACTGAACTCCTAACTCTCACAAGCTGAAAAAGCTCCTGAGGGATCTTAACAGAAGATCTAGGAGTATCAGGATAATAAAAATAATAATTGAAATTAATGATGAATTTAATTTGATCTTCGAGAAAATTCTCTTGATATCCAATAAGAATCTGCTGATTGAACTAATGCCGGAGTAATCAGTTTTTCCCAATGTATAATATATTATATTTACAACTTATTCATTTCGTGAAAATCAATTGTATGTTGTATATTTTCACTCTTCAAGACAGAAGATTCAATGACATATATGAAAAAACCGTAAACTGATTCATTGAAGTCAGCAGAATTTAAAAGGTGTAATTGTGCGGAGCGGAATATGTGGTTGTCAGTATTAAAAATTGATCCTGAAAGGTTTTTTATTCTAGACAAGTCGATGAGCAGCACGTCTAAATGATGAAACTTCATCATCAAAATGAGTGTTCGTTAGAGAAAATCTTGCGCGCTACGCCAATTTTACGGTAGACGCGGAGATTCTTCGAAGTGGATAGTCAAATTCGTGACGAACGGTTCGATGAACAATCAACCAGCACTTGTTCGTTGAAGGACTGGCAGATCGACCAAGAGCATTTGTGGAAGATTGAGAAAGTGTTTAAGAGAAACTGAGGCAGTAAATTACTCGCCGTGCACAAGATTTTATTTTTTAAATCTTTTAGTAGCAAGTTTATATACTTTTCTCCTAATTCTAATACTAAAATAATGTAAATTATTTAGTCTTCTTATTGTGAGGTCAAGAAAATGAATACTTTTCTTCTTCGATTGTGAATTTGATTTTTGGGTGTAGTTTATTAATGAAATTCGTGAAGATATGTCGTTGTCAATCGGTGCCTTTGAAACAACAAAAAATGTCATCTACATATCTATACCAATAAAGAAAATATTTGCTTATTGATAAGCAAATATTTCTTATTATTTATTGGTATAGATATGTAGATGACACGTATTGTATTCTATGTACACTGGACCAAAAAAACTTTTGTTGCCTTTCATTCATCTTCCTTTTCCGTATCTTACCTTTATCTTCGCAATTATTACACTTCCTTGCGCCCCACATTTACTTATTCCACCTCATTTTGTCTATTTATTTCTAGAAAATGCTTACTAAAGTAATGTTTTTTCGTATAATTATCTCACCTGAAATGTTTCTCTTATCTCATTTTAGTTTCACAGTTGCGGATTAGCTCACAAAGTTTTTTTCAGAGTCAATATTATTATTGGTTCATTCATTAATTCAATTCATACCTGTCTTATACGGGATCGTAGATTTGGAAGTAGTTCTGTTTCATTAATTCAATAATCTATTATTACTTTCAAATATAAACTCTTAGATTTTTGCAGTAACCTGGTCCATTTGAGGTTCTTTTACCCTTTGATAATACATTTGCTGACATAATTTTTTTCCCGGTGAGTGGTGTGTAGCGTTTTTGCATTTCTTTTCTACGTTTCTAAATTTCATCGCTTACGTCATCGCGTACTGAGTATGTGTCAAACTTATATTTTCACATTTTTGTTTTCTAGAAATTTCTTCGACTTGAATAGGAATCGTAAATAAGACCGATTATGATTTGGAATTGTCTTCTTGCCGGAGTTGTTTATCTGTATTCACTCTGGTGTGATTTGAAGATCAGGCTTCCTTGTGAGGAATTCGAAATCACGTTTCCTTATCCGGGAATGGAATATCACGTTCTTTATCAGAAAGCGTAGAAGGAGAGGAGATACTTTTATCGGTAATTTTCTGTTCTATCTATTTCTCCCTATCGTATCTAGGTAGAATATTGTTAGGCTTTCACGGCATATTTACCTGAATATCGATTTTGTTTTATCAATCGACAACATCACCAATTTGCAGATCAACTCTTTCATTTAAGTGGGTGCCCAGGAAAAGAGAACGTAGAGAAGAGTGCTGCATCAATTAAGCTGGATCCTCTAGAATTTCATGAATTTTTTTTGTTCATAGGTGAAACTCGAGCAATAATTTGATTTTCCTTCTTTTGCAGCGATTTATTTTTAAATATAATCGTAAAACTCGAAGAAAATTTTTATAAGCCATGTAATTCTGAGATATTCATCTCAGTGAGAGTTATCAAGTAGTTACAATTACATCACAACTTTTACTGGATGATCAATTTTCGACATTTTTACACTATATCTGCATTCAAAGATTGTTTAATTAGGCTTCACTTGAAGAAAATCCATATTAAATAAGGTTATTTTCACAAATTTTCATTTTTATTTTATACAAAAATTGTTTTGATATCACACTAGGATCTTCAGGTAGGTGGTACCTTAAATCTTGAATAACTAAATTTGTGTTCGAAATCGGTTGTTATTTATATTAGAGAAATTTTTATTGGGAACTAAAACTATATTTTTGAGGAGATGTATTTAAAATTTCGTGTTGAGATATACCATAGTTAAAGCTATCTATTTTATTATTTTTATTCATCAACAATTTATCTATTAGTACGCAGGATTTTTTCTAAAAGTCTGTTTGCACCTGCGATGCAACAGAAAATATCGTGTACATGTCTATACCAATATAAAAAATATTTCATAAGGGGATTTTGGTGAATTGTAGATTCAATATTGTTCATGAATATTTCTGCTGATAAAGTACTTAAGGATTTCCCATAATCAAACCTTTTTCAGATTTATGAATTTTATTTTTCAATTGAAAATAATTATGTTTAGTGCAAATATTTAGGCAATCTAAAATATATTTTTTGATAATTGTATTACATCTTTTGTTGATTAGTAGATTATCTACTAGTTCAATTGTTTCGTTAGGTGGAATACTCGGAATAAATATTTGGGGATATATAAATATCTACCCTAATACAAAAATGAAAACTGAAAAGCTGAAGAAAATGAAATATATCTACTGAAATGTTTTCTGGCTGAGTGAGCATAATTCAAGTTATAAACTGAATATTACTTTCAAGGGTTTTTGCAAATATTTCAAACATTATCTATATTAATTCTCTAGAACCTCTACAAATTTTTATCGAAAAAATCTCTTAAAAACTTTTTTAAATTGAATTTAAGCAAATATCTAAAAAAACGCTGTTTTATATTATAGCATATAGAATATCCATGCATATGTGCGCCAGTTAACCAATAAAGAATCGAAAGAAAATATAAAATTATTGAAATATTTTAATATTTACACATATATTCTGTTAGCTTTCTACCAGAATCTATCTGTAAATATTAAAATATTTGAATAATTTTATATACCTTCTATCAAGTATAAACCTCCATTTATTTTAAAATATAAAACATTGACCCCGATAATCTAGCAAACATCATCCGGGACTGTTTCAATTAAATATTCTTAAATAACAAATTCCATTCCCAAAAATGCTCCACATAGGTCTCTTTTATTTATTTTTCAAAACTATATAGCACTTTGAAGAGTTTTCGGAGAATCACTCTAGTTGATGTTGAAATATTCGAGAAAACCTTTCGAAGTAATATTAAATTTTTATTTGTTTATAATAATAATCTGTTTTTTCATATATACGCCTAGCAGATTTCAGATATTGAGTCTGTGATATTATCTTCTTTCCAGGATGTTTCTGTGAAATGGCTTAGTTTGTAACGTTAAAAAACGCTGCACTGTTGATTTGAATTTCAATCGCTAAAAAATGCTCCAATAATTTGATTAAACTGAGACCATTAAGATGTTTGGAGTTTCCGGAGTGAAAGTCGACGCTGTTATCACATGTACTGTAGAGTTGTATTGTTTTCAAGAACTGTAGAATTTCTCAGATTTCTTTTTTTCATTCTGTGAGGTTGCACGAAGACACATCTTCTGGTATTTTTTATCGAATTAACGTACCTATTCCAGGAAAATCGTGGAATATTGAATATTTATTGTTTCTTATAAGACGTCTAATCAGAAGGCGTCTTAGTACTGGATGATCTTAGAACGGAACGATCTTGCTGGAGTGCCTTTTTGCTTGGATTATCTTACGACCAGACAATCTTCCTTGCGCCGGATTTAGAGTATGTTATTACCGAACCATCTTAGTTCCGGACGCTCTACTAGTCATTTGGAACAATTTGAAACTGAAAATAGAATAGAGGAAGAACAGAATAGGAACTATCCTTGGAGAAAGCACTATCACTCCGACACCTTGGAAAACAATATTTCAGGAAAACCTCAAAGATAAGTCCCTATGTAAATCTCGGACATCAAGTTAACTGTAAAACTGAATTACATTGTAAATAAGAGGCACTATTTTAATTGTAAAGTTGAAATAAATAGATAGGGAGAAAGAGTTTGCATTTCACTATTAGGTTGACAATTTGGGGTTCATTAAGGAGTTATTAGTTTTATTTATCTTTTCATTGGAGCACTATGATGCATTTTATGAAGTAGAATGTTTTATCTGCGGACGGACAAAATCGCTAGTGCAAGCTAGAGTGTGTTAGTTTAATTTCTTTTAATCTTTTTATCATAGGCTTCGCTGTGGTAGGTTAGCGATTTTGGTTTTAAGTTTCATAAATGTTGTTCAGTTAGCTGCAGGATGTTTGTTGGATGGAAGGTATAGAGATATATAACATTAATACTTTTCACTGACTGGAGAATAGAACAGAATTTTAAATATTTTTTCTGGAGAATGTGGTATGTTTATTTCTCAAACAAGAAATAGAAAAAAACTCTTCAAATTCTACGTGAAGCATTTCGTAATTTATGAATATCAAATCGATTTATTCTGTCTCGGATGATATTTGCTAGATGTTTGTAGTAAATATTTTATATTTTCTCTTGATTCCTCATTGGTCAACTACCACAACATATGCGTTGATAATTCTATATGTCTATGAAAAAAAAATGGTGTTTCTTTAATTTGATTTAATTTAAAAAAGTTTTTAAGGGATTTTTCAGATTAAACTTGTAGAGGTTTCAGAGAATTGTTTTAGTTGATGTTTGATATATTTCAAATTCTTCAATTTGTTTAAAAGTTATCAGACAGAGATAATTTGTTTTGCGTTTTGAAGGCAAATTATCATCGATATTGTTTAACGCAAAGGACCTTACTCCAAACAAACACAAATCAGGAGTTTATGAGTTATCTTGTTCTACGTGCAGTAATAAATTAATAGGACAAACAGGACGTTCCTTCAAGACGAGGTTCAACGAATATAAAATGAGTTTCAGGAAAAATAAACAAAATTCTACTTTTTCCACTCATTGTCTAGAAAACGGTCATTCCTTTTCCACAATAGATAATCTTAAAATTTTACATGTAGAATCAAGAGAGAAGAAACTCGATTATCTAGAATCTGTAGAAATTCTCAAATTAGTTCACAGTAACAATAATGTAAAAATAATGAATGACTGTATGGAGCTATGTAAATCGAAAATATTTGAGATATTTAAAAAGTAACACCTGTTCAAAACCTTTTTCAACGAACATAAAATGAATTTAATGAAAAGTTAACAAAAATTAACTTTTTGCCACTCATTCTTTAGAAAACAGTAATTCCTTTCGACAAAAGAAAATCTTAAGATAATTTCACATGTAAATTCAAAAGAAAAGAAACTTGATTATCGAAATTTTCAAATTCGTTCACAATAAAAATAATTTAAAAAATAATGAATGACTGTATGAAGCTTTGTAAATCCAAATATTTGAGATATACAACAAAATAATGTAAAAATAATGAATGACTGCACGGAGCTATGTAACCCCAAAAATTATTTGAGATTTTTAAATGGGTACCATCTGTTGCCGACATTCCGATATCTGTTAGAAAGCCGCTCTTTTTTTTTTAACCCGGTTTTTTATAACTATCCGATTGTGAACCTCTGTACCACCATTAGGTGTTATCGAGAATCTGTTGAAATATTCAAAATATTTATCACTTCTGTTTAAATACCACTGTACCACAGTTAGGTATTCAGTTGTCTGATGATGAGAGATAGTTCATTTCGCGAAACTCGAGTCACAAGAAAATGTGTAATATATATTTTTTGGTAGTAAAACATAGTAATTTCTACAATTTGTTGTAATTTTGATTTTATGTTGGACTGAAAATTTTCACTTGAAGCAAAGCACTCATGTAGATTTACTACAATTATGAAAAATTTCTTCGATGCAAAATTGAAACAAACGTATAAAAATTTCGTAACGTGTTAGCCTTAATAGAAATTCAAGGTAGACTTCAGTTGAATGAAACACATATAGAAGTCAACATATCGATGTGTTTCATTCAACTAATGTAAACGTATAAAAATACTGTGAAATGTTATTGTTATTCTGTTTTGAGACTGATAAAAAACCGAAAATATGTACGTCAACAACATATTCTTCTTTCGAAACTTGAGGCATCATTTTTTATATTTTAATGCATGTTGGCTAACTCAACCTATAAATTATTATTTGGGATTAAAAAAATATATAAATGGAAGTACCTTATTGAGTATATTTTCTTATCTTCCCAAATTTATTCACTTGAATATCGAATTTCCTTGGAGATAAAATGCACGGTATACGTTCTGGGATTTTTGTATAAATTCAGTTTTGAGCGGTGTTTGAACAAGAATTACTCATTTAAAAACTATGCAAGAAGACGTGTGGAATATATTTTATTTTTATATTTCCTATAAATCATTATTATACTTTCTCAATGGTTATAGCTTGAATTGAAACATTTGAATTTTCGGTTTACTAACATAAATTGAAATGTTTATGAATAACATCTACATTTTCGAAACGAGTGCAGTGCACTTATGGCTGATCAGCTTCGTTCATTTTATTTTATTATGGGAAGCGTATTTGTATTCGTTATTATTGAATATGTGTTATTATTATTTTCGTGATTGCAGTTCAGAAGCACTTTACTTTCAAAAAACTGACTTGCCTGCAGTCAACTTTTTTATAGTAAAATATGGTTATTTCTAAGAACTAATCTTTGTTGTTTGGCAAGTGATGAAGAAAACAGCGAAGCAAGCAGAAAACGACAACATGAAGCATTAATCGATTAAGATATTAATAGTGTGTAAAAATATGCATAAAAGGCGTGAACTAATTTATGATAGATTGGGCCGTTGCTTGGTAGAAATCAGTTGTAATTGTCATTATAAAATAAAACACTTGTTTACATTTTATACTTTATTTTTGGTATTGACGTACGTTTCGTCTTTGCTAGAAAGACTTCATCAGAATACGAAGTAACAGTTGTTGTACAATGAATTTATAAGATTTTTTACAGAAGGTGTACATGTGTTTTTAATTGTTCGTCGGGTTGGTTTTCTCAAAGAATATTCCCTTCAGAATCGTGTTCACTCGATCCCTTGTAAATATTGAATAGAGGGGTGTAATAAAAATCTATTTGTTCATTTACTAGGTTATTGCTATTTTTATGTTTATTTATTTCGTAAATTTCCCATAAGTTCAATTTTAGACCTCTATTTTCAACATGTAGAATTTCTATTTCTTTTGTGAAAGAATGGTTATTTTCAAGAAGGTGTTTAGCATAATGTGAATCTTTTTTATTTTTATCGAAACTTCTTTTATGTTCTGTTAGGCGTGTACCGAAATTTCTACCTGTTCTACCAATATAAATCTTTGGGCAATCTGGGCAAGTGAGTTTGTATACACCTGATAATTGAAGTTTATCCATACTGTTTTTATTGTTTTTGATGTATTTGCTAATAGGATTGTTTGTCTTGAAAGAGACTTTAATATTTTCTTTTTTGAGTAGGTTTTTTAGTTGAATACTAATGTTTCCGAGATATGTGAGGCTAACGTATTTGTGTTTAGATAGATCAGATGTTACTGGATAAATTTCTTTTATTGTGTTTTTGTGTATACGTTGGTTAATTAAATTATCTATTAGAGATGTATTATATCCATTGTTGTAAGCTATTTGTTTAATTATACATTTTTCTTTTTGAAATTGACTTGGTTTAGTGGAATGTTCAATAAACGGTATATCATACTATGGAGAGCTGCTAGTTTGTGTTGGAATGGATGAAAAGAATTACGGTGTATAATGGTATCTGTTTGTGATGGTTTATGATAAATTGCGAAGTTATGTTTATTGTTTTCTGTAGTTATCGTGAGGTCAAGAATGATATAATGATATAATTGCATGTTTCGTAGGTACTAACAGACAAATATCAACATTTGAGAATTTTATAAATAATCTCCACCCAAAAATAGTTTTCACTTCAGAAATAGAACATAATGAATCCATCAACTTTCTTGACCTCACGATAACTACAGAAAACAATAAACATAACTTCGCAATTTATCATAAACCATCACAAACAGATACCATTATACACCGTAATTCTTTTCATCCATTCCAACACAAACTAGCAGCTCTCCATAGTATGATATACCGTTTATTGAACATTCCACTAAACCAAGTCAATTTCAAAAAGAAAAATGTATAATTAAACAAATAGCTTACAACAATGGATATAATACATCTCTAATAGATAATTTAATTAACCAACGTATACACAAAAACACAATAAAAGAAATTTATCCAGTAACATCTGATCTATCTAAACACAAATACGTTAGCCTCACATATCTCGGAAACATTAGTATTCAACTAAAAAACCTACTCAAAAAAGAAAATATTAAAGTCTCTTTCAAGACAAACAATCCTATTAGCAAATACATCAAAAACAATAAAAACAGTATGGATAAACTTCAATTATCAGGTGTATACAAACTCACTTGCCCAGATTGCCCAAAGATTTATATTGGTAGAACAGGTAGAAATTTCGGTACACGCCTAACAGAACATAAAAGAAGTTTCGATAAAAATAAAAAAGATTCACATTATGCTAAACACCTTCTTGAAAATAACCATTCTTTCACAAAAGAAATAGAAATTCTACATGTTGAAAATAGAGGTCTAAAATTGAACTTATGGGAAATTTACGAAATAAATAAACATAAAAACAGCAATAACCTAGTAAATGAACAAATAGATTTTTATTACACCCCTCTATTCAATATTTACAAGGGATCGAGTGAACACGATTCTGAAGGGAATATTCTTTGAGAAAACCAACCCGACGAACAATTAAAAACACATGTACACCTTCTGTAAAAAATCTTATAAATTCATTGTACAACAACTGTTACTTCGTATTCTGGCGTGAACTAAATTGAATTCAATAAAACTAGAACCTAACAAATCAACTTGATTTAAAAAAATATTTAATTCAAGATATAGCTTACCATTTGCTTCATATTAGTAGCCTTCGGTTGTCCTGGAACACTTCCGGAAGTTAGTAAGCCACGGAGATAGTTATGTTGACTGAGGACGGTATCCCGATCATATTGAGATAAACCAGATTCTGAAAAAAATGCCGTATTTTGAGAAACATCAATATTATTCGTACAGACGAAGAGTTGAAGCGTTGCCCTCAAACTCACAATGATGATCCATATACAAATACATATACATATCAATTAAATCAATCTATTTGAAAAAGTTACTTAATCAGAAGAAATACAAAACTGTCCACAAACTATAAAAAAGTCACATAATCACCCGCGACGAAATCAATTGCCAAAAACATTTTTGAACGAGTTTACCGACACAGAAACCACAACTGAAGAGGAAGGCTTATTCCATCAGTAAAACACGCGGTTCATTATAAAATTTTGTCTCTGTACTCTCCTGAAATTTTCCTTTTTCAGTTCATAATTATGTCCAAGAAAACATCGTACAGCATTAATGGAAAACAGATTACTCAGATTGACACCAAATTGCTTCTCATAGGATGATAGGACCAACGTATATCCTACAAGTGCCAAGGCCAAGCCGCTCGGAGCCGAGCCGGGCCACGGGTCAAAGACTTGGTCCCCTTACCCCTACCACCTCAATTTTTTGAGGGTTTTACGAAATTAAACGAAAAATCCATTCTTCTGGAGAGGATCATAGAAAACATTTAATTGGTTACCTTTATAAGATACTTAAATATATATAATATAATGAATATTCCTTTAATGGTGTGATTTCAAAAACAAATAATTATTTAAATATTTCAATATTAGCCTTCTACATATTTAATTTCAAAAAATCATATTTAATAATGGTAACTTCAGGAATTGAATAAAATCACTGTCATATAAGTACCACTTATATCAAACGACATATAAAATAAACATTCAGTATAAGACATCCAAATGATAAAACAAAATCCAATAAATAAAAATTGTTAACCAAAATCTTATGAATTAAATATTTTGATTAGACGAAATTATCAATCTTATGAAAACAGATATCTTTCAAAATTGTTTAACATAATCTTTAGAATTTCGTCATAAAACTATCTTACTTAGAATATTCAGTATTATTGGATATCTAAGTTACTTTTTATAAAATCTCAAAATATGGAACAACATTACTAAAAGACGAGTTTTAAGAGAGACTTTGCTTCATCAGTACTCAGTTATATATAAATTTCGGATAACCGAAATTCATCATGGTGGAATAACAATCTAAATAAACAAAGAAAGGAGGTTCGGAGATTATTCAACCGAGCCAAAGTGACCGATCAATGGGACAAATGCAAGGAAGCTCTAACCTTCTACAATAAGAGCATTAGGAGAATCAAGAGGGACTTGTGGGGCAAGTTCTGTGAGGGTATAACTGATGCCCCCGGAACTGCCAGAATACACAAGATTCTCTCCAGAGAGCCAGTGAGAACAACCGGTTCGCTCGAACGTCCGGAGGGTGGTTTCACTGGTTCCAGAAAAGAAACATTGGAGCTCCTTGCGAACAAACACTTCCCTGGATGTCAAATCTTGGAAGATACAAACGCCAGATCCAACCCTGACCATCTAATCTGGCCTGGGAGGGGCAACTGGCGAATATCCAAAAATATAGTCACTGCACAAGCGGTCAGAGACGCAATAAGGTCTTTCAAACCTTTCAAAACACCGGGGGTAGACAGACTCTTTCCAGCCCTTCTTCAAAAAGGAAAGATGTGTTGAATCGGTATCTGCTAAAATTATTTAGAACAAGTCTGGCTTGGGGGGTTATCCATACAAGCTGGACACTAACTGAAGTGGTATATATACCAAAGGTGGGACGAACAGAATCGGAACCCTCTTCGTTCAGACCAATAAGCTTGACATCGTTCCTGCTGAAGAGTCTGGAAAAGGTGATTGATGTCCATATCAGGGGGAAGGTGCTAATTGACAGTCCCCCTAGCTCTCATCAATACGCCTACCAGGCTGGTAAGTCGGCAGAACCTGCATTGCATAGTCTAGTCGGAAAATTAAACCAATCTCGCGATAATCGAGAGATAGCACTAACAGCGTTTCTGGACATTGAAGGTGCTTTTAACAATACGCTGCCGGCTTCTCTCGCTGAGGCTATCGCTGCGAGAGGAATCGACCCACTAATCTGTAAATGGATACAGGCAATGCTATGCGGCAGAACAATAACGACCTCCTACCAGGATGAGGTCTTTGAGTTCAAGGCTGCGAAGGGCTGTCCGCAGGGAGGTATTCTCTCACCCTTATTGGGGACCCTTCTCGTTGATGACCTGCTAGCGTTCATTTCGCTGTGGGGAGTCGACGTTCAAGCATTTGCTGATGACCTGGCAATCATAGTGAAAAGTAAATCGGAGGTGATGATATCGGCCGTCCTTCAAGAGATACTGAACACTATCGACAAATGGTGTATAAGGGAAGACATGTCTCTTAATCCGCAAAAGGTAGTTATAGTACCATTCACTAAAAAACGGAAGTTGAATGGTTTAGAACCGCCAACTACACGTGGTGAAATAATTCAATTCTCATTTGAGGCAAAATACCTAGGAATAGTCCTGGACAAGACCCTCACCTGGAATATACACCTCGATAAAGTGTGTCATAAAGCCAGAATGGGTTTCTGGACTTGCAGGCGGATCTGTGGTAAAACCTGGGGCCTAAAGTCCAGGCAGATGTACTGGCTATACACTATGGTAATTAGACCACGGATAGTGTATGGCGCTGTAGCGTGGTGGAAGAAAGGCCAACAAAGGGTTGGCCGTTTCAAGTACATTTCAAGTCGGGATATAAAAAGTTTTTTCCGAGACATTGAAAAATATTTTATATTGATTATATATAAGGATATCAATTTGATAGTTTTTGTATATAGTTTCAATATATAATGTAGAAGTTAGAATATATAATTCTGAATTTAAAGTCATTTAAATTTTACTTCTATCAAGTATTGACTCACATTAAACTTGGTTTTTCAAATTATGAAATAATTTCATATAGAGTCTTTATATCCACAATATATTTTATATAAAATAAAATAAGAAGGAACGGTTTTTTACTTGATAGAAGGATTATTACAAAATTTGAATATCAAAACAGATTTAATCTGTTGTCTTCTACAATTTTAATTTCAAAAAATTTTTTGAAGAAACTTTAAGAATTGAATTAATGTCTTTATGAGCACTGCTCTAATTTATATACTCATAAAATCAAAATTCTTCATACGATATCAAATGGAATTAAGAAAAACCAACGAATATAAATTGTCAATTGAAATTAAAATATAAATAAGCAAACATTTTTCGTTCCAGGCATGCGTACAATAATATCAAAAATTTTTTTGAAGAAACGCATGCCTAGAACGAAACAAAAAATGTATGCTTATTTATATTTTAATTTCAATTGACAATTTATTTTCGTTGGTTTTTCTTAATTCCATTTGAAATTATATATTGTGTTTTGATTTTATACGTCTATTAAATATGAGCAGTGCTTATAAAGACATTAATTTAATTCTTAAGGTTTCTTCAAAAAATTTTGTGAAATTAAAATTGTAGAAGACAACAGATTAAATCTGTTTTGATATTCAAATTTTTCACAATATATTCCTCAATTATTTATTATTTTTGAAATTCTGGTTATTTTTCTCATCATGGGACATTATTTGGTGTGAACAAGTTTTGTTATGGTTTTTCTGTGTTTCGAGTACAAATAGTTATAGGTTATACTTAGTAATACGTTGATCATTTCTGTTTTATTTTGGATACTTTAAAGATTACTTCAAGTTTATTCGTTCCATGTTTTATCTTATTTTGGTAAGTTGAAATAGACATGTGTTTCTACACGAACTGCCTCAATATATAATAAAATTAATTAAGCACAAAAGAAGATATACAGGGAATATTGTCAAAATCGAAACCTGGAACATAAGAAGGAATTGAATAGATAGAACAAAAACACCCAAAGAATGATACAGCGGTACAGAGAAAACAATTGGATTATAGCTTGCAATAATATTAATGAGTCCAGAGGTAGGAAATTTTATCAAGAAATAAAGAAATTATCTAGATACAAACAATTTCCATATTGGCTAACCTTGATCAAGAATGGGAAATAATATAAAACGAACTCACAAAAGGCCAGTCTCTTTTATGAACACTAAAAGAAAAGGTATAAATTCAGCAAAGACAAATATTCCGATGAAAAGAACTTGGATCATATTAATGAATGAGATAATGAATATTTCAATAAGCACGCTGACAGTGCAGAACGAATGACAATCGATGAAGCAGATTATTATGAACTATTGAATAGAACAAAAAACAGCACCCCGGGACAAGACAATATACCGTGGATTATATTGAAAAAGCTGGACTGAGACATACACAAACATAATAAAAATATATAAACACTGTTTGAACGAGTGCATATTCCCAGCATAATGGAAAAATGGACATATAATAAATATTGCAAAATCTTACTTGAATGGGCAAAAGGTACAATATTACATACCAATTACATTATTACCTGTGTTAGGAAAGCTTTATGAAAAAATAATAAAAAATATACTATCACCCTGTAATAAACATATTCCACAATTTCATTCAGCTTCAAGAGCAAAAAATCAACAACGCACTCACTTACAATCCTTATTTCAAATATTCAGAATGCAGCACTCAAAAACTTTATGCATTGCTGAGTTTTGATATACAAAAAGCTTTTGACTGCATGTAGCATAAGGGACTTCTATATGATTTGAATAAAATAGGTCTTCCAATCCAACTCATCAAGCTAATCAGGCGTTTTCTAGAGAACAGAAAATTGGCAATAAGTATAGGTATTACTACTTCAGAATACTTTTGTCCTGAACAAGGCACTCCTCAGGGATCTCCACTTTCAACCGTACTATTCAACTTTTTTTGCTATGACATAATAATCGATATCACAAAGGATCTATACATTTTACAATTCGCCCACCACACAACACTGATACATGACAGACTACTAAGAGAATGTATTGAAAACTACAGTCCTTACTAGAGGAAGTTTCCAACTGGTTCAGAAAGTGGAGAATGCAAATAAATCCAGACGAGTTCCATATGTAATAATAAACCACATAATTTCCCCTACATCACCTATATTACACATAAACGGCAATATTCTAAAGCCAGCACCTAATATGAAATACCTTTGAGTACATATTGATAACAAACTGAACTTCAATCTACCTACAGACAGCAAAAAAAACACAATTTAAAAAGCGAAACATTTTGCCAAACTGACATACAGGAAACAAGGAATAAGCGTGGAAAATGCGACACAAATTTACGAAATAATATACCGATCATTATTTAAGTACGCTTACCCAATATACGCTAATTGTAAAAATCCAGCAATGAGAAATATTGAAGTAGCCTAGACAACAGCACTACGGATAATAACCAGAATGAGACATCCTCACAAGATCATACAAAATCCATCTAATCAACTGTTGTACTCAAGAACCAATGTTGAACCAATAAAAACGAGGCTGAACACCCTAAATGAAAAATTTTTCAAAAAACTCGAAGAAATGGATGACATTCTATCCCTATCTCACAACGATAACAAACACATTACCGGCAGAAAACATCCCTATTCAAAATACTACAAAACAGAAATATAATTTTTTTTTTGTACTCTAAAAGAATTCATTACCGTATTTACTGTGTATATTATAAAGATATGTATTAGCATAGATTAACAACATAAGGCTGAAGGTCCCAAGGTCGATGGCCGTTTGCTTGGCGATAAATTACTGTTATTATTATTATAATCATTTTTATCGTATCAGCATAAACGCTTAGAGATTTACAACATTGGTTTTCTTGCTTTTATTTCTGTGAAAGGTTGTATAAGAGGATCACAATCAATGGTTGAAGTTTTCATTCTTTGCTTAATAACTCTAAATCTGATAATCTCTGTTGTCTTATTGTCGATTTTAAACAGTTCTTAATCCAACAAAAAACACTGAAGAACCTTTCAGTCTGCACTACGGAAAATGGAGTGCTACAGAATATGCAAAGAGCAATACAAACATCTGGGAAAAGGTTTGTCACGTTGAGTGCCATATTTACAAGTTTTAAGGATTTCAGTGGAGTATCTAAAATTTCTGATTTGCTTATACGTTTCAAATACTTGATTTCTCCGACTAAATCGTGGCTTTTGTATTCTTCAGCACATTGCATACATCTTACTGATGTGTGCTTTCGTCCATTTATTGCTTCATCCATGAAAAAGAAAATATTTTTGGATTTTTCTCAGAGCTGTAGATTTGGATTTCAAGTCGGAAAGCGTAACATCAATTATAGCATAGAACACCTTTCTGTTAAAACGTTCTTCAGGGGACATTTTGAAATGTTGAGCAGCAGATGACATTTTATCGTGAAATATTTTTCTTTTCTTTATCAGAGGAACTGAAAAGTCTGCGTCAATGCTATATGCGGACGCAACATGTTTAGATTCATGCAATATTTTATCCTTATTATTTCTGACTTCACTTAGTTCTTCGATAAGGCTTTCAATGTTTTCGACCTAAACGAAGTCACTTGACTTCTATAATTGATAGGTATTAGGATTTTTACCCAAACCCCTGCCATAACTACGCACTGAAAAGTGCTGAGATATTTTATCACACCTTTTATTATAAATTTTGTTTCTACTTTCACGTTCAGATTCAATAAAGATGAATTGCTTCTCTAATTTTGCTTTTTTGTATAGCTATTGGCCTGATACATTCTACTTCGTATCCGATAATGAATGAAGTGACGATCCTACATTTTCTCTCAAAATCTTCCATCTCTTCGAGATACAGATGAATAAATTGTAAATATTTTGCTCAACTCCGGAGAAAGAAGGAATGTAATATTTTTGAAGGACTTCCTTGATTAGACCTTCAATATCTGCTTCCGTTTTTTCGTGACAGTGAAAAAACTCACAAATTCGTCGTGTTTCATATTGCTTAACTTCGTCTTTCAGAGGTAGAACATGGCTAGAATCTGGTGTAACAGCAAGCATGAAATAAGAGTTATTAGATCGTTTGAGTTCATCTACAATTTTTTTTCTTACATAACCTGCAGAACCTGACATGACCTATGTGTTGTCCAAGACAACATGGGATTGAATACTTTTCTGTCACCTGTTCCAAATGCTTCGGCATAACACTGTCACTATAATTTCAAGCACGTTGAAAAATTTATATCGTTGGACTGCCCCACTTTCGGGTTTTCCCACCTAAAAGGGATACCCCGTTCACTCAAAACTAGATGGACGTCTAACAGCTCATATAGGATTTGTTTCCAGTTAGCGATTTTGTTGTGATTTTGCTCCTGAAATAAATGATATAAGGTACTCTCCTTTTTCAAGACAATCTCCAAATTCTTCTATTCTTATAGCATCGTGACTATAGATATTTTGGTGCTCAGTTATCTTTTCATGCAACTTTTTCCTCTTATGACTTTTTATATACCCCTTAATTGATGCAAATTTAGATCTCACCAATTCTGGTTTAGCATTCAAAGGAAAACCTGCGGATTAACTTCAGGCCCTTTTGACACAACAGACTCTACATCTTTTGTAGCGAGTTCTATCTAATATACTAAAATTACCATCAGTGTCTTCTAATACATTATGCGTCGATATTGATGGTGTTTCAATCTCTTTGACATGCTCCCCTAATTGTGGCGCGATTGAAAAATCTTCGCATTTCGAAGAAAATCTTCATCATCAACATTTGAATTTCCACAAGCGCCGTGTGATGTCGAGGGTTTATTCTCAATATCAGCTGATTCTTCTGAGTGAGTGCTTTTTCGGCTGTGAAAAATAACTCAACAGGCTGATTCGAACTCTAGTCGCCTTTTAGTCTCTTTCACGTTTTTTTTTGCGTTTAGTGGTCCCAGATTTGTGTTGGTATTCCATTTCCAATTCTTAAATTAAACAAGAAAAGTAAGCTCGCTGTAAATGCTTCCAGAAATAGAATCTACGGGATGGGGTGATACAAAATGGAATTAAATCCAGAAACTGAAGATACTACATGAAATTTTATTACTATTAATCCAAAGTTGTCTCATACAAATTTGATTGGATTTCTGAATACAGGAATACAGGGTGTGCATCTTTTAAATTGGAAAGTACCAAAAATTCACATGATAAAAGAATTGGAATATCATAAATACAGAGTTATGCATTTTGTGTCTTTTAAATGAAAAGTAAACGAAACACTCTTTCATTTAGAATATCGATCAAATTTTTATTTCAGTATGATGCTTGGACCTTGCCATTATGTGTGGAATACAACATCATTTAAATGTCCTCCGCGTGATCTCTTACAGGACTCGATCCCTGTGAGGTAATGTTCGATGACTCGCCAGCACAATAACTCGCCGGGCAATAACTTGACGAATATTGATTTTAAGATCTTCAATAGTCTGAGAATTATTGGCATAAACACGATCCTTCGCATAGCCCCACGAAAAAACCACAGGCGATAAATCACAAAATCTTGGTGGCCAATTCACATCGCCGAAACGAGAAATTACGCGTCCTTGGAATTTTTCTTGCAATAAAGCCAAAACGGGTCGTGTTGTGTGGCTTGTTGCACCATATTGCTTGAACCACATCTCTTCCAATTCCATATCATTAATTTCAGGCCAAGAAATATTGGTAATCATTTGGCCATAGCAATGAGAATTGACGGTTTGAGTGACACCTTCTTCATTTTCGAAGAAGTACTGGTCAATAACTCCACCAGATCAAATTGCAGACCATGCAGTGACTTTTTGTGAATGTAATGGTCTCTCAGCAGTTACATGAGAATTTTCACTGCCCCCAATGGGACAATTCTGCTTGTTACCATAGCCACCCAGTGAAAAATGTGCTTCGTCACTGAAGAAAATTCGATGCGAAAAATCATCATCCAAATGTTTTTGTTCATGCACCCAATCGCATATGTTCTACGCATTCTATGATCATCTGGCTGTAGTTCTTACGTCAACTGAACCGTATAAGGGTGGCGATGCAAATCCAGATGCAAAATCTTTTCAACATTTTCACTTACAGTAGAAATATTTTAGGTCGAGTGTGCATTTCGATGATGTATGGGCCATAAAACATCAGTAACAGCTTCAGACTCTTCGCATTTTTCCACCATAAACTGCCCGTAATACACGAAATGTATTTACCACAGAATAATTTTTTTTTCAGTAAGTTTTTACAATTTTCACATTGTCAGCAGTAGATAAACCATCCATATAACAATATGGAGGGCCATTTAACAAAATGGCCTAACTAAACAAATGAGGCTTCGGATCACAGTTCTGTTCGACATATGTTATTGAAACAGGACTGTGAAATCCGGACCAGGAAATGGATAACCCGTTATTTCTATGTGGTTCAAACCTGAGTGCAGAGAAAAAGTTTTTCTGAAATTCTCCGCGAATTATTGATTTTAATATCAAGTTGTAATGAAAGATGAAAAATTACAGTTAATATGATATGATTTATAATTCTTTGTGCCTTGTTAAAATCCAACAGAGCATAATCACAGAATAGAAAAAATACATAAGCCACATCCCTCCTTGATACTTTCTTTATTATTGGAGAGATTTGTATATTTGAGCAATAGAAAATTTTGCGTTATTTGATGTTCTCAAGAGTAATCTTGTTAAAAACAGAACGCCATTGTTCACTATTCAATAAACTAAGAGTAGCCACAAAAAGAAATTGACCGAAGTGGTCTAAGATATAACGTAATTGTTCTGTACTGGATTAACTGATTTTGGTCCTTTATATTCAATTCATTTATTTGGATCTAGGAGTGGTTAACAAGGAAACTTCGTTTGAGAATTCAGAGTATCAACAGCAAATGAAATGAGTTATTATATAAGCTCTGTATATTATGCAATAGTCACTTTCCAAAAACACTTTAATGCTTACGATTTCCAACAATATATGACAAGATAACTATTAAATGTAAGCCCAAAGTTACTGATTTTTGTCTTACAACCTTGGAACCTCCTACGTAAAAAAGTCTCCTATTGCTGTAATTAACTTACCTGTTAAGAGCTAATCGAAACAATAACCCTATGTCTCGGTCTATGTCGCAAGAAGACTTTCCTGAATAAGGATATCATTAAATATCGGTTTTTTTTTAGAGTGATAGAATTTTCGATGGGGATAACTGTGATTTGATAGAAGATAGAAGCCATGTTGTTCTGAAATTTTTGTTCAGTAAGCATTGACAAATTATCATGAAAAGACTCACGCCGCAGTATAGTTTACAAATTGTTGAAATTTATTTTCGAAATCAGTGTTCTATTCGCCAAACTTATAGAGCACTTCGTGAAAATTATGGATTACATAATCGTCCATCAGAGCAGCTTATTCGTCGAACTATCGATAGATTTTGGACAACATTTTCTCTACTCGATGCAACAACAACAAGACAAAGAACTGTACGTACAGAAGAAAATATCGCTGCTGTAAGTCATAGTGTAAATGATGATCCAAATTTGTCTATTCGACGACGTTCACAACAAGTTGGACTGTGTGCATCCACCACATGGAAAATTTTGCGTAAAGATCTTGGTCTACACCCATACAAGATCCAACTGGTTCAAGAACTAAACCCACTTGACCATAATAAGCCTCGCTTGTTTGTTGGTTGGGCCCTGGAACAGGTTGAAGTTGATCCACTTTTTTATCGTAAAACTGTGTTAAGTGATGAAGCTCATTTCTGATTGAACGACTATGTAAACAAGCGAAATTGCCATATATGGAGTTGAAACAATCCTCAAGAAGTTCTACAGGTTCCCTTGCATCCTGAAAAATGCACTCACTGTATGGTGTGCTTTACACGTCGAAGACATCATCGGTCCATATTTCTTTAAAAACAATGCTGGAGCTAATGTTACAGTGAATGGAGCTCGTTAAGATCGATGATCAATGATTATTTGTTTTAAAATTTGAATAGTATCGACCCAGAAGTGTTTTGGTTCCAACAAGATGGTGCTACACCTCATGCTGCTACTGTAACAATCGATTTATTGAAAGAAAGATTTGGCGATAGCATCATTTCAAAGAATGGTCCAATTAATTGGCCTCCAAGATCAAGCGACATAACTCCACTAGATTATTTTATTTGGGGATATCTCAAGTCGTTGGTTTATGCTGATGAACCAGAAACAATAAACGCTTTGGAAACCAACATAACTCGTGCTATTGATGAAATAAGGCCTGAATTAATTGAAAAAGTGGTCCACAAATGGTCTGTTCGAATGCGGTTCCTCAGAGCTAGTCGTGGTGGACATATGCCAGAAATTATTTTTAAAACATAAATGTCATACAATTATCTTTAAAAAAAAAATTTTTTGGCTTCAATCTTAATTTAAATGTGTTTTATTTATATCACTCTAAAAAAAAACACTTGATATAAACATTATAACGAAAAAGTAGTTAAATCGACACAAGAGCTATGTGTTTTGGCTATGTCGCAACAAGACATTCCTGATCAACGATATTATGCGCCCAGATTTGAATATACTAATTGAATCGAAGGTGGATGAACAGAAGTTCCCGATCAGAGTGTCATTGTTTGAACTACCTCAAAGCTCTTTGTTACATGTTCTCCTATTATCAAATTATCTGTGTATTCAATTGACTGCTGTATTTACCATTATTTGGACACTAACTAGGTCTTCGATTATTAAAAGGTTGTCGATCTCTGTAACCGATAACCTGCTTATATCCTAATATCAATAAATGAAACTAAAACGTTGAATAATATGTGACATAGTGTCAGTTGCCTTATGTGCCAGAACCAAATTGTGTATTTTTATTCAATCTTCCATTCTTAATGTTCCGTTATTTCCTTATCCTCTTTTAAGTGTATTTTGGGTTGCCTACACAACATAGAGTCCTTTCCTTCTCAACTAAACGATCATCATCAAAACAAATTGTAGAAATTACTATGTTTTACTACCAAAAAAAAATATATTTTCTTGTGACTTGAGTTTCGGGAAATGAACTATCCCATCATCAGACAACTGAAGACCTAACAGTGGTACAGTGGTATTTAAACAAAAGCCTTATCTGCCAGAACCAAATTGTGTATTTTTATTCAATCTTCCATTCTCAATGTTCCGTTATTTTCTTATCCTCTTTTAAGTGTAACTTGGGTTGCCTACACAACATAGAGTCCTTTTCTCCCTCACCTAAACGATCATCATTAAAACAAATTGTAGAAATTACTATGTTTTACTACCAAAAAATATATATTACACATTTTCTTGTGACTCGAGTTTCGGGAAATGAACTATCCCATCATCATACAACTGAAGACCTAACAGTGGTACAGTGGTATTTACACAAAAGTGATAAATATTTTGAATATTTCAACAGATTCTCGGTAACACCTAATAGTGGTACAGAGGTTCACAGTCGGAACGTGATAAAAAACCGGGTTAAAAAAGAGGGGCCTTCTAACAGATATCGGAATGTCGGCAATCGACAAAGAAGGTTGTTAAACAGATGGTACCCATTCAAATATCTCAAATAATTTTTGGGGTTACATAGCTCCGTAGTCATTCATTATTTTCACATTATTTTGTTGTATATCTCAAATATTTGGATTTAGAAAGCTCCATACAGTAATTCAATATTTGTTACATTATTTTTATTGTGGACGAATTTGAAAATTTCAATAATCAATTTTTTTTTCTTTTGAATCTACATGTAATATTTTCTTAAGATTTTCTTTTGTCGAAAGAAATTACTATTTTCTAAAGAATGAGTGGCAAAAATGGAATTTTTGTTAAGTTTTCATTAAATTCATTTTATGTTCGTTGAAAAAGGTTTTAAACAGATGTTACTTTTTAAATATCTCAAATATTTTCGATTTACATAGCTCCGTGCAATCATTCATCATTTTTACATTATTCTTAATAACAATTAATTATTAATTGAATAATTCCTTTCGACAAAAGAAAATCTTAAGAAAATTTTACATGTAGATTCAAAAGAAATGAAACTTGATTATTGAAATTTTTAAATTCGTTCACAATAAAAATAATGTAAAAAGTAATGAATGACTGTATGGAGCTTTCTAAATCCAAATATTTGAGATATACAACAAAATAATGTGAAAATAATGAATGACTGTACGGAGCTATGTAACCTCAAAAATTATTTGAGATATTTAAATGGGTACCATCTGTTTAACAACCTTCTTTGTCGATTGCCGACATTCCGATATCTGTTGGAAGTCCCCTCTTTTTTAACCCGGTTTTTTATCACGTTCCGATTGAAAACCTCTGTACCACTATAAGGTGTTACCGAGAATCTGTTGAAATATTCAAAATATTTATCACTTTGTTTAAATACCACTATACCACTTTTAGGTCTTCAGTTGTCTGATGATGGGATAGTTCATTTCCCGAAACTCGAGTCACAAGAAAATGTGTAATATATATTTTTTGTTAGTAAAACATAGTAATTTCTACAATTTGTTTTAATTATGATCAACTACCAAATAGTTACGGCTGAAACAATTCAGTATCTAAACGATCATCAACACAATCAAATTCGAACATATATTTTGTATTTATTCGATAAATATTTAATAACCTTATTGTATTTGATTCATCGTTAAACGAACCCCCCCCCCCCGTAGATGTTTTATGTTGATATATACAAATCCCATAACATTATAAGGATGTTTGTCAGCTTAGTTGGAAGAAGTTATTCCTTCTCAGACTTCTGCGACGTGCCCTAAGTTGAACATATATGAAAAAAGGTAGACTGAATTGTTGTTTGCAACAATATCTATGAAAAAGTTTGCGACAGAGTGTCAACGTCAAGCCGGAAATGAGTAAAGACGCAAGTCGTATTATCAGAAAAATATAGAAAAATCTATGTGGTATGCTTTCAGAACGCTAGGTATTACACACCACCTATCCATAAAACTGCCATTTTCGAAAGGAGCTTCACTTATAACATCGCTAAGGTCTACAATTTACTTCCAGATAAATTTAAAAATTTGAACTTAAAAAAATTCAAAACTAACATCCAAGAATACTACTTAAGTGAACAGAACATGTCCTAATATCTCCTATATAGTAAGATGGTAAACTGTATGAATGAGTGTCATCTTTTAAAACTCACACAAAGAGTGAACACAGAACGCCTGTAAAAAGCAAATCACAACAAATGTAAGTTTGTTTTTTTTTTCTTTCCTTCGTTTTCTTTTTGTTTTTGGGTTGAGTTGAGCAGCGTATGCTTGAGCATAACTGGACTCCGCCTTTTTTCACAATAAAGTAGATAATGGAGAATAATTATCAATATAACTACCTATATCTGAAGAAATGTATCGATCTATTGTGGAAATAAAGACATATTATTATTATTATTATTATTATTAAAAAAAATTCTAAAAATTCTACACCCTGTAAGGGTCTTGTTACTCCTGTTGCCACAAATCTTCACTTTTTCCAAATATTTTTGTTGTTAAGTAACTTTGACTAATGCTCCTCTGAACTGTTATCAAATTTTTAAAACAAGCTGCTCCAGCTTGGATGAACAGAAAAAAAAAATTTTAAGTAAAAAAATTGCCCAGTTTAAACTGATTGTACTGAAAAAATATTCCACTATGCGAGTTTGTCAAGTGACGTCGAAATTTGGCGCATTTAGTAAGAATTCCAAACTGATACATCTGGTAAATTCTTGCTGAAATTGTGGACAATTTTTTCTTTAGAAATAATACCGTTTACAACCAATTTATCTATCTTCAAAATGATTCTTATGTGCCATTTCAAGATGTGTTAGAAATAAAATTCAGTGGATTCCTTAAGTTTTCAATTACATTAAGATTTACAAGGAAGTTTCACTGAACATTTAAGGCAGCATGTGGTACTAACAAGATTGATCCCCAACGCATTATGCTACCACAGTAAGAGACTTCTCACAGCAAACGTTCGAAATGTTTACCATGAGCAGCAATGCAAACTCTACATCTCCTTAAAAATGATCTCGTAATAAGAGGAGCGTATCTTCTTCATGCAATGTTTTCAGGGGCTTCTGCAAGTCTTCAACTAGGGTAGATAAATTTGTTGAAAACGCGATTAGTTCTAAATAAAAAATTGTGTACAATTTCAGCAAAAATTTACCAAGTGTTACACCATTTTAGAATCCTTACTGAATGCGCCAAATTTTGACGTTTCCAACTAGCTCAGTTCAATTTTTTTTCAGCACAGTCAGTTTAATTTTTTTTTGGGGAAAATTTCTTTTTTTCATTCCAGCTGGAGGAGCTGGTTTTGAAATTTTGATATTCAGAGAAGCATTATTCAGGGTTACATAATGAAAAAAGTATTCGGAAAAGTGTAGATTTATGGCAACAGGGGTAAAAAGACAGTCATAGGGTGTACAATTTTTATAATTGTTTTGAATGCCTATCATTTTGAAATCATACCACATAGTTTTTTCTGATAACTAGTACGACTTGTCTCGTCACCCAGTTCCGGCTTGAAGCTGATTTCTGGGACACCTGTATATATATTATATCTGGGGATAAGTTACAGTAAACAGTTTTATCTAATAGAATTTTTTTGAAACTAACGGATTATTTAGGAATCTGTTTTGATCGATATACTGTAAATTTATATTCAAAAGAATACATTTATCGTCAAGAAAAATTAATGGAAAACATAGTTGTCTGCTAGAATACAATTGAAATTCATATTTTAGAAATTCTAGCAAAATGAAAATTTCCGGAGAGAGTCAGCCGTTAGTTAATATCAGAATTATATTTTTCCAAGTGAGAAAATTCCGTTTATGATTGCCTATACCGTATAAAAAACTTGAATGTAAAATTCTCACCATATATGCCATTTGGACAAACGGTGACACCAAAATCCACACAAATGAAAAAAATTGTTAGAATTATGGATATTTTATAAGCCATTGTTTCAGTGAGACTGATGCTAGTATGGCGAGTTTTCTAGTTGAATATTATATATAGTACGGTAAATCGTTACTCGTAGATCAACTGATAAGGTGTAATGAAATGACCATAATTATCAATGGAATAAACTGAACGAACAATGCACGGGAACTGTTCGTCTTCATACTTGTTCGCACAATGCCTAATTTTTGTTCAAACATTGTGGATACTCTCAAGAATGTTTTTTCCAGTCAATCCGTATAATTAACTTGAGCTGGCTACTCTTTATATAAGGTTGGGTAAAAAAATCCATAATTTAATTGGTAGATTGATATAGTAATCGATATCTCGTTAAGTATCGATAAAACAATTTCAGGTTTATGCTCATTGTAAGGGTGATATTTCACACTAAAAAAATTCTGTAGCTGTTTTTTGTTTGGTCCATTCAATTGTGCGATAAAAGGGTATTAAAAATGGAAGTCAACAGAGAGAAAATTCGGTACATTTTACAGTTTGTAGAGATTTTCGCCAATAAGGATCAACATTTCTATTAGAAAGACATCATGAAGCTACCTTTAAAATGCCAAAAAATTATAGAATAAAACGGTGCATATTTGATCCAAATCGGACATTTCGAAACATATTGAATAAAGTCTTGAAATTCACGTAAAAATAAAGGATTTTTTTCCAACCTATTATTTCTTTCCGATAGATACTGATGGAATATTAATTTATAAGCATTTATTCATAAAGGCCTCGAATTTGAAGTTTTTGGTTGAACTGTTTTCGATCATTTCAAAATAAATTATACCTTTAAATTATTCGCACATATTTGTGGTATATTTTTTCTGTTTTATTGAACCTGTGATCTAATTATTGCACTTTTCAACTGAAATGACCTGATTTGAATATCAAAACAAATTGAAATATGTTTATCTTCTACAATTTTAATTTCCAAAAGAATTCTTTTATTCAAAAAACTTTTAGAATTAAATTAATGTCTAAAACAAGCACCGCTCACATTTAATAGACGTATATAATCAAAACTCAATATACAATGTCAAATGAAATAAATAACCCAACGGATATACGAAAGTAATTAAAATTAATAAATAAATATTCAAAGGAGACAAAATTTTGTTTCTGGTCTTATCTTAAGAAATACTACTTGCCTTATAAAAACATCAACACACTTGAAGGACTTCCCAAAGAATATAATTTATTTGAAATATTTAATATATTTAAATATTCGAACAAATTATTTCAAAAATCTCTAAAAAATGTGCACTATATCTTCAAAAAACAAATATAATTCTAGATAATCCCTTCATCAGCCCTTTTTTTCAATATTCCAAAAATCAAAATCAAAAACATAACCTACATCACTCACGTGTTAAAAGACTTAAGCTTCGAACTACAGATCAACTATATATTCAAGATTGATCTATGTTCTAACAAAATCAAAGAACAAAGTGAGTTATTTTAAGGTTTACTTAAATTCATTGACATCCTATAATGGGATTTATTGAAGCCAAAATATAATTATATATTATATATAAAATAAAATAGAAAGGCTTTTTACTTGATAGAAGAAATATAACAAAATTTGAATATCAAAACAAATTGAAATATGTTTATCTTCTACAATTTTAATTTCCAAAAGAATTCTTTTATTCAAAAAACTTAAGCTTAAGTCTTTTAACACGTGAGTGATGTAGGTTATGTTTTTGATTTTGATATTTGGAATATTGAAAAAAAGGGCTGATGAAGGGATTATCTAGAATTATATTTGTTTTTTGAAGATATAGTGCACATTTTTTAGAGATTTTTGAAATAATTTGTTCGAATATTTAAATATATTAAATATTTCAAATAAATTATATTCTTTGGGAAGTCCTTCAAGTGTGTTGATGTTTTTATAAGGCAAGTAGTATTTCTTAAGATAAGACCAGAAACAAAATTTTGTCTCCTTTGAATATTTATTTATTAATTTTAATTACTTTCGTATATCCGTTGGGTTATTTATTTCATTTGACATTGTATATTGAGTTTTGATTATATACGTCTATTAAATGTGAGCGGTGCTTGTTTTAGACATTAATTTAATTCTAAAAGTTTTTTGAATAAAAGAATTCTTTTGGAAATCAAAATTGTAGAAGATAAACATATTTCAATTTGTTTTGATATTCAAATTTTGTTATATTTCTTCTATCAAGTAAAAAGCCTTTCTATTTTATGAAATGACCTGATTTTCATATTTAAATCTGATATCTGTTGAGTACACTTAATATTATAATAGTTGCAAAAACAAGGTGTCCAAAAAGAGTATCAGGTATTTTTTACATCGATAAAACAAAAACTATTAAAAAAAAGTAACAACATGAAGGGGAAAATTATATAAAAAATGATGTTATCAGAATGGCGACCGTTACGCTGCTGGCACTATTCTAATCGGGAACGAAGATTGGCTGACACATAGCTCTCGATATTGCTGCCATTTCTAACCTTATTTTTTGTTTCACTTGCATCAGGTTCGTCGGATTGTTCTCATAGTAATAATGATAAATGGTCTTTATTTACCAATCCAAAATATACAAGAAAAAAAAATTACGTATCTGAGGGCGAGATTTAGTTCGCAGGACCCCAGGCCAGAAAATAATACAGTAACTTGTTGAAAACCACCTGAAGTCATACATCTATTCTTCCATATAACCCTCTACAAATTAGAACACAAACGAAAATTAAAAAAATCCGAGCATACCCAATATAAGAAATACAAGTTCAACTATGCCGTTTATTATATAATTAAATGTTTATGTATCCCTCACCTCAAACAGAGCCCAGGAATAGTCACACAATATCTTTATTCGACTCTTCAGTAAACAGAACTCCAGAAGCCAAAAAAGTGAGATGAACAGTTCAGCCGTACAGGGGATCGTTGTGAAAATTGTTGAGCAAATGTGATTTGAACTTGTCAAGTAAGATATTTCTATACTCAAATTTTAATTCATTCATAATTTTTGCCACTTGGTAGGAAAATGATCTCGTGAATAAGTCAGTTGAATGTTTCGGAATAGAAATATTACATTTAGAGCGAATATTCACAGAATGCACACCAGATCGGAACAAAATTTTGTTGAAAAGTCTTGTTAATTATCTTGAAAAACAAAACCGAAGGATGAAAATTCCGTCTATGTTCCATGTTAAGCCATCCTGTCTTCTTGAGGGTATCCTGTCTTTTTTATGTGTTATTGGATCTCGTTTTCGAATTCCGTGAATGATTCTCAAACAACGATTCTGAAGCATCTGTACTCGATTCTTATCAAAGACTGTTAAGCAAGCACTGTAGACATCATCAACAAAAATGTGACAGTACTAGGAATTCACAAAGCAATATCTTGTCCGATCCATTGAGATAGTGTCTGTATTGATATAAGAGCCTAAGGTTCAAGTAAGCCCTGCTCTGCGAATGGGATATATGCCTCGTGAATTGTAAGTCAGTATCAACTGTCAAATCCAAATTCTTGGAACTATCCAAAAAACGAACAGCGTTTCCATTCTTTATAATACCCTGACTATAATTTATCAATAACATTTTTCTTTGATTTTTTTCTACCAAAGAGTTGGCACGTGGATTTATTAGAATTCAAACGAAGGCAATGTTTCACTGACATCTCGTATATGATGTTCAGGTCATAATTAAGGGCCGCCAGTGCCTGTCGACATTCATGAGGTTTGAAGGAAAGTTTTAGCTGACTATCATCAGCGTAAACAAAAGAAGTAGCTGAAAGGCAGACATTAGCGAAGCATGTTATATATGTATATATATATTAAGGTGGGCCAAAAATAATTTTTAATTTTTTTTTTCTTAGCTACCATGAAAATCTCATCCGACATGAAAAAAACAAGTTCTGGTAAGACCTGAGCTCTTAATATTAATATTAAGAGGTGCCTCATCGATATTTTCGATTTCCCATTTAAATAACACAGGAAATTTTGATTTTTTTGTTTGGATTTCTAATGTACACAAACAAATAATTATTAAGCGAGAATCAACACTTATTTTTATAGGAAATTTACCGATCTACAAAAAAGGTCTGAAACATTTTTTGGCTGAGTCAACTCATTCAAAGTTATTCGTAGTTAAAGTCCAACAGAAAATTATAAAAAATGATTTCCACAATTTTTCATCTTATATTACAAATTAATGGCTAATAAACATAACAAATCATATTTTTTCGATTTATCTCCTCTTTATTTAATTAATTCATAAAATAAATTCATGCAATCTTGTCTTGCTGAACTTAATTGTTAATTTTCATTACTATTTAATAATAATGATAATTATAATGACTTAAGCGGTAAAATACAAAAATAGTAATGAAAATTAACGATTAAGTTCAGCAAGACAAGATTGCATGAATTTATTTTATGAATTAATTAAATAAAGGGGAGATAAATCGAAAAAATATGATTTGTTATGTTTATTAGCCATTAATTTGTAATATAAGATGAAAAATTGTGGAAATCATTTTTTATAGTTTTCTGTTGGACTTTAACTACGAATAACTTTGAATGAGTTGACTCAGCCAAAAAATGTTTCAGACCTTTTTTGTAGATCGGTAAATTTCCTATAAAAATAAGTGTTGATTCTCGCTTAACAATTATTTGTTTGTGTACATTAAAAATCCAAACAAAAAAATCAAAATTTCCTGTGTTATTTAAATGGGAAATCGAAAATATCGATGAGGCACCTCTTAATATTAATATTAAGAGCTCAGGTCTTACCAGAACTTGTTTTTTTTCATGTCGGATGAGATTTTCATGGTAGCTAAGAAAAAAAAAATTAAAAATTATTTTTGGTCCACCTTAATATATATATTTTTTTCTTATATATATATATATATATATATATACACAAGAAGAAGGTTTCGGGATATTTGATCTTAAAGGATAAGTAAAACACTTTTATAACATCCAAGCTTTGGGTAAACTTTATTACCTTTGTCAAGGACCTGTAATCAAAAGAAATCAATATTAATACAACGTAAGACTTGAGCTACCAGACTAATATAGATATGACGTGATCGGTTCCTTGTGTTTTTCAAGTATTATAATACAGCTGTGAAATTCCACAGGGATCTATCGTGGGTCCGCTACTTTTCATAGTATTTTTTTTTTTTTTTTTTTTTTAATTCACACTTCTTGTGGTATTCGTGTTACCCGGGCGCGTGCGCCAAGAGCAACTCCGGTGCTAGTGGGGATATATAATTTTCCGTATAATGCTGACCGTTCCCAACAAGACTGCTTTCTGCATCCATGTGCTGGTATTATTTGGCAAATCCAGTTCCTTTAGGTGCTGTGTCGTCCTTCGATGTACGAGACCGTTTACACTTATTATTAGGGGCATTATAGACACCACCTTCAGTTTCCATATTTCTTTCATTTGGTGTGCCAGTGCCTCATATTTTGATATTTTCTCGGCATAGCTTTTTGCCAAGTTGTTGTCTTGTGGCACTGCGTAGTATATATATATATATATATATATATATATATATATGTATATATATATATATATATATATTTATATATATATATATATATATATATATATATATATATATATTTATCTGTGGAATTCCACAACTGTATTACTGGAACAACACAACCGATCACGTCATATATACATTCTGTCAAGAAAGTACCGGGAATTATCGATTTAAATCTGGCGGGGCAATGAGGCAGGTAAAAATTTTTTTTCCTACGTTGGTACCACTGTCCTTAATTACTATGCCAAGCTTGAGCGGGATCTGTCAACTAGTGTGTTTGCAACAGCTGATTAAGTCAGTCGATGTCAGAGTGCGTGCCGATTTTTACTATGGGTGATTACGTTGAGCAAAGAATTTGTTTAAAATTTTGTGTTGCAAATGAATTTTCGTGTGCCGATGCATTGAAAATGTTGCAAAAGGCCTTTGGTGATAATGCTCTATCGAAAACTCGTGCATATCAGTGGTACAGAGCCTTCAAGGACGGTCGTGAAGTGGTCGCCCATCGACGGCTTCGATCGAAGATAACGTCGATAAAATTAAGGAAAGGGTGCTGGAAAACCGTCGTACCAGCTTGAGGGAGATAGCACATGATCTTAAGATATCCCACGAGTCCGCACGTACGATTTTGATTGATATTTTGGGCATGAGAAAGGTGGCCGCACGACTCGTACCGAAAGACCTGAATTTTTTTCAAAAACGTCATCGCGAACAGGTTGCTTCAGACATGCTGGATCGCTGTAATTCCGATTCTACATTCATGGAACGCATTATAACTGGTGATGAGACCTGGGTCTACGAGTACGATATGCAAACAAGCCAGTAATCATCGGAATGGGTGGCAAAAAATGAGCCGAAACCGAAAAAACCACGCCAAAGCCGCTCGAAAATGAAGGTGATGCTCAGTGTTTTCTTCGATATCCGTGGCGTGGTGCACTACGAATTCGTTCCAGAGGGTCAGACGGTAAACACGGAGTATTATCTAGGCGTTATGAAACGTTTGCGTGAGCGTATCCGTAAGAAGCGGCCAAATTTGTGGGATAACAACTCATGGATTTTGCATGACGATAACGCGCCTTCTCACCGAGCTACGATTGTGACTGACCTTCTCGCCAAAAACTCAACAAACGTGCTTCAGCAACCACCGTATGCGCCGGATTTGGCTCCCTGCGACTTTTTCCTCTTCCCAAAACTAAAATTGCCCCTTCGTGGCACCCGTTTCGAGTCGATTGAAGCCATAAAACAAAATTCGGCGCGAGAGCTAAAGTCCATCCCGGAAAGCGCCTATAAAAAATGTTTCGATAATTGGAAGTGCCGTTGGCATAGATGTATTGGAGCAAATGGAGCCTATTTTGAAGGCGACCCAATAAATTTTGACGATTAAATGTAAAAATGTTGTTTTAATTGAAAATTCCCGGTACTTTCTTGACAGAGTAGTATATATATTTATATATATATATATATCACGTCATATTTATATATATATCACGTCATATATATATATATATATATATATATATACTATGAAAAGTAGCGGACCCAGGATAGATCCCTGTGGAATTCCACAGCTCAGTCTCAAGTATGTTGATAATTTATGATCAATGACTACTGCCTGAGATCTACATTCAACATAATCAGTCAACAATGCTGTAGCTTTCCGTGAAACACCAATGTAATGCAATATAGCAACTAAAAGCTCATGATCTACAGAGTCGAAAGCTCTCGAATAGTCTAGTAAAGTTAAGATCGTAAGGTCTCCTTGATCAATAGAATTGAAAACTTCATCTGTTACATTGAGCAGAGCAGTACAACAGCCATAAATAGGTCTAAAACCAAATTGTGATGCAGGAATGATTTAATTTTTCTCTAGATGATCCTGCAGTTACTCATGAATTACCCTTTCAGTTATTTTAAACCAGGTTGGTAACAAACTAATAGGTCGAATATCATCTTAAGAAGATGGGTTGAAGTGTTTTGGCAAGAGGACGACCAAAGCTTTTTTTCCAAGAGCTGGGATAAGCAGAGTTTTCAGACAAAAATTGACAACTTTCGTCAAATATGGAAGAATTAAAGGAATGCACAATTTAATTGTAGATATATTGATGCCATCATGACCTGTAGCCCTGCTCCTGATCCTGTTGATTACTTTAAGGATCTTGGCTTCTTCTACCTCTCGAAATGTAAAACTGACCATATTTGAATCTTTAGTGTTTTTCTTGTAAAATTCAAGAACATCATGGTCCCTAAGAACTTATAGAATGGAGTCACTAAAATATATATTTATTTTATTAGCATCTTTCAACTCTTCGGGTAGTTCAGTTGATACCTCTTGATAATGTTGAGGTTTTTCAGACTTGACCAGAAGTTCTTAGTTTCCTTATTGTTTAGGATAGAACAAAAGTAAGCTTTTTTTTTCATTTTTAACCGCCAATGAAACTGCATTCCTAATCTGTTTGTACAAGAGTCAGTCGTTTTCATTTTTGAATTTTGTATAACGAGCCAGAGTTTTATCCCTCAAAACCATCATTTCCTTCAACTTATCTGTGAGCCATGGTGCATATTTATTTGTTATTCTTATAGTGCGGAAAGGGACGTGTAGATCCAATAAGGTTATGTTAGAATTCATGAAATTTTTTTTCTCCTGGATATCATCGTAATCAAATATACTTCTCCAGGATATTGATTGGAGATCTGTATTGAATTGACCGCAATTGAAATTCGTCAGTCGATTATAGTTTTAAACATGGCAAATTTCTTGTTCATATCAATGTGCCAATTACAGGATACAAGTTCATGATCGGTGCCAACGTCGATAGATAGAACTTCAATTTCAGAAACACTATGGATGTCCGAAGCCAATATGTAGTCGATATGTGTTGCAGATTAGTTGGTAATTCTAGTTGGCTGGTTTATTAACTGACTGAGACCAAGTGCATCAATTCTCTTTTTGACGTATTTCGTTTCACTAGCTGGGACGATCAAATCTGAATTGAAGTCACCCATGCAAATTATTTTATCGGCGTAATTATAAATTCATCGGAGTAATTATAAATTCATATTCAACATCAAATAATTGCCAGAATGCTCTGTATCTTATAAGGCTTATAAATTACCTCAAAAGATCTATCACAACCAGGTGATTCCAATTTAAGCCAAATTTGTTCTATGGAACCGCCAATCTGGAGAATACTGTACCTCAAACCAGACCTAATGTACACTCCTACACCACCACCCTGTCTATTGAGGCCAGAACGAATAAAATGATAACCGTCAATACTAACTGCATCAACCGGGATAGTATAATCTAATCTAGTCTCATTCAGAAGCATTATATCAAAAGAATTAATATAGACCTACTTCTAAGGTAACCTCATGTAAAATAGTCAAGTGGGTTAAGGTCGGAGCTTTTGAGAGGAGAGTTGATGTTTTACCTCTACGCGAAATGATCTTGTTGGGGAATAATTCGTAAGTTCGCAAAACTAAAGCACTTTTGGGCAGGCGTGAAGCACATTCACGGCAATAGTGAAACTGGGGGAAAAATTTGTGCTGTTGGGACAAGTTAGTGATGTGAAGTGATGTGTAGTGTTGACAAAAATTCATGTTTGTCGATTCTTGGAATAAGGCATTTCCACAAACGATATTACACCGTTATTTGCATAAACACATGGGGCTTAAGGCTTTTAAAGTTCAGTTAATACAAAAGCTCAAGTCGGTTGATCATCAGAAACATCGTATCTTCGCTGATTGGGTCCTTGAAATGCATCAAAATGATCAGGATTTTCATAAAAAAATAAACTTAAGTGATAGAGCTCATTTTCACTAGGGAGGCTAATTTAATAAGCAGAATTGTCTCATTTGGGGCTCGAAAAATCCAAGAATGATTGTTGAAAAGCCTCGCTATCCTCAACGTGTCACTGGGGCAATTTTTGGAGTGGCGGTGTGATTGGACCTTACTCATTCGAAAATGAGGCTGGTGAAACTGTTATGGTGAATGGATTGAGCTACAGACCTATGATTAATGATTTTATGACCGGAATTGAGAGATATTGATGGAGACGACGTTTATTTTCGGAAATACGGTGCTAGGTGCCACATAAGCAACGAAACAATCGCAAGTAGAGTTTCCTGGTCATGTTATTTCTCGAAGGCGTCATCACAATTGGCCACGGAGATCTTGTGATTTAACACTAGACTTTTTTCTTAAGGGCCACGTAAATGTCATAGCAGAGCCTTTTGTGTAGTTATCATCCTAGTTTCCACTGGTAGACGTACTTATAGTTCTCACAGTTGTAAAGAGGCTATTTCAGACAGATCGGTATGAACAGTTTCATCTTAGTAGATAAAGTTTTTTAGAAGTTTCACTTTCATCACTTTTTCGCATTGTAAGTTCGTTAATTTCCAACAGCGCATAATTATAAATATAATAATTTTCCGTGAAGAATTTTGTTTAGATAATTCATTCAAAATTTGGTCGTTTAACTGCATCAGTAGATCAGTTTTCGACAAAATCAGTGTATTTCATTAATTTTCGCGATTGAAAAGTTTCGCCATCGAAATCTGTCTTCGACAGTATACCAGCTCGAAATCTTCGGAACGTTTGAAACACGAAATGGTATTGCAGTTCAAGTCAGACATATTCCAACTTTTTCAATTGCCAGGTTTGTCACTATCTTTTCACTTTCCGATTTATTTTATTTCATCCATATGGTATACCATCAATCACATAGTTCTTCTTGTGTTATTACACTCTGCTCGTTCATCCCACCCCTGTATTTGCCATTCACCAGTCTGTTCATTTCTAGTACCATTGACCGATTAATCCATATTAATTTGTAGTCAGTTCCGACATATTATTGTTTATATAGTAAATATTCATTTGGATTAATACTCACTTACAATTGATATCAGAAAGAAGTTGTGATCCGTATATTCAGATTCATGTCAGATTTGCTTTCATCTGCATTGTTACTTTCTGCTAATAATAATATTATTATTTTTTTTTAATAACCTGTTTCACCTGAAATAAAAAATAAAAACAAATATATGTAAAGAATGAATAAATAGGGTACAAGTCAAGTACTTTACAACTAATTCACCTTAAAAAAGCGAATATCTGCGAATAAATAAACAAAACTCAATTTAGAAAGGACCACGCACAAAATACACTAATCAAATATCTCTAGCTATTCCGTTCAGTGAGGCCGAATCAGAAACATGTCAACTCTTCTCTAAAAGTCTTGACTATTTGTATTGATTTAATGCCCACAGCTATAACGTAGTAGGGGTTAGGAACTAAATAGCTGAATAATATCTGCGTGATTCTCTCCGCCAAATGTTGAAGCGATGGCGGGATATCTTTGTCAGTTCTCCATAGATATGAAGATATCAAAGTCAAAAACAAAAAAAAAACATTATCTTTTGTCTAGCTTTCCAGCTTCCACATGAATAGCATACAAAGGGTGTCTGTATCTTGAATAAATGAGTTTGAGAAATATTCTCTGCATGACTTCAATAAGATGTTAATAAGCGGTCTACCTCAAATAATTATTTTGCAAGGGATATGACTTTATATATTCCCTCATCACCAAACCGTCAAGTCCCTGCGCCTTTCCATCTTTCAAACCGGAAATTACAATATTCATTTCCATGCGATCTATGAGTTCGAAAATGAATAACTGGTACTCTTACTCTTAAGTTACCACTAAATCGAACCCACCTCTACGAAATCTGTATCGAACAATTAGTAAATACTCTTTTATCCGCTGAAATAGTACAATTTTTCAGTTTCACTCTATCAGTGAATTTTCTCGTTTTCTTGGTTTTCTAGATCTTCTGGACCACATACCACAAAGCTGTCGAGTTTCCCAATTCTTCTTAATCATCTCCGAAATATGTTCCACAAATATCCTCTTTATTTAGCGGTAAAGGTATATATTTCAACAAGCGTCTGAAGAAATTCCTCTGTTTAGTACAATTATCAACAAAGATAACAAGGCAAAAGTGGAAAAATTGTTCACATCTGTTTGTTCGCTAAAGCAAATGTGAATTTTATTCAACTTGTTCATCTTTAGGGTTTCTTACAAGTTCAAGATATTTTTTCAATATGTGATGTATGAAGCAACATTTTAGCGTAATTTCAGTTCAGAATGAATATATATATATATATATATATATATATATATATATATATATATATGTATATATATATATATCTATAAACATTCTGTCAAGAAAGTACCGGGAATTATCGATTTAAATCTGGCGGGGCAGTGAGGCAGGTAAAATTTTTTTTCCTAGGTTGGTACCACTGTCCTTATTTACTATGCCAAGCTTGAGCGGGATCTGTCAACTAGTGTGTTTGCAACAGCTGATTAAGTCAGTCGATGTCAGGGTGCGTGCCGATTTTTACTATGGGTGATTACGTTGAGCAAAGAACGCGCCTTCTCACCGAGCTACGATTGTGACTGACTCTCTCGCCAAAAACTCAACAAACGTGCTTCAGCAACCACCGTATTCGCCGGATTTGGCTCCCTGCGACTTTTTCCTCTCCCCAAAACTAAAATTGCCCCTTCGTGGCACCCGTTTTGAGTCGATTGAAGCTATAATACAAAATTCGGCGCGAGAGCTAAAGTCCATCCCGGAAAGCGCCTATAAAAAATGTTTCGATAATTGGAAGTGCCGTTGGCATAGATGTATTTGAGCAAATGGAGCCTATTTTGAAGGCGACCCAATAAATTTTGACGATTAAATGTAAAAATGTTGTTTTAATTGAAAATTCCCGGTACTTTCTTGACAGAGTAGTATATATATATATATATATATATATATATATATATATATATATATATATTTATATCATATATATGTATATATATATGTATATATATGTATATATATATATATATATATATATATATATATATACATATATTTATATCATATATATGTAAATTTAAATTAAATTATATATTGTAAAAAGATCTTGCAGTATGAGCACTAGTTTTTTCAATTTTTCCCGGCTTCTAATAAATATTTTCTTATTGCCAGGTGTTACTATATTAAGTATAGTGGGCAGTATCATATATATTAATTCAAGCCAGAAAATAACTGAATATTCAATTCAAAATATGAAATAGAAGTAGGAGAGAAATATTTTTCAATTTAGTTGTGGGTATTAGCGCACTGAAGCTCCCGAGCAAGGTCAATGCTTTTATTAGTCTTTCTTTTGTTCTTGTATTTTCAAGCGAATGAGTAATAGTACCAAGAAATGTTATCAATGTGTTCTTATCTAATGCTATCAATGTGTTCTTTATAATGGATGAATAACCCTTCGCGGAATTGTTAAATAAACAAACATTTTAAAATTGTTTGCCTGTTGAATGGAAAAATAAATCAACATTTTCATCAAGAATATTTCAAATTCTTTGAAGGTATGCCTTCAGAAAAACATTCAACTTATTGTGGAGTTTCCAGCTATTTTGTAGCATTTCAATAAATGTTTTCAACGATTTAATTAATAGTTATTTTCCACAATTCTATATACGCAGTATAACAAAAAAAAGGTAACAGAAAATTAAGTTCGTTAATAGCTACAGAATTAATTCTATTAATTAATCGATATTTCTTCCAGAATTTGATTTTGTAGTAATCCTGAAGAAGATTGATGTTGAGACAAAATTGGTCACTCTTTTTGAAACGTCAATAATTCAAATTTTATACCAGGCTTCCTTAAGAACACGACTGACTCATCTAAATTGGAGAAGATAGGTTCATTGTAGAGATACAATTAGCACACACTTCTATTCGTGAAGTATGTTGGTCCAAACTAGGAGGATAATTTATTTCAAGGGAGTTCTCATTCCCACGTACTTTACGACCTTTATAAATTTCTATGGTGTTTGTTATAAATAATGTATCTTCAGAATGTGAACCGGTGGAATAATAATGAAATATATGAAGATCAAGACATTTTGCATAAAATACATGAAAGATTTCATTTAAAATTTTCTTCCATCTATCTAATCAATCTGATAAATGGTATGTGTATTTGTTCTTTGAAGCTCTTAACTGTTGATATTCCATACACGTTTGATTTTTTTAGGGTACTGCCTAAGTTTGGTTCGTTAAACGTTCTGATATTGCTTTTATTAATATAATTTTTACAATGTGGAGGATTCTATTTTATTTTTGATTTGAAATATCCGGTTAAATTTTTTGGTGCTGGGATTTTTTTAGTAAATGGTACGTGTCTTAAGATAAATAACATAAACGTCTGTGGATCTGAGAGGATTCTAGGATACAATCCTTTACTGGTCGGCGACACTGGAGGTGTCACAAATTGATATATTCATTTTGACGTGACAACGTCTTATAAATTGGTTTGCCGGGTGACACTTCAAGAAACTGCGTTACGCTCCGCTCACGTTATGCGCTCACAATGAGAGCGAGTGAGAGGCACGCGTCCCTTCCACTCGGGCATGGTTAGCCCGCCTAAGAGCGAGAGAGACAGACATAAAAAGTGAAAGGCACGCGTCCCTTCCACTCGAGCACAGTTAGCCCGCCTAAGAGCAAGAGAGACAGAGCGAGAGAGAGAGAGAGAGTGAGAGAGATAGGCATACACACCGGTTCATGTCTTGCGCTTCTATTTCGCTTAGGCGCCTGCATACAAGTTTACACGTTGCCAGTTAATTGTAAAACGATTGTGTAGTGATAATGTGAAGGTAGTTTCGTCCATCGCAACAATTCAAACAGCAAAGGTAAATAATTTCAGACTGATAATATAACATGATGAAATAAATGACTAGGACATAAGTGAATAGGTTATGTTGTAGTAATCACAATGTTGTGGTAGTTTTCAATCAAAAAAGTAGTAGAAATCGTTTCCCAACCAATAATAATTTGTTTAACTTGAAAAAATGAGCGCGACTTGCTATGTAAAAAATTGAAATAACAATGTTTAACCTCCAACCTGTCAAATCGAAACTTTCAAACATTCAAACCGAGACGACTAATCACTGCGCAAGGTCGTAAGCGCGCGATTTACAAATTCAAAGATCAAATGTGAATTAGTTTTCTCCTTTTAGAAAATACACTTTGAATTAAAATCGATTGATATTAACAATTAATGTGATTTAAATAAATGTTCTAACTTTTAAATTTAGTTTTTATATTTATAACAATGTAAAACAAGTTAAATTTATTAATAACTTATAACAACTGATTGATAAATAAAATTTTGTTAATATGAAATTCAGTGCGAGATTCTTTGTATAAATTAATGTTTTAAATATAATTCTTTGTATAAATAAATGTTTTAAATTGTTACTATTATTTCATCCTTCTTCCTACTATACGAATGAATATTCACATTAAAATTATTTTACCACTCAAAGTCGTTGTCACGTAAAACTTTCGCCCGTATACCGACTTTACAGGCAACAAATTTTTTTTTGATCTCGAGATCAAGTCTCTTGTCTCCCGTCATTGTTTGAAGAGCTGAAAGCAAAGCGTGTATTCAATTATTAACTTCTATTCTATCATGTTAATTTCACAGAAATAAAACTGTAATAATGAACAACCAACTTGAACTAAGCCAACGTTTCGGCTATATTTAGACTTTATCAAGGCTGCAGAGAAAACAAAACAAAATAGGTATAAGTAAGAAAATATTCATGAATAAAAAGTAAATAAATTCATAACATTAATTTTACCAAATTCATCAGATCGGAAAAAAAAGTAAATAGAGGATATCTAACCCGTTATTTGAATATACAGGTTCAGAAAATCACGTTTTAGGGTCAGGATATTCAATGCATGAGATAGAGAACTAATCTAAAAGCAATTCAAATTGCACTGCAGATATGCGAATAAAATTTTCTAATTACGATGCATCCTCTAAATTCAACTACCTTAAGAGAACTGGGTTCCATGTCAATTCGACGATCCATCAATTTTCTCACCTAATATTTTTTAGCGATTCAGTTCCAGCAAAACAGCGTGATATTTTTCCACTCAAATATTTATAATTTTCGAATTTTGGGCTGGAAATGCCCTCAAACGACTAGAGTGGACTACCTATGAAGAGTCTTGAGTTCAAAAGTAATTCTGTCCGACTGGTCGGCCTGCTAACCAGCCGTAAACATGCTAACTCTCGAACGGAAATAGCTAGAGCTTTTACACTTTCAGGGAAAGTTGAGGGTCTGAATGCCGCGGCTGAGTTCGTTTATGGGTGTAATCATAGTTTCGCGGTTATTTACGTTTGAATATTTTTCATATTTTCCCCAATATTTTCGAAACCACACATTCGATCGATCCGAAATTCAGCATATGTGGGTAGAATAATGGAGCAACTGTTCGTGCAAAATTTCGTGAAAATCGTAAGGAATCGTAAGAATCAAAAGACCAAAAAATAGTTGAAGATCCTGAGTGACATAAATTAGGTGCAAAAAATTCTGACTTAAAATTAATGCTTTTCACTTTTCGTTATCTTTTTTTTTGACAATTTTATGAGCGAATAGGAAAACGAGGACTTGACGTGAATCCATCTTGAAAAATGAAAACATGTATGCTTACAAACAAGTTCGTCCGGAAGACTGTATAGTCCACAAGAAATTACATTGGTTTCGAGATTTTATCTCAAGTGGACACTTACCTTTAGACAAGATTCTAACTTGTTGAATAAATTTTCAATCCATTCGATGAAAAGAATTGAAATTTTGAACTAATATTTTCTTTAATTTTTATAATATGAAATGGATTTACAATATTATTCATTAAAGAAATTTTATTGACAAATCTAACCTGAAATAACAAACTATACTATTGCTATTATTCTTAACCTGTATTGTGACTCAACTGTTTTTTATTTCCCGTATTCACTTGTTCCTGGTTCTTCAGTTCTGAATTGGATGGATTCATCAGATGACTCGATTTAACTCGATAAAACTGATATAATTGAATTATCTTTAGTAGCGAAGTGGGCGTTTCTTTGGACGATCACCTCCTCATTTCAATTAAATCTCTCACGGCAGACATTTCTTAAGTCTGAGAACAGAAGTCTCTGGGGGTCAAACCTGGAGAATATGGTGAGTGGGGAAACAATACGAAGCCTAATTTATTCACAGGGCGCCCAGTCATAAAACTGGCCTGGGTTAACCCGACTGCAGGATTTGCATTTATGAGGGCGAATACTTCAGTAATAGATATGTGCTAACTTTAAGTGGAGGGATACGATGACGTCTTAGGTGCCTCGAGTTCATAGTTTCTGGTATCGAGTTAGGTTTTTCTTGGCGACCGTTAGCCTCCAAAGGCTCCTTTTGGAAACAAAGACATAACGAGGGTGAAAGCTAACAAGAGTACTTGTACGGTCACCTAGTTGAGGTTGGAGTCGTAGGGGCAGTGGTTGAATGTCTGCATTATAGGCTAGAAGTATTTCATCCATCTGGGTTGCATGGCTCTTGGACCTTGATGGTTCGGGACATCCCTCAGAGGTTTGAGGGTCTTAACCATAAACTAGCCGTTGTACTCCAAACTGAATCTACTGAAAGCGTCCACGGTAGTTTCAGAGTTTAGATCTGCGACAGGGTGGTAGATAAGTCTCTTCGGCTTGTGAGTTTAGTCCCACACAACTCAAGCACTAATACTGCATAGCCAGTAGTGGTAGCAAAGTGCTTTGAGACTACCGGTTTTCACTGGAGACAGAAGGGAGCAACTTCGTTTGCGCTCTATTTCGGTGTATGCGCCCATGCGGGTAGTGGCAGTAGACCCTAGGGTAGAAAGTCCACTTAAATTCAAAATCACAATTGCGAATCATGCAATTTTGCCATCGGAGCCAACAATTTGGGAGATGGTACATTGACTTGGTGAAATTCTTTTTTTTTGCATATGGTGCCGTTTCCCTGTTCACTCGATTCAGCTGACCCATGTAGCTATCGCTATTGGCTACTTTTGTTATTCCTTAAATACGCATATCAAAACCTTGCTAGAAGTCTGTTGTGCCCTTCGCCGCTTTGGACGAGGTTTACCGGCTGTTATCTACTCAGCTGATTATCTTTTTGTTTCAGACGCATAGTAATGACTCCATGTTTCATATATTGGTACAGCCTTCTGATGGACAAATAATCATACGAATTCTTCTAGTGCCATGACCGTTCAATCGATGGCTATAATGCGACTATGATGTTATATTTACAAGTGAATTAGCTATCGTTACTTTGTCCACAGCAGCACAGAAATAACTGCATCGTTCAACCACGATGTTGTTCTTCTGCCTACACTCCGTTTCTCCAGGGCGTATTGTTCTGAATGTCTCATAATATCTCCGATGTACTCAAATTTTCGGCACTTTATGGTGATGACTAGTTCAGTCGTTTTATTGAATCACCGTAGTACCTCTTCGTTTGTTATTTCATATTCTCAAAATTCTTTTGTATGTTTACACCTCAAAGGCAAATTAGTATTGTTTATTATAAAATTATAGTTTATAATTAGATGTTAAGGTTAAATAAAGTAATTCGGCAAATATATTTTTCACCTGTTTATTAAAAACATCTCTTTTTGATAATAATTTAAAGTAGGGCCTGCCCACTGAGTAATTGAAGGGCCGCAGTATTTTGACTGTGCAAAGGTAGCATAATCACTAGTTTTTTAATTGAAAGCTTGTATGAATGGTTTGATGAGAAAATAGCTTTCTATGTTTAATTCAAAGAATTTTATTTTTAAGTTAAAAAGCTTAAATTTTTTTAATAGACGAGAAGACCCTATATGTCCATTCTATTCAGTAGAGCTCAGGCCTCAAGTCCGTAGACTAATATAAGGAAAATATCACATTTCAGCATTCTGATTCTCAAATCCATGTTAAGGTCATGTGCGCAAAACACGTGTCTCACATTAACAAAGTTGTTCGCGCTCTGCCTATTTCGCTCCTGATATAATTACTTGTATCCCAGTTGTCATCGATAACACTTCCCAGGTATGCTAGTTCACTAACTTTTTCGAGTTGAACACCGTTCACATAGTTGTCGTTATCCAATAAAAGAGGATTCATTATGAATAGCCTGCTATCTGGGAAACTGTCACTTTTGAAGCTATCATCTTTAGACATTTGACAAGTCAGAACTCTGTTGTGTATAAATCCTGCATCTTTAGATGAAACGGAAATGTGGCGAAGCACAGGACGACGTTTTATGAGGCACGAGTAATCTTAGCCTTAACCACCAGGGTGAAATGGAGGGCGCAATATACACTCCATCTTAATCTCACTCAGTTGAGTGGGACGGAAGATGATCTATATAAACGCTCTTGTTTCACCCATTGGAGTAAAATTGAGGGTGTTTTGCACTATCGATCTCAATCTTATTCATTCATATGAACGGGAAGGAAGATGGTATGCACCAGCACCCTAGTTTTACCCACCAGGATGAAATGGAGGGTGTAATACACAAGCATCTTAATTCTGCTCATCTGAACGGGACGGAAGATGTAGTGTATGAGCTCCCTAATCTCATTCAAACGGGTGAAATGGAGGGCGTAATACACAGAATTCTTAATCTTATTTATTTGGATGGGACGGAAGTTAGAGTGTATAAGTGCCCTAGTTTTACCCACCAGGATGAAATGGAGAGCGTAGTACGAAAGCATCTAATCCCGCTTACATAAGCGGGACGGAAGATATAGTGTATAAGCGCCCTAATTTCACCCAATTCAGTGGAATGGAAGAAGTAATACACAGACATCTTAATCTCATTCATCTGAGTCAGACAGAAGATGAAGTGTATAAACTCCCTGATTTAACCCACCTAAGTAGAATGGAGGGTGCAATACACTACCGATCTTAATCCCACTGACGCGAGGAAGACGGAGGGGGGGTGTATAAACACCCTAATCTCACTCATTGGAGCAAAATGGAGGGCGCAATACTCTATCGATCTTAAGCTCACTCGCTCAAGCGAATGGGACGGAAGATGATGGGTATAAGCACCCTAGTTTTGCCCCTGAGGATGAAACGGAGAAAGTAATGTTCTACGCATCCTAACCACATTCACAGGGATGGGGCGGCAGAATATAACCTCCTTAATTTCATCTAAGTGGAACGGAATCCGTGGGCGATGTGTAAGAAGATTACTAGTCTCATTCCAGATACGGAGGTTGAAGTACGCTCCCCATCCTGGTCTTTTGGTCACATTCTAGTGAAAAGGAGGATTAAGTACACGACGCCCTAGTTTTATTCGTTTCGAATGGATGGAGAGTAGTTATACTAACATCCTAGATTCACTCATTTAGATGGAATCGGAGGGTGTAATATTCGAAGGATCTTAATGTCATTGCAGCGGAAGATGCAGTATATAAGCTCCATAGATTTGTCCGGATTGAATGGAGAATGAAGTGGTACTAATTGAAGCGAGACCAAAAATTTTCATGAAATGATAAATAATAAAAATGAAATTTACTGGTCAGCAGCCGGACATGCAGAGCCGGTAGGAGGACGTGGTCTCATAAGCCGATCCCGACCGTCATCATGCGACTGTGAGAAAAACTCCCCTTCAAAAGGTCGGGTTGAAGAATCAATGGAGATCACTACCGACCCCCTCACTTCCATCTCAACCGGTTCACGAACTGAACCGACCGTGTCCTTGAGGAATTCCTCCTCAAATCTCCTTCAACCTAGGCGTATGACTAGGCTGCAATCCTTTACCATCACCAACAACACTCCTCCCCAATCAACAACCACCCCGGGTCACTGCTCCCACACCCCACCTTGCTAGCTCTCCGGATGCATCGGTGATCGAGCGATCACCATTCAGCACAGCTAGATCTTACCTCCAGGTCGCATCTAATCGTGTTACCAAGTCCACCACGGAATTTTGCTAGCACGTTTTGCCGAATTGGAGGACTTGCTGAATCGTTCTTTACTGAGAGAGGCTTACACACAGGGCCACCTCCAGGAGAAGAGCCGTCTCGAACGCGTTTTTGCATCCGCCCTAACTTCCTCTTTTCCTTCCCTCCACCTCCTCCTCGATCGTATGCAACTGCGATCGAGGAGGAGACCCACCATAAGGAAGCTCCTTCGGCCAAAATCCTCTCCTCAGGCTCTCTCAAGTCTAAGGACTTCCATATCTCGTTGGCATCTTACACCGATGCCACAACCATACGTCACATTCTCACCAATAACAATCTCAAATGCCAGCCCCTAAACGGGTTCAACCTTGTATTATCCTTCTTGATGTCCCTAAGGAGGGTTTCCTAGACGAAAAGTTCATTGAACAAATCGTCAGAAAAATCTTCCTTCCCGTTTCAACTCCTCCGCTGTGAAAGAGCAGACCAAGATAATCTTTCGATATTCTTCGAATACCCCGACACAAAAAGTCGTCCTTTTCGCCCCTCTCTGTCTTACGAATGCCATCCTCTCCGTCTCAAGGTGCGTCAAGTGCCAAGAATTTTGCCACACCTCGAGTCGTTGCACATCGTCTACCCCATCCTGCATCCACTGCTCCCAAAAGGGGAATTCATAGCCTGAATGTCCCAACCGTGAGGCAACCGCCTAACCTGCCTCTGCAATCTCTCAAGTACCGCAGCGTCGCGAAACAACACTGGACTCCAAACTGGTCCGGCGAACTCCAAGATAGGATGAATATAAGTCTTATAAAGAGCACTACACGTAGTTGGATCGCACCCACCAAATGCCTTCTGTATTAAAAAGAGAGACCTTCTGGCCTTGCCGACAATATACAGAATGTGCTCCGACCAGGACAAATCGTCTGTTATAACAACACCGAGATCACAATGGCTACTTGTAGAGGAAATTCCTTGGCCACAGAGATCGTACCGGAGACGAGGGTTATTGGCACCCATGTGCAAAACTACACACTTCTCGATATTGAGAGGAAGCTGCCAGTCCTCGCACCAGAGTGCTATAGAGTCCAAGTCACGCTGCATTGTTTGATCCCCAGGAACACCGTACATCTTCGTGTCATCAGCAAACTGAGAGCAGCATGAATCAATACAGGTAGGTAAGTCGGAGATGTACAGGAGAAAAAGTAGGGGTCCCAAAACGAAGCCCTGTGGTACGCCACTGGTCACCGGTTTGGGAGACGAGAGAGAGCTGCCAACTCTAACCTGAAATGAACGATCATGAAAAAATGCTGCAATCCACGTATGAAGGTCACCTCGAAAGCTTAGATGATCAAGCACGTGCAAAAGTCGTTTGTGGAGTACACGATCAAAAGCACGGGAAAACTCCAAGTATATCACGTCCACAGGATCTTTCTTAGCGAGTGCTTTCGACCAATAATTGATGCTCTCCGGAAGATTTGTTATCACTCAACGACCAGGAAGAAAACCATATTGGCAATCGGGAATGATCTTGTTGTCTGAAGCCAGTTTGAGGACGCAATCTAGGATCATCCTCTCACAAATTTTGGCTGCAATAGGAACTAGGCTGATGGGACGATAGTTTGACGCATCAAGCTATCATCAAGCTTTTTTAAATATTGGAGTTACAAGAGTATTCCGCCAGGATGTAGGTAGCGAAGATGTTTCGAAAGATCTTGTGAAAATTCTAGATAGCGGAGAGGCTAGGCACTGAGCACACTCCTTAAGTACTTTCGATGGAAGACCGTCACCTCCAGGTGCAGAATGTACGTCGAGAGCTGAGAGATGCTTTTCCACAATGGCAGGGGGAAAAGTTATACTTCTTAAGTCAGAGTTGACGCAATTTATACGCATTTGGGGAGGTAAACCAGTCTCGACGGTGAAATCTGCAGCGAAAGTGTCTGCCAGAACATTAGCAGACGCTTCAGGGTTTCCGCAAGGTTGGTTGTTAGAGTCAGAAACCAATGGCGTATCGACTTTAGAATTTAGCGACGATCTAACGTACTTGAAAAAACGTTTGCGATCTTTGGACTGAAGCAATCTCGACTCAAACTCTTCTTGGCAGCAGAAATAGTATTGGCTAGAATATTTGAGTATGTGCGATGGGCGTCGTAGTCTCGTTGTTGTCTTCGCCGAATATAGCGCTGCCATATCAACTTTTTGTGTCTGATCATCTTGAGGATGCCATGGCCGATCCAAGGTTTCGAAGCCACCGAGATGATATTTCTCAATGACGAGCATTTATTAATTAGGCTCCTCAGCACCTCCACGAAACGATCCCACATAGTCTCAACATCAACGGTGGACTCGAACATATAATAGCATCCCAATCAACGCCACCGACCCTGAGCTTCAACTGTTCATAATTAATAACTTTTATGGATTTTTTAGACTTTATACTCGGGCTGTAGAACTGGAGCTGTAGTTTCGAGAGGAGAAGGACATGGTCTGATTTTCCCAGAGGAGGATGATGCTCAACTTTGGAAACTAAGTCAGCATCGTTCACTAATATAAGATCCAACAAAGATGGTTTTTGAAGGTTTCGAAAAAGTGTAGGCCCTTCCACTAACTGAAGGAGGTTAGAATCACGAATTGCGTCAACGTAAAGACCGGAAGGCGAGTTGTAGACCCTAGGACTAAGTGGCCAATCAACATCTGAGAGGTTGAAATCACCCGCAACAAACAGGTTATTATTATTATATCTTTCTCCCCTAGATCAGATCCTGTGTGATCTGAAACGCTTCGGCAACAGAATCATCATTACAATGAACTCTAATGCCAAATCTTTCGAGGATTTCATAGCCCGTCAAGGCCTTATTGTCCTCAACAAACCCGAAAATCCCTCCACCTTTTCCTCTACCAACGCTGAAACCAATATTGACTTGAAGCTCGCCAGTCCTGCGGTCTCTGACTGTATCACTGGCTGGAGCATTAAGGAAAATTGGACTACCAGCGACCACCGTCCCATCCTTTTCCAAGTTTCCTCTACCCCCAAACCCGCCCGCAGGCATTAGATCTTGATGAGTTGGGGGCGCTTGTCATGACTAGGACTCTAGTTTCGTCCCGGCGAAATAGAGGGTTAAGTCGTGCGGCTTAACGTAATGTCACTCGCGCCAGTTCCTGTGTGGTGGAAGATCTCCGAATGGGGCCTAGTTTTGCCGTTCTGGTGAAATGGAGGGCTGAGCCGGTTCGTTAACTCAGTGACAGGGAGTCTGTCGCAGCACAGGGCTTCTCCCTTAAAACTAACGTACTCTACCCTATCGCAGTAAATCTCCGGATTTCTGTGCAATGACCGAGTGCGTTATGTAGCATACTGCGTTACCTCGGATGAATTGCCCTCAGGTGTTACTTGTACCACCATTGATGTTGGACCCGAGGGGGCATTGGTTGAAAGTCCACATGCTGGACTAGGGAGGTATTTCATTCATCTGTTCGCAGAGTCCCATGTTCGGGGTATTCTCATGCAATGACTCGGGGTTTAGCGGGACTTGACGGTTCGACCGGCCTTGTCCTGGCCCCGGATCAATGCGTAACTTTTTTGGGTTTTTGGATATCAACGAAATGGCTTAGCCGTTAGTGCTTGACGCCAGGATCAATCAAAAGACCTCACCTGGGTTCAGTGGGTCATGACGTACAGGCCGTGTTGACGGTGCTCGTACCAGGATCAATAGAAGTCATATCTTAGTTCATGCGTTCGGATGCTTGGATAAGAATTCGTTCCGGCAGGTGAGTTGCGTCACAAAACAACTCAGGTACTGAACTGCAGAGCCAGTAAAGGTTGAATAGTGCTTCGCTGCTACCAGTCAGACGGTTCTGGCTTTCGAGCCGGGGCCCAAAGTGGAAGCTGATGGGTTCATATCTTCGAAGGGGTTCTGGCTTCGCGCGATGATATGGCGTAATCCTTAGCACACTTTCTACCTCTAGGGGTGGACTGTGGAGACTGCTGAGAAGTCACTTGGTGAAGAGTAATGCTCACATGCCAATATGAAAACCTTGTAGAATTCACGTGTGCCCCGGGCAATGATTCAATTCCAGGTTTCAAGTTTGGGCGTAAAATGAACCAGTTTGTAATCTGTCCATATCAGTCTAAGCTTTGAATTTGAGGTTCGTCCAACTGGCGTCTCTGTAAATTATGACCGTGTCGTCAGCGAAACTAGTGACTTCTCCAATTATGTCAAGATGTAGAAGTTCATTTAGATATATCGTGAACAAGATGGGACCAGCACCGTTCCATATGGAACCTCACACAATACTTCCCTCTCATCGCTGCATGCTTCCCGAATTCGCACAATTTGTTTCCTCTTCAATAGGTAGCGAAAAGCCTGTGGGGAATCCCTCGAATTCCTAGCCTCTCCAGGGTATCCAACAGTAGGACATGATCCACCGTGCCGAACGCCTTGGGGAGATCAAGGAAAACACACAGGGCAGGATCTCCATCATCAACTGCTTGGTATATGCTCCCTGAAAGATGACTAATGGCGTCGCTGGCAGATTTTCCATCTTTGAACCCAAATTGTCTATCAGACAACAATCTGAACCTATTCAGATAACTCTATAGCCTCCGCTTTATGACTTTTTCAAATACTTTTGCGAAACTGGTGATCAACGAAATGGGTCTGTAACTGATTGGTAGATTTTTATCCTTTTTTTTTATAAATTGAATTGACCACTGCTTACTTGAATTCCTGTGGTACATAACCATTTCCTATTGTCAAGTTGATTACATGTGTTAGTTGTTTGGAAATTTGATTGGAAATTAAATAGTTTTAATGTTTCTGCTCTAATCAAATCATATCCAGGAGCCTTATTTGATTTGAGGTCTGATATAATTATTTCAATCTCATTGTGGTTCGTTGGTCCAAGAAAAAAAGATTCAAGAGTTAGCTCAGGTGTGAGAAGTACTTCATTCAGATTTACACCGACATTAATATAATAGTCGTTGAATGTATTAGCGATGTCGAAAGCGTTGTCTGAAATGTTACCATTAGTGGTTTTATGTTATGTTCACGTTTTGTTGCAACTATCTCTTTTACTGCCTTCCATAAATTTTTAGTATTGTATTTGTCTTAATTAATTTTTTCCTTATAATGATTATAATATTTTTAGTATTTTTAATAAGAAGGTTCAGATAATTTTTATAGTGTTTATACTCATATCCGCACATATTTGGATTTTTTTGTAACTCTCATATAATTCATGCTTATGGTTTATAGAACGTAGTAACCGGCCGTCATCCAACATTTCTTGCGAATATCTTTTTTCCTCTGTTTGACCAAGGTTGTTCCTCTTTTAATAACCATTTGGACCATTCTAGTGAAGTAGCTGGTTGGTTGCTACGAATCTTGCATGGCATAAAATGTTGTCCAGTCGAAGCCACCTAGATCAGTTTCAATTTTGCTATAGTCAGTATATGTTTTGTACTTAGAGAAGTCATCAGGTTGATCGCACTTTTCCTCGAGGTGAATGCTTATCACTTCGGTATAATGATCAGTCATGTTATTCCTGATTATGCAAGGAAAACAATTGTTTGTTATATCATTTATTTGGCTCCCCAGGAAACAATGATCAATACAGCTCACAGATCCATTTTGCTCGCGTATTGCCTTATTGATGAGCGAGTGGAAGTCATATTCACCTAAAATGTTTAGATAATCACCAACAGTTTCATCACTATAGTCTAACAAATTCAAGTTAATATCACCGATGATCATGGAGTGATTTACCGATGTTTTCTTTTTTGTTTGCACCAGATAATTTCCACGAATATCATAGGACTACCTGACGGAGATCTATAGATTCCAGTGATTATCATTTTATTTTTATTCTGGTGAATTATTTCCAATTCAATACATTTATTGTCACCAATGCTCACTATGCTGCTTGTGTAGTTGTAATGATTCCGAACCAAAACAACATCACCATTATTCCCCCTACCCTTATTGTAGATCAAATCATATAAATTTGAAAGGTCTCACTTAACACTATACATTCGAATTTGGTTTCAGTCTCACCGAGCATCAACGTGGCTACATCGAAATTTCTTGCAATACTTCGGATATTCTGATGTAGTACATTGAAACATCTTTGGCGGTCAAGTTCTTGAGAGAATTCCATAATAAACCATATTATTCAGTTCAATAGTATCAACCGGTAAGTAATTATAATCCCTAATAATTGGATCCATATTGACCATGTGCAAGGTTTGATAAGCTAAAAAAATGGTAGTAATTATAGCATAAGAAGGACCAAAGAAAAAAACGAAATGGAGACCACCACTATTCACCATTTCATGAAAATAACTATAATACTATTCATATTATATCTTTCAGCCATATCTAGGTGTCTGCTGGGGCCTACAAGCCAGAGCAGACGCCTTTCTTCTCTTTTCTTGCAATTTCTTTTCATTCTTTTGCAATCAAAAAAATTTCTAATACAAATCATATCTTCTTTTACAGCTTTCTGGGGGTCCGCTGAGGCTCAACAAGTCTGAGCGGAAACCCGGGACTACTGTGATAATATACGTACATTTAAAATTGGCGAAGAGCTCTGCTCATATGCTAAAAAGTACTATTCTGGGTATATCTATTCACACGCCCCCATGACATTATAGCTTGTCGCGATGAGGGCGCTTGTCTTGACTAGGACCCTAGTTTCATCCCGATGAAATTGAGGGTTAAGCCTTGATGCCCAAAGTAATGCCAATCGCGCCAGTCACTGGACCCGTGTGGTGGAAGATCGACCGAATGGAGCCCTAGTTTCATCGTAAAGGAGGCATGGAGGGCTGAGCCGCGTTGATCAACTCAGTGACAAGGGAGTCCATCGCCACATAGGGCCTTTCTCTTCAAGCTAACGTACTCCACCCTTTTGCAGTAAATCTCCGGATTTTTCTGTCCAATGGCCGAGTGCGTTATGTTGCATACTGCTTAAGTTTGGGAGGGTGGAGGCCCTCGGAAAGTATTCGTACGACCTGGCCACCCAATTGGTGTTGGACTCGAGGGGGCAGTGGTTGACAGTCCCCATGCCGGACTAGGGGGGTATTCCTTCTATATGTTTGCGGCAACCCTTGTTCAGGATAGCTTGAGAAATGCTTCAGGGTTTTGCGGGACTTGACGGTTCGAAGCAGGATCGATTGTGAGACGTTTCTGGGGTTTGTGGATTTCGACGATACGGTTAGACCGTTGGTGCTTGAAGTCAGGATAAATTGAAAGACTTCACAAGGGTCCGTGGGTCTTCACGTACAGGCCGGATTGACAGTGCTCGTACCAGAATTAATTGATGCATAACTTTTGAGACTATCTTGGTAATAGGACCGCGGATGGATGGATAAGAAGCCCCTTCGGTGTGTGAATTGCCTCTTAAACAACTCGGGTACTGACCATGCACAGCCAGTAGAGGTTTGATATTGCTTCGCAGCAACCAGTCACGGTGTAGGTTTTTGGAATGAAGCCGAAACTGGAAGCTGGTGGGTTCAGCTCTTCGGAGTGGTTCTCGCCATGCGCGATGATAAGGCGTAATCCTTATCACACATTCTGCTGCTTGGGACAGATTGTGTTAACTAGTCACTTGGTGAAAGAGCTATGCTCACATGCCAATACACTAACCGGTAGAATGCACGATATCTGTTCACATGAATTGATAATTAAAAACTGAATCAATTATCCAATAGCTGTTATATATTCCTTAATGTACTGGTGTATAGTCGAAAATACACTGACTTTGACATTGAATTATACAATGATCAAAACTCAATAAACAAATTTTTACTGCCTGAATTATTATACCAATCCACTTAGCTGATGGTCTACTTATAAACGATGTGTTCGGATTCTTTTTTTTCACTGTTGAAGGTCCAGAGCTGTATTCTGAAATTATAAATTTCCTTTTGGATTCACGTCGTCAAATGAGAACCAGTTTCCAATTGCTGAATTAAGTCAATCATAGTAGTTGTCACTTAGATATACTGATCTTCAATGGAAATGTTACGAAAAGAAATGTTAATCCGGAAAACATCGACTTTATTAGTCCAATTAAACTTTAAAACCAAATCTAAGGCAGCAATAATTTCTATAGGTATAAACAATCGTCCGAGTAATCCAAATTTAATTGATACTATATTCTTTGAAAGAAAGTGCGGCAATACAACTTTAAACTCGTTCAATTTTACGAAGTTATCAATCAGATTCAAATAAGATATTCAAAATGGACGTCGACATTGTCGATAAGAAAAAAAAAAATTTCTCAGTAACTCCACGCAAGCCCAGCGCTCCTGACGTTGAAGTACGGAACTATATGGTCTAGGAGCACTTATAATTGTTATTTCATAAACTGTACGATAGATGGATCTTTACATGAATATTTAAAAATACCCGCATTTCAACGCGAAGTTAAAGTGTGACATCCTCTTTACGTTCGACAGTGAGAGTGTTTACGGACGGCTGGACCGGTTGGCTTCACAGAATTAGTTTTGGTCCCGGATCATTCATGAATGTGTTCAATGTAGTTGTTTGAAATCATTTTCGGCTCAAAATCCAAAATTCGCAGACATTTGGGTGAAACATATATTGCTGTTACCTAGAACAACCGCGCAAAAATACTCGATGAAAAAGAGAGGTAACTGCGCGTAGTTTCCGAAATTTGAAGTAATTTTCCAAAGGAAAAGTTTCCAAGAAACAGTCCGTAAATGACTTATTTTCTGCTTTCCGTAAAATTGAGAGCGAACATAGATACTAAAATTCTAGAACTATTATCGTGAATGTCATGAATTTCTTCCTTATCACTTATTACTGAACGGAACATTCATTTCGATTTTATTTTAACACATTTTCGTTATGTGCCCATTAAAATATTTCTCAAGGTTGAATGAGTAACGACGTAATGTCATAAAAATTAAGGCTTAACTTACACTCTAAAGACATCAGTGTTTTTGAATATTTTATCTTATTTATGCTACACTGCATACCAAGAATCGATTCTTCCAACGTTAAAATGTGAAGAAATAAACTGAACAAAAAGGAGGAACTTCACAAATTCTTAATCTATTTCACGAAATATTGATATATGATAAAATGAATCTTCTATTTCTTATCTGAGTTTTCCTTTAGGATTAAATAACTTTCCAGCTCAGATTCCACATTCCAGATTCCTTCTGGAACCCTGACGCGAACTTAGAGCAATCAAAAGTAATTGAGCTAATGGTATGATTGAAAGTGAGCGTCTTAAGAGAGAAGATGAAGATTTTTTTAAGTAAGTGAATGAGTAACTGCGAACCACATTTTTTTTCGATATTAATATCCGACCACATCATGCCAGAATCTTGTTTCAATTGCCCGACCTGAATCAGATTGAGTACGTCATTTTGTTTTGACATTTCTGTTCAGTGAGTATTGACAAATTATCATGGAAAGACTCACGTCGCAACAACGTTTACGAATTGTTGAAACTTATTTTCAAAATCAGTATTCTATTCGCCAAACTTATATGGCACTTCGTGAAATTTATGGTTTAAATAATCGTCCATCAGAGCAGCTTATTCGTCGAACTATCCATAGATTTCGACAACATTTTCTCTACTCGATGTAACAACAACAACTAGACGTACAGAAGGAAAATTTTAGATAAAGATCTTGGTCTACACCCATACAAGACCCAACTGGTTCAAGAACTGAAGCCACTTGACCATAATAAACGACGGAAGATGATCTATATAAACGCTCTTGTTTCACCCATTGGAGTAAAATTGAGGGTGTTTTGCACTATCGATCTCAATCTTATTCATTCATATGAACGGGAAGGAAGATGGTATGCACCAGCACCCTAGTTTTACCCACCAGGATGAAATGGAGGGTGTAATACACAAGCATCTTAATTCTGCTCATCTGAACGGGACGGAAGATGTAGTGTATGAGCTCCCTAATCTCATTCAAACGGGTGAAATGGAGGGCGTAATACACAGAATTCTTAATCTTATTTATTTGGATGGGACGGAAGTTAGAGTGTATAAGTGCCCTAGTTTTACCCACCAGGATGAAATGGAGAGCGTAGTACGAAAGCATCTAATCCCGCTTACATAAGCGGGACGGAAGATATAGTGTATAAGCGCCCTAATTTCACCCAATTCAGTGGAATGGAAGAAGTAATACACAGACATCTTAATCTCATTCATCTGAGTCAGACAGAAGATGAAGTGTATAAACTCCCTGATTTAACCCACCTAAGTAGAATGGAGGGTGCAATACACTACCGATCTTAATCCCACTGACGCGAGGAAGACGGAGGGGGGGTGTATAAACACCCTAATCTCACTCATTGGAGCAAAATGGAGGGCGCAATACTCTATCGATCTTAAGCTCACTCGCTCAAGCGAATGGGACGGAAGATGATGGGTATAAGCACCCTAGTTTTGCCCCTGAGGATGAAACGGAGAAAGTAATGTTCTACGCATCCTAACCACATTCACAGGGATGGGGCGGCAGAATATAACCTCCTTAATTTCATCTAAGTGGAACGGAATCCGTGGGCGATGTGTAAGAAGATTACTAGTCTCATTCCAGATACGGAGGTTGAAGTACGCTCCCCATCCTGGTCTTTTGGTCACATTCTAGTGAAAAGGAGGATTAAGTACACGACGCCCTAGTTTTATTCGTTTCGAATGGATGGAGAGTAGTTATACTAACATCCTAGATTCACTCATTTAGATGGAATCGGAGGGTGTAATATTCGAAGGATCTTAATGTCATTGCAGCGGAAGATGCAGTATATAAGCTCCATAGATTTGTCCGGATTGAATGGAGAATGAAGTGGTACTAATTGAAGCGAGACCAAAAATTTTCATGAAATGATAAATAATAAAAATGAAATTTACTGGTCAGCAGCCGGACATGCAGAGCCGGTAGGAGGACGTGGTCTCATAAGCCGATCCCGACCGTCATCATGCGACTGTGAGAAAAACTCCCCTTCAAAAGGTCGGGTTGAAGAATCAATGGAGATCACTACCGACCCCCTCACTTCCATCTCAACCGGTTCACGAACTGAACCGACCGTGTCCTTGAGGAATTCCTCCTCAAATCTCCTTCAACCTAGGCGTATGACTAGGCTGCAATCCTTTACCATCACCAACAACACTCCTCCCCAATCAACAACCACCCCGGGTCACTGCTCCCACACCCCACCTTGCTAGCTCTCCGGATGCATCGGTGATCGAGCGATCACCATTCAGCACAGCTAGATCTTACCTCCAGGTCGCATCTAATCGTGTTACCAAGTCCACCACGGAATTTTGCTAGCACGTTTTGCCGAATTGGAGGACTTGCTGAATCGTTCTTTACTGAGAGAGGCTTACACACAGGGCCACCTCCAGGAGAAGAGCCGTCTCGAACGCGTTTTTGCATCCGCCCTAACTTCCTCTTTTCCTTCCCTCCACCTCCTCCTCGATCGTATGCAACTGCGATCGAGGAGGAGACCCACCATAAGGAAGCTCCTTCGGCCAAAATCCTCTCCTCAGGCTCTCTCAAGTCTAAGGACTTCCATATCTCGTTGGCATCTTACACCGATGCCACAACCATACGTCACATTCTCACCAATAACAATCTCAAATGCCAGCCCCTAAACGGGTTCAACCTTGTATTATCCTTCTTGATGTCCCTAAGGAGGGTTTCCTAGACGAAAAGTTCATTGAACAAATCGTCAGAAAAATCTTCCTTCCCGTTTCAACTCCTCCGCTGTGAAAGAGCAGACCAAGATAATCTTTCGATATTCTTCGAATACCCCGACACAAAAAGTCGTCCTTTTCGCCCCTCTCTGTCTTACGAATGCCATCCTCTCCGTCTCAAGGTGCGTCAAGTGCCAAGAATTTTGCCACACCTCGAGTCGTTGCACATCGTCTACCCCATCCTGCATCCACTGCTCCCAAAAGGGGAATTCATAGCCTGAATGTCCCAACCGTGAGGCAACCGCCTAACCTGCCTCTGCAATCTCTCAAGTACCGCAGCGTCGCGAAACAACACTGGACTCCAAACTGGTCCGGCGAACTCCAAGATAGGATGAATATAAGTCTTATAAAGAGCACTACACGTAGTTGGATCGCACCCACCAAATGCCTTCTGTATTAAAAAGAGAGACCTTCTGGCCTTGCCGACAATATACAGAATGTGCTCCGACCAGGACAAATCGTCTGTTATAACAACACCGAGATCACAATGGCTACTTGTAGAGGAAATTCCTTGGCCACAGAGATCGTACCGGAGACGAGGGTTATTGGCACCCATGTGCAAAACTACACACTTCTCGATATTGAGAGGAAGCTGCCAGTCCTCGCACCAGAGTGCTATAGAGTCCAAGTCACGCTGCATTGTTTGATCCCCAGGAACACCGTACATCTTCGTGTCATCAGCAAACTGAGAGCAGCATGAATCAATACAGGTAGGTAAGTCGGAGATGTACAGGAGAAAAAGTAGGGGTCCCAAAACGAAGCCCTGTGGTACGCCACTGGTCACCGGTTTGGGAGACGAGAGAGAGCTGCCAACTCTAACCTGAAATGAACGATCATGAAAAAATGCTGCAATCCACGTATGAAGGTCACCTCGAAAGCTTAGATGATCAAGCACGTGCAAAAGTCGTTTGTGGAGTACACGATCAAAAGCACGGGAAAACTCCAAGTATATCACGTCCACAGGATCTTTCTTAGCGAGTGCTTTCGACCAATAATTGATGCTCTCCGGAAGATTTGTTATCACTCAACGACCAGGAAGAAAACCATATTGGCAATCGGGAATGATCTTGTTGTCTGAAGCCAGTTTGAGGACGCAATCTAGGATCATCCTCTCACAAATTTTGGCTGCAATAGGAACTAGGCTGATGGGACGATAGTTTGACGCATCAAGCTATCATCAAGCTTTTTTAAATATTGGAGTTACAAGAGTATTCCGCCAGGATGTAGGTAGCGAAGATGTTTCGAAAGATCTTGTGAAAATTCTAGATAGCGGAGAGGCTAGGCACTGAGCACACTCCTTAAGTACTTTCGATGGAAGACCGTCACCTCCAGGTGCAGAATGTACGTCGAGAGCTGAGAGATGCTTTTCCACAATGGCAGGGGGAAAAGTTATACTTCTTAAGTCAGAGTTGACGCAATTTATACGCATTTGGGGAGGTAAACCAGTCTCGACGGTGAAATCTGCAGCGAAAGTGTCTGCCAGAACATTAGCAGACGCTTCAGGGTTTCCGCAAGGTTGGTTGTTAGAGTCAGAAACCAATGGCGTATCGACTTTAGAATTTAGCGACGATCTAACGTACTTGAAAAAACGTTTGCGATCTTTGGACTGAAGCAATCTCGACTCAAACTCTTCTTGGCAGCAGAAATAGTATTGGCTAGAATATTTGAGTATGTGCGATGGGCGTCGTAGTCTCGTTGTTGTCTTCGCCGAATATAGCGCTGCCATATCAACTTTTTGTGTCTGATCATCTTGAGGATGCCATGGCCGATCCAAGGTTTCGAAGCCACCGAGATGATATTTCTCAATGACGAGCATTTATTAATTAGGCTCCTCAGCACCTCCACGAAACGATCCCACATAGTCTCAACATCAACGGTGGACTCGAACATATAATAGCATCCCAATCAACGCCACCGACCCTGAGCTTCAACTGTTCATAATTAATAACTTTTATGGATTTTTTAGACTTTATACTCGGGCTGTAGAACTGGAGCTGTAGTTTCGAGAGGAGAAGGACATGGTCTGATTTTCCCAGAGGAGGATGATGCTCAACTTTGGAAACTAAGTCAGCATCGTTCACTAATATAAGATCCAACAAAGATGGTTTTTGAAGGTTTCGAAAAAGTGTAGGCCCTTCCACTAACTGAAGGAGGTTAGAATCACGAATTGCGTCAACGTAAAGACCGGAAGGCGAGTTGTAGACCCTAGGACTAAGTGGCCAATCAACATCTGAGAGGTTGAAATCACCCGCAACAAACAGGTTATTATTATTATATCTTTCTCCCCTAGATCAGATCCTGTGTGATCTGAAACGCTTCGGCAACAGAATCATCATTACAATGAACTCTAATGCCAAATCTTTCGAGGATTTCATAGCCCGTCAAGGCCTTATTGTCCTCAACAAACCCGACAATCCCTCCACCTTTTCCTCTACCAACGCTGAAACCAATATTGACTTGAAGCTCGCCAGTCCTGCGGTCTCTGACTGTATCACTGGCTGGAGCATTAAGGAAAATTGGACTACCAGCGACCACCGTCCCATCCTTTTCCAAGTTTCCTCTACCCCCAAACCCGCCCGCAGGCATTAGATCTTGATGAGTTGGGGGCGCTTGTCATGACTAGGACTCTAGTTTCGTCCCGGCGAAATAGAGGGTTAAGTCGTGGTGCTTAACGTAATGTCACTCGCGCCAGTTCCTGTGTGGTGGAAGATCTCCGAATGGGGCCTAGTTTTGCCGTTCTGGTGAAATGGAGGGCTGAGCCGGTTCGTTAACTCAGTGACAGGGAGTCTGTCGCAGCACAGGGCTTCTCCCTTAAAACTAACGTACTCTACCCTATCGCAGTAAATCTCCGGATTTCTGTGCAATGACCGAGTGCGTTATGTAGCATACTGCGTTACCTCGGATGAATTGCCCTCAGGTGTTACTTGTACCACCATTGATGTTGGACCCGAGGGGGCATTGGTTGAAAGTCCACATGCTGGACTAGGGAGGTATTTCATTCATCTGTTCGCAGAGTCCCATGTTCGGGGTATTCTCATGCAATGACTCGGGGTTTAGCGGGACTTGACGGTTCGACCGGCCTTGTCCTGGCCCCGGATCAATGCGTAACTTTTTTGGGTTTTTGGATATCAACGAAATGGCTTAGCCGTTAGTGCTTGACGCCAGGATCAATCAAAAGACCTCACCTGGGTTCAGTGGGTCATGACGTACAGGCCGTGTTGACGGTGCTCGTACCAGGATCAATAGAAGTCATATCTTAGTTCATGCGTTCGGATGCTTGGATAAGAATTCGTTCCGGCAGGTGAGTTGCGTCACAAAACAACTCAGGTACTGAACTGCAGAGCCAGTAAAGGTTGAATAGTGCTTCGCTGCTACCAGTCAGACGGTTCTGGCTTTCGAGCCGGGGCCCAAAGTGGAAGCTGATGGGTTCATATCTTCGAAGGGGTTCTGGCTTCGCGCGATGATATGGCGTAATCCTTAGCACACTTTCTACCTCTAGGGGTGGACTGTGGAGACTGCTGAGAAGTCACTTGGTGAAGAGTAATGCTCACATGCCAATATGAAAACCTTGTAGAATTCACGTGTGCCCCGGGCAATGATTCAATTCCAGGTTTCAAGTTTGGGCGTAAAATGAACCAGTTTGTAATCTGTCCATATCAGTCTAAGCTTTGAATTTGAGGTTCGTCCAACTGGCGTCTCTGTAAATTATGACCGTGTCGTCAGCGAAACTAGTGACTTCTCCAATTATGTCAAGATGTAGAAGTTCATTTAGATATATCGTGAACAAGATGGGACCAGCACCGTTCCATATGGAACCTCACACAATACTTCCCTCTCATCGCTGCATGCTTCCCGAATTCGCACAATTTGTTTCCTCTTCAATAGGTAGCGAAAAGCCTGTGGGGAATCCCTCGAATTCCTAGCCTCTCCAGGGTATCCAACAGTAGGACATGATCCACCGTGCCGAACGCCTTGGGGAGATCAAGGAAAACACACAGGGCAGGATCTCCATCATCAACTGCTTGGTATATGCTCCCTGAAAGATGACTAATGGCGTCGCTGGCAGATTTTCCATCTTTGAACCCAAATTGTCTATCAGACAACAATCTGAACCTATTCAGATAACTCTATAGCCTCCGCTTTATGACTTTTTCAAATACTTTTGCGAAACTGGTGATCAACGAAATGGGTCTGTAACTGATTGGTAGATTTTTATCCTTTTTTTTTATAAATTGAATTGACCACTGCTTACTTGAATTCCTGTGGTACATAACCATTTCCTATTGTCAAGTTGATTACATGTGTTAGTTGTTTGGAAATTTGATTGGAAATTAAATAGTTTTAATGTTTCTGCTCTAATCAAATCATATCCAGGAGCCTTATTTGATTTGAGGTCTGATATAATTATTTCAATCTCATTGTGGTTCGTTGGTCCAAGAAAAAAAGATTCAAGAGTTAGCTCAGGTGTGAGAAGTACTTCATTCAGATTTACACCGACATTAATATAATAGTCGTTGAATGTATTAGCGATGTCGAAAGCGTTGTCTGAAATGTTACCATTAGTGGTTTTATGTTATGTTCACGTTTTGTTGCAACTATCTCTTTTACTGCCTTCCATAAATTTTTAGTATTGTATTTGTCTTAATTAATTTTTTCCTTATAATGATTATAATATTTTTAGTATTTTTAATAAGAAGGTTCAGATAATTTTTATAGTGTTTATACTCATATCCGCACATATTTGGATTTTTTTGTAACTCTCATATAATTCATGCTTATGGTTTATAGAACGTAGTAACCGGCCGTCATCCAACATTTCTTGCGAATATCTTTTTTCCTCTGTTTGACCAAGGTTGTTCCTCTTTTAATAACCATTTGGACCATTCTAGTGAAGTAGCTGGTTGGTTGCTACGAATCTTGCATGGCATAAAATGTTGTCCAGTCGAAGCCACCTAGATCAGTTTCAATTTTGCTATAGTCAGTATATGTTTTGTACTTAGAGAAGTCATCAGGTTGATCGCACTTTTCCTCGAGGTGAATGCTTATCACTTCGGTATAATGATCAGTCATGTTATTCCTGATTATGCAAGGAAAACAATTGTTTGTTATATCATTTATTTGGCTCCCCAGGAAACAATGATCAATACAGCTCACAGATCCATTTTGCTCGCGTATTGCCTTATTGATGAGCGAGTGGAAGTCATATTCACCTAAAATGTTTAGATAATCACCAACAGTTTCATCACTATAGTCTAACAAATTCAAGTTAATATCACCGATGATCATGGAGTGATTTACCGATGTTTTCTTTTTTGTTTGCACCAGATAATTTCCACGAATATCATAGGACTACCTGACGGAGATCTATAGATTCCAGTGATTATCATTTTATTTTTATTCTGGTGAATTATTTCCAATTCAATACATTTATTGTCACCAATGCTCACTATGCTGCTTGTGTAGTTGTAATGATTCCGAACCAAAACAACATCACCATTATTCCCCCTACCCTTATTGTAGATCAAATCATATAAATTTGAAAGGTCTCACTTAACACTATACATTCGAATTTGGTTTCAGTCTCACCGAGCATCAACGTGGCTACATCGAAATTTCTTGCAATACTTCGGATATTCTGATGTAGTACATTGAAACATCTTTGGCGGTCAAGTTCTTGAGAGAATTCCATAATAAACCATATTATTCAGTTCAATAGTATCAACCGGTAAGTAATTATAATCCCTAATAATTGGATCCATATTGACCATGTGCAAGGTTTGATAAGCTAAAAAAATGGTAGTAATTATAGCATAAGAAGGACCAAAGAAAAAAACGAAATGGAGACCACCACTATTCACCATTTCATGAAAATAACTATAATACTATTCATATTATATCTTTCAGCCATATCTAGGTGTCTGCTGGGGCCTACAAGCCAGAGCAGACGCCTTTCTTCTCTTTTCTTGCAATTTCTTTTCATTCTTTTGCAATCAAAAAAATTTCTAATACAAATCATATCTTCTTTTACAGCTTTCTGGGGGTCCGCTGAGGCTCAACAAGTCTGAGCGGAAACCCGGGACTACTGTGATAATATACGTACATTTAAAATTGGCGAAGAGCTCTGCTCATATGCTAAAAAGTACTATTCTGGGTATATCTATTCACACGCCCCCATGACATTATAGCTTGTCGCGATGAGGGCGCTTGTCTTGACTAGGACCCTAGTTTCATCCCGATGAAATTGAGGGTTAAGCCTTGATGCCCAAAGTAATGCCAATCGCGCCAGTCACTGGACCCGTGTGGTGGAAGATCGACCGAATGGAGCCCTAGTTTCATCGTAAAGGAGGCATGGAGGGCTGAGCCGCGTTGATCAACTCAGTGACAAGGGAGTCCATCGCCACATAGGGCCTTTCTCTTCAAGCTAACGTACTCCACCCTTTTGCAGTAAATCTCCGGATTTTTCTGTCCAATGGCCGAGTGCGTTATGTTGCATACTGCTTAAGTTTGGGAGGGTGGAGGCCCTCGGAAAGTATTCGTACGACCTGGCCACCCAATTGGTGTTGGACTCGAGGGGGCAGTGGTTGACAGTCCCCATGCCGGACTAGGGGGGTATTCCTTCTATATGTTTGCGGCAACCCTTGTTCAGGATAGCTTGAGAAATGCTTCAGGGTTTTGCGGGACTTGACGGTTCGAAGCAGGATCGATTGTGAGACGTTTCTGGGGTTTGTGGATTTCGACGATACGGTTAGACCGTTGGTGCTTGAAGTCAGGATAAATTGAAAGACTTCACAAGGGTCCGTGGGTCTTCACGTACAGGCCGGATTGACAGTGCTCGTACCAGAATTAATTGATGCATAACTTTTGAGACTATCTTGGTAATAGGACCGCGGATGGATGGATAAGAAGCCCCTTCGGTGTGTGAATTGCCTCTTAAACAACTCGGGTACTGACCATGCACAGCCAGTAGAGGTTTGATATTGCTTCGCAGCAACCAGTCACGGTGTAGGTTTTTGGAATGAAGCCGAAACTGGAAGCTGGTGGGTTCAGCTCTTCGGAGTGGTTCTCGCCATGCGCGATGATAAGGCGTAATCCTTATCACACATTCTGCTGCTTGGGACAGATTGTGTTAACTAGTCACTTGGTGAAAGAGCTATGCTCACATGCCAATACACTAACCGGTAGAATGCACGATATCTGTTCACATGAATTGATAATTAAAAACTGAATCAATTATCCAATAGCTGTTATATATTCCTTAATGTACTGGTGTATAGTCGAAAATACACTGACTTTGACATTGAATTATACAATGATCAAAACTCAATAAACAAATTTTTACTGCCTGAATTATTATACCAATCCACTTAGCTGATGGTCTACTTATAAACGATGTGTTCGGATTCTTTTTTTTCACTGTTGAAGGTCCAGAGCTGTATTCTGAAATTATAAATTTCCTTTTGGATTCACGTCGTCAAATGAGAACCAGTTTCCAATTGCTGAATTAAGTCAATCATAGTAGTTGTCACTTAGATATACTGATCTTCAATGGAAATGTTACGAAAAGAAATGTTAATCCGGAAAACATCGACTTTATTAGTCCAATTAAACTTTAAAACCAAATCTAAGGCAGCAATAATTTCTATAGGTATAAACAATCGTCCGAGTAATCCAAATTTAATTGATACTATATTCTTTGAAAGAAAGTGCGGCAATCCAACTTTAAACTCGTTCAATTTTACGAAGTTATCAATCAGATTCAAATAAGATATTCAAAATGGACGTCGACATTGTCGATAAGAAAAAAAAAAATTTCTCAGTAACTCCACGCAAGCCCAGCGCTCCTGACGTTGAAGTACGGAACTATATGGTCTAGGAGCACTTATAATTGTTATTTCATAAACTGTACGATAGATGGATCTTTACATGAATATTTAAAAATACCCGCATTTCAACGCGAAGTTAAAGTGTGACATCCTCTTTACGTTCGACAGTGAGAGTGTTTACGGACGGCTGGACCGGTTGGCTTCACAGAATTAGTTTTGGTCCCGGATCATTCATGAATGTGTTCAATGTAGTTGTTTGAAATCATTTTCGGCTCAAAATCCAAAATTCGCAGACATTTGGGTGAAACATATATTGCTGTTACCTAGAACAACCGCGCAAAAATACTCGATGAAAAAGAGAGGTAACTGCGCGTAGTTTCCGAAATTTGAAGTAATTTTCCAAAGGAAAAGTTTCCAAGAAACAGTCCGTAAATGACTTATTTTCTGCTTTCCGTAAAATTGAGAGCGAACATAGATACTAAAATTCTAGAACTATTATCGTGAATGTCATGAATTTCTTCCTTATCACTTATTACTGAACGGAACATTCATTTCGATTTTATTTTAACACATTTTCGTTATGTGCCCATTAAAATATTTCTCAAGGTTGAATGAGTAACGACGTAATGTCATAAAAATTAAGGCTTAACTTACACTCTAAAGACATCAGTGTTTTTGAATATTTTATCTTATTTATGCTACACTGCATACCAAGAATCGATTCTTCCAACGTTAAAATGTGAAGAAATAAACTGAACAAAAAGGAGGAACTTCACAAATTCTTAATCTATTTCACGAAATATTGATATATGATAAAATGAATCTTCTATTTCTTATCTGAGTTTTCCTTTAGGATTAAATAACTTTCCAGCTCAGATTCCACATTCCAGATTCCTTCTGGAACCCTGACGCGAACTTAGAGCAATCAAAAGTAATTGAGCTAATGGTATGATTGAAAGTGAGCGTCTTAAGAGAGAAGATGAAGATTTTTTTAAGTAAGTGAATGAGTAACTGCGAACCACATTTTTTTTCGATATTAATATCCGACCACATCATGCCAGAATCTTGTTTCAATTGCCCGACCTGAATCAGATTGAGTACGTCATTTTGTTTTGACATTTCTGTTCAGTGAGTATTGACAAATTATCATGGAAAGACTCACGTCGCAACAACGTTTACGAATTGTTGAAACTTATTTTCAAAATCAGTATTCTATTCGCCAAACTTATATGGCACTTCGTGAAATTTATGGTTTAAATAATCGTCCATCAGAGCAGCTTATTCGTCGAACTATCCATAGATTTCGACAACATTTTCTCTACTCGATGTAACAACAACAACTAGACGTACAGAAGGAAAATTTTAGATAAAGATCTTGGTCTACACCCATACAAGACCCAACTGGTTCAAGAACTGAAGCCACTTGACCATAATAAACGTCGTTTGTTTGCTGTCTGAGCCCTAGAACTACTTGAAGTTGATCCACCTTTTTATCGTAAAATTGTCTTTAGTGATGAAGCTCATTTCTGGTTGAACAGCTATGTAAAGGAGAAAAATTGCCGTATATGAAGTGAAAACTATTCTCAAGAACATTTGCAGGTTCCATTGCATCCTGAAAAATGCGTGCTTTACTCGCTGGAGGCATCATCGGTCCATATTTCTTTGAAAATAATGCTGGACCTAATGTTACAGTGATTGCTGATCGTTGCAGATCGATGATCAATGATTATTTTTTTCAAAAGTTGAATGGTATCGACACAGAAGTGCTTTGGTTCCACCAAGCTGGTACTACATCTTATGCTGCTACGGTAATTATTGATTTATTGAAAGGAAGATTTGGCCATAACATTATTTCCAGAAATAGTCCAATTTGTTGGCCTACAAGATCATGCGACATAACTCTACTGGATTATTTTCTTTGGGTTCATGTCAAGCCATTGGTTTATGCTGATAAACCAGAAACAATAGAAGTTTTGAAAAAGTGGTCCAAAATTGGTCTAGTCTAATGTGTTTCTTCCGGAAATTATTTTTAAAACATCAATGTCATGAAATTATCTCTCAAACAAAACAAAAATTTGGCTTCAATCTTAATTAAAATATGTTTTATTTCAATTTAAAGTTCTATCACTCTAAAAAACACCCGATAGATGAGCAAAAATCTGCATTCAAGAATAATATAAAAATTCGTAATCATCCGCAACTTTTGTGCAGTTAATTACCTTCGATTTGTTCAGTTAGGATCAGAAAGTAAACAGCTGTTAATTTCATGATTCCATGGCGGGCGAAGTCCCCGCTCCTTCCCAGAATTCCGCCCTGGCCAGCTGAAGCTTCTCGGCGTATCATATTGAGAACGCGACTGCGTTCGGATAATACCTAGTTTACCGTCCTCAGCATCTTCAAGCAGAGCATAGTCTAAGCGTTCGACAACTGACGTTGAAAAGTGAAACAAGGTCACATGAGTCATTAGTAGACTTGCCCACCATTGCCAATTTGAAGAGCTCAGGAGCTCCAAGTTCGAATGAAACGCCTTACCTCACGAAATTAAGAGGTTAGAAGCTCCCTCATAACACCCTGAAGAGTTTCATTGGTGACCAAGAAGTCATCCGAACACGCAACGATCTCTTCAAGTCATAGAACCCTTATAATTCCTGAATCTTACAGAAACTTCTCCTCTGAAATCAATATAATGAAGTAATTTGTACTAAGCAGTTAATTTCGAATTTATTTTATTGTAAGGCTTGGGATATATTCCGATATGAAATTATTTGAGACACATTTCCAAATGGAATAATTTTTCTATCGTATTATGAATGAAATACTATTCTTTCCATATGAGTAACACAGCTGAAAATTTTTTTCTGTCGTAGCTAAGGCAACGCTGATGAAAGACTTAAGAGGGTACTAAACTATAACGTTGAAGATAAAACAGGGTAGGCATCATCGGCAAACGCAGGGTTGAATTGTACAAGTGCAAACAAAGCAGAAAACATGAGTGACATGTATCGCTCCTCCATACGGAAAATTACGGAATATGGAGTAACAAGATAGAATTACTTCTTTTAAGGGGAAAAGTCTGGAATGTTGTGAATGAAGAAAAATCCATATTTAGAGCAAATGAAGAAGTTGAGTAGCAGGCATGGCAGGATAAAGGTGATTAAGCAAGATCATCAATGGGTCTTCTCATCGAAGAGTCAGTTTTTACATATACAGGATTGTAAAAGTGCAAAGCAATATTGAGGCAAAGTCAAGCATTACCAACAGAAATCAACATATGCAGGTATTACATATTTATATAAAAAACTGTTTAATCTTCGTCTGTAAGAAGGGAACAACGTTGAGGATTACATCACACAGGTACTCACCATTTTTCAATAAAGTATCTGCATTAGGATAAGAACTGAAAGGCAAATTTAAAGATGCGTTACTTCTCACCAGTCTGCCAGAATCCTGAAACTCGCTGATAACTTCTTTAGGAGACCAATAAAATGAAAATTCAACTCTAGATGCAATGAAAAGCCGAGTTATTGACGAGTAAAGTCGAAGAAAAAAATCGGGTATCAGGGAATAGTGAAGCAGTTCAGAGAACAGTACAGTCTAAAGAGAAGTATAACTCAAAATCGAAAGATATAGCATGTTTTTTCTGTAAGAAACCAGGATACCAGATAAAAGAATGTTTCGTTTACAAGAAGTGGAAAAATAATTGAAAGAACAAAGAAAAAGAACAGGCCAGCATAGCAACTAAAGAATTACTTTTAAATTAGTTATCTGTGAAGACTAGAAATGGGTGGTATGTAGATTTAGGTGCCACAAGTCATATGACTGATTCAAAAAAAATGTTCCTTTATCTGGATGAAACACAGAAAGGATGTATTCAACTGACAGAAGAAGATGAAATTTTTAAGATGGAAGGTAAAGGATCGGTTTTTATTAAATGCTGTGTCGATGACCAAGTGCGTAAAATACTTCTGAAAGATGTTCTATATGCACCATCTCGCAAGTCTAGTCTATTATCAGTGGAAAACTTGGTATAAATGATTATATAGTAGATTTCAAGAAAAATGTATGAAACATCATGAAGGATGGAAGAAGAGCATATACAGACAACAGACAGAAGGATCTATACAGTTTGGACACGATAACTGAGGGAATTAAAGCAGCCATAGACTCAGAGAAGTATGGCAAAAACTGCTACCACATTTGGCACAGGCGTTTCGATTACAGAAACACCAAGGCAGCAAAGGACATAAAGAAAGATATTGTTTCAGGAATAAGGATTCGGGACTGTGGAATAGAATACATCTGTGAATGCTGCCTAGAAGAAAAATAGTAAGATATCCATTTCCGAAAGAAAGCGAACGGAAGACTCAAGCTATACTTGATCTTATACACACGGACGTTTGTATGCCCATGCATACAGAATAACCTGCTGGATAAAGGTATGTGATGACAATCACTGATGATAATTTGAGATTTTCATTTTATACTTTGTGAAACATAAAAGCGGAGCCGGAAAGTATTTGAAAGATTTCAGTAAGGAAATGAAAACTCATCACAAAAAATTTCCAAAATGCATAAGATCAGATCGAGAAAGAGAATATGTAAATTCAGACCTAGTTTATTACATAAAGAGTCAAGGAATGAAAATTCAATACCCAGCCCCATATTCTTTGCTGCAAAACGGTGTTGCTGAGAGAAAAATACTTATTTAATAGAAAGGTCAAGATGCATGTTATTAGACGCTAAGTTAGAAAATAAATTTTGGGCAGAGGCAGTAAATACAGCAATTTTTTTGCAAAATAGATTGCCCACCAAAACTCGGGAAAAGACACCTTACGAAATGAGGGATTAAAAAAAACAGACGTTAGTTACTCCCATATGTATGGTTGCGATGTTTATGTTCACGTACCAGATGAATTACGACAAAAACTTGATGTTAAAGCTGAAAAATTCATATTTTTAAGATATTCAAAACAGTCGAAAGCATACAAACAGGCAAAATTAAAATCAGTCGACACGTTGTATTTCTTGATAAGTACTACACTGTCAAGAAAGTACCGGGAATTTTCAATTAAAACAACATTTTTACATTTAATCGTCAAAATTTATTGGGTCGCCTTCAAAATAGGCTCCATTTGATCCAATACATCTATGCCAACGGCACTTCCAATTATCGAAACATTTTTTATAGGCGCTTTCCGGGATGGACTTTAGCTCTCGCGCCGAATTTTGTTTTATGGCTTCAATCGAATCAAAACGGGTGCCACGAAGGGGAAATTTTAGTTTTGGCAAGAGGAAAAAGTCGCAGGGAGCCAAATCCGGCGAATACGGTGGTTGCTGAAGCACGTTTGTTGAGTTTTTGGCGACAGTCACAATCGTAGCTCGGTGAGAAGGCGCGTTATTGTCATGCAAAATCCATGAGTTGTTCGCCCACAAATTTGGCCGCTTCTTACGGATACGCTCACGCAAACGTTTCATAACGCCTAGGTAATACTCCTTGTTTACCGTCTGACCCTCTGGAACGAATTCGTAGTGCACCACGCCACGGATATCGAAGAAAACAATGAGCATCACCTTCATTTTCGAGCGGCTTTGGCGTGGTTTTTTCGGTTTCGGCTCATTTTTTGCCACCCATTCCGATGATTGCTGGCTTGTTTACATATCGTACTCGTAGACCCAGGTCTCATCACCAGTTATAATGCGTTCCATGAATGTAGAATCGGAATTACAGCGATCCAGCATGTCTGAAGCAACCTGTTCGCGATGACGTTCAACGTAATCACCCATGGTAAAAATCGGCATGCACTCTGACATCGACTGACTTAATCAGCTGTTGCAAACACACTAGTTGACATATCCCGCTCAAGCTTGGCATAGTAATTAAGGACAGTGGTACCAACCTAGGAAAAAATTTTTACCTGCCTCATTGTCCCGCCAGATTTAAATCGATAATTCCCGGTACTTTCTTGACAGAATGTATAATGACACTGGTGAAGAAATATACTAGACTTTCTTGAACGCATTTGAGTAGGATTCTATCAGATTCAAAATGAAATTGGAATTTCAGGAAAACTGGAGGCAAAGTGTGATTGCTTTCATCAAAACAAATGATGGTCATATTGAACTATTAACAATTGCTTTCTGTTTCAACTTCTTATATTTTTCAACAATCTGATCGACAGTATGCATATGCATTGAATCATACATCTCATTAATTTTGGATTTTTTCGAGTTAAGTAACGAAAATCGAATTCACCTGAATACCAAAATTTGAACATTGTTTGCAACTGATACATCTTCAGAGAGAGCAACGAATGAAGTAGATACTTACATAAAATAGAAAACATTATTTTATTATATACCAGGGAATTTCTCCTAGGAATATAGAGTATCATTGACGCTTTCATTTTGTGAAAATCTTTCAAGAATATTGGAGGGATTCTATACTTTATGTGATTTTTGATTGAATGTGTGGAAATTTTAAGAAATTTTTTAATTCACATATTTTTCAGGGAAATCCCATAATAAAATTATTCAACAGCAAACTAATAGACCTTCCCAAAAGTAATCATTACTATTTGAACCTGAAATTCTATATATAAAAGTAACTCAGAAAACGATTCTCATTTAATTTCCCCAGGCATAGATGCTACTTCGAGCGACCTCTATTACTAGAACTGCGAAGCTCTTTTTTACAGGTACTTATTTACGAACCGCAAAATTGCTGAATTATTTCTAGGGAATCACAACACGCATTACAGATGGAGCTCATTTCTCATTTGAGAACTCTTTCGTGTTCAGAGATTTATGGTTTATTGTTTCCTACCTCTTCGAACATAAAGTGCTTTTCACTTGGGAGAAAACAGCGGTTTTCCTGAAAGCACTTCTGTTCATATCAGCAGGAATATCCGGTTGGAGATCTTTTATTCTGTAGTTGGAAAATAAGGTGTTTTGTATGGTTTATCACACTTTCAATATATATATATACATATATATATATATATATATATATATATATATATATATATATATATATATCAAACATCAATATGTAAACGTTAATTTTCAATTGGTGTGGAAACCTTAAAAAGAATTACAGAAACAATAAAATTACTCAATGTAGTCTAAAGCACCTCGAATCGATGGCCTTTTGCTATGAGCAATAAATTTCTTCTATTATTATTAGTTAATCCAACAGACAGCTCATACATTCAGAATTAAATATAATAACAAGATTGGAAATTTAACCATTCGAGAAAAAGTTCTGAATGAAAACCCAAACAATATAACCTTGTCCATGTCTCTGCCTGATAATAACTTTGAGATTAAACCACTCAATTTTATTTTAAACTCATTAACAGATATGTCACAAATCACAGAAGTATCTGAAGTCATCTTCTCAACAATACCTACATAAATTCAAAATATTTCTATAATCTTCTTATTTGAATATTTTAATATTAGCCTTCTACATATTCAATTTCAAAAAATTATATTATATTTAATAATTATAACTCCAGGAATTAAATTGAAATAATGTCATATGAGTTCCACTTATATCAAACGACATATAAAATAAAGTTATAATTATTAAAAACAATTTTTTGAAATTAAATATGTAGAAGGCTAATATTAAAATATTCAAATAATTTTATACACCTTCTATAAAGTATTAACCTCTATTTGAATGCGATGAATGCGATTACATAATTATTTGAATAATTGAATGAATTATGATTTTCAAACTGAATTCTGGGAGATTTCTGCAATTTCGATCTATCCATGTCATTCGATTATAACTGTCAGAAGATCGTTTCGATTTTTTTGAAATTCCATTGATACACTAATTTTCTTCAAACAGTGGCTAGAAATTCTATTAGATGAGCTCTATTTCAGAAGTATTATATCCTTATATTTGAATTATAAAAATAATATATATGGAAATATCTACCGTGATATCAGAAGTAAGTTTTCGACAACTGAAAAACATCAAAAAGGGTAATCACAAAAAATAATCCGTTCTCTTTGATTCATATAGGTATTCAGTATTCAAGGAAAATTGATGTAAGTATAAAAATGTCTGGAAATGTTGTGTGCTTTAGAATTAGCTAGAATTTGATTGTTCAGTATCTGTAGAATTTTTATGGACTTTGTAAACTAAATTCGTTTTAACACTAAAATATGTGTAGAAAATATTCGGAAAAAAGAAAGCTCATTTGTTATTATTTAGTATATATTTTCAATTCTTGAATTAGAAAATAATATAACAAACTATTCATCTTATTTACTTATACAACCTCCATTTTACTGTAAACACTTGACTTAACGTAGAGGTACACCGAAACTAGATCAGCTCCATAATTTTCGGTGATGGTAGTCCACGACTGTAAAGCTGACTGAATTAAATCTCAATATATTTTCAATGGGACTAAGATCTGGTGAAGCTGCTGGCTATGAAATGGTTGTCACTTTGTGTTATTGCATCGAAGCTTGAGAATAGGTCGAAGTATGGCATTTTGCATTATCGTGCTGAAAATGCTACCCCTCTGAATATAAAGCATGTGCCGTTTCAGGGGGAAAATCATTCAAAATGCAACAATATTTATCACTATTAATGGCACCATTAACTATACAGAGAGTCGTAGCACCACGCTGAGATATTGCTCCCGAAATCGTTATTTTGGTGGGAAAATTGGAAATTTCAACGGAAGCACGTTGTTTTGATAGGATTTTTAAGTGATTTCCTCCAAATTGGAGACAGCTTTCATCAGATATAATGACATTATTGAAATTATGTTCTTGAAAACGTTGACAAAATTTTATCCTTCGGTCCTTTTGTAAACGTGTCATTACAGGGATTTTTTTTGAGTTCCTTGACATGTAGCATTCTCTTTTCAGTGACATACAGATGGTTTCTGGACATATTTGTATATTTCGTTGATTTCCAACTCTTTTAGCCAATTTGCAAAACCCCAGGCGCGGATTGTGTCATCCTAAGGCCAATAAAGCGTTTCCTTTAATCTTCCCGGTCTTCCTGAAACTGGTCTATGCCTCATATCCATGCCATTTTTTATCCTCTGTATTGTCTCATATACAGCATCTTTTGTCAGTTCAGTCAATTCCACTAATTTTTTAAGGGTTCCAAATCCTTTTTTTTTCTAGTTGGGACATTATTTCATGAACTGTATACCTTGTTGACAATCAACAATATTTGACAAATAGTATTGCTATGCAACTTTGGCTATACCCGACTATCTGCACAATCAAGAGCGTACCCAGGATCAAATCTAGGGTGGGGCAAACCATGGTCGGGAACATTTTATCATGGAATGAAGGTGAATGAAACCAAAATGTTTAGAGAAATATGTATAATAATTAAACCATTGCTTTGTCAACTAAGTTATTATAATTATTTGCTTGAAAAAAACTAGTTACATGGCTTATACTATTATCATTTTTCTTGAATTTTTAGAAACTTGTTCAAAACTCTCGTTTCAATCCAGTCCTGATTTTCCTTAAAAAATTACGATGGACGCTCATCAAACTCAACCCAGTCAATCTGTCCTCTCCCATTGTACTTCTCATCCAGGTCTCTACTCTTCGAAGGGTACTGAAAGATCGTTCAGCAGTAGCCGTAGTGGATGGAAAAGCACTTAAAAGGAGGAGTGCATGTCTTGTTGCAGGAAAAAAATATTAGCCTCCTCCAAAAGTACAGCCACCCCAATATCCTTTAATTTGTCCCCTGCTAAATCTTTCTTTTTCACAGATTATACCACAAATCTAATTCTGCAGAGATATCACCCAGCTTAAAAAAATTCCATGAAGCATTTTGCGCTTTTTTCTCAATCTTTTGAAGTATTTTTTAGCATGTATGAAGGATGAAGATGGGATAAGGCAAAAGCAGGTGTATTCGCGTGTGGAAATCTAACATTGAATGATAAGGTTAAAGAGTCAAGATAAGAGATAATCAACGATCGTCTCCAGTTTTCAATCGCAGTTTCAGACGGCTGATTACTTTTGTGTATTTGCTTTTCAACAGTTCGTAGAACTATTAACTCAACGCCGATTTTTTCCGCGGTATCATGTGATTTTAAGTACTTCCCCAGAAACATGTTCAATTTCTTGTCGATCCTTCTTGCTGATATCAAGGATTTCACCAATGTGTTTCCTTACCATAATCAAATCCATATTTTCACCCTGTAGAACGTACACAATGGGTTCCAATACCGCGGAGTACTTTGCAATCATTACTTAACCTATAATAAAAATTGGTTTAGTTACTGACCAGTGCAGTTGATAGGCAAATTTTATTGTAGCTTAGTTTCCTTCGATCGAGAGATGTTCTAGCACATTGACGATTTCATGAAAGTTAATTGAAAACTTTCTGATGCTCTTGTATTAGGAGTCGAAGTCCTGCGGGTTGGCGAGTCACGAAAGATGGATATTGTGTTTTTCTCTGAATTGTGCTAGCGATTGTAGGGGCATCTTGATATTTCAGCTCAACAAAGCCTACAAATTCCTCCCTGATTTTTTGTTGATTCTCATTATAAAACTGCAGTCCGATAGAAAGCTGTTCTTTTCCAGCGATATCTGCTGTTTCATGGGCCATTACAGCGTAAGCTTTTGTTTACAGTCATCAATAATTCTTTCTTTGACAACTTCACCACATAATCCTATAATTTCATCCTGAATTTTTGGTGAAGTGTAGACTGCATTTTTTCGACATCTATCCAAGTGATGCTTCAGCTTCAGATCGCCACAGTTAATTCTCAAATTTAAAAGGTCAAAGAAAACCCCCTCACCTCCTTCCTTTCCTCTAAGTGGCAAATCATGAGTTTCACAAAATATGATACAAGAAATAATTGATGACAATATTAGGCATACGATGTTCCATATGTAAGGGTGTTCCATGCGTATTCTTCAACGGGTTCCCCCTGGTTAAAGCTTTATAAAATATGTTAATAACATACATCATGCGGGTGAATGAGGATTTGTCTGTACATCTTTTCAATATCAGCTGTTATTTCACATTGGCGAGAGCGAAAACGGCATAATATTGAAAATAAATCGTCTCGAATATTTGGACCTACCAAAATGATCTCATTCAGGGAAATGCTCCTAAATGTTTTCGCAGAACCATCAAGAACAACTTTAATTTTTGTCGTAAGTCTTTCTTATTTGACAACGGCGTGATGCTGTTAGAGCCGTTAACCGTATCATGTTCCTCAGACTTCGACACATGGTTTACGGTTCGATAAACCGAAAGAAATTTTGATTAGTCCTTTTGTAAATATGCGGCACCTGCGAAACGCCGTTCTAATGTTCTAAGACGCCTTAACGCTAAAGGGTAGGACGTACCAAGCTTTGGTTTATGGTCGTTAAATAGCAATCGTACAATGTATCGACCTTCTTTTTTATTTAACGCAAAATGGTTTTCCGCTGGTATTTTCTCGAGCGAATGAGGTTTTTTACAGGATACTTCCTCGATTTTCCAAAACCTTATAGTATTTGTATCCTCGGGATAAGAATTTAAAGCAAGATGACAGCGAATATTATTTGCTAGATTGAAGCGTTTTATTTCACCTGCGATAACCTATCCAAAATGGCTTTTTCTGACGAAGAGCATCAGGTTGATTTCTCAATGAAATTTGTCCGATACAGAGTGATTTTTAAAATAATTTTACTCCGATTAAAGCAACTATTACCGAAGTCTGGTCGAACTTAGGACCCGATAAGGTTATATTTTCTGGTATGTCTAAATTAGAACGATTAATAGAAATTGATTGCATTCTTTTTGTAATCTGAGAAATAACAAGAAATTCAACGTCTTTTTGGAATTTATTAAATTTTGGCCTTATTGTAGCGAAATATGAATACTTTATGTGCGTGGATATGTCATTCATACCTGTTACCGAGATATTCACGGATTTTTTACCAAATTTAAGAATTTCGCAGTAGCTTCAGTTATAAAATGAGTTTGGCATCCGGCATTTAGAAATACTCGACAAGTTTCTGATTTGCCCATTCTATTTCTAATGTCGATGATGGCCGTGGCTAATAAGATTTCTGATTCAAATTCAGACAGTGGTTCTAATGGTTGAAAAGAAATTGTTTCATCCTTTCTAATCTGAGTTTCATTATCCTTTTGATAACACTCGAAATGGAGAAGTGTATATTATGTTTTTGATCTCATAAACGACATTTTTCGGCAGAGCACTGAATAGCTCGATGACCTTTACGTAAGCAATTAATACACAAATAAGCTTTTCTTGCGGCCCCATAGCGGGCTGAGGGAGATAGAGCCGCGAATTGGTTGCAATGTTTTATGTAATGTTTGCCCTCGCAATGTGGACAGGAAATAGGGGTAGTAGAAGTAGCATACGTATGTTGATTTCTAGAGTTCGAACGCGAATTAGAGTTTCATGTATCTCTCAAATTAGTACTTTTCCTAGTAACTTGATCGGATTTGGTATCCTCCAATTGAGCTAGATGCTGTAGAAATAGTTACAATCATGTCATTTATCGTGGGCTTACAAAGATCATTGCTCAAAGTCTTCATTTTTCACGAAGAAAATAATTGAATTTTTGTAGCAAAATTACTATTAGAATCGTAGTTCGACTGGTTCGCCTAAGACCTCGAGGGCTCGAAAGTGTTTTTGAAATGTATCCAATGAAGCACGCACTGTGAATTTTTTGTAAACATAAGGCATATTTAGCAGCAATTTTTTATGATTCTGTCGAATTATCTTGCGATTATCATAACGATCCTTCAATAAATCCTACTCGATTCGATAGTTTTCTGCCGACATTTCGATAGCTGCGATTACGTCGGCGGCTTCATTGGTCAGACAACCCTTTAAATAGAAGAGTTTTTAAATTGGATTGATACGCGAATCCTCGTTTACTAACGCACTAAACAAGTCATGAAATCCTAACCATAAATCGGACGAAATAGAAAAGGTTGGAAGTGAAATCTTCAGTAGGCGAAATAGTACTTATTATATTTGGCGACATGTTTCTTGAATGGGATTCTCATTCCCGGGAAGTCGATGCGCTATTCGATGGGAATTTATTGGCTTATCTTTGTGATTCAATATGAAGTGCTTCGAATTCGCAAGTATGCATTTCAATTTCCTCCGAATTATCGAATTATTTCAGAGGATGTATTCCATTAAATAACCTTTCCAGAATTGCAATATCCTGTGATTCATCGAAGTTCCTCACAAAATTTTCAAATCGTCTGAGCTTTCTCTCAATGTGAGATCCTTCAGTTTTCAGAGATTTCATTTCATTGCTTCACAGTTTCCTGTGTTATTTATATCAATATTCGAAATATACGGAGAGAATATAAGGAGATGGTTATGTATACTCACCTTAAAAAGATGGAAATATTACAGAGGAAAATACTGAAAATTATATACCGCAAAAAAGAGACTATCCATCGGATTGTATTTATGGGGATTCACGAGTTCTGGACATACGCAGCTGTACATGTATGATATTGTATTATTCATATACAAAAATAGAAGAACTCTCCGAGATTTGGAACATGTTTATCATACCAGGAATAAGTCTGAGGGAAACTAATCCAAGGAAGAATATTGGGAAACACACAAATAAATACCTCAGTAGTAAAATATTCAACTACTTACATGAGATATATAAAATGTATATACGACGAATAAACAACACTAACCTTCTGAAGAAAATTTTCAGGAGGTACATGATTGAGCCGAAATGTTGTTCACAAATTAAAATCTCAACACCGCAACTTCTGCCTGATTACAATTCATATTATTTGTAAGTTTTCTTTATTTATCAGCATATGTAGATAGATTTTTAGGTATTCATGACAAAAAATGTCAACAAAACCAAGATCCATGAGCATATGGAGTATTTATTTTAGAAACTTACTCAACTTAATTGATAGTTCGAAAATTTCACAAGTCTGTGTTTAGGTTATTAAATACCAGAGGACGGACTGTGCTGGACTTGCCTGATTAAACATGAACCGGGTATTTTTTTCAAAGTGATAGATTTTTCGAAAGGGATAACTGTGATTTGACAGAAGGTATAAGCCATGTTGTTTTGACATTTCTGTTCGGTAAGCATTGATAAATTATCATTGAAAGACTCACGCCGTAAAAACGGTGACAAATTGTTAAAATTTATTTTCAAAATCAGTGTTCTATTCGCCAAACTTATAAAGCACTTCGTGAAATTTAAGGTTTACATAATCTTCCATCAGAGCAGCTTATTCGTCGAACAATCGATAGATTTCGGATAACGTTTTTCCAACTTGGTGCAACAACAACAAGACAAAGAACTGTATGCAGAGAAGAAAATATCGCTGCTGTAAGTCATAGTGTTAATGATGATTCAGATGTGTCTATTCGTCGACGTGTTCACAACAAGTTGGACTCTGTACATCCACCACATGGAAAATTTTGCGTAAAGATCTTGGTCTACACCCATACAAGATCCAACTGGTTCAAGAACTAAAGCCAGTTAACAAAAATAAGCGTCGTTTGTTTGCTGATTGGGCCCTAGAACAGCTTGAAGTTGATCCACTTTTTTATCGTACAATTGTGTTTAGTGATGAAGCTCATTTCTGGTTGAACGGCTATGTAAACAAGCAAAATTTCCATATATCGTGTGAAAACAATACTCAAGAAGTTCTGCAGGTTCCATTGCATCCTGAAAAATGCACTGTATAGTGTGTTTCACACTATGCAGTCCATATTTCTTTAAAAATGATGCTGGAGCTAATGTTACAGTGAATGGTGCTCGTTACAGATCGATGATCAATGATTATTTGTTTCAAAATTTGAATGGTATCGACCCAGAAGTTTTTTGGTTCCTACAAGATGGTGCTACACCTAATGCTGCTACAGTAACAATTAATTGATTTATTGAAAGGAAGATTTAGTGATAACATTATTTAGAGAGTTTTTCCAATTAACTGGCCTCCAAGATCAAGATCAACTCCACTGGATTTTTTTAGGGTTATTTCAAGTCATTGATTTATGCGGATAAACCAGAAACAATAGACGCTTTGGAAGTCAACATAACTCGTGTTATTTATGAAATAAGGCCTGAATTGCTCGAAAAAGTGGTCCAAAATTGGTCTGGTCGAATGCGGTTCCTCAGAGCTAGTCGTGGAGAACATATGCCGGAAATTATTTCTAAAACATAAATGTCATAAAATTATCTTTGAAATGAAAAAAATTGGCTTCAATCTTAATTTAGATGTTTTTTAGGTTCTATCACTCTAAAAAAAATACCCGATATGTTTAAATTTATGCTTCAAAAGCGCGCCATTGAATTTGAATGTTGACGTGGCCCAGTGTCTTTTATAATTTTCTTTCATAAAGAGACAAATAATTGATTCTATAAGTGATTTTCACCCAGTAAATAGAAAATAACGTTAGAAATTTAGTTCTTCCCATTTTTTAATTTGAATATAAAAACCGAAATATGTGTCACCTTTACATATTCAATTGAAGAAATACATGTTCAAGCGCAAGTATTCTGCGCATGAGACTACATACTACTCTGTCAAGAAAGTACCGGGAATTTTCAATTAAAACAACATTTTTACATTTAATCGTCAAAATTTATTGGGTCGCCTTCAAAATAGGCTCCATTTGCTCCAATACATCTATATCTATATATCCAATACATTAGCTCCATACATCTAATTACATCTATGCCAACTGCACTTCCAATTATCGAAACATTTTTTATAGGCGCTTTCCGGGATGGACTTTAGCTCTCGCGCCGAATTTTGTTTTATGGCTTCAATCGACTCAAAACGGGTGCTACGAAGGGGCAATTTTAGTTTTGGGCAGAGAAAAAAGTCACAGGGAGCCAAATCCGGCGAATACGGTGGTTGCTGAAGCACATTTGTTGAGTTTTTGGCGAGAAAGTCAGTCACAATCGTAGCTCGGTGAGAAGGCGCGTTATCGTCATGCAAAATCCATGAGTTGTTCGCCCACAAATTTGGCCGCTTCTTACGGATACGCTCACGCAAACGTTTCATAACGCCTAGGTAATACTCCTTGTTTACCGTCTGACCCTCTGGAACGAATTCGTAGTGCACCACGCCACGGATATCGAAGAAAACAATGAGCACCACCTTCATTTTCGAGCGGCTTTGGCGTGGTTTTTTCGGTTTCGGCTCATTTTTTGCCACCCATTCCGATGATTGCTGGCTTGTTTGCATATCGTACTCGTAGACCCAGGTCTCATCACCAGTTATAATGCGTTCCATGAATGTAGAATCGGAATTACAGCGATCCAGCATGTCTGAAGCAACCTGTTCGCGATGACGTTTTTGAAGAAAATTCAGGTCTTTCGGTACGAGTCGTGCGGCCACCTTTCTCATGCCCAAAATATCGATCAAAATCGTACGTGCGGACTCGTGGGATATCTTAAGATCATGTGCTATTTCTCTCAAGCTGGTACGACGGTTTTCCAGCACCCTTTCCTTAATTTTATCGACGTTATCTTCGATCGAAGCCGTCGATGAGCGACCACTTCACGACCGTCCTTGAAGCATTATCACCAAAGACCTTTTGCAACATTTTCAATGCATATGCACACGAAAATTAATTTGCAACACAAAACTTTAAACAAATTCTTTGTTCAACGTAATCACCCATAGTAAAAATCGGCACGCACTCTGACATCGACTGACTTAATCAGCTGTTGCAAACACACTAGTTGACAGATCCCGCTCAAGCTTGGCATAGTAATTAAGGACAGTGGTACCAACCTAGGAAAAAAAAATTTACCTGCCTCATTGCCCCGCCAGATTTAAATCGATAATTCCCGGTACTTTCTTGACAGAATGTATACAATCGGTATATTTGATAGCCAACAAATATCTTAAATATCAACCAGAGTAGTTTTGTCACATCTCCCTACGAATTTCAGAAAATTTCTTGAAAATTTTCAGATAATACGTTTTTAAATATACTAGACTCTTTCTTATTAGCAATCACAAAGAATTGACAAATAGCGCACAGCATCAAAAATAGATGAAATGAATATAAAAAATATAGAATATTGATACAAATTATCCAGCCTTCTTCAGCCGATATACCTGTTTCACAATGATATTATAAATAATGAATTCTATTCCAAAAATGAAAGGCTTGCACTCAAAAATCTCTCGAAAGAACATCTCTTCAAAAACTTTTTCAAAAAACTCTTCAAAATATGCAACATATCTTCAGAACACCGTTTGAGACTCTGAGAAATAATCTTCAGTCGACCTCTCTACAAGTTACATGAAAATAATTAATAGAATATATTTTGTTCACAAATTAATTCTCAAAGATTCTATGTAACCTAGCTCCAGCCAGTGTGTCTTCCTGTTTCTGGATCGGCCACGATTGAGTTTACGAGGGAATTATTTGCGTCTGATCTGTTTTATGGGCTTCGATTTGTCGGATTTGTTTTTAGTGTTAGTATTTATTTAATGTACACTATACACATATTATTGGAGAATGTTTCAATGGCAGATGAATACCTACGAACAACATAGGTTTTAGTAGGGAACTCATGTTTATTTGTTAGGGATTTTGTACATATTTGAGTATATTGCGTTGCATTATTATTATTATTATTATACGAAATTATTTGGTGGTACAATTGACTTACCCTTGAAATAATGGTTTAGTCCTTTTTAGCTTCTCCGGTACACACGAGAACTACACTATCACCGCGTTTTTTCACTGTTTGTTATTCACTACAATTTACCCTTTTTTTTTCGGTGAACCTTCACATTAACACTATCTGGTACTTGATGTTGAGTGCCAAGGGTTTGTTCTGCATTCGCTGCTTTTCTCCAGGAACCAGGAACTAATGTCCGTGACAGGTAGATGATTCAATACTCTAATCTTATCCGCAGGTTATAGTTGAATATCCGGATAGAATTGACTAAAATGTTTCCTACCACGGTTAGTTTACTGCAGTATTTAGCCTATTATTTCAGTAATTTGAAACAACAGACAACTGCAAAATTAATTATTGTCAATGATTAATTACGATAAGTTTGTGGACTTTCCTTGTTGAGTAGCGGTTAACTTCAAAGAACATCTGTATCTAATAATGATAAACCATAATGACGATGGAGATTCAAGTAAAACACTTATAACAAAAAACGACTATATTTTGGTATCACTGTATATGATACCAATATTTAATAAAACAGAAAGGCCTTTTACTTGAAAGAAGAAATATAACAAAATTTGAATATTAAAACAAATTGAAATATGTTTATCTTCTACAATTTTAATTTCAAAAAAATTTTTTTATTCAAAAAACTTTTAGAATTAAATTTATGTCTAAAACAAGCACCGCTTACATTTAATAGACGTATATAATCAAAACTCAATATATAATGTCAAATGGAATAAATAACCCAACAGATATACGAAAGTAACTAAAATTAATAAATAAATATTTAAAGGAGACAAAATTTTGTTTCTGGTCTTACCTTTAAGAACACCAATTGCCTTTTAAAAACATGAACACACTTGAAGGACTTCTCGAAGAATATAATTTATTTGAAATATTTAATATATTTAAATATTCGAATAAGTTAATTCAAAAATCTCTAAAAAAATGCACTATATCTTCAAAAAACAAATATAATTCTAAGCAATCCCGTCTTCAGCCCTCATTATGGAATGTCAATGAATTTAAATAAACCTTAAAATAACTCACACTGTTCTTTGATTTTGTTAGAACATAGATCAATCTTGAATTATATATAGTTGATCTGTGTTTCGAAGCTTTAGTCTTTTTACACGTGTTGAGAGATATAGGTTAGTTTTTTGATTTTGATATTTGGAATATTATTGAGGACTGAAGAAGGAATTGCTTAGAATTATATTTGTTTTTTGAAGATATAGTGCATGTTTTTAGAGATTTCTGAATTAACTTATTCGAGTATTTAATTATATTAAATATTTCAAATAAATTATATTCTTTGAGAAGTCCTTTCAGTGTGTTCATGTTTTTAAAAGGCAATTGGTATTCTCAAAGGTAAGACCAGAAACAAAATTTTGTCTCCTTTAAATATTTATTCATTAATTTTAATTACTTTCGTATATCTGTTGGGTTATTTATTCCATTTGACATTATATATTGAGTTTTGATTATATACGTCTATTAAATGTAAGAGGTGCTTGTTTTAGACATAAATTTAATTCTAAAAGTTTTTTGAATAAAAAAATTTTTTTAAAATTAAAATTGTGGAAGATAAACATATTTCAATTTGTTTTAATATTAAAAATTCCAATATTTTTTATTGATTGTTTTTATTTAGCATCCAAACAATTTCCGACGGATGAGAATGTGGGTAAGAATTTTGATTGGCTTTTCTACAGAATGTACTATTTATTTTTATAAAAACGAAACGACAACAAGAAATACCTTTTTGAATTTTTATATTTTTCCCTCTTTTTGGGAATAGAATTTGTTATTCATGAATATACAATCGAAACAGACTGTCTCGGATGATGCTTAGTGGGTGATCGCAATCAATATTTTATATTTTCTTTTGATTTTTTATTGGTTAACACGCATATGTGTTGATAATTCTATATGTCTGACAAAAAATTTTAAAAAAGATTTAAGAAATTTTTCAGATTAAATTTGTACATTTGTAGAGGTTTCGAAGAATTGATCTAGTCAATGTTTTGGAAAACAGAATTGAGAATTTTCATTCATTCTATGTAGATTCTCCAAGAAATAATTCACAGAGCAAATGGACTGTTGAACAAGTACACAAAAGCTTCCGAGTTCACGTCAGTACACTTCACGTTTCCTTAGCATTTCAATTCACAGTTGAAAATTCAAATCTTACTCTCGAACATAAATTATTCGTTTCAGATCGAAATTATTGCGACTCAATTATGTGAGGAAGCTGATTATATTTTGCGTAAGAATACTATTCAAGAAAAATAGCGGCCACTCTGTATATCGATTCTCGAATCTTTTTTTTTGCTTGAGGCCATCACTCAACTAGAAGATTGACATCTGGGAATGGAAAGATACAGCTCACAGCAACAGTACCAAGCGCTTAATGAAGCTATTGGTAATAAAATATATTTTTTATTACCGTCCTACCCTCTAATGAGATGGATTTCTTTGTACGGTGTACCTATAGTTGTTCCAGCGATAACTGAAGCGTAAAAAAGGCCATTAAAAAAGGACATAAAAATGTTTTATGAAGCTGCATTATTTCAGCCAATGGAGAAATCTCTTTTTGGTTGGCAACATTCTGAAAATACAAACAAGTTATATACTTTTTTTTAGCAACGATTCAACGCTCGGTTTAAGGCGTATTATTTCCTGAATTGTATTATCCTAGAAATATTCCTCAAATTTTAGTTTCGATATCCGTAGTGAATTCGTTATCATTATGTTTTTATTGAAAAAATAAAAAAGTTTGCCTCGTTAGTCAAATTTCGAAGTTCTTCTTATATTTTGTTGAAAATAAAAGGGTCATTCGTTGAGAATGATAGGATTTTAATTCAAAATAAAATAACGAAGGTTTGATATATAAAATTAGTTTTTGCTTTATTCTGAAGATTGAGCAATGCAATTATGTTCGGAATAAGATATCGTTCAAATGTCCACCACGGCTTCGTTGACACTAACGTACTTGATCACTACAATTTTTGATCACTCTGTGCGATAACTCCAGCTGCATTTCGCCAATATTTTGACTAATATTCTCTTCCAAGTTATTCGAAGTGTGACTTGCTGACGTAATAATGATAATGATCTCAGATAACCGTTCGGGACACTAAACATGTATAGGATAAGTTGAATAGTGCATACAACATAGAAAATAGTCAGATGAAAATAAACGAAAATCTACATATATCAACAATTACAACATGACAGTATTAAAATATTCACTCTCATTGTTGAAGCATTCATTAGAGCAATATAACTTTAACTTTTTTATGGAATTTAAATTCCTCTAAATCCTTCAATCTCAACGAAAAAATGATTAAACATTTTGTAAAACACCACATATCCGTAAGCTTCAAAATTTAATAGTTCCATGAGCAGAAATGACAATGATCTCTCTGTGCCTAGAAACATATTCATGTGACTAATAGCATTTTTTCAGAGTACCTCAAGTAGTTCAAAATATAAATACACAGAAAAATCTAAATTTTATGTTCTACAAATAACGACGATCCATCAAACAGAATGTTGTTCTAACTCTTGCGTGAATATGCAAGAGATAGTATAAAGTTATCCAGCCTCCAACGGCAATAAACTCTTCAAACGTTCAGGGTGAAAAAAGCAGTTCCAAAACTCCTGATCACAGAGTCCGCGGGACCGCGTCAACTCAAATTCTTATCCACTCGCAAACCCAAAAACTTTACCTCCGAGAAGCAACGTAAAAGCTCACATCTCATCTTAAGTTTTCTCAGACTGGACCCCGTCAGAGAATGAATGACGTATCGTCGGCGAACATCACGATCCTAATAACAAAGAAAACAGTTGAATGAATTTTAACAGAATCTGGTAAATCATCAATGAACAAAATGAGTAATAATGCCCCCAGTACAGACCCCTGAGGTACACCCATTTCTATGGGATATTCTCTAGAACTCTCTTCATTTACATGAATAAACATTTTACGATTTATAAGAAAGCTATGTATCCAATCTAGAAATACTCCCTTGATGACAATGTTTTAGAACTTATCTAGAATTAAATTGAAATTTAAACAGTTAATGAACGGGACTCATCGAAAAATAAGCCAGCTGCACAAATTCTGTTGTCCAAGCAGCTACAAACAAACTCTGACAAGGCTGACACGCAGTTCCCGTGGATCTGCCAAGCCGAAAGCCATGTTTACAATTCGTGATAGTAAAAAATTTGTTCAAATAGTTTAACATTCTTTCATATATCAATCTTTAAAACACCTTCGACAAAGAGCTCAGCATAGATATTGGACGATAATTATCAATTTAGTCCATGGCATGTTTTTTGTGAATAGGAATTACCCTGTCCTCAGAATAATAACAATAATTTCAATAATAATAATGATGTTTATTGGTTTCAAATAATAACATCATGATGAAAAAAATTAAACAAGTCAATTAATCATCCAAATATAACATATAAAAAATAGAGAATTACATAAAAAAATCACCTCTTACAAAATTCCTCAAATTCACATAAATTATAGGGTTCACAATCCGAAACAAAACTGTACAAAGCTTTCTTAAATTTTTTATTACATTTTGTTACATTTCTCAATGTACTTGGTGAAGCATTGAAGAAACCTATAGCCATACACTCAACAGATTGTCCTTTGTAACGGTACATTGTATGAATGAATTTGTCTGGTATTATTTGAATTTTTAAAATTTGCGAAGTAATATTCATTTTTCCCTGAGGAAGGTCAAAAATTTGCAAGTCTACACACCATAGATTGTCAAAATATTATTCTTTCTGAAAACACCTCTACAAATTTCACTGCACCCTAAACATAACATGGTACGCAGTGCTCTTTTCTGAATAACAAAAATTATATCTATATGGGAAGACCTACCCCAAATGATGATTGCATAGGTAATAGGGGAATGTAAGGGAACTTTTCGGCAGTAACCGAAAAGTTGATGAGATGGACAAGATATTCCGAAATATAAGAGGTCATTACCTTAAATACTGTCACTGAGATTATATCTTTTCTACAGGTGGTTCTATTTTTCAAGTTGCGAATAACATCCACAACGTCATCGGTCAAGTCCGGAATGAAAAAAAGTTATTGCTGGACATAATCTGCGTCGTACGCTATAAACTTGTGCTTTCACATAGCCCCAAAGACAATAATCTAGAGGTGCCAATTCACATCAACTTGGCAGATAATTCACAAAGACTCGTCCTCCTATCGTCAAACCTTTCCCTCAGAAAAGCAAACCTTGCATCAGCTGTATGACATGTAGCGTCATCTTGTTGAAAACACACTCTTCAATATTGATGTTTAGTTCTGGCCATGGCAATTCGAATAAGATGGTTATATAGTGGTCGCCATTCACGGTTGTGGCTGGTTCATCCTCATTTCGGAAGAAATAAGATACGATGACGTCGCCATGTCATAAACCGCTCCATAGTGAGTTTTTCGGAATATAACGGAAATTTATGTACACACTTCTGGCTTGTTATCGCACCAATAACGGCAAATTTTGACACGAGATTTAATGCCATTTTTTTTGTATGTTGGATACCATTTTGTCTATAAGAAAATGGTTGTAACCGTTGTTTGACGCTATTTGTTTGATAATATTTAATTCTATCAAAAAGTGATCTGAATGCAAAGGGACATTCAATAGTCTATGAATAAAACTTTTATATGCTGACATCTTTTGGATGGTGGGGTGATTTAAAGTTTTATGTATTTTGATGTCTGTATGTGTGGGTTTGTGAAAAATACTAAAATACAAAATCATGTAAATAATCTAGCCTTCTTATCATGAGGCAAAAAAAAAAATGGGTTGGTTCTTTCCAAAGTGTTGATTTTCTTGACCTCAAAATAACCAGACTAGATAATTTACACGATTTAAGTATTTTTCACAAACCCACACATACAGGCATCACAATAGAAAAAATTTCAAATCACTCCACCAACCAGAAGATGTCAGCATATAATAGTTTCATTTATAGACTATTGAATATATCTCTGAATTCAGAAAACTTGTTGAAATAATTAAATATTATTAAACAAATAGCGTTAAACAACGTTATAACTCCTTTCTTATAGACCAAATGCTATCCAATAAACAAAAGCCAATTATAAAAGAGGACAATACACAGAAATATTTTTCGTTATCTTCTGTTAATGGATTATCTGAAAATATTGCTAAATATTTCAAAAATAGTTTCAATTATAACGTTGCTTTTAAGACCATTAATAACCATAGAACCTACATAAAAAACAATAAAGATCGGATAAATAAAGAACATAAATCAGAAGTCTACAAGTTGACTTGCAACGATTGCCCTTTAAATAATTGGTTGATTCGGTCTTTACTTGGTGGAAACTTATTTTAATCGAAAAATCTATATGAGACAGTATTTTATTTCCACAAAAATGAATACCTTCAGACAGTACAATGTAATACCTGAAGAGGCCACATCGTGGTGAAATAATTGTTGTAGTACAAACATTTTTGTAGAAATAAAATACTGTCTCCTATATATTTTATAATTTTTCATTTAAAATGAGTTTCCACCAAGTAAAAACCGAATCAATCGAATATTTAAGGCCATTTGACGTTAGCAAATAGTAGAATTCGCTCTATATACTCCTATGTATCATTGAGTGAATGAAAAATCTCTATTAAGGGATGTAAAAGTTTTTTTTTTTGATCTGTGTAGGTAGATTTTAAATTTGTATACAGTTCATTTAAAAAATGGCCGACAAGATTTAGTTTTTAATCGAAATAACGTTGTTCCGTCCAAACTTCAATTATATTTTTATCAATTCCTCGTACATAGTGTTTTTTATATTCGGAACATTTCACGACTGTTGAAATTTATTAACATATACATTTAATTTTAGTAACTTAGAAAAAGTGTTTCTAAGACATTATTGCAAGAATTCAATTTATTGAGTGTAGAAATTTAATTTCTATTTTGTAAATAATGTAAATGCTTTTTATATGGAACTTTATCTATATGGGTTGCTTTAGCCAAGGGTTATGGAAATTTGAATATTAAAACAAATTGAAATATGTTTATCTTCTACAATTTCAATTTAAAAAAAAATTTTTATTCAAAAAACTTTTAGAATTAAATTAATGTCTAAAACAAGCACCGCTTACATTTAATAGACGTATATAATCAAAACTCAATATATAATGTCAAATGGAATAAATAAACTAACAGATATACGAAAGTCATTGAAATTAATAAATAAATATTTAAAGGAGACAAAATTTTGTTTCTGGTCTTACCTTTAAGAACACCAATTGTCTTTTAAAAACATGAACACACTCAAAGGACTTCTCAAAGAATATAATTTATTTGAAATATTTAATATATTCAAATATTCGAATAAGTTAATTCAGAAATCTCTAAAAAAATGCACTATATCTTCAAAAAACAAATATAATTCTAAGCAATTCGGTCTTCAGTCCTCAATAATATTCCAAATATCAAAATCAAAAAACTAACCTATATCCAGACACTCAGCACGTGTAAAAAAACAAATGCATCGAAACACAGATCAACTTTATAATTCAAGATTGATCTATGTTCTAACAAAATCAAAGAACAGTGTGAGTAATTTTTAAGGCTTATTTAAATTCATTGACATTCCATAATGAGATTTGTTGAAGCCAAAATATAATTATATATTATATATAAAATAAAATAGAAAGGCCTTTTACTTGATAGAAGAAATATAACAAAATTTGCATATTAAAACAAATTGAAATATGTTTATCCTCTACAATTTTAATTTCAAAAAAATTTTTTATTCAAAAAACTTTTAGAATTAAATTAATGTCTAAAACAAGCACCGCTTACATTTAATAGACGTATATAATCAAAACTCAATATATAATGTCGAATGGAATAAATAAACCAACAGATATACGAAAGTCATTAAAATTAATAAATAAATATTTAAAGGAGACAAAATTTTGTTTCTGGTCTTACCTTTAAGAACACCAATTGTCTTTTAAAAACATGAACACACTTAAAGGACTTCTCAAAGAATATAATTCATTTGAAATATTCAATATATTTAAATATTCCAATGAGTTAATTCAGAAATCTCTAAAAAAATGCACTATATCTTCAAAAAACAAATATAATTCTAAGCAATTCCATCTTCAGTCCTCAATAATATTTCAAATATCAAAATCAAAAATGGAAATGGAAAATGGAAATACCTGAGCTGATCAATTCTTGGAATTCCGGCCCTCTCATAACGGTTATATCGAAAGCACTTCATGTTATTTAGCAATGCCGTTCCGAGATGTTTGAAATAGGACGTGTTACCATAGGATGCTTAGTGTTATAAAGAGTAGAGATTAATTGTAAAATCAAAATTGTCAACAGTTTCCTGGTATAGTATCTGAGAGTTGTTCAATAAGGGGAAGTCGAGTGGCTGCCTACGGCTTCCACTTATAGTTAGGGGAAAAGGAGGTATACAATCCGAAACGGAAGGAGGTCAAGTTGCAGAAAAAAGGAGAAGGGATTGGATATTTTGAGTGTTGTGACATAAAGGGCAATTTGGGAATCGTTAAGTGTGTGACCACACTTGACGAGGAATAAGGACTAAGGGTGGGATTTAGCCATTTTAGATGGATGTAGGTATGAATTCTGATAAATTATTTTGAACTCATTACGCTTTATTTCCCTAATCAGTTACTTCACACTATATTGAATATACTATTATTTTATGTACAATATTTTAGACAATAATATTGGTTTTAATTTTGTTGAATGCTTGTTTTCAGATGAATAGAGGGTTTTCCATTATGTTTCATTCAACATTTGAAGGAATATCTATTCAATATGAGATTTTCTTGTGTATATTGTTATTTGGGAGCAATTGCTGAAATTCTGTACGAAACGGTTAGTTTGTCGATTTTTATTTGTTTTCACTCTTTTCATCAAGAAATAGCACAAATGTTAAAGTCGCGGCTATTGAGGCACTACATTTTGTGTGCTTCGGGAAAGAAGTTAATACATACAGTGGAAGACGTTCGTGTAGGGAATTCAAGGTTTCGTGTAAAATTCCGTGGAGCATATTGAGCTTTCCCGTATTTTACGAAGTACTCTAAAATATCCGCGATTTTACGAAGTCCTCTAAGATATCTGGGAATTTACGGAGTACTTTAAAGAACACTAATCTTTTTATCGTGATCGTCTAGTGGCGGGAGAATAGGACGTTTAAGTTGTAGACAACCAAATTACACCTAACGAAAACAAGGAATCAGTGACGGGAGGTTCAAATATTCAAAACACAATAACGTCAGAATAAAATATGTATATTAGTAATATTGAAAGGCAACAACCCTCAATGAATGGAAACAAATCTTTATTAGACTGCTGTTAAATCTACTCAACTCGCTGGTTCGTAAAGCTCCACAGTGAACCCAGTAGCGCTCCGGGTCTAAATTACTTACTTTTACATATCGTTTACGTCACTAACTTGCTCGAATCGGATATCATTCTTACACAGCGGGAAGGGTTAGAGAGGACAGGATACAGCCAGCATGTACCTCCCATTGCACTTCAGGTAACCCGTGCAGAACTTAACAGTTACAATGGGTAAGTTTGAATGGACAGTAAGGTAACGATAACGTGGTATGCCCAGGAGATCTCCTTGATAATGGGATCTAACATAATTAGAGTGACCAGAAAAGTTTCTATCAAATGGAGTGTACCTGGCCTCCTCGAGGTGGCCAGGTACAGGAAGGCTCAGATAGTAGTGAAGAACGAACCGAACACTATCTGAAGGATCATGCAAAGTAATCCTGGGGATAACAATACCTGGTAACAATGATCTAGCAATTACTCACACATTCTCACAGTAGCGTGGGATATTCGGAGCTATTTACTGTCTCTATGCGATACGTCATCCTCTACCAGAACTACTCAGGGATTTTCTCTAAAGAACGCCCCGGTTCACAAGGAATACAATATCTCAGAGTGAGCGGGCGTATGCATATGGTAAATACAAACACAAACTGACTAGGACATTATAAAATAGATACAGTATTCCATCACCTGGGCGTGTTAATAAGTGTTACAATAAAAGCAAACAAATAAATAGGTAACCGGGGATCACACAAGAGTACATATCAGACTCAGCGAATACCATGAACAGTACAAATAAAGAACCAATATTAATAAATATAACAAAAATCAACCAGGCACAGAGAGAAAGTAAACAATACAAATAGATAACTTGCGATGGTTTTGCCGCTTCAGTTATATACAAAGGCAATGAATGCATTATAGTTAAAAACATTACGGTCGGATTAAATAGCACTGGCGCAGAAATGCAAGAATGAGAAGCGATGAGTGGAAGTACAATCACTTATTTTACATTAAAACTAAGTTGGTATTCATAGCGTAAATTATGCAATTAATCAGAACCATTCAAAAGAAGTTTACTTACTAAGAGTTATCAAGAGGGACTGTTATAAGTACTATTATCTCGAGTATGCTTTCAAGTCGCTCAGTAGGTTTATTTCCAAGAAACTTCCCCTCTGCCGCTTCCAAATACAATGGGAACGTCATTTGGACGTTCTTCTCTTTGTTATTGTCACCAATCACATACGTGTCAAGCTACAGTGCCAGAATATCTGACACATAAATAACGCAGGTAAATACCGTGATGTAATAATGTAGTTTATTGAATGTAGGAGGGATTCTGAAACTCGTATTATCCTCAGAGAATGCGAATTTCTTCATATCCAAATTATTAGTGAAACACTCGATCTGATCGCGGTCTGCGGGATTTAAGATCCGAATTACGAAGGGAACGAAAACGTGTTGGCAAAAAGAATTTGCGATTTTCTTGTGACCATTGAGAGCCAAGAAAATGATGACGAAGATTTGAATGAAGATAACCGGTCCGAAGAAATGGCGATTATTCCGGAAAAGTAAAAATTGCGCCACAGTGACAAAGAAAATGGTCGAACTTCTTTTTCGCTTACGCTCGAAGACGCAGAATAATCTATGACGTTGGTAATGGCAATTACCCAGTTAAAAAGTGGGTCGATGATTTTGAAGAAATCGCTACAACAACGGGTTGGAATGATTTTCAAAAATTTTTATTCGCGAAGAAATCGCTCTCAGGTTAGGCAAAACTATTTGTGCAGTCTTTTTCGGAATTCGGATTTTTTTGAAGAAGAGGTTATTGGAGGAATTTGAAGTCAGAGTCAACACGGCTCGAATTCATTAACTTCTTATGAGTAGGCAAAAGAAGTCCAGTGAGAATATTCTTGATTGTTCATTAGCGGAAATAATTCTGTAGAATTCAAGCAAAAGGCCAAAATTTGTGAAGAAGTTCCAGAAAGCGCGATAAAACAAATATGATGAATCTCGAAATATTCACTAGAGCATCGAATGAGGAAGAAAGTATAACTTAGAAATGTCCTAAAAAATAAAAGGGGGGAGGTGCTCTAAGTGTAACCAGTGCGGGCAACTAAGTGGTAGAGCATTGGGCTCATTACCGGAAGGTCCGGGTTCAAAACCTGTTCAGGTGGCAATGAAATTTTCTAGTTAGATGGGTGTCACTGTTGGGTCAAAAATTAACAGTGCTGTGACCTCAAGTGGCGCAAGATCGTAGTAGCAAAGCCTACCCAGAACGTAACTCAACTTCTAACTCGCACAAGCTGAAAAAACCTCTGAGGTATCTTCACAGAAGATCTAGAAGTATCAGGATAAGGATAATAATAATTTCCGTAAAATGTACAAACTGTGAAAATCAGAAACCGGAAATCAACAATGATTGAAAACGTTCAGAGAACTTCCATCGAGCTACCGAAAAGGGACGACGAAACCACAACTTGGTCGATGACCATTACCCTGGGCGATGAAAAGGAAGAAATCGAGGTTGATTATACTGAAAATCCGGAAATCCGTCAGTTAATTGAGAATACTATACCGGAAAAAACGGAAGAAGCCGATGTCGAAATTAAAGTTATTTTAAAAAGTGATGAACTCGTACATAAAGGAGCCAGGAGGATATCTGTACCCGAGTAAAAAGAGGTAGATGAACAGATAGCATAGTGATGGTAGGAGGAAATAATTGCGGATGAAGGAACGGCGGTCACATCTTTGGAGTGCAAGAATTGTTGCGGGGGGAAGAAATTAACCATATCACGAATACAACTGGCGTACCGAGTGTAAATTGCCAAGTGGAAAGAACTGATTGTACCATTATTCCGGTGTTTCCAAGGGTAGCAATGACGATTCAACAAAGAGCTACGAATGTACTGACTGAGGTACAACGGACACTTAACTCAACCTTTCAAAGGAGTATAGATATGACACACCTTGAGATGCTGACAAGCTTCAAAATGCGAAAAATGAGGACCTCAAAGTGCTATCGAACTGGAAATCTGAAAGGAATTCTCAGAAGAACGAAAAGAGCTGAGCAAAAATTGAAAGCGTCAGTTGATCAAGATTCAGGAGGAAAAAGAGAAAAGGTACAACTTAAAGCGAAAGGAAGTCGAACTAAACCAATAAGAAGATTTGGTAGCTATTAAGCGAACGCGATTTGGCATGGGTCTAAAGCTCGACAAAAAGTTCCTGTAGCCATACGAGGTAGAAAGAGGTAGGGAAGGTATTACCTCATAAAGGTGGGTTGTCAATGATAGTCTTGGGAAAACTTCTACCCGTGTAGAGTTCATGAAACCGTGGATAGATTCCGGAAGCTATATTGATTCTAAAATTGGGGACAATTTCATAATTCAGGATGGACGAATGTAGGAATTCAATTTCTGGAGCCTAAAAATTGAATCTCTATATTGTAAATAATGTAAATGATTTCTAGATGGGACTTTATAGGTATGGGTTAATTTAGCCAAGAGTTATGGAAATACCTAGAATGGATCAATTCTTTGAATACCGGCCCCCTCATAACGGTTACATCGAAAGCACTTCCTGTCCTTTAGCAATGCCGCTTCAAGATGTTTGAAATGGTACGTGTTACCATAGGGTGTTTAGTAGTTATCCAGAGAAGAGAAATATGGCAGAAGCGAAAACAGCAACAGTTTCCTGGTATGGTATCTAAGAGTTCTCCAATAAGCGAAAGTTGAGTAGCTGCCCACGGCTCCGACTTAGGTATAAGTGAGAGTCGTCGAAGATTGAGATGGAATGCTTTAAAGGCAGTCAGTTCACTACAATTGGAGAAGAAGGAACTTTATGATGATCAAAAAAAGGAAGAAGTAGTTATAAAGGTGGCAGTTCGGTGATAAGAATTGAGACGAAAGTTAGAGTTCGCGAATAGACAGGTCATAGAGTGAACGTTTAGAGGAAGGTTAGAGAACGAGATAAAGAAAGAATATTTCAGAAACTCAGTAAATATTTGGCGTTAAGTTTTGTTAATGTCAAACTGGATAGAGTACAATCTGTGTTTATTTCAAACTAATGAAGAGGTATGCCGATTCATCTATCAATAACCCCTAAACATTGATATGGAATAGGCTATATTCCATATCAGGGGGGCGTACTTCGCAAGACATTTAGCCTTCCTCCGAGCAAGGGTGTACTGCTGGAGGGCGACCATTAGTTCGTCCCAGCTCGTGGGATCAAGTATGGATGATTTTAAAATTAAAAAAGGAAAGGATGTAGGGGAGATAACTGGCAGGATGGAAAGTTTAAGGTACAGTGAAAAAAGCACTGGAGAAGGGAAAAGTGAGTGTGAGAGTGCGACATCGGAAGGTGCATGCGTGAGGGACATGAAATATATGGATATAATGGAAAGGATGAGAAGGCTCAGTAGGGACTTGAGGAACTTTGTGTTAAAGGACACAAACAAGGTCAACAAGGTGGCGACTGAGGTCATACTTGTGGCCTTCTTTGAGTGTATGATTGTCGATATGGCAAGAGAGGTGGAGCGCATGAAAGGCGTGGTTGAGGAGAAGCAAAGTTATTAAGTGGTGAGGTGAGCATAGGAGGGATGAATGTGGGAAAAAATGTGGAGACGAGACCTGGACAGGTGAGCTCCAATCCTGTAGTGGAGGCTCCGAGGAAACCTGTAGGAGTTTCGCATTGATTGTGAGAGATGTGTCTGGAAAGGCACAAAGCGAGGATGTAAAGAAGAGGGCGTTAGCGGAGGTAACACCTGAAGTAAATTTTAGAGTGACTGCAGTTCGTAAATGCAGGGAGGGAGGTGGATCGTCATTTAGACGGAGGGTGACAAAGAGTTGTAGGAACTCAGAAAGTGTGGGAAATTCGAAAGAATAGGCATGAAAGTGGAGCAGCCAAGGAAGCTTGGCAGCAGAGTACTAGTGTACGATGTGCTATCGGAAATGCCGATAGAAACATTGAAGCAAGAGTTCTACAAGAGGAAGAGGGTTTTGAGCAAAGGTTGAATGAGTTCAAGATGAATAAGAATGCTTGCTGGAAGTGTGGGAAGGAGGGGAGAAAAGAGTGAAGGAAAGGAGATGAATGCAGGGTATGTAAGGAGAGAGGGAGGAAGGATGTGCAGCATAGCACAACCAGTGTGAGCAGCCAAGGAAGCTTGGCAGCAGAGTACTAGTGTACGATGTGCTATCGGAAATGCCGATAGAAACATTGAAGCAAGAGTTCTACAAGAGGAAGAGGGTTTTGAGCAAAGGTTGAATGAGTTCAAGATGAATAAGAATGCTTGCTGGAAGTGTGGGAAGGAGGGGAGAAAAGAGTGAAGGAAAGGAGATGAATGCAGGGTATGTAAGGAGAGAGGGAGGAAGGATGTGCAGCATAGCACAACCAGTGTGACCTGCCCGGAGTATAGACTTCGGGCAAGATGGATAAGAGAGCGTATGGGAACACAAGCTCAAATGGCGCATATAAGGGTCCCGCAACTGAAAGCGTCCAGGTCCTACGACACCATAAGTGAAATAGACGTATGCATGATGCGTGAAAGGATCTATGTGGATTTGTTGCAGGATCCATACGTGATAGATGGTGGGATGGTGGACTGCCAAGTGCCATGAAAATATATGGATCAGTGGGGGGCGGGGCTGCCATTGTCGTTAATGATGATGGTGTAGATGTCTTGCCCGTCCCAGAGTTGACAGATCATCATAGTGTATGTGTTTGGGTAAGAAATGAATATGTGGAAGGGTATATGGCTTCAATCTATTGCAAGTATAGTGATAAGTTGGGGCCATATTTGGGGTACATGGAACGGTTGTTCTCCCTATTTGGGAGTTGCCCGATTTTAGTCGGGTTAGATGCAAATGCAGTGTCCTCCTTGTGGCATAGCAAGAGGATAGCAACATATGGAAACAGCGTGGAAAGAGGAATAAGGATGGAAGACTTAATTTTTGAAAGAGAACTTCTCGTATCGAATGAGAGTTCTGAGTTTTATAATTTCAGTGGTCCTCAGGGTGGGTCAGATATTGACATCACCTTGATGAATGTTTGCATTGATGCAAAATGTGTCACAAGTTCGTGTGTGATGTCAGTGACCACAATGGTATATTGATTACTCTAGGCAGCCGTGAAAGAAGGAATGAAGAATTGAAAACGAGGAAAACCACATGGAGGGTGAAAGGTGAGGACTGGAAAAAGTATAGAAGGCTGATAGCTATGGAGTCTGAGAGTATTGACTTTAGCCAAGCTGAAGAAAATATTGAAATGATTAATGAATGTAAATGAACGAATGTTGAAGAAACCATGGCCACCGCCTGATAAGGCGTCATGGTGGTCTCCTGGTCTGAAGAAATATAAGAGACAAGTGAGCTGGGCGAGATTGAGTTATCAAAGAGCATGAGATGTAAGAAGAAAGATTGGGAAGAGTTTGTCAGTGACTGGCGTGAATGGCATTACGTTAGGCACCAAGACTTAACCCTCCATTTCGCTGGGACGAAACAAGGGTCCTAGTCCTGACAAGCGTCACCATCTCGTCAAGATCTGATGCCCGGGGGCGCATCCGTAAGAGACAGGGATATTCATAAGTTTACAAATTTAGTGCATAAAAACGTTTTCCTTTTATACATTTTATTTTGAAAGACTTCAACCTTTCAAGGCCGGGGGCATGTCAGTGTGCAATGTGTTCTGAGAATTTGTCTGCTGTTGGTTACTCTCAGAACGAAGCCAGATTTTGTTTCTTTTTTCCCAGTCTGTGACTGAAAACTAGTGAATATTGCAGTGACAAATTCATTTTGTATAGTATTTAAGTAGAAGTTACCGTAGGAGACATACCTGTCAGTTTCATTTTTCAAGACCACCTCCATGGCAAATAGTTCTTTACTGTAAAAAATAAAATATTGTCTTTACAAGCAGTATTCTTTCATTTCAACGTAGCAGAAAAAAGTTCATTTACAATCACTTGCAGCTTCAGTGATAACAAGTATTATTCTTATCATTATTATTCGTTTTAGTGGAATTGATGTGAGCTATATCTTTGACAGGTACTAGCTGGGATATAGTTTAACATTTTTTTCATTTCCTGCCGGTGTACAAGAATTATTTCCAGAATATTTTTCAATTTTACTGCCCATTCATTAAATCCAAGAGGCCATTGTCCCTGTGTTGACCATCGGCCAAGCTCCACCTAAAATCAAAGTTAACTTCTCTCGATTCCTCTTTTCCGAGTAAACACGGTCCTTTTTTACCAATTTAGAACTCGTCCAACGGCTTCAAAACTCCTAAAGTCCACATAGAACAGCACGTCCTACGCCAATTCGCCAATTAACGTATAACTTTCGGTCCCAAAGCCTGCGGTGACATCCCCGAGCTGCGGCAACCTCAACTCTGCACAACTTTCGGCTCCAAGTCACGCGATGGAGCCCCACGGCGTCGTCTTCGACGGCGAACGCGGCGGCTTCCAGTTGCCGTCGATCGTTCCCCGAAAGAGGACATGTTCTGGATACTGCGTCGAGCCAAACTCGCGAGTGCAGCCGCGTTGTTGAACAACTTGAACAACAATAATGGTAAGGAGGCCATGTTGAATGTTTTGGCAGTTTATGTTGATGAAATGATTTTACATGTTTTCCACTACAAAAATAGGATATTTATAAAAATGGAAAATTAGGGTTAAAGTCTTTGGATGGATTGATTAACCAGAAAGACCTCTTCTTCTTGAAAGAAGTAGTGACAATTCTTTGTTTGAGAATTAAATTAAAAATATTATTATGTTTCTTCACGTGCAGTGCGAAATGAAGAGGGAAAGTAAAATGGGTGAAGAAATCCACTTTCTACATATTTTATATCTTACAAAAAAACTGCCCCTATTATACAATGGTTCCTTATTTCACATATATTCGAGCAAGATTTCTCTTGAATACCAAACCCTAAATTTCAACCTTCAGAGTGCATTGCATTGGCTACAGAACTTCAAAGATCATTGTTGGACAACACTTGATGTTTGTTTCAAGTTTGTGATCGGTAGACGCCGTTTTCAAGTGAGGAAGCTTTGAAATTGACAATTTGAATCAGAAAACTGAAAAATTTTCATATTATATATTGAAAAAAATATATGAGATCAATACAAAACTAATACATCTCAAGAAAAAAAAATATTTTTTATTTGATGGAACTAAAATTAACTATTATCTATGTTGAAATTCCCCAATCAAAATTTAAGCCATTATACGTATTTCATGGTTGTTGCCAATCTTCAGATAGCTCTTATATTTACAATCAAACACAATAACAAGATCAGAAACTACTCATTCAAGAAAAATTTTGAACGAAAACCCAAACACTTTCAGCTAAACACGTTTTCCCGCCTAGACATAACTTTGAAATTTTAACCCAGAATTGTATTGAAAAGTTATCAACAAATCTTTCACAAATCTCAGAAGCATCTGAATTCTTCTTCATAACAATTATGTTCACGTAAATTTAAATCATTTAAATTTAACTTTTTGTTTTGTATCCTTAAAAGTTGCAGAAAAAAGCTGGATTAATTTCCCCAAACCTCTACAGGTTTAATCTGAAAAATCTCCTGAAAACTTATTCGAATTGAATTTAGTTAAATGCCTCAGAGAACACTGTTTCACTTTATACATTATGAAAAGATCAAAAGAAAAGATAAAGTGTCGACTTAAATTATCTTAAACCTTCATCCAAGACAAATATATTTAGAATGCATACCAGAAGAAATATTGATATTTACTATCATTAATAAATGAAATTTTTATTATAATTGTTATTTAGAAGAATTAATCAGTTTTGTTTCAACACCTTTTGTATGAATTAGTTTTATTATGGAATTTACTTTTAAAGTTTTAGTATGAATACCCTTGGATCACCCTTGTATATAGTTGAAAGTCAGTTTGAATGTGAGTCAATACTTGATAGAAGTAAAATTTAAATGACTTTAAATTCACAATTATATGTTCTAACTTAGAATTATATGTTCTAACTTAGAATTATATGTTCTAACGGTTAGCTTATCGCAGTATTTGTTTATTATTTCAGTATTTTGAAATAATAGACGATTGCAAATTAAGTTATCTCGATGATTAATTTCTATGGCTTCAAGTGGACTGTATTTATGTTGTATAGCGGTGATTCAAAGAACACTCTATATGCGGTGGTGTCCAACTTTCTTTATCTAATAATGATAAACCACAACGACGATGAGGAATTGAAGTAAACACTTATAACAAAACAAACTAATATATTTTGATTAAAAAATATATAGGAGACAGTATTTTATTTCCACAAAAATGTTTGTACAATAACAATTGTTTCAACACGATGTGGCTTCTTCAGGTATTACATTGTACGAGCTGATGGTATTCAGTGTAACCGAGTTCAAATACATTGTTAGGCACGTGACCAAATAATGGAAGCACAGGTCATAAAAACTCAAGGTGTTTATTGGAGTTTGCCGCTAAAAATGCCATTAAGGAAAGATATTCAGTAATGGAGACTTATCAACATCTGTTTGTTCCTTCAAAAGGATTTTACGGGCATTGTACCTGTTGATCTCATGAAAATCTAAAAGTGTTAATCTGTAACATTTGCTTTCAACGTGAATAATTTCATAATTATTGTTGAAATTATGCCTGAATTCCTTAAACTGCTAAGTATATGTCGAATGTACAGAATTAGATATATATTTATATATTTATATATATATATATATATATATATATATATATATATATATATATATATATATAAAACCTTTGGTGTTCTTGGACACGTTTCTCAAATGATCTTTCTGTCTGGCCAATGTATACTAAAGGGCTATCTTTGCAAGTCATCTTATAGACTCCGGATTTATTTTCTTTATTGGTTCGATCTTCATTGTATTTCATGTAGGTACTAAGGTTATTAATGGTCTTAAAAGCCGCGTTATAATAGAAACAATTTTTGAAATATTTAGCAATATTTTCAGATAATCCATTGACATGAGATAACGAGAAATATTTCTGTGTATTGGGCTTTTTTATGATTGGGTACACGAGATTTAATGCCATTTTTTTTATTAAAAAAATAAATGATAAATTGAAAGACAATTTTATCAAAAGATAGAAATAATTTTCATTCTGTAAATTATTCGAATTGAGTTAATTTAATGTTTTACTAGAATTACGGCATAGATATAAGGTTGGACTACGACTATAGAGTTTAGCAATAAAATTAGTTAATAGTTCACAGATTTATAATTCAGATTACTTTGCTTCAGTACATATTTAAAAAAAGCTAAATTATTAGAAATTCGAATTGGACCCTCCCTATTACAGATAATCGAAATAAATAAATTTTCAATTACAAAATTATGATATGAACAGTTAGCGGGCAACACACAATGCTTTCAACTATATACACTGGTGATCCAACAAGTATTCATACTAACTTACTTCAAAAGTAAATTTCATAATAAAATTAACTCATAAAAAAAGGTGTCGAAACGAAACTTTTCTAATAAATTCTTCTAAATAATACTATTAAAAAAAATTTCATTTATCAATTCAATAATAATACATACCTTCATTCATCAAATATTCCTTTCAGTAGAAATTTTTTTTAATCATGTTTGAGTACCATGTACCATTTTTCCTTTTGATTTTTTATTGGTTAGTGGCCGCTCACATGTATTGATAATCGATTTGTCTAAGAAGTGAAACAATGTTTTTTATGGTATTTTATTAGCATCAATTATGAAAAATTTTTTGAGATTAAAGCTGTAGAGGTTTCTGAGAATCAATGAAGCTAGTATCTGTAATATTGAAAAAATTGTTTGTAGTAAATTTCAATATATATTTTTCGAATTTTTTTATGATTTGTGTTCTCACATATGCGTGTGGCAGTTTTCAAATATAAAGTTTATGATCATATCTTCTTTTCAACAATATTAAAATAACCTAATGGTAATCAAACATGTTAAAAAAAAAATTCCTTTTGAACACAATATTTGATGAATTAAGGTATGTATTATATATATATATATATATATATATATACATATATATATATTGTCATGGTATTTACAGTTAAATTAAATAATTACATAAAATTATAAGGGAAAACACTCACCGTTGTATATAAGTTGACTCGTTAGAGTATAACCAGAGCACATTTAATTAAATAATAACCATTCTAATACAAATATTAATAATTCAATTCATTTAAATACTCACAAGCTGAAAATTATGAAGAAAAAGCATATTCAGGATACATAACGACTACTCAAATTAAAATTCTTTGAACAATAATCAAAACACAGTAATCTTGTTGACAGTTTATAAATAGAATTCACAGGGAGATTTCAATTTACAATTATTCAATATAAAACCAGCCAAAGTTGCAATAAATAGAAGTAATTTGAATTTAGATATCCAATTCGAAATTGATGAAGAATTTGTTGAAAAGATTTGTTGTTATCATGAATCACATATAAACTTCAGTGAAATTATTGACAAAGAACAAGCTAAATTAAATATAACTTACCAGAATTATGTAAATAGGACAAATTTGATCAAAATTCACTTAATTCAATGAAAGATAGCATCTACGTCAGATATTTTCAAATGATTAATGTAAGAAAGATCCTTGAAAAGGTTTAGGCATCAATAGTATTGTAATAGCACCTAAACTAAAGAAATTTAATCAATTCCATAAGTAATATTAAGTATTTTATAAGTTATAAGCATTAGAAGATAAAATTTGTTAAATTTTGACACTTGAAATACTTTACGAACGAAAAGCAAGACTTTCACTGTTCTGTTTAACATGTAACATACATCAAAATGTAGTTAAAAAAATAAGCTAATTTTCAAAAGTAATTTCAAACCAGGAAATATTGTAAATTTTGTAAAATCATCAAAAGCATAATTTTTATATAATTTTGACAGAAGCTAGAAAGCTTAGAAATTCAACTTTTCTTAAAAACTATAAATAGGGCAGACACAGAAAAAGTCGGCAGTCTCCAATTATATGCAGAGTAGAATCCTTGTCGGTCCATAATTAAAAAAGTGGCAAAAAAGTATCATCATCTAAAAAAAAAGAAGATTATTTGGTTATTGTGAATGGAAATTGAATCCAGAAAACACATTACCTGAATGTGAATGGAAAAATATCACATAGAAATCAAGTTTCAAACGATTGGGATATATTGAAGAAAATCAACAAAGTAGCCTGTGAATTTCAGAAGTTCTAGAAGTGTTGTTTCCAACGAAACCAGTGTTATTCCTGAAAGGAAGAAGAGACAATAAAAAGGAACAATCATAAATTGAAGAACAAACTTACCAAAGGTATTAAAAATTCAATCCTGTTAATCTTTCCACAAAGAAGTTTAGAAATAGCAAACACTGTTTACATTAGAATTACGTTAGGTTATTTAAATAAAGTTAGGTTAACATAGAATTAGATTTAGGTTATTGATCACTGACTATAATATGTCAAATTACTTTTATAAAATATAATTTAAAAATTCCACTTTTTAGAAAATTCAAATTGAACCCTCCCTCAAATATCAAATCAGATTTAATTATATTTTAATTTCAATTATTCAAAATTATAATCTTAAGAGCTAGCCGGAAACATAGAATACATCACATACATACAAGGGTGATCTAATAAGTATTTAAATTCTAAAATTTCATTAATATAATTTCATAACAAATTGACGCCCAACGCGTGGCTGGAAAATTCGAATTTTCAGCATAAATTCTTAACTGAAATTGCAAGTGATAACCATTAATAAAAAAATGGAAACAAGAAGTAAAACCTTGATTGGTGAAAAAGGAGATGATGAAAACACACAAGGAATGAACAAGGATCAGAAAGAAGGAGACTCAAAAATAATGGAAATATTATTAGCCATGAACCAAAAAATGACAGAAATGAAAGAAAATTCAGATAATATGAAATGAAAGAAAATTCAGAAAGATTGGAAAATAAGATGGAAGAAAAATCACAAAGATTGGAAAATAATATGAGAGAAATGGAAAAGAAATTAACTGATAACTCAGAAAGATTAGAAAATAAGATAGAAAAAAATTCAGAAAGAGTGGAAAATATGAGAATAGAAATAATAATCCCTGTTTACATTAGAATTACGTTAGGTTATTTAAATAAGGTTAGGTTAACATAGAATTAGATTTAGGTTATTGATCACTGATTATAATATTTCAAATTACTTTCATAAAATATAATTTAAAAATTGAATCTTTTAAAATTCAAATTGAACCCTCCCTCAAATATCAAATCAGATTTAATAATATTTTAATTTCAATTATTCAAAATTATAATCTTAAGAGCTAGCCGGAAACATAGAATACAGCAACTAGATACAAGGGTCATCTAATTAGTATTCATACTAAAATTTCATTAATATAATACCATAACAATATATATATATATATATATATATATATATATATATATATATACATATGTTATCAATTCTTTTTATTTAGCATTCAGATAATTCCTAATTGATGAGAAAATGGATTAGATTTTCAAATTGTTTTTGTGGAGAATTCGCTTCCTACTTTTTGAAAAGGTAAATAAAAATACCCTTTTGAATTTCTGGGTGGAACAACTTTGGTGATTGAATTTGTTATTTCTTCATTCCATTCGAAACAAATTTGCCTTGGGTGATCGATCCAGATAATTTCGATCAATACTTCATGATTTTTTTCTGATCTTTTATTGGTTAGTTGCCGCTCACATGTGTTGATAATCTATATGTCTATCGGGTGTTTTTTTAGAGTGATATAACTTTCGATAGGGATTTGACAGAAGGTTGAAGCCATGTTGTTTTGACATTTCTGTTCAGTAAGCATTGACAAATTATCATGGAAAGACTCACGCCGCAACAACGTTTACAAATTGTTGAAATTTTTTTTCAAAATCAGTGTTCTATTCGACAAACTTATAGAGCACTTCGTGAAATTTATGGTTTACATAATCGTCCATCAGAGCAGCTTATTCGTCGAACTATCGATAGATTTAGGACAACATTTTCTCTCGATGCAACAACAACAGCAAGACAAAGAACTGTACGTGCAGAAGAAAATATCGCTGCTGTAAGTCATGGTGTTAATGTGTTAATGATGATCCGGATTTGTCTATTCGTCGACGTTCACAACAAGTTGGACTCTGTGCATCCATCACATGGAAAATTTTGCGAAAAGATCTTGGTCTACACCCTTACAAGATACAACTGGTTCAAGAACTAAAGCCACGTGATCATAATAAGTATCGTTTGTTTGCTGATTGGAGCCTCGAACAGCTTGAAGTTGATGCAGTTTCTTATCGTAAAATTGTGTTTAGTGATGGAGCTCATTTCTGGTTGATCGGCTATGTAAACAAGCAAAATTGCCGTATATGGAGTGAAAACAAGAAGTTCTGCAGGCTCCATTGCATCCTGAAAAATGCACTCTATCGTGTGCTTTACACGCTGGAGGCATCATCGGTCCATATTTTTTTAGGAACGATGCTGGAGCTAATGTTACAGTGAATGGTGCGCGTTACAGATCGATGATTATTGATTATTTGTTTCAAAATTTGAATGGTATCGACCCAGAAGTGTTTTGGTTTCAACAAGATGGTGCTACACATCATGCTGCTACCGTAACAATTGATTTATTGAAAGATTTTACGATAACATTATTTCGAGAAATGGTTCAATTAATTGGCCTTTAAGATAGTGCTACATAACTCCACTGAATTATTTTCTTTGGGGTTATGTCAACTCATTGGTCTATGGTGATAAAACAGAAACAATAGACGCTTTGGAAGCCAACATAACTTATGTTATTGATGAAATAAGGCTTGAATTACTCGAAAAATTGGTCTGGTGAAATGCGGTTCCTTGGAGCTAATCGCAGTAGGCATATGCCGGAAATTATTTTCAAAACATAAATGTCATAAAATTATCTTTCAAATAAAAAAAAATTGGCTTCAATCTTAATTCAAATGTGTTTTATTTCAATTTGAAGTTCTAGCACTCTAAGAAAACACCCGATATAAACTGAAATAGTGTTTGCCAAAACATTTTATTGAAATCTGGTCTAAAAAGTTTCCAAGATACTGTGTAGAGTAAATGTGTAGAGGTTTCGGAGAATTGATACAGCTTTGTCTGTAATATTCAAAAAACTCTTTTAATATTCACAGGGTGCGTTTTGAGGTTAATAGATTACAATAATCGAATAAAGTCAATCGGTCCATAATAATGAGCTTTTCACGGAAAAGTTTTCGCAGAAGTTCGTTAATTTTGGTACAAAAATCTCTTGCTATCCAACAATGGCCCTCTAAAGATTTCAGTCAGATTGACAAATTCTTAAAATTGCAACTTATGGATTGAATTGAAAGAAATATTTATCCAAAAACCTGTTATCTGAATTTCATGAAATTTGGTGAAAAAATATATAGCAGCTCACAAGTATGCTGCTCCAAATTGTTGTTGTGAAATAATAAACCTAGTATGTAATTTTCAGCGCTTTCTTCATGGATTTTTGAAAAAAAAATCTTGTAAACTTTTATCTAGATTTTTGATGTCAACAATTTTATCTTCACAAATTACCTCATTGTGTTCTGATTTTTTCATTTAAATTTTCACTGTGACTTCTTTTATCACTGCATCCAAGAGTAATCTAGTTCGGACTACGCCTCAAGGTAAGTCTTTTTTGTCTATATATTTTTCTGAAGTATCAAGCGAAAAAAAGGAAACATATCTATTAATTCTTACTTACTCATACTTTATATTTATAAAACTGTTGTCAACATTATTTGATAATTAATTTCTCTAATTAAAAATTCATTGGAATTAAACAAATCAATTCAAATTAAATTCAATGGAAACAAAAGTGATGAGATAAATTGCACAAATCATCGATTCATAAAATGAAAAGCATGAAATAAAATTATATGAATGCTTTGAGTCAATGCTTCGGAATTTCAGTAACCTGAGATATACATAAATATGCTATGAAACAGAATATAACACACCAGAAAATAACATAAAATCAGAATTTCGTATAATGAGAATTATTCTGCTAAATACTATGCTGAGGTTTCTAAAAATCACAAAAAATAATAAGGAAAAAATCTTTTCTGATGTTCCTGCTTCTTACGAGTTTTGCACTTCTTCTTCGCAATACTGATGAGTTATTCTATTACGCTCAGTTACCGATATTGTATCTGAAATTAGGTAACATATTTATGTTTCTGAGCCTACCCGCTTATTTTATATTAATTAGCAAAATTTTATTTATTTTGTTTGGCGAAGGTTAAAATTTTATATTCTTGCGATAACCTCTAGCATGAAATTTCCTTGAAATTTCTAAGTGGCTGCACAAAAAGGAGAAAAATTAGCGGAAAATCGTACACTCGGTTTTCTCGGGTCACGAAAGTATCCCAATTCTGCCATTTCTACATTTACGTCAAGAGGATATGAAACTGAAAAAACTAGGATTTCACTATTTCAAAAGACTTCGCTATATAAAAAAACTTTCTAAAGGTGTAATGAGAACATTAAGTGTAGTGAATACTAGAGTTAAAAATTGATATCTGTAAGGATTAATTTTAATAAGAACAACTTGATGTGTTTATTAACACCCTTAAATTTACACACTATACATTCATGTCCAAATGTCTATTAAATTGCGCACTGTCGAGATATTAAAACGGTGCAGGTATAAAATTACGCACTAACGCACCCTCTATGACACTGGCACGTTTCTGATGATCACCCACCAAGTATCTTGATCTACCGGGTTGTTGCGCAACGGAAACGATCAGAAGATGACTGGAGTTGTGTCAAGTTTTTGTGAGTCTTCCAGGGTTTCCGTAACGGAATCAATTATTTGAGACCAGCTTAGAGCTTGTGGAGGAACTCTTCTCCTATCGAGTTCTTCCGCAACGGAAGCGATCGGTTGAAACCGATGTTCTTATATAACTCTCCGTCTGCCGGGTTGCTCAGCAAAATGGAGGCGATCATTTGAGACCTGAGGGCTTGTGGAATTCTGTGCCTGGTGTCGTCCTCACAGACCAGACTGAAGACTTAATATGGGACACGCCGTATAAAAACGTGACCTTTTTTTGGAGCTACTCTGGTGCATGAAACAAATTCAACTATAGAAAATTGTATTACTTTTTCTCAAGAGAACTGCCGTACTTGTGCTCATCATATTATTGTTCTGGAAAAAGAGTGTACACAATTTTTGAGAAAAAAAATTGAGGTGTGTGTGGACGCGGTGCTATACATTCTGTCAAGAAAGTACCGGGAATTATCAATTTAAATCTGGCGGGGCAATGAGGCAGGTAAATTTTTTTTTTCCTAGGTTGGTACCACTGTCCTTAATTACTATGCCAAGCTTGAGCGGGATCTGTCAACTAGTGTGTTTGCAACAGCTGATTAAGTCAGTCGATGTCAGAGTGCGTGCCGATTTTTACTATGGGTGATTACGTTGAGCAAAGAATTTGTTTAAAGTTTTGTGTTGTAAATGAATTTTTGTGTGCCGATGCATTGGAAATGTTGCAAAAGGCCTTCGGTGATAATGCTCTATCGAAAACTCGTGCATATCAGTGGTACAGAGCCTTCAAGGACGGTCGTGAAGTGGACGCCCATCGACGGCTTCGATCGAAGATAACGTCGATAAAATCAAGGAAAGGGTGCTGGAAAACCATCGTACCAGCTTGAGAGAGATAGCACATGATCTTAAGATATCCGACGAGTCCGCACGTACGATTTTGATTGATATTTTGGGCATGAGAAAAGTGGCCGCACGACTCGTACCGAAAGACCTGAATTTTCTTCAAAAACGTCATCGCGAACAGATTGCTTCAGACATGCTGGATCGCTGTAATTCCGATTCTACATTCATGGAACGCATTATAACTGGTGATGAGACCTGGGTCTACGAGTACGATATGCAAACAAGCCAGCAATCATCGGAATGGGTGGCAAAAAATGAGCCGAAACCGAAAAAACCACGCCAAAGCCGCTCGAAAATGAAGGTGATGCTCATTGTTTTCTTCGATATCCGTGGCGTGGTGCACTACGAATTCGTTTCAGAGGGTCAGACGGTAAACAAGGAGTATTACCTAGGCGTTATGAAACGTTTGCGTGAGCGTATCCGTAAGAAGCGGCCAAATTTGTGGGCTAACAACTCATGGATTTTGCATGACGATAACGCGCCTTCTCACCGAGCTACGATTGTGACTGACTTTCTCGCCAAAAACTCAACAAACGTGCTTCAGCAACCACCGTATTCGCCGGATTTGGCTCCCTGCGACTTTTTCCTCTTCCCAAAACTTAAATTGCCCCTTCGTGGCACCCGTTTTGAGTCGATTGAAGCCATAAAACAAAATTCGGCGCGAGAGCTAAAGTCCATTCCGGAAAGCGCCTATAAAAAATGTTTCGATAATTGGAAGTGCCGTTGGCATAGATGTATTGGAGCAAATGGAGCCTATTTTGAAGGCGACCCAATAAATTTTGACGATTAAATGTAAAAATGTTGTTTCAATTGAAAATTCCCGGTACTTTCTTGACAGAGTAGTATATCCATAAGAATAGAAGTATGTTTATCGAGCATGAACATCAAATTAGATCCAGGGACAAACTTGTGGCTCCAATTCATCGGTTGGCGGCGTCTCAGAATATCCATGTTTTTAATTCGATAAATCTGTTTAACAATCTACCTGAGCATATGCTTTCACTGAGATATTTGAAGAGGAGGATTAAGACTCTGGGTTCTACTCAGTGGATGAGTTTATGGCGAACCCAAGTTGAATTTTAAAAAATTTCTTGATTGTATCTTTATGTTCATTTATATGAATTTGACAATTAAATGAAAGAAATGAAATTTTAGACACATTCTGTAAATAACTGAGGAAAGAATAGATATAGACAAGTCTGCCAATAACGCCTATGACCTAGTTCTCTATTGGAACGTCGGTTGTCGAACTCTTGGACTCTGTTCTACCTGAAGCCGGCGAGGACGATGAACTAAGTATTATTGGAAAGCGGTAGTGTCCTCTGTATGATACATCGGGAAGCTGTAGCAGAGCAGAGCGGAATTTTGGGAAACGAGCGGACACCTCGCCACAATATATTCACCGAGTAGACTCTGAACTCATAATTTATTAAATCACTCTGATGAGTGCCTTTTTGTTCGAAAAAATTTCACCTTTGAAAACACCCTGTATATTCAAGAACATCTTTTTACATGGCATATCTACTGCTAATACTCATCTTATAAGGTTATCGTTAAATGATTGTTTTTAGTTTTTAACTTTTTTATATTTTATGAGCGTAGGATGGCTTAATATTAGTGATGCAACGGAACTGGCATAACGGAAGCAGAAACAGACAGATGTCAAAAGTAAATCTTAACGGAAGCGGAAACGGAAGCGTTAACACTATAAAAAAAAGCACAATTGTACATTTAAAACTTTTTTTATTAAATTTGTATTTTAGTAGTCAAAATTAAACAGCGGCAAGTTATATTTAATAAAGAGTAACTTGGCCGCTTTTTCACCTTTCAGCCTATTTCGATGTTCTTCATATATTAAACCAGCTCCGCTAAATAATTGCTCACTGGCTACACTGCTGGGGGGAGCTGATAAGTATTGGCGAACTATTGGCAAAATATGGGGGTATTTGTGCGCATTTCCATTCCACCACATAAGGGGATCCTCATGAAGAGATAGTTTTTTTCTTTCTTGTACTCCCGAAGGTGTGACTGTATCTTTAAAAGTAAATTGTCACCATCGTCAGCTGTAGAAGAGTCCTCCTCCTGGTCTTCATTTACACTTAACATCGATTCCAATATTTGCAATGATGCTGATGATTTGGAAGTAGAAGGCTGCACTTCAATGTCTTCAATTGCAATTTCAGTTCGGCTTCTTTTGGGGGAAGGTTCGCAGTCATCATCTTGGATGGAATTTGATTGTCTGGTTCTAATAGTGTTAATCGTCATATTAAGTAATTTAGATTTAATCTGCTGTGCAATGACGCTGGTGAAAAAATGCGATTTGTATCGCGGATCCAAATACGTCGCAGTAGTGTATTTGTCGTCTTCGACCAAGTTTCCAAATCTTACACTTGAATTCAATTCATCGCGTAATTTTGTTATAAAATTTATGAATTGATCTGGAGTATTAGGTTTCGTCTCTTCTTGTTGTAATGTGGTCTCAAGAACTTGAATTAATGGTATGTATGACTGATGAAATACTGATTTGAGAACTACTTAGATTTCTTGTTATTTCTTCAAATGGCTGCATTAATTGCACAAATCTTCCGTTCAGAGTTCTGTTATAAAGTTTGCGGAACCAGAAGCAGAAACGGAAGTGAAAAAACATGCGGAACTTCTGCAGTTGCGGAAGCGGAAGCAGAATTCTGTTGCAACACTACTTAATATATCAACAAAATATGCGTTGAGGATTTTTACCTTATGTAAATGCTTTTAAACATGCTTTTTTCTGTCATCAAATGTATTTTTCATTTTCTTCTAAGTATATTAAAAGATTAAACTAAATATGACTACTCGGATATGATTACATTCACGTTATCTTGGATGAAGTTTCGATATTATTTTCCTTAAAAACAGCCCCTAAACAAGCAAATTCATCCCTAGAGTAAAGATCTTATATTCTATATCTCAAGGTTTTGTTATCGTGCCATGTCTGCGGTCGAAACTATTACCGCATTAATATTCGGGTTCTATATGGGAGGGAGTACATTCCAAATATTATCTCAGAGGCTTGTATGGCTGGAGAAGTATTAGTTATATGGTATGTGGGATACCAGCTTTTGCTTTGTTATACTAAGATGAGATAATTGCTATTATGGCAAATTCAAGGTCATTTCTGTTTCCCGCAACCGCCTAATTTTGAGCATAGTTGGTTATTCAATCAATATTTGGAATCATCAATCAACCGTACATTATATATACTGTCGAAATTACTCCTATTAGTGGTTATATTGTTTGATAATTCTGTTAATAAGCCAACTGATGACTATAACTTTTTAACCTATGGTATTGTAGGATGTTTGTTAAGATACTGAATAAAACAAATTTATTGAGTATACAGGCTCCTGCAATAGTACCGGGTTCTTCGCAATAATTTCACCCCCCCGTTGACATTATTTCAAATGGATATACAAAAAAATGTTATTCACAAAAGTTGTACGAACTCAGCTGAATTATTTCAAAATAATTTCACAATATGCAATATATACAAGGTGTACTAGATTTTGAGTGCAACTTCATTTTTCCAAATGGATCACACTGCATATTTTCTTATTTTTGGCTAGCTCTTTCTCTCCTGATTACAAATATATATGCATATGTCGTTCTTTCTTTCTTATTTTGAGAACTACAGTCTCAAATTCGAAGAACCATCTGGCAGGCTCAATAATTGGTTGTTAAGTGATAGGCTGTAATGAATCAACAAACGACATTGGTAACAATATGACAGACGTAGACATTCAATAAAATTATTTCTGAAATGTGCATTACATGGAAGCGGCAAAATTTGAAATATTTTCAAAATTTGAATATTAAAACAAATTGAAATATGTTTATCTTCTACAATTTTAATTTCAAAAAAATTTTTTTATTCAAAAAACTTTTAGAATTAAATTAATGTCTAAAACAAGCACCGCTTACATTTAATAGACGTATATAATCAAAACTCAATATATAATGTCAAATGGAATAAATTAACCAACAGATATACGAAAGTCATTGAAATTAATAAATAAATATTTAAAGGAGACAAAATTTTGTTTCGGGTCTTACCTTTAAGAACACCAATTGCCTTCTAAAAACATGAACACACTTAAAGGACTTCTCAAAGAATATAATTTATTTGAAATATTTAATACATTTAAATATTCGAATAAGTTAATTCAGAAATCTCTAAAAACATGCACTAGATCTTCAAAAAACAAATATAATTCTAAGCAATTCCTTCTTCAGTCCTCAATAATATTCCAAATATCAAAATCAAAAAACTAACCTATATCCAAACCCTCACCACGTGTAAAAGGACTAACGCTTTGAAACACAGATCAACATAATTCAAGGTTGATCTATGTTCTAACAAAATCAAAGAACAGTGTGAGTTATTTTTAAGGCTTATTTAAATTCATTGACATTCCATAATGAGGTTTATTGAAGCCAAAATATAATTATATATTATATATAAAATAAAATAGAAAAGCCTTTTACTTGATAGAAGAAATATAACAAAATTCGAATATTAAAACAAATTGAAATATATTTATCTTCTACAATTTTAATTAAAAAAAAAATTTTTTATTCAAAAAACTTTTAGAATTAAATTAATGTCTAAAACAAGCACCGTTTACATTAAATAGACGTATATATAATCAAAACTCAATATATAGTATAATGTCAAATGGAATAAATAAACCAACAGATATACGAAAGTCATAACAATTAAAAAATAAATATTTAAAGGTGACAAAATTTGGTTTCTGGTCTTACCGTTAAGAACACCAATTGCCTTTTAAACACATGAACACACTTAAAGGACTTCTCAAAGAATATAATTTATTTGAAATATTTAGTATATTTAAATACTCGAATAAGTTAATTCAGAAATCTCTAAAAGCATGCACTATATCTTCAAAAAAAAATTAAATTCTAAGCAATTACTTCTTTAGTCCTCAATAATATTCCAAATATCAAAACCAAAATTTGTATTGAGGACTGAAGAAGGAATTGCTTAGAATTATATTTGTTTTTTGAAGATATAGTGCATGTTTTTAGAGATTTCTGAATTAACTTATTCGAATAGTTAAATATATTAAATATTTCAAATAAATTATATTCTTTGAGAAGTCCTTTAAGTGTGTTCATGTTTTTAAAAGGCAATTGGTGTTCTTAAAGGTGGATGTACGTATATCTGTTGGTTTATTTATTCCATTTGACATTATATATTGAGTTTTGATTATATACGTCTATTAAATGTTAGCGGTGCTTGTTTTAGACATTAACTTAATTCAAAAAGTTTTTTGAATAAAAATTTTTTTTTGAAATTAAAATTGTAGAAGATAAACATATTTCAATTTGTTTTAATATTCAAATTTTGTTATATTTCTTCTATCAAGTAGAAGGCCTTTCTATTTTATTTGAAATATTTTCACTTTACATATGTAAAGAACAATAAAAGCTAGAAGAGAATATATGGCATCACATCCAGGTAATCCAATTCCAAGGAAAAATATATTTCTCAATACTTAGAACCGTGTAAGAGATACTAAAAGTTTTAAGAGAAAGAGACGTAGCGTCTTATGGAATGAGAATTAAGAACTCGATATATTGCTTTAATTTTAAGGTAATGTTACTACAATTAATTGTTGATAAATGCTGAAACTTGAATATTATTGAATTTGAAATCAACCGCACAAATTTATAACAATTATTTCGGAGAATCCAGAAAATAAATTAAAGGAAGCATCACGTAAAGTTGGGGTAAGCTGTTCGAAAATTCATAGAATGCCAAAAAAGAATAATTATAGGCCGTACAAGTTACTACCAGCACAACTCCTCGCAAAAGGCCAAAAGCAGAAACGCTTAAAATACTGTCAAAATATACTGCAAAGACTGGAGGATTATTTAATATATTAAATTTCATAATGTGGACGGATGAATCATCGCTTTCCACAGCAGGCGTGTTCAACAGAAAAAACAAAAATCGATGACAATACGAATTATTTCAAAATAGAAAATGTGAAAGAAAGTCTTTTAACGTTTGGTGTGGCATTGTTTATAATAATATTGTGGAGACTATATTTTTTGATGACACATTAACACGTGAAGTATATTTAGAAAAGATACTGCCTGAGCAACAAGTAACTTGGCAGCAAACGGTCAAAGTTTTGGAAGTTCGAGAACATTTCAGTGGTCAATTTTTTATTCAAGAAGTTAATAAAATCCGAAATAATTCGTTGAATAACGAATTGTTTGGTCAACTTTGCCTCGCTAACGATGAAGAGTTCAATCTAAAGCTGCTTCACACAGAACTGCGGTGGCTGTCAAAAGGTGCTTGTTTGACTCGCCTTCTCAATATTTTTGTGATAGACTTTCTTGAAAACAAAGACCCAGAATTGCGTGAAAACCTCATATTATCATTACTTGACAGACCTTTACAAGTTGTTCAATGATGTCAACCTCCAACTTCCAGGCTATGATTTGAACTCTATAAAAACAAAAATTGCATTGCTGCTTTCATAGCAAAACCATTTTTATACAAACAAAAAAAAAATAACGGCAGACGGGATTTAAATAACTTCCTAAATTTATAAGCGGTACAATTAAATGGCGACAATTCACTAATTTATTGTCAGCACTTGGAAAACTTCAATATTGATTTCTAGGAGTGTTCTCTCAACTTTTTGCAGTTTTCTCTGAATAATATCTGTGATTGGATAAATATTTCTAATATTTTGCGTCATGCTAGAGATATTGAAGGCCATTGAAAATATATAGAGTGAGTCATTTGGAAAATCAGCATTTTGTTTCAAAAGATTTTGGGAACACCCATTAGAAAATCATTTTCTGAGGTGCAGAAATGAAAGTACAAGGATATTGCTTTCCAACGAAATTTATAAGATATCTGGTCCGGCAGCTATAAAAGACCAACGCTCTGTTGAAGGACCCTGTATAATAGATACAGAGTCAAATTTTCTATATGTCTTTGATAAAAAAATATTCATTATTATTATTAATTTTTGTTAAGGTTCCAGAATAATTTATTGGAAAGTTTAATTTGTCATGACATTGATTTGGAAAAATAGAATGCAATGAAATTTGGTAGCCACTGACATTAGAAAGTAAGTGGAAATATTCCTATCCAGAGAATGAAGTAACCTGACACTGAAAATGAAACAATAATGCTACATAGATTAGTATTGTTGTATATTCCAAATGAAAAAACACAATGTTTGTCAATCCACAACTGTAGAAAATAATTGCTAGGGTTAACTGGAATTCTTCTTTGTAGATGCCTGAGTTCCCACAGGAGAGAAATCAGAGCATTTCTCCTAAGTGGCGCCAAATGTCAAGTGAATTTGATTTGGTCTACGGTCGCGATGTTTTTTCGGCCTTCAAAAATGTGGTCGATACTTCAAGTGGTTCAGATGTGGATTTGATGGTGTTGTCGAAAGATGTATGTTTTGGTCATCTCGGGAGCAATGTGCCTTGTATCACAATTCAATATCAGACACGTAGCTTTCAAAGATTATCTGTCTACTACTTCAATTTGAGCCCACGTATTTATCCTGATCGCCAGTAATTTTTAATAGGGACTAAACTTCACCTTACTTCAGCGATTAAGATTCTGTGTCATTTCGCTACAGACTACGTCATGAAACAATCTTAGTGTTTGCGAATCCAAAAGTATACCAGGTGTTCAACGAATACCGTTTCTTAGAATTTTTTTGGGAAGGAATCGAAATTCACGTTTGCAATTTCGGAATTAAGCTTTGACTAGAGACGGAACTCCCTGTACATTCTTTGAGATTTTTGGGACTTCCGGTTTCACCCGAAGTGACACCAACTTTCGTCAAATAGGAAGCCCCATATTCAATGATAAGAATAGATTCCTCATAAAATTCTGAATTGCTTTAATTTCAAATTTTCAAATTTCCTTTAGAAATTTTTTTGACGTAAAATTGCGAAAAAAAAATTTAAAATTTTAATTTTAATTTGACTGAAAAAATGTCGTTTTTAGGCTTCCCAGAGAAGTAAGAATAATGCTTCTGGCACAATAGTCAAAATTAAAAATCATGGTGCAGAAGGTCACAAAAGCTTTGTCGAAGTTGGAAATTTCGAAAACGTGAAAATTCGATTTTTTCAAATTAGAACCCCATTTTTTATAGTCATAAAGGAATCCACCTTGAAGAATATTGTAGGTATGGAAATAACACCAATGCCCCAAAATGGATATTTTCTGAGATATGCAGTCGCGATTCTAATAACGATCTTCTCAAAAATATAAACAAAACTGAAAATTAAGTTTCTCTATGAGTACAATCTAAAATAAATGTTCAATATGTCCTCCTTTCTCTTCGAGCCATTTCAAGATTCGATCTTGGACATGGTGCCTTTCTTAGTTGGATGAGATCTAAACTGAATGAAATGATTTGGATATTTTGTTTTGCAAATGTTCTCTGTTTTCTATTACGTTTTTTAAACTTTCCTTTAAAGGAAAGGGGTTTCCTTTAAATTGTACCCCATAAATAAAAATCTAGAGGGGTAAGATCTGGAGATCGAGGTGGCCGAAGAAATGGATCACTGTTTCCTCACCAACGATCTGCAAATAATTCAGATAATTGCTGATAAATCCTTCATGACGAATGGGTTGGTCCAACGTTCATTTGGAACCACCGATTGAATGCCATTTCAAGGGGTTACTCATCCAAGAAAGGTTCGACTACATCCACTTAGATTCTGAAGAACCCCGCAGCTCCTAAATTTTCTTCGCAAATGAAGTATTTAACTTGGTCAACTATCATAAAGCAAAATGCAATTCATTTCTAGATTATTTGATAGCCAAAGGATTGTGTTGAGACCAAAAATGCTCATTTCGACAGTTGGATATTCCTTGTCGAGTACACTTCGCTCGTCAGACCAATTAAATTTCTCAAAAACTTTAATTGAGTAAATAACTTAGGGAACACTTTTTTGATATTAGACATTAAGAGTGGATTTGTTTTTTCATAATACCGATATGAAACAACGCTATCTCCACTAAATATTTGTTGAATAATTTCGATAAATATTCTATTTTTTCTTTAGATTCTTTTATCTTTTTTAAAACTGTGTGATTAGTGTTAATTCTATATGGGGACTAAAATTGAACAGTGTTCTCTAAGACATTAATGTGATTTAATTTAAAAAGTTTTCAAGAAATTTTATGAAATAACAATTTGTAGTACGGTAGTACAGAATTCCTCTGTTTGATATTTAAGATATTGGAAAGAAATTTTATCAAGTAAGAAAAACCCCCTTTTTATTATTTATTCTATATATACTAATAACAATTTGTTTTCTCAATTATGCACACACGTTGCATATAAGTTTTGAAGATTTTTTATTGATTATTTTTATTTTGCGGATATGAAGGTAGATTGATGATAACCGGCCAGTTTTTTGAGGTACGTTTTTGAAGATGTTATATGGTTGAAGGGATTTTTGGAAAGAATTTTTTTAAAGGGATGTTGTTTCAAATAATTTCTCAATTTAATGTTCGATATTTTCAGAGTGGAATTTCATTTTCCATAATGCCGACATAAAACAGCACTGTCCCAAAAAAATATTTATTAGTGAGTTTGATCAATATTCTATATTTTCTTTGGATTCATTCATATTCTTTTGATACTGTGTGATAAGCATTGATTTTATATATCTATTTAAAAGTCAACTGTGTTCTCTGAGCCATTTATTCAATTAATTTTGAAAGTTTCTGAGAAATTTTATAAAATCAAAATTTATGGCGAGGTAGTACAGAATTTCTCTGCTTGATATTTACGAGTGAGATATCAATCGAGGGTTCTTAGAATTAAATTTTAAATTTTGCATCTTACACCGAACTGCAAACAAATGAACATCTTGCAGTCTATGTAGATTTTCAAACAATGATCCGACCACAATCCTCCTGAATGAAGAGACGGATGGTTTCCTGGAATTCTCTACTTTTGGAAGTTTTCAAAAAAATAAAAACACCTCAAATGTAATAGAAAATTATTAAAATAAATTCCAATTTACCGTTTGACAATGTAATAACACTATGTTACTCGGATCCCATATACCTCACTATATTCAATGAGAAGTGATATAAAACAAAGTAAATTTATCGACCAGCCTAGGATAGATAAATTGTTGATGAATGAACATAATAAAAAAGCAGCAGATATGGTATACCCCAATATAAAATAAAATTTTAAATACATTTCCTTAAAAAACACTCTAGGAATTTCTGAGAAAATTGCTACGTACCTCAGAGATAAATATGATTCAAGAACTTTATTCAAAACTTATTCAAACCTGAGTAAATTCATTAAAAATAAAAAATACTTCTCACATAAAGATGATAAAAAGGGGGTTCCTAAGTTAACCTGCGATGATTGCCCAAAAGTTAACATGTCATACTGGAACAACTTCCGACATAGAATTTGTGAACATTTGAAGAGTTTCCTCAAAACAAAAGTAATTCCACATATTCCAATCATTTTTTAGAAACAGAACATACTTTCAAACATGATTTTAAAATTTTACATATAGAAAGTAATGCCTTAAACCTGTCCCTTGAGATAAATAAACACAACAAAATTGAAATATTACGAACAATTAGATTCAAATAACTCACATCTGTTGAACATATTCAGATAAGCTGGAATTTACTTAGACCATTCTTGGGTTTTAGTGCTCAATAAAAATTTTATGTACCTACTTTAATATAAATAGCAACCCATTTCGAAAACAACTTTAGTTATTCAAAATGTAAACCTACTGAAGATGCTACTGTGATAACGAAACAATTGTTGTATTGAATAACAATAAAAATTTGTAAAAATCAGAATAACCTTATTGAAAGAATTTAAATATCGAAACAGATTCAATCTGTTAGCCTCCTTTAAATTTTAATTTAAAAAAATGTTATTCCAAGACATTTAGAATTAAATTAATGTCTCATAAGCACTGCTTAAATCTGGTAGACATATAAAATCAAAACTCATTATATAATATCAATATGGCATAAAAACCGAATGAAATATAAATTGTCGATTAAAATTACTAAATAAATATTTGAAGGAGTCGAAATTTTGTTTCTGATCTTATATTGATGAATACCAAATCTTTTCAAAAATGCAAAACATAATTTTAAGAACGCCTCCAAAACTAATTTATTTAAAATATTTGAATAAGTTACTTCAAAAATCTCTCAAAACATGTTGCACGTCCTCATAAAACAATTTGAAATTAAATGAGATCTTCGTCAGTCCAACTTAACATTAAAAAAATAAAATCAATTAACAGGAAATAACTTAACAGACTGCCCTCGTGGTATCCTTGTTGAACAAATACTAAAATTAGAGAACTTTAATAATCCAACGTAATCTATATTCATCACTATTTAATATGGATTTTCATTAAGTAAAGACTGATTCAATTAAACATTTAAATTTCTTATTACAGAGTTAAATATTGGGATTACAAATTAATTCGGTACGTTTTCAAAGAATGGCTTTAAAACCATCAAATTTTTTGATAATGGCAGCTGATTGGTGAAGTTTTAGATAGATTGGACATCTGCCGATAAACCAGATTGAATTGTTTTGAGTTTTATGCAAGATGTTTATCGTCATACTGAAGAAAATGTCAGATTTTTTGATAACTAAATGGCATTCACGATAAGTCTAAATTTTTTGTTATAATTGAATAAAAGTGCAGTTGAATCTCATCTTATACTTGTGGAAGTTTACGGTAAGAATGTCCCAACTGACAAATCGTGTAGGGAATGATTTCGACTCTTCAAAAGTGCTGATTTCAGCGCTCCGAACAGCCAAAACATTCGAAGAAATTACTCGATGAAGAACCGAGTCTAACACAAGACAAGTTTGAGTTCACGTTGGGATCAATTAATAATTGGCAATTATGTAATAATCGAAACAGGTCGTGTCATATTTTCATTGAATAAATTATGAAAACTTTGCGAGATATATTGTTTCACTCGAATAGTTGAAATTTTCCATGATGTACGGTTTTTTGCCTTTCGATTACAGATGTTGGCTTTCTAAATCATCTAAATCCTGAAGATACATGATCGAATTAGCAAGCACGTTTAGCGAAAATAGAGATATATACATTCTGTCAAGAAAGTACCGGGAATTATCGATTTAAATCTGGCGGGGCAATGAGGCAGGTAAAAAATTTTTTTCCTAGGTTGGTACCACTGTCCTTAATTACTATGCCAAGCTTGAGCGGGATCTGTTAACTAGTGTGTTTGCAACAGCTGATTAAGTCAGTCGATGTCAGAGTGCGTGCCGATTTTTACTATGGGTGATTATGTTGAGCAAAGAATTTGTTTAAAGTTTTGTGTTGCAAATTAATTTTCGTGTGCCGATGCATTGAAAATTTTGCAAAAGGGCTTTGGTGATAATGCTATATCGAAAACTCGTGCATATCAGTGGTACAGAGCCTTCAAGGACGGTCGTGAAGTGGTCGCCCATCGACGGCTTCGATCGAAGATAACGTCGATAAAATTAAGGAAAGGGTGCTGGAAATCCGTCGTACCAGCTTGAGAGAGATAGCACATGATCTTAAGATATCCCACGAGTCCGCACGTACGATTTTGATTGATATTTTGGGCATGAGAAAGGTGGCCGCACGACTCGTACCGAAAGACCTGAATTTTCTTCAAAAACGTCATCGCGAACAGGTTGCTTCAGACATGCTGGATCGCTGTAATTCCGATTCTACATTCATGGAACCCATTATAACTGGTGATGAGACCTGGGTCTACGAGTACGATATGCAAACAAGCCAGCAATCATCGGAATGGGTGGCAAAAAATGAGCCGAAACCGAAAAAACCACGCCAAAGCCGCTCGAAAATGAAGGTGATGCTCATTGTTTTCTTCGATATCCGTGGCGTGGTGCACTACGAATTCATTCCAGAGGGTCAGACGGTAAACAAGGAGTATTACCTAGGCGTTATGAAACGTTTGCGTGAGCGTATCCGTAAGAAGCGGCCAAATTTGTGGGCGAACAACTCATGGATTTTGCATGACGATAACGCGCCTTCTCACCGAGCTACGATTGTGACTGACTTTCTCGCCAAAAACTCAACAAACGTTCTTCAGCAACCACCGTATTCGCCGGATTTGGCTCCCTGCGACTTTTTCCTCTTCCCAAAACTAAAATTGCCCCTTCGTGGCACCCGTTTTGAGTCGATTGAAGCCATAAAACAAAATTCGGCGCGAGAGCTAAAGTCCATCCCGGAAAGCGCCTATAAAAAATGTTTCGATAATTGGAAGTGCCGTTGGCATAGATGTATTGGAGCAAATGGAGCCTATTTTGAAGGCGACCCAATAAATTTTGACGATTAAATGTAAAAATGTTGTTTTAATTGAAAATTCCCGGTACTTTCTTGACAGAGTAGTAGTGCTTGAATAAAGCCCAATATTCCCTTAACCTCAGCTACTGCTACTGCATTCATGACAACTTAATTTATAAATCCCTGAATTTTTATCAAAATGGTTGTTTTTGTCTTTAGCAGTGAAAAATAAATGAAAATTTTATGTGATGGATTGAAGGCTATTTTGATATTGTCCGTTGAAATTATTTGAAATTTTTGTGCCCTGATTCTAGGAAACAGCATTCTATCGTTTCATCTATATGTCCAGAATTTCGAGTCTAAAACGGTTTTAAACGATTAAGTTGAAATCACTGATGAATAATCCGAGGCCAAAAAGAATTAGGTCCGGCCATAAACACGCTTTTTCGAACGGCAAGAGCTAGAAATACTAAACTTTCAGAGACGGTTTGGGGTCTAAATATTAGGAGTAAAAATAAATTAGGTCAGTTTTCCAACGAGGGTTCTGAAAACATCTGTCGATAACATCCAGTTTGAATTGTTTTTCATATAAAACATTTTTTTGTTACGCTGTTGAAATCGACAGATTTTTTTATAACTAAACAGCATTGGCAAGAAGTTTTAATTTTTTATTTTACGGTGACAATGCTTCAACTGACAAGTCATGTAGATAATGTTTTTCGTGCATAAAAAGTGGTAATTTCAGAGTTGAAGATAGACCCCGCTCGGGACAGTCAAACAAATTTACATACATTACTCGCTGAAGAGCCGAGTGCAAGACAACTTTGCACTTACGTTGGGCGTGACCCAACAAGCAATGTTTGAAATCTATGGGCTTGATTCAAAAGCAAGGAAATTGGAACCCAGAGATCTAAAACGATGATTACTTTCTTGAGACCAACTGCCTCAAGGGCAAAAAGATAGGGTCTTTCACACCAGGTAGACAATGGTGGTTAAAAGTGGATCTTCTGCAACAACCCCAAGAAAAAAACTAGTACGCTTTCCTCGGCCAATCATTGCTATCGACTCCAACATAAACACCAAAACCGAACATTCATGGTTCGAAAGTTATGTTGTGTATCTGGTAGAACCGAGGGGGCGTTGTGTACCACGAGCTTCTAAAAACTGGTGATTCCAATGTGGATGATCGGTACAGACTGCAATTTCTTTGTTTGAACAAGGCATTACGAAAAAGACAACCGGAATATACATAATAAACTTATTCTTTCACTTGATGACGTCGCGAAAGTGTCAAAAAATATTTTAAACGATCAAATGGGACATCCTAACGCACCTGCCATATTCTTCGGACAGTGCCCTTACTGACGAGTGATGTTTTGACAGATGCAATACGATTTGACAGGTCAACGCTTCTTCTTTTCAAAAAAATGGAAAATTGGCTTCAAAACAAGTAGTTTTTCCGAGACGAGATTCAGAAATTGCCTAAGAGGTGGGGAAAAGCAGTAATTAGTGACGGCCTATATATTTGAAGTTCTATTCGTCGACAAGCGACCTGACATTGCCTACATTGCCGAGCATTGGTGCTGTCTTGATGCTATCCCAACGATGACCATTCCAGGATACTGCCTAAGCGTTTTCTATTGCCGTCCATCTAGGGCTCATGGTGGATCTATGCTCTATATCCGGGATGGTGTGCAGGTGAGAAAACTGTGCGTGTCGGGGTTCTCTGAGGAGATGCAATTTGAGATGAGTGGAACTATAGTGCTCGTTCAAAAAGTTCGTTTGGCCATTCTTAGTGTGTACTGACCATGCTCTGGTAGTTTCGGAGTGTTTCTAGATGCAGTGTCTTCGACTTTGAATATTGTAACAGTGTAGCCAATAAAATATTGGTTTGTGGTGATTTAAACGTTGATTTCTTGAAATCTAGTTGTCCTAATGTTAAGTTATTTATAGATCTACTAGAATGTTTTAATTTGAATATTTCTTCACAAGAACCTACTAGAGTCTTTACGGATATTAAAGGACACACATCCGTATCCAAAGTTGATTATATTTTGAGGGATGCTGATATATCTGATATCTGAAGTATATGAAGCTTACATTGGGGATCATCGAGCTCTTTCCCTGGAAATTTTTGTTGATCCTCATCTGGTAATTCAACATTTGAGCCAATATAATCTAGATGACTTTACCTCTGTGTGTGGCTTTCACGGGGTGTATGGATGTCTGGATGTGGACGGATGTTTCGGTGAATTTGTCGGTGTGATTCAAGGGACATTTGAGATGTGCTGTCCACTTTTCAAGTGTGCTGCTTCTGCTAACCCCATCAAGAAGTGGATTACTCAAGAGATCGTCTCGGCTAAACGTGAACTGGAGTTCCTCCACTTGTTACGTGCACATATTGCCTGTCAGATCACCTACGACCTGTATAAGGGAGCCAAATCCTCATACAATTCTTTAATTAGATAGGCAAAGTTGAATTCTCAAACCGGACTGATTGAAAAATCAGACAATAAAAACAAAGTAGGGTGGATCCTGGTGAATGCTCTTACTGCTCGAGAAAATAGGGGACGTCAACCCATAGAACTTCTAGTTGGGGGTGTCACTTACGATGATGATAAAGATCTGGCCTCAATGTTTGCAGATTATTTCTCTACTGTTACCGAAAAAACTTTGCATTTTTATTATAAAACTCACTTTCCTCCTCTTGCACTTCATCGCCAATGAATAACTCAACTTTCTTCTATCCTAGGCTGCAGTTTCAGGTGATTGATCCAATAAAATCTTTGAAGAATAATAAAAGCAGTGGAGTGGATTTCTGGTAAAATTTTAAAACTTATTGCGGCTGACATTGCTCCACATTTGGCCCATATTATCAACCTTTCAATATCTAGCGGCAAGTTTCCCAGTGATCTCAAGAAGGCTATTGTCATACCCATTTACAAGAAGAATGACTTAAACGATATCGCTAACTACAGGTCCATTTCTATCCTCAGTGTCTTTGCAAAGGTTTTCGTGGTGTGCTAGACAGGATGGTGAATTTCCTGGAAAAACATCAAGTACATGACACTGCTCAGAACGGTTTTCGGGTGGGCTGAATCCAGAGCTCTCTATCTAGTCGAGTTCGTTTATGAATGCCTTGATAATGTTTTTTTGTGGCAGGATTGTTTTTCGATCTGTCTCGTGCATTCGACAGTCTCGCTTTCCAGTTCTTAGTCGAGAAGTGCTACAATCTGGGTTTCACAGGTGTGTTTTTGAAATGGATATCCAGTTATCTTGAGGGCAGAACGATGACCGTCAGAGTTTCGGATGAGCGTAAGGTGAATTTGGGTGTCCCTCAGGGTTCACTACTGGGTCCCCTCCTGTTCTTACTTTTCATAAATGATTTACCTTGCAATTTGAAAAAGATGATGAGTTATGTAGCAATCACCCAGGACCTCCTTCTCCTGTTGAAACAAGTGAGAATTGCTCTGTTCGCCGATGACACTTCAGTAATTGTTACTGCGCACAGACCTTTGAACAGTTACAGAGGTTATGTAATATTTTGGTCCAGTACTTTGTTGAGTGGTGTCGTTCTAACTCTATGATGATCAACATTGATAAGACTGGATGTATTCACTTCGCACTGAGAACGAGTGAACACAAATTGATTGTACGCTATTTAGAAAAAACTGTTACATCAGCGGAGCATACCAAGTTCCTTAGTGTCCAAATATATAACAACTTGAATTGGAGCTTTCATGTCGACGCTATCTGTAAAAAACTCAATAGCTCCATTGCCATAAGTAGAGTTCGAAATTCGCTAGCTTTGCGATCCATCATGAATATTTATTATAGTCTAGTGTACAGTCACCTATCTTATAACATCCTGCTTTGGAGTAATTCATCGGATGTTGCCAGAGTTTTTGTTGTCCAAAAGAGGATTTTGCGCATGATATTCAATATCGCGCCAAGGTCCTCCTGTAGGAGAGTTTTCGTTGAAATTGGTCTACTAACTCTAGCCTCGATTTTTGTTTTGAAATGAAACCAAAGAAAACGAATGCGACCCGACTAAAATTTCTAGCTTTCATAGCTATAATACATAAAATGTAGAATTGTTGTGTATACCAAAGCATAAGACTTCTAGATTCGAATTTTCACCAGTGTATCAAAGTATTAAAATTTTTAATCACTGGCCCAAATCTTTGCGAATACTTAAGATGAATGAATTTAAAAAGGCGATCAAGATTATTTTAGTAAGTAAATGTTATTATTCTGTTTTTGAATATTTTTCTGATTTTTGTGAGTAATTTTCTATTTTGTTTTTCATTTGACTTATCCTATACAAATTTATGTTTGTCTGACAGGATGAATAAAATATAATTATTATTATCGTTATCTTTTGAAATAAATGTATTTTTTGAGTTGAAAAAAAGACCAAATAATTTGCACTCCTGATATGATGTGATACAAACTAACAAATTTCCCATCCAATATCCCCTTTCCTACAATTTCTGATACGAGGTAGTTTAAGTACCGCTATAATCGTGCTTCGATGAACTTATTTATGTTCGGATCAACTCGTTTCTCCAGATCTGGATTACTGTTTTCTCTTCGTTAGATCTATCGGTAATCTTCCGATAAGTTTCAGGGAATTTCTTCTACGTCATTGAACAGAATAATTGCTTTCTGCAGTTCGATCGGATTAGGCTGAAATTAGTTTCTGTCGTTCGACACCGTAGGGTTCCTACACTTAATGATTGTACAAGTATTAGGTGTATTTTTCATGTGAGTGATCGATGATTTTTAATTTCCCTGTAAACAATAATTGAAATAGTTTTTAATTATTAAACAGAATAATTCTGTGCAAGCGCTACAAAATTTAATCTTTGGAAGTTTTTGAAAAACTTTTGAAAATTCAATCAAAATATCTAAGAAACACTACCTCCATTCAAGTAACCCTAGAATTGTCACATCCTACACAGCATCCTTAAATTTAAAGAAATCTGTAGAAGATATAAAATATCGAGTAACAATCCAGTTAATTTTAATGAAATGAAATAATAATGAATATTTCCACAATTAATTACTAACAAAACTGCAGCTTCTTTAGGTTTACATTTTGAATTTCGCGATGTGAACTTTAAGGCGCCACAGTGTTGGCGAAACACTTGTTGTTAACAATAAATTGTGGAAATATTGTTTATTATTTCATTTAATTAAAATGAAAAATCTTCAAGTGAGGACCAGTTCAATCGAATTCCAGCAAATTTATAACGATACAACTTCGAACTTCATCAATAATGAATTATATTTCAAAAATGTTCTTTAGCAATAAAAAAAACCTTTCAAAAAATATAGCAAATTCTCCAGAATATTCATCATTAGTCGGCATTTTTGAATGATACATGAATGAAATCAATAAAAAAATGTATTACATACCTTGACCTTCAATATACTGACGTGGTTCAAGTAGAACTAAACCAGAATATTTCGAGGTTAACCTAAAGTATTTGTCCAATTCTATGTTCGTCCACAAAATATATCCAAAGAAAAAAGGATGGTCCGCATTCATTTATATCAGAGAGATGTTGAGCGCTATATGAAAAACAAATAACAATTATTATATATAAAATAAAAATAAAGGATTCATTCTATGGAAGAGCATTTTAAAGAATTTGGAATGCTAAACAGAATAAAATAATTCTGTAGAACCCCTACAAATGTTGATATTTAAAATGTATTATGATGATCAGAAATAATAGATTTCATTCCAAAAATACTTCAAATAAAAAAAATTATAGCACTAGAGCAGCGTTTGAAATTTAAATTCATCATCATTAGTCGGAATTTTTCTTACATAAATACAATAAAAAATATATTACATATCTGGTTCGTGAATTAACTCACGTGGTTCAAATAGAACTCAACCAGAATGTTTTTAGGTTAATCTATATTCAATTGTCAGTTTTCAGAGAATTATTGTGTTCAATATTTAAAACACGACTATTTTATAAAAACAATTAAACGCAACACCGAACCTTCATTTGATATATTGAGGAAAGCAACGTGTTGCAAAATGGCGAATACGCTGAAAACTGGATAAAAACGCGTTCAATTAGGTAATTTAGTTGTTACGCCCAATTAATGACCTGAATCGGGAATGGGGCTTGGAGAAATTTTTACTCACATTATTCATTTATTACTACATATATTTTAAACATTACAATATTACTACAAATATTACAATATTACTACATATATTACAAATATGAGCATAATAGTCGAAGTGTCAATCACGCTATTCAGAAAGTTGGAAGAATCGGAAGAATTGAGAATTCTTAATGATATCGTCGGGCTTAAAACTTAGCTCTAATATTTATATATTAACAAACTAACACTCATGTACAAATAAATGAGAGCTTGTTAAGTGGTATATTGTAGAAATTATATATATTTTTATCATAAAGTGAAATGTTTAGAACATTAATATGTTGCATAGTATTGAAGCTCCGAAGTGAATAGGGTCTGATGACGGAGCTTCAACCTCTCAATTTGGGAGGTGGTGTTTCGTTCCAACTTGCTCCCTGAACTCTTCAGAAAGGTGTGGGGTACAAGTCTGCCTATAACGCCACTGACCTTGTTCGACGTAGGAACTCGGTTGTCGAGCGCTTGCTCTCTAATTTATTTGAACCCGGTGAGGATGGTGAGTTAGGTATTATCTAAAACCGGTTGGGTCCTCTATATGATACGAGAGGAAGCTGCAGCAGAGCAGAGTACAAATCTTGGCGAGGAGCGGGACACGTCGCCACACACTTGCCCTCCAGTGAGCATCGGCAGGGCCACCGAATTGGGAGTTGGAACAGTCCACCGCTGGTCCGGACGCGGTGCTCTCCAGCGGGGTTATGTTATGTTATATTATTTATGGCGAGCGGGCGTCTGTCCACCCTATCACTGCGTTGGCATGGACTATTGTGGTTCACCCCTAATTTATATCTCCCCGACGAGATCCAGTTTTTGGATAAAACCGATAATCTTGTTCAGGGGTAATTTTTTCAGTTCGCTGTTGGCTATAAAAGCCAAAGACCAAAGACCTCGAATCTGATGCGACTCACCGCTGGGCACTCTGAGACGATGTGCATGGCTGTTTCAGTGTCCCCAAGACACAGCCTGCATTCATTATCTTCAGCCAGACCGATTTTGTGCAAATGCGCTTTCAGTCTTCAGTGACCCTGTCATAATTCCGACAAGTGTTCTTAGTTTGGCCCTATCCAGACCTAGCGCTAGGTTCGCCATCTTTTTGTTCGAAGCTGTTCCAAGGAACAACTTCGAATGTTTCAGGCCAGAATAGCTCCGCCAGAAAGACTCTAGCCTTGAGTTCATTCTGCCTGTTATCGCCTCGTTAGCCACGTCATGTGGTATTCCCAGGAATGGTTCCGGTTCTACCAGAGGCAGCGCAGCTCCAGCAAACGCCGGTAGATCTGCTTCCTCGTTACCCAAATAGTTTGAGTGGCTCGGTATCCAAACCAGAGTGACTCCTTTATACATACCGAGCCTGTTTAAAGCCGTGCGGCAACTCCAGACTGTTTTTGAGGTACAAGAGCAGGATTCCAAAGCTTTTGGTACTGACTGACTATCAGAGAATATTTTGATTCTACTGTGGTGGATTTGCCGTTTTATCAGCAGTTCTGCCGCGGTCTCAATGGCAAATAGTTCTGCCTGGAATATGGTTGCGTTTTGACCGAGACTCAATGAGATGTTAATTCTCGGTTTGCTCCCATAGACTCCTGCTCCTGTTCCATTCGTCGTTCGCGAGACGTCTGTGAACAAGCCAAGGTCGGTTCTCAATAGAACCTCAGCATGCTGGGTCCGTTCATCCCGGCCGGGGACGATTACATTGAAATTCCGTTCTTGGCTGGTGACTTTTGACGTTTGATCCGAGGGCATCGATAGGATACTGTTCGTTAAAAGCTTTTCCAGAAGTCCTGAGCCTCCCATCACTATTGTCAATCGCCAGTTGAATACTTTGCATGTGGTCCGTTTCGCCTCCCTCTGCACGAGTAGGTGCAGGGGTGGTAGATTTAGTAGGGCCTCCATGGCTGCCGTGGGTGTGGTGCGAAACGCCCCTGTAATTGCAAAGCAATTATACCTGTTGATTTCAAGAAATGCTAAAAGTGTTAATCTAACTTTTTGAGAGAATTAAATATAATTAAACAAATAGCGGCAAACAACGGTTACAACCCCTTTCTTATAGAGAAAATGGTATCCAATAAACAAAACAAAATAGCATTAAATCTTGTGTATCCAATCATAAAAGTGCAAAATACACAAAATTATTTTTCGTTATCTTATGTTAATTATCTGAAAATTTTGCTTAGTATTTCAAAAATACTACGCAGTTTTTAAAACCATTAATAAGCTTAGTACCTACATAAAAACAGTAGGGATCGAATAAATGAAGAAAATAAATCTGGAGTCTATAAGTTGACTTGTAACGATTGCCCTTTAGTATACATCAGCCAGACAGTTGGATCATTCAAGAAAATAATCCAAGAACACCAAAGGAGTTATATATCTGATTGCGTACATTCGACATACTACTCTGTCAAGAAAGTACCGGGAATTTTCAATTAAAACAACATTTTTACATTTAATCGTCAAAATTTATTGGGTCGCCTTCAAAATAGGCTCCATTTGCTCCAATACATCTATGCCCACGGCACTTCCAATTATCGAAACATTTTTTATAGGCGCTTTCCGGGATGGACTTTAGCTCTAGCGCCGAATTTTGTTTTATGGATTCAATCGACTCAAAACGGGTGCCACGAAGGGGCAATTTTAGTTTTGGAAAGAGGAAAAAGTCGCAGGGAGCCAAATCAGGCGAATACGGTGGTTGCTGAAGCACGTTTGTTGAGTTTTTGGCGAGAAAGTCAGTCACAATCGTAGCTCGGTGAGAAGGCGCGTTATCGTCATGCAAAATCCATGAGTTGTTCGGCCACAAATTTGGCCGCTTCTTACGGATACGCTCACGCAAACGTTTCATAACGCCTAGGTAATACTCCTTGTTTACCGTCTGACCCTCTGGAACGAATTCGTAGTGCACCACGCCACGGATATCGAAGAAAACAATGAGCATCACCTTCATTTTCGAGCGGCTTTGGCGTGGTTTTTTCGGTTTCGGCTCATTTTTTGCCACCCATTCCGATGATTGTTGGCTTGTTTGCATATCGTACTCGTAGACCCAGGTCTCATCACCAGTTATAATGCGTTCCATGAATGTAGAATCGGAATTACAGCGATCCAGCATGTCTGAAGAAACCTGTTCGCGATGACGTTTTTGAAGAAAATTCAAGTCTTTCGGTACGAGTCGTGCGGCCACCTTTCTCATGCCCAAAATATCAATCAAAATCGTACGTGCGGACTCGTGGGATATCTTAAGATCATGTGCTATCTCTCTTAAGCTGGTACGACGGTTTTCCAGCACCCTTTCCTTAATTTTATCGACGTTATCTTCGATCGAAGCCGTCGATGGGCGACCACTTCACGACCGTCCTTGAAGGCTCTGTACCACTGATATGCACGAGTTTTCGATAGAGCATTATCACCAAAGGCCTTTTGTAACATTTTCAATGCATCGGCACACGAAAATTCATTTGCAACACAAAACTTTAAACAAATTCTTTGCTCAACGTAAACACCCATAGTATAAATCGGCACGCACTCTGACATCGACTGACTTAATCAGCTGTTGCAAACACACTAGTTGACAGATCCCGCTCAAGCTTGGCATAGTAATTAAGGACAGTGGTACCAACCTAGGAAAAAAAATTTTTACCTGCCTCATCGCCCCGCCAGATTTAAATCGATAATTCCCGGTACTTTCTTGACAGAATGTATAATGGCATACTAATCCTCTTAAGGAATTCAGGCATAATTTCAACAATAACTATGAAATTATCTACGTCGAAAGCAGAAGTTCTAGATTAACACTTTTAGAATTTCTTGAAATCAACAGGTACCATACCCGTAAAATCCTTGACAGATGTTGATAAGTTGCCATTTTTTAGCGACAAACTCCAATAAACACATTAAGTTTTTATGCCTTGTACTTCCATTATTTTGTCACGTACTCATCACTGTATTTAAACTCTGTTACACTGGACACCATCAGCCAGTAGAATGCAGATACATGAAGAAGCCACATCGTAGTGTAACAATTGTTGTATCAGAAACATTTTTGTAGAAAATAAAATACCGTCTCATATATTTTTTAATCAAAATGAGTTTCCACCTAGTAAATCCCAATCAATCAAACATTAATTACATTTTTGTGTTGATTACGTATGTATTTATAAATAATTGAGTCAGGCAATTTTGGAAATGACGACAAAATACTGATAGAACGGTAGTTCTCTATTGCGTGCTTTCTACTAGTTTTGAATATCGGAATTATAGCCGAAACCTTCAATTTATTCGGGAAAACAGAGCACTTCAGTATTACTATTCAATAGCATTCATTCAGATATAAATATTTGATAGATTCGGTCTTTACTTGGTGGAAACTCATTTTAATTAAAAAAATGTATAGGAGACAGTAATTTATTTCCACAAAAATGTTTGTACTAATACAACAATTGTTTCACCACGATGTGGCTTCTTCAGATATTACCTTGTACTGTCTGGTGGTATTCAGTGTAACCGAGTTTAAATACATTTTTAGGTACGTGACCAAATAATGGAAGCACAAGTCATAAAAACTCTAGGTGTTTATTTGAGTTTGCCGCTAAAAATGCCATTAAGGAAAAATATTCAGTAATGGAGAATGATCGACATCTGTTTGTTCGTTCAAAAGGATTTCACGGGCATTATACCTGTTGATTTCAAGAAATTCTAAAAGTGTTAATCTAGAACTTTTGCTTTCAACGTGGATAATTTCATAATTATTGTTGAAATTATGCCTGAATTCCTTAAGATGATTAGCATATGTCGAATGTACAGAATTGGATATATAACCCCTTTGGTGTTCTTGGACACGTTTCTTGAATGATCTACCAGTCTGGCCAATGTATACTAAAGGGCAATCTTTGCAAGTCAACTTGTAGACTCCGGATTTATTTTTTTTATTTGTACGATCTTTATTGTTTTTATGTAAGTGCTAAGGTTATTAATTGTGTTAAAAGCCGCGTTATAATTGAAACAAATTTTGAAATATTTAGCAATATTTTCAGATAAATATTTAGCAATATTTTCATTGACATAAGACAACGAAAAATATTTCTGTGTTATGTCCTCTTTTATGATTTAGATTTAATGCCATTTTCTTTTGTTTATTGGATACCAATTTGTCTATAAGAAAGGGATTGTAACCGTTGTTTGACGCTATTTTCTGAATTTAAAGGGATATTCAATAATCTATGGATAAAACTATTATATGCTGACATCACCAACCACCAACCAAAAGATCTCAGCATATAATAGTTTTATCCATGGATTATTGAATGTCCCTTTAAATTCAGAACACTTTATGAAAGAATGAAATATTATTAAACAAATAGCGTCAAACAACGGTTACAATCCCTTTCTTATAGACAAATTGGTATCCAATGAACAAAAGAAAATCTCGTGTACCCAATCATAAAAGAGGACAATACACAGAAATATTTTTCGTTATCTTATGTCAATGGATTATCTGAAAATATTGCTAAATATTTCAAAAGTTGTTTCAATTATAACGCGGCTTTTAAGACAATTAATAACCTTAGCACTTACATAAAAAACAATAAAGATCGTACAAATAAAGAAAATAAATCCGGAGTCTACAAGTCGACTTGCAAAGATTGCCCTTTAGTATACATTGGCCAGACTTCATTCAAGAAACGTGTCCAAGAACACCAAAGGGGTTATATATACAATTCTGTACATTCGACATATGCTAATCATCTTAAGGAATTCAGGCATAATTTCAACAATAATTATGAAATTATCCACGTTGAAAGCAAAAGTTCTAGATAATCACTTTTAGAATTTCTTGAAATCAACAGGTATAATGCCCGTAAAATCCTTTTGAACGAACAAACAGATGTCGATCATTCTCCATTACTGAATATTTTTCCTTAATCGCATTTTTAGCGGCAAACTTCAATAAATACCTAGAGTTTTTATGACTTGTGCTTCCATTATTTGGTCACGTACCTAAAAATGTATTTAAACTCGGTACAACTGAATACCATCAGACAGTACAATGTAATACCTGAAGAAGCCACATCGTGGTGAAACAATTGTTGTATTAGTACAAACATTTTTGTGGAAATAAATTACTGTCTCCTATACATTTTTTTAATTCAGATTATAAATGTTTACAGAATTTGAAAAAGTGCAATATGAAATTTGTAATACTCAGATTTGTAAGTGTAAAAATTCCTTCGAGTTGAAGGGTATTCAAAAAATAATTTTACCACATCAGTTTTGAATGGAACGAAATAATTATTATCTTTGGAAAAAGATCAACACTTCAGGTTATCGGGTGGAAACTAATGACCCTTTCTACTCAATCGATGGTTTCCATCACCTCAACAGGCATTGTTCGATGCCTTTCTCGCTCGAAATAAGTATAGCGCTATACCGAATCGAACTTTCACCAACAATTACCCTTCAGATTCATAAAGGGACTTTCCGTAGCTTTCGTTTTTACGCTTTCCCTTTCCTTTATCATCAAGATGCACTAGTGCGTGAATTCTATTTTAGTACACACAACGGGGAACTCCTAATTAAAAACAAATATAAATTCACAACACAAACATGTGTAACTAGAGTTTTGGGTAAATAGAATTATTTATTATATATTCAGTTATTCCCCGAATTCCACTATGAATTTATTTAACATATTTTGACTCTGTGAATTTCTTATTTACTTCCATCATTCACACAGGACATATTTTTGGGCTGAATTATTATGGAAGCTATAAGGAGCTTCAAGTATAACTAATTGAAAAGTAAATGAACCGGTATCATGAAAAACACAATTTACTTAACGACCAGATAGATTTAAACCGATCCCCGTTGCTAGACCCTTTCAAATAATTCTGGAAATTCCTAAAACAAACCTTCATGTTATCAAGTTTCATTTTGTTAAAACTTGTATTTGATGAAACCGATATTGTAAGTGTAGTTAGTACGTAAAGACCGAAATAATCAAGGAAAAGTAGTTGAGTTCAAAATCTATACAGTACCGTGCAAGTAGTTGAGGTCATTCCTTAACTTGCATTTATTTTAGTAATCCTTTTTTCCGATTCAATATTGTTTGGTAAGTTTATGGGATGATTCAAAGTGATTGCTTGAATGAAAGAGTTTTTGTTATTTTATCCAAAGTTTATTCAAAATAATGAAAACTAGAAATTCAGTTTGAATGCTTCTAGTTGAAAAAAATGTTTGCTATCTTCTTGCAGCGATAATAACTTGCCAACTACGAGGCATGCCTTGCATAATATTTTGTATTACATACTGCGGAATATTGTCCCACTCCTGCATCAGTTCCTTAGAATTTTTGAGGCACATGAACGTCTACCCACCTCCCAAAAAAGTCTCGTCATTTGAACTTCGTGAAAATGAGCAGTCATTATCCAAGCAGTATTGGGCCGTGCATTATGATCTTTAAGAATAACCTTGAATGGTATAACAGCGCCCTCTAGAACATCTGTCAGGCACCTCTGAGAAGTCAAAGTGCCATTTTGAATAAATATCGGTCCAAAAACTTATATTGAACAAATCGGATGGTGGATGGTCCTTTGATACTAATAGATCTAGTGGATTTCAACTGAGAATATTTCCATCTAGTATGAATAGGAAATGGTTTAAATGAGGTCCAAGAAGCTGGCAACAACTTCAAGAACCTTCATTGGCTTCCTCTAAATTTAAAATTGCCAGAAGCCAGAGATATTTATTTAACAGCTAAACATCAATATAATCTTTTGAAGTCTGTCAAATCCAATTACTGTGATAATAACTGCGTAAATTCCATGAATAAAAACAAAACTTTATGGTCCCTAGTTAGGAGGAAATAACTGGTATTAATAATAAAGAAATTGTTCTGAAAATTGACGGAAAGCTAGTTCCTAAAAAGTCTGAAATGGCTGGGGCTTTCGGTAAATATTTTGCTTCTATTAATATTCTGTTTACCGAAGAATGTTTTGGCATGTATCGATCTCACTTTTGCACTACCGAGGCTATCTTGAATAGTAATTTTTTCTTTAATCCCGTCGTTGGTGAAGATGTCACCTGGCTCACCTCATTAACTTATCCGTGACATCCGGTAAATTTCCAACTGAATTGAAGATATCCAGGTTTTTTGTTTCTGTTTACAAAAAAAATGCCACTGAGGATATAGCCAACTACCGCCCAATATCATTGTTACGCACAATATCTAAAGTTATGGAAAGAATTGTTTATGACAGAATGGTCAGCTATCTTGAAAAATTTTCCATCATTTCTAATTGTCAGCATGGATTTCGAATTAACAAATCTACGGAAACTACAGCATGTGATCTGGTGATCTATGTGGCAGGATTATTATCTGATGAATCTCGCGCCTTTGACTGCTGAGACTCAGAAAAGCTATATAGCCTTGGTTTCAGAGGTGTCTTCCTTGATTGGAGAGAAAATTTTTTAATAGACCGTTGATTTTGTACAAGTGGGTCAACATGAATTTAAAAAGTACTCCGTAGAAATGGGTGTACCTAAATGTTCTGTATTAGGACCGCTCCTGATCTAAATTTTTATAAATCATATATCGAAGGTCACTATAGTTTTTTCTTCAGTTTTCAAAAATATTGAAGTCATTCTGTTCGCAGAAGATACCTCTTTTAAAGTCACAGCGCCTACACTTCTCGAACTCAAGGCAAAGTGTGAACTACTGATAGGTTAGAATTGGTGCTTCAAAAATTCACCTATACTGATATGATAAATACGAATCAACATCAAAGTAGAAATTATATTTCTCTTGTATGGGGATTTCTAATTTCCAATTGCTTATATTTAAAAAATTGAACATGATGGAAACTGGACACCTTCAACTTGAAGAATCATTTAATTGACGTCTAAAGGACATTCATATGTCGCATAAATCTTCGAATATCTTCAGGTTTACAGGGCGACGCACGTATGTCGAATGTCTGGTTTCAATTCATTTTTTTACACTTCTTTTGGGTTGACAGTTGAAGCACGCTCTTCAGACTAAATGGTTATTTACGATAGGAGCTAATTGGCCCGAGCATAAATCAAATAGTGTTTTCCGCGAAAACATTTCAGAGTAGATCCCGGAATTACGCTTGCCCATTAGACGCTAAAAAAGGCATTGCCCATCCTGAAGAACATAGGAGGGTGGAAATTGTGGACTTCGGAAGACAGGGTGAGGAACAGCAGTCCATCAAGAGCGGCCATAAGACGCCAGTCAAATCCATGTAACCCATAGTTGGCGATAGAGGCAAGAGTAACGAGGCAAAACGGTATGCGATACTCAGAGGGTTTAGACGATTAAGAAGGACACTTCCCAGTGTAAAGTTCTTGAAGTTCTGTATCAGAACGGCGTTTGATGCTCAATGCTAAAAAAAATAAAGGAATTTATAGAAAATGAAGAATATTGACCGAAATCACATAACATACTCAGCAAATACAGCTGTGTTATATGTACCTTATGAATAATGAATTCTATTTCATAAAATGTTCTATAAGAATTTAGAAATGTTGCACATTCTCCAGAAAAGCGTTTGGATCTCTCGTCAATAATCGTCAGTCGACTGTTTTGAATGATAAAGAATAATAATCAATGAAAATGTATCACATACCTTACTACCATAAAAGATCACAATATAAGGAATAGAAAAAAACAAAATGTTTGAGGTTAAAATAGTACATTTGTCAAATTGTGTGTCCATCCACATAAACATATATAGAACAAAGTTATGGTCTTACTATATCTAAGAGATGCTGTGCATATATGTGAGGAAACAAATTATAAATATTATTTACTTATATATTTCTCAAACATATTATATAAATATTTTTACATGCAATATTTATACTTAAAATGAAATGAATTTAAAGGATATATCCTTTTGAATTGAGTTTTTCCAAAAATTTAAATATCAAAACTGAATAATAATATAGAACCTCTATTAAATTTACTTAAAGAAATTCAAAGAAATAAGAAATTCCTCTTCAAAACACTTGAATGTTGTCTCAACTTTATCCAGATCTCATGGATCAAGATGTTATTTATTTTTGTACAATAAAAAATATATTTTTTATGTTACTTAATGAACAGGATCTTTTCTGGGCCGGTAACAGAAAGTTATTCGAAATAGTTTATTCAAATTTACCCGAATAGATTAGTTGCTTGTGGGAAGATAAGCATTCTAAGTGAATGTTTCGAAGCTCACTGGCTTTTTCATCAGTGCCTGCTCTAATGCCCAATGTATGCCAGCACATTTACGCATCTATATTCACCTCGCATAGAAACGCTAAACTCTTACCAAACACTCCACCTAATACACGTGAAAACGTATAAACAAGCTGATTCAAACGAAGAACTATATTTCCCATTACTTCTCCAGTTAATAACTGTAGAAAACCTTCTTCATTCTCAAGTCATATCCTTTTACGCCATAGTTACGGCGTAATAGGATATGATATTGGGATAAAAATTATAAATATCGGAGTTCCGATATTTATCATTTTTATCCCAAACGAATTGAATTGAAACCTATTCCAGTCGATTTGAGTTCTAAATTGTTTCACAGATGTGGGAAGTACTGTCCCGATTGGAGGAACTTTCTGTTACCCTAGCTCGTACTTCTTATTTCATTTGTCAAAAATATACGATTATAATTTAATTCATTAATGTTATTGTGAATTATTTAGTTCAGGTTTTCCGAAGTTTTTGTTTCTTATTATAATTTGCATTAACATAATGTTTTATTTCTGTAAAAATATGATGGGGATGCAGGAAAACTTTACAAAAATGGATTGTATTTTTCAATTAAATGCTTCGGAGACTTAACTAAAATTGAAAACCAAGAGAAAAGCAAGAAAAAGCGTTGTTATGCGTTGCTCTAGGACTTTACAGTAAATTAAAAAAATCCAGAAAGAAACAGAAATATTTCTGTTAGAACTTATATCAAAAAAACGAAGGCAAAATTACGAATAATATTCAGCAGGTGATAATAAATACGGTATAAGGAGGCGTTGATCACTCAGAATGAATATAATTATAATTTTGTAATAATAAAAAGAGGTTCTTTCTTGATTGAAGCATTATTACAAAATTTCAAATATCCTACAGATTTATTGTGTTAAATTTTATAATTTAATTATAATTATTATAAATTTTAATTTTATAAAAATTTTAATTCAAAAATTTTTAGAATTAAATCAAATAAATGTCTTAGAAAACACTGTTTCAATTCAGTGGACATTTAGAAATTAACACTCATTACACAGTATCGAAGGGCAGTGAAAGAATTCAAAGAAATATAAATTATTAATCAAAATTAATAAATAAATACTTGAATGGTACAAAATTCTGTTCCGTACCTTATTTCATGAAAACCAAAACACTTTAAAAAATGCAATACATAACCTCAAAAACTTCTTAAAAAATAACTTGCTCAAAATATTTTCCTTGAAAAAAATTCATCAAATATGCAGAAAATTTTCAAAAAGCAATTTACAATTCTCACCACAGAAAACTCATCCTACTTCATATTTAAAAAATAAAAATAATTAACAAAAATGATACCTTACCAGACAAGTTGAATATATTCATATGAACAAAACTAGAATGGAGTGAACTTAAAAATTCTACGTATTCTATGTTCGTCATAGAAATTTCACAAAGTTTCAATGTATTTTATGGACTCATTTGAAACTAAATGATAAATGAATAAGTCTAAACCAAAACATATTATATTTATATATACAATAAAATAATAGGAAGAGGTTTTTCCTTCATAGAAGGATTATTACAAAATTTTAAATATCATCCACATTCATTCTGTTAACCTCCTACAAATGTTAATTTCATAAAATGTGTTTCTAATTTTTTTTAAATGTCTGCTAAATTGAAACGCTGTTTTCTAAGACATTCATTTAATTCAATTCTAAATGTTTTTGAATAAAAATTTTCATAAAATTAAAATTCATAGAAGGTTAACAAAATGAATCTGTATAATATTTAAAATTTTGTGATAATCCTGCTATCAAGAAAAAACCTCTATTTATTATTATATATATTATATTATATATATATATATATATATTATTATATATATTATATTATATATTATATATTATATTTTATATATATTATATTATAATGTATATATAATAATTATATATTTTGGTTTACACTTATTCATATTATCATTTGGTTTTAAAGGAGTCTATAAAATACCTTACAAACTTTGTGTGATTTCTGTGACGAACATAGAATTCGTTGGATTTTTAAAAGTTCACTTCATTCTAGTTTTGTTCATATGAATACAATCAGCTTGTCTGGTAAGATATAATTTTTGTTAATTATTTTTATTTTTTAAATATGAAGTAGGTCCGATGTGTTTTCCGTTGTGAGAATTCTAAATTGGTTTTTGAAGATGTTCTGCGTGTTTTAGAAATTTTTTTAAAGGAACTTAGTTTGAGCAATTTTTTTTTTGAACAAGTTCTTGTAGTTATGTTTTGCATTTTAGGAAATCGATTTGGTTTTCATAAAACAAGGTTCGAAACAAAATTTTGTATCCTTCAAGTATGTATTTAGTAATTTTAATTAATGATTTAGTATATTTCTTTGAATTATTTTATTCCCTTTTGATGCTGAGTAACGAGTGTTAATTTCTGAATGTCTACTGAATAGAAACAATATTTTCTAAGACATATTTAATTTAAGGGTTTTGAATGAAAAATTTTATGAAATTAAAATTTATAGGAGGTTTACAAAATAAATCTGTATGACATTTGAAATTTTGTAATAATCGTTCTATCAAGAAACAACCTCTTCTTATTATTTTATTGTAAATATAATAATTATATATTTCGGTTTCGTTTTCATTATCGGTTTACACTTATTCATATTATCATTTGGTTTTCAAGGAGTCCATAAAATACCTAACAAACTTTGTGTAATTTCTGTGACGAACATAGAATACGCAGGGTTTTTAAAAGTTCACTTCTTGTCTGGTACGATATGATATTTGTTGATTATTTTATTTTTTATTTATGAAGTAGAATTTTCCATTGTGAGAATTCTAAATTGATTTCTAAAGATGAGAAATTATGCAAGTTTTAGGAATTTTTTTGAAGGAATCGATTCTAAGCAAGTTGTGTTTGAAGAAGTTCTCAAGGTTATATTTTGCATTTTTGGAGAGGGATTTGGTTTTCATAAAACAACGAAACAATTTATGTGGTAATTTTAATCAATAATTTATACTTTTTTCAATTCCTTTATTTCCTTCTGGTACTGTATAATTAATGTTTATTTCTAAATATCTATGTTTTCTCTCGAAGATCACGTTTTCAAAAAAAAACGAGATATAATCAGAAAATAGTTTATTCGAAGCAGGTTGAAATAATAATGAATTCAAAAGTTACTCAGAAACAGAAAGGAAGCGATAATGCTGAGTTTTAGAAAAACTTGTTCCTATCGGTTACCAGGAAATTCTTAGGATTCACTAGAGGGAAATCACGTATTAAAAAAGGATGCTTAAGCCTATTTTCCAACACTATGCATCTTTAGAAGCGTAATCTTATTCTGAGATGGGAAAATCAATATACTGGTTTATACGCAACTTTTTCCAACACACATGCTTCGGAACAAGGAACTAATTTTTTTCAAACTGGATTAGCTTATGCCATCTAGTTTTTAATTCAATTTGAAAGCTGAAAATGATAAATTTGAGTCGAATAAATTGAACAAATCAGAAAGAACTTATGGTCGGCGTAAAAAAATAATAAGAGTATATAGGATAACGTCGAAGAAAAAAAGGAATTGGAATCGATAATCTCGTTTTGCTGCATTGTGTTTGTTGTAAAAGATAAAACTTTAACTGAATTTTATTGGAGAAAAACTTGATGAATTTTTATTAATTGAAAAAAGAACAGCAAAATTGATTCAGTATTCATTATACTAAGGTATTGAATTGTATCAGTCCTTACTTGGTGAAAATCCATATTAAATAATTTGATTTTCACAAATTTTTATTGTTAAACTCACAACAATTGTTTCGCTATCACAGTAGCATCATCAGGCAAGATCACATTTTGAATAACTAAGCTTGTTTCCGAAATCCGTGGCTATTTATATTACAGTAACTACAATAAATTTTTATTGAGCACTAAAACCCAAAAATGGGTCCCTGCAAATTCCAGCTTATCTGAATATATTTAACAGAGGTGAGCTATTTAAATCTATTTGTTCGTTAAGTAATATTCCAATTTTATTATGTTTATTTATCTCTAGGGATTCTAACAGATTTAAGGCATAACTTTTGCTTTCTATATGAAGAATTTCAAAGTTATGGTTGAAAGTATGTCCTGTTTCTAACAAATGGTTGTAATATGTAGAATTGCTTTTATTATTGAGGAAACTCTTCAAATGTTCACACATCCTATGACGGAAAGTTCTTCCAGTTTGACCTATGTAAATTTTAGGGCAATCACCGCAGGTTAACTTATAAACCCCAGATTTATCATCCTTTTGTGTGTAGTCTTTATTATTTTTGATAAATTTACTCAAGTTTGAATTAGTTTTAAATGAAGTTCTCAAATTATATTTATTTTTGAGGTATCTAGCAATTTTCTCAGAAATACCTTTAGTGTATTTTAAGGAAATGTATTTAAAATTTTCTTTTATATTAGGAAACACCATATTTAAAGCTATTTTATTATTTTTATTCATCAATAATTTGTCTATCAACTGTGGATCATATTCATTATTAATAGCTATTTGTTTAATTATGTTAAGTTCTGAAATATAATTTTCTCGATTCATGGGAATATTAACTAATCTATGGATCATACAATTAAATGCTGATAATTTTTGATTTAGAGGATTATTATTTTTTTATTTATTATTATTATTATTATCCTGATACTCCTAGATCTTCTGTGAAGATCCCTCAGAAGCTTTTTCAGCTTGTACGAGTTAGGAGTTCAGTTGTGTTCTGTGTAGGCTTTGTCACAGCACTGTTAATTTTTGACCCAACAGTGAAATGGTGGCAGATACCCGTCCAACTAGAAAATTTCTTTTCTACCTGAATAGGATTCGAACCAGGATGAGTTGATTTATTGTGTATAATAGAATCCGTATAGGTTGGTTTGTGAAATATTGAAAAATCATGTGAACTATTCATTCGAGTAAGAGTTAAATCAAGAAAATATTAATTTTCTTCATTTAACCAATAGCCAATAGCCAAGCTTAGTTATTCAAAATGTGATCTTGCCTGATGATGCTACTGTGATAGCGAAACAATTGTTGTGAGTTTAACAATAAAAATTTGTGAAAATCAGAATAACCTTATTTCAAATTATTATACTAAAGCTTTTAAGTTATTATGCCAAGTGATATAACTTTTATTTCATTATTATTTACATTTCATGGCTGAAATTGTTTCGTATTTACGTCTCTGCAAAAAAATCTAAAGATATTGTGAAGTGACTAATTAATTCACTTATTTCATTTCATAAACATTGAACATGAATTTCGCTGCGGCATTTTACACCTTATTCGAGAAAAGCCACACTTTTCTTCTTGACCCATTTTTTTCGTTCCGTTGCACGTGGAAACCTGCAAATCCTTTATATTTCCACAATTTGTATTCAGTGTTGGTTTCGAATTACTTCCTTCTGGATATTAAGGAGATCATCTGAGATAATAGGCACGAGTGATAGAGATGGGATTTCTGATCCATTTGTGTATCACTTTCTCCGTTTCCATTTCGGCACTCGGAAGTTCACGACCGGGGATCGTATGAAATTCGCGAACCTGATCCAGAAGGCAGTACATGTTGGATGCGATAATGAAAATAGGAGGCAGAGAATTTTGCGTATTCGATAGTTGAATAACGAACAACATTGGGGAGCTAAAAAAGGAATTAAAGTGAAATGTAATTTGATTTGTACTAGGAGTATACATTCTGTCAAGAAAGTACCGGGAATTATCGATTTAAATCTGGCGGGGCAATGAGGCAGGTAAAATTTTTTTCTCCTAGGTTGGTACCACTGTCCTTAATTACTATGCCAAGCTTGAGCGGGATCTGTCAACTAGTGTGTTTGCAACAGCTGATTAAGTCAGTCGATGTCAGAGTGCGTGCCGATTTTTACTATGGGAGATTACGTTGAGCAAAGAATTTGTTTAAAGTTTTGTGTTGCAAATGAATTTTCGTGTGCCAATGCATTGAAAATGTTGCAAAAGGCCTTTGGTGATAATGCTCTATCGAAAACTCGTGCATATCAGTGGTACAGAGCCTTCAAGGACGGTCGTGAAGTGGTCGCCCATCGACGGCTTCGATCGAAGATAACGTCGATAAAATTAAGGAAAGGGTGCTGGAAAACCGTCGTCGTACCAGCTTGAGAGAGATAGCACATGATCTTAAGATATCCCACGAGTCCGCACGTACGATTTTGATTGATATTTTGGGCATGAGAAAGGTGGCCGCACGACTCGTACCGAAAGACCTGAATTTTCTTCAAAAACGTCATCGCGAACAGGTTGCTTCAGACATGCTGGATCGCTGTAATTCCGATTCTACATTCATGGAACGCATTATAACTGGTGATGAGACCTGGGTCTACGAGTACGATATGCAAACAAGCCAGCAATCATCGGAATGGGTGGCAAAAAATGAGCCGAAACCGAAAAAACCACGCCAAAGCCGCTCGAAAATGAAGGTGATGCTCATTGTTTTCTTCGATATCCGTGGCTTGGTGCACTACGAATTCGTTCCAGAGGATCAGACGGTAAACAAGGAGTATTACCTAGGCGTTATGAAACGTTTGCGTGAGCGTATCCGTAAGAAGCGGCCAAATTTATGGGCGAACAACTCATGGATTTTGCATGACGATAACGCGCCTTCTCACCGAGCTACGATTGTGACTGACTTTCTCGCCAAAAACTCAACAAAGTGCTTCAGCAACCACCGTATTCGCCGGATTTGGCTCCCTGCGACTTTTCCTCTTCCCAAAACTAAAATTGCCACTTCGTGGCACCCGTTTTGAGTCGATTGAAGCCATAAAACAAAATTCGGCGCGAGAGCTAAAGTCCATCCCGGAAAGCGCCTATAAAAAATGTTTCGATAATTGGAAGTGCCGTTGGCATAGATGTATTGGAGCAAATGGAGCCTATTTTGAAGGCGACCCAATAAATTTTGACGATTAAATGTAAAAATGTTGTTTTAATTGAAAATTCCTGGTACTTTCTTGACAGAGTAGTACATCTCTGTAGTACTATTTTTGTTTTTTAGATTTTCAATTAAAAACATTTTTACATTTAATCGTCAAAATTTATTGGGTCGCCTTCAAAATAGGCTCCATTTGCTCCAATACATCTATGCCAACGGCACTTCCAATTATCGAAACATTTTTTATAGGCGCTTTCCGGGACGGACTTTAGCTCTCGCGCCGAATTTTGTTTTATGGCTTCAATCGACTCAAAACGGGTGCCACGAAGTGGCAATTTTAGTTTTGGGAAGAGGAAAAGTCGCAGGGAGCCAAATCCGGCGAATACGGTGGTTGCTGAAGCACGTTTGTTGAGTTTTTGGCGAGAAAGTGAGTCACAATCGTAGCTCAGTCACAATCGTAGCTCAGTGAGAAGGCGCGTTATCGTCCTGCAAAATCCATGAGTGTTCGCCCACAAATTTGGCCGCTTCTTACGGATACGGATACGGATACGGATACGCTCACGCAAACGTTTCATAACGCCTAGGTAATACTCCTTGTTTACCGTCTGACCCTCTGGAACGAATTCGTAGTGCATCACGCCACGGATACCGAAGAAAACAATGAGCATCACCTTCATTTTCGAGCGGCTTTGGCGTGGTTTTTTCGGTCTCTGTACCACTGATATGCACGAGTTTTCGATAGAGCATTATCACCAAAGGCCTTTTGCAACATTTTCAATGCATCGGCACACGAAAATTCATTTGCAACACAAAACTTTAAACAAATTCTTTGCTCAACGTAATCACCCATAGTAAAAATCGGCACGCACTCTGACATCGACTGACTTAATCAGCTGTTGCAAACACACTAGTTGACAGATCCCGCTCAAGCTTGGCATAGTAATTAAGGACAGTGGTACCAACCTAGGAAAAAAAATGTTTACCTGCCTCATTGCCCTGCCAGATTTAAATCGATAATTCCCGGTACTTTCTTGACAGAATGTATGAATTAGTATGTGATATTGTTGATGCTTTGAAGAGTGATGAGATGCCTGTTCGGCTTTTTCTAGATGTATCTAAGGCACTCGATAGAGTGAATCATTAATGTCTTTTGAAGAAACTCTCTTCATGTGTTATTCACGATTGTCAACTGGAGTTGCTCAGGAGCTACTTGTCTGATCGAGTTCAGAGGGTTTGTGTTGATAAGGAGGGACTATTTTTTAAGTCAGAGGTTAAATATGTCAACGTAGGAGTTCCCCAAGGAAGTAATCTGGGACTCTTTTTATTTCTGATATATATGGATGAACTCGACCTCTTGTTGTTTGTTGACGAGGCAAGTGCTCTGCTGCGTTGCAGGAGTCTTAATTCGAGTATTGAACAAACTAGATTAGCCTTTGATTCGGTACAGCATTGGTGCACTCAAAATGAGTTACTTCTCAATGTCAGTAGGGCTGAGTGTGTGATTTTTAGAACGCTTCAGTCTGAAAATATGTATCCTCAGTCAATAACTCTGGATAACACTCAGGTCAGATTTTTGTCTTCGACAGAATTTTCTGAAGTTTCATTTGATTGTCACCTAAAATTGAATGATCATGTGAGTCAGGTCAGCAAAAAACTCAATAAAGTTTTGTACATGATCAGGGTATTGTCACGAAGAGTGGACATGGAATTTTTAAGAACAGTTTATCATGCAAATTTTGTTTCACTTCTGATGTATGGGCTTGTCATATGGGGAGAAAGCAGTGATTTTAATAAATTATTCATTCTGCAGAAATACGCCCTTAGGGCAATAATAAGATTGAGATATAAAGAATCATGAAGAGGTCATTTTCGAAATACTTCCATGCTCACACTTCCGGGACTATACGTTTTGGAATGTCTGTGATAAATCATCCCCAATATTTTAATGATCTGTTGAATAAAAACAACACAAAAGACTCAAAATTAATACGGTTTTGTATGTTAATGTAGAGTGCATTATGAACAATTAAACTCTGGTCCCTACTCAACTTTGAATAACTTGTCATGGTTAACTTCATATACATTCTGTCAAGAAAGTACCAGGAATTATCGATTTAAATCTGGCGGGGCAATGAGGCAGGTAAAATTTTTTTTTCCTAGGTTGGTACCACTGTCCTTAATTACTATGCCAAGCTTGAGCGGGATCTGTCAACTAGTGTGTTTGCAACAGCTGATTAAGTCAGTCGATGTCAGAGTGCGTGCCGATTTTTACTATGGGTGATTACTATGGGACGATAACGCGCCTTCTCACCGAGCTACGATTGTGACATTGTTTTCTTCGGTATCCGTGGCGTGATGCACTACGAATTCATTCCAGAGGGTCAGACGGTAAACAAGGAGTATTACCTAGGCGTTATGAAACGTTTGCGTGAGCGTATCCGTATCCGTATCCGTATCCGTAAGAAGCGGCCAAATTTGTGGGCGAACACTCATGGATTTTGCATGACGATAACGCGCCTTCTCACTGAGCTACGATTGTGACTGAGCTACGATTGTGACTCACTTTCTCGCCAAAAACTCAACAAACGTGCTTCAGCAACCACCGTATTCGCCGGATTTGGCTCCCTGCGACTTTTTCCTCTTCCCAAAACTAAAATTGCCCCTTCGTGGCACCCGTTTTGAGTCGATTGAAGCCATAAAACAAAATTCGGCGCGAGAGCTAAAGTCCATCCCGGAAAGCGCCTATAAAAAATGTTTCGATAATTGGAAGTGCCGTTGGCATAGATGTATTGGAGCAAATGGATCTTTTTTTGAAGGCGACCCAATAAATTTTGACGATTAAATGTAAAAATGTTGTTTTAATTGAAAATTCCCGGTACTTTCTTGACAGAGTAGTATATTGCAATTTTAAGTTACAAAGTAACAGGTTTTTCATTGTTATTTGACAACCACTTTAACTTTGTTACAAATGGACGTACAAAAAAAGTAATTCACAAAAGTTGCAGGAAATCAATTGAATTTTATCAAAATGATTTCACAAAATGGAATATATACAGAGTGGACAAGATATTGAGTGCAATTTCATTTTTTCAAATGAATCACTCTGTACATTCTCTTATTTTTGGCAAGCTCTCTCTTTCTCCTGATTAAGAATATATGCATCTGTTGGTTCATCTCTCTTATTTTGCGAACTACAGAGTCTCAAATTGAAACTTGGCAGGCTCAGTAATCGGATTTCAAGTGGTAGGATGTGATGAATCAACACTTTGGAAACAATATGACCACCTCGATATTCAATAAAATTATTTCTGGAACATGCATTACACAGAATCGGAAAAAATCTAGATCAAATCAAATATATTTCAATAAATTAATTCGCTCAAAGATATCATTACTCATACAATAAATCTATCCTGTATTTTACGTGAAGAACAATAAAAACTGAAAGGAAAGAATATACATGTATATCCAGATCTTCCATTTCCAAGTAAAAATATATTTATTAATACTTACAACCGTGTAAAAGATTCTAAAAGTTTTAAGAGAAAGTGGCGTAGCGTCTTATGGTATGATAATCATGAACTCGACATTGTTGAGTATTAATGGTGATATGAAATCAACAATCAAAACTAAAGGAATTTAATTATTTAATATACATAGTTCATATCTTTTTCTCAAGTTAGTCAGACTATTTGGGAGAGCATTATTATGGTTCTGATTGAGTTAATAAATTAATGCTTCAATTTTGTTTTCAATAATCTCAACACTTTCATTATTATCAGAGTAAATTTTTTCCTTCAGGAAGGACCATAAAAACGCTACCTCTGGCAGTATCTTTTCGAAGTATGCTCTACGTGTTAATGTGAAGTGAAAAAATATAGGCCCCTCAATTTTATTAGAAACAATGCCACACCAAACGTTAAGATACTTTCTTCCAGATTATATAATTTGTCTTTGATTTTTGTTTTTGTAAGAATGTCTATTTTTTCTGTTGAACACGCCTGCTATGGAAAACGATGAATCATCCGTCCACATTACAATATTGAATCAATAAGGATCTTCCTCCAGTCTTTGCAGCGTCTTTTGATAGTATTCTAAGCGTTTCCACTTTTGTCTTCTGTGAGGAGTTGTGCTGATAATAACTTGTATTGCATATAATTATTTTTTTTAACACTACATGAATCTTCGACCAGCTTATTTCAAGTTAACGTATGCTTCCTTTAATCCATTTTCTGGATTGTCTGAAACAATTTATATGAAATTTTGCGGTTAATATTAAATTGAACAGTATTCAAGTTTCAGTATTTATTAACAATCAATTGTAGTAGCATTACCTTCAAAATAAAGATATGTCGTTTTTTATTGAATTGTATCAGTCCTTACTCGTTGAAAATCCATATTAAATAATATTTAAATAAGGTTATTCTGATTTTCACAAATTTATTTATATGTTCACAACAATTGTTTCGCTATCACAGTAGCATCATCAGGCAAGATCACATTTTGAATAACTAAGCTTGTTTCCGAAATCCGTTGATATTTATATTACAGTAAGTACAATAATTTTTTATTGAGCACTAAAACCCAAAAAAGGGTTTCTGCAAATTCCAGCTTATCTGAATATATTTAACAGAGGTAAGTTATTTAAAACTATTTGTTCGTTAAGTAATATTCCAATTTTATTATGTTTATTTATCTCTAGGGATTCTAACAGATTGAAGGCATAACTTTTGCTTTCTATATGTAGAATTTCAAAGTTATGGTTGAAAGTATGTCCTGTTCCTAACAAATGGTTGGAATATGTAGAATTACTTTTATTATTGAGGAAACTCTTCAAATGTTCACAAATCCTATGACGGAAAGTTTTTCCAGTCTGTCCTATGTAAACTTTAGGGCAATCACCGCAGGTTAACTTATAAACCCCCGATTTATCATCTTTATGTGTACAGTCTTTATTATTTTCAATGAATTTACTCAAGTTTGAATTCGTTTTGAATGAAGTCCTCAAATTATATTTATTTTTGAGGTATGTAGCAATTTTCTCAGAAATACCTTTAGTGTATTTTAAGGAAATGTATTTAAAATTTTCTTTTACATTCTGTCAAGAAAGTACCGGGAATTATCGATTTAAATCTGGCGGGGGAATGAGGCAGGTAAATTTTTTTTTTCCTAGGTTGGTACCACTGTCCTTAATTACTATGCCAAGCTTGAGCGGGATCTGTCAACTAGTGTGTTTGCAACAGCTGATTAAGTCAGTCGATGTCAGAGTGCGTGCCGATTTTTACTATGGGTGATTACTATGGGACGATAACGCGCCTTCTCACCGAGCTACGATTGCGACTGACTTTCTCGCCAGAAACTCAACAAACGTGCTTCAGCAACCACCGTATTTGCCGGATTTGGCTCCCTGCGACTTTTTCCTCTTCTCAAAACTAAAATTGCCCCTTCGTGGCACCCGTTTTGAGTCGATTGAGGCCATAAAACAAAATTCGGCGCGAGAGCTAAACTCCATCCCGGAAAGCGCCTATAAAAAATGTTTCGATAATTGGAAGTGCCGTTGGCATAGATGTATTGGAGCAAATGGAGCCTATTTTGAAGGTGACCCAATAAATTTTGCCGATTAAATGTAAAAATGTTGTTTTAATTGAAAATTCCCGGTACTTTCTTGACAGAGTAGTATATTAGGAAACACCATATTTAAAGCAATTTTATTATTTTTAGTCATCAACAATTTGTCTATCAACTTAGGATCACAGTCATTATTAATAGCTATTTGTTCAATTTAATAATATTAATATATGTTTAATAATTAAACAAATAGCTATTAATAATGACTATGATCCTAAGTTGATGGACAAATTGTTGATGACTAAAAATAATAAAATTGCTTCAAATATGGTGTTTCCTAATATGAAAGAAAATTTTAAATACATTTCCTCAAAATACACTGAAGGTATTTATGAGAAAATTGCTACACACCTCAAAAATAAATATAATTTGAGGACTTCATTCAAAACGAATTCAAACTTGAGTAAATTTATTAAAAATAATAAAGACTGTACACATAAAGTTGATAAATCGGGGGTTTATAAGTTAACCTGCGGTGATTGCCCTAAAGTTTACATAGGACAGACTGGAAAAACTTTCCGTCATAGTATTTGTGAACATTTGAAGAGTTTCCTCAATAATAAAAGTAATTCTGCATATTCCAACCATTTGTTAGGAACAGGACATACTTTCAACCATAACTTTGAAATTCTACATATAGAAAGCAAAAGTTATGCCTTAAATCTGTTAGAATTCCTAGAGATAAATAAACATAATAAAATTGGAATATTACTTAACGAACAAATAGATTTAAATAGCTCACCTCTGTTAAATATATTCAGATAAGCTGGAATTTGCAGAAACCCTTTTTTGGGTTTTAGTGCTCAATAAAAATTTATTGTACTTACTGTAATATAAATAGTAACGGATTTCGGAAACAAGCTTAGTTATTCAAAATGTGATCTTGCCTGATGATGCTACTGTGATAGCGAAACAATTGTTGTGAACATATCAATAAATTTGTGAAAATCAGAATAACCTTATTTAAATATTATTTATTTTATGTGGTTCTTTGATTCTAATTTCGTAAGACGCTACGTTTCTTTCTCTTAAAACTTTTAGAATCTCTTACACGGTTGAGAGTATTAAGAAATGTATTTCACATGAACTGGATCACCTGGATATAATGCCAATATTATCTCCCTGCAGATTTCTAGTTTTTATTGTTATTCGCATGTAGTAAAAATATTTCAGATTTTTCCGCTTCTGTGTGATGCCTGTTTTAGAAATAATGTTATTGAATATCAACGTCTCTCATATTGTTAGCAGTGTCGTTTGTTGATTTATCACAGCCTACCACTTGACAACCGATAACTGAACGTGGCAGGTGGTTTTTTGAATTTGAGGCTCTGTAGTGTTCAAAATAAGAGAAATAGACCGAAACATAATATTCGTGATAAGTAGAGAAAGAGCTAGCCCAAAATAAGAAAATATTCAGGGCGATCTATTTGAAAAAACGAAGTTGCATTCAGTATCTTGTCCACCCAGTATATATTCTATTTTGTGAAATCATTTTGAAAAAATTCAGTTGATTTCGTACAACTCTTTTGAATAACTTTTTTTTGTATCTCTATTTATAATTAAGTTAAAGGGGGGTGTCAAACGATAGTCAGAAATCCTTCACATCTTCAATGACTATTTATTTTCATAACGCCAGCCTTTAATTTGAAACGGTCTAGATGATGTTAGGCATCTTTTGAATATCATTGACTTAATGGGTTAGTATGGCAAAGACCGTTTTAATATCCCAAACGACTGGAGAGACGAAAATCTGATGGGGTGTTATAAAAACTTCAGGATGGAGAGCTTTTAGGTTAATTTGAATATTGTTGAATTTATAAAGGGGTGCAAGCTCAACTGATGCGTATTCATGAATTTTAAGTACAAAATTTTATTGGATTAAGTGATATCTTACGGGAAACAAGTTTTAAGTTTTGAATATACTTTGAATGAACCGAAGGAACTCGTGGAACTTCTTGAAGAGAATGCTCATAACAATATATAGCTTTAGACTGTATACTTCATAATAGTTTCGAGCTATTATATCAAATTAATTAACATTATACAAGTATTTCAAAATCAACTCTTATGAACTTGAACCTTTTCTTATAGGACAGAAGTCGATTTAATGCTCAAGAAAACACACCACACGAAAAAAATTGAGGAATAAGGGGGAATCTGATTGGATTGTGTTAGACTTATTCGAAAATTAACAAGATATTTTCGACCTTCACTCGACAGGTGTAGGATGCCTTGCAGTTATGCTTTCTGTGTTCTTTCTCTGTTACAATGTTGTACCTTTCGTTAAGAGCCAGTCGCGAAAGCAGCTTCCAAAAATTCCGTTATTTTTCTTAGATGTCTGAATCCAAAAATAGTCACTCCAAAAGCAGTTCAATAAAAAAATCGACTGACTAAGCCACACCGAGCGAGTTGAAGAAGTATTGGGTGGTTATTTTGAGGGATAGAATTTTAAATTGAAATAAAACATATTTAAATTAAGATTGAAGCCAATTTTTTTTAATTTGAAAGATAATTTTATGACATTTAAGTTTCAAAAATAATTTCCAGCATATGTCCACCACGACTAGCTCTGAGAAACTGCATTCGACCAGACCAATTTTGGGCCACTTTTTCGTGTACATTCTGTCAAGAAAGTACCGGTAATTATCGATTTAAATCTGGCGGGACAATGAGGCAGATAAAAATTTTTTTTCCTAGGTTGGTACCACTGTCCTTAATTACTATGCCAAGCTTGAGCGGGATCTGTCAACTAGTGTGTTTGCAACAGCTGATTAAGTCAGTCGATGTCAGAGTGCGTGCCGATTTTTACTATGGGTGATTTCTATGGGACGATAACGCGCCTTCTCACCGAGCTACGATTGTGACTGACTTTCTCGCCAAAAACTCAACAAACGTGCTTCAGCAACCACCGTATTCGCCGGATTTGGCTCCCTGCGACTTTTTCCTCTTCCCAAAACTAAAATTGCCCTTTCGTGGCACCCGTTTTGAGTCGATTGAAGCCATAAAACAAAATTCGGCGCGAGAGCTAAAGTCCATCCCGGAAAGCGCCTATAAAAAATGTTTCGATAATTGGAAGTGCCGTTGGCATAGATGTATTGGAGCAAATGGAGCCTATTTTGAAGGTGACCCAATAAATTTTGACGATTAAATGTAAAAATGTTGTTTTAATTGAAAATTCCCGGTACTTTCTTGACAGAGTAGTACTTCAGGCCTTATTTCATCAATAACAAGTTATATTGGCCCACAAAGCGTCTATTGTTTCCGGTTTCTCAGCATAAACCCATGACTTGACATTACCCCAAAGAAAATAATGCAGTGGAGTTATGTCGCATGATCTAAAAGACCAATTAATTGGGTCATTTCTCGATCTAATGTTATCGCCCAAACTTTATTTCAATAAATCAATTGTTACGGTAGCAGCATGAGGTATAACACCATCTAGTTGGAAACAAAACACTTCTGGGTCGATACCATTCAAATTTTGAAACAAATAATGATGGATCATCGATCCGTAACGGGCACCATTCACTGTAAGGTTATCTCCAGCATCGTTTTTGAAGAAATATGGACCGATGATGCCTTCGGCGTGTACAGTGCATTTTTCAGGATGCAATGGAACCTGCAGAACTTTTTGAGGATTGTTTTCACTCCATATATGGCAGTTTTGGTTATCTACATAGCCGTTCAACCAGAAATGCGCTTCATCACTAAACACAATTTTAGGATACAAAAGGGGATCAACTTCAAGCTGTTTTAGGGCCCAATCAGCAAACAAACGAGACTTATTATGGTCAACTGGCTTTAGTTCTTGAACCAGTTGGATCTTGTAGACCAAGGTTTTTACGCAAAATTTTCCATTTGGTGGATGCACAGAGTCCAACTTGTTGTGAACGCCGACGAATAGACAAATCTGGATCATCATCAACACTATGACTTACAGCAACGATATTTTCTTCTGTACGTACAGTTCTATGTCATGTTGTTGTTCTTGCACCGAGAAGAGAAAATGTTGTCTGCAATCTATCGTTTGTTCGACGAATAAGCTGCTCTGATGGACGATTATGTAAACCATAAATTTCATGAAGTGCTCTAGAAGTTTGGCGAATGGAGCACTGATTTTGAAAATAAATTTCAACAATTTGTGAACGTTGTTGTGGGGTGAGTCTTTCCATGATTTTATCAATGCTTACCTGGGCCTTCTGTCAAATCACATTTATCCCTAACCTAACACCCGATACCTCTCTCGCTCCAACACAAATTACTTCGCAGCAGTCAGTTGACTACTTACCTGTTCCAAATTATCACAAAACGCTTTGAAGCAGACATTTGAAAAAGTACCTCTGTCGCATTAAAACAAAACACATCGCGGAAGTGAGTTGAGGAAGTAATTTTCTCGTCATAACACTCATTTGAAACTAAAATTCATTTTCAAGGAACATTCTCCTTTGTCCCTTCGTGATAATATAAATATCGCAAATAAAAAGCATGAAAGTGAATGTATTATCTATGATTTTCATACTTTTATTGAAGTTTAATGAATTTTTGATACGAACTCAATGAATGCAAGTGAACAGTGAAAGAGCCCATCGATATACTTTTCTACAAAAAATATACTGTTTTTATCACAACGATCGATGAACACTCCATCGCAATAATTTTGATTAAACGACCCAAAATTGTTCAATTTAATGTATAATATATAGACTGTGAATAAAGCAGTTCTAGTCTATCTCTACCTCACCATTTATCTCGAAGTATGCTTATCCAAGGTGCATCCAACATTTTTTCCATGAAGACCTTGGCAAAACCTACTATTTGAAAAAGATAAAAATACTGCACTTGATGTATAGATCTAATAGTAATGTATATTTTAAGAAATCGAATCTTAAATCCATAAAGTTACTGACTTATCAAAATTTCATCAACTTTATGGCGTTTTTTATAAACTCATCTCTATAGCATAAAATGGAGGCATTTGGTTAAGCAGAGTTCGGAAAATTTGATGAAAGTAGAGACAACGTTCATTTTCACGATCTCTAATAAATATTTCACAAAGGGAAAATTAAGAGATGTGCCCATAATTTCTGAACTGAACAGATGGAAAAACTGCATTCAGTCAATTATTTTTCGTAGGAATGAAGATAAAAAGTAAAATTTTCTGACATGAGCTTGGTCGACCTCTCAGAAGGAACTTATATGAAAAAGTGCACAATTTGCATGCTATCAGTGAAAGATCCTAATGATTTTCTGAGGGAATATTTTTCCAGCTTTATCATTCATAGGAGTGGAATATATACGTTTAATTGAATTTCCATGTTTTTCCGAGAAAGTAATCGTAACCAGCCTTTATATTAAGTGACCGCAATGGCTTCAATCCAGATACGAGAAACGGTGGATTCGATTCTCAAATGAAGCTTCAATGATTTCTCACATTTTTGCACGACCATACCTTGCTGCTTTCATTTCGTCCTGCTTCATTTTGCGAATTTTGAAACAAAAATTATGAATTTTTGACAAGAAAAAGAATTGTTATATACAGTTTTTTTTGTTTTGAAATTTGGTATAACAGTAGAATTTTTTATATGCCTTTGTATCGAAAGAGTATTTTCAAGGAACTCATATATTATTTATTAATACTAATAATAATTTTATGGAATTTAAAAAAAAATTCAAATTTATTATAAACTCTTATCGAGTTTTTGGAGTTTCTCTGAAGGAATTCATTTAAAGAGATTTATTTTGGAAGAAATTCTTGAGGTTACGTTCTGCATTTTTGGGGAGGAATTTGATTTTCATAAAACGTTGTTACGAAAAAAACATTAGTATCCTTCATGTATTTATTAAATATTTTTAATGAATATTCTATTTCTTCTTTCGATTGAATGAAAACTGTGTTTTCTGAGACATTTATCTAATTCAATTTCAAGAATATTTTGAGAAAGTATTTTTATAAAATTGAAATTTGTAGTGAGATAAGCAGAATCTGTGTGGTATTTAAAATATTAAATTTAGATTTTTTGTTTCCTATCTTCTGAAAAAATTTGAAACAGGCATCAGATTTCAATGTAGATTTCGAGCTCAAATGAAAAGCTAAATTTCCGAAATAAGCTCAAATAATAATATACCCATTAAAAATTTCGAAGAAGGTCCAGCCGAGTTATTCTCATTCTAATAAATTTGGAATATAGCGAGAATAATTCGATAGTCTCAAACGCGAATTTATGTACATTTATTTAAATCATCAATATATTAAGCCATAAAATTCGGCCGAAGAAATAACTTACGGTTTTTCTGGAAAGACTTGATGGGCATGGATATCATTACTTTTTTGCTTGACATCTGAAATATCATTTCATATTGCTTGAAGTGGCGAGTTCTCCCAATATTTGAATGTACTTTTACCTTATATTAAAGTGTATTATTGGAATGAATTTTACTCTACATTCAATGGCATACCATAGCTCCATTAAGTGAGTAGTCTCGTGAATTATTTTTCTACTGTATTTTAATGAGAATTGATGATGATTATCGCCACAATATACTGATATCTTAAAAAGGTAGTCTAAAATATGATATAACGATCAATATCGACAGTTATGCTGACATCAAAGCACTGACAATATACATTGAAAATTTACTATGAAGAGTTTTTTTGAATATTACAGACAAGAGCTACAAAGTTTAATCTAAATAAATCTTTGTTTTTATCACTTTATAGACATATATATTATCAGCACATGTGATGCTAATTAACAAATTTCCTTCAATTCTTTATTAGTTAATCACCATCATATGTGCTGTTAGTATGTATGTCTATAAAGTGTTACCTAAGGCTGTTAAAAATTTAATTCTAAATTTTTTCAAGAGATTTATTCAGATTAAAATATGTAGAAGTTCCGGGGTATTAATCCAGCTATTATCTGCAATATTAAAAAAACTCGTCATCGTGAATTTTCAATATATATTGTTTGAAAAATGTTTTGTATTATCACACATGCACGTGGTGGTTTTTTAATGCTGATTAGAATCATAGATGCCGTATCTTCTTTCATTATATATTTCTGTGGAATAAGTTTTGCATATGCCATGCATTATCTAAAAATTGGTCCTTTTCGATGAATGTTTGATGGATGATGGTATGTATATTCTCAATTGTTCATTTTATTTTTGTCCAAAGAAACTCCTATCTGAGACGTGGGTTAGAATTTTTCAGGTTCTTTTGTTGGAGAATGTGCTATCCATTTTTAAAAAAGCAAAATAAAAAAGACCCTTCTGAATTCTATGTGGAACATTTTTTGGCGATTGAACTTGTTATTCCTTACTATGCACCCGAAACAATTGTATTACGTTACGAATTTAAATAATTTGTGTTAGCTGTGGTAATAGAATGTTCTACAAATTGAGACAGTGTAACGTACATCTCAATATCAATTCTAAACTGAAACCAGCCCGATTTTGCCGATCGCCGGAACATAACTTGCGGACATGTACACGTTTTGGATTTCTTGGCCCTCTTCAATGCAGTACAATGTCCAACGACCACAAATCTGTCAAATATCCACATTCGCTATGCACAGAAACACGAAGGTATTAGTCATACATCAGCACCATCTAGTGCAAACATACACGACATACCTAAGCAAGCCATTCAAGAAGAGAAACGTATACCCGATTCCCGATAAGTGGCAGACATGCATCCGTTTCGGACTTTTTGGCCCTCTTCACTGCACTGTAATGTCCAACGACTGCAAATCTGTCAAGTATCCACATTCATTGTCCACAGGAACACTAGGGTATTAGTAATACACTAGCGCCATCTAATGAACGTAAACGACATTGGCTTGATAGATTATGTCGTGTATGTCTGTTTGCGTGCACTAGATTGCGTTAGTGTATGACTTATACCTTAGTGTTTCTGTGCATAGGAAATGTGGATACTTGACAGATTTGTGGTCGTTGGACATTGCAGTGCAACAGGGAGGTCCAACAAGTCCGAAACGTGCACATGTCTGTAACTTATGTCCCGGAGATCGGTAAAACTTAATCTTGTTTGAATTCAGAATTGTTACACAGATGTATGTTACACTGTATCGATTTATAGAACATTCTATTACTATAGCTCATACTCCTTACTAATGATATTCCTGTAACTCGCGAATTAAAATAAAGAAATAAGCAGAGGGCTTTAATCTACAATTCCCCTAGGCTCTTCTAGGGACACCAGCAAATTTTTTCGGAATTTTGGCATTTTCTCATCAAATAACGATTTTTGAACGCAGATAGATCATGCTATCCTTGTTACTGATTTTTTGGAAGTACATCATCACATCAAGAAGCATTTAGTACGTTCATTAAAAAACGACGAACTCAAGATAATTGTGCTATTGACCGCTATAATCTTATTCACACACCTATTGAAAGAATTGCGTGATATGTGGAGATACATTTTTTAATACTTCGGTGTAATTCATTAAACGGTTATCAATTATTGATTAGTATGCAAATTCTGGGATACGCATACTTTATGGAGATAGTATAGATATACAGGATGTCCCAATGAAAATTTGGCCCCCCCAGAACTTAGAAACGAAGAATTTTCGAAGATTTCGAAAATACATGTCAACTTCTGTCATAAATTTGTTCCGAAAAAATCACCCCCATGAGGTAGCATCAACCCGCAACATTTTTTGAATGGGGAAGAGATGTCGAGTGTTGGTTAGTTTGAATGTCATTTATGTTTTGTACACAAAGCAGTTAGAATTTTCAAAATCACTTCATTATTCAAAAATGTAAATATTGAACTTACCGTTAAAAGGAAATATTGAATAGAAAATTTAACCGCTTAGACTGAAGAACCTAAGAGTTTTGAAGAATCCAAAAATAATTTTTAAGTTCAGGGAGAAAAAATTCCTATGACGACATTGTTCCTAAAAAACCACCTGAGAATGGCAACAACCTCCAATATTTTTTGAATAGGGAGAAGGTATTGGATGTGGTTTCGTTGAGAAGTTACTGAATTGTTTCAGCCGTTACTATTTGGTAGTTGATCATAATTAAAACAAATTGTAGAAATTACTATGTTTTACTACCAATAAAAGGATATATTACACATTTTCTTGTGACTCGAGCTTCGGGAAATGAATCCCATGAATCCCATCATCAGACAACTGTCTGATGATACACTTTAATATTGAAAAAATCAGCCTTCCTAAGGAAAATACCCTTTAAATTTATTTTGTTGTATTTCAAATATCAATATGTTGCTAGGAAATTTCGAATAATATTAATTTTGTTGTGTTTTACCTTCTACTTGTTAACGCAAAGGTCAACGATCAGACAACGATAACTCATACAAAAGTAAATAATTTCTCTGATTTAAAACTCCTTTTTTTAATTGCAGCTATTGATATATCCTTTGGGTGTAAATAAAGTAGCGTTTTCGTTTACGTGTAGGTATATTAATTTCATTCATGGGATTCATTTCGCGAAACTCGAGTCACAAAAAAAATGTGTAATATATCTTTTTATTGGTAGTAAAACATAGTAATATCTTTTTATTGGTAGTAAAACATAGTAATTTCTTCAATTTGTTTCAATTAGTTGATAAGTCTTTTCTATTCTCTAAACATCGCAGTTGAAATTTTTAAATTTGTTTATTTAATGGCAGAACAATTAGAGTTTTTGAATGTTTTGACTTTCTCAAATGTGTTTCAGTCTTTCGTTCCTGCATTATAATTGGGTTTGAGACTTTGCATGTTCCCATCATCCCTTACAGATCTGGTGCATTTGACGATATTGGGTTTCTGTTTGAGTTACCCTTCTGATAATGTCCAATATCAAATTGCTCAAACAAAATCACCGAATTTGAAAATTTCAACTAGGATGTTAAGAGAACAAAAAAGCTTTTTAACTAAAACACATCCGCATCTCTTTCCTATTGAAAAAAACAATTTGGGGTTGTTGCTATCCTTAGGTAGTCTTTTTCAGAAAAATGTCGTCATATCTTTCTTCTTAATACAAAACTTGAATATGATTTTCGGACTCTTTAAAACTCTTAGATTCTTGAGTTTGACCGGTTCAAGTATCTGTTCAACATCACCTTTTGACGGTAAGTTCAAATTACATGATTTCGTGAATAGTGAATCAATTTTGAAAACTTTAAATGGGTTGTGCACAGAACATAAATAACTTTCAATCTAACCAACAGTGGCGTACCCAGACATAAGCCTTGGAGGGGGATAAAAATGTTATAAACGAAAAGAATAAATTTGTTATTCGGAGGATATACTTTTATAAAACAAAATCTAGTTGCCTAGGTCTTTTCGAAAGTTTATCATCAACTTCATCTTCGGAATTAAGCAACTCCCTATGAATAGACATCATTGGTACGCCGTTTAGCCTGTTTTGAGAAGTAGAATTTCGGAAATAGTTCTTTATTCTTTTCAATGTTGGAAATGATTACTCTGGAGTGGCTGTAGAAACTGATATTGTACAGAATATTACTAATAGCTTGTATACATTAGGAAAAGCTTGTGGATTAAATATTTCCAGATGAGCCAAAATTGGACTATTAGTTTTGATATCTGGATGATCACTTAGATGAATGTGCCACAATTTAATTACAGTTTTTGAAATACATCTGGGTACATCAGGTATATAGAAATCTAAAAGTTTTTCATACTCGTTGGTATCAGTTGTTTTTCCTCCTGTCAGCAAATACGTAAAGCCCTCGAAAATTTGTTTATGGTTCGCAAACCTTTCCTCTAACTGGCTGATGAAACAATCAATGAATGGAATGTAAATGGTAACCCTGAAATAGTCCACTGCTGATGCTTCAGAATCTTGCAAAATGATAGGATTTGCCCTATTTTTTGGCGTGAAACAATTCTTTTTACCTTGATGTTGGTTCCAATACTTGAGGCAAGAGCCTGCAATATGCTAGAAAATAAAAAACTGACAAACACATTTTACATTATTAGTTTTACCTGAGCTTTATCGAAGATCGAGTCGAAATGAGTTTTGGCATCTTGGCGTATGATTTTCAGGCAAGAAATAGTATTTTCCGTCATAGTTACAACTTCTCTGAGGTCATTTACAGATTTTTGTACGAATCGGCAAAGGGGTAAGGCATAACAAAATATTTGATTCATGACATGAATCATGATAGTCGGAATCATTCAGTGTGTTTCGCAATATATTCGCATCTCCAGAATCTTTCTAGGTTGATATCTCGTCTAAACTTTCAACGACGTTATCAAAAAATTCCAAAAAATCTTGTACTGCTTCATACTTAGATGTCCACTGAGTTGCACATAATCTTTTGAGAGTTTTTGCGGAAGGACTTTCATTAAACTCATCAATATTTTTCAGAAGAACAGATTGTTTCTTTGGAGTGTTGCAGAAATCATACAATTTTTCTATGGTATTGGTGCAGTTTCTAATTTGTGGAATTTCGCAAGCTTTTGATATGGTCAAATTCAAAGAATGGGCAGCACAGTACACATAAATCGCCTTAGGGTAGTTACGACGAATAATCGCTTGAACGTTATTGAATTTGCCTGACATATTACTTGCACCATCATACCCTTGCCCGACAAGATTTTTGAGTTCTATTCCAAATTTTTCCGAACTATTCGATATTAAATTAGATATAATTTCAGCGCTTATATTTCTGCTGGAACAAACAGAAAGAAAACCTCGTGGATTTTGTTTGCATTGACATATCTTACACATAAAGTAACTTGCCCAATTGTCGATATATCGGTTGTTTCATCTACTAGAATAGAAAACGCTCCTGCCTCATTAATTCTTGATACCAATTTATTCAGCATGATAGTATTTATACTGTTAATAATTTCATTTTGTATTCTTCGGCTTATATAAGTCTCCCTTTCACATGATTTTTCAAGAGTCTCCCTCAGCTTTGTGTCACCCCTAGCTCTATATTTCAATATTGCACGAAATTTTCCCTCATTTACGGAACTAATATATATTTTTAGTTCACCAGAATCTCCATGTCCTCCAAGTGATATTTCCTCTCTACTGCATACTAATACAACTTCTATAATAGGTTTAGATCTAGCTCTATTTTCTGATACCTGTCTTATTCGATTTTCGTCTCTCAAGTCTATTACACTCTCTTGAACTTTCGTTTCTATTTTAACTAAATTATCGTATGTACATATGGATTCTTTATGAAATTGAGTATACTGATGTGAATTCAATATCTACAAAAATGAATCATAGCTTATCGTACAGTTATAAAATAAAACTTAATGAAAATTTACCTCTTTTGCCTTTTTCCAGTTATCCATTTTGGTTTTCACCAAAGCACCTAACGCTTGGGTATTAGACCCGCCTGTTGTGGCGAAAAATATACAAAATTTGCAAAACGCTCCGTTTTCTTTTGCTGAGTATGAAAGCGAATTGAACTTTACGAGCCACTTATGTTGAAAACGAAGTTTAACTCTTTTATCACTGTATTTTTCGAGTAAAGGAAACTTGTATGTCGGTACCACAACCCAAAGTGAAAATTAATCAGAGCTTTTATATCGCTGACATGTTGATACACAAAGTATTCAAAGTTCAATTTACAGACACCTCTTGAGATTTATTTTCATCTATAGAAGTGTCAGCTGTTGTATTCAAACGCGAAAAACTTGAAGATTGGCCTGCATCAATTTTATTTCGTTTAAAGAAGTTTTCCAATGAAGTTTGCTTATTCATAGTGAGATTTTGATTATATTGGAGATCACAGAACACACATATAAAGTTAAACACTGAATATAATAGAAAAATTTCACGTAATCCACCTCAAACAGAATACACTAAAGAAATAATCTTTGTGACTGAAAATGTTGACGCAGTAAGTAATGGAATCCAATGTGTCGACAAAGATATTCTTCACGAAAAAAAGATAATTAGGTATTATATTTTATGATATTATTTATTTACTTAAGGCAGAACTTGCTATGAAGCCAATTCAATTCGAGTAGTTCGGAGCTTTTACTTGAGAATCTCATTAGTTTGTACGAGATTGTTTTTCATCAATTTGGCATTTATAGTGAGTGTGTAAATAATGATTGTGCCAACGACGTCGGATCGGATCGAGTGCTTTGATATAACCGCTGGTTGATGAATTAGTTAATTCAATTTTTGCACGATTAATTCATTGAGCCTTGTGACTTATAATGGATATTCCTCCTGGGGGGATATGTCCCCCTTTCCCCCCCTTGGGTACACCACTGCTAACCAACACTCTACATCTCTTCCATATTTAAAAAAGGGTGAGGGTTAATTCCACCTTTATGGTGGTTTCTTCGGAACAAACTTATGATAGAAAGTCATCCCCCTCAAAACAGAAATTGACATGTTTTTTTTTAATTTTCGGAAATTCTTCGTTTCAGAGTTCTGGAGGAGGTTGAAATGTTCGTTGGGACACCCTGTATAAGACATTAGTTCATTTTCAGCCTAACTACATATATTACATTGTACAAGCTTGGATTGGTGTACACAAAATGGAGGGAATTGTTGCGGTGTAATTTTGAACTTTAATTGCGGTAAAAACACTATCTTTCTCGTAGAGGAGTAGATAGATGAGCTTTTTCAGCGTTGTTCACTTTCAATCGGTCCACTTTTTGGTTCTCTTTAAACATTTAGTTCCTAATTGCAAGTTTTTAATGCAGATAATACATTCACTTCCGGGCCTTTTAATACGTCATTGTGTTATCACGAGAGGTTGTTTCTTGATAGGTTGAAAGTCATTACGAATTGGGGGAGTTCTTTCGTTAAATGTGTAAATTATCCAGAGAGATGATATTGCGTTTTTACTGAACGTTAACGAGAGAGCATTTTATCATATGAGTCGTGAGTGCATGACAAAGAAAGACAGTCTTAGTGGTCGAAATGTGTGACAGGTAGAAAAAATCAACCCCAAATCTCGAAACGACGTTGGTCTCAATGCGTTTTTGGGTCTAGTTTCAAGGATTCGACGAAAAATATGAATGACAATTATTTTTGATCTTTAGCTGGTGAGCAGACTTCTTGCCAAATACTATACTTTGTTCAATTTCGAAGAAACCGAACACCTATGACTGAATCGTCGTGAGGTAATATTAAAAAAATCTATGTTATATATGCGAGTTGAAAAACATTTACTGTTTTTTGATACTCAAAGAGAAAGAGAGATTTCAGAAAAAATTAGGGGTATTAATACAAACACAACCAAATTAAAATAGAAGAGTTTATTTAATTCCTAACTTCGTATCACTAAGTATTTTTCATGAATCCTTTCAAACGTCGCTATACATCTTTTCATTTTGATGATAATAATGACAGTTCTTTATTGATTACTAGTTGTCAACAACCAATCGTCCAAAGTCCTTCAGTCTATAATAAATTCAGATTACATTTGGATGAATTTATGATTCGAAGATACTATGAAACTTTCTTCACGCGATGTTAACTTCAACAGATCTTGAAAGAAAAGAAGGAAAATACTCATTCAATCTACCTTAAACCGCCCATTCTCTGGGTACCAATCAAGACGAATTCGATTATCAAGACTCGTTCAATTTGTAATCACCTTAAAGTGAAACAACACATTAAAGTGTATGCCTTCGTTGAAATTTTCATGAATTTCTCTTATCGTTTGTATATTGGTGGGAGTTTTGTATTCACCACATAATTTTGATGATTCTTTGTTTTCCCTGCGTTTATAGGCGGCCTAATAACCAGCTTAACATAATTCCTACTAGCTCCAGTTGGAATTACATGACACACATAATCATGAGTGGAATGCCGTAGTTATACAGAGATTTCCACATGAGAAACGCCAACTTTATCATATCGCCTACGCTCTTGAATTTTTCCAGTGTACTAAATGACTAGAAGTGTGCTTCAAGTTAAGTATGGGGAATTGCCGACCGAACAATATATTTTCTTTCTAAAACCGTAGTATGCTTTTAGAAGTCCATGATAGATAAATTATTTTATTAGGCTAATATTTCGTGGAAATTATATTGAACGGAAGAGATGAATTTTTCATTTCGAATAATGGCGTTCAAATGGTGAGCTCAACATGGAGAATGAATTTTCATAATGCTCTAATATCATTAATATGAATAAGTTTGTGCGGTTTTTGAAAAATTGAAGCTTCATTGTGAAAAATTTGTTATGCAAGTTCAAAGTATCGTCCGTCACTAGCCACTACGCTTTCCCATCTTTCTGGCAATTGACGGATTGACGAATTTCGCGAAAAAAGAGCGGCTTTTTGGTCGCTATCCATGCATCGATTCATTTTTTGACTTAATCGTAATTGGAGAATTGCTGGTCAGCCAGGCCACGTTGCATCGATCGGAAGAGACGATGATAATAATAATAAGAGATAAGAGCAATATCTGAGATGAACGCCAGGTGGGGTGGGACATTGAACATTTCTGAGTACGTTTTAGCGAGCGACGCAACATATGGTCGTGCTGCAAAATAACTGTATCCTATCTATCGGCATCCTGGGGCCATTTTTTCGCAATACTAATCTGAAACGTATCAAATATCATTGGAATACCTCCCCTATGATCTTTTCGTTCGATTATATCAGTTTATAATACACCACATCCAGCAAGTCCCACCTAATATACTGCATGATTTTCTCGTCATGGATATTCAGCTTGACAGTTGATAATGAGGCATGACCGTGGTATCCATCCGTTGCCCTACTTACTTACTGCATGGCTCTACAAACCAGGGTGGGTCTTAGCCGACTGTATTATTTGCCTCCACATTTTCCAATCCTTAATCAGTGCTCGGTCTTGCTCTATCCCCATAGCCCTTAGGTCTGCTTTGATGTTGTCACGCCATCTCATTTTAGGGCCCCAAAGGTCTTCGTCTGGTAGGTATTTCTTCCCAGGCCAATTTAACCATCTGTGTCTCCTTGACTTCATCTCTCCCACAATATCTATGTCTTTGTATAATTTCGATAATTCCTGATTAGTTCTTACCCTATATTGCTGTGTTAGAACGTTTCTCTCCAAAATTCTCAACTTCCGTTCATTCTCCCTAGTCAGGGTCCAGGTTTCGCTAGCATATATAACAGTTGGTCGTATAACGGCTTTATAAATGATGATTTTCGTTCTCAGTGAAATGATCTTCGACGCCAGAACTGGCCTCAGTGCGTAGGGACACCTGTTTCCACTTTTGATTCGAACTTTAATTTCCTGCCAAATACTTAAAGGCTGAGACTCTCTCGAAATTGTATTTTCCCATCCTGATATTTTAGCCCAGTCTATCTATTCGTCACGTTCTGCTGGTGTACATATATTAGTTTTTTCAACGTTGATTCTGAGTCCCGTTTGCCAGACTTGCCTTTCAACCTTCAAAAAGAAGTCCTTCATAGTTAGCACCGAATTACCTATCGAGTCAATGTCATCAGCATAAGCCAGCAACAGTCTCGGGCCATTTAGACCAAAAAGGTCGAAGTTTACTTTAACGGTTCTTATTATTATCTCCAGTGTAATGTTGAATAAGATTGGAGAGATTGCGTCTCCCTGCCTAAGCCTGCCTTTTACCTCAAAAGGTTCGGAAAGCATATCACCGATTCGTAACCTACTTTGGGAGCCACCCACACACATCTTAATCTTGCGTCCCAAAGTTTAACCCGCAGTATGCTGTCGTATCCTTGTTTAAAGTCGACAAAGAAGGTGAATGTCGCGGTTAAACACCCAGTATTTTTCCAACAACTGTCTAATGCTAAAAATTTGGTCAACTGTTGATCTGTTCGTTCGGATATTTCCTTCTGTTATTGGTTCAAAGCGTTCAAGGATTATGCTAGCTAGGATTTTATATGCGTTGCTAATGAGGGAGATTTCTTTGTAATTGCTGCACTTCTTTTTAATACCTTTTTGTATATACGAATTATTATACTTTCCCTCCATTCATACGGCATCGTCGAAATGTTTTCTCCATTCTCTAAGCAATTCGTTTTTGTCGCTTGTTAATTGCCGTTGTCCTTCCTGATCATTGTGTTCTGTCTTGGCTAGAACCCTTTTTTAATGTTTGATACTTCTTAATAAAATTTCCTTGAGCGGTTTTTTGAACGGTCTTGTTCCAATTTTTGAAATTTTTGTAGCTAATGATTTTTCCCTTTCCTTCTCAAAGCTCTTTTTGCTTGAGTCCTTTGGTCTCCGTACCGTTGTTTATTGAGTTCGATCGGGACTTGCAGCAAAATCTTTCTTGCTTAATTGCGAAATTTCAGTACTCTTCTGCAGTCTTCATCAAATCATTCTTTTAGGTTGTTCTTCGGCTGTTTTCCTAACGTGTTACCTGCTGCGCTCTTCATAGCATCCCTGATACATCTGCAAGAATACTCAACATCTTCCCGCTGCTCGATTGTTCTCAATCGTTCCTCTATATGATCCTGATATGCCTGTTTTGGGTAGAATCTCGCAGCTTTGCAATTTCCCATTTTGTTTTCGAGGTGATGACTCCTCTCCTTGTTCTAGATATTCGTCTGCCACCTTCGCACGTACCAAAAATTGGTCAGTGTCTTCATCTACCCTCCTAAGACTCCTAACATCCAGGTATTTTTCCCGTGTCTTACTTCAATCACAATGTGTGTTCCTTGTTATTTCGTCATTTGGAACCCAAGTTTGTTTATGTATATACTTATGATCAAACATTGAAGACTTTACCATCGTATTATTAGCAGCTGCCAGGTCACCTAGTCTCAGCTCATTATCATTCGATATGTTCTGAAGGCTGAAATTGCCCACATGTGGTTTTAGGAAGTTTTCTTCACCGATCTTAGCGTATACTATTAGTCGGTCCTGTTTCGGGACGCTTGCAATGATTCTTTCCAATTCATCATAGAAAGCATTTTTGTATTCTTCATCATAAACTGTAGTTGGAGCATGTGCTGATATGAGGTAATGATTAAACCAACCACCTGTAAAACGAATATACTCTATGCGTTCGTTTTTTGGTCGGAAAGCCATGAGAGAACCCACGAGATGATTAGCCACAACGAAACTCATACCAAACCTATGTCTGCCTTGCCGACCACTGAAGTAGACCATGGACCTGCAGACTCGCAAGTTTCCAGAGTCAGGCCATCTTACTTCCTGTCCCAGATGTTGTGTCCATTTTGTTTTTTTTTTTCTAGTTGTTCTATAGGGCTGCACCTGGTCTATACCTGTTTCGAACATTCCTTGTTCTTCTATTCATGATCCGTTTCTGCTTGGATCGTCTTTGTTTTGGATCTTATCTATTCCGAGGCTGTTTTCCAGTTTTCGTGATAATGATTATTTTACGAGGGGTTGTACCCCTAGCTTTGGCCTACGTTTAGGATTATCATCATGGACCCATTTTTCATCACAAAACACAAATCGGTATATGTATGTACAAATATATCTATTTAGGCTATAAATAAACTATTCAATCCCATTTGCGGTAAAATAGAAAAAGACTTTTTACTTGATAGAAGAAATATAACAAATTTTGAATATCAAAACAGATTTAATCTGTTAGTCTTTTACAATATTAATTAAAAAAAAAGATTGTATTAAAAAAACTTTTAGAATCAAATTAATGTCTACAACAAGCACCGCTTATATTTAATAGACATATATAATCAAAACTCAATATATAAAGTCAAATGGAATAAATAAACCAACAGATATAAAAAAAGTCATTAAAACTTTTGTTTCTGATCTTACCGTTAAGAACACCAATTGCCTTTCAAAAACATGAACACAACTTAAGGACTTCTCAAAAAATATAATTTATTTGAAATATTTAATATATTTAAATATTCAAATAATTTAATTCAGAAATCTCTCATAACATGCACTATATCTTCAAAAAACAATTATAATTCTGGTAATCTCTTCATCGGCCCTAAATAATATTCCAAATATCAAAATCAAATAACTATCACTATATCTCACCCCACACGTGTTTAACAGGATGATTGCTTCAAACAGACTAACTTTAAAATTAAAGATAGTCTATGTTCTTAGCAAAATCACAGAAAAGTGTAAGGTGTTAAAAAGGTTATATTTAAATCATTGACATTCCATAATGAGATTTATTAAAGCCTAAATATAGTTATATATTATATATAAAATAAAATAGAAAAAGGCTTTTTACTTGATAGAAGAAATATAACAAAATTTAAATATCAAAACAGATTTAATCTGTTAGTCTTCTACAATTTTAATTCCAAAAAAAATTTTAATCAAAAAACTTTTAGAATTAAATTAATGTCTACAATAAGCACCGCTTATATTTAATAGACGTATATAATCAAAATTCAATATATAATGTCAAATGGAATAAATAAACCACAGATATAAAAAAAGTATAATTATTAAAATTAATAAATAAATATTTTAAGGAGACAAAATTTTTGTTTCTGATCTTACCGTTAAGAATACCAATTATACAATATATTTGGGCTTTAATGAATCTAATTATGGAATGTCAGTGATTTAAAGATAACCTTTTTAACACCTTACACTTTTCTGTGATTTTGCTAAGAACATAGACTATCTTGAATTTTGAAGTTAGTCTGTTTAAAGCAATCATCCTGTTAAACACGAGTGAGGTGGAATATAGTGATAGTTATTTGATTTTGATATTTGGAATATTATTTAGTGCCGATGAAGAGATTACCAGAATTATAATTGTTTTTTGAAGATATAGTGCATGTTTTGAGAGATTTCTGAATTAAATTATTTGAATATATAAATATATTGAATATTTCAAATGAATTATATTTTTTGAGAAGTCCTCAAGTTGTGTTTATATTATTGAAAGGCAATTGATGTTCTTAACGGTAAGATAAGAAACAAAAATTTTCTCTCCTTTAAATATTTTTTTATTAATTTTAATGACTTTTTTATATCTGTTGGTTTATTTATTCCATTTGATATTATATATTGAGTTTGGATTATATACGACTATTAAATATAAGCGGTCCTTATTGTAGACATTAATTTAATTCTAAAAGTTCCTTGATAAAAAATTTTTTTGAAATTAAAATTGTACAAGACTAACAGAGTTAATCTGTTTTGATATTCAAATTCCATTTGAAGTATGCTCAAGCAAGAATTTGCATACTAATTGGTTAACGTTTAATCAATTACTTCCGAAGAATTCGAAAAGGTATCTCTACATACCAAGCAATTCTTTACAGACACATTAATGATGTGTTAGGTATAAGAATTGAATTTTTCATGATTTCAAGCAGAAACAATTATTTAATTTGAATAATAATTGCTGTGAAAATTTCAATATTTATTTGGATAAAAAATTTCAAATTTGTTAGTTAACTCTGTCAAGCATACTTTCGATCAATTTATTTATTGAAATTATTTTACATTCGGGTTCAATTCAACTATTGTATGATTTTTCGCATTTTGGAAGGTTCAGAAACACTAACACGTGTTTACTATGTGAATCATTTTCTCTTCTGTCATAAATTTCATAGTTTATACCTTTTATTTTCGAACAGAAGTTTTTGGAGGGTTATCAGTATACTTTTATCAACTTCAGGGACTTGAATATTTTTTGTTGTCTTAAAATCGTATTCAACCATTTAGAACTGTACGTAGGAGTCTATATCGTTGCTATTGCAACTTGGACAAAAAATTAATGTTCCTGGATTAAATCTTTAGCGAGCACATATTTCTGTCAATTTTCGTTAGTCAGTTTTCAGTAATGAATTAGAAAAATATAATTTGTATTTCATTCGAAGGTATTAACAATCTCTTAAGCGAAATTTTAACGTTCCTCTGTTGGAATGATGAACCCCGTTTCATTCTGACTTCTGGATTGGGAGAAATGTTTCCGAGTGAATTCTACCCCTTCTCGACCTCTTCTAACCATATTATTCAATTTCCCTCGGGAAAGGAAAGATAAGCTAAGTAAGGTTTAGATACCTATGAATATTTCAAACTCAAAATTTCGTGAAGCTTTCCGGGCTGAAGGGAAATATGGAAAACGACGTGAAAAAATTAATTCTTGGTGGGGATTATGTTATTATTTCAGTATTTTACGGAAATAAAAGAGGAGGAAAATATAAGAAGTAGGAACATTCTCCTTGGGGAGATATGAACTGAAAACAGATTAAAACGTGGGAGTAATCGTTATATTATGTGAAATGAGACATAATATCTGTGATACAGCGGTCGTATAATAACGGTTTAAGCTGTAAGATTTTTCAGGAATTTACTGGCACTTTATGAAATAAAATAAATGCATCAATTCTTTGGGATTTTCTTTTAATATTTGAGAGAAATGTTTGATGGATTCGGTCTTTACTTCATGCAAATTCGTTTCCAACTAGTAATAAATAAAATTCAACTTTCACAAATTTTTTATTGTTGAGTGAAAAATGTTTCACCACAGTGTGGCTTAATCATATTCTACATTCGAACTGATACTGTGTGAAAACTTACTTAGGTTCTCATATAAGTATTGACAGGTATTAAGGGCAGTGGGACTACATGTAGAATGGTATTTATTAGGGTATTCTCAATCAGGTGGAGAGATAATGTCGATGGTAATAAAGGTTATTGGTGTAGTCGTAGGTTTTCCCAAATTATATATATAAGTCGGTTTAAAACGTTTTTCTACGTTGTCCGACACCTAATCGCCATTTCTTCCTATCTGCACAGTCTTCTTCTCTTAAGTTTCTTGCACTCTTGGATTTTTGTACGGATTTGTCCCACTCAATTTTGGCTCTTCCTCTTTTCCTCGATTGTGCAGGTTGCATGTCCGTACCATGTTAGTTGTTTATTTTCTATATCCTGTGTTATTTTACCTTCGATTCCCATAATCTCTTTGATGTTCTTGTTTCTTATGTGGTCTTTTTTTGAAATACATAAAGATCGTCGTATCGCGTCCATTTCCACTACCTCTACCTTTTTCTTGTGTTTTTCCGTTATTCTCCATGTTCCGGCACCATATAGTAGTGTACTCTTGACCATCGTCTCATAAATATTAAATTTAGTTCTTCTCAATATTTCCTTACTCCACAATATTCCATTGAGACAGCCAATTACCTTTTTTGCCTGGACGATACGTTTTTCAATTTCCTCTGCGTCCGTACCGGTTTCATCGAAAGTTATCCCCAAATAAACACAACTCTTACTGGAGGATATTTTTTGTGTATTTTCTAGTTCCAGATCTGCGGATTCGGCTCCTACACTTAAATACTTCGTTTTATCGATGTTAACTGTCAAACCCCAAATAGTGTACTCCTCGATTAACCTGTCCATCATATACACCATGTCATCCCTGCTCTTAGCAACCACCACCTGATCGTCAGCAAACTGAAGAGTGCACACGCATGTGTCGTCAACATCAATTCCCATGTCGCGAACCATCCTTTTCCATCTTTTCAAAACCGCGGCAATATATATCTTAAACAGCGTTGGTGATACGCAACATCGCTGTCTCAAACCTTTGGTTACTGGAAATTCCTCAGTGACATATTTACCTATTTTAATTCTTGATTTAGAGTTCTTATATAGTTCTTGTAAAGCTTTTATATATGTATGGTTTATATTCGATTGTTCTAGGACTTCCCACAGTTTAGAAATTGGGATGGTATCATAGGCCTTTCGGAGATCCACAAAAGTTATGTGTGTTTCCATATTCCTAGCGTTCCGTTTTTCTATTATTTGTTTCAAGCAGAATACATTGTCGGTACATGATCTCCCTGCTCGAAATCCGCTTTGTTCTTCATCTTCGTTCTCCCCGTAGTCATCCTCAATCAAATCCCGAAGAATCCTCCCATACAACCTACTGAGTGTACTGGTCACAGAGAGTCCGCGATAGTTGTTGCAATCATGTTTATTCCCCTTTCTATGGATTGATGTAATGTAGGCAACTCTCCATTGTTCCGGAATTGGGGAACCATTTAGGCATTAATTGATCACATAAGTCAGGTTTTCATTGAGTTTTGGGGTTCCATTTTTGAGCATTTCAGCGTATACCCCCTCTGGTCCACAGGATTTATTATTTTTGAGCTTGGTTATTGCCCTTCTGAGAGTATCAGTGCTAATTTTGACAGGTTCTCCTTGCACATTTATCGGCTGTATAGACGGATTTTCAAGGTATTCAGTTCTGGTCTCCTGAAGCAGGTTTTGATAATGGTTTTTCCACTCTTCTGGTTTGATTATCTGTAAATTTGCTCCATCCTTACCTGGGTGCTTCACCGCTTTAATAAAATCCCATATTTCCGAGCATTTCCTTTCTCCCATATATGTATTGATGTCCTGGCACTTCTTGTCCCACATTTTGTTCTTCTCTGTCTTTATTAACTTTCTCAGCTTTATTTTAGTTTTCTTATATTCTTCATGATCTTCTTCTTTTTTTGTGTTCAACCATTTTAGGTATTTTTGCTTTTTGTGCAGAGCCAACGTCTCGATCTCTTTTGTCCACCAAATCTTTTCACTGATCTTTCTCTCCTTCACACCAACTGCCTCCTTAGTAGATTCGTGTAAACTTTTGATGATGTTATCATAAACTTCGATATATGAACGGTTATAATGGTCTATCAATTTTTCATCCAAACGTTGTTGATATAATCTCTTGGTACTCTCGTTCATAAAACTTGCAAAGTTGTAAATGGGTAATTCAACTGTCTCCATCCCACTGGTTTCACTAAGCTCGTTGTTGTGATTATACTTTTTGAAAGGAAGAATCACCTTAGCTCTGACAAGGTGGTGATCTGATCCACACGTAACTCCCCGAAGAACCCTCACGTCATTCCATTTTAAGGCTGTTGATTGTTTGCATATTACGTAGTCAATGATCGATTTTAGATTACGTGTGTTTTGTGTCCAAGTGAAACGATGAATATTTTTGTGGTTGTAAAATCCATTATTGATTTTCAAATTTTGTGTCTCACAGACTTGGATTAATCTTCGTCCATTATCGTTTATCGTTTCTTCTCCAAATGGTCCCACAATCACATTACTTCTCTGACTTCCAGTTCTACTGTTGAAGTCGCCTAAAAGAATAACTTCTCTGTTACTTCCAGTTTTTATCAGTATTTCCTCGATACTCTCAAAAAATTCTTGTTTGATTTCTATCCTTTCATCGTCAGATGGTGCATATGCTGCTATTACAGTGATGTTATGTCCGTATATCCTGAAATTTATTTTAAGGATATTTTCATTAATCGATTCCCAGTCAGTGATTTTATTTTTCAGCTCTTTCTTTACCATTAAAGAGACTCCCCTAGCTGCTCTTCTTTCTTTTGGTACTCCAGTGAATATGTGGATGTAGTTACCGACGATGTTGGTGCCAGTTCCTTTCTTCTTTGTTTCGGTCAGTGCTATTATGTCCAAACTCAATCTATCTAAGTCTGACGCGATAATGTCGACCTTCTGTCTAATACCTTGAACGTTCCATGTCGCAAATCTCATCAACCTTTTTGCCTGCTTAGTCCGTTTGCCGTGTAATCTATCCGAAATTCCGAGGCTATGTTTAGGCTTTTTGGTAATTGGAAAATTTTTTAAGAGTATTGGAGAACCAGTCCAATGCCTCAACCCCCAACCTGGAGGGCCAGTCTAGTTTTTGTTTCACGGTGAGTATTTTATTTCCCCACTACCCTTCGATTCCACTAGCTTGTGGACCCGACGAGCTTCCCCCAATTCCAATGGGGACGCACCCGATAGAGGTAACTAGCAAATCCCCACACGGGGTTTTCCCAAATTACAAGTACAAATATTCAATAACGGTGACTTATTCGTGTCCGTTTGTACGTTTAGGAGAATTTTCTGAGAATTGTATCGATTTATTTCAAATGATTCTAAGAATGTTAATCTAGAACCCTTACTCTCGATATGTATCATTTCATGTTCGTTATCGAAATTATGATCAAATGGTATCAGATGGTTGGCAGAATTTGAAGTAAAGCTCTTTTGATGTTCGGGAAATTTCTCCTTAACTATCTTCCGGTCTGACCAATATAAATCAATGGGCAATCCTTACAAGTCAACTTATAGACTCCTGAATTATTGTCTTTGTTTTATTTATCTTTATTATCTTCAACATATTTTTTAATTAAGATAAATCAAAGAAAGATAATAATTCAGGAGTCCATAAGTTGACTCGTAAGGATTGCCCAATGGTTTATATTGATCACACCGGTAGATCGTTTAAGAAAAGAATACACGAACATCAAAAGATCTATAGTTCAAATTCAATTCATTCCACATATGCCAACCATCTAATAGAATTTGAATATGATTTCAATAAAAAATATGAAATTATACATATCGAGAGTATTCTCAGAAAATTCTCCTAAACGAACAAACGGACACGATTAAGTCAGCTTTATTCAATATTTTCATGTAATTTGGGAAAATCAGCGACTACCCCAATAACTTTTATTAGCATCGATGTTATCCCCACCTGATTGAGAGTACCCTAATAAATACCATTCTACTTGCAGTCCTAGTGCCCTTAATACCTGTCAATACTTATATAAGAACCTATGTAAGTTTTCACACAGTATCAGTTCAAATGTAGAATATGATTAGTAATAATGATAATCAAAATTTATTGGATCCTTTAAGACATTTTACATGTATAGGATAAGTCAGATATAAGTTATAGAAATAAGAACTAAAAGAAAAAAACCCAAAAATCTCTCAAACAACCTATTTGTATGAACCAAAAATTTTCCTATTATATTTTATAGATAGTCATTTTTGCTATAAAAGCAACTTTCTGATAACATCTTCTTAATCTCTTTCTTAAAGGTGAAATACTCAAAAACCCTCAGTCTCTCAGTAAGATGGTTAAAAAGTTTTATTCCAGTGAACATAGGTGAATGTTCGAATTTGGTGGTTCTATGAATTGGTACCGAAATAGTCTCCTTATGTCTTGTATCATATTTATGATACTGGGAGCACTTCCTGAGAGAACGAACATTTTTCCGAGTGTACACCAAGCAATTCAATATATAAATACAAGGAAAACACAAAATTTTGTTTTCTCTAAATAACGGTTTACAGGACTGCTAGGGTTTCAGGCCGAAAATCAAACGCATTATTCTTTTTTGGGCCGCAAAAACTGGACCACTGCCTGATGATACTCCCCACAGAATAGTATTATAATTCATGTATGTATATGCAAGGGAATAGTAAATTCTAATTAGTGATTCCAATGGTAATACATTTTTGAGAAGTTTCACAGCGAAAAACTCACTTCTCAACCTCCTACAAACAAAATCAATATGACTGTACCAACTCAAATTTCTATCCACCTGTAAACGCAAAAACCTCGCGCAGGCAGAAGATTTCAAGTCTCCACGAATAAGATCAAGAATCAACCCGTCGATAGAGTCAAAGGTTTGAAAATTCACTGGATCAGTTTTGTGCACATTCAAAATGAAGGAATTTTTATAGCACGAATCTGAAAAGCACTTGACAAGCATCTCACATCTTGTTTTGAGTTCCACTGGACTAGCTGCTTTTACTATAAATGACGTGTCGTCAGCTTACAAGATGACGCCAGTATCATATAACGAGGAGCGAAGAAAGTGGTCGCTACACACTCCCCCTCCAGTGAGTGTCGGTAAGGTCATGGAATAGGGCGTTGGAATGTGACGGAAACAGTCCGCCGCTGAGTTGAACGCGGTGCCATCTCAAACGGGGTTAGGAACGAAAGGAAAGTCACCTTGGAAATAGGATGCGGCACTTAGGGCCGAATCACGTCAGGGTCACCAATAAAGCTCTTGAAGTAATGCACTGTTGTAAGTGAGCTTCTACCTCTCAATTTGGGAGACGGCGTTTTGTTCTGAGCATACGCGCCTGAACTCTTCAAACAGGTGTGATGCGCATATCTGCCTGTGATGTTAATGACCTTGTGTTCCACATCGGAACGGTCGTGGAACGCTGTGTCCCTTTCTCTACTTGAACCCGGTGGGGACGGTTAAGTTTTCTATTTACATCCTTACATCTAAATAATACACACATAGTTCACGTTCAAGTTTTGCGCACTGGCGTAGTATACACGACACAGCGCTACTTTCCACACACTAACGAACGAGTACGTCTGTTCGGATATTAGGAATCTACCGAGTTGCTCCGCAACGGAGGCTATCGGTTTAGATCCGGGGATGTTTTCTCAGTCTACCAGACTTGTTCCGCAGCAGAAGCGAGTTGATGTCGAGCTGGGAGGTTGTGGAACTCTGACTATTTAGAGCCCAGTGTCCCCTTTTTAAAGGGCTCAGAGGGTTGATGTGCTCGCGTCAGTCGACGCGCCCTCTGAAGAATCTCGGTGGTGATTTCGGGTACTACTGGTCGTCGCTGGAACGTCCACTTTGGGCGACCTCCTACCCCGCCGAGCGCCAGCGAACTGATTTCAGGATGTTCGCCTTACAATCTTAAATAAGAAACGGATTAATTTTGCTAAACTCACTGAAAATTTTATTCTATAACGTTTTTTCTCAAAAAAAGATGACTTTCAAATCACAAAAACTAAAAAATACATCCACCTTATGAACCTAGTGTCCTTTCACAAACTAAAATAGAATGGTAATGATTTTCTGAATGGTATATCCTACGCATTCCACGTTCGTCCATGGAAATTACATAAAGGTTGTAAATCAGTTTTGAGGACTCAGTTATATCCAAATCATACTGTGTGTATGAGTGAAAAATCGAAATGAAACTATTATTTATCAAAATAATGAAAAAGGGCGTGTTGTACTTGATATAAGGCTTTCACAATATCTAAAATATCAAACAAATTAATTTTTCTAATCACACTATAAACTTCAATTTTATAAAAAAAAATTTCTGAAAAACTTTCAAGAATTAAATTAAACAAATGTCTTAGAAAACATAGTCTTAATTCAGTAGAAATATGTAAATAATACTCATCACACAGCATCAAGGGGAATAAAAGAAAATATCGATTGAAATAATCAAATAAAACACTTGAAGGATACGATTTATCTTTAAGGAGCTTTTTGAAGAGAGTTATTCTGAAAAGATTCCTGATGCTATGTTGTACCTTTTTATATATTCAACGGTCAAATTTTTTACTGGAACTCGTTTTAGCGCGCTTGTTCTAGGAAACATAGTGCTATTGTTTGTCCCAAATGTCTCTAATTTTCGAATTTCGATCCGAAAAAAAGTCTCACATGACTATGTTTGAACTCAAAGATGAAGAATCTAAATCATAAGTAACAGACGATCCGTTAGTAAACTCTTTAACTTCTGAACGAAAAGAGCTAGAGACTTGAAATGTCCAGAATAGATTTGGAGCCTAAATATTTAGGCCAAGTTCATCAATGGGCAGAATCGGTAGAATGATTCTGCAGTTATTCACATTTGAAAGGAAAGAATTTTCAATTTTCTCAGTATTGAGTCGATCTAAATCCAATTCGACATTCAGATGTATAACAACGACAAGAAGATATATGCAAAATTTCGTTAGATTGAACCGACCGGATAGACGACTGGAGGTAAACATTCTAATTTCCGTAAGAAAAGACTTCTACGTATTCAGAGAATTCCCTCGTTCGCTAAGTAAATATGAAATATTAAGCTAGTTGCTTGTCGGTATCTAATTTTTGCAATATGAAAATATTGAAAAGACGAAATTACGTTAGTTCATCTATCGCACTAGACGTTTGGGTGAGTTTTTACTTATAGAAGAAACTTACACTGTAACACAACTGAAATCCTAACTCGCACAAGCTGAAAAAGCTTCTGAGAGATCTCCACAGAAGATTTAGGAGTATTAGGATAATATACATAAAACTAAAATGAAAAGACGTGGACTTACAGCCCGCAGCGACTACGAAAACTGATAACACGAAACATTTGAAGACGACAAACGAGGATCAACCTCTCTGTAAGGCTATCTGGTCTCGATTCATAGAAAGTTCATATAAATTCACAGTATTCTAGAGAACACCCTTTCTGGATGATGGCACCAACGCCAATATTAGCGTTAACACCCAGATACTTGAAAATTTCAGGGTAGTTTAGAACTTTAAATAAAACAGTTAAGTCCAAAAATGAAAGAATCAGCTTGATAGTTCCGAGTTATCTTCATTTCATATTTTAGTTTTCGAAAGTACAAAGACGATCGAAGTATTATGAAGGGAAAAAACGACACGAAGAATTGTGCATCATGCACACTTTTATGAAGACAAATCACAAGAATATTTTTCAATCCAAAATTTAAAAACACTGATTTTCGAAGCTTGCAAATAAATCTCTAAAGAAAGCAATATATTCTAATGGCTCATGTTATCAGATGGTCAACACGCTGTACCAGTATTTGAATTCATGCGATTATTTCTTCCTAACTTTTTTCTTATCTTATTCCGGCAGAAGCTATGGAAAGTTTTTTCAAGATAGTATTCTTGCACTCTTTTTTGGTAGTATTTAACTATGTAACGATGCTGACCGAAGGAAGAAGGATGGTGCGTCTTAAAAATGCCTTTTTCATCATAATAAGATTTTTTTGTCCTTCTGGAGAACAGATTGCAATTGTAAAAATTACTTTAATTCGACTTTCGATTGACAGAACACAGAATTCTACGTTTTTATTCATCATTCTTCTCTAAAAAGTAATTTGCAGATGTGAAAGCAAGTCCAGCAAAGCTGTCAAAGGGGGATTTTTTCTTGAGGTTCTGGAAATAGGTTTCAACTGATTTTCTGATCATTTCAGCAGATCAAACAATTGAAATTTACTCAGATTTCCTGATGGAAATTTCAGACCTTCAGCGCAAACAATTCCGGGCATTTCTTGCAGGTTCATATAATTAACCAATAGACGCCTATTGCTATTTTAGATAGTTTCTGTCGAAAATAGCTATGAGCCAAATTTATCCCATCATGAAAACTGAAGAAAATGACAAATTCATTTCTCTATCGTACTTTGGTAGCATAAGTCAAAAAATGGCCAATAGTTTTTCAAAATCAGATGTCAATTGCCTTCAAAACGAAAACAAATCATCATCGGTATTATTTAACGCAAAGGACCCTACTCCAAACATACAAAAATCAGGAGTTTCTGAGTACGTACAGTAATAAATATATAGGACAAACAGGACGTTTCTTCAAGACGAGGTTCAACGATCATAAAATGAGTTTTATAAAAAATAAACAAAATTCTACTTTTGCCACTCATTGTCTAGAAAACGGTCATTCCTTTTCCACAATAGATAATCTTAAAATTTTACGTGTAGAATCAAAAGGGAAGAAACTCGACTATCTAGAATCTGTTGAAATTTTCAAATCAGTTCACAATAACAATAATGTAAAAATAATGAATGACTGTACGGAGCTATGTAAATCGAAAATATTTGAGATATTTAAAAAGTAACATCTGTTTAAAACCTTTTTCAACGAACCCAAAATGAATTTAATGAAAGTAAACAAAAATTCAACTTTTGCCACTCATTCTTTAGAAAATAGTAATTCCTTTCGACAAAAGAAAATCTTAAGAAAATTTTACATGTAGATTAAAAAGAAAAGAAACTTGATTATTGAAATTTTAAAATTCGTTCACAATAAAAATAATTTAAAAAATAATGAATGACTGTATGGAGCTATGTAAATCCAAATATTTGAGATATACAACAAAATAATGTAAAACTAATGAATGACTGTACGGAGCTATGTAACCCCAAAAATTATTTGAGATATTCAAATGGGTACCATCTGTTTAACAACCTTCTTTGTCGATTGCCGACATTCCGATATCTGTTAGAAGGCCCCTCTTTTTTTACCCGGTTTTTTATCACGTTCCGATTGTAAACCTCTGTACCACTATTGGGTGTTATCTAGAATCTAAGAATCTATTGAAATATTGAAAATATTTATTACTTTTGTTTAAATACCTCTGTACTACTGTTAGGTCTTCAGTTGTCCGATGATGGGAAAGTTCATTTCCCGAAACTCGAGTCACAAGAAAATGTGTAATATATATTTTTATTGTTAGTAAAACATAGTAATTTCTACAATTTGTTTTAATTATTCTTCAACTATTCATCACTTAACATAGTTCTCTCTAGATTAATTTGGAATTTCCAGAAGTTCAACTTAATTGTATGCGATTATCCTCGCATCGGTTCTTGTTGGTTCAAACCCAGAATTTTTTAGTTTTCTAAATAAATTATTAACTGTTTCGTCCAAAATTTATTTAGCGTTGGACATTCGGATTAATCCTAAGATTTTTTGTCCAGTTATGTTGATTACGAATGTTTTTTTTTTATGTTGTACTTAAACAAAAATTTTAGTAGAATATGTTGTTGTTAAATTCTTGTTTTGATTATCAGTTAACCAATCTATGAAAAGGACCTTTCATATCTTGTTGGACTTTACTTGATAGAAATCCATTGTACATTTCAGTTGAAAGATTCATATCCCAACGTAAATTTGATCCTCCAGATCTCAGAAACGAAGAATTTCAAAAGATTTAAAAAAAACAGGTCAACTTCTGTTTTGAGGGGGATGAATTTCCATCATGAGTTTGTTCCGAAAAAACCACACCCATGAAGGTGGCATTAACCTCCAAAATTTTTTGAAAAGCCAATAGTTTTCGAGTTTGAAAGTTATTTATGTTGTGCGCACAACCTCAAATTTTTCAAAATCGGTTCACTATTCACGAAATAATGTAATATTGAACTTACCGTCAAAAGGTGATGTTGAACAGACAGTTGACCCCTCAAACTCAAAAACCTGAGAGTTTTGAAGAAGTCAAATTTAATTGTCGAGTTCTGTAGTAGGAAGAAAGAATCCCTATAAAGACATTGTTCCGAAAAAACCAGCGGAGGGTGGCAACAACCCTCAATTCTTTTTGATTAGGCAAGAGATGGCGGATGTGTTTTATTTAAAAAGATTATCTTGTTGTCTAAACATCCTAGTTCAAATTTTCAAATTCGGGGATTTTTTTAAGCCATTTTTCGAAGCCATTATCAGAAGCGTAACTCAAACACAAACACACATTTAAATATACCAGATCTGTAAGTAAGGATAAGGAACATCCAGAAAAAAAGGGAAACTATTTAAAGAACTAACGTATGTATTGTTCAAAATGACCACCAGAAAGCTCCATACAGTGAATTAGAATTTTCGCCATTCCGATAGTATAATTGGAGAATTTCTATTCTTTTTTCCACAGAATAGACCATTTTCGCCCACGTGAGTGAGTCTCAAACCCAATTATCATGCAGCAAAAAAGACAAACACATTTTAGAAAGTATTTTCAAAAAAATAGTATACATTGTAATGAATTTCATGAGTTTCATACATTTTTCCATCATGAACGATAAGAATATCGAATGTTTTTGACGTAAAACCATTCAAAAACTCAAATTGTTCTACCCTTAAATAAACAAATTTGAAAATTTCAACTGCGATGTTTAGACAACAGAAAAAACTTCTGAACTAAACCACATCCAATATCTACTCCTTATTCAAAAATTGTTGGGGGTTGTTGCCATCCTCAGGTGGTTTTTTCGGAAAAATGTCGTCATAGAAATTCTTCCTCTCTATTACAAAACTTGAAAATTATTTTTGGATTCATCAAAACTCTTAGGTTCTTGAGTTTGGGAGGTTTAACTGTCTGTTCAACATCATCTTGTGACCGTAATACTCTGTCAAGAAAGTACCAGGAATTTTGAATTAAAACAACATTTTTACATTTAATCGTCAAAATTTATTGGGTCGCCTTCAAAATAGTCTCCATTTGCTCCAATACATCTATGCCAATGGCATATCCAATTATCGAAACATTTTTTATAGGCGCTTTCCGGGATGGACTTTAGCTCTCGCGCCGAATTTTGTTTTATGGCTTCAATCGACTCAAAACGGGTGCCACGAAGGGGCAATTTTAGTTTTGGGAAGAGGAAAAAGTCGCAGGGAGCCAAATCCGGCGAATACGGTGGTTGCTGAAGCACGTTTGTTGAGTTTTTGGAGGGAAAGTCAGTCACAATCGTAGCTCGGTGAGAAGGCGCGTTATCGTCATGCAAAATCCATGAGTTGTTCGCCCACAAATTTGGCCGCTTCTTACAGATACGCTCACGCAAACGTTTCATAAAGCCTAGGTAATACTCCTTGTTTACCGTCTGACCCTCTGGAATGAATTCGTAGTGCACCACGCCACGGATATCGAAGAAAACAATGAGCATCACCTTCATTTTCGAGCGGCTTTGGCGTGCACCCTTTCCTTAATTTTATCGACGTTATCTTCGATCGAAGCCGTCGATGGGCGACCACTTCACGACCGTCCTTGAAGGCTCTGTACCACTGATATGCACCGATAGAGCATTATCACAAAAGGCCTTTTGCAACATTTTCAATGCATCGGCACACGAAAATTCATTTGCAACACAAAACTTTAAACAAATTATTTGCTCAACGTAATCACCCATAGTAAAAATCAGCACGCACTCTGACATCGACTGACTTAATCAGCTGTTGCAAACACACTAGTTGACAGATCCCGCTCAAGCTTGGCATAGTAATTAAGGACAGTGGTACCAACCTAGGAAAAAAAAAATTACCTGCCTCATTGCCCCGCCAGATTTAAATCGATAATTCCCGGTACTTTCTTGACAGAATGTAAGTTCAATATTACATTATTACGTGAACAGTGAACCGATATTGAAAATTTCGACTGGGTTGTATACAAAACATAAATGACTTTCAAACTACTCAACACTGGACATCTCTCCCTAAATCAAAAATTGTTGGGTGTTGATGCCACCTTTAATGGAGGGTGGTTTCTTCGGAACAAACTCATGATGAAAATGTGTCCCCCCCAAAACAGAAGTTGACCTGTTTTTTTAAAATCTTCGAAAATATTTCGTTGCTGACTTCTGGGGGGCCGAATTTTCGTTGGAAAACCCTGTATATCAGTTGATTTCTATTTATTATCGTGAATTGCTCACATGACGCGTTTTGTTTACATAGTTATAATATGATAGGACTTTTTTGTCACAATGTGCATACAGAAAATATTAAAAAATTCATCAAAGTGAAAAATATCAAGAAGAGTTCCCGGAGCGAAGATTAGTCATGAGACTACTTTTACACTTAACTGATTCTCCTGGCGAGATACACAAACTTAACAAAATATTCATGCAGCATCAATGGAAATCAAAGAAAATCTATATATAATACATGCATCCAATATAGCAGATGATAAAAAATTCAGAAACTTGCATTGATCTAATTGAATACAAGGAAAAAATGAAGTTTATACACATCCACATGTTCGTGTATTAATCAAACTGAATAATTAGTTGGAAAACCATAACACAAAAAAAAACCAAATGGAACGATAACAATCCACAATCCCAGAAATGAGCAGGGATCCCAGATTAGATTTGAAAGAGGTGACAGATGATCTTTCTAAAACCTGAATCAAGTGAATTAACAACTCTGGCGTCCTTATATGCAAAGTTTTTATGAAACCTAGTTAACATTTGAATATCAAAACAAATTGAAATATGTTTATCTTCTACAATTTTAATTTCCAAAAGAATTTTTTTATTCAAAAACTTTTAGAATTAAATTAATGTCTAAAACAAGCACCGCTCACATTTAATAGACGTTTATAATCAAAACTCAATATACAATGTCAAATGAAATAAATAACCCAACAGATATACGAAAGTAATTAAAATTAATAAATAAATATTCAAAGGAGACAAAATTTTGTTTCTGGTTTTATCTTTAAAAAATACTACTTACCTTATAAAAACATGAACACACTTAAAGGACTTCCCAAAGAATATAATTTATTTGAAATATTTAATATATTTAAATATTCGAACAAATTATTTCAAAAATCTCTAAAAAATGTGCACTATATCTTCAAAAAACAAATATAATTCTAGATAATCCCTTCATCAGCCCTTATTCAATATTACAAATATCAAAATCGAAAACATAACCTAAATCACTCACGTGTTAAAAGACTTAAGCTTCGAACTACAGATCAACTATATATTCAAGATTGATCTATGTTCTAACAAAATCAAAGAACAAAGTGAGTTATTTTAAGGTTTACTTAAATTCATTGACATTCTATAATGAGATTTATTGAAGCCAAAATATAATTATATATTATATATAAAATAAAATAGAAAGGCTTTTTACTAACTCACTTTGTTCTTTGATTTTGTTAGAACATAGATCAATCTTGAATATATAGTTGATCTGTAGTTCGAAGCTTAAGTCTTTTAACACGTGAGTGATTTAGGTTATGTTTTCGATTTTGATATTTGTAATATTGAATAAGGGCTGATGAAGGGATTATCTAGAATTATATTTGTTTTTTGAAGATATAGTGCACATTTTTTAGAGATTTTTGAAATAATTTGTTCGAATATTTAAATATATTAAATATTTCAAATAAATTATATTCTTTGGGAAGTCCTTTAAGTGTGTTCATGTTTTTATAGGGCAAGTAGTATTTTTTAAAGATAAAACCAGAAACAAAATTTTGTCTCCTTTGAATATTTATTTATTAATTTTAATTAATTTCGTATATCTGTTGGGTTATTTATTTCATTTGACATTGTATATTGAGTTTTGATTATAAACGTCTATTAAATGTGAGCGGTGCTTGTTTTAGACATTAATTTAATTCTAAAAGTTTTTGAATAAAAAAATTCTTTTGGAAATTAAAATTGTAGAAGATAAACATATTTCAATTTGTTTTGATATTCAAATGTTGTTATATTTCTTCTATCAAGTAAAAAGCCTTTCTATTTTATTTTATATATAATATATAATTATATTTTGGCTTCAATAAATCTCATTATAGAATGTCAATGAATTTAAGTAAACCTTAAAATAACTCACTTTGTTCTTTGATTTTGTTAGAACATAGATCAATCTTGAATATATAGTTGATCTGTAGTTCGAAGCTTAAGTCTTTTAACACGTGAGTGATGTAGGTTATGTTTTTGATTTTGATATTTGTAATATTGAATAAGGGCTGATGAAGGGATTATCTAGAATTATATTTGTTTTTTGAAGATATAGTGCACATTTTTTAGAGATTTTTGAAATAATTTGTTCGAATATTTAAATATATTAAATATTTCAAATAAATTATATTCTTTGGGAAGTCCTTTAAGTGTGTTCATGTTTTTATAAGGCAAGTAGTATTTTTTAAAGAAAAACCAGAAACAAAATTTTGTCTCCTTTGAATATTTATTTATTAATTTTAATTACTTTCGTATATCTGTTGGGTTATTTATTTCATTTGACATTGTATATTGAGTTTTGATTATAAACGTCTATCAAATGTGAGCGGTGCTTGTTTTAGACATTAATTTAATTCTAAAAGTTTTTGAATAAAAAAATTCTTTTGGAAATTAAAATTGTAGAAGATAAACATATTTCAATTTGTTTTGATATTCAAATGTTGTTATATTTCTTCTATCAAGTAAAAAGCCTTTCTATTTTATTTTATATATAATATATAATTATATTTTGGCTTCAATAAATCTCATTATAGAATGTCAATGAATTTAAGTAAACCTTAAAATAACTCACTTTGTTCTTTGATTTTGTTAGAACATAGATCAATCTTGAATATATAGTTGATCTGTAGTTCGAAGCTTAAGTCTTTTAACACGTGTGTGATGTAGGTTATGTTTTTGATTTTGATATTTGTAATATTGAATAAGGGCTGATGAAGGGATTATCTAGAATTATATTTGTTTTTTGAAGATATAGTGCACATTTTTTAGAGATTTTTGAAATAATTTGTTCGAATATTTAAATATATTAAATATTTCAAATAAATTATATTATTTGGGAAGTCCTTTAAGTGTGTTCATGTTTTTATAAGGCAAGTAGTATTTTTTAAAGATAAAACCAGAAACAAAATTTTGTCTCCTTTGAATATTTATTTATTAATTTTAATTACTTCCGTATATCTGTTGGGTTATTTATTTCATTTGACATTGTATATTGAGTTTTGATTATAAACGTCTATTAAATGTGAGCGGTGCTTGTTTTAGACATTAATTTAATTCTAAAAGTTTTTGAATAAAAAAATTCTTTTGGAAATTAAAATTGTAGAAGATAAACATATTTCAATTTGTTTTGATATTCAAATGTTGTTATATTTCTTCTATCAAGTGAAAAGCCTTTCCATTTTATTTTATATATAATATATAATTATATTTTGGCTTCAATAAATCTCATTATAGAATGTCAATGAATTTAAGTAAACCTTAAAATAACTCACTTTGTTCTTTGATTTTGTTAGAACATAGATCAATCTTGAATATATAGTTGATCTGTAGTTCGAAGCTTAAGTCTTTTAACACGTGAGTGATGTAGGTTATGTTTTTGATTTTGATATTTGTAATATTGAATAAGGGCTGATGAAGGGATTATCTAGAATTATATTTGTTTTTTGAAGATATAGTGCACATTTTTTAGAGATTTTTGAAATAATTTGTTCGAATATTTAAATATATTAAATATTTCAAATAAATTATATTCTTTGGGAAGTCCTTTAAGTGTGTTCATGTTTTTATAAGGCAAGTAGTATTTTTTAAAGATAAAACCAGAAACAAAATTTTGTCTCCTTTGAATATTTATTTATTAATTTTAATTACTTTCGTATATCTGTTTGGTTATTTATTTCATTTGACATTGTATATTGAGTTTCGATTATAAACGTCTATTAAATGTGAGCGATGCTTGTTTTAGACATTAATTTAATTCTAAAAGTTTTTGAATAAAAAAATTCTTTTGGAAATTAAAATTGTAGAAGATAAACATATTTCAATTTGTTTTGATATTCAAATGTTGTTATATTTCTTCTATCAAGTAAAAAGCCTTTCTATTTTATGAAACCTAGTTGTTGAATGGACAATCTATAGCAACCTTAGGACCAAAATATTCATCAGACCACTATCAATTGGATTCCTGACTAGCTTGAATACAAATGTACCAAGATGAAACCTTATTCTATCTTTCATCCTCAACCATCCCAGATCCCTGATCTTATGCGAAATATGATAATATTTCCGCAGTCTGAATATGAATCGACAGCACCAGTTCTGTACGAGTTATATTCTTTTCTTATGGAACGCATCTAAACAAGAGTGCATAAATAATGTTGGAGTACTTGAATATCGAGAAAATCCACAATTCGAATAAATTTTTTCTCATATGAGAATTTAAAAACTGACTTCTAGAATGAAGCATTCTGAACCTATAAAATGCATATTTGACCAGCATCGAGGCGTGCTCATCAAATCTCAAACCCTTATCGAACCGAAGACCCAAGTTATTGGCACATCCAACCTCACATCATCCATATGAAGATCTGTGCTATCAACTCTATATTTCTACTGCCGGCATACAAAATACATTTGCTTCTGGAGGCATTGATAGTCAGATTATGCGAGGTACAGATGCGATATTAAGGATTGGCAACAATGGCGATGAGTGGTGATTATTGTAGTGAATTGAATAAGTTCAAGAAGGAGGTGTTGATAGATATTATATTATCTGGAAAAGTGCCAGAAGGTGCAACAATAAGTAATAACCTTAGGCAACATATAGTTTCGACTAGAGAATATTTTGTTGACTCTTTGGTGGAAACTCCGGAGGGTAACCTTAAAGATAACAATAACTTAAATGACCTCAAATGTCAACTCAAAGTAGCCAAAGTGGAACTGGAAGCATCTAGAAAGATATTAAAACAATTGGAGAAGACTGTAGACGATAAAAACTTCATTATCGAACTTTTGAAATCCAAAACAGTTAATGAAAACAATGATGATGCAGAAGTTGGAATTGGCAACGTTGCCGTTGTTAACAAAAGCACTGACTTTGCTGGGAAAAGTAATCTTCCGCTCAGTGGGAAAGGACTAATGAATGCTGAATATAATGTAACGAAAAGGCATACTATAGGGACTAGCCAAATTGTACCGGGCACCTCAGATTCCTCAGATGTTTTTGGTGGAGCAGTTAAACGTGCATGGCTTTATGTTGGAAGGGTGGATCAGAAAGCAACTGAAAGTAATGTTAAAAACTATTTGAAGAAGAAGTTTCCTACTGGAGATTTTTTTGTGGAAAGGCTACCTAAGAGGGATGATGCTAGTAGTGTTTCTTTTAAGGTTGCAGCTGACATATCACTTATGGATGAGTTACATAAACCTGAAACTTGGCCTAGCGGTGTTTTGGTGAAGAAGTTTCGGTTTTTTCGGCAATGGAATGGAGATAAAACAAGGTCGGGCACCACAGGTAATCACTTTGCTTAATATTAATATAAATGGAATAGGAAATAAGATTAATAGATTACGAATGTTTTTGGATCAAAACAGGATAGATATAATGTGTATTACAGAGCATTTCATGCAGGAGCAAACTGGTTGCAGTGTTGCTTTATGTCAGTTCAAGGTTGGTAGTATTTTTGCGAGATCTAAACATATCCATGGAGGATCTATGATATTGGTTCGTGATTCTCTAAAATTCGTTGAAATTGAAGAAATTAAGCATCTAAGTGTTGAAGTAGATATTGAGCTTGCTGCTATCGAAGTAAGAAATGAAAATCTGGTTATAATTTCGGTCTATAGATCTCCTAGTGGAGATATTAGAAAATTTCTTAATATTTTGAATGATGCTCTTTCTATGGTTAATAAAGGAAGTAAAATAGTACTAGCCGGAGATTTTAACATAGATTTTCGAAATAAAAGAGAAAGTAATGATTTATTGGTTTTATTTGATACGTTCGATATGAAGATTACAACAACTGATGTTAGTAGAATAAGTGGAAAGAGATGTATAGACAACATTGTAGTGAATTTTGAGATGCATTGGCCTGGAACAGAAACATTTAATGTACACATGGGTGACCATTTGGCACAAAGAATAAGCCTGCAGGTGTTGACACCACATGGAACGAATAATAAGATGGTCACTACGAGAGAGTATAGACCTGATGTTCTGGGAGAATTTCAGCAGGATTTTTGCAGGGTGCGGTGGGACGACGTCTTGTCTGGCCTCTCTGCTGAGCATGCGTATAACGAGTTTCATGAAAGATTTGTGCAGGCTTTCAATGAGTATTTTCCTGAAATTAAAAAAATAGTTAGATCATTTACGACTGGTAGATCAGCATGCACAAATTTTAAGTATAGTGAAAACCTCAAACAAATGAAGAATAAATTGGATGCTTTGGGTACCATAACTCAGGTAATGAAAGATGATCTGTCATATCGAATATATGTTGATTTTAGGAGGGAATTTTTCAAAATGGTGGATTTGGAAAAAAGACTGAAGAATGAACATTTCATAAATGAGAGTAAGAACAAGCAAAAGGCAGCCTGGAAGGTGGTAAACGCGGAAATAGGGTCTAAAAAGGCCAGGAAAAAAGTAACATGTAAAGATGGTAATGCGGACGGTTTCAATGACTTTTTCTTGAATGTCCCCGAACAGATTCTTAACAGTATTAATTGTGATGCTCCTGAGCCTGGTGTATATATGAAGAAGTTCAATCTTTATGGTAAAACTAAGGACTCATGTTTCTTCAGGCCTACGGATCATTCTGAGGTAAAAAATATTATAGTCAATCTGAAAAAATCAAGGTCTGAAGATATTTACGGTTTGTCCAATGATTTCATCAGGTGTGATGATGTATCTGGTGTGATAGTTGAACCCATGGTGATAATAGTGAACAAATGTCTGGTTGAGGGTGTATTTCCTGAGAAGCTGAAGCATTCAAAAGTTGTACCTGTGTATAAAAAGGGTGATAGTGAGATTTATAGCAGCTATCGTCCCATCTCACTCATTCCAACGTTTTCGAAGATTTTAGAGGCTGTTATTAAAGGACGTCTGGTAGAGTATTTTGAACGACTACAATTATTTGTTAGAGAACAACATGGCTATCTAAAGGGACGATCTGTTGTGACTGCGGTGAATAGTGCACTTCAGAGCATAATCAAGGGTCAAGATGAGAATGAGGAATTAATGCTGATCTGCTGTGATCTGTCGAAAGCTTTTGACACGGTGGATCATCATAACCTTCTCGAGAAATTATCGTTCTATGGAATTAGAGGTGTAGCAATGGATCTTATGAGGTCATATTTGGAGGATAGGAGGCAGACTGTGAAATGGAATGGAGAGTATTCAGATACAAAAAAAAACTTATATGGAGTCCCTCAAGGGTCAATATTGGGACCAATACTTTTTATTATTTATATCAATGATATGATTTGTAACATCAACAGTGCTGATACCTGTCTTTATGCTGACGACACCACCCTTATTCTGAAGGAGACTACGCTTGGGGGTCTGGAAGGAATGAAGGAGGCAGTTATGAAAGATGCAGGTTTGTGGACGTCGTCCAATAAACTCAAACTTAATGAAGAGAAAACACAAAGCCTGGTTTTCAATCGGAAACCCGGGAGATCAATTAAGTTCCTTGGGATGTATATTGATAGCAGTCTGAACTGGGTAAGGCATATTGAAGGACTAACTAAGAAACTCACCTCTGCAGTCTTCAGTCTGAGGACCATCAGGTCGGTGGTTACTTTGGAAGCATTGAAATCTGTTTACTACGCCGTTTTTCACAGTCACATCAATTATGGTATAATGTTCTGGGGGTCAACAAGTGGAAGTAAGAGCATTTTCATTCTACAAAAAAGAGCAATTAGAGCTATGTTCAATTTAAAATATAATGAGTCCTGCCGATTACTGTTTAAGGCTCATAGAGTACTTACGATTCCGTCCCTCTTTATATATAATGTGCTGTGTTATGTGCATCAAAGTTTGAAAGAATTCCCGACCAATTCCATCAATCATCTGTATGAAACAAGAGGTAAAGACCTCTTGCGGACTCCAATGCATCGTCTGAGGCGGACACAACAGGGAATTGATTTCTGGGGTCCCAAATTGTATAATAGGCTTCCTTTGGATTTTCATTGCAAATCTCATATAGTTTTCAAGAGAGATTTGAAACAGTTGCTTCTGGATAATACAGTGTATTCTGTTGAAGAGTTTTTGTCGAATTGTGATGGATATTTTATGTGATGAAGATTTGTTCATTTGTCTGTGTTGATTTTGTATGTTGTTTGAGAAATCATGTCTCTTCATTTTTTTATTTAAATTTTGATTGACACCATTTGTAATTTTTATTGCAAATAAAGATATAATGAATGAATGAATGAATGAATGAATGATGACTGCAATCAAAATTGTGATTCAAACTAGCAGAAATCAAGTCGAGCTGATCCATGTGAAAACTAAATAATAGTTGGATATCATCTGCATATTCTTCAGCAGTCCAGTATACTACTCTGTCAAGAAAGTACCGGGAATTTTCAATTAAAACAACATTTTTACATTTAATCGTCAAAATTTATTGGGTCGCCTTCAAAATAGGCTCCATTGGCTCCAATACATCTATGCCAACGGCACTTCCAATTATCGAAACATTTTTTATAGGCCCTTTCCGGGGTGGACTTTAGTTCTCGCGCCGAATTTTGTTTTATGGCTTCAATCGACTCAAAACGGGTGCCACGAAGGGGCAATTTCAGTTTTGGGAAGAGGAACAAGTCGCAGGGAGCCAAATTCGGCGAATACGGTGGTCGCTGAAGCACGTTTGTTTAGTTTTTGGCGAGAAAGTCAGTCACAATCGTAGCTCGGTGAGAAGGCGCGTTATCGTCATGCAAAATCCATGAGTTGTTCGCCCACAAATTGGGCCGCTTCTTACGGATACGCTCACGCAAACGCTCCATAACGCCTAGGTAATACTCCTTGTTTACCGTCTGACCCTCTGGAACGAATTCGTAGTGCACCACGCCACGGATATCGAAGAAAACAATGAGCATCACCTTCATTTTCGAGCGGCTTTGGCGTGGTTTTTTCGGTTTCGGCTCATTTTTTGCCACCCATTCCGATGATTGCTGGCTTGTTTGCATATCGTACTCTTAGACCCAGGTCTCATCACCAGTTATAATGCGTTCCATGAATGTAGAATCGGAATTACAGCGATCCAGCATATCTGAAGCAACCTGTTCGCGATAACGTTTTTGAAGAAAATTCAGGTCTTTCGGTACGAGTCGTGCGGCCACCTTTCTCATGCCCAAAATATCAATCAAAATCGTACGTGCGAACTCGTGGGATATCTTAAGATCATGTGCTATCTCTCTCAAGCTGGTACAACGGTTTTCCAGCACCCTTTTAATTTTATCGACGTTATCTTCGATTGAAGCCGTCGATGGGCGACCACTTCACGACCGTCCTTGAAGGCTCTGTACCACTGATATGCACGAGTTTTCGATAAAGCATTATCACCAAAGGTCTTTTGCAACATTTTCAATGCATCGGCACACGAAATTTCATTTGCAACACAAAACTTTAAACAAATTCTTTGCTCAACGTAATCACCCATAGTAAAAATCGGCACGCACTCTGACATCGACTGACTTAATCAGCTGTTGCAAACACACTAGTTGACAGATCCCGCTCAAGCTTGGCATAGTAATTAAGGACAGTGGTACCAACCTAGGAAAAAAAAATTTACCTGCCTCATTGCCCTGCCAGATTTAAATCCATAATCCCGGTACTTTCTTGACAGAATGTATATTATTTATTAATACTTATAATAATTTTATGGAATTTTTGAACTCCATTAAAAAAAAAATTCAAATTTAGTATAAACTCTTATCGAGTTTATTATAAATTATTTCATTCTATTCAATATTTGAAAATAATTCCAAATTGTTTTTTTGATGTGCCGCCTGTTTTTTGAGTTTCTCTGAAGGAATTCATTTAAAGAGATTTATTTTAGAAGAAATTATTGAGGGGAGGAATTTGATTTTCATAAAACATTGTTACGAAATAAACATTCGTATCCTTCATGTATTTATTGAATATTTTAATCAATATTCTATTTTTTCTTTCGATTGAATGAAAACTGTGTTTTCTGAGACATTTATTTAATTCAATTTTAAGAATATTTTGAGAAAGCATTTTTATAAAATTGAAATTTGTAGTGAGATTAGCAGAATCTGTGTGATATTTGAAATATTAAATTTTGATTTTTTGTTTCTCATCTTTTGAAGAAATTCTAAAAAGGCATCACATTTCAACGGTAGATTTCGAGCTCAAATGAAAAGCTTAATTTCGGAAATAAGCTCAAAGAATATACCCATTAAAAATTTCGAAGAATGTCCCAGCCGAGTTATTTTACCTGCCTCATTGCCCCGCCAGATTTAAATCGATAATTCCCGGTACTTTCTTGACAGAATGTATTAAATGATTGAGGATATCAGACACTTATATAATAAACAACAAGGGCCCTAAAATTAACCCCTGTGGTACGCCTGATAATAGCTTTCAACTTGAAAAAACTCCATCCACACGGATTCTCATTTAACGGAACTTAAGAAATGAATGGAATCAGTAATACCGCTAAAGAGACCAAAATATTTCATTTTTGCACATAGGAGGGAATGATTTATGGTATAGATGGCCTTTGAAAAATCCAGCAGAATATGGAGGACGGATAGGCTACGATCTAGATCTCGAAATATTCTGTTGGTTACTAATGGTAATGTTGTAGCTATACTACGGTTTTTTCGAAAGCCAAATTGAAATGTGGGTAAAAGGTTGAATTTGTTAAAATACTCCGACATCTGATTGAAAAACTTTCTCTAAAATCTTCGACAGAATAGGCATGATACTTATAACCCTCAAATCAGACTGACAACGAATCAGTTGAATTTGGCAGTGGAATACTAATCGCACATTTCCACTAAATGGGGAACTCATTAGATAAAATGCTACTATTGTCCAGATGCATATCTAAGGTTATATTATCATCTCCAACCGCTCTAGTGCTAATACTTCATCGAGAGTGACAATCTTAATATTGAATGTGTATTGTAATAGGATATTTTAACTGACAGACTCTCTACCTCTCTCTAGTTACTCTTTCGATTTCACTTTTCCAATACTTAACTGTTTCAGCGTCTTCTAAGCCGCATCCTCACCAACAGAAACCGCAGCAGTGATGTATGATCTTTTACTGCGACAAATCTCATTAAGAGATATGTGTCTCAACGTTTTATAATTACACCATGCTTCCCACGATCCATATCGCTTGAAAAAGCGAGAGCACCATCACGTTGTCTCATTAAACCTCTCAAATATTCATTAAACCTTGGTGCTTTGGGTTTGGAAACTCTTTTCTACTTTACGGAAACATGGCGATCAAAGGTTTTCAACAAAATTTTAATGAAAATGAGCACCTTCAAATTGACAACAGGCTCACGAATAAACGTGTGGCACTGTTGCAATCTTAAGTTCGATAGTAATTAATTACGATCAGAGTGGTTGAAATCTCTTCAGGATATTAATTTTGACCATTTTTCTTGCTACCAAGATCATAGTCACCAAACACCAAGCAGTGATCACTAATGTGATCTACACTTCTTAAACCCTTAGATATCACGAAGTTTGAAGGAGAAAACGTTGGTTTTGGTGATAAGTCTGAAAACCTCTTAAAAAAAACAATGTACATTTTCTTGTTGCTCATCCTGAGACAACAAGAATGACATTCATCGTACGAAAACACACTAATACACTAATATAGTTTGACATAAATGACCGTTTTATAAAACACAGGAATTGAAAGTTCTAGAGATAGACAACGTCAATTATAAGAATTGAATAAGTAGTTAAAACGAATTTAAAACGAGTATTGAACTGAATATGTACAATGATTATGAATTACTTTTCAAAGGAGCTACATACGTGTATGATGAATAAAAATCTCGCTGGGCTTGGATTCCAACACTATCTGGCTACGTGAAATATTAGACTTTGTCGGTTTCTGTCTAGATATATATGTAATTTTCAAAGGTTTTTTTTTTATTATTTGAATGTTTGAAAACACCTCGTAATTTATCTTCACGAAATTATACGTGAGTCTTCGTGTCGTTGTTTCACATCTTCATTATAAATTTGAACTAGATCGGATTTATACTTCTGAAAAATAAAATTCGAATGAGAATAAAATAGAAAGGCCTTTTACTTCATAGAAGAAATATAACAAAATTTGAATATTAAAACAAATTAATATATGTTTATCTTCTACAATTTTAATTTAAAAAATTTTTATTCAAAAAACTTTTAGAATTAAATTAATGTCTAAAACAAGCACCGCTTATATTTAATAGACGTATATAATCTAAACTCAATATACAATGTCAAATGGAATAAATAAACCAAAAGATATACGAAAGTCCCTAAAATTAATAAATAAATATTTAAAGGAGACAAAATTTGTTTCTGGTCTTGCCTTCAAAACACCATTTGCATCTTAAAAACATGAACACACTTAAAGGACCTCTCAAAGAATATAATTTATTTGAAATATTTAATATATTTAAATATTCGAATAAGTAAATTCAGAAATCTCTCAAAGCATGCACTATATCTTCAAAAAACAAATATAGTTTTAAGCAATTCCGTCTTCAGTCCTGAAATATATTCAAAATATCAAAATCAAAAAACTAACCCATACCAAACCACTCACCACGTGTAAATGAATAATGTTTCGAGACATAGATCATCTTTATAATTCAAGATTTATCTATGCTCTAATAGAATCAAAGAACAGTGTGAGCTATTTTTAAGGCTTACTTAAATTCATTGACATTGCATAATGAGATTTATTGAAGCCAAAATATAATATAATAAAATATAATGACCAGAAACAAATTTTGTCTCCTTTAAATATTTATTTATTAATTTTAGGGACTTTCGTATATCTTTTGGTTTATTTATTCCATTTGACATTGTATATTGAGTTTAGATTATATACGTCTATTAAATATAAGCGGTGCTTGTTTTAGACATTAATTTAATTCTAAAAGTTTTTTGAATAAAAATTTTTTAAATTAAAATTGTAGAAGATAAACATATATTAATTTGTTTTAATATTCAAATTTTGTTATATTTCTTCTATCAAGTAAAAGGCCTTTCTATTTTATTTTATATATAATATATAATTATATTTTGGCTTCAATAAATCTCATTATGCAATGTCAATGAATTTAAGTAAGCCTTAAAAATAGCTCACACTGTTCTTTGATTCTGTTAGAGCATAGATAAATCTTGAATTATAAAGATGATCTATGTCTCGAAACATTATTCATTTACACGTGGTGAGTGGTTTGGTATGGGTTAGTTTTTTGATTTTGATATTTTGAATATATTTCAGGACTGAAGACGGAATTGCTTAAAACTATATTTGTTTTTTGAAGATATAGTGCATGCTTTGAGAGATTTCTGAATTTACTTATTCGAATATTTAAATATATTAAATATTTCAAATAAATTATATTCTTTGAGAGGTCCTTTAAGTGTGTTCATGTTTTTAAGATGCAAATGGTGTTTTGAAGGCAAGACCAGAAACAAATTTTGTCTCCTTTAAATATTTATTTATTAATTTTAGGGACTTTCGTATATCTTTTGGTTTATTTATTCCATTTGACATTGTATATTGAGTTTAGATTATATACGTCTATTAAATATAAGCGGTGCTTGTTTTAGACATTAATTTAATTCTAAAAGTTTTTTGAATAAAAATTTTTTAAATTAAAATTGTAGAAGATAAACATATATTAATTTGTTTTAATATTCAAATTTCGAATGAGAATAATTTAGGAATCATCAAGCCGATTTTGTACACTTTTGAACACAGCTCATATATTTCGACTCCAAACCCACCCTAAAAATTTCAAGTCTCTAGGATTTTTCGCTCGGAAATTAGAATTATTATACCCGGTCGTTCTCCTGAACATTCGATATTCATGAAACTTGGCATAAATCTTTGTTTTCTGAATATCAAAACAATTTCAATCTGTCAGTCTTCTACAATTTTAATTTCAAAAAAATTTCATTCAAAAAACTTTTGGAGTTAAATTAATGTCTTATAAGCGCGGCTCATATTTAAAAGACTCAATATACACAAATGGAATAAATAAACCAATGAATATCAATTGTTAGTTAAAATTAATAAATAAATATTTGAAGGAGGAGAAATTTTGTTTCTGATCTTACCATTATGAACACCAATTACTTTTCAAAAACATAAAACACAATTCAAAAAATTTCAACTTTAAAATCAAGAATATCTTGATTTTGAAGTTAGTTGTTTAAGCAATGATCCAGTCATCCCTCTAAGGTAAGCTATATTGATTGTTGGTTGATTTTGATTTTTAAATATGATAAAGGACCGATGAACAGATTATCGGAAGTCTAATTGTATTTTGAAGTGCATGTTTTGAGAGATTTTCGAATTAACTTATTTGAATATTTGAATATATTGAATATTTCAAATAAATTAAATTTTTTGAGAAGTCCTTAAATTGTGTTTCATGTTTTCAAAAAGGAATTGCTGTGCTTAATGGTAAGATCAAAAACAAAATTTTGTCTCCTTCAAATATTTATTTATTAATGTTAATTGACAATTTATATTTGTTGATTTATTTATTCCATTTTATATTGTATATGGATTTGAGACACTAATTTAATTCTAAAAGTTTATTGAATACAATATTTTCGAAATTAAAATTGTAGAAAACTGACAGAGTAAATCTGTTTTGATATTCAAATTTTGTTATATCCCTTGTATCGAGTAAAAAGCCTTGTCCTATTTTATAAATCTTTGTGTTGTTTATCCTGTATATCAAATTGCATTCTGACCGGAACAGAAGTTTTGGAACTATTGGGAAAAAGATGTTTCAAGTAATCTGGATAACTGTAGAACCGTTGGCCGATTTTGTCTATTAACGAAATAAAGCGTGATATCATGCCCTCAATCTGACCCAAAAGTCTGTTGCTCTTTCCGGCATTTTGGTGAAACAACAGTACGCTGTCATTTATGCTGGTATACGATTGCAACACTAAAAAAGGAAAAGAGAGAAGGAAATGCAAGATTACCTAGGAAGTAGCACAAGAAAAGTCTCGATTCAAATATCAGTCATCAAGTTGCTTGGCGTTTCTTACGTGATTCTTTGCTATATTTCTGTGACACCCAGAGGATATAGGCGGTCGGTATTTTGATGCAAGGGTTAATTTTTCTAAGTGGTACCTCAATAGAATAGTAACTGATACTCATTTTCATTGCAAAGTCTTTTTTACTGATGTCGACTGTTCTCTTGAATTTCAGTCATTAGTTTTAACAATGAACACAAAGGGGCTGACATGAAATTGTAGAAATTCATCTCTAGGGTTCCATTGAACGTTTGTGGTAGTAATACACATTGGCGATTATTGATTAGTCTTCTATTTTTGCGGATCTATTTACTGGTCACACATACAGATATTTTCTGGAAAATAATTTCTCCTAATTACTTGAAGATTGACCTCTTCTGCTATTACGTGAAGGGTGGTGCCTGCACGATGGTGTTTCAGCTTATTTTGTATTTGAACGAAAATAGGTTTATCAGATGCGTTAGACCTCGGTCATGGCTCGCCAGATACCTGGTTTAAATAGTTTTGATTTCTTTTTATGGAGATATGCAAAATCTCTAATGAACATGACACTAATGACTCTGAAATTTAAAATATCATACAGATTTATTCTGTTAACTTCCTACAAATTTTAATCTCAAAAAATTTCAACTCAATATTTTTAGAATTGAATAAGATACATGTCTTAGAAAACTCTGTTTTAAATTTGCAGACATATAGAATTAACACTTATTAAACAGTACCAAAAGGAAATAAAAGAATTCAAAGACGTACAGATTATCATTAAAAATTACTAAATAAATACTTGAAGGGTACAAAATTTTGTTTCGTATCTTGTTTCATGAAAACGAAATTCCTCTCCAAAAATGCAAAACATAACCTCAAGAATATCTTCAAAAACAACTTCCTCATAACAAGTTCCTTCAAGAAAATTCCTGAAACATGTAGAACATCTTCAAAAAGCAAATTAGAATTCCCACAACGGAAACCCATCAGCCCCACACATTTAAAAAATAAAAATAATTAGCAAAAATATATTACCACACAAATTGAATGTACTTATCTGAACAAACACTAGAATGAAGTGAACTGCAGTTTGTCTGGTAAGATATGTTTTGATGTTATGTTTTGCGTTTCTGGAGAGGAATTTGGTTTCCATAAAACAAGATACGAAACAAAATTTTGTACTCTTCAAGTATTTATTTGTCAATTTTAATGAATAATTCGTATTTCCTAGAATTCTTTTATTCCCTTTCGGTTCTGTGTGTTGATTCTATATGTCTACCAAATTGAAAGAGTGTTTTCGAAAAAATTCATATAATTAATTTCTAAAAGTTTTTGAATAAACTTTTTGATATTAAAATTTGTGGGACGTTCACAGAATAAATCTGTATGATATTTAAAATTTTGTAATAATTCTTTTATCAAGAATAAACCTCTGTTCATTATATAACTAATGAATATTGTAGACGATCCGGAAATTTGTATAATTGGCTTGCTTGAAACTGTAATACTCTTGGAGCGTTCGGAAAAGTTCGATCGTCTATGAGAAGAACAGAAGCAAGTATTAAAGGTGGAGGAAGACATATATTATACAGAACACTCGTTTCAGTTCAGCTCCGTTGATGTGATTGTTGAATGCTTTTTATGTTGTTGTTGTTTAGTCTCTTTGTTATGATTATCTTCCGAGTTGTCTTGTATTATGTAAACCAAATTTGTGATAATTATACGAGTTTTTCTAATTTTTATAAATCACTGCGACAGATAGAGGAAATCGAAAAAAAGAACTACTATTGAAACCATAATTTTATCCAAATATGGCAGATCCTACTCAATTAGTTTTGAAAATGTTGATTTTCCTCACGTCTCAGAACCAATTTTTCTCGAAAACGGTAGCAGGTATGAAAACATTTCAGGATATCGAAGAGTTTCTGAATGAGACAAATATTTTTCGTATATGCGAATCTATCTGAGGCGCATCAGAAAATAGTTCTGGAAGACAAAAAAGGAAATTTTCCTAGAAAAAATATTATCTTGTACATTTTCTCATGTAATTGATATTTCATATGATGTAGACTTTAAAGTGTGAACCATTGCCAAGTTTTATTGCATTATCTTGAGAAATGCAGATCCCACGAGGAAAAAGCTTTAAAAAATTCACACTTGAAAACTCTCAACTAAGTGATTACATACTTATATTCATTCTTGATATCAACGAACAGTCACTTCTTTTCGCTTATCTTTAATTTAAGAATACCCTGTTTAATCAATTTTAATTCATATATTGAAAAGATTTCTAGTTGATTGAAAGTGTGATGAAAAGCGTCAATCAATTTATATGGTGGTCATGAGGAACAACAGACATTCGTTCGTTAGGATCCTGGAGTATCTACGAACTCTTGAGATATGGCTCATGGGGCACAAATGGACAGAGAACAACAAATATCAATTAAGGGTGATGCCAGCCATGTTCATTTCTGAAATGAACTTTCTGCATTAAGTTGTAGTTCACGTGTGCCTATTAGTCGACTGTTTTAATGGCACTTCCCAATATAGAAGTTTCTCTAGACTCTCCTCTTCATCGCGGTAAACTTTGTGGAATTGCTATCGTATCACTTAGTTTATTCATCTATATATAGAAACTCAGACAGTAAGTAACAAAAAAAACACTGAGCTGTCAATTATTTTACGTATTTCGACAAGAATTTGAGGTTTTAAATGTTCCGAGTATCAACGGCAAGAATAACATTGTTTCTAAAGCTTTATCTTTATTGATATATTAGCTGTTTCTGAATTGACATAAAACATTTTTAGAGGTTGTTCTCTAGCAGAAATTTATAGGGGTTTTCCATCAAATTTTTTATTCTCAACCCCCTCAATTCTAAGGCACCGGATTTTTAAATTGAAACATTTAGACTTCATGAGAATTTAGGTTCTATTAAATATCTACTATATGGAATAAATAAATTCCATTCAACGAACAGTTAAGTGCTATTTCTGTTAGTTCCTATTGTTTGTTGAATTAATTTTTTTGAATATTGGCTTTCAAGCCAGAATTTAAAAATCAATAATGGTATTTTCGCACTGCCAGGAAACTATAAATATCTTCGTCATTAAGACTTCAACCTGCTTGATATAAATTAATAGGACTACTACTAGATCTGGTAGGAGAGGGTATTATCTGTAGTAGAACATAATTCATCCTTTTTCTTATCGCTTGTGCCCACGAACAAATTAGTTTTTCCATGTTTATATTTTCAAGCTACGAATTTATTCTTGTCTGTGTCACAGAAGTTATCACTGGTTTGGGGGCACAAACTGTATAGAAATTTTATTGTTATGCATTCCATATTACAAATTAAAGATGGATAATAGTGCAATAAAATTGATAAAGCTCTTATTCGATTATTTCACCCGAACTTCCGAATATATGATATTCTGTTTTGGCATTGACAAACATTAAATTTTCTGAATTTTATGATTTTCACTAACGTCGACTTTATAATGGAAGTTGATATGCAGTCATCGAATTTTTATGTAATCGGAATTTTTTCTAACATTTCTTGAAATTTACCATCTACTTTTTACAAGTATTAAGTAACTGCAATGTTTTTGATTGTCTCGGTCTTCAGTTGACGGAAATTCATCTTCAATATAAGAAAAACAAATCTTACCTTCCGACATTTTATTGACTTACACGACAATTGTTCCATCATACCATGACTTTATCAGGTGAGTATTTAATTTGAGGTATACAATGCAAAACATGACCTTAAATACACAGCTCTGGTAAAAAAAATAGAGGAGTAGAAAGAGATGGTTTACAATAAACGAAAAATATTAAGTAGGGGGGATCTGTTTAAATCTATCTGATCATTCAAAAATATTTGTCTTTTATTATATCTATTGATCTCTAAAGTTTCAAACGGATTTAGTTTCTGACTCTTGTTTTCGATATGTAATATTTCATAGTTCATATTAAAATTATAACCAAACAAATATTTGGCATAATTTGAATTTTATCAATATAACATTTTTTATGTTCTCGTATCCTTGTTTGGAATGTCCCACATATACACATAGGCAATCACTACATGTTAACTTGTAACCTCCTGATTTTTTGTTTTTTAGGAATGACGTCCTTATTATTTTTTTATTAAGCTGCCTAAAGAATTAATGGTTTTAAAAGAGATGTTATAATTTTCTTTTTCCTTTAAATATCTAGCAATCTTTTCAGATTTTTGGCCTATGTAATTTAATGAAATGAATTTTGTTTCGTTTGAAGTTTGAAATTTTGGATATACAAGTGATATTGCGTTCTTGTAATTTATTTTATCAAGTAAATTATCTATAATTAAAATCATTATTGAAAGCTACTCCTCTGTATAAGAAAAACAAATGTTAACTTCCGCTATTTTATTGATTTACGCGACAATTGTTTCGTCATACCATGACTTCATCAGGTGAGTATTTAAACTGAGGTATACAATGCAAAACATGACCTTAAATACACAGCTCTGGTACAAAAATAGAGGGGTGGAAAGAGATGGTATACAATTAATGAAAAATATTAAGTGGGATGGAACTGTTTAAATCTATTTGATCATTCAATAAAATTTGTCTTTTGTTATATCTATTGATCCCTAAAATTTATAACAGATTTAGTTTCTGACTTTTGTTTTCGATATGTAATATTTCATAGTTCATATTAAAATTATGGCCAGTCTCTAACAGATGGTTGGCATAAGTTGAATTCGGTTTATTATTAATGTAACATTTTTCATGTTCTCGTATCCTCGTTTGAAATGAACGGCCTGTCTGTCCCACATATACACATGGGCAATCATTACATGTTAACTTGTAATCTCCTGATGTTTTGTTTATAGGAATGACGTCTTTATTAGTTTTTATTAAGCTGCCTAGGGAATTAATAGTTTTGAAAAAGATGTTATGTTTTTCTTTTTTCTTTAAATATCTAGCAATCTTTTGAGATTTTTGGCCTATGTAAGTTAATGAAATAAATTTGGTTTCGTTTGAATTTTGAAATTTTGGATATACAAGTGATATGGCTTTCTTGTACTTTATTTTATCGAGTAAATTGTCTACAATTAACAGATTAAAATCATTATGAAAGCTATTTGTTTAATGGTTTTATATTCTTTGTCAAAATTTTCTTTCGTCATGGGTATGTTAACCAATCTATAAAGCATGCTATTATAAGCTGATAATTTTTGTGAAAATGGATGGTTTGAAGAATAATGAATCGTACCATCTATATGTGTAGTTTTTCTGTATATGGAACATGTCCATATACAGAAATCCTACACATACAGATGGTACGATTCATTATTCTTCAAACCATCCATTTTCACAAAAATTGTCAGCTTAAAGTAGTATGCTTTATAGATTGGTTAACATACCCATGACGAAAGAAAATTTGGACAAAGGATATGAAACCATTGAACAAATAGCTTTCAATAATTATTTTAATCCGTTAATTGTAGACAATTTACTCGATAAAATAAATAAAAAAAGAAACATATAACATCTCTTTTAAAACTATTAATTCTCTAGGCAGCTTAATGAAAAATAATAAAGGCGTCATTCCTAAAAACAACAAATCAGGAGTTTGCAAGTTAACATGTAGTGATTGCCCATGTGTATATGTGGGCCGTTCATTCCAAACAAGGATACGAGAACATGAAAAATATTATATTAATAATAAATCGAATTCAACTTATGCCAACCATTTGTTCAGAAACTAAATCTGTTAGAAACTTTAGAGATCAATAGATATAATAAAAAACAAATTTTATTGAATGATCAAATAGATTTAAACAGATCCCCTCTACTTAATATTTTTCATTAATTGTATACCATCTCTTTCCACCCCTCTATTTTTGTACCAGAGCTGTGTATTTAAGGTCATGTTTTGCATTGTATACCTCAGTTTAAATACTCACCTGATGAAGTCATGGTATGAAGAAACAATTGTCGTGTAAATCAATAAAATAGCGGAAGTTAACATTCGTTTTTCTTATATTGAAGATGGATTTCCGTCGAGTAAAGACCGAGACTATAAAAAAATTTAGCTACTCCTCTATTTTTTGTACCAGAGCTGTGTATTTAAGGTCATGTTTTGCATTCTATACCTCAGTTTTAATACTCACCTGATGAAGTCATGGTATGACGAAACAATTGTCGTGTAAATCAATGAAATAGCAGAAGTCAACATTTGTTTTTCTTATATTAACTGTGACGTGTTGTAAATAGACATGTAAAAGTTATCTAGGATTATAAATATTTCTCTACAGTACTTCAATAGAAGTCCGCTCATCTATAATGCTATTTTCGTGTCCTTCCAGATTTTGGTGGAATTTTCTTAACGTTTTCTGATTTCATCACTAACGAATACGATCTTCAGAAACATACCAGGGTGTATTTGTTAATGAACGTAGTATTTTTGAGTGAAGTCGCTGTATAATATGATAATTGAAAGTCTTAGTACATCTCCAGAATTGTATACCGTACATCCATATTGGTTTTATAAGGGCTGCATAGATCAATACTTAATTTTGGAGGAAAAATTTCGTTTTTCTTCCCATAAAGCAAAACGTTTGTTTAATTTAGATATTTATTGGTCTTTTTAGCTTAAATGTGTTGTTTCCAAGTGAAACATTGGTAGAAGTGTGTACAAGTACCCAGGTATTTTGCTTCTGTTTTAACTTGAATTTATTTTTGTTGATTAATGTAACGTATACGGATTTTGCTTCGTTGATGGTAAGGCGCCATTTTTGGTACCATTGTCCCAGTTCATTCAGATATTCTTGAAGGTTCTTGGACGCTGTTGTTGCATTTTCATGGACTGTCAACAGCGCTGTGTCGTTTTTAAAAGTGGTAGTGTAGTGTTCTGGTTTTCTGGAATGTCGGATGTATAAATCAAATAAAGCGGTGGAACCAATATACTTCCTCGTGGAAGCCCTGCTTCAACTTCAATCGAGGTAGAAAGAGCATCGCCATATTTTACAGCAAAATATCTATCGGCTAGACAAAGTATCGATCGGATTGGAGAAGAAGTTCTTTGAATTTGAAGAGTAATCCACTATGCTTTCAAAAGCTTGAGATGAGTCTAAAAATACAGCAGTGCAGTATTTTTTTTCTTCGAGGCTTGTTGAAATGGTGTGTATTACCCGGTGTATTTGATGTGTTGCTGAATGATTTTCTCTAAATCCTAGTTGATGGTTTGGTAGAATTAAAACAAATTGTAGAAATTACTATGTTTTACTACCAATAAAAGGATATATAACACATTTTCTTGTGACTCGAGTTTCGGGAAATGAACTATCCCATCCTCAGACAACTGTCTGATTTCACAAGAAAATGTGTAATATATCTTTTTATTGGTATTAGAACATAGTAATTTCTACAATTTGTTTCAATTATGATAAACTACCAAATAGTAACGGCTGAAGCAATTCAGGTTTGGTAGAAGTTTGTGTAGATCGATATCCCTCTTCAATCTTTGAACAGAAGTTTCTCAAACAATTTTCGCAACATTGGTAATAGGCTTGTCGGCCCATAGGATCTTACATCGTGTTCAGGTTTGTTTAGTTTTGGTATCATAATTATTTCTGCATATTTACAGATGGTGGTAGAATAAGATATACTCATCATTCGGTTGTATTTCGTATTGAGGAATATTATAACTTTCTGAGACAGTTTTTTCAAAATCTCTCCTGCTATTACATCAAAACCGGTTACTTTTCTACTTTTCAATCTCTTGATTTCGTGAAAAACTTCATTCGGTTTGAAAGGTTTTATGGGAGGAGACATGTCACAAGCACTATTCAAGAATGACTCAATATTAGTATCGTTATTATCTGGATAAGGATCATTTGGGATGAGTACTTGTGACAAGTGAGCCGTAAATAAGTTTGATTTAATAACATGAATGGAGTATGCGGTTGGTACTAGGTGGAACATTATAACAATTTTATTTAAAATAATTCACACAAATGTTTCACAATTTATTCAAAATCCTGACACGTGTTTCGATCCATCGACTATCTTCAAAGGAGTATAAGAAGGAACTAAACTTAAAATTGAAAAATGTTTTGAAAAAATATTTAAAAAAAAATTCTGTATCAATATTAATGATCCTTATGAAGAAAAGGAAATATGGTGTTGAATGGCTTATATAAAAGGTTTCAGCGGTAAGATTTATAATGGTTCATTAATTGGGAATTGATTCTTTAGCAATAAATAATAATTATTCAGCTAAGATTTTGGTGAACAAAAATGAAAGGAACCCAAACTTTTCCGAATCGTGAATTTATTAAATTGATTATGATGATTGTAATGCTACATATATAGGACAGACAGTCCGATATTTACAGCATAGAATTAAAGACCATAGGATGTCTATTTTGAAAAATCAGAAATCAACCGGTTTTGCAGAACATTTCATAGAAAAAAATAATTTTTTCAATGAGAAAGATGTCACTCTACTATATAATGTTCATAAGGGTGAATTGATGGACTATTTGGAGAATGTTTAAATCAAAAATGCCGTTGAGAAAAAGGTGAATTTGACAAATTCCAAAATACTATTCGGCAACACACCTATATTGGATGCTGTTCTTTCCATGCGCCATAAAAACACAGATGTCCGAAGTGTAATAAATAGAACCTTTTTCAATTATTAAGCTTCCAGTTATTTCCATGCGCTATAAAAATTCACAGATGTCCGAAGTATAATGAATGGAACATTTTTCAATTTTAAGTTTAGTCCCTTTTTGTACTCCTTTGATGATCGAAAGACCGGAACACGTTTCAGGATTCTGAATAAATTGTGGAACATAAAACTGTGTGAATTATTTCAAATAAAATTGTTAAGTTTGAATTATCCACATCAGAATTGGTCCATTCTCCATTTATTTTTTTGATCGTTGTATAGATCTTTTGTATTTTTTTTTGTAGCCTTCCAGATATTGTCTTCGCCGTTGTTGTCTATATTTTGAATGTGGTGTTAGAATTGTGAGTTGAAATATTCTTGCAGTTTTAATGGAGAGCCCTACCCAAGCAATTCTGTTCTGTTTTGTCCACCAAGCTGTAAGATAACTGCCATTTGTCTCTAGCGCGTCTTTTCACTGCTATCTGTACATGAGTTTGCAACCGTATTTTTTCCTCTGTACGATTGTCTTTTGGTTGATATGCTGTTTTCGAACTGCGTTCTGAATCGTAACGGTTATATATTTTGGAGCTGCGTCCATATCTGCAGCTTATTTCAGTTTAATATCTAGGCTTTTGTTCTAACTTAGTATTTCTTGAAATGGTTTCCTACTTGTGAGTGTAGTTTTATTTTTCTGGTTTTTAGCAGCTGTACAGAGGGTTTTTAAAGTTGGTGTATGATTCGACAATAGATCTGGAGTTCAGTCTGTTTGTATATATAGTTATTTCTAATAACCATCGTGACGAAAAAGCCCAAAATATCTGGAATCTTAATGCTATCAGTCGAACAGTAAGTTGGTGTTTCAGGTCACGCCACATTTAGATTTCTGATTGTTATAACCTTCATCAAATTGCGTCCTTTGGGGGTTATTGATCCCCAGTGAGTATGCTTTGCGTTCCAGTCTCCTCCCACTAGAAATTTTTGTATAAAGTTATTGAAAGAGTCCACATATTGGCTGCCTATTATACTGTGTCGGGGTGGGGACTAAATGGCCGATACAGCAAAGCTCAATGTTTCTGTGTAGACCGTAATATTTGTGGCTTGTATATCATCAGGTACATAATTTGGCAACATATGGTGTTTGAGGTTTCATCGAATCAATATGGCGGAGCCATCGTGTGCTCAGCAAAGTAGGTGTTGGAATTTGGGAGCTGAAATGCTGTTCTTTCAGTGAAGTGTGTTTCCCGTATAAGCATTATGGCTATATTATATACATGCATGAAAGTTGTTGATTCCTGCTAATAGTTTGGTAAGCTGTTTGCATTCCATGAAGCTATCCGTATCAACCTCGGTATTTTTAATCTGATTTAGTTTGTTAACAAGTGTTGTGAGCAGATTACGGATAATCTCATTCTGGTTCACCATTTGTGTGATCATGTCTTCGATGTCTGAAAGAAAGCTCGTCAACATGGTTTCTAAGGAATTTGTATTTTGCGCTGTTGAAAGGTAATTTTCCTTGTTGGAGTACTCAGGCATGAAATGATCTGTTTTGTTCGGGAATAGTTTTGGCGGGTTGTTGATTCAATTTATAGTTTGTTACTGATGGATTTGGTACGTCACTATGTCTGAATTTTTTATTGTGGTTCTTGGTTAGTGTGAGAAGTTTATAGACCTGACATCCTTTGAAATTGGATGGGTCGCCCTTACATAGTGCCCATCTAGCCGGAGATGATTTTGATTTCTTGTAACTTTTGGAATCGTGTTGTTTATCGCATTTTACACACATAAATGACCTGCTGCAGTATGATTTCGAGTGTTCATATTCTTGTGAAAAAACTTAAGTCAATATTTCCGGAAAGCTATTCCTCGTTCAAAGTTCTCATTAAATAGAATAGAATAGAAAGGCCTTTTAATTGATATGAGAAGAAATAAAACAAATTTTGAATATTAAAACATATTGAAATATGTTTGTCTTCTACAATTTTAATTTCAAAAACTTTTTATTCAAAAACTTTTAGAATTAAATTTATGTCTACAACAAGCACTGCTTACATTTAATAGACGTATATAATCAAAACTCAATATATAATGTCAAATGGAATAAATAAACCAAAAGATATCCGAAAGTCATTAAAATTAATAAATAAATATTTAAAGGAGACAAAATTTGTTTCTGGTCTTACCTTCAAGACAGCCATTTGCCTTTTAAAACATGAACACACTTAAAGGACTTCTCAAAGAATATAATTTATTTGAAATATTTAATATATTCAAATATTCGAATAAGTAAATTCAGAAATCTCTCAAAGCATGCACTATATCTTCAAAAAACAAATATAATTCTAAGCAATTCCGTCTTCAGTCCTGAAATATATTCAAAATATCAAAATCAAAAAACTAACCTACATCAAACAACGTACCACGTGTAAATGAATAATGTTTCGAGACATAGATCATCTTTATAATTCAAGATTGATCTATGTTCTAACAGAATCAAAGAACAGTGTGAGTTATTTTTAAGGCTTACTTAAACTCATTGACATTCCATAATGAGATTTATTGAAGCCAAAATATAATTATATATTATATATATAAAATAAAATAGGATAGAAAGGCCTTTTACTTGATAGAAGAAATATAACAAATTTTGAATATTAAAACATATTGAAATATGTTTGTCTTCTACAATTTTAATTTCAGAAAATTTTTATTCAAAAACTTTTAGAATTAAATTTATGTCTACAACAAGCACTACTTACATTTAATAGACGTATATAATCAAAACTCAATATATAATGTCAAATGGAATAAATAAACCAAAAGATATACGAAAGTCATTAAAATTAATGAATAAATATTTAAAGGAGACAAAATTTGTTTCTGGTCTTACCTTCAAGACAGCCATTTGCCTTTTAAAACATGAACACACTTAAAGGACTTCTCAAAGAATATAATTTATTTGAAATATTTAATATATTTAAATATTCGAATAAGTAAATTCAGAAATCTCTCAAAGCATGCACTATATCTTCAAAAAACAAATATAATTCTAAGCAATTCCGTCTTCAGTCCTGAAATATATTCAAAATATCAAAATCAAAAAACTAACCTACATGAAACAACATACCACGTGTAAATGAATAATGTTTCGAGACATAGGACATCTTTATAATTCAAGATTGATCTATGTTCTAACAGAATCAAAGAACAGTGTGAGTTATTTTTAAGGCCTACTTAAACTCATTGACATTCCATAATGAGATTTATTGAAGCCAAAATATAATTATATATTATATATATAAAATAATTGTTCGTCGGGTTGGTTTTATGGGAAATTTACGAAATAAATAGACATAAAAACAGCAATAACCTAGTAAATGAACAAATAGATTTTTATTACACCCCTCTATTCAATATTTACAAGGGATCGAGTGAACACGATTCTGAAGGGAATATTCTTTGAGAAAACCAACCCGATGAACAATTAAAAACACATGTACACCTTCTGTAAAAAATCTTATAAATTCATTGTACAACAACTGTTACTTCGTATTCTGATGAAGTCTTTCTAGCAAAGACGAAACGTACGTCAATACCAAAACTAAAGTAGAAAATGTAAACAAGTGTTTTATTTTATAATGACAATTACAACTGATTTCTACCAAGCAACGGCCCAATCTATCATAAATATATAAAATAAAATAGAATAGAAAGGCCTTTTACTTGATAGAAGAATATAACAAATTTTGAATATTAAAACATATTGAAATATGTTTGTCTTCTACAATTTTAACTTCAAAAAATTCTTATTCAAAAACTTTTAGAATTAAATTTATGTCTACAACAAGCACTGCTTACATTTAATAGACGAAACATTATTCATTTACACGTGGTACGTTGTTTCATGTAGGTTAGTTTTTTGATTTTGATATTTTGAATATATTTCAGGACTGAAGACGGAATTGCTTAGAATTATATTTGTTTTTTGAAGATATAGTGCATGCTTTGAGAGATTTCTGAATTTACTTATTCGAATATTTAAATATATTAAATATTTCAAATAAATTATATTCTTTGAGAAGTCCTTTAAGTGTGTTCATGTTTTAAAAGGCAAATGGCTGTCTTAAAGGTAAGACCAGAAACAAATTTTGTCTCCTTTAAATATTTATTTATTAATTTTAATGACTTTCGTATATCTTTTGGTTTATTTATTCCATTTGACATTATATATTGAGTTTTGATTATATACGTCTATTAAATGTAAGCAGTGCTTGTTGTAGACATAAATTTAATTCTAGAAGTTTTTGAATAAAAAATTTTTGAAATTAAAATTGTAGAAGACAAACATATTTCAATATGTTTTAATATTAAAAAAAAGTTCTCATTGCCAGTTAAGAGTATGACAAAGCACTTAATGGTATGAATTGGCCAAATAAGGTTAGAATAAATCGTTTTTTTCAACCAAGAAAACCAAATCGACCTCCGGACCAGTTGATACAGGGAAACTTGCTGTTTCCACACCCATCAGAGAAGAATTAACAATACTTCAAATAAATGTTCAATGTCTATCTAATAAACTGGATATTCTCTATATTATGGCCGAACGTTAAAGCAATGCAAGCCTATTGAGTTGATTGTTGATGGAAAATCATATGTTTACCCTAAAAATTTGGCGGTTATATTTGCTAAATATTTTTCCTCAGTAACAAAAAATGCATTGTTCGAATATTATAATTCTAACTTGTCCAATGTCTGCACGACCTCTTCAAATTTGAATTTTAATTTTTTTTTTCTACCAGTTTTGGACAACGAGATGATAAGTACAATAAATAATTTGAAAAACAAGAGTTCAGGCATTGATCATATTTCAGCGCGTATACTGAAAAATATTGGAGCTGCAATCGCACCTCATTTAGCCCATTCAATTAATTTGTCAATAAGCTCAGGCGTATTCCCTAATCATATGAAAAAAGCCATAGTGTTGCCTATTTATAAAAAGAAGATGTACATGATGTTTTATAATTATAAACCTATCTCTATTCTCAGTATCTTCTTCAAAGTTTTTGAAAGAATTATTTACAATCTAATGATGAACTATATAGATAAGTACAACATATTGGACACTGCACAGCATGGTTTCAGGTCAGGTCGTTCAACTCACACGGCAGCTTTATCTTTCGTTGAGTTTGTGCATTATTGCCTTGATAAAGACTTGTTCGTTGCGGGGTTATTTTTTGATTTATCACGAGCTTTTGAGAGCCTCTCCTATGGGTGCCTTATCGATAAATGTTACAACATGGGATTCAGGGGTATATTTCTTACATGGATTCAAAGTTATCTGGAGAGTAGAACTATACATGTAAAGGTTGATAACTCTTTATCGCCAGAAGAGAATATTAATTTGGGCGTACCTCAGGGTTCTGTACTGGGGCCACTTATTTTCCTTTTGTTCATTAACGGCTTAACTGTAAATTTGAAGAACATGCTTTTTCTGTCATCCGGTTACACTGATTTTAATCTCCTCATGCATATGTTGAGATTGGTCTTGTTTGCTGATGATACCTTTGGCGATAAGCGCCAAGACGTTTGATGAATTGCAGACTTTATGTCAACTCTTGTTACAGTGTTTTGTAGACTGGTGTCGTCAAAATAACTTAATGATCAATATCAGCAAAACAGAATGCATTCACTTCAAAAATAGGAATGACGATTCCAATAGATTGGCGTTACGGTATTTGGATTTTATTATAGAAGCTAAGCAAAGCGCAAGATTTCTAGGAATATACATCGACCAAAACTTAAAGTGGTGTTCGCATGTTCATTCTGTATGCAAAAAACTAAATAGCTCCTTCTATGCTATAAGTAGAGTTAGAAATACGATTCCCCTACAGTCACTTATGAATGTTTACTACAGTCTTGTGTACAGCCATATCTCTTATAATCTTATGTTATGGGGAAACTCATCGGATGTTGGTAGATTATTCATAGCACAAAAACGGATTCGGCGAATGATGTTAAATATTGCACCTCGAACTTCATGCAGCCCTTTTTTCAAGAACAATAATATTTTGACAGTTGCATCAATATTTATACTCAGATGTCTTTTGTATGCTAAAGAGAATGAAAAAAATATAGCGAAGCTATCAGTATTTCATAGCTATTACACTAGAAATGATAGAATTATGTCTATACCGAACCACAGAACTACTAAGTTTGAAAAGTCCCCCTTATATCAATGTAGGAAGCTTTTTAATCATCTTCCAAGAAGTATACAATCAGTTAGTCTTAAGGAATTTAGAAATGTAGTTAAGGATAAACTTTTAGAAAAATGTTTTTACTCGGTTAGTGAATATTTTTCAGTTAAGTTGTGATTGTTCACATATTATATGACTTGTCCTATACATGTAAAATTTCTTACAGGATGAATAAAATTATTATTATTAGTTCCACCTAGTGCATTGGATGATATCTCGTTACCTTCTTTGTGGTCCGACGTTTATTTTCTTATTAGGTAGGAATTCTGTCTTGTATATGTTTTTGTTCTCTTTCGGCTTTCGGCTTCAAATCATGTAGTAAGTTATATTTAGAATGTTTTACGTTTTCAAACCACATAGTAACCACAAACATATATGCGACATAGAGTTAGATGGTGAACCGTGAACCAATAATGTAATGTATGCAAGACAGACAAAGCTTGGTTGTGCTAAGATATATTTTCAGTTAGTTATAAGTTATAATAAAGTATTCAAATCCAATCCGTATACTCTTATTATTTCTCACAAGTAATTTAGAGTTGAAATGGCGTAGTCGTAGGATCGGATTAAAAGGATTAGGACATTGGCAACGCAACTGAAAAGAGGTTAAGCACGTGAAATGAACCGTTAATTGTCAGAGTGGAAAAAATATGGAAAACCTCAATCTAAAACAGCCCAAAGAATTGGTGCTGGAAGGAGATGTCGGGGGAATTTCAAACGGTGGAGGCCAAACTTCGAAATGTATATGCTAGCTTCAGGAATAGGTACCAGGGTTACAGTATCAAGGGAAGATAAGGTTGCTGTTTTTATTCCCGTAATTGGAGAAGAGGCTACAGATGTTCATAGAATACTAGATATACCAGATAAAGAGAAAAAGGACTGTAATAAGTGTTGGATCATTTGGAAAAACATTTCATACCTAAATGTAATTAAACTGTTTGTAGACATATTTTCTTTACAATAACTCAGAAAGGAGGGAAAAATATTATTAATTTCGTCACAGACTTAAGGGAGCTGAGTCGAGATTGTAAATTCGGTGAGTTGAAAGACGGTCTTATTCGAGATAGAATTATATGTGGTTGTTAGTAATTTGTCATTCTCAAAAGAGAAATTAGAAAAATTCAATCATGAAACTAAAATAGATGAAGAATTTCAATTAGTTATCTTATATGTTAAATCGAAGTGGCCAAATTGTGCAAGGCTACCAAATAATATTAAAAGTTTGTATAATTGGAAAAACACTTTCACTGTGGTTGATAATTTGCTATTTATGGATACTGCTGTTGTGGCTCCAAAAATGTTAAGAAAAGAGATCCTCAATTTAATTCATTATAATCATTTAGGACTTGAAAAATGTAACAATAGAGTTAAAGGCATTTTATATTGGCCGCACTTGAATAGGAAAATTCATGATCTTGTCATTAACTGTAATACATAACTGAAATTTCAGAGAAAACACTCACATGAAACATTAATATTAAGGAATATACCATCAAGTCCTTGGGAAGTATCTGGAACCGATTTATTTGAATTCAATAATCAAAATTATTTATTGTTAATTGATTATTTTAGTGATAATACTTTGGAAAACAAAGATCGATGCACAGCTTCAATTGAATATAGAAATACTCCCATTGATGACAAAATCAACAAATCTTCTCACGAATTAATGTTTGGAAGACAAACTCGACCTTTTTCACCTTCTTATATAATGAAATCACCTAATGATGTTCACGATAAATTAAAACAAAAACAAACTGTGTATAAAAAATACCATGATATGAAGAATAAGACACAAATTACTAATTTCAAAGAAGGAGTTAATGTTTTTTGTAAAAGATAAAAACATAATATGGTACCAGCACAAATTATGCGTAAAAATGAAAATCCTAGATCATTCAAACTTCAATTAGACCATGGAGAAGTTGTAGATAGAAATAAATTTACTATTTATAGAGCATCTCCAGATGAAAACTTTCAGGTTAAAAACAATAACGAGCTAGACTTAGAACAAATGGAATTATCTGAAACTCAATCAGAAAATAATATTAAGGATAAAATTGTGTTTGAGAAACCTATCTGATCTAGTTAGTTATATTTAAAATGTTTCACTGTAGGTAAAATATTAACCACAGACATATATGCGACATAGAGTTAGATGGTGAACCAATAATATAATGTATGCAAGGCAGACAAAGCTTGGTTGTGCTAGCTAAGATATATTTTCAGTTAGTTATAAATTATAATAAAGTGTTCAAATCCAATCCGTATACTCTTATTATTTCTCAGAAGTAATTTAGAGTTGACATCCTTCATGTTGATTATGTCCCTGACTTGATGTCTTAGTTCTTCAATTTCTGATTTTATTCCATCTGTCGGAACACTTAAGTGAATATTTCTGATAACTACCCTAAAGGCCCTGTCATTTTTATCCTAGTATGTAAAAACATTATGTTTTCATGCCGTAAATATCTAAAAAAGCTCTATAGGTTTCAGATATTCGACCGTTGATCTTTACGCAATTATTTGAAAGTGTTTTTGAATAATGCTGTTCAACTTGGATAGCTGTTGTTTATTTTTTTGTCATTTCTTGGAAATCTGTTACTTCATATATAAAATTGGTGGTGGTTTTGGTTTTTTCTCTGGTGTTTCTGCATTGATGGTTGTGACAGTTTCATTGTTCAGATATTGGAATCTTTTACTTGTTTCAATTTGTGGACTTTCAACAATTTCAGGTGACAGACTTGAAAATTTTTTCTTTTTGACTGTTTGCCTTGGGAAGTTTGTTGGCCATTATTTATTAATCTAGTAATCCTTTAGGCGACTATTGTATATAGTAATCGTTTTAAGTATTATTTCACTGAACGGAAATCAACACACATTTACTCTCGAGCAGAGTTCAAACGCGAATATGCAAAGGAAAATTGATTCAATATTATTTGAAAAATATACCTCATTCATTCTGAACGAATAATATGAGAGTTACTTGTACCAATATCATTAATTATTGCCCAATAATTGGATGCGTAAATTCAAATACACACTCGTAAATTCAGAGTTAAAAGAAATCAAATTCGATACGCTCAGCTCAACCAATTTTCCACTAATTGGAATATTTATTTTTTGGGTTTACATTCGTAACGATGATAATTTTTGTTTTGGATCTCCCAAACGTACGAATGTTCATTCGAAGTTGTATAGAATGTTGGGAAATGTTCCAACTTCTCTCCATTATTCGTGAAAATGCAGCTTTAGCATTAACTGGTCGTAAGTTTTCCTGAGAACTATGAATTAGTAATTTGACAGTAAGCTTATAAGATATTCATTCGTTTGTCACGGAATGCAAATAAAACTATGCAATGAAACAAACTTTATATTCTAGAATCAGAAAGGAAGAAGTCAAAAGGAATTTGTGCTTTTAGTTATGAGATACGCTAATGAATCATTCAAATTTATGGTGCAATAGATTGTCTTCTTCATTTCGTTTTTTATAAAGGTCAAATTTTATAATTCTCCTTTACTGGTACTGAGGAATAGAATTATATGAGAATGGACCTATTTAATTGGAAAGGTGTACTTTGATCTTTTCCCATGAACGTGTAGGATAATCCAAAAACATATTCCTTATGAGAAAATAATCAGATTTGATAATAATAATGTAGAAATGAGATTATTCGTAAAGGGTAGTATCGATTGATTTTTATCTAGGGGCTATAAATCCTGATGTCTCATAAACTTTTGAAATCGTGTGGTTTTACCTCAGAAGAATTTCAGGAGATTCTAATTCATTTTGTAACATTTCTGTTGGGTTGACAGTCAACAATTAAAAGGGAACTAAATGACCCAAGCATGAATCATAAACTGTTTCTCACGATCAGATTTCCGGAATTACTGCTTGTCAAATTAGATCGTAAAGAAGGCATTCTCTCCCGAAAGTAGCAGGAGGGTCTTCGGAAGTAGATAGAGTTAGAAATGCAGGTCAGTTCAATCGAGAGGGTCGGTGGAGCTAGTCTGCCCTGAGTAGATAGTAAAGACGGTTTAGACATTAAATACGGTTTAGACGTTAAAGACGGAAACTTCTGAGAGTTCTTGAGGTTCAGTAATATTTGGAGCACAAATTAATTAGGTCCGTTCTAGGAAGATGGCGATGAAAACATAGAATTTTTAAATAGTAACAGTTAATTGTCGCCGTTTTAGATAGATTGGACATCTGCCGATAACATACAGATTCAATTGGCTTGAGTTTCTCACAAAACGGTTTTTAATATGTTGATGAAAACATCAGTTTTTTTGATAACTGAAGACCATTTTCGGGAAGTTAAAATTTTTTGTTCTGATTGGAAGAAAACGACAGTTAAAGCTCATCGTATGCTTGTGGAATTTTACGGTGACAATGCACCAATTGACAAATCATGTAGAGAATGGTTTCGGCGCTTAAAAGGTGTGATTTCAGCGTTGAAGATAGACCTCGTGGGGACAGCCAAAAAATTCGAAGGCGATGAATTACAGACATTACTCGATGAAATTCCAAGTTTTACACTGATAAGTTTGCACTTACGTTACAGTAGACCAACAAGCAGAGTCTGTACGATTGGAATCTGTGGGTCTAATTCAGAGGCCCGGCAATTGTGTTCCTTATGAATTGAAACCCAGGGGTTTTGAAAACAGGTTTCGACTATTGACGAAAAGTGGATCTTCTACGATAATCCCAAGGAAAAAAAACTACGCTTTACTAGGCCAATCGTTGCCATTGATGTCAACATCAATACTAAACCCGAACATTATTTGTTCGAAAGTTATGCGATGTGTCTGGTAGGACCAAGGGGGCGTTAATACTACGAGCTGCTGAATCCTGATGACTCCATTACGCGCGATGGGCACAAACCACAATTACTTCATTTAAACTGTGCATTAGGAGAAGAACGGTCGTAGTATGAGGACAGACATGATGAAGTTATTCTTTTGCATGAAAACGCTTGGCCTACATTCCAAAAGTTGTCAAAAAATAATGAGAAACGTATCAACTGTATTTTCCAGACATCGCTTATTCTGACTACCGACTGTTTCGACGGATGCAACACGATTTGGCAGGTCACCGCTTCACTTCTTTCGAAGAAATCGGAAATTGGATTCAAAACTGGATTGCCTCAAAACACAAAAAGTTTTCCGAAAGGTGGAAAAGAGTAGTAAACAGTGATAGGCAATTTGATCAATTTATCAATCTAAAATCTTTTGAAATGACCGCATAAATAATTCGGTTCCATTTTTAATTTGGACTCCCAGTAGTACCACTGATTTATTCTAGAGAGCTGAGACGTTTTTCTGTTTGTGTAAATACTTGTGAATATGGCCGGTTAAATTACATCAGGTGTTTTAATTGATAGGAGGGAGAATACGGAAGAAGTATTAGGTGTTTTAATAATCAATCATACCCTTGAATAATTCATAAAAAATAAGGATGTTTATCCAGTAAAAATTTGCGACTCATAAAATAAACATGAGACACAGTTTGATGTCGTCAACTAAACATAAGATTCCATAGAAATTTCAGCTTTAAAATTATCGTTTATACCTGGTTTTATTATACTCTATTCTCACTTGTATTCTCCTATATGTACATACATAATTCTCGTAAATTATGAATGCTGACAGCATCTCTGTATAAAGAATGTTAAGGAAACCAAATAATCCAATAATATTGAATATTCTAAGTAAGATAGTTTTATGATGAAATTCTTAAGATTATATTAGACATTTTTAAAAGATATTTGTTTTCATAAGATTGATCAGCAGAAACAAAATTTTGTCTATTCAAAATATTTAATTTATAGGATTTTGGTTAACAATTTTTATTTATTGGATTTTGTTATACCATTTGAATGTCATATATTGAATGTTTATTTTATATGTCATTTGAGATAAGTGGTACTTATATGACATTATTTTAATTTATATTCAGAAGTTATAATCATTGAATATAATTTTTAATATTTAATAAATAATAAGTGAACAAAAATAAATAGAATAATTCAAATATTATCTTTCGTGTGAATTGAAATTCACATCTATATATTATAATTTATTTTTCCATTTATTTATTAATTTATACATATTTTCCTCAAATTTTATTTCGTTCATGTTTTTCCCTCGATTCGTTGAATCGCTCAAAATATTATACATCCTTCCATTTATCCCATAATTGTACAGTTCTTCGAGAATTTTTTGTGGCACACAGTATAGAAAGCTTAAAGGAATCGTAGGTAGAGATAATTTTTCCATCTAGTGAATTGAAGATTTCGATTGTCAATTGCTGAATTGCATCGTCTGTTGATTTTCCCTTTCTAAAGCCATAGTGATAGCTAAACAGTATCCGATGCTTTTTATGAAATTATTATATAATAATTCTTAATTTTTTATGGTATCTAAGATTTTTGTGCACGCTCTTTTTCACTGTTTACTTGTTCGTATCACACTATAATTTCATCCAAATGGCTTTATCTTGCGAATTTGAAGTAGAAAATGGTCCAAATGGTTACTTCACACATTCTGATGAAAATTTCGCATTCAAAAGTTTTTTTCTTTTACTTTACGGTACCCATCTGAAATAAGATAGAGATCCGAAATTAACTGGGTAAGTTTGAAACTTGAATGAAAGATCAAGTTTGTAAAAGGTAAAATTTATCATTTGGGACCAAAACTCTGCCTGGTAGAATTTGTTTTTCAGTATCTCATTAACCTGACAAATCTCATCAAACAGAAAAGCTGGTATCGGAACTGAATTCAAGATGAAAATGAATAAAATACGGATATGAATATTAAATACACCAATATTGCTCGTGATTAGGCTTATACTGCGTTTAACACTTCATTTCTTATGAACCTGCGTATGTTTCCAAATTACAGAAGTGGTAATATAGTAAATATCGAGTGTTAAGTCTCAAAATACTGAAATGTAAAGAATCTCGATCATTTTATATGAGTTCGCCTTATCTCACACTAATGATAAAAAACCCATGAGATATGATATTCTAAATTTCGGAAAGTCGATATATTCAAATGAGAGTGGAGAATGGAAATATAAATTTATATCTAATTTAGATATTTGATAAATGAAATATTGTATGTAAGTTCAGTTATAGTAAGTTATTCATTGGGATGCAAAAACCTAAAAATTGAAACATTAACTAAATCGTTTACCCAAGAGTGTCTTTAAAATTGAGTTTTCCCAAATTTTATTCAAATAAAAAGAAAGATAAACAGTATCAATTTCAGAAAAGCATATACAGCAGTGAAACCATTTGGTTTAAAGAAGAGAGTAAAAAATGGTTTAGCATCATGGACAATTTGTCTCTACATATAAGGTACTGCATTCAGGACGCTCTTATAAACTCCACCCCGTTCAATTTGACTTACTAAATGATAAAACCAAACATACTATATCTATAATAAAACACAATAATATAGTCAGAAAACAATAGAGCCTTATATACAAACAAAATAACAGTAAACAAACCAATTCCTTACACAACACCGCATAATAAATAGATTCATAAATTACTCGAATACCATTTTTTCTACAGAGGAAATTGGGCTGCTTGAAAATGGTCCAAATTACAATCCCAGCATATTCTCAAAAAATATCATGGAAACATTAAAATCATCTTTAGCGAAGAAGCTCGTTTTCACTTCGAAGGACTATTTTTGGTGGGGATTCATAGCAGATAAGTGTTACGCTAACCATCCAGAAACGATTACTGCCTTGAAAAATAAAATAAAAGTTGCCAATCAAGAGATTAAGTCCCAAACAATCGACAATGTACTGAAAAATTTGGTTGATAGGATGGGGGGGAGCCTATTAAAAATTCAAATTTTAAACGGTCCACCGCTTACTTGATAAAGGTAAACCGCCGCCCGTATAGTATAAAGTTTCAAGCTTAAACAAAGGCGCTGTCCCTGTGTCTTTACTCCATTCTTCGAAATGGTTTAGCCACTGATCACCGTTCGTGCGGTCCTGATTTCAATGGATTTATTAAAAAATTAAAGATTCCACAATACTTGCATGAAACAAGTAATGAGTAATCGGTGAACCTCCAGAATATTTCATTAATTGTTTAATGTACGCCGAGATAATCCTCTCAATTTCTTCATACTTGAAACAAAGATCACAATATCTTTCAGTAGACAGGTACATATCACGATATTTTCCGGAAAATTCGAGTGTATCCCAAAGCTCGCATTTATGTATTGTTTTAATATACGAGGTGTCTACTTTTAACAGAGCCATATCACAAAAGTTATTTGCAACAAAATATGTCCTACAAAATATCGTCGAAATGTTGATGGTTATTCTTCAATTTAACATTTCTTAATTACACGAAATATTTCAAGTTTTTTCATAAAATCAATTACACTTCAGTTATCCTTGTAGCCTCATCAAATTTTACCACATATCTGGAAACGGCATTAAATTTTCTACAAGATATAAAATTCTGTGTGTAAAAAAAAAATTATTGCGGGCGTGGTTAGAGATGAATAACACGATACTGAAGTGACCAAAAACAGTCATATTTTTCCAATGGTTTTATAGATGAAAATATAATAATTATGTATATATTTTCTTCTCAGCAAAAAAACACCTCATTTAGAGTGCTTTCGAATGACTTATAAACTTTTGTGCTAGCTGCTTGTCCTCTGCTATCATATTATGGCTAAGAAGGTAATAACGAAGAGTTGAAATATTCGGAACATGAATATGCTCTATCTTGTAGCTCCTTGTGATTGAATATCAAAGTAAACATTGAATTTAAAATCTGATAGATTCTGTCACTTGATTATTTTAGGTATTAGTACGTTTTCTTGAATCTAACGAATTAACCCAATTTATAATAAGTATTTAGGAAAAAATTGAGAAAATTGTGCTTGTTTTTTCAAACATCGAAAATCGCGAAATGTCTTCCATGTATCAATTTGCGAAGGAAAATGCTCGCTCAACGGTTCGGCAGTACGGTTTACGTTTTCTCAGCAGACGACAACCAAATAGGAGGACATTTGTACAAGTCATTTAAATATTTTTATACTAGCCTTCTACATATTTAATTTCAAAAAATTATATTCAATAATTATAACTTCAGAAACTAAATTAAAATAATGTCATACAAGTACCACTTATATCAAACGACTTATAAAATAAACAATCATTATAAGACATCCAAATGATATAACAAAATCCAATAAAAAAAAATTGTTAACCAAAATCCTATAAATTAAATATTTTGAGTAGACAGAATTTTGTTTTTTCTGATCAATCTTATGAAAATAAATATATTTCAAAAATGTTCAACATAATCTTAAGAATTTCATCATAAAACTGTCTTACTTAGAATATTCAATATTATTGGATATCTAACTAAATTACTTTCTATAAAATCTCAAGATATGTAAAAACATTACTGAAAAAACAAGTTTTAAGAGAGACTTTGCTTCGTCAGTACTCAAATAATTCATATTCAATAAAATATAACATCAATCAACAACAAATGTTTACTCACCCTTCAACAATTTACAAAACTTCTGGTAAATGGTTAAATTGTCTTTCAATCCGTTAGACAGATTTTTAATTTCAATTCGATATTCAATCACAAGGAGCTTCAAGATAGAGCAAATTTAGGTTTGGAATATTTCATTTCGTTGTTATCTTCTTAGCTATGATATTTTGGCAGAGGACAAGCAGCCAGCACAAAATCTGATATGTAATTTACTAAGTAAGTTATTTTTTGCTGAAAAGAAACCATGTTCATAATTAATAGTTCTTCATCGATAAAACCATTGGACTAATATGATTTTGTTCACTTCAGAATCGTGATATTCATCTCCTTATCACGCCCGCAATAAGATTGTTTTGTTCCACTGAACTTCTTATCTTGCAGCACATTTAATGCTGTTTCCAGATATGTGGTCAAATTTGATGAGGCTACAAGGATAACTGAAGTATAATTGATTTTATGGAAATACGTGAAATATTTCGAGAAATCAAGAAATGTTAAATTAAAGAATAATCATCAACATTTCGACTATGTCTTATATGACTTTTTTGATGCCAATAATTTGTATGATCTCCCCTTGATATTTGGCCCTTTTAAAAGTTGACATCCTGTATATAAAAATATCACTGTATGCTTGAAGATTTGGGAATTTCTTCTTTTTTGCTGATGACCTCAATAGCTATCTAAAAATAAAAAACCTCAATTACTATCTTATTCTCCACAAAGAACTTAATAGTCTTATAGCATTTTGTGAACAAGTGACCTCTCTTAAATTTGACTAAATGCCATGTAATATCCTTCACGAGAAATAAGAACACCATCCATTTTCCATACTGGCTTCAAAATGCAATCATCTGTATTATCCATATTGAAGATCTTACAATAATACTGGACTCCTAGCTTGAATCTAATGTCCACATTGATCATGTTACAACTTTTTTTAATGCTATGTTAGGATTCATAATGAGACAGACTAATCAGAAAACTGCACTAATAATTCATTATAGTTATGTACTGAATAAAGTGAATTTCGCTTCTGTGATTTCGAACCCCCCGTATGATATATACATCGAATCGAGAAGGTCCAGCGTAGATTGCTTCGCTCTTTGAGTCTTGGATTAAATTAATAGAGATTTCAGTTGTCAGTGACCTGTCATAATTCCGACAAGTGTTTTTAGTATGGCCCTATCCATACCTAGCGCTAGGGTCGCCATATTTTTGTTCGAAGCTGTTCCAAGGAACACCTTTCAATGTTTCAGGCACATTCAGATAGACTCTAGCCTTGAGTTCATTCTGCCTGTTATCGCCTCGTTAGCCACGTCATGTGGTATTCCCAGGAATGGTTCCGGCCCTACCAGAGGCAGCGCAGCTTCAGCAAACGTCAGCCGATCTGCCTCCTCCTTACCCAAATAGTTTGAGTGGCTCGATATCCAAACCAGAGTGAGTCGGTTATATATACCGAGCCTGTTTAAAGCCATGGGGCAACTCCAGAATGTTCTCGAGGTACCAGAGCTGGATTCCAGAGCTTTCAGTACTGACTGACTATCAGTAAATATTTTTATTTTACCGTGGTAGATTTGCCGTTACATCAGCAGTTCTGCCGCGGTCTCAATGGTAAATAGTTCTGCCTGGAATAAGGTTGCGTTTTGACCGAGGCTCAATGAGATGTTGATTCTCGGTTTGCTCCCATAGAATCCCGCTCGCTTTCCGTTCGTCGTTCGGGAGCCGTCTATGAACAAGCCAAGGTCGGTCCTCAGTAGATCCTCAGCATGCTTAGTCTATTCGTCCCGGCTGAGGACAATTAAATGGTCGTCCAGCAGTCCTGAGCCTCCCATCACTATTGCCTCGGGCCTGTCGACCGCTAGTTGATATAGTTTATATGTGCTCCGTTCCGCCTCCCTCTGCACGAGTAGGTGCAGGGGTGGTAGATTTAGGCTTTATGTCACACTTTATCTAGGTTTGTATTCCAACTGAGTGTTTTGTCCAAGACTATTCCCAGCTATTTTGCCTCAAATGAGAATTGCATTATTTCACCACGGATAGTTGGCGGTTCTAAACCATTTAACTACCGTTTTTTAGTGAATGGTACTATAACTACCTTTAGTGGGTTAAGATACATGTCTTCCCTTATACACCATTTGTTAATAGTGTTCAGTATCTCCTGAAGAACGGCGGATATCGTCACCTCCGATTTAACTTTCACTATGATTGCCAGGTAATCAGCACATGTGAATAATTGTAATATTAGACTCGAATATTTCTATATGATTAGTGTCCACAATCGCAGAGTAATAGGTAATATACTTTTTATTCGTAAATTATTCAACAAACACTTGGACTCTTTGAATATCATTCCACTAATAAACTTTTATGCTCCAGTGAGGAGATTTAGACAGTCGGATACCTTTCATTTGTCTCTTAAGTTCACTTACAGCGCTCTTCGATCCACAGAATACGCCATCAGTGTATAAACAGTTCAAGGTTCAAATTAATGTATTCTTCCAAGGTGAAAATGGAATTTCTTGAGAAATATCTTTATGAATTGCAATATGGGTAATTGTTTCGCTTTCCGTATGTGTGACCTCTTCTTCTTACTTTGGATGATTTATTTTTCATTTTTATTTCAATTATCTGGTTCAAATGTTGCGATATTCATGCTTAGGTAACACTTTTGTTGAAATTGTTATAATTAAGCTGTGAGCACTCAAGTGGTTATTGAATTCCCTGTATGTGTTCCTTTCAAATAAATATATAATGTCAGACTGAGCTTGTAATTCTACAATGAATCGCTCCGTATAAAACACAATTATAATGTTTCACGCACGTCGGACTTCCTTGAAACTCTCACGCAGGATAATTCAATTTTGGGAAACCGTTTGCGTAGTATGGGTGAACGATTAATCGTCGTGATTTACTGCTACCCAGAGCGGTTGATTTTCTCCTGCTTGTGAACCGTCTTAGTGTCGTTATGCAGCAGAAGAATTCCGTGAAACCTCTAAATAATTTAGTGGTAAAAAAACATAATCAGAATGTCTCAGAAACACCCTTTCTATTTAAGTAGACTTAATGGATTCTCAGTGTTTTTTCCAGAGTGATAGAACTTTTAATTGAAATAAAACACATTTAAATTGAGATTGAGGCCAAATTTCTTTTTATTTGAAAGATAATTTTATGACATTTATGTTTCAGAAATAATTTCTGGCATATGTCCACCACGACTAGCTCTGAGGAACCGCATTCGACCAGACCAAATTTGAACCACTTTTTCGAATAATTCAGGCCTTATTTCATCAATAACACGAGTTATGTTGCCTTCCAAAGCGTCTAGTGTTTCTTGTTTCTCAGCATAAACCAATGACTTGCCATAACCCCAAAGAAAATAATTCAGTGGAGTTATGTCGCATGATCTTGGAGGCCAATTAATTGGACCTTTTCTCGAAATAATGTTATCGCCAAATCTTTCTTTCAATAAAGCAATTGTTACGGTAGCAGGTTGAGGTGTAGCATCATCTTGTTGGAACCAAAACACTTCTGAGTCTTGTTGTTGTTGTTGCATCGAGTAGAGAAAATGTTGTTGGAAATCTATCGATAGTTCTATGAATAAGCTTCTCTGATGGGCGATTATGTAAACCATGAATTTCACGAAGTTTCGCAAATAGAACACTGATTTTGAAATGAATTTCAACAATGTGTAAACCTTGTTGCGGCGTGAGTCTTTCCATAATAATTTGTCAATGCTTACTGAACAGAAATGTTACAACAATATGGCTTCTATTTTCTGTCAAATCATAGTTATCCCTACCGAAAATTCTATCACTCTAAGAAAACACCCGATACATATCCGATATAGCTGTTCCATATAAACATAATGAATAAAAAAATCTATACCATAAGATGCTCCATACAGGTGCCTGAATTGTCTCTGGCCAAATTTCACAAGGTGATGATTCTACAGACAATACGCAATACAAAAGTTTCTGTAGAGTATGGTCCAATTGTCTTTCGTTGTAAAGTTATTCAAGATTCTACTATTCCGTAACGTTTCACAATTTTTTCACCACAAACGTAGCATAACTTGAAAAATATCATCATAAATAAAATTCAGAGTACAGCATAAGAAACAGCGCAAAATCTTCCTTACACTTGGCTAAGAAACTCACTTATTATAGGGTAAGTAATTCACTTATTATAGGATGGTTAAGAAAAAAATTATCACAAAATTTTCTTCAGCCATAATGTTTGGTCAAAAGTTGCACTAAATTCCTCCCCTTAAACCGCAATGAAAATTATTTACAAAAACTGCATTATTTCCCAAGCTCCTCAACGACGTTAAACACATTATAGACGAAACTTCATGTATATTGAAAAATTGATGAAATAATCTCAGAAACCATCAAAATATATTTTTCTTCTAATTAAAAGTGAAAATTAGTGAAATATTCGCAAATTAATGTAAATTCTGTATTACTGAGATGTTTGTCAGACTTTTTTACTCTGTCGAAAGAGTAACCTAGTTTATCATTCCGATTTTTCGTTAAAATAAGACATGCCTCTGAACCACAGCTGCAAATTTGGTTTCAAATGGACAGTTGTCGAGCACACAATAGAAGAATATTTACAGAATGGATGCTGGTTCTTTTTAAAGAAAAATGGATAGGAAGATTCGAAACGCTTAAATAGCCTGCTCGAAGTCCCGACTATACTACTGTAGACTTCTCCCTTTGGGGTGTTTAAAAAATATGGTGTATACTACCCTTATTCGAACTTATGACCAGGTTATCGAAAGAATACATAACTGCTGCAATATGCTAAGGCAATGACAAGAGCAGTTGCGGAAAACTGTGTATTCTATCTGGAAAAGATGTAGGCTTCGCATTAGAGAAGGTAGCAGGTGTTTTCAGAATTTTATGTTATAAGTTCAAAACTTGTATGAACAATAAACAATGTTGTAAATAAAATGTTTTCCTCAGATGGTACATATCTCACTGTTCCTACTTTCACTGCTTCACATACTGGCTGGCCCAACGAAAATTTGAAAACCCCCCCAAAAAAAAACTCGAAACGAAGAATTTTCGAAGATTTTAAAAATACAGGTCAACTTCTGTTTTAAGGGAGACGAATTACCATCATGAGTTTGTTTCCAAAACACCACCCCATGAGGGTGGCAACAACCTCCAACATTATTTAAATAGGGAAGAGATGTCGAGTGTTGGTTAATTTGAAAGTTACTTATGTTTTATGCACAACCCTGTTAAAATTTTCAAAATTGGTTCACTATTCACGTAATAATGTAATATTGAACTTACTGTCAAAAGGTGATGTTGTCTAAACTTATGGTGGAGTGGACGCGTTTTATGTGGTGCTCTGAAAATTTCGTAAATTCGCAGTGAGTTATTCAGCAAAATTGAATTTGAATTTTTCAGTTAAGAAGTTGATGTATAGATACATATATGTTCGCCTGAAAAGAATTGAAGTATTCACTGTTAATGTGAAAAAATTGTTTATGATTCGTTGATATCATCTCTTCTATTGATAACAACAAGTAGGTAGCGTACGTCCAGCAGGTGATTCCATACAGCACATTTATCGCGTGATTCATAGCTAAAACGGAACAATTAGATAAATAAACCCTTTTTCATATCGTACCAAATTCCTCGATCCCATTTTTTCGTGGCCGGCCCTTTTCTGTTCGAAGTCTTCCTTATAGGTCCAAGGAAGTGAAGTGTGTGATTCCTGTCGCCCTTTGTTTTGATTCTGATTGAGTTTTATCACGTTTTTCTTCCCGTTAAGCTACTTTTTCGGAAGTTCGATAAATTTTTCAACTTGATTTAGTACTATGGATGATAAAGTAGTGCAGAATATTTTGGAGAAAATAGAGAACAGTAAGGCTGAAATAAAGAGTAGTATCAGGGCTTCGGAATCGAACATATTGCTTGAATTTGAACAACTGAAGCACAAAATTCGTCAACTCGAGCGAGAGAATTTGACTTTGAGGGAAAAAATTGGCCGAATTGAGAGAAAGTCCAAAGAGAATAATATTGTTGTTTTTGGATGGTCAACACCAAACGATACTATAACGTTGGATTTCATTTGCGCAGAGTTTAAAAACCTGCTGGGAGTGGAAGTCGATAATGGGGACATAAATAACTTTTACTGCCTGGGAAAAAAACCAAATTGTCCGGTAAAGATTGAATTTGTATCGAATATCAAGAAAACTGAAATTATCAAGAACTGCAGAAAATTGAAGGGGGGTGGTATCGCGATATCGAACGATTTAACAGAGGAGCAGCGAAACGAATATCGAGCACTCAGGAAGTATATGATTGAGGAGAAGGAAAGAGGACAAAATTGTTTTATAAGGGGCAATAGACTAGTTGTAGAAAATAAAGAGTATACACTCCAGGAATTACAACAATCGCAGGAGCAATCCACAAAACCCAATAGTGACCCCGCAACCCCAAGTCCATCCCTGATTCTACATCCGAAAAGCATTGAGGTCCGAGCTCAAAAATCTAAGAACATCAAATACACTCCAACAAATTTTCAGTTAAAGAATACACCCGATAAGATTATTAGAAAAACTGGCAAACCGGAAAAGTACACTAGATCGCGTACTAATTCACAAAGGAATCTGAAATAGTCGCTTAATTTTACGTAATCCGTTTTTGCGTTGTTATATTTGTTTGTGTGTCAGTTTATCTCCATTTTTTTCTTTTGTTTCCCGGTGTAATTTTGGGGTGATATGGATCCATTTATAAGAGAGTATAAAAACGAGCCAATTATGGCGAAAATAATTCGTGATATAGATAATTTTGTTTCATATAAAACAACAAAACTTAATATGGTGCATTTTAATATCAGAAGTGTCATGAAGAATATAGATGAGATGATTTTGTTTTTGAATGGGCTTGCGCTGGAATTTCATGTCATAGTTCTTTCTGAAACATATCTCGTACATGATCTGGATGTGTTGAATATCGATGGCTATACGGTTTTATATAGTGAGGGTGTGTTGAATAAGAATGATGGAGTGATAGTTTATGTTAGGAATGAGATCAATTTCTCTCATGCGGTAAAAAATATAGGAGATATTAAGATTCTCGAGGTCAGCACAGAAATTGAATCCAAGCACGTTATTTTTACAGCTGTGTATAGGTCTCCAAGCACTTGCCCCGAAAGGTTCAATCAAGATTTCCAGCAGTATATTCAGACGGTTGATAAAAGTGATATGCATGTAGTAACGGGGGATATCAACATCGATTTATTGTCGGGCACGGAATACTCTGAAGAATATAAGAATATAATGTACGCTTTTGGTTATGAGTCCTACATAAACGAGTGCACCCCACCACTCAGTCAAACTTGTATCGATCACATCTTCGTGAAAACCAAAGTTTCGAGAGAAATACAGTCATATATTTTTCAGTGCGGTGTCACGAACCATTATCCTATAGCCATGACTGTTGATCTGGGTGGAAAAGCAGCTAGCATATCTAAATCTGCAGATGAATTTAGAAAATTCATAGATTACACAGCCCTTAAAGCAGCTTTGAATGAGGAGAAATGGGAAAGTTTTTATAGTTCACGGTGTATAGATGAAATGACAGATGAATTCATAGGAAAAATTAGTGCATATATCGAGGAGAATACGAAAAAAGTCAGGCTGAATAAACGAGGTAAAGGCAGAAAAAAATGGATAACCCCAGCACTAGTAACATCGATAAATAAAAAACAATTGCTCTACACAGCTCTGCAGAACTGTCCAGATGATACCCGCCTGAAGACAGAATACCTCACATATAAAAATAAGTTAGTTAAATTAATTAAAATTGCGAAAAAAACGTACGCTCGAAAACTAATAAGAGACAACGTAAACCAGTCAAAAGCTCTATGGGAGGGAATAAATGAAATCTGTGGTCGATCAAGAACAGACACAAAGATTGAAAGTATTTTATCGACAGATGGTTTGATTCTGGATTCCAAAAAAGATATTTCCAATAGTTTTGGTTCTTACTATGGTACTCTGGGTCAAGTATACGCACAGCGAATCAAAATCCCTGACAATTACACAGAACCTCTCAAAGGAGTGAAAAACTCCATGGGTCTATTTCCGGCCACTAATGAAGAAGTTCTTGAGACAATAAAGCAGCTGAAACAGAAAAGGTCACCTGGATGTGACAATATCAGAGCAGAAACGCTGAGGAAAATATCTGATGAAATAAAGACCCCCCTAACACATTTGATAAATCGCTGCTTCGATAGAGGATATTTTCCAAAAAAGTTGAAGGTCGGAATCGTTAAGCCCCTATACAAGAATGGAAATAGATTGCAGATGGAAAACTATAGGCCAATCTCTCTAACCTCTAATATTGCAAAAATCTTGGAAAAAATATTGAAAACAAGAATATTAAAATTTTGCGAAAAAAATAACATCATTTCTCAGCATCAATATGGTTTTAGAGAGAATAAATCAACTGAGGACGCAATACATCATTTAACATCCTGCATTTATAACTCACTAGATAAGAGTAAACCATCCTTGTGCGTCTTTATTGATCTTTCTAAAGCCTTTGACACAGTCTCTCATGGAAAGCTCCTTAATGAATTGAGCAATTATGGTTTGCGTGGAAAAGTCTATGACTTGCTTGAAAGTTACCTGACAGACAGAGAGCAGAAGGTGGATATTGATGGGGAACTGAGTGAACCTTTATGTGTAACCTACGGTGTACCACAGGGCACTGTGCTCGGACCACTTTTGTTTGTGCTCTATATAAATAGTTTACTCGATGTCAGGGTGAGGGGTAAAATTCTTGGTTTTGCGGACGATACTGCACTTTTTTGTGAATCCGATTCGTGGGATTCTTTGAAATCGGAGGCAGAGGATGACTTCAGAATTTTAATGGAGTGGTTCAGTTACAACACATTGACACTAAACCTAGAAAAAACGAAATATCTGCCCTTTACTTCCTACTGCAGTGGATTACCGTGCATGGGGCCCCTTGAGATCACACCTGGTTCAGTTATCCCAGAAGCGGACTCGGTTAGGTATTTGGGTGTAACAATTGACCGACATTTGAGGTGGGACTTGCACATAAAAAATTTGGTCAATAAACTAAGAGGAGTTTTATACAAACTTAAATTTCTCAAAGATTAACTTGACGTGAGACACCTCAGAATGCTCTATTTTGCGTTAGTGCAGTCCCAGCTGAATTATGGAATCATAGGTTGGGGTGGTGCTACGGATAACCATCTGAAAGACTTGGTTGTAATTCAAAAATGGATTCTTCGAATCATCTATAGTAGACCTCTCACTTTCTCTGGTGAAAAACTATTCAAGGAGGCTGAAATACTGGATATTAGACAACTCTTCTGTATGCACATGCTGATTAATATCAAGAAATCCAAAATGGCTTCCAATCCCGTCACACATTGTTACAATACACGAAATAGGGTAAATGCACTCAGCGTCCCTCATTGTGTTAAGTCTGTGGGACAGCGTCACTGCAGCTTCCTTGCACCGAAACTCTACAGTGAACTTCCTCGTAACATTAGGAATATTAACAGCCTTAACATGTTTAAGGAAAATTTGAAAAACTGGATTCTCTCGTACGGAAGGAGAGAACTACATAATTTTGTTAATCAAAGGTTCTCATTAAGATAGGATATATTTGTGTGTATTTTCTTTTTGTGTATTATATTTTTCTGTAGATATTTGTTCGTCCATCGTAGGAAAAGAGTAATTTAAATAGTATTACATCACGTACAAGCTATAGCTTCTCGGAGCTGAAGCTTCTGTGATATCGTTTATTTATTCACCTTGTGTAGTGTGTACTTGTGAATGAGCTTAAAAATAATTTTTGATGTGTTATCTACTCTTAATGAATAAATATTATTATTATTATTATTATTATTATCAGACAGTTGAACCTCCCAAACTCAAGAACCTAAGAGTTTTGGTGAATCCAAAAATAATTTTCAAGTTTTTTCAATTTTTGCAGAAATATTATCAACATGATTGTGAATGATGAAAATTTCTTGAAAAATATCATTTGGACTGACGAAGCTACATTTACAAATGAGTGTTTGCACATTTGGAAAAGTGAAAATCCTCTCACATTAAGGCAAACAAATTTCAAAAAAGATTCAGTTTCAATGTGATAAACTCAATAGAATATTTAGTGATCGCTGGATTGGGCGCCACGGTATACTGACGTGGCTCCAAGATCTCCTGATCTTACACCATTAGATTTTTATTTGTGGTGTACAATAAAGAACAAAGTATATGAAACGCGTGTTCTCAGCAAAGGGGATTTGATTCGTCGAGTTACAGACGCCTTCGAATCATTAGATGGATATCAAATAAGTAAAGCTACAAACCGTAGTGTTTTAAGACGTTTGCATAAGTGCGTGGAAAAAAATGAACATCATTTTGAAAATCTTCATTTATCTTTTGTTTTGATTAGGAAATATATTTTTTTCATTTATGTAGTCATTTGATTTGTCAATTTTTATACATTTTTGCGTGCTTGTTCTAGGGAAGAGCGTGTTATCGTTTTTGTCTAAACTTCTGTAATTATTCATAAGCAATCTGAATGTGAATAATTATATTAGCTAATTTGCACCTGAAAACATTTATTTTGTATTATTTTTCCAAACTCGTCATACAAAGGTACGATATAAATTTATTTCATGTGCTGCACATCTCAAAAATAGATGAATTCTCATTCGCTTCAAAATAGGTCAATACACTAATTTCATTGCCTCTTCATCAACTACACTTTTTTTTGTATTGCCGACCAACTCACAAATTTTGAAACATATCATCTGTGTCATTGGTGGTAAATTGGGATCTTTCTCATTGAAAGCCCGACAAGTTCTAGAGACATTTCTGTTCCATTCCCCGTGAATTTGAAATATATCAAGAAGAATAAAACTCATTTCATGAAATGGAATTGTAATAATAAGACCTGTCATTTTTTAGATAATTTATCTTCTATGATCACAAAATATTATTCTATTGATTAGTTTGATAACAGATTGAAGGACATTTTCTCTACGTATAACAAAAATCAACGAAATCTCAAATAACTCTATAATTATAGAATTAATAGGCATCATCATGTTGGAACACTATCATTATTTTTCATTGTAGAATCCAATGCAATCATAAAAAAATAGGGTTCTGATTTGAAAACGCAAGTTATGGTCGAATTTTGCCCTCAATTTTCGACACCATAGTTGGAACACCCTGTGATAAAATATCAAAAATTCAGCATTCCCAAATTCTTCTATTTTCTAAATCTAAAAACAGTTTGCGTTCAAGATATCGAGAATGCGAACGATAAACATAATAGTGGCTACGAATATTTCTCGTTATCTCAGTATTCTTTCAATATTTTAGGAACTATCAAGCCAAACGGAACAACTCAAACAGAAAGTTATTCAAAGTTGAATACTTAATGACATTTGAAAAGAAGAAATGAAAAGAAATTTTTTTGAGAAAATTTATTTTCTTTTCCCTTATAACCGGAAGTGATTAGGTTTCAATAATATTTCAACTGAATAGAGAATATCCAACAATCCCAATTTTCAGATTTCAAATAAGTCCAGTTCTCCAGAAACTCCTACTAGGCCGTCGAACTTGAAACACCCTGTATAATGTTAATAAGGGTGAAGATTCTTCTAATTAAAAAAGCCATTGAGAAGAAGAAGAATTTAACAAATTCTCAAATACTCTTTGGCAACACCCCTGCCGTTATTTCCACGCTCCATGAAAATACACAGATGTCCTAAGAGAAATAAAAGAACCCTTTCCAATTTTAAGTTTAGTTTCTTTTTGTTCTCCTTTAAAGATGATCGAAAGATCGAAACACGTGCCAGGATTCTGAAGAAAGCTGAGATAGCTGTCTGTCTTGATCATAATCATATTTTATATTAATTGACATTTCCTATACTCACTTTTTGTCTTAGAGTATCAATATATATGCATTATTCTTATTATTTCAAACAGGAAGGTGTAATTTGACCCACATCTCAGGAAAAAAGATCTTATGTTTCAGTAACATTGGATTGTTTTCTGCGAGGCCACGTTAAACCAAAAGTTCATTCAAACTTCCAATCGAAAAAGATATCTAACACGACCGTACTCGATGGCTGATACCATGAAATGTAATTAACCATCGAGATAGCTCGTAAAATTATTCTTTTTGAAAATGTCACAGAAGATATGTTTCATTTCAGTATTCATCTTCCTTTCACTTAAAATCGCGAGAACATCTGTTTGATCTCAAAAACAAATGTCGAGCGCAGCTTCATGCATGAATTGATTGTCTAATTTTCTTTAGGCGTCATTTCTTTTCGGAATACGTCCCAATTGTCAGACGTAATTCATTCGAGATGGTGTCTCTACTCTTTTACATGGGCCTTTGTTCCGTTTTCAGGCGGTTTTTTCGGATATACCACTCTATCAGTATGGAGTAGGAAACAGAATGCAATGTGGTCGATTTCAATGTATAGAGAGCATTGATTGGATGGAATAGATGGGAGGATTCCGGTTCGTTTGAGAATATATGGCTGTTTTGAAATGAATGGGTGAGTTAATAAGCTCCTGATTATCCTGTCATTCAGATAATGCCAACCAATTCGTATGTGTTACATATACTCTGAATTTCTGAAGTGATATTCCTCGGGCGCAATGATGAAAACAGGATCTACTGTTTGATTAACACCTGACTGATGGCAACCTTGATGGACATAACTTTAACTTTATTCGGTATTCATAGATGCACTAACAATTGTTTTTTGTGTACTGATTTTCCATAAAATTAATTAATCGGTTTATAAATCCAAATGATAAGGTATTTTCCTAGTGTTGTGACTTAATTCTGACATCAAAAGTGCTCCTTAGATTCAACGAGCATTGATGAACTGAAATATTCCAATATAGTATATATATATCGTGGAATATTGGAATATTTTAGTTCATCAATGCTCGTTGAATCTAAGGAGTACTTTTGATGTCAGAATTAAGTCACAACACTAGGAAAATACCTTATCATTTGAATTTATAAACCGATTAATTAATTTTATGGAAAATCAGTACACAAAAAACAATTGTTAGTGCATCTATGAATACCGAATAAAGTTAAAGTTATGTCCATCAAGGTTGTATATATATATATATATATATATATATATATAAATATATAGTAGGGTGATTCAAAAAAAAAAAATTTTTTTTTCTTGCAAACAAGCTTAATAGTTTCAATTCAATGTAAAAAGATGCCAGTAAAAAGCTTAATATTAATATTAAGGACGTCCGCATCGCACCCTTTCATTTCCCATAAGAATAACATAGGAAAATTTCTTTTTGCACATTCTGATTTTTATTGCTAGCCCAAAGTAAGTCATGAAGAAAATTCCTTCGCATATTTTTGTAGAAAATTGAACGCTCTACAAAAAAGGCCTCTTATGATTCTTCGTCAAACCTAACCGCTTTAAAGTTATTCAAAGTTAAAGTACAATATGCTGAAAATTCGACCGTTTTTATCGCATTGCAGCGGATTAAATGGTTTTATTGGGATTCCTTATCAGAAAACATTGTTTTCATTTTAAATCATGTCTTGCAGAAAATGTTTATCAATAATTTTTCGCAATATTACTGCCTGTTAAACTCTTTAAGAAAATTTGTCGTATCAGTATGGTTTAAAATCATAGTTTTTTCTTTTTTTTGACCTAAAAGTAAAAAATTTTTTTTCCAGTCATTACAAATACTTATGACACAGGTAAAAAACAAGTGACGTTTGGTTGATTTTAAAAAAAGAATATATTCACTTCACTAATACTTTAAAATTTTTCTCAAATTATGCATCATAGATTAAATCTAAATTATTATTATTGGAGATTTTTTTTCAGACAGTCAGGATAACGTTGGTGGTGCTCTCGAACTACTTGTAACAAGTACTGCAGTTGCTCTTCATATTTAGTGAGGTAATTGTTATATTCTTCGATTAACGCTACTCCTCTTTCAGCCTCGTCATTTGTGACTTTCAATGTTTTAAAAAATTCAGTACATTCTGTGTAACTATCGTCATCAGACCAAGTTGAAACATCTTTTTCTAAAAAATCACTCGGAAAATCGAATTTGCAAAACAAATCTAATGATTTTTGTGACACAAAATCACTTAAATCTTTCTGGAAAAATTATTCTAACTCATTTTCTTGCACTCGATACCGCTGATTCGTCGTCTTTGAAGCAGCTCGAGAATTAATTGCTTCAATCATCTTTATTTTCATATCTACGGAAACATTGGTATAAAATAAAGACATTGCAGCTAACTCCTCATTTAAGTACCACAAGTGGTCACTCAATTTGCTACAAGCTTTTTTAGAAACTGCTGAATCAACACTATCCTACGAAATCAATTTTTTCAAAAGTTCTAAATCAGCTTAAAAATATTCATGTTTCGAGATCAATTCGATCTTTCACCTCGCGAAACAAATAGTTTACGACAAGTTTGTAGTTTTGTTGTTCATTTCTACATCGAAGCGTGGTATACTTCAACATCTGCTATCTTAGCACCAAATAATGATTTGAAACTTTTGAAAAAATTGATTTCGTATGATAGTGTTGATTCAGCAGTTTCTAAAAAAGCTTGTAGCAACTTGAGTGACCACTTGTGGTACTTAAATGAGGAGTTAGCTGCAATGTCTTTATTTGATACCAATGTTTCCGTAGATATGAAAATAAAGATGATTGAAGCAATTAATTCTCGAGCTGCTTCAAAGACGACGAATCAGCGGTATCGAATGCTCGAAAATGAGTTAGAATTATTTTTCCAGAAACAAATTCGATTTGCCGAGTGATTTTTTAGAAAAAGATGTTTCAACTTGGTCTGATGACGATAGTTACACAGAATGTGCTGAATTTTTAACATTGAAAGACGTAGCTGAAAGAGGAGTAGCGTTAATCGAAGAATATAACAATTACCTCACTAAATATGAAGAGCAACTGCAGTACTTGTTACAAGTAGTTCGAGAGCACCACCAACGTTATCCTGACTGTCTGAAAAAAAATCTCCAATAATAATAATTTAGATTTAATCTATGATGCATAATTTGAGAACAATTTTAATGTATAAGTGAAGTGAATATATATATTCTTTTTTTAAAATCAACCAAACGTCACTTGTTTTTTACCTGTATCATAAGTATTTGTAATGACTGGAAAAATTTTTTTTTACTTTTGGATCAAAAAAAAGAGAAAAACTATGATTTTAAACCACACTGATACGACAAATTTTCTTAAAGAGTTTAACAGCCAGTAATATTGTGAAAAATTATTGATAAACATTTTCTGCAAGACATGATTTAAAATAAACACTATGTTTTATGATAAGGAATCCCAATAAAACCATTTAATCCGCTGCAATGCGATAAAAAGGGTCTTATTTTCAGCATATTGTACTTTACCTTTGAATAACTTTAAAGCGGTTAGGTTTGACGAAAAATCATAAGAGACCTTTTTTGTAGAGCATTCAATTTTCTACGAAAATATGTGCAGGAATTTTCTTCATGACTTACTTTAGCCTAGCAATAAAAATCAGAATGTGCAAAAAAAATTTTCCTATGTTATTCTTATGGAAAATGAAAAGGTGCGATGCGGACGTCCTTAATATTAATATAAGGCGCTCAACTTTTTACTGGCATCTTTTTACATTGAATTGAAACTTTTAAGCTTGTTTGCAAGAAAAAAAATTTTTTTTTGAATCACCCTAATATATATATATATATATATATATATATATATATGATCTAAACAACATTTTTCATGAGCACTTACTTAATTAGGAATATAAAATTTTTGCGGTGGCTGCAAGGTCGTTAAACGATAAAACTACGTTCACTTGTCGAAACCGAAAGGTCGCATTTCAATAGCACTCTGTGTATAGCTTTTCTCGGTCGTTGGAAATGTTCGGAATATCATTTGAGGTATGTGCTTGCTACGCCAACTTCTAATCATTTCTCAATCTGTCTTGCGCCAATAAAATTCGAATAGGCGTCGATTTATATGGTCAGGAAACTTCGTTTGCGCTTGATCTATATAAATCGATCTGATTGGCTGTTGGTTATCAAGAGATTTTCGGAATTTATGGTGGCTATAGTGGATTTTGAAGAAGTCATTGTATGAGGTTGGATTTAAGAATTTTCTGGGTGTGAAAATAGATTCCCAATTAGAAACGCCTTGAGACGAATTTTTGGGGAAGCTATGTTGGGTTGAAATTAATGTAAATCTGGCGGTCCAGTCCCCATATCGTCATTGAAGGATTTTAGGGGTTTTTCTTGCATGTCAGTTACTTATTGAAATTTATTTCCTCTACTGGAGTACGATTCACGATGTTAATCATTTGGATTTTTGACAAGTTAACTCGGTTATACATCTTAGGACCCTCTATATGTATTTCGCCATAATAATAATAATAATAATAATAATAATAATAATAATGTTTATTCAAAGCAATCATATAAATAAACATAATAAGTTACAGAGGTCTCCATTTCAGAGAATGGATGCCTGTGCGTAACATAAAACTTAACAATTTTCTTAACTGTGGTGATTATAACTAAGGTTTAATTCATGTATAAGAAAAACTAATTAACAACAATTTTCAATCATTGTACAGTCTGAGTCATAAGTCGAATTTGGGAAAAAATGTCGATTCTGAGGAAGTTGTCGAGGTCGGTAAAATGTCAAAATTGGGTAAGCTGTCAGAATCAGGTAGGTTGTCAAAATCGAGATATTAGTATTGAATATTCATTTATCTTCTTCTTGATTTATTATGATTTTAATAAATTTACGACCTTGTTCTAGAATCCAAAATTTGATTTTATTTTTGAAACGCTTAAAATTTTTTATCTTCTTCAGGTATTCAGGAATCTTAGCATATAGGCGTAGTGCAATGTAGTTACAGGTTCTTTGTCCTATTCTTTTTTTTGATCTCTGGGTCTGGTAGGTATTATCTCTTTTTCTTGTGTTGAATGGGTGATCAATTTTAGCCAGTTTTAACTTTCCTTTGAAAATATTTGTCATTATTTTGAGGCTATATAGTTGTCTAGCATCCAACACTTTTGAAATTTCGTAGAGCTGTTCACTTGGATACCTGATTTTTTTTCCGAATATTATTCTTAAAATCCATCTTTGAGTAACGTTCAGATTTTCCAAGTGTTTATCGTATATACCTCCCCAACCTAAGATCCCATAGTTGATTTGGGATTGGACCAAGGCGTTGAACAGAATCATCAAATATTTAGAACTTCTAAAATACTTTTTCATTGTTCTAAATTTGTATAGCAGACCTCTTAGTTTTTTGACTACATGGTGAATGTGGTGATCCCATTTTAAATTTGAATCTATTATCACGCCAAGATCGAATAGCTGCTGTTTCGGGAATTGTTATATCTGAGTTAACCTCAATATTTCCTATAGATGGCAGGCCAGTAGAATATGACGAGAAAGGCATGTATTTTGTTTTACTGCAATTTAAAGTAAGTTTGTTTGCTTGAAACCAGAGTTGCAAATTGGTAAAATCATTTTCAACTTTTTTTTTAAGATTGTCCCATGTATCTGCTCGATAGTGTATAGCGGTGTCGTCAGCAAAACTAATTATATGACCAGTGGTATTGCATTTTAACAAGCTATTTATGCTAATTAAAAACAGAAGTGGACCGAGAACAGTCCCCTGTGGAACCCCACAAGTAACTGCTCTCAAAGAACTTATGTTTCCATTAATTTCTACCATCTGTCGACGATTGGTCAAATAACTTTCCAGCAGTCCGTGACTGACTCCACGGAAACCACAACTCCAAAGTTTATTTAGTAATTTCTTGTGACTGACAGTATCGAATGCTTTCGCAAGGTCCACGAATACACATAAGCTAGGAATTTTTTCATCTAAGCATTCATAAATTTTATCAGTAATCTCACGTATAGCGTCTTCGGTGGATCTGCCTCGCCTAAATCCAAATTGACCTTTATCCAGAATATTATTTTGGTCAAGGAAAGAAATCATTCTATGCTCTAGGATTTTTTCTATTATTTTAGAAATATTCGAAATTAATGAAATCGGTCTGTAATTGCATATTTTAGTTTTATCTCCACTTTTGTAGAGTGGTCTTATTCTACCAATCTTCAATACATTTGGAAAAATACCACTTTCAAAACAATAATTTATCAGGTCAGAGAGGGGTGCGGAAATTTTTGCTTTTATTTGTTTTAATGTTTCTGCTCGTAAGCCGTCATTTCCGGGAGATTTTCCATTTTTCAATTTTTCGATTTTTGCTTCTATTTCTTGAAGATTTGTTGGAGTTAACCTACAGAAATATTTTTCTCCTGATAGTTCTCTATGTTTGGAATATTTTCTGCATATTCCTCTCCTAAAGTACTATAATGTTTGTTGAAAGCTTCGGTGATTTCTTTCGGATTATCTAAAGTGCCATTTTCTATTCCGATTGTTTTAATTTCCTTTGTCGGTTTTTTTTTCATTACAAATGTTTTTTACATAATCCCATACGCCTTTTGTTTCTGATTCGTTTTTTGAAATAAATTTCTCCAAGTTATTTTTCTTTGCCTCGTCAATAAGTTGCTGTATCTGATTTTTTAAGTTGAGATAAGTGTTCTTTAGCTCGAGATTATCCGGTTCCTCTTTAAGTTCCATGTATATATCATTTTTTTTGTTTATTAATTTTAATGGAGATGGTGTTATCCAGGGTTTTCGCTTAACATTTTTGCTCTTAAGCTTCACACTATGAGTGTTTTTGTTAATATGACTCGTCAGAATATTGAGGAATGTCTCAGTTGCGGAGTGTGCGCCGACTTCTGAGTACATTTTTTGCCAGGTCTCATTTATTAGATCTTTTTTCAGTTGCTCATAATTTACATAAATCTTCTCTCTGCTTTTATTTTTTGATACTTTATGCTCACTTGTTTTATTACAAGACAACATAATCGGATAGTGGTCGGTTATTAAGTATTGTATAATACAGCCGTTTTTGTCATTTGAATTAAAATTTTTATTCCACCCTTTAATATAAAAATGATCTAGACAAGATCCGCTCTCTGGTCTTGTGCATTTGTTTATCACAGATGTGAATCCAAAACTCTGCATAATATTCTTGTACTCCTCTACAAAATCTTCATTTGAAAGGGTGTTAATATTAATATCACCTACTATTACATGTTCTGAGGATAAGGAACTCTCTAGATAGTTATATAAACTTTGATTGAAGAGTTTTGTATATTGTTGTGGAGATCTGTAGATTGCCGTCACTTTCCTGCTATTGCGACTATTATTTTTGAGAGAGATTTCTACCGCCTTGGTTTCTCCAATTTCAACAATTTCATAATCAAAGTTCAAGTATTTTTTAACATAGACCACAACCCCGTCGTTTTTATTGTAATTCCCTTTATTATAAACAGTGGCCATGGTCCGATTTAGTAGATTGGGCACACTAGTTCAGTTGGAAGTTGTGCAGGTCGAACCTGTTGAAATTACCGCTGTAAAGGAGTTTTAATTTTTTGATATTTTCATGATAATAAATCAATTGTGGGTTTATGTATATTTTCGCTAGTTTTAGACGCGGCTGCTTGGAATAGTCCATTCGATGTACATGGAAACCATCCCCTAAGGTTACGAAGCCATGATATTCTGCTCCTTCCCGCACTTCTTCTGCCTTGAATTTTCTCCTGGGTGATCAACTGAAGCATTGTATATCGGAAGTCACGGGTAATGTGCCCGAAGTACTGCAGTTTTCTGATTTTATTGGTATCTATGATTTCATTCTCTTATTCGTCCTCCTAATAACTTCAGTGTTTCGGTTTTTTTTTTAGCTATCATGATTGCCAACCTCCGACGCGGAGATGGCACTTGAAGAAGAATATATAACTTGTGAATATCTGTACGATTTAATTCGGATTTGATTTAAATTACTGCGGTTGCGCTATGAAATACTTCATTGTTTGCAATAAATGTTAGGAATCAGAACGGAAATTTGTATATCTGCCCCCGTGGTTGATTTTTCAATGTAATTTTTTTAATGGCGATTCTTGTTTTCTTTAGTACTTGTTTTTTTTTGCCCTTTGTTTTCTTGTAAAATCTACGGATCTTGCCATACCTGTATCAGTGAAATAATAGTTTTTTCTTTCTGCACCTTCAATAACACACATCTTTCTGAGGCCATATTAGCCCCTCAAATTTTTCCTTTCAGAAAGGGTGGCACTAATAGCTCACCTTCGAGCAAGGTGGTGATATAGGATAATAATGTTTAGTTGTGAGTAGATCAGCTTTTGTTTCAACTTATCGAAATGCCCGGAAGAGAACTCTATAAATTTACCACCTTAGTGACTGTAAGAAGAGTCAAATTTTAGGATGGTTTGAAGACTGTCGATAAGTCGAAGGCCTAGAGTACAGACCGAGGATTTCTAAACGTACCAGAAAAAATAACATCAAGAGAACTGATGATGTTTGGGCAAGGGTGAAAAGCTGATTGTTGGTAGGCGTGATTCATAATTCGTCAAAGAGCGAACATATTGTAGCAGAGATAAGAACATCTTGAGCGCTTTTGGCTATGAATCATATATTAATGGGTGCACTCGACCGCAGAGCCAAACTTGCCTTGACCATTTTCACGTAAGAACAAAGGCTCAAAGGAAAATTCAGTCATATATTTTCCACTATCTCATTACAGACCACTATCCTATAGCGCTGACAGTGGATTTGAGTCGAAAATCGGCAGGCTTGTCTAGGGTGGATGGTAGATGTAGACAATATATTAATTATCCAGCACTTAAGACCGCATTAAGTACTGAGAGATGGGAAAAATTCTATTGTACACAAAATATAGACGATATGACCGATGACTTCATTGATAGGATTAATAAATATATAATTGAAAATACAAAAAGTGTTAGATCAAAAAACCAGAATACTATGAGAAAAAAATGGATGACTAACGCACTTCTCACATCCGTTAATGAAAAACAGCGATTATATAATGCCACACAGGGTGATCCCAGCAACTCAAATTTGAGGATGGAATATGTGGCATATAAAAACAGATTGACTAAATTAATAAGCATCGCGAAAAAAACTTATGCTCAAAAATTAATAAGAGACAATATAAACCAGACCAAGACTCTCTGGAGTTGCGTGGATTATATATGTGATCAGTCCAGGCCTGAAACGAAAATTAATAAAATTAGAACGATAGAAGGTACATTATTGGAATCGAAAAGAAAAATTTCGAATAGTTTCAATGAATATTATAATTCACTAGGTCAAAATTACGCAGAAAAAATCAAAATCCCCGAAAACTGTGGAGAGAATGATAAGAATGTACAGAACTCCATGTGTCTCTTGCCTACGGACGCCGAAGAAGTTAATAAAACAATAATGCAACTAGGACAAAAGAAAACACCCGGATATGACAATATAAGATCGGAGACTTTAAGAAAAATATCTGATGAGGTAAAAATGCCTCTAACTCACTTGATAAATTGCTGTTTTAGGGAGGGATACTTTCCGAAGAGACTGAAGATTGGAGTTGTGAAACCTGTGTACAAGAGTGGAAATAAGCTGGAAATGAAGAACTATAGACCGATATCTCTATTATCCAATATCGCTAAAATCATGGAAAAAATACTGAAGAAGAGAATAGCAAAATTTTGTGACAAATATAAGATTGTTTCCCAGCGACAATATGGATTCGTGGAAGGGAGGTCAACGGAGGATGCACTTTATCACTTGACGTCTCGCATCTATGGTTCAATGGACAAGTGCAGACCATCCTTATGCATTTTTTTTTATCTCTCTAAAGCTTTTGATACTGTCTCTCATGAAAGACTACTAAAGAAATTAGATAACTATGGTTTGAGAGGAAAAGTATATGCCTTACTTAAGAGTTATTTGACTGATCGAGAGCAGAGGGTGGACGTCGATGGTGAGCTGAGTGAGCCCATGTATGTGACCTATGGTATTCCACAGGGTACTGTACTCGGACCACTGTTATTTACTATATATATTAACAGCTTATTGAATCTCAGAACAAAGGGCCAAATTCTTAGTTTTGCTGACGATATTGCACTACTTTGTGAATCTGACTCTTGGGAAATATTGAAAGCAGAAACCGAGGTCGACATTAAAATTCTAGAAAACTGGTTCAGTTACAACATGCTCACTCCAGACCTGGAAAAAACGAGGTATTTGCCCTTTTCCTCATACTCTAGTGGACTGCCGTCTATGGGACCCTTAGCAACCGGAACTGTTTCTTGTATCCTGGAGGCAGAATCAGTCAAATATTTGGGTGTGATCATTGATCGACATATGAGGTGGGACTTACAGATGAAAAATATAGTTAATAAATTAAGAGGTGTGCTATATAAGATAAAATATTTGAAGGATTACCTTGATTTGAAACACCTCAAACTGCTGTACTTTGCGTTGGTCCAGTCACAGCTTACGTATGGAATTGTGGGCTGGGGGGTGTTAGTGATGCTCATCTAGAGGAATTGAGCGTTGTTCAGAGGTGGATTATACGAATAATTTATAATAAACCACTCACTTTTTCTAATGATAGATTACATGAGGAGTCCGAAATACTCGATGTGAGACAACTATTTTGTTTGAGTATGCTGATGAATATAAAAAAATCCATAATAAATTTTAAGCCCATTGTACACCTTCACAACACCAGAGCCAAAATGAGCTCCTTGACCGCACCAAGATGTGAAAAATCTATAGGACAACGCCACTGTGACTATCTTGCGCCGAAACTCATCAATCAGCTTCCTGCTAACATCTTAAAGATAAACAATATCAGTTTATACAGAAAGAAATGTAAAAAATGGATTCTCTCCTACAGAAGGAAAGGACTACATGACTTCATTAACCGGAGGTAGGGGTGTAAGATGAATGGGAAAAAAAACAGAGGGAAAAAAAAAAGAGGGAAAAAAAATATATATATATTGTACAAACAAATAAAGGATATTATTCAAAATATAATGAATTTTTAAATTAAAAAAATATTAAACAAAAAAAAAACAATAATGAATGAAAGAAAAATAATAAATGAACAAAAAAAAATTAAAAATTAAAGAAAAAAAAAAATTAAAAATTAAAAAAAAAAAAATAACAAGAAGAACTTTTTTTTGGTTTGTGGGTGGATTGGATATTTCAGTTTGGTCCACTTTGTTCACTCATCATCGGGGGCAATTTTTTCTCGATATGACACCACGTACAAGCGATGGCTAGCCGGAGCTTCTGTGGTATTGTCTATTTGTTCACATATATATGGATATGCATACTGCTTTGTTTCAACTTTTTGTAAATGGTTTTATGGTGAATAAATATTATTATTATTATTATTATTATTATTATTATTATTATTATTATTATTATCACTAGTTTTATGAGAAGTATCATTAAGAAATTAATTGATCAATTTGTTTTCCTTACTTTCATACCATCCTAAACGCTACATTTGAATGTGATGCTACCAGACCAAACGTTGTCACAGAAATGATAGCCATCAAAAATACATCAACCATTTATGTAAGTTTCCAAAATCACTGTATGTGACTAAACATATCTGGGATTCGATTGATTGCAGATTGTTGAGTTCGCATTAACCCTCAAGCTTCAAGAAGATATCGACTATCTGATTAGAACCTCAACAACATATGGTTTTTCTAATTAGAACCAAGCTTGCGTTATAAGTGTATCAGAAATCTTATGTGCACAATACACTATTAAGTTTTTCCACTGAGTTGTATGATGGAGCTCAAATTCTAATTATTTACTTATTTTCTGAGTAAAAGGCACTTAATACCCCTTTGTATGATATGATATTGAGATATATGCTCTATCGATTTCCGAATAGGTGGACAGTTTGTATTGTTGATTGAGAAAGAACACCGAAGCGTTGCATCATAAAACGTTCGAGAAAAGCACTGACATGAAACCTCACGTAAATTAGTATTAGCTTTCTTGTAGTTTTTTAAATCTAATTACTTAATTTAAATGCGATCGAAGGACACTGCTCTGCCTTTTTATTATTTATAATATTATTTAGTATCCTTATACTCCTGGATCTTCTGTGAAGATCTCTCACAAAATATTTATTTTTTAAATCACCTTACAATTTTACGATCCTCAAGAAATTTCGAACAAACACGCACAACACTTTAGGTCGTTCGTATCAGTAGTTTCGAAAATATTGACAAAAATTTGAGATCATTTCAAATGGTATTTCTTTCGGAACCATTGGACTGAGTTAACGTATTAACGAACTTAACCGAGATATTGAGGCACCAAACCAATTCTGGAAGTTCGGAGTCTTCAAATATCTCCGTTCGAAAGTTGAAATGTTCACAGACAAACTAACCAATATTTGGACAGGACTATAGTATGCTTTTCCCAGGAACTAGAGCAAAATATCTGATCCTCAAAGTTATTTGCAGTCCAAATATTCCTGCGCCTTCACCATTTTGCAACATTTTTTGCATAGATTATATATATATTAGGAGCTACAATGCATTCTGGTATTTTCAATGCTTCTAGTAGCATATCCACCAAATAGTTCCCACTCTATACCACATTCTTCTTTATCCTTCTGTATTCCTTATGATCTTTGTTCTATTGTTTTATCTTTGTGTAATTTGTATGAATATATGTATTATTATATATTATAACAAATTAATATATGTTTATCTTCTACAATTTTAATTTAAAAAATTTTATTAAAAAAAACTTTTAGAATTAAATTAATGTCTAAAACAAGCACCGCTTATATTTAATAGACGTATATAATCTAAACTCAATATACAATGTCAAATGGAATAAATAAACCAAAAGATACACGAAAGTCCCTAAAATTAATGAATAAATATTTAAAGGAGACAAAATTTGTTTCTGGTCTTGCCCTCAAAACGCCATTTGCATCTTAAAAACATGAACACACTTAAAGGACCTCCCAAAGAATATAATTTATTTGAAATATTTAATATATTTAAATATTCGAATAAGTAAATTCAGAAATCTCTCAAAGCATGAACTATATCTTCAAAAAACAAATATAGTTCAAAACAATTCCTTCTTCAGTCCTGAAATATATTCAAAATATCAAAATCAAAAAACTAACCTGTACCAAACCACTCAACACGTGTAAATGAATAATGTTTCGAGACATAGATCATCTTTATAGTTCAAGATTTATCTATGCTCTAACAGAATCAAAGAACAGTGTGAGCTATTTTCAAGACTTACTTAAATTCATTGACACTGTATAATGAGATTTATTGAAGCCAAGATATAATTATATATTATATATAAAATAAAATAGAAAGGCCTTTTACTTGATAGAAGAAATATGACAAAATTTGAATATTAAAACAAATTAATATATGTTTATCTTCTACAATTTTAATTTAAAAAATTTTATTAAAAAAACTTTTAGAATTAAATTAATGTCTAAAACAAGCACCGCTTATATTTAATAGACGTATATAATCTAAACTCAATATACAATGTCAAATGGAATAAATAAACCAAAAGATACACGAAAGTCCCTAAAATTAATAAATAAATATTTAAAGGAGACAAAATTTGTTTCTGGTCTTGCCCTCAAAACGCCATTTGCATCTTAAAAACATGAACACACTTAAAGGACCTCCCAAAGAATATAATTTATTTGAAATATTTAATATATTTAAATATTCGAATAAGTAAATTCAGAAATCTCTCAAAGCATGAACTATATCTTCAAAAAACAAATATAGTTCAAAACAATTCCTTCTTCAGTCCTGAAATATATTCAAAATATCAAAATCAAAAAACTAACCTGTACCAAATTGTAGAAGATAAACATATATTAATTTGTTTTAATATTCAAATTTTGTCATATTTCTTCTATCAAGTAAAAGGCCTTTCTATTTTATTTTATATATAATATATAATTATAGCTTGGCTTCAATAAATCTCATTATACAGTGTCAATGAATTTAAGTAAGTCTTGAAAATAGCTCACACTGTTCTTTGATTCTGTTAGAGCATAGATAAATCTTGAACTATAAAGATGATCTATGTCTCAAAACATTATTCATTTACACGTGTTGAGTGGTTTGGTACAGGTTAGTTTTTTGATTTTGATATTTTGAATATATTTCAGGACTGAAGAAGGAATTGTTTTGAACTATATTTGTTTTTTGACGATATAGTTCATGCTTTGAGAGATTTCTGAATTTACTTATTCGAATATTTAAATATATTAAATATTTCAAATAAATTATATTCTTTGGGAGGTCATTTAAGTGTGTTCATGTTTTTAAGATGCAAATGGCGTTTTGAGGGCAAGACCAGAAACAAATTTTGTCTCCTTTAAATATTTATTTATTAATTTTAGGGACTTTCGTGTATCTTTTGGTTTATTTATTCCATTTGACATTGTATATTGAGTTTAGATTATATACGTCTATTAAATATAAGCGGTGCTTGTTTTAGACATTAATTTAATTCTAAAAGTTTTTTTAATAAAATTTTTTAAATTAAAATTGTAGAAGATAAACATATATTAATTTGTTTTAATATTCAAATTTTGTCATATTTCTTCTATCAAGTAAAAGGCCTTTCTATTTTATTTTATATATAATATATAATTATATCTTGGCTTCAATAAATCTCATTATACAGTGTCAATGAATTTAAGTAAGTCTTGAAAATAGCTCACACTGTTCTTTGATTCTGTTAGAGCATAGATAAATCTTGAACTATAAAGATGATCTATGTCTCGAAACATTATTCATTTACACGTGTTGAGTGGTTTGGTACAGGTTAGTTTTTTGATTTTGATATTTTGAATATATTTCAGGACTGAAGAAGGAATTGTTTTGAACTATATTTGTTTTTTGAAGATATAGTTCATGCTTTGAGAGATTTCTGAATTTACTTATTCGAATATTTAAATATTTTAAATAAATTATATTCTTTGGGAGGTCCTTTAAGTGTGTTCATGTTTTTAAGATGCAACTGGCGTTTTGAGGGCAAGACCAGAAACAAATTTTGTCTCCTTTAAATATTTATTTATTAATTTTAGGGACTTTCGTGTATCTTTTGGTTTATTTATTCCATTTGACATTGTATATTGAGTTTAGATTATATACGTCTATTAAATATAAGCGGTGCTTGTTTTAGACATTAATTTAATTCTAAAAGTTTTTTTAATAAAATTTTTTGAATTAAAATTGTAGAAGATAAACATATATTAATTTGTTTTAATATTCAAATTTTGTCATATTTCTTCTATCAAGTAAAAGGCCTTTCTATTTTATTTTATATATAATATATAATTATATCTTGGCTTCAATAAATCTCATTATACAGTGTCAATGAATTTAAGTAAGTATTGAAAATAGCTCACACTGTTCTTTGATTCTGTTAGAGCATAGATAAATCTTGAACTATAAAGATGATCTATGTCTCGAAACATTATTCATTTACACGTGTTGAGTGGTTTGGTACAGGTTAGTTTTTTGATTTTGATATTTTGAATATATTTCAGGACTGAAAAAGGAATTGTTTTGAACTATATTTGTTTTTTGAAGATATAGTTCATGCTTTGAGAGATTTCTGAATTTACTTATTCGAATATTTAAATATATTAAATATTTCAAATAAATTATATTCTTTGGGAGGTCCTTTAAGTGTGTTCATGTTTTTAAGATGCAAATGGCGTTTTGAGGGCAAGACCAGAAACAAATTTTGTCTCCTTTAAATATTTATTTATTAATTTTAGGGACTTTCGTGTATCTTTTGGTTTATTTATTCCATTTGACATTGTATATTGAGTTTAGATTATATACGTCTATTAAATATAAGCGGTGCTTGTTTTAGACATTAATTTAATTCTAAAAGTTTTTTTAATAAAATTTTTTAAATTAAAATTGTAGAAGATAAACATATATTAATTTGTTTTAATATTCAAATTTTGTCATATTTCTTCTATCAAGTAAAAGGCCTTTCTATTTTATTTTATATATAATATATAATTATATCTTGGCTTCAATAAATCTCATTATACAGTGTCAATGAATTTAAGTAAGTCTTGAAAATAGCTCACACTGTTCTTTGATTCTGTTAGAGCATAGATAAATCTTGAACTATAAAGATGATCTATGTCTCGAAACATTATTCATTTACACGTGTTGAGTGGTTTGGTACAGGTTAGTTTTTTGATTTTGATATTTTGAATATATTTCAGGACTGAAGAAGGAATTGTTTTGAACTATATTTGTTTTTTGAAGAATATAATGTATTATATAAATATGTACACATTCATGCCTGCTTTCTCTTGAACAGATTTTTATATAATTCAAGAGGTTAGATTCCTCATTTTGGCATTTTCCAACACTCATTTATATCTTAAGAATGTGTTTGCGCGTGAAAAAACGAATTGTACTTATTATATATAGAATAAAGTAATCAAAGGGGTGATTTTTTTACTTTTTAGAAGTTTTTTCCAAACTATCTAGTGAAAAAATCCTCCTTTTTAAAATTTTATTTTATATACAATAATTTTTCACTACTAAACACAGTTTGTAGATATAATTGAGCCTTGAAAAATACTTTATGTGCATTTTCTCTTAACGAACATAGATTACGAATATTAACCATTCAGAAACCATCTGTTTGAGAATAACACGAGGTCGTGGACTGAAGATTATGGATGAGAATAGGAAATCGCTTTTTTAAAATGTACTTCATATTTTTGAAGAGTTTTTTGCAAGGCCCTTTTGAAGAGAGGTTATTGAGAAGATTTTCTCAAGTTTATGTTGGGCATTTTTAGAGGGAAACTTATTTTCAATAATGTCGGTAAGAACCAGTGCTGTTTCCACTAAATGTTTCTGGAGTAAGTTCGATCAATATCAAATATTTTCCTTGGATTCTTTCATCTTATTTTTATGTAATAAGTGTTTATTCTATATGTTCACTAAAAAAATCGCATTTATAAGGCATTTATTTACTTTGATTCAAGAAAGTTTTTGAGAAATTTTATAAAATTAAAATTTGTAGCCAGATATAACAGAAGTACTCTGTTTGAAGTTAGAAGTCTACTCTTGTTGAGGAGGCCGTTCCTACATTGAACGCTCTGCGTGGTTTTATTTTAGGTGGGGCATATTCAAGGAAGCTAAATATAACCGTCCTCTTCCCCTATTTTCAATATGATTTAGTTCGCTGCTTGCTTTCACAATTTATTACTTAATTGCCTGTTATCGCTTGAAGTCTGGTGCTAAAAACGAAAATGAAAACAATTTTCACGATATATACGTTCCAGTACATTTATACAAAAACTAGTTACTCGTATTCTCTTATGAAAATTTATTAGTAAATGGAACTGCCTTCTTTCTTGTTGCTTAGATCATCGACGTACGTATATAGTTATATATTGAAGGAATTTTTCATTCGATCAACCCCAAAATCAATACTTTACATAATATTAAATAAGGCTATTCTGATTTTCACAAATTTTTATTGTAATTTAATACAAGAATTGTTCCGCTATCACAGTAGAATCTTCAGTTAGGTTAACATTTTGAACTTAATTTGTTTTCGAAATCGGTTGCTATTTATATTACAATAGGTATAAATTTTTTTATTGAGCACTGAAACCCAAAAAGAGGTTAATTCCAGCTTATCTGAATATATTTAACAGGATCGAGTTATTTAACTCCACTTGTTCGTTAAGTAATATTCTAGTTCCATTGTGTTTATTTATCTCAAGGGACAGGTTTAAGGCATAACTTTTACATTCTTTATGTATAATTTCAAAACTATGGTTGAAAGTATGTCCGGTTTCTAACAAATGGTTGGAATCTGTGGAATTACTTTTATTATTGCGGAAACTCTTCAGATATTCACAAATTCTGTGTCGGAAAGCTCTCCCAGTTTGTCCTATGTAAACTTTTGTGCAATCACGGCAGGTTAACTTATAAACCCTCGATTTATCATCTTTATGTGTACTGTCTTCATTATTTTCAATGAATTTACTCTGGTTTAACTAGGTTTGTAGTAATTTTCTCAGAAATACGTTTAGTGTATTTTAAGGAAATATATTTAAAATTTTAACTTATATTGGAATATTCAAAGCCATTCTATTATTTTTATTCATCAACAATTTGTCTATTAACGTAGGATCATAGTTATTATTAATAGCTATTTTTTGAATTATGTTAAGTTCTGAAATATAATTTTCTCGATTCATAGGAATATTAACTACTTGTATGATCCATAGACAAAAACTTCATTAAACAAATAATTATCAATAATGACTACGATCTTAAGTTATAGACAAATTGTTGATGAATAAAAATAATGAAATAGCTTTAAATATGGTATGTCCCAAGATAAAGGAAAATTTTAAATACATTTCTTTAAAATACACTAAAGGTATTTCTGAGAAAATTGCTACATACCTCAAAAATAAATATAATTCAAGAACTTCATTCAAGACCCAAGCAAACTTGAGTATGAAAACTCATTGATAAAGCGGTTCCGTATTCAGTTCTACCCCAGAGACTCTTCAGCCCAACTTCCAGATCTGGTTGATGACTTTCCTTTAATCGTTGCCAGAAACAGGCTCCGAACAGTTTCAGTAATAATTTTTCGATTAACATTAAAGCGCAAAGTCTGGAAGCTTTCAGTCTTTAGCCGTAGCAATATGAACTTTCAATTTCTATACAACATAAGCTGCGTAATTTTATGTATTTCACGATAGCCTTTGTATTAGAGCTGTTTTCAGCATCTAGGTTTTGTAGCCTTTGACAAAGAGTTCTTGAAACGTTCTGAAATTATAATTCATTATTCCCTAACTTATGGCAAACAAGGCAAAAGAGATTGAATTCCAAATGAAACTTACATAGAAGCCACCCAGCCCAGTTTGTCAGTTTTTTTAACATGAATGATATATTTAGACTACAAACCCTAACTGAAATTTGTGTAGGTCTTATCCTTCGGAAATGGTAGTTTTTACCTCAACTCCTCAGCTTCGACAGTTGATCTTCCGAATTTAGGCATGAATTTTCGTATTGCTATTTATCCAAAATATGAATATCAGAACAGATTTAATCTGTCAGTCTTCTACAATTTTAATTTCAGAAAAAGTATTATTCAAAAAACTTTTAGAATTAAATTAATGACTACATACGAACCGCTCATATTTAATAGATGTATATAATCAAAACTCAATATATAATGTCAAATGGAATAAATAAACCAACAAATCTAAATAGTCATTCAAAATTAATAAATAAATATTTGAAGGAGACAAAATTTTGTTTCTGATCTTACCATTATGAGCACCAATTCCTTTTCAAAAGCATAAAACTCAACTTAGCGACTTCTCAAAAAATATAATTTATTTGAAATATGTAATATATTTAAATATTCAAATAAATTAATTCAAAAATCGCTCAAAACATGCAATATATCTTCAAAAAACCATGAGAATTCCGATCATCTCTTCATCGGCCCTAAATAATTCAAAATATAAAAATCAACTGAAAATCATTATATCTTACCTCACAGTGGTAACCAGATAATTGCTTCAAACAGACTAACTTTAAAAACCAAGATAGTCTATGTTCGCCACCGAAAACTGTAAGGTATTATAAGGTTTTCTTTGAACCATTGACATTCCATGATGAGATTTATTCAAGCCTGAATATAATTATATATTATGTATAAATTAAAATAGAAAAAGGCTTTTTACTTGATAGAAGAAATATAACAAAATTTAAATATCGAAACAGATTTAATCTGACAGTCTTCTACAATTTAAATTTCAAAAAAATGTTTATTCAAGAGAGATTACTACACAGATTGAATCTGTTTTGATATTCAAATTTTGTTATATTTCTTCTATCAAGTAAAAAGCCTTTTTCTATTATATTTTATTCTATACATAATATATAATTATATTTAGGCTTGAATATATCTCATTATACTACTCTGTCAAGAAAGTACCGGGAATTTTCAATTGAAACAACATTTTTACATTTAATCGTCAAAATTTATTGGGTCGCCTTCACAATAGGCTCCATTTGCTCCAATACATCTATGCCAACGGCACTTCCAATTATAGAAACATTTTTTATAGGCGCTTTCCGGGATGGACTTTAGCTCTCGCGCCGAATTTTGTTTTATGGCTTCAATCGACTCAAAACGGGTGCCACGAAGGGGCAATTTTAGTTTTGGGAAGAGGAAAAAGTCGCAGGGAGCCAAATCCGGCGAATACGGTGGTTGCTGAAGCACGTTTGTTGAGTTTTTGGCGAGAAAGTCAGTCACAATCGTAGCTCGGTGAGAAGGCGCGTTATCGTCATGCAAAATCCATGAGTTGTTCGCCCACAAATTTGGCCGCTTCTTACGGATACGCTCACTCAAACGTTTCATAACGCCTAGGTAATACTCCTTGTTTACCGTCTGACCCTCTGGAACGAATTCGTAGTGCACCACGCCACGGATATCGAAGAAAACAATGAGCATCACCTTCATTTTTAAGCGGCTTTGGCGTGGTTTTATCGGTTTCGGCTCATTTTTTTCCACCCATTCCGATGATTGCTGGCTTGTTTGCATATCGTACTCGTAGACCCAGGTCTCATCACCAGTTATAATGCGTTCCATGAATGTAGAATCGGAATTACAGCGATCCAGCATGTCTGAAGCAACCTGTTCGCGATGACGTTTTTGAAGAAAATTAAGGTCTTTCGGTACGAGTCGTGCGGCCACCTTTCTCATGCCCAAAATATCAATCAAAATACGTACGTACGTGCGGACTCGTGGGATATCTCAAGCTGGTACGACGGTTTTCCAACACCCTTTCCTTAATTTTATCGACGTTATCTGTGATCAAAGCCGTCGATGGGCGTCCGGAACGAGGCAAGTCTTCGACCACTTCACGACCGTCCTTGAAGGCTCTGTACCACTGATATGCACGAGTTTTCGATAGAGCATTATCACCAAAGGCCTTTTGCAACATTTTCAATGCATCGGCACACGAAAATTCATTTGCAACATAAAAATTTAAACAAATTCGTTGCTCAACGTAATCACCCATAGTAAAAATCGGCACGCACTCTGACATCGACTGACTTAATCAGCTGTTGCAAACATACTAGTTGACAGATCCCGCTCAAGCTTGGCATAGTAATTAAGGACAGTGGTACCAACCTAGGAAAAAAAATTTTTACCTGCCTCATTGCCCCGCCAGATTCAAATCGATACGATACCGGTACTTTCTTGACAGAATGTATATTTGCTAGATTAGGTCTTTACTTGGTGGAAACTCATTTTAATTAAAAAATGTATATGAGACAGTAATTTATTCCCACAAAAATGTTTGTACTACTACAACAATTGTTTCACCACGATGTGGCTTCTTCAGGTGTTATATTGTACTGTCTGATGGTATTCAGTGTAACCGAGTTTAAATACATTTTTAGGTACGTGACCAAATAATGGAAGCACAAGTCATAAAAACTCTAGGTGTTTATTGGAGTTTGCCGCTAAAAATGCCATTAAGGAAAAATATTCAGTAATTCCATTACTGAATAATACATAACATAACATAATAATGCCTTAATGGCATATTTAGCCAATAAACCAATAAACACTTAGAGTTTTTATGACTTGTGCTTCCATTATTTGGTCACGTACCTAAAAATGTATTTAAACTCTGTTACACTGAATACCATCAGACTGTACAATGTAATACCTGAAGAAGCCACATCGTGGTAAGACAATTGTTGTAGTAGTACAAACATTTTTGTGGAAATAAATTACGGTCTCATATACATTTTTTCAATATCTCATTATGCAATGTCAATGGTTTAAAGAAAACCTTATAATATCTTACAGTTTTCTGTGATTTTGTGACGACCATGGACTATCTTGATTTTTAAAGTTAGTCTGTTTAAAGCAATTATATGGTTACCACTGTGGGGTAAGATATAGTGATTATTAGTTGATTTTGATATTTTAAATATTATTTAGGGGCGATGAAGAGATTATCGGAATGCTATTTGTTTTTTGAAGATTTAGTGCATGTTTTGAGTGATTTTTGAATTAACTTAGTTAAATATTCAAATAAATTAAATATTTCCAATGAATTGTATTTTGAGAAGTCCCTAAGTTGTGTTTTATGTTTTTGAAAAGGAATTGATGTTCATAATGGTAAGATCAGAAACAAAATTTTGTCTGCTTCAAATATTTATTTATTTATTTTAAATGATTATTTATATTTGTTGGTTTATTTATTCCATTTGATATTGTTTATTAAGGTTTGATTATATACGTCTATTAAATATGAGCTGTGCTTATGTAGACATTAATTTAATTCCAAATCTTTTTTGAATAAAAATTTTTTTGAAATTGAAATTGTAGAAGACTGACAGATTAAGTCTGTTTAGATATTCGATTTTTGTTATATTTCTTTTATCATGTAAAGAGCCTTTTCCTATTTTATGCTATTCATCTATTTAGAAGAGGAACGCGAACAGTAGATAACACCCAAAAAAAGCGTTCACTTATGAAAATCGAAAAAATAGACGCTTTATTATTAACATGATATCTATCCCAAAAAGAAAAAAATATACATAGGAAGCATCTTAGAAAAAATTTCCTGAAAATATTCTAATTTTTTTTTTTTTTTTTGAAAAGAGCATACACTTCCACCTGAAAAGAGGTTGAGACCTCCTATATAGCAATAAGATAATTCCAGCATTCTGGACAAAAGTGAATACTTCACACTCTTGGTTCTGTATGTAGGCAACCGCGATGAAACATGATTCCTCAGATGCCTAGCAGGAACATGAAAGTCAATTGCCTGAAAAATTTCAGGACAATCAATTTGATAAGGTAAAATCTTGAAAATAAAAATGATATCATTTATTTTTCGCCTATTTTCCAAACTAATAATTCGAAAATGATTCAGACGTACACGGTTATTATCAGGATGACCATGTCTCAGGCGGAAACCTGTCTTGAAGTTCAGAAATTTTAGGAATTTACCCTGCACCCTCTGCAACCTTTCGATATTGAATTATTTAAATGTTTTGATATTAGCCTTACATATTTAATTCCAAAAAATTATATTTAATGATTATAACTTCTGAAAATAAATTAAAATGATGTCATATAAGTACCACTTATATCAATTGACATATAAAATAAACATTCATTATAAGACATTCGAATGGTATAACAAAATCCAATAAATGAAAATTATTAACCAACATCCTATAAATTAAATATTTTGAATAGACAAAATTTTGTTTCTGCTGATCAATCTTATGAAAACCAATATCTTTCAAAAATATCTAACATAATCTTAAGAATTTCATCGTAAAACTATTGTAAATTTGCAATGAGTTTATTGCAAATGGAATTTCTGTGTAGTCGAAATTGCCTGAAAATTGTCGCTGGTAGAAATATTGGCAGTATATCAAAATAGCCTTCGTATTTCAGAATCAACGTAGTATTTGATTCTCTAAGATATACTCAATATAAATGGTGTGTGTTGATGTTGTATTTATTATTAGATATAACTAATAATATAGAGCAACGAATTAGATGATAGATTAGTGGACTGTATTGAATGAATGAATCAATTGAATTGAATTAATTGATTGCATTAAATGTTAAACCTGGTCTCAGGGATTAAAGGAATACTACAAGTATAAGAAATATATTGAAGTATGAAAACATGTGTCAGAAATGTTAATTATACAAATTTATCTTACTGAGCTTCTTCTGTATGTGCTGGAGCCACCGCTGCCTGGGATGCTGCTCCTTGGGTCTGGTTCTCTTCAGATCTGTTCTTGAATTGGTCTTGAATGGTTATGATGGTTATACTGTTATTTTAGACTTGGTACATTAACATTAACACGAAATGTCGTCTATGGTTTCTATGGTTGTTCTTCTTTCATAGAGAAATTAAGCGCAACCACGGTGTAAAGGTTATGCTTCATACAACAATATTGGAATTATAGAATGTACATGCGCAAACACTTTGCGCATGAGATTTACGCCTTAACATATTCCCCGGCGTTGAAATATCAATTTCAATACAAACAAATATAACAAATTATGATATACGACTAGGGAGATATTGATAATAAGCAAAGAGTTAAAATAAAGTTACAAATTCACGCAGTTGTATGCAGAAACTTGTCTAGCGCATGGGCTTGATCAATGGTCCTGAATCCTGGTTGCATCACTGATGGATGGGGAAATAACTTCTTGACACTTCGCTTATATTCAGCTTGTAAGGTCTTCACGGATGTGACTCGAACGATTCCTTCTTCTCCGGGATGGAGTTCTGTGACCCTGCCGAGGGACCAATTGAGAGGTGGTAGATTATCTTCCTTTATCAAGACTAGACTATTCACTCCTATGTTATGTTCAGTAAGCTGCCATTCAGTTCGGGTGATCAAATGGTGCAGGTACTCCTTCTGCCATCGTGTCCAAAAGTGTTGCTTCATTTGTTGGACATGTGGCCAGGCGGAGAGTCGAGAATTTGGTACTTCTCGGAGATTCAACTGAGCAGATAATGGTCCACCAACCAGTAAATGATCGGGAGTTGAAGGAGTAAGGTCATGGGGGTCTGATGAAAGAGGGGATATGGGACATGAGTTTAATATGTCGCCTACCGTACGAACAAAATGGTATTTAAAAGATTTGATAGTAGCCTTCCAAAGGCCACCAACATGTGTTGATTTTGACGGTATGAAGTGACAAGTAATATGTCTTGGAGAGAAGAATCCCTTGAGGCTAGCTATGAAAGCCTCAGAACTAAAGTCACTAACTAATTCGAGATGAATAGCCCTAGTGACCGTGCAAACATTTATTGCAACAAAAATCTTGCGTTTTTTGCGGTTTCTGAAACGCTTCTTCTTAATAAAGAATGGTACGCAGTACTTGACGCCGACATTCAAAAAGGGTCGAGTGCTGGTCATGAGAACTAGAGGTAGATATTCCTTAAGCCTTTGCTTCATGCGCACACGCTGGTGAATTATTCCTTTGTTTGCGTTTCTGCCATTGACAGGCCAGTGATATTTTCGTCTGGAATGTAGCGTATTCCAGCGCATATGTTCCGTACGAATAAGATTCGTGGTTATTTGATGCTTGGATGTGAATAATATCGGATGAATTTGATGCTGTGGAAGTTTAGAATTTTTCAATCTTACGCCAAATCGAAGTATTCTTTCTTCATCGATAGAAGAGCTCAAATTGGAGAATTTTCCGTTTAGAGAAGCTTGGTGGTGATTTTGTAGCGCCTTTAATTTTCGAGGAAATGCATCATGTTGAGCAATTTCAATAATGATTGTAAAAGAAGCGTCGACTTCAGAGTTGCTCAAGGAGCCAATCAGTCGAGCATTTGTCCGCTTGCAGTTATGCCTGAATCGACGTATGTACGTCACGATACGTTTCCATTTATCAAATGGACTATACCTTTTGAGCAAATCAAAATCGACAACTAAAGTCTGAGCACAAATCCAGGAAACCATCGATTTCATTTCGGGTATTTCATGTAGCAAATAGCTTTGTAAGGGCCAAGATGCTTCGGGAAGTGTTACCCATTGTGGACCACTACTCAAGATGTTGGATTTTAATATCTCAGAAGGAAAGAGGCCGCGGGACAGAAGATCCGCTGGGTTATCTGGAGATGGAACGTGATGCCAATGGTCCTTGTCGGTAAGAGTCTGAACTTCTGCGACTCTATTAGCGCCAAATGTTTTAAAAAGGTGGGGTTGCGTATTTATCCAATGAAGGACTATAGTCGAGTGTGACCATAGATGAATGTCCTGAAGGTCGAGATTCAAAGCTCGTCGTGTATTAGCGTACAGACGAGAGAGTAATGGGGTAGCGCATAATTCTAACCTGGGTAGCGTCTGAGATTTCGATGGTGCCACTATGGATTTGGAGCATATCAAATTTACGTCGATATTTCCCTTATTGTCGGCAGCGCGAAGATAGATGCATGCTCCGTAAGCCTTTTCGCTGGCGTCTGAGAAGCCGTGAAGTTGAAGATTGACGGACGAACATGCGATTAGACAGCGGCTGAAACAGATGTTGTTCAACGATGGGAGTTGTTGTTTAAAAGCTGTCCAAGATATGTATATATCTGGAGGAATGGATTCCTCCCAAGTTATTTTAGGCCGCCATAATTGCTGCTTGATATGAGCAATGAGTGGTCCCAGTAATCCTAAAGGGTCGAATAATTTAGAGAGTTGTGAGAGAATTGAACGTTTGGTGACACGCTTGTCACGAAGGTCAATGATTACTGAATAATATAAGAAATCCTTGGTGGCGTTCCAGTGAATACCTAGAGTTTTGACGGAAGCATCGAAATTGAACGACATTTGTGTGCTATTTGGATTAGCAGGATGAGACTCCATGGCATTTGGAGCGTTGGAAGCCCACTTACGTAAGTAATGACTATCAATTTCTGGGTTTCCAAGAAGATGATAGCGGGGTTTGATAATGTCCTGGCAAGAATTTGCACCAGTAGCGAGTTCGTAGACGCAGGAATCGCGCTCTGATATCGAGGTATGTTCGGCGAGCTGATCAGGAGCGCGGGTAACCAACAATGACGCACTTGATGTTCCGGATGTGACCGTGTTCAAGGCATATTCTTGTTTCAATTTGTGTTGGTTAGCTGAACTTACAACCTTTTGATCTGTAGCATCTTCAGGATGCACTAATGGTTGACGATATTTTTCTATATCGCCTGTTGAAGCGACCGGCGGCGAAACATTTGTAGCAAATGAATCGTCCTGGACGATAGAGCTGACTATAGGTGTATCATTGAGAGATACACCCGTTGTTGATTGCGGGGGACAGTCAAATACGACGCTTACTTTGGCCGTGGTACTGTCTGTGTTCACTAATGTTTGACGATATTTGTCTATATCGCCTGTTGAAGCGACCGGCGATGAAACATGTGTAGCAAATGAATCGTCCTGGACGATAGAGCTGATTATAGGTGTATCATTGAGAGATACACCCGTTGTTGATTGCGGGGGACAGTCAAATACGACGCTTACTTTGGCCGTGGTACTGTCTGTGTTCACTAATGTTTGACGATATTTGTCTATATCGCCTGTTGAAGCGACCGGCGACGAAACATGTGTAGCAAATGAATCGTCCTGGACGATAGAGCTGATTATAGGTGTATCATTGAGAGATACACCCGTTGTTGATTGCGGGGGACAGTCAAATACGACGCTTACTTTGGCCGTGGTACTGTCTGTGTTCACTAATGTTTGACGATATTTCTCTATATCGCCTGTCGAAGCGACCGGCGGCGAAACATTTGTAGCAAATGAATCGTCCTGGACGATAGAGCTGATTATAGGTGTATCATTGAGAGATACACCCGTTGTTGATTGCGGGGGACAGTCAAATACGACGCTTACTTTGGCCGTGGTACTGTCTGTGTTCACTAATGTTTGACGATATTTTTCTATATCGCCTGTTGAAGCGACCGGCGACGAAACATGTGTAGCAAATGAATCGTCCTGGGCGATAGAGCTGATTATAGGTGTATCATTGAGAGATACACCCGTTGTTGATTGCGGGGGACAGTCAAATACGATGCTTACCTTGGCCGTGGTACTGTCTGTGTTCACTAATGTTTGACGATATTTTTCTATATCGCCTGTTGAATCGACCGGCGGCGAAACATTTGTAGCAAATGAATCGTCGATGGAGCTGATTATAGGTGTATCATTGAGAGCTACACCCATTGTTGATTGCGGGGGACAGTCAAATACGACGCTTACTTTGGTCGTTGTCCTGTCTGTGTTCACTACAGCGTGATGAGAGGGATTAAGAACCTCGGAGGTGTTTCCATTTTCACCACAGTGAAAGATGTGGTTCATTTTGCGATACTTTTTTAATTTCAAAGCCGCTGAACGCGAATTTCTGATTTCGTGTGTGTTATAATTGTTGCGGAAGTGGGTTCCTACATACCTCGCTCCTGGAGGCAATACTTTGTGAATATCGGGGTGTAACAAGGTGTGATGCTTTTGTCTGCATTTTCTACAGCTTCCCGATGTACAGTCTTTAACGCCGTGATTTAATCCTAGACAATTAAAACAGGCGGAGACGTTTGTGATACGCCTAGTACGTTCACTAGGCGACATTGATAAGAATTTCACGCATGTTGATACGGAGTGATCCTTTTTGCAGTGGATGCAATTTTGTTTGATTGTTGCAGCCGCGAATACTTCTGGGTTCGGGCTTAATTTCTGATTCTTCGAAATGTTTTCATTTCGTAATCTTGAGTTATCCTCTAACGTGTAACTGACCTTGAAGTCATCAATTCGAGCGCAATGTATTTGTTCTACCATTTTCTTGTCTATTGCCGGTGCTGACTCTCGCAGCTTTTGGGCGATTCCCGAGAGCTCGTAATACTTTTCTTCAAATTCAAGACCGAATTCTTCATCCGCGACCAGAGTTAAACTGTGTAACTCTGGTTCTATTTCCAGAAATGTCGTAAATGCATCATCTACGCGCTGCATTCGATGATCTAGGGTGACTATCGAATCCTTTCCTATGTCGAAGCATTTCAGAAAACCTTCGCATAATGTTAGAACGCTTTTGCATTGCCCGCGTCGAGCGTTTAAAAAATTAATTCTGGTATCAGTATTCATCTCGAATTGAAATTGGTGATGCTCAATTCTGAGAAGCGTGAATCACTAATGAGAATAGAATTTTACTTTGAAAATAATGAACAACTAAACTTCCGAAATAGAATTGTAATCGTTTTTAAATAGACTGACCTATTAGAATAATTGTGAGAAGAAGGATTAAACGGCTAATAATAAAATAACGAAAACCTAGAATTCTGATACATATATCATTGGTTAAAATAAAATTTTAATCGTTTTTAAATGGAATGACCTATTGGAATGATTGTGAGTAGAAGTGTTACAAATTAAAAGGATGAAACAGCTTATGATAAAATAACGAGTAACTAGAATTATTCTGAGAAAAAAGGATAATATAAGGGATAGTTTTGGTGTGACCTTTACCTGCTTGAGTCGTAATCCTACACAGGTACCAATAACTTCCAAAATGTCACTTTTCAAGAGAAATTTTGCACTTGAACAAACTAATTGCTTCTTGGTAGGCTTGCTTCTTTGTGTAACTCGAACTGCCTGGTATATGATGACGTCTGCTTGCGGTTGATGACGTATATCAGTATTCGAAGAACTCAATTTGATGTGTATGGATTATTGCACGATGTGAGAAGGAACTCAGTTTTTCGTTAAAAATGTATAATTTATGACACAATATTAAGTTGGATGAAGAATTATCCGGGGTAATTGGACCATGAATGTCTATCAGGCCCGAAGTGACCAATGTAAATTTGCAATGAGTTTATTGCAAATGGAATTTCTGTGTAGTCGAAATTGCCTGAAAATTGTCGCTGGTAGAAATATTGGCAGTATATCAAAATAGCCTTCGTATTTCAGAATCAACGTAGTATTTGATTCTCTAAGATATACTCAATATAAATGGTGTGTGTTGATGTTGTATTTATTATTAGATATAACTAATAATATAGAGCAACGAATTAGATGATAGATTAGTGGACTGTATTGAATGAATGAATCAATTGAATTGAATTAATTGATTGCATTAAATGTTAAACCTGGTCTCAGGGATTAAAGGAATACTACAAGTATAAGAAATATATTGAAGTATGAAAACATGTGTCAGAAATGTTAATTATACAAATTTATCTTACTGAGCTTCTTCTGTATGTGCTGGAGCCACCGCTGCCTGGGATGCTGCTCCTTGGGTCTGGTTCTCTTCAGATCTGTTCTTGAATTGGTCTTGAATGGTTATGATGGTTATACTGTTATTTTAGACTTGGTACATTAACATTAACACGAAATGTCGTCTATGGTTTCTATGGTTGTTCTTCTTTCATAGAGAAATTAAGCGCAACCACGGTGTAAAGGTTATGCTTCATACAACAATATTGGAATTATAGAATGTACATGCGCAAACACTTTGCGCATGAGATTTACGCCTTAACAACTATCTTACTTAGACTATTCAATATTATTGGATATCTAACTACGGTACTTTATATAAAAAACTCAAGATATGTAAAACATTACTGAAAAACAAGTTTTAAGAAGGACTTTGCTTCGTCAGTATTCAAATAATTCATATTCAATAAATATAACATCAATCAACAACAAATATTTACTTACCCCTCAATCTTTTAGAAAAACTTCTGCCGAACTGAAAACTCTTTAAATGTAGTGAGAACGGTTCACTATATATAAAAATATATCTGTGGTTTACCCTTGATCTAAAAGATTGAAAGACTATTTAACGGCCTCTGTTATAGCACAAGGACTATCTGTATAAAGAATGTTAAGGAAACCAAATAATTATATATTATGAATAAAATAACATAAATAGAGGTTAATTCTTGATAAAAGGTATATAAAATTATTTAAATATTTTAATATTAGCCTTCTACATATTTGATTCCAAAAAATTATACTTAATGATTATAACTTCAGGAATTAAATTAAATTAATGTCATATAAGTACCGCTAATATCAAATTACATATAAAATAAACATTTATTATAAGATATCCAAATGACATTACAAAATCCAATAAATTAAAATTGTTAACCAAAATCCTATATATTAAATAGTTTGAATAGACAACTTTTCTTTCTGCTGATCAATCTTATGAAAACCAATATCTTTGAAAAATATCTAACATAATCTTAAGAATTTCATCATAAAACTATCTTACTTAGACTATTCAATATTATTGGATATTTAACTGAGTTACTTCACATAAAAACTCAAGATATGTAAAAACATTACTGAAAAACAAGTTTCAATTTATTTTCAGAAGTTATGATCATTAAATATAATTTTTTGGAATTAAATATGTAGAAGGCTAATATTAAAATATTTACATAATTTTATATACCTTCTATCAAGAATTAACCTCTATTTATGTTACTTTCGATATTGGTCTCATAATGGGGACACCAAATTGAGGATGCAATATTAAGTTTGGTATACAAAAATGCGTAATAGAGAGATAAAATTGCCTCACGACTTCTGAATTATTCACATTGTCTTATAACAAATCCAAGAACTCTATTACTTTCACCAACTACATTATTTATATGTTCATCAAAGAGAAGTTTGGAATCAAGTATTAATCCCAAATCCCTGACTAGGTCAACTCGGTTCAAGGTAATTCCGAATAAAATGTATTGAAAGTAAATTTTAGTTTTATTCCGTGTGAATGAAATTATACTTGGCTATGTTCAGACGTATGTCAAAAGGTTTCCAAAATCCCACAAAACTGTCCAGATCAGCCTGCAGATCTAAGTAATACCGAATACCTCTAATCTGAACAAATAATTTTAAAGTCATTCGCGAACAACAAGAATCTACATGCTCTGATGCAATTTTTAATCCCATTTGGGTATATAATGAAGAGAATTTGACCCAAATGAGAACCTTGAAGTACACCAGATGTTGATAGAAATAATCTAGAACTGAACTTTTCCATATTGACATATTGAGATCTATTTGTTATGTAAGACCGAAACCAGCTCAACAAGGATCCATCAACACGAACATGCTCAGGCTCATACAAAAAGATATTGATGTTTATCTGGTCAAAGGCTTTACTAAATTCCGTGTATATTGTGTCTACCTGAACTTCTTGGTCAAGATTGCTTTGTACATATATACAATAAAATTCAAGGGATTTGTTTCAACTGATCTACCTTAGACGAAATCATGCTGTTCAGTTATTACACGAGTTTTAATATGATGAAGCAGATGCGTATCAAAGAGTGATCGAACACTTTTTCAAAAACACATAGTTTACTGATATGACTATAACTTTCTATCAGATTCTCATTACCAGTTTTGAAGATGAGGATTATACAGACGATCTTTCAGAAGTCAGGGAATGATCCATTGTGAATAGATTTGTTGAAAACCAACGTTAGAGGAATACTCAGGGAGGACCTACAATTCTTCACAAAAATTGGGGGAACAGAGTCAGGACCCGCCAATTTCTTTCCATCTAAATTCATTAATTTCTCCCAGACAAGTTCGATAGTAATATATAATGAATTCAAGTCGTAATTATCAAATATGTTAGCCTTGGGATATTTATTGATGGAAGGATTAGGCTTAGTGTAAACGTTTTCAAGCTAATCAGCAAATAAATTACAAACTTCCACGCCTGACTCACCGATACATTGTCCATATGACATCATGCTAGGAAATCCAGAGTCCTCAGAACAAACAGTAACGAAATCAATTAGTTTTTTTGGATTTGTTTTGAGCTCAATTTGAACAGATGTTAAATATCTATTATAATCAGTTTTAATGAGAGACTTAGATGTAGACCAATGAGCTTGAAACATTTTGAAATCACTCTAATTACCATAAATTTTACATTTTTTCGTTTGATCAGTTTTATGGTTCCATTGGAATAACAAGTTAGATAACTTTTAACTTTCCTAACTATAGGTACATGCTCATAAATTATCTTATTCAAGTTTTTATAGAAAATAACCAAATCATCATTCAGATTATCCTTTACAAGTACACATCAATACCAAATTTCATTTCGATTGGATCTATAGTTTCATAACTATTGCTGGAATAAGAAAGTTGAAGTGAATAAGGAGAAAACGACTGGACAGATATGTGTAGCTGAGATATGTATGCCACAAACCTACCCTGAAAGTTTTGAGTCTCTTTCTGTTTCTGTTCGAAAGTTACAGTGTTAACGAACTAATCGACTAGACACAATTACTTTTGACCTCGGATTCTTCATCAGTGAATCCAACGCATTCATTTCAGATTATTTTCAGCTCAAATTTAGGTAAAAAAGGGAAATATCAGAGAGAGTTAATGCTTCTGTCATATTTCCCTATTCTGCAGTTGTGAGTTGATTGATTAAAGACACAAATAATAATAAATCTTATTCATAGTTATTTCTTATTCTATTCCTTATCATTCGACATAAAAATCAATGATTCGGCAGAGAATTTCAAGAAAACTTTCACTCCGAACCTGGACTCGAACCTACGGCATACGTATTCATTGTAGCAAATTTTCTTTCCTAAAAGCGTAGTGAAGTAAACTTCCTCCTATATACCTAAATGAATACGCCTATCTATATTTATGCCAACACGTTTCACAAAAACTCTCTAAGCAGTTATCTTTCCATATTTGAAAACTTTTGTCTAAACCTAATGTAATTAATTTAGAATCAAACTATTCTTTCGCTATTCCATCCAGAAACAACCGTAAAATCAAAAATTTGTCTCTATCTTCTTCTACTTTACAACGTGTACATTTTTTAAACATAAATTCCTTGAAACACTCTTACCATCAAAATTATTCAGCACAAAATTTTCCTTTGTCCTCTTGAAATCCTTTTTATTCTCCTTGCTTTTTCTTGAAAGTTCTACCGTATCCTGTGGTTTTGGTGATTCTTGTCCAAATACTGTTCTCACGTATGCGGGTGAATAAATCAGTTGTAAATATTCATTCTTAAACATCGCATCCTCTTCGGCATCAAACTATATTTCTTTCAATTCCGGAGTTGATGAAATGACACACGTACGAAATGAGCCTCTTACTTTAATCGAGTTCAAGATATTCCTCACCTTCGGTAGAGCCAAAAGTTCATGATGGTCAGATATATCCTGTTTGTCCTCTGGTATTTCATAATATGTATTTTCCGTTCCCGTAGTTTGTATGTATTTTTCTTCTTATCAGTATTGGATGCTTCCAAAGCGATGCAAATTTTCATGGTTTCGTCGTTATAGCTCACGTTTTTGATTTATAAGAACATAATCAATTCTTATTTTTATAATTGAAGAAATACGATTTGTTGTCATAATTGTGGAAGAGTTTATTTTCTTTAGTTTAAAATATACCCGAATTACATACACAAAATAAAATAATAACATAAAAAGAAATACAAAGATATAAAAAATAGCTCACTAACCTGAAAGAAATCAAAAACAATGCTATTTCTTTGGGTTTTTCACTTCACATTTCTAACATCTAACTAAATATAACATGTGACAGTTTTAGGTTAAAATCTTAGACACATAGATTTTAGAACATAGATCATAGAACATAGACAATAGAACATAGAAGTTAATAACAGTTTTATTTTTACATATATATGTATATATACAAGAGATCATGGAGCAAAAAAGATGAACTGGCTCAAAGCATTTTGAAAGCCAATATCTACTACAAAAAGGTGATGCTGTCTCTTTGGTGGGATTTCAAAGGAAGCGTTTTTTTTTAGCTTTCACCGGATAACACAACACTCAATTCTAAAGTCTACTGTCATCAGCTAGACAAACTGAATGATGCACCACAACAGAAAAGGCCAGAATTAACCAACAGAAAAGGTGTAGTGTTCCATTAAGATAATACGATATATCATACAAGTTTGGTCCCTCGCCAAAAGCTTTTACAGCTTGAAAGGATTATACCACCACACCCACCATTTTTTGGACGGTAAAACCTTTACTGCAAATGAAGAGGTCAAGAATTAGTTTCGTCCAGCAAAGGCCAAAAATTTCATGAGTGTGAAATCATATTACTACCAGTGAAATGGCAAGGGGTGTTGGACCAGAATGGCCAATATATAATTTGATGAAATATGTTTTCATTATAAGAAAATTGTCTCTCATTTTTACAAAAAAATAATAATAAATTACTTTCCGAACAAATCCAATATATTTCACCGTTTAGAGTTACGGATACCAAATTTATTTTGTAACCTAAGCATAAATGTTATAAATCTCCGATAAGTGTCTCAGTTCTACCCCGGAGATCCTCCAGTCCAACTTCTAGATCTTGTTGATGTATCTAATCATTGCCAGAAACAGGCACAGAACAGTTTCAATAATAAGTCTTTACTCAGCATTAAATTGCAAAGTCTCGCAGCTTTCAGTCTTTAGCCGTAGCCAAATGAACTGTCAATTTCTATACAAGATAAACTACGTGATTTTATGTATTTCACGATACCTTTATAATGAAATTGTATTCAGCATCTAGGTTTATTAGTCTGCGACAAAGAGATCTGGCTGAAAAGAGATACTGAACGTTCTGAAATTATAATTCATTATTCACTAACTTATAGCAATTAAGGCAAGAGGTATTGAATTTCTTGTGCTCGTCATTTTCACGGACACAACCCCGTTTTTCCGAGAACTTTGTGGATATTGGTGTGTAAGGAAGAATATTAAATTTGTTCTTTCATATTTTGGATCGTTATAATAAGGTGAGAGGTTAAGCTATTCCTCGTGAAATTATAATTTTCAGTACAGTAACTGACTATTAGTGGCTAAATAAATGTACTAAAAGGAAGATACTAATTTCTAAGACTGAAGAAGTTTCCAATGGAAAGCTTTTTACTGAAGTCACGATGATGCCACTTTTTTATATTTTTGGAATGAGTTTGAATGAATTGAATTAACGACGGATATTTTTTTCAAATGAAGTTAAGAGCATAGTCTATGTAACAGAGACTTCTTCGAATCGGTACTGTGCATATTACATCTGTTTAACAGTTCAAGGTTCAAATCAACTCGAATATGTACTATCGATCGTCGATACAAAACTAGCAGACATGTACAATTTAATGAGTAAATTGGAAACTACTGGCTCCATTCAGAATAAAAAACACGAGGTTGAGAGTCCAGTCCGACATGAAGCTATTGAAATAGCATTGGAACATTTACAGATGAATAATCGATAATCTTTAAGCACGAGCATCTAATCTTCCGAAATCTAGCGTTCATGGAATAGTGAGACCTTATAAATTACACCCTTACGAGATAAGGCTGGTGCAACAGTTGAATGAAGATGTTCCTGATCCTCGGACTCAGTTTTGTGAACAATTAAGTTACTGAATAATAACCCACAGCGACTCTACAATACAATCTCTTCCGACGAGTGTACCTTTTATGTTGAATGGGGAAGTCAATAGACATAATTGTTGGTACTGCAGTGATAGTAATCTTGATTTATTCATAGGGACACATACACATATTCTCCAATCTTGGATAGGAATATTAGGAAACCTTTTTGTTGGACCAATTTTTATTGATGGGAATCTTGACGGAAAAACTCATTTGAATTTATTAGACGAGATTATCGATCCAATGATTACTGACATTCTGGAAAACGACGAGAACCAATTAGAAAATGAACTCACAATTCGGCAGGAGAGGTCCTATAGAGTAGCCAACAAGATTACCCGATCTATCGCCATTAGATTTTCTTTTTGGGGACAGTTGAAGTCGAAAGTTTTTGCAACTCCATCTGTAACTGTTGCAGAACTGCGTCAAAGAATCATCACGGAATGCCAATTACTGAAAACAGACATTTTCGAAAATGTTAGAGAAGGATTTGAAAGTAGACTTTATCATTGTATGAAGGTTGGTGGTGGTCATTTTGAAACGTTTGTTCTTTAAATAGTTCAAATTTTGTTCTGGATGTTCCCTATCATTACTAACAGATCTGGTGTATTTGAATGTATCGGGTTTCTGTTTGAGTTACCCTTTTGATAATGTTCAATAGCAAATTTCTTAAAAAAACAACAAATTTCAAAATTTAAACTAGGATGTTAAGAGAACAAAAAAAGCTTTTTTAACTAAAACATATCCACCATTTCTTTTCTATTAAAAAAAAACTGGGGGTTGTTGCCACCCTCAAGTGGTTTTTTCGAAACAATGTCGTCATAGGAATTCTTTGTCTTTCATATAGAACTCGAAAATTATTTTTGGATTCTTCAAAACTCTTAGGTTCTTGAGTTTGGACGGTTCAACATCACCTTTTGACGGTAAGTTCAATATTTCATTATCTCGTAAATAGTGAACCGATTTTGAAACTTTTATCTGGTTTGTGCACAGAACATAAATAACTTTCAAAATAATAACACTCGACATTTTTCCCCATTCAAAAAATGTTGGGGATTGATCCCACCTTCATAAGGGTGGTTTTTTCGGAAGGAACTCATAATGGAAATTCGTCCCCCTCAAAACAGGAGTTGACCAGTTTTTTAAAATCTTTGAAAATTCTTCGTTTCTGAGTTCTGGGAAGGGTAAAATTTTTATTTTCACACCCTGAATATTAATTAATGAGTAGACATCTTAAATCGGATGTTTTTTTAGAGTGATAGAACTTTCGATGGGGTAGAAGCCATGTTGTATTGACATTTCTGTTGAGTAAGCATTGACAAAATATCATGGAAAGACTGACCGCAACAACGTTTACAAATTGTTGAAATTTATTTTCAAAATCAGTGTTCTATTCATCAAACTTATAGAGCACTTCGTGAAATTTATGGTTTATATAATCGTCCACCAGAGCAGCTAATTCGTCGAACTATCGATAGATTTCGGACAACATTTTCCCTACTCGATGCAACAACAACAACAAGACGAAGAATTGTACGTACAGAAGAAAATATGGCTGCTGCAAGTCATAGTGTTAGTGATGGTCCAGATTTGTGTATTCGTCGACGTTCAAAACAAGTTGGACTGGCGTAAAAATCTTGATCTACATCCATACAAGATCCAACTGGTTCAAGAACTAAAGCTACTTGACCATAATAAGCGTCGTTTGTTAGCTGATTGAGCCCTAGAACAGCTTGAAGTTGATCCACTTTTTTATCGTTAAATGTTGTTTAGTGATGGAGTTCTGGTTGAACGGCTATGTAAACGAGCAAAATTGCCGTATATCGTCCATATCTCTTCAAATCCATATTTCTTTAAAAACTGTGCTGGAGCTAATGTTACAGATGGTGCTCGTTACAGATCGATGATCAATGATTATTTGTTTCAAAATTTTAATGATATCGACCCAGAAGTGTTTTGGTTCCAACAAGATGGTGCTACACCTCATGCTGCTACCGTAATAATTAATTTATTGAAAGAAAGATTTGGGATAACATTATTTCGAGAAATGGTCCAATTAATTGGCCTCCAAGATCATGCGAAATAACTCCACTGGATTATTTTTCTTGAGGTTATGTCAAGTCATTGGTTTATGCTGATAAACCAGAAAAAATTGACGCTTTGGAAACCAACTTAACTCCTGTTATTGATGAAATAAGGCCTGAAATACTCGAAAAAGTGGTCCAAAATTGGTCTGGTCGAATGCGGTTCCTCAGAGCTAGTCGTGGTGGACATATGCCGGAAATTATTTTCAGAACATAAATGTCATAAATTTTTCTTTCAAATAAAAAAGAATTGGCTTCAATCTTGATTTAATTGTGTTTTATTTCAATTTAAAGTTCTATTACTCTAAAAAAACACCCGATGGAATGAAACGTATGTCTGGTACTATATTTTTAAATTATGCCCATTACAGTAACTTCTTTCTCGAGATTTTTTCTACATCAAACAGTACTTTTATTTTCGATACAAATTTCCAATTATGAATATTCTGTTCACCGTCCGTTTACATCCTATTTCGATGAAATAACTTTAATGATATCTGCCTGATATCTCACGCTCTATTGTTGTTCTAAGCGTGGACTGAAAGGCATCAATCAAGATATTCCTCATTATCCTTGCTTCGTAAGGTCTCGAAACTTTCTATTTTCAATCGACTCATGAAAATGAACTGCCAATTGGAATACAATATCAAGCCAGCCATTTCCTCCGTTTCACTTCCACGTGCAGTGATCAAGATGTTCTCAGTAGCTCGGTTCCAATACTTTTCCAACAATGGATTCCGGATGGAAAGGGAATTCGAAAGTTTTGGAACGATTCATTATTGCTATGCCGAGGCAACGAGGGTAAAAATATGAGAGTTCTTGAACTTGTTCATTTTTCCAGAAACCAAATCAATTTTGTTTGAACGATGATGCTACTGATGTACCATTTGAAAAAAATAGATTCGAAACATCACCAATGGAGGTGAACTATATTTTTCGTAGAAATTTTTTGTACACTGTCTATATCAAATAGGTCGGAATATTGTCTTTTAGTGCAGATCATAAGATCTTAGGACGAGTCGTAAACGGTTTCATCTAGAAAATCTTCAATCGATTATAAAAGGTTTGGTGAAAATAAATTCATCATTTTTTTTGTAGATGGCTGTAGTGATCTTTATCTGGTAGAGTATGGATCAAATAATTTCAGATTTATGCTCGTTGTCAAGGTGAATTTTCACACTAAAACATTTTTGCTGCTATTTGTTTGGTCCATTCAGTTGTGAGTTTCCAGGTGTTAAATATGGAAGTCAACAAAGAGAAAATTCGGTATATTTTACTGTTTTTCTTTCAGAACGGAAAAATGCAAGCAGGCGCTGAAATTGTGAATGATGTGAATGGTCCCGATACTATAACAGCTAATTATGTGCAATTTTGGATTCGTAGATTCCGTTCACGTATTGTTGATGTTAAAGATGCACCTCGCACTAGCAGACTGTCGTGGAAAATGTCGATAAGATCATCATCAAAGTTGACCGACATGTTAGTAGTCGAAGCATCGCCCAGAAGCTGAAGATCAACCGTAAAATAGTTTCAAGTCATATGCGCAAAACAGGATTAAAAGAAAAAGTTCGATATTTGGGTGCCACACTAACCTCGAAAAAACATGATGGATCGTATTTCTATCTGCGAAGCTTTGGCCAAACGGATTTTAATCGACCATTTTCTTGAGCGGATATTGAGTGGGGATAAGAAATGGGTAACATACGACTATATTGTGCGAAAACTATCTTGGCCAAAGCGCGGTAAAGCTGCTCAAACGGTGGCCATACCAGGACTAACGACCAGAAGGATTCTACTGTGCATTTGGTGGACCTGCAAAGGAACCATCCATTATGAGTTGCTTCCATATGACCAAATACTAAATTAGTATCTCTACTGTGAATAACTGAAACTTTTGAAGCTATCGATTGACCAGAAACGGCCAGAATTGACCAACAGAAGAGGTGTTGTGTTACATCAAGATAATGCCAGGTGGCACAAGTCTGAAATCGAGTGGCATGGTTGGGAAGTTTGAATGCATCCACCATATAGTCTGGACCTGGCACCAAGCGATTACCATCTTTTTATTCCATTGCAAAACTTCCTGAGTGATAAGAAATTGGCATCAAGAGAAGATTGTGAAAATCGTTTATTAGAGTGTGCATATGGAGAAAAACGGGTTCTTCTCTCAAATAAATGTCCCTACAAGAGAAGAAAAAGACACTTCTATATTAGATCACACTTTCACGTATATAGGTAAAAGTAAGATTATTGATAAGGTGAAATTAACATCGAGTATGATACTAAGTCAGAAAAAGATGTAGTTGCAAACAATGTATGCAGACAGAAGGTGAAGAAGTTCAATGAAAAAAGTTCAAGTCCTTGATCAGTGCTTCGAATTGGATGAAAATCTAGAACAACATAATGTCCAATACGCTACCGATTTGTTTTACTCCTTATTGATGGATTGCAGAAATGATTCTATAACGTTCAGAAAAGTTTCCGATATAAGGAAAAAAGTGAAAGCATGGATGACACCTGGTATTCTTACCTCAATAAGACACAGGGACAAATTGAAACAGCAACTCTCAAAACAGAACAAGTATCGGAACAAGAGCTTAGAGTACAAATATTACAGGAACTACCGAACTGTCCTTATAAGAAAAACAAAGAACGAATATTACAGAGAGAAACTGTCTGATATCGGAAGGAACTATAAGAACACATGGGATCTTATTAAGGAAGTAACGAACGTACAGAAGAGAAAAGACAGAGGTATAGGAAAAATTAAGAGTGAAGAACGAATTTTAGTTCATGGAGAGGCTGACATTGTCGAGACTTTCAATAAATATTTTATAAGAGTGGATAAAAAGTTAAGGAAGATATCACTCCACCTGCTTCAGTGCCATCGAGACCAGTTTCTGTGAATGGAAACTCGTTTTTTCTGATATTGGATGGAATAGTCCGTTACTTTGTGATAGTTCATTTTAATGAAATGAAATAAGAAATTACTTTGTTTTCTATCACTTTTTATTATAACTGATATACAGTGACTCGAGTTTCGTAGTGTTTACTACATTTTCAAACTGAATGAACAAATTAGATCTCAACTACTATATATGGGGATTCTAGGCTTCGGCAGAGCTTCGAAGAGAGGGGTTTTCCAAAGTTCCGTCTGTTCGTTAAGTAGTTTTATTATTGGTATGTGCCTTTTATATTTTTCATTTCTATGGATTCCAGGATGTCAAGTTTTTTCCCTTTCGCTTCCACGTGCAAGATAACAAGGTTGTTCAATTCTGGGAACGTGTGATCTGTAGTGAAGAAATAGTTCGCAAAATTGAAATTATTCTTCCGGTTCCTAAAAGCAGATTGATGCTCTTTGTACCTTTTATGGAAAGGTCAACCTAATTTATAGACTCCAGAATTATTCAGTCGGTTCTCTTTGTCTAAAAAACACTAACTTCCGAAATTGAATTAGCGCTAATTAAAACACCGAACCCAAACTTCACCAAAGAAAAAATAAAAAACTTACTACTAACCCATACAGACTCACAGAATAAAAAAGAAAAATCAATAGTAAAATCAATTCAAAACAAAATTCGAAATGATAATTTGATGACTAAAGCCGACAAAGGAAACTCTATTGTTACTCTATCCTAAGAAGATTATGACCAAAAAATAAACAATTTTTTAGAAAAAGAATCGCCCATACAACTAAAAAGAGATCCCACCGCAAAAATTCAACTAAAACTAAAAACAACGCTCAAAGATGTTCAGATTATGATAAATTCGAACTTATTAATATGAATCCTACACCTCCCAAACTATATGGCCTTATTAAAATAAAATTCATAAAGATAATTGTCCAATACGTCCTGTGGTATCATATATTAATAGCCCCCTTGCGAAACTAGCCTCTAAATTAAACCAAATTTTTAAAGAAACAACACAATTCAACTCACCCTATTCAATAAAAAATTCAATCGAGCTCACAAAAAAAACTAAAAAATGTTATCCTTCCAATTAATAGTATTCTAGTATCGTTTGATGTAGTTAATATCTTCCCGAATATACCAAATATAGAATGCATGAATATAATCGAAAATATCCTAACAAAAAATAACATCAGTCCTGTGATAAAAAACGAAATTTTAACCCTTTTCGAACTTTGCGTGGAAGAAAATTACTTTCAATACAATAGTAAATTCTACAAACAGAAAGATGGACTTGGCATGGGTTCACCTCTCAGCCCATTACTCGCTGAAATCTTTATGTCCCGTTTTGAAAGAAAAATTCTAAAATCCACACACGCAAAGCATATCACTTTTTGGTACAGGTATGCAGACGATATATTGGCTTGCTTCTGCGGAACACATTCAGAATTAAATGAAACATTAGAATATCTTAATAGTTTGCACAATAAGGTCAAATTCACCATGGAAACACAATTCGATAATAGAATAAATTTTCTGGACATAACTTTAATTAACAGTAATAATGAAATTTCCTTTGATATATATAGAAAACCCACATCAACTGATACAACAATACCAAATTTTTCAAACCATCCGATCAATCATAAACTAGAGAGCATTTTCAATTCCCTTAGATAATATTACGTTAAAGAGGGAATTTAATACAATCAGACAAATAGCCACAAAAAATCAGTTCGAAACCAAAACTATAAATTCCATCATAAACAAAAAACAAAAGCAACTAATTCGTAAACAAATTTACCCCATCTCCAAATCAGATCATAATAACAATAAATTCATAAAACTTACATATTTTGGACCAATTTCACAAAAAATTGCTCAAATTTCATCAAAAAATAACATAGTAACAGCTTTCACTCCCTCCCATAAAATTTCTAATCTCTTTTTTAACCCGAAAGACAAAGAGAACCGACTGAATAATTCTGGAGTCTATAAATTAAGTTGTCAAGAGTGTAATACTGTGTATATAGGACAAACGGGCCGACCTTTCCATAAAAGGGACAAAGAGCATCAATCTGCTTCCCAGATTTGAACAACCTTGTTATCTTGCACGTGGAAGCGAAAGGGAAAAAACTTGACATCCTGGAATCCAAAGAAATTGAAAAATATAAAAGGCACGTACCAATAATAAAACTACTTAACGAACAGACGGAACTTTGGAAAACCCCTCTCTTCGAAGCTCTGCCGAAGCCTACAATCCCCATATATAATAGTTGAGATCTAATTTGTTCATTCAGTTTGAAAATGTAGTAAACACTACGAAACTTGAGTCACTGTATATCAGTAATAATAAAAAGTGATAGAAAACAAAGTAATTCCTTAAATTTATTCCGTTTTTTCTGAGTTCAGTTTATGACCAGGAGATACAAAATACCATAAGAAAGTTAAAAACCAAGTCGGCCCTCGGGAGGGATGAAATAACTGGGAGATTGTTGAAGGAAATTGAAGATGCCATAGGTGTTCCCCTCGCACATTCAATCAACTTGTCCTTTTAGACCTCCACTATTCCACGGAAATTGAAGGAAATTATTGTAATACCTGTTCACATGTCGGGAGGAAGAGAAGACACCAATTATCGTACCATATCATTAATCAATTGCCTTGGAAAATTTTTCGACAAATTATATTTGCATCAAATAAAATAAGAAGGAACGGTTTTTTACTTGATAGAAGGATTATTACAAAATTTGAAAATCAAAACAGATTTAATCTGTTGTCTTCTACAATTTTAATTTCAAAAAATTCTTTGAAGAAACTTCAAGAATTAAATTAATGTCTTTATAAGCACTGCTCATATTGAATAGACGTCAAAATTCATCATACAATATCAAACGGAATTAAGAAAAACCAACGAACATAAACTGTCAATTAAAATTAAAATATAAATAAGCAAACATTTTTTGTTTCGTTCCAGGCATGCGTAATGAACTCTTCAGACAAACTTACGAAGCCCTGTTTGTTACAAAATGTTACAAAATGTATTGTTTTCCGATCCCATATGAATGAAAAATAACTCTTTCTCAAAAATATAAAACATAATTTCAAGAACTTCTCAAAAACTAATTTATTTGAAATATTCAATATATTTAAATAAATTACTTCAAAAAATCTCAAAACATGTAGCACATTCTCAAGAAATAATTAAAGTTACGATAAGATCAGTTCAACTTTACATATAAAAATAATAAAATCAATTAAACAATGTATAGACTTACTCAGTGAATCTTAGGAATACACGGTCCTCAACAGAAATAAAAGTGAACACCTTTATATATCCAAGGTACTTATGTTCCAAGTTCACAGAAAATCATACAAAGCTCATAAGGCACTTGGCCTCAGTTAAAACCGTTCAACACTGTATAATGAATTTCTTTATTTAAAAAACCTAATATAATTATATATTATATATAAAATAAAATAAGAAGGAACGGTTTTTTACTTGATAGAAGGATTATTACAAAATTTGAAAATCAAAACAGATTTAATCTGTTGTCTTCTACAATTTTAATTTCAAAAAATTCTTTGAAGAAACTTTAAGAATTAAATTAATGTCTTTATAAGCACTGCTCATATTTAATAGACGTCAAAATTCATCATACAATATCAAACGGAATTAAGAAAAACCAACGAACATAAACTGTCAATATTTAATTAAATTGACAGTTTATGTTTAATTTAATTGACAGTTAATGTTCGTTGGTTTTTCTTAATTCCGTTTGATATTGTATGATGAATTTTGACGTCTATTAAATATGAGCAGTGCTTATAAAGACATTAATTAATTTAATTCTTAAAGTTTCTTCAAAGAATTTTTTGAAATTAAAATTGTAGAAGACAACAGATTAAATCTGTTTTGATTTTCAAATTTTGTAATTATTTTTCAAATAAAGAAATTCATTATACAGTGTTGAACGGTTTTAACTGAGGCCAAGTGCCTTATGAGCTTTGTATGATTTTCTGTGAACTTGGAACATAAGTACCTTGGATTTATAAAGGTGTTCACTTTTTGAAAATCAAAACAGATTTAATCTGTTGTCTTCTACAATTTTAATTTCAAAAAATTCTTTGCTTATTTATATTTTATTTTAATTGACAGTTTATGTTCGTTGGTTTTTCTTAATTCCGTTTGATATTGTATGATGAATTTTGACGTCTATTAAATATGAGCAGTGCTTATAAAGACATTAATTTAATTCTTAAAGTTTCTTCAAAGAATTTTTTGAAATTAAAATTGTAGAAGACAACAGATTAAATCTGTTTTGATTTTCAAATTTTGTAATAATCCTTCTATCAAGTAAAAAACCGTTCCTTCCTATTTTATTTTATATATAATATATAATTATATTAGGTTTTTTAAATAAAGAAATTCATTATACAGTGTTGAACGGTTTTAACTGAGGCCAAGTGCCTTATGAGCTTTGTATGATTTTCTGTGAACTTGGAACATAAGTACCTTGGATATATAAAGGTGTTCACTTTTATTTCTGTTGAGGACCGTGTATTCCTAAGATTCACTGAGTAAGTCTATACATTGTTTAATTGATTTTATTATTTTTATATGTAAAGTTGAACTGATCTTATCGTAACTTTAATTATTTCTTGAGAATGTGCTACATGTTTTGAGATTTTTTGAAGTAATTTATTTAAATATATTGAATATTTCAAATAAATTAGTTTTTGAGAAGTTCTTGAAATTATGTTTTATATTTTTGAGAAAGAGTTATTTTTCATTCATATGGGATGGGAAAACAATACATTTTGTAACATTTTGTAACAAACAGGGCTTCGTAAGTTTGTCTGAAGAGTTCATTACGCATGCCTGGAACGAAACAAAAAATGTTTGCTTATTTATATTTTAATTTTAATTGACAGTTTATGTTCGTTGGTTTTTCTTAATTCCGTTTGATATTGTATGATGAATTTTGACGTCTATTAAATATGAGCAGTGCTTATAAAGACATTAATTTAATTCTTAAAGTTTCTTCAAAGAATTTTTTGAAATTAAAATTGTAGAAGACAACAGATTAAATCTGTTTTGATTTTCAAATTTTATATTTGCATCATTTCTGAAAGAGAACAAAGTATTGTTGGCTTTTCAATTTGGATTTAGGAAAAAAAAGGAAACATAATATTCACTGCAGCTTTTAACAGATCACATTCTTGATAACTTCAATGAAGGGTACAAGACGGTTGGTATCTTCCTGGATTTAAAAAAAGCTTTCGATACTGTGTCATGCGCTGAATTGTTAAAAAAACTTTGACCATATTGGAGTTAGAGCCAAAGACCTAAATTATTTCGAGACTACTTCAGGAGAAGACGTCAGCAGGTTCGAATTGGTGACGTTCTCAGTTCATTCAGTTGTTCTAAACGGGAGTACCACAAGGCACTTCTATGGGTCCAACTCTATTTCTGGTCTATATTAATAATCTTCTGAAATCGAATGAGAATATTTCAATTGTATCCTATGCAGATGACACTTTTTTATTGTGTAGGGAGTTAGAGAACATTCACAAAATAAAATATATGAGGTAAAGTCTTGGTTGGACTACAATAAACTTAAATTAAACAAACGCAAGACAAAATATATGTTTTTTTCTCTAACAAAGGCTGTTTTACTTATTATTCGCGGTTCCCTAATTTTGAATGATACCTCCGATACTGTAGAAAATAGCACCACCATTAAATATTTAGGTATAGTAATAGATGAGCACTTGAAGTGGTGAAGTGGTGATATAACGTGGCGTTTATAAATAAAAGAATAAGAAAAATTATTTACAAATTATATACCCTCCGAAACATTCTTTCTGATAAGTTGATACTCAGTGTGATGAGAGTTTGGCTGTGCCTGAAATGGTATTTGGGGCTCAGCATACAATAACGTTTTAAAATCACTCCAGGTTACTCTAAACTACATCCTTAGAAGCATCTTCGAAAAACAAAGTAGAACAAGCACAAGACCAATCTTCTTTAACTACAATCTTCTCAGTGTGAAGAGTTACATTTCAAATTTCAACTGTATATAACTGATAATAGTTTTTATTTTGCATTTGGTTTTTTTGAGTATATTTTGTTATCATGGTCGTACTATTACGTTTTATTATAACCTAGATGCATGATACACACTCAGGTGTCACTTTAAAAAAAATTTTTTTACTATTATTTTTGATTATTGTGCAGGAAAAAAATAAATAGATGAATAAACAAATTATATCAAGATCATACCACGAACGTTAAATTTTATAACCTGCATGATTGAATAACTCAGTCAAAAATGTCTGAGAAAGGTGGGCACTTCAATTCTACGTGGCTGTGAGTTAAATATAGTAGTGTACATTCTGTCAAGAAAGTACCGGGAATTATCGATTTAAATCTGGCGGAGCAATGAGGTAGGTAAAAAATTTTTTTCCTAGGTTGGTACCACTGTCCTTAATTACTATGCCAAGATGTTAGAGTGCGTGCCGATTTTTTCTATGGGTGATTACGTTGAGCAAAGAATTTGTTTAAAGTTTTGTGTTGCAAATGAATTTTCGTGTGCCGATGCATTGAAAATGTTGCAAAAGGCCTTTGGTGATAATGCTCTATCGAAAACTCGTGCATATCAGTGGTACAGAGACTTCAAGGACGGTCGTGAAGTGGACGCCCATCGACGGCTTCGATCGAAGATAACGTCGATAAAATTAAGGAAAGGGTGCTGGAAAACCGTCGTACCAGCTTGAGAGAGATAGCACATGATCGTAAGATATCCCACGAGTCCGCACGTACGATTTTGGTTGATATTTTGGGCATGAGAAAGGTGGCCGCACGACTCGTACCGAAAGACCTGAATTTTCTTCAAAAACGTCATCGCGAACAGGTTGCTTCAGACATGCTGGATCGCTGTAATTCCGATTCTACATTCATGGAACGCATTATAACTGGTGATGAGACCTGGGTCTACGAGTACGATATGCAAACAAGCCAGCAATCATCGGAATGGGTGGCAAAAAATGAGCCGAAACCGAAAAAACCACGCCAAAGCCGCTCAAAAATGAAGGTGATGCTCATTGTTTTCTTCGATATCCGTGGCGTGGTATACTACGAATTCGTTCCAGAGGGTCAGACGGTAAACAAGGAGTATTACCTAGGCGTTATGAAACGTTTGCGTGAGCGTATCCGTAAGAAGCGGCCAAATTTGAGGGCGAACAACTCATGGATTTTGCATGACGATAACGCGCCTTCTCACCGAGCTACGATTGTGACTGACTTTCTCGCCAAAAACTCAACAAACGTGCTTCAGCAACCACCGTATTCGCCGGATTTGGCTCCCTGCGACTTTTTCCTCTTCCCAAAACTAAAATTGCCCCTTCGTGGCACCCGTTTTGAGTCGATTGAAGCCATAAAACAAAATTCGGCGCGAGAGCTAAAGTCCATCCCGGAAAGCGCCTATAAAAAATGTTTCGATAATTGGAAGTGCCGTTGGCATAGATGTATTGGATCAAATGGAGCCTATTTTGAGGGCGACCCAATAAATTTTGACGATTAAATGTAACAATGTTGTTTCAATTGAAAATTCCCGGTACTTTCTTGACAGAGTAGTATACAAAAATAGTGAAGACAACTGACGTGACTTCGGGGGAATTTACGCGCTTGTTCATACTCCCACGACCCTGACGAAATTTTGCATTAGCCTTCTTGTCATTAGTTCACATCCGAATGCTGAATTTAAACTTCGTAGGACTGTTACTATGGTTTTGGAAGTACGTAACGATACTCTGCTCACAAAATCATCTTTTTTGATCTTCCCATTATATATCATCACGAAATCTTGTATTAGTCTTTGTATTGTTAATTTAATCAATCTAAATGGTAAACTGAAACTCATTCGTATGTTGCTACGGTTTAAGTAGCGATCAACGCTACTCCACTCACAAAATATATATATTTCATTTCAATCTTTCAATGATACAATCCACAAAAAAATTGTAAGAGCTTGAGCGAACTTCTAAGTACCAAATTTCACATGGATTGAATCTATAGCTTAGAAAATATTTGGAAAAATGAGAAAATAGTAAATAGTGAAAAACCCGGTACATGAAAATCATACAACAATGGAATATTTTGAATATCATACAGATTTGTTATGTTGATGTTTATAATTTTTTATTTGTTTGCAAGTATCTTAAAAAACTCTAGAATAAAGTGATAATAATTTTAGATTGCTTTTTGAATATTTTCGGGCTGTTTGAGAAATTTTTTTGAAGGAACTTTTTCTGAGCAAGTTGTTTTTGAAGTTCTTGAGATTATGTTTTGTATTTTTGGAAAGGAATTTGGTTGTAATTAAACAAGGAACGAAACAAAGCTTGTACCCCTCAACTATTTATTCAGTGAATTTAATTGATAATTAATATTTCTTTGAATTCTTTTCTTCCCTTTGGTACTGTGTGATAAGTGTTTAATTTTATAGGTCTACTAAATTGACATAGTGTCTTCTTGGATAATTATTTTATTTAATTCTAAAAGTTTTTGAACAAAAATTTTTTGAAATTAAAATTTGTAGGGGGTCAACGGAATAAATCTGTATGCTGATTAAAATTTTAAAATAATCCTTCTATCAAGTGAGAAACCTCTTTTTATTATTTTACAATGGAATATAATTTGTGTTCAATTTTTGTTTCTCACAAAGGCGCTCGTTCAAATTACTTACGTTCCTCATAAAATTCCGCATTGGCCTTCTTGTTCTTATTTCGCGCATGTTCGCTATCGTTTTGGCCAAATTCCGGCCGGTTTAGTCCGTCCGTCATTTTTTTAACTTTGAACCGAAAGAGGTAGAGACTAAATGGTTTCAGGGTAGGTTTGGTACCGAAATATCTGGGTTGAGATCGTTAATGGATAAAATCGGTCGAATCATTCCAATAATGAGAGAACAAATTTATAGAATACTCAGGATCAATTCGACGCAAAAACCCCTTTATTTTTTGCCGTTTGTGCAATTGTTTACACGTGAAAAAAGCCGTTCGACATCTGTTGGCTTCAGATCTAGCTTTCGGATCATTTCCATTGCTTTTAAACGATGGCAAATAATTTGTCGAGTGACTCCAAATGTTTTTGCGAGTTCTTCTTGCATTTGTGATAGATATTTATCGAGCCTTGCATTTAATTTTTCATCCTTAAACTATGGTGACACTCCGGGTAGGTCTCCGTCTTTACAATCAATAATGTCACTTCTAAATTGGGTAAACCATTTTTGACACGTTCCTCCAGCTACAGCATAACATGCACTGAAATACGACGACTTTCGGCAGCCTTCTTCTTAATATAGAAGTAATAAAGAAAAACTAACCGCAAAAACATATTATTCCATATAAAAGTTGACATTTTCAGAGTATACAGAAACGATGTTGTTCAACATCATAAAATTACAGAAACTGATAAAAACGCCTTATATTATTGATATATTCCTATATATATATATATATATAGATATATATCAATATATATATATAGATATATATATATTGAAATATATTAATAATAGGAGTAAACATAAGTTCTTCGGTTTTGATAACATATATCGGTACTATTTTATAATTCCATTTTTTCATCTAGCAATACCTTCATTTTGAAGTGTCACTATAAGGCGTTTTTATCAGTTTCTGTAATTTTATGATGTTGAAAAGAACATCGTTTCTATATATATATATATTGTTATGGAATATAGTGACACTTTAAAATGAGGGTATTGCTAGATGAAAAAATGGAATTATAAAGTAGTACCGATATATGTTATCAAAACCGCAAGAACTTATTTTTACTCCTATTATTAATATATTTCAATATATATATATATATATATTTTTTTTTTTTTTTTTTTTTTTTTTTTTTTTTTTTTTTTTTTTTTTTTTTTTTAATAATCACCATTATGGGAGTTTCCTCTAGAAGGTCCGGGTCTTAACGACCAAGGACCTTCTAGGCAGCTGTAAGGAACATTCTAACAATTCTTGTTGTCCAGAGGATCACCTCCTTCTGAGCTTTACTTATCAACTCCTGATCCAGTTCAAGGAGTTCCGTATTTTCTGCCAGGTGGCTCTCAACCAATCCATTCGTGGAGATTATCAGGGGCAGAATCTTTACCGTTCTTAGCTGGTGTATCTCTTTTATTTCAAAAGCCAGGTCGTGGTACTTTGTTAGTTTCTCCGTGTACGCTCTACTTATGTTATCATCTGCCGGGACGGTTATATCAATGATTGTTGCTTTGCGGTTTCCTTTATCAAAGATCACGATGTCGGGCCTGTTGTGCGGCACCGATCTATCCGTTATTATCGGGTTGTCCCAGTAGAGTTTGAACTGACTGTTTTCAAGTATCGGCTTGGGTAAGTATTCGTGTACCCTTCGAGAGGTAAGTATAAGTCCTACTTTCATGGCAATGGCTTGGTGAAAGATTTTTGCCATAGCATTATGCCGCTGGGTGTACTCCCTGGGTGCAAGAATGGGGCATGAGGATGTCACATGTTGTATAGACTCCAAGGCTTGGCAGCATTTCCGGCATCTGTCAGTCGGTATGTTCTTTTTGGCTATATGTTTCAGGTACGCTCTTGTTGGCACTACCTGATCTTGGATATATATATATATATATATATATATATATATATATATATATATATATATATATATATATATATTGTTATTGTATTATATTAATGAAATTTTAGTAAAGAATACTAATTTAAATATTTATTAGATCACCCTTGTATCTAGTAAGTTTTCTATGTTCCGGCTAACTCTTAAGATTATAATTTTGAATAATTGAAATTTATATATTATTAAATCTGATTAATATTTGAGGGAGGGTTCAATTTGAATTCTCTAAAAAGATTGAATTTTTAAATTATATTTTATGGAAGTAATTTGAAATATTATAATCAGTGAACAATAAGCTAGATCTAATTCTATGTTAACCTAACCTCATCTAAATATCCTAACATAATTGTAATGTAAACAGTGATTATCATTTCTCAACTTCTTTGTGGAAAGATTAACAGGATTGAATTTGAATACCTTTGGTAAGTTTGTTCATCAATTTAGGATTGTTCTTTTTTTATTGTCTCTTCTTTCAGGAATAACGCTGGTTTCGTTGGAAACAACACTTCTAGAATGTTCTGAAATTCACAGGCTACTTTGTTGATTTTCTTCAATATGTCCAATCCGTTTGAAACTTGATTTCTATGTGGGATTTTTCCATTCACATTCAGGTAATGTATTTTCTGGATTCACTTTCCATTCACAATAATCAAATAATCTTCTTTTTTCAGATGATGATACTTTTTTGGCACTTTTTTAATTATGGACCGACAAGGATTCTGCTCTGCATATAATGGGAGACTGGAGATTTTTTCTGTGTCTGGCCTATTTATAGTTTTCAAGAAAAGTTGAATATCAAAGCTTACTAGCTTCTGTCAAAATTATATAAAAATGATGCTTTTGATGATTTTACAAAATTTACAATATTTCCTGGTTTGAAATTACTTTTGAAAATTAGCTTATTTTTTAAACTACAATTTGATGTATGTTTCATGTTAAACAGAACAGTAAAAGTCTTGCTTTTCGTTCGTACAGTATTTCAAGTGTCAAAATTTAACAAATTTTAACTTCTAATGCTTATAACTTATAAAATACTTGATATTACTTATGAAATTGATTAAATTTCTTTAGCTTAGATGCTATTACAATTCTATTGATGCCTAAACATCTTGAAGGATATCTCTTACATTAATTATTTGAAAATATCTGACGTAGATGCTATCTTTCATTGAATTAAGTGAATTTTGATCAAATGTGTCCTATTTACATAATTCTGGTGAGTTATATTTAATTTAGCTTGTTCTTTGTCAACAATTTCACTAAAGTTTATATGTGATTCATTATAATAACAAATCTTTTCAACAAATTCTTCATCAATTTCAAATTGGATATCTAAATTCAAATTACTTCTATTTATTGCAACTTTGGCTGGTTTTATATTGAATAATTGTAAATTGAAATCTCCCTGTGAATTCTATTTATAAACTGTCAACAAGAGTACTGTTTTTTGATTACCGTTCAAAGAATTTTCAATCGACTAGTCGTTATGTATCCTGAATATGCTTTTTCTTCATAATTTTAGCTTGTGAGTGTTTTTACGAATTGAATTATTAATATTTCTGTCAGAATGGATATTATTTAATGAAATGTGCTCTGGTTATACTTTAACGAGTCAACTTATATACAAAGGTGAGTCTTTTCCTTAATATATTTATGTAATTATTTATTTTAACTGTAAATACCATGACAAATTCCCCAAAATCAAAATGTTTATTCTGATGATAAAGGAATTAGAATAAAGATTTTGAAATTTTAAATAAATGTGAATCTTTGTGAACATTAAAGAATAATTTTTAATTTTGATTTATTTAAATGCAATAATGAATTGTCAAATGTTATTATGTATTTTGAATTGTAATATTAATAAAATTAAATAATTTATAAAATTTTGAAATTTATTCTCTTTCTTAATGATTTGAAATCCTCATGTTGAGTTTATTAATTGGCGTATCCACCAATTTTTAAAATCTGTTACTGTTTTGAAAAATTTACCTCTTGATAATTAATTTATCTAATTCATACTTTAATCATTGTTTGTTTCTGAATTGAATTTGTACAAATCTTTTATATTAAAAATTCCTCTGATTCTGTTGGTTTCGATTTCCTTCAACCTATAACTGTTAATGCCGTCTTCATTGTCTATTATATATGGCCCTTCAAATGGAGGTAATAATTTTGCACATATATTTTTATATTTATCTGTTATTCTATGTGATCTTACCAACACCAAATCATCCTTTTTGAAAGTCAAATTTTTCCTTTCTTTTTTTCTTTCCATTTTCTTAACATACTTTTCCCCTTTCCTTTTTACTCTTTCCTTGACTTCCTGTATAATTTTTTCATATTTTCCTTTTTCTATGTTTTCCCAATGCCTATCTGGTTGTTCCTGCTTCATTAAAAATTTAGGGATTTCTTCTGTTATTGTGTTTGGGGTATTATTCAATATATCTTCCACCTTATTTAATTCTACATCCCAATTTTGGTGTTCTCCATCTACCACCATTCTCAAAACCTTTAATACCTCTTGAATAAAACGTTCTGATGGATTAGCCTGGGGATGTCTGATGCTAGTATGTCTTAGGAAAATATTGTTTTGTTGACAATATTGTTGAAAACGATTATTCCGAAAATATGTAGCATTATCCAATATGCAACTCTTTGGTTGTCCAATTTTTTCAATGTATTCATTGAGTTTTCTTTTGACTGTATTTACCTTTGTATTTTTACAAGGGTATAATTTAATGTATTTCGTAAAAATGTCGACTATTACAAATATAAATTTATTTCCTCTTTCTGTTATTATTAACTCTCCTACAAAATCAATAGCAATGATTTCCAATTTTTCCATTGCCAGTATATTTCTTGGTTGATTATAATTCTTATAATTTTTTGTTTTATTAAGTTGGCATATTCTACAGTTTCTAGTTATATTTTTACTTATATTGTTGTCTTTCTTTGTTATATAATTTTCTCTAAAAATCATCCATAATTTTCTACTACCTGGATGTCCATTTTCCTCATGTAATTCTTTTAAAATTTCAATTGCCAATTTTTTACTTATTATATATAGTTCTTTATCACCTGTCGTTTTCACATATACTTCATCTATTTTCTTACATTTCTTCAGCAATTCTGGTGAGATGTTTATTTGATCTTCGATAATTTTCGATTTTGAGAATATTCCTTCTTTTTCTTTCAAAACATTGATTCCTATTTGTAATTTTCTATCTTCTTTTCGGACTTTATTTTCATCCCTTGTAAGTGTATCCGCCACTACATTAAGTTTACCTCTGATGTATTTTATTTCAAAATCATATTCTTGTAACAATAGCATTCCTCGGTGTATGCGGTTATTTAGTAATTTATTATTCATTATATTTAATAAAGATAAGTGATCAGTCTCAATATAAAATTTCGATCCCAGTAGATAAAATCTTAATTTTTTTACACAAAATATAATACTTGCAAACTCTAATTCTGTTACACTATATTTTTTTTCATAATTTTTTGTTACTCTAGATACAAAACATATTGGTACTTCTACGTCATTTTGTTCTTGTAATAGAACTCCTGCAAATTTGTTTAATGAAGCATCTGTTCGTAAAATGAATTGTTTATCATATTGAGGATGATACACTCGCAAGTTTTTTGTAAATTCTTCTTTTATTTTCTTAAATGCTTGTTCTTGCAATTCTTTCCATTCCCATTTGTTTCCTTTTCTCAATAATTTTATTAGAGGAATCTCCTTTTCACTTAAGTCTGGAATTAATTTTTTGAAATAATTTACTAATCCTAAGAAACCTCTCAATGTTTTTAAATTTACCGGTCTTTTATATTCTTGTATTATTTTCACTCTGTCCTCATCCATTGTTACTCCATCTCTATCTAATCTATATCCTAAAAATTTAATATTCTTTTGAAAAAATTGGCATTTTTCTGTATTTATTTTTAATCCTGCTCCATCTAATTCTTCCAGTAATATTTCAACATGCTTCATATGAGTTGTTTCATCTTTAGAGAAAATTAAAATGTCGTCGATATAATGCAGTATGAAGTCTTCATATTTGTTTAAAATAGAGTGGAGTGCTCTTACCAACGCTGAACATGAGCTTTGTAATCCAAATGGTACTACTTTAAATCTATATACTACTCCATCTATTGTAAAAGCCGTATAGTCTCTACTCTTTCTTTCCAAAGGAATTAACCAAAAACTGTGTTTCAAATCAATTTTGGAAAATACATTTGACTCTGTTATTCTGCCAAATATTTCTTCTGTACTCATCGGTGATTCATATTGAGGTATTGTGTATTTATTTATATTCCGAGCGTCTAAACATAGTCTTAATTCCCCATTCTTTTTCTTAACAACAACTATTGGGTTTATAAATCTTGAATTACTTTTTTCAATTATTCCATTTTCTAACATTTTATTGATTTCTAATGATACCTCTTTTTTGTATTTATATGGAATTGGGTATGTCTTTGATCTGAAATTCTCTATTCCTCTCACTTCTATCTTATGTACATAATTTGTAGCAGTTCTATTTTCTTTCGTTATAAGACTTTCATATTTCATGAGTAATTCTTTTATTTCATTCTTCCATCTCGAATCACATAGAATATCTTCCATCTTCTTTAAATTCTGAACATTCATTACTTTTTTATCCATATTATCTTTTCCTAGTAATTTACTTTCCATTTTATTTATTTTATCCTTTTCAAATGCTATAATTTCTTCTTCTATTTGTACATTTCCTTTCTTATAGTCTATTATCATATTATTTCTATCCAATTCATCAGTCCCCAATATTGCGTCATATTCCATATTCTCCAAAATAAAGAATTGAATTTTGTATAGAGTTTCTTTAAAAATGATTTCTCCTATTATTCCTTTTTTTACTTCTCCCAATTTCTTATTACTTGCACCTATTAAACTTGTTTTTGGTATTTTATAACAATATTGTTCACAATTTAGTTCTTGAATTAATTTATTATTTATTAATGATATCTCGGATCCTGTATCGACTAAAATTTTTATAGGTTTTGATTGAAATTTTGCATTTAAATATATTAATCCTTTAACATCTTCATATTCTATATTTTCGTCTAAATCTATAAATTCCCTTGGATGTTGATATATGTTATAAAATTCAATAGGTGCTTTTATTGAAAATTTTCACTATCTGTATTTGTTCTACATTGTTCACTTGCAATATTTTCTTCAGAGTTGCTTATTCGACTTATAGCATTCATTCTACGATTTTCCTGATTTTGGTTTCTTTCTTCCTGGCTTCTACTTCTTCTCTGTTGACTTGCCCTATTTCCATTAAAATTTTCTTGCGATCTTCTATTTATATTTTCATTTCTAAAAAAATTTCTGTTCCTGGTATTTTCTCTATTTTCATATCGGTTATTATTATTATTTCTATTCTGTTGGTTCCTTTGATTATTATTGTAATTAAAATTTCTATTTCCTGACTGTTGTTGGCCATTCCTTTGTGTATTGTTTTCATTTTGATTATTGTTACTTCCATTATTTTGTTGATTGTTTTGGTAATTATTATTTCTATTATTTTGATAATGTGTAGTGACATTTCTATTTTGATTTGTATAATTTCTCCTCAATCGAGATTCTTGACTTATTAAAAATTGACATAGTTTATCCATATCTTTGAAATCATACAGCAACAAAACATCTTCTAAGTCTTTGTCAAAATGTTGAATAATTAGACTGACTATATATTCTTCCGAAAAATCTGCGTCTAAATATTGTGCCACACTATAGATTTGCATTGCATATCTATGGTATGATGTTCCTCTGTTAATGTTAAATTTTCCTCCAAATAATTCATTTTTAATCACTTTTTGTTGTGCTGATCCCCAGAAATAATTTAAAAATTTTGATTTAAATTCTTCAAAGTTGTTTAATTCCGTTTCTTTATTATTGAACCATAATAATGCTTCATCAGATAATAAATTTCTAATGAACTCTTTAAATTGTATGAATGATAAGAACATTGATTCTTTGTTCTGCAAATATTTCAAGAACGGTACAGGATGTTGTTTTTTTATCTTTCCATTAAAATTTAATTTACTCTCCCCTAAATTAATAATTCCTGGAGAGGTCATACTCTCTTTGTTAATGATCATTTCTAATTTTTCATTCTGTCTGTTTATTCTTTCTTGTTGCATTTCCATTATTTCTTTCTGTACTTCTACATTTCTATTGTTTTCATTTTTATTCATCTCTAATCGTTCATGAAAATCTTGTCTTATATTTTTCTCTGTAACTTCCAATTCATGATGATATATTCTAGTTGTTATTTCTATTTTTTTATCTAATTTTTCCTCTGTTGTATTTATTCTTTGTGTTAGTGCATCATTAATGATAATAATATCTTCTTCTATCTTCTTTTCCAATCTGTTCTCCATTTGTTCTAATTTTTCTCTTGTATCTTTCACTTCCTTTGAACTTTCTTCTATCATATTTTCTAATCTTTTTGTATTGTGTTTTATTTCTTGTCTCATTTGCATCATATCCTGTTCCACATGTATTAAATTATCTTTCATTTCTTGTCTCATATTTTCTAATCTTTCTGAATTTTCTTCCATCTTATTTTCTAATCGTTTTGAATTTTCTTTCATCTCTTGTTTCATTTCTTGTTTCATATTATCTGAATTTTCTTTCATTTCTTGTTTCAATTTATCTGAATTTTCTTTCATTTCTTGTTTCAATTTATCTGAATTTTCTTTCATTTCTTGTTTCATAGCTAATATTATTTCTATTAATTTTGAGTCTCTTTCTTCCTGATCCTTGTTCGTTCCTTGTGTGTTTTCATCATCTCCTTTTTCACCAATCAAGGTTTTACTTCTTGTTTCCATTTTGTAATTAATGGATATCACCTCATTCAATTTCAGTTAGGAATATATGCTGAAAATTCAAATTTTCCGGCCCCACGTTGGGCGCCAATTTGTTATTGTATTATATTAATGAAATTTTAGTAAAGAATACTAATTTAAATATTTATTAGATCACCCTTGTATCTAGTAAGTTTTCTATGTTCCGGCTAACTCTTAAGATTATAATTTTGAATAATTGAAATTTATATATTATTAAATCTGATTAATATTTGAGGGAGGGTTCAATTTGAATTCTCTAAAAAGATTGAATTTTTAAATTATATTTTATGGAAGTAATTTGAAATATTATAATCAGTGAACAATAAGCTAGATCTAATTCTATGTTAACCTAACCTCATCTAAATATCCTAACATAATTGTAATGTAAACAGTGATTATCATTTCTCAACTTCTTTGTGGAAAGATTAACAGGATTGAATTTGAATACCTTTGGTAAGTTTGTTCATCAATTTAGGATTGTTCTTTTTTTATTGTCTCTTCTTTCAGGAATAACGCTGGTTTCGTTGGAAACAACACTTCTAGAATGTTCTGAAATTCACAGGCTACTTTGTTGATTTTCTTCAATATGTCCAATCCGTTTGAAACTTGATTTCTATGTGGGATTTTTCCATTCACATTCAGGTAATGTATTTTCTGGATTCACTTTCCATTCACAATAATCAAATAATCTTCTTTTTTCAGATGATGATACTTTTTTGGCACTTTTTTAATTATGGACCGACAAGGATTCTGCTCTGCATATAATGGGAGACTGGAGATTTTTTCTGTGTCTGGCCTATTTATAGTTTTCAAGAAAAGTTGAATATCAAAGCTTACTAGCTTCTGTCAAAATTATATAAAAATGATGCTTTTGATGATTTTACAAAATTTACAATATTTCCTGGTTTGAAATTACTTTTGAAAATTAGCTTATTTTTTAAACTACAATTTGATGTATGTTTCATGTTAAACAGAACAGTAAAAGTCTTGCTTTTCGTTCGTACAGTATTTCAAGTGTCAAAATTTAACAAATTTTAACTTCTAATGCTTATAACTTATAAAATACTTGATATTACTTATGAAATTGATTAAATTTCTTTAGCTTAGATGCTATTACAATTCTATTGATGCCTAAACATCTTGAAGGATATCTCTTACATTAATTATTTGAAAATATCTGACGTAGATGCTATCTTTCATTGAATTAAGTGAATTTTGATCAAATGTGTCCTATTTACATAATTCTGGTGAGTTATATTTAATTTAGCTTGTTCTTTGTCAACAATTTCACTAAAGTTTATATGTGATTCATTATAATAACAAATCTTTTCAACAAATTCTTCATCAATTTCAAATTGGATATCTAAATTCAAATTACTTCTATTTATTGCAACTTTGGCTGGTTTTATATTGAATAATTGTAAATTGAAATCTCCCTGTGAATTCTATTTATAAACTGTCAACAAGAGTACTGTTTTTTGATTACCGTTCAAAGAATTTTCAATCGACTAGTCGTTATGTATCCTGAATATGCTTTTTCTTCATAATTTTAGCTTGTGAGTGTTTTTACGAATTGAATTATTAATATTTCTGTCAGAATGGATATTATTTAATGAAATGTGCTCTGGTTATACTTTAACGAGTCAACTTATATACAAAGGTGAGTCTTTTCCTTAATATATTTATGTAATTATTTATTTTAACTGTAAATACCATGACAATATATATATATATTGTTATGGAATTAATAAATAAAATTTTTAATTTTCGTTTACTCCATATTTAGTGGATCTAATTTTTTATGGTTTAAAAAAATTATTTCAGAATGAATACTATTTAGATCACCCTTGTATCTAGATGCTTGTATTCTATGTTGCCAGCTAGCTCTTAAGATTATAATTTTGTTCTTGAACAATTGAAATTTAAATATTATTGAATTTGATTTGATCTTTAAAAAAGAGTTCAATTTGAATTTTCAATAGATTGAATTTTTGGAAATATAATACCAAAGTAATTTGAAATATAATCAGTGATTAATAATCTAAATTCGAATTTTATGTTCTAAGCTGACCCTATCTAAATATCGTAACGTAATTCTAACGTAAACAAGCAATGATTTGTTTTTTGATTTTAAATTGGAAAACTTTACATAAATAAACTAATTTCTACCTTTGGTAAGTTTAATTGTCCATTAACAATGTTCCTTTGATGTTAGCTTTGCTCTATTTCAGGATTTTGTTTTATTTCCTGTAGAATATTTCCGGCATGTTTGGATCTCCCAGCTCACTTGCTTCTGGTAGATCTATATATATATTGATGAATTCTTGATTGTTATTGGGGATATTTTCATTCACAACACTCATGTAACGTATTTTCTGGATTCAATTTCAATTCACAATGACCAAATAATCTTCTTTTTATAGATGATGATACTTTTTGGAACTTTTTCAATTATGGACCGACATGGACTCTTATCTGAATATTTGGAGATTGATTCAATTTTTCTGTTTCTGTCCTATTTATAGTTTTCACGAAAAATTGAATTTCAAAGGTTACTAGCTTCTGTCAAAATTATTGAAAAATGATGCTTTCGATTATTTTACAAAATATACAATATTTCTTGCATTGAAATTTCTGTTGGAAATAAGCCTATTTTTCAAACTACATTTTGATGTATGCTTCATGTTAAACAGAATAGTGAAAGTCTTGCTTTTCATCCGTTTAGTCCTACTCTGTCAAGAAAGTACCGGGAATTTTCAATTGAAACAACACTTTTACATTTAATCGTCAAAATTTATTGGGTCGCCTTCAAAATAGGCTCCATTTGCTCTAATACATCTATGCCAATGGCACTTCCAATTATCGAAACATTTTTTATAGGCGCTTTCCGGGATGGACTTTAGCTCTCGCGCCGAATTTTGTTTTATGGCTTCAATCGACTCAAAACGGGTGCCACGAAGGGGCAATTTTAGTTTTGGGAAGAAGAAAAAGTCGCAGGGAGCCAAATCCGGCGAATACGGTGGTTGCTGAAGCACGTTTGTTGAGTTTTTGGCGAGAAAGTCAGTCACAATCGTAGCTCGGTGAGAAGGCGCGTTATCGTCATGCAAAATCCATGGGTTGTTCGCCCACAAATTTGGCCGCTTCTTACGGATACGCTCACGCAAACGTTTCATAACGCCTAGGTAATACTCCTTGTTTACCGTCTGACCCTCTGGAACGAATTCGTAGTATACCACGCCACGGATATCGAAGAAAACAATGAGCATCACCTTCATTTTCGAGTGCCTTTGGCCTTCATTTTCGACCGTCCTTGAAGGCTCTGTACCACTGATATGCACGAGTTTTCGATAGAGAATTATCACCAAAGGCCTTTTGCAACATTTTCAATGCATCGGCACACGAAAATTCATTTGCAACACAAAACTTTAAACAAATTCTTTGCTCAACGTAATCACCCATAGTAAAAATCGGCACGCACTTTGACATCGACTGACTTAATCAGCTGTTGCAAACACACTAGTTGACAGATCCCGCTCAAGCTTGACATAGTAATTAAGGACAGTGGTACCAACCTAGGAAAAAAAAATTTTACCTGCCTCATTGCCCCGCCAGATTTAAATCGATAATTCCCGGTACTTTCTTGACAGAATGTATTTCAAGTGTCAAAATTTAACAAAGTGTAACTTCTAATGCTTATAACTTCAATTAAATCAATTATTTAAAATTACCTATGAAATTGATTCAATTTCTTCAGCTTAGATGCTATAACAATTCTATTGATGCCTAAACATCTTGTAGGATATCTCTAACATTAATAATTTCAGAATATCTGACGTAGATGCTATCTTTCATTTAATTAAATGAATTTTGATCAAAATTGTCCTATTTACATCATTCTGGTGAGTTATATTTAATTTAGCTTGTTCTTTGTCAATAATTTCACTAAAGTTTATACATGACTCATGGTAGTAACAAATCTTTTCAACAAATTCTTCATCAATTTCAAATTAGATATCTAAATTCCAATTACTTCTATTTCTGCAACTGAGGCAGTCTCTACATTGAATAATTGTGAATTGAAATCTCCCTGTGAATTCTATTTATAAACTGTCAACAAGATTACAGATTTTTGATTACTGTTCAAAGAATTTTCACTCGACTAGTCGTTATGTACTCCAAATATGCTTTTACATCATAATTTTAGCTTGTGAGTATTTTTTTGAATTGAATTATCAATATTTCTATCAGAATGGATATTATTTAATTAATTTTTGTCTAGTTACACTCTAACGAGTCAACTTATATACAACGGTGAGTCTTTTCCTTAATATATTTATGTAATTATTTAATTTAACTGTAAATTCCATGACAATATATATATATATATATATATATATATATATATATATATAAATATATATATATATATATATATATATATATATAGATATATATATATATATATATATATATATATGCGGGTTTATAGCGTCCTACGCCTTCCGGTTTCTAATCTCCAAGCCTTTCTATTTTGCCAGTCCCCTGGATGTAGATTTCGTTCGGACATAGCTTTTTCTATTCCCTCAAACCATGTTTTTTTGGGCCTTCCTCTCTTTCTTCTTTCTGGTGGTGTCAATTTCAGAATCATCTTTGGTAGACGCTCGTCGCACATTCTTTCTACGTGCCCGTACCAAATCAGTTGTCTTCTCTGGATTTCATCTATGATTGTTCTTTCGACTTGCATGATATCTCTGATCCTATCATTCTTTACTTTGTCCATTCTGGATTTCCCTGCAGATCGTCGCCAGAAATCCATCTCAAGGGCCAAAAGTCGACGTTCCACAGCCTTTGTCAATTGCCACGTTTCACACCCGTATAGCACTATACCCTTAAAGATGGAATTATATATCTGATGTTTTTTCTCCCGCGATATGTTTTTGGTCCACAATATTGAGTTCAAACATCCAATGACCCCTCTACCTTTCAATATTCTCTGCTCAATCTCAGTTTTTGTTCGGCCGGTGTGATCAATTTGAGCACCCAGGTAAGTATATTTACTACATGTTTCTATTTCTACGTTGTCTTCTAAGTGTAGATTATCTGCTTCCTGTCCAATGCATAAATATTTGGTTTTCGTTTTATTCACAGACAGTCCCCACTTTTCGTATTCGGCGAAGAGCCTTGTCGTCATAAACTCTAAATCTTCCTTGTCTTGGGCCACTACCACCTGATCGTCTGCAAAATGGAGAGTGTACAAAGTTTTTGTATCGTTTAGTTGTATTCCCATACCACTGCAAGATCTTCTCCATTTTCGTAGCGTTTCGTTCAGATATATTTTGAATAACGTTGTGGGCAGACAGCATCCCTGCCGTAGGCCCTTTGATATAGAGAAACTTTCGGACATACTCTTACCTAGCTTTATTCGTGATGTTGCCTGACTATAGAGCTGTTTGATGGCTTTTATGACTGTGTTACTTATTGAGGACATTTCTAAAACTTGCCAGAGCTTTTGGGTAGGGACATTGTCGTAGGCTTTTGTTAGATCGACAAAAAGAAGGTGGACCCCCCTGTTTGTAGCCAATTTCTCTTCATTTAGTTGAACCAAACTAAATATATGATCCACACATGATCGTCCTGTGCGGAATCCTGCCTGCTCTTCTATTTCGTGTGTTGCGTATTCTTGTTCGACTATACTCCGAAGGATTCGACCGTAAAGTTTACTCATCGTACTTGTGACTGATATGCATCTATAGTTGGAGCAGTCATCTCTTCTTCCCTTTTTATGGATGGGTGTTATCCATGCTTCTTTCCATGTAGATGGTATCGGTTCACCTTTAATATATCTGTTCATTAACTACTTTAAGCACTTTATTAGCTTAGTAGTGCCATTCTTTAAGAGTTCTGCCGGTAACCCCTCTGGTCCTGGTTCTTTTCTATTTTTCATAGACTTTACTGCTTTCACAACTGTATCTTCGTCGATATTAATTGCTTCTCCTTGTACAGAGCACCGTATAGGCGAGTTAGCAAGATGACAATATATATATATATATATATATATATATATATATATATATATGTGATCAGACTTTACATGCCTAGGCACCAAGGAGGAAGGGGTTTGCGAAATGTTGAAAAGGCCCACAATAAAGCGGTAACTGAACTCAGAGAATATTTCCACTCAAAAAACTTACCGTTCTTTCAATCAATATGCCAGGAAGACCGCAACATCACGGCTTTAAATCTGGCAAGCAGAAATAACCCACCACAGACGCCATCATCTGAACAACTACTGGAGGAATGGCACGGCAAACCCTTACATGGCAGGTATCCGGAGGCACTGAAAGAAAATAGAGTTAATAGAGAGCAGTCACTAACTTACCTTAAATCCGGTTATTTATTCCCAGAAACCGAGGGACGTCTCATCGCAATCCAAGATCAGGTAGTGCCAACAAGAGCGTACCTGAAACATATAGCCAAAAAGAACATACCGACTGACAGATGCCGGAAATGCTGCCAAGCCTTGGAGTCTATACAACATGTGACATCCTCATGCCCCATTCTTGCACCCAGGGAGTACACCCAGCGGCATAATGCTATGGCAAAAATCTTTCACCAAGCCATTGCCATGAAAGTAGGACTTATACTTACCTCTCGAAGGGTACACGAATACTTACCCAAGCCGATACTTGAAAACAGTCAGTTCAAACTCTACTGGGACAACCCGATAATAACGGATAGATCGGTGCCGCACAACAGGCCCGACATCGTGATCTTTGATAAAGGAAACCGCAAAGCAACAATCATTGATATAACCGTCCCGGCAGATGATAACATAAGTAGAGCGTACACGGAGAAACTAACAAAGTACCACGACCTGGCTTTTGAAATAAAAGAGATACACCAGCTAAGAACGGTAAAGATTCTGCCCCTGATAATCTCCACGAATGGATTGGTTGAGAGCCACCTGGCAGAAAATACGGAACTCCTTGAACTGGATCAGGAGTTGATAAGTAAAGCTCAGAAGGAGGTGATCCTCTGGACAACAAGAATTGTTAGAATGTTCCTTACAGCTGCCTAGAAGGTCCTTGGTCGTTAAGACCCGGACCTTCTAGAGGAAACTCCCATAATGGTGATTATTAAAAAAAAAAAAAAAAATATATATATATATATATATACATCATGGCTGTACCCCAAAGCAAGACGGGTGAAATCTTAAGTGCGTTTAATGTTTTTCATGAAAAAATTCAATTCACAATAGAAAAGGAAGAAAATAACAGAATAAACACCCTAGATTTAACCCTTATTAGAAATAATAATATCATACTCACACAATGGTATACAAAAACAACCTGATCAGGAAGATATTTGAAGTTTTCATCCGAACATCCCTTTAGCCAAAAACAAAGTGTCATAATTGGCATAACAGACCGTGCAATTGACCTAACCAGCCCATCTTTGAGAATAGACACACTGAACAGAGTTAGGAGAATTTGAATTAATTTCAACTACCCTATTAATTTAGTGAACTAGATTATCAAACAAAGAACGCACAGGTTTTACAACAGAACAAAAAAGAGGAAAGAAATTCAAGATCAACAATACATCCCCATTCCGTATGTACGAAACCTATCGGAAAATATAGCTATAACATTTTGCAAGTACATAATTTGAAGATATGCCATAAAAAGCATACTAATTTGAAGAAACTGTTTACTCCGCTAAAAAGTGAAATTCCACCAATGAAAAGGTTAAATTTGATATACAGTATTCCCTGCAACGATTGTGAGAAAGTATATATAGGCATGAGATCTCAATTGTTGAACAATAGACTGAATGGGCACAAATACTTGAAAAACTCAAGCACAGCACTTAACAAACATATTTTAACAGATGACCACAACCCAGACTTCCTAAATACGAAGATCCTTGCTTTTGAAACTAATAACGATAAAAGAAGCATAAAAGAAATGATTTATATAAAAAAAAACAAAAACGCCATGAATGACAAAACAGATATAAGAAACCTTAGCCAGATATATCACACCATCCTATAGAGAAAAATTCTAAATGTTGATATAAGACCTAACATTTTTAAAAAAATATTCCATCACTAATCGTTATGTTCGCGACCATCCTCTATAACCACTGAGGTTTTCCTTTGAAATACATACGGAGATATCCAACGAAAATATTAAAAACACCTGATATTTCACGGCAGACCGCGTCATTCGAGAATTATTGTGAACCAATACGTAGACAATGTTGCATACCAGTGGAGGGTAGATTGTTTCTGAATGTTGAGCTACTGAATAATACTAATTTTCTGCTTGGTTACGTCACCTCTTAGTCCTATTTTATATATTTTCATGATTGTAATACCCTTTTGCAGAATGGTCACATGACAGAGAGAATTTTAATTTAAAATTGAGAATGTCCTCAACCGAGGACGAAACGTCCTTTTAATATTCATAGTACTTTTTTATTTTGTTTGTGGAATCCAAAATCCTAAGAAAGACCAATTTTACTATATATATATATATATATATATATATATATATATATATATATAATATATATATATATATATATATAGAGAGAGAGAGAGAGAGAGAGCGGGGAAGGGGATCAGTGTCACTAACTATAGACCGATTTCCCTTATCTTTCTTAAATATTTGAAAGAGTAATGAAGACAAGAATAGATAAATATCTAAAGAAACATGAACTTTTATCAGAGGGACAATTCGGTTTTCGAGAAGGTAAATCTACACAGGATGCAATTGCCAGAGTAACATCAGAACTAAGTGATTGCATTGACAAGAGAACACCAGTAATTTGCGTCTTTGTGGACTCAACAAAGGGCTTCGATACAGTGGATCTAAAATAGCTTGTCCTCATGCTTGAATATTTTGGGTTCAGGGGCATAGCAAAAAACCTGATGAACAGTTGCCTACAGGGAAGAAAACAATTAGTAAATATTAGAGATAAATATAGTACAAGAAGAACAGTTGAATGTGGGGTTCCCCAAGACACTGTACTAGGTACATTTTTATTTAACATATATCTCAACGACCTATATTAGTTATAGCAGTTTGGTAGAATAATAAGTTTCAGAAAAGATACAGCCATCGTGTATCATGATACGGATCGGATTTCACTGAGAAAGACCTTACAAGCGAAACTGAGAAAGGTATCACAAAAATTGGGAAACTATTAACAGTTAACTATACTAAAACTCATTTTATAGCCTTTACCTCATATGCTTCAAATCTACTATCCTTTCAAAGGTTGAATATCCGTATCCAAGATGAATCAACTGGAATTTTTTGAAAATACTCATAAAATATTTCGAATAAAAATGTTATAGTGGTTCACCTAGTGCCAAAATGGTGAATACATGGCGCATACTCCATTCATGATAATAAATATTTAGGAATTTTCATAGACATATTACATAATATGTAACTAAAAACTCCGTAGTATACATTTCAAATACAGACAACTTTCTCAAATTCATGAAATGCAACATATGAAAATATGTTGCAACATATGAAAATACTTTACCATTCCCTCATAGAAACTCATATAAATTATGACATCAAAGGCTGGGGTGCACGCACTTATTTAGTCTAGAAGTAGTACAAAGACGATTGTTGAAAATAGTATATAAAAAACCGTGGGGACATGGAACTAACACACTTTTTACTGAAATACTAATAATGGATATTCGTCAATTATTCTGCAAAAAACAACCTCGTGAGACAACACAACTATAAGCATGAACTTGCTACTATCTATCATACATATGATAATTCAAATAAGATCACGTTCATGTTCCAAGAGCTGAAAAATCTTTTATTCAAAGTAGCTACAATTATCTAGGCCCTAATCTTTATAATCTGATTCCTGATGAAATAATAAAGACTATCACAAACAGCTTATTCAAAAAATTGCTGAACAAATGGATCCTTTCAAAATCTCGAACAGAACTACACAAACTGATTAATCCTTGAATAAATATGGAAAGAGATATGATTACCACTACAACTCATTTATTTTGACTGTTGTCATTACTATGTACTAATTTATTAGTATTAAAATAAATTAATCCGGCTGATCTGTACCAAAAATCATTAATAAGGAGTATGATCTATGGTAATGGAAAGTTCTAGAAATCGAGACAGTGTAAGATACATCTGTATAACAATTTTATACTCGAACAAACTCGACAAGGTTTTGAAGATCACAGAGGCAAATTGCAGACCTGCGCACGTTTCAAACTGATTGGTTTTCGTCAGAGCAATGTATGATAGTGACTCCAAATCTGTCCAATATCTTTATTCGCTATACACAGAGACTCCAAAGATATTATCAATACACTAGCGCCATCTAGAGTATGGAAAATACGACATTACGGCAATTTATGGTCTGATTTGAGCATAGGGAAAGTTAATTGTGCGTTCGTAACGTGAAAATATCGAGAATACATTTCTTTACTTGAATTAACAAGCAAAGGTATGTCCTGTATGTATTTTGCATACTCTAGATGGCGTTAGTGTATTATTAATATCTTAGAGTCTCTGTGTATGTATTTTGCATACTGTAGATGGTGCTAGTGTATTAGTATTATCTCTGGAGTCTCTGTGTATAGCAAATATAGATATTCGACAGATTTGAAGTCACTAGCATACATTGCACTGACGAAAACCAATCAGTTTGAAACGTGTGCATGTCTGCAATTTGCCTCTGTGATCTACAAAACCTTGTCGAGTTTGTTCGAGTATATAATTGTTATACAGATGTATGTCACACTGTCTTGATTTCTAGAACTTCCTATTACCATAGCTCATAATCTTTATTAATAATTTATTAGTCTCTAAAAATGAAGATATTTCATAAAAAAGGCACTTTCAATACATATATGAAGCCAGATTTATTTTGAAGAGTAAAAATAGCCACTAAAACATCGGACTGATAGTTGAAACAAGTTGTAGAAATTACTATGTTTTACTACCAATAAATTTATATTTGACACATTTTATTGTGACTCGAGTTTCGGGAATTAACTATTCCATCTTCAGATAACTTAGGGATAGTTAATTCCCGAAACTCGAGACACAATTAAATGTGTAAAATATCAGTTTATTGGTAGTACAACATAGTAATTTCTACAATTTGATTCAATTATTATCAATTTCCAACTAGTAACGGCTAAAACAGTATCGGACTGATAGGTGAAGTAGAATAAGATCCAACTGTTGCGTTTCAAACATCTATTCCATAAAATATAACTACCCCCTGTAGTATATTCAACTTTTTCATCTTTATTTTAAATTTTATATATAAAATGGATGATCAGGTATGAGGCAAGAAGTGATATGATATCAAATCCGATCCAATCCGAAATCCAAATTTATAATTTTATTTCGTTATTGCTTTGCTTCATCACAGTTCCCTTAATTGTAATTATACTATCTTGTCTTTGGTACTTTATTTATACAAAACTCCCATGCACAGGTTTATCGTTCTGTGGGAATCCCATATTTATTTTTATGTGATTGTTATAATAAATTAATTCATGTAAGCATACTAAAAAGTGAATAAATATTATTATAATATAGTGACAGTTGTTCAGATTTTTTACAGTGATAATTCTACTACTCTGTCAAGAAAGTACCGGGAATTTTCAATTAAAACAACATTTTTACATTTAATCGTCATAATTTATTGGGTCGCCTTCAAAATAGGCTCCATTTGCTCCAATACATCTATGCCAACGGCACTTCCAATTATCGAAACATTTTTTATAGGCGCTTTCCGGGATGGACTTTAGCTCTCGCGCCGAATTTTGTTTTATGGCTTCAATCGACTCAAAACGGGTGCCACGAAGGGGCAATTTTAGTTTTGGGAAGAGGAAAAAGTCACAAGGAGCCAAATCCGGCCAATACGGTGGTTGCTGAAGCACGTTTGTTGAGTTATTGGCGAGAAAGTCAGTCACAGTCGTAGCTCGGTGAGAAGGCGCGTTATCGTCATGCAAAATCCATGAGTTGTTCGCGCACAAATTTGGGCGCTTCTTACGGATACGCTCACGCAAACGTTTCATAACGCCTAGGTAATACTCCTTGTTTACCGTCTGACCCTCTGGAACGAATTCGTAGTGCACCACGCCACGGATATCGGAGAAAACAATGAGCATCACCTTCATTTTCGAGCGGCTTTGGCGTGGTTTTTTCGGTTTCGGCTCATTTTTTGCCACCCATTCCGATGATTGCTGGCTTGTTTGCATATCGTACTCGTAGACCCAGGTCTCATCACCAGTTATAATGCGTTCCATGAATGTAGAATCGGAATTACAGCGATCCTGCATGTCTGAAGCAACCTGTTCGCGATGACGTTTTTGAAGAAAATTCAGGTCTTTCGGTACGAGTCGTGCGGCCACCTTTCTCATGCCCAAAATATCAATCAAAATCGTACGTGCGGACTCGTGGGATATCTTAAGATCATGTGCTATCTCTCTCAAGCTGGTACGACGGTTTTCCAGCACCCTTTCCTTAATTTTATCGACGTTATCTTCAGTCGAAGCCGACTATGGGCGACCACTTCACGACCGTCCTTAAAGGCTCTGTACCACTGATATGCACGAGTTTTCGATAGAGCATTATCACCAAAGGTCTTTTGCAATATTTTCAATGCATCGGCACACGAAAATTCATTTGCAACACAAAACTTTGAACAAATTCTTTGCTCAACGTAATCACCCATAGTAAAAATCGGCACGCACTCTGACATCGACTGACTTAATCAGCTGTTGCAAACACACTAGTTGACAGATCTCGCTCAAGCTTGGCATAGTAATTAAGGACAGTGGTACTTTCTTGACAGAATGTAAATAAGAGCTTTCATCGAGTAGACTCAAATTTATAATTTATTTAATTATTGAAAAATATTCAGCCGTTTGCAAGGTAATACCAATATTCTAGCCTTTTTTAGATCATGTGGATCTAATTCAGTTATTAACCACTTTCAAATAATGAATGACTGTCTTTCAGCGCTCACCAACAAGAGATTAAGAGTAACTCAAAACCTGTTTAGATCACAGATATTTCTAAATATGTTACATCAGTACCTATAGATGAGTTATCCATAAAATTGTTCGAAGATATTGGTTTCTTATTAAAAGTTGTTAAAAATAAGGGTCATTACTGAACCCATTTGAATCTTTGAGACTTGTTACATTGTCTAAATTCAATCAGAATGCTATCAACTTATTTCGTACTCCCATTAAATAACATCACATAGACTAGTATCCTCTCCGAACTCGACACAATATTGCGCCTGTGGGTTCCATTAATATTTCAGCGAACAGATCCTACAGACTGTAAGACATTTCAAGGGAGTTCCGAACTCCAAACCTTATTGAATTATTTTATGAGAAATCAGCTGAGCAAAACTGTATCATATCTCGCTCCGGAGATCCGGGGGAATTTCTGATAGACTTCGTGAATTATTGAGAATTGCCAATAACCACTTCCCAACTTTGTCGCCTTTCCCAATCGATATCGTCCATACGCTCTTTTTAACCTTTAACTTCAAAAATATGGTTCTACTTTCGCGTCTGTGTGTGTATAAATACGAGTGCGAGTATACTGAAAACTTCATTATCGCCTACAGAAATTTTTCACCAGTTTCAGTGAGATTTCTTTCAGAACACTTCTATTCTTTAAACTGATGTAATTAACACGTGTCAGATGTTTTGAAGATGACCGTCAATTTTGACATAGAGGGGATTTTCTTGAACACCACTTATCCAAATCTAAAAAATGTTCAGTAATAGGTATTCTAGCTATCTCACACATAATTTGGGAGAAATGAATAATAATAATATCCGATATATATATATATATATATATATATATATATATATATATATATATATATACATTCTGTCAAGAAAGTACCGGGAATTATCGATTTGAATCTGGCGGGGCAATGAGGCAGGTGAAAATTTTTTTTCCTAGGTTGGTACCACTGTCCTTAATTACTATGCCAAGCTTGAGCGGGATCCGTCAACTAGTGTGTTTGCAACAGCTGATTAAGTCAGTCGATGTCAGAGTGCGTGCCAATTTTTACTATGGGTGATAACGTTGAACAAAAAATTTGTTTAAAGTTTTGTGTTGCAAATGAATTTTCCTGTGCCGATGCATTGAAAATGTTGCAAAAGGCCTTTGGTGATAATGCTCTATCGAAAACTCGTGCATATCAGTGGTACAGAGCCTTCAAGGACGGTCGTGAAGTGGTCGCCCATCGACGGCTTCGATCGAAGATAACGTCGATAAAATTAAGGAAGGGGTGCTGGAAAACCGTCGTACCAGCTTGAGAGAGATAGCACATGATCTTAAGATATCCCACGAGTCCGCACGTACGATTTTGATTGATATTTTGGGCATGAGAAAGGTGGCCGCATGACTCGTACCGAAAGACCTGAATTTTCTTCAAAAACGTCATCGCGAACAGGTTGCTTCAGACATGCTGGATCGCTGTAATTCCGATTCTACATTCATGGAACGCATTATAATTGGTGATGAGACCTGGGTCTACGAGTACGATATGCAAACAAGCCAGCAATCATCGGAATGGGTGGCAAAAAATGAGCCGAAACCGAAAAAACCACGCCAAAGCCGCTCGAAAATGAAGGTGATGCTCATTGTTTTCTTCGATATCCGTGGCGTGGTGCACTACGAATTCGTTCCAGAGGGTCAGACGGTAAACAAGGAGTATTACCTAGGCGTTATGAAACGTTTGCGTGAGCGTATCCGTAAGAAGCGGCCAAATTTGTGGGCGAACAACTCATGGATTTTACATGACGATAACGCGCCTTCTCACCGAGCTACGATTGTGACTGACTTTCTCGCCAAAAACTCAACAAACGTGCTTCAGCAACCACCGTATTCGCCGAATTTGGCTCCCTGCGACTTTTTCCTCTTCCCAAAACGAAAATTGCCCCTTCGTGGCACCCGTTTTGAGTCGATTGAAGCCATAAAACAAAATTCGGCGCGAGAGCTAAAGTCCATCCCGGAAAGCGCCTATAAAAATGTTTCGATAATTGGAAGTGCCGTTGGCATAGATGTATTGGAGCAAATGGAGCCTATTTTGAAGGCGACCCAATAAATTTTGACGATTAGATGTAAAAATGTTGTTTTAATTGAAAATTCCCGGTACTTTCTTGACAGAGTAGTATATATATGTATATATATATATATATATATGTATATAACATTTAATATATATATATATATATATATGTATATATATATATGTATATATATATATGTATATATATATATTGGATATCTGACGACATATAAAATGAACATCATTATGAGACATCCAAATGATATAACAAAATTCAATAAATGAAAATTGTTAACCAAAATCCTATAAATGATGAAATTTTTAAGATTATGCTAAACATTTTTGAAAGATATCTGTTTTCATAAGATTGATGAGCAAAAACACAATTTTTTCTACTCAAAATATTTAATTTATAGGATTTTTATTTATTGGATTTTGTTATATCATTTAGATGTCTTATAATGAATGTTTATTTCATATGCCGTTTGATATAAGTGGTACTTATACGATACTTATTTAATTTAATTCCTGAATTATTATAATTATTAAATAAAATTTTTCAAAATTAAATATGTGGAAGGCTAATATTAAAATATTTAAATAATTTTACATACCTTTTATCAAGTATAAAACTCTATTTATTTTATTTTATTCATAATATATAATTATTTGGTTTTCTTATCATTCTTTATACAGATGGTCCTTGTGCTATAACATGCCGTTAAAATGTCTTTCAACCTTTTAGATCGATGGTAAACCACAGAATCATTTATTTGAGTTAACATTACACTCCATTTAAATTTTCAGTATTCATTTACCAAAAACTTCCTGAATTGTTAAAAGGTAAGAAAATATTTTTTGTTGATTGATATTATATTTAATTGAATATGAATATAATTGTGTACTGACGAAGCAAAGTCTCACGTAAAACTTGTTTTTTAGTAATGCTTTTTTTACATATCTTGAGATTTTATAAAAAGTAACTTAGTTTGATGTCCAATAATATTGAATATTCTAAGTGAGTTAGTTCTATGATGAAATTCTTAAGATTATGTTAAACATTTTTCAAAGATATATGTTTTCATAAGACTGATGAGCAGAAAAAAAAATTTGTCTACTCAAAATATTTAGTTTATAGGATTTTGATTAACCATTTTTATTTATTGTATTTTGTTATATCATTTGGATATCTTATAATAAATGTTCATTTAATATAAGTGGTACTTATATGACATTAATTTAATTCCTGAAGTTATAATTATTAAATATAATTTTTTGAAATTAAATATGTAGAAGGCTAATATTAAAATATTTAAATAATTTTATATACCTTCTATCAAGTAAAAACTTCTATTTATTTTATTTCAAGCGTAAAGATGACCGAATTTTTTTTTCAAATATTATGTTCACCGATAAATCGACTTTCACCAAACGTGAGGTATTTCATTGGAAAAACAGCATGTTCAATTGAATATTTGGTGGTGCGTTATAGGGTATCAATAGCTTGGGCCTTATTCTTTCTCCAAATTTAAGTGAAGATACTTATTTATTTTTTGTGCAAAATACTTCAGATATTTTAGATGAATTGTCTCTAGATCTGAGAAGAAAAATGTGATTTATGTAGGATGGCGCTCCATCTCATTTGCCATTAATTGCTAGAAATTATCTAAGTAACATATTTCCTTATGATAGATTAGCAGAGGAAGTGATTTTAAATGTCTTGTAAGAAGTACTGACTATAACCCTCTCGATTTTTATGTTTGGGGATATATGAAGTCCTTAGTTTATGCCCATGAAATCAATTCACCAGATTAACTCTGGAGAAAAATACAAAATGCGGCTGATTTCGTAAAAGGACAGAATAATGTTTCCTTTTACATTAGGAAGTCGTTTATTACAAGAATTAGAAAATGCATAGAAGTCAGAGGAGGTCACGTAGAACATTTACTTTAAGTTTGCTTTTTTTTGTTGAATTTTCTTAAATTCTTCCTTACTGTTGAAACAGAAGCCTCACGTTACAAGTTTCTCTATTGTCTGTTATTTGAAATCCCCTCCTGAGATAATGAAGAACTTCACGTGTTTTTCTCAAAATCAGATGAAATTATCATATTCGAACAGTACCGTGATTACACAAAAATTATATTCACATCGTATTTTCTGACCGAAATCACTACCAAGTCTTGCCAAAAAAAAACTACCACTTAATTTCATCATCAGAAATGATTCACGTGGTGTCCCCTACAACAAAAAGTGAAATGATACATAAAATAATATTTCTTATCCAAAGTTATGCCTTTGTACCGATTCTGATAATAATTGAAAAGTAAACAATGAAATTTGTTAAGATGCAAGCTTCCGCTTCTCTATGTAATCTCATGTGCAGGTCACTTGCGCATGCAGATTGTATAATATTTAAGTATTTTTGTATAATGCATAATCTGTATACCGTGGTTGCTTCCAAAATAACTAAATTGCTCTATGAAAAAACCATAGACTACATTCCATGTTATTTTGATATACCAAAGCTCCACGAGTGTATTGAGACTTTTACACACACAACACACCAGTCTAGCAGAGACTATTCCAACACACACAACACACGGGTCTCCTTGAGTCACCACACAAAAGTAAGTTATTTTGTATACTTCAATCATTTCATGACAAATATTTTTGTACTTTAATATTTCGTCTATACTTGTTCTAGTGAAGTAGTCATTTAATGCCTTATACCAGGTACATACATTTGATACAGTCCATTTATCTCTAATTCTTGACACCAGGTTTTCACATATTATTTATATTAGTTTTATCTGATAATAATAATACTAATAATCCCTGACACCAGGTCTTCACACACAGATTATTTATATTGGTTATATCTTAAGGAATGTAACGCAACGTTGATTTCGCAATACATAGGTTATTTCAATATATTGGCAATATTTCTAACCAGCTCCCTAATCTCTAGGTAATTTCGATCTCATTGAAATTCTATTTGCACTAAACTAGTTACAAATTTCCAAATTTATTAGCAAAAAGAAAAATAAAATTCAATTTTAACGCCTTGTATCCTTATCCATTGTAATATTTTATTAAGATAATAAGAAGCGGTTTTTACCTTGATAGAAGGATTATTACAAACTTTGAATATCAAAACAGATTCAATCTATTTTCTACAATTTTGATTTAAAAAAATTTAAAAACTTTTCAGAAGTAAATTAATATCTTATAGGCACTGCTTATATTTAATAGAGGTATAAAAACAAAATTCATTAAACAATATCAAATGGAATAAAAAAAATATCAATTGTTAATTAAAATTAAAAAATAAGTTATATTGAATATTTAGTTCCAAGCATGCGCACCCGAACTCGTCAGACAGGCGTGGTACGCATGTTTTGCCTGTGACAAGATGTTTTGTTTCTAATCTTATATTTATGAAAATTAAATTTCTTTCAAAAATACACAACCTCATTTTAAGAACTTCTCCAAAACTAATTTATTTGAAATATTCAATATGTTTGAATATTTGAATAAGTTACTTCAAAAACTCTTAAAAACATGTAGCATATCCTCAAAAACAATAAGAATTCAGATAAGGTCAGTTCAAATTTACATTTAAAATATAAAATTAACTAAAAATAAATAAACTTTTGAATTTACCATACAATTTTTGAAATTAAAATTGTAGAAGACTAACAGATTACATCTGTTTGGATATTTAGAGTTCGCAATATTTTATTGAGGAATATTGTATATAATATTTATATATTTTGAATATCAAAACAGATTTAATCTCTCAGTCTTCTACAATTTTAATTTCAAAGAAATTTTTATTCGAAAAACTTTTGACATTTTAATTTAAAAAAAATATTCATTCAAAAAACTTTTAGAATTAAATTAATGTCTACATAAGCCCCGCTCATATTTAGTAGACGTATATATTCAAAATTCAATATACAATGTCAAATGGAATAAATGAACCAACAAATATTAATAGTCATTTAAAATTAATCAATAAATATTCGAAGGAGACAAAATTCTGTTTCCGATCTTACCGTTATGAACACCAATTCCTTTTCAAAAACAGAAAACACAACTCAAGGACTTCTCAAAAAATATAATTTATTTGAAATATTCAATATATTTAAACATTCAAATAAGTTCATTCAAAAATCTCTCAAAACATGCACTATATCTTCAAAAAACAATTAGAAGTCCGATAACCTTTTTTTGAAATTAAAATTGTAGCCTTCTTCTATTTTATATTTATATATGTTATATGTATTATTTTTTGGTCCTAATAACCTTCCTTAACCTATGTCTCAATAGTTATGCTTTACCCTGTAAAGAGTTCAATAATATGTTGCGGTCGTAGAGACAGTGTTACATGTAGGCTGATGAGTTGCTGGTTAAATGAAGGAAACAAAACTTAATGGATCCAATTTCACCAGCACTTTTTTAACATTTCGATATCTTTCTTGACGAACGATTTATCTTTGGCCATAAAACAGGTGATTGTTTCAGCGATCATCTCCTCAATTGAGCCAAATTTCTTTCCGACGATCATTATTTTAGGTCTGCGGACAACTTAAGCTCACTGGGGGTTGAATCTGGAGAAAAGGGTGTGTGCAGTTATATCAAACGAGATATCAAATAAACATTCATAATAAGACATCCAAATGATATAACAAAATCCAATAAATATAAATTGTTCACAAAAATCCTTTAAATTTAATATTTTGTCTACTCGAAATATTTAAGTTATAGGATTTTTGTTAACAATTTATATCAATCAAAAATCCTTTAAATTTAATATTTTGTCTACTCGAAATATTTATTTAATAGGATTTTTGTTAACAATTTATATTTATTGGATTTTGTTATATCATTTGGATGTCTTACTATAAATGTTTATTTGATATCTCGTTTGATATAAGTAGTACTTATATGACATTAATTTAATTCCTGAAGTTATAATATAATATTAAACATAATTTTTGAAATTAAATATGTAGAAGGCTAACAGAATATATCTGTAAATATTAAAATATTTAAATAATTTTATATACCTTCTATCAAGCATTTCTTTTATTTTATTAATAACACAAAAGTTAAAAAAAAATAATGGACGATATATTCGCAGAACAATATTTCCAAAAATGTCCTCATTAATGGCATCAAGGAGAATCTAGACGAAGATGTTTTTGAGACTGTCGTTAATTTTTTCAAAAATCAGCTTAACATTGAATGATTGTTATTGATTGGACAGGAAACTCGAGGACAAGGAACCGGGAACAAATAAATGTCCGATCGTTGTAGAATTTGTGTGTCAATGGATGCGAGATGCTGTATATTCCACTAAATCGAAATTTACGGGCAAGGAAATTGTGTTGGTAGAAATGTTGGTTTAAAATAAGTTGGAACTCTTTAAAAAAGTGAAAGAAAAGTACCGGAACAGTTGCTGGACTGTCAAAGGTAACATAAACGTGTTTATCTGATGGCATGTCATAATGACAAAGTTATATCACTAAATTTTGATAACATAAGGAAGCTCATTATGTTACTCAGTCCCATAATGAATTCATTATGGTACTAAATACCATAATGAAATTCTATATGAAAAACATGTGATGGTGAGATCAAAAAAGTTCATTTAAAATGCATAAATATGTACAAAACTATTTATTATAAATGCTTTAAGGCAAAAACAACGATTTGCAATATTAATTCCAGTTTGAAGCAAATAATTCCAAACACCCAGTGCGAAATTTTCATTCTTTTGTGTACTGTTATTATCTGAACTATTGTTTATATCATTTTATATATGTTTATATCATTTTATATATATTCAACTCATTTTATATATGTTTAGTAGTAATAATTAATGGAGGGATAACTCATTTCAGATAGCTCATATACGAGGAACTTGCGCGATTTGAATGGAGAAAAACTAAAGTTAGCTCATATCTTCAAAAAACAAATATAATTCTAGACAATCCCGTCTTCAGTCCTCATTCAATATTCCAAATATCAAAATAAAAAAACTAACCTATATCTCTCACGTGTTAAAAGACTTAAGCTTCGAAATACAGATCAACTATATAATTCAAGATTGATCTATGTTCTAACAAAATCAAAGAACAGTGTGAGTTATTTTAAGGTTTATTTAAATTGATTGACATTCTATAATGAGATTTATTGAAGCCAAAATATAATTATATATTATATATAAAATAAAATAGAAAGGCTATTTACTTGATAGAAGAAATATAACAAAATTTGAATATTAAAACAAATTGAAATATGTTTGTATTCTACAGTTTTAATTTCAAAAAATTTTTATTCAAAAAACTTTTAGAATTAAATTCATGTCTACACGAGCACCGCTTACATTTAATAGACGTATATAATCAAAACTCAATATATAATGTCCAATGGTATAAATAACCCAACAGATATACGAAAGTAATAAAAATTAATAAATAAATATTTAAAGGAGACAAAATTTTGTTTCTGGTCTTACCTTTAAGAACACCACTTGCCTTTTAAAAACATGAACACACTTAAAGGACTTCTCAAAGAATATAATTTATTTGAAATATTTAATATATTTAAATATTCGAATAAATTATTTCAAAAATCTCTAAAAAATGTGCACTATATCTTCAAAAAACAAATATAATTCTAGACAATCCCGTCTTCAGTCCTCATTCAATATTCCAAATATCAAAATCAAAAAACTAACCTATATCTCTCACGTGTTAAAAGACTTAAGCTTCGAAATACAACTATATAATTCAAGATTGATCTATGTTCTAACAAAATCAAAGAACAGTGTGACTCACACTTCTTCTATCAAGTAAAAGGCCTTTCTATTTTATTTTATATATAATATATAATTATATTTTGGCTTCAATAAATCTCATTATAGAATGTCAATGAATTTAAATAAACCTTAAAATAACTCACACTGTTCTTTGATTTTGTTAGAACATGGATCAATCTTGAATTAAATAGTTGATCTGTATTTCGAAGCTTAAGTCTTTTAACACGTGAGAGATATAGGTTAGTTTTTTGATTTTGATATTTGGAATATTGAATGAGGACTGAAGACGGGATTGTCTAGAATTATATTTGTTTTTTGAATATATAGTGCACTTTTTTTAGAGATTTTTGAAATAATTTATTCGAATATTTAAATATATTAAATATCTCAAATAAATTATATTCTTTGAGAAGTCCTTTAAGTGTGTTCATGTTTTTAAAAGGCAATTGGTGTTCTTAAAGGTAAAGTTAGCTCACTTAAACATAAGAACGCTAATTAGGGATTTTGCAGATTTTCTAGATATGATCTTGTCGAATCCTTGGATTTGATTGTTCTGAATGAAACGGATAAGATAATACTATTACAAATAATGCAATTGGCGTTCAAGGGTACAGGTTCATTCGTTGCGATCGTAATAGACGGGGCAGCGGTGTTGGGGTGTACAATAGGTCAGGGTTGGGTTACAGTATTCCCAAGACTGGAGGATCTATTGAATAAATCTGGTTAAAGCTTGATAGTTTTGGAAGTCAATTGTAGGGTTTATTTATAGACCTCCTGATGTGAATTATAAATTATTCTGGGACTTATTCAGCAAAGAATATGCTAATATTATAACACAGGGAAGCAGGGTGGTTTGTGTGGGGAATTTTAACATTAATTGGTTGTCACTGAACAGCGAGGGTAAACATGTGGTGAAAAATATCGAAAATCCCGGATTATATCAAACGGTGGATCTGCCAACAAGGATCATGGATCAATCGTCAACGTTGATTGATTTCGTTCTGTCTCCTGATGTAGAAATGTTTTCTGATGTCAAGGTTGTACCAACCGATATTAATAGTGATCATGAGCTGGTACTTTTGATGAATATTGGAATGAATGAGAGGTATCCTAATATTCAAAACTACTAGGGATTTTAGTAACTTTGATTATGATCAATTCCAGTCTTACTTGAAATATATTCTTTGGAAAAATATCTTTGATGTTGATCGAAAGATTGAATTCATAAATGATAATTCAATTCTTTAAATGTATTTATGAGAATAACAAAAAATATCACGGTTGGCTCACGGCAACCTTGAAGGAGATAATGGACTTGAGAGATAGGACGCTTAGTCTCTATAAAAAATACGAAAAAAATGATTAGACTCTTTATAAACAACTTCTTAATCTAGTTTCCTCAGCTGTGAAAAAAGAAAAAAGACGTACTATAAAACCATTTTGAATAGTAAATATGTTGAGAAATTTTGTCAACTGTAAAGTCTCTTAATATGAGAACTCAAATATCCAGTAATGTCCCGAAAAAGTTGAAGGATGCTGAGAAAATGGATACACGTTTTATTGAGACCATCTCAAAGATTATAATGGATAATGAACTATTTGCATTTTAGTCCAATAATATTATGAGTCCAAATAGTTCGCAGTTATCGTTTGGCGATTTTAAAGAAGGAGAAATATCTGAAATAATCCAAATAATCTAAACAAGGGCGGAGGGTCATGAAGTTATCAATATAAGAACAATTCAACACTTTATTATTTAAATATTTTAAAGATTTTAAAATTAGCCTTCTACATATTTAATTCCAAAAGATTATATTCAATGATTATTACTTCTGAAAATAAGTTAAAATAATGTCGTATAAGTACCTCTTATATCATGACATATAAAATAAACATTCATTATAAGACATCCGAATGGTATAACAAAATCCAATAAATAAAAATTATTAACCAAAATCCTATAAATTAAATATTTTGAATAGACAAAATTTTGTTTCTGCTGATCAATCCTATGAAAACCAATATCTTTCAAAAATATCCAACATAGAAAGATATTGGTTTTCATAGGATTGATCAGCAGAAACAAAATTTTGTCTATTCAAAATATTTAATTTATAGGATTTTGGTTAATAATTTTTATTTATTGGATTTTGTTATACCATTCGGATGTCTTATAATGAATGTTTATTTTATATGTCATGATATAAGTGGTACTTATACGACATTATTTTAATTTATTTTCAGAAGTTATAATCATTAAATATAATCTTTTGTAATTAAATATGTAGAAGGCTAATTTTAAAATTTTTTAAATTTTTAAAATATTTAAATAATTTTATAAACCTTCTATCAAGAACTAACCTCTATTTATGTTATTTAATTCAACACTTTGTTCCATTTATTTTTCCCTATTTGGCACATGACGCTATGTTGAAAGGATAACTATCATTTGGATAATAATAATGACCGTTTCATTTTGTGAAAATCCATTTCATATTGTGGATTGAAGCACTATACTTTATAGAATAACTAGTCAGAATAAGAGGAGGCGCTATGTTGAAAGATAATTCTCGTTTAGATAACAATGATGACCGTTTTATTTTGTGAAAATCAATTTTATATTGGGGATTGAAACGCTATATGTTAGAGACTTTTGACAATTTGTTTCCTAAGAACACACCATCGGGTTCAAGTGTATTCAACTATATTCATTCAATACAAACATAATCTGAGAAACACCACAAGATTTATTTCTGTTATTTCGGAGTATCCTCGAACTCCAATTTCGAAAGAAGGTTTCTCACATTGATTTCAGAATAATAAATCCGTAAGATTTCAAAACGTCATTCTAAATATATCAGAAGACAATTGGATTATTATCTTTTCGGGAGTTACATTACATTATTTTTTGTTGGCGGTTGTCTATTCGATAAGTAAATCTACAGTAAAAAAACAATTAAGGCATTCTCTTTCTTATCTTGAAGAAATTTGTCTTTCCAATAGAATGAACTCAGTTGAAAGGAAAAATCACCATGGTGACTCCCTAGTTAATTAATTGAAAGGAGGACACGTGCCTAATTCAAGTCGGTAATAAGAAAGAATGAGAATTCGTTTAAGGTCTGTCCAAGGATAGTATTTTGAAATCCATCAAAAACTGTCTATCAATGTTCCCTGTTTTTCGCGTTAATTTCGAGATATTCAGGAGCGAAGCTATTAAGAGGCAAATAAGGCAGACTCTTCTACTTGAGAAAAACTGGACGCATAAAATACTATGTACGTAATGTATAGTGATTCCTGACTCTCTGACTAACGCAAAGGAACCGTAATGAAAGTATATTTTTAACAATGGAATGTTACTCTGATAGCACTACTCACAATGAAATGACATTAAATATCATTAATTAAGGTTATTTTAATTTATCAAAATTAATTATTATCATTATACAACGATCGTTTCGTTGACACAGAAGCATATTTAGGTAGGTGGTATATCTTACATTTTTGAATAACCAAATTTGTCATTAGAAAATGTAAGATATAGCTATAATGCTACTGTTTTAGCCAAACGATCATTGCATTATAATTATAATAGAATTTGTAAAAATAAGAATAACCTTATTTAATATGGATTTTCATCAAGTAAATATGGTTTCAATTAAATATTAAGGAATAATATTAGATAAGAATCACAGCTTGAAAACATTGATATACATATGAATAAATATATATGAATGAATTTTTCCACCGCTTAAAGATTATAGTATAATTAAAACATTCGGGAAATGTGGGTGTTTATGAACATGCAGGCATTGCAATATTGATAAACCACCAAAAACTATTGTGAAAATTGTCTGAAAAAAGTGTGTGCTACTGTTGAAACCAGTGCACCTTGTTCGAGTAAATAAATTGCTGAACCAGTCGATATGAGCAATAGAAGTGTTCGGAATATTTTCAAAAGGAATGTAAAACCGATGTTTTAAGGTTCCAACAAACCAAGAAAATTTTCCAGAAGACTATATCAAACGAATGGAATTTTGTGAAACTATGATGGAAAAATTAGATCAAAATAATTTAAAAAATATACGTGAGACAGTATTGTATTTCCACAAAAATGTTTGTACTACTACAACAATTGTTTCATCACGATATGGCTTCTTCAGGTATTACATTGCACTGTGTACAATTACTAACCGAACCAAAATTCACTCGTAAATGAAACTGAAATCTATCATACCATCCTGTACATTCACTTCTGAATCTCCGTTCATCTTTCTTCTCAGAAAAATACAAAACAATCCCACCATTCTGTCACCATTTTAAAACACTCAGAGTCGTTTACCTTTGATATAAGAGGGTGTTTACCATCGATATAATAAGGGTAACTGTATGAAACTTCTTATATTTCCTACTTTAAAAGAATATAGTTAATTTCAGATTTTAAATAATGGAAAAATTTCCTCAAAAATTTTGAAAAGAAAAAAATTAAATAATACCCAATATTTTGTTACTACTAAACCTGTCACCATTCACTACATTCTTCTCATAATTCCTGGATCTAGTTACCAATTCGAAAATATATCAAATCACATACTCACTGTACTAAACTCTCTTTTTGAAAAAAATTTGGGTTTATTTATACTAGTCGCACGAAGGACAAGTCTTTTGGTCCAAAAGTAATTTTTGAGGAGATGGATAGAGCAAAGAATAAAAAATTCAAATGAGATATCACATATAATGAATTGCCTGTTATCAGTCGATATAAATTTCAATATTTACAATTCTCCACAACCTTTTGAAAAGCAACTGATGTAAAACGATAATCTTAAATCAAATCATTATTTATTATTATTTATTTATATTTTTATTATTTATATCAATTTTTTGTAAGACTTCGGGACCCTGGACTGTTAATTTTATTAAGTCATATTGTCGTTCTTATATATGAATAATTTCTATTCAAAGCCAATAAAAATATGTTAGTCAAGTTACAGACGAAAAAATCCTACCTTTTTCGGGACACCCATCCACAAAACCACCTATTCAAGAGTTAAACCTTCGAAATGTGGGTGTTGGCCTCAACCCCTTCAAAAACAAGCACTAGGTTTCTAGCTCCATAATTTTCCAACGGGATTAAACTAAACTATCCGCTCACGAGCCGATTAGTAAATGTCTGTCACTAGTGCCCAACGACGACTCCCCTTTTTTTCAAACTTCCAAAACATTAAGCTCATTCCTCCTACTCAAAATTTTCCACATGTCTGGACCATCCAGATCTTTTGACTTGTCGATTTCTTATCTCGACATTACTGAGAATTCCCAATCGTATCCTGGAAGGTTTTCCTTTGTGTCGTCTGCACTTAAATCATAATCGTGAACTGCCGTTCCCAGATCTCCTGGAGTAAATTTCAATTAATCGATCCATTGATTGATGAATTGTTGCTTCAAGATTCTTGCTCGTTGTTGATTCAACTATTAGCCGCTTATCGGCTACGATTCTCGAGTCACCGAGTTTTATTCAATAGACTTCTTTAGATCAAAATTTATTTCTGAATTCATAAGTATAACATTGGGCCTTTATTACACATTAAGAAAAGCTTTTAATATTCATTGGTTACTTTATCTTCGTTGCTTTAATAATTTCCTAGTTTCAAATTAAATGCGCACATAGGGACAAACATCAAGATGTTTCAATATCCTCATAGCAGAATATTGAAACGAGGTTTCCTGCGATTATTAGTTTCTGAATGATGCTATTCTGAGTAACTAATGAAAACGTAAACTCAATTTTTATTGCAAAGTCTGTATAACATGATTGAATGAAACATAGATTACACCATTGAAGTAGAAGGAAGCACATAATAGAGCATTGTGAAAGCACAACTTCGTCACTTGGTATTTTAGGGATATCTTTGCATTAAGTATGTCCAATGCAAACAAGTATTGACATATATTTCATTATATGAAATATATGTCAATACTTATACAATATATTTCATTATATAGTATGATAAAAACCACGGTACAATAATAAATACTCCTCTGGACTCGAATATTATTATGCTGATATTTATAGTCGTCTGAATATTAGATATTTGGGCAGAAATTATGACGACTTTAGTGAAATTTTAGTCACTATTGAATGTAATATTATGAGGACGCATTTCTAGCATTTACCCTAGTTATATATATACCTTATATTATATTTATATTTTTTATATAAATAAATTAAGCAAAAAGTTCACTTTAATGAATGATTTACGAGGGGCGTAATCGGTATCGGGGTGCTTTGCTAATAATGTGAGTAATCTAATTATCTCATTTACTGATGACACTATCTGAGGGTATTAATATAAAATTTCACCAATTTACGATCATTAGTTTTATAGGTATCCTCAGTGTTAAGGCACAAATTGTCGCCACAACCTGTAATCTCATGGGCAAACACTTTGCGCATGTACATTCTATAATATTTCAATATTGTTGTCTGATGTACTACTCTGTCAAGAAAGTACCGGGAATTTTCAAATTTATTGGGTCGCCTTCAAAATAGGCTCCATTTGCTCCAATACATCTATGCCAACGGCACTTCCAATTATCGAAACATTTTTTATAGGCGCTTTCCGGGATGGACTTTAGCTCTCGCGCCGAATTTTGTTTTATGGCTTCCATCGACTCAAAACGGGTGCCACGAAGGGGCAATTTTAGTTTTGGGAAGAGGAAAAAGTCGCAGGGAGCCAAATCCGGCGAATACGGTGGTTGCTGAAACACGTTTGTTGAGTTTTTGGCGAGAAAGTCAGTCACAATCGTAGCTCGGTGAGAAGGCGCGTTATCGTCATGCAAAATCCATGAGTTGTTCGCCCACAAGTTTGGCCGCTTCTTACGGATACGCTCACGCAAACGTTTCATAACGCCTAGGTAATACTCCTTGTTTACCGTCTGACCCTCTGGAACGAATTCGTAGTGCACCACGCCACGGATATCGAAGAAAACAATGAGCATCACCTTCATTTTTGAGCGGCTTTGGCGTGGTTTTTTCGGTTTCGGCTCATTTTTTGCCACCCATTCCGATGATTGCTGGCTTGTTTGCATATCGTACTCGTAGACCCAGGTATCATCACCAGTTATAATGCGTTCCATGAATATAGAATCGGAATTACAGCGATCTAGCATGTCTAAAGCAACCTGTTCGCGATGACGTTTTTGAAGAAAATTCAGGTCTTTTGGTACGAGTCGTGCGGCCACCTTTCTCATGCCCAAAATATCAATTAAAATCGTACGTGCGGACTCGTGGGATATCTTAAGGTCATGTGCTATCTCTCTCAAGCTGGTACGACGGTTTTCCAGCACCCTTTCCTTAATTTTATCGACGTTATCTTCGATCGAAGCCGTCGATGGGCGTCCGGAACGAGGCAAGTCTTCGACCACTTCACGACCGTCCTTGAAGGCTATGTACCACTGATATGCACGAGTTTTCGATAGAGCATTATCACCAAAGGCCTTTTGCAACATTTTCAATGCATCGGCACACGAAAATTCATTTGCAACACAAAACTTTAAACAAATTCTTTGCTCAACGTAATCACCCATAGTAAAAATCGGCACGCACTCTGACATCGATTGACTTAATCAGCTGTTGCAAACACACTAGTTGACAAATCCTGCTCAAGCTTGGCATAGTAATTAAGGACAGTAGTACCAACCTAGGAAAAAAAAATTTTTACCTGCCTCATTGCCCCGCCAGATTTAAATCGATAATTCCCGGTACTTTCTTGACAGAATGTATAATCTTTCTACTGTGGTTGCTTCCAATTTAACTTAATTACTCTATGAAAGAGGAATAACCACAGAAACCATAGACGAAATTTCATGTAATTCTTGATGTACCAAGTCAACTACTCATTCAATTTACGATTCAGTACACAATTCACAACTCAGTATTCCAAAACGGTATCATTACACCGGTGGCCCCCAACACACACAGTCTCCCAGAAACTATGGGACATATCACACACAGAAGAAGTACGGTAAATTAATTTTGTATACATTATCATTTTATGACACATATTTTATACTTCAACATATTTTATACTTCAACATATTTTATACTTCAATATATTTTTTATACTTGGAGTATTCTTTGAATCCCTGAAACCAGGTTCAAACATTTAATACAATCATTTGATACAGTCCACTTTTCTCTCATCTAGTTTGTTGCTCTATATTATTAGTTATATCTAATAATAATTCCAACATCAAGTCTACACACAGAATATTTATATTGAGTATATCTTAGGAAATCAAATCCTACGTTGATTCCGAAATACGCAGGCTATTTTGATATACTGGCAATATTTCTAACCAGCTACGAATCTTAGGTAATTTTGATCACACAGAAATTCAAATTTCAATAAACTCATTGCAAATTTACACTCAGTAAAAGGCGGCCAGAATGACTGACGCTACAATGATAAAGAAAATCGAGCATTGCGCCGTTACAAAGTTCCTCACTTAGCTGGGAAAAAATTAAAAAATCAGTCAAGAAGAGATGATTACTGTTTACCAAAACTGTACCTGTCGTTATCCACCGTTCGAAGATGGACAAGTAAATTCAAAAGAGGCAGAGAAAGTATTGAAGACCAGCCTCGCTCGGGCGGGCCCTTAAGCGGCACCACTGAATAAAATGTGGTAAAGCTGGTACTTGAAAATGCCAGAATAAAAATCAAGATGTTATCAGAGATGACGAAACTATCCGTGAGTTTTTTCTACGGTATCTTTTATGCCCATATCAACCTCTCAAATGTCCGTGTAAGACGAGTACCGAGATTGCTTACCACACCTCAGAAGCAAGTGCGAGGCGAGTGTTGTAAGGAGTTTTTAGAGCTCTGTGGAGAATACCCATCGACCATTTTCAACCGGCTGGTTACTGGGGATGAGACGTAGGTTCATCACTATGACTCTAAAAGTAAACAGGATTGAAATAGGTGCACAGCCCCCAAAGAAGTTTAGAGTCACCCCATCCGCTGGAAAAGTTATGGATGGTCTTTTAAGATTCTAAAGGTATTTAAATGATAAAATACACTAAAAGGGGTGAGAGCATCAGAGCAGTATCATACGCAACCTTTTTGCGTAATTTAAGAGAAGCAATTAAAGAAAAGAGGCGAGGAAAAGTAACAGCGGAGGTTTTGCTGCTTCACGACAATGCGCCGGTTCACAAGGCCCGTGTGGCCAAGGCTTCTGTGCGGTAGAAATTACTCAGTCCAGCCTTGGCCCCCAGTGACTACTAACTATTTCCAAATGGCAACAAATATCTTCGTGGATAGCGATTTTCCGACGATGAAGAACTAAAGTTAGCAATTATCACCCTTTTTATGGAAAAGCTGGAAGAATATTTTTACATGGTTTAGAGAAGCTTATTTCTGGATCTAATAAAATTATTGAATTTCTAGGGGACTATAAAGGAAAATAGAATTTTTACGAAATTTTCTAAGTTTTCCTTCATGTTTGTACCAAGAATACATTGAACGCCCCTCGTATAGGGGTTGATATTCTACTTTCAACAAATACATGTTTCCAAGGACTCCAACTGTAAGAAAAGTTAGCTTTTGAAAGTTTTTCTATGTCTATGAGTCGAAGTTCATACGCCAACTCAGTTTTTGAGTCTCTTCATGTTGGTTCAAAGATGAAAAAAAGTATATTAGTGAATTTCAGCTTGGCCATATATTTCCAAGGATTCCAAACAACTTGAAAGATGTTACTGAAATTCAAGATATTTAGGGACTGAAGATATAAATCAGAATTCATCAATTTTTGTCGCTTCAATTACATAAATCAAGTTAGCACATTCCCACAAAACAAACTCAAAAAGTGAAATACTAACACTTGCGGAACGTCTTTAAAATAACTCAAAGGACTGAAAAGTTCTCTCAAAAATTCAACAATAGCAAGAAATATTATAAAAGGTTTTGCACCATCAAAGAACAATATATTTACCTTCATTATTGAGTATTTATCTGAAGAAATCTAATTTCTATTTAGATACAATGTAAATTGAAACAAATCGACTGACTACTTCAACATCGAAGAAAAATTCAAATAAGATTTGAGGGCTAGAAGTTCTTTAACGTTCACGTATCGTTTAGTGCCTTATTTTTCTGACAGATTTTGAATGTCTGTTTTCATTTCGTTTTGGGTTGGCAAGGTTTTCAGATTGGAGTTTTATTTATAAGAGGATTTAATCAACCAGTGCATGTATTTTCGAATGTTTTTCACGATTTCGAAAATTTGAGAGAAGATTCCTATTGGACCCTAAATTACGCTAAATCTATTGCTCGTCCAATTAGACGTTAGAGGAGGCGTTGTTCATTCTAAATAGAAGTGGGCTTAGAAAATGCTAACTTAACGGAGGGTGAAAAAGGAATCAGTCAGGCAATAATTGCGATAGAGACGTGTGCGGTCAAAGCGACGGTATGGGATACTAATAAGGTTAGAACAATAAAGTTCATTTGATGTTGAAGACGGAAGCTTACGAGAGCAAAGTTTTGGAAGTTTAGTTATCGTACCACCGATTCATATCGGAGAGTTAAGATGATTTACTAGTTAGTGAATAACTGTAAATAAACATGTAGAGAGTACATCAGGTTTTTTCATTGGTAGAAGTTACGGTGTAAAGAAGTGTTAATCGTTTGACAATCAATCAACCTTTAGACGACTGATATGATAAAGCTTGTATTGATGATATTTTAAGTTAACTGTAGACTGAAATTTCACGATCATATGAGTAACATAATATCTCATGGACGAAGATATATCGTGTTTAAAACATGTTCGTCGGATACCAAAAAATATTGGCAGATTAGAGTGTAATTCAACTTATATTCATCTTCCTCTTATGCGATGCTCTTTCAAAAACAGGTCTAAACATTTTAGTAACACACCAAATCTGCAGTATATGGCTGATAAAGGACTGCCATATCTTATTATTTCCATCAAATTCCGGGGAACAACAATTCCTTGATGAAAACGGGGAGATGTGAAACATAACAACGCATTCACCATTTTGCAACATTGAACTACGCGCGCCAATGTCTTTTCGTTCAAAGTACCTTCTCTATTTCGCAAAATTCGATTCACTATTCTTCAACCAAATTCGTAAGGGAAATGGGTCAAATTGTGGAATTGATTAGCGCGCTGATACATAACAAAGTATACATTTATTATAAATATTAATCAAACTGGGTGTTTGGAAATCTCAGCCCTTTAAACATTCCAATTTTATTCAGACTTTCTTCTCGTTTTGGACTCAGCCAATGTATTCTCTATTTTGTAAACTTAGATTCTAGTCAACAGCATTTCCATTCACGAGCAAAACAGTGCATTCGCCATTTTGTTACTAAGATTTTTCACACAAATATAATAATAATAATAATAATAATAATAAAGGCCTTTATTCCAAAAAAATAATTATAATACAGCTTAAGTCATTTCCACTTAAGAAATACAAAAAAAAAAAACAATTGGAGAAGGCGAGATTCAGAACACCGAGCACAGTGTTCTGTTCAATCTAACCTATGAATCCCGACCACATTAATCGATACCCATGTATGTATGTAAAAAAAGAAAATATATACATATAAATAAAAATGATATGTTTTGCAACATATATACATACATACATACATATATATAAATATACTTATTATGACTACCCCACCAAATCCAGCATAAGAGAAAAAAAAATATATTAAAATCAAGTACATAATATGCTCAAATTAATTTAGAATGCAAAATATTCCAAACATCAACTTATATTAAACACTTCCATTCTGCCCTCTCATAAGCCTATTGAAGAGTCCCTGTCTAAAACTAGTTAAACTGCAATTATTTTTAATGTTCAATGGTATGCTATTCATTATGAACGCGATGTTGTACGAGTGAGATCTTCGAAATAACTCTGTTCTATGTATAGGTGGTGTTAGAGTTCCTTTGAATCTAATGTTCAGGTTATGAACGTCACAACGAAAAGAAATTTTGTTATAGAGATAAGGAGGGGTCTTTGTTCTTAAAATTTTTTGGTAAAGCGTAGCCGAATGTAAAACTCTTCTATTCTCCATATTTAGCCAATTAGCCAGATGTAGGGTATGACTAATTCTCTCATACCTTCTGATACCAAAAATCAGTCGAAGGCATGAATTCTGCACTTTTTGAATTCGCTGTTTATCATGAAAAGTCAGACACGGGCCGTACAATGCATCACAGTAACTTAAACTGGAGAGAACCAAAGATTCACAGAGTAAGATCTTGAGTTTCCTTGTAAGAAATTCACGATTCTTGTATATTATCCTCAACTTTAAGTATGCCTTCTGAAGGCAGGAGGAAACATGCTCGGAAAATCTCATACCGTGGTCAATGTATAGCCCCAAATTTTTCACACAATCAGACACATGTACGATCTCACCCCCAATCCTAACCATCTCATCACCGGCTAAGAACTTGGCTCTTTCGTTTCTAGGTCCAAATACAATTGCAACGGTCTTGTCTACATTTAGTTTTAAACAATGTTTTCGAGATACCTCCAAAATACTACTCAAGTCAAAGTTCAAAGCTGCCACAGCGTTGCGCGTTTCACCCGGAGAAAAAGATATATACATCTGACTGTCATCCGCATAATAGTGCACCCCACAGGAAAGTATATGCTTGACGAATTGGGAAATGTAGATGATGAAAAGTATAGAGCCCAAGATGGAGCCTTGTGGAACCCCCTTACATATTTCCAGAAACGCCGAAACAGAACCTTTATATGTCATCCTCTGAAGCCTTTTCTCCAGATAAGACTTGAAAAGCCATATTGCAGGGTCAGACAAGCCAATGTACGATAAGACAGCCAGAAGCATTGGGTGGTCTATGGTGTCAAATGCTCTAGAATAATCCAATAATGTGAGCACAGTTAGTTTACCTTCGTCGGTGGCCCTGAATATATCGTCTGTAATATTTAGTAAAGATGTTACACAACTATGGTTTTCCCTATACCCAGATTGAGTGGATGGTATGATTTCTTGTTTATTTAAAAAATCCTTCAGCTGACTACTAATGATCTTCTCGAGTATCTTTGACATAGTTGGAAGAATACTTATAGGACGAAGGTTATTCATTTCTTGGGGTGATGTTGTTTTAGGTACCGGTATTATATGTGCAGTCTTCCACTGATCAGGAAAAACAGAGTGCATCAGACAAAAATTCATCAGGTGTGTTATGTGGGGAAGAATATGGGGGACGCATAATTTTATTGTGTCAATATTTACACCATCATAACCAACAGATTTACTCTTTATAGAATTAATAACCCCTAGTACAAACATCTCATCAACTGCCTCAAATCTAAAATCCACATTGGACAAACAGTTTCCTCGATCAGAATAGGACATAAGTTCCGAGTCCGGTTGCAGAACAGGGATGGAATTTATGAAAAATTTGTTAATGTCTTCAACGTTCTCCAAGTGAGCAGGGAGATCAATACTCTTCCGGCGCCCAAATCCCATCTCCCTCAAACCAGCCCACACCCCACTAGCAGAATGTTTATCACCAAGAACCCCTTTGTAATAAATCTTTTTCTCTCTTCTTATTGCAGTATTCACTAAGTTTCTAAGATTTTTATAAACTTGCCAGTCGCATGATTTTTTACCTTTTTTGAACTTTGCCAGAGCCTTATCACGAGTTGCGATCATATCCCTAAGAGTATCAGTGAGCCAGGGGGCATATTTTTTCGTGATCCTATAGGTCTTAAAGGGTGCATGAAGATCCAACAAGGCTATGATACCAGAGGTAAGGAATTCAACCTTTTCCTCAGCTGTGGTCATGTCAAAGATATTTCTCCAAGGTATTGAAGAAAGATCCGACTTGAATCTATTATAATTGAGATTTTTGAAATCTCTGGATGTCCTGAATGTTGGCTGCTCACTTGAAGTTCTTAAGTTGAGTGTACAAAAGATCAGGTCATGGTCACTTATATGGGGCACAGCTAAAACACCAGAGTCAACAACAATACCTTCATCTGATGTCAGTATGATATCAATTAATGTCGAAGAACTTTGAATAGTTCTGGTTGGTTGGGTTATAATCTGTTCCAAACCAACACCATCTAAAATCTCTGTTAATTTGATCATTTCAGTGCTGTATTTATTGAGAAAATTCACATTGAAATCTCCTACACAAAACAAATAATCTGTTTTCGGAAGAATCTCAACAACTGCATTTTCAAAAGAATTAAGAAAGATTCCCAAGTCAAAAGTAGGAGCCCTATAAACAACTGCAATTGCGGCACTATTTTTGCCAATTTTGAATGTGAACCACATTTGTTCTATTCCACCACTAACTGTACAGAGATCAAATTTTATTGTTTTCCGAATATAAGCTCCAACACCACCACCACGGCTTCCCCTATCAACGCGTATGAAACTATAACCCTGAATCGACAAAAATTCATCAATAATACCGCTATTTAACCATGTTTCAGTTAGTCCAAGTATGTCAAGCTTTTGTGATTCAAGAAGATATTCTACATCCTTTGAATGAGGTAGTAAGGAACGTACGTTCAAGTGGCCGACTTTAAGAGAAGAAATTCCGCAATTATTCATATATAAAAAAAAAATTAACTGTTATAATCTAAAGTAAGATAGAGAAAAACTGATGAGCAGCAGAACGGTTACAAAATATACAAAAATAGATAAATACTATCTGCAAAAAAAAAAAAAGAAAAACCTTTTTCACAGTGTTACACAGAAAAAATAAACAGTAAATACGGGAAAGGTAGAGTAAAATCAAAATTTTAATTAAATCTAAACCAGGCAAAGATTAGAAAATGAAGAAAAATAAAATCAGATGAAACGAATGGAGTCGTGTTCATGCAGCAAAACACAACAGAAAAAAAAAGAACAGCTACACAGCTCCGACTTCTAAAGAATTTCATCATTATAAATATTTCATGCTAGCATGCTTTCCAAATCGAGTTCACATTTGATTTGACTTACAATATTTCGGTTTTGAACATATACGTTGCCACCTCTGGTCCAACAACTATTGTATCCAAATTTCTCGCACGCTTTTTTGTAAAGGGACAATTTGCTTTGAACTAACTTCTCCCTGATGACGCATCCAGTACCCTTAAGGAAGCGCTTATTCTTGAAAATCATTTCTCTCTTCCAACGATGAATAAATTGCACAGAAATAAGCCTGGGACGCCTATGCTGTTGAATAACTCTTCCCATTCGATAACACATATGTAAATCATTCGGTGAAATATTATCAATAGGGTTTTTAATTATATGTTTGTTGACAATTTCACAAATTCTCAGATTTAAATTACCCTCATTCTCCTCTGTGACACCTTGAAAAATCAATTGTGTATTGTAGACGTCCTGCTTGTTTATCTCAACTTGTGTGGATATTTTTTCAACTTCACTTTTGAGAGATTTTATAGATACTTCCATCGTTTTCTCAAAATTATCCAACTTTTTCAAAACATCATCAATTGATTCCGGGGGGGTATCAGTTCTTCATAGTCATCCGCAAACCGAAATTTATTTCTTGAACAAAGGATTAATAATACAATGTAATCTCGTGCTCTGTATCACAAACAGACATTTAAAATATAGTTAGAGAAATTCAGCTCATAACGATCTATCTAATGTCTTCGCCATTTATAAGCATCAAATTCCCATATTGCGTTCATATCCTTGTATCTAATTCCTGTATTTCTAGAGTGAAATATTGCCATGAATGATGAATAGAATACCACTTTATAATATATACTCTATGATAGTCGCTGGGCTATGAGGTCTGATTGCAGACTTATAGTTGCATGCATAAATATATGCCCACAAATTCGTTATCGTAGTTTTTGAAAACCTAATTTTTATGCACTTATTCCTCAATCGTTATTCGCTAACCCTGAATTATTTTAAGGAGTTTTATTTTTAAATAAACAGAACATTTGCCATTTTGTAACTTTTCCATTTTACAAGTCCTGCCCTTTCTTGAATTTCATATTAACCTTTGGTATTGACAATATAATGTTTTCAACCTGACATCCTCAATATTATTCTTCTATGACAAAACTGAGATAGTCTTGATATTAGGATAGAGGGTCGTTCAGTTATCAAAGAACATAAGAGCATAAAATGTATATTATATTGATCAAACTGATATCTCTCGACCCAAGGGACTCATCCAGCATTTCATCTATATATTCTTTCTTTTTATCTTCATATCCGTTATTGATGCCTGCAGTTAAGTCAATTTTTGAATTAAATGAGGGCCATATCATACCATATTACTTTCATGTGACTACAGTATCAGTTATAAAAACATGCAAAGATACAAACTCTCATTCACCATACAATGTTTTCATGAATACGTGCTTCAAGGTAATATGGCATGTAGGAAATATAGAAGAAGGCAAAATATTTCATTTATACATGTACTTTCGGAACTTTAGCCATAAGTTTCGAAATATAGGACATTTTCCAGAGTTATTTTTATTTATTTATTTATTCAAATTAAGGGACATCAGCAGTAAAAATTCCCAAAAACAATATCGCAAATTGCTTAAAAATAAAATAATAATAATAATAATTAAAAATAATAAATCATGTACAGATAACATACAAACCGTAATCATATAATATCATGAGATACAATGAAAAAAAAAAATAAACAAAATAATTTTGTACAGTTGAGGACCCAAGTGAAAATCACATAATATCTTGGAAGCAGTAATCCAAAAGAAAGTTAATTTTCGAAAATTTTTCCGAAGTATTTTTTAAATGAAAACAATTATACAGAAAAAGGGTCCAAATTAAGACAATATTCATTGTAATGTTCACATATTCTTATGGTGGGAGAGTTTCTGCCAATATTAGCTCGAAAACCAGAAACCGCCAGCAGTTGCCTGCTTCTGTTATTGCTGTTAGGGATATGAAAGCCAATCAGTGATACCAACTCAGCACAATCGTAGAAGTTTATAATGATCTTATATACAAAAATTAGGTCCGTTAAAATTCTACGCTGCTTCAATGCCTGCAAAAGATAGAGGGAACGGACACTACTGATACCTATAATAACATAAATTCCGTTCAACTTGAAATGAAGAAACCTCAAAAATCGGTTTTGTACTCTTTCCAACCTCAATTCACTACAATTATACTGAGTTGTCCACACTATGCAGGCAAAGTTCAGTCTACTGTAAATAAAAGAATAATATAGTGCTTTTATTGTAGTCTCATCATCAAAACCTCTACAAGTCCTGCAGATGAAGCCTAACGATCTGTTACATGCATACATATACACATATATACATACATGCATACATATACACAACATGTGCATTGAACGACATTTTCGAATCGAAAATTACTCCCAGGTCCTTCACCTGACAGAGCCACTCTATTGGTTCAGCATCCAAGCAGTATTGAAACTCGATCACTGAAGTTTTCCTAGTGAAAGAGATACATGCACATTCATGAATATTTAAGTTCATTTTTTTATATATACAGTACTCTGCAAAAGCATCGAGATCCTTTTGCAGCTCTATACAGTCAATAATAATCAATATCTTTTTAAATATTTTCAGATCATCAGCATATATGAGTATTTTGGAAAATTTGAAATAGTCCATGACATCATTGATAAAAATAAAAAATAGCAATGGACCCAGATGCGAGCCCTGAGGCACTCCTCAGGTCACAACAAATGATTTGTAACCATTTACGCACACTAATTGACTTCTATGATATATAAACCATCTCAGTACATCCCCGTGCACCACGACATGACCCAAAGAAGCCAGAAAGAGGTTGTGATTAACTTTATCGAACGCCTTATTGAAATCAGTGTACAGGGAATCAACATGTACACCCTATCCAAGGCTCTTCGACACGAATTCCGCTTACAATGTTTAATTGATTTCAATTCTACGTCCCGGAAAAAAACCCATGCTGACACTCAATAATCGATGACTTTAAACTATGAAACAAAACGTCCAAAACAATACCCTGGAACACTACCAAATACCGACAACTTACTGACCCCTGATAATTTTCAACTGAGCTTCTACCACCAGAATTCCCATAAATCGGCATCAACAAAGCAGTTTTCCACATAGTTGGAAAGTCACCAATTTTTGTTGACCTATTGAATAATTTTCATAGTGAATAACATAAGCTATCACAACAGTTTTTCACACAGTATGATGGGTATCCGTCAAATCCACCTTCCTTATTTACATGAAGTGATTATTCTATTACAGATCATTTCTCGTGTGAAAAAAACAGAATTATTATCATTCACGTTATTGAATTTATTGTTAAAGAGATAAGCCTAAAGATATGGTTCATACACGCTTTTAAAAAATGACGCAAACAACTTGCATATTTCCTCTCCATTATTGGCATCTGTATCATTTTATTAGATATAGCTCCCTCATTTTATCATTTTAATGGAAATGGTGTACATAAACTAATTATTTCAAAAAAATATTGTTTGTCTGGTGAAGAGTGGAGTATGTTTTAGTTTCCTCTTCAAAATAATATAAACGATATTCTATTATACTTCACTTGCAATTTAATTTCTTATTCTTGTATGGGGTCGAAATATTATTGGACGACTTTGATACAAATAGTAATAAATAAAATTCAATTTCCACAAACTTTTTATTGTTAAATGGCAATTGTTTCGCTACACTGTGACTTAATCATATTCTACATTTGAATTGACACTGTATGAAAACTTACATAAGTTCTAATACATGTGTTGACAGGTGTTAAAGGAAGTTGAAATAAAAATAGAATGTAAAATAAAATAGAATAGAAAGGCCTTTTACTTGATAGAAGAAATATAACAAAATTTGAATATTAAAACATATTGAAATATGTTTGTCTTCTACAATTTTAATTTCAAAAAATTTTTATTCAAAAACTTTTAGAATTAAATTTAATTCTAAAAGTAAAAACATATTTCAATATGTTTTAATATTCAAATTTTGTTATATTTTTTCTATCAAGTAAAAGGCCTTTCTATTTTATTTTATTTTACATATAATATATAATTATATTTTGGCTTCAATAAATCTCATTATAGAATGTCAATGCATTTAAATAAACCTTAAAATAACTCACACTGTTCTTTGATTTTGTTAGAATATAGATCAATCTTGAATTATATAGTTGATCTGTGTTTCGACGCTTTAGTCTTTTAAGACGTGAGAGATATAGGTTAGTTTTTTGATTTTGATATTTGGAATATTAAATGAGGACTGAAGACGGGATTACTTAGAATTATATTTGTTTTTTGAAGATATAGTGCACATTTTTTAGAGATTTTTTAAATAACTTATTCGAATATTTAAATATATTAAATATTTCGAATAAATTATATTCTTTGAGAAGTCCTTTAAGTATGTTCATGTTTTTAAAAGGCAATTCGTGTTCTCAAAGGTAAGATCAGAAACAAAATTTTGTCTCCTTTAAATATTTATTTATTAATTTTAATTACTTTCGTATATCTGTTGGGAAATTTATTCCATTTGACATTATATGTTGAGTTTTGATGATATACGTCTATTAAATGTAAGCAGTGCTTGTTGTAGACATAAATTTAATTCTAAAAGTTTTTGAATAAAAATTTTTTGAAATTAAAATTGTAGAAGACAAACATATTTCAATATTTAAATTTTAAAAATAGAATGTTATTTATTAGGGTATTCTTAATTAGGTGGATAGATAACGTCGATGGTAATAAAATTTATTGGGGTAGTCGTTGATTTTCCCAAATTACATAAAGATATTCAATAAAAGTGACTTATTCGTAACCGTTTGTTCATTTAGGGGAATTCTCTGAGAATTTTATCGGTTCATTTCAACTGATTCTAAGAATGTTAATCTAAAACCCTTACTCTCGATATGCTTAATTTCATATTCGTTCTTGAAATTATGTTCAAATTCTTTTAGATGGTTGGCATATGTGGAGTATGTTGAAATTGAACTATAGCTCTTTTTATGTGTATTTGTATTTGTATTTTTTTCTTAAACGATCTACCAGTCTGACCAATATGAACCATTGGACAATCCTTACGAGTCAACTTATAGACTCCTGAATTATTATCTTCGTTTGATTTATCTTTATTAGTTTTAATATATTCATCAATGTTATTAATGGTTCTGAAAGCTGCTTTGTAATTCAAATTTTTGTTGAAATGATGGTCAATGTCTTTTGATATTCTATTCATATCAGAAATTTTTCGGAAAGAAGTCTTTTGTGGAAGGATAAACATAAGTTAATGCCATCTTTTTCTATTTATTTTTCATATTTTCCCTATAAGAGTTGGGTTGAAACCATTGTTAAATGCTATTTGTTTTATTATATTAAGTTATTTAGAGAAATTTTGAAGTTCCATCGGTACTATAGGCTGACAGTGCGGCGAAACAATTGTCATTCAGCAATAAAAAGTTTCTGGAAATTGAATTTTATTTATTACTAGTTATAAATGAACTTCCATCAAGTAAAGACTGAATCCATCAAATATAAGTTACAATTACTCTATTCCACATTAATTCGATTTTTTCTCACTTGAAATGAAGCGTACATTTCACCGATTAGATTCCACAAAATTCTGAAAATCGCCAACCTTTCAAGTGAATTATTAAGAGCGACAAATATTTTATCCAGAACATAATAGGCAATATGAACAATGGTGAATAGAAAGTTCTTCGAAAAAGAAAAGTGCAATTTGCATCTGTGTAACAATTCAAAGTTCGAATACAGCGAAATAGGTTTTGTTGATCGACGAAGCACATCTTGTGTTTTGTTATGTCGAAAGAAATATTTTAAATCTAGATGAATATTAATGGACATTGATAAATTTATTTTAAACCATAATAATTTAAAACAAGCTCCATAATATAACTAATATTATTAATCGTAATTATTAAGTCGTGATTTTACGTTATAATTATGAATCAATGAATTTGTATTTATACGTCTATTAAATAAAATAGAAAGGCCTTTTACTTGATAAAAGAAATATAACAAAATTTGAATATTAAAACAAATTGAAATATGTTTATCTTCTACAATTTTAATTTAAAAAATTTTTTTATTCAAAAAACTTTTAGAATTAAATTTATGTCTACAACAAGCACCGCTTACATTTAATAGACGTATATAATCAAAACTCAATATATAATGTCAAATGGAATAAATAACCCAACAGATATACGAAAGTAATTAAAATTAATAAATAAATATTTAAAGGAGACAAAATTTTGTTTCTGGTCTTACCTTTAAGAACACCAATTGCCTTTTAAAAACATGAACACACTTAAAGGACTTCTCAAAGAATATAATTTATTTGAAACTTTTAATATATTTAAATATTCGAATAAGTTAATTCAAAAATCTCTAAAAAAATATGCACTATATCTTCAAAAAACAAATATAATTCTAAGCAATCCCGTCTTCAGTCCTCATTTAATATCCCAAATATCAAAATCAAAAAACTAACCTATATCTCCCCACGTGTTAAAAGACTAAGATCTGTGTTTCGAAGCTTTAGACTTTTAACACGTGGATAGATATTCAGTCCTCATTTAATATTCCAAATATCAAAATAAAAAAACTAACCTATATCTCTCCACGTGTTAAAAGACTAAGATATGTTTTTCGGAGCTTTAGCTTTTAACACATGGATAGATATAGGTTAGTTTTTTGATTTGATATTTGGAATATTAAATGAGGACTGAAGACGGGGTTGCTTAAAATTATATTTGTTTTTTGAAGATATAGTGCACATTTTTTTAGAGATTTTTGAATTAACTCATTCGAATATTTAAATATATTAAATATTTCAAATAAATTATATTCTTTGAAAAGTCCTTTATGTGTGTTCATGTTTTTGAAAGGCAATTGGTGTTCTTAAAGGTAAGATCAGAAACAAAATTTTGTCTCCTTTAAATATTTATTTATTAATTTTAATTACTTTCGTATATCTGTTGGGTTATTTATTCCATTCGACATTATATATTGAGTTTTGATTATATACGTCTATTAAATGTGAGCGGTGCTTGTTGTAGACATAAATTTACTTCTAAAAGTTTTTTGAATAAAATTTTTTTTTAAATTAAAGTTGTAGAAGATAAACATATTTCAATTTGTTTTAATATTCAAATTTTATTATATTTCTTCTATCAAGTAAAAGGGCTTTCTATTTTATTTTATATATAATATATGATTATATTTTGGCTTCAATAAATCTCATTATGGAATGTCAATGAATTTAAATAAACCTTAAAATAACTCACACTGTTCTTTGATTTTGTTAGAACATAGATCAATCTTGAATTATTATTATTATTATTATTATCCTGATACTCCTAGATCTTCTGTGAAGATCCCTCAGAAGCTTTTTCAGCTTGTGCGAGTTAGGAGTTCAGTTGTGTTCTGTGTAGGCTTTGTTACTGCGATCTTGCGCCACTTTAGGTCACAGCACTGTTAATTTTTGACCCAACAGTGAAATGGTGGCAGATACCCGTCCAACTAGAAAATTTCTTTTCTACCTGAACAGGACTCGAACCTGGACCTCCCGGTCACGAGTCCGATGCTCTCCCGCTGAGCTATCCACACTCATATATACATTATATAGTTGATCTGTGTTTCGAAGCTTTAGTCTTTTAACACGTGGAGAGATATAGGTTAGTTTTTTGATTTTGATATTTGGAATATTAAATGAGGACTGAAGACGGGGTTGCTTAAAATTATATTTGTTTTTTGAAGATATAGTGCACATTTTGTTAGAGATTTTTGAATTAACTCATTCGAATATTTAAATATATTAAATATTTCAAATAAATTATATTCTTTGAAAAGTCCTTTATGTGTGTTCATGTTTTTAAAAGGCAATTGGTGTTCTTGAAGGTAAGACCAGAAACAAAATTTTGTCTCCTTTAAATATTTATTTATTAGTTTTAATTACTTTCGTATATCTGTTGGGTTATTTATTCCATTTGACATTATATATTGAGTTTTGATTATATACGTCTATTAAATGTAAGCGGTGCTTGTTGTAGACATAAATTCAATTCTAAAAGTTTTTTCAATAAAAAATTTTTTAAATTAAAATTGTAGAAGATAAACATATTTCAATTTGTTTTAATATTCAAATTTTTTACGTCTATTTAATCCAGAATATTAACGAAAATAATCAATTTATTTTAAATCATATTATTCCATAACAAGGTCACTAATTATTATTAATCTTTATTATTGAAATTTGATTTCATGTTTTTATTTTGAATAGATGAATTCGTATTTATATTCAACTTGATTCTCTTATAGATAGAGCGAGTGACCTTTCATACAACCATCGTTTTTTAATATATTTGTTCATTAATTCGAGGGAACTCCAATTGATCCAATGTTCTTTAAAAAAAGATTATTGTGAATCAGTGAATCAGTTCCAACTTTTTCCAAAATGAATTATATTATATTCAAATAATTTTTCTCATGCATTCTATACTGTTCTGTCTATAATTAAACCAGTGGTGCGCAATTGAATTCGAACAGAGGATATCAATCTTAGTTGTGAAAATCTGAAGATTTGAGTTCTGAAGCATCATTAAATACATTCAGTTGATAAATTTTAAAAGTGATAATATTCACAGAGATTTACTCAGTAATGTTAGGATTAATTTTTTTGTATGGAACCGTGAAATTTTAGACTACAAGTTGCAAAAGAGGTGAATTTTTTATCGCAGATAAAGACCAGACGGAAAGGCCAGTTTCTGTGTCCGTCTTTGACAATTTCGATGAATGATTTCATCAGACTGTCGAGTTAGATTTAAACGAATATTTCAGATGCTTATTATTTTACATAAAAGGTCTATCATACAGTCCACTTTGATATAGACACTAAAGAAATTTCGGCAAAATGGATTACTAATATTATTGCGTTCAATCTGTGCTCGGTTTGAGAAAATGCAGACCTCTTGTACCAGGTTGTTGTTAAAGAAATATTTTATGGGACGATCTACGTCCAGAAATAAGGCAGCAAAAAAATAACTTTATTTCTTGTTCACTGACTGCAAAGTTTTGTGTTCAGAAATTTTCTGGAGAAATTCTCGCCTCAGTATTTTGGAACTGTTATAGAGTAAAAATGATTGATTATCTGGATAAGGTACAAACTATCAAGAAATTATTATCCAATATTAATGAAAACTTACTGAAAAGAAATGTGGGGAGAAGTAATAAAAAGTTATCCGAAGGTAAAATGTTTTTGCAGGATACTGCCTTTCCACACAATTCGTAATTGGGGATTCGAATTCGCTGAACAACCAACCTATCCACTTTTTTTCAACAAAGATGTATTAAAAACTGTTGAGACCTGGTTAATAGAGCAATAAAATAAAATTTGTTTTCAAAAGATGCAGAGACTTTGCAGGTTCGTCCGAATAAGTTTATACAAATAATAGGACAGCATGTTGAAACAGAAAGCAAATTAGAGTAAATATTCAATATTAGCATCCTTGTTTTCTACATAAGTAGTCACACTCCATTCCAATTTTTCTCGAACTCGTTTAAATGTTCCAACATAATTTCGAATCTGTTGGCATCCCATTAAAATGCGTTCAAGAAGATGTTCGAGATTTTTAATTGACACCAAGTAAACAAGGTATCCCATAAGTATTAATCAAGTGCTATCGAACATCAAGAAGAAAATGAGCTTGTGCTTCATCGTGGAAATACTCTAACATTTCCCTCTGATCTGCAGGCGGGTCTTCTAGAAGGCGACCATAAAAAATGTAGATTTGCTAATTGGGTCGATGTATATAATTTTCTGCGAACGTAAAGAATCAAGATTATAATAGCAAGAAGTTAGTTATTGAGGCACAGAAAAAGACAACTTGACAGTTATATTTTTTGGACAAATCAAACAAAGCCTTCTAGACTTATTTCAGTTCCTTAAACAGCTGGAATGAGGTTATCGTTTTTATTGAGTCAGAAGGTGGTGATGGAATCTAGCAGCTTATAGCTCTTCCATTAAAAAATCGTGAACCTGAATCCTGTACTCCAGATACCTTAATTAAACGATATGTGAACAAATTTCAACAATTTCTACGTTCAGTTCCTTCATTCCTAAATATGAATATTAGCTTATTGACCTGTTGGTATCTAATTGTTGCAATACGCAAATATTGAGTAGACGTAATTACTTCAACTTTAAATAATATTTAATTAAGTTATTGTGATTTTTACTATTTTTTATTGTTATTCAATACAACAATTGTTCTGCTATCACAGTAGCATCTTCAGGAAAGTTTAATTTTTGAATAATATTATAATATTATTTAATATAATTCAATATGGAATTTCATCCAGTAAAGACTGATTCAATTAAAAAATTTAAATACGGCAACTTTAAAAAAAAATTCCTCATTATTTTACTTAACTTTTATTCTCAACAATCGATAAAAGTTTAGGTGGGCCTAATATAATATCAAAATAAACTGAAATATAACTTACATTGTAAACACGTGACCCTACTTTAGCCAAAACGAGACGAAAGACATTCCAGTCTTCTGAACTAGCGTCCCAGGTTAACTTTCAATCATAGATAAAGCGTACAAATTCAAATTTATAGTCATTCAGAGTAGTGGATATTTCTTGTATGTGTCACATTCTTGTGGAGTATTATTATATGTTTATTATATATATATATATATATATATATATACACTAGACATATAATATATATAAATATATATACAACAACATGATAATTAGAGATAATAGCTGGAATTAATTTTTCGGAATCTCTACATATTCAAAGCTAAATAAATCTCATGAAAACATTTAGAATTAAATTTTTTGAAGACACGTCCATAACACTGTATCACTTTATATACATATATATTATCATCACATATCACATGTGGTGGAAATTAACTAACAACGAATCGAAATAAATATAAAATAATGACCAAATTAGTTGATCATCACCTTATACATACATGTTACGTGCATGTTTCGATTGAATGTTAAAGAATCACAAGTTCCCCCACCAAAAAATTTTCAACATATAACTCAAAAAGGCTTTTTTCTATTTTCGCCCTTCGAAGAATATTTATAGCACATTCTCCAGAGAAAGAACCTGTTAAATTCGGACACGAAATATCTTCAGTAAGGAGTTAGTTGAATAAACAAAATAATCATTAAAAATATATAAAAATACCTTTATTTCACAAGACATTTCTGAAACAACTAACCAAACAACAAACTATACAAAAATTACGTTATACCACAGAAATATACTATAAAAGAAGATACGAATTAGACTCAGGATTAGAAAACTGCCCTACATATATAATAATAAAAATAAATTTCTTAATTATCAATATATAAATATATATATTGAAAATTTACTATGAAGAAGTATTTGACTATTACAGATAATAGCAAGAATTAATTCTCCGGAACCTCTATAGATATAAATCTAAATAAATCTCATGAAAACATTTAGAATTTAGTTCGAATTTTTTCGAGTCTCATCGAAATATTTTCAGGCATTTTGGAATCAATGCAAGTGGAACGAGTTATTTATTTCAACATTCACACCCTGTGTCTCGAAAGTGGATAGAGTTAAGATTCATGTTTACAGGATGTAAGATCTACCATATCAGTTTTTTACACCTACTGGGATGTAAATAGATTTGAGGCATCATATTTACCTGAAGGAAAGCCGATTTCAGTAGACATTTTATGTTTTCAAATGGAAAAGGTTTTTTCTAGAGAAAGAATCAATTTTTAAATTAATCATTTCATAAAGATTTTCACTGGATTTTTCGATTTCAACTCTTTGTTTATTCTAATACAGTGTAAGAATAAGGTATAATATTGAGCATCGTAACAAAGAACTTCTAAGTCGACCATACTCCCTTGGCAAAGGGGAAATTATATTTTCAACTGAATCTGCCCAGTCAGGAAAAGCAATCTCCGTGGTTACTCCCCAGATAATTAATTGAAACAGCGACACGTGTCCGTTTTTCTGCAGTAATAGGGGCGGTACGAGAATTGAGCGCGAAGCACTTTTAAAAACTAGTCGGAGATGGATTTCTGAACTGACATGTGGCAAATTGAATTTTCCCGTGGAAAATGTACATAATGCAGCAGTCCAAAAGCTGCATTTGAGCATGGAACTGAGCGGCATATTGAAGTTGCGCGAATGTAATGAGTCTGTTAGTGTCGAATTCTAGAAATCGTCCGGTTTTCAGGATTACATACTCGGAGTAGCAGAATGACGCAATCATTTCGATTCATTCATGATGGATGTATGCGGATTCAGGAACTGTGCTGAACTGAGGCGGTGAATTTTCTCACTGAGAAAAAGACTAGGTTCATTGTTAACCACATAATACGGGATAAAATATAAAATGAAGTATCTTATTCCCTGAAGTAATAAATATAATGAGGTACAAGCTGGTGCACTTTACATCGAAAGTGATTTATTCTCACAGGTTTACAATATGAGTATTCTTCAGACAACAAGACAGGTTTACAATTTATGAACTAATTCATCAACTAGAAAAAAGAAAAGGAATTTATGGATATGGGAATAATAAGGATGCTTTATTTTGCTTATTTTGAATCTAGGGTTAGATATTGTGTTATTTTATTTGGGAATACAACAAAGTTTGAAAGAGTATTTTGATACAGAAGAGAATAATACGAAATGTTTTCTCGTTACGGATAGGCGAAGTTGCAGAAATATTTTCAGGAAAAATGGAATACTTACTGTTTATGGTGTATTTATTCAAGAATCTTCATTATCTTTTTTTTCGAAAACAAACATTTATTTGAAAAAGATAGAGCAGGGAAACAATATAATACAAGGAAATTATAATTATCCCATGCACAGATTTTCTAAGACAGAAAAAGGAGCTTATTATACCCCTATGAAATTGTTTAATCATCTACAAATCAAATAAAGTTATTGAGTAATCACAAGATTTTCAAGAAAAAAATTCATAGCTTATTAGTAGATATGGAACCCTATTCCTTCGAGGAATATCTGGTACGATAATTTCCCTATGTTTTTCCTTGTGAAACATTTTTAAATCAAAAAATTATTATAATTATTATTATAATTATTATTATTATTTGTGAAAGGGCACAAATAATGAATCGTAACGAGGCTAACGTGGACTCTCGAGGACTCTCGTGAACTGGTGTTTCCAATACCAAGAATCGCCTCCGTAGAGCTAAAATATATTTCTCTAAGGAAATTGTCATCGAAAAATCAACTAGTTCGGTTACCTTATTATTCCTTGAATCCGAGTGAATTGAAATGTGGTGACCACAACACCACTCCAGTGCTAATTCTTTCCGTGAAACAAATATCTTCAAATCCCTCACTTATGGTCTAGAAAATTTCCATATCAATATTTATTTATCTCAAGAGGATATAACACCATCCAAAATAATAAAGAATGGAAGAAATGATAGTTCGCGACTCGAGCTCAAATACAGCGACCTTTGCGCATGTTCGCGTGAATATGTTCAAATTCGAGCGTTACAAATTATAGAACAAAGCGGTGCATATTTGAGTCCGATCGGTCAATCCAGAACATGTTAGATAAAATCGTAAAGTTCAAACTTTGAATACCAAAACAGATTGAATCTGTTAGTCTCCTATAATTATAATTAAAAAAAAAATTATTGTACAATTTTTAGAAGTAAATTAATGTCTTATAAGCCCAGCTTATATTCAATAGATGTATAAAATCAAAACTCAATATACAATATCAAATGGAATAAATAACGCAACAAAAATAAATTGTCGATTAAAATTAATAAATAAATATTTTAAGGAGACAAAACTTTGTTTCGGATCTTACAATTATGAAAACTAATTCCTTTTCAAAAATACAAAACATAATTTAAGGACTTTTCAGGAAATATAATTTATTTGAAATATTAAATATATTTGAATAAGTTACTTCAAAACTCTCGAAACATGTAATATATCTTACAAATTCTTAAAAATTAATTAGAATTCCGATAAGGTCTTCATCATCCTACTTCACAGTTGAAAAATAAAATTAATTAATAACAAATATAAATCACATGGCAAACCTAGTGATATCGTCGTGTTTACACAGACTTTAAAATCCAAGATATTCTATGTTCGTCACAAAAACCACAGAAAGCTTTGAGGTTATATACTGTTTTCTTTAAACCACTTAATATTCATAATGAGTTTTATTCAAACCTTAAGTATAACTATATATTATATATAAAATAAAATAATAAGAAGAGATTTTTTACTCGAAAGAAGGAATATTACAAAATTGGAATATCAAAACAGATTTAATCTGTTAAATACTGTATATTAAATATTTCAAATTAATTATATTTTCTGAGAAGTTCTTAAATTCTGTTTTGTATTTTTGAAAAGGAACTAGTTTTCATAATTGTAAGATCAGAAACAAAATTTTGTCTCCATCAAATATTTGTTTTTAATTTTAATTGACAATTTATATTTGTTGGGTTATTTATTTAATTTGATATTGTATAACAGATTAAATCTGTTTGATATTCAAATTTTGTTATATTCCTTCTATCAAGTAAAAAACTTCTTCTTATTAATTAATTTTATACAGAAAATATAATTATACTTGAGGTTAGAGTAAAACTCATTATGGAATATCAAGTGGATTAAAGAAAACCATATAATACATTACAGTTTTCTGTGATTTTTATGACGAACATATAATATCTTGATTCTAAAATTTGTGTGTTCAAAACGAATATATCACTAGGTTGGTCAAGTTAGTTATATTTGTTGTTACTTCTTTTTATTTTTTGAATGTGAAGTAGGACCAATGAAGACCTTATCGGAATTCTAATTGTTTTTTGAAGATAAAATCTACATTTTTTGAGAGATTTTTAAAGTAACTTATTTAAATATATTAAAAATATTTCGAATAAATTATATTTTTCGAGAAGTCCTTAAATTATGTTTCGTATTTTTGGAGAGGAATTAGTTTTCATAATTGTTAGAGCCGAAACAAAATTTTGTCTCCTTCAAATATTTATTTATAAATTTCAATTGACAATTTATTTTTGTTGGGTAATTCAATCCATTTGATATTGTATATTGTGTTTTGATTTTATACGTCTATTAAATAAAAGCTGTGCTTATAAAACACTAGTTTAATTCTTAAAATGTTTGAATAATTTTTTTTTAAATTGAAATTATAGGAGACTAACATGATTAAATCTGTTTTGATATTCAAATTCTGTAATTTTCCTTCTATCAAGTAAAAACACTTTCTTATATTTTATCTTGAAGTTCACGCAAAAATACTATATTTTTTCCCAACCTATTAGTAAATAAGAAAAAAGGAACGAAATGAATGTTTCTTCAAACAAAATATTTCTAGAAAAGAGATTATCTACAAATTTTGATAACTATTGGAATATAAATAAGTTCGTGTGGTTTTCTGTTGAAAAATGAAGCTTTATTGTAAAAAAACTGATAAAATATTCAACTTTCAGAGCATTGTCCGTCACTAGAAACTACTTTTTTCTATCTTACTAAAAATTGACGGATCAATGCATCGATCAATTTCTTTACTTCATCCTAATAGGAGAAGCGCTGGTCAGCCCAGCTATGATGCATCGATCGGAAAAGATGATAATTGGAATAAGTAATGTCTAGGCCCTTTCTGAGTATGTTTTAACGGGCGACGCAACATGTGGCCGACTGCAAAATAAGTTTGTGAGTCAGTTGGCATATTGTTACCGTTTTTCTCGCAATACTCAGCCAAAACCTATCACTTTTCGTTGGAACACCCCTGTGATCGTTCCGTTCGATTGTAGCAGCTCATAATACACTACATCTAACTGGTCCTACCAAATACACAGCATGATCTTCTCATCATGAATATTGGGCTTGACAGTTGATGATGAGACATTCATACGTTGCCTGATGTTTTTCATTAACGTAATGGACCTAATTTTCATCACCAGTCACAGTTCGATACAAAAACCCCTTTTTTGCCTTTGGAGCAGTTTTTAACACGTGAAACAACGGCTTTCGACTTCTTTTGGCTTGAGTTCTCACAGGACCCAATTTCATACCTTTCGGATCATTCACATGGCTTTGAAACGATGAATAATTGCTGGATGAGTGACTCCAAGTATTTCTGCGAATTATTCTTGCGTTTGTGATGGATCTTCATCGAGCCTTGCCTCTAACTCTTTATCCTTACACTTTGGTGGCGCTTTGTTCTTTGTCTTCCAAATCAAACATGCCACATTTGAATCAGCTAGCCGACGTATACAGATATGACAGTTCAACATCCCACCATCCTATTAAGCAGAAAAAGGCTGCATATCACAGTATGATCTATAGATTGGTTAACGTACCTGTGAATCGTATTCTTGATTGTTTCGGTCTCTACTTGACGGAAATTCATCGTAAATGATTTGAAGTAAAACACTTTATTTCCGCTTATTTTTATTTTTCAACGACAATTGTTTCGTCAATTACATATTGACTTCGTCAGGTGAGTATGGTAACTAACTACTTTTATCTTTATCCTTAAATACAAGTTTCACTAAAAATACGTGATAAAATGAAGTTTACAAGGAATTTATTAAAAAAGGTTCAACAACGGAGAACGGTTCACATCTGTTTGGTCGTTCAACAAAATATTCATTTTATGATGCCGGTTTATTTCCATTGCTTTTAAAAGGTCCAATCTATTGCATTTGTTCTCGAAATGGAGAACTTCAAAGTTATGGTCAAAATCATGTCCGGATTCTTGTAGATGCCTGGCATAAGTGGAGTTTGATTTATTCTCATCGAATGAATTCTGGTGTTCCTGGATCCTACTCTCAAAAGATCTACCCGTTTGGCCAATGTATACATATGGACATGTACCACAATTTAACTTATATACTCCTGATCTCTTGTTCGTATTGACGATATCTTTATTATTTTTTATTAATTTACCTAAAGAATTTATTGTTTTATATGAGATATTGACATTTCGTTTTTTCTTTAAATATCCAGCTATTTGTGCAGATTTTTGACCTATGTATGGTAAGCAAATAAACTTTTCATTTTTTCTGATATGTGGATAAACTAATGACATAGATTGTTTCAGTTTAATTTTATTCAATAGTTGATCAATAATTGATGAGTATACCCATTATTTAGTGTCATTTGTTTTATTATATTCAATTCTATTTCAAAATTCTCTTGTGACATAGTTACATTAACTAGTCTATACACCATACTATTGTATGCTACTAATTTATGGAATAAAGGATGATTTGAAGAAGAATGTATTGTGCCGTCTGTGTGTGTTGGTTTGCGGTAAATCGAAAAATTATGTCTATTGTTAATTTTAATTATTTTCAAGTCTAAAATATTTATGCTGTCATTTTGTTCTTCGTGAGTAAATTTTATCGTAGGGTATACCTGGTTGATAAATTCTAAGAATAACGAAAGTTGTCTAGACGTACCGACGAACAAGCAAATAATGTCATCTACAAAACGGTACCAATAAATGAATTGCTTAAAAAGCGGGTGCTCTTGTACTTTGTCTTCTAGGAAATCCATAAATATTTCAGCTAATATAGGACCTAGTGGATTTCCCATCGTGAGGCTTTCGTTATCCTCATAAAATATTCCATTAAACAAGAAATAGTTTTGTGCAATACATATGTTGAGGATATCCATTATTTCTTGTTTAATTACCGGGTTTGTATGATTTTTCAATAGTAGCCTTTCTACTAATTTTATTGTTAGTTTTACAGGTACGCTAGGAAACAGGTTTTTTACGACAAAAGACATTAGTTTAGCATTGTCTGGGAAATGAATATTCTTTATTTTATTTATTAGATCATATGAATTTTTTATCGATAATTTTGCCTGAACATTGGTGGAAAGATCTCCAATGTTGGATATTTTTACTGAGTGAGGTATATAATTGGCCCTAATATATTTCACGGTTATTTATATCCCCTTATTTCGCATATTTTTCTTTATCGGTTTTTCTGTAAATTGATGGATATTTGTGTCCCTTTTTACATATGTTCCTCTTATCTTTAATTCCAAAAATTGCGAGTTAGTTGAACCCCCCCTCCCCTTTTCTTTCAAGCTTTCATATATATGAGAAGTGAAGGTGAATTTCAAGAATAGGAGACTTTTGAAAGTTAGATGGAATTTTGGAAATTTTTGTATTTAAAACTGAACCAAATGAAATGGAGCTGGTACCAAAACTTAGATAAAATTCAGGCTTATTTTTCTAGAGTAGTTTGGGACCAGGAAATATTGTGTAATTAGAATAAGCATCATTTTTGAAGAATTTTGAAAAAGTCTAGTTAACTCTGGAAAATTACATTTTTCGGGAAAACATTAAATGAAGGGGCACGCAAAATGTCGTTCAGTATAAAATTATTCAGAGTCTAGACCACGTCGGTCGGTTCTTCAACATATTTTTTGAAAATAAATCAGAAGTTCCAATTTGTATCCTTCTTATAATATCAAAATTATTAAAAATTTGAAAGTTTTCAATTTACAATTTCAAAATTCAAAATATACTCGAAATTAGCTAGCAGCTCAAAATACATTCTAACTATATACAAGCAGAAAAAGTTTCAAACCACAATTTATCCAAATTAAATAATAAATATACTTTAAAACATCTTTGAATGAGGATTCATAAGAAGAGATGCTTAACGCGTTACATACACAAATCATAAGAAAAATATATATGGTTATATCACTACTACATACAATACATACAATTATCATTTGATTCAAGATCTCCATGTGTACTACGAATCTTATGAAAACTTTATTGAGGATTTCAGTTTTAGTGATACGTGAAGGGTCTTTCAATGAGAACGCCTTATTTTTAAATCAACATTACTCACACATGGCAGCCATTGTTTATTTGCGAAATTGACAGTTGAATTTGTTTATGTCTACCATTCGATCATAAAAAGGCACACATCCCAACAACGTTTACAAATAATCCAAATTCATTTTGAGATATAGGGATCTGTTAATCTAACTTTACGTTCCTTAACTCCAATTTTTTATCGATAAAATCGTCCAGATCAAAGAACAGTCGAACGTTCAGTGAAGAAGTTTGAAACCAATTTTACACTTCATGATGTTACAGTGGCAGTGAAACAAAGAAATGCAAGAAGTGAAAAGAATATTGCCGCCATACGTAAAAGTATTCGTGAAGACCAGAATTTATCGATTTCTCGACGTTCGCAAGAACTAGGCTTCTTCCAGATGTCTTTGTGACGATTTTCACGAAAAGAACTTGGTTTAAATCCATACTTGAACTCAAACCAACATATCATTTAAAGCGTCGTGTATTCAGTAATTAGTGTTTATAAAAAATCGTAAATGATGCAGATTTTCAGAGGAAAATGATTCTCAGTGATGAGACTAATTTGTGTTTCAATGGCTATGTTAACAAGCAGAATTGCCGTATCTGGAGTGGTGATAAACCTGAAGAATACCAAAAACTACCATTACATTCTGACAAACTCACAGTTTGGAGCGGATTTTATGCTAGAGGAGTTATTGGACCTTATTATTTTTCAACCAAGCTCATGAGGTGGTAACTGTCGATGGAAATCGTTATCGTTCAATGTGGACTGATTTTTTATGGCCTGGATTGGTTCTTCTTGATTTGCATAACATGTGGTTTCAACAGGACGGTACCGCTTGTCATACACACAATGACATTATTAAAAACAAAATTTGGTAATTCGATTATTTCAACAAATGGACCGATAAATTAGCCGCCTGGCTACTGCGATTTGACTTCATTAGAGTTCTTTCTGTGGGGTTACATAAAGTGATTGGTTTACAGCAATCATTCAGCAAATTTAGACGATTTACAGATGATTATTGAACGAGTAATTGCTAACATACGACCTGATTTGTGTGAGAAAGTCATGGAAAATTGGGTTTAACGACTTCATTCCTGCTAACGTTTCCGTGGTACTCAATTGAATGATGTTCTATTTCATAACTAATGTTATTCATTGTAGTTCATGATGAATTAAAAATTTCAATATTTTTCGGAGAGATAATGTGTTTTATTTTCAAAACAAAATGGGGCGCTGTTAATGAAAGACCCTTTACATTCCAAATTCATACCGAGAAATATTTATCCCATAATCTTCAAACTTACTTTCAAAATTCGAGTGTGTGGATACCACATGTATTAATAAAACGTGTTTGCCAAAATAATCTCATTTTCATTTTAGTATTCATCGATGCCCATCAATCTTCCATTGATTCTGGGCTATTTTTTGTAGGACTGAGGTAGCTTTCCATTCAATCTTTCCGAAATTGAAAACGTAATTGGAAATCTAAATCAAATATGAATGCTCATTTCTGATAGTGAATTCTTTCACAACCCTTTTCAGATAATCTGTCCACAAATACTGTTTTGAAAAAACGAAAAATTGGAATATCTGGTCGACTGATTCGTGCAATCAATCAATTAATTATTGTTTGCATTCGATGGATATTGTTCGCATATCCCTGGTCTCCTCCAGCATTGAGCGTTTTATGGATATTGCGGCCATCAATATTTCTATCTGGTTTCCGTAGCGATATATCTCAGGGGAAGTGTGACAGCTGAGGTAACACCAAATGAATATAGGGTTTGATAGGGATTAGGGAATAGTCCCTTGTAATGAAATATCAATGTCGGAGGTGTCATATCAACCGGAAATTCGGACGTAATACAGGGTTCCGATGTGGTATCAATAGAAATGAAAAGATGAATAGTAGCTTGGTCGACTCTTATAGTGGTACTTATAAAGAACAAGAAACTCATCTTGAATATCCTTCATATATGTGTCTTGTTCAATGATATAAGAAGTAGTTTTAGTGGTTATAGATAATAGAACTAATGTTGTCAATAGTTGTGGACAAACAAGGAATTTCATAACACAATTATCTTCTTTCTTCAAATTTGAAGCATTAAAAAGAATAAATCTGTAGAATATCTACAAAATCTGCAGATTATACAGGTAAACATGTTGCTTTATATGATATTAGGCATTTAATTTCCCTTCTTATGCTCATGATCACTTAACGTGCCCTCATTTCTGTGTTCTGGATAATTCATCTCATGTTTGTTACCTTGTAAATAATTTTAATAATGTTTAGAGTAACTGAAGGTGAGATGACGTGTTGCAGGCACTATCTTATAAATTTGAAATTTACAGTCTTAGTACCGGATGATCTAATCTTCCTTGTGCCGGATTTAGAGTATCTTATTACCGGACCATCTTAGTACCGGATGCTCTACTGGTTATTTGGAACAATTTAAAACTGAAGACCTACTGATTATATGCAGAATAGTAACTATCGTTGGAGAAAGCACTATCACTCCGACACTTTGGAAAATAATATTGCGGGAGAACGTCAAAGATAATTCCTTATGTAAATCTCGGATCTCAAGCAAACTGTCGAACTGTTTTATATTGTGAATAAGAGTCACTATTCTAATTGTAAAGTTGAAATAAATGGATAGGGTTTGAATTTTCACTATTAGATTGAAAATTTTGGATTCATTGGGGAAAGATAAGTTTTATTCATCTTTTTATTGGTGCACTAAAGGGCATTTTACGAAGTTGGATGTTTCATGTGCTGACGGACAAAATCGCTAACATAAGCTAGAACATTTTAGTTTCACTTCTTTTATCTTTTTATCATAGCCTTCGCTGTGGTGGTTAGGCGATTTCAAGATAAGCTTTCTGGTGTTCTCTTATTCTAGTGTCGAAAGATCTACCTGTTTGACCACCGTATACATATGGGGAATTACCGCAGTTCAATAGTCTACAGATTAATCTGCGGTACGTATACATATAGACAACTACCTATAGACCATTAAACGGCGTTGGTTAAACAGTTAGATCTTTCGGCACTAGAATATGAGAACACCGGAAAGTATATCTTGGCAGAAACGGAAATTGAACATATGCTTACCATATTCTGAAGGCAGGACATGATTTTGACAAAAACTACAAAATCTCAGAAAAAGGAAACAAGAACCTCAAGTTGAACTACCTTCTTTTCTATATATTTTGAATATTTGAAGAGCTCAATCTCGAATATGTAGTCAGTTACCATACTCACCTGATGAAGTCATGTTGTTATGACGAAACAATTGTTATGAATTGAAATAAATAAGCGGAAATCAAGTTATTTTACTTTTAATAATTCACAAATGAACATTGATTTTGATAAAATAATTTCATAATTTCTATTCATTGTTGAAGCGTGTATCTGTCCATGGTATAACCTACTGAACACAAATGACATGGGAAATGTCAAAAATAATATAATCATCATAACCATTTCAGATTGTATCATTCCTATTGGAAAACTCGTTCGTTACATGACAGAGGTTTTAGAAGACCGTTCATGGTTATGTTTGGAGAAGACGCTATCTTTATGCAGGATAATGCACAGCCCCACACTGCTAGGATCATTTTCCTCAGCTACATTCTGTCCACTCCTGAACTCCTCTTTCATAGTTCTCCACGCTTTCTTGTCCTGTGCGCTCTGAAACCATCTGCTTCTAGATGTCAACCAGCCATATTCTCTGGGGTCATCCTACACTCCTCTTTGTTGGTCTCGGTCGCCAGTTCGTCGAATTTGCTTGATCCTGCTCGGAAAGTTACAAATCACGAGATTTATTCTTTCTACTCGAAATCCATATTTTAGTCTGATAGAATATATATAGAATAAAATGGGGCAACGTTTACGGGGTCATGTGCCGGCTCCCACAAATTCACAATAAACTGATGGAAGAATGGAACAATATTCCGCAGTATGTGATGCCAAATCTAATCCTAAGATTTCCTCATCATTTGTAAGCTCTTACCACTGCTAAAGGAGAAAGCACTCGCTACGGAAATTCTTCATTACCTTCTGTTTGACCTGAAAGCCTATGGCATTGAATATTCAGTTTTCATCTTAAATAAATAAACTATAATGAAGTATCTTTAATAATAATAATTATTGGTTTCATAGAATTATACAAGAAGTAAACATGGAGCAAGTCAGACAAACATTATACTCAACTATTCACCTACTACAGTATTCTTTAAACTCACAAATATTATACTGCTCATAATACAAAACTAGGACAAAAAGTGCTTCCTTAAATTTGAAGTGACAGGAAAGTTTTCTTAATTGTAATAACAATTTATTGAATAAGCGCACTGCCATGCATTCAACTTTCTTTTCCCTCAGCTTGGTTTTGTGGGCAGGCACCATGTTCCTAGTTGTGTTTAAATTTTTAAACGGCTCAAAATACTTGTTCCGTCTCATTAGAGACGGCCCTGTCGTTCGAAATTATTCTGCCATTGGATACTTAGGTTTTTTACGTTGTTATGTGATCTACCAGTTTTGAGATTTGTTTCGAACTGTTTAGTTTTACTCGACACTTCAGATTATTGGTTTTCTAATTATTATATATGCTTTGTAGCTCTTATAAAATTGCAATAAACGAATTATTATTATTATTATTATTATTATTTGAAAACATGGAAAAACATTTAGACATTTGGATATATTTATGCTTATTAATTTCACATGACACAGCATTCGAAATTATAAACTGACTCTATCCTTCTTTACTTGCATTAATTTCATAATTTTTCTGTAACCAATAAGAAGGTTTATTTTACTCATTCAGTCCACCTCCAATTGGACCTTTCAATCAATTACGTTCATTTCCTTCTTTTTGGTTATAAGGGTGCATCGAAAAGACTGTAAAATCATTATCATTCGTAATAGTCAAAGTAGTCGCATGTAGCTTTTGCTACATCATGCATTTATTATTCGAGTAATAGTCAAAGTTGTCGCATTTAGCCGTAGCTACATTATGCATTATTCTCGGAATAGTCAAGTTGTTCGTTTTGTAATTGTACGAGCTGCTTAACGCGATTGTTGTTAACGTAGCAGTCCACCTTACTATACACCTTATTATAGTTCGTTGTTATTATAGTGTATTACGAGTGTTTTACTTTAATTCCTTATCATTTTCATTGATTTATCTTATTGGATAAACAAAGCTAGTTCATCATCGGGATAACTACATAAAACTCTTCGTCAACTACATCAAAAATACAGTCCATTAAACCTTTCGAAATTAATCAACGAGATTAATTAATTTGCAATTGTATATTATTTCAAAATACTGAAATAATAGGCAAATACTGCGGTAAAATAAACGTGGTACGAAACAAAACTGTTTGTGTTTGCTGAAGAAAACTAACAGTCTATATACATATAATCCATATATTGTAAGAATATTGTTGGTTTTAAAGAAACTCCTGCACGATTCTCTATATCCAAGATGTAACATAGTTCTCAGTGCTCGCTTTTGAACAACAAACAAATTATTCATGTACGAAGAATTTCCCAGAATATTATCCCATAGGATAGAATTGACTGAATATATTTGCAAAATATACTACTTTTACCAACTCGAAATCAACCTGATTTCTTAGATAAAATAGAAAGGCTTTTTACTTGATAGAAGAAATATAACAAAATTTGAATATCAAAACAAATTGAAATATGTTTATCTTCTACAATTTTAATTTCCAAAAGAATTTTTTCATTCAAAAAACTTTTAGAATTAAATTAATGTCTAAAACAAGCACCGCTCACATTTAATAGACGTATATAATCAAAACTCAATATACAATGTCAAATGAAATAAATAACCCAACAGATATACGAAAGTAATTAAAATTAATAAATAAATATTCAAAGGAGACAAAATTTTGTTTCTGGTTTTATCTTTAAGAAATACTACTTGCCTTATAAAAATATGAACACACTTAAAGGACTTCCCAAAGAATATAATTTATTTGAAATATTTAATATATTTAAATATTCGAACAAATTATTTCAAAAATCTCTAAAAAATGTGCACTATATCTTCAAAAAACAAATATAATTCTAGATAATCCCGTCTTCAGCCCTTTTTCAATATTCCAAATATCAAAATCAAAAACATAACCTACATCACTCACGTGTTGAAAGACTTAAGCTTCGAACTACAGATCAACTATATATTCAAGATTGATCTATGTTCTAACAAAATCAAAGAACAAAGTGAGTTATTTTAAGGTTTACTTAAATTCATTGACATTCTATAATGAGATTTATTGAAGCCAAAATATAATTATATATTATATGTGAAATAAAATAGAAAGGCTTTTTACTTGATAGAAGAAATATAACAAAATTTGAATATCAAAACAAATTGAAATATGTTTATCTTCTACAATTTTAATTTCCAAAAGAATTATTTTATTCAAAAAACTTTTAGAATTAAATTAATGTCTAAAACAAGCACCGCTCACATTTAATAGACGTATATAATCAAAACTCAATATACAATGTCAAATGAAATAAATCTACAACAGATATACGAAAGTAATTAAAATTAATAAATAAATATTCAAAGGAGACAAAATTTTGTTTCTGGTTTTATCTTTAAGAAATACTACTTGCCTTATAAAAACATGAACACACTTAAAGGACTTTCCAAAGAATATAATTTATTTGAAATATTTAATATATTTAAATATTCGAACAAATTATTTCAAAAATCTCTAAAAAATGTGCACTATATCTTCAAAAAACAAATATAATTCTAGATAATCCCGTCTTCAGCCCTTTTTCAATATTCCAAATATCAAAATCAAAAACATAACCTACATCACTCACGTGTTAAAAGACTTAAGCTTCGAACTACAGATCAACTATATATTCAAGATTGATCTATGTTCTAACAAAATCAAAGAACAAAGTGAGTTATTTTAAGGTTTACTTAAATTCATTGACATCCTATAATGAGATTTATTGAAGCCAAAATATAATTATATATTATATATAAAATAAAATAGAAAGGCTTTTTACTTGATAGAAGAAATATAACAAAATTTGAATATCAAAACAAATTGAAATATGTTTATCTTCTACAATTTTAATTTCCAAAAGAATTTTTTTATTCAAAAAACTTTTAGAATTAAATTAATGTCTAAAACAAGCACCGCTCACATTTAATAGACGTATACAATCAAAACTCAATATACAATGTCAAATGAAATAAATAACCCAACAGATATACGAAAGTAATTAAAATTAATAAATAAATGTTCAAAGGAGACAAAATTTTGTTTCTGGTTTTATCTTAAGAAATACTACTTGCCTTATAAAAACATGAACACACTTGAAGGACTTCCCAAAGAATATAATTTATTTGAAATATTTAATATATTTAAATATTCGAACAAATTATTTCAAAAATCTCTAAAAAATGTGCACTATATCTTCAAAAAACAAATATAATTCTAGATAATCCCGTCTTCAGCCCTTTTTCAATATTCCAAATATCAAAATCAAAAACATAACCTACATCACTCACGTGTTAAAAGACTTAAGCTTCGAACTACAGATCAACTATATATTCAAGATTGATCTATGTTCTAACAAAATCAAAGAACAAAGTGAGTTATTTTAAGGTTTACTTAAATTCATTGACATTCTATAATGAGATTTATTGAAGCCAAAATATAATTATATATTATATATGAAATAAAATAGAAAGGCTTTTTACTTGATAGAAGAAATATAACAAAATTTGAATATCAAAACAAATTGAAATATGTTTATCTTCTACAATTTTAATTTCCAAAGGAATTTTTTTTTATTCAAAAAACATTTAGAATTAAATTAATGTCTAAAACAAGCACCGCTCACATTTAATAGACGTATATAATCAAAACTCAATATACAATATCAAATGAAATAAATAACCCAACAGATATACGAAAGTAATTTAAATTAATAAATAAATATTCAAAGGAGACAAATTTTTTTTTTTTTTTAAATTCTTTTGGAAATTAAAATTGTAGAAGATAAACATATTTCAATTTGTTTTGATATTCAAATTCTGATTTCTTAGCATGAAAAGCAGGTAACAGATAGAATTTAGTCTTCCTCTAAGCTGTTCTATATGAGGTCTCCATTGCAGATTTTCATCTATTACAATCCCCCAAAAAATTATGTTATTCTTGACAATGACATTACTACTTCAGATGCTACTTGACAGAGGGTATTGTAGCTTAGATCTTCCTCATAGAAAAACATACACTATATCTTGTCATCGTTCAAAATGAGATTGTTGTTACAATACCGTTTTTTTACAGATTTCAGCAAATAATTTGAGTCTTCAATGGCGGTTGAAATATTTTTTAGTTTTGGCAGATAGTTAGTGTCGGCAGCAAACATATCCATTAAGTGCTTCATTGAAATTCTAGCCTTCGGTAACCGGGTAATGTAAACAATAAACAATATAGGTCCTGGTATACTTTCTGCGGTACACCCATGGTAGAATCTCCCTCGTTCGATCTCAAAAGTTCACCATTCACTTCCATAACAACCATCTGTTTCCTGGATGACAAATAACTCTCCATCTATTTCAATTGATTGTTCCTTACTCCACATTCGTCCAGAAATTCGAGTAGTCTACCATGATCTGCACAGTCGAAGGCCTTCAACAGATCCAAAAATAAGGTGCTTCACCTTGTTCAATGGTAACCAAAACATCCTTGATAAGTTCATAAATCGCAGTTTCAATGTTTCTGTTTTTTTACAAAGCCATGCTGACGTAGTGAAATAACGTCAAATTTGTGAAAAAATTTAGTAATCGGTTAGTCAAAATTTTTTCGAAGTCTTTGGAGAATGAAGTTAATATACTGATTGGTCTGTAGCTATTTGGATCCCCAATAGAACCTTTCTTGAACACCGGTTTTACACTGGTAATCTTCAGTTGATTGGAAAAGATTTCCTCTCTTAAGGAACGATTAATTATAATTATAAATATAAACAATAAGGAAAAAATCATAGCATAAAACTATGTCACAATGGAAAAAATTTTGAGAACACAAGATTTCTAAAATAGAGACAAATAAGGTGATGATGCAAATTTTATGCCAGGCAGTTCACCTGAAGAGCTCCACATTACATTGAAACATAGGTCAGAATAAAAGGTGAATAAGAGACAGTATTTCAATTATCACAAAAATATTTTTGTGGAAATTAAAATACTGTCGCATATATTTTTTAAGTGAAATGAATTTCCTCCAAATAAAGAGGCTTAATTTTGATTCTAAAAAAAGCGAGTTTAATTCAAGAGAAATCAATGGATGTTTATTTCATTGTGACGAGGAAGAAGGTATGCCATTGAAAATAGAAAATGACACAGGTTAATACTTGATAGAAGGTATATAAAATTTGAATATTTTAATATTACCCATCTACATATTTAATTTCAAAAAATTATATTTAGTAATTATAACTTCAGGAATTAAATTAAATTGATGTCATTTAAGTACCACTTAAATCAGACGACATATAAAATAAACATTCATTATAAGACATCCAAATGATATAACAAAATCCAATAAATAAAAATTTTAATTTATAGGATTTTGGTTAATAATTTTTATTTATTGGATTCTGTTATATCATTTGGATGTCTTATAATGAATGTTTATTTTATATGTCGTTTGATATAAGTGGCACTTATATGACATCAATTTAATTTAATTCCTGAAGTTTTAATTATTAAACATATAATGAAATTTTCTACGATCAATTCGAACATTTGCGGCTATATGTCCTCAGCAATTTCACGAATTGCATCTTTAAGGTCTTAAATCGATTGTGGAGCATTGGCATAGACCTTATCCTTCACGTGGCCTCAATGACAAAAGTCTAAAGGTGTTAAGTTACAAGATCTCGGTGGCCAGTTGTGATAACCTCTTGGAGAAATAACACGACCAGGAAACTTTTCGTGCAAAATTATGATTGTTTCGTTGCTTGTGTGGCCAGTAGCGACACTACGTCGTCCACATCAATATCTTCCAATTCTGCCCGTACAAAATCATTAATCATAGCTTGGTAGCGCAATGCATCCATCGTAACAGTTGCACCAGCTTCATTTTCGAATAAGTAAAGTCAAATCACACCACTAGCCCAAAAACCACACAAAACAGTGACACGCTAGAGAAACTTTTCAACAATCACCCTTGAATTTTTCAAGCCCCAAATGGAACAATTCTACTTATTAACGTAGCCTCTGAGGTAAAAATGGTCCTTATCACTGAGTATGATGTTTCGATGGAAATCTGGATTATTTTGATGTACTACTCTGTCAAGAAAGGGAATTTTCAATTAAAACAACATTTTTACATTTAATTGTCAAAATTTATTGGGTCGCCTTAAAAATAGGCTCCATTTGCTCCAATACATCTATGCCAACGGCACTTCCAATTATCGAAACATTTTTTATAGGCGCTTTCCGGGATGGACTTTGGCTCTCGCGCCGAATTTTGTTTTATGGCTTCAATCGACTCAAAACGGGTGCCACGAAGGGGCAATTTTAAATTTGGGAAGAGGAGAAAGTCGCAGGGAGCCAAATCCGGCGAATACGGTGGTTGCTGAAGCACGTTTGTTGAGTTTTTGGCGAGAAAGTCAGTCACAATCGTAGCTCGGTGAGAAGGCGCGTTATCGTCATGCAAAATCCATGAGTTGTTTGCCCACAAATTTGGCCGCTTCTTACGGATACGCTCACGCAAACGTTTCATAAAGCCTAGGTAATACTCCTTGTTTACTCTGGAACGAATTCGTAGTGCACCACGCCACGGATATCGAAGAAAACAATGAGCATCACCTTCATTTTCGAGGCAAGTCTTCGACCACTTCACGGCCTTCCTTGAAGGCTCTGTACCACTGATATGCACGAGTTTTCGATAGAGCATTATCACCAAAGGCCTTTTGCAACATTTTCAATGCATCGGCACACGAAAATTCATTTGCAACACAAAACTTTAAACAAATTCTTTGCTCAACGTAATCACCCATAGTAAAAATTGGCACGCACTCTGACATCGACTGACTTAATCAGCTGTTGCAAACACACTAGTTGACAGATCCCGCTCAAGCTTGGCATAGTAATTAAGGACAATGGTACCAACCTAGGAAAAAAATTTTTTACCTGCCTCATTGCCCCGCCAGATTTAAATCGATAATTCCCGGTACTTTCTTGACAGAATGTATTTCAAGGAACCAATCAGCGAAGATACGACTTGTTTGGGCTCTTGTGTTAATTGAACTTCAAAAGCCTTAAAACCTAAATCTTTGCAAATGTATATAATATAATAATATATATTTGCAAAATACGGTGTAATATCGTTGGCGAATGTCTTATTCCAAAGATCGACCTCTTATTGGAAAAACCCTTCATTTAATTTAACCCATTATTCCATATGTCGGTCCAAACGCAGATACTGATAAAATGTTCTTTCTCAAATGAATCTACCTTAGCAATCCCAACATTTCTAAAACTTTTTTATATTTGTTTGTATTTTTAACATCCTGAAACTATTTCCTTGCCTCGGTTAGATGTTACTGTGGTTATCCTTTTATATAACTGCAGGAAATTACAAAATTCCGAATAGATAACACTTAACTCGACGGATCCTGTAAATCAAGCCTCATCCATCCGTGCCCTTTAAAATCCTCAGCGCTGAAATTGGAAATGCCGTTCTGGGTGAAGCCGCAGCAAATGGGAATTCCAAAGACATCCCGCGGGTTAAGAATTATCCACGCCTTCGGGATCAATCAACATCCGACCGGGAGTTTATCGGAAGAGCAAGAGAGCTTAATTGAATGTTTGACGGATTGTAATAGACGGGCATCGTTAATATTTATCGGATGCAAATTAGTCAAGATTTTCGCTGGAAGTTCCCAATACTCTGTTCCTAGAATTCAGGAATCCTTTCAAAACGGATTTTGGGGAGTTTGATATTAGGTTCAATTGAACTAAACATTCCAAGATTGATAAGACGTATTGAAGGTACTCGTTAATTCTGAACGAAATGTAAATTTCCTTTCATAATAGGGAAATATATCTACCCAAAAATGGAATAAATAAGAAATTCTATCGCCTTTTAGTTCTGAAGACACTGTGACTCGATTTTAGTAGTTTTTCACAACATTTACTACTCTGTCAAGAAAGTACCGGGAATTTTCAATTAAAACAACATTTTTACATTTAATCGTCAAAATTTATTGGGTCGCCTTCAAAATAGGCTCCATTTGCTCCAATACATCTATGCCAACGGCACTTTCAATTATACATTTTTTATAGGCGCTTTCCGGGATGGACTTTAGATCTCGCGTCGAATTTTGTTTTATGGCTTCAATCGACTCAAAACGGGTGCCACGAAGGGGCAATTTTAGTTTTGGGAAGAGGAAAAAGTCGCAAGGAGCCAAATCCGGCGAATACGGTGGTTGCTGAAGCACGTTTGTTGAGTTTTTGGCGAGAAAGTCAGTCACAATCGTAGCTCGGTGAGAAGGCGCGTTATCTTCATGCAAAATCCATGAGTTGTTCGCCCACAAATTTGGCCGCTTCTTACGGATACGCTCACGCAAACGTTTCATAACGCCTAGGTAATACTCCTTGTTTACCGTCTGACCCTCTGGAACGAATTCGTAGTGCACCACGCCACGGATATCGAAGAAAACAATGAGCATCACCTTCATTTTCGAGCGGCTTTGGCGTGGTTTTTTCGGTTTCGGCTCATTTTTTGCCACCCATTCCGATGACTGCTGACTTGTTTGCATATCGTAATCGTAGACCCAGGTCTCATCACCAGTTATAATGCGTTCCACGAATGTAGAATCGGAATTAGAGCGATCCAGCATGTCTGAAGCAACCTGTTCGCGATGACGTTTTTGAAGAAAATTCAGGTCTTTCGGTACGAGTCGGGCGGCCACCTTTCTCATGCCCAAAATATCAATCAAAATCGTACGTGCGGACTCGTGGAATATCTTAAGATCATGCGCTATCTCTCTCTGGAACGACGGTTTTCCAGCACCCTTTCCTTAATTTTATCGACGTTATCTTCGATCGAAGCCGTCGATGGGCGACCACTTCACGACCGTCCTTGAAGGCTCTGTACCACTGATATGCACGAGTTTTCGATAGAGTATTATCACCAAAGGCCTTTTGCAACATTTTCAATGCATCGGCACACGAAAATTCATTTGCAACACAAAACTTTAAACAAATTCTTTGCTCAACGTAATCACCCATAGTAAAAATCGGCACGCACTCTGACATCGACTGACTTAATCAACTGTTGCAAACACACTAGTTGACAGATCCCGCTCAAGCTTGGCATAGAAATTAAGGACAGTGGTACCAACCTAGGAAAAAAAAATTTTACCTGCCTCGTTGCCCCGCCAGATTTAAATCGATAATTCCCGGTACTTTCTTGACCGAATGTATATTTATAGTATTTTTATTTTATTTTTCCCATGGATACAAACAGACAGAAATCCGTTATAGTATTCAGATCGGGTTTGTGATTTGTGTAGGCTTTGTTACTGTTTCCTTACACTACAATAATATAATAATAAAAAGAGGATTTTTCTTGATAGGATTATTATAAAATTTTAAATATCATAGAGGTTATCTTTTGGATTTTTGAAAAGGAAATTAGGAATGAAAAAAAAATTTGTAGCCTTCAAATATTTATTCAATAAATGATATCGATTTCTCGCACATCACTTGGTGAAACATTTTTAAATTAATAAAGTAAATAAAAACAATTTGTGCTGACATATATATTTCGGGTTTTTGGCCCATTTTCAAAACTGAAGAGAACAGAACTTAAAATCTTATTTATATCAATAGGGTAGATAAGAGGTAATGGTGATAAATTGAATTCAAGTTGTTTATTTGTGATTGGTAGCTTCTTTCCATGTGCTAAACAAATTTCCAAACTTTCTAAAAGGTCCATTCTTCTGCTTTTATTACCTACTTATTGAATCTCAGTTCTACTGAAATTTATAAAATGGTTATTATTTATACAATGTTCCGAAAAACTAGATGTTATTTCATTATGTAATTTACTTTTTTTATGTTTTTCTACCCTTATATTTAAGATCGTCCTGTCTGACCAATGTAAAATGCAGGGCATTCACTACAATATGATTTGTATACTACTCTGTCAAGAAAGTACCGGGAATTTTCAATTAAAACAACATTTTTACATTTAATCGTCAAAATTTATTAGGTCGCCTTCAAAATAGGCTCCATTTGCTCCAATACATCTATGCCAACGGCACTTTCAATTATACATTTTTTATAGGCGCTTTCCGGGATGGACTTTAGATCTCGCGTCGAATTTTGTTTTATGGCTTCAATCGACTCAAAACGGGTGCCACGAAGGGGCAATTTTAGTTTTGGGAAGAGGAAAAAGTCGCAGCAAGCCAAATCCGGCGAATACGATGGTTGCTGAAGCACGTTTGTTGAGTTTTTGGCGAGAAAGTCAGTCACAATCGTAGCTCGGTGAGAAGGTGCGTTATCGTCATGCAAAATCCATGAGTTGTTCGCCCACAAATTTGGCCGCTTCTTACGGATACGCTCACGCAAACGTTTCATAACGCCTAGGTAATACTCCTTGTTTACCGTCTGACCCTGTGGAACGAATTCATAGTGCACCACGCCACGGATATCAAAGAAAACAATGAGCATCACCTTCATTTTCGAGCGGCTTTGGCGTGGTTTTTTCGGTTTCGGCTTATTTTTTGCCTCCCATTCCGATGATTGCTGGCTTGTTTGCATATCGTACTCGTAGACCCAGGTCTCATCACCAGTTATAATGCATTCCATGACTGTAGAATCGGAATTACAGCGATCCAGCATGTCTGAAGCAACCTGTTCGCGATGACGTTTTTGAAGAAAATTCAGGTCTTTCGGTACGAGTCGTGCGGCCACCTTTCTCATGCCCAAATTATCAATCAAAATCGTACGTGCGGACTCGTGGGATATCTTAAGATCATGTGCTATCTCTCTCAAGCTGGTACGACGGTTTTCCAGCACCCTTTCCTTAATTTTATCGACGTTATCTTCGATCGAAGCCGTCGATGGGCGACCACTTCACGACCGTCCTTGAAGGCTCTGTACCACTGATATGCACGAGTTTTCGATAGAGCATTATCACCAAAGGCCTTTTGCAACATTTTCAATGCATCGGCACACGAAAATTCATTTGCAACACAAAACTTTAAACAAATTCTTTGCTCAACGTAATCACCCATAGTAAAAATCGGCTCGCACTCTGACATCGACTGACTTAATCAGCTGTTGCAAACACTCTAGTTGACAGATCCCGCTCAAGCTTGGCATAGTAATTAAGGACAGTAGTACCAACCTAGGAAAAAAAAATTTTACCTGCCTCATTGCCCCGCCAGATTTAAATCGATAATTCCCGGTACTTTCTTGACAGAATGTATACCGTTTTTCACACGTTTCACGACAGTCTTTGCTATTGACTAAGTGTGAACTTTTAATATATTGCAAAGTTTATTACTAATTTGTGGTATAAAGATTATGCTATAGCATTTTCTTTTCTTTTTCCAGAAGAATAGGATAAAGTGGAGCTAGAGCTTTTTTACGCTCTTTCTTAAAAACTAATTTATCTATTATGTTCGTATTGTAACCATTGTTCGACGCTAATGACTTCAAAATTTTAATTTTTTTGTTGAAGTTTTCTATTGAAAGAGGTGTTAATAGTAACCCATGTATGAAGGCGTGAAAAAGAGACATTTTCATTTAATGAGGATGGGAACTTTTATTATGTATCAATGAATGAATCTATGTACGTGGATTTTCTAAACATGTCAAATTCAAGGAAATTAACATTTCTTGTGATCGGAATATCTGAAAAATTTATTGATTTTTGGGAATTTTCGACTTCAGTAGTAAATTTGACAGAATTGAAAAATGAATTCAACAAATTCAGAAACATTTCTAAATGTCAAGTAGAACCCAACCAAATGCAAAATACATCATCAACATATCTTTTCCAATAAAGAACTTTCTTTATCAAATAATTTTATGAAGACAAGAGGGGTGATAAAAATTTCGCTCAAAAGTGGTGATAAGGGAGAACCCATAGGGTTGTTGATAAATATTATATATTGAATTGAATCAGTCCTTATTTGGTGAAAATCCATATTAAATAATATTTAAATAAGGTTATTCTGATTTTCACATTTTTTTTTGGTATGTTTACAACAATCGTTTCGCTATCACAATAGCATCATCAGGCAAGATTACATATTGAATAACTGAGCTTGTTTCCGAAATCCGTTGCTATTTATATTACAGTAAGAACAATAAATTTTTATTGAGCACTAAAACCCTCTCCTGCTTCTAACAAATGTTTGGAATATGTAGAATTACTTTTATTATTGAGGAAACTCTTCAAATGTTCACAAATTCTATGTCGGAAAGTTCTTCCAGTCTGTCCTATGTTTATGAGTTAACCTGCGGTGATTGCTCTTAAGTTTATAGGACAGACTGGAAGAACTTTCCGACATAGAATTTGTGAACATTTGAAGAGTTTCCTCAATAATAAAAGTAATTCTACATATTCCAACCATTTGTTGGAAACAAGACAGACTACTCTGTCAAAAAAGTACCGGGAATTTTCAATTAAAACAACATTTTTACGTTTAATCGTCTAAATTTATTGGGTCGCCTTCAAAATAGGCTCCATTTGCTCCAATACATCTATGCCAATGGCACTTCCAATTATCGAAACATTTTTTATGGGCGCTTTCCGGGATGGACTTTAGCTCTCGCGACGAATTTTGTTTTATGGCTTCTATCGACTCAAAACGGGTGCCACGAAGGGGCAATTTTAGTTTAGGGAAGAGGAAAAAGTCGCAGGGAGCCAAATCCGGCGAATACGGTGGTTGCTGAAGCACGTTTGTTGAGTTTTTGGCGAGAAAGTCAGTCACAACCGTAGCTCGGTGAGAAGGCGCAAAATCCATGAGTTGTTCGCCCACAAATTTAGCCGCTTCTTATGGATACGCTCACGCAAACGTTTCATAACGCCTAGGTAATACTCCTTGTTTACCGTCTGATCCTCTGGAACGAAGTCGTAGTGCACCACGCCACGGATATCGAAGAAAACAATGAGCATCACCTTCATTTTCGAGCGGCTTTGGCGTGGTTTTTTTGGTTTCGGCTCATGTTTTGCCACCCTTTCCGATGATTGCTGGCTTGTTTGCATATCGTACTCGTAGACCCAGGTCTCATCACCAGTTATAATGCGTTCCATGAATGTAGAATCGGAATTACAGCGATCTAGCATGTCTGAAGCAACCTGTTCGCGATGACGTTTTTGAAGAAAATTCAGGTCTTTCGGTACGAGTCACCTTTCTCATGCCCAAAATATCAATCAAAATCGTACGTGCCGACTCGTGGGATTTCTTAAGATCATGTGCTATCTCTCTCAAGCTGGTACGATAGTTTTCCAGCACCCTTTCCTTAATTTTATCGACGTTATCTTCGATCGAAGCCGTCGATGGGCGACCACTTCACGACCGTCCTGTACCACTGATATGCACGAGTTTTCGATAGAGCATTATCACAAAAGGCCTTTTGCAACATTTTCAATGCATCGGCACACGAAAATTCATTTGCAACACAAAACTTTAAACAAATTCTTTGCTCAACGTAATCACCCATAGTAAAAATCGGCACGCACTCTGACATCGACTGACTTAATCAGCTGTTGCAAACACACTAGTTGACAGATCCCGCTCAAGCTTGGCATAGTAATTAACTGTGGTACCAACCTAGGAAAAAAAATTTTTACCTGCCTCATTGCCCCGCCAGATTTAAATCGATAATTCCCGGTATTTTCTTGACAGAATGTACTTTCAACCATAATTTTGAAATTCTAGAAAGTAAAAGTTGAACCTTAAATATGTTAGAATCCCTAGAGATAAATAAACATAATAAAATTGGAGTATTACTTAACGAACAAATAGATTTAAATAACTCACCTCTGTTAAATATATTCAGATAGGCTGGAATTTGAAGAGACCCTTTTGGGTTTTAGTGGTCAAAAAAAAATTATTGTACTTACTGTAATATAAATAGCAACGGATTTCGGAAACAAGCTTAGTTATTCAAAATGTAATCTTGCCTGATGATCTTATATTTTGAAAATAGCCACATTAATTTCAATTTCTCTGTATTTTGGGCACATGCGTATTTTTGACGAATATCGCATTTGAAAATCTTTAAGGAAATAAAATAAATGGAGGTTTATACTTAATAGAAGGTATATAAAATTATTTTAATATTTTAAATTATTTTAATATTTTCAGATATATTCTGTTTGGCTTCTATATATATAATTTCAAAAAATTGTATTTAATATTATAACTTCAGGAATTAAATTAATGTCATATAAGCATATATATATATATATATATATATATATATATATATATATATTTAACAAAAATTCAATAAATGAAATATTTTGAGTAGCCAAAAATTTTTTTATTTCTGCTCATCTCTCAAAAATGTTTACCATAATCCTAAGAATTTCATCATCAAACTATCTCACTTAGAATATTCAATATTATTGAATATTTAACTAAGGTACTTTCTAGAAAATCTGAAGATATGTAGTAAAATCATTACTAAAAAACCAGTTTCAAGAGAGACTTTGCTCGTCAGTACCCAATCACAGTTAATAAAAATATAATATCAATCAACAGAAAATATTTACTCACCTTTAACAATCCAGAAAGCATTTTGGCAAATGAATAGTGAACATTCAAATGATGTCCAATGTGAACTCGAATAAATATTTATGTGGTTTACCATAGATCTTGAAATATTTATTTGAGTTCACATTGGACATCATTTAAATGTTCAGTATTCATTTGCCAAGATGCTTTCTGGATTGTTAAAGGTGAGTACATATTTTTTGTTGATTGAAATTATATTTTTGAACTCAAATAAATATTTATGTGGTTTACCATAGATCTTGAAATATTTATCTGAGTTCACATTGGACATCATTTGAATGTTCAGTATTCATGTGCCAAGATGCTTTCTGGATTGTTAAAGGTGAGTAAATATTTTTTGTTGATTATATTTTTATTAAATGTGATTGGGTACTGACGAGCAAAGTTTCTCTTAAAACTTGTTATTTAGTAATGTTTCTACATATCTGGAGATTTTCTGGAAAGTAACTCAGTTAAATATTCAATAATATTGAAAATTCTAAGTAAGATAGTTTTATGATGAAATCCTTAGGATTATGTTAAACATTTTTGAAAGATATCTGTTTTCATAAGAGGAATGAGCAGAAATGTCTACTCAAAATATTAAATTTATAGGATTTTTGTTAGCAATCTAAATTTATTGGATTTTGTTATCTCATTTGGATGTCTTATGATGAATGTTTATTTTATATGTCGTTTTATATAACCAGTGCTCATATGAGATTAATTCAATACCTGAAGTTATAATATTAAATATAACATTTTGAAATTGAATATGTAGAAGGCTAAGAGAATATATCTGTAAATATTGAAATATTTAAATAATCTTTCAGGAAAGAAAATTGTAGGATAAAATGCTTTGTAGAGATTCATTTGATTTTCAAACAAAACGTTCTTTCCTGAATTCATACCAGACGAGCGATTCCTAGATGGAACGAATAGAACGCTTTGTTTCATTCTGTACACGTACATATCCAACATTTGGGAATAAGAAAAGATGCAATGTTGAAACACAATTTAACTTAAACAATTACTAAACTTTTGCAATATACATTTTCTTCGATAGTAGTGAGGTCCATTTTGCCTGCATAAGAAAATAAATTGTTTCTTGCGTTCCCTGGAGCGATAAAATAGATTAGTTTTTTCAATGCTGTGAGAAAAGAAAATGAAATCCGGGTTAACAAATATTCAATATTTATTCCTCTTTTTCTGTTGAATTCAGAAGCCTATGTTTCGATTTAACATATGGTAAATATGTGCTGGGTTTGGGATTCTTGAAATTTCTTATTGAGATTGGAGCCATTTCTGCTCATACCAATTCCAAACATTCAATGATTCTTCAAAGTGAGTGATTTCAAACTAAAAATTACTTTTATTTTGCTGTTAAATTAATTATTATACCGCTGTTTTAAGCCGAGAGGATTATAATATCTTGCAGAACTCGTCACCTGCTACTTTTCTATATTACTGCGATGTTAACAATGTTCCATCATTACCCATAATGATTGAACATTGTTCAGTAATATCATTTCCTTTGTATTCAATTATCTTTTGCCATATTCCTTTAACTTCATTATCCTCAGCTCATAGAATTTCTGGTCTTTATACTTAATAATTGATCGATGATTTAGATTCTACAGTTGTAGTTTTATCCATCAACGAATTTCATGAGAACCTAAATAAAAAGCAGTTCGTTAGCTCAAGGCTAGGAAGTTAATGTAACATTAGTTTCCAATCAAGATGAATAATTTTTGGCGAAGCGTTCTCATGATGGAATACTAGTAGCTAGTAATTTTTCTTGAATTGCACAATCCAATTTGTCTATTTGACGATAGTCTTATGAATCTTTTGTTTCCTATGAATAAGCTTAAAACACACAATACTTTTCTTCTCTAAATAAAATAATTAAAAAAAAAATGTTTTCTTGGTGTTCAATATTTGGAAAAATAATTATGTATTTTATGAATTTTGAGTCTATTTTGGGTAGGTTTCAATTCTAAATTAAAATAAAGATCAAAATATTGGAAACAATCACGTCGAATATCAAAAGATATATTTGAAAATAATATTGAAATTAATACTTTTCTACAAAAAGATACTTTTTCATTATATGACTAGGTACATACATATGTATACTCAAATTCAGCCTCTGAACTGCAACCGGAATAAAAATCTAAAAAATACCTAACTCGAAATATAAGCCATTATAGGGTCATTTCATGATATTAAATAAGGTTATTCTGATTTTCACAATTTTTTATTGTTATTAAATACAACAATTTTAGTGCTCTATAAAAATTCTTATACCCACTCTAAATAAATAACAATCGATTTTGAAAACAAATTTAGTTATTCAAAATGTAAACCTACCTGAAGATGCAACCGTGATAGCGAAACAATTGTTGTATTCAATAACAATGAAAATTTGTGAGAATCCGAATAACCTTATTTAATATTATTGAATATGGATTTTCATCAAGTAGAGACTGATTCTATTAAACATTTCAAACGATGTTTCATGATTCTTCCCAGTGTTTAGGTAACTTTAGTATTTGGAAACAAACACAAGAGGCTTAAGTTATAAACTGAAAAATTTGAAGATCTTATGTTCAGGTTTTGTATTGTTATATTTAAGGAGACCTCATGACTCAGAAATTGTATTTCGTGAATTTTTTCGAAAAGAAAATTTTTTATCTTGTTGTTGTGTTTGATTTCATATGTTAGAGTCAAGTCAACCACAAACATACATACACAAATCAGGAGTTAGTAAGTTCACATGTTGGACATGCAATAGAAAATACTAATTGTATGTCATACAGGACGTTCTTTCAAATCTAGATTTGATGCACATAAAACGAATACAACAAACTGAGAGTAAACTTCTACATTTGAAAGCAATTGTTTAGAAAAATGGTTAGTTTTTTTCTACAATATACAGTTAATAATCTTACAGGTAAAATCAAAAGGCAGGAAATTTTACTATTTTGAATCGGTTGAAATTTTTAAATGAGTCCATAATTAAAATAAGTAATCAAACATGAATAACCAAACAATCTGTGTAAATGTAAAATATTCATTACATTTTAATAACATCTGAGTACTTTTCTGCACTGTGGTGACATTTCATGATACTTACATTCTTGTTAACATATTTTAAACTTACTCTGGACCTATCGTTAAGCTTCATTTGTCAGAGTATGGAGTATTACCTCAAAAATATAGTCATAGAAACAGTGTAAACTCTGAATTTTTTGGTACCTGTTGTGGACAGTGTGTCCAATTAATATTTTGATATAAAGAGCGCACAACATGATCACATCCGGTTGTTTACGGCACCTTGATGAATATTTTCAGATGCGTACCTAATTTTAAGACAGACCAGTGAGCTAGATATACTTTATTTGGAGACATATGCAATTCTAAATTAATTTGCACCCAATATTCTGTAATTTTGCTAGTTAAATAGATTTATACGCATCAAAATTCACAATCAATACTTTCGGAAGTTAGACACACACAAACTAGTCTTCTATATCATTGATTTGATGGAAATACGCGAAATTTTAGTTTCAGTTTATTAAAATATTTTTCGACTGAGCTTATAAATTCTAATTCTTTATTTGAGAATCAATGTTCTCAGACAGCTTACAACTTGTGTAATATTCAATCAACAAAAACTTCCTCGGTTATTCCAGACATGGGAAAACCACATCGATAATTTGGACAGTTGCATCCAGCGAAATAACTATCAAGATCACATTCAAGAAAAGAATATTTGCGGTAATTGCGATTGCGGCTCAGGATTTAAGTGACCTTCCTACTTTATAATCTACGGCCACTGCCCCCTTAGGCGCGCCCCCCAGGCATTAGATCTTGACGTGATGGGGGCGCTCTCATGACTAGGATCCTAGTTTCGTCCCGGCGAAATGGAGGGTTAAGTCCTGGTGTCTAACGTAATGCCATTTCGCGCCAGTCACTGGACCTGTATGGTGGAAGATCTCCGAATGGGACCCTAGATTTACTCAGGTGAAATGGAGGGCTGAGCCGGTTGATTCACTCAGTGACAAGAGAGTCTGTCGCAGTACAGGGCTTCTCCCTTAAAACTGGCGTACTCTACCCTATCGCAGAATGAATCTCCGGATTCTGTTGTGTAATGGCCGAGTGCGTTATGTAGCATACTGCGTTACCTCGAGGGGGGGGGATCGTTTGCCCACAGGTGTTACTTGTACCACCTGGCCACCCCATTGGTGTTGGACTCGAAGGGGCAGTGGTTGAAAGTCCGCAGGCTGGACCAGGGGGGTATTTCATTTATCTGTTCGCAGACCCCCATGTTCGGGATATTCTCATGAAACGACTCGGGGTTTAACGGGACTTGACAGTTCGACCGGCCTATCCTGGCCCCTGGATCTATGCATCACGATTTAGGGTTTGTGGATCTCGACGAAACGGCTCCGCCATTAGTGCTTGACGCCAGGATCAATCAAATGACCTCACATAGGTTCGGTGAGTGAGGACGTACAGGCCGCTAGACGGTGCTCGTATCAGGATCAATTGTAGTCGTCAATCTTGAGTTTATCTTAGTTCATGAGACTGCGTTCGGGTGGATGGATAAGAATTCCCTCCGGCGGGTGAGTTGCGTCTCAAACCAACTCGGGTACTGACCTGCTGAGCCAGTAGGGGTTGGATAGTGCTTCGCTGCTACCAGTCAGACGGTTCTGGCTTTCGAGTCGGGGCCCAAACTGGAAGCTGGTGGGTTCATCTCTTCGGAGGGGTTCTCTGATATGGTGTAATCCTTATCACACTTTCTACTTCTAGGGGTGGACTGTGGAGAGTGCTTGGTAGTCGCTGGGAAAAGAGGTATCCTCAAATAGCCAATAACTATTCTGGTAGAATTCACGTGCCCCCTTAGGCGCGGAATGTGGATACGCCAAATCAGCGCTCCAACGAACTTGCTTCCTTTTACTTTTTAAAGTCTGGTTGCTTCGGAGCACTATCCTATTACTGGCTCTGCAGTAACTACCACCAATTCATCAGGAGACCACTTAGCAGCCTCCACAAACTCCCGAAAGCAGGTTGTATGATAAAGAAACACCTTATCATCACACACAGAACCCCTCCAATGGAGTAGAACCCACCTCGCTTCCAGTTTCGGCTTCAGTTTGAAATCCTTCACCATGAATGGTAGCAGCGAAGCACTGTCCAACCGCTACTGGCTCTGCAGGTCCGTAACCCAGTGGTTTGGAACGTAACTCACACGCTGTGGCTTCTTATTTCCACCCACCTAGACGCAAACTCAAGAAACAAAAATAATCGTGAATCGAGGCTTCGGAGAGCACTGATAACCGATCGATTCTGGTTCGAGCACAAACGGTCTGAAACCGTATCGTCAAGACCCAAAACACCAGAAATGTTTCGCAAACAATCCTGGTTTAGGAAGATATCGGTTGTAAGGTCAAGTCCCGCTAAACCTCTGAAGTACTTCTCGATCAAACCTGAGTCATGAATTAAACGTGACCACATGTTTGGAATACCCTTCTAGTCTACCAAGCAGACTTTCAACTATAACCCCTCAAGTTCAAGGCCAATTGGGTGGCGAGAAAGTACAAATACTTTATATGAGCCTCCACCTTCCCAGGTAGGTAACACATCAAATTACTGAAATAAATTAATTCCGCTGATCTGTACAAAAAATTCTTCTATTACAAAATCTCATACTCCTTATCAATGGCATTAAATTAGATAACGCACACAGCCATTAGACAGAAGAATCGTCAAAATTAAACTGCAATAGGGGAGAGTCATGTGAGTTTTAAGGATGATAGCCCTACGCTACAACAAACATTCGTAGCACCGCGTTGGACAGTACGAGTTAGCCCTTCCTTTCACCTCAGTGAAACTAGGGCCCTAGGGCATGACATGCTCTCCCACCGCGACAAAGTCCGATGACAAAGGGGTATATTGGCTCTGCAGTGTCAGAACCCGAGTTGTGTGAAACGTAACTCACAAGTCACAGGGGCGAGACACTCCCAGTTGTTCCAGTTTCATGCCCAACGTCTAGTGTATGGTCAAGACCCTCGAACCTCCAAGAGATGTCCCGAATTATTCATGTCCAGGAACCAGGAACACAGATGAAGCATGAAATATATTTCTAGGCAAGCATGCAGGTTTTTAGTCACTATCCCCCATGAGTCCAACCTCAATTTTGGAGGCCAGGGGTGGGCTTCCACTCTCCCGTTATAGCCTTGTTTCCAAAAGAAGCCTTTCGAGGCTAATGGTGGCCAGGAAGAGGTCAACTCGATGCCAGAAACTACCAACTTGATGAATTTAACACATAATCGTATCCCTCTGCTTCAAGTTAGCACAGATCTATAACTCACGTTTCGCTCTATTAAGAGAATAGCGGCCAGTTTTATGGGTGGTCGCAATGTATTGTAACGCCCACTTCCAATATTTGCGGTAAATCTCTAGTACACAAATATGAGACAATCAAGTATTAACTCAATCTATTAAATTCTTTTTTCATACATAGTCCATATTTTCCCCACTAAAGAGTTTCCGCAAAAGTGGTAAAAATAGCAATTTCTAAAACTTGTATCTTCTGTATACAGAATATCCCAAAACTGGATCGAAAAGCTCTACTGGATGTTCTGGACATTATGTTAGATACTTTCGACCTGAATCATATAATGCAAAAATGCTCTGTTAGGGAGCTAGAGCTGAAGTTTTACACATTGGCCAATATCAAAAATACGCACCGAATGGATTGATTGAATTTTTTTATGTCAATCATAAGCATATCATTTTGGGGGGGCGAAGAGTATTTTTGGTGACAATTTTTTTGCCTTTCTTTATTTTACAAGGTTTACATCAAAGTCATAAAATCTGATATTTTTTCTTGAAAACAGGTACTTTTGAGTGATATCGCTCAATTGCACCGGTTTTCAGAATAATTGATTTGACATTTTTCCTACGTTCACTAATCAGTGCTCGTTATCTGAAGAATCATAATGAAGTAAGTGAAATATCAATTTCGTGTACTTGATTTGAATAATTTCATGAAATCTTCAGCTTATAAATCAATTAATACGAAATCATTCAATTTATTTGAAGTTTATGATTTGAAGAACTACTAATGTAGCAAAAATAAACTAAACGATGAAATAACAAAAACAAAACAAATATAATAAAAATATCGAAACTCTTGATCTACGTGCCCACCGTTATTTTCAAAGAACGAATTAATTATTTTATGTAGAGTTCGCCGTATTCGCGCAAAAATTCCCACGTTATTTCTAAATTCATTTCAGGCTTGTTGGATTCATCCCAACAGGTGGTCAGGTGTTTCTATTGGTCTCGAATAGACCTTCGATTTTAGGTATCCCCAAATACACAAAAGGCAAGGATTCAAATTTGGTGACCTTGCCGGCCATTGAATTGGACCCCCCCTGCCTATCCAATATTGTTCACATGCATTATTTAAGACATCTCGAAAGTTTATTGTGAAATATGCAAGACACCCATCATGTTGAAATCATAGATTCTGACGAACATAAACGTTGACATCGTAAAACAATTGCGGTAGTTTATTCTGCAAAAAACTCAAATAATTTTCAGATGCATGTGATTTGATAGCTCAACAGCTCCTAGTGAATAATTATCGACTACTCCTATCCAAATATTCATCGAAAATCTTTGTCGAAAAATTGTCACTTTCATTTTATAAGGGTTTTCTCCCCAATATGCATAAGAGTGAGAATGAAATAGAAATAGAAAGGCCTTTTACTTGATAGAAGAAATATAACAAAATTTGAATATTAAAACAAATTGAAATATTTTTATCTTCTACAATTTTAATAAAAAAAAATTTTTATTCAAAAAACTTTTAGAAATAAATTTATGTCTAACAAGCGCCGCTTACATTTAATAGACGTATATAATCAAAACTCAATATATAATGTCAAATGGAATAAATAACCCAACAGATATACGAAAGTAATAAAAATTAATAAATAAATATTTAAGGGAGACAAAATTTTGTTTCTGGTCTTACCTTTAAGAAACACCACTTGCCTTTTAAAAACATGAACACACTTAAGGACTTCTCAAAGAATATAATTTATTCGAAATATTTAAATATTCGAATAAATTATTTCGAAAATCTCTAAAAAAAGGTGCACTATATCTTCAAAAAACAAATATAATTCTAGACAATCCCGTCTTCAGTCCTCTTTTAACATTCCAAATATCAAAATCAAAAACATAACCTATATCACTCACGTGTTAAAAGACTTAAGCTTCGAAATACAGATCAACTATATAATTCAAGATTGATCTATGTTCTAACAAAATCAAAGAACAGTGTGAGTTATTTTAAGGTTTAATTAAATTCATTGACATTCTATAATGAGATTTATTGAAGCCAAAATATAATTATATATTATACATAAAATAAAATAGAAATGCCTTTTACTTGATAGAAGAAATATAACAAAATTTGAATATTAAAACAAATTGAAATATGTTTATCTTCTACAATTTTAATTTGAAAAAAAATTTTATTCAGAAAACTTTTAGAAATAAATTTATGTCTAATAAGCATCGCTTACATTTAATAGACGTATATAATCAAAACTCAATATATAATGTCAAATGGAATAAATAACCCAACAGATATAAGAATGTAATTAAAATTAATAAATAAATATTCAAAGGAGACAAAATTTTGTTTCTGGTCTTAACTTTAAGAAACACCACTTGCCTTTTAAAAACATGAACACACTTAAAGGACTTCTCAAAGAATATAATTTATTCGAAATATTTAATATATTTAAATATTCCAATAAATTATTTCAAAAATCACAAAAAAAAAGTGCACTATATCTTCAAAAAACAAATATAATTCTAGACAATCCCGTCTTCAGTCCTCTTTTAACATTCCAAATATCAAAATCAAAAACATAAAAACATAAAAAAATAAATTTATGTCTAACAAGCAAGTTTTAATATTCAAATTTTGTTATATTTCTTCTATCAAGTAAAAGGCCTTTCTATTTTATTTTATATATAATATATAATTATATTTTGGCTTCAATAAATCTCATTATAGAATGTCAATGAATTTAAATAAACCTTAAAATAACTCACACTATTCTTTGATTTTGTTAGAACATAGATCAATCTTGAATTATATAGTTGATCTGTATTTCGAAGCTCAAGTCTTTTAACATGTGAGTGATATAGGTTATGTTTTTGATTTTGATATTTGGAATGTTAAAAGAGAACTGAAGACGGGATTGTCTAGAATTATATTTGTTTTCTGAAGATATAGTGGCACATTTTTTTAGAGATTTTTGAAATAATTTATTCGAATATTTAAATATATTAAATATTTCGAATAAATTATATTCTTTGAGAAGTCCTTTAAGTGTGTTCATGTTTTTAAAAGGCAAGTGGTGTTTCTTAAAGGTAAGACCAGAAACAAAATTTTGTCTCCTTTAAATATTTATTTATTAATTTTAATTACTTTCGTATATCTGTTGGGTTATTTAATCCATTTGACATTATATATTGAGTTTTAATTATATACGTCTATTAAATGTAAGCGGTGCTTGTTAGACATAAATTTATTTCTAAAAGTTTTTTGAATAAAATTTTTTTTAAATTAAAATTGTAGAAGATAAACATATTTCAATTTGTTTTAATATTCAAATTTTGTTATATTTCTTCTATCAAGTAAAAGGCATTTCTATTTTATTTTTTATATATAATATATAATTATATTTTGGCTTCAATAAATCTCATTATAGAATGTCAATGAATTTAAATAAACCTTAAAATAACTCACACTGTTCTTTGATTTGGTTAGAACAATTTTTTTTCAAATTAAAATTGTAGAAGATAAATATATTTCAATTTGTTTTAATATTCAAATTTTGTTAAGAGTGAGAACTGTGCCTATTGAATATTCCTTCTTTAGTGAAAGTTACTTCATCGGAGAACAAAATTGATGAAGAAAAATTCTTGTTTAAAGCTCTCTGAGTTTGCAACCAAGTGCAAAACTGATCTCTAGCAGGGAAATCATTAGCATGCAGAGCTTGTACTTTCGGAAATAATGGGGATGCAGGTTTTCTCTGCGAATAATGCGTGATATTATGGACTTTGAAATATCAAGGTTCATTGAATTCAGTCTTCTGACGAAAATCTCTGGATTTTCGTCATTTGTTTGAATTATATTATCTTCGTGTTCTTCTCTTACATTACCATTTCGGCAAGCATGGATGTGTTTGGAACTACTGATCCACTTCTCGAAGTCGTTGATGGACATTGATGAATGTTGAATGATGAGGATGTCCTCTGTTTGTAAATTTTTCCGCATATCCGCTGCTCTACAATACATTGTATTTCACCATATACTAAATGCATGTCGGCATATTCTTCGTTGCTATAGACTATTTTTCCAAAATAAATGTAATATTCAACGGGAACAAGAAACTCATAAATCAATTTATTAACTCAAAACTGTCTTTGACAATATCTTGATTTGTAAATTAATCATTTATTCTATGATATCTTTATAATCATAGATCTATCAGTACAATGTTCATAGTAACAAAAATTTCTGTGTTTGGAGATACCTACGCAAAATAATTGATGTACTTAAGTCCGAAATAAGCACAAGACCAACTTTAAAAATCGTTTCAACATGAATGAAATGAATTAACACGGAAATTTTTGGTGGGACACGATGATCTTAGTGTAATAGAATTATTTCATGCATACAGCAAGATTTTTGTTATTTTATTGTGTTTGCTTTGTTTGTGTAATTTCATTGTTCAGTTTCTTGTTTCTACATTAGCAGTTCTTGGAAAAATGAACTTTAAGTAAATTAAATGATTTCGTATTAAAACAAATTGTAGAAATTACTATGTTTTACTACCAATAAAAATATATTACACATTTTCTCGTGACTCGAGTTTCGGGAAATGAACTGTCCCAATTTTATAAAACGAAGTGAAAATATAATATATAGACCAAATGATCGCGTCATTAACATGTGAGAATCCCAATTTTCAAATAACGAACTAAACTTACCCGAAAAAGTTCATAAATTTGCCCCAACAATTAAAAATAAAAAAGTAAAAGAAATTCTTACTGTAGAGTCCACAATTGCACTTCAATATACGGATGAGACGGATAAAATTATCTCAATATTTCAAAAACCCCTCAGAAACAACAGAAACATAACTAGCAATAATATTTTGAATACAATCAAATCCATAAAAGAAAAAAATTCAATCCGATGATCTTACCGTCACAAAGGCAGATAAATCAGATGCCACAGTTATATAGGCCCAACAGGACGTTCCTTCAAGACGAGGTTCATCGAACATAAAATGAGTTTCATGAAAAATAAACAAAATTCTACTTTTGCCACTCATTGTCTAGAAAATGGTCATTCCTTTCCCACAACAAATAGTCCCAAAATTTTACATGTAGAATCAAAGGGGATGAAACTCGATTATCTAGAGTCTGTTGAAATTTTCAAATTAGTTCACAATAACAATAATGTAGAAATAATGAATGACTGTACGGAGCAATGTAAATCGAAAATATTTAAGATATTCAAAAAGTAACATCTGTTTAGAACCTTTCCAACGAACATAAAATGAATTTAATGAAAAGTAAACAAAAATTCAACTTTTGCCACTCATTCTCTAGAAAACAGTAATTCCTTTCGACAAAAGAAAATCTTAAGAAAATTTTACATGTAGATTCAAATGAAAAAATATTTGATTATTGAAATTTTTAAATTCGTTCACAATAAAAATAATTTGAAAAATAATGAATGACTGTATGGAGCTATGTAAATCCAAATATTTGAGATGTACAACAAAATAACGTAAAAATAATGAATAACTGTACGGTATGTAACGCCAAAAAATTATTTGAGATATTTGGGTACCATCTGTTTAATAACCTTCATTGTCGATTGCCGACATTCCGATATCTGTTAGAAGGCCCCTCTTTTTTAACCCGGTTTTTATCACGTTCCGAATGTGAACCTCTGTACCACTATTAGGTGGTACAGAGGTGGTACATTAGGTTGAAATATTCAAAATATTTATCACTTTTGTTTAAATGCCTCTGTACCACTGTTAGGTCTTCAGTTGCCTGATTATGAGATAGTTCATTTCCCGAAACTCGAGTCACAAGAAAATGTGTAATATATATTTTTATTGGTAGTAAAACATAGTAATTTTACAATTTCTTTTAATTATGATCAACTACCAAATAGTTACGGCTGAAACAATTCAGTATCTGATTTCGTATTAATTGATTTATAAGGTGAAGCTTTTATAAAATAATTTAAATCAAGTACAATAAATTGATATTTCACTTACTTTATTAGGATTCTTTAGATAACGAGCATTGAGTAGTGAACGGAGAGGAAATTTCAAATCAATTTTTCTGAAAACCGTTGCAACTGGACGATATCACATAAAGCACCTTGTTTCGAGAAAAAAAATCAGAGTTTATGAATTTGATGTATAACTTGTAAAAGAATGAAAAGTGAAAGAGTTGTTACTAAAGATTCCTTTCGCCCCCCCAAAATTATATGTTAATAATTGACATAAAAAAAAATTCAATCAATCCATTCGGTGCGTATTTTTGATATTAGCCATTGTGTAAAACTTCAACACTTTCGGTGACGCCGTTTTGAAGATATGTTTGGAGAAAGTGTTGCCTGGACGTCATCTTCAGAGAGCTCTAGCTCCTTAACGGAGCACTTTTGCATGATATGATCTGGGTCGAAAATATCTAAAATGTCTTGAGCATCCACTAGAGGCTTGTGGGTCTAATTATAGGACAACAGTATATGCAAGATTAAAGCTTCTTTCTGACTGAGCAGATTGAAACCAAAACAAAATCGCTAACCCACCACAGCGAAGGCTATGATAAAAAGATAAAAGGAAATTAAACTAAAATGCTCTAGTTTGAGCTAGTGATTTTGTCCGTCCGGACTTGAAACATCTTACTTCGTAAAATGTCTCATAGTGCGCCGATGGAAAGATAAATTAAACTTTCCTTTCCTGAATGAATCCCAAATGATAGTAAAAACTATCTATTCATTTCAACTCCACAATTAAAATAGCGGCTTATATTTACAATATAATATAGTTTTACAATAAGCCTGAGGTCCAAGATTTACGTAAGGACTTATCTTTGAGGTTATACTGGAATATTTTCTCCAATGTGTCGGAATGATAGCGCTTTCTCCAAGAATAGTTCCTATTCTGCATATAATCAGCAGCTGTTGAGTCTCAAATTGTTCCAAATGACCATTAGAGCGTCCGGTCCTAAGACTGCAAATTTCAAATCTATAAGACAGTGCCTGTGTAACACGTGATCTCACTCCCATTGACTCTAGATATTATTAAAATTATTTACAAGTTAATAAACATGAGATGAAATATCTAGAACACAGAAATAAGAGCACGTTATTCGATCATGAGCATGAGAAGGGAAATTAAATGCATAATATCATATAAAGCAACATGTTAACCTGTGTAGCAGCAGAAAATGAAATAAATCAAAAATAATAATTGCCAGTCACAGAAGCGGAAAATATTTTATCGGGATCTACGTATTACTTACCGCCATTTGATTAGGCGTCTTATAAGAAACAATAAAAATTCAATATTTACGATTTTCATGGATTATGTTGGTTAATTCATAAAAATACCACAATGTATGTCTTGTAAACCCACAATACGAAAGAAAGAAATCTGGGAATTTCTACGCTTCTTGAAAACAATACAACTCTGCAGCGCAGCGGATGCGACTTTCGACTTTCATTACGTAAACTCCAACCTTCTTAATGTGTTATTATATTATTGGAGCATTTTTTAGCGATTGTAATTTCAAATCAAAAGTGGAGCGTTTTTTAACCTTAAAATCTGTATAACAATTCTATACTTAACAGCGCATTCGATAAGAACGTAGACATTCACTGCGGCAACTCCAAATTCTTAATGCACTTAGTGAAATCACATCATTGGAGCATTTTTTAGCGATTGTAACTCAAATCAACAGTGGAGCGTTTTTTTACGTTGCAAGATAAAATTCTTGATTATTTTCATTAAGCCAGCCTGATGTCATCAAAAGCACTTTCGATATCGTTTGGAAAAAAAATGCATTTCATGCTCTTCCTGTTTTTCCAACTTGTAGAAGAGACCAGCCGATAGTGCTGTTAGGAAAAACACAAGAAACCGGAGCCATGGTAAATGCCAGCACGTGCTCGTAGAGGACGTTTAGCTGAAAATATTGCTGTCGTGATGGGGGAAATGTGAGATAGTCCAGAGACCCCTATTTGATGTAAGAATACTGGAATTTCACTTGTTCACGTCCATCCTATACCGAATATTGACGAAAGATCTGTCGTTGCATGCGTACAAGAACTTAAGCCTATGAATCATTTGAAACACGGGGTGTTTCAGGCATGTTAGAGGGCATATAGGTAAATGTGAATAAACGTTATGTTAAGGATCCAACTTTTTCCTTTGGAATATATGTACAGTGAGATTTATCGAAATGTGTCAAAATACTGAACTCGAATATTTTTTTACGGTTTACAAAATAACGTTTATTTAAAAAAAAAAAAAAAAATTGTTTATTGTCTAAACAGGAGGAATCCCAATTACAAGACAACATATTAATATATGGTACAAAGCCGATGAATATTGCAAAATTAAATACTAACTACATCAATGATGCAGAACAGAAAAAGGAAAATTTACAAAAACTCTTTCAATCTATAGGCAACTTTGCCTAAGATGCAGTAGTTCCCTCAGTTTCAGTTTAAAAATTCGTAAACCATCGCTGCAGACATCAACATCAACACATATCCTATTGAACTGCTGACACATAACATATATTGGTGATCTAATCATCGTGTTCGTTCTGGGTTTAGGGAGGTATAGCATCTGTTCAAGTCGACTACCATTGCGAGGAATGCGAAAGCTCAGCCTGGCCAGCAAATCAGGACAATCTATATAGAAATTAACCAGCTTGTAGAGGACAAGACATAAGTAGTAGACCCTCCTGTTCTCCAATGCCAAGCATGCGAATCTGTTCAGAAGAGTGCGATGGTCAAAACCCTGGGCCGGGTACACACTATCTAATTTGAATGCTAAAAATTTCAAAAACTGCCTCTGAACAGACTCTAGTTGGTTGATGTGTACGTTATATATTGGACCCCAGACAGGACTGGCGTACTCAAGTTTTGAACGGACAAAGGAATTGAACAGGGTAATGAAACAGTTGGGATCCTTGAAGTCTCGACATACCCTGAAAATAAAGCCAAGCATTCGCCTCGCAGCAGCTGTGACATTTCCATAATGCGGTACAAATGTTAACTTATGGTCAAATTGAACTCCCAAATCTTTAACTTGATGTACTCTCTCTAAAGCTAGATGGCTTATAGTGTAGTCGTACAAAATGGATGCGTTCCTCAGGGTGTATGTTATGGTCTTACATTTATTAATATTCAATGGTAATTTATTCACAGTACACCAATTGCTCAGCCTATGAAGATCCTGCTGAAGCAGCCAACAGTCATGAACGGTAGATATGGTCCTGAACAGCTTGAGGTCGTCAGCAAACAATAGAGAGCAGCATAGCAGATTTTATCGAATATTAAGAAGAAAAAGGATAAGTCTGAGACTGCATAAAATTACAAACAATTCGACACATTTTTCTTGGCAGCATCATACTAGTTGATTAATAAATTTTTCCGTTCTTAAACTCCACAAGCTCGAGATTACAAATTTAGTGTTTATGAACGTCTTCGTTTATTTTTATTAACTGTATCGAAAACATCTGGTAATGAGTCAAGAGATAACTGACCATAGACTATGGAATATGCAGGATGCGTCATACTCATCTTATTGAAAAAAACCGTTTTTTCGCGTCAGTTCTAAGCAACAGCGTGCGACCGTTTCGCTAAAATGTGTGATGTTAGACTCACTGATCAAATAACGGATTCGATGTTAAAAGTAATTCAGTGCGGCCCTAAAAACGATAACATTCAAACAGATAGAGCTGGAGGCTTGAAACTTTGAAGGAGGGTTTGGAGTATTATTCAAGTTTGAAAATTTTTCAATATGTTAGAGACTACAGCTCCGACCAATCTGAAATTCAGCATTTAGTAGCAGTAGCGTACGTTCATGCAACATTTCGAGAGAAACGTATAATTAGAAGATCAAAAAACTTGTTTCCTAGGGATCGTAGGTGATATGAACTAGCGCGCAAAATTTCCTGACTTCACATCAGCGCTTTTCACTTTTGACGTGACAACGTCTTATAAATTGGTTTGCCGGGTGACACTTCAAGAAACTGCGTTACGCTCCGCTCACGTTATGCGCTCACAATGAGAGCGAGTGAGAGGCACCCGTCCCTTCCACTCGGGCATGGTTAGCCCGCCTAAGAGCGAGAGAGACAGACATAAAAAGTGAAAGGCACGCGTCCCTTCCACTCGAGCACAGTTAGCCCGCCTAAGAGCAAGAGAGACAGAGCGAGAGGGAGAGAGAGTGAGAGAGATAGGCATACACACCAGTTCATGTCTTGCGCTTCTATTTCGCTTAGGCGCCTGCATACAAGTTTACACGTTGCCAGTTAATTGTAAAACGATTGTGTAGTGATAATGTGAAGGTAGTTTCGTCCATCGCAACAATTCAAACAGCAAAGGTAAATAATTTCAGACTGATAATATAACATGATGAAATAAATGACTAAGACATAAGTGAATAGGTTATGTTGTAGTAATCACAATGTTGTGGTAGTTTTCAATCAAAAAAGTAGTAGAAATCGTTTCTCAACCAATAATAATTTGTTTAACTTGAAAAAATGAGCGCGACTTGCTATGTAAAAAATTGAAATAACAATGTTTAACCTCCAACCTGTCAAATCGAAACTTTCAAACATTCAAACCGAGACGACTAATCACTGCGCAAGGTCGTAAGCGCGCGATTTACAAATTCAAAGATCAAATGTGAATTAGTTTTCTCCTTTTAGAAAATACACTTTGAATTAAAATCGATTGATATTAACAATTAATGTGATTTAAATAAATGTTCTAACTTTTAAATTTAGTTTTTATATTTATAACAATGTAAAACAAGTTAAATTTATTAATTACTTATAACAACTGATTGATAAATAAAATTTTGTTGATATGAAATTCAGTGCGAGATTCTTTGTATAAATTAATGTTTTAAATATAATTCTTTGTATAAATAAATGTTTTAAATTGTTACTATTATTTCATCCTTCTTCCTACTATACAAATGAATATTCACATTAAAATTATTTTACCACTCAAAGTCGTTGTCACGTAAAACTTTCGCCCGTATACCGACTTTACAGGCAACAAATTTTTTTTCGTTTAAGATGGAACGATGGAATTGTTTCCAACAATTATTTAAATATTTTAATATTAGCCTTCTACATATTTAATTTCAAAAAATTATATTTAATAACTTCAGGAATTAAATTGAAATAATGTCATATAAGTACCACTTATATCAAACGACATATAAAATAAACATTCATTATAAGACATCCAAATGATATAACAAAATCCAATAAATAAAAATTCTTAACCAAAATATTCATAACATAATTTTGTTTCTGCTGATCAATCTTATGAAAACAAATATCTTTCAAAAATGTTTAACATGATCTTAAGAATTTCATCATAAAACTATCTTACTTAGAATATTCAATATTATTGGATATCTAACTAAGTTACTTCGTATAAAATCTCAAGATATGTAAAAACATTACTGAAAAACAAGTTTCAAGAGAGACTTTGCTTCGTCAGTGTTCAAATAATTCATATTCAATAAAATATATTATAACATCAATCAAGAACAAATATTTACTCACTCTTCAATAATTTAGAAACTTCTGGCAAATGAGCTGCTGAGAAATTTAAATGTAACATAAGGTTATCTTACACGTAAATAAATAGCTCTGTGGTTTACCCTTGATCTAAAAGATTGAAAGACAATTTATAGCACAAGGACTTATCTGTATAAAGAATGTTAAGGAAATATAAGTAGTACTTATATGACATTATTTCAATTTAATTTCTGAAGTTATTAAATTTAATTTTTTGAAATTAAATATGTAGAAGGCTAATATTGAAATATTTAAATAATTATAATTATATATTATAAATATATTATATATATTATCTTAATATATATAAATCTCGTGTCACAATGTTTGTCCTCAATGGACTCCTAAACCACTTAACCGATTTTAATAAAATTCGCACACCATGTGCAGTTCGATCCAACTTGAGAGATAGGATAGTTTAAATCTCAAATTATAGTCGCAATTTTAATTTATTGCTAATTATTTGTCTGTTATTATTTGACAGTCACAATTATCTGTTAACTCCAAATGATTCTAACAGATGTCGATACCTTTCGACTGGGTTGAGTAAGTAATCAATAGATGGCGCTGCTATGGTAAATCTACGAACGTGTCATATAAGCTACATTTTAACAGCATAATTACCACGTGTTGTTGACGCTATAACAGAGTCCATTGAGGACAAACATTGTGACACGAGATTTATATATATTAAGATAACAAAAACTTTAGCCACAGCAACGCGTGGCCGGGCCAGCTAGTAAATTTATATATTTATATATATATATATATATATATATATATATATATATATATATATATATATATAATTTATATTATAAATATATATTATAAATAACCTTCTATCGAGTATTAACCTCTATTTATGTTATTTCCAACAATTAGTTTCGGACATAAATATAAGGTACTTCTCCCATTCTGTCTGAACAATTGTTAAGAACTGAACATTCGGTTCATACGAATATACTGTAATGAATAACTTTTGAGTATCGACTACAATAGTTTATTTAAAGTTGAATGGAATAACTAGAAAGTGAAAATAAGCATGATTAACAATAAGTTTCATATCGTAAAGCAAAAAAAGTATTTTCCTAGCCAGTGAACAATATTTAATATTGATTATATATATTGTGATGTTACTTTGATATATTTTAGTATAAAAGTTTCAAATATAGTCCGTCTAGAAAGTATTCGGAAAAAAACAAAGCTCAATTGTAATTACTTATTATATATTTTTAATTCTTGAATTATGAAATTAGAAGAAAATATTCTTTTTTATTAGAAGTAACTCACACAGTTTTTGTTTCACAATTTATTCAGATCCTAACACTGTGTGAATTATTTGAAAAAAATTGATATAATGGTTCACCTAGAGCCAACCGCATACTCCATGCATGTTAACCAAATATTCATGTTATTTACTTATACAACTCGACTAATCGTCGAGGTACACCCGAAACTAGATCGTCTGCATAATTTTCGGCGATAGTAGTCCAGGATTGTAAAACTGACTGAATAAAAATATTTTTATTTCGTGGCGCCGCTCGTTCAACTTCAATCTTCATTAATCCCCATATATTTTTAATGGGACTTAGATCTGGTGAAGCTGGTGGCCATGAAATGGTTGTCACTTGGTGTTCTGCCATCCAAGCTTGCGTATAGGCCGAAGCATGGCATCTTGCATGATCCTGCTGAAAACGCCACCCCCTGGATATAAAAGATGCGCTATTTCAAGGAGAAAACTGTTTAGAATGCTACAATACTTTTTACTATTAATGATACCATCAACTTACTGAGAGGCGTAGCACCTACCATTATTTTGGTAGGAAATTTGGAAATTTGAACGGTAACCGGTTGTTTTGATAGGATATTGAAGTGATTTCCACCAAGTTGGAAACAACTTCCATCAGATTTAAAGACATTATTAAAATTACCTTCCTAAAAATGTTGACAAAATTCTATCCTTCGTTCCTTTTTTAAAGGTGTCATTATAGGAATTGTTTTTAGTTTCCTTGTTATGTAGCCTTGTCTAACGCCAATTAGTGAAACCCCAGGTGCGGATTGTATCGTCCTAAGGCCAATAGAGCGTTTAAATTGTTTCCTTTTAACTTACTCGGTCTTCCTGAAACTGGTCTATGCGTCATATCCCTGCCAGTTTTTATCCTCTTTATTGTCGCATATACAGCACTTTTTCCAAGTTCAGACAATTGCAATAATTTTTTAACGTTTCGGAAACCTTTTCAATACAAATATTCAACATGTTTTCTTTTTTCTAGTTGCGACATCATTTCATGAATTGTATACCTGTTGACAATCAAAAATATTTGGTAAATAGTGTTGCCATGCAACTTTGGCCACAGCCAATAATATATTATATATTACTTTTATCTTAGAAGTATATCAAAATTATGAAAAATATTAAATTTCCGGATACTTTTGTAGCGAACACCGTCTTCGCTCCTCGTCCAGAAACCTGCCTAGCGCTGTTGCAGCTTGACTGGCGTATCATATAGAGAACACAACAAGCCTTAGAATTTCTGACTGACCGTACCCGCTCAGTTCAAGTAGGGCAAAGCACACAACGTTCAACGACCGTTCGAAATCGGAACACACGGTCATTGGCGTCACAAGCAGAGATGCGTACCACATCTGTCTGAAGAGTTTTAGGTGCGCAGACTCAGATCGAAACGCCGTCTCCCTAATTGAGAGATAGAAGCTCACTCATAACACCGCATTTCCTTCGGGAGCTTCACTTTCTAGACCGACTATATCGTAGAAGTTTTCAGATATAATTCTGAATGTAAAGTTATTTAAATACTTTCATCAAAAAATCGATTAGCCTTTCGATTTATTGAGTTCAGTTTGTTTTGAAAAATATCAAAATATCTAATAAAAATATGTTTCTTGTCAAGTACACATATATGATTCACAAATATCCCTCTAAACTCTAAAATACCTAGAGAAAATAGAGGGAATTTACAGTAAATAAATAACATACTCGTACATAAGGGAAACACTATTCTATATAAATAACAAATTCTATGCTAAAAAATGCTCGATACAAATTCCAAAATATAGCGCACTCTTCAGAGTTCAGAGAAAAAAAGAAAAACTTCATTCTGGAATAGTTCTATGGTGTGACACTTCAACAGAACGTATTAGGCCTTACATACCAAAAAAATTCCGTGAATCAGTTTTTGGCCACATTCATGGTTGTGCACATCAAGGAGTGAAAGCAATGGTGAAAAACATGTCTGCCAGATTTGTTTGGCCTGCAATGAAAGTGGATGTCAGAAGTTGGACTCGATCCTGCATGAATTGCCAAAAAATAAAATTTACAAACATACGAAATCCGAGGTAGCCAAGTTCTCTGAACCAGATGAACGATTTTCAACAATTCATATATATCTTGTTGGACCCTTACCTGTATCAGATGGAAAAACATATATTTTGACATGTGTAGATCGATACACGAATTATTTATTTGATAGATTCGGTCTTTACTTGGTGGAAACTCATTTTAATTAAAAAAATGTATATAAGACAGTAATTTATTTCCACAAAAATGTTTGTACTAATACAACAATTGTTTCACCACGATGTGGCTTCTTCAGGTATTAAATTGTACTGTCTGATGGTATTGAGTGTAACCGAGTTTATATACATTTTTAGGTACGTGACCAAATAATAGAAGCACGAGTCATAAAAACTCTAGGTGTTTATTGGAGTTTGCCACTAAAAATGCCATTAAGGAAAAATATTCAGTAATGGAGAATGATCGACATCTGCTTGTTCGTTCAAAAGGATTTTACGGGCATTATACCTGTTGATTTCAAGAAATTCTAAAAGTGTTAATCTAGAACTTTTGCTTTCAACGTGGATAATTTCATAATAATTGTTGAAATTATGCCTGAATTCCTCAAGATGATTAGCATATGTCGAATGTACAGAATTGTATATATAACCCCTTTGGTGTTCTTGGATACGTTTCTTGAATGATCTGCCAGTCTGGCCAATGTATACTAAAGGGCAATCTTTGCAAGTTAACTATCACAGATAATAAATCCGGAATAAATCCGGAGTAAATCTTGAGAAATTCAGGCATAATTTCAACAATAATTATGAAATTATCCACGTTGAAAGCAAAAGTTCTAGATTAACACTTTTAGAATTTCTTGAAATCAACAGGTATAATGCCCGTAAAATCCTTTTGAACGAACAAGCAGATGTCGATCATTCTCCATTACTGAACATTTTTCCTTAATGGCATTTTTAGCGGCAAACTCCAATAAACACCTAGAGTTCTTATGACTTGTGCTTCTATTATTTGGTCACGTACCTAAAAATGTAAATAAACTCGGTTACACTCAATACCATCAGACAGTACAATGTAATACCTGGAGAAGCCACATCGTGGTGAAACAATTGTTGTATTAGTACAAACATTTTTGTGGAAATAAATTACTGTCTTATATACATTTTTTTAAGATACACGAATTGGATTGAGGCAATTCCCTTACAGGACATATCTGCAGAAACAGTTGCTCGTGCTTTTTACCAAAATTGGATAACGAGGTTTGGAGCACCAACATGTGTTATAACAGATAGAGGAAGCCAATTTACTTCCTCCCTTTTTCATCACCTTACGTCCCTTTGTGGAGTAAAACTCTGTCACACCACGGCGTATCATCCGCAATGTAACGGAAAAATAGAGCGGCAGCACCGCACAATTAAAGCAGCCATACGAGCGCATAATTCTGTAAAGTGGACAGACACTCTGCCAACAGTACTGTTAGGTATTCGAGCTTCTCTGAAGCCAGACTCCAACTTTACCACAGCACATATGGTTTATGGAACCTCAATAAGACTACTCTAGGTGAATTCTTTGAAAACTCTGTGACAGACACTCTGCCAACAGTACTGTTAGGTATTCGAGCTTCTCTGAAGCCAGACTCCAACTTTACCACAGCTCATATGGTTTATGGAACCTCAATAAGACTACTCTAGGTGAATTCTTTGAAAACTCTGTGACCCAGACTCAGAATCGTTCGTGACGGACTTGCAAATTAAAATGCGTACAGTAAGACCATGTAGTATCCAGCATAAGACTAAAGCACGTATTTTTGTTCATAAAGATTTGTCGATATGCTCACATGTTTTTGTACGAATCGATAGAGTTAGAAAACCCCTCGAACCTGCTTATGACGGTCCATTTTTGGTTATCGAACGATATGACAAATATTTCACAGTCCAAATACATAACAAAGCATGCACTATTTCTATCGATAGATTAAAACCAGCATATTTATTGAAAGATGATCATGAGGAAAAAGTATCCCCTGACCTCACTACTAAAACAGAAAGTCAACTACTTCCTAATGTTTCAAACGATCTTCCTATGATTCCATTATCATTACCAAAAACTACTCGTAGTGGACGACATGTTCATTTTCCTGCCCGTTATAGTGATATGGTGTCTATTAAAATTCTGTAAATTATTATTATTTTTTTTTTACTATTATTATAGTGTTACCTCCCCTATATCATATTGATCAGATTTTTGCTTTTATAATATATTTTGTACATTTAATTGTTTATCAAGTTCTAATTAAGCCTCCTAATATTTAACATTGTTGTTTTGTCACTTGCAATATTTCTTTTTTTAATATGTTTTGTTTTGACCAATTGCAGCTCTTGGGAGGGGAGTAATGTAGAGGCAAATATAATATTAATTTTATTTACTAAAATCATGTGAACATAAACTCAAATACAATATTAATTAATTTCATTAAAAATATATGAATATAAATTCCCGAATAATTTCATATTGAAGTGGCAAGTCTGATATATGTAGAGATGATATCGAATAAGAGTTCTGTGATCAGAACACAGAAAGTATGTTTTTATTGGTTAACGGATAGACGAGATACAACAACTCTTTCTCTCTCTCTCTGTTCCTGACCTTCAAGATGTAGTTGATAAATAAATATATAACCTGTGAGTGCATTTAAAAAGTGTTTTTGTTAAATATAACTAAATAATTGGCAAGTAAGCTAACATATTCACCGAAAAAAAAAATAGTATATCATCGTTTCCAGGGGAAAATAAATATACTTAGGAACCAAAAGTAACATGTGGATGTAGTATCAACTCTTTTCATCATTAATAAATCTGAATCAGGTTTGTTTTTCTGTTTATGATACATTACCAAATTGTTCATTCAGCAACTAATGAAAGCGATCAAAATAAATGAATTATTTTTATTTTATTGCAATAAATACATGAATGAGAATAAATAATGTGTATTTATATTTTCTGCCTAAAAATACCTATACGCATGACGAGAGTTTGAGCCAGTTTAAAAATTGAGAATTAATTATCTAATCAATCAATTTCAATCAGCTCGAACTCTTAGCCAAAGTCTTCATTTTGTCAAATACATATCATTAGGATATTATTTAAATTTCGAGCCACATAACAAGTAGTTTGGAGTTTAGACACTAACTTTTCTGATTTGTAACACATGCTTAGTAGGAAAGTTCGGTATCAAGAGAATGTAGTTTATCTATGAATAGAACCACGTTAGTATTACGAGTTATCGGCCTGTGCTGCAACGCCCACCCCGTAGAAATGTGAAATTCTCGAATACTGTGAAATATAAAGGAATCTATGGAAAATAAAGAAAATTAACAAAAATTAAATAACAAAATAATTCAGCTGAAACAATAAACTATCTCATATGAATGACATGGAAGATGAATTTTATATCAAAAACATTTTATATGAATTTTATAAATATAGCATAATCTCCAGAACCTCGTTTGGTACTCTCATCCGGAAACATCAGTCGACTTTTTAGAATGATAAATAAAAACTATTAAAAAGTCATATTACATAGCTGCATTTATAAAATCTAGAAGTCCGGAAGTGAAATGTGGGTGACTGAATGTAGGCCGCCAGCTCAGTGGTAGAGCTTAGGGCTCGTAACTGGAAGGTCGTGGCTTCGAATCCTGTTCAGGTGGAAAAGAAATTTTCTAGTTGGACGGGTGTCGGCCCCATTTCACTGTTGGGTCAAAAATTAACAGTGTTGTGAGCTAAATTGGCGCAAGATCGCAGTAACAAAGCCTACCCAGAGCAAAACTGAACTCCTAACTCGCACAAACTGAAAAAGCTTATGAGGTATCTTAGCAGAAGATCTGGGAGTATCAGGATGATTAATAATAAAAAAACTATAAGAAGTTAACTCAGAACAAATTGTCAATTTTATTTGGGGGTTTTATAGAAAAATATTGTTTTTATATATAAAATTAATTGTTGTCCTTTATCAACAATATACTTTTAATGTCATTTCATTCAATATAGGAAATTGGCATTCAATTAATTAATGACAAAGAAAGCTCCAGGTTGATCAAGTTATCTTCTAGGAGGGAAAATGAGAGGAATAATTTTTTTTGAGTTTACCATTTTAATAAGTATTTGTTCAAGGCCGCAATTTCAGTTAAGTCTATTTCATGAGGCAATAGAAGTTCGATAATAGTAATTTTCCAGTTAAAATGCCAAAATCATGATCACAACAAGGAAGTTTAGAGGATTAATGGAATTTATATAATGAAGGGATGTAAGTCTTGTATGCTATTATGAACAATGTTCAACCTGTTCGCTTTATTTATCATACATGTTCGGCTCTGAATAGGCACCCGCTTTCCATTATGGAATTCAAGCATTAATAATACGAAGGTCACTTCGAACTTCCGATTATGCATGCTAGTGATTTGCATAGTTCTGGATGATGAATAATCAGGAAGTGACTTTGTACAAGAAAGTTTGACATGAATATAATGAATTCCTTCATCATTTTGTCCAGCTATATGGATCATACGAATTTAATTCCGAAATGAAAATGGACTCAGATGAATACATTGGATCAACATAACTTCATGCTTAGATTCACTTGAATCCATTTGAACGTTAACCGTTTGCAACTTCCAAAAGAAATTACTAACAAATAAGAATTTCTTTCGAAATTACATATTTACAGAAAAGGTTTAAACAGAGTTCTTTCAAAATTTGAATATCAAAACAAATTAAAATTTGTTTATTTTCTACAATTTTAATTTCAAAAAATTTTTATTCAAAAAACTTTTAGAATTAAATTAATATCTAAAACAAGCACCACGTACATTTAATAGACGTATATTCTTTGAGAAGTCCTTTAAATGTGTTCATGTTTTTAAAAGGCAATTGGCGTTCTTAAAGGTAAGCCCAGAAACAAAATTTTGTCTCCTTCAAATATTTATTTATTAATTTTAATGACTTTCGTATATCTTTTGGTTTATTTATTCCATTTGACATTATATATATTGAGTTTTGATTATATACGTCTATTAAATGTAAGCGGTGCTTGTTTTAGACATTAATTTAAATCTAAAAGTTTTTTGAATAAAAATTTTTTGAAATTAAAATTGTAGAAGATAAACATATTTTAATTTGTTTTGATATTCAAATTTTGTTATATTTCTTCTATCAAGTAAAAGGCCTTTCTATTTTATTTTATTAGAGTTCTTTCACTTTATAGGGTGCCCTAAGGGCAACTGTGAATATCTTTTCAATTCATTTCAGTTTCTCAAAGAGAACCATTTGAAAATTTTGAATATCATACAGGTTTATTCTGTTAATCTCCTACGAATTTTAATTTCGAAAAATTTTATTCAAAAACTTTTACACTTAAATTAAAGAAATATCTTCAGAACACACTGATTCAGTTTAGTGGACATATAGAATTAGCACTTATTACACAGTACCAAAGGGAATAAAAGAATTCAGAGAAATATAAATTGTCAATTAAAAAAATTATTAAATGAGTACTTGAAGACTACAAAATTTTGTTTCGTTCCTTGTTTTATGAAAACCAAATTCCCTTCCAAAAATGCAAAACATAACCTCAAGAACTTCTTCAAAAACAACTTGCTCAAAAAAGTTTTTTTCGAAAAATTTCCTGAAATATGCATCTTCAACATCTTCAAAAAGCAATTCTGAATTATTACAACGGAAACTCATCAGCTCTACTTCATATTTTAAAAATAAAAATAATTAACAAAACATATCTCACCATACAAAACTCAATTAAGTTATCAAAATAAACATTAGAACCCTTTAAAACCATTGATTATATGCAATAAGTGTGAACCAAATTATGTAATTATTTTATGGACAATAAAACAATAAGAAAAGGTTTTTTCTTGATAGAAGGATTATCACAAAATTTTAAATATCGTACAGATTTAATTTCAAGAAATTTCATTGAAAAACATTTGGAATTGAATTAAATGAATGTCTTTAGAACACACTGTATCAATTTAGTACACATATCGAATTAACACTTATTACACAGTACCAGAGGGAATAGAATAAATTCAAAGAAATATAAAGTATCAATTAAATAAATTATTAAATAAATACTTGAAGTGTACAAAATTTTGAAAAAATTTATGAAAACCAAATTCCTTCCCAAAAATGCAAAACATAACCTCAAGAATTTCTTCAAAAACAACTTGCTCAGAATGAGTTCATTTCAAAAAAAATCCTAAAACATGCAGAACATCAAGCAATTTGGAATAATTACAACGGAAACTCTTCAGCTGTACTTCATATTTAAAAAATAAAAATAATTAACAAAACATATCTTACCATACAAAACAGAATAAAGTTATCTAGACAAACACTAGAATGAAGTGAATTTTCAAAAATTCTACGTATTCTATGTTCGTCACAGAAAATACAATTTTGCAAGATATTTTATGGACTCCTTTGAAACCAAATATCATTTAGTTTTAAAGGAGTTCATAAAATACCTTGCTCCAATTTGTTAAGTTTTCCGCTTCTTGATTTTACGTGCAAAATTTCTAAATTATCTATTGTGTAGAAAAATATGAGCATTTTTAGGCAATGAGTAGCAAATCTTTATTTTTCTTTGAATTCGTTTTATATTAGTTGCATCTAGTTTCAAATAAACCTCCGATCTTAACTATATATTGATCATTGCATTTTGAAGATATAAATTCATAAACTCGCTATTTATGTGTATTTGTGGATGAATCTTTTGTATTGAATAATAAGGACTAAATTTTATTTTGGGATTAAAGTTTGTTATTTTGAAAGACTATTGGTTACCTTTTCACTTGATTCATCAAAGTACAATGAAGACATCAATGTTTTGGTGTTTTTATTCAGACTTCACGATGATATTTTGGATTTATGGTTATTTTATTATATTATATTATGACTTAAACCGCTTTTCGCAGTAATTGATTATATAATTTTGATTTCAATTTCGTTGTTATTTTCACATAATAGTATTGAGTGAGCTCCATGAATTAATAATCCATATACAGAAATTTTTTGTGGAATACATAAATAGGACTTAATGCGAAAATCTCAACACCAAATATACATAAATCGAGAGTTTGAAAGTTGGCATGTTTAGTATGCATAGCATGTATAGAATAGATTTTAAACTTGTGTAGGTTTTATTAAGAAAAAGAATTCAGATCTTTTTGCGACATTTCTATTGAAAACCTCAAAATGAAAATCTGTGATTCAATTTGATTTTTAAAGTTAGAACCAAGTAAAGACAACTGCAAACAGAAAAATGGGTTTTTGTTCAGAATTGAGTTTTAATTTTGTTATTGAGTTCAATTCTCAATGTTAGAGCTATCAGATAGGGAACATCTATGAAATATCTATATAGCTTATATTTTGAATCTTATCAAATCTGTAGTCTTTTCGGGGTTTTACACTAGGGGAACAATTTACGTCTACAGATGTTGTGAACAATGCCATAAAAATAAAAATTAATGTTTTTCAAGATATATATCATTATTATATTAATATAATATGTTCTAATGAAAGTTTTTCAGAGATCATTCAAAATTAGAGCTGCCATCAAGTAAACTCAAAAAATCATAATTTATATAATTATTTGAATGAGAGTGTGATCGATATTAGAGTCAAAATTTACCCGATGAAACCATTTGAGGATTATAGAAAAGATTTCAATCATGTGTAGAAATTAGTTGAGAGGAAGAATTCAGATAATTCTATGACAGATATGTTGATAACCTTGAAATTAAATTATGTGTTTCAATTTCAAAGTTATTACCAGGCATGATCACGTGCAAACAGTATGTGGGATTTTGTTAAGAACTGTTTTATTGAATACTAGGTTTTAATCTTATGAAGAGAATGGACGAGTTCGAGCGGCTTTTCATCGAAAATTGATGCTTTATCGTGAAAAATTGATCACACATTTAACGTTCAAAGTATTTTCCGTCACTACCCACTATTTTTTCCCATCTTTCTGGCAATTGATGGATCCTATCGCCAAAGAGGCCGGCCCTTTGCCATTACGAATGCATCGATTCACTTTTTCACTTAATCGTAATTGGACCATGTTGCATAATAATAATAATAATTATGCTCGAAACGCATCAATTGTCGCCGGTAAACCACCCCTGTAATTCTTTCGTTCGATAGTAGCAGTTCATAATACACCACTTCCAGATAGTTCCACCAAATAACAGTATGATCTTCTCTCCATGAATATTCGGCTTGCCAGTTGATGATGAGGCATGGACGACATTTTGGATTATTGTAGTGGTCCCACTTTTCATCGCCAGTCACAATTCGATGCCAAAACACTTTTTTGCCGCCCGGGCAGTTACTTCATGCGTGAAAAAACGGCGTTCGACGTCTCTTGGCTTCAGTTGATACAGCAAACAATTTCCCATCTTTCGGATCATTTCTATTCGTTTTAAACGATGTCAAGCGGCTGCTTGAGTGACTCTGAATGTTTTTGCGGATTCTTCTTGCGTTTGTGATGGATCTGCATCGAGCCTTGCTCCTAATTCTTCTTTCTTGAACCCTGATGGCTCTCCGGGTCGTTCTTCATCTTCCAATTCTAAATTGCCACCTTTGATTAGGGCAATCTACTTTTGACACGTTCGTTCATCTAGAGCATGGTCATCATAAATAACCACTAAATTACGATGACTTTCGGTAACCTTTTTCTTCATATTGAAGTAATGAAGTGAAACTCCCCGCAAAAACACATTTTTCGGTACGAAAGCTGACATTTTCAGAGCACACAGAAACTATGTTGTTAATCAAAATGACAGATACTGAAAATGAAGCCTAATGATCACAGTTCTAAATGATAGCGACATCTGTGATCACAGTTCAAAATGAAATAATAAACTGATAGCGACATCTGTCATCAAAACCGCACGAACTTATTTCTACTGCTAATATTATTTATTTTATTCAATTCTCAATGTTTGAGCTAACTGGAGATTAAAAACAATCGTGAAATATGTGTAATAGCTTATATTTTAAATTGATTATACCATAATATCTGAAGTCTCTTTGGGAAAAATGTACATACACATGTGGTATACTTAGTCATTAAAAAAATAAGTGTTTTTCTTGACAAATTTTGTTGTTATACCAATATCCCATATATATCCAACGTAATTAGTGAAATATTTTCAGATTTCTGATATCAATTCTCAATTCCTAGAATTCAGATGCTGCTATGACATATCTGTTGATAACTTTGAAATGAAATTCTATGTTACAATTTCAAAATTATTATTAGGTACAGACTGGAGCGTGGAGAGCTCAGTGGTAGAGCATCGGACTCGTGACCGCAAGGTCTGGGTTCGAATCCTGTTCAGGTGAAAAAGAAATTTTCTAGTTGGATGGGTGTCGGCTCCCATTTCACTGTTGGTTCAAAAATTAACAGTGCTGTGACCTAAAGTGGCGCAAGACCCCAGTAACAAAGTCTACCCAGAACACAACTGAACTCCCAACTCGCACAAGCTGAAAAAGAGTCTGAGGGATCTTAACAGAAAATCTAAGAGTATCAGGATAATAATAATAATAATAAGACATAGAGTGAAAGTTCAATAATTGGAGTTTTTGTAGCTGGGGAGTAAAATGAAATTGTAAGACGTCCATTTACCACAGCAATTCACTTTTTTGCTTAGGAGGAAATAGTCCACTTTACTGCCTAGGCAGTAAAAAAAAACTTTTGAACCTGTCAGTTGTCTTTATGAAACCGCTTTCATTGTCATTTTGGGAGGAGAGAATATTTTGCGTGAAACTGGAATCAATTTGGAGAAGAAATTACATGTTTCACAGGGCAGGAAAAAGCATTAAATTCCGCAGCATTAAGTATTGTGCTTCTCGGCCTGGTAAAACAAATAACTGTTATTTGTGATTCGCTTCATTTTTAGTGAGCAGAAGTAGGCAAACCTTTATTCATTTTCAATTCTACAAGCGAATAGTCAATATGCAGAACTCGTATGTTTCGAATACCTATATAAATTTTCTGGGGTTTCCAGAAAAGGTTTTAGTCAGATTGGATAGCGGTAACTGTGAGGCAATGACAGTGACAAATGAGTTTCAATCCGAAAATGGAATTTCCTTGCTGATGATTATGCAAATTTAGGAATCTGGTATGTAATTTGAATCGATATCGGAACATTCACATGAACAGGTTCCGCTATAATATTTTTGCAGTTTATTCTGTGAATAATAAGAAGAAACTCCTAAGGTCAATAGCACAGTTAAATTAACCACTCGTACAGAAGGATTTCAAACTGAGAACAAAATATTTTGAATCACGACCTTACTCGGACCAATTTGAACTTGTTTAAAGAAGCGGAAGAATTGAAAGGGAAAAATTATTATGAATTCCTCTGGATAGAAAAATCGTTATGAAACAAAAAAATACAAATGTCATTGTATTTGATAAGGTTAATAACACAGTTGAATTAACCACCCGTTCAAAAGGATTTCACACTGAGAACAAAATCACGACCTTACTCGGACCAATTTGAACTTGTTCAAAGAACATAAATAGAAGGTATATAAAATTATTTAAATATTTTAATATTAGCCTTCTACATATTTAATTTCAAAAAATTATATTTAATGATTATATCTTCTGAAAATAAATTAAAACTTGTTTTTCAGTATTGTTTTTACATATCTATTTTCAGAAGTTATAATCATTAAATATAATTTTTTGAAATTAAATATGTAGAAGGCTAATATTAAAATACTTAAATAATTTTATATACCTTCTATTAAGAATTAACCTCTATTTATGTTATTTTATTCATAATATATAATTATTTGGTTTCCTTAACATTCTTTATACAGATAGTCCTTGTGCTATAGCAGAGGCCGTTAAATTGTCTTTCAATCTTCTAGATCAAGGGTAAACCACAGAAATATTTTTGTGTGTAGTGAACCGTTCTCTCTACATTTAAAGGTTTCATTTCGGTAGAAGTCTTTTCTAGAATATTGAAGGGTGAGTTAATATTTTTTGTTGATTGATATTATATTTATTGAATGTGAATTATTTGAATACTGAAGAAGCAAAGTCTCTCTTAAAACTTGTTTTTCAGTAATGTTTTACACATCTTGAATTTCTATATAAAGTACCTTAGTTAGATATCCAATAATATTGAGTAGTCTAAGTAAGATAGTTTTATGATGAAATTCTTAAGATTATGGTGGATATTTTTGAAAGATATTGGTTTTCATAAGATTGATCAGCAGAAACAAAATTTTGTCTATTCAAAATATTTAATTTATAGGATTTTGGTTAATAATTTTTATTTATTGGATTTTGTTATACCATTTGGATGTCTTATAATGAATGTTTATTTTATATGTCAATTTATATAAGTGGTACTTATATGACATTATTCAAATTTATTTTCAGAAGTTATAATCATTAAATATAATTTTTTGAAATTAGATATGTGAAAGGCTAATAAAAAAATATTCAAATAATTGTTCAAAGAAGCAGAAAAATTCAAAATGAAAAATTATTATGAATTCCTCTGGATGGAAAAATCTTTATGAGACTACAGAAATTACAAATGTTATTGTGTTTGATTAGGTTAATTGCACAGTTAAATGAATCACACGTTCAAAAGGTTTTCAAACTGAGAACAAAATATTTTGAATCATGACCTCACTCGGAACAATTTGAACTTGTTCAAAGAAGCAGAAGAATTCAAAAGGAAAAATTATTACGAATTCCTCTGGATAGAAAAATCTTTATGACACTAAAGAAATTACAAATGTTATTGTGTTTGATTAGGTTAATTGCACAGTTAAATTAACCACACGTACAAAAGGATTTCAAACTGAGAACAAAATATTTTGAATCACGACCCCACTCGGACCAATTTGAACTTGTTCAAAGAAGCAGAAGAATTAAAAGAGAAAAATTATTATGAATTCCTCTGGATAGGAAAATCTTTATGAGACTAAAGAAATTACAAATGTTATTGTGTTTGATTAGGTTGATAGCACAGTTAAATTGACCACCCGTACAAAAGGATTTCAAACAGAGAACAAAATATTTTGAATCACGACCTCACTCGGACCAATTTGAAATTGTTCAAAGAAGCAGAAGAATTCAAAGGAAAAAATTTTTATGAATTCCTCTGGATAGAAAAATCTTTATGAGACTAAAGAAATTACAAATGTTATTGTGTTTGATTAGGTTGATAGCACAGTTTAATTGACCACCCGTACAAAAGGATTTCAACAGAGAACAAAATATTTTGAATCACGACCTCACTCGGACCAATTTGAAATTGTTCAAAGAAGCAGAAGAATTCAAAGGAAAACATTATTATGAATTCCTCTGGATAGAAAAATCTTTATGAGACTAAAGAAATTACAAATGTTATTGTGTTTGATTAGAATGATAGCACAGTTAAATTGACCACCCGTACAAAAGGATTTCAAACAGAGAACAAAATATTTTGAATCACGACCTCACTCGGACCAATTTGAAATTGTTCAAAGAAGCAGAAGAATTCAAAGGAAAACATTATTATGAATTCCTCTGGATAGAAAAATCTTTATGAGACTAAAGAAATTACAAATGTTATTGTGTTTGATTAGTTTAATAGCGCAGTTAAATTAACCACACGTACAAAAGAATTTCAAACTGAGAACAAAATATTTTGAATCACGACCTCACTCGGACCAATTCGAACTTGTTCAAAGAAGCAGAAGAATTAAAAGAGAAAAATTATTATGAATTCCTCTGGATAGGAAAATCTTTATGAGACTAAAGAAATTACAAATGTTATTGTGTTTGATTAGGTTGATAGCACAGTTAAATTGACCACCCGTACAAAAGGATTTCAAACAGAGAACAAAATATTTTGAATCACGACCTCACTCGGACCAATTTGAAATTGTTCAAAGAAGCAGAAGAATTCAAAGGAAAACATTATTATGAATTCCTCTGGATAGAAAAATCTTTATGAGACTAAAGAAATTACAAATGTTATTGTGTTTGATTAGGTTGATAGCACAGTTAAATTGACCACCCGTACAAAAGGATTTCAAACAGAGAACAAAATATTTTGAATCACGACCTCACTCGGACCAATTTGAAATTGTTCAAAGAAGCAGAAGAATTCAAAGGAAAACATTATTATGAATTCCTCTGGATAGAAAAATCTTTATGAGACTAAAGAAATTACAAATGTTATTGTGTTTGATTAGTTTAATAGCGCAGTTAAATTAACCACACGTACAAAAGAATTTCAAACTGAGAACAAAATATTTTGAATCACGACCTCACTCGGACCAATTCGAACTTGTTCTAAGAATCAGAAGAATTCAAAAGGAAAAATTATTATGAATTCCTCTGGATAGAAAAATATTTGAGACAAAGAAAATAAAAATGTCATGGTGATTGACAATGGTGAGGATTCTAAAGATTGATTCAAAAACCTGGTTCACAATTTATATATGTAAATGCACCAAATATCAGAAATAAAATTGATGAACTTCAGTGTTTTGTTCAGATTATGATATATTAGTTTTGGTTAGGACTTGGTTGGGAGAAGAAGAGGCTAGATAGTACCTCATCACATATGTCATATATCATCATAACAGTTTGGGGATGAAAAAATCCATTAATGTTGCGTGGATTTCAAGACTTCATTTGACATGTTTTGGATTGTCCGACTTGGTGAACTATGCACTGTTTTGTTCTTTGATGTGTTGCCATTTCATAAGTAGCTTTATAATACTTTCTTTATAGAAGCCTTGATCCTCTCTTGATACTAATTTATTATCACTCAGGAAGTTTTGCAATGCAAGAAAAAGATGGTAATTGTTTTGTGCCAGGTCCGGACCATATGGTGGATGCATCAAAACTTTCCAACCAAGCTCTCGAAATTTCTGGAGAGTATGCTGACGTTGTCCTGTTGGAACACAACACCTCTTCTATTGGTCTATTCTGGCCGTTTCTGATAGCTTCAAATGGTCCAGTTGTTGATAGTAGAGATTCGAATTTATTGTTTGGCCATATGTAAGCAACTCATAATAAATTATTCCTTTCCAGTCCCTACGGCTTTTCTGGCCCTTCGACCTGGTTTAGCCACCGTTTGAGCTGCTTCACCGCGCTTTGACCAGGAACGTTTTCACACAATATTGTCGTATGTGACCAATTTCTCATCCGCAGTCACCATCCGGGTTTTAATTGGCGTGGCACTCAAACATCGAGCTCTTTTTTGAGTCCAGCTGTGTGCAAAGGGTTTAAAACCGTTTTATGGTCATTCAAAATGTAAACGTGCCTGATGATACTACTGTGATAGCGAAACGATTGTTGTAAGCATAACAGTGAAAATTTGTGAAAATCAGAATAACCTTATTTAAATATTGTTTCATGGTCGACTTTTAGCTCCTATGCAATGCTATGACTACTAACTTGCTTGTCAATTTCCATTATTTCGGTTATTTCATCCACATTTTCTACGACGGGCCTGTCTGTGCGAGGTATATCTTCAACATTTAAAATATCTGAACAGAATCGAAACCGAAATACACGTAAAAAGCTGTTACAGTATAGGAACCACGAACACCATGTACAATTCCAGCAGTCTAGCTTGCATTTTCGCCTTTAACAGAGAAGAACTGTAAAACGTTCTGAATAATCTCTTTGTTAACATCCATTTGTAACACCCTGTAACTCACAACTGAATGAACCAAACAGTAAAAGTGTGAAATGTCACCTTGACAACAAGCATAAATGTAGAATTGTTCGATCGATCCTTTACGAGATTCTACAACTACCGAAAAAATGATGGATTTCTTTTTCTCCAATCAATTATTTATCAAGGTGTCTGATGCTTGCAGGGTCCAAAGAGGTGCTAGTTTGTATTTGAGAAATGGATTGAAATACCCCATATTACAATGCAATCTCTGCCATATTCCAATGGAGACAGAACTTTCAGGGCAGTAAACAAAAGTTGCATGGACTTCAAAAGTTCAAAGGATTCGATTAATGAGATATGCATCAAAATTTTAGAAGTGAATATTAAATTAAGTGTTATATATAAACCTCCCTCCTGTTTGGACACTGATTTCCTTAATTAATTTTAGGGGTGAAGTTTATCAGTATTGAAAGAGTTCAGTGACAAATTTACAATTGTTAAATGAAATACCAGATAATGGTATTAATACTTGTTAAAGTTATGAAAATATACAACATTATACACAGCCATGTCATGAACATACTGAAAATTGATCAATTTGTTGAGGAGATTATTCTGAAGTTCTTTAGGGTGCGATTAAATAGGGGACTTTCTATATGTATCGGAAAGCGGTTGGATCCTCTGTGTGTTGCCTTGGGAATGTTGGATATGATCCTCGGTGGTCACCAATGAAGCCCTTAAAGATGCGGTGTTGCGAGGTAGCTTTCAAAACTCTTAATTTCGGGTGCTGGCAAAGACGATGAACTGTATACTCAGAATTGTACAAGTTAAAATATGAGCAGAGCTCTCTAATAACATTAATGTACCATTGTCATCATTGTTGTCCCGGGTTTCTGCTCAAGTTTTGACACTCCAGCAGACCCCCGAAAAGCTGAAAGAGAAAGAAAAGAGTTTTTTGGAGAAAGGATTATAGAACACTCCGCGCCAGCAAAACTAGGTAAGGGACCCCCACAAGTCACCTCTTCCACACCAAAGAGAATCGCCGTAGCGATCCCACCACTCAATCATTTGAGCAGAGTGTCTATGGATTATGAAAGACTGCAGCAACGAATCAACACAAATAACAGCTTGTCAGCATGGACCCCACGCGCCACAGGATCGCTGTTGCTGTTCGCCGCCAAAAGCGAGGCTCCGAAGCGTCATAGGATTGGGCCTTAGGATCAAAAGGGCGTCAGAGTTTGGGGGAGAGCAGAGCGTATCTTAAAGGACCCTCAAACCTTGTCGTAACGTCGTAGTCTCCCTTTTTCTCCAGCGGACCACTTCCAAACCCGCAGCGGAAAAAGATAAGCTTAAGGATCCACGAATGGGGCCGGAGTTAGGGAAGAGCGCAGCGAATATCCCAAGGTCCCACACTTGTTCAAAACGTCGTAGTCTCCCTTTGTCCTGCAACGGACCAATCAGGACCCCGCAGCAGGAACTTCAGGAACTAAAAATGGAGCCAAATTTGGGGGCGAGCAGAGCGAATCTCCCAAACCCCCCAGCTTGTTCGAAACGACGTAGTCTCCCTTTGTCATTCAGCAACCATTTAAGATCCTTCAGCGGGCTAAGAGGACGAAGGTTGAAAACCCACGCTAAGGACTAGCGGGGATCGCCTTCGCCAATAAAAGGAAAAACAGAACTCTAATCGATCGCAGGGTCGCAGATTCTGGTCGTCAATCAGAGCCAGCTTCCCCGTACGATTCCAAGTCCTGCGGTAGGGAAAGGTAGGATTGGGACAACATGATGGAAAGGTATTATGCAAGAAAGAAACAAAGAAAGGAAATTAGGATTGCGAGTCTCTGCTTTAGGCATCATAACCATATCCTCCATCTCATAAATGAAACTAGGACACTCGTTATGACAAGCTCCCCCACCACGACAAGGTACAGAGACAGGGGGGAGGATGAACTGTATATTGGAAAGTGATCGCGTCCTCTATGTGATACGCCGGGAAGCTACAGCAGAGCAGAGCGGAATTGTGGGCAAGGAACGTAAACTTCGCCACAATTCGTATGAATGAATTTAAAAAAATATATAGACTTAAATTCTGTCTCTAAGCTTTTCCAACTTAGAATCATAGGTAATCTGCTATTATACCTAAACGTATTACCTCAATATGATATCCTGCAAATTTGAAATAAAAACAAACTCAGTTAAAATTTTATAATACCTCTTCAGCAATATTTCGATTTTGAGAAATCGATTTACAGTAACAGTACTGCAAGAATGTTACATAGAAAATGATGAAATAATTCAGTATCTCAGCAACAAGAGCTAATTACTAGTAACATATATCAGATTAAGCTCGATTCAATCCGGAAACGGGTTGATTTGAAAACAGGAATACCTGAAAAATCAATCGTGAGCTGAATGAAGTACAGTTGAAAACTTTGAAAATATATTGCAATTCATTAGTCCTAAGGAAAAAAGTTAAATTCATCTCTGTGTGATTATTTATTTTATTATTATTGTTATTATCCTGATATATATAGATCTTCTGTGTAGATCCCTCAGAAGCTTTTTCATATGCGAGTGAGGAGTTCAGTGGTGTTCTGGGTAGGCTTTGTTACTGCGATTTTGCCCCACTTTAGGTCACAGCACTGTTAATTTTCGACCCAACAGTGAAATGGTGTCCGACACCCATCCAATCTAGAAAATGTCTTTCCCGCCTGAAAAGGATTCGAACCCGCGACCTTCCGGTTACGAGACCTATTCTCCACCACTAAGCTGTCGATATTCATCAATATCTATAATAAGTAAAATTTTGAATTAATTTGATCAGGCAATCAATAATATCTACTTCTTTTCACGTTTAAAATCAAATTCGGAAATTGATACGATATCTGTCTTCTCCAGTAAAGTGCAATGAACGCCTATTCAGGAAAGTCTTTTATGCCCACTGCTAAGTTTCAGTAAAACATAAAAAATTCAGTGATAAAACTCCATGTGCCCATTACGTTAATAACATTCATTATATTAACTTTTTTCTCGACTTTTGAAATAAACCAGTTTTGGGGAACTTACAGCGGAGATATCGTTTTTCACAAGCGAATATGTAGCCCGCTTTTCCAAGCCTCGAAAGAGATAAGAACGTGATTCACTATCAAATATTTGACCCCAAAGAGGCGTTCATAACGTCAGACCCGAGGAAGGCGAAGTCGAGAACATATTGCACCCTGAGGATATACACACGCGTTAAACGGGTTGGATACATGAAGTCTAAATCACATCCGTTTTGAAGAGGTAAATGTTAGTGTCCTTTTTACCGGTTCTATGAAAATTTACACAAGAAACTTCGTAAGCTTAATGGAAATATTGGATAGACGGGAAAAGGTTTTTGTTTACATTCCAACGTCCATAAGTTGTTATTGAGCTAGAATTTAAAATGTGGGAGGAACATGTAATCATAATATGGGCATGCTCCCCAATCCCTTCGGTTAATCTATAATAAAAGAACTTCAAATATTCTCTTTCTCATTTTGTAAATAGAAAATATATGACATTAGAAACACAGAGTGTCCAACTCATATCTGAATTCTATCTTTGTCAATGTGTTTTTTGGAACATTTTTCAGCTTATTCATATCAATATGTTTTTGTAAAGATTACAGAATATTCCCTAGGTAAGTTTAAATTAATCATCAACCATTGTCAAGTAGATGCTCGATTAATTAAATTCATTATATAATATAATATGCTTCGTTATCCTTGTTCGAAATTATTTTTCTTAATTAAAACAGTTCTTTTGCTTGATACAAGGATTTTTTCAATATATCAAATATAAAACAGAGTTATACCTCACTGCAAATTTTGATTTCATATATCTTCTTGAAACTTTTTCAAATTAAATTCAATAAATGTCCTGGAAATACTCTTCTCTTCCATTTTCAGTACGTACACTAAAAACGAAATACTGTTTTCTAAGTTTTAAAGGAATTTTATAAAATTAAAATCTGTAGTGAGGTATAACAGAGCCAGGCGGTTCATTAGATTGAGCTTTTATGTTGAAAAATATTCTGAAAACTGCTTGCGGATTGATTTATTACTTTATTGATTTGTTTTTGAAAGTATTCAGTAGAATCATTGGTAATTATCTTGGAGTTTAATAAATCAGTAGTTTTATCGATATATTGATTTTTTTTGGAATATTTATAATACCCTTTCTTTTATCAGCACGAGTAAAAATTAAATAATCCATGGTGCATTGTTAACTTATTGATTTGATTAAATTCTGCAGTTCATGAGGAGAATAATATATGATAATATTAGAACTAATATGTCTGCCAGAAATCAAGTTAGAATTTGAAATATTTTCAATTATAATTTCAAATCGACTGCTGATTAAAAAAAATATTACAAAAATTAACGAATTTCGAATAGAATTCATGAGCCGAAAAAAATGGTGATTTATTTTTCGTAAAATAGAAAAAGGCTTTTTACTTGATAAAAGAAATATAACAAAATTTTAATATCAAAACAGATTTTACATAGACTATCTGGATATTTAAAGTTAATCTGGTTTAACCAAGTAAGATATACTGATTGTTAGTTGATTTTGATATTTTAAATATTATCTAGGGTCGACGAAGAGATTATCGGAATTCTAATTAAAATTTGAATATTAAAACAAATTGAAATATGTTTATCTTCTAAAATTTTGATTTCAAAAAAATTTTTTATTCAAAAAAAAAACTTTTAGAAGTAAATTAATGTCTAAAACAAGCACCGCTCACATTTAATAGACGTATATAATCAAAACTTAATAAATAATTTCAAATGGAATAAATAAACCAACAGATATACGAAAGTCATTAAAATTAATAAATAAATATTTAAAGGAGACAAAATTTTGTTTCTAGTCTTACCTTCAAGAACACCAATTGCCTTTATGGAATTCTAATTGTTTTTTGAAGATATATTCTGTCAAGAAAGTACCGGAAATTATCGATTTAAATCTGGCGGGGCAATGAGGCAGGTGAAATTTTTTTTTCCTAGGTTGGTACCACTGTTCTTAATTACTATGCCAAGCTTGAGCGGGATCTGTCAACTAGTGTGTTTGCAACACCTGATTAAGTCAGTCGATGTCAGAGTGCGTGCCGATTTTTACTATGGGTGATTACGTTGAGCCAAGAATTTGTTTAAAGTTTTGTGTTGCAAATGAATTTTCGTGTGCCGATGCATTGAAAAGGTTGCAAATGGCCTTTGGTGATAATGCTCTATCGAAAACTCGTGCATATCAGTGGTACAGAGCCTTCAAGGACGGTCGTGAAGTGGTCGCCCATCGACGGCTTCGATCGAAGATAACGTCGATAAAATTAAGGAAAGGGTGCTGGAAAACCGTCGTACCAGCTTGAGAGAGATAGCACATGATCTTAAGATATCCCACGAGTCCGCACGTACGATTTTGATTGATATTTTGGGCATGAGAAAGGTGGCCGCACGACTCGTACCGAAAGACCTGAATTTTCTTCAAAAACGTCATCGCGAACAAGTTGCTTCAGACATGCTGGATCGCTGTAATTCCGATTCTACATTCATGAAACGCATTATAACTGGTGATGTGACCTGGGTCTACGAGTACGATATGCAAACAAGCCAGCAATCATCGGAATGGGTGGCAAAAAATGAGCCGAAACCGAAAAAACCACGCCAAAGCCGCTCGAAAATGAAGGTGATGCTCATTGTTTTCATCGATATCCGTGGCGTGGTACACTACGAATTCGTTCCAGACGGTCAGACGGTAAACAAGGAGTATTACCAAGGCGTTATGAAACGTTTGCGTGAGCGTATCCGTAAGAAGCGGCGAAATTTGTGGGCGAACAACTCATGGATTTTGCATGACGATAACGCGCCTTCTCACCGAGCTACGATTGTGACTGATTTTCTCGCCAAAAGTTCAACAGAAGTGATTCAGCAACCACCGTATTTGGCGGATTTGGCTCCCTGCGACTTTTTCCTCTTCCCAAAACTAAAATTGCCCTTTCGTGGCACCCGTTTTGAGTCGATTGAAGCCATAAAACAAAATTCGGCGCGAGAGCTAAAGTCCATCCCGGAAAGCGCCTATAAAAAATGTTTCGATAATTGGAAGTGCCGTTGGCATAGATGTATTGGAGCAAACGGAGCCTATTTTGAAGGCGACCCAATAAATTTTGAGGATTAAATGTAAAAATGTTGTTTTATTTGAAAATTCCCGGTACTTTCTTGACAGAGTAGTATAGTGCATGTTTTGAGAGATTTTCGAATTAACTTATTTGAATAATTAATATATTAAATATTTCAAATAAATTATATTTTTTGAGAAGTCCTTGAATTGTGTTTTATGTTTTTGAAAAAGAATTGGTTCTTCATAATGATAAGATCAGAAACAAAATTTTGTCTCCTTCAAATATTTATTTATTAATTTAAATGACATTTTTTATATTTGTTGGTTTATTTATTCCATTTGACATTGTATATTGAGTTTTGATTATATACGTCTATTAAATTAATGCGGTGCTTATTTAGACATCAATATAATTCTAAAAGTTTTTTGAATGAAAATTTTTTTTTAAATTAAAATTGTAGAAGACTGACACATTTGATCTGTTTTGATATTCAAATTTATTTTTCGGTTTCAAAATTTTCCGGTCATAAATTGAATTTCGAAATTGGTTAATCTGTCTTAAATACTTTTTGTGAATTATTTCATTTTATCTTTGCTAGATTTTCTATCGATAATATCAAATTCACTGAAATATAGTCTATCAATTAACTCATAATGAATCACTTTACTTATACAATTTTTCAAAATCCTTCTGATGTTACGCTGGTTTCGTATCAACTTTCATTTCTTAATTTGTATTTTGCTGGCTGCAGGGTTTTTGTTGTTTATTTTTAGTTTGATTCACTTCAGAATGTGATTTAAAACCAAATATTCTATGTATTCATCCTTTTTCTCAAGAGAAATTTGAAATACCACTGGCCTATGTTGCTGATTTAAGCTTCTAACATTAATTTAATTGAATGGCTCCTCACTTAATTGAAATTCATTTAAATTGAACAGAATAAGGAAGAAGATCTCTACAGTTGACCAAATCGAAGCAATTTTTGTGAGCACAGATTTAATGAAATTTGTGGTGAGAAAAGTTTTTTGGATTTTTCAACATCATGAAAAAAATTAAAAAACCAAAAACCTAACGGAATTATTATCTATCAAAATGATCAAGGATTGTGAACCTTATGATCTCAATTTTCGATAACGAAAAGAAGTTTTGAAGGCAACAATTCAACATATTCTGAAGACTAACCTTCACATATACCTTAATTCATAATAGTAGATCCCATCCACGAAATATCAAAATGTCCACTTTCTACTCATATGTACACAGGTTGCTTTCTATTACACTCTCAATCGATAATTTTAAGGAAGAAATGAAAGTTCTAGAAACATTTCCACCAACAAAGGGCTGTAACGAAAATATAATACATAAATTAATTTCCCAAAAACAGCATAAAAAATCACTTGCATCCATATATCCGCCTTTGCAAGAAAAAGATTAAAAAAAAATTTCACAGTATCAACTATATTCCAAAAATTAGTACCCAAATTTGGAATAGACTTAAAAAAAACATCAACACCATATGTCCATATAAAAAAATCTAAGGTCAATTTTGGTTAAAAACAAAGATTGTCTGAAAATTTAAGAAAAAAGCGGCATATACAAATTGCATGCTAGTGAGCACCCTGCCTGTTAAGGTCAAACTGTTCGTTCAATCAACATTAGAGTAGACGAATATAAAAAATGTATAATCCAAAATAAAACAACTCAGGTTTTTCTGCCCATTGCATAAAAGAAAACCACTTCATAGACTTCGGTAAAACCGAAATTCTACATTCATACATTACATACATTCATCTCTGCGGCCCATAAAAAACATTTGGCGATAACAAACGATTAGTTGGAATGTCATCTATCCCCATTACTGACAACTGATAATATCTATTTCCTTTGAAAAATAAGCAAATATCATCAAATTACAGACTGTTTATTAAGTTACTGTTAACTCAAATAAAAACCCCGTCACTTTATTGGTTTATTCATTTATATGTCCGAAACATTTAACTTTTAATGGTGGGTAAATTCTGAAAGTGGTTTGAAGCCCGAAATATAAGTGTCAACAACATAAGTTACATTTTTTTAAACTTAATGAAGTGTATTTGTTTACCTTATTAATAGCCAAAATATTTCATCAAGAGGTTTGCGAGAAATCAATGTATTTAAGAAAGAAAAGTAGTAAGGGTTTTTGCTTTCAAATAATTCAAACATTAACTAGATAAATTCACTGAAACCTCTACAAATTTTAATCTGAAAAATCTAGCAGAAACTTTTTAAAATCAAATTGAATAAAATGTCTAAGAAATAACGTTTCACTTTGTAGACATAGAGAATTATCATTCAACACATATGCTGCTGTTAACCAATGAAGAATCAAAATAAAATTTAAAATATTGACCGCTATCATCTAGCAAATATCATCAAAAATGGATATTCATGAAAAGATTTTTTCGTTTCACGTATGCGCATGGTGTTTTTCAAATATTGAGTCTATGATCGTATCTTCCTTTCAAGATTTTAGTTTTATAAATGCTGTATAGTTATCAGTTCACGTTACATTCAGTTCGCTTCAAACCGGATATTTATTGAATAATGGGTATGTGGATATACATTCTGTCAAGAAATTACCGGGAATTATCGATTTAAATCTGGCGGGGCAATGAGGCAGGTAAAATTTTTTTTTCCTAGGTTGGTACCACTGTCCTTAATTACTATGCCAAGTGTGTTTGCAACAGCTGATTAAGTCAGTCGATGTCAGAGTGCGTGCCGATTTTTACTATGGGTGATTACGTTGAGCAAAGAATTTGTTTAAAGTTTTGTGTTGCAAATGAATTTTCGTGTGCCGATGCATTGAAAATATTGCCAAAGGCCTTTGGTGATAATGCTCTATCGAAAACTCGTGCATATCAGTGGTACAGAGCCTTCAAGGACGGTCGTGAAGTGGTCGCCCATCGACGGCTTCGATCGAAGATAACGTCGATAAAATTAAGGAAAGGGTGCTGGAAAACCGTCGTACCAGCTTGAGAGAGATAGCACATGATCTTAAGATATCCCACGAGTCCGCACGTACGATTTTGATTGATATTTTGGGCATGAGAAAGGTGGCCGCACGACTCGTACCGAAAGACCTGAATTTTCTTCAAAAACGTCATCGCGAACAAGTTGCTTCAGACATGCTGGATCGCTGTAATTCCGATTCTACATTCATGAAACGCATTATAACTGGTGATGTGACCTGGGTCTACGAGTACGATATGCAAACAAGCCAGCAATCATCGGAATGGGTGGCAAAAAATGAGCCGAAACCGAAAAAACCACGCCAAAGCCGCTCGAAAATGAAGGTGATGCTCATTGTTTTCATCGATATCCGTGGCGTGGTACACTACGAATTCGTTCCAGACGGTCAGACGGTAAACAAGGAGTATTACCAAGGCGTTATGAAACGTTTGCGTGAGCGTATCCGTAAGAAGCGGCGAAATTTGTGGGCGAACAACTCATGGATTTTGCATGACGATAACGCGCCTTCTCACCGAGCTACGATTGTGACTGATTTTCTCGCCAAAAGTTCAACAGAAGTGATTCAGCAACCACCGTATTTGGCGGATTTGGCTCCCTGCGACTTTTTCCTCTTCCCAAAACTAAAATTGCCCTTTCGTGGCACCCGTTTTGAGTCGATTGAAGCCATAAAACAAAATTCGGCGCGAGAGCTAAAGTCCATCCCGGAAAGCGCCTATAAAAAATGTTTCGATAATTGGAAGTGCCGTTGGCATAGATGTATTGGAGCAAACGGAGCCTATTTTGAAGGCGACCCAATAAATTTTGAGGATTAAATGTAAAAATGTTGTTTTATTTGAAAATTCCCGGTACTTTCTTGACAGAGTAGTATAGTGCATGTTTTGAGAGATTTTCGAATTAACTTATTTGAATAATTAATATATTAAATATTTCAAATAAATTATATTTTTTGAGAAGTCCTTGAATTGTGTTTTATGTTTTTGAAAAAGAATTGGTTCTTCATAATGATAAGATCAGAAACAAAATTTTGTCTCCTTCAAATATTTATTTATTAATTTAAATGACATTTTTTATATTTGTTGGTTTATTTATTCCATTTGACATTGTATATTGAGTTTTGATTATATACGTCTATTAAATTAATGCGGTGCTTATTTAGACATCAATATAATTCTAAAAGTTTTTTGAATGAAAATTTTTTTTTAAATTAAAATTGTAGAAGACTGACACATTTGATCTGTTTTGATATTCAAATTTATTTTTCGGTTTCAAAATTTTCCGGTCATAAATTGAATTTCGAAATTGGTTAATCTGTCTTAAATACTTTTTGTGAATTATTTCATTTTATCTTTGCTAGATTTTCTATCGATAATATCAAATTCACTGAAATATAGTCTATCAATTAACTCATAATGAATCACTTTACTTATACAATTTTTCAAAATCCTTCTGATGTTACGCTGGTTTCGTATCAACTTTCATTTCTTAATTTGTATTTTGCTGGCTGCAGGGTTTTTGTTGTTTATTTTTAGTTTGATTCACTTCAGAATGTGATTTAAAACCAAATATTCTATGTATTCATCCTTTTTCTCAAGAGAAATTTGAAATACCACTGGCCTATGTTGCTGATTTAAGCTTCTAACATTAATTTAATTGAATGGCTCCTCACTTAATTGAAATTCATTTAAATTGAACAGAATAAGGAAGAAGATCTCTACAGTTGACCAAATCGAAGCAATTTTTGTGAGCACAGATTTAATGAAATTTGTGGTGAGAAAAGTTTTTTGGATTTTTCAACATCATGAAAAAAATTAAAAAACCAAAAACCTAACGGAATTATTATCTATCAAAATGATCAAGGATTGTGAACCTTATGATCTCAATTTTCGATAACGAAAAGAAGTTTTGAAGGCAACAATTCAACATATTCTGAAGACTAACCTTCACATATACCTTAATTCATAATAGTAGATCCCATCCACGAAATATCAAAATGTCCACTTTCTACTCATATGTACACAGGTTGCTTTCTATTACACTCTCAATCGATAATTTTAAGGAAGAAATGAAAGTTCTAGAAACATTTCCACCAACAAAGGGCTGTAACGAAAATATAATACATAAATTAATTTCCCAAAAACAGCATAAAAAATCACTTGCATCCATATATCCGCCTTTGCAAGAAAAAGATTAAAAAAAAATTTCACAGTATCAACTATATTCCAAAAATTAGTACCCAAATTTGGAATAGACTTAAAAAAAACATCAACACCATATGTCCATATAAAAAAATCTAAGGTCAATTTTGGTTAAAAACAAAGATTGTCTGAAAATTTAAGAAAAAAGCGGCATATACAAATTGCATGCTAGTGAGCACCCTGCCTGTTAAGGTCAAACTGTTCGTTCAATCAACATTAGAGTAGACGAATATAAAAAATGTATAATCCAAAATAAAACAACTCAGGTTTTTCTGCCCATTGCATAAAAGAAAACCACTTCATAGACTTCGGTAAAACCGAAATTCTACATTCATACATTACATACATTCATCTCTGCGGCCCATAAAAAACATTTGGCGATAACAAACGATTAGTTGGAATGTCATCTATCCCCATTACTGACAACTGATAATATCTATTTCCTTTGAAAAATAAGCAAATATCATCAAATTACAGACTGTTTATTAAGTTACTGTTAACTCAAATAAAAACCCCGTCACTTTATTGGTTTATTCATTTATATGTCCGAAACATTTAACTTTTAATGGTGGGTAAATTCTGAAAGTGGTTTGAAGCCCGAAATATAAGTGTCAACAACATAAGTTACATTTTTTTAAACTTAATGAAGTGTATTTGTTTACCTTATTAATAGCCAAAATATTTCATCAAGAGGTTTGCGAGAAATCAATGTATTTAAGAAAGAAAAGTAGTAAGGGTTTTTGCTTTCAAATAATTCAAACATTAACTAGATAAATTCACTGAAACCTCTACAAATTTTAATCTGAAAAATCTAGCAGAAACTTTTTAAAATCAAATTGAATAAAATGTCTAAGAAATAACGTTTCACTTTGTAGACATAGAGAATTATCATTCAACACATATGCTGCTGTTAACCAATGAAGAATCAAAATAAAATTTAAAATATTGACCGCTATCATCTAGCAAATATCATCAAAAATGGATATTCATGAAAAGATTTTTTCGTTTCACGTATGCGCATGGTGTTTTTCAAATATTGAGTCTATGATCGTATCTTCCTTTCAAGATTTTAGTTTTATAAATGCTGTATAGTTATCAGTTCACGTTACATTCAGTTCGCTTCAAACCGGATATTTATTGAATAATGGGTATGTGGATATACATTCTGTCAAGAAATTACCGGGAATTATCGATTTAAATCTGGCGGGGCAATGAGGCAGGTAAAATTTTTTTTTCCTAGGTTGGTACCACTGTCCTTAATTACTATGCCAAGTGTGTTTGCAACAGCTGATTAAGTCAGTCGATGTCAGAGTGCGTGCCGATTTTTACTATGGGTGATTACGTTGAGCAAAGAATTTGTTTAAAGTTTTGTGTTGCAAATGAATTTTCGTGTGCCGATGCATTGAAAATATTGCCAAAGGCCTTTGGTGATAATGCTCTATCGAAAACTCGTGCATATCAGTGGTACAGAGCCTTCAAGGACGGTCGTGAAGTGGTCGCCCATCGACGGCTTCGATCGAAGATAACGTCGATAAAATTAAGGAAAGGGTGCTGGAAAACCGTCGTACCAGCTTGAGAGATAGCACATGATCTTAAGATATCCCACAAGTCCGTACGTACGATTTTGATTGATATTTTGGGCATGAGAAAGGTGGCCGCACGACTCGTACCGAAAGACCTGAATTTTCTTCAAAAACGTCATCGCGAACAGGTTGCTTCAGACATGCTGGATCGCTGTAATTCCGATTCTACATTCATGGAACGCATTATAACTGGTGATGAGACCTGGGTCTACGAGTACGATATGCAAACAAGCCAGCAATCATCGGAATGGGTGGCAAAAAATGAGCCGAAACCGAAAAAACCACGCCAAAGCTGCTCGAAAATGAAGGTGATGCTCATTGTTTTCTTCGATATCCGTGGCGTGGTGCACTACGAATTCGTTCCAGAGGGTCAGACGGTAAACAAGGAGTATTACCTAGGCGTTATGAAACGTTTGCGTGAGCGTATCCGTAAGAAGCGGCCAAATTTGTGGAAGAACAACTCATGGATTTTGCATGACGATAACGCGCCTTCTCACCGAGCTACGATTGTGACCGACTTTCTCGCCAAAAACTCAACAAACGTGCTTCAGCAACCACCGTATTCGCCGTATTTGGCTCCCTGCGACTTTTTCCTCTTCCCAAAACTAAAATTGCCCCTTCGTGGCACCCGTTTTGAGTCGATTGAAGCCATAAAACAAAATTCGGCGCGAGAGCTAAAGTCCATCCCGGAAAGCGCCTATAAAAAATGTTTCGATAATTGGAAGTGCCGTTGGCATAGATGTATTGGAGCAAATGGAGCCTATTTGAAGGCGACCCAATAAATTTTGACGATTAAATGTAAAAATGTTGTTTCAATTGAAAATTCCCGGTACTTTCTTGACAGATTTATGTTTCATTTGATGTTCTTGTTCAACATTCAAATAAATTTCGCTTGATGAGAAAAACGGTAAAAATTTTAAATGCCTTTTGTGGAGAATGTGCTGTTCGCAAAACGAAAATATAAAAGGACTTTTTCAAATCTATGTGGAGAATTTTTTGGAAATTTGTTATTCATGAATTTCCAACCGAAACATACTTTCTCGGATTATGTTTGCTAGACAATCGCGGTCGATGTTTTATATTTTCTTTTAGTTCTTTATTGATTATCTGCCTCACAAATGCGTTGATAATTACATATTTCTATAAAAAGGAATAGTGTTTCTTAGATATTTTATTCAATTAAATTTCAAAATGATTTGCAGAGATTTTTAAGATTTAAAATTGTGGAAGTTTCAGAGTATTGATCCAGTTAATGTTTGAAAAAAATTTTCATACTGTTTGAACATTTGTGAAACGGAATGCTGTAAGTTACGTGCCCAAAAGGACCAAAACATTCATTAAGATTTTTGAGCAGTTAATTCAAATCCATTCTGGTTTTATAGAATTGAAGATTTTCGATATATTTACTATTTATTTTTGATAAGCGGAAAACATTTGAATATATGTTGTCAATGCATAAAATCCTCTAGCACCCGTAAGCTATCACAAAATTCTGAATTTTATACATATTTTTTTCTGTTACTTCCTACAAATTTTGATTTCAAAAAATTTTCATTCAAAAACTTTTAGAATTGAATTGAATAAATGGACACACTGTGTCCACTTAGTGGGCATATAGAAAAAACCCTTATTACACAGTATCAAATGGAATAGAATAAATTCAAATAAATAAAATTGTCAACTAAAAATTATCAAATGAATACTTGAAAAGTACAAAATTTTGTTTCGTTCCTTGTTTTATGAAAACTGAATTCCTCTCCAAAAATGCAAAACATAACCTCAAGAACAACTTACTCAAACTAAGTTCCTTCAAAAAAATTCCTTAAACATGGAAAACATCTTCAAAAAGCAATTTAAAGAATATTACTACGGAATTTCATCAGCTCTACTTCATATTTAAGAAATAAAAATAATTAACAAAACATATCGCGCTATACAAAACTGAATAAAATTATCTAGACTTAACTTTCAAAAATCCTACCTGTTCTACATTCCTCACAGAAATTACATAAATTTTGCAAGGTATTTTATGAACTCCTTCAAAACCAAATAATAATATGCAATAAATATGAAACAAAATATTTAATTATTATGTAGACAATAAAATAATAAAAATGGGTTTTTTCTTGATGAAAATATCATTACAATAATTTAAATATCATACACATTTATTCTGTTAATCTCCAACAAATTTTAATTTCAACAAATTCTTATTCAAGAACTTTTACATTTAAATAAAATAAATGTCTTCAAAACATACTGTGTCAATTTAGTATACATATAGAATTAACACCTATTTAAATATTTTAATATTAGCCTTCTACATATTTAATTTCAAAAAACTATATTCAATAACTTCAGGAATTGAAATGAAATAATGTCATATAAGTACCACTTATATCAAACGACATATAAAATAAACATTCATTATAAGACATCCAAATGATATAACAAAATCCAATAAATAAAAATTGTTAACCAAAGTCCTATAAATTAAATATTTTGAATAGACAAAATTTTCTTTCTGCTGATCGATCTTATGAAAACAAATATCTTTAAAAAATGTTTAACATGATCTTAAGAATTTCATCATAAAACTATCTTACTTAGAATATTCATTATTATTGGATATCTAACTAAGTTACTTTGTATAAAATCTCAAGATATGTAAAGACATTACTGAAAAACAAGTTTTAAGAGAGACTTTGCTTCGTCAGTATTCGAATAATTCATATTCAATAAAATATAACATCAATCAACAACAAATATTTACTCACCCTTCAATAATTTAGAAACTTCTGGCAAATGAGCTGCTGAGAAATTTAAATGTAATGTAAGGTTATTTTACAAGGAAATAAATAGGTCTGTGGTTTACCCTTGATCTAAAAGATTGAAAGACAATTTAACGGCATCTGTTATAGCACAAGGACTTATCTGTATAAAGAATGTTAAGGAAACCAAATAACTATATATTATGAATAAAATAACATAAATAGGAATTAATACTTGATAGATTTATACACCTTCTATTAGGTATTAACCTCTAGTTATGTTATTGAATTACCACTTATTAAACAGTATCAAAGGGAATAAAATAATTCAAAGAAATATAAATTGTCAATGATCTAAGTTATTAAATAAATACTTGAAGGGTACCAAATTTTGTTTCGTTCCTTGTTCTATGAAAACTAAATAACTTTCCAAAAATGCAGAAAAAAACCTCAAGAACTTCTTCAACAACAACTTGCTCAAATGAGTTCCTTCAAAAAAATTCCTTAACCATGCAGAACATCAACAAAAAGCAATAGGAAAATTTTTTTGAAGGACCTTATTTTGAGCAAGTTGTTTTTGAATAAGTCCTTGATATGTTTTGCATATTTGGAAAGGAATTTAGTTTCCTTAAAACAAGGAACGAAACAAAATTTTGTTCTCTTGGGGTATTTATTTAATAATTTTATGTTGACGCTTTGTATTTCTTTGAATTTCTTTTATTCCCTTTGGACTGTGTAATAAGTGTTAATTTTATGTGTCTACTTAATTGATACAGTGAGTTCTAAAGACATTTATTTGATTTAATTCCAAAAGTTTTTGAATAAAAGTTTTGGAAATTAAAATCTGTAGGAGGTTAACAGAATAAATCTGTATTATATTCAAAATGTTCTTATAAGTTAGTAGCTGGTCTTGTGATACTATAGAATCAAATGCTTCAAAACAAATATCCCGACTCTAGTGGAAGAATTTTTACCTTCTATCGTTAGAAATTATCTTGATATTATTATATTCACTACTTGTCGTGCAGAAAATACTTGGGAATTCCCAAACATAAATGATATGTGCTCGACTTTCATAACAGTATTCCCAGAAATATTCGATATTCCCTGTGTTGCGATGTGAACCAATCACGAAAAATCAGTGACAAAATATTGGATATCGCAGAAACACGCGTCAAAGAATAAAAAGCATCAAATTTCGCCATCTCAGCAAACGAACACAAAAGGAGTTCTATCTCCATAGAATTCAAAGCCTTCCAGATTTCCCAAGTTGTATGGCGGTGTAGTGTTGTATAAAATTGACGTCTCCGTATTCGAAAACTTTTCATGTTTTCTTGGGGTGTTTTTTCCTTTTGTGGGGACGAAAGGAGCCTGGATATCATGATGCATAACCCGAATATAAGTAGATATCTCGATTCACTTCTGAATCGGGGATTTTTCCAGGATGTATGCGATCACTCTCAGATTTCTTCTTGGAATTCTTTTTTTGCTTCTACGTATGGAACATATTTGCAGGGCTAGTAACGAACTGCAAACGGATGATTCAATTAGTGTTCTCGATTTTTAAACTGAAATTAAACACAAATATTTCTACACGGTGTATTTTCTTTTCATTTGAAGAACCAACTAATCACAATTATATTTCACAAATTAAATCGTTCGAATGTGCTTCCAGCTTTTTTGGCAATAGCAAAACTGATATCTGGTATCCTACGAATAATATTGTTCTTCAAATACTGAATTTTCTCTGAAGTAATACCGGCACATATAGTTTCAGTGGTTTTCTTATTGCTTGCGTTTCGTTTTTCCGTTCCAGGGAACACCGAGCTATCATCTCGTCCAAATGTCTGTAGTTTTCAAATTTTTCATCCAAAAGTGGTCTCAAAGGACTAGATTGGACTCAATGAGGAAGAATCCTAGATCAAAAGAAATTTTGTTTGGCTAGCCGGCAACTTTCGGTTCATCGGATCAATAGCCTCGCAGTTATTTACTCGATCGATCTGAAGTTCAGCATTTAGAAGGAAATTGCTAACGGGCACGTTTTTGCAAAATGTTGTGACTACGATTAAAAGATATATTATGAAGTACGATTAAAAGATGAAAAGAAATTGGATGGAGTAGTCCGTTACTTTGTGATAGTTCATTTTAATGGAATTCCATTAAAAAAAAATTGTTCGGATCGTGGGTGATATGAACTAGCGCGCAAAAGCTCCTGACTTCTCGTCAGTGTTTTTATTGTGGTTCTACTACCGTTTGAAGAGAAATTCAAATTGAATTTATTTTTCAAGTTACGAGCACATTATCTTTACAACGATCACGTTTTTGTTTGAACCAAATAATGATCAGAACAAGTTTCAAAAATAACTCCGTTTAACTAACTAAAGTTTTTTTTGTTGTGACTGCAGGTTTGCAACTTCAGACAACTACCTTTCAAGCAAGTAATCCGAAAACTATTAGTTTTAATAAAGCTTTCGAAATTCTTGAACAAAATTCAATAATGAAATCTACGTTATGAATTTTTGGCGATGAGAAAATATTTTGCACGTTCAAAAATCGTATTTAAAAAGACCTTATTAAGAATTGATTGAAAATGTTGTATGACGTTTCAGAAACGTTGGATTTCGGAAGGTTTGGTTGTCTGGTTGAAATATACGAATGAAAATTGCTAATAAAATTTATACAGTGAGAACCAAAGAGGAGTGTATGGTAGTTTATTGTCAAGATGGCGCCGCGAATCAACAACGCTCTTGAGTTTACGTGCAGTAAATGCCTCAAAGATGTGAAAAATGTTATCTTCTGCTTTAAATGTAGTAAGACATTTCTTCCTAGCTGTGTACTAAAAGTTTGTGGAATATATGAACGATGACGGAGAGATGGTTTATTGCGAGAATATAACCTCAAAAAAGTGTAATTGCGATGAAAGAGATCAGGAAATACGGAGTCTGAAGACGCAGTGCGAGTTGAAGGATTTGGAAATTCAGAAACTAAAATGTCGTCTTTCCGAGCTGAATGAAGTGTGTTTCGAACAGTCAATAGGTCAACAGTTAACATCAATGGAAAATGGAGATTTAGAGCATGATATTCCTTTGATTGGAGTAAACACACAATCAGAGGTAAATTATTTGAATGTGATATTGAATGAAAAATCAAACCTAATAACGGAATTGCATGACAAAATCAATATTTTGAAAAAAAACTCTCCTTGAGAAAATAGGAAGAAGCAATTTGACAGAACCATCTATGAAAATAATCCCGAAGGAACAATCTGCAGAACAAGCTTTTGTGGCTGATGACCTTACTACTGTCATCACGAAGAAATCTGTAGTTTCAACCTCCAATGATGAAAAGGATGAAGCTGCAGATAGGAGTACTATAGATAAAGCAGAAATCTCTATTAACAGGCTTGTTCCAATTAGAAAAGATATGAATTCACAAAAAGATAAGTTCAATGTGGACAATCATGTTATAAAGAAAAAGGTCATAAAGGTGACGGGGGCTGGTGCTGGTTCGTCGGATTTTGTTGATGCACCCAGACGTGCCTGGATGTATGTAGGGCGTGTAAATAAAAATGTCCATGAGTCCCAAATCGAGAACCACCTGAAGGGAAAATACCCAGGGAAAGAGTTTTCTATCGAAAAACTCTCAAAGCGTGACTCGACGCATAATGTGTCTTTCAAAATTGGTGCGAATTTATCACTCGTGGAAGAACTTTATAAGCCCCAAAATTGGCCTATGGGCGTGGTAGTTAAGCGCTTTCGATTCTTTCGAAGAACAACCAATTAGGAAAGTGAACGATGTGAAAATAGCTACAAAAATAACTAAATTAAGATATGACGCAATATTGAATATCAATATACAGTGCTGAGGCAATAAACTTGACGTAGTGGAGAATGTATTAAACGCTGACAACTACAAAGTGGCATGTATAACTGAACATTGGATGAACCAAGATCAAATGAAAGGCGTAAATATTCGTAATTATAAAGTGGCAAATGCCTTTAATCGTAGTAAATTCAAACACGGCGGTTGCGTAATTCTTCTAAGAGAGAACATTCAGTTTGAACCTGTGGAATCGATAAATGATTTATCAATTGAAAAAGAAATTGAAATGTGTGCGATATTTGAGAAGACCAAAAAAACATATTATTTATGTGTTTACAGGTCCCCTCAGGGAAATATCGAATTGTTTGTTGATCGGCTAGATGGAGCCCTGAATATCATGGCCGATAAGCCGAACCATAATATACTGTAGCAGTTGATTTTAATATAAATTTCAATTGGAACAAACAGTGAGGAGCTGAAGGTAAAAGAAACACTCGTCTCATACGGTGTACATGTCATTTTTAATCAGGCATCACGTGTTACACAGATGTCAAGTAATTGCATTGACAACATTTTCACTAATTTGAATCGTTCCTTCTACAAAGCCGCAACAATTAATTATCACTTGTCGAATCATCTGGCGCAGAGACTGGACATACTGCAGGCAAACATCCCTAAAAAACAGAAATATAAGATGGTGCGCATTATAAATGAGAATAATATTAGCCGCTTTCGTGAACAGCTGCGGAACGTAGATTGGGGATGTATTTGTATGAGCTCAGCCCAGTATTCTTTCAGGATCTTTCATCAAACAATAACGCACCATTTCAATCAGTGCTTTCCTGAAAGAAAAAGGAAAGTTTTTGATTCTTGTGAGAAAAAATGCTTAAAAACACTAGAAATGATTGACATTAAAAACAAATTAGATGCAGCATACACAATATATGAGGTAAAAAGAGATGATGGTTGAAGGAAATTATACATGAGATTGAAAAATGAATATAAACAGCTGTTAAATGATACCGTCAAAGATAAAAGTTCAAAATTCGTCAATGAAGCAGAAAATAAGAGTCGTGCGATATGGTAGGTAATAAATTCAAAATTAAAATCAAAGACAGGAAAAGTATACCCCTCATCACTATCAGAAGAAACGTTCAACCGGTATTTTTCGACGGTTGCGGAAAAGTTAACTGGAGCTAACACCAATCCAGAATCGAGTGTAAAAATGTTGAAAAATAAAAATCAAGGTAAAACTTCACGCTCATTTTTTTTGACCCCCACAACACCAGAGAAAATTTTGAGGGTGGTATCAGAAATGAGAAATAAAACTTCCCAAGATGTATATGGCTTCTCCGTGAAAATGTTGAAAGAGGTCATCTATTGTCTTGCTGATCCTATCTCTTACCTCATTAACGATTGCTTCCAGCAGGGCTACTTTCCGGACGAACTGAAGATTGCGAGGGTGATACCGGTCCACAAAAAATGTAATCAAGAGCTATACGAGCACTATAGGCCAATATCTATCCTGCCAGTTGTCTCAAAAATCTATGAGAATCTCCTCAAAACTAGAATTGTCGCATTTCTGGAAAAAAATTCGTTGCTTGGCAGTTTCCAGCATGGTTTCAGAGAGGGTAAATCTACTACCACAGCTTTGGTCCACATTGTTGAGTACATCCTGAAGGCATTGGATGATGCAGATGATGTGATGCTGACCTGCTTGGATCTAAGTCGAGCGTTTGATTGTGTCAACCATGAAAAGCTTCTGCATAAGTTGAAATACATTGGCATAAGAGGACCAGTTTTGAATCTGTTGGAGTCGTTCCTTAAGGATAGGTACCAAATTGTAGATTTGGAAGGTAAAAGGTCCTCCAAGATGAAGATTACTGCGGGAGTTCCCCAGGGATCTGTGCTCGGGCCTATTCTTTTCCTCCTATATATCGATGACCTGATATATAACGTTGGTGCTGATGATGAAACCCTCTTCGCTGACGATACAACATTTCTGAATAGAGCCAAGGGCAGAAATCTACTCCTAAATAAATCTCATGAAACAGTCAAAGATGCGATAGAATGGTTTAGTTCAAATGACATGAGAGTGAACGAAGAGAAAACTCAGGAGTTGATTGTGAGCACAAAACATCAAGAACCAAAAAGTATTTCTCTGCTTGGGGTTTCAACCAGCGGAAACTTAACTTGGCTGAAGCACATAAATAAATTGTGCCAAAGACTCTCATTATTTTCAATAAGAAGAATAAAGAACTTGCTCACAGAAAAAGAAGCGTTACTTACATATCACGCACATTTCCACAGCAGGATGAGCTACGGCATCATTTTATGGGGTTCATCTTCAGAGGCAGAAAGAGTGTTCCTGAAACAGAAAAAAGCTTTGAGATTAGTAGCGGGAGTAAACCAGGTCACTAGCTGTAGACCACTTTTTAAGAAATATGGAATACCTACTTCAACATGCTGTTATATCCTAGAGTGTCTTATGTATGTGCACAAAAATCGGGATAATTTCCAGACACACTCGACGATTCACAGTCATGACACCCGGTATAGGAACAACTTTGTTGTCCCAAGACATAGACTGCAGAGAACACAGAACACCCATATATTTAATGGAATGAAAATCTATAACCGACTTCCACAACCCCTAACAACACTGCATTCTACAACTTTCAAGCGAAAAGTTAAAGCGATTCTAACCGAATGTGCATTTTATTCAATGGATGAGTTTATGAAGTACTAGTTCTAGTCATCTACTTGCTGTGTTTCAGTTCGTATCTTGGTGTAATAGTTTGTTTTTTATTGATTGTTATAGGTTTTAAAGTTGAAATATTTTAGTATGACATATTTACAATTTTTTATTTTATGATGTAGATTATCATACATTCTGTCAAGAAAGTACCGGGAATTATCGATTTAAATCTGGCGGGGCAATGAGGCAGGTGAAAATTTTTTTTCCTAGGTTGGTACCACTGTCCTTAATTACTATGCCAAGCTTGAGCGGGATCTGTCAACTAGTGTGTTTGCAACAGCTGATTAAGTCAGTCGATGTCAGAGTGTGTGCCGATTTTTACTATGGGTGATTACGTTGAGCAAAGAATTTGTTTAAAGTTTTGTGTTGCAAATGAATTTTCGTGTGCCGATGCATTGAAAATGTTGCAAAAGTCCTTTGGTGATAATGCTCTATCGAAAACTCGTGCATATCAGTGGTACAGAGCCTTCAAGGACGGTCGTGAAGTGGTCGCCCATCGACGGCTTCGATCGAAGATAACGTCGATAAAATTAAGGAAAGGGTGCTGGAAAACCGTCGTACCAGCTTGAGAGAGATAGCACATGATCTTAAGATATCCCACGAGTCCGCACGTACGATTTTGATTGATATTTTGGGCATGAGAAAGGTGGCCGCACGACTCGTACCGAAAGACCTGAATTTTCTTCAAAAACAGACATGCTGGAACGCATTATAACTGGTGATGAGACCTGGGTCTACGAGTACGATATGCAAACAAGCCAGCAATCATCGGAATGGGTGGCAAAAAATGAGCCGAAACCGAAAAAACCACGCCAAAGCCGCTCGAAAATGAAGGTGATGCTCATTGTTTTCTTCGATATCCGTGGCGTGGTGCACTACGAATTCGTTCCAGAGGGTCAGACGGTAAACAAGGAGTATTACCTAGGCGTTATGAAACGTTTGCGTGAGCGTATCTGTAAGAAGCGGCCAAATTTGTGGGCGAACAACTCATGGATTTTGCATGACGATAACGCGCCTTCTCACCGAGCTACGATTGTGACTGACTTTCTCGCCAAAAACTCAAAACGTGCTTCAGCAACCACCGTATTCGCCGGATTTGGCTCCCTGCGACTCTTTCCTCTTACCAAAACTAAAATTGCCCCTTCATGGCACCCGTTTTGAGTCGATTGAAGCTATAAAACAAAATTCGGCGCGAGAGCTAAAGTCCATCCCGGAAAGCGCCTATAAAAAATGTTTCGATAATTGGAAGTGCCGTTGGCATAGATGTATTGGAGCAAATGGAGCCTATTTTGAAGGCGACCCAATAAATTTTGACGATTAAATGTAAAAATGTTGTTTTAATTGAAAATTCCCGGTACTTTCTTGACAGAGTTTTCTTTCTTTCACAATCCCTGTAAAATTTTGAGGGTAACTAATAAATTTATGATTATTATTATTATTTATTATTAATATATTATTATTATAAAAATACCAGGACAATAGGGGAGTATTCTGATAGATTAAGGCAAAAACAGTTGTTCCGTTTTTCACTCTTTGCTTGACTTTGTTTAATTATTCGAATATTTTTTGGACAGATTTTCAAAATAGGGAAATTGGTAAAATTCTGGTGGGATGCAAGTCTCATGTGTAGGGTGTTTATTCTGATTTCTGTTGAGCTTCTAGTTTTTTTTTCTGATCACTGAAGTTTGAGGGAGATAGTAACGTCAATCAAACTCTTGATATCAAGATAGCAAGAGAGATATTTGGACTAGATAATATTTTAAATAATGTCCATTTCAATATAAGAAGTTTACAAAAGCCTTATGACGAGCTTGTAGTGTGTTTAGAATTACTGAATAAGAAAAATTCAGATGTATTAGTTTTTTTTGAGTATTGTTATTTACAGCATGTATCTGATTATTTTATTGCAAGTTTAGATTTATGCATGACTGCTCTGAACACAATAGACTTTATTGCTTAGTTCAGATTAATATGTAAATAGAATATTTACATTTTCTGAAACAAATCTTTTAAGCAAAATTCACACAGTTTTTATATTTCTCAGTTCATTCAGAATCTTGATACGTGTTTCGGTCTCTCGACCGAATCTCGACCGATCTTTGAAGGAGTACAAAAAGTAACTAAACATACAATTGGAAAGGATTTTTATTTAACTTAGGACATCTATGTATTCTTATGGCGCTAGGAAATAACAGCATTCAATATAGGGGTGTTCCCAAAGAGTATTTGGGAATTTGTTAAATTTTCCTTTTTCTGAATGGCTTTTTTGTTTGAAAGACTCTCCAAATAGTCAATCAATGTATCCCTTTCCACATTATATAGTAAAGTGACATTTTGCTAAGTTTTCAATTGTCTGAATAAAGCTTAATACTGCGAAACTCCTTGACAAAAAATATGAAGCTTTGAATCTTCTAGTACTGAAACATTACAATTTCTGAAAACTTATTTTAATTATAATCAACTACTGAATAGCAACGTCCGAAGCAGTTCAATATTAAGATAGAGATTACAATTTTGAAGTTTTTGTATCATAGCTTAACTTTTGCGAGCACTTTTTCACTAATGATCTGTTATATTTTAGCTCAAAAAACTACAGTTTCCAACCAAATTAAATATATATATATCAGTTCTTCGGAGTTTCGGAACTTATTGGAAGCTTATTCCAATAAGCTTCAAACTATTTTCAGATATCAGGAAACCAATAAAAATGAACTTCCTGTATTATAACTGATATACGTATAATTTCTGCGCCGTATTTCATATAATTCATACAATTTATATACCAATAATTTTTTCATAGCCTTACGCTGCTATCTTCTTTGTATAATATTTGTCCCCCATTTTATCTCGAAATATGCATAAAACAATTTAAATGAATCTGAAATTAATCCTTTTCTATTGAAATGTTATTTTGATTCTCGTCATGGCAACCGGAATAAACAAGATAATAAATTTCAGTTTTCATTAACGAATAGTAGTTTCACACGATAGTTTCGACATTGCGGGTGCAATTCAGAGCATCACATAGAAGTGAACATTACGATTTCGTAGCGAGTCCAATATTGGTTGCAAAATACAAAACTTCGAAGAGATAGAATTGCGAACATTACGATCGAAGGCGTTAATTTTTATCAAAGCTAGAGAATGCGGACATAAATATTTGTACATTTCGAATTTTATGTTGAAAATTATCTTGAACTATCACATTTGACCTACAGATAAACGGTTCGTGGTTAAATTCAACTTTGTCTGTACATCCGGTCGTTCGGGAATAAAGAGCACCTGCTCTGTCGGAAATAGTGAAACTGGTTGAAAAATTTGAGCTGTTGGAACAAGTTAGTCATGTGAAGAATCGAAACCATGTGCGTCCTTAAACAACAACTAAGAATATTGCTGCTTTAACCCCTGGTGATGACGAAAACCCAGATTTTTCGATTCAGTTAACACAAAATTTTAAGCCGATCAATCACCATCAACGTCGTATCTTCGCTGATTGGGTCCCTGTAATGCATCAAAATGATCCAGATTTTCATCGAAAAATCATCTTCAGTGATGAAACCCAATTTCACCTCGTAGGCTACATTAATGAGCAAAATTGTCGTATTTAGAGCTCGGAAAATCCAAGAGTGATTGTTAAAAAATCTCTCCATTCTCAACGTGTCACTGTTTGGTGCGGTTTTTAGATTAGCGGTATGAAAGGACTCCACTTATTCGAAAATGAGGATCGTGCAACTTTTACGGTGAATGGATTGCACTACAGAGCTATGATGAATGATTTGTTTTATGGCCAGAATTGGAATATATTGATGTGGATGATATTTATTTTCAAGAAAACGACGCTCTGTGCCATACAAGCAACGAAACAATCGCAATTTTGCACGAAAAGTTTTCTGGTGTAATTTCTCTAAGAGGTGATCACAATTGGCCACCGAGATCGAGGTGAGTGTTGCAGTATAAGGCGCTTACCCACAGAATGGGCGTGATTCTACCAGATTGCATGTTTTCTTTCCATAAGGGCGAATGCGTCAGAATTAGATCAGTGCTGAATTTAAAGGGAGAGATACTATGACGTGTTAGTATCCTCTAGTTCGTGGATTCTGGCATCAAGTTGATCTCTTCTTGGCGATCAGGAGCCTTCAATGGCTCCTTTAGGAAACAAGGCTACCACGGTTGGGTGGTTTGGCCCGCAGGGGTGTTCTTACTTCTGGGCACCCTAATAGGTGTTGCACTCGTGAGAGCAGTGTTTGAAAGCCTTCACGCTAGGCTAGAAGGGTACTCTGCCGTGCAGGGTCGTAGTTTTCCTGTATAACCGGGACTAGCCCGGAGGGGTCTCGACCATGCTTTATGCTGAGTTTGAACCCAGATAGACTGAGGTATCTATGGTGAGTCCGGGCCTCGAGGGGTCAAATGGACTGTGGAAGAATGAAGCCCCTTTCGGCGTAGTTCTTGCGCCTGGATAACAGGGACTCGCCCGGAGGTTTAGGAGTCTTGACCACGTTTCATGCTGGTCTCGGATCGAACTTGGGTGTCCATGGCAAGTCTGGGCCTTGAGCGGTCGAAGGAAGGTGGATGCAAGGAAGCAAAAGGGGACTACTGTTTCGTTTTGCGTGATAATCGGGCGTTTCCCGATCCCGCGCCCATAGGGCTCAACGGGAACCCCTTTAATCTCAATTGCGAAACTGGCCACCGAGATCTTGTGATACCCTAAATCATTTTTTGGGACTACGTAAAAAATAAGGTCTTTGCCAATACTCCACAATCGAGTGAAGACCGTAAAGATGAAATTTGTGAAGTTATCAAGGACATATAGCCGCAAATGTGCGAATTGTCATGGAAATTTTAATGAAGAGGATATGCTGCAACCGCAGTCGTGGCTGCCATTTGGCTGATATCGTTTTCGGTTGTAAATGAAAACATTCCCCTTTACACTGAAATAAATAAACTGTTTTTTTTTCAATATCAATAGGAGACCTGCTGTTGGAAAACCCTTCAGTTACAATTTAGTATTAGGATGCAGGACAACTACACAAAGAATCATTTTGTGGAGAAAAATTACTAGAATTTTTTAAACTTTTAAATCAATAGACGCTGAAGGTCAAAACTTCAAATAATATATACAAAGAGGAAAACCGACAAAGCTAGTTACTGCCTTGGTTGCCGCGAAAGTAAAAAAAGTGGTAATGCATTTCTATTCTGTGGGTTCGAGTCCGGTAACTTAGTAATGGTGGTATTTTCAAATTGTTCTTTCGCAAAATAATTAGTCTGTTTTTCATATTCTAATGAATGATACGAAAAACAAAAATTAATTTTTTACACAATTGATATCCAAAGTAGCCATTTGCACTCGTATTTGACAAAGCAAACATCATCTTTTTCGAGCAATGTCACTTTGAGGCTTATGAGCGAATAAATAAAAAAAACGCTTGCTGTCCCAATTATTAACTATAGGCAAATAAAAAATGCACTGCTCAGAGTCTCCTATGACAACGAGTAAATGACATCTTCCAATGGAGTAAAAACAGTACCATTAATTTTCATTCATCAAATTAAATACATTTTTGGAAATATGTGAACTGCTCGATTGTAGAAACAATCTTGTGTGTAATTCGAGCACAAATTCTTCCTCGATTTCAAGAGATTGCAGCGTTTCTTCGTTGCTTGGCAACTGTCTCCTCTTTCAATCGACAATATATCATTTTGCGCTCTTAATACATAAATAGCTATAGACAAAATCGGTCGGATGATTCCGCAATTATTCAAGCCTGAAATTTTCTCTTATTTTTTCCAATATTTCGAAGAGTGCAGATATCTGATGGATATGAAATTTGACGTTCTTTAGTGGACAGATAATATGGATGTTCTCGATGAATTTCATGGGAATTGTATATCGGATCGCAATACAAAAATTGTCAGCTGAGCACCGTTGTGCGCTACTGAAACTATAGCAACAGTTTTATGACTGAGTTTAGATTTAGCCTGTAGATGTAAAATATTATAACAACAAGAAAAATCATGCAAAATTTTGTGAGGATTGTAGTTCATGTGAACAAACGCGCAAGAGCTCCTTTTTTAATGCCAGTGCTTTTCTAAAAATTTTTCACAACAATTTTGTACACTATTTCGTAAATTTTATACCAATACTTTTCTTCTGGAGTTTTTTATTTGATTTTGTCCATATTGAGGACTATTGTGCACAAAAATGCATCCAATGGAAGTTTTGAAATCAAAATAATGAAATTACTTTGCCATTGCCATTCAAATAAAGTCTTACGATAATTCTCACAGAGCATCAAGAAATATCCGCTTTTCGATTAATTTCACAATTATTTTAAAAGGTGTAGAAAATAATGAAAGTGATCTGGGTTCTTATCCGAATCCAGTTTTATATGATTTTGAAAACAAAAAATATTCATGATATGAGTTATGGGTAAAATGCATACCATGATAGAAGATGTTGACCAGAGATCGGTTAAACAAGCCATCGTTATACATCAAAACTAGAAAAATTCTTGTTTTCACAGTCTCCAAAGGCATAAGGGAAAGAAGTAATTTTCAAACGTATAGAAACGCATAGGAATTTCAACAGAATTATTTCTTATACAGCAAATATATGGAATAAACTCATTTTGTCTCAGAAAACAATTTTTATAGAAAATGCAGGAAACACGTCGATTTTTATTTCTCATTGCACAATTTTTGACATTAATGCGAAAGATTTTACGTCATTGCTATGGCCGTGATGACGTTATCGATTTTTTTTCTAAATTGAGAAGTATGTCATATGACACCTCAATTTGAAGGTCTTTTAATTAAATATTCAACCGTACACATTATTGTAGGATCCTCTTTTAGGGGATGAATAGAAACATGTTAATTTGTTTTTGTCTTAGTCTTTATTGCAGTTCTATTATTTATCATGGTTATTAAAGTTACAATAAGTACTCAAACTGATGACATTCAGCAATAATGCAACGAGCCTCTTTTCGAACATTTTCCAAGACTTCGTAAGTCATTTATGTAATCTCATGTCGGATCCGCTCCTTCAGCTGATCTTAATTATCCGATCGATATTGATACACTTTCCTTTTCAAATATTCTCATAGGAAAAAATCCAACGTAGTCAAGACAACGGATCCTCTTCGCCCTATCCACCTATTTGGAATAATATTAAAATAGTCTCGTACGTCAACAACGAAATGGGGGAGCGGCCCATCTTGTTGAAATCATGAATTATCTCTATCTGTCAACAGTCTATACAACTCTGGTAACAGGAATTCTTGAATAAATTTTAAGTATCTGGAACTATTCAAGGTTCCTGTAAAACGTAGGGTTCTATAATTCGGTTATGTATAATTCTATCCGAAGCATTCAACTGTTATGTATGCTGAGTATGGTACTCCTCCGATCAATGAGGAATTTCCCTTCACCAGTATCGATAAGTTCGGTGATTTACGTGACTTTCGAACAGAAGAGTGGCTACATCCGAAAAAAGTACATTATCAAAAAAAATGGGCATTTTGGTTGTTCAAATTCATTAAAGCATCGCAGAATTATATTCTCCTTTCAAAGTCATCTTCCATCAGCTCTTTTGTAATGATGAAGCTCTTATTTATGACAGGTTCTAAGAAATGAAAAAATGATGTAAAGCATTATCCGGTGCTATTTGTCTCGAACAGGCTCAAATATTTTGTTAAAACATAAGAATTAGGTCCCCTTTTTTGTCTTCAGGAATTAGCTTTCTACCACTGTAAGGAAGATCTTTTACACCACCCGTTTCTCCAAATTGTTTCACAATTTTTGTCACAGTTGATTGAGAAATAAAATAAGTTGTTTTCAGTTTGGGTACTTCGCTTTAAATATATAACCTGCTTCTTGTTGGGTTCTCGTTTTATCCCCACAGCCAATAAGAATGAATATTTCATTTTACTCTTTTTCTGTCAATGTCATTTTCTGATTAAATCGATTTACTCATGACCTTGAACCAAATAGTTATTGTTTTTGCTTTGATTTCTATTGAAAAGACTCTTCGTTATCCGGACCGCTGCGTGTTGTAAATAAAAAAGAACAACAAAAAGTGTTTACGTTATGCACGTGAGTAATTTTTTTTTCAGTTTATTGTCGCTGAGGGTCATAAGTTGGAGCATTTATTGTGATTTGACTAATAGTATATTTAAATAATAGGGATCATAACGTCGTTTGACGTTGTCCGATGCCTTTTCGCCACCCCTTTCTATCATTCCATTATCTTTTTTTTAAGCCTCTGATCGTCCATTTTTGCTGAGTGGCCATACCAGATTAGTTGTTTCGCTTTTACATCTTCGTACACTGCTTCTTCCACTCCCATTTGTCTACATATTTCCTCGTTTCTAATCTTTTGGAGGTGTGATACTCCCAATGATCTTCTGAGAACGTCTATTTCAACTGTCTCCAGTCTTTTCTTGTTTTCCTTTGTTATTTTCCAAGTTTCAGCTTCATACAGTATTTTACTTTTCATCACAGTGTTGCATATATTGAGCTTTCGTTTCAAACCAATGAATGAGTTCCAAAATAAGCTATTCAAGTATTGAATTGAATAAGTCCTTACTTGGTGAAAATCCATATTGAATAATATTTAAATAAGGTTATTCTGATTTTCACAAATTTTTATTGTTATGTTTACAACAATCGTTTCGCTATCACAGTAGCATCATCAGGCAAGATAGTTATTCAAAATGTAATCTTGCCTGATGATGCTACTGTGATAGCGAAACGATTGTTGTAAACATAACAATAAAATTTTGTGAAAATCAGAATAACCTTATTTAAATATTAAGCTATTCAAGTATCCTATGATCTATTTTGCTTGAATTATTCTGTGTCTGATCTCTCTTTTGTCGTTTTCACTTGAGTCAAACATAACACCTAAGTATGTATACTCTGATACCACCCCTACTTCCTTATTCTTTTCCAACACGATATTCGTTGCATTTTGAATTCCCATTGGCAGGTATTTAGTCTTTTGTGTGTTCATCTCTAGTTTCCAAATTTCATATTCCTTCTGGAGTTTTCTGGCAATATACTCCAAGTCATCCTTATCATTGGCAATGATGACCTGATCATCTGGAGGGAATATAAGTAGTTATTGTTACCTATTTCAATTTCCATTGGCCCACATTTCTACTTCCACTTCTTCAGAGCTCTTGATATAAACACCTTAAACAAAGTAGGTAAAACGCAGCATCCTTGTCACAATCCTTTATCCACAGTGGATTCCTGTGATAGATTCTTTCCCCTGATTTGATCTGTGATATAGAATCGTGTATAAATTTTTGAGGGCTGTTATTAACATCTGTTTGATGTCAGTTTCTTGTAATGATTCCCAGGGTTTCTTGAGAGGCAGGCTGTCATAGGGTTTCTTCAGGTCGATATACATTAGATGGACTACTTGATTGGTATTTAGTTTCTTCTCTATAATCTGATTCAGACAAAAAACATTGACTGTGCATGATCTGCTGACTCTAAATCCGGATTGCTCTTCTTCTTCTCTTTCACAATATTCCTTTCCTACGGGGTCTCGTAGAATTCTACCACATATCCTACTAAATGTGCTGGTCACTGGTATATCTCTATAATTTAATTCCCTTCTTACATATCGACGAAATATTCGCTGTTTTGCATTCTTTGGGTACCGAATATCCGCTTACGCTCTTATTCACCAAAGTTTTCACAGCCTGGAATAGTTTATGTGTTCCATATTTGAACAGCTCTGCAGGTATTCCTCCGGGACCAAGGGATTTACCGTTTTTCAACTTACATACTGCTTTTTCCAATATTTCAGCAACTACAGAAATTGTCTCACCCTCAATGTCTATGTGTAATTTAATTGATGTCGAGTATTCTTGTCTTGTCTCTGTCAATATCTCTTTGTAATATGTAATCCAGTTGTTCATGGGAATTGTGTCAATGTGTGCTGCGTTTTTGCTCGGAGTTTTTAACGCATTGATGAATCGCCAAGACTCATCTGCTTGCAGGAGTCAATCTACTTGCATTTTCTATCCCAGATACTTCTGTTTGCATAATTAATTCTTTTTCTTGTTCTTCTTTTCACCTACAAAAATAATTCTCTATCCCCTTGTTTTTTTGTTGTTAACCATTTCAAATAAGCTTTGTTTCCCAGATTTACCATTTCTTCTATTCATCTTTATTTATTTTTCGTTCAACCATATTGCCCCGCTTTTTCGATTTCACATTTCTCGCAATACTTCAGTGGCAGATTTCTGAGTAATAGTACTGTAAACAAAAATATGAGACTAAAACAAATGGACATTTTTGTATTACACCTTGAATGTATGAATCCCACACTAATTTGTGCCCTTGAATAGTTAATTGAAAGACCTTCAAACTGAAGTATCTTATAACATACTTCCCTCATTAGAAAAAAAATGCATGACGTCATCACCGCCATACCAATAACGTAATCTCTTTCGCATGAATATCAAAAATTGGGTAATCAGAACTATAAATTGACTTGTTTCAGCATTTCCAACAAAATTTGTTTTTTGAGAAAAAATGAATTTATTCCATACATTTGCACCAAACTGTATGTAAGAATTCATTCTTTTGACCAAACTATTACAGATCATTTAGAATATCAAAATTTGAATATTAAAACAAATTGAAATATGTTTATCTTCTACAATTTTAATTTCAAAAAGATTTTTTATTCAAAAAACTTCTAAAATTAAATTTATGTCTAAAACAAGCACCGCTTACATTTAATAGACGTATATAATCAAAACTCAATATATAATGTCAAATGGAATAAATAAGCCAACAGATATACGAAAGTAATTAAAATTAATAAATAAATATTTAAAGGAGACAAAATTTTGTTTCTGGTCTTACCTTTAAGAACACCAATTGCCTTTTAAAAACATGAACACACTTAAAGGACTTCTCAAAGAATATAATTTATTTGAAATATTTAATATATTTAAATATTCGAATAAGTTAATTCAGAAATCTCTAAAAAATGCACTATATCTTCAAAAAACAAATATAATTCTAAGCAATTCCGTCTTCAGCCCTCAATAATATTCCAAATATCAAAATCAAAAAAACTAACCTATATCTCTCAACACGTGTAAAAGAACTAAAGCTTCGAAACACAGATAAACTATATAATTCAAGATTGATCTACGTTCTAACAAAATCAAAGAACAGTGTGAGTTATTTCAAGGTTTATTTAAATTCATTGACATTCTATAATGAGATTTATTGAAGCCAAAATATAATTATATATTATATATAAAATAAAATAGAAAGGCCTCTTACTTGATAAAAGAAATATAACAAAATTTGAATATTAAAACAAATTGAAATATGTTTATCTTCTACAATTTTAATTTCAAAAAGATTTTTCATTCAAAAAACTTTTAGAATTAAATTTATGTCTAAAATAAGCACCGCTTATTTTTTGATTTTGATATTTGGAATATTATTGAGGGCTGAAGACGGAATTGCTTAGAATTATATTTGTTTTTTGAAGATATAGTGCATTTTTTTAGAGATTTCTGAATTAACTTATTCGAATATTTAAATATAATAAATATTTCAAATAAATTATATTCTCTTAGAAGTCCTTTAAGTGTGTTCATGTTTTTAAAAGGCAATTGGTGTTCTTAAAGGTAAGACCAGAAACAAAATTTTGTCTCCTTTAAATATTTATTCATTAATTTTAATTACTTTCGTATATCTGTTGGTTTATTTATTCCATTCGACATTATATATTGAGTTTTGATTATATACGTCTATTAAATGTAAGCGGTGCTTGTTTTAGACATAAATTTAATTCTAAAAGTTTTTTGAAATTAAAATTGTAGAAGATAAACATATTTCAATTTGTTTTAATATTCAAATTTTGTTATATTTCTTCTATCAAGTAAAAGGCCTTTTTATTTGATTTAGAATATCGAAAAACGTTGCCGCGAAGCCACAAAATTTATTTAGAAATCCATATCTGACGTTTTCTGAAGGGTCACTCATTAAATCGAACCCAGTTTATGAATTTTTGACCTTTAAACTTTCTGAAGTGCCAGAGGTTTGACTGAGGCAAAATTATTTTGAACTGCATATGGAATATGAAATTTACAATATATGCAGTTCACTAACAGGTACAACGTGCATGATAATGGTATGCTTCATATGCATCGCCAGACGCGAATGCATGTTAAACGGTGAATGATTTGAATACATGATATGGCATTAGTGCGATGGCCTTTGATACCTACTGATATTAGCTGTCCTCGCTTTATATCAAATCGGGTTTACATAGAACGGGAATTTAATCAACGGCAGACCTATTGGTACTGTGGGTTCGAAATTTCTGATGGATTAATCACAGATCAGACCGGGATGAAGTGAAACTAGATTCGGGGCGACTATTATGGATTTATATGTAGGTTGAAATATCCTTTCCCTAGAAAGGAACACTCACGAGACATTTGTCCTGTTTAGGAGGAAATTAATCAGCGTCAGACTGTATCGCCTAGTAACCAGCGAAAAGCAAGGTGTCTCCTCAGGAGAGAATAATATAATTTATTGAAGAATAAACAGAAATTGCGGAAATGAAGTCAGTGTGCGATTTTTGAACACAGTTTCGATACCTGGAATAAAACAATTAATTTTTAATCGATGATGCAAAATAATAGAAAAGAAATTTTTTCTTGGTAGGAGTTTCTTTCACTCTCTTACATAGCATCATATCGGGTTTTTTTAGAGTGATAGAACTTTGAATTGAAATAAGACACATTTAAATTAAGCATGAAGCCAATTTTTTTTTATTTGAAAGATAATATTATGACATTTTTGTTTTAAGAATACTTTCCGGCCTATATCCACCACGACTGGCTCTGAGAAACCGCATTCGACTAGGCCAATTTTTGACCACTCTTTTGAGTAATTCAGGACTTATTTCATCAATAACACGAGTTATGTTTGCGTCCATAGCGTCTATTATTTCTAGTTTATCAGCATAAACCAATAACTTGACAAGATCCCAAAGAAAATAATCCATTAGAGTTATGTCGCTTGATCTTGGAGGCCAATTAATTGGACTATTTCTGGAAATAATGTTATCGCCAAATCTTTCTTTCAATAAACTAATTGTTACGGTAACAGCATGAGGTGTAGCACCATCTTCTTGGAACTAAAAGACTTCTGGGTCGATACCATTCAAAGTTCGAAACAAATAATCATTTATCATGGATCTGTGTAACGAGTACCATTCACTGTAACATTAGCTCCAGCTCCACTAACCCTAAATCGTTACGCATTGATCCAGGGGCCAGGACAGACCGGTCGAACCGTCAAGTCCCGCTAAACCCCGAGTCGTTTCATGAGAATATCCCGAACATGGGGGTCTGCGAACAGATAAATGAAATACCCCCCTAGTCCAGCATGCGAACTTTCAAACACTGCCCCCTCGAGTCCAACACCAATGGGGTGGCCAGGTGGTACAAGTAACACCTGTGGGCAAACCACCCCCCCGAGGTAACGCAGTATGCTACATAACGCACTCGGCCATTACACAGAATCCGGAGATTCATACTGCGATAGGGTAGAGTACGCCAGTTTTAAGGGAGAAGTCCTGTGCTGCGACAGACTCCCTTGTCACTGAGTTAATCAACCGGCTCAGCCCTCCGTTTCACCTAAGCGGCAAAACAAGGGCCCCATTCGGAGATCTTCCACCATACAGGTCCAGTGACTGGCGCGAAATGGCATTACGTTAGACACCAAGACTTAATCCTCCATTTCGCCGGGACGAAACTAGGGTCCTAGTCATAACAAGCGCCCCCACCACGTCAAGATCTAATGCCTGGGGGGCGAGCATATCATACAGTGCATTTTCAGGATGCAATGGAACCTGCAGAACTTCTTGAGGATTTTTGTCACTCCATATACGGCAATTTTGCTTGTTCACATAGCCGTTCAACCAGAAATGAGCTTTATCACTAAACACAATTTTACGATGAAAAAGTGGATCAACTTCAAGCTGCTCTAGTGCCCAATCAGCAAATAAACGACGTTGTTATAGTCAAGTGGCTTTAGTTCTTCAATCAGTTGGATCTTGTATAGGTTCAGACCAAAATCTTTACGCAAAATTTTCCATGTGGTGGATCATTTCCATGTGGAGTTCAACTTGTCGTGAACGTCGACAAATAGACAAATCTGGATCATCATTAACACCATGACTTACAGCAGCGATATTTTCTTCTGTACGTACACTTCTTTGTCTTGTTGTTATTGTTGCATCGAGTAGAGAGAATGTTGTCCGAAATCTATCGATAGTTCGAAGAATAAGCTGCTTTAATGGACGATTATGTAAACCATAACTTTCACAAAGTGCTCTATTAGTTTGGCGAATAGAACACTGATTTTGAAAATGAATTCCACTAATTTGTAAACGTTGTTGCGGTGTGAGTCTTTCCATGATAACTTGTCAATGCTTACTGAAGAGAAATGTCAAAACAACATGGCTTCTACCTTCTGTCAAATCACAGTTATCCCTATCGAAAGTTCTATCACTCTAAAAAAAACACCCTAGTTGTGTTTTCCGAATTCTGAAAATCTGATTCAAATTGCAATAAATTAGTTCCATTTACGTCAATTCAAATCCTCCCCATCCGTGATGTGACTATTTTCTAGGAACATTATTTCTTGAATAAATAAATATACGAGAGAGACTGAAACACAAGCTTCGGTTGCCCGCGTTACGTTTATTCCCTATAACGGCATACTGAACTGTACGTAATTCATTGCTTGCCGTTTCATAAAAAGAACAGGTAGAATATTGTGCCATTTTCCAATGGACCAAATGTAGCCACATTTTTTCCTGAATATCTGAATAAGTTCAATATCAGGATCATAAATATTTTCCTAATTATTCAATGTAATATCTTTGACCTACAAATCATATTTGTGTGCGTTTTCAGGAAATTTATTGTTTTTTGTGTTAAGTTCTGTTTTTTTGAAACAATTAATTGAATAATCTAACGAAATTCTATTCCTGCAAATTTGAGGGTATGAAATTTCATTTTGATATCTACTTGATTTATGATGAATAAAATAATGGCTGAATGTTACCAAAAAGTGTCACTGATATTGAATGAATCATTTAAATATAACAAAACGATTAAGATGAATTGATTATCATTAGGAGCTCAAGATTATTCTGTCACTCATTTTCTTTGAGATTTTTCAAGAAAACTGACTTGAATATTCAGATTTCAAGTGAAGAGCTACAATAAATATGAAGCACTACTCTCCAAAAATCGTCTTTTATAGTTCCACCATCACATTTTGTTTCCTAAACAAATTCCCTTTGTTCTTGAGATGAAACAATAAGATAACTGATACTTTAAATAATCCAGTTTATCGCATATGCAAATTTGTTTCTGAATCTCTCATGTCTAAGTTGAATAGTTATCTAGTCTGACACACAGACGGAGTCATGAATAAAAAATTATTATTTTTGTTAGATGGTATTAACTTTCAGAAGAGCTGTGAATATTTTCTGAGGATGTGACTTTTGGTTCAAAAGTTACAAAGGTTTTAGTGAAACAACTAGAGAGCGCGTAGATCTACTGCTTAGAAGTCCGATATATCAGTAGAACAGTGAACCGGTATATTGATTGAAGTTGTAGATTCATTGTTCAGGTAGATCCTCCTAAGTGGTAGATCTACATAGCGCATGGATCGACTTAGCTGGTAAATTCATATAGAGTGCAGATTCACCTAACTGATACCTGATGGACATAAGTTACCGCTTAATAATAAAGCAGATGAAGTAAATGATATAGTTATATCGAGTAAAATAGACCATATAGAAAAAAAAACAACATAATTAAATTTCCCCGAATACAGATCAACACTATGAGATCCAATTACCCACCTATGAAAGAGAACAAAGTCCCTCATAAATTCCTGAAACTTCCATCCTGATGTCAAAAGATCCATAATTCCAAAAGAAAAATTATCTCACAATCCTCAAGTATACGCTGTACCTAAAATTAAAAAACCTGATAGGAATTTCGATCTATTGGCAGTGCCTTCACGTCACTTATAAATTGTTTTGCCAAATATTTAGCTTCCACACTCGAATCCCTATCAGAGCCTCATGCCACGTGAGGAATGCTTTTCACTCATGAAATCCGAAAAACTTTTCAAATTCAAAACTCTGATATTCTTGTAAATTTCGACAATTTCTACCCTCTTCACGAACACCTCATATAATAAAATCCTACCAGACTTTGAATGAAAACATAACATAATTCAGGACCTCTGACTCTCATCAATCATTGTATAACAAGTACATATTTAAATTTCTACGACCCCTTTTACAAACAAGTCTGACATTCTTGTAAATTTCGAAGTCACATCCCTCCTTCTTCACGAACATCTCACATTACAAAACCTCACAAAACCTTGAATACAAACATAACAGAACTAAAGACACTTTGACTCTCATCAATCATTGTATAACAAGTACATACTACTCTGTCAAGAAAGTACCGGGAATTTTCAATTAAAACAACATTTTTACATTTAATTGTCAAAATTTATTGGGTCGCCTTCAAAATAGGCTCCATTTGCTCCAATACATCTATGCCAACGGCACTTCCAATTATCGAAACATTCTTTATAGGCGCTTTCCGGGATGGACTTTAGCTCACGCGACGAATTTTGTTCTATGGCTTCAATCGACTCAAAACGGGTGCCACGAAGGGGCAATTTTAGTTTTGGGAAGAGGAAAAAGTCGCAGGGAGCCAAATCCGGCGAATACGGTGGTTGCTGAAGCACGTTTGTTGAGTTTTTGGCGAGAAAGTCAGTCACAATCGTAGCTCGGTGAGAAGGCGCGTTATCGTCATGCAAAATCCATGAGTTGTTCGCCCACAAATTTGGCCGCTTCTTACGGATACGCTCACGCAAACGTTTCATAACGCCTAGGTAATACTCCTTGTTTACCGTCTGACCCTCTGGAACGAATTCGTAGTGCACCACGCCACGGATATCGAAGAAAACAATGAGCATCACCTTCATTTTCGAGCGGCTTTGGCGTGGTTTTTTCGGTTTCGGCTCATTTTTTGCCACCCATTCCGATGATTGCTGGCTTGTTTGCATATCGTACTCGTAGACCCAGGTCTCATCACCAGTTATAATGCGTTCCATGAATGTAGAATCGGAACTACAGCGATCCAGCGTGTCTGAAGCAACCTGTTCGCGATGACGTTTTTGAAGAAAATTCAGGTCTTTCGGTACGAATCGCCACCTTTCTCATGCCCAAAATATCAATCAAAATCGTACGTGCGGACTCGTGGGATATCTCAAGATCATGTGCTATCTCTCAAGCTGGTACGACGGTTTTCCAGCACCCTTTCCTTAATTTTATCGACGTTATCTTCGATCGAAGCCGTCGATAGGCGTCCGGAACGAGGCAAGTCTTCGACCACTTCACGACCGTCCTTGAAGGCTCTGTACCACTGATATGCACGAGTTTTCGATAGAGCATTATCACCAAAGGCCTTTTGCAACATTTTCAATGCACCGGCACACGAAAATTCATTTGCAACACAAAACTTTAAACAAATTCTTTGCTCAACGTAATCATCCATAGTAAAAATCGGCACGCACTCTGACATCGACTGACTTAATCAGCTGTTGCAAACACACTAGTTGACAGATCCCGCTCAAGCTTGGCATAGTAATTAAGGACAGTAGTACCAACCTAGGAAAAAAAAAATTCACCTGCCTCATTGCCCCGCCAGATTTAAATCGATAATTCCCGGTACTTTCTTGACAGAATGTATTTCAATTTCTAGGGCACCTTTTCCAAACAAGTCTGACATTGTAAAACCAAAATCGCTAACCCACCACAGCGAAGGCTATGATAAAAAGTTGAAAGAAAATTAAACAAAAACACTCTAATTTGCGCTATCGATTTTTTCCGTCCTCACATGAAACATCCTACTTCGTGGAATTCCTCATAGGGCGCCAATGAGAAGATAAATAAAACTTGTCTTTTCTAAATGAATTCAAAATTGTCAACCTAATAATGAAAATTCAAACTATTACTCCCTATTTATTTCAACTTTACAATTGAAATAGTGACTCTTATGTACAATATAATACAATTTTACTGTTGGCTTGATGTCCGAGATTTACGAAAGGACTTTTCTTTGAGGTTCTCCTGGAATATTGTTCTGCAAGATGTCGGAATGATAGTGCTTTCTCCAAGAATAGTTCCTATTCTGCATAAAATCAGCAGGTGTTCAGTTTCAAATTGTTCCAAATGATTAGTAGAGCGTCCGGAACCAAGATGATGCGGTAATAAAATACTTTAAATCCGGCACAAGGAAGATTGTCTGGTATTAAGATAATCCAAGCAAAAAGGCACTCCACCAATATTGTTCAGTTCTAAGAACATCCGGTACTAAGATCTCTGGTACTAAGACGCCTTCTGATTAGACGGCTGATAAGAAATAATAAAAATTGAATAGTCCACGATTTTCATGCATTATGTTATGATTATGTCGTTAATTCGAAAAAATACTTCGCGTAACCTCACAATATGAAAAAAAAGGAATCTGGGAAATTCTACGCTTCTTGAAAACAATGCAACTCTACAGCGCATGCGATAACAGCGTCGAGTTTCATTGCGAAAACTTCAAACTTCTTAATGATCCTAGTTGAATCACATTAGCGTCACAATTCTTGTAGATTTCGAAGTCGTATCCCTCCCTCTTCACGAACATCTCACATAACAAAATTCTGTTAAATCTTAAGTAAAAACATAACATAACTCAAGACCTCTGACTCTCGTCAATCATTGTAAAACAAGTACATATTTCATTTTCCAAGGCAATTTTCACAAACAAGTCTGACAATCTTGTGAATTTCGAAGTCGCATTCCTACCTCTTCACGAACATCTCACATAACAAAACCCTATCAAACCTTGAATGAAAACATAACATGATTCAAGTCTTCTGACTCTCATCAGTCATTGTATAACAAGTACATATGTCATTTTCCAAGGCGACTGTTACAAACAAGTCTGACATTCTCATAAATTTCGAAGTCGTATCCCTTCCTCTTCACGAACATCTCGCATAACAAAACCCCATTAAACCTTCAAAACAAACATAACTAAAGACACTCTTACTCTCATCTCTTAGGCGGTTTCTTCAATAGCTCCAGATCTCTTTGATATATTCATGGAATATTTTGAGACCTGGGCCATTGAAACATTTCACCTAAAACTTACGCATTGGAAAAGATGCCTGGAAGATGTGCTCATCATATGGCTACATAGCATCGAAATTCTGCATCATTTTCTTGAACACCTCGACTATTGTCATCCGAACATCAATTTCAGGCTAGAGCATAAGACAGAATTTCATTGCTTTTCAAGACATGAGCATCACCAAATCAGGCATATCACCCACACTGTCTGTTGAAAACCCACCCATACCAATCAATATCTACATGACGCCTGTCACCACCATCCTACACAAATTGATTCCGTACTGAACTCCCTCCTCCGCAGATCCATCCAACAACCGACAGTAAACATATTACACAAGAATTGAACCAAGTCAGATCTGCTCTACTCCAAAATGAATTAAACAAATATCAAATCGACGGAATCGGATAAATTCACAAGATTCTCAGGAACCCCCAGAAAACAGAACTTTCTTCGTTCCACACGAGGTGTTACTGATGAAATAAGTCACATGCTACAAAAACAGGATATAAAAAATATGGTGCTGTTCCAACCCTAAAGGAGATTCTGAAAACCTCATACCTTTTTATAGTGATCGTCTAGTGGCGGGAGAATAGGACACTACGTTGTGTAGAAAACTCAAGTTACACTTAAATGAGAACGAGAAAACACCAACGGGCATTTCAGAATGCAAGGTAAATTGAAAACACAATATTTGGTTGTTAATATCCTAGGATATAGTTATTGTGCAAATGAAGGTGAATAAAGCAATTGTCAATCATTATATTTTATTATTATTTTCCTGATACTGCTAGATCTTCTGTGAAGATCCCTTTAAAAGCTTTTTCAGCTTGTGCGATTTAGGAGTTCAGTTATGTTCTGTGTAGGCTTTGAAACTGCGATCTTGCAACACGTTAGGTCACAGCACTGTTAATTTTTGACCCAACAGTGTAATGGTGGCAGACACCCGTCCAACTGGAAAATTTCTTTTCCACCTGAACAGGATTCGAACCCGGACCTCCCGGTCACGAGTCCGATGCTCTCCCACTGAGCTATTCACACTATAATTGAGTGAATACACAGATAACCTGGCAATTGGCACATCTAACAAGGATTTCCGAGGTAGTTTAAAAATGACCCTTCGGTCGAGAATTCCCCATTCACACATCTACTATCTAATTAGATACACAGAGGTCTGTTATTCAACTACCTATTCATTATAATATTCAAATCTAATAATAACGTTGTTCATGGATGTCTTGTTGCGACATTCTAAAGACACAGAAGTTGTTGTATCAGTTACTCAATTGTGAAACAACATTTCATTCACTCTAAATACTTTGAATTCTCAAACAAATTACCATTTTTACCACCTCTAGATTAAAATAAATAGAATGAAGATAAAGGTGCTTACATTAATGAAATATGTTAAATTCAGATTAAATTCGAAAGGACGCCCTCAACTGAAGCATTGTAAAGAATTGCTTGGTATGTAGAGATACCTTTTTGAATTCTTTGAAAGTTATTGACTAAACGTTAACCAATTAGTATGGAAATTCTTAGTTAAACATACTTCAAATGGGGGTGAAAGAGGGATGTATATTAGACTTCAATGCTTTATTCACATCCTAAAATATATATAATACTTTCAGAGAGTTGTATTATTCTACCCAAATTGAAGGAGTTGTTTCGTGACCAGATGTGGAATGTAATCCGGCTAGTAGGGACCATGTAGAGAATTGTCAGCAGAAGTACATATAGTACTAGTGTACAATTTTGAGATTTAGAGTTGTTGACCCAAATTGAGGTGGATAAACTATCTTGATCCTGGAATAGTTCTTCCTTGAGTTTTTTCTATTGTTACGAGAGCTCACTTCAAGAGAATGTGCGTGGGATCAGAACTTATCTTCAACTGAACTTTCCTAACTGGCTGTTTATACAGGGTGACTATGACTGGCCCAGAGATGTGTTCAACTATCGCTTTCTGCTAACTGTTGAATGAGAGAGTGGATTTGGGTCCGAAAAGGTAGCCCAGGTATTTCCGATACGACAATAATCTTCAAACGGCGAAAACGGTTCTAATGGGTTTCCAAGAATAATCAAGGGAGAAATATCTTCGTTTCCTAATTGGTGTTTAGGCCCGTTTAGGTTTATAGGAATTAAAATGATTCATATTTGAAAGGCCTAAATTGTTGAACTCGGGGTACGTAATTGTTACGTACCTGCAAAGTGAATTAAAAATTCTTTGTTCAAAGTAGATTTGAACAAGCATCATTATAACAAAATTCACGAATGAATAAAGAACCAAGGTTAAAAAAACACTCATGTTTACATCAGGTGATTCAATACATTAAGATCACTTTACATGTTAGAGCAGCTCAGTCGACTTCTATTTGTGTTTATCCTTACTTTTCAATGAGCAATGAAGAATGGCGTTCTATTTCTAACAAGGGAAAACTGGACACACTCTTCAGCCGGCGTTCAGTCTCCGACTCGCAAAACAACATAAATGACGCTCCTTTTTCGGGACTATATTAACCCACGTGCGCAAGTCTATGAAGCGGCCTCAAACTTTTACTTCTGACATTAACAGAGACCAGTAGGCATAAAATTCCCTATGTGGTTTTTCGCGCTAGTTACCTCATATTAAAATAAGTAGATATCTTAATTATCTTCACACCAAACTACAAAATATCCACTTTCTTCAATCCCCTAAAGATTCAGTTACAATCAAATCTCATGCTTTATACAAAATGCCATGCTCAGAATGTCCCAAGTCATACATAGCTTGAAATAACATACGAGTGTCTAACAGAGTATACGAAGACCAAGTAGCTATTCGTAAAGCTCCATCCTCTGCTTCTTTAACACATCTCACAGGTGACAAAATTGACTCTGATAGCTGTAAAACTTTTGCAACAGAAAAATGCTTATAAGTAGCATTGTCTACGAAACCCTCAGAATTGAGGAAAGACCAATACTGCCTCAACAAATGCGATAACAGCAAACGATTGCCTTATACGTGAAACAATTTAATTTGTTTCCTTCCCCAAAAACCATTATCTCATCCACAACGATTTTCTCCACTACCCTCACTCCTGTCTGAACTTTAATACATATGGATACTCGTACTTCCGGAAATTAGTCCTCTCGAGGTAGTATGAATACTGTGATCTCTGAGACTATTAGTGGTGAGACCTGGGTAGTGGGCAGATTGAGGCCTTGTCGTTGAATCACAAATTTTAACATTTGTACTTAAAAATGGATCCAAAATCGGAGCTGAAAAAACGAACGCATAAAAATTCTAGACTCTTCAAATTTCCAATATATATTTTCTATTTTTAAGGTGAAAGGTTTCTACAAGATCCGCATATTTTAGTAGGAGAGAATTAAGCGGGTAGAACCACCTAGGGAATTTATGCCTACTTGTCACTGTCGATGCCAGGAGTAAGAGTCTGATCCCGAGAGAGGAGTTTCTTCTCTCCAGAGTTGTTGTTGTTCTTCGGCCACTGAACGCCGGCTTAAGAGCGTCCAGCTTTCCTCTGTTAAATTGGAACGCCGTCTGTTATTCATTAACCGTTAAGGATAGACACAAAGGGAAGTTGACTGAGCTGCCCTAACGTGTAAAGTTGTTGTATTGTATTGAATTACCTGACGTCTACATGAGTGTTATTTGTATCATGTATTCTTTATTCATGGGTTGATTCTACTGTATTGTTGCTCCAGCTAGGGACAACCGGCTTACTTCAGTCTGAATTGACCATTTAACATATTTCATACATGTAAGCGTCTTTATATTCATTTCAATTATTTGAACCAAGAGGTGGTTAACAATGGTACTTTGTTTGAGAATTCAGAGTGTTTAGAGTGAATGGATGAAATGTGGATCCACAACTAGATATTGACCCAACAACCCTGTGTCTTTAGAATGCCGCAACAAGGGATTCCTAAAAAACAACTATATTATTAGATATAGATATTATGATGAGAAGGTAGTTGAATAACGGACATCCCAACCTCTATGTCTTCAGAATGTCTCAACAAGACATTCCTGAACAACGATTTTATGCGCCCAGATTATAATAATTTAATTGGATAAAAGGTGTATGAATGGGGAATTCCTGACCAAAGGGTTATTGTTAACTACCTCGAAGATCATTGTTACTTGTTCCTATTGCCATGTGTATTCACCAATTGACTGCTATATTGACCTTTGCTTGCACACTAATTTTGTTTTAGGATATAAGAAAGGTTTTCGATCTCTGGAAACTTAATTTTATGAATAAAGGGAAGGACAGAATTGAAAAATGTATGGGAGCTGAGGAATATTCAAGGTTTTCTCCTTGACTCTTTTCCCTCCTAAACCACAACAAGATGATCACAATGAAAAACGTTAGGTTCTTAAGAGTACTCCATATAATACCGGATATTTTAGAGTACTCCGTATAATACGGGTTAGCTCAGTTTCAGAAAGCTCATTTTCTATTTTTAATATCCAATTTTATATCGATCTTTCAAAAATTAGACTCAAAACTCATCATTGATATGACGTTTCAACATTTTCTCTTCCTGGGTTGTTGATCCTGAAGCTCTCAAAGGAATGCGAGTTCTTCCGAGAGAGCTTCTACCTCTTACTTTGGGAGACGGCGTTTCGTTCTGAGCATGCGCACCTGAAACTCTTCAAAAAGGCTTGGTGCGAATGTCTGCCTGTGAGGCCAGTAACCATGTGTTCCGCTTTGGAACTATTTGAACACAGCGGGGAGGTTAGTCAGGAATTTTTAGACTAGCCGTGTACTCTATATGATACGCCGGTCAAGCTGCAACAGAGTAAGGCAGGATTCTGGACGGGTAGCGAAGGAGGTGGTCGCTATAATCCATTGGTTTATAATTATTATGATCTCCCGAATATTAAAAGAAAAGATTTCAAATTTACATAGAGACTGTCTTTGATTTGTGGGGTATCTGTTGATAACCTTGAAATTATTATATATTCGATGGTTTCATTCCAGAGTTGCTATCAGGTGTTGCACGAAGTTTCGGTCTATAAGGTATCCCTGACCGAAACGTGAAACACGGTTTAGAGATGGAGTCTGACACACAGGCTATCAATCCAATTGAAAAATATTAAACAAATGAATGAAAATAAAGAACGGTTGGAATTTATCCTGTAACTGAAAAAAATTTCATGGAATGAATATGGAAGAAGAAAACTGTTGAAATGAATGAGATTTTTTTTTGAGGTTAGTAATGTGAAAAAAGTTCTCGAAATCATATGAATGCGGACAGCTCAATTGTAGAGCATTGGGGTAGTGACCGGAAGGTCCGGGTTCTTAGCCTGTTTAGCTGGAAAAGAAATTTTCTAGTTGGACGGGTGTCGGCCACCATTTTTATGTTGGGTCGAAAATTAACATTGCTGTGACCTAAAGTGGAGCACAATCGCAGCAACAAAGCCTACCCAGAACACAACTGAACTCCTAACTCACGCAAGCTGAAAAAGCTTGTGAGGGATCTTCACTGAAGATCAAGAAGTATCAGGATAATAATAATAATAATATTATGTGTTTCACTAACTGATACTTACTCTAAATCTAATTCTGCGAAAAAATTTTTGGAAACAAAAAATGTTTTCTTAGAATTGGATAGTGTCAAAATGCTACATTTCTAAAGTATGTTATTTGGTAAAAATTTAGGCCTGCACACCAGCTAATAATCGAAAATTTTCGTCTTTCATATGTTCAATGGCAAGAGGGCCTTGTTACGAAAATTAAGTTCAGTCTTTTATATTTTTCTTTCATGGCAACTGCCTGTTTGTGGTTACTTACAGCTATTGATTAATTCCACTTCTGATTCTTATTATGTCGTTAAATCGTTGGAAGCAGAAATGAGAAGGTTAGAAACGTTTCTTTACAGCTATATTCGTATATTCGCATAAAACCGTGACAAATGTAATTTTTGTAGTGCGAGCATTGACAATTAATTGGACATATCGTAAGCAGCTGAAAAAACTCCATTTTAAATTATCTCTAAATGGAATGAAATCCACGTACCTTGCTTGGATTGAACACTTATTATTTCTTCATATTGGCGACAAAACGCTGGTTCGATATTTTCAAATATTGCGAAAAAAAGTGATATATTCATTCTTCAAGGGTTCACTTTGAGTAGGATTTAGTGTGATATAATTTTAAAAGAACCCTAGATTCCGTCTAAAGAAATATCTTTTATCATTCGATTTTTGCCATATATAGATAGTATACATATAATATATACAGGGTTTCCCAACAAAAATTCGACCCTCCAGATCTCATAAACGAAGAATTTCCGAAGATTTCCATCATAAGTTTGTTCCGGAAAAACCACCCCCATGAAGGTGGCATCAATCCCCAACATTTTTTGAATGAGGAAGAGATGTCGAGTGTTGGTTAGTTTTAAACTTATTTATATAATGTGAACAAACTAGTTAAAATTTCCAATATTGGTTTATTATTCACGAAATAATATAATATTCAGCTTACCGTCAAAAGTGGATGTTTAACAGACCAAACTCAAGAACCTCAGAGTTTTGAAGTATCCAAAAATAATTTTCAAGTTCCGTATTAGAGAGAAAGAATTGCTATCACGATATTTTCTACAATTCTAATTTCAAAAAAATTTTTATTCAAAAAACTTTTAGAATTAAATTTATGTCTACAACAAGCACCGCTTACATTCAATAGACGTATATAATCAAAACTCAATATATAATGTCAAATGGAATAAATAACCCAACAGATATACGAAAGTAATTGAAATTAATAAATAAATATTTAAAGGAGACAATAGTTTGTTTCTGGTCTTACCTTTAAGAACACCAGTTGCCTTTTAAAAATATGAACACACTTAAAGGACTTCTCAAAGAATATAATTTTTAATATGGAATGTCAATGAATTTAAATAAACCTTAAAATAACTCACACTGTTCTTTGATTTTGTTAGAACATAGATCAATCTTTGTCTAGAATTATATTTGTTTTTTGAAGATATAGGGCACATTTTTTAGAGATTTTTGAATAACTTATTCGAATATTTAAATATATTAAATATTTCAAATAAATTATATTCTCCGAGAAGTCCTTTAAGTGTGTTAATGCTTTTAAAAAGCAATTGGTGTTCTTAAAGGTAAGACCAGAAACAAAATTTTGTCTCCTTTAAATATTTATTTATTAATTTTAATTACTTTCGTATATCTGTTGGGTTATTTATTCCATTTGACATTATATATTGAGTTTTGATTATATACGTCTATTAAATGTAAGCGGTGCTTGTTGTAGACATAAATTTAATTCTAAAATTTTTCTGAAATTAAAATTGTAGAAGATAAACATATTTCAATTTGTTTTAATAGTCAAATTTTATCACGATATTCTTCCGAAAAAACCAGGATCCCCAACATTTTTTGAATAGAGGGGAGATGTTACATGCGGTTTAGTTGATAAGTTTTTTCTGTTCTCTGAACATCACAGTTGAAATTTTCAAATTTGTTTATTTAATGGCAGAACAATTTGAGTTTTTCAATGTTTTTACTTCAAAAACATTCGGCTTTCTTATCGTTCATGATGGGAAAATGTGTGAAACGCATGAAATTCATTACAATTTTTCAGAAAATAATTTCTCAAATGTGTTTCAGTCTTTCGTTTCTCCATCATAATTGGATTTGAGACTTACTCACGTGGGCGAAAAAAATCTATAGAATCTATAGAATAGAAATTCTCCAATTATACTATCGGAATGGCGGAAATGCTAGATTAACTGCCAGGTATTTTTATAAAAATCATCCAGAACGAAATGTAAATCAGCAGTGTGCTAAGCATTTGATGAATAAATTGCGAACTACTGGTTCCATTTAGAATAAGAAACACGAAGTCCGAAATGAAGCTATTGAAAAAGCAGTATTGGGGCATTTGCAAATGGATATTCGGCAATCAATAAGAACTTTAGCACGAGCATCTAATCTTCCGAAATCTAGTGTCACCGGATTGTGGAAGCTTTCTCCCTTACAAGATAAGGCTGATGTAACAGTTGAATGAAGATAATCCTGACCATTGGACTCAGTTTTGTGAACAATTTAGGGAGTTACTGAATAATAACACACACCGACTTTACAATACAATCCTTTCTGACGACAGTACCTTCATTTTGAATGGGGAGGTCAATAGGCATAATTATCGGTACTAGAGTGATAGTAATCCTCATTTATTCATGGAGACACATACACAAATTCCCCAAGAACTAAATGTTTGTGTAGGAATATTAGGAAACCATATTGTTGGATAAATTTTTATTGATGGAAATCTTAACGGAACAACTTATTTGAATTTATTAGACGACATTATTGATCCAAAGATTACTGACATTCTGGAAAACGACGATAACTTATTAGAAAATGAACTTACATTTCAGCAGGATGGCGCACCGTCACATTTCGATATCCGTGCTCGACAATTTTTGAACGAGCGTTATCCAGAACGTGGGATTGGCAGAAGGTATTACAGAGTGGCACGTAAGGTCATCCATCCATTCCATCATCGATTAAATTGTTTTTTGGGACATTTGAAGTCTATGCAACTCCACCTGAAAATCTTACAGAACTGCGACAAAGAATCATCACGGAATGCCAATTACTGACATTTTCGAAAATGTTAGAGAAGGATTTGAGAGTAGACTATATCATTGTATGGAGGTTGGTAATGTTCATTTTGAACAATACATACGTTAGTTCTTTAAATAGTTCACATTTTATTCTGGATGTTTCCTATCACTACTTACCGATCCGGTGTATTTGAATGTATTGGGTTTCTGTTTGAGTTACCCTTCTGATAATGTTCAATATCAAATTACTCAAAAAGAATCACCGAATTTGAAATTTTCAACTAGGATGTTTAGAGAACAAAAAACCTTTTTAACTAAAACACATCCTTTTTTAATTAAAAAAAAAATTTATTCAAAAAACTTTGAGAATTAAATTAATGTCTAAAATAAGCACCGCTTACGTTTAATAGACGTATATAATCAAAACTCAATATATAATGTCAAATGGAATAAATAAACCAACAGATATACGAAAATCATTGAAATTAATAAATAGATATTTGAAGGAGACAAAATTTTGTTTCTGATCTTACCTTTAAGAACACCAATTGCCTTTTAAAAACATGAACACACCTTAAGGACTTCTTAAAGAATATAATTCATTTGAAATATTTAATATATTTAAATATTCGAATCAGTTAATTCAGAAATCTCTCAAAACATGCACTATATCTTCAAAAAACAAATATAATTCCCTTCATCGGTCCTAGATAATATTCCAAATATCAAAATCAAAAAACTACACCTATATCATAACGCACACGTGCTAAGAATGAATGCTTCGAAAACAGACCAACTTTAGAATTCAAGATTGAGCTATGTTCTAACAAATATATATTCAAATTTTGTTATATTTCTTCTATCAAGTAAAAAGCCTTTTTCTATTTTATTTAAAACACGTCCGTTATCTCCATCCTATTCGAATAAAAATTGGGGGTTGTTGCCACCCTCACGCATTTTTTTCGGAACAATGTCGTCATAGAAATTCTTTATCCCTAATACAGAACTTGAAAATTATTTTTGGATGCTTCGAAACTCTTAGGTTCTTGAGTTTTAACGGTTTAACTATCTGTTCAACATCACCTTTTGAAGATAAGTTCAATATTACATCATCTCCTGAATAGTGATTCAAATTTGTAAATTTTAACTTGGTTGTGCACAAAACATAAATAACTTCCAACCTACTGAACACTTATTCAAAAAATGTTGGGGACTGATGCCACCTTCATGGGGGTGGTTTTATCTGAACAAACCCATGATGGAATTTCGTCCCTCTCAAAACAGAAGTTGAAGTGTTTTTTTTTAATCTTCGAAAATTCTTCCTTTCTGAGTTCTGGTGTGATTCAAATTTTCATTGGGTCACCCTGTATAATTAACATACATGCTTTCAATGCAAATGCAGTACAATTTGGATTATCTATGTTCGAAACATGTCGTGATTCTATGAATTTATTAGAAGAGCACGTTTTATGCATTTCGTCAAAAATTTGCAACTGATATTACTCTAGAAGGCTTTCATAGATTTTCTTGAAAATATATTAACACGAATTTGAGTAAGTTTTTCGAATCGGGGCAGTGCAACTTACATCTGTATTACAGTTCGAAACTTAAATAAAGCCGAATAAGTGTTGTTGATCGCTGGCCATAAGCAGCAGACAAGCATGTTTTATAGATTTTTTTGGCTACTCATCAGTGCACTGGCCCAATGCCAACGAATGCAACACAGTTGCGCTCCTATATTCGCCCCGTTTAGCGACGCTACTGTTTTACCAAACAGGGCCATGCAATGCACGCGATTAGAACTACGCACCATATAACCCAGGCTCAGTCAAGAAGCAATCTGCACCTCAATTATATCTAACCTCACAGACGAAGAAATCTTTCCATACTGAACTAATATCCAATAAAGTCGCTGTACTAATCTAAGCATTTCTCTCCAAATGAACCAATTGAATCAGCGGATATTTACTACGAATATATTAACACAAATTTTAGTATGGTAAATGGGAAGTTTCTCAAAGCTGGACAGTTCAACTTACATCTGTATTAAAGTTCGAAACTCAAATAGGTTTTGTTGATCGCTGGGTATAATCAGCAGACATGCATGTTTCATAGCTTTTAGGTTACTCATCAGAGCAACGCTCCAATTCCAACGAATGGAACGTAGCTGCGCTCCTTTATTCGGCCTGCTTAGCGACCTTACTGTTTTTCCGAACAACAGCGCCATCGAATGCACGCGAATACAAGTACGCAGCATATAACCCAGGCTTAGTTGCTAAGCGGAGCGAATATAAGAAAGTAGCTGTGTTGCATTCTTTGGCATTGGAGCACTGCACTGAAGAGTATCCAAAAAGCTATGAAACATGCATAGCTGCTGCTTATGCCCAGCGATCAACAAAACCTATTCAGTTTTATTTAAGTTTCGAACTGTAAGTACCATCTAATTCATGTGAGGACAAGATCACTTATTATAGTAAACATAAGAGAAGCGATCGCCCAATCTTCACTTTCTCACTTGCTCATGTGGGAGAAGTGAAAAAGGTATTGAGTTATTTGACTTCGAATGTTGTTGGTATTGATGCGGCGTCTCTCAATATGTTAAAACTGTCTAGTGTTGTCATTGACATCTACTTGGTGCACATTTTCAACTGCTGCAATGAAATGGAGTATTTTCTCAGCTCATGGAAGACTGGCATTGGAATCCTCTTGGCTAGGAGAGGCACTCCCACTACTTTTTCTGATTTGGAAAACATCACTATATAGCCAACGATCTCCAGAATATTTGGAAAGATTCTCAATTTTCAGATGTATCAATATTTTACCGCGCATAATTTGATACCAACGAGTCAAAATGGTCTCAGAAAGGAATTGAGCACTACGACTGCTCTTGTATTGTTACTGATGACATTAGTTTATATATTGTTGCTTCTTGACTTTCCACGTGCGATTGACACCATTAATCATGGGCTTATGTGTGCATTATTACATTACTTTTGGTTTGACCAGTCTGCTGTGACGTTGATGAAGTCTTACTTATCTGAGAGATTCAAAATTTTGAAGTTCGATAACAACTTTTTACACAAAATCAAGGCGTCAAGTGGACTCCCGGAAGGCTCAATTTTGGGTACCATTGCTTTTCATTGTGTACACGGCGGAAGTGTTGACGTCTATTGAGAACTGTAAAGTTGAATCTTATGCTGACGATACATTGAAAATTCTACCGGGTTAAGTTACTGGCATATGAGCACTGCTCTTTCACTAGGTGACCATTCGGCTGTCTCCACAATCTACCCAAAGAGCAAGTTGTGCGATACGAGTACGCCTTATCATCGCGCAAAGCAAGAACCATTCCGTAGAGTTGAACCTACCCCGCTTTCAGTTAAGGCTGAAAACCTACACCGTAACTGGTAGCAGTGAAGTACTATCTAATCGCTACTGGCTATGCAGGTCAGTACTCCAGTTTTTGGGACGTAGTTCACACGCTGAAGGGGCTTCTTACTTCCACCCACCCGAACGCAGACTCAAGAAGCAAAAAAATTCCAAGAATCGATGGTTCAATTGATCCAACGAGCACCGTCAATCCGGTCCATAAACCCTTGTGAAGTATTTCAATTGATCCTGGCTTCAAGCACCAACGGTCTAAGACCGTATCGTCGAGATCCAAAACCCCAGAAACGTCTCGCAATCGATCCTGGTTCAGGACGAGACCGATCGAACCGTGAATCATGAGTTACTAAGGCGAGATAGAGTCTAACATGCAGACTTTCAACTACTGCCCCTCGAGTCCAACGCAAAATTGGGTGGTCAGGTCGTACGAATACTTCCCGAGAGCCTCCACCCTCCCGAAGTAACGCAGTATCATGCATAACGCACTCGGCCACCTGACAAAAAAACTGGAGATTTACTGCAATAGGGTAGAGTAACGCTAGTTTTAAGGGTGTAAGCCCTGTGCTACAACAGATCCCCTTGTCACTCTGTTGGACAACGCAACTCAGCCCTCCATTTCACCTTTGCGGTGAAACTAAGGCATCATTCGGATGAACTTTCCACCTCACGTGTCCAGTGACACGGCGCGAAATCTCTACTTTAGGCATCAAGACTTAATCCTCCAGTTCACCGAAATGAAACTAGGATCTTGTTCATGACAAGCACCCCCACCATGTCAAGGTACAGAGACAAATTGAGGGGCGGTACCGACGATACAGTTCCATATGAGCTTTACTCTAGCTGATCACTTTATTGATAGGTTGAATTCTGGTCTTTCTCGGATCTCCGATACGGCCACTGAGTTCAGTCTCAATTTGAATGCTTCGAAGTCGTAGGCAATGGTTTTTAGTGGTATGGCTCAGGTTGAAGCCGTCAAACCATTCCTTTATTTGATTAAGCAAAACAGTCAGCGGTAAAATTTTGTCTCTTATACGAGAAATCTCGGCTTAATTTTTGACGGGGACATGTGCTTCAGATCTCACGTGTGTGAAATTGTATGCAAAAGTAAAAGTTATGGTGCGCAACAGACATCCTGAAGCTACTGAATGGAGGTACTTTCTAATTTGAATCATGCAAATGTGATTTATGGTAATCGTTTGGCTCCACGACGGGGGGTTGATTTTTATTTGAGGTTTGAACGAGGTATAAGAGCTGAAATTTCTGAATCTTGGTTGAATGAATATGAAGGATGGGCTTATCCAACATAGGAGCAGGGAGAATCTCTCTATGCCACGTATCAATACGTCTCTTTTTCAAAGAAGTTTCACCTACAATGCCATTTTTGCTTTATATAATATTTCACCTGAACTAAGAACATTAAGCACTAGAACTTTTTGATTTACGTCCAAATGATTTTTGTTAAGTTTTAATATTTGTTTAAGACTGATAACATAAATCTAAACACTTTCATACTATGTAATTGGCTCCCATTTTTGAATTTTTGTTTTTGTTTCCCGTGTTTTGTCTCCAAATTCATAATTTAAAATACTTGGATGCAATTTTGTATAGTTGAATTGATTAGCTGAACTTCGCCTTTTTATCAGATTTGAAGAAAGTTTTTGATGATATATAATTTGTTTGATAACTTAGGATATGGTGTACCCTTCACTGCCAAATAAAGTGGATTATTATTATTATTTAGAGTTCAAACCTTCCCTGAAGCATCAAGGCTAGCTTCTTCCGTATAAAAGTAAGCGTGTTTACGTACGGCCCGACCGGTAGAATTACTTTTGACCTCAGATTCTTCATTAGTGCAGAGTCCATTAAGACCATTTTTGGCTCAAAAGCGTGAAGCTCTGGTGAGAAAATGCGGAAATTGCGAGGGAGCTTGCACCTCTTGATTCAAGAGACGGCGTTTCGTTTCCGAGTCTGCGCATCTGAAATTCGTCAGACAGGGGTGATGCGCAGGCTCTGCCTGTGACGCCGCTGACCATGCGTTCCGCTTGGAACGGTGATCGTCAAACGCTCTGCTTTGCCCTACTTCAACTCAGCTTGGACGGTTAGTCACGAATCTGCAAACTCGTTGGGTCCTCTATTGGTACGCCGGACAAGCTGCGACAGAGCAAGACAGGTTTCTGGTCGAGGAGCGAAGAAGTTGTTCGCTACAAAGGAATGGCACGCTGTTTCCTAGAACAAACGCGTAATAATGAATTTGCACATTGCAACGAACATTTATTCACAAATGCCGAAAAAATATACATTTTTCCTGCTAACCCAATAATAAAATGAGCACATTTTATATTGTATCTGGAAAGGTGGTCCGATTAACGTTTCAAATGAAATAATGTAAAATCGTTCAACCCGACAAGGAAAATCAAAGGTCATAAGCTAACTGAGTGAAGGGGCATCTATCAATCGACAATAATAACTTTAAAATGAAATTGTTTGAATGCAACAGTGCCATAAGGTTGATAACGTGTGTAGTACATAATTTTAATGGTTCTGCTGATGAATATTGAAACTGAAACCACTTCAAATGCGACTGTGGTAATGAAACATAGGGATAAAATTCTTTTTTCATTAACTGAAATGTTATATGATACGTAACAAATTGCACCGTATACTGATTCAGTTTACGCAGTAATGTTACTATGCACACGGGAGATGGAGTTGTTGATTAAAAATCCTGAAAAAGTATTTCCAATTTCATTGGCATGATTGCATTGGAGATTGAGTTTATTTACCCTTTCCATATGCAACGAACTTTCGCTCTTGTAGGTCTTTGCTTATGCAATTTTTCCCAATATTCTGTACAATCAACTCGTGTCTTCATAAAATTAGTCTAAATAAATTCGAAATCCAGTAATAAATCTAAGCCCGTATGAGATATTCACGAAACCAGTAGAGCAAAGATTCGTATCATTCATGTTTTAGTATGATATAGAGAACTTGTCGTTAAGCTGAGTTTGAATATCGCCGATTACAATAATATGTACTGTATTTATTTCGATGGAATGGATTGTATGATTTTTTAACCCTGCACTGGTTCTTTTGATTGAAGCTCGCATGTCACTTTTAAACCTAAAAATACAAGTTTATTTATTTACTTACGCAGTTGTCGACAATATAAGATTATGTTGATAAAACTACGTACTCAAATACGCAAAATAAACATAGAATTTTCTACTTATGAAAACGACAATACTCATCAGTGGAGGCTTTTCCTATGAGGCAGGTAAGGCAGTGCCTTACCGAATAAATTCTGGAAATTATACGTTTCAATCGAATTAATGGAATATTTCATTAATACATTTCATCCTCAATTTCACATCATACGGCACGGCAATGAGTCGCTGCTGAAATATCCATGCTCAATCTCACGATTTTTGTATATTCATCTCACTTCCTCTTTAAGAGTAAACGGTTCGAGGCATGCCTCACGCGCTTCCTTGTTTAGTGCGTTATCTCCATCAACGCGATGAAAAATCGAGAATATTCCTACTCCTTCTAAAGATATATTTGAGGCATTCATCGCCTAAGGGCGAATTGCAATTGCACTATTCTGGTAAATCTGGTTAGTTTTCGCTTTGTGTTGATTTGGTGGTAGCGTTTGCTTTGTTTCGACTGTCTCGTGTGAGTTTGTCTCCGTGTAAGTGTGATCTTTTTTTGATAAGACTTCTCATTCTGTTTATCAACTTAATTACTAACAGAAGGTGAAATGGATATAGCGGGACTGAATAAGTGATCTCAAATTCCCAAGGTCAATGAAAATATTCGAAGTACTAGTGATTTTGTAAATTTTTTAATGAATCAGCAACATTTTTCGAGTCATTCCTATGAGGATAAATTGAACATAATTAAAGAAGTAAAGCAACCTGTTCCAGATCTTAGTAAAAGTCTCGTGACTGGAGACGGAAAATCAAATCGGGCGTTTCAAAATACATGGTATGAAAAATACGACTGGCTAGCTGGTAGTATAACTTTAAATGAATAATTTTTTTGGCAGTGCATTTTATTCGCAGTAACTCATACAAATTCCAACAGAGTTTGGTCAAAAATCAGATGTAGTAATTTGGAAAATTTGTCTCGGTGTCTATTGCTACACAATAAAAGTGCTGAACAGATTTTACCGAATTGCAAGCTTGCTCTTAAGAGGAACCAACAAAATATCCCCGCAGCAATAGACGATACGCGTCAAATTGAAATTCAAAATATTAATGCTAGCTAGAGTCAAAGAAAATTGACAAATTCTAAAAAGTCTGCTGGATATTACGATGCACGTTTCTATGCAAGAGTTACATTTTAGGGGGCTGATGAATCTAATGAAACTTTAAAACGCAGAAATTTCAAATAATTGGTTATTCTTGATAGTAAACTTGACAATAATTTGAAAACCCTTTTTGAAAATGATATTAACGGTATATCAGTATTTTTTGGCACATCTAAAACCGTACAGAATGAATTAATCGATTCGGTTGTTTTTGATGTGAATAAAAAAATTGAGAACGAAATTTCAAAAGCTTTGTCCTTTTCCTGGAAGTTGATGAAACAAATGACATAATCTGCCATTCGCAATTATCCGTTTTGTAATAAATAACCAACTTGTTGAGCGATTCATGGGATTTTATGATGTAAGTTCTAGGTGTTCTGCTGAAGATTTATCTCAATTTTTATCTGCCAAATTCGGAAAATTTTAATTGCATTTAAACATACGATAGTGCTAGTGTAATGTTGAGAGAAGTAAACGGTTAATTGCCAAAAATTAAAACTGTAGCACCACAAGTAATATTTACTCACTGCTCACATGCGATTCAATTTGGTTTTAAGGAATGCGTGCAGTTTAATTCAACAGGTTAAAAATTTTTTCTCAATCCTTTCAGGATTTTCATCATATTGTTTCAAATCGACAAAGCCAACCCAAGCGTTAGAGCAAACTGGAGGAACTCGTATACTTACAAATGTGGTAATAGTTGGAATTTTACTTCACGTGCCGTTCTGACAGTTTTAAATAAAAGAGATAAATTACTCGAAACCATTCATTTTATTATTAAGTATTGATCGCGATTTTGATCAAAAATCAATTAGAGAAGTAGTAGGTTTAAAAAATTGTATATAGGATGCCCAGAATATATTTTTTAGAAACATTAGTATAAATTTTTAATCAAACCGATACTGTTTTTTTTTATTTCACAAAATAGAAACATAGACATTTTGAAGGCGAGAAATTTCCTGCAGACAACATTGCGTAAAATACGTCAATTTAGGAGTAAGTGTACTTATTTTGATACAATTTATAAAAAACTGGATATCGCAGATTTACACTCAAAACGTCTCAAGGGAGTTGAAATGGCAGATAAAATACAACAATTGAGAAACAATTTTTTTAATTCTAAGCATTATAGTGACTCAAATAGAGGTAAGGTTTTGCAATATTGAAAACTACATTTCTTCGATCTGTTAAATAATTCAAAATTCTCCATTTATGAAAGAGCTTTCTTTATAAGCTTTTGACTTGACAACGCAATATAATATTTTTAGTATTATATTGAATATATATATATATATATATATATATATATATATATATATATATATATATATATATATGTATATATATGTAATATATTTTTTTGAAGTGCCTCACGATTTTATACTGTCACAGGCCGCCACTGGTACTCAATAACTTATTTTAGAACTCCAGGAAAATAGAAATTATTAATTTGAAATCAGAAAAACTATCAAGAACTATGAAAACAGAAATTATTATGAATATAATTAAATAAAATTTGTAATGAATTATATAATCCAATTTAAATATGACAATCGAAGCTAGCGCCATTTGTTGAATTACTTTCGAGTCCTTTATTGGACTAAAGTAATTTAGTCATATTTCTTCATACCGTCCGACTTGACATACCGCCACTGGGCGTTTGATAACATCTTTGTTGGTTTTGACAATCACTACATGAAATATACCATCACTACCGGGATGAAATTGAATCATTCTCCCTAGATCCAATTAGCTGGAGGACAGTTATCGTTCCTTATGACGACCATTGTTCCGACAGAAACTTGGTTTGAGAAATTTAAATGATAGTTCATCATTCTCAGTGAATCATTGGATACCTTAATATTTTGTGTCTATGACAGAGATCCTGAAGATATTCGAAGAATAGAGATAAAAATATACAGGCTGGACGGACTATGCTGGACTTGCGCGAATCACTCTGTATAATTAAATTTATGCCTTAAAAGCGCTTCATTGAATTTGAAAGTCGACGGGTCCCAGTGATTTTTATAATTTTCCTACATAAGGCCATAAAGAATTTCATTCCATGAGTGGTCTCCACACTGTATATTAGATGTCCATATTCTAATACCAGTCTACGTATAGTTTGATAGATTATTGAAGCCGTTGTGTGGTTTATGCCCCAGTTTTTATAGGTGAGATATCGAAGGTGTTTTTATTATAGGAATAAATTTTAAAATTGGTCTGTCTCATTATGCATTGTAACTCCGAGGTATATAGCGAATTGGATTTATTTTATATTATGTTGCGGCATTCAAATGGTCGGTAAATTGTCTGAAACTTTATGACAAAATATTATTAGTTCAAATTTGTCAGGGTTTCGTAGAATTCCCCATTTTTTTATCCAGGTCATGGTTTTCTCACATAGATTTTGTAGTTTTTCCATTGTGTCTTCATGATTCTTGCTGTGTGTTAAGAGCGCTGTGTCATCAGCATATTGGGGGATGTAACTTTTCAGTTATTTTGGTGTTCTGTGGAAATCGTGTACTTAAATATTGTACAGAAATGGTGTGCCCTGTGGTATACCTTGGTGCGGAGAAAACACCCGAAAGTTATGCAGAAAAACATAAAAAATCCATGACAGAGTCCTGGAAAACCGTAAATACTCATATTCAAGGGACCTGTAGGCTTCATTTTTCTTGAACATTTATCTATAAGATGGCTGGTTTCGAAGTCGCTGCTGCGCGTTTGCTAACAGTCGACCAACAACAATAACGAGTCGATGATTCTCTGCATTATTTGGACCTGTTGGAGCAGAATAAACAGTATCTCTTCTCATTAGCAACAATGGATAGAACATGAATCCATCTGAATCAAAAACATCTTCAACCGAGTGGACAGCAGCCGGTCATTCTTGTTCAAAGCGACGGAAAACGCAACAGACTGCTGGTTAAGCCTTCGTATTTTGGAAAGCGTAAGGTGTTTCTTATCGACTATCTCAAAAGACACGCCCCCCGGGCATTAGATCTTGTCGTAATGGGGGTGCTTGTCATGACTATAGAAAGCTATCCCTAACATATAATATTAATAATTTTCCATCATAAAATTTGTCCAAATTCACATACCACAATAATAAGAGAAATCCTCAATCTTCAAAAAAGCAACAGCAGAAATAAAATACTCATATAAATTAATTCGGCTGGTCTGTACCAAATATCATTAATAAGGAGTAGGAGCTATGGTAATGGAAAGTTCTGCAAATCGAGACAGTGCAACATATATCTATATAACAATTCTGAACTCAAACAAGCCCGACTAGGTTCTGTTGATCATCGCTGGGACATAACTATCACGGCATAAATTGATCTGAGCACGATTAAAGTTTTCTGTGTTTGTAACGTTATAAAAAATCGGGAATTTGCTCGCTAGAGTAAGTCATTGTATGGTAAATACTTTGGTGTTTCTGTGCAAGGTGAATATAAGTTCACCAGTATTAGGAGATAACAGGTGGGCCATTTAGCGTTTCAATTTTGAAGTAGTGGTTATTTCAAGTCTGACAACACTTTTATCATTCGTGTTTTGACAGAAAGTTAGTCAAGTATTTGACATTGACGAAATCAATTGATATGCGCTTCGACAAAACTGAAAAATATTAAAAACTAATTAAAGTTTTAAATCATCTATTCAAACTGTTGGAAACTTAAGTCAAAAATTCAATATGAATGAAAATTCCCTCACAGCAATTTGTGGATTAATTTGTGAAGTGAGTTCGTGAAACTGGATGGTCATTTTATAAAACAACTCATTCTTGTTGTCGTCCAGTAAGCACACCTGAAAACATCACTGGCATAACCCAGAATGTGGATGAATACTCACTCACATCAACCTCAACTCGTCTTCATGCTCAAAAACTGGATATTTCTTGCACCTTTCTGAGGAGAATTTTGCATGAAAACCTCTGTATGAAGGCTGACAAAGTTCAACTAGTGCAAGAAGTGAAATCTCCTGATCATTCAATGCATTTCCAAAACGCTTAATGGCCTACTGGACTCATTGCCGAAGGTGAAAATTTCATCAGAAAAATCATCTCCAGCGATGAAGTTCATTTTTACATCAGAGGATTATTTTCTTGTGAGGATCCGTTGAGGAGAAATGTTACGTTAACCATACAGAAACGATTGATGCCTTGAAACTGCCCCCCAGGCATTAGATCTTGTCGTGATGGGGGTGCTTGCTTTGACTAGGACCCTAGTTTCGTCCCGGTGAAATGGAGGGTAAAGTCTTGGTGTCTAACGTAATGCCAACTGTAGACAGTAAAATGTAATACCTGAAGAAGCCACATCGTGGTGAAACAATTGTTGTAGTAGCACAAACATTTTTTGGAAATAAATTACTGTCTCATATACATTTTTTCAATTGAAATGAGTTTCCACCAAGTAAAGACCGAATCAATCAAAATATTTATTGAAAGAGTTTACTTCTTCATTTTCAAATCTTATTAATAATGAGATTCAAAGTGCAGAATGTGCTGGAATAATTTAATGTAATTATTATCACTAAATTAGTATTATATTTTAGAAACACTGACATATTGAAAATCCTATAAACTTTGTCAAAATCTAATCATTATAATTTTAAAATCAAAGAATAAGGATAATAAAACATATAATCTGAAAATACCGAATGCCCTAGCTATTTCTGGCCAAATTTCACAAAATTATTTTACAGGCAATTTGCAACAAACAAGTTTTTATCGAGTATGGTCCATTTATTCTTCGTTGAAACGTTATTCAATGTTCTACTATTTTGTAACTTTTCACAATTTTTCCACTGAAAACATAGTATAACTTGAAAACTATCGTCTCAATAAAAATTCAGTGTACATCATTAAAAAGAGAGGAAAGTTCTTCTAAGTATAGGGTAATATTATGGTGATTTTTGTGGAATATTTACTTATTATAGAGTGTTTGAGGAAAAAATAATTATACAAGTTTTTTCAGCATAATCTTTGGTCAAACTTTAATTTTAATTCCTTTCCGTAAAAAACCATAGAAATTATAGACAAAATGCCCTATTCTTAGAGCTTTTCAACGACGGAGAAAAATTTTATTTTTATTGAGAAATAAAATCTGTATATATATATATATATAATATAATAATAAAATCTGTATATATATATATTGAAAATTCACTATAAAAAAGTATTTGAATATTACAGATAATAGCTGGAATTAATTCTCTGGAATCTGTACAGATTCAAATCTAAATGAATCTCATGAAAACATTTAGAACCTAATTTTTAAAAAAACCTGTCCTAGATAACACTATCACTTTTTAGATTTATATATTATCATTACATGTGATATAAAAATGAAATTAACTAATAAAGAATTAAAAGAAATATAAAATAATTACCGGATTATTTAGACATCACCTTATACATACATGTTTCGATTTGATGTTAAAGAATCACAAGTTCCATCACCAAAAAATGTTCAAAATATAATTCAAAAAGGCCTTATCTCCTTTTTAAAATATATATAGCACATTCTCCGAAGAAAGAACCTGATAAATTCGGACCCAAATCCCTTCAGTAAGGAGTTATTTGAATGAACAAAATAATCATTAAAAATTTATATGAAAATAGGTTCCAGACATTTCTGCAACAACTAACCAATTTTTGGATAAGCATGGCCTATATGAAAATTAGGTTATATCAGAGAAATATACAATGAGAGAATATACGATATAGATAATTGCCACGTGCATGTGATGTACTACAAAGAAATTCCCCAATTATTAATATACTACTCTGTCAAGAAAGTACCGGGAATTTTCAATTAAAACAACATTTTTACATTTAATCGTCAAAATTTATTGGGTCGCCTTCAAAATAGGCTCCATTTGCTCCAATACATCTATGCCAATGGCACTTCCAATTATCGAAACATTTTTTATAGGCGCTTTCCGGGATGGACTTTAGCTCTCGCGCCGAATTTTGTTTTATGGCTTCAATCGACTCAAAACGGGTGCCACGAAGAGGCAATTTTAGTTTTGGAAAGAGGAAAAAGTCGTAGGGAGCCAAATCCGGCGAATACGGTGGTTGCTGAAGCACGTTTGTTGAGTTTTTGGCGAGAAAGTCAGTCACAATCGTAGCTCGGTGAGAAGGCGCGTTATCGTCATGCAAAATCCATGAGTTGTTCGCCCACAAATTTGGCCGCTTCTTACGGATACGCTCACGCAAACGTTTCATAACGCCTAGGTAATACTCCTTATTTACCATCTGACCCTCTGGAACGAATTCGTAGTGCACCACGCCACGGATATCGAAGAAAACAATGAGCATCACCTTCATTGTCGAGCGGCTTTGGCGTGGTTTTTTCGGTTTCGGCTCATTTTTTGCCACCCATTCCGATGATTGCTGGCTTGTTTGCATATCGTACTCGTAGACCCAGGTATCATCACCAGTTATAATGCGTTCCATGAATGTAGAATCGGAATTACAGCGATCCAGCATGTCTGAAGCAACCTTCGCGATGACGTTTTTGAAGAAAATTCAGGTCTTTCGGTACGAGTCGTGCGGCCACCTTTCTCATGCCCAAAATATCAATCAAAATCGTACGTGCGCACTCGTGGGATATCTTAAGATCATGTGCTATCTCTCTCAAGCTGGTACGACGGTTTTCCAGCACCCTTTCCTTAATTTTATCGACGTTATCTTCGATCGAAGCCGTCGATGGGCGACCACTTCACGACCGTCCTTGAAGGCTCTGTACCACTGATATGCACGAGTTTTCGATAGAGCATTATCACCAAAGGCCTTTTGCAACATTTTCAATGCATCGGCACACGAAAATTCATTTGCAACACAAAACTTTAAACAAATTCTTTGCTCAACGTAATCACCCATAGTAAAAATCGGCACGCACTCTGACATCGACTGACTTAATCAGCTGTTGCAAACTTACTAGTTGACAGATCCCGCTCAAGCTTGCCATAGTAATTAAGGACAGTAGTACCAACCTAGGAAAAAAAATTTACCTGCCTCATTGCCCCGCCAGATTTAAATCGATAATTCCTGGTATTTTCTTGACAGAATGTATAGTATATTGAAAATTTACTATGAAGAAGTATTTGAATATTACAGATAATATCTGGAATTAATTCGCAGGAATTTTCACAGACTTTAATCTAAATAAATCCCATAAAAACATTTAGAATAAAATTAAAAAAAAAACATGTCCTAGATAACAATGTATCACTTTATAGACATATATATTATCATCACATGTAGTGAAAATTAACTATGTATGTATGAGATGTTTGCCAGATGTTCTTCACTAACTCTCTCGATTACATGACTTAGTTTGTCATTCCTATTTTTCATTGAATCATTGAAGAAAAACTTCATTTTTATTGTGCAATTGACGAAATAATGCTAGAAACTATGAGAAAATATGTTGCTTTCAATCAAAAGTTATTTTCAACGGATGTAGTAGCAAAATATTTGCAAATTTATGTTAATTCTATATGTGTGAGATGTTTGTCAGACTCTTTGTACTAATTCTCTCGATTGCATGACTTAATTTGTTATTGCTATTTTTCGTTAAATCAATAATTTGTCTGTTGCGTCTATATTCACATTCATTTATGGCGTTTTCTTGCGTTAGTACAAATTGTGGAAAATATCAGTTGCATTTTTGCACGTATTATGCCTAGATAGTTACCTTAGTTACGAGTAGATTGTCAGAAAATAAAAGATGAGTAAAACGTCCCAATAATTTTTCCTTAATATTATATTGAACATTCATTATTTATATCTCGAAGGACTACAATCTCATTAGACTTCTTCAAAATGTGTTCTAATGAAGAATACCGCCATATTTTATTTTTTTATGGCTTTGCAAATGGTAACGCTCGTTAAGCCAATCAAGATTACGCCAAACGATTTTCTAAATGAAGATTACCAAATGAACAAACTTTTTAGCGAAGTTTGTGCAAGAACTGGCAGAATGGGAAATCTGTAAATTAATACGAAACTTGAAAATTTTTATCCAAGGAGGAGCGGACAACAGCTGTTCTGCAGCATGTTGAATCAAATCAAAGAACCAGACGAGCAGTTAGACAATTGGGTATAAGTGACAAAATCATTTATAAAGTCTACAAAGGAATCGTCCTCAGTCTTACCCCTCTTCAAGATCTAGAATCAGATTATGAATGCAGAGTTCAATTTTGAATATAGACCTACATCAACTATATAGATAATTGGGGACCTGACCAAATATTCTGAACCTACGAGGCGGCCTTTACACGCTCTGTAATATTTGATTTCCATAATTCCCACGTGCCCATAATAACTCACATGCAACTGTTAAGACTTATCACCTATACGAGTTCAGGATTGATGTATGGCTAGCCATAACAAGATATGAAATTTTTGGGCCGATAATGATGCCAGAGCGTTCGAATTCTGCCACTTTCAGAAAATGAAATTTTTTATTTATTGCGTAACATGCTTCTGAACCAACGGCACCAAATTTTGTTTTAAATGAACGGTTGTCCAGCATACAATAGCACCCGTAATATAGTTACATAATGGACGGAGGTTCATTTTGAAGAAAAATTAATAGGAAGATTCGGGCCGATCAGATGGCCTAGCTCTGTACTTACTCACACTTCCTTTGGGGTGTTTTAAAAGATATGTTGTATACTACTCCAATTCATACTCGTGACCAGCTTATTGAAAGAATATATAACTGCTGCGATATGCTGAGGCATATTTGACAGGCATTTTCAGAAATTTTTGTGAAAAGATTCAAACTTATATCAGGAGTACAAATAAGTTTCCGCCGTTTTTTAACACAAATTAAATATTTATTATAGAAGAACGGTAATATAAATTTATTTGAAATATTGCCCATCACTTGCAACCACTTTTTCCCATCTCTCAGGCAGCATTCGAATCCCACGTCTGAAGAAATCCTTGTCTTTTGAGGCTATCCACAATCCACCCAATTTTTGGTATCCTCATAAGATGTGAACCTCTGCGCCGTCAGAGCATGTGCCATGGACCTGAACAGGTGATAATCGGACGATGCAATGTCTGGTGAATACGGCGGGTGGGGTAACACTTCCCAATCAAGTGTTCCGAAGTACTTTTTCACGGGAGCCGCAACGGGAGCATAATCGTCGTTCAATATCTCTTGGCTTTAATTCGTATGGAACCCAATTTCCTTGTTTATGAATCATTCCTAATGATTTTAAACGATGTGAGACTGCTTGCTGAGTGACTTCTAATGTTAGAGCAAGTTCTTTTTGTGTTTGAGATGAATCTTCCTCCAATAATTCCTCCAATTCTGCATTCTCGTAAATTTTTGGCCCTCCACTGCGATCTTTGTCTTCTATGTCGAAATCACCGTTTTTAAACTTTTGAAACCATTCTCGGCACGTTCTCTCATTCAAAGCACCCTCACCATATGCTTCTGCGAGCAATTGATGCGCCTCAGCAGCAGATTTCTTTAAATTAAAGAAGTAAACTAATATTTCGCGCAAATGACGCTTACTTGGCTCAAATTTTGACATTTTCAACTTATAAATTATATTTTACCAATATAAAATCAATGATATTAATAGGTTATGTTGTTCTTGAATGTCTAAACTATTTTTTAAGCCGGTTATCATCTGCGAAAGCTAACCGAAACTCCGTGCCGCGCCATCTACAATAAAACGGCGGAAACTTATTTGTACTCTTAATATGAATAATAAAGAATGTCGTAAATAATAATTTCCCCTCAGATGGTGTTGTTCAAATTTACTTTGAACAAAGAACTTTTAATTTACTATGCAGGTAGATATAAGAATTACGTCTCCAGAGTTCAATAATTTGGGTCTTTCAAATATGTTTCATTTAATTCTCAGAAACCTAAAGGGCCTAAACACCAGTTAGGAAACGAAAATATTTGTCTCTCAGAGTTCTCCTAGAAACCCATTAGAACCGTTTTAGTAGTTTCAAGACGACAACAGTCGAATGTTGTATCGGAATCTACCTGGGCTAGCTTTTTGAGCCCAAATCCAGTCTCTCATTCGCCAAGTCAATCAAAATGCATAGTTGAAGTTGAAATGCATTTGCTCGACCAGACGGTCACGTGATACTCACCCTGTATCGACCAGTTAGTTAAGAAAGTTCATTTGAAGACATACCCTCAACCAAACAGTCACGCAATATTCTTTCTTCGAAAATTAAGTTCGGATCCCGCTCACATTCTCTAGAAGCAAGTTCTATAATTTTATAGTCGCATTTCACTTTAACCTTCCAAGGAACTCTCCCTTTTAGTAATTCATAACGCCAGTAAAGGCCTGGAAGTGAATGTATTATCTACATTATTTGTAATTCGATATTAATTTGTGAAAAGTGAACCCAAAGGTGAAACCAATAAAATTGAAGTCTGTGACGTGAACAAAAATTGAAAAAGCTCAAAGAACAACTATTCCACGATCAAGATTTTTTCACCGCATTTAGTTTTAAAACCACATCGAAACAACTTTCTCAATTTGGGCAAATACTTCAAATCTATAAACTTGCATTTTATGTATTCAGGCAGTGAATAAAGCATAAAAATCTAATGTACATCCCTCTTTCACCCCCATTTCGATGAATTATGCTTCACCAAGAATTTGCATTCTAATTGGTTAACGTTTAATCAATTACTTCCGAATAACTCAAGAAGGTATCTCTACATACCAAGCAATTCTTTACAGGTATTTATCTCACTGTTTGTACTTGGTTTTGCACTTTAATTTTACCCCCCTTTAACCTTGTTACAAATGAGGATACAAAAAGAATTATGCCCAAAATTTGTACGAAATCATCTGACTTATTTCAACATGATTTCACAAAATGGAATTTATACAGGGTGAACAGATATTGAGTGCAACTTTTAGAATATTTTACAAAGTTGTTAGTATTAGTAAATGTATATTCACTTAAAATTGGATGATCTGGATGTAACCCCATATATTCTCCCATTTTAGCCTTCTTGTTTTCTTGTTCTTTACATAAAATGAATGATAGATTTATTGTATTAGTAATAATATCTTTGTATGCGTCAATTTGTTGAAATATATTTGATTCGATTTAGGTGTTTTCCGCTTCTGTGTAATGCATCTTTCAGAAATAATTTAATTGAATATCAACGTGTGTCATATTGTCACTAATGTCGTTTGTTCATTTATCGGCGCCTATCACTTGACAACCGATTACGAAGCCTGCCAGGTGGTTCTTCGAATTTGAGATTCTATAGTTCTCAAAATAAGAAGAATAGATCAACACATGCATATATATTCGTAAACAGAAGTGAAAGGTCTAGCCAATAATTAGAAAATGTACAGGGTGATCCATTTGATAAAATGAAGTTGAACTCAATATCTTGTTCACCCTATATATTTATTCAATTTTTTGAAATCCTTTCGAAAAAACTCAGTTGATTTCGTGAAAATTTTGTGAATAACTGTTTTTTGTATCTCCATTTGTAACAAAGTTAAAGGGAGGGCGTGACATTATAGTAAAAAACCCTGTATTTTCACAGTTTCACATCTGTTGTCCTAAGATTATGGCTGGAGAAAATTTTATAATCATTTTTTCCTTAGCCATTCCATAATAAGTAAGAATTCCATAAAAATCTCCATGAAACCACCCTAGTGTTAGGAGAATTTTCCGCATTTCACAATAATGTACACTGAATTTTTATTGAGGTAATAGTTTTCAAAAAATTTTTAGTGAAAAAATCATGAAAAGTCACAAAATAGTAGAATCTTGAATAACTTCACAACAAAAGATGATTGGATCATACTCTGTAGGAATTTTTGTGTTGCAAATTGTCTGTAGAATCACCTTATGAATTTTAGCCAGAGATAACTTGGGCACCCTCCATAGTTTTAAAAAGCATTCATTGTTTCGAAAATCTCCAGCAACTTGTCTTATTCATATTGTAACTTTTTCTGTACAAACTTTCCAACAATTATTCTCGTTCAGATAAATTAATTTGGCTGATCTGTACCAAAAATCATTAATAAGGAGTATGAGCTATGGTAATAGATAGTTATAGAAATCGAGACAGTGTAACATACATCTTGAAACAAAAATCCGCTAACCCACCACAGCGAAGGTTATGATAAAAGATGAAAGGAAATGAAACTAAAACGCTCTAGCTTGAACTAGCGATTTTGTCCATCCGCACTTGAAACATCTTACTCCAAAAAATGCCTCATAGTGCGTCAAGGAGAAGATGAATAAAACTTGTCTTTCCTGAATAAATCCGAAATAGTCAACCTGACAGTGAAAATGCTTACTCCCTATCTATTTATTTCAACTTCACAATTGAAATAGTGACTCTTATTTACAATATCATCCAATGTACAGTTAGCTCGAGGTCCGAGATTTTCGTAAGGGCCTATCTTTGAGGTTATCCTGGAATATTGTTCTCCAAGGTGTCGGAATGATAGTGCTTTCTCCAAAAATAGTTCCTATTTTGCATATAATCAGCAGGGGTTCAGTTTCGAATTATTCCAAATGACCAGTAGAGCTTCCGTAACCAAAATGGTGCTGTAATAAGATACTCTAGATCCGGCACAAGGAAGATTGTCTGCTATTAAGATAATCCAAGCAAAAAGGCACTCCAGCAAGATTGTTCAGTTCCAAGAACATCCGGTACAAAGATCTCCGGTACTAAGATCTCCGGTACTAAGATCTCCGGTACTATCTCACTCTCAGTAACTCCAGATATTATTAAAAGTATTCTTAAGTTAAAAAACATCAGATGAAATATCTAGAACATAAAAATAAAAGCACGGCGTTATTCGATCATGAACATGAGAAGGGAAATTAAATGCATAATATCATATAAAGCAACATACCAACTGTGTAACCTACAGAGAATGAAACAAATCAAAAATAATAATTGCCATACACAAAATCAGAAAATATTTATCGCGATCTACGTATTACTTACCGCCTTTTGATTAGACGTCTCATAAGAAACAATAAAAATTCAATATTCCAGGATTTTTATGGATTAGGTACGTTAATTCGATAAAAATACCGCGTGTGCGTCTTCGCGTAACCAAACAAAACGCAAGAGAGAAATCTGGGCAATTCTACTCTTCTTGAAAACATTGCAACTCTGCAGCGCATGCGATAACAACGTCGACTTTCATTGCGGAAACTCCAAACTTCTTAATGGTCTTTGTGTACTCACATTATTGGACCATTTTTTAGCGATCGAAATTTAAAACCAAAAGTGGAGCGTTTTAACGTTACAATCTGTATAATAATTCTACAGTTAAACCAACTCGACAAGGTTTGGTTGATCACCAGAGGCAAATTGCAGACATGCGCTCGTTTCAAATATCGAGAATGCATTTATTTACTTGAATTAACTTGCAGAGGTATTGTATGTATTTTGTATACTCTAGATAGTGCTAGTGTATAATTAATACCTAAGTGTCTCTGTGTATAGCGAATATAGATACTTGACAGATTTGAAGTTTCAACACATTAGTAATTCAAGTTCTTCTTCACAGAAAAATCAACTTTTTCTTGATATAAGGGTTATTACGAAATTTTGAATATCATACAGATTCATTATGTTAACCTCCTACAAATTTTTTGAAATTAAAATTTTGTAGGAGGTTAACAGAATAAATCTGTATGATGTTTGATATTTTGTAATAATCCTTCTACCAAGAAAAAATTTCTTTTTATTATTTTATTGCACATATAATGATTATATATTTTGGTTCACACTTATACAAATTATCATTTGGTTTTAAAGGAGTCCATAAAATACCTTAGAAACATTGTGTAATTTCTATAACGAACATAAAATACGTAGGAATTTTAAAAGCTCACTTCATTCTAATGTTTTGTTCAGATGAATTAATCTGAAGTATTCAGCTTGTCTGGTAAGATATATATTTTTTTTGAGTATCAAAACAGATTAAATCTGTTAGTCTTCTACAATTTTAATTTCAAAAAAATTTTATTCAAAAAACTTTTAGAATTAAATTAATGTCTAAAATAAGCACCGCTTACGTTTAATAGACGTATATAATCAAAACTCAATATATAATGTCAAATGGAATAAATAAACCAACAGATATAAGAAAGTCATTGAAATTAATAAATAAATATTTAAAGGAGACAAAATTTTGTTTCTGATCTTACCTTTAAGAACACCAATTGCCTTTTAAAAACATGAACCCAACTTAAGGACTTCTCAAAGAATATAATTTATTTGAAATACTTAATATATTTAAATATTCGAAAAAGTTAATTCAGAAATCTGTCAAAACATGCACTAAATCTTGAAAAAACGAATATAATTCTAGGGAATCTCTTCTTCGGTCCTAGATAATATTCCAAATATCAAAATCAAATAACTACAACCATATCACAACAAACACGTAATAAGAATGGATGCTTCAAACAGACAAACTTTAAAATTCAAGATTGGTCTATGTTCTAACAAAGTCACAGAAGAGTGTAAGTTATTTTCAAGGTTATTTAAATTCATTGACATTCCATAATGAGATTTATTGAAGCCAAAATATAATTACATATTATATATAAAATAAAATAGAAAAAGGCTTTTTACTTGATAGAAGAAATATAACAAAATTTGAATATCAAAACAGATTAAATCTTTTAGTCTTTTACAATTTTAATCAAATTATATTCTTTGAGAAGTCCTCAAGTTGTGTTCATGTTTTTAAAAGGTTCTTAAAGGTAAGATCAGAAAAAAAATTTTGTCTTCTTTAAATATTTATTTATTAATTTTAATGACTTTCTTATATCTGTTGGTTTATTTATTCTATTTGACGTTATATATTATATCTGTTTTGATATTCAAATTTTGTTATATTTTTTCTATCAAGTAAAAAGCCTTTTTCTATTTTAAGATATTTTTTGTTGATTATTTTCATTTTTCAACTTTAAAGTAGGGCTGATGAAATGTGGGAATCCTAAATTGCGTTTTGAAGATTTTCTGCATGTTTTAGGAATTGCTTTGAAGAAAATTAGTTTGAGCAGTTATTTTTGAAGAAGTTCTTGAGGTAATATTTTGCATTTTTTCGGAAAACGATTTGGTTTTCATAGAACAAGGTATGAAACAAATTTTGTAGCCTTCAAGTATTTGTTTAATAATTTATGTTTCTTTGAATTCTTTCATTCCCTTTTGATACTGTGTAATAAGTCTTAATTCTATAAGTCTACCAAATTGAAACAATATTTTTTTGAGATATTTTTTCAATTTAATTCAGAAAGTTTTTTAATAAAATATTTTTTGAAATTAAAATATGTAGGAGGTTCACAATAAATCTATATGATATTAAAAATTTGAATTTACTTACAACATTCATCAAGTATTATATACATTATTATATCAAAAGAACTTCGGGTAAAAAGTTAATGAAGGTTGGTTCCTATTCATCTTTATATTTAAATGAAAGAAATCCTCCCATTAGAACCAAAGCTTGCTTCCAATTTAAATCTGACATCTTCATTATCGATATCCACTTTGATACCGCCAATGTTCCCTTTAGCTTAGTAATTGGATATCTGTCGGAAACGAGTAAAATTATTAGAACTTCGAACTGGTCATGGATTTGGGCGTATTTTCTGACGAGAAATTTCATCTAATATTGAAAAAAAAAGGATATCGGTGACAAATTGTAAAGAGAAGAAATTTCTCAAAAGTCTCATTCAATATTTGAGGTAGATAAAGATTATTCCAACTTACACATTCCACAAAGTGCGTTCTGAAAAATTGGACTTATATCTTACAGGGAACAGCGTTTTGCTTAAATGTCCGTTATTTTAGAATTTTGAACTGAACATGGTCTCAGCCGACTAGGTTCGAGTCATTGATGAAGAATCTGGGATCAAAATTTGTCACGTTTAAGCCCAGCAGAAACTATTTTTTATTAAACGCGAACAATAAATCAAGGGAAATAAATAAAATCAAACACCTTTCCTTCAATCTAAGCAAAGGGTATAAATAATAAACAACAATTTAATATTTAATCTATTCACAAATTGAGCAAACTCTATACATAGTGACAAGAAAAACTTCAGACAAATTTTACTTTGTTCTGGAACAAAGGTATTTTAGCGCAGCCAAATAATTTTTATTCTATTAGATTCTCTACCCTAATATGTGAATTTTCAGTTTGAAATTACTTTATTTTGCAGAATGTTATAATAGAATGTCAAACAAATGTAGTGCAATTTTGAAGCTGTTTCGTCAAGGAAAACGTCACGTGAATTCTACCAGGTTTTCGTATCCCAATACGAAAGAAGCAGACGGTGGAAGAGCATAACTCTTCCACCAAAAAACAGGTGCCCAACGGCACTATAACTGCTTTTTATTTCAAAAATTGGTATGAAATACATGTGTGGCTCCATATTGGGTGACTGACTTCTGAGAACATTGTAATTGCAGAAAATTCGATATAAAAATAAAGAGAGTAAAAAGAAGAGAAAAATAAAAAAGAAGTGTAAAATTTAGACAGTGACAGTATGCCATATTTTATAAAGTGGTACAAAGTTAGGCAAATTACAGGTTTGTGTAACTTCCACTTTAACCGATGCGATACTTTCACGATGCTCGTCACAACACCTAACAAATTACACTTTGGTTTTGTCCTTATGTTTGCCGCTGCAGGTTCTGTTTCGAGTAGGGTTACGCTTCGTTTTTTTGTTTTCCTGGAGGATGTTGGTTCCCCCAGGATTATCTGGAGTTATGGTCAGGTGGTTGACGAGTGAGAGGGGGGGGCTGGTTTCTGTCTCTGTGTTGGTTAACCATGCTGGTAGACAAGATATGATTTCCTACGGGTTTTGGATTGAGGGCAATGGGGGTTACCAATTAGCACTGGCTGGGACTGGCTAATTGTTCGAAAATGCTCCTGTTTTCCAGATGAGGGATTTGCTGAAGGTCTGGTGGTCACATTCTGGTTTCCTCGTTAATCAATTCCAGGGTGTCCAAGTATTTGGGGCAGTTTAAAATTCTGTAGATTAGGTCGTCTGTTTCGTTTGGGCAGGCGTCGCAACTATCAGATTCGGATTTCCCGATTCTTTTTAGGTGACAGCCGAATTCGCCGTGTCCTAACAATACTTGCGCTTTGAGGAAGTTAATTTTGAGAGGTCTTTCTTGTGCGACTTCAGGTATGAATTTAAAGGTTATTCTTCCTTTATTCGAATTTTGCCATTTTTCCTGCCATATGTCTTCTGCTTTCATCTGGAGGTACGGTCTTGCATGTCGAATCGAATCAAACTGGATGGGCATGATCACTTCGCTCTGAAAGATTCCGGACCTGCCTCTGCGGAGATTGCTGATACAGGTCCTCATCTCGATTTCCAGGTCGACGGGGGTTAAGCCCGCCAAGACTCCTACTGCTTCGGTTGACACAGAGTTGTAGCACTATGTCATGGTTCGGGAGATTGTTTCATAAATAGAGTGGTATTTCCTGTTGACTTTGGAGAATTGAAAGTGTGATATGGATTACGCCATATCATCGCGCCAAGTGAGAACCCCTCCGAAGTCGATGAACCCACCAGCTTCCAGTTTGGGCCCCGAAAGAACCACCTGACTGGTAGCAGCGCAGCACTATTCAACCTCTACTGACTCTGCAGGTCACTACCCGAGTTAGTTTGTGACGCAACGCCGGAAGGAATTCTTATCCAAGCACCCGAACGCACTTGAACTGAGATAATCTCAAGATTGATGACTTCTATTGATCCTGAAACAAGCACCGTCTAAAGGCCTGTACGTCCTGACACACCGAACCCATTTGAAGTCATTTGATTCATCCTGGCGTCAAGCACTAACGGCTAAGCCATTTCGTCGAGATCCACAAACCCTAAAATGTTACGCATTGATCCGAGGCCAGCAGAAGCCGGTCGAACCGTAAAGTCCCGTTAAACCCCGAGTCATTTCATGAGAATATCCCGAACATAGGGGTCTACGAACAGATAAATGAAATACCTTCCTAGTCCAGCATGCGGACTTTCAACCACTGCCTCCTCGAGTCCAACACCAGGCCAGGTGGTACAAGTACCACCTGAGGGCAATCCGTCCCCCCGAGGTAACGCAGTATGCTACATACCGCACTCGGCTATTACACAGAATCCGGAGATTTATACTGCGATAGAGTAGAGTACACCAGTTTTAAGGAAGAAGTCCTGTGCTGCGACAGACTCCCTGTCACTGGTGCGAATGGCATTACGTTAGGCACCAAGATTTAACCCTCCATTTCGCCGGGATGAAACTAGGGTTCTAGAGACAAGCTCCCCCATCTCGTCAAGATCTAATGCTTGGGGGGCGCAAGGTAAGCGTCAATGCGAAATTGTTCGTTCGCTCAATGTGGCTCGGTAAACCATGTCCGATGCAATTTGCCGTTTCAAGGAGCTTAGCCATGATGGTAGCCGTCCAGGAAGTGGAAGAAAACGCACAGTCAATACGCCTTGAAATCGCAACATCGTCAAGAAGCCAGTCAATCGAAATCCGAGGGTATCCATGAGGATAATAACCAGCTTCAACCGTGAATCCGTTCGTCAAATGTCCAAAAAGGAGCTCAAGCCATACGAGCTCCAAATATTTCAACTCCTCACGGATGAAAACAAGCGCGTACGACTCCAAAGATGCCGCCAACTCCTTCGTCTCGCTGCCGGTCAGCAATGGGAGCGCATTGTCTTCACAGACGGAAAGCTTTTCACCGTAGGACAATCCCACAACCACCAAAACGACAGAGTTTAGTTCGAAGAGGCTCCCGGTACGTCGGCCATCGTCAAAATCCGCGATCCGTCATGGTCTGGTGCGAAATTTACGCCAGCGGCAAAATACCCTTGGTTTTCGTGGATCAAGGGGTCAAAATCAATCAAGAAATCTACCGCTGCGACATTATCGAGTACTTCCGAGACACGCATTGGAATCTTCAACAGGACTCCGCTCCGGCTCATAAAGCGAAAGGGATGTAAGACCCATTTCCCGGGTTTCATCACATCTGCAGATGGGCCACCCTTCTCGCCAGATCTCAGCCCAATGGACTACAGCGTGCGGTCAATCTTGGAGCTCAAGGCGTGTGCTAAACACACAAAAGTTTGGAGTCGCTGAAGCAATCCCTGCGCCAGGAATGGGACCGATTAACGGCCAATGAGCTGCGGCCCATTGCTGAAAATTTCTTGAAACGTCTGAAGCTATGTATCGCCGCCAAAGAAAGCCACTTCAAAACCGCTCAAATATATTATTACCAAATGTTTATGTTATTATTATTCGTTGTTGCTTTGTTTAATTTCTTTTGTTTGAAAAAATTATACATTGGAGAACTCAGTTGATATAAGTATATTAAATTCAATTCTTCATCATTATAAAAAAATTGAGAATAATATACTAAATATTAAATGAGGTTATTCTGATTTTCAAAATGAAGAATAAAGATAAAAAAGCTAATAAAAGGAAATCAGGTGTGGTACTTGCCAGTTTGTATATGTTGGTGAAACTGGAAGATCCTTCCAGAAAAGACCAAAGAAACAAAAAATTTTATTGCAACAACAATAGGAATTTAACTTATGCAGAACACATATTGGACAAAGGACATATTTTTGATAGTAATTTTGAAATTTTACACGTTGAAAACAAAAGTCTCAGACTAAACCTATAAGAAACGTTAGAAATGAATAGGTATCATGAAAAACAAATTCTATTGTATGACCAAACGGAATTAAGTAGATCCTCCTTATTGAATCTGTTCTGAAATATTTCGGAATTCCCAATCTTCCTTCATCCCCTTTATTTTCTGTTATGAAACCTGTACTCTATATAAACATTTTCGAGCATCGTATAATCAGTATCAAATAGTACTCACCCCATGAAGTCATGGCATGAGGAAACAATTGTTGTGAATTAAAATATAAGCGGAAATAGAATATTGATTTTCATTCTTAATTCAAAGATGAATTTCCGTCAAGTAAAGACCGAAACAATCATAGATTCAAAAAATAATTACTGATGTGCTTGACGACCCACTATATAAAGAGTATTTTCTTGTACCCATACAGAGTCAAAGGAATTAAAATCTGTCGAACCGGATGAGCATGGCAGAACAGTAACACCTGCTTTTTAAACAAAAGTCAAAGTTCATTAAATAATATTGAGACGTGCGGACGGCTAAATATAATGGATGTAATAGAAATGTCCAAAGGTTTGAATATGGAAACAAAGTGTACGCATGCTAGCAAAACCATCTTCTAGGACTATGTGCCTGAAGTACTTTATTAGCGCTTTAATTGATTATGATTAATTAGTTGGTTTTCCTTGCGTTGCTTACCTTTTTCTACCCACAAACGTTATGCAAGCTTTACTGTCATTGGAGTGCAATTGAAAAGGTGGCTAATTTTGCGATAGTATACAAACCAAAATTTTTCTAGACAACAATTAATAATATTTTCCTTTTATTTCTGATCTTTAGTCACTACAAATCTACTGGTAACAAGGCCTTAAAATATAATTTTAACCTTTAAAATTAAATTAACAGTAATCTGTATAACAAAGTTCAATAAGTAACAAAAACATATAAACATCAATTGACTTCCAGGTATCTTCTTAGGTTACGGCACATACTTTTAAAATTCTCATTATTGATTATATCATCTGGAATAGTATTTTATGCTTTTGTAAAGTGAGGTATTCTGTGACTTCATTGTTCTGAAGTAATCACTTCTCAATTCATGTTGACTCCTAACAGGATAATTAGGCAATTCCTTCAGTACTTGCAATTTAATTTGCAGTTTTAAATATTTTTTCTTTATCGCATATATGAGATTGACTTGTTCATACATCCTCTACTTCTCAATCTTGAGTAATGATACCCCCATGTTGAGGTCTCTTGTAGGAGTAGAATATGGTGTTTTTTTTTAGAGTGATAGAAATTTAAATTGAAATAAAATACATTTAAATTAAGATTGAAGCCAATTTATTTTATTTGAAAGATGATTTTATGACATTTATGTTTTAAAAATAATTTCCGGCAAATGTCCACCATGACTAGCTCTGAGGAACCGCATTCGACCAGACCAATTTTGGACAACTTTTTCGAGTAATACAAGACTTATTTTATTTAATCAATAACATGAGTTATGTTGGCTTCCAAAGCGTCTATTGTTTCTGATTTATCAGCATAAACCAATGACTTGACATAACCCCAAAGAAAATAATCCAGTGGAGTTAGGTCGCATGAACTGGGAAGCCAATTAATTGGACCATTTCTCGAAATAATGTTATCGCCAAATTTTTCCTTCAATAAATCAATTGTTACGGTAGCAGCATGAGGTGTAGCACCATCTTGTTGAAACCAAAACACTTCTGGGTCGATACCATTCAAATTTTGAAATAAATAATCATTGATCATCGATCTCTAACGAGCACCCGTTACTGTGGAAATTAGCTCCAGCATCGTTTTGAAAGAAATATGGACCGATGATGCCTCCAGGGTGTAAAGCACACCATACAATGCATTTTTCAGGATGCAATGGAATCTGCAGAACTTTTTGAGGATTGTTTGTTTATATAGCCGCTCAACCAGAAATGAGCTTCATCACTAAACACAATCTTACGATAAAAAAGTGGATCAACTTCAAGCTGTTCTAGGGCCCAATCGGAAAATAAACGACGCTTATTATGGTCAAGTGGCTTGAGTTCTTGAATCAGTTGGATCTTGTATGGGTGTAGACCAAGATCTTTACGCAAAATTTTCCATGTGGTGGATTCACAGAGTCCAACTTATTGTGCACGTCGACGTGCACAAATCTGGATCATCATTAACACTATGACTTACAGCAGCGATATTTTCCTCTGCACGTACAGTTCCTTGTCTTATTGTTGTTGTTGCATCGAGTAGAGAAAATGTTGTCCGAAATCTATCGATAGTTCGACGAATAAGCTGCTCTGATGGATACTTATGTGAACCATAAATTTCACGAAGTGTTCTATAGGTTTGGCGAATAGAACACTGAGTTTGAAAATAAATTCCAACAATTTGTAAACGTTGTTGCTGCGTGAGTCTTTCCATGTTAATTTGTCAATGCTTACTGAACAAAAATGTCAAAACAAAATGGCTTCTTACTTCTGTCAAATCAGAGTTATTTCCATCAAAACTTCTATCACTCTAAAAAATCACGCGATAGTACACAACCATGACTGCCTTGTTCTAAAGTATTTGAGCTTCTCCCATAAGATACTTCGGGACGTTTCCCCAAAATTGAATCATCTATTTGAATTGGGGTTCGATAAAACCATTTTATAGCAGTTTCCTAGCATGATCTGTCAAGTAACTTGAACATCTTCTTATGGCGCCTATCATTGGAGCGAGTTTACAATTCAGTTTTCTAGTATGTGATGCCCAGTTCAAACTATTGTCTATTACTAAACATAAATAATTTTATTCATCAGCCTCTTGAATAACAGTATCATTAATTTTCATATTAATATCGCAGACTTCTTTACTTTTTTTGTTTCATGACCATGTACACTGTATTTTTCATATTTAATTGGCATAGCCAATATAAATACAGCTGCAAGTCGTTATTCATCGCATTTTGTGAATTCTCTAGATCTACACCCGGTGCTATGAAAGCCGTGTCATCAGCAAACATAAAATATTTTATTTATAAGGAGTATGAGCGGTGGTAATAGAAAGTTCTAGAAATCGGGACAGTGTAACATACATCTGTATAACAATTCTATACTCAAACAAACTCTACAATTTGAGCATGAGAAAAGTTTTTTCAGAGTTAGTAACATAAAAATATCGAGAATACATTTCTTCACTTGAATTAACTCGCAAGGGTATGCCTTGTATGTATACATACCCTTGCGAGTTAATTCAAGTAAAGAAATGTATTCTCGATATTTTACTTACGCTGAAAAAACATTCCTCATGCTCAAATTGTGGAGTTTGTTTGAGTATAGAATGGTTATACAGATGTATGTTACACTGTCTCGATTTCTAGAACTTTCTATTACCATAGCCCATACTCCTTATTACTGCTTTTTGGTACAAATCGGCCGGATTAATTCATTTGAAAGTGAATATGCTAATTATTAGCATTACGGCAAATTATGATCTGATTTGAGCATGAGGAAAACTTATTCTGCGTTAGTAACGTGAGAATATCGAGAATACATTTCTTTACTTGAATTAACTGGCATAGGTATGTCTTATATGTATTAAGCATACTCTAGATGGCGCTAGTGTATTAATAATACTTTAGAGTCTCTGTGTATAGCGAATATAGATACATGACAGATTTGGAGTCACTAGCGTACATTGCGCTGACGAAAAGCAATCAGTTTGAAACGTTCGTATGTCTGCAATCTGCCTCTGTGATCAACAAAACATTGGCGAGTTTGTTTGAGTATATAATTGTCATACAGATGTATGTTACACTGTTCCGAGTTCTAGAATTAATTTGTTTGAATAAAATATTTTGACCTCAAGCACGTATACTTCAAGTTATGTACATACAGAAGGTATTGTATTGGTTCTAACACTCCCATGTTCATCACTACACGTTCACACTTCATGACCATTCATGCACACATATGCTACTCTGTTCTCCAAGTATGACTTAAACAGATCATAAGACACACCTCTAAAACCCATATTGTATTGTTTGTTCAAGAGTATCTGAACATCCACAGTATTACAGTATCTTTAGGTCAATGAACACCACTATCACATATCTGTTCTGTTTTGTATTACAGTACTTATTAATTCCAATATATCCACAACAGTTCCTAAAGAACTACTGTTTTTCTGAAAACCATGTTGATTAACATCAAATCTAAATGAATAAACTTCAGTATTCTATCTTTTATGACATTTTTTACAATTATTACAAATGTGGTCAAAGTGGGTACAGGCATATAATTATTAAGGTACTCCTTAGATTCACTTTTATACACCGGTATCATCTTTGCAATCTTCAGTTCTTCGGGAAATTTGCCACTTTCCAATACTTGCTTAATTAAATTCAATAGACTTCGTCCTATGATCGGAAATGATTTTGTTATATTCAGTTCAGTAATACCATCAAATCCTAGTGCACAATTATTTCTCAATTTGTTATACATATTAATGATCTCAGAATGATCGGTCGAAGTGAGGTAGATACTGCTTCTTACAAGTTCTTCGTGGAAATCTAATTCGTGGTTTCTTCTACTCACATTCGAAAGTTCTGTCCCTATCCTGGAAAAATGTTTATTGAATTCATTTGCTATTTTCTCTGGATGTTCTTTAACTTTCCCATCCAATCCAATCATTGGTTGAATCTTCTTCTGATTATCTACCCTGATAAATCAAACTATTGAGTATCTTCTACGTTTTATTTACTTGATTATTATTAAAACAAATTGTTGAAATTACTATGTTTTACTACCAATAAAAATGATCAGACAGTTGTCTGATACTATTGAGTATCTTCTACGTTTTATTTACTTGATTATTATTAAAACAAATTGTAAAAATTACTATGTTTTACTACTAATGAAAATCATCAGACAGTTGTCTGATGATGGGGTAGTTCATTTCCCGAAACTCGAGTCACAAGAAAATGTGTAATATATATTTTTATTGGTAGTAAAACATAGTAATTTTTACAATTTGTTTTAATTATGATCAACTACCAAATAGTAACGGCTGAAACAATTCAGTACTTGATTATTTGTGAAGTTCAGTCTTTTTCGATATAATGCTTCTTTAGTCTTCGTCTAAAGTTGTTAACTGCATTTTTTAGTTGTTTCAATTCTTTTTGAGCATACTCATTTGATATTAGTTTCCATCTTCTATGAGCTCATCTCTCTTCTTGACCAGCTCAACAAAATTATGAATAATCCATTCATAATTTTTCCATGAATAATCCATTCATAATTCCCTCCTTTATTTTTTTCGTTATTAATTTTGATGATTTTTTTTTATTTTTATTTTAATATGTGTAATGGTTTAAGAGTCTGTTATATATGTTCCTGCTGAATGAGATTACCTGCCGTGTATGTCATTTTATCTTCGCCTAATATAGTTAATAACCTTCATAACGAGCATAAATTTGAACTTGTTTCATCGATACTTTACGAGATATCGATCACTACTCCCATCTACCAAAAAAATATTGGATTTATTTTCCCCCCAACCTATTATATTTTATATGTTGAAAAAATGGACAGCATCGACGGGTTTTTAGTTATTCCCATTTTAAATTTAAAATTCTTTTCACTATCATTAGAATCATAGACTTACTATTTTAATTAATAATCGCCATCTTCAGAACGGCACATTCATTAATAACATTGAAATTATAACTGAAACAATATATAAATAGAACTCACTTCGTTTGTGTAACTGAATAAGTAAGTAACTTCCTGATCAGGAATTGTTTTGTCCGAACTAAAAATTAATTCTTTCGATTATTTATACAACAAAGTAAGTCTTAAGTCAGTAATTAGTTGTAAGGGTTCATATTACAAATATAACATATTTCTCGGGTATCATTTTACTTGCAACATGGTTTCTTAAATGCAGATTAATCAAGTGGTGGAGTAACATTTTGTTTAAGGTACTTTATTGCATTAGCCCTTGTTCCAATGTCGTTTAAATCGAAATGGTTTGAATATATGGAAACATGCTCTTCGAGAAATCAACACATTCAAACCCAAGAAGCGAAGTCCAAATCTCATTTGTTTCCGTATCACTTGAACATCTGGAATAAATATTCACATTAAAAAATAACAATAATGGTATGGAGGCTTTGAATTTGATGTTTCAGAAATTATGGAAATCTTTCAAATTTACATTCGTTCTGGATATACCTACGCTACTGGAATATGAAATGTGTTTGTACTTCTGTAACAATAAATGAGGATGGAATTCCCCTTATTTCCACATTTTTCATATCGACGAACCATGTTGTCTACATTCCAAAAAGCTGAAAATTCTGAATAAATATTTAAGGTCAGGAATTTCTTTACTGATATTCAACGACAAAAAACGAGATCATGATGTGGCACCGTTGCGACTATACGTTTTAAGGGGGGAAACAAATTGATGTCATTCGCTTATTTGAAATGCGGTGTTGTCAATGTTACAAAAAAAATCCTGTGCACGGTATAACCATAAAATGTACATTATCTTTTATTGGTCATTTTATGGAATCTACTCCAATAAAAAAGTAATATGAGGTTACAACTGAGAGAAACTTATGAATAAATAAAAATATGAATGTTTATTAACAATGTGAGATTTGAATGGTATCTACGTTGTTGAAAGGAAACATATTCTCAAATAAGAAATTTTGCAACAGTGGACTCCATTCTTCTTGCATTGGACCAGTTAAATAATGAGCGATTTAATGTTAGTGTTCGTGAGGATCAAAATTTATCGATTTTTCGACGTTCACAAGAACTAGGCATCTCCCAGACGTCTTTGTGGCGAATTTTACAAAATGACCTTGGTTTACATCCATAAAAAATTGTTTTAACCGAAGAACTTAAACCAGCAGATCACTCGAAGCGTCGTGTATTCAGTAATTGGTTTATTGGATTATTTTAAGAAATGAACCGACAAATTATCTGCCTCGTTTCTGCGATTTAACTCCATTGGATTTACAGATCAATATTGAACGAGTAATTGCTCACATACGACTTGATTTGTATGAGAGAGTCATGGAAAATTGGGTTGAACGACTTCATTCACGCCAGCATTTCCGTGGTGGACATTTCAATGATGTTTTGTTTCATAACTAATGGTATCCATTGTACTTAAGAATGAAATAAATATTTCAATAATTTTCAAAGAAATAATGTGTTTTATTCACAAAACAAAATGGAGCGCTTTTATTTATTCGTAATTCACCAAAATTCAAAGTTGGCGCATAGCTACATCAAACGCTTTCAAAGCATAAGTCAAGAATTTGGTATTAAATGATATCTAAAAGAATTTAGAGTCTTGATATAGAAGTATAATAAAATTTTTAGTACTTTTGGACAAACCACCAAATTCCTACGAGAATAGACCCAATAGAGGTGACATCTATCTGGTCATTTCGTAAATCCCTCAAAATTCCTTAGTCCGTTTATCTCTAAGCTATCAGATTCAGGCCTGTATTTTTTTTATGCAAAAATTGTACAACGCTCATCAAAATCATGCTTTTCTATTACTGTGTATTATGCATATATAGTATCCAACTTATTATTGAAGATAATCGCCAAGTTTATTCATTAAGTGAATGGAGTATGCGGTTGACTCTAGGTGAAACATTATAAAAAAAAACTATTTATTCAAAGGACCTTCTGGTTTGTCCAATACAGGATTTTAGCCCAATAACATATGATAATTTGTAAACACCTTATAACATGATTTGTTTATTTAAGGTTTGGTATTTTTCAATTTTTTCCCAAGTGATTGCATCAGAATGATATGTTAATGTGTATGCTATTGAGGAGCTACTTTATTTGCAGAGATTGTATATCATAGTAGCTGAGAGAAAATTTAATGTTTTGTCAGTTTTTAAGTTGGAACATGTATCGTTAAGGAACTTCACTGTTGATTTGAATAACAATCGCTGAAAAATGCTCCAATCAAGTGATTTCACTAAGACCATTAAGAAATTTGGAGTTTTCCCAATGAATGTCGACGTTGTTATCGCATGCGTTGTAGAGTTGTATTGTTTTCAAGAAGTGTGGAATTTCCCAGATTTCTTTACTTCTCATTGTGGGTTTACACAAGGACACACATGGTATTTTTATCAAATTAACCTACCTAATCCATGAAAATCGTGGAATATTGAATTTTTAGTGTTTCTTATGAGACGTCTTATCAAAAGCGGTAAGTAACACGTAGATTCCGATAAAATATTTTCTGCTTTTGTAAATGGAAATTATTATTTCTGATTCACATCATTCTCTGCAGGTTACATAGGTTAACTTTTTGCTTTATATAATATTATGCATTTAATTGCCGTTCTCAAGCTCATGATCGAATAACGTGCTTTTATTTCTAGATATTTCATCTCATGTTTATTAACTTGTAAATAATTTTAATAATATCTAAAGTCACTGGGAGTGAGATCCCGTGTTGCACAGGCACTGTCTTATAGATTTGAGATTTGCAACCTTAGTATTGGATACCTTAATATTGGATACCTTAGTACTGGAGATATCATTACCGGCAATCTTTGTATCGGATATTTTTGTACCGGAGTTCTTTGTACCGGAGATTTTATACCTGATGTTCTTAGAACTGAACAATCTTACTGGATTGTCTGGATTTAATAAATACCAGACAATCTTCCTTGTACCGGTTTAGAGTATCTTATTACCGCACCATCTTGGTTTCGGACGCTTTAATGGTCATTTGGAACAATTTTAGACTGAACACCTGCTGATTATATGCAGAATAGAAACTATTCTTGGAGAAAGCACTATCATTTCGACACCTTGGAGAACAATATTCCAGGATAACCTCAAAGATAAGTCCTTACGTAAATCTCTGACCTCAGGCTAATTGTAAAACTGTATTATATTGTAAAAAGAGCCACTATTTTAATTGTAAAGTTGAAATAAATAGATAGGGTGTAAGAGTTTGAATTTTCACTATCAGGTTGACAATTTCGGATTCATTCAGGAAAGACAAGTTTAATTTACCTCTTCCTTGGCGCACTATGAGGCGTTTTACGAAGTAGGATGTTTCAAGTGCGGACGGACCAATTAGCGCAAATTAGAGTGTTTTAGTTTAATTTTCTTTCATCTTTTTATCATAACCTTCACTCTACTGGGTTAGCGAATTTTTGGTTTCAAACATATTTCAAAAATTGCATTTTTATACTGTTTTCTGGCAATGCTGCCGTCTATTTTTGTTGGGTAATACATTATTCGGTATATTTCTAAATAGCATTTTATAGTTTTCGGTAATAATACTGTCTATAATTGAAGAAGAATACTTTATTCGACATACAAAAATTCAATATCACAAACAACTTTATTTATTCACAAAATTAAACATTTCTCATAAAGTAACATTCACAGCCAATTAATGACATAAAAGATTCACAATTGAAAAGAGTTGTTCAGGATATAACGTTACCTATAATTCTGAATTACATGAGATCTAATCTAATAATAAATAAAATAACATTCAGTCCTCAAAAATTTCAATCAACTTTCCATAGAGACCTTTTACTATAACAACCTTATTATAACAAGCTCAGTATAAATGTAGGCAGTACTCTATATATAATTATTAAACCGAGGTCGGTGTATTTTTATATATTTTTTACATTATCCTAACAACCTGCTGCATACTTATTGAACTTTGTAATAATTTCTCGTATTAATAACATGAATGCAATATGCGGTTGGCACTAGGTGAAACATTATAAAAATTTTATTCAAAATAATTCACAGTTTTTATGTTTCACAATTTATCTAGAACTCTGACACGTGTTTCGGTCTTTCGACCATCTTCAAAGGAGTACACTCAGTTCTAGTCAGGATTCTTAATAAATTGTGAAACATAAAAACGGTGTGAATTATTTAAAAAAAAAATTTATCTTATTGATAAAATTTCTCTTGTTTTGCCAGAAAATTTGGTTTGATTTTGTTTAATGGGTGATAGTGAAAGCCATATTTTTCTTCAAAATGGACAATTTTCGAATCTTTATCTAATATTTTATATTTAATTGATTTTCCAACACAGATTGTCCTCATTGGAAAACCCATTATATCACTCTACTAAGGTTAGAATTATAAAGGAGAATAACATAATTCAGCTGGTGCGACAGAATGTGAAGAAACTAATAAAATAAAAGTCTTCCTGCGGTATACTAAGTTGTATAATATCTTGAAGAGCCTGAAGCTATTCACTCTTAGAACCTCTCAACCTTGTCAGATAGAACTCTTCCATCGTTACTAATTATTTCGTCCAATTCCACTGTTCTAATGAGATCGCCCAGAACTTAATTATGCCTTTCGCTTGTGGATCCTACAGAACTTTCCACATTTCAGTGGAATCCACTTTACCGAAATTGAAGACTTTTTCAGGCGCAGTTCCGGCAATCTTTCGGAGCAGCAATCGAGAAAATTTTCATCGGGAAGTTTGACTATAGATGCTGCCCCATCTATTCAGATGAAGCAGATTCATTACTATCAAATGCCTACGATTAAAAAGTGCTCTTAAATAAGCCGAATGAGCGGAACCCAGCCTGTGGGATGGAAAATGTGCTTAACACTAATCAATTCAAAGTTCCGAAAGTCAATCAGCTAATCGATTTTTTTATGAATAAATGGATTTTTCTTTCAAAATTTGTACGCCCCCTCACCAGAGTACTGCCAGTTTTATACAGTTGATTGATTTCAAAAGTTACCTGTGAGAATAGTGTATTTAAGCATTCTTATTCCGTTCACACAATAAATTTCAATTAAATTTCTTCAAATGCCTTCTGCCAAAGTGTACTGTATTTGAACACGAAGGGTAACTAAATTAAACATATTTATTGAAATTTAATGAAAAGGAAAATAAAACACTTTGACTATACGTTTCACAATTTATAAATGACTTTAAATTCAGAATTATATATTCTAACTCTAAATTATATATTAAAACTATATACAAAAGCTATCAAATTGATATGCTCATATATAATCAATATAAAATATTTTTCAATTTCTCGGAAAAAACCCTTTTACATCCCGACTTGAAATGTATTAATACAAATGTATTAACAAAAATTATATAAGTATGTATATTAACATACAATTACAAGAAAATCCACTATTCCAAAATTAATATAAATATTTTAAAAAATTTTAAACAATTTTAAAAAATTAGCCTTCTACATATTTAATTCCAAAAGATTATATTCAATGATTATAACTTCTGAAAATAAATTAAAATAATGTCGTATAAGTACCACTTATATCATGACATAAAATAAACATTCATTATAAGACATCCAAATGGTATAAGAAAATCCAATAAATAAAAATTATTAACTAAAATCCTATAAATTAAACATTTTGAATAGACAAAATTTTGTTTCTGCTTATCAATCCTATGAAAACCAATATCTTTCAAGAATATCCAACATAATCTTAAGAATTTTATCACAAAACTATCTTACTTAGACTATTCAATATTATTGGATATCTAACCAAGGTACTTTATATAAAAACTCAAGATATGCAAAACATTACTGAAAAACAAGTTTTAAAATCGACTTTGCTCATCAGTATTCAAATATTCATATTCAATAAATATAAAATCAATTAATAACACATATTCAAACTCACCCTTCGCCTTCCAGAAAAAGTTCTATTTAAAATGAGAACCTTAAATAGGTATCCACTACACACAGAAATATCTCTGTGGTTTAACCTGATCTAGAAGATTGAAAGACAAATTTAACGGCCTTTGCTATAACACAAGGACTATCTGTATGAATGTTTGAGGAAACCATATAATTATATATTATAAATAAAATAACGTAAATAGAGGTCATTCTTGATAGAAGGTATATAAAATAATATAAATATTTTAAAAAATTTTAAACAATTTTAAAAAATTAGCCTTCTACATATTTAATTCCAAAAGATTATATTCAATGATTATAACTTCTGAAAATAAATTAAAATAATGTCGTATAAGTACCACTTATATCATGACATAAAATAAACATTCATTATAAGACATCCAAATGGTATAACAAAATCCAATAAATAAAAATTATTAACTAAAATCCTATAAATTAAACATTTTGAATAGACAAAATTTTGTTTCTGCTTATCAATCCTATGAAAACCAATATCTTTCAAGAATATCCAACATAATCTTAAGAATTTTATCACAAAACTATCTTACTTAGACTATTCAATATTATTGGATATCTAACCAAGGTACTTTATATAAAAACTCAAGATATGCAAAACATTACTGAAAAACAAGTTTTAAAATCGACTTTGCTCATCAGTATTCAAATATTCATATTCAATAAATATAAAATCAATTAATAACACATATTCAAACTCACCCTTCGCCTTCCAGAAAAAGTTCTATTCAAAATGAGAACCTTAAATAGGTATCCAGAAGTTATAATCATTGAATATAATCTTTTGGAATTAAATATGTAGAAGGCTAATTTTTTAAAATTGTTTAAAATTTTTTAAAATATTTATATTATTTTATATACCTTCTATCAAGAATGACCTCTATTTACGTTATTTTATTTATAATATATAATTATATGGTTTCCTCAAACATTCATACAGATAGTCCTTGTGTTATTGCAAAGGCCGTTAAATTTGTCTTTCAATCTTCTAGATCAGGTTAAACCACAGAGATATTTCTGTGTGTAGTGGATACCTATTTAAGGTTCTCATTTTAAATAGAACTTTTTCTGGAAGGCGAAGGGTGAGTTTGAATATGTGTTATTAATTGATTTTATATTTATTGAATATGAATATTTGAATACTGATGAGCAAAGTCGATTTTAAAACTTGTTTTTCAGTAATGTTTTGCATATCTTGAGTTTTTATATAAAGTACCTTGGTTAGATATCCAATAATATTGAATAGTCTAAGTAAGATAGTTTTGTGATAAAATTCTTAAGATTATGTTGGATATTCTTGAAAGATATTGGTTTTCATAGGATTGATAAGCAGAAACAAAATTTTGTCTATTCAAAATGTTTAATTTATAGGATTTTAGTTAATAATTTTTATTTATTGGATTTTGTTATACCATTTGGATGTCTTATAATAAATGTTTATTTTATGTCATGATATAAGTGGTACTTATACGACATTATTTTAATTTATTTTCAGAAGTTATAATCATTGAATATAATCTTTTGGAATTAAATATGTAGAAGGCTAATTTTTTAAAATTGTTTAAATTTTTTTAAAATATTTATATTATTTTATATACCTTCTATCAAGAATGACCTCTATTTACGTTATTCCAAAATTATCTAAAATTATCAAAATAAAGGATCAAATAAAAATAATCGAACGAGAACTGGAACATTTGATAGCTATTTCGGCCTATATGACCTCATCAAAAATGTATTGAATTCAGATTCAAATATATAACAAGAGCAAAATTCAACTTAACAAAATAAGATAAAACATGGAACGAATAAACTTGAAGTAAGCTTTAAAGTATCCAAAATAAAACAGAAATGATCAACGTATTGTAACGTATAACCTATAACTATTTATACTCGGAACACAAAAAAACAATAACAAAACTTATTCACTGCAAATAATATCCTATGATAAGAAAAATAACCAGAATTTCAAAAATAATAAATAATTGAGGAATATATTGTGGATATAAAGACTCTGTATGAAATTATTTCATAATTTCAAAAACCAATTTTAATGTGAGTCAATACTTGATAGAAGTAAATTTTAAATGATTTCAAATTCAGAATTATATATTCTAATCTAATAAAGTATTTTTCAATGTCTCGGAAAAAACCTTTTTACATCCCGACTTGGAAAGTATTAATACAAATGTATTAACAATAACTATATAAGTATGTATATTAACATACAAATACAAGAAAATCCACGATTCCAAAATTATCTAAAATTATATCAAAATAAAGGATCAAATAAAAATAATTGAATAGTTAGAATATGATTTGTCAAGATGTCGTTGCGTGAGGATGTGCCAATCGATCGTCCGGCAAGTCCGAATGTTGCAACAGAGAATACTGATAAAATTTGTAACTATTGCAATCGAAAAGTTGGCGAATTCATTAAGTGTATCAAGTGCGATGCTATTTTCCATCAATCGTGCCTGCCAAAAGCTGCAAACAGGAAAAATACCACCTGCCATCATGTATCAGACGAAGGTCAGTTAAAGTTAAATGAAGAAATTTCCGTCAGGACTGAAAATAATACGCTTCGTATTGAAATTCAATATTTGAAATCTCTATTGGAAGAAACCAGAAGCAAAAATGCAATCTTGATGGAAAATAATAACCTTTTGAAATTCAAGATCTCCAGCCTAGAACATCAAATAAAAACAACAACTAAAAAACCTGTTAAAAACACGATCCCTCAAGATAGGGTATCTATCTCCGTCACACCCGAAGTTGGCCTATCATCTAGGAAATCGTACAGTTCTATGGTCGAGAATATCCCGTCTAGTGCGCACGTTTCTGAACTTCCACTGTCACTGTCAGCCGAGTGTCAAGAAATAAATGTAAACAAAAACGAAAGTGCGCTACCTCGAGTCAATGTTAACTTGATGAACATTCCAAGCACATCGGCCTCTAATAGATTACATGAATCCGATGATAGGGAGGAATGGACCACAGTTGATAGGAAAAGGGGGAAGCAAGCCATGAGGAGTAAGAAGAAAGTTTGTTTTAGTACGAAACAGGATACTGCAGATGATACAATAAAAGGTGCGATACGTAGACGTTGGATTTATGTCGGAAAAATTGCTGGCAAACAAGTGACAGAACAGAATATATTATCTTTTTTGGACGACGTCGAAGGTAATGAACACATTATAGTGAAAAAACTAAATACTGTTGGACTGAATTCTTCATTCAGTATCGGCTTACCCAGCGAAAATGCTTATAAAACGGTATTTTGCGAATCTTTCTGGCCCCAGGGAGTTATTTTGAGAGAGTTCTCATTTGACAGAAATTTTTTTCAGAGAAGCAGAGAACAACAGAAGACGTGATTTCTTCTGTCGAGCTTGAGCATAAATCGGAAGAGAATTTTAGCCTCATTCATCAGAATGTTCAATCTTTGGGTACTGCTTTCAATCAACTGCAACTTATGGCTCATCAAGAAAGCACGGATGTAATAGCTATTACTGAACACTGGAAATGCAAAGAAGAACTTGAAATATATAAACTGGTCGGTTATAGGCTGGTTTCAAGCTACTGCCGTTCGAAAGGAAGTCATGGTGGTTGTGCTGTATACTGTAGGGAAGAATTAGCTTGTACTGAAAGGTTGGAATATAATTCCATTAGTATACCCCATGTCATTGAATGTTCTGCAGCTCAGGTTTCTCTAGATCAACACAAGATTTTGATCATATGCATTTACAGGCCAAACTCCCAGCCTTTAGCTGATGTGGATCTTTTCTTGGAGAAACTAAGAGCAATTTTGGAACGATGTACGCTGGAAAAGGCTTCATTCATTTTGGTGGGAGATTTTAATTTGGACATACTTTCAACTTCACATGATATAATCAACTTCATTTCTCTCTTGGAAAGTTTTCATGTGGAAGTCTCCAATCGGCAACCGACCCGTCCCTCTTCAGGCACCTGTTTAGACAATGTGATAACTCCCCTTGAGGGATGGACCCAGGTAATTGAGTATCATATCTCTGATCATTCTGCATTGAAATTTAGTACCAGCCTTGATTCCAATCTTAAACAACGGAAAAGAACAGTCAAGAGAAGAATTTGTAATGATGAATCCACTGAATTTTTTCTTCAAGAACTTTCCTCATTAAGTTGGGATGATATTTATACCAACTCAGTCGATCCCAATCAACTTTGGAATATATTCCATCAACGTTTTTTGGACATATTTGAACAGTGTTTTCCAAAGGTGATCATCAATCACCCATCATCAGGAAAGAACTTTAAACCTACTCCTGAGTTATTGAATATGAAAAAACAGCTTGACATACTATACACAGTTACATTCTCTAGTCCTGAATTCCAACCCATGTATAAATCCACAAAAAAACGATATGACCATCTATTATCTCAAACAAAGAAAGACTATTTCAACAACATCATTAGAAACTCTGATAATAAGTCTAAGGCCTCATGGAGAGTAATAAATTCTCTCACTAAAAGCCAAACCTCTTCAGCTGGTCCCAGTAACTGTGGAGTCTCTTCGTTAGTGCCAAATGAGTTTAACAACTTCTTTATTGACTTTCCCCATGTACTTACTAGAGATTTGAAGAAAGATATGGTCATTGATCACGATAGGCGGGGTAAATCTTTCTACATGTTTGAGGTTTCACATGACGAACTGTTAAGAACTGTGAAATCTTTAAAGAACAAACAGTCCTGTGGTTATGATGAGATTCCGATGAAGATTATCAAAGCATCGATTGATATTATTATCACACCTTTGTGTTTTATAATAAACCGTTCGTTCAAGGAGGGCATTTTTCCGGATCGACTGAAGGTTGCCATCGTGAAACCCTTGTATAAGAGGGGCCCCACTGAAGATCCTAACAGCTATAGACCTATCAGCATTCTGCCAACTTTCTCCAAGGTCTTCGAGAAGATTCTATCCAATAGACTGCTGAACTTTTTCCATAAATTCAATGTCATCTCAACGCATCAGCATGGCTTTGTGAAGAACAAAAATACCGAAACTGCCACGTTTGAACTAATCGAGGAGATTCTGGTTACTATCGAACAGGGGGAGGTACCCATGGGACTATTTTTAGATCTAACCAAGGCTTTTGACTGTGTGGACCATGGCATTCTGGTTGATATTCTTGAAGAATGTGGAATAAGAGACAACCAGCTGAAATTAATGGAGAGTTACCTGTCAGCCAGGAGATAGATTGTTGCTGTTGAAGTGGATGGTGAAGTATTGATGTCAGACGAGAGAGAGCCTACTATGGGCGTTCCGCAGGGAAGCATCCCAGGTCCTGTACTGTTCATTCTTTACATTAATAAATTACCGAAAGCCAGAGTTCCAACAAAGTACAGTATGGGTATGTTTGCTGATGACACCTACTATCTGCTTAAATTCCCTTGCGTTGCAGCAGCTATGGAAAATGCACGGACAGTACTAAAGTCTGGGAGCCAGTGGTTGTCCTACCATAATCTCATTTTAAACATCGAGAAGACACAATGTTTATTTTTTTATAGTGAAAGATCCAAGATGCACTTTCCTTTATCAATGAACTTTTCGGGTAGAGATGTCATGGTTAGGGAAGAGGTTACTTTTCTGGGAATTGTAGTTGATAGACACTTGAAGTGGGGACCTCATACCGAACAGCTTAGAGGTAGACTCAATTCTGTATGCTACATGCTCTTTATGTTAAAAAAGCAAGTAAATTTTGATCTGCTTAAGATTATATACTTCTCCAGCTTTCAGTCAATTCTATCATATGGCATAATTTTTTGGGGTAATTCTTCCTATGTGAATGATTTATTTGTCGTTCAAAAGCGAGCATTGAGAACCATGTTAAACTTGGGATATAGGGAATCTTGCAGGGATTTCTTCAGAGGCAATAATATTCTTACCATCTACGGATTGTTTATATATAAGCTATTGGTTTTTTTCAGTAAAAACAAACATTATTTCGAGCCCTACAAAAATCTTAACGCTACCAGGAGAATGTTTCCATATCATTTACCAACTCACAAGACTGCTTTAAGAGAAAAAAACGTAGAATATATGGCAATAAGTCTATTCAACATCTTACCTTCTAAAATACGCAATATTCCCGACACTTTAAAATTTAAGAAAGCTTTATATCCAGAGATTTTGAACTGTGAATCATATAATATATGCGATTTTAAAGAATACTGCAAAAAGTAGTTATGTATTTTTGTACCACGTGTTATTTCTGACTTGTTCCATTTTTACATTGTATGTCCAGTGCCTATATGTAATCTTATGGGATCAATAAATATTATTATTATTATTATTATTATATAATTCTGAATTTAAAGTCATTTAAAATTAACTTCCATCAAGTATTGACTCACATTAAAATTGACAATTTATAAAAATTAAGATTAGTTGACATGCATGTTTCGGGCTTTATCCCATTTTCAACACTGAATATAAAATACATACGGTCACACAAGTACGCATACATATATCGGGTGTTTTTTAGAGTGATAGAACTTTTAATAAAACACATTTAAATCAAGATTGAAGCCAAATTTTTTTTTATTCGAAAGATAATGTTATGAAATTTATGTTTTAAAAATAATTTCCAGCACCAAGACTAGCTCTGAGGAACCGCATTCGACCAGACCAATTTTGGACCAATTTTTTCGAGTAATTCAGGCCTTGTTTCATCAATAATACGGGTTATGTTGGCTTCCAAAGCGTCTATTGTATCTGGTTTATCAGAATAAATCAATGACTTGATACAACCCCAAAGAAAATAATCCAGTGGAGTTATGTCGCATGATCTTGGAAATGAAGTTCATCACTAAGCACAATTTTACGATAAAAAATTGGATCAATTTCAAGCTGTTCTAGGGCCCAATCAGCGAAAAAACTACGCTTATTATGGTCAAGTGGCTTTAGTTCTTGAACCAGTTGGATCTTGTATGGGTGTGGACCAAGATCTTCACGCAAAATATTCCATGTGGTGGATACACAGAGTTCAACTTGTTGTGATCGTCGACGAATAGACAAATCTGGATCATCATTAACACTATGACTTACAGCAGCGATATTTTCTTCTGCACTTACAGTTCTTGTTGTTGTTGTTCGAGTAGAGAAAATGTTGTAAGAAATCTATGGATAGTTCGACGAATAAGCTGCTCTATGAAGGGCTCTATAAGTTTGGCGAATAGAACACTGATTTTGAAAATGAATTTCAACGATTTGTAAACTTTGCTGCGGCGTGAGTCTTTCCATGATAATTTGTCAATGCTCACTGAACAGAAATGTCAAAATATCATGGCTTTAACCGGAGACAGGCGGTAATCTAATTGATCATTCACAATTGGGAGATTTTGTCGATATGCCGAGGATATCTCCAGGAATTCCAAGGGTTCCAAACATTTACCTTTATCATATTTGTGTAAAATTTGTGTTTTAAAAAAATCTATACAATGGTTGAATATGATACAATGGCTGGAGAAGCCAGTTGTTGAATTATTTTAAAGAGTCGATCTTTTATCTTCTTCAACTCCGAGAGATCGACCTGTCTGATCTATATAAAAAGCAAGACATTCGTCCGAGAACAGCTTATAGATACCTCTCAGCTGTGATTTATTTAGTCGATTCTTACCGCTAAAAAACATTGACCTCAAATTTTTCTTACTGGTACATATAACATCAATATCATTTTGTCTGATTCTTTTACAAAGTTTATCACTAAGAAATGGAATATAATTGATGTATACAAATTTCTTCATTTGATTTTCAGGTTGAGATGGATATATCAAAGTGAACAATCTATTTTGTTGTTTTTTGAATATAACTCTGTAAATATGTCAGGAGAGTAGCCACTGTTCTTTGCTAATGATTTTAGTATTCGAATTTCCTTCTCAAAGTTAATTTCTGACAGTGGAATTGAAATCAATCTGTGAATTAGAGTATGAAATGCTGACATCTTGATCTTATAACCGTGTGAACTACTACTCGGAATTAGAATATCAGAGAAAGTTGGCTTTCGATATATATCAAACGCAATATGTTCATTTATTCTATTTATTTGAATGTCCAAGGAATTCAAACACTTCCCTCACTTCCAAAGTGAACTGAATGGATCTATAAAATTAATTTAATAATTCTAAAAGTGATTGTAATTCTGAGGTTAAACCGGTCCATATAAAAAAATAAGAATAAGAAAAATTTGAGGTCAATGTTTTTTAACGGTAATAATCGACTAAATAATTCACAGCTGAGTGGTGTCTATAAGCTGTTCTGTGACGAATGCCCTGCCAGAATTGAAGAACATAAAAGATCGATTCTTCAAAATAAATCAAAAACTGGCTTCTCCAATCATTGGATCACATCCAACCATTTTATAGATTTTAATAAAGCAAAAACACAAAAATGTGATAAAGGTAAAGATTTGGACCTCTTGTAGTTCCTGGAGATATCGTCGGCATATCGACAAAATCTCCCAATTGTGAATGATCAATTAGATTTTCGCCTGTCTCCGGTTTCAACATCTATTACTTGATAATATATGTAGGCATACTTGGGTGACCGTATGTATTTTATACTCAGTTTTGAAAATGGTATAAAACCCGAAACATGTATGTCAACTAATGTTAATTTTTATAAATTGTGAAACATTTAGTCAAGTGTATTTATTTTCCCTTTTATTAAATTTTAAATTGTTTTACTAAGTGATTAGCGAGGAATCAATTACGATTTTCAAAATTTAATTGAGTTAATAAAGGTTAATAATTCGAAATTTCAAATTTCATGGAAAATATTGACAACGTTGATAATAATAAAAAATAATGTCTAAGAAACACCCTTTTTATTCGAAGATATATGGGAAGTTCAACCATTATTCAAATATCTGAATCAGGAAAGACTATGAAAGGTATGTGTCCGACAATTTTTTTATGGCTCTTCAGTTGTACTCCAAATGAATTATATAAACTACAATAAAATTGACTAAAAGAAAGATTTGTACTGCACCACAATAATTTTAGAAATTCAACTTATTTTACTCATGTTTACCGAATAGTAGCGTAGAATTTTTTGTGAATCTATGACAAGCACAAACAACTGGTAGTAAGGTTATGTTCAAAATCTCCACAAATACGAAGAAATATTATAGTGGAGTTTAAATTAAAACTTAAATTATCACATTAAACAAGTTAATAAATAACAAAAATTAATTTAATGAGTATATACTGGATCAAGTATGTTATATGTGTCCTACATGGATGTATATCCTAGTCACGAGGGGTGTTCAATGTATTCCCGGTATAGGTATGAAAGAAAACTCAGAAAATTTCGAATTTTAGAACAATTCTATTTTCCATGTAGTTTTCTAGAACTTTACATTTTTTAGATCCAGAACTAAGCTTCTTTAACCTTTGTAAAAATATTGTTCCGGCTTCTCCTCAAAAGAGGTATTTACCTTCAGTTCTTCATCGTCGGAAAATCGCTTTTAAGAAGTTATTTTTCAAATTTTGAATAGGTAGTAGTCACTAGGGGTCAAATTTGGACTGTATGAAGAATGAGTAATTTCTTCGAAGCCATATTCCCGCACAATATCCTTCGCTAAGCGAACAGACTCGTTGTCGTTAAGCAGCAACACCCCCGCGTTGAGTTTTTCTCGCCTTTTTTCTTTAATTGCTTCTCTTGAATTACGCAAAGTAGTTGCGTGTGATGCCTTCACCTTTAGAATCCCAAAAGGCCGTAGCCATTATTTTTCCAGTAGATGAGGTGCACCCTTTTCAATCCATTGCATGGACTCTGGTTTACTCTCAGGGTCATAGTGATCAATCCACGTCTCATCCCCAGTAACCAGCCGGTTGAAAATGGGTCCTCCCAACAGAGCTCTAAAACTCCTAACAGCAGCCGACTCGCACTTGCTTCTAAGCTGCGGTGAGCATTCTCGGTACCCATTTTGCACTGACCTTTGTGAGGTTAAGATGGCCATGACGGATAGCATGTATGGTACCCACGGATAGGTTTTTCATCTCAGCTAACTTCTTGATTTTTATTCTGGCATCTTTAAGTACCAGCTTTTCCAATTTTTTTACATTTTCTTCAGTGGTGCCAGAAACAGGCTCTCCCGAGCGAGGATCGTCTTCAATGCTTTATCTGCCTTTTTTGAAGTCACTTGAACATTTTTGAACGGTAGATAACAACAGTCTTAGTGAATAGTTCGTGAATGATTTTTTGACTTTTTCCCTACGTAGTGAGGAACTTTATAACGGCGCGATACTCAATTTTCTTCATCATTGTGGCGTCAAGCATTCCCGTCGTCTTTCACTGAGGATACCTAGAAAACTATTGATCGTGAATTACTGAAATTTTATATCTATACTCTCAGATGGTGTCATTAGTGAATGAGTCAATCAAATAGAACCCTCGATTGAGTATTTTCTGACTCAATAGAAAAATATTTGCACATGTATAATTAAAATAGGACTTATTGAGACGAAAAAAATAAGAAATATTATAATTTCGTGAAATGTGATGAGAAACTAGAAGTGAGTTTTACAAAATTCAAGTTTTTCATTTAAAAGTACTCCAAGACAATCGAAATTTCTCACCTTGAACAGAAGTTAAATTTATTTCGGGTCAATCAAATCAAATTTATTCCTAAAAACTATAAGAAATCAAATACAATAGAAAGGCTTTTTACTTGATAGAAGAAATATAACAAAATTTGAATATCAAAACAAATTGAAATATGTTTATCTTCTACAATTTTAATTTCCAAAAGAATTTTTTTTTATTCAAAAAAATTTAGAATTAAATTAATGTCTAAAACAAGCACCGCTCACATTTAATAGACGTTTGTAATCAAAACTCAATATACAATGTCAAATGAAATAAATAACCCAACAGATATACGAAAGTAATTAAAATTAATAAATAAATATTCAAGGGAGACAAAATTTTGTTTCTGGTTTTATCTTTAAAAAATACTACTTGCCTTATAAAAACATGAACACACTTAAAGGACTTCCCAAAGAATACAATTTATTTGAAATATTTAATATATTTAAATATTCGAACAAATTATTTCAAAAATCTCTAAAACATGTGCACTATATCTTCAAAAAACAAATATAATTCTAGATAATCCCGTCCTCAGCCCTTTTTCAATATTACAAATATCAAAATCAAAAACATAACACATCACTCACGTGTTAAAAGACTTAAGCTTCGAACTACAGATCAACTATATATTCAAGATTGATCTATGTTCTAACAAAATCAAAGAACAAAGTGAGTTATTTTAAGGTTTACTTAAATTCATTGACATTCTATAATGAGATTTATTGAAGCCAAAATATAATTATATATTATATATAAAATAAAATAGAAAGGCTTTTTACTTGATAGAAGAAATATAACAGAATTTGAATATCAAAACAAATTGAAATATGTTTATCTTCTACAATTTTAATTTCCAAAAGAATTTTTTTTTTATTAAAAAAACTTTTAGAATTAAATTAATGTCTAAAACAAGTCCTTTAAGTGTGTTCATGTTTTTATAAGGCAAGTAGTATTTTTTAAAGATAAAACCAGAAACAAAATTTTGTCTCCTTTGAATATTTATTTATTAATTTTAATTAATTTCGTATATCTGTTGGGTTATTTATTTCATTTGACATTGTATATTGAGTTTTGATTATAAACGTCTATTAAATGTGAGCGGTGCTTGTTTTAGACATTAATTTAATTCTAAAAGTTTTTTGAATAAAAAAAAATTCTTTTGGAAATTAAAATTGTAGAAGATAAACATATTTCAATTTGTTTTGATATTCAAATTTTGTTATTTTTCTTCTATCAAGTAAAAAGCCTTTCTATTTTATTTTATATATAATATATAATTATATTTTGGCTTCAATAAATCTCATTATAGAATGTCAATGAATTTAAGTAAACCTTAAAATAACTCACTTTGTTCTTTGATTTTGGTAGAACATAGATCAATCTTGAATATATAGTTGATCTGTAGTTCGAAGCTTAAGTCTTTTAACACGTGAGTGATGTAGGTTATGTTTTTGATTTTGATATTTGTAATATTGAAAAAGGGCTGAAGACGGGATTATCTAGAATTATATTTGTTTTTTGAAGATATAGTGCACATGTTTTAGAGATTTTTGAAATAATTTGTTCGAATATTTAAATATATTAAATATTTCAAATAAATTATATTCTTTGGGAAGTCCTTTAAGTGTGTTCATGTTTTTATAATGCAAGTAGTATTTTTTAAAGATAAAACCAGAAACAAAATTTTGTCTCCTTTGAATATTTATTTATTAATTTTAATTACTTTCGTATATCTGTTGGGTTATTTATTTCATTTGACATTGTATATTGAGTTTTGATTATAAACGTCTATTAAATGTGAGCGGTGCTTGTTTCAGACATTAATTTAATTCTAAAAGTTTTTTGAATAAAAAAAAATTCTTTTGGAAATTAAAATTGTAGAAGATAAACATATTTCAATTTGTTTTGATATTCAAATTTTGTTATATTTCTTCTATCAAGTAAAAAGCCTTTCTATTTTATTTTATATATAATATATAATTATATTTTGGCTTCAATAAATCTCATTAGAGAATGTCAATGAATTTAAGTAAACCTTAAAATAACTCACTTTGTTCTTCGATTTTGTTAGAACATAGATCAATCTTGAATATATAGTTGATCTGTAGTTCGAAGCTTAAGTCTTTTAACACGTGAGTGATGTAGGTTATGTTTTTGATTTTGATATTTGTAATATTGAAAAAGGGCTGAAGACGGGATTATCTAGAATTATATTTGTTTTTTGAAGATATAGTGCACATGTTTTAGAGATTTTTGAAATAATTTGTTCGAATATTTAAATATATTAAATATTTCAAATAAATTATATTCTTTGGGAAGTCCTTTAAGTGTGTTCATGTTTTTATAAGGCAAGTAGTATTTTTTAAAGATAAAACCAGAAACAAAATTTTGTCTCCTTTGAATATTTATTTATTAATTTTAATTACTTTCGTATATCTGTTGGGTTATTTATTTCATTTGACATTGTATATTGAGTTTTGATTATAAACGTCTATTAAATGTGAGCGGTGCTTGTTTTAGACATTAATTTAATTCTAAAAGTTTTTTGAATAAAAAAAAAATTCTTTTGGAAATTAAAATTGTAGAAGATAAACATATTTCAATTTGTTTTGATATTCAAATTTTGAAATCAAATATATTTCATTTCTATTTATTTACAATATGAGAATTGTTTCAATACCATAATCGAGAAGGAAGTCAGGCACCTAAGTTTGTTTCCTGTCTTGCATCCTCCCTCATATAATCTGCTATTTTCAATTATTAATCAGTCCGTTTGCAGTTATAATACATAATATGATAGAGAATTAGTTGAAATTAATAGGAATCATTATAAAATAAAAGACAAAATTAGAACCTTGAAATAGGATACATAAGTAGAATAAGTTGGATCATAAATTATCAGGAACATAATCAAAATATTAGTTACTCTAAGACACTGGTAGTTATTCAAACGTGTAAATCATCTTGTTATGGATTTAACATAAAAAAACGTTTACGCTGACTTATAAAGGGTGTTTCGAAAAGAGCGCAAGATTTCAGTGTTCAATAGAAAATGGTTTTCTGCAGCAAATTATTGAAATATGTATTTGTTGATTGAGAAAATATACATTTGAAAATTATGTACAAAACAAAATATCTTGTAAATGGCCACCACGACTTTTCTGGCATATGCGTACCCTTTTGACGAAATTTTCTAAAACGTTATTGAATACATGTGGTGGTATTTCATTGATCCAGCGTCTAATTTCGGCTTTCAATGCTTCGATGGTTGCAGGGTTATTGGCATAAACCAATATCTTCAGATAACACCACAGCCAGAAGCCTAAAGGCGTTAGTCTTCTGTTGAGTTTCGAAGTGAGTGGTTCCCTGTATGTAGATAAGAAAGTGTTTTAAGGACGAAAATTTCGAGACAGACACGCCGCGATTGCAACATCTCTACTGCAAATTTTGTTATAATTGTGGATAAATTATGATGAAATCACAAGCCAGGCCATTTTCTGAAAATGCTAAAAAAGCCTAAGTGGGCTTTTTTGGTGTTTTACTTGGAGATCAAGACAAGCAGTGGGCTCTCCATGTTTGCTGTGTTAGTTGTAGCTTATCATTGGTGGAGTGGATGAATGGGAAAATAAAAAGCATGCCTTTTGCTGTCCTTATGGTAGGGCGAGAACCCACTATTCATTTAAACGATTGCTTCTTTGGCCTGACAAAGACTGAAGGTTATTCCAAAAAGGGAAAGCACAAGATCGACTATTCAAATTTAAAATGGATGTGGAATGTGTCACAAGTTGGTGTGTGATGCCGGAGTGGGGTATCAGTGACCATAATGGTATTCTGATCACTATAGGAAGGCGAGAAACAATGGATGAATAAGTGAGAACGGGGAAAACTACAGGAGAAGAAATCCTGGCCGCTCTAGTAGAGGATAGGTTTCGTGGGGCAGTGGTTGAAAGCCTGCATGCTGGATTAGAGGGGTTCTGTCCCGTCGGCGTGTGAGTTGCGTATTCCAACTCGGGCGCTAACCTGCATATTTAGTAGTAGTTTGAATAGTGCTGCGCCCTCTGGCAGTGGGGGCCTAAGTCTTGGAAGCTGAAGCCAAACTAGAAGTTGCGAATTGATTGTGGCGCGCTGATTCGGCGTATCCTAATCGCGCCCATGGGGGCTGTGACCGTAGGCCTGAGGGCAGGTAGGTCACTTTAAGCAACCATACTTCCATCCTTCCTTCCTATCCAAATTTACAGTCTGCAATACGACCTGTTCCTAGCAATGCAGATTCACCAGTGCCGCTCGCACATAGATCCGCAAAATGTTGTTTTGGGAGACATTGGAGACAACCCATCATCACGCAGCTCCGAAGTATGGTGTGCGCCGACCATACTTTTACTCCAGGTCCCAGTTACGGCGAGCCACATTTAATTGTTCAAACTGAGCTAAATGATTTAGTACGTGATTTGGGGTTATCAAAACAACAGTCAGAACTATTTAACTATTTTTTTAATATTAGCCTTCTACATATTTAATTTCAAAAAATTATATTTAATAATTATAACTTCAGGAATTGAATTAAATTAATGTTATATAAGTACCACTTATATCAAACGACATATAAAATAAACATTCATTATAAGACATCCAAATGATATAACAAAATCCAATAAATAAAAATTGTTAACTAAAATCCTATAAATGAAATATTTTGAGTAGACAGAATTTTGTTTCTGCTCATCAATCTCATGAAAACAGATATCTTTCGAAAATGTTTAACATAATCTCAAGAATTTCATCATAAAACTATCTTGCTTAGAATATTCAATATTATTGGATATCTAAATAAGTTACTTTTTATGAAATCTCAAGATATGTAAAAACATTACTGAAAAACAAGTTTTAAGAGAGACTTTGCTTCGTCGGTACTCAATTATATTCATATTCAATAAAATATAACATCAATCAACAAAAATATTTTCTCACCTTTTAACAATTCAGAAAGCTTCTGGTATATGAATATAATTGAGTAGTGACGAAGCAAAGTCTCTCTTAAAACTTGTTTTTTAGTAATGTTGTTACATATGTTGGGTAACTTAGTTAGATATCCAATAATATTGAATATTCTAAGTAAGATAGTTTTATGATGAAATTCTTAAGATTATGTTAAACATTTTTGAAAAATATCTGTTTTCATAAGATTGATGAGCAGAAACAAAGTTCTGTCTACTCAAAATATTTAATTTATAGGATTTTGGTTAACAATTTTTATTTATTGGATTTTGTTATGTCATTTGGATATCTTATAATGAATGTTTATTTTATATGTAATTTGATATTAGCGGTACTTATTTGACATTAATTTAATTTAATTCCTGAAGTTATAATTATTAAATATAATTTTTTGAAATTAAATATGTGGAAGGCTAATATTGAAATATTTAAATAATTTTATATACCTTCTATCAAGTATAAACTTCTATTTATTTTCACAGTCAGAACTTCTTTGTTCTCGTACGTATTTCAGAAAAAGAAATGCTCCGTTTTCTGCATTCTACAGTATGGAAAATCCGTTGTGTGCGTGTACTGATGTTGATGGTTCAATGCAGGAACTTGATATTGAGCATCTCTGATTGGCGTTTATTTATAGATTCGTCTAAATACTGTTAAAACGCATAATATTATATTATATTTTTGCATAATAGACATTTAAAACCTTCTATACCAGTTGCCCATTCAGTGATGATGAAAGAAAGTTATGAAAATATGCGCACTTTTTTGGATTAAATAAACTACAACACGTACAAATTTCAGATATGTAGAAACTTAAAACTTATAGCAATTTTAGTGGGACTTCAGGGCGGATTTACAAAATATTGATGTTTTTCTGTCTTTGGAACAGCCGTGCAGTAAATCAGCATTATAACAAAAATTTGGCCGAAAAGAAGTGTATTTCAACCGGTATCTCAAAATGTTAAGTTTAGACCCCTTGTAGACTCCTCTTCACATTAAACTTTCGCTGATGAAAAGCTTTGTGAAGGTTATGAGTAATTTGATGGTGATGGTCTTTCCCAAATTAAGTGGTTCCAAATTAAAGGAGGGTATTTTTATTGGACCTCAAATCAAAAAATTGCAGGAAGACGTTCATTTTACAGAGAAGCGTACCAGGCAAGAATTCAGAGCTAATTAACTAATTTTTCATTGTGGTAAGGTAGTTTTTCGGCAACAATATGGAGGCAAACTACCAACAGTTTGTTAATGAATTTTTAGATGCTTACAGATCGCTTGGTGCCCGAATGTTGTTATAAATTCGTTTCCTCCATTCACATCTGTCTTTTTTTCCTGAAAATTTGGAAGCTATCCGTGACGAGCAGTGTGAAAGATTCCACCAAGACATTAGGACAATAAAAATTCGATACCAAGACCGATGGGATACAGCCATGATGGTTTTTGAAGAGAGAAGATATGACCCCCCATAAAATAAAGAATGTTTTCGCGAAAACTTTAAACATGAAAATATCTACAGCCAAAACTAAGAGTATGACAACATCGAAAACGCCTATTAGGTGCAAACTTGAAGTGGAAGAGAGAATGATTCAGCAGGAAATGAGATGCAGGTACCTTGGCATAGAACTTTCGGCATACGGCGATGTTGAAGAAGTGGTAAGAGAGCAGACAACAAAAGCCTGAAGAGTAGCTGGTTGTTTAAACGACACAATATGGCGCAACAAAAATTTAAGAACTGAAACCAAAACCAGAATCTACAAAACGACGGTCAGGCCTATTATGACATGCTGTGCGGAAACAAGACCAGATACGGCAAAAACCAAATGATTGCTAGAGACAACAGAAATGAGGGTGCTTAGAAGGATTGCCGGAAAAACCTTTCTCTACGGGGAAACAAGTGAAAACATACGAAGAACCTGTAAAGCGGAAATGGACAGTAAAAAAAAAGATTGAATGGAACTCCCACATAGAGAGAATGAGCGATTCACGAATTGTCAGAATAGCACGTGACAAATTCCCACTAGGCCACAGAGATCAAGGTAGGCCTAGGAAAAGATGGAGCGAGAACCAGAGCGCACAGTAGGCAAGGGGACGAAGAATGAGCAGGCGACCTCGCCTAACATAGAGACGGAAGAAGAAGAAGATAAAATAAAGAAATACGATTTAATTGATACTTTAAGTCACTATTTCTAATCCTAGTGTTTTTCTTAAATGTAAGGTATGTTTAATAGGTGAAAACTGAATAAAGTTGATATATGAGCGCAGATAGCTCAGTGGTAGAGCATCGGGATCGTGACCGGAAGGTCCGGGTTTGAATCTTGTTCAGGTGGAAAATAAATTTTCTAGTTGGCTGGGTGTCGGCCACCATTTTACTGTTGGGTCAAAAATTAACAGTGCTGTCACCTAAAGAGGCTCAAGTTCGCAGTAACAAAGCCTACACAGAACACAACTGAACTTTTAACTCGCACAACCAAAAAAAGCTTCTGAGTGATCTTCACAGAAGATCTAATAGTATCAGGATAATAAATAGAATAGAAAAAAAATAAAAATATAAGGTCAAAAATTTCTAAAATCAAATTTTTAATGAAACATAAGATATTTGGCGGAAAATCATGATACTTCTATTTTATACCAGTGTAAATTGAATGAGCTTGGATTGAATTCTTTTATGATAAAAGAAACCAGACAATCGGATGGTTCTTCTAGTATAATTGATCATGCTTTTGTTAGATGCCGATCTGGTATACAACAAAAGTTTTCAATTGAATCGGGTGTTTATCATACTGCACTTACTGATCTTTATGCGGTTTGCATGTTCATTAGGTCATCAGATAGGAAAAATGAGGTACTCAATAGATCAACTAAGGATAATGTCAGTTGCCGTACAAATTATGTTGATTTGATTAGACATTAGATATACTGGTTGAAATGCAATACCCGCAAATTGCCTATACCACCTTTATTGATAAGCTCAAAAAGCACATCAATTTTGCCAATATAGAAGCGTGGATAGAGGGAGAAAGAACAAGAAAATAAAACCTTGTGGATTAATGGATTAATAACGTCAATGAATACTCGGGACAGAATGAAGAAACTGTTTGAACCGGATAATACCGAGGAACATAGAGAAAATTATAGGAAATTTAGAAATATGAGAAATTACGAAAAACTGAGAAAGATTATTTCACTGAAAAACTGAAACAAGCGGGAAAAAGCTCAAAGGATGTTTAGTCTGTAATAAGGGAAGTAACTAATAGGAATAAAAAGAATATCGCGCCGCAGGAAATATCTGATGATTTCAAAAATATTATCGTGGATGATAAAATAAAGGCGAACAAATTCACGTACTTTTTTGTGAATATAGGGAGAAAAATAGCATCTGCGATAAAAAAAACCTGACTCATCGCAAATACCTAAGGCGCAGTTCAACGGTGCATCAATGTTCTTAATCCAGTATGTAGCGATCTACATCGAATTTATTCGCTGGTATTTCACCTTTATCGAGAAGACCGGTGAATGAAGAAATTGGGATATCTGTCCGTCAATGTGTCGTCATGTGTGCGTTGATATGAAGAAATTACTTCTTTTTCCGGTTCACGATTGCAGAGTAAAGTTGTTTACAATCTGAATGTCATAAAATTTTCTCGTAAGTTAATTTTTCTTGAAGATTAGAAGAGAAAACCCACAAAGAAGGGGTAAGTATTATTCGTTTTTATGCTTGAACTGCATTTAAAGCATGTTATTCGTTTCATTGTATTTTTCTTTTTGAAATGCCTCTGTCAATTTTTTTAGATTGATTGTATGAAACTTTTTGCTTGATGCACGTTTCAAATCTTACTTTATTTTAACTATATTATTTATTTCTTCGTTTTTAAAACACACTTCTGTCCTGAAAAATTTTGCATATGATTTGCCTTGAAAGTTTCTGCATTTTTTTTATCATAAATGGCGAAACAAATACACAAGTTTTTTTTCCCATTTTAAAGAATAAGAATTGTTTGAGAGACAATAGTGTTCAAAATTCCAATGTGGCGTGCTTCTTATTCTTGTTCTCTTTGTAACAGTTCTTGTTTTGGACAATCTTTTCCTGGAGTTTTTTTTTGGATTATCTTTTCCTGGATTTTTCTTCGGATTATTTTCCTGGATTTCTCTTGGATTATTTTCTTGTTATTTGTTTCTGGAGTTTGGAAGTTTTCTTGGTGAGGAATAGTTATGCGTACACTGGTTGCCCGAAGACGTTGAATCTATTAAGTTCAAAGAACCACATAACATCGGCCTGCTTGAAACGACCTACGAAACCACCACCTGTTTTTATTGGCAAAACATAAGCCTGTATTCTAAACCAACCAGAGAAGCAACATTGAGAATCTCAACATTTTGTATATATCACATCGAAAAACTATAAATTTTGTATATATTAATAATAACATTGAGAAACTCTCATTTTCTGTATATTTTTCAACTTTTATCGGTGATTATATCATTCAAACTTATTCTAGTGTTAGATAGTAAATTGTTTATTTTTTCTAAATGTTTAAATGTGATTCGTAAGAAAAATTACTTGTGGTAACACTATATACAAAAACTATCAAATTGATATCCCTATATATAATCAATATAAAATATTTTTCAATATCTTGGAAAAAACCTTTTTACATCCCGACTTGAAATGTATTACTACAAATGTATTAACAAAACCTATTATATATAAGTATGTATATATTAATGATAATAATATAATGATGTCCATATCAGGGGGAAGGTGCTAATTGACAGTCCCCCTAGCCCTCATCAATACGCCTACCAGGCTGGCAAGTCGGCAGAACTTGCGTTGAATAATTTGGTCGGAAAATTAAACCAATCTCTCGATAATCGAGAGATAGCACTAACAGCGTTTCTGGACATTAAAGGTGCTTTTAACAATACGCTGCCGGCTTCTCTCGCTGAGGCTATCGCTGCGAGAGGAATCGACCCACTAATCTGTAGATGGATACAGGCAAAGCTATGCGGCAGAATAATAATAAGGGCTGTCTGCAGGGAGGTATTCTCTCACCCTTACTGTGGACCCTTCTCGTTGATGACCTGCTAGCGATCATTTCGCTGTGGGGAGTCGACGTTCAAGCATTTGCTGATGACCTGGCAATCATAGTGAAAGGTAAATCGGAGGTGACGATATCAGCCGTCCTTCAAGAGATACTGAACACTATTGACAAATGGTGTATAAGAGAAGACATGTCTCTTAACCCGCAAACGGTAGTTATAGTACCATTCACTAAAAAATGGAAGTTGAATGGTTTAGAACCGCCGACTATCCGAGGTGAAATAATACAATTCTCATTTGAGGAAAAATACCTGGGAATAGTCCTGGACAAGACCCTCACCTGGAATGCACACCTGGATAAAGTGTGTCATAAAGCCAGAATGGGTTTCTGGACTTGCAGGCGGATCTGTGGTAAAACCTGGGGCCTAAATCCCAGGCAGATGTACTGGCTATACACTATGGTAATTAGACCACGGATAGTGTATGGCGCTGTAGCGTGGTGGAAGAAAGGCCAACAAACAGTTGGCGAGCAAAATCTCACCCGACTACAGAGACAGGCTTGCCTTGCAATTACAGGTGCGTTTCGCACCACACTCACGGCAGCCATGGAGGTCCTACTAAATCTACCACCCCTGCACCTACTCGTGCAGAGGGAGGCGGAACGGACCACATACAAACTATATCAACTGGCGATTGACAGGCCAGAGGCAATAGTGGTGGGAAGCTCAAGACTGCTGGACGAGCTTTTAACGAACAGTATCCTATCGATGCCCTCGGATCTAATGTCAAAAATCACGAGCCAGGAACGGAATTTCAATGTAATCGTCCCCAGCCGGGACGAATGGACCCAGCATGCTGAGGTTCTATTGAGAACCGACCTTGGCTTGTTCACAGACGGCTCGCGAACGACGAACGGAACAGGAGCGGGAGTCTATGGGAGTAAACCGAGAATTAACATCTCATTGAGTCTCGGTCAAAACGCAACCATATTCCAGGCAGAAATATTTGCTATTGAGACCGCGGCGGAACTGCTGATAACCACTGTAAAAATCAAAATTAACTGACAGTCAGTCAGTACTAAAAGCTCTGGAATCCAGCTGTTTTACATCCAAAACAGTCTGGAGTTGCCGCACGGCTTTAAACAGGCTCGGTATGTATAACGGAGTCACTCTGGTTTGGATACCGAGCCACTCAAACTATTTGGGTAACGAGGAGGCGGATCGGCTGGCATTTGCTGGAGCTGCGCTGTCTCTGGTAGGACCGGAACCATTCCTGGGAATACCGCATGACGTGGCGAACGAGGCGATAACAGGCAGAATGAACTCAAGGCTAGAGTCTTTCTGGCGGAGCCATTCTGGCCTGAAACACACCAATTTGTTCCTTGGAACAGCTTCAAACAAAAATATGGCGAACCTAGCGCTAGGTCTGGATAGGGTCAAACTAAGAACACTTGTCGGAATTATGACAGGTCACTGCAGACTGAAAGCGCATTTACACAAAATCGGTCTGGCTGAAGACAATGAATGCAGGCTGTGTCTTGAGGACACTGAAACAGCCATGCACATCGTCTCAGAGTGCCCAGCGGTGAGTCGCATCAGATTCGAGGTCTTTGGCCAGGCTTTTATAGCCCACAGCGAACTGAAAAAATTACCCCTGAACAAGATTATCGGTTTTATCCAAAAACTGGATCTCGTCAGGGAGATATAAAATAGGGGTGAACCACAATACTCCGTGCGGACGCAGTGGTAGGGTGGACAGACGCCCGCTCATCATAAATAATAATAATAATGTATATTAACGTACAAATCCAAGAAAATCCACTATATACTTTAAAGCTTACTTCAAGTTTATTCGTTCTATGTTTTCTCTTATTTTGGTAAGTTGAATTTTGATCTTGTTATATATTTGAATCTGAATTAATATATTTCTGATGTGGTCAGATAGGCCGAAATAGCTATCAAATGTTCGAGTTCTCGTTCAATTATTTTTATTTGATCCCTTATTTTGATAATTTTAGATAATTTTGGAATAGTGGATTTTCTTGTATTTTTATGTTAATATACATACTTATATAGTTTTTGTTAATACATTTGTAGTAATACATTTCAAGTCGGGATGTAAAAAGGTTTTTTCCGAGACATTGAAAAATATTTTATATTGATTATACATATCATTTGGATAGTTTTTGTATATAGTTTCAAAATATAATGTAGAAGTTAGAATATATAATTCTGAATTTAAGGTCATTTAGATTTTACTTCTATCAAGTATTGAGTCACATTCAAATTGGTTTTTCACCGATAAAAGTTGAAAAATATACAGAAAATGAGAGTTTCTCAATGTTATTATTAATATATACAAAATTTTGAGTTTCTCAGTGTGATATGAATATATGCAAAACTTAGAGATTCTCAATGTTACTTCCTTGGTTGGTTTAGATAACAGGCTGATGATTTGCCAATCAAAATAGGTGGTGGTTTTGTAGGTCGTTTCAAGCAACTCAATTGCTTCAACGTCTTCGGACAACCAGTGTACATATAACTATTCCTCACCAAGAAAACTTCCAAACTCCAGGAACAAATAACAGGAAAATAATCCAAGAGAAATCCAGGAAAAATAATCCGACAAAAAAATCCAGGAAAAGAAAATAAAAAAAATCCAGGAAAAGAGAGTCCAAAAAAAATACCGGGTCAAAAGAGAACAATAATGAGAAGTACGCCACAATTCTGAACACTTCTGTCTCTCAAATAATTCTTATTCTTCAAAATGGCAAAAAACACTTGTGTATTTGTTTCGCCATTTCTGATTAAAAAAATGCAGAAATAAAGTAACATTTTGAACATGCATCAAGCGAAAAGTTTCAATATAAAAAAATTGACAGAGGCATTCCAAAAAGACAAATAAAATGAAACGAATAACATGCTTTAAATGCAGTTCCCTTCTTTGAGGGATTTCACTTATCTTCAAGAAAAATTAATATGTACGAGAAAATAAATTTTATGACATTCAGATTGTAAACAACTTTACTCTACAATCGTGAACCGGAAAAAGAAGTAATTTCTTCTTACCAACGCGCACATGACGACACATTGACGAAGATATCCCAATTTCTTCATTCACGGGTCTTCTCGATAAAGGTGAGAAACCAGCGAATAAATTCGACGTCTAGATCGCTACACGTGGGATCCCCCCCAAAAAAAAAATCTTTGTCGATAAAAGATTTTTTTTTATCAAAACGTTATAGTTACAAAGGAAAAACTGGGCGCCAGTGATTTATGAATCACAAGTTAAATAACTTCATAACTTCAAATAAGACATAAATCTGCATCTGAAAGACACAAAAGATTTAATAATTCCAGACCAACTAAACAGCTACACGAAAGAGACATGTCAGCACATCATGTAGATACTATATAAATTTATGTTTATCTGAAAAGAGGTAGAAGTCTACATTAGGGGTTAAGGGGGAAATGTAGCCAGAGCAGAAGATAAAGATAACCGTAATGGCAAGACAAGAGAAATAGAGACTGCCTCTCCACTACGGGAAGGTAGGTGCTCTCAGCTGAAAAGAGAAAAGGAAAGGAATAGGAAGATAATGAACCCTAAATACTTCAATTAAGAATTATGTCAAAAAAAAGTCAATGAGTTGTAAAAAAATATTGAAGAATGAGGAAGGTGCAATGAGTAGTGGTGATAGAAAACTATCAACAAGGACATGTAAAAGAACGGTTTGAATCATTGAAATTCGACATTCAAATCATCATCTGAAAAGAAACTATATCGCTGTAAGTAACACGTCTTTACAGGAGTCATTTGCAGCGGAATATCGGGTGTTTTTTTTAGAGTGATATAACTTTCGAAGGGGATAACTGTGATTTGACAGAAGGTAGAAGCAATGTTGTTTTGACATTTCTGGTCAGTAAGCATTGACAAATTATCATGAAAAGACTCACGCCGCAACAACGTTTGAAAATTGTTGAAATTTATTTTCAGAATCAGTGTTCTATACGCCAAGCTTATAGAGCATTTCGTGAAATTAATGGTTTACATAATCGTCCATCAGAGCAGCTTCTTCGTCGAACTATCGATAGATTTCGGAAAACATTTTCTCTACTCGAACAAAGAACTGTACGTGCAGAAGAAAATATCGCTACTGTAAGTCATAGTGTTAATGATGATCCAGATTTGTCTATTCGTCGACGTTCACAACAAGTTGGACTCTGTGCATCCAACACATGGAATATTTTGCGTAATGATCTTGTTCCACACCCATACAAGATCCAACTGGTTCAATAACTAAAGCCACTTGACCATAATAAGCGTCGTTTTTTTGCTGATTGGGCCCTAGAACAGCTTGAAATTGATCCACTTTTTTATCGTAAAATTGTGTTCAGTGATGAAGCGGATTTCTGGTAGAACGGCTATGTAAACAAGTAAAATTGCCGTATATGGAGTGAGAACAATCCTCAAGAAGTTCTGCAGGTTCCATTGGATCCTGAAAATTGCACTGTATGGTGTGCTTTACACGCTGGAGGCATCATCGGTCCATATTTCTTCAAAAATCATGCTGAAGCTAATGTACCAGTGAATGGTGCTCGTTACAGTTCGATGATCAATGATAATTTGTTTCAAAATTTGAATGGTATCGACCCAGAAGTGTTTCGGTTTCAACAAGATGGTGCTACACCTCATGCTGCTACCGTAACAATTCATTTATTGGCTTCCAAGATCATGCGACATAACTTCACTGGATTATTTTCTTTGGGGTTATGTTAAGTCATTGGTTTATACTGATAAACCAGAAACAATAGACGCTTTGGAAGCCAACATAACTCGTGTTATTGATGAAATAAGGCCTGAATTACTCGAAAAAGTGGTCCAAAATTGGTCTGGTCGAATGCGGTTTCTCAGAGCTACTCGTGGTGGACATATGCCAGAAATTATTGAAAATTTGGCTTCAATCTTAATTCAAATGTGTTTTGTTTCAATATAAAGTTCTATCACTCTAAAAAAACGCCCGATATATATTACTTTGACCCTAAGTTTTTCAACATACTGCCGGCATATCTGAGGCATATAAATATTAAGAAGAAAAGTGATTGATAAATTGATGGTATATGTGAAAGAAAATTTTAGTATGACTTTAAATTCAGAATTAAATATTCTATATATATATATATACAAGTCGGTTTAAAACGTTTTTCTACGTTGTCCGACGCCTAATCGCCATTTCTTCCTATCTGCACAGTCTTCTTCTCTTAAGTTTCTTGCACTCATGGATTTTTGTACGGATTTGTGCCACTCAATTTTGGGTCTCCCTCTTTTCCTCGATTGTGCAGGTTGCCATGATTGTACTTGTTTCGGGAGTCCTGTTTCAGGCATACGTCTTACATGTCCGTACCATGTTAGTTGTTTATTTTCTATATCCTGTGTTATTTTACCTTCGATTCCCATAATCTCTTTGATGTTCTTGTTTCTTATGTGGTCTTTTTTTGAAATACATAAAGATCGTCGTATCGCGTCCATTTCCACTACCTCTACCTTTTTCTTGTGTTTTTCCGTTATTCTCCATGTTTCGGCACCATATAGTAGTGTACTCTTGACCATCGTCTCATAAATATTAAATTTAGTTCTTCTCAATATTTCCTTACTCCACAATATTCCATTGAGACAGCCAATTACCTTTTTTGCCTGGACGATACGTTTTTCAATTTCTTCTGCGTCCGTACCGGTTTCATCGAAAGTTATCCCCAAATAAACACAACTCTTACTGGAGGATATTTTTTGTGTATTTTCTAGTTCCAGATCTGCGGATTCGGCTCCTACACTTAAATACTTCGTTTTATCGATGTTAACTGTCAAACCCCAAATAGTGTACTCCTTGATTAACCTGTCCATCATATACACCATGTCATCCCTGCTCTTAGCAACCACCACCTGATCGTCAGCAAACTGAAGAGTGCACACGCATGTGTCGTCAACATCAATTCCCATGTCGCGAACCACCTTTTTCCATCTTTTCAAAACCGCGGCAATATATATCTTAAACAGCGTTGGTGATACGCAACATCCCTGTCTCAAACCTTTGATTACTGGAAATTCCTCAGTGACATATTTACCTATTTTAATTCTTGATTTAGAGTTCTTATATAGTTCTTGTAAAGCTTTTTTTAATATTAAATATTCTAACTTCTGCAATATATATTGAAACTATATACAAAAACTATCAAATTGATATATATATAATCAATATAAAATATTTTTCAATGTCTCGGAAAAATCTTTTTACATCCCGACTTGAAATGTATTAATACAAATGTATTAACAGAAACTATATAAGTATGTATATTAACATACAAATACAAGAAAATCCACTATTCCAAAATTATCTAAAATGATCAAAAGAAAGGATCAAATAAAAATAATTGAATAAGAACTCGAACACACAAATTTTAGTATCCTTATCGGTGTTATGTCCTGAACTTCATCGGTTATCTACCACTTGTGGCATTACTCTTCTTTCTGAACTTTGCTCCTTGCATAATTATAGGATTTTGGGATTTATTTTGTTAATATTTTAGTTTGAACTTGTACCATTCGAATGGATTTCAGTAACTGAGGAGAACTCCATAAAAAAATAGGCTTCTAGCTTATGTTATGCAGTTCCCTAAAATTTGGACTAAGTGGTTAATTTTGTACACGAATACTGTATAAATTATTATTATTACTGTAACAGTGAATGTGGTTCTATAAATGAACCAAGAAAACCTTACGTGTTACAACTATATTATTCTTATTTTTGTATTTGGATACGTCTATTCTACCATTATATGCTATTCAGCTTTATGTTAGAACCAAAAAAATTTTGTTTTGTCCTCCAGTGTTATTATCAATACCGACTAGTAGCCAATGTACATCTTATTTCACTTCTTTTCTTGATTCGATAAATTTGTCCACAAAGTCACACTTTTGTGACTTTGTGAGTATTTCACAAAAGAAAGATTAATTTTTATAAACATATATTCTCTTGTTCTGAAAAAACAGAGGTGACAGTGATAATGAGGTGGTTCCAAGACATCTGACATGTGTATAACATGATTTCTCACCATTTCATAGCACGTGATCTCGAGGTCATCAAGGACGAAATTTCGAGTAACCAGAATGACACGAATCCTTGTATTTACGCTTGCTGAACAAGAACATGTGCCTAACATCTATACTTATAAGTATACATGCCGTAGTCTACGTATTCAATTCGAAAGCACCAATTTCCTTTTATTCTATGGAAATATTTCTCGGGGTAGAAGTCGGGTGAGATCCATACCATTTGCACCCGAGTAGATTATTAATTTTCCGGGACTGATGTGTTGTCATGAATCCCTGTGCTTTGAACATTTCGAATAACGCTGCATTTGAACATGCTTACTATTGTGAGAAGCGACCTACGTAATACAAATTCATCATGATGTTTATAGCAGCGGAAACTTGTGCCAGAAGTATCTGAGATGAATAATTTGATATTTTCAAGTGAAACATTATATAATGAAGCCATATTTCTTTTGGATCAATATTTATTCTAAATCTGGATAATTATTCGCGGAATGACCGTAAAGAGGGGTTTTCCAATAAGGGCAGGTAGAAGTAGGAATGAAATAAAACAAGCTGTGTTTGAGGTATTAACAAAATTTCTTTTTTATTTTGAAGATACGTGTATGCCATTATGTATGGCATATAACATTCCTGCTGCCGCGACTTTTCAAGGTGAAAGAAATCAATTCTTATTTTTATAATTGAAGATATAAACGATTTGATGTCATGATTCTGGAAGAATTTATTTCCTTTAGTTTAAAATATACCAGAATAACATACACAAAATAAAATTATAACATACAAAGAAATAAAAAATAGCTTACTAACCTGGAAGATATCAAAAACAATGCTCTTTCTTCGGGTTTCTCAATTCACATTTCTAACAGCTAACTAAATATGATATGTGACAGTTTAAGGTTAAAATCTTAGACATAGAATATAGATCATAGATCATAGAACATATATAGTGTTAGAAATTTTTTCACTATTGGAAAAGGTCCAATTCTTATTTCATCAAGTTTTTCTCTATTCAATTTTGATTTATTTTCAACATAAACATAGTCTCCAATTTTAAAATAATAATGTTTACTATTCTTGTCGATCAGTCTTTTATTGTATTCATGATAGCGTAAATAATTTTTTTATGCTATTTCCTTATCTTTGAGTAAATTTCTCTCTTCAATAAGTTCTTCTGGAGCAATGGGATCAGTTCTGCCACAAAGTAAATATTCTGGGCTATGTCCAGTTGTAGAATGGTCTGTTCTATTGTATTCTTCAATACATTCATCAACTATTTTCGTCCATGCCCTAGTTTTCTTTTCGTTTTTTATTTAATTTAATTCCACTAAATTAACTATTTTTACATATTCGTCCATATTCTCCGTTTTTTCCAGAACTGGGTTTCTAGAAAGGCAATCTGCTTCTACATTACCTTTTCCTGGTTCATATCTAATCTCAAGATCGAATTGTGATAGAAAATTCATCATGTCACCCAGCTCTGCATCTGGTCTTGTACGGAATTCTTTCCCTTCTAATGGCTTATGGTCAGTAACAACAATAAATTTATGTCCTATTAGCCAATATTTCCAAAATTTAATTGCCTCTTTAATTGCCAGACATTCTAGGAATATTGCTTTCTTGTTCTTTTGATATTTATTTAGTTGTTTAGAAAAATACGCTACGGGTTTAATTTCACCATTAATCTGTTTTTGTTTGAGAACAGCTCCTACCCCTTGAATACTGGCATCAGTATATTTAGTAGTGTAAGCACTTGGATCGAAAATTGCAAGAATTGGCTCAGAGCAAAGGATATCCTTAATTCTTGATGACCCGGTATCGGTTCACAATTTGAGTGTATTCCACTTTGAAGGAAAGTTATCGATATATACCCATGCAACTTCGCGCCAACACAAATCGTTTAACACATCAGTGTTGGTGCGGTTTGAACTGGGCGAAGGCACACACGTTGAATTTACTGATTGAAGCTATTCAGATCAGAGATTTATATTCGGATATCCTTAACCTTACTGAAAGCTTCCTGACAAGCCAATAACCTATTGAATGCATCTGTTCTCAGTAAATTATGCAACGGTTCTAATAATCTAGCTGAATCTTTTATGCATTTGTGATAAAAATTAACTTTACCCAAAAATTGCCTTATCTTCTTCCGAGTATCTGGAGGAAAAAAATTCCTAATGGAAAATAAGTTGTCATATATAGGTCGTACTGTATTGTTTCCCACAATATGTCCTACATATTTGACTTCTTCTTCTGCGAAATTACACTTGATAAATTTAAGTCTAAATCCTTCATTACATATTACTTTCAAAAGACTCTCCAAATGTTCTATATGTTGGTCAAATGTTGAAGAAAATATTAGAATATCCTCTATATAATTTAGGCAGAATAAATTCAGGTTATATTTTCTGATAATATTATACAATATACGTAGAAATATGGCCGGTGATGTTTTAAGTCCAAAAGGTAAACATTTCCATTGCCAGTGACCATTCTGTGTCACAAAATCAGTCTTATATCTATCTTTGATACAAACAGGAATCGACAAAAAGGCAGAATTTACATCTATGTAGTATAAAATTTCGCATTTCGGATCTTGGCTAAGATTTCATCATTTAATGGGCAAGGCTGTGGTTCGGGAACAATTAATTTATTGAGTTAACGAAAATCGACACATAATCTGGTTTTAGACCCTTCATCTCTTTATATGAGGAGGACTCCCCAATCAGATTCGCTTTCAACAATCTTCCTATTTGGAATTCTATCTCTTTTTGATCCTCCATTGAGCATCTGTATGGTTTTTTTGCTATAAATTTGTGTTCTAAAAGTTTTATATGTGCCTCATTACTTTGCACCTGACCAATATCAAACTTGTGTTTTGCAAAAATATGATCATATTTATTTATAGAAACTTCAATTTTATTTCTCTGGTTCGTTTCCAATTGGTCTGTCTCATTTTGCTTCGAAAAGTTCTGTTGGTATCCCTGCATTGAAATTGAGGGTGTAATCATTGTTATTATTATGGACACAATCGATCTTTCTATCTTCATTCATATATAATCTTCGATAAATTTTCAAATCAAAATCTTGCTTTAATTGAAAATTGGAAATAGAATCTAGTCCGATTGGACTATTTTACTCGAAATTTTTCTCATTAACTACAAAAAGTACAACTTCTTTTTTGATATTATTGATTCTCATTGTTGTAATTATTTTTCCTGAAAAATTTGCCCTGCCACTGACTGTTTTGAATGTGTTTCTATTATCTTGAATTCGAAGACATAATTTTTCTGCTACTTTGGAATTCAGAAGACTAACATTTGAGCCTGAATCATAAATTCCACATAATTCATTAACACCCTCAATCTTATCAATGCAGCAGTCTTAGTTTTTTTGATTTGAAATGGCCTGTACCCCAACATTGTTTACAGTTTTTATGTTACCGGGTACGTTCTTTTTTTCAAAATAAGTGGATTTATTCCTAAGCCGACATAAAGTCTCCGGATGAAATCTACCTGAAAAACCATTCTTCTCACAAATTGAGCACGGTTCCTTCTTAACTGGTTTTCTGTTTGTTTGTGAATAGGAAGGAATTTGTTCGGCAGATTTATTCATTCTATGATTTTCTTTAATCGGATCGTTGTCATATTTTTTGAACTTTCTAGCTTTCGCAACTCACCCAAAAATTTTTCGAAAGTTATTTCATTTGATCGATCAATTCTATCTTGTCAATCAATCAATCAATTACTATGTTAGTTGGAAAATTATTTCGGAGATTTAACAACAAATTCTCTTTCCTGAAACTAACTTCTTCCTATGTACTTATATGAATACGCCTCTCTATATTTATGCCAACTCGTTTCACAAAAACTCTCTAAACAGTTATCTTTCTATATTTGAAAACATTTTTATCTAAACCTAATGTAATTAATGTAGGATCAAACCATTATTTCGCTATTCCATCCAGAAACAACCGTTAAATCAAAATTTTGTCTTTATCTTCTTTTACTTCACAACGCGTGCATTCCGCCTCGACTTTTTCTAACCATAAATTCACTGAAACACTCTTACCATCAAAATTATTCAGCACAAAATCCTCCTTTATCCTCCTGAAATCCTTGCTTTTTCTTGAAAGTTCTACCGTATCCTATGGTTTTGGTGATTCTTGTCCAAATACTCTTCTCACGTATGCGGGTGAATAAATCCGTTGTAAATATTCATTCTTAAACACCACATCTTCTTCGGCATCACAACATATTTCTTTCAATTCCGGAGTTAATGAAATGACACACGTACGAAATGAACCTCTTACTTTAATCGATTTCAAGATATTCTTCACCTTCGTTAGAGCCAAAAGTTCATGATGGTCAGATATATCCTGTTTGTCCTCTGGTATTTCATAATATGTTTTTTCCGTTCCCGTAGTTTGGACCCAATTGAATTTGTATGTATTTTTCTTCTTATCAGTATTGGATGCTTCCAAAGCGATGCAAATCTTCATGGATGTCGTCATTATAGCTTACGTTTTTGATTTATAAGAATGTAATCAATTCTTATTTTTATAATTGAAGAAATAGACGATTTGATGTCATGATTCTGGAAGAATTTATTTTCTTTAGTTGAAAAGATACCAGAATAACACACACAAAATAAAATAATAACATACAAAGAAATATAAAGAAATAAAAAAATAGCTTACTAACCTAGAAGAAATCAAAAAAATGCTATTTCTCCGGGTTTCTCAATTCACATTTCTAACAGCTAACTAAATATGACATGTGACAGTTTTAGGTTAAAATATTAGACATGGAACATAGATCATAGAACATAGAACATAGAAGTTAAAAAGTTTTTTTATATATATATATATATATATATATATATATCACAATCTTGATGGCTATCTGAAGTCAACTCTCCGAGAGATGAGTATAATATTGAATCGTTTATGCATTCATATCGTTCAGTCTGTGCTGAAATTTAATCGTTCCGCAGCATTGGCCGTTGACGGTGATGACGGATTCAAAAATGTACGGACCAATCAGTACCCATTTGTGAACGAGTAGCGACCTGTCAAACTTTGTGTAGGCCCTGTATAAAACAATTGTTCCTGTTAACATTGAAAATACCTTTATTTTCATAAGGTTGCAGCCAATCCGAGGGAAGTTCATTCAGCGCATGCCTTCACTCCTCCAGCCTGTTTAAAGTATGGAAAAGTCACTAAGCCCCTTTACGTTTATAAAAGTAGTGTGTATATATCTTTGTTCATTATTCTGAGTAGAACAAATACCGATTAATTTCTCGTGAAATTCATTTGAATTAAATAATTTGAAATAAGGTGATTCTGATTTTCACAAATTTTTATTGTTAAACTCACAACAATTGTTTCGCTATCACAGTAGCATCATCAGGTAAGATCACATTTTGAATAACTAAGCTTGTTTCCGAAATCCGTGGCTATTTATATTACAGTAACTACAATAAATTTTTATTAGGCACTAAAACCCAAAAAAGGGTCCCTGCAAATTCCAGCTTATCTGAATATATTTAACAGAGGTGAGCTATTTAAATCTATTTGTTCGTTAAGTAATATTCCAATTTTATTATGTTTATTTATCTCTAGGGATTCTAACAGATTTAAGGCATAACTTTTGCTTTCTATATGTAGAATTTCAAAGTTATGGTTGAAATTATGTCCTGTTTCTAACAAATGGTTGGAATATGTGGAATTGCTTTTATTGTTGAGGAAACTCTTCAAATGTTCACACATCCTATGACGGAACGTTCTTCCAGTTTGACCTATGTAAATTTTAGGGCAATCACCGCAGGTTAACTTATAAACCCCAGATTTATCATCCTTATGTGTGTAGTCTTTATTATTTTTGATAAATTTACTCAAGTTTAAATTAGTTTTGAATGAAGTTCTCAAATTATATTTATTTTTGAGGTATGTAGCAATTTTCTCAGAAATACCTTTAGTGTAATTTAAGGAAATGTATTTAAAATTTTCTTTTATATTAGGAAACACCATATTTAAAGCTATTTTATCATTTTTCTTCATCAATAATTTGTCTATCAACTTTGGATCATATTCATTATTAAAAGCTATTTGTTTAATTATGTTAAGTTCTGAAATATAATTTTCTCGATTCATGGGAATATTAACTAATCTATGGATCATACAATTAAATGCTGATAATTTTTGATTTAGAGGATGATTTGATTTATTGTGTATAATAGAATCCGTATAGGTTGGTTTGTGGAATATTGAAAAATCATGTGAACTATTTATTCGAGTAACAGTTAAATCAAGAAAATTAAATTCTTGATTTAACTGTTACTCGAATAAATAGTTCACATGATTTTTCAATATTCCACAAACCAACCTATACGGATTCTATTATACACAATAAATCAAATCATCCTCTAAATCAAAAATTATCAGCATTTAATTGTATGATCCATAGATTAGTTAATATTCCCATGAATCGAGAAAATTATATTTCAGAACTTAACATAATTAAACAAATAGCTTTTAATAATGAATATGATCCAAAGTTGATAGACAAATTATTGATGAAGAAAAATGATAAAATAGCTTTAAATATGGTGTTTCCTAATATAAAAGAAAATTTTAAATACATTTCCTTAAATTACACTAAAGGTATTTCTGAGAAAATTGCTACATACCTCAAAAATAAATATAATTTGAGAACTTCATTCAAAACTAATTTAAACTTGAGTAAATTTATCAAAAATAATAAAGACTACACACATAAGGATGATAAATCTGGGGTTTATAAGTTAACCTGCGGTGATTGCCCTAAAATTTACATAGGTCAAACTGGAAGAACGTTCCGTCATAGGATGTGTGAACATTTGAAGAGTTTCCTCAACAATAAAAGCAATTCCACATATTCCAACCATTTGTTAGAAACAGGACATAATTTCAACCATAACTTTGAAATTCTACATATAGAAAGCAAAAGTTATGCCTTAAATCTGTTAGAATCCCTAGAGATAAATAAACATAATAAAATTGGAATATTACTTAACGAACAAATAGATTTAAATAGCTCACCTCTGTTAAATATATTCAGATAAGCTGGAATTTGCAGGGACCCTTTTTTGGGTTTTAGTGCCTAATAAAAATTTATTGTAGTTACTGTAATATAAATAGCCACGGATTTCGGAAACAAGCTTAGTTATTCAAAATGTGATCTTACCTGATGATGCTACTGTGATAGCGAAACAATTGTTGTGAGTTTAACAATAAAAATTTGTGAAAATCAGAATAACCTTATTTCAAATTATTTAATATGGATTTTCACCAAGTAAGGACTGATACAATTCAATATCATTTGAATTATCTTAAATATCAAACATATTAATTCTGCTAACCTCACTATTTTATAAAAAAGTTTTTCGGAAAATTTTTGAAGATAAATTAAATTATTGTCTTTAGATAACACAGTTTCAATTAAGTATATATATATATATATATATATATATATATATATATATATATATATATATATATATATATAGAATTAACATTATTAACACATCACCAGGAGGAATACAAGAATCCATAAAAGTTATAGAATATTAAATAAATACTTGAAACATACAAACGTTTGCTCCGTATATGTGTATTATAAAAATCAAATTCCTCTCCAGAAATGCACAACATAACCCCAAGAATTTCTTCAGAAATAACTCTCTTCACAAGAAGAAGTTCCTTCAAAAACATTTCAAAAGCATGCAGCACATCTTCCTAAAGGCCATTTCAAATTACCACATTGACAACTCCTCAGTCCAACTTCGTATGAAAAATAATATATATATATATATATATATATATATATATATCTTAATAATTGATATAATATATCTTACCTTACCAACCACGTGTTATTCGGTGAACAAATATTTAGAAAAAATTACTACAGTTCCATACTCTAGTAATTGTTTCTAAATATTAAACCGTACGTTTTCCACATTTGTCTAAAGAAATTACGCAAAGTTTGCAAAGTATTTTATGGATTCAGTCATATCCAAATGATACTATGTATAGGTGTGAAAAATCATAATATAATTATTATACACAACAACAACAAAAAAATAAAAAGGGGGTTTTCCGCTTGAGAAAAGGATTTACAATATCTTAAATACCAAGCAGATTAATTCTACTAACCTCACTACAAATTTAAATTGGAATTTATATGGAATACGTAGGGTTTAATATTCAGAAAAAATCACTACATTTCAAAATTTGTTTACTGAATAATACAGATGGTTGGTAAGGTAATATATAATTCATCAATTATTTTTACTTTTATACGAAGTTGGACTGAGGGCATATCGACGTGGTAATCTCAAATGACAATTTTGAAGATGTGCTGCATGATTTTTGAATTTTTTCGATGGAAGTTCCATTTTAAAAAGAGTTATTTTCGAAGAAATTCTTGAGGTTATGTTGTGCATTCTTGGAGAAGAATTTGGTTTTCATAATATATCGATACGAAACACACTTTTGTATTTTTCCAATATTTATTCGATATTTCTCATTTAATTCCTAGAAACCTAAATGTACACCAGTTAAGAAACGAAAATATTTGTTGTAGAAACCCATTAGAACCGTTTCAGCCGTTTCAAGACGACAACAGTCGAATGTTGTATAAGAATTTACCTGACAACATTTCAAGCCCTTAGAGGGTCCCTCATTCGGCCAGTTAGCAGAAAGGCCCAGTTGAACACATCCTCCGAAGTCTTTCGTTGACCCTCTCTTCGTGCTTCGACCAAATAGTCTCGCAATCAATTTTCTCTCTTTGAACATTAAATTCTGATCCCACACATATTCTCTAGAAGTAAGTTCTAACCACATTTCTCTTTGTCTCTCAAGTTAAAATCAAACAGTTCTCTCACTACAGTTAGCCAAAAGGTTCACACTTGAAGAATTTCCCCTGAGCAGACAGTCACGCAATACCCACCAAGTACAAACAGTTAGCCAAAAGGTTCACAGTTGAAGACGTTCCTCGAAGTCACTAGTTAGCCACAAAGCACCTTTGAAGAAACATCCGCAAAAAAGCCGCATTTTGATGCTTGCCCAAAAATCATTAAAATAAACCACTTGCTTGTTTTACGCCCTCTTCAGTTAAAATCACACGTCTCTCTCTCTCTTAATAACCCATAACTCAGTAACACACTGAAGGCCTAGAACTGAATGTATTATCGACATAATTTATTTGTACCTAGATGGTAATTGGTTAAAAGTGAACCCAAAGAAAGTGAATTCGGTGAAAGTGAATTCGGTGAAAGTGAACAACGACGAAAAAGCTCAAAGAAAAAGTATTCCACGTACAGGATAGTGTTTTCACCGCATTTAGATTTCGATACTACACGAGAAGACCTTCCTTGATTTGGGTAAATAAATCAAACTTGTAAATCGGTAGTATATATATTAAGGCTGTCAATAAACCATTAAAGTCTAATCTACATTCCTCTGTTTCAACCCGATTTGAATAACTGATAACCAAGAATGTGCATGCTAATTGGTTGACGTTCAATCAATTACAAGGAAGAATTCAAATAGGTATATCTACATACCAAGCAATTCTTTACAATTTGTATGCATGAATTTGATTAATATTATATTCAATTGATCATCTAAAAACAGAAAAAATTATAAGTAGCTACAAGCTACATTTGAAATTGTTCTTTCATCCTATTAAAATCCTTCAAGAACCAACAAAAAACAACTCGCTTTGAATTTTAACTTATTTGTTGAGTTTGATTGAAAAAAATGATGAAGACGTTGCCGATTAAAAAAATTGATATTTCATGATGAATCATGAATCATGAGAAAAAAATTCTAGAGGAGCTGAATAATTTGAAGAAAGAATAGAGACTGAAAGTATTATAGTTATCAAGATGTTATGATATGTGTATATGGATGTTGTATTCAAATTGTGAATCAACATCAGATACTTCAATTGTTGTAGAATATAATAGGTTACTTCTTTTTGTTTTTTTCAGCCCGTTTTCGTAAAAATTTCATAGATGATAATGAGTTTTTCTCAGCACATATAAATAGTATAAAATATGTAGTTAAAATTGAAAAAGGTGATATCCAAATCTTCATGTGTAAAAAATATTTATTGAAGAAACAATACTGATTGATTTTATTATTTTAGATGAAATTTATGGTGCATTAATCATATTCCGTTATTCTTCTCAAGGTTTGTGTACAACTCGTTATTATTTAAAGGTGTCATTCACCTTTCTAATGGATAATAGCAATTATACCAATAGGCAATAAAACAGTTTTATTCAAATATTCCTTCGTTTACATCTATAGTGGACATAAACGTTTTTATAATCAGGACAATGCATCTTGCCTCTGTGTAACGTTCCAAATTTAAATGCAGCCGAATAAATTCAATCACAGAGCTAAGCAGCAGACATACTTGTTTCAATATGATCGCTTGGTGGCATATCTTCAGTGCAAAGTTGTAATGCCGACGAATGCAAAATAGTCACGCACCTATATCCATCCTACATAGAGACAATTAAGTTTCACCAAAAAATAGTGCCATCTAATGCACACGAATACACATACGCAGTGAACTGTATTCCCGATTACTTCAAGCGTTAGATACGTAGAAACCTTCTTCATACTCAAGACATATACTATTATGCCGTGATGCCAATAATTAGTATTTATCCATAAATGAATTAATTAATGCGGCGAATAATTATTCCGAAATAAAATAAGGTGTATGTATCACCATTGTAGTTACTGGCATGTGAACAAGGCTCTTTCACTCTGTAATCTCCACGATGCCCGAAAGCAGATTGTGAGATAGGGATACGCCTTATCACCGCGTTAAGCGGAGATTTCTGTGAAAGAATAAAAAGCCACACCGCTCCAGTTACCACTTCTGTTTGCAAACCTGAACCGTGGCTGGTAGAGAAGCACTATCCAACTGATAGTGGCCCAATAGGTCAGTACCTGAGTTCTTTGGGACGCAACTCACATGCCGAAGGAGCTTAATTTCCACCACTCAGCTACAAATTTATTTATTTATTTATCTTTCCGTCCGTCCGTCTATATGTCTGAATATCTCTCTATCTATCCATCTATATACTACTCTGTCAAGAAAGTACCAGGAATATTCAATTAAAACAACATTTTTACCTTTAATCGTCAAAATTTATTGGGTAGCCTTCAAATTAGGCTCCATTTGCTCCAATGCATCTATGCCAACGGCACTTCCAATTATCGAAATATTTTTTAGAGGCGCTTTCCGGGATGGACTTTAGCTCTCGCGCCGATTTTGTTTTATGGCTTCAATCGACTCAAAACGGGTGCCACGAAGGGGCAATTTTAGTTTTGGGAGGAAAAAGTCGCAGGGAGCCAAATCCGGTGAATACGGTGGTTGCTGAAGCACGTTTGTTGAGTTTTTGGCGAGAAAGTCAGTCACAATCGTAGCTCGGTGAGAAGGCGCGTTATCGTCATGCATAATCCATGAGTTGTTCGCCCACAAATTTGGCCGCTTCTTACGGATACGGTCACGCAAACGTTTCATAACGCCTAGGTAATACTCCTTGTTTACCGTCGAAGCCGTCGATGGGCGATCACTTCACGACCGTCCTTGAAGGCTCTGTACCACTGATATGCACGAGTTTTCGATAGAGAATTATCACCAAAGGCCTTTTGCAACATTTTCAATGCATCGGCACACGAAAATTCATTTGCAACATAAAACTTTAAACAAATTCTTTGCTCAACGTAATCACCCATAGTTAAAATCGGCACGCACTCTGACATCGACTGACTTAATCAGCTGTTGCAAACACACTAGTTGACAGATCCCGCTCAAGCTTGGCATAGTAATTAAGGACAGCGGTACCAACCTAGGAAAGAAATTTTTACCTGCCTCATTGCCCCGCCAGATTTAAATCGATAATTCCCGGTACTTTCTTGACAGAATGTACTTATTTTATTCTTCGTCGGTTCGTTCAAAGCAAAATAAAAAAAAAACAGTTCACTCAGTTTGTTCCTTAATGTTTTCGTTAAGTTCGTTAATGGTAAAAATCCGTTCAATAAATCTGTAGTTATTCATATTTGAAATTTCTTCTATTTTGCTCAATATTTCAAATCTGTTGAATCTAAAATTCGGTATTCAGAAATAGAATAATGAGACGGACATATTCCTGAAAAATTTCATGAGAAACGTATAATAAGAAGATTCAAAAAAATATTTTGTGAATACAGCAGTGTTCAGCGTTACTTGATGGAAACAGTTCTATGACTAAGTTTAAGTTAAGCACTTAGATGTAGAATAACGACAAGTAGGCTAATGCAAAATTTCGTAAGGATCGTGGGTGATATGAAGAAGCGCGCCTTAAGTACTTTTAACCATTTTTTTGGCCTGAAGTAATCACGATAGTGTCATCGCTCAGAGGCAGTTAACCGTATTACCGAAAAAACTCCAGATTCCTACATTGAATGCAAATTAGGGGATGACCGCCATTTTATGCTCGGCATGTATTCAGGTGGTTTAAGGTATGATTATGGGAAAAGTGAAACTAAGTGAAAATTCAAACTGATTGGTTTGAATCGTGCGCATGTCTGCAATTTGCATCTGTGAGCAAACAAAACCTTGTCGAGTTTGTTTGAGTATAGAATTTTCATACAGATGTATGTTACAATGTCTCGATTTATAGAACTTTCTTTAACCATAGCTCATACTCCTTATCAATAATTTTTGGTACAGATCAGCCGAAATAATCTATTTGAATATGAATATGTTAATTATGAGCATTACGGCAAATTATAGTCTGATTAGAACATGAAGAAAGTTTATTCTGCGTTAGTAACATGAAAATATCGAGAACACATTTCTTTACTGGAATTAACTCGCAAAGGTATGTCTGGTATGTATTTTGCACGCTCTAGATGGCGCTAGTTTATTATTAATACGTTAGAACTTCTGTGTATAGCGAATATAGATACGTGACAGATTTGGAGTCACTAGCATACATTGCACTGACGAAAAGTAATCACGTGCGTATTTATGCAATTTGCCTCTGTGATCAACAAAATATTGTCGAATTTGTTTGAGTATAGAATTGTTTTACAAATTTATGTTACACTGTCTCGATTTCTAGAACTTTCAATTAGCATAGCTTATACTCCTTATTAATAATAAATGAAAATTGATGAAAAGTATCTGGTGTCCCATTTATTCTATGAAGCAAGTATTATAGTTTCACATAAGATGAGGAATCCACCTCTTCCACTAGAGCACAGTTGCGAGCTTATTCCTTCAATCTGATTTACCATTGAGGAAATTTTAGAAAATACTTTATTCGGTCAATTATGGACGTAGCAATTGGCAACTTGAATATATTGAGTTTCAAATGATAGTTTATGCAGGAAAAATAATAAACTTTTTAATAGCTAATTCTTCCGTCTAGTTACTATTTAATTGAATCAAGAGAGGATGGATAAGAAGTATTTGAAAAATTCAAGTAGTAAATAATAAATCTTTATTTTAAGAAGTTCAATTAAATAAATATGTATCAGAGAAAAGTATAAATTTATTTTTGTATCTATTGAAACTGTGAAGAGGACATGTAAGATGATAACATATTCAATAAACATCACAATTATTCAACAATCTTCTTAACACGTCATATAAATAAGTACAAACAAATCCAGTATAAGATATACTCAATTGAAAACAAAAGTGACAACTATATTCGCTGGCAAATGTGATAAAAATAATAAGATTCATTTTGATAATGAATTGTCATTATAAAATAAAACACTTGTTTACATTTTCTACTTTATTTTTGGTATTGACGTACGTTTCGTCTTTGCTAGAAAGACTTCATCAGAATACGAAGTAACAGTTGTTGTACAATGAATTTATAAGATTTTTTACAGAAGGTGTACATGTGTTTTTAATTGTTCGTCGGGTTGGTTTTCTCAAAGAATATTCCCTTCAGAATCGTGTTCACTCGATCCCTTGTAAATATTGAATAGGGGGGTGTAATAAAAATCTATTTGTTCATTTACTAGGTTATTGCTGTTTTTATGTTTATTTATTTCGTAAATTTCCCATAAGTTCAATTTTAGACCTCTATTTTCAACATGTAGAATTTCTATTTCTTTTGTGAAAGAATGGTTATTTTCGAGAAGGTGTTTAGCATAATGTGAATCTTTTTTATTTTTATCGAAACTTCTTTTATGTTCGGTTAGGCGTGTACCGAAATTTCTACCTGTTCTACCAATATAAATCTTTGAACAATCTGGGCAAGTGAGTTTGTATACACCTGATAATTGAAGTTTATCCATACTGTTTTTATTGTTTTTGATGTATTTGCTAATAGGATTGATTGTCTTGAAAGAGACTTTAATATTTTCTTTTTTGAGTAGGTTTTTTAGTTGAATACTAATGTTTCCGAGATATGTGAGGCTAACGTATTTGTGTTCAGATAGATCAGATGTTACTGGATAAATTTCTTTTATTGTGTTTTTGTGTATACGTTGGTTAATTAAATTATCTATTAGAGATGTATTATATCCATTGTTGTAAGCTATTTGTTTAATTATACATTTTTCTTTTTGGAAATTGACTTGGTTTAGTGGAATGTTCAATAAACGGTATATCATACTATGGAGAGCTGCTAGTTTGTGTTGGAATGGATGAAAAGAATTACGGTGTATAATGGTATATGTTTGTGATGGTTTATGATAAATTGCGAAGTTATGTTTATTGTTTTCTCTAGTTATCGTGAGGTCAAGAAAGTTGATGGATTCATTATGTTCTATTTCTGAAGTGAAAACTATTTTTGGGTGGAGATTATTTATAAAATTCTCAAATGTTGATATTTGTCTGTTAGTACCTACGAAACATGCAATTATATCATCCACATACCTATACCAATAAAGGATGTATTTTTTGAACGGATGTTTATGAATTTTGTTTTCTAGGAAATCCATGAAGATTTCCGCGAGTAAAGAGCTTAGTGGATTTCCCATTATTAAACGTAATACCAAAAATAAAGTAGAAAATGTAAACAGGTGTTTTATTTTATAATGACAATTACAACTGGTTTCTACCAAGCAACGGCCCAATCTATCATAAATTTGATAATGAAGTTTATCTGCATTTAAATGGTTAGGGATTTCGTTAGTTACCACTTTCTTATATGACGTGCGACAGAATATAAATTATAACAATTCTGCGAATGGAAATTAGTTTTGGTTTTTCAGGATATTTCAATATTTTATGTAAAAAATTGATAAAATAAGTTAATTCCATTTTAGTTTATTCGAGGTATTTCCGAGCGCATGAGATTAATTCTGAAATTCCCTATTTTCCTCATTAAATATGGCTTAACCTATAAATTAATATTAATCATTCATACTGAAAAACTTTTTCGGCAGAACTCAAAAAACTTTCATTCTGAAGACTCATGTTGTTCGTTGGCTATTATGTCGTTCTATGAATGGCAATTCTTGGCTACTTATAGCAAATTTGTTCATTGGAAAATAGTTTTTTAATTTTCTGAATAGTTTGGCAACAACTAGTGTTATTAATATTAAGAGAATTATAACTAAAATGAACTTCAAATCATCAAGACAACCAATTATATTTTTCATATCGGCATTTTCAGCAGTGAAAGCAGCTTGATTTTGCTGATCCAATATTGTGAATAATTCAGAAGTCAAATTAGTGTTCTTTTGTAGTCCCTCATGTAATTCTATGGTTTTAATTAGTTTCTGGAGTAGTTCGTAGGTACTATCCATTCTTCTGGAATTTTCCTGACCTGCGAATATACTCTTGGATATTTTTTTTTCTGTGCTCTCAATTTCATCAGAAATGTTTTTGATTGAATATTTTTGTATTTCCATAAGCTCGTGGATGTCATTTTGGCTCGGCTGTTGGAATGTCGAGAAAAACTTGAAGAAGGGACTCTTTCTGAAACCGTTTTCAAAATAATCCAAAACCTGATTTGAAGTCCCGTTTTTCGTCGATATCTCCTGTACATCCGCACATTTCATTCCATTCAAATGTTTTCCTTCAAAATAGTCTCCAGGTGGTATCAAAATTTTATTTTCAGCTGCGTAGAGAAGAATGTGTGATATATCTTGACACGTGAAAGAATTTCCGTCTATTCTCAAAAAATTCAGGTTTGGACAGAATCTATGGAGTAGCTCTAAATTTATATAAAACATATTGTTTCCGCTTATATCCATTTTATGAATATTTCTAGTTGAATAGAACACATTAGCCTCAAGATCAGGTGATTTGATACCACTCAAATTAAGAATTGTTAATTTGTCCAACCCATGAAATACCCCGTCATTTAAAGTTATCAAAGGATTTAAGGATATGTCTAAATGACTTAACTTTTTCAAATTCTCAAAGAGTTTGAATGGCAGGTTCTTGAGATTATTTTTCGATAAATCCAAGACTTCTAGTTTCTTTAAACGTTCAAAAGGTTTATTTTGAATCACTGCAATATGGTTTCCACTTAAATTGAGCTTTTTCGTATTGGCAGGAAAAACAGTACCATTCAAAGATTCTAAATTATTGTAAGACATTGAAAAAATCTGGATATTGTAATTCGATGTACAGTTTGATAATGAACCTATTCGGTTATGGTCCAGAATCATATATTTCAAGGAATGAAGATGAAAACACCAGTTTTGGTCCATGATTTCTATGAAATTTGCAGAAAGGTTTAATGTTTCCAGTTGAACTAGTGATTCTATACTTCTTATAGATAAATTTCTAAGATAGTTACTGCTCAGGTCAAGGTTTTTCAAGGACATACAATCATTCAAAAATTCATGTTCTAAATCTTCAATTCTATTCTCCTTGAGGTTTAAAAATTCGAGATTGGGAAGTTGAGAAAATGTATTTTTGGGAATTTTCTTTATCCTATTATTTCCCAAATTTATCAGTCTAAGTGTGCTTAATCCAGAAAATGATCTACTCTGGATGACTTCAATCCCTGTGTTATTAAGGAATACTTGTTCCAAATTGTCCAACAAGGAAAATGAATTTGTTCTTATGATTTCGATCTGTTCCGTGAATATTATTGTGCACTCTAGATCACAAATATTTGGTGTGGCATGCATTTCTTCAAAATTTTTGCAAGTTGAATTTTCAAATGGTCCTACTTCAACATAACGACACCCGTCAACATCACATAGCTCTACTCTATATTCATTAGTAACTACAGTTTTGCACATATAATCATCATTACACGTTATGCAACTCATCAAAGTGTAAAATATAATGGTTGCTAATTCCAGAGCATCCATCTGAAAACCTGAAATGAAATCAGATGTTAGCAGTTAAGAAATTCTAAAACATCAGTTCTTTACATTGAAGTGCACATTTCGTCCAATAAAGTTTTTATGCCAATGACAATACAAGGTGTCCAAGACTAGATGTGACAAACTGATTAACTAGATACTTCTAAAGAAAATAAGAACAAATTTTCTGCAAATATTAACATTTTTTACTTCTGAGGCACAGGGTGTTAAAGTTGGAAAAAATAATCCGTTTTTTTACAATAATTTCAAAATGGCTGAAGATATTTCGATGAGTCTCAAAACAGCCACATCGCTTATTGAAATTAACTTCTAATGTTTTTGCATCTTTAAAACATTTTCAGGGGATTATTTGATATTACAACGTTTCCAACTTAAAGACTACTGATATTTTGCACAATTTTGACGGTATTGAAATTTTTGGACATTATACTTACTTAACGAAAACTGCAAACCTTGGCATTTTCGAGAAAAATATTTCATCAAAAAAGAGTACTTCGAAACTAACGGAATTTTTATTGAAAAATCAGGAAATTTGGAAAAGAAAGCCAATTATACACGATACAAACAGTCACCTCAAATTGGTCTCCAATTTTCCCGAATTCGATGAAATATTCCATTTCCAACATTATTTTGAGTCCATTGACATCTTTTTCATTTTCGTTCAAGATTTTCAGTTGTCACCAAGTAGATAAAGCCTTTGAAGTATCTTCATACAAAAGAATTCAAAGATCCGGGGACCGTCGTGACCAAGATACTAGATCTCCTAGTCCTATCCAACGACGGCCATAACTATCATTCAAGTACTGTAGAACATTATGAAGAAAGGTGCTTATCGTATATGGACCATAAATTACCGCGCTGATCTAAAGTTATTTTTTTCTAGAAGAATAGTAAAATCATCCGTTAAAAACTAGCGGTTGTCATTTACATTAGGTCTGGTAGAATTCAGAAAACTTGCTTCAATGAAAAATTCTCATGGGAAAGAGTCGAACATGGAATCCCGCAGGAATCTATACTGGGCTCCATTTTATTTGTTATCTACATGAATGACTTGTCAGCAACGGATTTGACAGTCTCTTTTGCCGACGATACCTCATTCCTGAATATTTCAGTGGAAAGCCAAGAATTTCAGATGAGAGATGGAAGAACAGTGGACAATGCAAAGTTTTAGTTTGATGCAAACAGCATGACGTTGAACATCAAAAACACAGAGAGGCTTCTCGACAAAACCGGACCATCTTCTGTTTGTCTCTTGAGACTTCTAGGTATCACACTGATGCCAAATCTGAGCTTCTCAGTACACATCGATATGCTGACTTCAAAACTCTCGAGGGCTATTAGAAGAATAATGCAGCTAGCAAAACCCAAGTAACCCAGCAAGAATGACATATTTTGAACACTTCCATTGTGCTTATATTTTTCTGGCTTTCGTTTTTGAGTATACTCTTCTAAAAGCATAAGAATATTCAAGAAGCAAAAAAACGCTATGAGATTACTGTGTGGTGCAAATAAGCGACAGATCTGTAGGGAACTGTTTTCTAGAGAAGGTAACTGACCCTGGCTAATATGTTTAGACTGACCTGCAGTCTTTATATTTATGACCATAAGGAAATTTTTCAGAATAACATCTGTCATCACGAATATGAAACCCGAAATCGTAATAATTTCACATTTCCATATCACAAAGTGAGTATAAACCAATCATCAATATCAAATTATTTAATAAGATACCTTCCAACTTGAAGAAAGCCCAAAGAATAAATTTTAAAGAAGAGCTCAGGAGGGTGTTGATGGAGAGAGCCTACTTTAGTACCAGGGAATTCTTCAATGATAACGTATACTAAATGAACAGTCTCATATATCCTATTTTCTTAATATTTTGTTGAAATAATGTTAACGCTGTAGTATACATATATGTTGACACAAATAAGTAAATTTGATGAACCAAAAACTTATTACCTTATTTTTTTTTGTAGATTAGTGAATAAATTAAGGTTGTGAAAATAGAACATTCGTTTTACAATTCAAAATTCAAATTCAGCCGAGTAGGTTTGTTGATCTTGACAAATTACAAATAAAAAACAAATAACAGCGCCATCTAATGCACGCGAATACACATACGCAGTATATCACATCTGACTAATTCAAGAAATGAACTGCATTCCCGGTTACTTCCAGTGCTGGCTTGTTCTATGAGGCAAGTAAGGCAGTGCCTCACCAAATAAATTCTGGTAATTACACGTATTAATCGAATATTTTATTGGTCCATTTCATCCTCACTTCACATCATATGGTACGGCACTGGATCTTTGTTCCATAGCGTCCATGCTCAATTTCAGGATTCCTGTATATTCATCTCACTTCGTCATTTAGAAGTAGACGGTTCGAGGCATGCGTCACGTACTTCCTTGTCTACCGCGTTATCTATCGGTTTTTTTTCTAGAGTGATATAACTTGAAATAAAACACACTTAAATTTAGATTGAAGCCAAATTTTCATTTTATTTGAAGGAATATTATATGACATTTATGTCTTAAAAATAATTTCCGACATATGTCCACCACGACTAGCTCTGAGCAACCGCATTCAACCAGACCAATTTTTGAGTAATTCAGGACTTATTTAATCAATAACACGAGTTATAATGGCTTCCAAAGGGTCTATTGTTTCTGGTTTATCAGCACAAACCAATGACTTGACATAACCCCAAAGAAAATAATCCACTCGAGTTATGTCGCATAATCTTGGAGGCCAATTAATTGAACCATTTCTTGAAATAACGTTATCGCCAAATCTTTCTCTCAATAAATCAATTGTTACGGTAGCAGCATGAGGTGAAGCACCATCTTGTTGGAACCAAAACACTTCAGGGTCGATACCATTCAAATTTTGAAACAAACAATCGTGGATCATCGATCTGTAACGAGCACCATTCACATTTAAAAACATTAGCTCCAGCATCGTTTTTGAAGAAATATGGACTGATGATGCCTCAAGCGTGTAAAGCGCACCATACAGTGCATTTTTCAGTATGCAATGGAACCTGCAGAACTGCTTGATTGAGAAGTGTTTTCACTCCATGTACGGCAACTTTGCTTGTTTACATAGCCGTTCAACCAGAAATGAGCTTCATCACTGAACACAATTTTACGATAAAAAGTGGATCAATTTCAAGCTGTTCTAGGGCCCAATCAGAAAACCAAGGACGCTGATTATGGCCAAGTGGCTTTAGTTCTTGAACCAGTTGGATCTTGTATGGGTATAGACTAAGATCTTCACGCAAAATTTTCCATGTGGTAGATGCACAGAGTCTAACTTGTTGTGAACGTCGGCGAATATACAAATCTGAATCATCATTAACCCTATGACTTACAGCAGTGATATTTTCTTCTGTAAGTACAGTTAGTTCTTTGTCTTGTTGTTTTTGCATCGAATAGAGAAAATGTTGTCCGAAATCTATCGATAGTTCGACGGATAAGCTGCTCTGATGGACGATTATGTAAACTATAAATTTCACGAAATCCTCTATAAGTTTGGCGAATAGAACACTGATTTTAAAAATAAATTTCAAAAATTTGTGAACGTTGTTGCGGCGTGAGTCTTTCCATGATATTTTGTCAATGGTTACTGAATATAAATGTCAAAACAACATGGCTTCTATTTTCGATCAAATCACAGTTATCCCTATCGAAAGTTCTATCACTCTACAAAAACACCCGATACATCGACGCGAGAAATCGAGAATATTCCTACTCCTTTGAAGGCGGCTTCTGAAAATAGATTTGAGGCATGCCGAAGGGCAAAAGGGTGAACTTCAATTATTCTGCACTATTCGGGTTAATCGAGAAGCGGGCTAATTTTCGCTTTGATGTGATTTGGTGGTAGCATTTACTGTGTCTCGACTGTCTCGTGTTCTTGCGAACTTTTTCCGAAAAGACTTTTCATTTTGTTACTACCAGAAGTCTAAATGGATAAAGCGGGACCGAGTGAGTCTTCTCAAATTCTCAAGGTGAAAACTTTTGTTTTCTGTGTGTAAAATTTCAAAGTAACTATTAAAAATATGTCCTGTATCTAGAAGGTGTTCTGCACAGGTTGAATTTCTTCTTTTGTTAACATTTTTCATGTTCACTATGTCTCGTCTGGAACGGTCTTCCTGTCTGACCAACATATACAAAATGGCAAGTACCGCAAGTTAACTTATAAACACCTGATCTCTTGTTCTCAGATGTTTTATCTTTATTATTTTTCATTAATTTTCCTAAGGAGTTATTGGTTTTGTAAGAGATTTCAAAATTATGGTTCAACTTGAAATATCTAGCAAACTTTTCCGTTTGTGGTCCTAAGTATGTTAAAGAAAAGTATTTACTTTCAGTTGAATTATTATTTATGGGATATACTAATTTCAAAGCCAGCTTTAATTGTATTCTCGCAAAAAGATTTTCAATAATCAGAACATTGAAACCGTTGTTCAATGCAATCTGTTTAATAATATTATAATCTTTGTCAAAATTCTCACGTGGCATTGGTGTGTTGGCTAATCAATAAAATATACTATTGTATGCTGCTAATTTTTGTGAGAATGGATGATTTGATGTGAAGTGAATTGTGTTATCTGTAGGGGTTGGTTTCCAGTTTATTGAAAAAGGGTGTTTATTATTAATTTTTCTGATAGCTATGTCCAAAAAATTTATACTATTGTTCTTTCCAATTCTTAAGTGAATTGTATGGTTGGGGATAATTTGTTTATGAAATCCACAAACAAAGAAAATTGTCTTTCAGTGCATTGAATAAACATAGAATATCATCAACATATCTGTACCAATAAATGGAACATTTAAAATAGGGGTTTTTATTATGTTAGTTTCTAGAGAATCCATAAAAGTTTCGGATAATAACGGACTCGAAGAATTTCCCAAAGTCAGGCAATCGTTATCTCTGTCAATCTTGCCGTTGAACATGAAATAACGTTGTTGGAAGCAAACTGTCAAAATATCCATTATTTTTTGTTTTATCACTGGATTGGTTCTTTTTCGGAGTAGGAGGTTATCTACTAATTTTATGGTCTCCTTGACTGATATGGACGGAAATAAATTCTTTACATAAAACGATATAGGCTTTGCATTATCTGGAACACGTACATCTGTTATGTCATTCACCAGATGGTATGTATTCTTTATATAATAGATAATTTAGCTTAAACATTTGTTTCCCATCCTCACAAGAATTAGCAGCATACAATAGTATGTTGATAAGTCAACATACCCACGTCACGTTAGAATTTTGACAATGAATATAATATTATTAAACAGATTGCGTTGAACAACGGTTTCAACGTTCTGATTATTGAAAATCTTTTTACAGGAATACAATTATAGCTGGCTTTGAAATTTGTATGTCCCATAAATAATAATTCAACTGAAAGTAAATACATTTCTTCAACATACTTAGGACCAAAAACCAAAAAGGTTGCTAGATATTTAAAGATGAACCACAATTTTAAAATCTTTCACAAAACCAGTAACTCCTAAGGAAAATTAATAGAAAATAGGAAAGATAAAACATCTAAAAACAAGAGATCAGGTGTTTATAAGTTAACTTGTGGTACTGGCTATTTTGTATATGTTGGTCAGACAGGAAGACCGTTCCAGACGAGACTTAGGGACCATGAAAAATGTTATTGTCACAAAAAAAGAAATTCAACCTATGCAGATCACCTTCTAGATACAGGACATATTTTTAATAGTGACTTTTAAATTTTACACACAGGAAACAAAAGTTTCAGATTAAACTTGCTAGAAACTTTAGAAATCAATAGATATCATAAAAAAATATTATTGAATAACCAAACAGAATTAAGTAGCTCCTCTTTGTTGAATCTTTTTTTAATAATTTTTCAGAATTCCAAAAGAATTGTAAAACTCTCTTCATAGAATAAAATATATTAGCGGAAATTAGAACATTGTTTTTATTCATATTATTCTAACAATTTGTTAGAAACAGGATATACTTTCAAGCATAATTTTGAAATTCTACATATAGAAAATGAAAGTTATGCCTTGAACCTGTTAGAATCCCCAGAGATAAATAAACACAATAAAATTGGAATATTACTTAATGAACAATTAGATTTAAATAGCTCACCTTTGTTAAATATATTCAGATAAGCTGGAATTTGGAGAGACCCTTTTTTGGGTTTTAGTGCTCAATAAAAATTTATTGTACTTACTGTAATATAAATAGCAACGGATTTTGGAAACAAGCTTAGTTATTCAAAATGTAAACCTGCCTGATGATGCTACTGTGATAGTGAAACGATTGTTGTGAATATAACATTAAAAATTTGTGAAAATCAGTGTAACCTTATTCAAATATTACTATACTATGGATTTTCACCAAGTAAGGACTGATTTAATTCAATAATTTTATATCATGATCATGATCATTATGAAGAAAAGGTAATATGATTTTTAATCGCTTATATGAAAGGTTTCAGAAGTAGGATCTCTAGTGGTCTCTATTTAATAGAAATTCATTATTTTGAAGTAAATTCAAATAATTTAACTAAGATGTTGGTGAACAATAATGTAAGGAACCTCAACTTTTCCGAATCGGGAATTTATTAAATTAAATGTGATGATTGTAATACTACATATATAGGACAGACAGTACGATGTTTACAACATAAAATCAAAGAACATAGGATGTTTATTTAAAAAAAAAAAGAAATCAACCGGTGTTTGCAGAATATTGTACAGAAAATAATAATTTTTTTGAATGAGAAAGATGTCACCTTACTATATAATGTTAATAATGATAAATTTATGGACTATTTGGAAATTCTCTCAATCAAAAAAACCATTGAGAAGGAGAATTTAACAGATTCCCAAATACTCTTTGGGAACACCCCATATTGGATGCTGTTATTTCCATGCGCCATAAAAATACACAGGTGTTCTGAGTGTAATAAAAAAACTTTTTTGAATTTTAAGTTTAGCTACGTTTTGTACTCCTTTGAAGATGTTCGAAAGACCGCAACGCATGTCAGGATTCTGAATAAACCGTGAAACATAAATTGTGTGATTTTTTTTTAATAAAAATGTTATAATGTTTCACCTAGTGCCAATTACATATTCCATTCAACTTAACAATAGATATGCAGAGTATTTGCAATATCAGCTTGGAAGAATGATAATAAGAATACCAGTGTCATGCAACGTCGTCACAGTGAAGATAAGTGGTCAAAAGTAGTCATTCATTGTATTCAGATTATTTTCATAATGAACTCATTAGAAAATTTGGATAGACTCCGAATAGTTAAGGTTCCTGATCTTTGATTCTACATGTAAAATCTTTTTAAACTGCCTACTGTCGAAAAGGGGTGACCATTTTCTATGCAGTGAATTTCTCGTTTTTGATGAACAAATAACTAAACACTAAATCTTTCATTCACATTATGAATATCAGGCATGAAACCTATTATACAGGGTGAATCAAAACTATTGGTATATGTTAAGGTTAAGGACATATCATTTGGACCAATATATAGCAATTGGATCAAATATACCTTGAAAAAAGATAAAATTAAAGTTATTTTTCGTTTTTTGGTAATAATTTCACTGTTCATTCCTCAATTTTGATCTAAATCAGTAGAGAGGCATAACTTTGAACGAGGAATGTTATTTTCATTTAATTTTTATTGAGGCATATTTGGTCTGATCGTCGTATTTCACAAAAACTTTCTTGTGTTCATTTTACACATTAGCACCAAATTTTTTCTTATCGAATCAGAAGTTTCTGAACTATCGGTGAAATAAGATGAAGTTTCAAATAATGATTAGTGCTCTATAGCTAACTGGTCTATAGCTCCTTCTTGCGGGCTGACCAGCCGGACAGAATCACTTTCGACCTCGGATTCTTCAACCTAGTGGTTTGAGACCATTTCCGGCTCGAAATAAAAAATTATAGGCCCTTGGGCAAAACTCGCTGTTTCCTCAAATAAGCACCCAAAATATCATTTAAGTTTCAAATCATCATCATCTGTTGCATATTCATAGAAAAGAGCTTCCTCATTATACTTATAAAAAAATAACCGCAAAATTGAAAATAAAACTGTAAAATAAATAGCTGCCAGGAAAAAATCCAAGAAATTCTGACTGTGTGTAATTCAAGACTTTATTTACCAAGTCTCGGATTGTCCAGTTCAGGTTAAATATGCACCGTTTTGTTCTTTAACTTGTTGTCATTTTGAAAGTAGCTTCATAATACCTCTCTCATAAAAGTCAGGGTTCTTATTGGCGAACAACTCGTGTAATAAATTTTCACAATCTTCTCCTGATGCCAATTTCTTTTTACTGAGGAAGTTTCGCAATGCGAGGAAAATATACTAATCGCTTGGTGTTAGGTCGGGACTATATGGTGGATGCATTAAAACATCCCAAACAAGCTGGCTGAGTTTCTGGCGGGTCACTACAGACTTAAGTGGTCTGGCATTGTCCTATTAGAACACAACACCTCTTCTGCTGGTCAATTCTTGTTTTTCCTGGTCAATCGCTAGCTTTAAACGGTTCAGTTGTTGACAGTAGAGATACGAATTTAGTGTTTGGCCATATGAAAGCAACTCATAATAAATTATTCCTTTCCAGTCTCACTAAATTTGCAGTAGAACCTTTCTGGCTGTTAGTATTGGTTTGACCACCGTTTGCGCTTCTTCACTGTGCTTTGACCACAATCGTTTTCGCACAATATTGTGGTATGTTACCCATTTACTATCTTCAGACACCATCTGTTTAATAAACGGGTCGATATTATTCCGTTTGGCCAAGGCTTCGCAAATGGAAATTCGATCCATCATGTTTTTATGTTAATTGCTGCGGTACCCAAATGTCGACCTTCTGTCTGATATTTGGCTCCTGGACGATGCTACGACTACTAACATGCCGGTTAACTTCGAGTATTTCTTGATTGATCGACATTTTTAATGACGGTAGGCCTGTCCAAGGTGCATCATTAACATCCAAAATACTTGAATGGAATCGACAAAACTGAAATTGCTCGCAGTTAGCGTTACAGTACAGGAGCCATAAGCACCATTCCAATTTCAGGCGCCTGGCTTGCATTTTCTCATTCATCAAAGGAAAACTGTAGAATTAACTGAATTTTATCTTTGTTGACTTCCATTTATAACACTCTGTAACTCACAACTGAGTGGACCAAACAAAAAACGTCAAAAAATTTTTTTCTTGTGTGAAATGTCACCTTGACAACCATCATAAATATGAAATTGTTTGATCGATAATATACAAGATATCGGTCACTACAATTTAGTTAATATCATATCCTTTGAACTGAACAAACCAGAAATTCATTTCTTTTTCCTACAAATGGTTAAGTGGCCAAAAGTCTTTCAATATCAATATTTTCTTCAAACCACAAAACGAAATATAGTGTTTATTCATTAACGCAAAAGACCCCAAAACATACAGGATGATCCAACGAAAACTTAACACCTCGATTTTCCGACTTTAAAATGAAAATGTGGAAAATCACACAGACCCGTCAATTTTTGATCCTAGGGGGAACAACTTTTCCGTTCTTCGCATCCCCGTAAATTCAACCCCCTAACTGGGATAAGCATAACCCCTTGATTTTGATTAGGGATGGGGTGATGCGATAACTAATTTTGAAGATCGTATCGAGTGCTATCAGAACTTAAAATTTCGCTTCAAAATATCCAACGATAATGAAAGAACAGCGAAAATAGTGAAAGAGGCAATGTGGCATTTATCTCGAGAATATTATTCGTATCCGACACATTTCAAAGGTATTTAGTAGTTATGTTGTTAATTTTTGTCCCAAGAAGTATTAATTTCTTGTCCAAAAAAGTAGATGGACCATGTTTTTGATTTACCTTAGTCTATCGTGAATGTTTAAGAACGTTGCAACTGTGTCAAAGTGATTTGTAGTAGAATTAAAATGGTGTATTCCGTAGAAGAAAGGGTGGAAATGATAAAATTATTTCTAAGAAATAACGACTCTGCGCCAACAACAGTGGCTTTATTTACCGAACAACATCCTGGAAAAAATGTATCCGCTGCTTACGTTATGCAACTAGTTGCCAAATTTGACACTACTGGTTGTCGCAAACAAAAAAAGGGTGCATGAAAGAGACGAAGGCATTGACATGGCTGTCTTAGGTCATGTAGCAATGGATCGGACCTTGAGTACTAGGAAATTATCCGATGTATCTGGTGTTTCACGCATAAGGATCATGAGAATCCTGAAACAACATAAATTCCATCCTTATAAGATACGATTGATTCAGGAACTGAATGAGGATGTTCCCGATCGTCGACTCCGGTTCTGTGAAGAGGTCAGTGAAAAGATCAACGGTAATTAAAACTACATGTTCGATATCTGTTTTTCGGATGAGTGTTCATTTTATCTTAACGGGATTGTAAATCGGCATAACTCTCGGTATTGGTCAGATGAAAATCCAAGATCATTTCGTGAGGTGCATACTCAGACCCCAGAAATTAAATGTTTGGGCGGCTATTTATGGGAATCACAGAATCGGCCTTTTTTATACCGGGTAATCTCAGTGGCCAAATTTATTTAGATCTATTAGAAAACGCTATTTATCCAGCTCTCGTGCAAGTAATTTATAATTCAGAAGACCATCAAACGATCATTTTCCAACAAGATGGCCCACCACCGCATTTCGTTCAACCGGTGCGTCAGTTCTTCGATTAAAATTTTGGATTGGAAGATGGGCACATATTGAGTGGCCAGGATCACCTGATCTGGCTCCACTGGACTTTTTTCAATGGGGCTCACCTGAAATCCAAGATTTACGCTACCCAGCCTGAGTCAATGGATACTTTGCGAACTCGGATCATTAATGAATGCCGTCAAAATACACCAGAAATCTTCAGTAACGTACGTGAACGTTTTCAGCAAAACTTACATCACTGCATGAAAGTGCATGGTGACCATTTCCAGCATTTAATAAACTAATCACAAAAGTGCTATTCCACTCTTTTACCTGTTATTTCGTTATCGATGGAATTTTTGAAACGAAATTTCAGGATCAGATAGTACTCAATAAGATCTTCAAAATGGTGTATCGCAACACCTCTCATCCCTATTTAATATCAGGGGTTGTACTCACCCCCGTTAGGGAGTTGCAGCACGGGGATGCGAAGAGCGGAAAAGTTGTTCCCTCTCGAATCAGATATTAAAGGGTCCGAGCAATTTTCCACATTTTCATTTTGAAGCCCTAAAATCGATGTTTTGAATTTTCGTTGGACCACACTGTATATAAATCGAAAGTTTATGTGTCAAAAAGTTCAACTTGCAAAAGCAGAATATAGCACAAAGTGGACGTTCATTCCAAATAAATTTCAAGCAATATAAGAAGTTTGGATAGAAGAAATTTCACAAAATTTTAATATCAAAACAGATTTATTCTGTTAGTCTCCTATAATTATATTTTCAAAAAATTTTATTCAAAATCTTTTAGAATTATTAGAATTAAATTAATGTCTTATTAGTAACTCCTTAAATTTAGTAGACATATAAAATCAAAACTCAATATATAATATCAAATGGAATACAAAAAACCAACAAATATAAATTGTCAATTGAAATTAATGAATAAATATTTGAAGGAAACAAAATTTTGTTTCTGATCTTATATTTATGAAAACCAAATCTTTTAAGAAAATGCAGAATATAATTTTAAGAACTACTCCAAAACTCATTCATTTGAGCTATTCAAATATTCAAAAAAGTTACTTCAAAAATCTCTCAAAACATGTAGCACATTCTCAAAAAACAATTTGAATTTAAATATCATTATCCTTCCAGTTAATAGTATTCTAGTGTCGTTTGATGTAGTTAATATGTTCCCGAATATACCAAATATAGAATGCATGAATATAATCGAAAATATCCTAACAAAAAATAACATCAATCCTGTGATAAAAAACGAAATTTTAACCCTTTTCGAACTTTGCGTGGAAGAAAATTACTTTCAATACAATAGTAAATTTTACAAACAGAAAGATGGACTTGCCATGGGATCACCTCTCAGCCCATTACTCGCTGAAATCTTTATGTCCCGTTTTGAAAGAAAAATTCTAAAATCCACAAGCAAAGCATATCACTTTTTGGTACAGGTATGTAGACGATATATTGGCTTGCTTCTGCGGAACACATTCAGAATTAAATGAAACATTAGAATATCTCAATAGTTTGCACAATAAGGTCAAATTCACCATGGAAACACAATTCGATAATAAAATAAATTTTCTGGACATAACTTTAATTAACAGTAATAATGAAATTTCCTTTGATATATATAGAAAACCCACATCAACTGATACAACAATACCAAATTTTTCAAACCATCCGATCAATCATAAACTAGCTGCTTATAGATCAATGGTACATAGAGCATTTTCAATTCCTTTAGATAATATTACGTTAAAGAGGGAATTGAATACAATCAGACAAATAGCCACAAAAAATCAGTTCGAAACCAAAACTATAAATTCCATCATAAACATAAAACAGAAGCAACTTATTCGTAAACAAATTTACCCCATCTCCAAATCAGATCATAATAACAATACATTTATAAAACTAACATATTTTGGACCAATTTCACAAAAAATAGCTCGAATTTTATCAAAAATTAACATAGTAACAGCTTTCACACCCTCCCATAAAATATCTAATCTCTTTTTTAATCCGAAAGACAAAGAGAACCGACTGAATAATTCTGGAGTCTATAAATTAAGTTGTCAAGAGTGTAATAGTGTGTATATATAGGTCAAACGGGCCGACCTTTCCATAAAAGGTACAAAGAGCATGAATCTGCTTTTAGGAACCGGAAGAATAATTCCAATTTTGCGAACCATTTCTTCACTACAGATCACACCTTCCCAGAATTGAACAACCTTGTTATCTTGCACGTGGAAGCGAAAGGGAAAAAACTTGACATCCTGGAATCCATAGAAATTGAAAAATATAAAAAGCACGTACCAATAATAAAACTACTTAACGAACAGACGGAACTTTGGAAAACCCCTCTCTTCGAAGCTCTGCCGAAGCCTACAATCCCCATATATAATAGTTGAGATCTAATTTGTTCGTTCAGTTTGAAAATGTAGTAAACACTACGAAACTCGAGTCACTGTATATCAGTTATAATAAAAAGTGATAGAAAACAATGTAATTCCTTATTTCATTCCATTAAAATGAACTATCACAAAGTAACGGACTACTCCATCCAAAATTTGAATTTAAATAAGTTCTTCGTCAGTCCAACTGTTGGGTTTTCATTCCATTTGATATTATATAATGAGTTTTGATTTTATATGTCTACTGAATTTAAGCAGTGCTTACAAGACATTAATTTTATTCTAACGGTTTTTGAACAAAATTTTTTGAAATTAATATTTAATTGAGGCTAACAGAATAAATCTGTTTTGATATTTTAATTTTTTAATAATCCTTCTATCAAGTAAAGAAGCTCTTCTTATTATTGTATTGTAAATATAACATATAATTATATTTTGGTTTTCTTAATTTCATTATATAAATGTTATTTGGTTTAAACTGGGCCATAAAATTACTTACGAACTTTGTGTGATTTTTGTAATGAACATAGAATACGTTGGAATATTTAAAGTTCTCTAATTTTAGTGTTTGTTCAACAAGGATATTACGAGGTCTTTCTAGTAAGTTATTTATTGTTAATTGATTTTCTTTTTTAAATGTGAAGTTGGATTGACGAAGATATTATTTAATTTCAAATTATTTTTTGAGGATGTGCTTCATGTTTTGAGAGATTTTTGTAGTAAATTAATTGAAAATATCAAATATTTCAAATTATTTAGTTTTTGAGAAGTTCTTAAAATTATATTTTGCATTCTTGAAAAAGATTTGGTTCCCATCAATATAAAATATAAAATTTTGTCTCCTTCAAATATTTATTCATTTATTTTAATTGACAATTTATATTTGTTGGGTTTTTTATTCCATTTGATGTTATATAATGAGGTTTGATTCTATATGTCAACTAAATTCAAGCAGTGCTTATAAGACATTATTTAATTCCAAAAGTTTTTGAATGATATATTTTAAAATTAAAATTTATAGGAGGCTAACGGAATAGAGCTTTTTTCATATTTAAATTTTGTAATAATCCTTGTATCAAGTAAAAATCCTCTTCTTATTATTTTATTGTAAAGATATATCTACGTAAATACGTATATGTATAAATTGGTGAGTATTCGAATTTCATTATTCCACATTTATTTACACGGGTGTTTTCATGTCACGGGGTATAACTCGTCAGAATGGCAGGTTTCAGGAAATATCACCTCTTAAGAGTAATTTCATAAGAAATTTCTTATACAATGTTGCAAAATAAGGAAGATTCAAATTTGCTGCTGATTTTCATTCATAGACAAAAATCGGACAAGTCAATATATCGGATTCATCAATCGCGAGATATAGTGAAAACGTCACTTCTGATTCTACATAAACACAGGTATAAGATCGTGCTACCTCTCTATATTTAAATGAATATGCGGTATCTTTCGATAAATTAACGAAATAAAAAGAACTCACAAGTCTTTAGGATGTTCACATCGAATTCTGCTCTCGATTCTGCATGCTAGATGATATCACCAGAACTAACAAAAGCGTAATTGAATAGCTTAGAATCGAAATAAACTAACATGGTTTCCAGCTCTGAACCCGTGACCATTTTATGTAGGAGATTTTTGTCGAAATGGTTCGATTTAATGAGTTCTACCTTGTGTTGAAAAAAAGTACCAACTTTTAAAATCACTTGTATAAATCCGAAATATTTAATAAATTCAATTTACATCCGTTTACCACTTCTTCTTACTGTGCGGACATTTTATAATGCTTGTTATCATTCAGCTCAAAGATGCTCACATATATTATTCTTAAATACCTTGTATGTATTGCTAAGTTTTAATCTGTGCCATAACGAATTAATACTTTGAAACTGCACTCACAAAGATTTGCAAACTTTTTTGTTAGTAGTTTCCGAAAATTCCAAGGGATTATATAAAAGTCTCAATAACTATTTTTTTTCCTAAGACTAGAACAAAGATGGCATTAAAATAGATTTTTCAATTTACTATATAAAATTGATTCAATTTGCATACATTTAAGCTTTCCTCTTACTCTCTTAACAAGCTGGATGAATTGAATGAAATAGATATACTTCCCACATCCGAAATTTAAAATTTTTCGATTTCGCGTCTTTCACTTCGTAACTGATCTTTTACCTTGGTAAACTACTTTGGACTCAATGGAAATTACTGGCACTAAAATACACTCTGATTCAACAACAGGTACTTCTTTCAAACCTGAGTTGTAATCAATCGCACGTTAGGCTTGGTATATGTACTGCTGTCAGTAACTAGTCGATATTAATTTCTGCTGATCATTAGATATATCATAGTAAGTGGAACACTGCGAGTAATCTAGTTCTGCTTAGTTGTGTAGAATTCGTATGCATTGAATAAGATTAAATTAATTTTCGTTTGCATTGATTGAAGATTTTCGTTTACTCATTGAAATGTACTACTCTGTCAAGAAAGTACCGGGAATTTTCAATTAAAACAACATTTTTACATTTAATCGTCAAAATTTATTGGGTCGCCTTCAAAATAGGCTCCATTTGCTCCAATACATCTATGCCAACGGCACTTCCAATTATCGAAACATTTTTTATAGGCGCTTTCTGGGATGGACTTTAGCTCTCGCGCCGAATTTTATTTTATGGCTTCAATCGACTCAAAACGGGTGCCACGAAGGGGCAATTTTAGTTTTGGGAAGAGGAAAAAGTCGCAGGGAGCCAAATCCGGCGAATACGGTGGTTGCTGAAGCACGTTTGTTGAGCTTTTGGCGAGAAAGTCAGTCACAATCGTAGCTCGGTGAGAAGGCGCATTATCGTCATGCAAAATCCATGAGTTGTTCGCCCACAAATTTGGCCGCTTCTTACGGATACGCTCACGCAAACGTTTCATAACGCCTAAGTAATACTCCTTGTTTACCGTCTGACCCTCTGGAACGAATTCGTAGTGCACCACGCCACGGATATCGAAGAAAACAATGAGCATCACCTTCATTTTCGAGTGGCTTTGGCGTGGTTTTTTCGGTTTCGGCTCATTTTTTGCCACCCATTTCGATGATTGCTGGCTTGTTTGCATATCGTACTCGTAGACCCAGGTCTCATCACCAGTTATAATGCGTTCCATGAATGTAGAATCGGAATTACAGCGATCCAGCATGTCTGAAGCAACCTGTTCGCGATGACGTTTTTGAAGAAAATTCAGGTCTTTCGGTACGAGTCGTGCGGCCACCTTTCTCATGCCCAAAATATCAATCAAAATCGTTCGTGCGGACTCGTGGGATATCTTAAGATCATGTGCTATCTCTCTCAAGCTGGTACGACGGTTTTCCAGCACCCTTTCCTTAATTTTATCGACGTTATCTTCGACCGTCCTTGAAGGCTCTGTACCACTGATATGCACGAGTTTTCGATAGAGCATTATCACCAAAGGCCTTTTGCAACATTTTCAATGCATCGGCACACGAAAATTCATTTGCAACACAAAACTTTAAACAAATTCTTTGCTCAATGTTATCACCCATAGTAAAAATCTGCACGCACTCTGACATCGACTGACTTAATCAGCTGTTGCAGAAACACTAGTTGACAGATCCCGCTCAAGCTTGGCATAGTAATTAAGGACAGTGGTACCAACCTAGGAAAAAAAATTTTTACCTGCCTCATTGCCCCGCCAGATTAAAATCGATAATTCCCAGTACTTTCTTGACAGAATGTATACACAGTGTTCAACAGAAAATATCAATAACCAATATATAAAGAGATATCCGATGCAAAACACGCCCTTCTGTTCATAACACACGATCTTCTCGATATTTTCCATTAGTCTCTAGCATCTACATCTTCTACGTACTGAATTAAAGCGGGTCGTAGCTAACAATTTTTTTTTAATCTTCTGATTACACGATTCTCGCGGAATTTTTCAAGAATATGGACCTTATTCTACCTGTAAAGACTAATATATTTCATAAAAAAAGAGGACTTATCATACTTGATAGAAGGTTTTCAATATCTTAAATATCAGAACTGGAATACTCACTACAAATTTTAATTTTATAAAATTTCTTGAAAACTTTCAATATTAAATCAAATAAATGCCTCAGAGCATGTTTAATTTATTTCTGAAAGCTTTTAAGAAATTTCATGAAATTAAAATTTGTATTGGGTATTTCAGAATTTATCTATTTGATATTTAAAAAACTATATATTTTAGATCGATCGAATCTGTATTCTCGAAAATATTAGTAAAAATAAGAACAAATTTCAAATGTAGATAACTGCGAAACCAGTGGACGCAAATTCAGTCCCCAAAACCTACATTAAAAAGTTCAAATTTCTAGCTCATTCCTTTCGAACCTGCCGGACATAATGAGTTTTGATCTCGCATTTTTCATCAGTGTGTCCAACCCAGTCGTTTGAGACCATGTCTGGCTCAAAATTCGGAAATTTGATTGCGCGCTCTTCGCTTGAACAAGCGCGTAAAAATTATACGATTCCATATTTCGAATACAATGTGAACATAAAATATTCACCCAATGAGAACAAAATTTGATTTCAAATTTGTCAGACATGAGATTATCACTATCATAGAGTAATTAGAATGTAATAATTTTATACCCACCATATAATCACGATTCTGTGATTTTCGCATTGTTCATTCCTTTCTGAGGTCATTCAAATTGGCTATATCACTAACAATGTAACTATCAAAGAGTATTTTGCTTCTGTATTATTTATTCGTTCTGTAACTATGCTCCGATTGATTAAAATATACACAAACAATTATAAACCTCATATCATTTCTCGAATCAATTATTACAACACAGCTCCCGGCTTCGAACCCACATCGCATTGAGAGACGCATTGCATTGGCAAAGATCACACTTCTACGCCTCTATTTGCGCGGTCATGGACTGGTAGTTTTGTCGATTTTCTTCTACATCTTTCATTTGATTATTTCAACGCCAGCTTTCCTATATTCCGAGGTTTCAAAAAATTCTCGTAATTTTTTCCTAGAGAATAATGCATGATTCTTCGTGTCGTTATTTTACATCTAACTAGATTTGAAAATTGGATTTGTAATTTCAAAAATATTCTTCTTCCATCATCTACTTAGGCTTGGCGCCTGTTCTCCTTCGGTGATGTCTCTATTCGGTACATTCTGTCAAGAAAGTACCGGGAATTATCGATTTAAATCTGGCGGGGCAATGAGGCAGGTAAAATTTTTTTTCTTCCTAGGTTGGTACCACTGTCCTTAATTACTATGCCAAGCTTGAGCGGGATCTGTCAACTAGTTTGTTTGCAACAGCTGATTAAGTCAGTCGATGTCAGAGTGCGTGCCGATTTTTACTATGGGTGATTACTATGGGACGATAACGCGCCTTCTCACCGAGCTACGATTGTGACTGACTTTCTCGCCAAAAACTCAACAAACGTGCTTCAGCAACCACCGTATTCGCCGGATTTGGCTCCCTGCGACTTTTTCCTCTTCCCAAAACTAAAATTGCCCCTTCGTGGCACCCGTTTTGAGTCGATTGAAGCCATAAAACAAAATTCGGCGCGAGAGCTAAAGTCAATCCCGGAAAGCGCCTATAAAAAATGTTTCGATAATTGGAAGTGCCGTTGGCATAGATGTATTGGAGCAAATGGAGCCTATTTTGAAGGCGACCCAATAAATTTTGACGATTAAATGTAAAAATGTTGTTTTAATTGAAAATTCCCGGTACTTTCTTGACAGAGTAAGTTATCACTCTATCTCTTTCTGGGTCGCCTGATACTTCTTCTTCCTAGGGGTGATTTATCCCTTGCCTTCTTCACCATTCTGTCTTGCCCCATTCTTTCTATGTGTGCGTTCCATTCTTCCTTTCTGTTGTTTATCCACTCCCCGATTTTCTCCACTCCATACAGCTTTCTGATCTCATCACTCCTTTCTCTGTCATACACGGTTTTTCCGGAAATTCTACGAAGAATCTTCATTGCCGCTGTCTCCAGCATACGTCTTGTCTTCGCAGTATCTGGTCTGGTTTCAGCCGTGTAAGTCATGATCGGTCTTATGGTACCTTTATAAATTATTGCCTTCGTTTTTAGGTTCAGATGTTCAATCCTGCATATGGTGTCGTTAAGGCAGCCTGCAATTTTGTTTGCCCTCATGACTTGTTGATATCTTCAATGCATCCATAACTGGATAATTCGACACCGAAGTATTTGAATGACATCACCTGCTCTTTTAACTTCTGATTTACTTCTAGTTAACATCGGAGAGGTTCTTTTGCTTTTGTAATGCATTCAGTTTTTTCAGTGGCTATGTCCATATTGAATTGCTTCGCGCCATCGAAGAAGAGTTGGAGGATTCTATGCAGGTCGTCCTCACTCTCCGCGAAGAGTACTGCGTCATCGGCATAACAGAGGATCGTAAACTCCCGGTCACCCATTCTGTAACCCCTTGCAGATTTCACCATTTTTATGATCTCATCCATTATGATATTAAAAAGGAGTGAGCTTAAGGAGTCGCCCTGTCGGACTCCGCTGTTGATAGGTATTTTTCTAGACAGTTTGCCATTTATTCGGATTTGGACGCTATTTTTCGCTTATATGTTCCTGATGGTCTCAATCAAATTCGTCGGTACTCCAAGGTTTTTCAGAAGGTGTATGACGTCCCCCAGTCGTACTTTATCGAATGCTTTGTGTAGGTCAACGAAACATAGGAAAGCCGGTCTGTTATATTCCGTTGATTTTTCCACTACCTGTCGCATCACGAACACAGCATCCGTACATGATCTTCCTGTTCTAAAGCCTTGTTGTTCATCAGCCAGTGTTAGAATGGAGTTTATCTTTGTTGTTATAATCTCAGTAACAAGTGTGAACATTGCATCCAACAGTTTTATTCCTCTATAAGTTTTCGGTTCTTTTTTATCTCCCTTCTTGAACATTAGAATCATTGTACTTGATAAAATAGAAAGGCCTTTTACTTGATAGAAGAAATATAACAAAATTTGAATATTAAAACAAATTGAAATATGTTTATCTTCTACAATTTTACTTTCAAAAAAATTTTTTATTCAAAAAACTTTTAGAATTAAATTTATGTCTAAAACAAACACCGCTTACATTCAATAGACGTATATAATCAAAACTCAATATATAATGTCAAAAGGAATAAATAAACCAACAGATATACGGAAGTAATTGAAATTAATAAATAAATATTTAAAGGAGACAAAATTTTGTTTCTGGTCTTACCTTTAAGAACACCAGTTGCCTTTTAAAAACATGAACACACTTAAAGGACTTCTCAAAGAATATAATTTATGTGAAATTTTTAATATATTTAAATATTCGAATAAGTTAATTCAGAAATCTCTAAAAAAAATGCACTATATCTTCGAAAAACAAATATAATTCTAAGCAATTCCGTCTTCAGCCCTCAATAATATTCCAAATATCAAAATCAAAAACTAACCTATATCTCTCAACACGTGCAAAAAGACTAAAGCTTCGAAATACAGATCAACTATATAATTCAAGATTGATCTATGTTCTAACAAAATCAAAGAACAGTGTGAGTTATTTTAAGGTTTATTTAAATTCCTTGACATTCCATTATGAGATTAAAATAGTTCACACTGTTCTTTGATTTTGTTAGAACATAGATCAATCTTGAATCATATAGTTGATCTGTGTTTCGAAGCGTTAGCCTTTTTACACGTGTTGAGAGATATAGGTTAGTTTTTTGATTTTGATATTTGGAATATTTTTGAGGGCTGAAGACGGAATTGCTTAGAATTATATTTGTTTTTTGAAGATATAGTGCATTTTTTTAGAGATTTCTGAATTAACTTATTCGAATATTCAAATATATTGAATATTTCAAATAAATTATATTCTTTGAGAAGTCATTTAAGTGTGTTCATGTTTTTAAAAGGCAATTGGTGTTCTTAAGGTAAGACCAGAAACAAAATTTTGTCTCCTTTAAATATTTATTTATTAATTTTAATTACTTTCGTATAACTGTTGGTTTATTTGTTCCATTTGACATTTTATATTGAGTTTTGATTATATACGTCTATTAAATGTAAGCGGTGCGTGTTTTAGACATAAATATAATTCTGAAAGTTTTTTGAATAAAAAATTTTTTTGAAATTAAAATTGTAGAAGATAAACATATTTCGATTTGTTTTAATATTCAAAAATTGTACTTGATTCCCAAATTTCCGGTATCTTCCTCTCTTTTAAGATTTTATTCACTAATGATGTTATCTCGGTTATCAAACTGTCTCCTCCATATTTGAGAAATTCATTCGGGATGTTGTCCTCTCCTGGAGATTTTCTGTTCTTCACCTTCCGCAGTGCCGCTTTAATATCTTGCTCTTCAACAATTTCAAAAATAGTAATTTTAAATGGCAATAACCCCGGAAAATTGAGCGAACGCTACCTATATTAAAACCTGAGTAGTGTGTATATTTAGGCCCCTAATGTACCATCAAAATTTTGCATCTTTAAGTCTTTTCGTTCGAAAGATAGAGTGCTTAATGTAGCGCTAAATCCTACTTCGCTCAATTAATATATTTTTTTAAACTTCCAATCATATGATCCACAAGAATTTCAAACGAATATGCACGTTATTCTTCTTCTGAATGCCAAGTTTTAGAATTATCAGATTTGTAGTTCAGAAAATATCGAGGAAAATTTCAAATATGAACAACTACGAAGCACTTGGACCGATTTATAATAATTCTCTGACAATTCTACCAAAAAATCATTCAGATTCAAATGATGCGATGAAACTTTATTTCAACGGTGTTAAGACGCAAACTCCAGCTACTTTATGAAATCTCATGCGTAAATCATTTGCGCATGTATCTACATCCTAGAATATTTAAGTATTATTGTGTAATGCATAATCTGTAGACCGTGGTTGCTTCCAAAAGAACTAAATTTTTCTATGAAAAAAGAATAACCACTCACTAAATTCCATATTATTTTTGATATACCAAAGACTCCACGTGTTTACCAATTATGTTCCAATAAAATTGACAATCAATATATCCCACCTCAAAGTGGTAACTGGATAATTGCTTAAACAGACAAACTTTAAAAATCAAGATAGTCTACGTTCGTCACAAAATCACAGAAAACTGTAAGGTATTATAAGGTTTTCGTTAAACCATTGACATTCCATAATGAGATTTATTCAAGCCTAAAAATAACTATATATTTTGTATAAAATAAAATAGAGAGAAGCTTTTTACTTGATAGAAGAAATATAAGAAAATTTGAATATCCAAACAGACTTAATCTGTCAGTCAAAATCAAAAAAACGTTTGGAATTAAATTAGTGTCTAAATAAGCGCCGCTCATAATTATTAAACGTATATAATCAAAACTCAATATACAATGTCAAATGGAATAAATAAACCAACAAATATAAATACTCATTTGAAATTAATAAATAAATATTTGAAGGGGACACAATTTTGTTTCTGATCTTACCATTATGAACACCAATTCCTTTTCAAAAACATAAAACACAACTTGAGGACTTAAATTATTTTCCAACACACTAGTCTTTTCCAAAACACTCAACACATGAGTATCCTCGAGACAGTCAGAAATCAGTACCACACAGAAGAAGTTCAGTAAGTTAATTTTGTATACTTTAATCATTTTATGACACATATTTTCATACTTCAAATATATCTTCTATAGTTGTTCAAGTGTAGAATTCATTCATACAGTCCACTTATTCTAACACCAAGTCTACATACAGAACTATTTATATTGGTTATATCTTAAAGAATGCAATGCAACGTTGATTCCGAAATACATAGCTCATTTGGATATATTGGCAATATATCCCTAATCTCTAGGCAACTTCGGTCTCATTAAAATGCCATTTGCAATAAACTAATTGCAAATTTACAAACTGCTTTCAGTCATTTGTAAACAAAATGAGCAGAGTTTCATGATTTTAACAAAATATATAACCAAACTCAATTTTTTACAAATCATCAGCTTTTTCAGAAATTTTTCTTGAAATAATTTGAGTGCTTTAAGGTAATTATTGATTTGGTAGTTTTTGTTGCTTATATAATTATAAATACTTTTTTATGGTACTTTGAGGAGATACTGTCTGTAGGACAATATTTATAATCAGGCAATTAGTAACTATTTGACCTGACCATGAGCTTTGAAATGAATGAAACAAAGAGTAAGATGTTGGAACTAGGGTTATGGTTTAAAGCACTAAAAATAAAAAACAAGGATAACTGGAAAAACTTCGTAACAATTAACAGAATGATATCACTGAGCATTCAAAATTGTCAATAATAATTAATCAACAAACACACATCCTCAGACCTAATCTAATCCTACCTGCAACCAAACAAATTTGCGATGACGAACAAACGACTGTTCTCTCTCAATAATAGTGGGGAGTTAAAGCAGACTGCACAGCCTTTCGATGGAAGCATCAACAGTGTGCACTTCCATTGAGAGAAAACAAAAATTTATTCGTCATCGCATCGCGCTGAAGCTTTGATTCTTCCACTGCTCCACTGCATTTTTGATTAACACTATTCTATGTTTCTGACTTTATTTTCTAAACCTGTATATCCATTTAGTGTAGTCCGAAGTTGACCGCAATTGGAAGAATTTGTAGGATTATACTCCCACTTATTACAATACTGATATTTGAAACCAATTTTTCAGAAAAGTGGCTGGAATTCGTTTTTGACACCAATGAATCTGAATAGATTTTTGAAGGTTTACTCCTTCTCGAAATGAATCGCACCAAAGCTCTCAAGAAAGTGTGCTTTTTGAGATCAGTTGCAACTTCAAGCTGAAAAGGCTTTGTCTTGAAGCAGATAAACAAATATGTCCATGCCTTTAACGTTTTGTTGCAACGACCTTTATGTTCCTTTGGAATGAAAGGACCAGCTTAATAAACTCCTGTGATATAAATGAGGGGAAACTAAGCGATCTTGAGGAATTTCTCCCATTAATGGACGAATTATTTTATTATTCAATCTTACGCATTGAATGCAGTCATGGAAGCAATAAGAAATTAATCTCATCAACCATAAAATTTAATTTGCTTAACCTGCCATCAACTCTAATATTTCTGTCGTCATCTAGGAATAGAGACTCTTGATTGTTTCGGTTCCTACTTTAGGAATTTTTACATCATATAAAAAAGTAGAGATATGTTTATCTTCTACAATTTGAATTTCAAAACTTTTAGAAATAAATTTATGTCTACACAAGCACCGCTTACATTCAATAGACGTATATAATCAAAACTCAATATATAATGTCGAATGGAATAAATAAACCAACAGATATACGAAAGTAATTAAAATTAATAAATAAATGTTTAAAGGAGACAAAATTTTGTTTCTGGTCTTACTTTTAAGAACACCAATTGCCTTTTAAAAACATGAACACACTTAAAGGACTTCTCAAAGAATATAATTTATTTGAAATATTTAATATATTTAAATATTCGAATAAATTATTTGAAAAATCTCTAAAAAATGTGCACTATATCTTCAAAAAACAAATATAATTCTAGACAATCCCGTTTTCAGTCCTCTTTTAATATTCCAAATATCAAAATCAAAAACTTAACCTATATCTCTCACGTGTTCAAAGACTTAAGCTTCGAAATACAGATCAACTATATAATTCAAGATTGATCTATGTTCTAACAAAATCAAAGAACAGTGTGAGTTATTTTAAGGTTTATTTAAATTCATTGACATTCCATAATGAGATTTATTGAAGCCAAAATATAATTATATATTATATATAAAATAAAATAGAAAGGCCTTTTACTTGAAATATAACAAAATTTGAATATTAAAACAAATTGAAATATGTTTATCTTCTACAATTTTAATATAAAAAAAAATTGTTATTCAAAAAACTTTTAGAAATAAATTTATGTCTACACAAGCACCGCTTACATTTAATAGACGTATATAATCAAAACTCAATATATAATGTCGAATGGAATAAATAACCCAACAGATAAACGAAAGTAATTAAAATTAATAAATAAATATTTAAAGGAGATAAAATTTTGTTTCTGGTCTTACTTTTAAGAACACCAATTGCCTTTTAAAAACATGAACACACTTGAAGAACTTCTCAAAGAATATAATTTATTTGAAATATTTAATATATTTAAATATTCGAATAAATTATTTGAAAAATCTCTAAAAAAATGTGCACTATATCTTCAAAAAACAAATATAATTCTAGACAATCCCGTTTTCAGTCCTCTTTTAATATTCCAAATATCAAAATCAAAAACTTAACCTATATCTCTCACGTGTTAAAAGACTTAAGCTTCGAAATACAGATCAACTATATAAATCAAGATTGATCTATGTTCTAACAAAATCAAAGAACAGTGTGAGTTATTTTAAGGTTTATTTAAATTCATTGACATTCTATAACGAGATTTATTGAAGCCAAGATATAATTATATATTTTATATATAAAATAAAATAGAAAGTCATTTTACTTGATAGAAGAAATATAACAAAATTTGAATTTTAAAACAAATTGAAAAATGTTTATCTTTTACAATTTTAACTTCAAAAAAAAATTTTATTCAAAAAACTTTTATAAATAAATTTATGTCTACACAAGCACCGCTTACATTTAATAGACGTATATAATCAAAACTCAATATATAATGTCAAATGGAATAAATAACCCAACAGGTATACGAAAGTAATTAAAATTAATAAATAAATATTTAAAGGAGACAAAATTTTGTTTCTGGTCTTACTTTCAAGAACACCAATTGCCTTTTAAAAACATGAACACACTTAAAGGACTTCTCAAAGAATACAATTTATTTGAAATTTTTAATATATTTAAATATTCGAATAAATTATTTCAAAAATCTCTAAAATAATGTGCACTATATCTTCGAAAAACAAATATAATTCTAGACAATCCTGTCTTCAGTCCTCTTTTAATATTCCAAATAACAAAATCAAAAACTCAACCTATATCTCTTACGTGTTAAAAGACTTAAGCTTCGAAATACAGATCAACTATATAAATCAAGATTGATCTATGTTCTAACAAAATCAAAGAACAGTGTGAGTTATTTTAAGGTTTATTTGAATTCATTGACATTCTATAATGAGACTTATTGAAGGCAAAATATAATTATATATTATATATAAAATAAAATAGAAAGTCCTTTTACTTGATAGAAGAAATATAACAACATTTGAATTTTAAAACAAATTGAAAAATGTTTATCTTTTACAATTTTAACTTCAAAAAAAAATTTCATTCAAAAAACTTTTATAAATAAATTTATGTCTACACAAGCACCGCTTACATTTAATGGACGTATATAATCAAAACTCGATATATAATGTCAAATGGAATAAATAACCCAACAGATATACGAAAGTAATTAAAATTAATAAATAAATATTTAAAGGAGACAAAATTTTGTTTCTGGTCTTACCTTCAAGAACACCAATTGCCTTTTAAAAACATGAACACACTTAAAGGACTTCTCAAAGAAAACAATTTATTTGAAATTTTTAATATATTTAAATATTCGAATAAATTATTTCAAAAATCTCTGAAAAATGTGCACTATATCTTCAAAAAACAAATATAATTCTAGATAATCCCGTCTTCAGCCCTTTTTCAATATTCCAAATATCAAAATCAAAAACATAACCTACATCACTCACGTGTTAAAAGACTTAAGCTTCGAAATACAGATCAACTATATAAATCAAGATTGATCTATGTTCTAACAAAATCAAAGAACAGTGTGAGTTATTTTAAGTTTTATTTGAATTCATTGACATTCTATAATGAGACTTATTGAAGGCAAAATATAATTATATATTATATATAAAATAAAATAGAAAGTCCTTTTACTTGATAGAAGAAATATAACAAAATTTGAATTTTAAAACAAATCGAAAAATGTTTATCTTTTACAATTTTAACTTCAAAAAAAAATTTCATTCAAAAAACTTTTATAAATAAATTTATGTCTACACAAGCACCGCTTACATTTAATAGACGTATATAATCAAAACTCAATATATAATGTCAAATGGAATAAATAACCCAACAGGTATACGAAAGTAATTAAAATTAATAAATAAATATTTAAAGGAGACAAAATTTTGTTTCTGGTCTTACTTTCAAGAACACCAATTGCCTTTTAAAAACATGAACACACTTAAAGGACTTCTCAAAGAATACAATTTATTTGAAATTTTTAATATATTTAAATATTCGAATAAATTATTTCAAAAATCTCTAAAATAATGGGCACTATATCTTCGAAAAACAAATATAATTCTAGACAATCCTGTCTTCAGTCCTCTTTTAATATTCCAAATAACAAAATCAAAAACTCAACCTATATCTCTTACGTGTTAAAAGACTTAAGCTTCGAAATACAGATCAACTATATAAATCAAGATTGATCTATGTTCTAACAAAATCAAAGAACAGTGTGAGTTATTTTAAGGTTTATTTGAATTCATTGACATTCTATAATGAGACTTATTGAAGGCAAAATATAATTATATATTATATATAAAATAAAATAGAAAGTCCTTTTACTTGATAGAAGAAATATAACAAAATTTGAATTTTAAAACAAATTGAAAAATGTTTATCTTTTACAATTTTAATTTCAAAAAAAATTTTTATTCAAAAAACTTTTATAAATAAATTCATGTCTACACAAGTACCGCTTACATTTAATAGACGTATATAATCAAAACTCGATATATAATGTCAAATGGAATAAATAACCCAACAGATATACGAAAGTAATTAAAATTAATAAATAAATATTTAAAGGAGACAAAATTTTGTTTCTGGTCTTACCTTTAAGAACACCAATTGCCTTTTGAAAACATGAACACACTTAAAGGACTTCTCAAAGAATATAATTTATTTGAAATTTTTAATATATTTAAATATTCGAATAAATTATTTCAAAAATCTCTAAAAAATTTTTTTTTAAATTAAAATTGTAGAAGATAAACATATTTCAATTTGTTTCAATATTCAAATTTTGTTATATTTCTTCTATCAAGTAAAAGGCCTTTCAATTTAAAAAGTAGAGACACTAAAAAATTGCTCAGTGCATGAACTGCCCCATATTCGTTAAGAAATGCTTACTCGAACGGAAAATATTTTTCTTAGAAAATCTCACTGAATGAATTCATAGCTCGTTTCACCTCCTCTGTTGTCCGAAACACCTTTTTTTGAAATCTTCCAGTTAATAGTATTCTAGTGTCGTTTGATGTAGTTAATATGTTCCCGAATATGCCAAATATAGAATGCATGAATATAATCGAAAATATCCTAACAAAAAATAACATCAATCCTGTGATAAAAAACGAAATTTTAACCCTTTTCGAGTTTTGCGTGGAAGAAAATTACTTTCAATACAATAGTAAATTCTACAAGCAGAAAGATGGACTTGCCATGGGTTCACCTCTCAGCCCATTACTCGCTGAAATATTTATGTCCCGTTTTGAAAGAAAAATTCTAAAATCCACACACGGAAAGCATATCACTTTTTGGTACAGGTATGTAGACGATATATTGGCTTGCTTCTGCGGAACACATTCAGAATTAAATGAAACGTTAGAATATCTTAATAGTTTGCACAATAAGGTCAAATTCACCATTGAAACACAATTTGATAATAAAATAAATTTTCTGGACATAACTTTAATTAACAGTGATAATGAAATTTCCTTTGATATATATAGAAAACCCACATCAACTGATACAACAATACCAAATTTTTCAAACCATCCGATCAATCATAAACTAGCTGCTTATAGATCAATGGTACATAGAGCATTTTCAATTCCTTTAGATAATATTACGTTAAAGAGGGAATTGAATACAATCAGACAAATAGCCACAAAAAATCAGTTCGAAACCAAAATTATAAATTCCATCATAAACAAAAAACAAAAGCAAATAATTCGTAAACAAATTTACCTCATCTCCAAATCAGATCATAATAACAATAAATCCATAAAACTAACATATTTTGGACCAATTTCACAAAAAATAGCTCAAATTTCATCAAAAATTAACATAGTAACAGCTTTCACATCCTCCCATAAAATTTCTAATTTCTTTTTTAATCCAAAAGACAAAGAGAACCGACTGAATAATTCTGGAGTCTATAAATTAAGTTGTCAAGAGTGTAATAGTGTGTGTATATAGGACAAACGGGCCGACCTTTCCATAAAAGGTACAAAGAGCATCAACCTGCTTTAAGGAACCGGAAGAATAATTCCAATTTTGCGAACCATTTCTTCACTACAGATCACACGTTCCCAGAATTGAACAACCTTGTTATCTTGCACGTGGAAGCGAAAGGGAAAAAACTTGACATCCTGGAATCCATAGAAATTGAAAAATATAAAAAGCACGTACCAATAATAAAACTACTTAACGAACAGACGGAACTTTGGAAAACCCCTCTCTTCGAAGCTCTGGCGAAGCCTACAATCCCTATATATAATAGTTGAGATCTAATTTGTTCATTCAGTTTGAAAATGTAGTAAACACTACGAAACTCGAGTCACTGTATATCAGTTATAAAAAAAAGTGATAGAAAACAAAGTAATTCCTTATTTCATTCCATGAACAGGTTACCCTTCTATATCGTTTATAGATATTAGGAGTACAAATAAGTTTCCGCCGTGTTTTAACACAAATTAAATATTTATTATAGAAGAACGATGTGAGACTGCTTGCTGAGTGACTTCTAATGTTAGAGCAAGTTCTTTTTGTATTTGAGGTGAATCTTCCTCCAATAATTCCTCCAATTCTGCATCCTCGTAAATTTTTGGCCTTCCACTGCGATCTTTGTCTTCTACGTCGAAATCACCGTTTTTAAACTTTTAAACCACTCTCGACACTTTCTCTCACTCAAAACACCCTCACCATATGCTTCTACGAGCAATTGATGCGCCTCAGCAGCAGATTTCTTTAAATTAAAGAAGTAAACTAATATTTCCCGCAAATGACGCTTACTTGGCTCAAATTTTGACATTTTCAACTTATAAAAATTATATTTTACCAATATAAAATCAATGATATTAAGAGGTTAAGCTGTTCTTGAATGTCCAAACTATTTTTTAAGCCGGTTATCATCTACGAAAGCTAACCGAAACTCCGTGCCGCGCCATCAACAAAAAAACGGCGGAAACTTATTTGTACTCCTAATATTTTCACAAGTTCATCTCTCCTTAGTTCTCCAAAAACACCCTATATTAGAATTATTTTATGTATTTGATTAATTTTGATAATAATTCATGCATAGCTTTACTGATAAATGTAAGAACATGATCTGCTGGATTTCCTCGCAATATATCCTTTACATTTCATTTTTAGAAACGCTATTAGCCGGGAGAAATGAGAAATATGGATATTTTCATTGACTATCAGTGTAGATTTTAAAATAGAATATTTTGGGGCAATAATGGCCGCTCTTGTGTTATGTTGATAGTTACTAATTTTCTTTAAGATATCCTAGTCTTTCTAGTAAATTATATATTCGTTTTTGATCTTTCCTTCTAGATACATAGAACAGTGAATACTGTTAGTTTTAATGAGATTATTCCCTATGTGTCGATTTACCAAGTAACTGTCTGTAAAAATATGAATTTTTGAATGGAGCTCGCCTACTATTATTACTTGATGGTTCGGTAGGGGATGGTTCATCTAAGCATTTTGATAAAATAAAATATAAAAAGGCTTTTTACTTGATAGAAGAAGTATAACAAAATTTGAATATCAAAACAGATTTAATCTGTTGGTCTTCTACAATTTTAATTTAAAAAAAAAATTTATTCGAAAAACTTTTAAAATTAAATTAATGTCTACAATAAGCGCCGCTTATATTTAATAAACGTATATAAACAAAACTCAATATACAATGTCAAATGGAATAAATAAACCAAGCAATATAAAAAAGGCAATTAAAATTAATGAATAAATATTTGAAGGAGACAAAATTTTCTTTCTGATCTTACCATAATGAAACTAATTCCTTTTCAAGAACACAAAACACAACTTGAGGATTTCTCAAAAATATAATTCAAAAATCTCCCAAAACATGCCCTATATCTTCAAAAAACGAATAGAATACGGATAATCTCTTCATCGGTCCTAGATATTATTTAAAATATCAAAATCAACTAACAATCAGTATATCATACCTTATCACGGAACTTGTTAGAAACAGACTAACTTTAAAAATCCAGGTAGTCAGTTCCACAAAATCACCGAAAACTGTAAGGTTTTATAAGGTTTTCTTTACACCATTGACATTCCAGAATGAGATTTATTCAAGCCTAAATATAATTATATGTTATGTATAAAATAAAATAGAAAAAGGCTTTTTACTTGATAGAAGAAATATAACAAAATTTTAATATCAAAACAGATTTAATCTGTTAGTCTTCTACAATTTTAATTTCAAATAAATTTTCTATTCAAAAAACTTTTAGAATTAAATTAATGTCTACAATAAGCACCGCTTATATTTAATAGACGTATATAATCAAAACTCAATATACAATGTCAAATGGCATAAAAAAACCAACCAATATAAAAAAGGTAATTACAATTAATAAATAAATATTTAAAGGAGACAAAATTTTGTTTCTGATCTTACCATAATGAAACCAATTCCTTTTCAAAAACATAAAACACAACTTTTTTCTATTGCTTGGTTTATTTGTTCCATTTGACATTAAATATTGTGTTTTGATTATAGACGTCTATTAAATATAAGCGGTGCTTATTGTAGACATTAATTTTATTCTAAAAGGTTTTTGAATAAAAAAATTTTTTGAAATTAAAATTGTAGAAGACTAACAGATAAAATCTGTTTTTATATTCAAATTTTGAGCATTTTAAGTTTAAAATCAAGAAATAGCATCGGTTCCCAGAAAAGACAGTGTTATTGTCCATGTTGCATTGAAAATTTGAATATCAAAACAGATTAAATATGTTAGTCTTCAACAATTTTAATTTCAGAAAGATTTTATTCAAAAAACTTTTAGAATTGAATTAATGTCTAAAATAAGCACCGCTTACTTTTAGTAGACGTATATGATCAAAACTCAATATATAATGTCAAATGGAATAAATAAACCAACAGATATAAGAAAGTCATTGAAATTAATAAATAAATATTTAAAGGAGACAAAATTTTGTTTCTGATCTTACCTTTAAGAACACCAATTGCCTTTTGAAAACACACCTTAAGGACTTCTCAAAGAATATAATTTATTTGAAATATTTAAATATTCGAATAAGTTAATTCAGAAATCTCTCAAAACATGCACTATATCTTCAAAAAACAAATATAATTCTAAGTAATCGCTTCTTCGGTCCTAGATAATATTCCAAATATCAAAATCAGAAAACTACAACTATATCACAACTAACACGTGCTAAGAATGGATGCTTCAAAACAGACCAACTTTAAGATTCAAGATTGATCTATGTTCTAACAAAATCACAAAACAGTGTAAGTTATTTTTAAGGTTATTTAAATTCATTGACATTCCATAATGAGATTTATTGAAGCCAAAAAACATAATTATATTATGTTATGTTTATTATAAAATAAAATAGAAAAAGGCGTTTTTCTATTTCATTTCATGTTGTATTGGTTGATGGATATTTTTTTCGGATTCTTCATTAACTCTCCTCTATTAACAGTTTGTGGATTATGTATTGTGATAGATTGACCTATCCCGTATTATACATTGAGCTATCCCGTTTTATTATTATTACTCTAAAATATCCGGTATTATACGGAGTATTAAAAGGTGTTTGAACAAGAGCGAAAGATTTCAGTGTTCAATAAAACATGGTTTTCTCTAGCAAAATATTGAGAGTTTTATTGATTTAGAAAATATATATTTTGGAATTATGTATGAAAAAAAATATCTTGTAAATAGTCGCCACGCCTTTGCTGGCATATGCATACTCTTTTGACGAAATTTTCAATGACGTTATTGAATACAATAATGGCCGGTACACCGACCGTTTCGGTACGTAAGGAAAAATTTGAGATTCTTTCCTTCACAAGTTCTTAAGGATATATATTTTCTGACCAGCCTCAAACCCCCATTTTTTTTCACAATACTGAATCCTTTTGACATATCGGTTTTAGTTTCGGGCATTTTAGCAAGTAAACAGCTACCCTTATCTTCTATCAGGTGTGATAGAAATTTCGATAGGGGTAACTGTGATTTGACAGAAAGTAGAAGCAATGTTATCTTGACATTTCTGTTCAGTAAGCATTGACAAATTATCATAAAAAGACTCACGCCGCAACAACGTTCACAAATTGTTGAAATTTATTTTCAAAATCAGTGTTCTATTCGCCAGAGTTATAGAGCACTTCGTGAAATTTATGGTTCACATAATCGTCCATCAGAGCAGCTTATTCGTCGAACTATCGATAGACTTCTGACAGCATTTTCTCTACTCGATGCAGCAGCAACAACAAGACAAAGAACTGTACGTACAGAAGAAAATATCGCTGCTGTAAGTCATAGTGTTAATGATGATCCAGATTTGTCTATTCTTCGACGTTCACAACAAGTTGGAGTCTGTGCATCCACCACGTGGAAAATTTTGCGTAAAGATTTTGATCTACACACAAGATCTAACTGGTTCAAGAACTAAAGCCACTTGACCATAATAAGCGTCGTTTGTTTGCTGATTGGGCCCTAGAACAGTTTGAAGTTGATCCACTTTCTTATAGTAAAATTGTGTGTAGTGATGAAGCTAATTTCTGTTTGAACGGTGATCAATGATTAATCATTTCAAAATTTGAATGGTATCGACCCAGAAGTGTTTTGGTTCCTACAAAATGGTGCTACACCTCATGCTGCTACCCTAACAATTGATTTATTGAAAGAAAGATTTGGCGATAACATTATTTCTAGAAATGGTTCAATTAATTGGCCTCCAAGATCATGCGACATGACTCCACTGGATTCTTTTCTTTGGGGTTATGTCAACTCATTGGTTTATGCTGATAAACCAGAAACAATAGACGCTTTGGAAGCCAACATAACTCGCGTTATTGATGAAATGAGGCCTGAGTTATTCGAAAAAGTGGTCCAAAATTGGTCTGGTCGAATGCGGAGCCAGTTTTGGTGGACATACTACTCTGTCAAGAAAGTACCGGGAATTTTCAATTAAAACAACATTATCAATTAACAACAAACAACATTATCAATTAAAACAACATTTAATCGTCAAAATTTATTGGGTCGCCTTCAAAATAGGCTCCATTTGCTTCAATACATCTATGCCAACGGCACTTCCAATTATCGAAACATTTTTTATAGGCGCTTTCCGGGATGGACTTTAGCTCTCGCGCCGAATTTTGTTTTATGGCTTCAATCGACTCAAAACGGGTGCCACGAAGGGGCAATTTTAGTTTTGGGAAGAGGAAAAAGTCGCAGGGAGCCAAATCCGGCGAATACGGTGGTTGCTGAAGCACGTTTGTTGAGTTTTTGGCGAGAAAGTCAGTCACAATCGTAGCTCGGTGAGAAGGCGCGTTATCGTCCCATAGTAATCACCCTTAGTAAAAATCGGCACGCACTCTGACATCGACTGACTTAATCAGCTGTTGCACACACACTAGTTGACAGATCCCGTTCAAGCTTGGCATAGTAATTAAGGACAGTGGTACCAACCTAGGAAAAAAATTTTTTACCTGCCTCATTGCCCCGCCAGATTTAAATCGATAATTCCCGGTACTTTCTTGACAGAATGTATGCTGGAAATTATTTTTAAACCTTAAATGTCATAAAATTGTCTTTCAAATAAAAAAAAAATTGCTTCAATCTTAATTTAAATGTGTTTTATTTCAATTTGAAGTTCTAGCACTCTAAAAAAACACCCGATATATTGTTTATAGACTTAAAACAAGTTTTAGAAATTACTATGTATTACTACCAATAAATTGATATTTCACATATTTAGTTGTGACTCGAGTTTCGTCATTAAAGTGATACGTCATTAAGAACTCGAGTTCCGTCGGTGATTTCGTGTTTTGGACTATAGTCACTACCGATTATTGTTCTTTCATGGATAAATTAATTACTCATTGCTGGTATATACGTTAATGGATTACGTACTAAAAAGGTAGAGACTAAGATCAATACTTCGAATATTGACACTGATTAGTATCTGGTCACTGAGACCAATGTTCTGGATGGAATATGCAATTCTGAAATCTTCGATGTCTTTCATCGAGATAGAAAGGACACATTACGTGCCGATAATAAGAAGTCCAGAGTTGGCGTGTTAATCGCTTTGAAGTGCGGAAATTCAGTAGCAGTTTCAAAGTGAGGATATATGGATTACTCTCGATAACAAAAACTGTGAAAATAGAATTACTTTTTCTGTGTGTACTTAGTCCCGCGAAACAATTGTAAGGTAGAATTTTTCACCAGGAAACTTCAAGAAAACATTGATGTAATGTCCAGACATCTGATCACCACTTTTTAATACCTATGAATCTTGACAATTTTAACGCCACTTTAATTGATCAACTGTCATTCAGGCAAATTTTTCAGCACAGGACTGTTAAAAATTGTGACAACAGAACCCTTGATATAATTTTTTAGCAGTATGTTAAATAGTCGCGGATTAACACATTGAGCAGATCTGACTGAGGTTTTTATAATTTAAAAAAGGAAACCATGATGATTTGAATGAACTGGTGATAGAAATTCAGCGAAAAACTGTCAATTTTTGCCAGGCTTTTCGAGAAGATCGTTCTTGGTCTATTGATGTATCACTTAATACCAATAATTATGAAGGAACAACATGGCTTTTTTCCGAATCGACCCGTAGAAACCAACTTAGTCGTTTATACAATTTAGATTAGATTAGATTTTAGCCATTTGACAGGGTTGATTTCTTGATGTGGTTTATGTCATATTTATATTTATGTATTGATAACATATTTACAAACATAAAATGTGCTGAATATAATACATATACAATTAATCGCCATTTATCGGACCATCCGGGGCAGAGACTGGATATTGTACAGACAGATTTCACTGGAAAAAAAGGAATATAAAATAATTCGATGAATAAACAAGGACTATTCTTACCATTTCTGTCAACAATTACATGAGGTAGATTGGGGTTTTATATTTGATGATTCTATTTGTGACTCATACAAATTGTTCCATAATAAAATATCCTCCACATTTAACAATCGTTTCCCTGAAAAAAAAATTAAGGTTGAAAATCGCAGCACAAAAATCCTGAAATTGTTGCCTTCGAAAAAAGGTAGACGCTGCATATACAATATTCGAAGTAAAAAGGGATGAAAATACTTTAAGATTATACAAAACCTTAAAGATGGAACTTAGGACTTTAATCAATGACACTATTAAGAGAAGGTATTGAATTGAATCAGTCCTCACTTGGAGAAAATCTATATTAAATAATATTTAAATAGGGTTATTTTGATTTTCACAAATTTTTATTGTTATGTTTACAACGAAACGATTGTTGTAAACATAACAATAAAAATTTGTGGAAATCAGAATAACCTTATTTAAATGTTATTATTAAGAGAAGAAATATGACATTCATAAATGAATCAGAAAATAAGAGTCGCGATTTTTGGAAGGTAATAAACTCTAGAATTAAATATACTCCAAGCAAAAATAACTCCACTGCCTTATCAGAGGAGCAATTCAATATATATTTTCCACCATAGCAGAAAAACTCAGTGTGCGTACTAGCAACTCAGATATAAGTGAAAGTCTATTGAAGAACAAAGAGGTAAAGAGTACAAAATCATTTTTTTCTCTCTCCGACAACTCCTAAGGAAGTAAAGAAAGCAGTCTCATTTTTGAAAAACAAGCCCTCACGTGATATTTACGGCTTTTCTGTGAGGTTGCTGAGGCAAGTTATTCATTGTCTGCCTAATCCACTCTCACATGTGATAAAAAGATGTTTTGAGCAGGTTATTTTCCCGGAGGAGCTCAAGCTTGCTATGGTGATTTCAGTGTACAAGAAGGGTGATCAAGATCTATATGAAAATTATAGAACAATCTCTATTCTGCCTGCTGTCTCAAAGATTTTCGAGTTTCTCATCAGGTCTAGATTGATATCGTTCCTGGAGGGAAACTCGTTCCTGGAGGGAAACTCTTCCCTGAGTGATCGTCAGCATGGTTTCAGGAGAGCAAAATCCACAACAACTGCCTTATCACATCCTCGACTTCATAATAATAATCAGCATTGGATGATGCTGAAGAGGTTACTTTAACTTGTGTGGAAAGAAAGCATTTGATTGTGTCGATCATGGGGAGTTTTTGTCCAAGTTAGAGTATGTTGGCATAAGAGGGCCAGCGCTAAACCTGTTCAGGTCTTATCTACAAGGTTATTACCAGATTGTAGATTTTGAGGGAAAACTATCAATAAAAAAGAGAATTACCGTGGGTGTGCCTCAGGGATCAGTGCTCGGACCTGTTCTATTTTTAGTGTATATAGACGCCTTGATGTATAATGTTGTTGCGGATGATCAAATCCTATTTGCCGATGATACAACATTCTTGAACAGGGCTGGCAGTAACATTGTATTCGAGGAGAAATCAGCGGCAACAATAAAGGACGCAGTGGAATGGTTCGAAGGAAATTGAATGAAAGTCAATACCGAAACACACAGGAGATAGTTATCACCACAAAACGTCGCAATAAGGACATTATTTCCTTACTTGTGGTAACAATTGGTGCAAATCTAACCTGGGAACATTAGTTAACCGGATTAGATAAAAGACTACAGTATTGTTAGCAATAAGGCAAATAAAGAATACACATATCGTGAACATTTTCATGGAAGGGTGACCTACAGCATTATTCTATGGGGTGCATCTTCACAGGCTGGCAGCATCTTTCCAAAGCAAAAAGAAGCTGTTCGATTGATCGCTGGTGCGGACCGAATTGCAAGTTATCGACCACTGTTCAGGAAATATGGTATACTTACAGCTCCGTCATGTTACATACTCGAGTACATCTTTGAAAATAAGGACAAATTCCATAAACATCAAGAAGTTCACGACCACCACACCAGAACCAAGGACAAATATGTGCCACCATTTCACCGTCTGAAGAAAAACCAAAATATGCAAATATAAAACTGGTTGAAAATGTTCAGCATACTACTTGAGCATTTGAAAACACTATCTAGAGTGCGCTTCAAAAATGAAATCAGAATGATTCTGGTAGAAGGTGTATTCTACTCAGTGGAGGAATTTATGCTTCAAAAGTTTTAACAAACCCCTTATTAATTTATTGCACATAAAATTTTAGCATGTTTGTACATTATATGTAAATATTTTTATATTTTTATATAAAATAAAATAGAAAAAGGCTTTTTACTTGATAGAAGAAATATAACAAAATTGTAATATCAAAACAGATTAAATCTGTTAGTCTTCTACAATTTTCATTTCAAAAAAAATTTTATTCAAACAACTTTCAGAATTAAAAATTAAAATAGACGTATATAATCAAAACTCAATATACAATGTCAAATGGAATAAATAAACCAACAGATATAAGAAAGTCACTAAAATTAATGAATAAATTTTTAAAGGAGACAAAATTTTGTTTCTGATCTTACCTTTAAGAACACCAATTGCCTTTTGAAAACATGAACACAACTTAAGAACTTCTCAAAGAATATAATTTATTTGAAATATTTAATATATTTAAATATTCGAATAAGTAAATTCAGAAATCTCTCAAAACATGCATTATATCTTCAAAAAACAATTATAATTCTAGGTAAGCTCTTCTTCCGTCCTAGATAATATTCCAAATATCAAAATCAAATAACTATAAATATATCACAACTCACACGTGTTAAGGATGGATGCTTCAAACAGACTAACTTTAAAATTAACTTACACTGTTCTGTGATTTTTCATACGTCTATTAAACGTAAGCGGTGCTTATTTTGGACATTAATTTAGTTTAAGTTTTTTGAATAAAATTTTTTTGAAATTCAAATTGTAGAATACTAACAGATTCAATCTGTTTTGATATTCAAATTTATATTTTTGTCAAATGTGATTTATTAGAGTAACTATTTTTATGTGAAACATTTTTTTTGTTTATACACTTTTTTGACATCTCCTGTAAATTTTGAGGAAATGAATGTAAAATAGAAAAAGGCTTTTTACTTGATAGAAGAAATATAACAAAATTTGAATATCAAAACAGATTTAATCTGTTAGTCTTCTTACAATTTTAATTTCAAAAAAATGTTATTCAAAAACTGTTTATTTTAGACATTAATTTAATTCTAAAAGTTTTTTGAATAAAATTTTTTTTCAAATTAAAATTGTAGAAGACTAACAGATTAAATCTGTTTTGATATTCAAATTTTGAAATAAATGTATGAATATAAAAAAAACCCAACTTTTTAATGAGAATGATTACAATTCCTCACCATTTGTTGTAACATTAGGATTAGATGGATTACATCTTGTGCCCTTGCTTTATTTCATATTCGTAGATGACTCAAAGTACATTTTAAAAAATTGTCGAAAACTCTCGTATGCAGATTATCTCAAGACTTTCAGAAAAATAGTGGATATTAGAGATTATGTGAAGGCGCAGATAGATTTGGTGGCATTTTCGGAGTATGGTTTCTGCATCAAATTAGAACTGAACTCAGAAAAGTGTGTGTTTATATTATTCACACGAAGTAACTCCAGGGCAAGGTTTCAGTATTACCTGAATAATATTAGCATCTGTGAGGTTGGTAGTATCGGGGATTAAGGCGCAATTTTTGACACGAAACTCTCCTTTTGCCTTCATTTGTATCACCTTATCTTGTCATGCTGTATATTTTCAAATTTCTTGTGTCGAATGTGTAAATGTGTGGCCATCAAATAATTATATTATGCACTAATACATAGTAAGCTAAACTTTTTCAGCACTATTTGAAACACAATATACTATATGTATAATGTGTATGATGTACACAACTGAATAAAATCGAATGTTTTCTGCATTTTAAATTATCGAACGTTTACGTAACTCTCGAGATAAATAGGATCCATTCCCAGCATGTGATCGAACATCAGAGAATAAAAAAGGATTCAATTTTTTGTGTCAAGATAATGAGGGCTTACTTTGATTCACCCGAATTGGTTGGAATGATTCCGTTCCATGTTCTCCACTCGTAGTCGAGTACTTCTAGTGCCATGAAGAATACTTCCAGTACAAATCCCGGTAGGAATTCACCGGTTCACAGAATGTCTGGATCATTACATAAATACTGTGGAGGAATCTACATGTTCACCTTCAACCTATTTACCTTTGAGAAGGCAATTAAAAATATTTTTTAATTTTTTCAATTTCAGTTAACTTGGTAAAAAGTAAAACTTAATTTTTTTTTGTAATTGTATAGTAAAATCAGGGTACCACTCAGTGTGGAGTATGTTGACACCCAATCTATACTTTGATTTAAATAATGCGAATGTATGAGTGGATCTTTGATTTGAATTTTTCCGTTTGTATCGCTATTTTTGAATGAATAAATGAATCGATCGAAACTCCAAAATTTCTATTTAATATGAGGAATTGAATACATATTTTGTTTTGCTACATTGTAGCTTCCTCAAATGATTTCCAACATCTACTCAAAAAATTGATAACATAAAACATTCAAATGTAAGTTTTGGAATGCGGAAACAATTAAATTTCTAATACTTCTGAAAAAACCATCGAGTTCCTGCAAAAATAGACCGAATAGAGATAAACTCGATAACTCTGCCTGCTCATTCAGTAACTTCCTTGAATTTCCCAATTGGTTTGTTTGTAATCATGCTGAGATGTTTAGTTCCAGGCCATTCATATCCTGAAAGTAGGGAAATATTTTCACCTGTTGTTTAAAAAATATTAAAAATGCTACAACGTAGTGAAACGCGTCATGGGTTTCCTAGGGAGTTTATTGAATGACAAGACCGAATTATGTAGATCAGCGCTATTGAATTTTTTTTCATCCGAATCTAGTGATTCTTCCAAAGGGAACAAAAACTTTGTTGTACCCTCCTGTCAAAACTGAATCCACTTGAATATTGTGTGTTACCAGATTCTTGACTAATTGAAGAAGCTACAATGTTGCGAAATGTGACACGTGTTCAACCCATAATAATCAATGGAAAGTATATGTGTATTATTTAATTGTGTTTTAGTCATATTCTGTTTTAATCCTATTCCTCAGACTTAAAAAAAATCTAATGTTTAGAACTGGGTAATATTGTTTGGTTCAATTAAATTAGTCACAGCATATAGTCAATATTTTCATTCGGTTAGACAATCAACGAAACATGCTCATTTTCTATTTTAAGGTGGATTTAAAAAAAAAAAAACTTATCCTTGCTTCCCAGTGTCATGTGAAAGGGAGAGAAAAATATTCATTGGTTTTGTCGACTCAGATGTTAGGAATTTGTTCATAGTTGGATTTCATTTCCGCCACCTTGGTGTATTGGATGTTTCAGGAAACACTTGATATGAATTTTTCTGAGTATTTTAGATTTTTTTGTATGCAGTAGAGTTTCCGTTGTGTCCGGGCTTGATCAGTACACTCTGGTATAACAATCTGACTCAAGTTGACCAACAGGTTTTTGTGAATATTTACAAAATTATGAGTATTTCCTGGCACATTCACTTTATGCCATTTATCCAACGTTAAGTTCAGTCTTCGCAACCTTTTCGGTATTCCTCTGGATCTGAACAACCCCTTGTAGTGGAGCTAAACACTCTAATACACTGTTATAAGTTTCCTTATGGCTATTTTTGGAATTAAAGTTAACCTAGAATCAATTTAGAACACTAACTTGGATGAGTATTTTGCAATTAAATCAACGTCAAGTGTTTGATTTCACTTATTTGAGTCTTATATTAAAATGATTTCTTCCTTTTCATAAATGTTTTTTTCATTTAACATATTCCACTTTTCGTATCTCATAAATTTTTTCATAACATATATTTTATATATCTCAAATTGTTTTTTCCTCATATAGTTTTTATAAAAAATAACCATATCAAAGAAGAGATTTCTCAAAGGTCATATTAAGTTTTATAAAAAAGCCATTATTGTGTGCACTTGCTTGAAATCACCAGTTCTATGAATGTACTTATATTATTAGAGCAAATATTTTAGATTGTATACCACATCACTTTTTCATTACATGTTTTTAACTACCTGAGAATTGGCAGTTTTCGGTAGGGTTAAGTAAAATTTAAAATGAAGGAAATTGGATAAAACTATTCCTCGCCCTATTCATTCCATGAAGCTATTAGTATTGTAGAAAATGGAAAATCCACTCCCTTCTTCACTTTCAGTCCACTTTTTTGTAGAATAACTCCAACAGTCGATAGAATGTTCAATTTCAAGACAAAAATGTCCTACAAACATAGGTCCACAAAAGCTTCATAGCACAGGCAGAAAATTTCGGTTTCAAGCTTCCAGATATTTTTCTTTTTTTCTTTTTTATTTCTCTTATAGTTTCTGAAATATTCATATCAAACTGAGAGTAAGGGGAGCTTTTTGTAATTTGAATAGAATAATAAATAGAAAAGAAATAGAAAGGCCTTTTACTTGATAGAAGAAATATAACCAAATTTGAATATTAAAACAAATTGAAATATGTTTATCTTCTACAATTTTAATTTCAAAAAAATTTTTCATTCAAAAAACTTTTAGAATTAAATTAATGTCTAAAACAAGCATCGCTTACATTTAATAGACGTATATAATCAAAACTCAATATATAATGTCAAAGGGAATAAATAAACCAACAGATATACGAAAGTCATTAAAATTAATAAATGAATATTTAAAGGAGACAAAATTTTGTTTCTGGTCCTACCTTTAAGAATACCAATTGCCTTTTAAAAACATGAACACACATGAAGGACTTCTCAAAGAATATAGTTTATTTGAAATATTCAATATATTTAAATATTCGAATAAGTTAATTCAGAAATCTCTAAAAACATGCACTATATCTTCAAAAAACAAATATAATTCTAAGCAATTCCTTCTTCAGTCCTCAATAATATTCCAAATATCAAAATCAAAAAACTAACCTATATCCAAACCCTCACCACGTGTTAAAAGGACTAATGCTTCGAAACACAGATCAACTCTATAATTCAAGATTGATCTATGTTCTAACAAAATCAAAGAACAGTGTGAGTTATTTTTAAGGTTTATTTAAATTTATTAACATTCCATAATGAGATTTATTGAAGCCAAAATATAATTATATATTATATATAAAATAAAATAGAAAGGCCTTTTACTTGATAGAAGAAATATAACCAAATTTGAATATTAAAACAAATTGAAATATGTTTATTTTCTACAATTTCAATTTCAAAAAAATTTTTCATTCAAAAAACTTTTAGAATTAAATTAATGTCTAAAACAAGAACCGCTTACATTTAATAGACGTATATAATCAAAACTCAATGTACAATATCAAATGGAATAAATAAACCAACAGATATACGAAAGTCATTAAAATTAATAAATAAATATTTAAAGGAGACAAAATTTTGTTTCTGGTCTTACCTTTAAGAACACCAAGTGCCTTTAAAATAAACCTTAAAAATAACTCACACTGTTCTTTGATTTTGTTAGAACATAGATCAATCTTGAATTATAAAGTTGATCTGTGTTTTGAAGCATTAGTTCTTTTAACACGTGGTGAGGGTTTGGATATAGATTAGTTTCTTGATTTTGATATTTGGAATATTATTGAGGACTGAAAAAGGAATTTCCTAGAATTATATTTGTTTTTTGAAGATATAGTGCATGTTTTTAGAGATTTCTGAATTAACTTATTCGAATGTTCCAAATAAATTATATTCTTTGAGCAGGCCTTTGAGTGTGTTCATGTTTTAAAAGGCAATTGGTGTTCTTAAAGGTAAGACCAGAAACAAAATTTTGTCTCCTTTAAATATTTATTTATTAATTTTAATGACTTTCGTATATCTGTTGGTTTATTTATTTCATTCGACATTATATATTGAGTTTTGATTATATACGTCTATTAAATGTAAGCGGTGCTTGTTTCAGACATTAATTTAATTCTAAAAGTTTTTTGAATAAAAAATTTTTTTGAAATTAAAATTGTAGAAGATAAACATATTTCAATTTGTTTTAATTTTCAAATAAATAGAAATCTTGAATTTTTGTGATAATTCTAGGGTGACGCTTATTACAAAGTTACTCATCCTTTTAACCCCAGAACTTTATGTTCATATGCCACTGAACATTTTTTGAAGTATGATTCTATGTTTTGTATTTTCTCGGAATTTTGTTGTATTTTTCATGTTATGAGTACTCGCGGCCATTCATAAGGAACATTATAAAAAAACCTAGAGGTAGGAACTATTCAGGAAATTTTAGAATACAAAATTATTACATATCTCAAGAAAGCTTAACTCTAAAATCTCAATGAAAAAATTGGAAATATGAACCATCCTATCCAATGGGTAATTCCAACGTCTTCCGAAAGACAGTAGCTGTATTATTTTCTCGAAACCTCTACAGATTCAACCTGAAAATCTCCTGAATTTCATGGACATATTTTATAGCGTGATCAACACATGTGAGCAGAAGCTAATCAATAAAGAATCAAATAAAATAGAAAGGCCTTTTACTTGATAGAAGAAATATAACAAAATTTGAATATTAAAACAAATTGAAATATGTTTATCTTCTACAATTTTAATTTCAAAAAAATTTCATTCAAAAAACTTTTAGAAATAAATTTATGTCTAACAAGCACCGCTTACATTTAATAGACGTATATAATCAAAACTCAATATATAATGTCAAATGGAATAAATAACCCAACAGATATACGAAAGTTATTAAAATTAATAAATAAATATTCAAAGGAGACAAAATTTTGTTTCTGGTTTTACCTTTAAGAAATACCACTTGCCTTTTAAAAACATGAACACACTTAAAGGACTTCTCAAAGAATATAATTTATTTGAAATATTCAATATATTTAAATATTCTAACAAATTATTTCAAAAATCTCTAAAAAATGTGCACTATATCTTCAAAAAACAAATATAATTCTAGACAATCCCGTCTTCAGTCCTCTTTTAACATTCCAAATATCAAAATCAAAAACATAACCTATATCACTCACGTGTTAAAAGACTTAAGCTTCGAACTACAGATCAACTATATAATTCAAGATTGATCTATGTTCTACCAAAATCAAAGAACAGTGTGAGTTATTTTAAGGTTTATTTAAATTCATTGACATTCTATAATGAGATTTATTGAAGCCAAAATATAATTATATATTATATATAAAATAAATATATATTATATAGTTGATCTGTAGTTCGAAGCTTAAGTCTTTTAACACGTGAGTGATATAGGTTATGTTTTTGATTTTGATATTTGGAATGTTAAAGAGGACTGAAGACGGGATTGTCTAGAATTATATTTGTTTTTTGAAGATATAGTGCACATTTTTTAGAGATTTTTGAAATAATTTGTTCGAATATTTAAATATATAAAATATTTCAGATAAATTATACTCTTTGAGAAGTCCTTTAAGTGTGTTCATGTTTTTAAAAGGCAAGTGGTATTTCTTAAAGGTAAAACCAGAAACAAAATTTTGTCTCCTTTGAATATTTATTTATTAATTTTAATTACTTTCGTATATCTGTTTGGTTATTTATTCCATTTGACATTATATATTGAGTTTTGATTATATACGTCTATTAAATGTAAGCGGTGCTTGTTAGACATAAATTTATTTCTAAAAGTTTTTTGAATGAAATTTTTTTGAAATTAAAATTGTAGAAGATGAACATATTTCAATTTGTTTTAATATTCAAATAAAGAATCAAGAGAAAATAAAGTATTGACCAAAATTATCCAAATCCATTACCCAATCCACCTTTTATATGTTAAATTGAAAAAAAACTCAGAAGTAAATTTTCAATTTATATTGTTTGATTTTTTCATAATCTGTATTTTCACACATGCGCGTGGCAGTTTTCAAATAAAGAATATGTTATGAATTTATTTGGCTGATAATCTTTTTCCAAATATGACTAATAAGGAGTATGAGCGGTCGTAACAGAAAGTTCTTCAAATCTTACATCTACAATAGGGAGTTCTTCAAATCGGAGCAGAGCAACATTATCTTCATATATGAGAAAAAACGGTATACAAAAAGTCTTCAAAAATAAACGAAACATTATATCATATTATGAAAAGTGGCCAAAGGATCATGACAAAAAAGTTTCGGTGTTTAAATGGAAGAGTAATGTTCTCACCGCATCCTACAAGTTCAATTAATATAACTAGAAAATTATAAGAGTTGTTACAAAAAACTGTAACCAATGGAAACTCGAACACTCTTTAATTGGATTATGAAGCGATTGAAGACCTATATTTACAGGACATTTTGGTCTTGAAATTGAAAATTCTATCGACTGTTAAAGTTATTTTACAAAAAAAGTGGACCACCTGTATGTCTGAGAACTTTCACAATATATCAAGGAAATGTTTGCAAAATAATTTTTCGAGGGAAAGTTCACGTAATAGTTGGTCACCGACAAACATTTAGTTGTTATTAGTAATTGCATAGGTAGATAAATAAATTACTTTTCTATTTATTGTTTCGGTCTCTACTTTAGGGAAATTCATCTTCAATAAAAGAAACCAAATGTTATTATAACTTCCGCTATTTTATTGATTTACACATAGTATTGAAACAGTTTTAATACTCACCTGATGAAGTCATGATATGACGAAACAAGTGTCGTGTAAATCAAAAAAATAGCGGAAGTTAACATTTTGATTCTTATATTAATAAATTACTCAATGATAAATCATTCAATCTAGCTACTGCTCAACTGAAACAAGTGAGAATCGGTCAGAAATATCCGAAAGAAGAAAGGAGTGTTGCGTTGGCAATATTTTTATTGAATACAAATATATTTATTACAGTTGTGAAGAGGGTATATCTCCTCTTATATAAGACATATCGAGCAAACTTGACAATCAATTAACAATCTTCACACGTCAAGTAGATGAGCAAAAACAAATCGAGAGTTATATCCAACTCTACCGAAAATAAAACTGATAACTATAATCGTTTCATCACTAGCAAATAGTAATAAAATAAAAAATCATTATTTTAATAATGAAGTCTATCCTAATAATAATTAGCAATAATTTTAGTAACTACCACATTTCTACGTGACGTACAAGATAATCTTAATTCACATATATATATATATATATATATATATATATATATATATATATATATATATATATATCTAAAAAATATGACATAAATATTGATTAATCTTACTGATGCAATAACTGGGGAGTATTCAAAAAGAATTCACCAAAGAAATTCATGTTGTTTGACTATTGCGTCGTTCTATGAAAGGCAATTCTTGGCTATCTATACGAAACTCATTAATGGGAAAAAAGGTTTTTAATTTTCTGAATAGTTTAGCCACGCCCAACGTTATTAATATAAAAAGGAATACAACAAAAATCAACTTTAAATCATTAAGCGAAGCAATTATGTTTCTCATATCGCCATTTTCAGCAGTGAAAGCAGCGTGATTTTGCTGATCCAATATTGTGAGTAACTCAGAAGTGAAATTTGTATTCTTCTGTAGTCCTTCATGTGAGTCTATGGCTTTCACTATTTTCTGAAGAAGCTCGGTTGTACCATCAGTTCTTCTTGAATTTTCCTGACCTGCGACTAGATTCTTGGATATTATTTTTGCTGCTGTATTAATTTCATCAGAAATGTTTTTGATTAAATATTTTTGTATTTCTACAAGCTCGTGGATGTCATTTTTGTTCGGCTGTTGGAATGTCGAAAAAAATTTGAAAAAGGAACTCTTTCTGAAACCGATTTCAAAATAATCCAGTACTTGATTTGATGTTTTATTTTTTGTCGATTTCTCCTGGACATCTACACATCTCACTCCATTCAAATGTTTTCCTTCAAAATATTGACCAGGTGGAATCAAAATTTTATTTTTAGCAGCGTGGAGAAAAATTCTTGCCAAATCTGGACAAGTGAAAGAATTTCCGTCTATCCTTAAAAACATCAGGTCAGGACAAAACATGTGGAGTAGCTCTATATCCATATAAATCAAATTGTTTCTACTTATATCCATTTTCTGGATATTCCTCGTTGAATAAAATACACTGGCCTCAAGATCAGGTGAGTTGATTTCACTCAAACTAAGGATTTTTAATTTGTCCAACCCATGAAAGACGCCTTCGTTTAAAGTTCTCAAATTATTGAAGGACAAGCACAAATGATTCAAGTTTTTCAAATTCTGGAAAAGTTTGAATGGCAGGTTAGTAAGAAGATTCTTCGATAAATCCAAGACTTCTAGTTTCTCTAAATGTTGAAATGGTTCATTTTGGATTAATGCAATATAATTTCCACTCAAATTGAGCTTTTCCGTATTGGTGGGAAAAAGGGAACCATTCAAATATCTCAAATTATTGTAGGACAATGAGAAAATCTTGATATTGTAGTTTGATGTGCAATTCAGTAATAAACTTATTCGATTATGGTCTAAAATGAGATATTTCAAGGAATGTAAATGGAGACACCAGTTTTGGTCCATAGTTTCTAGGGAATTTGCAGAAAGGTTCAATGTTTCCAGCTGAAGTAGTGATTCTATATTTCTTGCAGATAAATTTCGAAGATGATTACTGCTCAAGTCAAGGTACTTCAAAGATTTACAATCGTTGAAAGATTCATATTCTATATCTTCGATCTTGTTCCCGTTGAAATCTAAATATTCAAGATTGGGAAGTTGAGAAAATGTATTTTTAGGAATATTGTTTATTTTATTATTTCCCAAATGTATCAGTCTTAGTGTCTTTAATCCAGAAAACGATCTGCTCTGGATGGATTCAATTCCTGTATTGTTAAGGAATAGTTGTTCTAAATTGTCCAACAAGGAAAACGAATTGGTCCTAATAATATCAATCTTTTCAGTGAATGTTATTGTGCACTTTCGGCTACAAATATTTCGTGTAGCGTGCATTTTTTCCAAATTTTTGCATGTTGAATTTTCAAATGTCCCTATTTCAACATAATGACATCCGTAATTATTTTCACATACGCGTCTTCTATATCCTTCAGTTAATACAACATTGCACTTATAGTCTTCATTACAGGTTATGTAACGAATTATACCAAAATATAAAACGAATTTTATATTCAGATGATCCATCTGGAATCCTGAAATGAATTCAGAAGTTAGTATATATGAAATTCTAAAACAATATTCAAGTATTTCAATTTTGTGACAATGAAAAATATTATTTGGAATGATAATGAATAAAACTTAATAAAAATACTGATACGAAAAAATGCTTTTATATATATTTTTTGCTTTTTCGTTAAATTTTAATTGATTGATATTCGTGAAAGATCCATAAATTTGAATAAATAAATTTATTGCAACTAGAGAACGTCAGTTATATCAGTAACCTTAACTTTAAATAAAATACCTCCTCACATAAACAAAATTTTTCTATGTGACTGTACCTTCATCTGAGTATAAAATTTTTGTTTGTAACGTCAAAGAACGCTCCACTGTTGATTTGAATTTCAATCACTAAAAAATACTCCAATAATGTGATTAAACTAACACCATTAAGAAGTTTGGAGTTTGCGCAATGAAAGTTGACGCTGTTATTGCATGCGCTGTAGAGTTGCATCGTTTTTAAGAAGCGTAGAGTTTCCCAAATTTCTTTCTGGTCGCACTGTGAGGTTAACCGAAGACACACATTGTGGTATTTTTTTCGAATTAACGTACCTAATCCATGAGAATCGTGAAATATTGAATTTTTATTGTTACTTATAAGACGTCTACTCAGAAGGCGTCTTAGTACCGGAGATCTTAGTACATGAACAAGCTGAAACTGAAGACCTACGCATTATATGAAGAATAGATATTATCCTCGGAGAAAACACCGACACCATGGAGAACAATATTCCAGGAGAACCTCACCTTACGTAAATCTCGTACCTCAAGCTAACTTTAAACTGTATTATATTGTAAATAAGGATTACTATTTCAATTGTAAAGTTGAAATAGATAGGAAGTAAGAGTTAGCATTTTTACTATCAGATTGACAATTTGGGATACATTCAGGAAAGACTACTTTAATTAATTTTTTCATTTGCGCACTATGAGGCATTTTACGAAGTAGGGTGTTTCATATGCGGACGGACAAAATCGCTAGCGCAAATTAGAGTGATTTAGTTTAATTTCCTTTCATCTTTTTATCAGAACCTTCGCTGTGGTAGTTTATCGATTTTGGTTTCACTTGCGCCAAACGTGTGGAGCACGAGTAACATTTTTCCTGATTGGGTTTCTGTTGTCTTTCTGGTGATTTTATCGTGGGTCTGAGTTCCGAGATTTCATGTTTGATATTTGAACAATATTTCAACTTTTATCTTATTACTATCTTATCTCATTTATCTTAATAATTGAATCATGAATTCCAATAACTTGAAGTCTCACGAATTGTGTTATGAACTGAATATACAAATAGGCAGAGAGATACCAACAACTTTAGATGAGAAACTTAAGCTATTGAGCGGCTTACTTGCTCAGGAAAGGGTGATCGTAGTTTTATAGAACTAGGGGATGATTCTGACTAAGAAACCAGTTTTTCACAGTTGAAAAAATCAACCATTGAATTATCTTCTTTAATTTCTAACTCATCTGTTACATCTTCAGAGAATGGTTATAAACTGATTATAAATCGTTTAGCTCATTGTTCAGCTAGGTTGCACAGGATTTCTGTGGAAAACGATACTGATGTGAAACAGAAAAGATCACTGTTGTTTCAAATTATTACCTTAGAATCATAGTTGGACGAGCATAAGATGCCTTCAACAACTCCTGTAGCTTCCACACCAATGAAAGCTCTCACTTCAAATAATCGTAATTTCCTCGAAAAAAGTCCCCATTTATAGGTGGACTTTAAATTCTCTGGTAGAGAACCTTTGATGCCTTTTCTTGAGCTGATAGAAACACCTAAGATTTCACGTGGTTGTACTGATGTTGATCTCTTCTAGTCAGCGTCAGATCTTTTTGAGTTAGATGTTTGGACATGGTGGCATAACAATTTCATTCGCAACACTCTTAAAGTCTGGTCAGAACCGGTGGACGGTTTGAAGGATGCTTTCTTACCTTAAAATTATGACGAGAGAATATTGATCGAAATGAAGTGTAGTAAACAAAAAGAAGGGGAAAATGTTGCCATTTTTATCACCTCATTAGAAGCAAAATTTTACCGATTAAATACAAAAACCTCGGAAAAAGAAATGGTAGGGATCATTAGAATAATGAAACCCCTATGGTAATTTTCTGTTATGGTTGAGGTAAGCGAGGCATTGTAAAATCAAAGTGCCAATATTGTGCAAAAAACATAGAAGCTGGTTATCAGTTGGCAGGACAGTTGACTCAGCCAAGTACCTCGAAACCAACTACCACTCAAAAGAAAAAGAGACAGTAAATCGTTTCTGTGAAGATGACTGGAAAGAATGGTTGAAAACAGTCAAGAATTTTTATAACAACTCTCTCTCAAAAGCCTCAATTAATACTCCCGTTAGCAACAATAAGTTCACCTCTAATGATGTTAAAGTTAATTCAGTATGCCCATTACTGTTGCGTAAAGAATATAACAAGAGACCATATATTAATATTGATATTTCTGGTGAGAAACTGCTTGATAGCGGAAGCAATTTCTTTATTTGGTTCCCTCTCTCTGAAAAAGATTTAATTCTCTTAAAGAGATTAAATTTATCTTTGTATTACGACGTATCCATTCACTTGACTACAGCAGATGGCCAATTACAAAGTACATTGGGATATGTTTGATTACCTATCAATTTAACTAAGACACTGAAATTTCTTGTTCAGAACTGGTATAAATACTAATGAAGCCATGTTTGAATTGGTTCAACAAATAAAAACTAATTTGGACAATGGTGATAACTGTACAGTGTTTTTCTTGACTTGCCAAGGCATTTGTGCGGTATGTATCCCTCCTTGATGTACTTGAAAAATATGGTGTTCGAGGTACGGTATTGAATATGTTCAGGGACTCTTTGTCCGACAGAAGGTAGACGATGCGAATCAGGAATTCTCAAGTGATGAGGAGTATATACAGATAGGTGTGCCACAGGGGATAGAACTTGGTCCCCTACTATTTTGAATTTACATTAACTCCCTCTTTGATCTTCCGATTGGATGTAGCGTAGTGTCTTACTCTGACGACACCGTCCTTGTGTCTAGGGCTAATGATTGGCAAGGGACTAAGAAAGAATCTACTATTTTTAATCTACATTAACTCCCTCTTTGATCTTCCGATTGGATGTAGCGTAGTGTCTTACGCTGACGACACCGTACTTGTGTCTAGGGCTAAAGATTGTCAAGGGGCTAAGAAACAATCGGAATGAAATAAGGAATTACTTTGTTTTCTATCACTTTTTATTATAACTGATATACAGTGACTCGAGTTTCGTAGTGTTTACTACATTTTCAAACTGAACGAACAAATTAGATCTCAACTATTATATATGGGGATTGTAGGCTTCGGCAGAGCTTCGAAGAGAGGGGTTTTCCAAAGTTCCGTCTGTTCGTTAAGTAGTTTTATTATTGGTACGTGCTTTTTCTATTTTTCAATTTCTATGGATTCCAGGATGTCAAGTTTTTTCCCTTTCGCTTCCACGTGCAAGATAACAAGGTTGTTCAATTCTGGGAAGGTGTGATCTGTAGTGAAGAAATGGTTCGCAAAATTGGAATTATTCTTCCGGTTCCTAAAAGCAGATTCATGCTCTTTGTACCTTTTATGGAACGGTCGGCCCGTTTGACCTATATACACACTATTACACTCTTGACAACTTAATTTATAGACTCCAGAATGATTCAGTCGGTTCTCTTTGTCTTTCGGATTAAAAAAGAGATTAGAAATTTTATGGGAGGGTGTAAAAGCTGTTACTATGTTAATTTTTGATAAAATTCGAGCTATTTTTTGTGAAATTGGTCCAAAATATGTTAGTTTTATAAATTTATTGTTATTATGATCTGATTTGGAGATGGGGTAAATTTGTTTACGAATTAGTTGCTTCTGTTTTATGTTTATGATGGAATTTATAGTTTTGGTTTTGAACTGATTTTTTGTGGCTATTTGTCTGATTGTATTCAATTCCCTCTTTAACGTAATATTATCTAAAGGAATTGAAAATGCTCTATGTACCATTGATCTATAAGCAGCTAGTTTATGATTGATCGGATGGTTTGAAAAATTTGGTATTGTTGTATCAGTTGATGTGGGTTTTCTATATATATCAAAGGAAATTTCATTATTACTGTTAATTAAAGTTATGTCCAGAAAATTTATTTTATTATCGAATTGTGTTTCCATGGTGAATTTGACCTTATTGTGCAAACTATTGAGATATTCTAATGTTTCATTTAATTCTGAATGTGTTCCGCAGAAGCAAGCCAATATATCGTCTACATACCTGTACCAAAAAGTGATATGCTTTGCGTGTGTGGATTTTAGAATTTTTCTTTCAAAACGGGACATAAAGATTTCAGCGAGTAATGGGCTGAGAGGTGATCCCATGGCAAGTCCATCTTTCTGTTTGTAAAATTTACTATTGTATTGAAAGTAATTTTCTTCCACTTAAAGTTCGAAAAGGGTTAAAATTTCGTTTCGTAATCGTAAACGACAATACTCAAAATACTAGAAAAACCTCTTCATTATTTCAATCAATCCTATATATTAGTGACATACATCCGATGATTTTTTCGAGAATGAGCAACTGAAGTGTTGAACTTGCAAGTCACTTAATAGAGATCATCAGAAACATAAAATGTAGAAATTCTCGTGTTTGGCCAGAGGTGACGATAAGTACACATATATGTTTCAAATTGAAAAATGGGAAATAATTTTGTTTTCTTTCACTATTTTATTGTTGAAGATACAGTGACAGTGGTGTTAGTACATCTTCGATTTGCGTTGTTTCAAGCACTTGTATGTAATCTACTTGTCAAAAGTTAAGGATGATGATGTTTTCTGAAGGTGCATATTTTGCGTTTCATCTTAATATTTTTTTCGCTTACACAAACTTTTAACGATTATAGAAACGTCTTCTGGTTTAATCAGTTTTTGTCTATATGTGCCAAAAATGCATATCTTAATGATTCAGTCTGTATTACGTTCAAACGTTTTCACGTAATGAAAAATCAAATCTTCATGATGCCAAGATAAGTTTTATTCGAGAACGATGCGAACAGAGGAGCCCTTGGGATACTTCAGGCTAGTCGAACACAAGTAGCGGGTTCGTCATTTGAAATTTGCATTTTTAATCGCTTTAACTGAAAAACTAATGATTATTTTTTCGAAGTTATGAATTTATTAGATAGAATTGGACAGAATTTCTGATTCAGTTAAAATTGTTTTGAATTCCTGCAATATTTCCATATCTGGGTCTGTTTGAGGGAAAAATAATTGAGAAACTCTCTTCAAGAACCATTCAATACGCTCTGGAATATTTAGATAAACTAATGGTTTTAATATTAGTTTTGACAAATCAAATCCAACTCATGTATTTTAAGTTGTAAAAGTAATTTCTAACTTTTTTTGACGCCATAGCGACTTTCACGAATACTGAAATGCCTGACAAGCATTTCATTTATGGCCATTCAAATGGACATGCAAGAGCATTCAAGCAAGCTTCTTAACATAAAACTCTATTCGAGTAGAGTAGTATCTGGCTATGATAGATTGGAAAAAAAATCCATTATTTTTGCGTGAACTTCATGTCTTTATTTAGAATGTGTCAGATTGTGCGATTTGGTTCAAATATGCGCAGTTTTGTTCCATGATTTGTTGCCATTTAAAAGATAGCTTCATAATGCCTCTCTCAGTCTCGGTCCTTATTGGCGAAAAACTGTGTTAATCGATTTCCACAATCTTCTATTGATGCCAATTTCTTATCACTCAGGAAGTTTTTCAATGTGAGAATAAGATGGTCGTCGCTTGTTGACAGGTCCGGACTATATGATGGATGCATTAAAACTTCTCAACCAAGCTACCGGAGTTTCTGGCGGTATACGTCTCTAGTGACTCGCCAGGTTACACCTCGTCAGGCCATTCCTGATGCAACGCAACACCTCTTCTGATGGTCAATTCTGGCCTTTTCTGGTCAATCGCTAGCTTCAAATGATCCAGTTGTTCATAGTGGAGATACGAATTTAGTGTTTGGCCATATGGAAGCAACTCATAATACATTATTCCTTTCCAGTCCAACCAAATGCACAGTAGAACCATACTAGCTGTTAGTCCTGGTTTGGTCACCGTTTGAGCTGCTTCACCGCGCTTTGACTACGATAATTTTCGCACAATATTGTCGTTATAACCCATTTGTCATCCTAGGTCAACATCCGTTAAAGAAATTTCTCGATTTCATTCCGTTTGGCCAAGGCTTTGCAGAAATTCGATTAGTCATGTTTTTTGGTGTTAATCGGTGTGGCACCCAAACAACGAGCTTTTTTTTGAATCCAGCTTCACGCAGCTGTCTACCGAAAAAATAATGAATTCATTTTTCCCAAACTATTATCATTCACAGGCGTCTTTCAGAAACTGGATTTTTTGTCAAAAATTATTACGAGTAATCTTATTCAGGGAAAAGAAGAACAAAAATTGATGTTGATTTAAATATCAATCAAGTACAGTGGTTGATAGTCATACTGATTGCAAAATATTTTTCGATGATGAAGGATCCTCAATCATTAATTTTCACAATGCACACATATGGGCTGAAGAGAACATTCATAGAAACTCATTTGCGAAAGCAGATTTTACTAAATGGTGTGGTGGTAATATTACCGATTATTTGATTTATTCAGTTCCGTTGCTGTGATTGTTAAATACATATTTTGTTGTCATTCTGTCTGTTTGCAAATAATAAGGGCTATAACATCTTCTGGTTGTACACTCGGAAATAAATTTACAACAAGTGAGGCTCATTTTGAGTTCGGTGGTATTTCGATATTTCGAAATTTTAGTTTAAAATTTAGGCTACAAACTACAGAATGTTCTCAAGATATTAATAAGTAATTTAGAAAGTTTGTGAGCTGGTGCTGTGAAATATGGGACTAAAAATATTATCTATTTTCTGAAGTTTTATTATGGAATAAAATTATATTATATATTATATATTATATATTATATATTATATATTATATATTATATATTATATATTATATATTATATATTATATATTATATATTATATATTATATATTATATATTATATATTATATATTATATATTATATATTATATATTATATATTATATATTATATATTATATATTATATATTATATATTATATATTATATATTATATATTATATATTATATATTATATATTATATATTATATATTATATATTATATATTATATATTATATATTATATATTATATATTATATATTATATATTATATATTATATATTATATATTATATATTATATATTATATATTATTATATTAAATAGTACTTGGAAGTTCATTGATATAAGTTCATTTATATCTTTCTTTTCAATTATACTACGTGTCCGATTTAATGCTGATATTATTTCTTTATTGAATACTTTGGTTGGGTCATTTCAGAGTGATTCGAAATATATTCTTTTATTAATGCTATTGTTTTTTCGGTATGATGTGATTCATCTATTAACACAATCGTATAACCTTTACCTGATTTTATTAATATCATATTATTTTGATCTATTCTATTTTTCAAATTTATTGCTATTTAATATTACCTACATGCTGGCTAATATGAAAATCTAGTTCTGATTGTATACCTAAAGTTTTTGCTCCTTATACTTGATCACTTTTTTCTATATCTCAATTATACCCTTCTTTTCAATTCTTATTCTTTTTCTGAAAAAACAGTCCTGGAGAGATTTATGAATCCATAAAAAACATTGGTTATCTGAAAATATTTCAGTTTGATCTTGATTATTTTTGATTGAACATTTTATGAGGTCATCAATCTTTTTCTTTTGTTTCCTGGATTTATTATAAAATATCCTATTGATCTTCGTCCGAATTTGAAAATCTGAAGAATTGAAATTTATTTGATGTCTGAATAGAAGCTCTTGAACTATCTTAACGTAGATATTGAACGAGTTCCTCTTGCTGTGTTGGATTTTTCTTTCTAATAACATCCATCTTTTCTCAGATTGTTTCGTTTTTCGGGATGTTGCGGTGTTGTTGTCCGCTTTCAAGTTTATATGATTTGGTATTACTTATTTTTTATGCATTTGTTGAGGAACTATATGTTTTGGGTAGCTTCATCACAATAAAGTACTATAGAGCCAAAAATTAAGTTTCTAGTTAGAAGGGTTTCGACCACTATTTCACTGTTGGGTCGAAAACTAACAATGTTGTGACTAAGTAAAACACAACTGAACTCCTAACTCGAACAAGTTAAAAAGCTTCCCAGGTATCTTCACAGAAGATCTAGGAGTATTAGAATAATAATAAAATATGCTTCTTTCAAACTTCTAAAAGTGTTGGCCTTCACTTGATAGGAATTCATTATACACTCCAATTTAATTTTACCCATATATATCGATTTATATTTGTTTTTAAAAGTTTTACATATGATGGGTTTCGGTATATAGTGAATTTTTCAAATGTTTATAAATAACTGGTGAAAAATTAGGTGACATACAATATTTAAATGGTTTCTATTTTGAGTTTAGCAGTACAATAAAAAATTTTTTCGCTTTTGGTTGAAACACCGGGTCCCTACAAGAATAAATCCAATAAAGGTGAACAAGATAATTCGATTTGGTCATTCAATAAATTCCCAGAGTTTCTGAATCGACTTATTTCTAAACTTACTAACATGTTCAGCTTGAGACCCTTATTTTCCCAATAAAAAATTTGAAATGCTCATTAAAACTATGCTTCTATATCATTAGGCGTTCTGCATATATAGAATCTAACTTATTATAGAAGAAAGGACCATGTTCTTTAACTCTTGTATTTCAAGAACCTTCTGGTTTGTTCAATAGAAGTTTTTGTCCAGATAAAGCATGATTATTGGTAAAAAGCTCATTACTGCGATTCATTTATTTTAGGTTCAGAATGTTTGAAGATTTTCTTCCAAGAATTATTGGTTCTGAAGGACATTTTTGGTCTTCATTATTTTTAGAAAATTTCACCAAAGTAGCTGGGAGAATTGATTTCTTGTTCTTGGCTTAAGGTATAATATATTTCGTGACTAGCATTTTTAATTTGGCTATAATAATGTACCTTTATAATTGCTGGCGAATTACCGTTATTGATTGTTATTTGATTTACTGAATTCAATACCTGATTTAATTTTTTCCGAGATTAACGAATTATTAATAATCTATGTGTCATGTTATGATATGCTGATAACTCATGCTCAAATGGATGAAACTAGTTCATGAGGATTGTTTTATCTGTATGGGAAGGTTTATAAAAAATTATAGTTATGGCTTACAAACCCAATGTCGAAGAAATTGTTTTTGGTCAACTAAATACTCATCAATAAGTTCAATTTATATATATATAAGAAGCTTCTTTACTTTCAAATTCGAAAACTTCACATAATTTCTTGCAACGCCGTTGTACGAACAGTGAAAAATTCAACAAATAAACTCGAACAGGCGAAAATTTTCATATTCGATATGGCGTGAAATGAAATACAGAAAACTATAATATGATGTATAGAAAAATAGTAATATTTAATCAAAACTATTAGGAAAACTCAAGTATGGAAGTTCAACCACCTGAAATTGTCGAAATTGACTGTGGGCATATACACTAAATAGTCTTAATGGTGCTTAGTTGTCAGTCTGGAAAAAACTTAATACCTTTCTGTTCGAGCATCCCAGAACATGGAAATAAAATTAAGAGATGGGTTAAACTAAACCTGAAGTACTAGTGAATGGAACATTAAATAAAATAATCTTTCTGGTAATTTCATACGCGATAGAAAATATTTCTATTTCTCAAATGAGAAAGGAAATCAAATCAGTTATTTTCAACAAAGAAAAGGAATTTTATACGAACCTTTTTACGCAATTTGAAACAATCACTGCATTCCACACAAAGAACTGTAGCAACAACTGATTTAGTGTAGGATTCAGCAAAAGGAAGTCCTTATCTGGAGGATTGAATTAGATGCGAACTTTTTCTGATAAATTTGTATATAGATTCGATATATTCATTCAACAACAATAAATTAATTCATTAGAAATCCATTATCAACCTACCAGCTTATGTGTATGTGATGATTCAACTTCTGGATTGTCGAATTTGGCAAAGAGAACTTTCTCAATGCTCTCGTTGGAATATAGATAATGCATACGTGACTTAAGACTGAAATATTATTATACAAAAATATAGCATTTTCAAAAATATCTAGTATTGTCAGTTTTGTCGAATCAAGAATATGATAAAATTCAAAGCTGCCACTCTTTGCTTATGTAACTTGGATAATTCTCAAAGAAAATATCTAGTAAACACCGAATATGTTGGTCCAACTTGGTTATCTCACTGATGGGTCAAGAAATATTTCCATTAGATATTTAAGAATAATTATCACTTCTTCTAACGAAAATGAGACTCCTTCAAATATATGAATACATTCAATAATATCTACCAAAAATTGTAAATACTCTTTATGGAATATAGAAACACCAAAAAAACATAACATCGTTTTCAGAGGATACGTTAATAGTTAATTTTGAAGAATATCAGAAAAACATGAAACCTAAAACTGTATGGACGCATTTCTGACTTATAAAGTATATATTGAATATTAAGCATGAAGTTGATATATTTTAATATTAATATCTGTTAAAACGTAAATCTTAAGGATTTATGCCAAAAATACAAAACCTTCGTACACTGCGAAATTAAGAATTATTATGCAGGAATTAGTTGTCTTAGAGAGAGTGAGACTAAACTGAATAGACAATTTTATCCGTCCGTATTATTTCAAAACAACATAAGGAAGCAAACACGCTATATGTACGTTAGTCTAGTTACTGTAGTTCTATTTATGGTAATCTTGTTTGAATTACAGATCCTTGAGAAAGGTGGTAAGAAAGTTTACCGAAAGGTTGCATGATATAAAAGTGTTTCACTAATCTTTTAGACCGAATATCCTGCATACTTTTTCTGTAGAGTTAATTCTGGTCAATATTCATTTACAACCCTAACTAATACAGTGTGTACAAAGAGCGTATCGAGTATTTGTTTTGGCGCTGCATTTGAAACTGATCGATGAAGAGGAATGGGGAGGGGATCGTGGTGTCCGCCATTTTGTTGAGCCATTATGATGGAGCAGTAACCGGGAACGCATCGCGCTTTTTGCGTCCCAGCGTATTATCGCAACGGTGATTCAATAGTGGCTTCTCAACGTTTATATCGTGCGAAATATTGTACACGCCATGAACTAAGTGGCATTAAAAAATAGATCCGGATGTTCAAGAATACAGGTGCGACGTTGGAAATTCAACACTGTGGCCGCTTATAAAACTTTATTGATTCAAGAGTTGAAGGATACAGACTATGCTAATCGATTGAATTTTGCCAACAAAATGTTACGGTGGTTCAACAATTTTGATAATATACTCTTCAGTGTCGGTACTGGGTAGAGGAAAATCCGAGACGAAAGCATGAACGACCTCTGCAGAGCCCAGAGGTCGTTGTTTGGGCTGCTATGACTGCTAGAGGCATAATCGGTGCTTATTTTCTTGGAGATCGCCGAGGCCCACCACTCAATGTGAATAGTGACCATTATTGCGATATGCCGGCGAAATTCTTTTGATATAAAGTTACAGAAATTTCAAGGTTTCAACTCAAGAATGTGGTTTCAACAAGATAGGGCCACTTTCCATATATCAAATCAAGCAAAAGAAGCTGTTGACTAATTATTCCCTAATAAGGTCATTTCATGTAGAGATAACATCAACTGGCCTCCCAGAAGCCCCGAAAGGTAAGGTCTTTGAGAATAATCCGACGAACCTGACGCAATTGAAGCTAAACATCATGTCAGAAATGGCAACAATATCGAGAGCGATGTGTCAGCCTATGATCGTCAATCTTCGTCCCCGATTAGAAGAGTGCCAGCAGCGTAACGGCCATCATTTAGATAACATCATCTTTTTCAAATAATTTACGACTGTATATTGTGATAATTAACAATAAACTCTTTTCTTATTTCAAGTAGTTTTTGTTTTATCGAAGTAAGCCGATACTGTTTTTCGACACCTTGTACTGCAATAACAAACAATTGAGCAAATTCAATTGGAAGCGATGGATTTGCATAGTTATTCAAGTAGCCAATTGAAACTTTACTGGAATAATATAATTTGTACTTAAAAATGAAAAAACATACATTTGAGCAAACGAATTCAATAAGAGCGTTGGGTTTGGATGGTTTCAGAAACTTTGGATAAATTTGACTGATAACTTGTTGATTCAATAAGGGTCAATATAGAAAAACACACTTTTTTGTTGAATAGTAATCTATTGGCGATCGATTTCGGCACTAAGCCATCATCAGGCCAGCTGAAATAAACACATATATAAAAATGAAAATGTACATTTTATAGTTAAAACACAGACAATCATTGTAAAAATATTTTGGGAGGTATTTTTTAGAATTTATTTATTGTTGTTATTTTGTCATTCATTATTAACCTGAAATTGTATCATTCGGACTCACCGTCAGCAGTGAATTAGAATATTGTCGAAAATATTAAAAATATACACATATCAGATAGGTGTATATAGGGGGGTAGTTTTTTTTTTGATGTAATACTTTATGTATAACCCTCGAAATCAGTGAACAATGGCGAAAACATACAAATAATATATGAAAGAGCAGGGAACAGATAACGATATGCGCACGTTAACGTCTGGCATGTGATGGATACTATTCAAACGGCGCGAAATATGAACAAAACTAAATCAGTTATTATGGGAGCGTGCCTAGGAATTTAAAAAGATTTCTATCTGGAAATTCTGAGATTTCATTCAATGAGTGTTCGCTTTGTTTGTTCTTCAAAATTTCATATTGTTCAAGGAGAACTAGTCTCCGATAGTTATGTGTGCAGGATTCTTAAATTTTCGATTGTGGTCTTATGATTGAGTTCCATCAAATGATTTCCCAATGCTGAATCTGGTCGATTTTTTACGTGATCATTGAATCTTTTATTTGCTGAACGGGTGGTCATTCCTATATAAAAAGAAAGGCAGTCAGCAAGTTATTTTATATGTGCCAGTTTATTGAACGTTGCTCATTTTCCTTCTGTTATTAATCAAGATGCTTTCTAGGGTCTGATGTCGTTTGTTAATTATTGTGTAGTTTGTTAATTATTGTGATGTGACAGAGAAATGTATCGTTGATTGATAGATCGGTGTGGGTATATTTTATTGATAAGCAGTTTATCCTTTATAGATTTCAAAATATTGTCCATGTATGATATCGAGTATTGATTATTTTCCCCAATTTGGTATATGGTGTTTAATTCTTTAATATAATTTTCTTTAGATAAAGGCATGTTCAGAAGACGGTTGAACAAAAATCTAAAAGCTGTTCTTTTAATTGGGGCGGAATGATAAGAATGAAAGGGGATGATTGTGTCTGTTTGAGTTGGTTTTCTGTAGACGTCGAATGAAAAATTATTATTATCTTCGAGCTCATTCTTCAGATCCAATAAATTGAATTATTAATGGATTTTTCCAGAGTGAAATTTGTATTCAAGCTATTAAAAAATGTTGCCAGTTCATTATCAGTTCCAGCCCATATACAAAATATGTCATCTACGTATCTCCTCCAGAGTCTTATATATTTTCCAAACGGTAGATGTATTATTTGTCGTTCAATATAATTGACATAAATGTCAGCCCTCAGTCCACTGAATGGAGAGCCCATAGGTACACCGTCTTGACTATATCACGCCCTATTCATTCCATTAAACGAGTAGTATTGTGGAAAATCCACCCCCTTCTCCACTCTCGGTCCACTTTTTTATAGAATAACGCTAACAGTCGATATAATGTACAATTTCAAGACAAAAATGTCCCATAAACGCTTCATAGAACAGATAGAAGCTTTCAGGCTCAAGCTTTCAGATATTTTTCGTTTTTTCTCAATATCTCTAATAGTTTCCGAAATATTCGTATCAAACTCAGAGGAAGAGGTGCTATTTGTAATTTAAATAGAATAATAAGTAGAATTGTTGAATTGTTGTGTTAATTTTAGGGTGACACTTATTACAAAGTTACCTTGTTAACCACAAAACTTTATTTTCATATGCCACTGAACATTTTTTAAAGTATGATTCTATGTTTTGTATTTTGTCGGAATTTTGTTGTATTTTCATGTTATTCGTACTCGCCGCCATTTACAAGAAACATTATAAAAAAATCTTCGGTTTACGTAGGAACCTGAATAGTTCTTAGAATACAAAATTATTTCATTATTTACATATCTCAAGAAAACTTAGCTCTGAAATCTCAACGAAAAAATTCAAGTTATTGCTCGAAATATGAACCATTCTAGCGTATACGTAATATCAAGGTCTTTCGATAGACAATAGCTGTATTATTTTTTCGAAACCTCTACAAATTCAAATAAAATAGAAAGGCTTTTTACTTGATAGAAGAAATATAACAAAATTTGAATATCAAAACAAATTAAAATATGTTCGTCTTCTATAATTTTAATTTAAAAAAAAATTTTTATTCAACATACTTTTAGAATTAAATTAATGTCTAAAATAAGCACCGCTTACGTTTAATAGACGTATATAATCAAAACTCAATATATAATGTCAAATGGAATAAATAAACCAACAGATATACGAAAGTCATTAAAATTAATAAATAAATATTTAAAGGAGACAAAATTTTGTTTTTGGTCGTACCTTTAAGAACACCAATTGCCTTTTAAAAACATGAACACACCTTAAGGACTTCTCAAAGAATATAATTAATTTGAAATATTTATTATATTTAAATATTCGAATAAGTTAATTCAGAAATCTCTCAAAACATGCACTATGACTATCTTCAAAAAACAAATATAATTCTAAATAATCCCTTCTTCGGTCCTAGATAATATTTCAAATATCAAAATCAAAAAACTATATCAACAACGCACACGTACAAAGAAATGAATGTTTCGAAACACAGATCAACTTTATAATTCAAGATTGATCTATGTTCTAACAAAGTCAAAGAACAGTGTAAGTTATTTTTAAGGCTTATTTAAATACATTGACATTCCATAATGAGATTTATTGAAGCCAAAATATAATTATATATTATATATAAAATAAAATAGAAAGGCTTTTTCCTTGATAGAAGAAATATAACAAAATTTGAATATCAAAACGAATTAAAAAATGTTTGTCTTCTACAATTTTAATTTTAAAAAAAAATTTATTCAAAAAAATTTTAGAATTGAATTAATGTCTAAAATAAGAGTTTAATAGACGTCTATAGTCAAAACTCAATATATAATGTCAAATGGAATAAATGAACCAACAGATATACGAAAGTCATTAAAATTAATAAATAAATATTTAAAAGAGACAAAATTTTGTTTCTGGTCTTACCTTTAAGAACATCAATTGACTTTTAAAAACATGAACACACCTTAAGGACTTCTCAAAGAATATAATTTATTTATTCAAACATGCACTTTATCTTCAAAAAACAAATATTTTTGAAATTAAAATTGTAGAAGACAAACATATTTCAATTTGTTTTGATTTTTTTTATTGAATTTTCTAGAAATTCAATCTGAAAATCTCTTGAATTTTATAGACATATGTTATAGAATGATCAACACATGTGAGCAGCAGCTAATCAATAAAGAATCAAAAGAAAACATAAAGTAATGACCATAATTATCCAAATCCATTTCCCAATCCACCTTCTATATATAATATCGAAAAAAATCTCAGTAGTAAATTTTCAATTTATATTGTTTGATATTTTCATAATCTGTATTTTCACACATGCGCAGTTTTCAAATAAAAAATCTCTTATGAATTTATTCGGCTGATAATCGTTATCCAAATATGTTTAATAAGGAGTATGAGCTGTGGTAACAGGAAATTCTTCGATTCTTAGCAGTATAACTTATATCTCTATATCAGTGCTAATTCAAGCAAGTATTCCCGATTCATACGAACGTTACAAACGCAGTAAATTCTACTCATGCTCAAGTCATATCCACTGAAGCAGTGATGCCCAAATAAGCATTTTTATTCGAATGAATTATTTCGACTGATAATATATAACGACCAGCGACCAGAAAGGAGAAAAAATCTGCGGCGAGAATATGCACTAAGCTTGGAAGAGGACAAGCGGGTTACAACAGAAGAAGTGATGAACGAAATGAAACATCTCAAAAACGGGAAAACTCCCGGTCCAGACAACATTTCTAATGAACTGTTGAAACAAGGAGGAGTAAGATTGGCCGAACAGCTCACCAAACTCTTCAATAAGATCCTAGGGAGCGCATTAATACCAGACGAATGGAAACAGAGCATAACAATACCTTCAAAAAGGGAAAAACATCAGATCCAGCAAACTACAGAGGAATATCATTCTCCATGAAACTGTTCACTCGAATACTGAGACAATATACTACTCTGTCAAGAAAGTACCGGGAATTTTCAATTAAAACAACATTTTTACATTTAATCGTCAAAATTTATTGGGTCGCCTTCAAAATAGGCTCCATTTGCTCCAATACATCTATGCCAACGGCACTTCCAATTATCGAAACATTTTTTATAGGCGCTTTCCGGGATGGACTTTAGCTCTCGCGCCGAATTTTGTTTTATGGATTCAATCGACTCAAAACGGGTGCCACGAAGGGGCAATTTTAGTTTTGGAAAGAGAAAAAAGTCGCAGGGAGCCAAATCCGGTGAATACGGTGGCTGCTGAAGCAGGTTTGTTGAGTTTTTGGCGAGAAAGTCAGTCACAATCGTAGCTCGGTGAGAAGGCGCGTTATCGTCATGCAAAATCCATGAGTTGTTCGCCCACAAATTTTGCCGCTTCTTACGGATACGCTCACGCAAACGTTTCATAACGCCTAGGTAATACTCCTTGTTTACCGTCTGACCCTCTGGAAGGAATTCGTAGTGCACCACGCCACGGATATCGAAGAAAACAATGAGCATCACCTTCATTTTCGAGCGGCTTTGGCGTGGTTTTTTCGGTTTCGGCTCATTTTTTGCCACCCGTTCCGATGATTGCTGGCTTGTTTGCATATCGTACTCGTAGACCCAGTTCTCATCACCAGTTATAATGCGTTCCATGAATGTAGAATCGGAATTACAGCGATCCAGCATGTCTGAAGCAACCTGTTCGCGATGACGTTTTTGAAGAAAATTCAGGTCTTTCGGTACGAGTCGTGCGGCCACCTTTCTCATGCCCAAAATATTAATCAAAATCGTACGTGCGGACTCGTGGGATATCTTAAGATCATGTGCTATCTCTCTCAAGCTGGTACGACGGTTTTCCAGAACCCTTTCCTTAATTTTATCGACGTTATCTTCGATCGAAGCCGTCGATGGGCGACCACTTCACGACCGTCCTTCAAGGCTCTGTACCACTGATATGCACGAGTTTTCGATAGAGCATTATCACCAAAGGCCTTTTGCAACATTTTCAATGCATTGGCACACGAAAATTCATTTGCAACACAAAATTTTAAACAAATTCTTTGCTCAACGTAATCACCCATAGTAAAAATCGGCACGCACTCTGACATCGATTGACTTAATCAGCTGTTGCAAACACACTAGTTGACAGATCCCGCTCAAGCTTAGCATAGTAATTAAGGACAGTGGTACCAACCTAGGAAAAAAATTTTTACCTGCCTCATTGCCCCGCCAGATTTAAATCGATAATTCCCGGTACTTTCTTGACAGAATGTATATTATTGCAACACACCACGTTAAGTAAAGAACAACAGGGTTTCCGCAAAAATCGTTCCACGGTCGACGCTGTATTCGTTGTCAGACAAGTAATGGAGAAAGCCATTGAATATGACAAACTTGCGTACATGTGCTTCATAGACTTGAGTAAGGCATTCGACAGAATACAACTGACGGATGTTGTGAACGAACTGAAGCACAGAGAAATACACCCAAACATTGTAAAGACGATCAAACAACTAAACACAGGCAACACTACCACAATCAAGACAAGAGCAACCACAACCGATAAAGTAAAGCTCAACCTAGGGGTGAGACAGGGAGATAGTTTTAGCCCACTGTTATTTAATCTGATAATGGACAGGATAATACATAACGTACGAAAAGTGAACCAAGGATACAGAATGGGGAACGAACTGTTGAAGATCTTGTGTTATGCAGATGACGCAACATAATTTGCGGATAGCGAAGACGGGCTGCAATGGTTGATGCAGGCATTTCACAGGGAGGCTCTGAAACTCAACATGGTAATATCGATCCCCAAAACTAGGAGCATGGTAATTGCCAGGGAACCCAGCCGATGTAAGCTGAAGATAAATAACAACATCATCGAACAAGTATTCTCCTTTAACTATCTAGGCGTAACGATATCGCCATATGGGAGCTTAAAAGATAGTGTAAGACATCATATGAATAAGGCAGCTAGAATAGCGGGAGCCCTAAGGAATATCATCTGGAAGAACAACTGCATGACAACAACCAGTAAAGTGAGAATTTACAAAGCGTGCGTCAGACCCGTGATGACATACGCGGCGGAAACAAGTGCAGATACAGCTGAAACTAAAAGAATGGCATGGAAAAACGAGATGCGAGTTTTGAGGGCAATAACGGGGAACACATTGAGAGACCAGAGAAGGAGCGACGAGATCAGAAGGGAATGCCAGACGGAGGACGTAGTTAGCTGGACCCGCGCGAGGAGAAGGTTCTGGAATGAACATGTCTCACGTATGACAGGCGACAGAATAGCAAAAATCGCTAGAAACGGAAGACCAGCATCCAAAAGACCCGTAGGAAGACCGCCAAAGAGGTGGAAGGACAGCTGGACCTCAACATCTCAAGAATGAGAGGAGGAAAATGGGTGAAACAAGGTAGCAAGCTTTCGTAAAGAAGAAAAAGATAATATTTTCTACATATGATTAATATGGAGCATTGGCTATGGTAACAGAGAGTTCTTCAAATCGGAGCATTGAACATACATCTTCATATACGAGAAAAAACGGAATACAGAAGGTCTTCAAAAATAAATGAAAAGTTATATCATATTATCAAAAGTAGCCAAAGGAGTACGACAAAAAATTTCGGTGTTTAAAAGGAAGAATAAGATTCTCTCTCACCTCATCCTATAATTTTAATTAATACATTCTGTCAAGAAAGTACCAGGAATTATCGATTTAAATCTGGCGGGGCAATGAGGCAGGTAAAAGTTTTTTTCCTAGGTTGGTACCACTGTCTTTAATTACTATGCAAAGCTTGAGCGGGATCTGTCAACTAGTGTGTTTGCAACAGCTGATTAAGTCAGTCGATGTCAGAGTGCGTGCCGATTTTTATTATGGGTGATTACGTTGAGCGATAACGCGGCTTCTCACCGAGCTACGATTGTGACTGACTTTCTCGCCAAAAACTCAACAAACGTGCTTCAGCAACCACCGTATTCGCCGGATTTGGCTCCCTGAGACTTTTTCCTCTTCCCAAAACTAAAATTGCCCCTTCGTGGCTCCCGTTTTGAGTCGATTGAAGCCATAAAACAAAATTCGGCGCGAGAGCTAAAGCCCATCCCAGAAAGCGCCTTTAAAAAATGCTTCGATAATTGGAAGTGCCGTTGGCATAGATGTATTGGAGCAAATGGAGCCTATTTTGAAAATTCCCGGTACTTTCTTGACAGAGTAGTATAACTGGAGAACACTCCAAATTAATTTTACCCATATATATCGATTTATATGAAATACAAATACGAATGTATAAGAGTTGTTACCAAAAATTGGAAGCAATGGAAACTTGAACACTCTGTAGTTGGGTTATGAAGCGTTTGCAGACCTATATTTACAGGACATTTTTGTCTTGAAATTGAACATTCTATCGTCTATTATTTTACAAAAAAGTGGACCACCTGTGTATCTGAGAAATTTCACAATATATCAAGAAAATTTTTGCCAAATTATTTATTCTGTGGAAAGTTCACGTAATAGTTAGCAACTGAAAAAAATTTAGTTGTTATTAGTAATTAAATAGGTAAATAATTAAACTACTTAATGATAAATCATTCAATCTAGATACTGCTCTGCTGAAACAAGTGAGAATAGGTCAGAAGTTAGAAGTTTCCAAAAATTTAAAGGAATAAATAATAAATCTTTGTGTTGCATTTGCAGTATTTTTATTGAATAAAAATATATGAATTTAACAGAAGCAAAAATGTTTTTCTTTAAATCTATTACAGTTGTAAAAATGAATATATATCCTCTTATATAAGTCGGTAGCATATCTAGCAAACGTGACAATCATTTACCAATCTTCACACGTCACCTACATGAGCAAAAAAAATCGGGAGTTATGTCCAAATCAACCGAAAATAAAACTGACAACTAAGTATATTTGTTTCATCACTAGCGAATACTAATAAAATAAATGATCATTACTTTGATAATGAAGTTTATCCCAATATTATGTAGCAGTAATTTTAGTACCTACCACTTTTCTACGTGACGTACGATATAATCTCAATTATAAAAATCCTGTCCATTGAAATCGGTTCGGACTTTTCAGGAGATTTCAATAATTTCAGAAAAATAAATGAAATTAGCCAATTTCATTTCATTCTCTTCGAAGTAGTTTTATATATATATATATATATATATATATATATATATATATATATATATATATATATATATATATAAACTACTTCGAAGAGAATGCATTAATTGAGGAAAACCCAGGAGTGGTCACCCAAAAATTCATTTTGTTTGACTATTGCGTCGTTCTATGAAAGGCAATTCTTGACTTTCGTATAAAAACTCTTTGATCGGAAAATAGGCTTTTAATTTTCTGAATAGTTTAGCCACGCCCAACATTATTAATATCAAAAGATATACAACAAAAATCAACTTCAAATTATAAAGCGAAGCAATTATGTTTTTCGTATCGGCATTTTCAGCAGTGAAAGCAGCTTGATTTTGCTGATTCAATATTGTGAGTAACTCAGAAGTGAAATTTGTATTCTTCTGTAGTCCTTCATGTGACTTTATGGTTTTCACTAGTTTCTGAAGAATCTCGTTTGCACCATCAGTTCTTGAATTTTCCTGACTTTCGACTAGATTCTTGGATATTATATTTTCTGCTGTATTAATTTCATCAGAAATGTTTTTGATTAAATATTTTTGTATTTCTACAAGCTCGTGGATGTCATTTTTGCTCGGCTGTTGGAATGTTGAAAAAAATTTGAAAAAAGAACTCTTTCTGAAACCGATTTCAAAATAATCCAGAACTTGATTTGAAGTTTTATTTTTTGTCGATTCTACCTGTACATCTACACATCTCACTCCATTTAAATGTTTTCCATCAAAATATTGACCAGGTGGAATCAAAATTCGATTTTTAGTAGCGTAGAGAAAAATTCTTGCCAAATCTTGACACGTGAAAGAATTTCCGTCTATCCTTAAAAAATTCAAGTTGGGACAAAACTTGTAGCGTAGCTCTATATCCATATAAATCATATTGTTTCCACTTATATCCATTTTGTGGATATTCCTCGTTGAATAAAATACACTGGCCTCAAGATCAGGTGAGTTGATTTCACTCAAACTAAGGATTTTTAATTTGTCCAACCCATGAAAAACGCCTTCGTGTAAAGTTATCAACTTATTGAAGGATAAGCACAAATGATTCAAGTTTTTCAAATTCTGGAAAAGTTTGAATGGCAGGTTAGTAAGAAGATTCTTCGATAAATCCAAGACTTCTAGTTTCTCTAAATGTTGAAATGGTTCATTTTGGATTAATGCAATATAATTTCCACTCAGATTGAGCTTTTCCGTATTGGTGGGAAAAAGAGAACCATTCAAAGATCTCAAATTATTGTAGGACAATGAGAAATTCTTGATATTGTAGTTTGATGAGCAATTCAGTAATAAACTTATTCGATTATGATCTAAAATGAGATATTTCAAGGAATGTAAAAGGAGACACCAGTTTTGGTCCATAGTTTCTAGGGAATTTGCAGAAAGGTCCAATGTTTCCAGTTGAAGTAGTGATTCTATATTTCTTGCAGATAAATTTCGAAGATGATTACCGCTCAAGTCAAGGTACTTCAAAGATTTACAATCGTTGAAAGATTCATATTCTATATCTTCGATCTTGTTCCCGTTGAAATCTAAATATTCAAGATTGGGAAGTTGAGAAAATGTATTTTTAGGAATATTGTTTATTTGATTATTTCCCAGATGTATCAGTCTTAGTGTATTTAATTCAGAAAACGATCTGCTCTGGATGGATTCAATTCCTGTATTGTTAAGGAATATTTTTTCTAAATTGTCCAACAAGGAAAACGAATTGGTCCTAATAATATCAATCTTTTCAGTGAATGTTATTGTGCACTTTCGGCTACAAATATTTCGTGTAGCATGCATTTTTTCCAAATTTTTGCATGTTGTTGAATTTTCAAATGCCCCTATTTCAACATAACGACATCCGTAATTATTTTCACATATGTGTCTTCTATATCCTTCAGTTAATACAACATTGCACTTATAGTCTTCATTACAGGTTATGTAACGGATTATACCAAAAAATAAAACGAATTTTATATTCAGAGCATCCATCTGGAATCCTGAAATAAATTTAGAAGTTAGTATATATGAAATTCTAAAACAATATTCAAGTTTGTCAATTTTGTAACAATGAAAATACAAGAGGAAATATATTATTTGGAATGAAAATGAATGAGACTGAATGAAAATACTGATATGAAAAGATTCTTATATATAATTTTATCATAAATTTCTCTATTCTAATTGATTGATATTTGAAGATCCATAAATTTCAATAAAAATTGTATTGCAACTAGAGTACGTCTATTTCAGTTATTTTCAAATCAAATACCTCCTCACATAAACAAAATTTTTCTAGGTGATAAATACTGAAAATTTAATGACTCTACCATCATGTGAGTATAAATTTTTTTATTTGATATTTCAGGTCGAAGGCTTAAAAGTCGTTAATTCCGTAACTGCTCAACTCCACTTACATTTCTATTCAGTTACACTTCTTTCTAGTCTTGATAAATATTTAAAATCCCATTGTATTGCTTCATCTCACATATTCCGTTAAATCTGAACCATTAAAACTACATTTTCCCTCGAAATTTAAACAATATTTTCAAAATTTCATCCCTTTTATTAATAAATGAATATTAATATATATCTTGCCAAAATTATTAGTCTTCTTAGCATTTGGTTTGTCTTAATTTACACACGCTTTATCATACAGAGGCGGTTTCTAGCCATTGTATGTGCTGCAAAGCTGCAGATCAACCAGGTAATTTTTCTCAGACAGTGAAAACTTTAACTGCTCCGATATTATTGAAATATTTTCAAAATAGCCCATTTAGTAGTCGTAAAAACCATTAAAACAATAGGTAATTCAATATGACGGTAAATTCGATCTTTAACTTATTTAAATAACATTGATGTTCTGATGACTAATGTCTATTCTAGACATTGAATCAGAAGCTTCCGGCTTAAGTCGGGAAGAATATTATAAAAGACAATTTAATAGGGGAATATATTCGCGAAATAGATGGATTTGTCTCAGTAAAAAAAACCGTGATACTGTTTTGCCCGCGCACTTTTGAATGATGAAAAATAGTGGGCGAAGGCGGGTGATACTTAGTCTATGTCGGTGACAAATTGAAAAGCATGAGAATTCCAATACTCATATGGAGAAGTTAATAGAATTTGTATTATAAGGAAATGTCAATATTGCAGAGTAACTTGATTCATCTTATTGGCTTAGAATTCAGAAATACTACTCTGTCAAGAAAGTACCGGGAATTTTCAATTAAAACAACATTTTTACATTTAATCGTCAAAATTTATTGGGTCGCCTTCAAAATAGGCTCCATTTGCTCCAATACATCTATGCCAACGGCACTTCCAATTATCGAAACATTTTTTATAGGCGCTTTTCGGGATGGACTTTAGCTCTCGCGCCGAATTTTGTTTTATGGCTTCAATCGACTCAAAACGGGTGCCACGAAGGGGCAATTTTAGTTTTGGGAAGAGGAAAAAGTCGCAGGGAGCCAAATCCGGCGAATACGGTGGTTGATGAAGCACGTTTGTTGAGTTTTTGGCGAGAAAGTCAGTCACAATCGTAGCTCGGTGAGAAGGCGCGCGTTATCGTCATGCAAAATCCATGAGTTGTTCGGCCACAAATTTGGCCGCTTCTTACGGATACGCTCACGCAAACGTTTCATAACGCCTAGGTAATACTCCTTGTTTACCGTCTGACCCTCTGGAACGAATTCGTAGTGCACCACGCCACGGATATCGAAGAAAACAATGAGCATCACCTTCATTTTCGAGCGGCTTTGGCGTGGTTTTTTCGGTTTCGGCTTATTTTTTGGCGCCCATTCCGATGATTGCTAGCTTGTTTGCATATCGTACTCGTAGACTCAGGTCTCATCACCAGTTATAATGCGTTCCATGAATGTAGAATCGGAATTACAGCGATCCAGCATGTCTGAAGCAACCTGTTCGCGATGACGTTTTTGAAGAAAATTCAGGTCTTTCGGTACGAGTCGTGCGGCCACCTTTCTCATGCCCAAACTATCAATCAAAATCGTACGTGCGGACTCGTGGGATATCTTAAGATCATGTGCTATCTCTCTCAAGCTGGTACGACAGTTTTCCAGCACCCTTTCCTTAATTTTATCGACGTTACCGAGGCAAGTCTTCGACCACTTCACGACCGTCCTTGAAGGCTCTGTACCACTGATATGCACGAGTTTTCGATAGAGCATTATCACCAAAGGCCTTTTGCAACATTTTCAATGCATCGGCACACGAAAATTCATTTGCAACATAAAACTTTAAACAAATTCTTTGCTCAACGTAATCACCCATAGTAAAAATCGGCACGCACTCTGACATCCACTGACTTAATCAGCTGTTGCAAACACACTACTTGACAGATCCCGCTCAAGCTTGGCATAGTAATTAAGGACAGTGGTACCAACCGAGGAAAAAAAAATTTTACCTGCCTCATTGCCCCGCCAGATTTAAATCGATAATTCCCGGTACTTTCGTGACAGAATGTATAATATTCTGTTAAGCATGTTAGTACGCAATGCTCTGTCTATGATACCCAGTTGCATCTCTCGTTTGATCAATCACGATATGAACATCCAAACAATTCAATGATGATCTTAGATCTTCAAAAAAGGAATCGAGGTGACATAACTTATTTTGAATCCAGACAAGTGTTGCTATACCAACTTTAGTTCTGGCTTCGTCACTGATACGGTGGAAGTCTTTCTCGCACGATCGGATAGGTAATCACTGGTTCTCTACGAATAAAACCTAATATATTTTCATACGCTGGTTTTCTCTAAAATCAATCGCTTGGTAGGATATGAGTAACAATGCATTATTATACAAAAAAAATGGAATTTTCGCCAATAGCTACATGAAATCGTGCGACCCAGTCCATTGATAACTTCGTCAATATATGTCAGAGACGTCATGATTTATGGAAGTACTAATAAGTCAGTTCTGTTAACCAAACAAACTCCAACCCAAAGCATAATTCTGCTTCCTCGAAAAAGATGAACAGATCGGCGGTTTCTTCACATGAGTAAACGTGTCCACACCAGTACTCGTCGATTATCAGAAAAACGTCCATATCTGGACTTGTTAATGAAGAGTAGGTACACGCTATTCATCTCGCCAGTGAGCAGGTACACTGGCGAGATGAATAGCGCTCCATTACCAACTATAATCTTTGACGCTTGTGTTCACTGGTACGCTGATTTTCTAATCAGCTGAATGAAGGACATGCATTGGAAAAAGTTCTCAAAACAACTAGAGAAGGATTTTTACGGTCTCCAAAAACAAATGTGGAGATTCATTAGAAGCCAAAAGAAAGAAATTGCTGAATTAATACCAGTAAGTCAAATTGATAAGGAAACATGGACCACATACCTAAAAGACCTATACAAGGATGACCAACCTGATACAACACAAGGTGCCCCAGATATCATGCTAAATGATAACATCTCTATCGATGAAGCTGACGTGAGAAAAACGCTATATGGGTTGAAAAGCAGGAAGAGCCCTGGTCAAGACGGCATTGCAAATGAACTCCTCAAGTACGGTGGAGAAAGATTGATTCAGGAGCTGACCATTCTCACGCAAAGGATCCTCGAACAACAAAAAATTCCGGACGAATGGAGAACAAGCACAATGATTTTACTCTTTAAAAAGGGAGATAAAAAGCAGCCCGAGAACTAAAGAGGAATAAATTTGCTATGCACTACCTTGAAATTAGTCACCAAAGTAGTTTCAAATCTTATCAGTGAACGAATAACACTAGCTGACGAGCAACAAGGTTTCAGATCTGGACGATCGTGTACAGATGCGGCGTTCGTCGTGAGACAAATAACTGAGAAATCAATAGAGTATAATAAACCGGCGTTCTTCTGTTTTATAGATCTGAAAAAAGCGTTCGACAGGATACGATTAGCTGATGTGGTTCATCTCCTCTATAACAGACAAATACCGAGCAACATCATTAAAACAATAGAAGATATATATCAGAACAACAACATACAGACAAAGATAGTTAACGAGTAAAGAGAACCCATACCACTGGGAAGAGGCATTAGACAGGGAGACTCATTGAGCCATTACCATTCAATATTATCATGGATGAAATTATAAAAAAAAGTCTGTAGACAGAGAGGTTATAAGATGGGAGATAAAGAACTGAAAATTATATGCTATGCAGTTTTGATAGCGGAAAATGAAGATGATTTGCAGAGGCTTCTACATGTGTTCAACACAATGGCTCAATCTTTTGGGATGATAATATCCAAATGCAAAACTATGTGCATGACCACATCCAAGATACCCCTTAGATGTAAATTGGTTGTTGATGGGAGCATTATACAACAAGTGATGAAGTTTAATTACTTAGGCATAGAAATTTCCAGTTTTGACGAAATAGAAACGAAAGTAAGATCACAAGTGGTTAAGGCAACAAGAGCTGCTGCACAACTTAATGACACCATATTTCGCAACAAACATCTCAGGATAGACACAAAAAGCCGTATTTACAAGGCCACTATAAGACCCATACTAACATATGCGGCGGAAACAAGACTCGAGACATCTAAAACTCGCCAGATGATGGAGGCAGCGGAAATGAAAATAGTCCGGAGAATAACTGGAAAATCTCTATGGGATAGGCAGAGAAGTGAAGCCCTCAGAAGAACATGCCAAATCGACAACATCAATGCTTGGGTATTGGACAGAAAAATTCAGTGGAATGATCATATAACACGAATGACAGGGGACCGAATCGTGAAGATCGCTAGGGATAGGTCACCATTGGGAAAACGAAGCCCAGGGAGACCTCGAAAACGCTGGATGGGTGGTATACCTATATGAGGCAAGTTGCGATGAAGAACAGGCACTGTGCCTATATGGACGCTGGAAAAAGAAGAAGAAGAAGCTTGTGTTCACGAGTGGATGAAACTGTTCTTAAAAAGAGTTTCAATGTTAGATTGACTTTGTGGATACGTTCTTCTGATTTAACTTATTCTGCAAGTGCTGAGGGTGTCTCACCGAAAGAGCGGAGTAACGGTCTAGTGACGTTGCGAACGTGGTCATCTACTTCTGAATGTTTCATGATGAACAATTCCAGTGGCAAAGTACCGTGCCAGTAAACGTGAAACCACAATTTAGCTAATATTAAAGAAATTGGCCACTTGCACTTGTGTTCGATCAGAAGCATCCCAAGTGCTCTGTTGGCATCGTCCTCCAATGAAACTTATCTTGGTAAAATAAAAATTCCATTTTTAATTGCGTGTAGTCGTTTGATATCATTAAAAATAAATAGAGACTGAAAAGAAAATCAGTAGAATGTGTGATTCTGACAGACATGGAATAAAATGATCCAATTTCATAAAAACTTGCTTCACGATAAACCAGAAGACGTCTCTATAGTGGTTATGATTTTATGTAATTGAAAAATATATTAAGATGATACGGAAAATATGAATCTCCTGAAAACATTAATATCTTCATTTTTTGACGAACAGTTTATGAAACATATAGGAATATATGGAAATATTCAGCTGGAGACTCTCTTAAGTGAGCCATCCACTGCATCCACATTTGGTGAACAACGCTAGAGGAAAGAGATTTAGAATCTAACTTTCTTGACATTTTAAAATTTTCTGGAAGGGTTAATGAAACCGAATAACTGTTTTTTGAATCTATATTTGAATTGTACCTACTTGAGAAAGTGTATGATAAGATGAAAATTTTACTCGAAATTTCACGCGAATTCAGACAAATGTATTTCGGATTATCATTTTCATCGGTAGGTACATAATACGATGCTCATCAAACCAATATGATCGATAATCGATGATTCATTTAAATCAAATCTGCAAACATCGAACTAAAGCAAACCGGACAAATTGTACATAATTTCACCAATCAAAGAATGATTCGTATGAGGGAACACGCACATTCAGGACCGCGGATATGGATACAAAATCGGAAAACTTCGATCCACGACGGTCGCAGTTTTAATTACTTTTCTGGGTCACTTTTTCTGACGTGGTTGAAAAAAGGAAAACGAAATCACCGATCATAAAAAAGTTATCCTGATGAGAACGAATTAATTAAAACAGGATTTGCGAAGCGAATTAGTTTGTCGAGTGATGAATATTCAAGATTATGGAATTGGAAGGGCACAATTTCTTTTTTTTTTGTGTGCTTGTTCCAGGGAACGACGTGCATCGTTTCGGTCAGATATCTATAGATATCAGAACTGTTGAATTTCAAGCCGAAAATTGTCTATTATTCCATTATTTCATATGGCAACACCTTCATTTTGAATTATAATCATAAGGTTTTCTTTCCGCTGAGGTGTGAAGAACATAACGGGTGGTTTTTTAGATTAAATTGAAATGAAACACATTTAAATTGAGATTGAAGCCAAATATTTTTTTTATTTGAAACATAATTTTATGATTATAGATCTGAGGAACCGCATTCGACCAGACCGATTTTGGACCACTTTTTCGAGTAATTCAGGCCTTATTTCATCAATAAAACGAGTTATGATGGCTTCCAAAGCGTCTATTTTTTCTGGCTTTTCAGCATAAACCAAACACTTGACAAAACCCCAAAGAAAATAATCCAGTGGAGTTATGTCGCATGATCTTGGAGGCCAATTAATTGGACCAGTTCTCGAAAGGATGTTATCGCCAAATATTTCTTTCAATAAATCAATTGTTACGGTAGCAGCACCATCTTGTTGAAACCAAAACACTTCTGGGTCGATAGCATTTTGAGACAAATAATCATTGATCATCGATCTGTAACGAGCACTATTCACTGTAAGCTCCAGCATCGTTTTTAAAGAAATATGGACCGATTATGCCTACAGCGTGTAAAGCATAACATACAGTGCATTTTTCAGGATGCAATTGAACCTCCAGAACTTCATGAATATTGTTTTCACTCTATATATGGCAATTTTGCTTGTTTACATAGCCGTTCAATCAGAAATGAGCTTCATCACTAAACACAATTTCACGATAGGAAAGTGGATCAACTTCAAGCGGTTCTAGGGCCCAATCAGCAAACAAACGACGCTTATTATGGTCAAGTGGCTTTATTTCTTGAATCAATTGGATCTTGTATGGGTATACACCAAGATCTTCACGCAAAATTTTCCATGTGGTGGATGCACAGAGTCCAACTTGTTTTGAACGTCGACAAATAGACAAATTTGCATCATCAACACACTATGACTCAGAGCAGCGATATTTTCTTCTGTACGTACAGTTCTTTGTCTTGTTGTTGTTATTGCATCGAGTAAAGAAAATGTTGTCCAAAATCTATAGACAGTTCGACGAATAAGCTGCTGTAATGGTCGATTAGGTAAACCATGAATTTCACGAAGTGCTCTATAAGTTTGGCGAATAGAACACTGATTATGAAAATAAATTTCAACAATTTGTAAACGTTGTTGCAGCGTGAGTCTTTCCATGATAATTTGTCAATGCTCACTGAACATAAATGTCAAAACAACATGGCTTCTATCTTCTGTCAAATCACAGTTATTCCCATCGAAAGTTCTATTCCTCTGAAAAACACCCGATAGTTTCTCTATGCTCTGGAAAAAAAATAATAATAACAATAAAAGCCTTTATTCAATCAATATTATTTCAGTAAATTACATTATTATATACATAATGAAAGGGCGAGATCCAGTGCATTAAGAAAGTGCACTGTTCAATCTAACCCACAATTCATTGAAAAAAAATAAACAAAAAATTCAAGCTCGATTAACAGAATTAAGTATCAGAAATAAATACAAACCTCATTGATATGCTATCATTACCCTGGAAATCAAATCGTAATAAAAAAAAAGTATTCTTTAATTCACCCCGACAACAGTTCCACCTGTTGATTCATAAGCTGTCCATACAACAAGGTTCTAACACGACCCATATCAGTCACCCTCCTGACATCCACAGAAATGCTATTGATGCATGATGTGATAAAATATGAAAATGACCGTCAAAAAACTGAGTTACATATAGAGGCGGAGTTAGTGTACCCCTAAAACGGATATTGAAATTATGGACAACAGAACGGTAAGTGATCTTGTTGTAAAGATAAGGCGGGGTCTTGGAGTTCATAATTTTCATGAATAATATGGCCGAGTGGAGAAATCTCCTATTTTCCATGTTGAGCCAATTTACATCCCGCAAGGTATGGCTTATTCTATCGAATTTTCTTATACCAAAAATTAAGCGTAGACAAGAGTTCTGAAGTTTTTGGACGCGACGCTTATCCGTAAAATTAAGGCAGGGACCATAAACCGAGTCGGCATAGTTCATATGAGAAAGAACAAGAGACTCACATAGCATTACTTTTACCTTTCTCGACAAAAATTCCCTGTGCCCATAAATAATTTTCAGCATACCATAAGCCTTCCGCAAACAAAAAGAAATATGTTCTGTGAATCGCATTTCGTAATCTAACCAAACACCCAAATCTCTAACTTTATCGCACAACTCAACTGTTTCAGGGCCAATAGCAATAAGGTAATCACAATCGAGAAACCTCTTTCTGTCATTTCTTCTTCCAAACATACCAACTGTTTTATTGGTATTGAGCTGCAAGCAGTGCTTCGTGCCTACCTCATGAATGATACTCAAATCCAGGTCTAATGCTGTAATAGCTTGGACACTTTCATCCGGGTAGAAAGTGATATATAACTGACTGTCATCCGCGTAAATATGCATCAAACTAGATATTATAAACTTTATGAATAGCGAAATATACATGATAAAAAGCAGTGATCCCAATATGGAACCCTGCGGTACACCTTTGCATATTTCTAAAAAGGATGACACTCTACCACCATGAAAAATCGCCTGAAACCGATTCACCAAATAAGAGGAAAGAAGCCTAACCGAGTCCTCAGAAAAACCAAGATGTACTAAAATTGCGTCAAACATTTTGTGATTGAGGCTGTCAAAAGCTTTAGAGTAATCTAGGAGTGTCAACAAAGTCAACTTACCCTGATCTGTAGCCCTTATTATATCGTCAGTTATATGTAACAATGCAGTTGTACAACTGTGATTCACTCTAAATCCTGACTGTGTAGGTGGAATTATTTTGTTCTGATCCAAGTGTGACCAAACTTGTTTGCTAATGATTTTTTCCAAAATTTTTGACAAGGTAGGCAAAATACTTATCGGTCGTAAACCATTCAGGTCCTTAGGATTAATGACCTTCGGCACGGGAATAACGAAGGCCTTCTTCCATTGACTCGGAAAAATAGAATTCCGCAAGCAAAAATTCAAAACATGTGTGATATGGGGCAGTATGTGAGGAACACACAAATGCAGGGTGAGTATGTTAACGCCATCATGACCAGTAGCTTTACTACCTATAGACCTTATAATTTCCAATACCTCAATCTCGCCAACTGTTTTAAAATTAAAGTTACTAGCTGCGATGCAATTATCTCGATTAGAATAAAAAGCTAACAAGTCACCATCAGGAGACAGATCAGGTACAGATTTCAAAAAATGACGATTCATACTATCGATATCATTAAACTCAGAGGGCAATACTCTATTTTCACTTTTGATGAAACCGATTCTCTTCAGATGGGCCCAAGAAGTTTTTAAATTATTAGAGTCATTAATATATTTAGTGTAGTAATTTTTCTTTTCCTTTTTAACAGCGGCTGTGATAGAATTTCTGAGTTGTTTATAAGTATTCCAAACACCGATCCGCCTAGTCTTTTTGAACTCGGAGAAGACCTTGTTTCTCATCTTAATCATATCCCTCAAGGTGTCAGTTAACCATGGCGCATATTTTTTCGAAATTTTATATGTTCTGTACGGGGCATGCAGATCCAATAGAGTGATGATATTCGAGGTAAGAAAATCTACCTTCTCATCAACCGTTGCCTTGTCATAAATGTTATTCCACGGAAGGGACATTAGATCATATTTGAATTGGACATAATTCATATTTTTGAAATCTCTAGAAGTTCTAAAGACCGGACTTGTCCTCTGAACTCGAAAATCAACAGTGCAATGAACAAGGTCGTGATCACTCACCTGCGGCACAGGCAACACCCCAGAAACCTTCACCAATTCGACATCAGACACAAGGATATAATCAATTAATGTTGAGGAACTAAAAGTTGTTCTAGTAGGCTCCTCAATTATCTGTTGCAGGCCCACACCCTCCACCACCTCCAGTAACGTTTTTATTTCCACACTTGCTTTATTGAGATAATTCATGTTGAAATCTCCAAGACAAAATACGCAATCAACAGTAGGTATCACCTCTGTGACGACTGTTTCAAAGTCATCCAGAAACAATCGGTAGTTATATGTAGCAGGCCTGTAGACAACAGAAATTGCAACTCTTATACTTCCGAGATTCAAACCTAACCAAAGTTGCTCAGAATCAACACCACACCCAAGTATTCTGCAACGTATTGTACCCCTAACATAAACACCGACCCCCCCACCACGACTTCCTCTATCAACACGAATTAATTCGTAACCACTTATTGCAAGTAAATCACTGGGAGTTCGCCCATCCAGCCAGGTTTCCGTTAAGCCAAGTATATCAAAATCATTAGACATTAAAATATCTCGAACTTCTTCGTAATGTAATATCAGCGAACGCACATTAACATGAGCTATTTTCAACATGTATTTTTTGGTGGCATCCATTGTGCAAAAGCACAATTATTTCATGCAATTAAATAATGAAAGATGCAAAGTGACTTCACAGTTGAATAAAGGTTGAATACCAAAAAAATAAATAAATCAATAAATTTTGACTGAAATGAAAGCTTAAGGAAATAACATGAAATCAGAGCAATGAGCAAAATCAAAAATAATAAATATCGAAAAAAAGGTAAGGAGTATTCACAAATATTTGTTTCAGTAGAATGAGTCAAGTTGTTTGAAGTGAACACTCGTTGATAACAAAATATCAGTATTAAATTATCCCAAGAAAAATCTAAAACCACAAACAAGTTTCAGAAGGATGAGCAAAATCAACAATGATCAAAAACAGAACAGCCTAAGTGTGAATTTACAAAACTTAATATGTATACAATACAAAATTATAAATTGATATTGAGGTAGTATTTTAAAACACTATAAACTAGAATTTATCAGAGCTGAAACTATTCAATATAAAAGAAACAAAAAATCAACAAGTTATCAAACAGAAAAAAAAAACACCAAATAAGGCTAAGCAAATACCTATATAAATATATACGCAAGGAAAAAGCAACAACGCTCCTCACCACAATGAGACAAAGTTTCCCTTTGGACTTACAAGTTATTCAGATCCGTTTCATTCAGAATTTTTCTCTTATTATTGTCACATATAACATGTATAATACCTCTTGATGTCCAACATGAAGTTGATCCAAATTTAGCACGGACTTTCTTGAACAAAATAAATTTTCGGGAAACTAACTTTTCACTGATCACTACACCAGAGCCCTTGAGATGTCGTTTGTTATTGTAAACAATGTCACGTTTCCAGCGATGAATGAACTGGACGGAAACAGGTCGGCAAATCCTTTGTTGACCACTTTTTCTTCCAATACGGTAGCACATGTGTAAATCATTGGTTGTCAACTTATCATCAGAGTTCTTAAGAATTTTACCGTTAACAACTTCACAGATCTTTTCGTACAAATTTTCATCATCTTCCTCTTTTAAACCATGAAGAATTAGTTGACTATTGAAAACCTCCTGCCTGTCATCTTCCATTTTTGATTTTATTTCATTATTTCATTCTAACACATGCATCGATCCGAGTAGGTGTGTTTTCAGTCGAGCGCTCGATTATTATAAGTTAATTGATAAAACCCTAGCAAATTTCAAAATTCAAAATCTGGGAAAGTCTCTTCGAATAGATACCTGTTTCTTCTATTTCCTGAGAATGCCTCCAAAGCGAGAACAAGCGGAAGATTTGAAATCCATGGTTTACGCTACATTCAAGCAATTGTGGGAAAATCCAGAATTTATCAAGTCGATAGTAGATAAGGTTGCAGATGGTATATTGGAAGAAATAAATAAGAAGTTGTTGATGTTTGAGAGTCAGCTGATTGAACTTGAAAACAAACATAAATCCGAAATGATCATCATAGACTCCGAACTGAAGAAATTACAGGAGGAAAATGGTGAACTCAAGCGGACTATTGAAAAACTTGATCAAAATTCACGGAAATGCAATCTTAGAATTTTCAATTATCCTGAAACTACAAGAGAGAACACAATGAACTCAGTAGTCGAGTTTTTAAATTCAAAGATGAACATTGGACTTAAAGAAAGAGATATACAGGAGTGTCGCAGGATTGGAAAACCGAATGGTAAAAATCAAAGAGTTGTATTCCTTGGATTGAAGGAACTTCAGGTGAAACATACAATCTATAGAAATAAAAAACTTCTCAAGGGCACTGGACTGGTGATAAGGGAGGATCTTACGTCAACTCAACGGAAATTAATGGAAGAGGCCATAAAACGTACAAATCACAGGGATGTTTGGTCCCAGAATGGAGTTGTTTTTGTGAGAACGAACGATGGTTTCAAACCAATTTTCAGTATAAAGGATTTAGACACTTTATCAGCTGTGATGAATGTTCATAAGAAATAATTTTTGTTTTAATTATTATGGTTTGAGATCTGTTTTCATGTTTAGTTTTAAAGGGTGTTGTTTACTTAAAGTAAAATTAAACTACGGGGTCGGCTCACTGCACGGAAATTGTTAATTAATTTTTGAGGCCAAAATGTTAGAGTTTTTGGATAATTTAGATGAGAGAATTGAGACAGAGGTTGTGGACGATTTTAAGGAGGTTCTGCGGGAGGTCACGGTGGAGGATTTGACTGTAATACATTTCAATATACGAAGTGTTCGCAAAAATTTTGAGGAATTTCTTGTTTACCTGGATTCTGTGGGGGAGAGAGCTGATATTATAGTATTATCGGAGACTTGGAATGTGGAGGAGGTGAGTCGTTTTAGAATTCCTAATTTCAATATATTTTATAACGAGTCAAGATTCAATAAGAGTGATGGTTTGATTGTCTATATTCGCGAAGAATTCACTGCGCAGGTGATCAATTATTCTTTGACTGAATCGGTGTTGTGTAGGGTGGTTCTCAAGAAAGAAAAATTCAATATAGGAATCACCGCATCATATCGACCACCTTCAACTAATTCCATGGTTTATATTAGGGATGTTCATGAATATATGAAAACTTTAAAGAAAAATCCTCTTGAGATATTTCTGGGAGATATAAACTACAATTTACATGACAATTTGTCATTGGAGGTGGCAGATTATAATGATATGTTAAACGAGCATGGATATGTTTCCTATATTAACAGACCAACCAGGGTGACAGAAACTTGCAAAAGCACATTGGATCATATTTTCATAAGGAGGGTAAAATACGTTAATAACTTCGTTACTATAAAACCAAAAGTTGTACAAACCGCCCTCACCGACCATTTTGCTGTACTTGTCTCTATTGCTTTTGAAACCGTTGTTCGTTCATCAGAAAATAAGGTACGCTTAAATCGAACCGATTTCGAAAAAGTAGTGCAATGCCTGAGGGAGGAAACCTGGGAGGGGGTTATTGAGGTCTGATGATGTTCAGTTGAGTTATGATAGGTTCGTCGACAAAATTCAAGGCTTGTTAACACATTGCACCATTGTAAAACCAATAAATAGGAAATTTGTAAAGCTCAAGCCTTGGATTACCTGCGGTTTGATTGTGTCCATAAAGAAAAGAGATAATATGAAAAAGAATCTGTGCAAAAATTTTTCAATAGAACGTAAAAATGAATATTGTCAGTATAGAAATAGGTTGAATAATCTATTAAGAATTACCAAAAACGATTTCTACAGGTTACAAATACAGAACGCTGGTAACAATTATAAAAAATTATGGGAGACAATTAACTGCGCTGCGAATAACGGGTCGGTTAATAAAAGTTTGGACAAGTTGAGCTTGAGAGATGAAAATGGTGTTTGCATAACCGAGAACAGACAAAAAGCAACGGTGTTGAACGGTTTTTTCGCTAAAGTGGGTGTGAATATAGCTGAAAAGATAAAGACTGTCAAACCTGACTTTGCTGGAAGATTAGGGCATAATAAAGTTATCCGGGAATCAGTTTTTCTATCTCCGGTTACGGAAAACGAAATAATTGAAGAAATAAGCAGTTTAAAGAATGATGCTACGGCTGGACCAGATAACTTACAAGCTAAATTGTTGAAAACCATTCACATGTTTATCACTAAACCAATCTGCCATATAATAAATCTAACATTCACTTCCGGTTTGGTTCCCCTTCAGTGGAAGGAATCAATAATTGTCCCTGTTTTCAAAAGTGGTAACCATGATGATCCCTCCAACTATCGGCCTATCTCCCTCATCAATCATTTGGCAAAGATTTTTGAAAAATGCCTTAAAAAAAGACTTCTCGGTTTTTTTGAACAGCATCAATTTATTTCAGAGAGACAATTTGGTTTTAAAAAGGGTGTCAGTACGGAGGATGCTATTTTAGATCTCGTGAGGAGGGTTGTGATTAACTTGGACGAATCGAAAAAGTGTTTGACGGTGTTCCTGGACTTAGCTAAAGCGTTCGACACTATTTCACATGCGCGACTGCTGGCTAAGCTTAGAAATGCAGGAGTAAGGGGAATCGCTTATGAGCTATTGAAGAATTACCTAAATGATAGAACCCAGAAAGTAAGGGTCGGGGGAGCTGTCAGCGATTCGACAACGGTTTTATCGGGGGTACCCCAGGGTACAGTCCTGGGGCCGTTGCTGTTTCTCGTCTACTTAAATGACATTTTTCAGCTGGAAAACATTTCCGACAACATCATATCTTATGCCGACGATACAGCAATTGTTTTGGTGGGTGATTCGTGGGATGCTTTATATCGAACAGCTGAGATTTGTCTAGCTGACATTTATGAATGGCTGAATCTCAATTCAATGTCCTTAAATTTCAAAAAAAGTAAATTTGTAACTTTTTCTGTTACTGTTGATGGACAGCCGGACGATGACCTTCTCTTTGTTCATGATGAGGAATGTGTTCCGCGGGGGTGCACGTGTCCATCGATTGTTAGGGTTGGTGAAATCAAGTATTTGGGTATTATTGTGGACAAATATTTGAGGTGGGAAATGCAGGCCACGGTTTTGTCGAAGAAGTTAAGACGGCTCATGCATACCTTTTATCTCTTAAGGGATATATTAAATAGGAAAAACTTATTTTTGGTCTATAATTCTCTGGTGGAATCAGTTTTGCGATACTGTGTGATTGTGTGGGGGGGTCTTACTGAGAAAGCTCAGAAATGTTTACAAACATCACAAAACACTTTAATAAAAATAATGCTCAGAAAAGAACGACTAACCCCTACGGAGGAATTATATCGTGAATCAGGCATTATGAGTGTCAGAACCATATTTGTTTATCAATCTCTCTTATACGTTCACTTCCGGGATCGTCATTCCATTCAGAGAGAATGTAGATATGTGACTAGGGCAGTACAAAATGAAGTACTTGAGATCCCTCTATCATTTATCATATCAGAAGATTCAAAACTGAGCTCAAAAAATTTTTGTTTGAGAGCCGACACACCTTCGACTTGTGAATTTTTTTTTTTTTTTTTCTTTCACCCTCGTGACTTTCCTGTTTTCGCTACAGTGTATATGTGCAATTTGATATTTTTAGTTTTATTTGTCAGTCGTCCACACCTCCCTCTCTCGTCTTGAATTCAATTTGTTTTGTTTATTTATATATTTTTTTTGTTTCTGCTTCAAGTGCTCAAAATCCTCGAAAGGTGCAGACAACAGAAAACAAGCATCTTTGCTTAGTTGTTGTTTCGCCCTGGAGAGGATAATTATTAAATCTTTCATTTTATATATGAATATATGTTTCATATTGTATAAGCACTGTCAGAATTTATTTATGTTAGAATCTGAATAAATTTATTTATTTATTTATTTATATTATCAATGTCATCTTTCAAGGTGTTCAGATTATCCTTCATAGTTTTTTCAAATACATTTAATTTCCTCATAATATCATTTATACATTCCGGAGTTGCATTAGGCTCACCTAGGTTTGAAGTTTTAAGCATTTTGGTGACCTCATTTCTGAGTTCACATAATCCAGTCTGTAGAGCCTCCTCAATTCTGTCAACGCGGGAATTTAATTCAACGGGATCACTTTTTTGCACTCTAGCACCCCTTGTCGACATTTTTAACTTCACAATTTAGGATCGTGGATTACGTAGAGATTTAATATATTAATCATAATACTGATTTCAGTGAAATTAGAATATGTATATTTGCGAATGCGGAGCTAACCATATGAGCTACGTACACATCGACGGATGTTCAATGAATGAAATGTCCACTCTTGTACCGAATAATGTTTTTTTGCGGGAAGTTTTATTTCATTACTTCAATATTAGGAAAAGGGAAGTCATCTGATTTTAGAGGATGCTTATGATGACTATGCTCTAGCTGAACGAATGTGTCAGAAGTGGTTTGTCCGATTTAAAATTAGTAATTTCAATTTGGAAGGCGAAAGTTTGAGCAAGACAAATTACAGGCAAGGCTTGATGAAGATCCATAACAAATGCAAGAGAAACTCGCAAAAACACTTTGATTCACTCAATCAACCATTTGACATCGTTTAAAAGCAGTGAAAATGATCCGAAAGGTGAGAAATTGGGCACAATAGGAACTGAAACCAAAAGACGTCAAACGCCGTCTTTTCACGTGTTAACAACTGCTCCAACGGTGATAAAGAAAGAGATTTTTTTATCGAATTGTGACTGGCGATAAAAAGTGTGTCCATTACGATCATCAACTATCAAGCCGAATATTTTTAGCGAGGAGATCATGCTGTGTATTTGGTGGAACCAGCTACTTTAATTGAAAGGAAGGAGGAGGATCTACCGACGACAACTGATGCTTTTGAGCTGAGCCTTACTAGAGAGGCGGCTGCCATGCGCCTAAAGACACGAAGTTGTTCTGCAGTATGACAATTCACGACTACGTGATGCGTCCCCCCTTAAAACGTTATTAAAAATGCTCAAATGGGTAGTCCTACCCCATCTGCCTTACAGCCTAGATGTTTAATTGAATCAGTTTTCACTTGATGATAAACTTTATCAAATGATATTGAATAAGGTTATTATGATTTTCACAAATTTTCATTATTATTATTATATATAAAATTATTTAAATATTTTAATATTAGCCTTCTACATATTTAATTTGAAAAAATTATATTTAATGATTATAACTTCTGAAAATAAATTAAAATAATGTCATATAAGTACCACTTATATCAGATGACATATAAAATAAACATTCATTATAAGACATCCAAATGGTATAACAAAATCCAATAAATAAAAATTGTTAACCAAAATCCTATAAACTAAATATTTTGAATAGACAAAATTTTGTTTCTGCTGATCAATCTTATAAAAACAAATATCTTTCAAAAATGTCTAACATAATCTTAAGAATTTCATCATAAAACTATCATAAAACTAAAGATATTTAAAAACATTACTGAAAAACAAGTTTTAAGAGAAACTTTGCTTTGTCAGTATTCAAATAATTCATATTCAATAAATATAAAATCAATCAACAACAAATATTTACTCACCTTTTAACCATTTAGAAAACTTCTGGCAAACTGAAAAATCTTTAAATGCAGTGTAACGGTTCACTATATATAAATATTTCTGTGGTTTACCCTTGATCTAAAAGATTGAAAGACAATGTAACGGCCTCTGTTATAACACAAGGACTATCTGTATAAAGAATGTTAAGGAAACCAAATAATTATATATTATGAATAAAATAACATAAATTGATTATATATTTATAATATTTTTATTTATTTTCAGAAGTTATAATCATTAAATATAATTTTTTGAAATTAAACATGTAGAAGGCTAATATTAAAATATTTAAATATTTTTATATAACTTCTATCAAGAATTAACCTCTATTTATGTTATTTTATTCATTATATATAATTATTTGGGTTCCGTAACATTCTTTATACGATAGTCCTTGTGCTAAAACAGAGGCCGTTAAATTGTCTTTCAATCTTTTAGATCAAGGGTAAACCACAGAAATACTTATATATAGTGAACCGTTACACTACATTTAAGGATATTTCAGTTTGCCAGAAGTTTTCTAAATGGTTAAAAGGTGAGTAAATATTTGTTGTTGATTGATTTTATATTTATTGAATATGAATTATTTGAATACTGACAAAGCAAAGTTTCTCTTAAAACTTGTTTTTCAGTAATGTTTTTACATATCTTTAGTTTTATGATAGTTTTATGATGAAATTCTTAAGATTATGTTAGACATTTTTGAAAGATATTTGTTTTCATAAGATTGATCAGTAGAAACAAAATTTAGTCTATTCAAAATATTTAATTTATAGGATTTTCATTTTGGCTAACAATTTTTATTTATCCGATTTTGTAATACCATTTGGATGTCTTATAATGAATGTTTATTTTATATATCATTTGATATAAGTGGTACTTATATGACATTATTTTAATTTATTTTCAGAAGTTATAATCATTAAATATAATTTTTTTAAATTAAATATGTAGAAGGCTAATATTAAAATGTTTAAATAATTTTATATACCTTCTATCAAGAATTAACCTCTATTTATGTTATTTTATTCATGATATATAATTATTTGGTTTTCTTAACATTCTTAATACAGATAGTCCTTGTGCTATAACAGAGGCCGTTAAATTGTCTTTCAGTCTTTTAGATCAAGGGTCAACCACAGAAATATTCATATATAGTGAACCGTTACATTACATTTAAAGATTTTTCAGTTGGCCAGAAGTTTTCTAAATGATTAAAAAGTGAGTAAATATTTGTTGTTGATTGATGTTATATTTATTGAATATGAATTATTTGAATACTGACGAAGCAAAGTCTCTATTAAAACTTGTTTTTTAGTAATGTTTTTACATATCTTGAGTTTTTATATAAAATAACTTAGTTAGATATCGAATAATATTGAATATTCTGAGTAAGATAGTTTTATCATGAAATTCTTAAGATTATGTTTATGTTCAGAAGTTATAATCATTAAATGTAATTTTTTGAAATTAAATATGTAGAAGGCTAATATTAAAATATTTAAATAAATTTATATACCTTCTATTAAGAATTAGCCTCTATTTATGTTACAAATTCTCATTGTTATTATAATATTGTTTCACTATCTGCAGGACCAGGATTAAAAAGCCTGTACCTGTTGCTGATTTCTCATTTGTCCGATGATGAAGTCGGCGCAGTTATAAAAAAATGTAAAATTTTAATTTTTCTGGTATTAGACATACTGGTCATTGAAATTTTTTCTGTGTTCAGTATACTCTACCTAATTGACCCAATTTGCATAAATTTGAGATTTTGCTTCAATTCTACACAAGCTTGATGAAATGAAGGAAAAAATGTATTTTTAAAGTATTAGATGCTTCCAAATATGATCTAAAATAATGTAAATCGGAAATTGAAAAATGTTTCGATTTCACGGTATTCGCTTCGTAAATTATCTTTTACCTTGTTGAGATAATCCCAGGGCTCAGTGAAAATTATTTGCACTAAAAAAACACTCTGATTCAACAACATGTACTTAACTCCAACCTGTTAACCGTATAGACTTGCATAAACTCTTGCTGGGTGTATTGCTCATTGTGATCACTCGATAATATTGATTTCTGCTGATGAAACATAGATAGTGGAACATTAGAGTAAAAGATAAGTTATTGAGGCGTGTTTATCAATGTTTCTTTTTTACTCATGGAAATGTGCCCCACAGAAAACTGTCTATGGCTATTATGTTGAGTATTCTACCAGCTACACAACTACTTTTTAAAAAACACCAGCAATTAACAAACTGACTTAAATTCCAACTTTTCCAATGTTCACAAAACTACCGAAACACAGCTATATTTGATGGAAGTCCATAGTTATTCTTTTACTACCAGTCAAAATTCAACTTACCAAAATAAGATAAAATATCTTGTTGATCTTATTATATATTTGAATCTGAATTCAATACGTTTCTGATGAGGTCATATAGGCCGAAATAGCTATCAAATGTTTCGAGTGCTCGTTCAATTATTTTTAGTTAACCCTTTATTTTGATAATTTTAGATAATTTTGGAAAAGTGGATTTTCTTGTATTTGTATGTTTATATACATACTTATATAGTTTTTGTTAATATATTTGTATTAATACATTTCAAGTCGGGATGTAAAAAGGTTTTTTCCGAGACATTGAAAAATATTTTATATTGATTATAAATAAGGATATCAATTTGATAGTTTTTGTATATAGTTTCAGTATATAATGTAGAATTTAGAATATATAATTCTGAATTTAAAGTCATTTAAATTTTACTTCTATCAAGTATTGACTCACATTAAAATTTGTTTTTTAAATTTAGAAATAATTTTATATAGAGTCTTTATATCCACAATATATTCCTCAATTATTTATTATTTTTGAAATTCTGGTTATTTTTCTTATCATGGGACATTATTTGGGGTGAATAAGTTTTGTTGTTGTTTTTCTGTGTTCCGAGTACCAATAGTTATAGGTTATATGTAAAAATACGTTGATCATTTCTGTTTTATTTTGGATACTTTAATACTTACTTCAAGTTTATTCGTTCCATGTTTTATCTTATTTTGGTAAGTTGAATTTTGATCTTGTTATAATTTGAATCTGAATTCAATAAATTTTTGATGAGGTCATATATGCCGAAATAGCTATAAAATGTTCGAGTTCTCGTTCAATTATTTTTATTTGATCCTTTATTTTGATAATTTCAGATAATTTTGGAATAGTGGATTTTCTTGTATTTGTATGTTGATATACATCCTTATATAGTTTTTGTTAATACATTTGTATTAATACATTTCAAGTCGGGATGTAAAAAGGTTTTTTCCGAGACATTGAAAAATATTTATATTGATTGTATATAAGGATATCAATTTGATAGTTTTTGTATATAGTTTCAATATATAATGTAGAAGTTAGAATATATAATTCGGAATTTAAAGTCAAGCTTGATAATGAATAGGACAAAAACAGCAAATAGATTGAAAATATTTGAACCCAAAAGCAATGAAACAAAAACAAAATAGATGAATAAATTTTCAATTCGGGAATTGTTCAAAATGGTATCCCTTCATTTCAATATACTTTCGAGCACGTTAATTTGGTTTTTTCACAGATTCCACTGTCAAATTCGGTTGAGGTTTAATAGTATCGTAAGCATCAATAATTCTTTGTAGCAGGTGCTCCCTACTGTTAATCTGTACCGCATAGACCTCTTGTTTAAGCGCTCCCCATAAAAAATAATCCAAGGGTGTCAGATCGAGGGATCGAGGAGGCCAAGTCACCTGTCCACCTCTGCAAATACAACTGTATTCAAAAGTGTTAGTCAATTATTAGCGCACTTCCCTTGAATAGGGTGTAGGAGCAATGTTTCCATTGGAATGTTTTCTAACAAACCAGGCAAAGTATGTTCCAAAAATTTCTTATATATTTCTCCTGTCAACCTATTTTCAAAAACTATAAGGGACAATCAAACTATTGATGAAGATACGACACCAAACATTTATCAAGAATCTAACTTGGGAATTTTTTGGATTACTGATTCTGGATTTTCCTGAGCCCATACGTGAAAATTACGAGAATTGTTGATTCCATCTCTAGTAAATTGAGATTAATCGGTGAACAAAATCTGAGAAATCATTGTTTTATAGCCTATTGAGAAAATGAGCCTTGGATTTTCATCACCTTGTTCTAATTGTTGCATAATTTTTGCCTATCCCGTTTTTAGGGATCCTCATCTATTCGCTCATTCTGCGCATACTAGTAGAAGGATTTTCTGTCACTAGTTCCAGGATTGCATTCTCTTCATTTGCACTTTGTCTTGTGGTACGAACAACTTTAATTTCAAAATTTCTTTTCTTTTAAAGGTCTTAAAATTTTTGTGAAAAGCGATTTTGATTCTACCACTGCTCCACTGGACCCTGCATATCCCTAGATTAACATTCAATTTCCTATGTTTCCGACTTTTTTTATACCTGTATATGATAGGAGTATGTGAAGTTCCTCGTCGGACAGTAGGTATGGACAAAATATGAATTAGATATATTTCCTAAAATTAATTTGCTGCAGTTTGTGACGAGTTAGATATCAATGTGAATCTCTACAAGCTAATACTCCCGCAGGATCAACCTGATTATTTTCTGGAGTAAACACAGAGATTGCCTGAAGTCAATATCCCCATTGGAACTGGTTGAACAGTCAATTAAATGGGATCTAGAGTGCAGATTACTTGGAGTAATCGATTTGTTTGCAGGCAATAGGATTATCTTTCTCGAGGTGAAAACATGGACGGGTTGAAATGAATCCATTTGTGATACTTATTCTGATTTAATCGTGTGTAGAAATTACATAACGTCTACTGACGTATACAGAGTGCGGCAAAGTGAGTTTCATGTTCAGTGAAAAATTCTCGTTTTCTGAGATTTAAGATATTTCTGAGATAAAAAAAGTTACAGCTTTCACCACTTGAGCATTTTCGGCTCAAGACTCGAATATTGCAGACATTCGAACATAAGAATATCACGCTTTCCTTAGAAAAAGCTTGCAGAAGCGCTCTGTCTGATTTCAATAGGAATTTTTTGTGTAGTAATGCTGTAAATTCAGTCTGTTATCTGCTTGCTGGAAATTATATATATATATATATATATATATATATATATATATTTCCGGGTTCATAGCGTTAACCGCCTTCCGGTTCCTAGTTTCCATCGGCCTCTGTCCAACCAGTCTCCTGGTACCAAATTTCTTTCTAACATGGCCTTTTGTATTCCCTGTATCCAAGTTGTTTTTGGTCTGCCTCTTTTTAGTCCTTCAGGGGGTATCCAGTTCAACATTTGTTTGGGAATACGTTCGTTCTCCATCCTCTGTACATGTCCATACTAAGTAAGTTGTGTCTTTTTGATGTCATCTATTATTGTTGTTTCGGCACCCATAATCTCTCTTATACGTTCATTGCGTATTCTCTGTATTCTAGAGATTCCAACTGACCTCCAGAAATCCATTTCTAAGGCCAGGAGACGATTCTGTTGTAACACACTCAACTGCCAGGCCTCGCAACCGTACAACACAACACTCCCTAGGCTAACGTTGTAAATATCTCGTTTATGTTGTTTAGAAATTTCTTTTGACCACAATATTGAATTCAATGCTCCGATTATTTTCCTACCCTTATTTATTCTTTGTTGAATTTCTTTATCAGTCCTTCCATTTTGGTTAATTACAGTTCCAAGGTATATGTAGTCGTCGCAGGATTTGATCTTCAATCCTCCTTCCAACATCAGATCTTCATTCTCTCCTCCAACGCACATGTAATGGGTTTTTGACATATTCACTGTGAGTCCCCACTTGTCGTATTCTTCCATAAGCTTTCGGGTCATGAACTCAATATCGTCTTTGTCCTGAGCAAATATGACCTGGTCATCTGCAAAATGCAGTGTGTATAGCGTATTTCCGTCGCTAATAGGAATACCCATATCTTTGCATGATCTTCGCCAGGTTTTGAGTGATCGGTCTAGGTAGATTTTAAATAGAGTTGGAGAGAGACTATCGCCTTGTCGCAATCCTTTCGTGACAGGGAAGCCATCGGAGATTTCATTTCCCACTTTGACTTTGGATGTTGAATCCTTATAGAACGCTTGTACGGCATCTATGAGTGTGCTGTTTATTGAAGTTTGTTCCAACACATTCCGGAGCCTACTTATGGGCACATTATCATAAGCTTTAGTAAGGTCCACAAACACCAAATGTACGTCTCGCCCACGAGCCACTTTTTTTTCATTCAGTTGTGTTAATGTGTATATGTGGTCTATGCCGGAACGTCCTGCTCTAAAGCCAGCCTGTTCCTCAAGTTCATAGGGGCCAATTAATGTTTTCAGCACTTTTCCATAAAGCCGACTCATAGTACTAGTGACTGATATGCACCTGTAATTATTGCAGTTGTCCTTTGGGCCTTTTTTGTGTATTGGGGTAATCCACGCTTCTTTCCAGCTTTCGGGAATTTCATCACCATTGATGTACCTGTGGAATAGCTTCGCCAGCATAGACATTAATTTTTGGGTGCCATTCTTCAGAAGTTCCGCCGGAATTCTTTCCGGACCGCTCGCCTTGTTATTCTTCATCGTCTTTGCCAACTTTGCTACGATTGCCGCACCTATATGCACAGGAAGTCCTTGGACCTGATATTGCGTTGGTGACGTGGTTGTATATTTTTCTCTCCTCTCTGATAGTTCTTCCTGAAAGTGAGATTTCCACTTGCTAATGTTAATCAGCTGGATATTTCCCTCATTTTTCGTCTCATTTTTCAGTTTTCTTATCAATTTCCAGGCCTCGGACGATCTTGTACCTCCTATATATGTGTCCTGCTCTTTACATTTTCTTTTCCAAGTCTTGTTTTTATTTTCCGCGATCATTTGTTTGAAATATTTACGTTTTTGCTTGTATTCTTCGTGATCGGAATTCTTCTTACTATTAAGCCATCGAAGATAAGCTTCTTGTTTTACTTCTTGCTGTCGTTGAAGTTCCGCGTTCCATGTAATTGAATTGTTCTTTTTCTTGGGGCGTTGTATTCCTAGAGCTTCTTCCGCTGTTCTTCTTATTGAGTCTACTATGTGACCGTACAGACTTCCAGAGGCTTAAAGAAGAAAATTCTCGTCCAGTTTCTGATCTAATCTGGTTTGGTAGAGATATCTGGTGCTGTCATGGTACAAAGCCTCCAGGTTATACAGCTCCGAATTGACTTTCTCACTAACAACGGTCATTTCTGGCTCTTGGAAAGCTTTAAAGGGAATAACAGCTTTCGCTCTTACCATAAAATGATCTGATCCACAATCTATTCCCCTATATACCCTGGTATCTTCTATATTCCAATTTGACTTTTGTTTGATGATGATGTAGTCAATGATAGATTTAAGCTGTCTTGTATTCTGGTGCCAGGTATATTTGTGGATGTCTTTGTGTTGGTAGAAGCCGTTAAGTATTTTCAAATTATTTCGTTGGCAGAAGTCAATGAGTCTTTCCCCGCTATCATTGAGCGTGCTTTCTCCGAAGCTTCCAAAAATATGATCTTGTACTGCTCTTCCTGTTCTCCCATTTATGTCACCCATAAGCACTATCTCTCTTTGTTGGCCCAATTTGCTGTGTACTTCATCCAGATGTTCATAAAATTCATCTTTCTCTCCCTGGGATGCGTCGTTGGTAGGGGCATACACTCCCATAATAGAGACTCTGTGTCCTCTCAATTGAAGGTTAGCAGTGACGATTCTCTCATTGATTGCCTCCCAACTTGTAAGTTTGGGTTTCAAGATTTTGTGTATTAGAATGGAGACTTCCTTGGCTCCTCTTTGATTTTTTGGCACTCCAATGAACAGATGGATGAAGCTTTCCATTTGTTCGCTACCGTTTCCCTTTTTCTTGGTTTCCGTCAGTACGGCTACATCAATGTTAAGCCTTTCAAGACCCCCTGTTATATCCTTGATTTTATTTGCCATCCCTTGCACGTTCCAGGTTCCAAAATTCATAGTCCTTTTTCGCCATAGTCGTTTGCCGTTTATTCCGTCCGATAAATTTATGTTTCTAAGATTTTTTGCAAGGTAATTTTTTGTGAAGAATGGGCAGCAGACCCATTGCCTCAACCCCCGAACATGGAGGACCTGGTGATTTATTTAAGGTTTTCTTCGGAATCCCATCCATCCCACCTGTTGGTCCGCGTGAGGTATTTGATTTCTCTCCTACCACCCATATCTGGGAGGCATTCCCCGATCCGCCACATGGGGACGCGCTCTCTAGGGGCCAGGCTCCCCCGAGAGTCTGAAAATTAACGCTGGAAATTAACCGATATAAAATCGGTAACACAAATTTTTTCACACGACCATGTGTTTAACTTGGGAAAAAATTTGCAAAATATGGAATTTGGATTAAATCTTTGTTTAGAAAGAAATATGCATGTTCCTTCGAAATGACACTTCTCATTCTATAATGCAGCTATCCATAAATAGTATAATAATTATATAAAAATAATTTGAAAATGGGTTAAAAACCCGAAATATATATATATATATATATATATATATATATATATATATACATATATATATATATATATATATATATATGTCCAAGATGGCGACGATGTCTAAAGCACAGTTAGCGAGTGAGCTGAATAAGTGGAAAAAGGATGAACACATTAAGTACATAGTCAACAAAAAGTTGCCAAACGGTGTAAAAACAAATAGCGCTTTAAGTACAGCATTCGATTTAGAAGAGTCGGAGGTATGTGAAGAACTAGGGGCAGAAGGTGATTGCACGAATAAACAATGTCGAAAATATCAGGTGGAGAAATTGAACCTAGTGAGGTCTATTGAATTGAGGGAAAAACTACATCATCAGATGGAAAAGAGAACAGGAGAACAGGAATTGTTGATTAGTATTCTTAAAAATTGAACATTCTACAAACCAATAATGTCAAAAAGAGAGGTTATCATAAGCAGAAAATGGCGCGCAAACATCAGATGACATCATTGACATCGACATAAGTGACAGCAGATACACAAAGGGAGTTTGTAGTAGGTCCAAGTCCACATCAAACGCTGGAACAACACAAGTTACTCAGTCATGGCTAAAACCAGTGGCGGAGATGAAAAGAGATGAGAAAACTCAAAATGGTAATAATGGTACTGAAAGTCAACGAATGTTAGCATCAAAGAGAGGAAATGGTATCACAATAGGTAAAGCGAAGATAAGTAATGATGGTATTTTTAAGGGCGCATCTAGAAAAGCATGGTTTTATATTGGTAGAGCTTCAAATGACTCCAATCCTACAAAAGTTAGTGAATATGTAGAATCCTTATTTCCAAGTAAAAAATTTGAAGTGGAAGAATTACAAAAACATGAATCTAACACAAACAAAAATGAATCTTTCAATCTGGGATGTGCTTATTCCATGCTTAATAGAATTAACGATCCCGAGATTTGGCCTGAAAATATAATCGTGCGGCCTTTTCGATTCTTTCATCGCACAAAAACAGGTGCAAACCAATTCTAATTTTGATAACAACAAAGTGTTCTCCATATTAAACTATAATATACAATCTGTACAAAATAAAGTTCATAAAGACCATAAAATAGATATAATTTGCTTCACAGAAACTTGGCTACATGGAGAAGAGTTACAGTATATTAATTTAGATAATTACAACATAGTATCACATTATTGTAGAATCAAAAATAAACACGGAGGCATATTAATAGCAGTAAGAGAAAACTGGAAGGCAATTTCATTGGAAATGGTAAAAGAGCTAGCTATTGAAAGAGAAGCTGAATATACAGGTATATTCTTAGGAAACATTAATACTGTTGTGGTGGGGGTATACAGATCACCATTGGGCTCAGTGGACGTATTTGAAGATGGTTTATCAAAAGTTTTGCGGTACTTGACAGAAAACTACGGTGAAAAGAAAATATTGATATCCGGAGATTCTAACATCAATTTCAACATAAATAGTAAGGAAACAAAAACAATGATCAATTTATACAAGGCCTTCGGTTTCAACAGAAGTTTTTATGAGGCATCTAGAAAAAGTAATATAACGGAAACATGCATCGACGATATATTTATCAACACAATTTATCATGACACTACAACACTGAAACTTCACATGTCTGATCCATCTGGCACAGTTACTAACTTTTCCTGCTTCGGATAATGAACCTGAAAATAATGCAAAAATCATAAAAAAGAGGGATATAACAGAAGAACCTATTAAAGAAGGATATATCTGATATATCGTGGGAAAATTTGGTACACCAAAAAAATGCAGAGGAAGCATTCTCAGTTTTCCATAAGTACATCATGAAGGTGCTAGATCCGAGAATTCCATTAAAAGTGAAGAAGGTGAAAAACTCTTTCGACAGAAAAATGTTATGGAAAACCCAAAAAATCATTGGAATGAAAAATACCCTTGAGGCACTATACACAGTAGCAAAAATAAAAGGAGACGAGTCAGCATTTAGAGCTTATAAATTGTATAAGAAACAATATTGTATTGAAATAGAAAAAAAAAATAAAAGAAAAAAATTAAGACTACTTGAACAAGGCGGAAAATAAGCAGAAAGCACTGTGGGAAATTATAAGAAGCAACAACTCGAAAACAACGAAGGAAAATGCAAGCACAGAACTTCTTGCTGATTCACTAAACTATTTTGCAAGTGTTGGTCAAAAAATCTGTGAAGAGTTAGGAACTAAAAGTTATGAATCTAGTAAGACACCACAAAATAAATGATGAAAAATCGTACTTTTTCTTTGAGTGCACTGTAAATGAAGTAAAAAAAAATAATAACATCTTTTAAACCCAAAGCAACAGTTGATATTTACAACATTACCGTAGACATTCTGAAAAATATTAGTGAAGAAATTGCCAATCCCATTTCAATCATAATAAATAAATGTTTCCGAGAAGGTTATTTTCCAGAAGAACTTGAAATTGCAAAAGTTATTCCAATCTACAAAGGAAAAGGAGACAAAAACGACTGTAATAATTATCGACTCATCGCAATTCTTCCCTGTTCATCGAAAATATTTGAGACTGTGATTAAAAACAGAATGTTGAGATGGATGGAGAAGAAAAATATTTTAAACAAAAACCAGCATGGATACAAAAAAGGTCGAAGTACAACTACTGCACTAATGGAATTGTTGAATAATGTGATAGAAGCTATGGATGAAGAAGATTTTGTAGAGATGCTAAATTTTGACTTGAGTAAAGCTTTCGATGCAGTCACACATGTGACCCTGCTTAAGGAACTGAACGCCTGCGGTTTCAGAGGAAACATCCTAAAACTGTTGGAATCGTACATAGAAAAAAGATTTCAGAAAGTACACTGGAATGACGTTATGTCAACAGAAAAAAAATTAAGGTATGGAGTACCTCAGGGTTCGATACTGGGATCTGTATTGTTCTTAGTGTATTTGAATGATATCATTGTCGAAAATTGTAACTGTCTATGCTTGTACTGCGATGACGCCTCCATAATAGTAAGATTGAAGGATGGAAAAGGTTTCACAGTCAGGTTAAAGCTCGCACTGATTGAAGTTGAAAATTGGTTCTCCTTGAATGGGCTCAAATTGAATACAGAGAAAACAGTTGAGTTAGCATGACACTACAACACTGGAACTTCACATGTCTGATCCATCTGGCACAGGTACTAACTTTTCCTGCTTCAGATAATGAAACTGAAAATAATGCAAAAATCATAAAAAAGAGGGATATAACAGAAGAACCTATTAAAGAAGGATATATCTGATATATCGTGGGAAAATTTGTTACACCAAAAGAATGCAGAGGAAGCATTCTCAGTTTTCCATAAGTACATCATGAAGGTGCTAGATCAGAGAATTCCATTAAAAGTAAAGAAGGTGAAAAACTCTTTCCACAGAAAAATGTTATGGAAAACCCAAAAAATCATTGGAATGAAAAATACCCTTGAGGCACTATACACAGTAGCAAAAATAAAAGGAGACGAGTCAGCATTTAGAGCTTATAAATTGTATAAGAAACAATATTGTATTGAAATAGAAAAAACAATAAAAGAAAAAAATGAAGACTACTTGAACAAGGCGGAAAATAAGCAGAAAGCACTGTGGGAAATTATAAGAAGAAACAACTCGAAAACAACAAAGGAAAATGCAAGCACAAAACTTCTTGCTGATTCACTAAACTATTTTGCAAGTGTTGGTCAAAAAATCTGTGAAGAGTTAGGAACTAAAAGTTATGAATCTAGTAAGACACCACAAAATAAATGATGAAAAATCGTTCTTTTTCTTTGAGTGCACTGTAAATGAAGTAAAAAAAATAATAACATCTTTTAAACCCAAAACAACAGTTGATATTTACAACATTACCGTAGACATTCTGAAAAACATTAGTGGAGAAATTGCCAATCCCATTTCAATCATAATAAATAAATATTTCCGAGAAGGTTATTTTCCAGAAGAACTTGAAATTGCAAAAGTTATTCCAATCTACAAAGGAAAAGGAGACAAAAACGACTGTAATAATTATCGACCAATCGCAATTCTTCCTGTATATCGAAAATATTTGAGACTATGATTAAAAACAAAATGTTGAAATGGATGGAGGAGAAAAATATTTTAAACAAAAACCAGCATGGATACAGAAAAGGTCGAAGTACAACTACTGCACTAATGGAATTGTTGAATAATGTGATAGAAGCTATGGATGAAGAAGATTTTGTAGAGATGCTAAATTTTGACTTAAGTAAAGCTTTCGATGCAGTCACACATGTGACCCTGCTTAAGGAACTGAACGCCTGCGGTTTCAGAGGAAACATCCTAAAACTGTTGGAATCGTACATAGAAAAAAGATTTCAGAAAGTACACTGGAATGGCGTTATGTCAACAGAAAAAAAATTAAGGTATGGAGTACCTCAGGGTTCGATACTGGGATCTGTATTGTTCTTAGTGTATTTGAATGATATCATTGTCGAAAATTGTAACTGTCTATGCTTGTACTGCGATGACGCCTCCATAATAGTAAGATTGAAGGATGGAAAAGATTTCACAGTCAGGTTAAAGCTCGCACTGATTGAAGTTGAAAATTGGTTCTCCTTGAATGGGCTCAAATTGAATACAGAGAAAACAGTTGAGTTAGCATTTGGAAGTAGAGGGAACCCAGCGAACGCCAGATTTTTGGGTGTAATCCTAGATAATAAATTGAGTTGGGCCGCTCATATTGATTACACTTGCAACAAAATGTCCAGTGTGCTATATCTTCTTAGGAGATTGAAAAAATATGGTACTCTCGAAATGAGCAGAACTGCATATTTTGGGAACTTTCAAAGTTTGCTATTATATGGGATACTTCTCTGGGGAAACGCGTCTGATGCTACCAGGATTTTTATTCTACAAAAAAAAAGCTCTCCGAATTATTTATGGAATAAGTCACCGAGAATCTTGCAAGCCGACTTTCATGGATAGTGGGATACTTACCTTTCCATCCCTTTATATAAAGGGATGGCACTACAACAGGTCCAACATACCAAAAAATGGGACACATCACTTATTTAACACCAGATATAAGAACGATTTTATTACACCATTGTGCAGGAAGAAAAATACGCAATACTGACTGAAAAGAAGCAGTTGGTTGATATTTCGCAACATTATAACAACCGATCCAACCTTTAATTGAAGATTGTGAGGTAGCAATCCTGGCAAGTCCAGCGAGTTTGAAAATTCCGGTGGAAAGTTGACTACCTCGTCTTGGTTAGTAGCCGAATCAACTGATTTATATATCCTCGATTCGCCTGTAATTTGTTCTTGAATTTTAAAATTTAATTCATTTACATCAATGTTTTTTGCAGCCAATATAGCTCGTTCGCTCAACCAATCATAGTTTCTGTAATTTTGAGAATAATCTTGAAACACCTTCTGAATGAGTTAATCTTTTGATCGAGTTAACTGACAAAAACTTTGAGAAAAGTTAATGCAGCCAGTCAACTTGTCCATAGGGAATTTGCCATTACCAATGTCAATGAGTTGTTTAGAGAATATGTTACCAGATTGGTCATTTTGCAACTCGACACGCATATTCTTGCTTAAATGAAGTACTTTGACATGTTTCCACAAATTGGAGGACTTTAGACATGCATTGAGTTCATCTGCTGGCGTTGATCGTGGAATCACTGGCAATGTTTGACGAAAATCTCCTGCTAATAAAATCAATGCACCACCAAATCGGTTATAATTGCTCCGTAGATCTTTTAAGGTTCTGTCTAAAGCCTCCAAAGATTTTTTTAAGTGCCATCGTGCATTCATCCCAAACAATAATTTTACATTTCTGCAAAACCTTTGCCATTGCAGAGTTCTTCGAAATGTTGCAGGTTGGAGTTTCATTGCTTTGCATATTTAATGGCAATTTTAGTGCTGTTCAACCACCTTCAAGCAAAGTTGCTGCAATTCCCGACGAACCGAGTGCAACCTTCTGAATGAGTTCATCTTTTGATCGAGTTAACTGACAAAAACTTTGAGAAAAGTTAATGCAGCCAGTCAACTTGTCCATAGGGAATTTGCCATTACCAATGTCAATGAGTTGTTTAGAGAATATGTTACCAGATTGGTCATTTTGCAACTCGACACGCATATTCTTGCTTAAATGAAGTACTTTGACATGTTTCCACAAATTGGAGGACTTTAGACATGCATTGAGTTCATCTGCTGGCGTTGATCGTGGAATCACTGGCAATGTTTGACGAAAATCTCCTGCTAATAAAATCAATGCACCACCAAAGCGGTTATAATTGCTCCGTAGATCTTTTAAGGTTCTGTCTAAAGCCTCCAAAGATTTTTTTAAGTGCCATCGTGCATTCATCCCAAACAATAATTTTACATTTCTGCAAAACCTTTGCCATTGCAGAGTTCTTCGAAATGTTGCAGGTTGGAGTTTCATTGCTTTGCATATTTAATGGCAATTTTAGTGCTGTTCAACCACCTTCAAGCAAAGTTGCTGCAATTCCCGACGAACCGAGTGCAACCTTCTGAATGAGTTCATCTTTTGATCGAGTTAACTGACAAAAACTTTGAGAAAAGTTAATGCAGCCAGTCAACTTGTCCATAGGGAATTTGCCATTACCAATGTCAATGAGTTGTTTAGAGAATATGTTACCAGATTGGTCATTTTGCAACTCGACACGCATATTCTTGCTTAAATGAAGTACTTTGACATGTTTCCACAAATTGGAGGACTTTAGACATGCATTGAGTTCATCTGCTGGCGTTGATCGTGGAATCACTGGCAATGTTTGACGAAAATCTCCTGCTAATAAAATCAATGCACCACCAGATCGGTTATAATTGCTCCGTAGATCTTTTAAGGTTCTGTCTAAAGCCTCCAAAAATTTTTTTAAGTGCCATCGTGCATTCATCCCAAACAATAATTTTACATTTCTGCAAAACCTTTGCCATTGCAGAGTTCTTCGAAATGTTGCAGGTTGGAGTTTCATTGCTTTGCATATTTAATGGCAATTTTAGTGCTGTTCAACCACCTTCAAGCAAAGTTGCTGCAATTCCCGACGAACCGAGTGCAACCTTCTGAATGAGTTCATCTTTTGATCGAGTTAACTGACAAAAACTTTGAGAAAAGTTAATGCAGCCAGTCAACTTGTCCATAGGGAATTTGCCATTACCAATGTCAATGAGTTGTTTAGAGAATATGTTACCAGATTGGTCATTTTGCAACTCGACACGCATATTCTTGCTTAAATGAAGTACTTTGACATGTTTCCACAAATTGGAGGACTTTAGACATGCATTGAGTTCATCTGCTGGCGTTGATCGTGGAATCACTGGCAATGTTTGACGAAAATCTCCTGCTAATAAAATCAATGCACCACCAAATCGGTTATAATTGCTCCGTAGATCTTTTAAGGTTCTGTCTAAAGCCTCCAAAGATTTTTTTAAGTGCCATCGTGCATTCATCCCAAACAATAATTTTACATTTCTGCAAAACCTTTGCCATTGCAGAGTTCTTCGAAATGTTGCAGGTTGGAGTTTCATTGCTTTGCATATTTAATGTCAATTTTAGTGCTGTTCGACCACCTTCAAGCAAAGTTGCTGCAATTCCCGACGAACCGAGTGCAAGTGCAATTTTATTTTGTGAGCGAATTGTTGCTAATATTATGGAAATCAAAAAAGTTTTTCCTGTACCACCAGGTGCATCTAAGAAGTAAATCCCGCCAGTTTCATCATTTGTTACTTTCATAAGAGTATCAAATACATACTTCTGTTGTTCATTCAACAGTGAAATATTTGTTTGAATTAATTCTTTCAAAGTGTTGAGATCATACAGTTTTTCTCGATGCAACTCTTGGTTAAAAGCATCATGCATTGGACGATTAGGCGCGACCAGACCTAATTGAATTAATAGTTTGTTTGATATCATTAAGCACATGTCCTCAATTGAAATCAATGCTTCTTTGTAAAGTTCTTCACTGATTTGTATATTTGGATTTCCCATTCTATTCCGTATTTGATACAAAATATCATCACACATATAATCCTTGTAATTGATCCACAAATCAATTGGGTTTGATGGGAAGCATGTAGATATCTGATTATTGAAAACAATGTTCGTATTTGATGAGCGTGTGATGATATTACAGCATCATTGAGAGTTTGATCCCAATGAGCGTCATTTTCTAGCAATTGCAAACGTTGACAGGCTTCTCTGTAGGATCCTCACAATTCACCATCAACAGTTCGTAAATGTTGGAAACAAAAGAAATTCAATATGAACTTTATGCAATAGCAATAAAGCTCAAATCAACTACGTTTTAGTTATAAAACGTTTGTATGGAAAAAAAGGGCTGTTTTAAGGGTTTTCCGACAATTATTCGAATTTTTCTCGCCGTAAAAACCATCCTTGAGCTCTAACGAACTTTTAAAAAAGAAATTGGCCAAATTGGTCCAGGCGTTGTTGAGTTATGCGCTTACCAACACATTTTGCGATTCATTTTTATATTATAGATATGCGAGAAAACAATATCAACTATTCTCATATTTAGAGCAATGCACCATGTCGAAAAAAAACTCACAAATTATCTATTGAGGCATTAATACCAAATGATTTTTTTAAAACTGAAGATAAAAACAAATTTGTCCATATAGCCATAACATGATGAGGATGTATTTTTGGATTCAATAAATCAAATTATCAGTATTAAAAATTTTCATGATCATTATTATGCAACTGACAGAGGTGAGCCATAACATGATGAGGATGTATTTTTGGATTCAATAAATCAAATTATCAGTATTAAAAATTTTTATGATCATTATTATGCAACTGACAGAGAGAGTTCACTATATATATATATATATATATATATATATATATATATATATATATATATATATATATATATATATATATATATATATTATTAGGAGTACAAATAAGTTTCCGCCGTTTTTTAACACAAATTGTTTATGAATCATTCCTAATGATTTTAAACGATGTGAGACTGCTTGCTGAGTGACTTCTAATGTTAGAGCAAGTTCTTCTCTTCCTCCAGTTCTGCATCCTCGTAAATTTTTGGCCTTCCACTGCGATCTTTGTCTTCTACATCGAAATCACCGTTTTTAAACTTTTGAAGCCACTCTCGACACGTTCTCTCACTCAAAGCACCCTCACCATATGCTTCTACGAGCAATTGATGCGAATTTTATATCTACTCTTGCACCTTATGGTGTAAACTATTGAGATATTCTTGCGTTTTCTAGTTCTCAATGTGTTCCACAGAAGCAATCCAATATATCGCCTACATATCTGTACCAAAAAATGATACGCTTTGCGTGTGATAATTTTAGGATTTTTCTTTCGAAAAAAGACATAAATATATGAGCTACGAATTGTTTTATTCAGTTTGAAAATGTAGTAATACTACAAAACTGTATATTTAGTTAATAAAAATTAACTACAAACTACAGAACTGAGTAACGTCTTATTTCTTTCGATTCATTTAAGAGAGCAAATGAATCAAGTGCTCTGTAATTTATAGACTATTAAACACGTAACTTTGAAGAATATCTTTTCGCCTTCTCGACACAAGTCTTCCCCGAAAGTTTTGTTTTGTCTGCAAAATATATTTGAAAAAAAAAATTTTTTAATTTCTGAATGAAGCCAACGTTACGAAGAAAATATTTTCCGCCTGTCTACATGACTAGTTGCGAGAAAATTTAGGGGTTGATTTCTTGTCAAAAAAAAGGTGGGTCTTTCATATAAACTTTCCTTTTCTGAGCCTCCCATGCTTAGTTACAGCCATCTGAAGATGGCGGCCTAAAAACAGTTTTCAATTTTTTTCTTAAAAAACGGAAACCTGAAAATAACTGTACCTGAATCAAAGTTAATCAAAACTAGTCACTTGTCATAACAAAATGACATCCGCTAACTATATAAACTCTTGTTCGGAAATAATTTCATCCTCTACGACTCACGCTATCATGTTAATAAATAATTTGTTTTTTCTCAAAAACCTCGAACTTTAGCTAGAAATTATAAGAGACCTTATTTGTTAAGCTATTCAAAATTAATTCTCTATCGTAAAATAGGAATATGAAAAATAGGTTCTTGCAAAAGTTTAGGGGTGGCTTTTTCTACCCCTAGCCATAATAGAGGGATACCACCAAAAATTTTTTTGAGTGCCTTCTCGTCCGCATAAAATGTCTGCTTAATTTTATTCTTGTCAGTTTTTTGGTTTTTAAAAAAAGAATACAAAATGTTTTTTGCAAGGCAGCTCAAAAGAATAAAGTTTATATACAAGACCTACCCTATTTTTTGACAAGGAATCATCCCCTAAATCTTTTTGCAACTATTCATATACATCCAGTATATTGTTTTACTTCGCAGCATATTATATTAATAGGGTATGAGGGTACTTTAACTTTTTAATCACTTTCGAACTTTCGCTTACATAACTTCTTCATAAGAAAATATGAAATGTGCTAACTTAATCTACCTTATCAATATTAAAGCAGCAGAATTGCGTTCGAAAAATATATCGTGCATCGTAACGATGCCATGTTTGAATTAATAAATTACGTGCTGATTTCATCACACAGCTCCAGGCTATTAAGTATGATGATTGATCCTTTTTCAAACACCAATATTTACATCGAACGTGATGGTTTGATAGGAAAGCCATTACAGAAATGAACGATCAATTTTGTATACTCAGTTTTCCATGGAAATTCGTTTCCTTCCATGAATTGATCTCTGCGTTTAATTTATCAACAAATATTTGCTGAAGCCAGTGACGTGTGAGGAGGAACTCTTTGATTTTGAATACGTATTCTTAGCAATACCATTTGAGGTTTCACTACGATATATCCGAAATAATTTGGTTAGTCTATCTTCTCACAAATCTCATAAATTTCATACAATTTTTATAGGCCTTAGCTTGGATTGTGCTCTTTTCTTCCAACTTGAATTCTCATTTAATTCGGAACAACTTCTGTCTGAATTATTTGAAAATGTCAAAATAAATTGCTAAAATTCATAAAAGATAAAAACGCTAAAAATGATTTTTCTTTTGCAAGTCAAAAGACTTTATTCTGGCGAGGACTACAGGAAAAATATAGATAACTTTAATATCTGTACGATTTTTCGTTTATTAGCTATGATTGAAAAAAAATGTGTCATTTCTCAATTTGGCAGGATTTCCGGAGATCACAAATAATTAAACACGCCGCAAATGTCGTACCAGATCATTACACCTACAGATCCAGGAGAACTACTCGAACAAATTAGAACAATCCACTATATTAAAGGTATCCAAACACTAAATAAGCAACAAATTTCAAGAAATCAGGAGACTATTGATGCTGTAAGTGATAGTATTATTAAAGAAGACTCCAGAACTGAAACCACTTCATCATTTTAATATCAAAACAGATCTAATCTGTTAGTCTTCTACAATTTTGATTTCAAAAAAATTTTTATTCAAAAAACTTTTAGAATTAAATTAATGTCTACGATAAACACTGCTTATATTTAATAGAGGTATATAATCGAAACTCATTAAATAATGTCAAATGGAATAAATAAACCAACAAATATAAAAAAAGTTATTCAAAATTAATAAATGAATATTGGAAGGAGACAAAATTTTGTTTCTGATCTTACCATAATGAACACCAATTCCTTTTCAAAAACATAAAACACAACTTAAGGATTTCTCAAAAAATATAATTTATTATAAATATTTAATATATTCAAATTTAATTCAAAAATCCATCAAAAAATGTACTATATCTTCAAAAAACAATTAGAATTCGGATAATCTCTTCATCGGCCCTATATAATATTTGAAATATCAAAATCAACTAACAATCAGTATATCTTACCTTAAAGTGTAACCGGAACTTGTTTAAACAGACTAACTTTAAAAATCCAGATTTATGTTCGTCACAAAATCACAGAAAACCGTAAGGTATTATAACGTTTTCTTTAAACCATTGACATTCCATAATGAGATTTATTCAAGCCTAAATATAATTATATATTATATATGTATAAAATAAAATAGAAAAAGGCTTTTTACTTGATAGAAGAAATATAACAAAATTTGAATATCAAAACAGATTTAATCTAAAAGTCTTCTACAATTTTAATTTCGCAAAAATTTTTATTCAAATAACTTTTAGAATTGAATCAATGTCTGCAATAAGCACCGCTCATATTAATTTAATTCCAAAAGTTTTTTGAATAACAATTTTTTCGAAATTAAAATTGTAGAAGACTAATAGATCAAATCTGTTTTGATATTCAAATTTTGTTATATTTCTTCTATCAAGGAAGAAGCCTTTTTCTATTTTATTTCAAACATAATATATAATTATATTTAGGCTTGAATAATCTCTTTATGGAATGTCAACGGTTTAAAGAAAACCTTATAATACCTTACAGTTTTCTGTGAGTTTTTGACGAACATAGACTTTCTGGAATTTTAAAGTTAGTCTGTTTAAACAAGTTCCGGTTACATTTTAAGGTAAGATATACTGATTGTTAGTTGATTTTGATATTTTAAATATTATCTAAGGCCGACGAAGAGATTATCCGAATTCAATTGTTTCTGAAGATATTAATTTTTTTTTATTTCAAAGCATATTGCTCAATATAATATATATAGTACATGTTTTGAGAGATTCTTGAATTAACTTATTTGAATATTTAAATATAATGAATATTTCAAATAAATTATATTTTTTGAGAAATCCTTAAGTTGTGTTGTATGTTCTTGAAAAGGACTTGGTGTTCATTATGGAAAAATCAGAAACAAAATTTTGTCTCCTTCAAATATTTATTTATTAATTTTAAATAACTCTTTTATATTTGTTGGTTTTTTTTAGTCCATTTGACATTGAATATTGAGTTTTGATTATATACGTCTATTAAATATAAGCGGTGCTTATTGTAGATATTAATTTAATTCTAAAAGTTTTTTGAATAAAAATTTTCTTGAAATTAAAATTGTAGGAGATTAACAGATTAAATCTGTTTTGATATATATATATATATATATATATATATATATATATATATATATAATCATATACAAGGAAAAGTCATTTAACTTGGGTTCTCGGCAAAGGGTTTAGGGCAAGATTAGTGAAAACGACTAATCGTCAGTTAATTCTATATTTCGAGCACATATGTGCGGTTCTTCATCAGGAATACTGAAAAATAAACATTGAGGTCTTACAAAATGATACAAAATACAAATATCATAACTTACATTTGACAAAAGTCAATAAACTAGCAAAAACGGCAAAAGGAACAATGTAGCTGTTAGAATTAACATCGACAAATCAGTAAAATCAATCTAACGTCTAAAGTCTTACGTATCCGAACTATCAACCAATCTATCCAACGACAAAAACAAATATGAATATTACTTAGGTTTTCTATATTAGTTTTTATATTTATAATATTAGGGAAGTTGTTAATATAACACATCTCTAAGAAGGTTTTTTATTATAATTGGATACAGTTGAAACAATTTCACCAAATTCTTTAGAGTTTTATCGGAATTCCAAAAATCAATAATGTTCATTAGTAAAATGAAAGTTTCGAATGATATTCCATTTTTTTTGCATGCTGAACACAAGAGCGAGAATAGCCCTATGTTTACTCCTGAGAAAATGTGAGCCATTCATTAGTCAACATTATCGTGAAAAAAACCAAATACAGGATGTGACATTTGAAAAAATCGAAAGTAACAATTGGATATACTTCATATTCGGCCATTAATAATGGACACCCAGTATACGACAGTTTAATCACTTAGAAACTTTGAATATCAAAACAGATTTAATATGTTAGTCTTCTACAATTTAAAATAAAAAAAAAATTTTAAACTTTTAGAATAAAATTAATGTCTTATTAGCCCTGTTTACATTCAATAGATGTATAAAATCTAAATTCATTATACAATATACAAAAACATACGAATATAAATTATCAATTAAACTTAAAAAATAAGTAATATTGAATGTTTCGTTCCAAGCATGCGCACCTGAACTCTTCAGACAGGCGTAGTGCGCATGTCTACCTGTGACAAAATGTTTTGTTTCTGAACTTATATTTATGAAAACTAAATCTTTTTCAAAAATACACAACATAATTTCAAGAACTTCTTCAAAACTAATTTATTTAAAATATTTAACATATTTAAATAAGTTACTTCAAAAACATGTAGCACAACCTCAAAAACAATAAGAATTCAGACAAGGTCAGTTCGACTTTACATTTAAAAGATAAAATCAAATAACAATAAATAAACTTATAAGCTTACCCGTACACTTTTTAGAATCTCTTCTTGATGCACAGTCAAACTAGGTTCATCTAATATCCAAGGTATACTCGATGTTCTATGCTAACCACAAAAATCACACAAAGTTTGTAAGGCACTTTATGGCCTTCCTTAAACCACTGGAAACTGTATAATGAATTTCTTTACTCAAAAACCCAATATAATTATATATTATATATAAAATAAAATAAGAGGTTTTTCACTTGATAGAAGAATTTTTACAAACTTTGAATATCAAAACAGATTTAATCTGTTAGTCTTCTATAATTTCGATTCAAAAAAATGTTTTGAAATCTTTTAGAAATGTCTTATAATCACTGCTTATATTTTATGGACGATTAAAATCAAAATTCATTATACAATATCAAATGGAATAAAAAAACCCGACAAATATAAATTATTTATCAAAATTGAAAAATAAGTGATATTGAATAATTCGTTCGAAGCATGCGCACCTGAACTCTTCAGACAGGCGTGATGCGCATGTCAGCCTGTGACGAAATGTTTTGTTTCTGATCTTTTATTCACGAAAACTGAATCTTTTTCAAAAATACACAACATAATTTTAAGAACTTCTCCAAAACTAATTTATTTGAAATATTTAATATATTTCAATAAGTTACTTCAAAAATTCAAAAACATGTATCACATCCTCAAAAACAATTAGAATTCAAACAAGGTCAGTTCAACTTCACATTCAACAGATAAAATCAAATAACAATAAATAAACTTAAAACTTACCCATACAATGTTTTGATATTCAAAGTTTGGAATAATCCTTCTGTCAAGTCAAAACCGCTTCTTATTATTTTATTAATCATTTAGGGATGATGACTAGACAAATTTTCCGATTAAAAAAATGATCAAATGCGTTTAGGATTGCTTTGTGCAATCGATAGAGGACTTTCAGCGAACTAATGTTTCCTCGACTTGCTGCAGTTTACTCTAAATAAGATATGTAACGTTGGAGAAATATCTCTAAAGTTTTGCGTCATAAAGAGATATTGAAAACCTGTGAAAATATACAGGCTGATTCATTTAAAAAATCATACAGAGATACAGAAGAGATACAGAAATAAAAATACAAGGATCCACTTCAACACGGAATTTCTAAGATATCGGAAGCTATGGAATCCTGTATATGGACATAATCACAGATGCTTGAGCCTGTACCTGACTCAAAAACTAAACAAGAATTTATACAGTAATCAGTAATATTCCGTAAAATATTGTCAAGTAGTTCAAAAACAATAGATAAACTCTAAAAAAAACTCTCCTGAAAACACATTTAAACAATACATGAATGTAAATTTTTGCCTCTAGTTACTCTATCCTTCAAAATATCTTTCTTACATAATATGTTGCCTGCCAAGAACTCTTTTCTAAAGTCAACAAAGGAACAGCCAGTCCATTTGTTATAATATCTATAATGTAAACCCACCGCGCTTCTTCAGATCCTTACAGGTATGGAAAATACAGTCTGAAAGATACGAAATTCAATGTTAATCAAGATGTCCAGTGGAAGAATAAAACCCTCAGCGTGATGCGATGACGAATAAACTACTTTTCTCTATCAATAGCAGTGCGCAGTGGTGATGCTTCGATCGAAAGGCTCTGCAGTCTGATTTTACTCCCTACTGCCATTGGAAGAGAACAGTTGTTTATTCGTCATCGCATCGCGCTGACGTTTTGATTCATCCACTGCTCCACTGGACATCGTGATTAACATTGAATTTCGTATCTTTCCGACTGTCTTTTCCATACATCTCAAAATGATGTAACAATCGAAATGTGTCGCGTATCATATTCTTGATGAATAAATTGTGGAGCCTTGATGAAATCTAGTGTTAGTATTACAACGTCTAATTTGTAGGAAAAAAGACTCAATTCTCAATGCAAAATACGCCTAATCGAATGATGAAGCTTAGCAGAATGCTTCCAAGCAGATTGACCCGATCTCCAAAGCAGAGCATATCGAAGGATTTCTACATTTTCAGAAATTCTAATCGTTCACGAACCCCTTGGTATTATTTTATGGATCAGAACACCTCGTGTGCGGAGCGCTTCAACCCTACGAAGAATGCTGTTTCGAGACGGAAGAGCTCAAATTTTCTGAATGTTGACAAGGCAAGGAAACTCTGAATTGACCTGGCGGACACGTTACTTATGATAAAAGATTTATACGCGAAAACGCGGTGGTCACGTCTCCATGATTTTAACTGGTAAAAGATGCTGTATTATTACGAATTGAACTGCACCCTTCGGACGTCTATCAACCTCATAGAATGGAGTACTAGCCATTGAAAAAAATCCTTCTTTTAGGCCGTACCCTGCGCAATCGAACGAGAATTAGCAAAAATGAATGTTTTCCTGCATTAAATCAAGATGAGATCTAATCAAGGAAATGCAGGGACCATCAAATACATTAAACAGTCGAATTTTCCAGCCTGAATATTTCCTTCAAGTACGACTTGTTAAAGTATGAAAAAAACCTTATACCCAATAAAAACTCCATCTGCAACACCGCAATAAATTCACACATAAATTTCTTACAACTTATTATATTCCGTTCGAAACACCTGTGAGTGAAACTTTTCCCTATCGTCGCTTTTTCCTCCCGCTGAGTTTTATAATAGCGCCATCTGGTTTATTCCGCAAACTTTAATTCTATCTCGAACTGAAACTGGATGGTATACAACGCGGGAATTCATTAAATCAAAGGAACCCCAACAGAGAAAGGGTGTTTGGATATTTGAATGTAGAAAGAGACAATTATTCAGACCGATGTGAATAATCGTGTTCTGGTAAATTCTGATAAATATCATCAAAGACAAAGGATAGAGAAAGACTAATTAATATACCCGCCTTTTAGAGTGGGAAACATGTTGTAGGGTTAATTTGAAATTTTCTGGGAACATTTTGGAGGAGACGTTTGCGTTCATTCTGCATTCAGCCAGATGAAAATTTGAGATCAGAAGTTTTTTTCATATTAATTATCGCTCTACTTTGTACATTCAGTCGTTATAAATAAAAGAAAAAGGTGAAGTAAGGAAATTTTGTGCGCTAGTTCATATCAACGACAATCCTCACGAAATGTTGCATGAGTTCTCTTACCGTTTTGTTTCATTCAAATACTCAATTTAAACTCGATCGTTCGAGTGTTGCTATGGTACCCGTAGCGCTCAATCTTAAACTTATTATCTTAAGGACAAAAAATCCCTCTTTTGACATCGTATTTGTTGTGTCTAACATCCAGATTGTTTGGAGAAAGACAGAGAGTAGAACTAATGAGTGCGACAAAGACGAATAAACCTGACACATTGTCGTTAGCAATGCTGTAAGGAACAATCTTCTAACTCATAACATCAGGGACGTGCGATTTTCTATTTCCAAATTTATCGAATTCAGAACAAAATATTCTTTCGAATATCAATGTATAGATCGAATAGTATTCAACTAATTCAAGTATTTTTTGTCTTCAAATCCCAAAAAGCGCGATGCGTTCCCGGGTACTGCTCCATCGTGATTAAAACTCCAGAGAACTGCGGACACCACGATCCTTTCCCCACTTCACTCCGTCGCTCAGTTTCAAATGCAGCGCCCAAACAAATACCCGATACGCTTTTTGGACAGGGTGTATATGTATTGAAAATTTACTATGAAGAAGTTTTTTGAATATTACAGATAATAGCTGAAATTAATATTCCGGAACCTCTACAGATTTAAATCTAAAAAATCTCTTGAAAACATTATTATGTGGGATGTTTCCATTCACAACACTTAGGTAACGTTTTTTTTTATCACATTTCCATTTCAAATAATAATTTTAAGTTTTTGTTTGTTTTTGGAACTGGATTATAGAATAGAGAATTTTTAAACAGAGAGATGTGTATGTACTCCCGAGTATCTTCATACTGACTCTATTTCGACTGACTTGGCTTTTTATAGTTTCCTTGAAAAATTGAATTTCAAAGCTTACTAGTTTTTGTCAAAATTATTTAAAAATGATACTTTCGAAGATTTTACAAAATTTACAATATTTCTTGGTTTGAAATTATCAAATTACTAGTTATATAAAAATTGGTTGAGTTTAAATACTTATTTTCATACGAAGAGTTTTCCAAATGTCAAAAAGTATACATAATATAACTTTTAATACTTTTTACTGAATAATTTCTGAATATTACTTATGGAATTGATTAAATTTCTTCAGCTTAAATGCTATTACAATTCTATTGATGCCTAAATATCTTGAAGGATATCTCTTACAATAATAATTTCAGAATATATGACGTGGACACTATGTTTTCCTTAATTAATTGAATTTTGATCAAATTTGTCCAATTTACATCATTCTGGTAAGTTAGCTTATCCTTTGCCAATAATTTCACTAGAGTTTATATATAATTCATGATAGTAACAAATCTTTTTAACTATGTCTTCACCAATTTCAAACTAGATATATAAATTCAAATTACTTCTATTCATTGCGACTTTTGTTTTCTAAAACATTTAATATTTATCAATGGAATGCTCCCTGTGAGTTCTATTTGAGATTATCAACAAGGGTTTTGATTTTTGGACTATCGTTTGAAGAATTTTCACTCGACTAGTGGTTATATATTCTAAATATACTTTTTCTTCATAATTTTGGCTTGTGAGTATGTTTATGAATTGGATCATCTATATTTCTGAGCGAATTGATCTCTTGTTGACTCTAACGAGTCAACATGTATACAACGGTGAGTGTTTTCCTTGAATTTTATTGATTTTCCTAATCTGAATATTTAAATAATGATTATTTATAACTCGCTTACAAGGTGTTACTCATAAAATCCATGACATTATGTATGTATTTTGTGCTGATTATCTTATTTATTCAAATAACTCCTAACTAAATGGGGTCAGGATTTATCAGGTTCTTTTTCTGGAGAATGCGCTATCTATTCCTTAAAATGGAAAAAAGACATTTTTGAATTCTATATAGAACATTTTTTGGTAAGTGAACTTGTGATTATTTAACATCCAATCGAAATAAATTATATATTATGTGATGTTTGAATAATTTGTTCATTATTTTATATATTTTTATTAATTCTTTATTAGTTCATTTCCATCACATGTGATGATAATATACTGGTATGGAAAAAATATTTGGAAACATAAAAAATTCAATGTTACTCTAGAGGACAACGAGGGTCCAGTGGAGCAGTAGAAGAATCAAAATGCGATGACGAATAAATGACTGTTCTCTCTCAGTGGCATTGGAGGGAATGCTTCGATCGAAACGAGGCTCTGTACTCTGCTTTCAGTAATCAGAATAATTTGCACTTCAAACGTGGGATGCGTTAGACCAAATTGGCTGAAAATAAATACGACAATCTTATTCTGTTGTATGCGAGGAATTTATTCGCCACTATTAATGACCCCTGTGAAAATGATTACCTATATTCTTTTTGGCCATAACTGGCTTGAAAATGAAATGAATTCTACGAAAATAAGATATTCTAAAACGAGAACAAATTCTTGAAATTGCGAAATCGAAGGTCGACAAATTCAAATTGAATGTTCGAATAATCCACCTTGTTGTACCAAATAGTAGCCAAACACTTCTATTGCTCCTATCGACTTGTTCAGCAATTTTTTTACTGGAACAAGGTGCTGGCTTCTACAGCAACACTATCGAGTGTTTTTTTTAAGAGTGATAGAACTTTCGACAGGGATAATTATTATTTGACAGAAGGGAGAAGCCATGTTGTTTTGAAATTTCTGTTCAGTAGGCATTGACAAATTATCATGGAATAACTCACGCCGCAACAACGTTTACAAATTGTTGAAATTTATTTTCAAAACCAGTACCCTATTCGTCAAACTTATAGAGCACTATATGGTTTACATAATCGTCCATCAGACAAATAAAAACCTATTATTATTATTATTTTTAATATTAATTGGGTAGTCACGGCAAAACATAAATGACTACCTCTTGAAGAAAATCCATAGTTTGATGAAAAATATGAAGACATGCGTTGTTTTTCCGAATTTAATGTTTCTTTTTGTACTCCTTTAATGATGGTCGAAAGACCGAAACACGTGTCAGGATTCTGAATAAATTGTGAAACATGAAAACTGTGTGAATTTGTTGAATACAATTTTTCAATAAAAAAGGCTTGTCATTAAAGTCATTTATGTGGATGTAGTACATCATGATAATAATAGGTAGTTTTCATACTACCTCGAATAAAGAGAAGTAGTAGTGAGTCAGTCACCATAGGTAATAGCTCAGTAAACGATTGCAACACACTTCTTTGTACATGTCTTGCAACAGCAAATTGAATATCACGTTACTCTCTATGACGGCGTTTTACCCTTCCACCATCATCATGAATACCTGGAAAGAATATTGGTTGTCCGTTGAAGATGATATTATGCCTTTATGCATCCATTTCAAAGGTTGACGATATCACTGTCATCAAAGTAAGCACCAATCGTAAAAAATATGAAACAATCCTCTAATGCGGCTATACAGTAATAAGTCTACATAAATATCTTCTTTTCGTTCACAGAAATCTAGTTAGAAAGTGCGGAAATAAACCGTTTTAGAAATTCAGAAAATTTATTGAACGAACAAACTCAGTTATCTAATTAACTTTTATTGGATATATTGAACTAGGGCCTCGGTGGTTTAACCAAAAAAAAAATTAATATTTTATTGTACCCTTACCTCTAAACAATAAATATTCATATACTGCGTTGCATTAAAAAAGTACTGAAAATATTTTATTGTACCCTTATCTATAAACAGGAAATATTTATATACTGCATGTTACAAAATTTCAGACTACTTTTTGTAAGCATCTGAAGAAGGTTATTATGTAAACGAAGCGCATTATGTGGACAACTCAAGATAATAAATTGAAATCTACATATCTCGGGTGTTTTTATTAGATAGAACTTTCGATGAGGATAAATGTGATTTGACAGAAGATAGAAACTATGTTGTTTCGACATTTCTGTTCAGTAAGCATTGACAAATTATCATGGAAAGACTCACGCTACAACAACGTTTACAAATTGCTGAAATTTATCTTCAAAATCAGTGTTATATTCGCCAAACTTATAGAGCACTTCGTGAAATTTATGGGTTACATAATCGTCCATCAGAGCAGCTTATTCGTCGAACTATCGATAGATTTCGGACAACATTTTCTTTACTCGATGCAACAAGACATAGAACTGTACGTACAGAAGAAAATATCGCTGCTGTAAGTCATGGAGTTAATGATGATCCAGATTTATCTATTCGTCGACGTTCACAACAAGTTGGACTCTGTGCATCCACCACATGGAAATTTTTGCGTGAAGATATTGATCTACACCACTTGACCATAATAAGCGTCGTTTGTTTGCTGATTGGGCCCTAAAACACCTTTAAGTTGATCCCCTTTTTTTTATCGTAAAATTGTGTTTAGAGATGAAGGTCATTTCTGGTTGAACGGCTATGTAGACAAGCCAAATTGGCGTATATGGAGTGAAAACAATCCTCAAAAAGTTCTTCAGGTTCCATCGCATCCTGAAAAATGCACACTGTATGGTGTGCTTTACACGCTGAAGGCATCATCGGTCCATATTTGTTTAAAAACGATGCTGGAGATAATGTTACAGTGAATGGTGCTCGTTACAGATCGATGATCAATGATTGTTTGTTCCAAAATTTGAATGGTTTCGACCCAGAAGTGTTTTGGTTCCAACAAGATGGTGCTACACCTCATGCTGCTACCATAACAATTGATTTATTGAAAGATAGATTTGGCGATAAAATTATTTCGACAAATGGTTCAATTAATTGGCCTCCAAGATAATGCGACATAACTCCACTGGATTATTTTCTTTGGGGTAATGTCAAGTCATTGGTTTATGCTGATAAACCAGAAACAAAAGTCACTTTGGTAGCCAACATTACTTTTGTTATTGATTAAATAAGGCCTGAATTACTCGGAAAAGTGGTCCAAAATTTGTCTGGTCGAATGTGGTTCCTTAGAGCTGGTCGTGGTGAACATATACCGGAAATTATTTTTGGAACATAAATGCCATAAAATTATCTTTCAAAAAAAAAATTAGGCTTCAATTTTAATTTAAATGTCTTAAATTTCAATTAAAAGTTCTATCACTCTAAAAAAAATACCGGTTACTTCACCATAATAGCTGAGAAAATTGAATGTTTTTTCGTTTTAATTCACGGTAAAATTCGTAAATAGCATATTTATAATCTGTTCTAGCTATGATACTGTCTAATAAGACATCTGAAAGATGGAAATAAATCGAATATCGCATTTGGTGGCGCTAGTTGAAACCTGAAATCCCTCATATTTCCAAAACGGCGGACCCATGTTTATATAAGAATTTTTACTTATTTTGAGGTCTATAATTAGCTCCTAATATATTGAAACTGGTTTTTAACACTCGGTATATGTAATACTCAAAATAATATTTAAATAAGTTTATTCTGATTTTCACAAATTTTCATTATGTTTACAACAATCGTTTCGCTATCACAGTATCATCAACAGGCAAGATTACATTTTGAATAAATGAGCTTGTTTCCGAAATCCGTTGCTATTTATATTACAATAAGTACAATCAATTTTTATTGAGCACTAAAACCCAACAAAGGGTCTCTGCAAATTCCAGCTTATCTGAATATATTTAACAGAGGTGAGTTATTTAAATCTGTTTGTTCGTTAAGTAATATTCCAATTTTATTATTTTTATTCATCTCTAGGGATTCTAACAGATTTAAGGCATAACTTTCACTTTCTATATGTAGAATTTCAAAATTAAGTTTGAACGTATGTCCTGTTTTTAACAAATGGTTGTAGAATTACGTTTATCATTGAGGAAACTCTTCAAATGTTCACAAATTCTATGTCGAAAAGTTCTTCCAGACCATCCTATGTAATCTTTAGGGCAATCACCGCAGGTTAACTTATAAACCCCCGATTTATCATCTTTATGTGTACAGTCTTTATTGTTTATTAATATATTTATTAAAAATATTTTTTAATAATAAATATATTTTTATTAAAAATAATGAAGACTGTACACATAAAGAAGATAAATCGGGGGTTTATGAGTTAATCTGCGGTGATTGGCCTAAAGTTTATATAGGACAGACTGGAAGAACTTTCCGACATAGAATTTGTGAACATTTGAAGAGTTTCCTCAATAATAGATGTAATTCTACATATTCCAACCATTTGTTAGAAACAGAACATACTTTCAATCATAATTTTGAAATTCTACATATGGAAAGTGAAAGTTATGCCTTAAATCTGTTAGAATCTCTAGAGATAAATAAACATAATAAAATTGGAATATTACTTAACGAACAAATAGATTTAAATAACTCACCTCTGTTAAATATATTCAGATAAGCTGAAATTTGCAGAGACCCTTTTTTTTGGTTTTAGTGCTCAATAAAGATTTATTGTAATTACTGTAATATAAATAGCAACGGATTTCGGAAACAAGCTTAGTTATTCAAAATGTAATCTTGCCTGATGATGCTACGGTGATAGCGAAACGATTGTTGTAAACAAAAATAAAATTGTGAAAATCAGAATAACCTTATTTAAATATTATTTAATATGGATTTTCACCAAGTAAGGACTGATTCAATTCAATACTCGGTATATGTGTTTCATTCAACTAAGTGTACAATGGATTTCTATCAAGTAAAGGCCAGCACGATACGAAGGACATTTTCAATTATGATCAAATAATATCTACAAGAATATTTAATTTTTTTCTTTCTTTTCAGAACCTCGACCGGCTCGTAAAGCATATAACAAACTATGCGGAAGCGATGAACAAACGAAAGTAACAACCAATCTTGACAACGACGAGGCATGCAAGAAAGAAGATTGCGTAGCAAATGGAAACGCAGGAAATGAAACTGATACAGATTCTTCCTTTACTGATATAGAGATTGACGACGGTAATGAATTTTCCGACTCGGATTACGGTAAGTTTCACACTTTCCCTTTCTACTTCGGAACCATGAGACTCATCGTCCTAAGCAGACGAAACATCCCTTCATTGAAATGTTATTTTTTGTGAGGCCTACATTCAGATTGTTGGGATAAAGACGAATATAGCAGAACGTACGAGTGTGACAAAGAAAAATAAATCTCATACTTCGTCGCTGGAAACGCTGTGGTGATTTCAATATTCCTCAAATTCATAAAAACATGCGTGTGCGATTTTTTATTTCCAAATTTGTCGAATTCGGAACAAAATATTCTTTCGCATTCTAATGTAAGGAATGGACCATTTGAAATTTGCATTTTTGATCATCTATAAATGAAAATCCAATTTTTCAAAATTTTGAATACATCAGAAAGGTTGTAACTTGACATTTACTAATAAAACAATATTATAACATAAATAGAGGTTAATTCTTGATATAAGGTATATAAAATTATTTAAATATTTTAATATCAGCCTTCTACATATTTAATTCCAAAAAATTATATTTAATGATTATAACTTCTGACAGTAAATCAAAATAATGTTATATAAGTACCACTTATATCAATTGACATATAAAATAAACATTCATTATAAGACATCCGAATGGTATAACAAAATCCAATAAATAAAAATTATTATCCAAAATCCTTTAAATTAAATATTTTGAATAGACAAAATTTTGTTTCTGCTGATCAATCTTATGAAAACCAATATCTTTCAAAAATATCCAACATAATCTTAAGAATGTCATCATAAAATTATCTCACTTAGACTATTCAATATTATTGGATATCTAACTAAGATACTTCATATAAAAACTCAGGATATGTAAAACATTACTGAAAAACAAGTTTCTAGAGAGACTTTGCTTCGTCAGTATTAAAATAATTCATAGTCAATATGTGCTATAGCAGAGGCCGTTAAATTGTCTTTCAATCTTCTAGATCAAGGGTAAACCACAGATATATTTTTGTGTGTAGTGAACCGTTCTCTCTACATTTAAAGGTTTAATTTCGGCAGAAGTCTTTTCTAGAAGATTGAAGGGTAAGTAAATATTTGTTGTTGATTGATGTTATATTTAAGAGAGACTTTGCTTCGTCAGTATTCAAATAATTCATATTCAATAAAATATAACATCAATCAACAACAAATATTTACCAGAAGTTTCTTAATTGTTGAAGGATGAGTGAATATTTGTTGTTGATTGATGTTATATTTTATTGAATATGAATTATTTGAATACTGACGAAGCAAAGTCTCTCTTAAAACTTGTTTTTCAGTAATGTTTTTACATATCTTGAGTTTTTATATAAAGTTACTTAGTTAGATATCCAATAATATTGAATATTCTAAGTAAGATAGTTTTATGATGAAATTCTTAGGATTATGTTGGATATTCTTGAAAGATATTGATTTTCATAAGATTGATCAGCAGAAACAAAATTTTGTCTATTAAAAATATTTAATTTATAGGATTTTGGTTAATAATTTTTATTTATTGGATTTTGTTATACCATTCGGATGTCTTATAGTGAATGTTTATTTTATATGTCAATTGATGTAAGTGGTACTTATATGACATTATTTTAATTTATTTTCAGAAGTTAGAATCATTAAATATAATTTTTTGGAATTAAATATGTAGAAGGCTAATATTAAAATATTTAAATAATAAGACAATATTATTCAAATGACCACCATGACTAGCTACAGCACCCCAACCGATCAACCTAATTTTTCAGTACATTGTCGATGTTTGGGGCTCAATTTCATTAATTTCATGTGTTTCAAGACATTAATCATTTCTGAATGGTTAGCGTAGCTCTTATCGTTAACGGATCCCCGCAAAAAGAAAGCCCTCCGAGGTGAAAATGAGCTTCATCGTTAAAGATGATTTTTCTGAGAAAATGCTTATCTTCGGCCATGTGTCCATTAGCCCATAGAGCGAGATGGAAACGCATCGGATGGTTACAAAGCTTGACTTCTTGCACTAGTTGAACTTTGTAAGCCTTCATACCGGGGTCTCCATGCAAGATTCTCCTCAGAGAAGTGCGAGAATTGATCCTTTCTTGAGTACGACGACGAGTTGATGTTGGTGGATGTCCAGCCACATTCTGGGCTACAGCTGTAATGTTTTCAGGTGTTCTCACAGAAAGACGACGTGCACGGGTTGTTTCATCAAATAAAAATCCAGTTTTCAATGACAAATTGATTCAAAATTTGTCTTGAGGATATTTCAGGTTTATTGAATTGTCCACGTAAATTTCTAACAAATTGGATAGAATGTTCACTACTTTGGAAAAGAATTTTTAATATTTTCCAGTTTTATTCAAATCGATGCATTTCGTTTATCTATGATTGTTTCGGTCTTTACTTGACGGAAATTCATCTTGAAAATATGAATAAAAACAATATTCTAATTTCCGCTAATATTTTATTAACACTACGATCGTTACGTCATACCATGACTTCTTCAGGTGAGTATTACAAGATACTGAGTAGGTATACCATGAACAAGAACTTCATTTTATAGTACATGAATATAACAAAAATAGAGGGGGTGAAGAGAGTTTTACAATTCTTTTGGGAAACTGAAAAATGATTCAAAAATGATTCAACAAAGGGGAGTTACTTAATTCTGTTTGGTTATTCAATAATATTTTTCTTTTATGATATCTATTAATTTCTAAAGTTTCTAACAAGTTTAATCTAAAACTTTTGTTTTCTGAGTGTAAAATTTCAAAGTTACTATTAAAACTATGTCCTGTGTCTAGAAGGTGCTCTGCATAGGTTGAATTTCCCTTTTTGTTACAATAACATTTTTCATGTTCCCTAAGTCTCGTCTGGAACGATTTTCCTGTCTGACCAACATATACAAAATGGCAAGTACCGCAAGTTAACTTATAAACACCTGATTTCTTGTTCTTAGATGTTTAATCTTTATTATTTTTTATTAGTTTTCCTAGGGAGTTATTATTCATAAGTGAATTGTATGGTTGGGGATAATTTGTTTATGAAATCCACAAACAAAGAAAATTGTCTATCAGTGCCATTGAATAAACATAGAACGTCGTCGACATATCTGTACCAATAAATGAAACATTTAAAATAAGGGCTATTTATTATTCTAGTTTCTAAGGAATCCATAAAAATTTCGGATAGTAACGGACTCGAATGATTTCCCATAGTGAGGCCGTCGTTATCTATGTAAACCTTGCCGTTGAACGTGAAATAATTTTGTTGCAGGCATACTGTCAAAACATCCATTATTTCTTGTTTTATTACCGAATTCGTTTTTGCTCGGAGTAGGAGGTTATCTACTAATTTTATGGTTTCCTTGACTGGTATGGACGGAAATAAATTCTTTACATCAAACGATATAAGCTTTGCATTATCTGGAACACGTACATCTTTTATGTTATTCACCAAATGGTATGTATTCTTTATAGATAATTTTGCTTCAAAATTCGAATTCAAAATCATTTTTCAGTTTCCCGAAAGAATTGTAAAACTCTCTTCACCCCCTCTATTTTTGTTATATTCATGTACTATAAAATGAAGTTCTTGTTCATGGTTTACTCAGTATCTTGTAATACTCACCTGAAGAAGTCATGGTATGACGTAACGATCGTAGTGTTAATAAAATATTAGCGGAAATTAGAATATTTTTTTATTCATATTTTCATTTCGTTTATGTCAAATATAAAAGTAACACGAATGAAAGACTCGAAGTAACCACTACTTCAAAATGCAAACTCTAGATGGCCCTCTTTCATTACATAATAGTACTTCAATAAATTAAATAATTTGATCCTTACATTCCAAAATTAAAATCCAATGATTGTATCCTGAACTTGATTTATAAAATAATGAAATTCAGACCCTTAATCCATGCCACTATGGTGATCCCGGAAAAAAGTCCTTAACTCGTCTCGATCTCACGGAAAATGAATGAAACACTCCTTCTGTTTCATGCTTTTGTGTTTCTAACTCTAATTTAATAATGCACATACAGGTTGTTCCAACTAAAATTTGATCCCTCCCAGAACTAAGAAATGAAGAATTTTCGAAGTTTTCAAAAAAGACAGGTCAACTTCTGTTTTGAGAGGAACGAATTTTCATCATGAGTTTATTTAAATATTTTCATATTAGCCTTCTACTTATTTAATTTCAAAAAATTATATTTAATGCGTATAACTTCTGGAAATAAATTAAAATAATGTCATATAAGTACCATTTATATCAAATGACATATAAAATAAACATTCATTATAAGACATCCAAATGGTATAACAAAATCCAATAATTAAAAATTGTTAACCAAAATCCTATGAATTAAATAATTCGAATAGACAAAATTTTGTTTCTACTGATCAATCTTATAAAAACAAATATCTTTCAAAAGGGTCTAACATAATCTTAAGAATTTCATCATAAAACTATCTTACTTAGAATATTTAATATTATTGGATATCAAACTAAGATACTTTATATAAAATCTCAAGATATGTAAAAACATTACTGAAAGACAAGTTTTAAGAGAGACTTTGCTTCGTCAGTATTCAAATAATTCATATTCAATAAATATAACATCAATCAACAACAAATATTTACTCACCTTTTAACCATTTAGAAATCTTCTGGTAAACTGAAAAATCTTTAAATGTAGTGTAACGGTTCAATATATATAAATATTCTGTGGTTTACCCTTGCTCTAAAAGATTGAAAAACAATTTAACGGCCTCCGTTATAACACGAGGACTATCTGTATAAAGAATGTTAAGGAAACCAAATAATTTTATATTATGAATAAAATAACATAAATAGAGGTTAATTCTTGATAGAAGGTATATAAAATCATTTAAATATTTTAATATTAGCCTTCTACATATTTAATTCCAAAAAATTATATTTAATGATTATAACTTCTGAAAATAAATTGAAATAATGTCATATAAGTACCACTTATATCAAATGACATATAAAATAATCATTCAGTATAAGACATCCAAATGGTATAACAAAATCCAATGAATAATCCAATGAATAAAAATTGTCATCCAAAATCCTTTAAATTAAATATTTTGAATAGACAAAATTTTGTTTCTGCTGATCAATCTTATGAAAACAAATATCTTTAAAAAATGTCTAACATAATCTTAAGAATTTCATCATAAAACTATCTCACTCAGAATATTCAATATTATTGGATATCTAACTAAGTTACTTTATATAAAAACTCAGCAGGAACAAAATTTTGTTTATTCAAAATATTTAATTTATAAGATTTTGGTTAACAATTTTTATTTATTGGATTTTGTTATACCATTTGGATGTCTTATAATGAATGTTTATTTTATATGTCATTTGATATAAGTGATACTTATATGACATTATTTTAATTTATTTTCAGAAGTTATAATCATTAAATATAATTTTAATTTTTTTAAATCAAATATGTAGAAGGCTAATATTAAAATATTTAAATAATTTTATATACCTTCTATCAAGAATGTTATTTTATTCATAATATATAATTATTTGGTTTCCTTAACATTCTTTATACATATAGTCCTTGTGCTATAACAGAGGCCGTCAAATTGTATTTCAATCTTTTAGAACAAGAGTAAACCACAGAAATATTTATATATAGTGAACCGTTACACTACATTTAAAGATTTTTCTGTTTACCAGAAGATTTCTAAATGGTTAAAAGGTGAGCAAATCTTTGTTGTTGATTGATGTTATATTTATTGAATATGAATTATTTGAATACTGACCAAGCAAAGTCTCTCTTAAAACTTGTTTTTCAGTAATGTTTTTACAAATCTTGAGTTTTCATATAAAGTAACATAGTTAGATATCCAATAATATTGAATATTCTAAGGAAGATACTTTTATGATGAAATTCTTAAGATTATGTTAGACATTTTTGAGATATTTGTTTTTATAAGATTGATCAGCAGAAACAAAATTTTGTCTATTCAAAATATTTAATTTATAGGATTTTGGTTAACAATTTTTATTTATTGGATTTTGTTATACCATTTGTATGTCTTATAATGAATGTTTATTTTATATGTCATTTGATATAAGTAGTACTTATATGACATTATTTTAAATTATTTTCAGAAGTTATAATCATTGAATATAATTTTTTGAAATTAAATATGTAGAAGGTTAATATTAAAATATTCAAATAATTTTATATACCTTCTATCAAGAATTAACCTCTATTTATGTTATCATAATGAGATTGTTCCAAAAAAAACCACCCTTATGAAGGTGGCATCAACACCCAAATTTTTTTGTATAAGAGAGTGATATCCAATGTTAGTTTGAAAAATATTTATGTTCTTTACAAAACCCAGTTAAAATTTTCAAAATCGGTTTACTATTCACGAAATAATGTTATATTGAACTCACCGTCAAAAGGTGATGTTGAACAGAGAATGGAATCGCCCAAACTCAAGAACTTTAAAATTTGGAAGAATCCAAAAACAATTTTCAAGTTCTGTATTAGAGACAAAGAATTCCCATGATGTCATTGTTCCGAAAAAACCATCTGAGGATGGCAACAACCCCCAACATTTTTTGAATAGGGTGGAGATGTTTGTGGTGGTTTAGTTGAGAAGTTTTTTATGTTCTCTAAACATCGCAGTTGAAATTTTCTAATTTGTTTATTTAATGGCAAAACAATTTAAGTTTTTGAATGTATTTACTTCAAAAACATTCGATTTTCACAAAATTTTAAAATCAAAACAGATTTAATCTGTTAGTCTTCTACAATTTTAATTTCAAAAAATTTATTCGAAAACTTTTAAATTTAAATTAATGTCTTATGAGCACTGCTTATATTCAATAGACGTATAATATCGAAACTCATTATAAAATATCAAATGGAATTAAGAAAAACCCAACGAATATAAATTGCCAATTAAAATGAATAACAAAATAAATATTTTGTTTTCGTTCCAGGCATGCGTACTGAACTCTTCAGACAAGCGTACGAGCTCTGCTTGTTACAGAATGTATAGTTTTCTGATCTTATATTTATGAAAACTAAATCTTTCTCGAAAATATACAACATACTTTCAAGAAATTTAAGAAAATTTATTTGAAATATTTAAATATTTGAATATTTTACTTCAAATACTCTGAAACGTGTAGCACATCCTCAAAAAATAATTAGAATTCAGATAAGACCAGTTCAACTTCCCATTTAAAACATTAAATCAATTTACAATAAATAAACTTACACATACGACCTCGAGGAATATCTGTTTGTTTAACATTCAAACTAGGTACATCTAATATCAAAGGTACTCTATGTTCTATGCTCACAACAAAATCACACAAAGTTTGTAAGACACTGCTCAATGAATTTCTTCATTTGAAAACCTAATATAATTATATATTAGGATATTAGATGTAGCTAGTTTGAATGTTCAACAAACAGATATTCCTCGAGTTCGTATGGATAAGTTTATTTACTGTTAAATGATTTTATCTTTTAAATGTGAAGCTGAACTGGTCTTATCTGAATTCTAACTATTTTTTTTGAGGATGTGCTACATTGTTTGAGAGTTTTTGGAATAATTTATTTAAATATATCAAATATTTCAAATAAATTAGTTTTTGAGAAATTCTTAAAATTATGTTGTATATTTTTGAGAAAGATTTAGTTTAGTTATGAGATCAGAAAACAAAACATTTTGTCACAAGCAGAGCTGCGTCCGCTTGTCTGAAGAGTTCAGTGCGCATGTTTGGAAAGAAACAGACATGTATTCATTTATTAATTTTAATTGATAATTCATATTTGTTGGGTTTTTTTCAATTCAATTTGATATTGTATAAAGAGTTTCTATTTTATACGTCTATTAAATATAAGCAGTTCTTATAAGACATGAGTTTAATTCTGAATGTTTTTGAATAAATTGTTTGGATTTAAAATTGTAGAAGACTAACAGATTAAATCTGTTTTGATATTCAAATTTTGTAATAATTCTTCTATCAAGTAAAAAACCGCTTCTTTTGAAAAAAACCGCTTCTTATGAAAAATATCGCTTCTTATTATTTTCTTCAATTTTCTTATCCTTCATGATGGGAAAATGTGTGAAACGCATGAAATTCATTAGAATGTATACTATTTTTTTGAAGATTTTTTCTCAGATGTGTCTTTCGTTTCTGCATCATAATTGGGTTTGAGATTTACTTATGTGGGCGAAAATGGTCTATTCTATGGAAGAAAGAATAGAAATTCTCAAATTATACTTTCGGAATGGCGAAAATTCTTGATTAACTGCAAGGTATTTTAATAACAATTGTCCAGAAACAAATGTAAGTCACCAATATGTTAAGCATTTGATGAATAAATTGGAAACTACTGGTTCCATTCAATAAGCTGTTAAAATAGTATTATTGAGACATTTACAGATGGATAATCGGCAATCTATAAGAACTCAAACACGAGCATCTAATCTTCCGAAATCTAGCGTTCATGGAATTGTTAGAGCTCATAAATTTCGCCCTCACAAGATAAGGCTGGTGTAACAGTTGAATAAAGATGATCCTGACTGTTGGACACAGTTTTTTTGAAGAATTTAGTGAGTTACCGAATAACAACCCAGACCGACTCTACAAAACAATCTTTTCTGACGAGTGTATCTTTACATTGAATGCAGAAGTCAACAGACATAACTGTCGGTACTGAAGTGATAGTAATCATTTATTCATGGAGACACATACAAAAATTCCCCAAAAATTAAATTTTTGGGTAGGAGTATTAGAAAACCATATTGTTAGATCAATGTTTATTGATGGGGATCTTGACGGAACAACTTATTTGAATTCATTGGACGACATTATTAATCCAATGATTACTGAAATTCTAGAAAAGCACGACAACCCATCAGAAAATCACATTTCAGCAGGATGGTGCACCGCCACATTTCGATATCCATGTTAGACTATTTTTAAACGAACGTTATTCAGGACGTTGGATTGGCAAGAGGGGTTCTATAGAGAAGCCAGTAAGATCACCCGATCTATCACCATTAGATTGTTTTGTGTGGACATTTGAATTCCAGAGTCTATGCAATTCCACATGAAAATTTTGCAGAACTGCGACAAAAAATCATCACGAAATGCCAATTACTGACAACAGATATTCTCGAAAATGTTAGAGATGGATTTGCAAATAGACTATATCATTGTATGGAGGTTGGTAGTGCTCATGTTGAACAATACATATGTAAGTTCTTCAAATAGTTTACATTGTTTTCTGGATGTTCCCTATCATTACTAGATCTGGTGTATTTGATTGAATGTATTGGGTTTCTGTTTGAGTTATCCTGATAATGTTCAATATGAAATTGTTTAAAAAAAATTAACGGATTTAAAAATTTCAACGGGAATCTTTAGAGAACAGAAAAATCTTCTCAACTAATCCCCATCCAACATCTTCTCCCTAATCAAAAAATTTTGGGGGCTCTTGCCATCCTCAGGTGGTTTTTTCGGAACAATGTCGTCATAGATCATGATGGAAATTTGTCCCCCTCAAAACAGAAGTTAACCTTGTTTTTTTAAATCTTCAGAAATTTTTCGTTTTTGAGGGGGTCAAATTTTCGTTGGGATACCCTCTATATGTTGATTTATGCCTATAATTATGAGTTGAACAAAGGGGGGATGGGCTACATTGTAATTTCTTTGAATGGTTTCAAACCAGTAGTCAAAAATTTGGTGAAATAAAATAATTAAATTGTTTCACGATTTTAAGATCAGCATAAAATGAAATTTTTAATACTTTTGCAAAAACCATCAGGTTTCTATGAGTAAAGACCCAATAAAGGTGAAGTTCATAAATATGTTTGGTTATTCAGTAAATTTCCAGAATTGCTCGAACGGTTTATTTATATATTTTATAACAAGTTTAGCTTCAGTTCTATATTTTTTTGCGCTAAATCTTAAAATGCTCAGAATGTTTTTCTGTTATTTCATTTTTGTATTAAAAACCTTCGGCTTTATTTATATAAGTTTTCGGGCAGGAACCACATGATTATTTATAAACATATGACAACTTTGATTTATTTATTTTTTATTTTTCCGAAAGAATGATTGGTTCTGAGGGATATATTATTGTCTATTTTATTAGGGAATTTGTTCATTTGCAGAGATGGTTTACCAAAGAAGCTTAGTGAATGAATGTTTTTCCGGTTTTTCACTTGAGGTATATTTCTTCAATAGCATTTTTATACTGTTTTAGGATAATCTTACTCTCTATTTTCTATAGCGAATACGTTCTACATTATCGAAAAATTTCCTTATTACTTCCGTAACAAACAATTTTTTACAGCATTAAACATTTTACCTATAGTGGAATTCACAAATTTATTAAATAATAGACTTACAATTGGAAACAGCTATTCAGGATAGAATTCTGAAATTTTTTTCTTCGTAGCGCCGTATCAGGACTCCTTGACGTTGGCAATCACTGCAGAGAGTGCTTGTCTGACTTCTGCTAATCTGAATAATTCAACGCTACTGATGCCGGTCCAATCTCAGATGTTCTTGAGTCATGATATTTTATGTCTGCCCGGTCCTCGACACCTTTTCACTTTGCCCTTCATTACAAGGTGTAGAATCGAATACTGCCGTCCCTTTAGAACGTGATCCAGAGAGGAAATTTTCCTAAGTTTGATGTCTTTCAGCAGTTCCCTATCACTATTAGCTCTTCTTAGAACCTCAGTATTAGTTGTTCTGCTGATCCATGAGATTCAGAGCATATAGCGGTGAAAGTGTGTTGATTTTGAGAGCCCATGTCTCCACTCCATATAACAAGACTGGCCATATGTAGTATTTTACCATTCTTTGGCGGTTTTTCAGGTTCAGGTTGTCATTACATAAAAGAGATCTGATATTGTTGAAGCTTGAGCGGGCTCTCTCAATGCGACATCTAATTTCTTTGTCGCATGATGCGTCTTCCGTTATATTGCAACCAATGTAGAAGTAATGATCAACACGTTCAATCATTTGATTGTTCAGTTTCAGTCTGATTTCGTGATTGTTTCTACTGAACAGCATCATTTTGGTTTTTCTGAGGTTGATGATGAGGCCAAATTCCTGACGTTGGCGTTCAGTAGAGGGAGGAGGCTTGGTAGATCTTTTCCCCACTAAGTAAGCAGCACAGTATGATCTGCATATATGATCATATTAACAGGTACTCCAGAGTAGATGTTGAATAGAAGAGAATAAACGATGTCGTATATCGTATCCAGAAACTTCCCAGAGGTAAAACAGGGGTAGTTCATGTAAACCGTTTGGTAATGTAAGAAGCTGAATGTGATGTCCAATACCTGAATAAGAATAGCGACTAGTGAGGGAGTGAACCACGAAAACATAGATTTCGATACCTTTATGTGGAATTATGATGTTACTGGCAAAGCAGGATTTGGATTACCGTGGAGGAATCGTGAATTCTGCCGGTCAGGTTACTGGCATGTGAACGTAGCTCTTTCACCCAGTGACTACTCAGTAGTCTCCACAATCTACCCAGGAAGCAGATAGTGTGATAAGGATATGCCTTATTATCGCACATTAACGAGAACCACTCCGAAGAGTTGAACCCACCAAGCTTCTAGTTTCTGCTTCAATCCGAAAACCTACACCGTAATTGGTAGCAGCGAAGCACTATCCAACCTCTCTGTAGTGTTAGTATCTGAGTTATTTTGTGACACAACTCACTTGCCGAAGGGGCTTCTTATCCACTCATCAGAACGCAGTCCCATGAACTAAGATAGTCTTAATAATTATTGATGCCTCAAGTGATCCTGGTACGAGCACTGTCAATCCGGCCTTCGCGGACCCTTGTGAAGTCCTTCAATTGATTCTGGCTTCGAGCACTAACGGTCTAGCCGTATCTTCGAGATCCATAAACCAGACACGTCTCGCAATCGATCCTAGTTCAGAACTAGGCCGGTAGAAGCGTCAAGTCCCGCTGAATCCTGAAGCTCTTCTCAAGATATCCTGAACATGAGTTTCTGCGAACAGATAGATAGAATAGCCTTCTAGTCCAGTCCAGCATGCGGACTTTCAACCACTGTTCCCTCGAGTCCAACACAAGCGCGTAAAGCTACAATGTCACCGTGGAGGAAGGAAGGCAGAAAGTATGGTTGCGTAATGTGACCTACCTGCCCTCAGGCCTACAGTCACAGCCCCCATGGGCGCGGGATTAGGATACGCCGAATCAGCGCGCCACGATTAATTCGCAACTTTCAGTTTGGCTTCAGCTTCCAAGACATAGACCCCCACTGGCATAGGGCGCAGTACTATCCAAACTACTTCTAACTATGCAGGTTAGCACCCGAGTTGGAATACGCAACTCACACGCCGAAGGAACAGAATTCCTCTAGCCCAGCATGCAATCTTTCAATCACTGCCCCCACGAAACCTATCCTCTACTAGAGCGGCCAGGATTTCTTCTCCTATAGGTACCCGCCCTCCCGTGGTAGCAATCATAGCGTCATTGCTGGGACTTGCTTCGGGAACGCATTTCCTTGCAACTTTAGGGCCTTGGAAACACAGGCCTTGCTGAAGCCAGCTAGGGTAATGCGGGATTGCCACACCCGTCAGCACTGTTGGATCCAGGCCAAGCCAGGAAACCAGGGTCGTGCTCCGATACACCACCACCGGAGCCCCAGACATTGACCCTTCAACCACAGTACCGCCCTGCATGCGACCACCATGCGACCTCCACCACCCATCATCATCAGCTCCGTTCTCGTAACCGTGGAGGAGTGGCAGGACCTTTTTGTAGAACCAGGAGATTTTTAACTAGCCCATTGCGTAGAAGAAAATCTGCAAATGACCAGAGGGATAACTGCCGTCTTCAGGAAAAATTTTGGTCACGTGAACGAGATAGCCAGACAGCAACCTCAACTTGGAAAGAGGTTGAAGCTAGCCGAGCTATCAAGACTTATGGACAGCTTTGTTGAATTTGAAGAGAGAGATGATGAAGTATAAAGTCGATAAATTGGCTGTACCAAAGTCAGGTTGTGGGATGGATCAAATCAACTGGAGAATTGTTCGTAATATGCTTGAAGTAATCTTTCAGAGAACGGAGATGCAGAACCTAGTATGCAGTTATAATCCAGTAAGAGTCCCAAATCGACAAAAGACTATTGGGTGCTGTTTCTATCAGTGAGGAAATTGTAGAAACCGATAATCCTGTAGATATAGCCACTGTACCAAATATGTTCAGGGACTGAACAGTCTAGGGAGGCAGCAGTGTAACGATCAAACCTCGTATGCCATTGTTTGTTTTCCCGACTATCGAGAAGCTCCAGATATTGCTGGAAGTTCGAGAGTGTTCCAGAAACCTCGATGCATCTTATAAGCGGACTCGGCAGTCCGATGGCAGTCGGTGATGAGTCATCTACAGTGCCGTACGAATAACTCCGGATATTGCTGGAAGTTCGAAAGTGTTCCAGAAACCTCGGTGCATCTTATAAGCGGACACGGTAGCCGATAGAGGCAGAGTGATACGAGTCGTCATCTACAGTGACATACGATGTAGTGCAGTAGAAATAAATTCTGTGTAGAAATAAATCCTATAAATTACCTCTGTTGTATTGCGAAATATGAATCAGTATATTGGACATTACACAATTCAATTAACTTAAAATGTTACAGTACTTTGAACTGGTTCGGCAGCCTCCGGTTTCAGTCAAGACGGTGGCAGAGTTTTAGGAAAAACAGCTTAGTTAAGAGGTTAACAGAAGCCAACCATTGATTAGTGTGATCTTGGTCGTGCAAATAGAATTGAAGGCGCCAATAAATTTTCAATTGGTCGGGACATATGGGAATTTATCGATACATCTGTTTGATATTGGCAGTGAAGACGCAACGATACATCACATCGTAGAAAAATGGTAGATATATGGCTTTAAAATTTCGCACCTGTAGAGAGAAGATCGTTGAGGGATTTCCCATTAGATGACGCATAAGATGCATTGAAGACTACTCCATTCTTGAAAGGTGGAACCTACGGATGATTACCAGGATGATGAAGAATGTATTATGGTTTGAAGAGACAACAATAAGTTGACTCATCAGTCAATTCCATATGACCAGATTCGACGTAATCTCACATAAAAGCATAATAAATACCACTTAATTGCGGTTGGCGTTTGAAGACTACGCCCAATACAAATAAACTGTCAAGTAATCATATTGAGTGATATTCCAAGATTTCGAGATGTTAGCAGCGAGTTCACCTTGTATCGACCAGTAGTACTGCTAGTTATTCCAAAAATGTATATCGGACGATTTCTGGGTAGGGGTTATAAGAAGAACATAGTGTTCCAGTTTTCAGAATCTACAACTAGATCGGTCAGGAATTCGTCAGATAGATGGGTATAAATTGGAAAATGCACAATTGGATACAGGGGTGAAGGTTAAAGGTCAGATCTGGGAACATTTAAAGTGATTTCTAATTAAGAAATCAGCTCAGATGATTGCAGGTGCTCGGTGAATTCAGATGATCCTAGACAAAAAGCATTGGACAGAAGATGGTCAGAAAATATGACAGTGAAAAAGAAATAAAACATCTAAATTTGAGACTGAAGGATATTCGCGGAAGCTGGATATAGCAACCAACGAGTGGTGAGTACTGATATCAACAGTAACAGGCAAGAAGGAAACGTGTTCGATAAGTCCGCAATGTCAAGTGAATAGTCTTCAGAGGACCAAGCTTAACGTGGTGGCTAAAGCTCTTGGAAGCTCAGATGTTATACGCAGAATTTCGGGTAGAATCACCGTACGCAGGACGTCTGGGCTAAGCCAGAGGTCAATGTTGCGGGAATGGTTAAAAAACTACTCGGCCGAGCTGAAGCTGATCCATTCCGACCATCTTAACTGGAAATATTTGGCTGGAATTGAGTCTACTAGATATATCGATGATGTATCCCTTGATCTTTGGATGTAGTGAATCACCATGAAGGTACAGTAATATTTACAGATATGAAATAATATTTAAATAAGGTTATTCTGATTTTCACAAATTTTATTGTTAAATTCACAACAATTGTTTTGCTATCACAGTAGCATCATCAGGCAAGATCACGTTTTGAATAACTGGAAGTTATTCAAAATGTGATCTTGCCTGATGATGATAGCGAAACAATTGTTGTGAATTTAACAATAAAATTTGTGAAAATCAGAATAACCTTATTTCAATATTATTTAGTATGGATTTTCATCAAGTAAGGACTGATACAATTCAATATACAGATATGTATAAAGGTCAGACAGGACGGTGCATGAACATGAGATTAGAAGAACATGAAAAATATAAATTACATCATGAAATGACCACTAGTTCTTTAGCAAATTATATGAAAGAAAACCATTTATTCTATATACTTCAGTGAAACCGAAATTTTACATGCAGCGAATAAGAGCAAAAAATACGACCTATGAGGAAGTTTGAAAATTTCTTCTGCATATAGAAAATTTCAGCCAATATGGATTGTCCAGTAAGAATTCAAATTGTATCCATTATTTTTGTCTCTATATGAGCATATCTACCAAAATGGATAAGAGATATCAGAGATCTAAGAAAGAATGATTTGCCCTTATGATTGATACTGAGCCATACTCAGTGCTCGAATTTAAAGATTCATTCTAAATAATTTTGGGATAGATTGCACATATATAGATGTATATAATTTTTTTTTCTCTGGTTGCTTTAGTTCATAAGGATTTTGTGATTTATTTTCATTTTGTAGTTTATAATTCTGGTAATAAATATCTATTATTATTATTAATAATAATTGGGTAGCCATGGCAAATCATTAATGGCTACCTCTTGAAGAAAATCCATAGTTTAATGAAAAATATAATATGAGGACATGCGTTGTCTTGCTCAATTTTAAGTTAAGTTTCTTTGTGTACTCCTTGAATATGGTCGAAAGACCGAAACACGTGTCAGGATTCGGAATAAATTGTAAAACCTAAAAACTGTGTGGATTATTTAAATAAAACAGGCCTGTCCTTAAAGTCAGTTATGTGGATGTGTACTACATCCACATATTATATCATGAATATAATGGGTAGTTTTCATACTACCTCGAATAAAGAGAAGTGGTAGTGAGTCACTATAGGTAATAACTTAGTAAAAGATTGCAACACACTTCTTTGTATATGTATCGCAACAGGAAACTCGCAACAGGTCACTCTCTATCACGGCGTTTTACCCTTCCACCATCGTCATGAATAACTGGACAGAATCGCTGTTGCCCGTTGAAGATGATATCATGCCTTTATGCATCCAGTTCAAAGGAAGCACCAATCGTAAAAGGTATGAAATAAGTCTCGAAAGTGGCTATACAGTAATAAGTCTGCATAAATATCTTCATTTCTAGAGCAGAGAAATATGATATAAAGAGTTATAAGGAACGCAAAAACCAAAGCAGTTTGGACACTTAATTATATAATTTGGAAGACACAAATATTAGACAGATATAATAATACTTCCACAACAGATACTCTGATACTTACACTCCCGATGTTTCTCTCTGATAAGTTTTCTGGGGGTAGCATATTATAGTGAAGGCTCAATCCCGTGTCTTGTGTCAAACGTCAGTGTAGATTTACTAGGTGCCCCCATTGTTATTAAATCTAGTTGGTTATGAGCTGCGTACTTCGTATATAAGGCTCCTCCATTAGTTGCTACCCTTTTCTAGCCGTCAGGAGACATTTCTGCAACATATGGCGTAAAGATTCTATTGGGCCACATTTTCGTTTCTCTTTGTCCATAGGAAAGGCTTTGGTTAGAAAGATGCTGGCTGGTGGGCTATTTAACAGCACTGACATAGTTCACCGTCGTCCAAGCTTACGGGAATGTGAAAAATACTAAGGCATTGTAAACTCCAGCCTGATGGGTGCCCCCACCACACAAGAACTCTGTTCTAACAGCATCTTGCTATTTAATTCTGTACTGATCATGCATATTATCTTACTCTGCCAGTCTCTAGTATTATCGATGAGTGTGGCAAACAGTGTTGATCCTTCTGTTGCCCTATTTATCCTGTCTCAGACATCGAAGGAAATTTTTCTACTTAGCAGAAACAGACACAAATCACCGAGGCTAGCTGTAGTATATGAAACCTCGTCGATGATGTCGATTGAGAGCTTGAGGATCTTCCACACTGCTCTTTCGATGAATTGGTGGAATTTCATGAGCACTTTGCTGATAAGAAAGAGGGCATTAGAGAGTGTATGAGTATCTTCTTCTCAGATATTTGATCAACGGTGTAACGCGAATTAACAAAAGAGTATGAGCTATCCCGTACATTACGGAGTACCCTAAAAGATCTAGGGGTTTACGGAGTACTCTAAAAGGTCTTGAATTATACGGAGTAATCTAAAGAGAGCTAACCTTTTTATCGTGATCGTCTAGTGGCGGACGAATAGGACGTTACGTTGTGTAGGCAACCCAAATTACAACTAACGAAAACAAGGAAACAATGACGGGAGGTTCAAATATTCGTAACAGAATAATATATTTTTATTAATAATATTTCAAAGCAACAACCCTCAATAACTGGAAACACAAATCTACTCTATGCAGTGGTTCGCAAAGCGCCCCAGTGAAACCAAAAGCGCCCCGGGTCTAAATGGCTTATTACTACATACTGTTAGGTCGGTAACTCGCTCAAATCAGATATCATTCTTATGCAGCGGCAAGGATTAAAGTTATGCAGGAAAGGGGATACGGTCAGCGTGCACCTTCAACTGCACTTCCGGTAACCAGTGCTGAACCTTCCGTTACAAGGGGGAAAGTTTAAACGGACAGTAAGGTAAGGGTAACTGTGGTATGCCCAGGATATCTTCTTGAATAGGGGTCTAACATAATTCGAGTCGACCGGAAAAGTTACTATCAAAATGTACTGTATCTAGCCACCAAAGGCCCAGGAAGGCTTAGCTATTACTGAAGAATGAACCGAACACTACCTGAAGGGTCGCGCAAACTAATCCCTGGAGATATCACAGTACCCGGAACAAATATCAAGCAATCACTTACACATTCTCACAATAACGTTGGATATCCGGAGCTATTTACTGTATCTATCCGATATGTCGTCCTCTACCAGGACTACTCTGCGGTTTACCCTAAAGAACGCCACTGGTTCACAAGGAATACAATCTTTCAAGGTAAGCGGGCACATGCATATGACAAATATGCATGTGCAGTCATTAATTTCACATTAACACAAAGGTGGTATTCAAAAGTGTAAAGCATGCAATTAATCAGAAGCATTTAAAAGAAGTTTACTTACTAAGAGTTACCAAGGGGGACTGTTATAAGTACCATTATCTCGAGTAGGCTACTAAGTTGCTCAGGAGGTTTATTTCCAAGAACCTTCCTCTCGAATCAATTAAAATACAATCGGTACGCTATAAGGACATTGTTCTCCTTTGTTATTGTCACTAAACACATACATGTCAAGTAACAGCGCCACAGAGTATTTTGACACAGAAATAACGCGGGTAAATACAATGACATAATGGTGGAATTTATATAATCTATGAGGGACTCTGTGACTCGTATGATCCTTAGAGGATCCGGATCTCTTCAAGTATCGTACAGTTAATTGCCTGAAGCGTCCATCTTGATGCACTATGATATGCCTCGGTTGACCAGTTGGATTACTCTGTTTTCCTTGATACAGGAAAAACACATGTAACCGTCATTGCAGTAAAATAAACACGGCGGTCAATCACGTGAGGACAATGAACATCTCGGTAGAAAACAATTCTACGACTCACACGGTCGATAACATGTTGAAAATTTTTACTTCACCGGTATTAAGATATTTTGGTACATTTAATAGAAGTAGACGAAGGGGAAATAACTGAAAATATGTATATCACCTAGAAGCCTGCTCTCATGAACCGGTTTCTTCACAAAAAACAAAGAAGTAAAATTTTATTGTCGAAAAAATCATCAAAGATATTCCAATAACATTACTTCCACAGTGTTCTTTAAGTAACGAGATATAAATAGTTGAAGAAAATATTACCTCTGAGGGTATCTAACATTTATGTTACTGAGTATAATACCGACATCAAAAAATGTTTTTATCATAAGATACTGAATTAAGGCCCTGTGTATAATGGATAAAGGGAAGATAATGATACCTCACTGTAAATTAACGTCAAAGAAATATTCTCCAATATTTCTAGTCAGAGTCATATCCGATTTCCTCTATATTCCGGGTAGGTCTCTAATGTTTTCAGAGTTTACTGAGGGTAAGTTTCATATTTCATATATGATGTATCAATTTGACTGAAATAAGTTTATCATCCTTCAGCGAAAATTATGATGACATTATGTATAGGAATAATTCTTCTTTGTTGTATTTCTACTGTACTGATTTTACGTTGAAACCATTCTAGTATTTCCAATTAATTTCTTATGATTTATGCTCTGAATAAAATATATAAAGCTTAATCATACAGGGCGTAGAAGCAATGATTTATATCAAATTCAATATCTATATTTTATCTGTATCAAAAATCGTCCACGCGAGTACATGAGTATTTTTGAGATGATGTTTAAAAATAATATCACTGGGCATTATTAGCCAAATAATAAAATCATAAGAAAACGTGAAAATTTGTTGATTTGTAATAAATGAATAATTCATTTAATTAAATTCCGAACAGCGGATAAATATCAATTCCAATGCGGTGGACACCTCTGATAAAACTTTATTTCATTTGAATGTTCGAATAATTCATTCAAAGAACAATTCATGAATAACTATACGTGAGAAGTAACGAACATTCAACTATTCAAATCATTTCATCACTATTGTAAACATTTATTTCAATATGTTTAGTCAAACTATTTAGTCTACCTATTTCTCCAGTAATTTTACAATGAGGCCCTCAAAAAAACTCATAGGGTGTCGAAGAGAGTGATTGAAATTTTGTTTTCTGCTCAAAAAATCAACAACGAAAGCAAATACTACAACAGGCTTTTTAGGAGGGTGCTACGAGACACACACAAGTTTTCGAGTGTGTTGGGATGAGTGTTGAAGACCATGCATGTTCGGGACACTCTTCAACATCCTGAAATGATGAGAACATTTAATAAATCCTCTAGAAATTCATCAAGGATCAGAAATCTGAGAATAATGAAGGAAGTAAAAGGGTAGCGATTTGATAATCTTGCAGGCGTTTAAAACAGATTTGACACTGGACGATATCAAAAATGATGTGTCCCAGGGATGCTTCAAGCAGTTGAAATAAGGAGACTGAACTAGTGCAATATATCGAATGAAGAATACTTTGAGAATAACCGAAGAATTTTCCGCAAAGGATAATGAGTACATCTTTTATTAAAAAATTCATATACTTTTATTATTATTATATGCAAATTCAATCTCAAAATTCTCTTAAAAACTTTTCAAAATCAAATTAAATTAAATATTTTAGAAACAATGTTTTATATTTATAGACTTAGAGAATTATCAATACACATGTAAGGCACTCAACCGATACAGAATGCAAAAAAATAATTTTAAACTTCGAAACTATTTGATAGAAATCCATTGTACACTTTTATTGAATAATACGCATATATATGTTGATTTCAATTCAATATTGCGAGGTGCTCACATATCGCGTTTCGTTTACAAGGTAACTTTTTCAAATGCTTACCGTACTAGTCTGAAATTTGATATCATGCTGTATTTGAATGCTTTCTGTTTTTCAATAATTTTGGTATTAAAAACTACCAGGTCTCTAGATGAGTAGATCCAGTAGGGTGAATTAGGTAACTCAGTTTGTTCATTCAATAAATTACCCATAGTTTGAAGTCCTATAATACCTACAAAACTATTGAAATGAAACTAACAAGCTAATCAGACAAGTAAAGAAGAATCACTGGGAAATATTGTCTGAACAAATTGAAGGTGACTTCTACGTGCTTCAGAAACAAATACTGCGCTTTATGAGAAGTCAAAATGAAGAGTTCAATGAACTTATACCTATAAGCCATATTAAGGAAAAAACATGGATCAAGTACCTTGAAGACCTCCATAGAAACAACGAGGCTACTGCAGCTACCCCCAATATGTTCGTAAACAACATTGCAATTGTTATTGCAGATGTAAGGAAAGCATTGAAAAAACTGAATAATAGAAAAACTCCAGGCCAAGATAGATATTCCATGAACTTCTGAAATACGGAGGAGAAAAGCTGGTCCAAGAACTGACAACACTAACCAACAAAATACTCCACCATAATATGATTTCGGATGAATGGCGATGAAGTACCATCCTGCCACTATTTAAAAAAGGTGATAAAAAAGAACCTGCACATTACAGAGGAATACATTCATTATCTACCATCCTTCAAATAATAACAAAAATTATAACAAACATCGTAAACATACTAATCTCGAGGATGAACAACAAGGGTTCAAAACTGGTAAATCCTGTACAGATACAAGCATTCTTCTGTTTCAGTGATCACGAGAAAATTTCTACAAAATATGGTACATATTCTATATGATTGGCAAATACAGAATTAAATCTTTAAAAGAAAAGAGAACAAATATACGAACAACAAGCTCAAACCAAAGATTAACAATGCATTCACTGCACCAATAACTGTAGAAAGAGGCCTACGACAAGAAGTCTCTCTGAGTCCTTTGCTGTTCAACATAATAATGAACGAAATAACCAGACAAGATCAAAAGCTACGGGGAAAGTTTTCACAAATCTGACCTTATATATTTTCAGTTTTTCATACGAATATATTTTTAGAACGGTGATGAAAAATGTTTTCAAAGTAAGGACGTCATTTTTACAGTGGAAACTCGACTCACTCTAACTGAATACAACCTCAGTTGAACTCCAGGAGGTCGACTGGATATCCGTGATGGGCTTTTCTGATGATCCAAACACATTGTGGTACAAGCTTTATTCAACTCTGTCATCTCATTTGGACAAAATCTCGTACCAGAAAACAAAATCAGCTGTAACCTTGGACATACGCCGATCTCTAATCCATCATGGAGCAACTCTGGTGAAGACATAAGAGTTCCAAACATTCAGAGAATGTCGTATACATCACATTTTTCTCCAACTTTCTTAAGAATTCACTGAAAATTTTACGATGCGAATATGAGAAGTTTATTGCAAACTCTGTCAACCCCAAACAATTAAACGAGTATATCCGCCCTAATTTGAACACCAAAGTTAGTGTTCCACGTAAATCTAACGTCAACCTTTATTCTTCAGACTATGAGTCGGCCTTAGTAGTGGTTGGCAATCACCATTTACGAGCGAGCTTAAGAATGACCCATTGAAGGTAAAAAACATCTGCTGGGGTTGAATAGTCAGTCAAACAATGAGGCTGATCATTCCAATCTCATTGATTGGACATTCCCTGAAACATAAATTGTGCCGAATGCATGGAAGCAGGCACCAGTCACAGCATTTTTCAAAACGGGTGGTAAAGTGAGTCTACAAGTACAGATCCATCAGCCTTCTGATGGATCTGTACAGATCCATCAGCCTTCTGATTTTCCTTTTTAATATATGAAAGCAATTATTGGGGAGATGGGCGACTCTTCTAGGAAAATCGTAGAGTTATACCACCAGAACGACATGGATTTATCGAAGGGAAATTAACAAAAGAAATTCACCGGAGTGTATGAATGATTGCACGTTTGCTGATCGAGATCAGGGGATTTTCAGTGTTATAGTCTATCTAGTCTTTGTAAGAGCTTTCGACTAGAATACATCTGCACAAGCTCGACCATTGCGGCATATGAGAAAAACTAAAATGCTTGGATCGGAAATTATTTGACAAGCAGGGTGAAAATTAGGCGATCTTCATCCTTAGATTATGTAATTACACGCAGAGTACCACCGATTTTGAGAACTTTTCTTTATCTTTCTGTATGCAAGATATATAACTTATCACATACACTGCAATGATACTAATCATCATACTCTTCAAGAAGACCTCGATACTATTCTCGACTGGTGGAGTGATTGCATTATACTCTTGAAAGTTGAGAGAAAGTGAGTACTTCTGAATGTCGGAAGGAAAAATTCTTACCAAAACTACACCATGGGTGTTGCCTCCTGAAAGAAGCCTTCTCGAAGATAACTGTCACTTTCTCACCTTATCATATACTTACCACATTTATGAAGGCACACGCGTTGATGTATTTGAGGGAAAAACCTTCAGTTATATATCTTTCATGACTTCGATAAAACATTCTGAAATCTTTATGCGTCCAATTAGGGAGCATGCGGGAGCACTGTGGTGTCCCGTTTTGATAACTGATCACAATCTGTTGGAGAATATTCAGCAGTATGCCACACGAATGATTCATCATATAAACAGATCAACATATCCCAACAGATAATGAATAATTAATGTGGAGTATGAGCTATGTTAATAGAAATTTCTAGAAATCGAGACATTGTAACGTACATCTCTGTATAACAATTCTATATTAAAATAAACTCTACTCGAATATCAAAACAGATTTAATCTGTTAGTCTTCTATAATTTTAATTTCAAAAAAATTTTTATTCAATAAACTTTTAGAATAAAATTAATGGGCCGATGAAGAGATTATCCGTATTCTAATTGTTTTTTGAAGATATATTGCATGTTTTGAGAGATTTTTGAATTAACTGATTTGAATATTCAAATTTATTAAATATTTCAAATGAATTTTATTTTTTGAGAAATCCTTAAGTTGTGTTTTATGTTTTTGAAGAGGAATTGGTTTCACTATGGTAAGATCAGAAACAAAATTTTGTCTCCTTCAAATATTTATTTATTAATTTCAATTCCCTTTTTTATATTGGTTGGTTTATTTATTCCATTTGACATTGTATATTGAGTTTTGAATATATTAGGAGTACAAATAAGTTTCCGCCGTTTTATTGTAGATGGCGCGGCACGGAGTTTCGGTTAGCTTTCGCAGATGATAACCGGCTTAAGAAATAGTTTGGATATTCAAGAACAACATAACCCATTAATATCATTGATTTTATATTGGAAAAATATAATTTTTATAAGAGAAAAATGTCAAAATTGGAGCCAAGTAAGCGTCATTTGCAGGAAATTTTAGTTTACTTCTTTAATTTAAAGAAATCTGCTGCTGAGGCGCATCAATTGCTCGTAGAAGCATAAGGTGAGGGTGCTTTGAGTGAGAGAACGTGTCGAGAGTGGTTTCAAAAGTTTAAAAACGGTGATTTCGACGTAGAAGAATAAGATCGCAGTGGAAAGCCAAAAATTTACGAGGATGCAGAATTGGAGGAATTATTGGAGAAAGATTCATCTCAAACACAAAAAGAACTTGCTCTTACATTAGAAGTCACTCAGCAAGCAGTCTCACATCGTTTAAATTTAATTTGTGTTAAAAAACGGCGGAAACTTATTTGTACTCCCAATATACGTCTATTAAATCTAAGCGGTGCTTATTGTAGACATTAATTTAATTCTAAAAGTTTTTTCAATAAAAATTTTCTGAAATTGAAATTGTAGAAGACTAGCAGATTAAATCTGTTTTGATATTCAAATTTTGTTATTTTTCTTCTATCAAGTAAAAAGCCTTTTTCTATTTTATTTTATACATAATATATAATTATATTCAGGCTTGAATAATTCTGATTATGGAATGTCAATGATGTGAAGAAAACCATAGAATGCCTTACAGTTTTCTGTGATTTTGTGACGAACTGACTACCTGGATTTTTAAAGTTACTCTGTTTCAAACAAGTCCCCTGTTAAATTCTAAGGTAAGATATACTGATGGTTAGTTGGATTTGATATTTAAATGTTATCTCGGGCCGATGAAGAGATTATCCGTATTCTAATTGTTTTTTGAAGATATATTGCATGTTTTGAGAGATTTTTTAATTCACTTATTTGAATATTTAAATATATTAAATATTTCAAAAAAATTATATTTCTTGAGAAATCTTTAAGTTGTGTTTTATGTTTTTGAAAAAGAATTGGTTTCACTATGGTAAGATCAAAAACAAAATTTTGTCTCCTTCAAATATTTATTTATTAATATTAATTGCCTTTTTTATATTGTTTGGTTTATTTATTCCATTTGACATTGTATATTGAGTTTTGAATATATACGTCTATTAAATTTGAGCCGTGCTTATTGTAGACATTAATTTAATTCTAAAAGATTTTGAATAAAAAGTTTTTTGAAATTAAAATTATAGAAGACTCACAGATTAAATCTGTTTTGATATTCAAATTTTGTTATATTTCTTCTGTCAAGTAAAAAGTCTTTTTCTATTTTATTTTATACATAATATATAATTATATTTATGCTTGAATAATTCTCATTATGGAATGTCAATGGTGTGAAGAAAACCATACAATGCCTTACAGTTATCTGTGATTTTGTGACGAACTGACTACCTGGATTTTTAAAGTTAGTCTGTTTCAAACAAGTCCCGTGTTCAATTCTAAGGTAAGATATACTGATGGTTAGTTGATTTTGATATTTAAATGGTATCTAGGGCCGATGAAGAGATTATCCGTATTCTAATTGTTTTTTGAAGATATATTGCATGTTTTGAGAGATTTTTGAATTAACTCATTTGAATATTTAAATATTTCAAATAAATTATATTTTTTGAGAAATCCTCAAGTTGTGTTTTATGTTTTCGAAGAGGAATTGGTTTCATTATGGTAAGAACAGAAACAAAATTTTGTCTCCTTCAAATATTTATTTATTAATTTCAATTGCCTTTTTTATATTCGTTGGTTTATTTACTTCATTTGACATTGTATATTGAGTTTCGAATATATACGTCTATTAAATATAAGCGGTGCTTATTGTAGACATTAATTTAATTCTAAAAGTTTTTTGAATAGATTTTTTTTTTAAATTAAAATTGTAGAAGACTAACAGATTAAATCTGTTTTGATATTCAAATTTTGTTATATTTCTTCTATCAAGTAAAAAGCCTTTTTCTATTTTAAAATAAACTCGAGAAGGATTTGGTGATCACAGAAGCCAATTGCAGGCATGCGCACGTTTCAAAATGATTGGTTTTCGTCAGAGGAATGTATGCTATTGACTCCAAATCTGTCAAGTATCTATATTCGCTATACACAGAGACACTTAGGTATTAAAAATACATTAGCGCCATCTTGAGTATTCAAAAACATATACAAGACATACCTTTTCGAGTTAATTCAAGTAAAAAATGTGTTTTCGATATTTTCTCGTTACTTACGCAGAAACAACTTTCGTCATGCTGAAATCAGACCATATTTAATCAACATATTTATAGTCAAATAAATTAATTGAATCATTAATGAGGAGTATGAGCTATGGTTAAAGAAAGTTCTAGAAAACGAGACAGTGTAACATACATCTGTGTAATAATTCTATAGTCAAACATGTGTATAGCAAATATAGATACTTGACAGATTTGGAGTCACTACCATACATTGCACTGTCAAAAAGGTATGTCTTGTATGTTTTTTTGCATACTTTAGATGGCGCTAGTGTATTTTTAATACATTAGTGTCTCTGTGTATAGCCAATATAGATACTTTACAGATTTGAAGGTACTAGCATACATTGCACTGACGAAAACCAATCAGTTTGAAACGTGCGCATGTCTGGAATTTGCCTTTGTGATCATAAAAACCTTGTCGAGTTTGTTTGAGTATAGAATTGTTATACAGATGTATGTTATACTGTCTCGATTTCTAGAACTTTCTATTACCATAGCTCATACTCGTCATTAATGATTTTTGGTACAGATCAGCCGAATTAATTTATTTAAAGATAATAAATATTTAACCAGACGACTTTTCTTCAACGCAGACGTCGAGTAGAGATTTGCTGTCTTATGAACATTTTCAAGAGCGAATTTGATGAACTGTTTAGTTTATTAAAATTTTTGATAATGTAACACTGAAGAGTTTCGTAGCTTCATTTACAGACTTGAAGGAACTTTATTATCAGTCTTCAATTGTGTTTAATAATAATAATAATAATAATCTTTGTCACTAGACAACTTCTGAATACAGCCCTGTACAACAGTACGGTTCATAAGATTACCCAATTTCAATTACCAGAATTGTAATAGGTGCTATTTAACTGAAAGCGTTTCTTCGTAGCTGTCCAGGTAATTGAATTCGCTAGAAAGAGTATAATGGCAGTTCAAAGCAAGGACATGAATGCTAGTATTCTATTAATTGAATTCTATTTTTGTGACCGCAATAGGAAATACACTATTGTAGATTTTCTTATAATGGTATAAACGTGCACGATAGATGAAAACTGATAATTACACGAAGTAATTTTGAAATATGAATATTCAGTAACTGAATATTGAAATTATTTCCTGAAATTCTTTCTTAATTGACGGTACAAACGAAGAGGATATTTCTTGAATAATTTTAAGAAAAAAAGTCCCATAAACATAGCACCGCAAACGTTTCGTTTTCGATGGTAATAAATTTTTTTCTGATATAATAGTATCTGCATTCCACAAGATATTCGGCTGAAATTTGGCATCGTTATTCCAATTTGAAGTTTACTATTATACATGTCACAGGCTAATTTTGATTGCAAATCTACAGGGTGATATTTTTTCTGGAACACTCTCCCCTGTTTTACTCTAGAGCTTTTTCTGGTGAGCCACTGTTATTTTTAAAAATTGTAGAGAAAAGATTTGTTCTTATACTAAACTTTATGATCTCTTGTAGTTTTTTCGTATTTGCTACCGGTTTCGAGAGAAAAAATTGAACTATTCTCTCGAAATCCTCACGAAAACAAATTGTCATAAAAATCCAGTTGGAAATCTGCGGTGGATAAATTCATTATTAGCTTTTTTGTTAAATTTACCAATCTGCAAATTCAAAAAGATTCGATAAACTCGAATCTATTACTACAACAAACGCGAAACTCAAAAATTAATCACCATAAAAGAACTGAAAAACAACCAAGGAACTGAACTACAGCTATTGTTGAACATGCCTTCCGCAACCCTTATCCAATCTTTTGTTTTTCTTCTCATAGACAATCGAACTTTTTCAAACGCTTCCGGAATAATCTTTACTGTATCAAACGCGCCTTGTATATAATCCGTTTTGAAAGTATCCGAAAAAAACTAATTTTGTTGTAATTATTTAATATATAATTTTAATTCTTGAATTAGAAAATTATAACAAAAGATTCATCTTATTTACTTATACAACGTCTATTTAACTGTAAAGACTTGACTAAACGTCGAAATACACCCGATACTTGATCACCTCCATAATTTTCGGTGATGGTAGTCCAGGACAGTAAAGCCCACTGTATTAAATCATCTTTATTTCGTTGAGCTGCTGATTCAACTTCAATCTTCATTAGTCTCCGTGTGTTCTCAATGAGACTAAAATCTGCTGAAGCTGCTGGCCATGCAATGGTTGTCACTTGGTGTTCTTGCATCCAAGCTTGAGTATAGGCTGAAGTATGGCATCTTGCATTATCCTGCTGAAAACGCCAGCCCCTTGGTTATGAAGCATACGATGTTTTAGGAATAAAATCATTCAGAATGCCACAATACCTTTCACTATTAATGGTATCATCAACTATACAGAGAGGCATAGCACCACGCTGAGATATTGCTCCTCAAGCCATTTTTAGGTGGGAAATTTGGAAATTTGAACGGTAACAGGTTGTTCTGATAGGATTTTCAAGTGATTTCCACTAAGTTGAGAACAACTTTCATCAGATAAAAGGTCATAATTATCTTCTTGAAAATTTGACAAAATTATATTCTTCGTTCCTTTTGTAAAGGTGTCATTATAGGGATTTTTTGGTTTCCTTGATATGTAGCCTTGTTTTTTCAGGGACATATGGACAGTTTCTGGACATACATTCTGTCAAGAAAGTACCGGGAATTATCGATTTAAATCTGGCGGGGCAATGAGGCAGGTAAAAAATTTTTTTCCTAGGTTGGTACCACTGTCCTTAATTACTATGCCAAGCTTGAGCGGGATCTGTCAACTAGTGTGTTTGCAACAGCTGATTATGTCAGTCGATGTCAGAGTGCGTGCCGATTTTTACTATGGGTGATTACGTTGAGCAAAGAATTTGTTTAAAGTTTTGTGTTGCAAATGAATTTTCGTGTGCCGATGCATTGAAGATGTTGCAAAAGGCCTTTGGTGACAATGCTCTATCGAAAACTCGTGCATATCAGTGGTACAGAGCCTTCAAGGACGGTCGTGAAGTGGTAGCCCATCGACGGCTTCGATCGAAGATAACGTCGATAAAATTAAGAAAAGGGTGCTGGAAAACCGTTGTACCAGCTTGAGAGAGATAGCACATGATCTTAAGATATCCCACGAGTCGTACCGAAAGACCTGAATTTTCTTCAAAAACGTCATCGCGAACAGGTTGCTTCAGACAGGCTGGATCGCTGTAATTCCGATTCTACATTCATGGAACGCATTATAACTGGTGATGAGACCTGGGTCTACGAGTACGATATGCAAACAAGCCAGCAATCATCGGAATGGGTGGCACAAAATGAGCCGAAACCGAAAAAACCACGCCAAAGCCGTTCGAAAATGAAGGTGATGCTCATTGTTTTCTTCGATATCCGTGGCGTAGTGCACTACGAATTCGTTCCAGAGTGTCAGACGGTAAACAAGGAGTATTACCTAGGCGTTATGAAACGTTTGCGTGAGCGTATCCGTAAGAGGCGGCCAAATTTGTGGGCGAACAACTCATGGATTTTGCATGACGATAACGCGCCTTCTCACCGAGCTACGATTGTGACTGACTTTCTCGTCAAAAACTCAACAAACGTGCTTCAGCAACCACCGTATTCGCCGGATTTGGCTCCCTGCGACTTTTTCCTCTTCCCAAAACTAAAATTGCCCCTTCGTGGCACCCGTTTTGAGTCGATTGAAGCCATAAAACAAAATTCGGCGCGAGAGCTAAAGTCCATCCCGGAAAGCGCCTATAAAAAATGATTCGATAATTGGAAGTGCCGTTGGCATAGATGTATTGGAGCAAATGGAGCCTATTTTGAAGGTGACCCAATAAATTTTGACGATTAAATGTAAAAATAGTACATTCATATTTCGATGATTTCCAAATCTGTTAGCCAATTTGCGGAACTCCAAGCGCGGATTGTGTCGTCCTAAAGCCAATGATGTTTAAATGGTTTCTTTTAATTAAACGCGGTTTCCTGAAACTGGTCTATGCCTCATATTCATGCCATTTTCCCCTCTTTATTGTCTCAAATACAGCACTTAATCCCAGTTCAGTCAATTACACTAATTTTGAAATGTTTCGAAAACCTTTTCTATAAAAATATTCCACCTTTTTTTTCTAGATGCGACATTATTTCATGAATTGTATACCTGTTGACAATCAACAATATCTGACCAATAGTGTTGCCCCGCAACTTTGACCATACACTATCTGCAGTACATATTTTATACATTACATTTGCCTTAGAATGTTACAAAAAAAAGAAGTGTATTAAAATTATGAAAAATAATATATTCCGGATACTTTCTAGATGGAATATCTCTACGAGTTCTCAGTTCATCTACGGTGTTCACTGGTGTTGAGTACACTAGAGATTTCAGATGGCCCCATTTAAAAAAATCTAAACTATTTAAGTCTGTGAATCTGGCGGCGATGACTGATGTCCACCCCGTCCAATCGACCTGTTTTCAAAATTTTCGTTCATTTCGTTCAATACTCCCTAGCCTAAACTGAAAAATGAGCAGGAGCATAAGAGGTAAATCATTCAATAACAAGGGCAAATCGACTTCTGAAAGATATCTGTATAATTGACCAGTAAGTCAACCTGGCAAGAAGAACGGACCAATCAAATAATCGCCAATATTAGCACACCACTAATTTAATGAAAATTGCTGTTGAAATTATGAAAAATTATAATTAAAGTTCTTGAGAAACAGACTTCATCAGTGAATAGGATTTGGCAATCAAAATGAGGATTGTTCAAATGTCTATTGAGGTACCACTGACAAAAAATAATCCTGGGATGGAAATCTCCAGCTACCTCTGAATGTGATAAGGATATAGCAAAGAATTCCGTAAGATCTGCCAAATAAATTATTGACTTATATTTAATGTAACACTACTTTTTCTTATACTGGTTCCTGAACATTCTTCTATTTCGTTCAGAACTCCCTCTTCGAGTCGTGATGTTCTCACACTTCGTGGTCTACCTACATTAATGTTTTTCGTAGAAAAAGGTTCAGTTTCTGAAAGACGCCTGTGAATATGAGAGAACATTCGATGACCAGGCATCACTATTTGGATCGAGTTCCATGCTAAGCTTCCCTTGAATTTCCATATGCAAGACCGTACATGAAATGCATGTCAGCCATTTCGTAATTCGTGAAATTTGGCATGTTATGATATTAAATTGCAACCACCTTTACTTTTCAGGACCAAGGAGATTAATTTGATGTGTCAAAACGAGCAATGAATTTATTCACCGTAGCTTACTAACTGAATTTTTATGAATTTGGATTTTTCTGAGTTCGAGAGAATCGTTCAAAATGGTTTTCTCGAAATCGGTATCAGATACGACAAAACTACAAGAGCTCAAAGAGTTTTGTATAAGATCAAAAAGTTTTGTATAAGAACAAAAATTTCTTTTACAAATTTTCAAACTAGCAGTGGCTTCGCAAAAAAAATTCTGGAGGTTTCTTGAAAAAATATCACCCTGTAAATTTGAAATCAAAATTGGCATGTCACATGGCGTAAACTCTAACTTGTAATATCTATGCCAACTTACAGTTGAAAATCTTGTGAATGCAGATACTATGAGAAAAAAACTTGAAAAAAATTGAAACTTTAACATCCTCTTTTTCGAAAAAGAAACCTTTGCGGCCCCATGTACATTCTGTCAAGAAAGTACCGGGAATTATCGATTTAAATCTGGCGGGGCAATGAGGCAGGTAAAAATTTTTTTTCCTAGGTTGGTACCACTGTCCTTAATTACTATGCCAAGCTTGAGCGGGATCTGTCAACTAGTGTGTTTGCAACAGCTGATTATGTCAGTCGATATCAGAGTGCGTGCCGATTTTTACTATGGGTGATTACGTTGAGCAAAGAATTTATTTAAAGTTTTGTGTTGCAAATGAATTTTCGTGTGCCGATGCATTGAAAATGTTGCAAAAGGCCTTTGGTGCTAATGCTCTATCGAAAACTCGTGCATATCAGTGGTACAGAGCCTTCAAGGACGGTCGTGAAGTGGTCGCCCATCGACGGCGTCGATCGAAGATAACGTCGATAAAATTAAGGAAAGGGTGCTGGAAAACCGTCGTACCAGCTTGAGAGATATAGCACATGATCTTAAGATATCCCACGAGTCCGCACGTACGATTTTGATTGATATTTTGGGCATGAGAAAGGTGGCCGCACGACTCGTACCGAAAGACCTGAATTTTCTTCAAAAACGTCATCGCGAACAGGTTGCTTCAGACATGCTGGATCGCTGTAATTCCAATTCTACATTCATGGAACGCATTATAACTGCTGATGAGACCTGGGTCTACGAGTACGATATGCAAACAAGCCAGCAATCATCGGAATGGGTGGCAAAAAATGAGCCAAAACCGAAAAAACCACGCCAAAGCCGCTCGAAAATGAAGGTGATGCTCATTGTTTTCTTCGATATCCGTGGCGTAGTGCACTACGAATTCGTTCCAGAGGGTCAGACGGTAAACAAGGAGTATTACCTAGGCGTTATGAAACGTTTGCGTGAGCGTATCCGTAAGAAGCGGCCAAATTTGTGGGCGAACAACTCATGGATTTTGCATGACGATAATGCGCCTTCTCACCGAGCTACGATTGTGACTGACTTTCTCGCCAAAAACTCAACAAACGTGCTTCAGCAACCACCGTATTCGCCGGATTTGGCTCCCTGCGACTTTTTCCTCTTCCCAAAACTAAAATTGCCCCTTCGTGGCACCCATTTTGAGTCGATTGAAGCCATAAAACAAAATTTGGCGCGAGAGCTAAAGTCCATCCCGGAAAGCGCCTATAAAAAATGTTTCGATAATTGGAAGTGCCGTTGGCATAGATGTATTGGAGCAAATGGAGCCTATTTTGAAGGCGACCCAATAAATTTTGACGATTAAATGTAAAAATGTTGTTTTAATTGAAAATTCCCGGTACTTTCTTGACAGAGTAGTATATGGGAATTGTTTTCCTCAAATTATGCGAGGAATATCCCTCCTTCGTTTATACCTTCAATTTAGGAGCACTTGGTATAGTAAATACGAAGCAGAGCCATTTTCAGGAACTGCGGCATTATTTTAGAAAACAGCTTAGATCTGTCGATTTTTGGTTGGAGGGAGACACCCTTTTTCGTTGTTTTTAACTCCACCATTTTCGCTCCCACGTGACAGTAAGAGTCGCTTCAAAATATTTAATTAGCATTGGGAATCGATTATACTTTGAATTCTTCAATTCCGACAAAAATAACTTTTCGTCATATAAATTATGTCCAGATTCCTACTTACTCAGATTATTGTACTTTCAAACTTATGACCGGTCACTCAAATACAATAATAAACATTCTTGGATTGATTTGGCCGATGCTTAATAGCAATTATTAATAATTGATTCATTAATGAAACCCATGTTTTTATTTCTACTTTACTTAGATGATACTAACGTTGGTTTCTTTAAAGGTTTTCATCAGAGTACAGGGTATACAGTTTTAGTTTTGAATTTACAGTTTTCAAGATGTTATCTTTAGTGGTTCATTCTTATTATTAGAAACGAAATAAGTTTAGATAGTGCCTTTAAACCCATAATAATGCAAATTAGCATGTTTAAGAGAATGAATGTGCTAGAAGAGCATAAACAAAGCAAAAATAAACACCCTGAACGCCATATAAAATTCTGTTAGCATTTATGCACTTCACTGGATTCTCATCGGGTTTTGTAGCTTTCATAATGAGTTACTAGTTTCGGCGGACTCAGAAGGCATAGTGTGGTGACGAAATTTCTGATCCCGTGTTAGTCTTGGTTGGTGTACCGCAGAAGTCTATATTGGGACTTCCACTTTTTATCGTTTATACACATTACATACAAAGGTTCTTGAAATACTGCAGTGAACACTTTCATGCAGATGATACACAATTGTGTGATAGTTTTTGAGGTGATGAAGCTGAGAAAGGCATAGCTAAAGGAAACGAAGACCTTAAGTCTCTAGCAATATTTTTCGGAAATGAGGATGTCTGAAGAATGTTGAGCGAAACAGCACAATTCAGAATTGAGTGCGAGCTGATTCCTATAGTAAGGAAAGTAAAAAGTCTGAGACTTTTTATGGATAATACCTTTCGTTTTACAACACATATTGCTTCTTGTATACAAAGATCGATTATGAGCCTACTACTACTTTATCCTCACAGGAGATCCCTTTCTAAAGAACTGAAAGTCACTCGTTCTAGTTCGTTGATGTTGTCCAATTTCTACTATTGTTCAACGGTTTTTTTGCATGCTTGCACTAGGAAACGATTAGAAAACTTCAGAAAATACAAATTTCTTGCTTGAGATTCATTCAACATCATAAAGAAGTTCGACATAATAAGTCATAAACTATCTTATACAAGGTGGCTCAATATGATGAATAGGTTCAAACATTCGTCATTAGTTATTTATCATTGCATAGTCACAGCAAGCATTTCTTCATACCGCAGAAAAATTAGGTTAAGATCTGGATATTCACAACATCAATATCAGGAATCGTGGTCTTATATCGACCCCTCCTCACAGGCTTTCTCATTTTGAAAGATCCTTTACATTCAGTATATATAAGTTTTATTACAAATACATAAATTTAAGGTCACTTTCAGTGTATTCTTTCAGAAATCGTGTCTGGGAATAATTATTCAGAGAACAGTGTGCATCGTTTGGTTGAGCGTTCAGAGTCTTTACTTCATTTTTTTTTCTTTCCTGTTTCTCATTTCAGGATACTTTTTCTTTATTATAGAGCACATGAGGGTTATTTTGTATTTTTTTTCTTCTCTTCAGGGTTTAAGTAGTAAAACAGAGGGTTTAAACCCACCTGAACTCCGCCCTGTGATTAATACAAAATAATATATCGTTTTTTCTCTTGTAATATTGATTGTGGTCATCAATAAAGTCCTATTATTATTATTATTATTATTATATAGTCAGTCACCCACGGGGCCAGCTATCGTAGCCATTCTTAAACGAGTTCACTGACACTAATCACCAGCTCCTCGTACATACGTTTACTTGCCGAGAGACTCCCAAGTAGGTCAGCCACTTAAACAAGATGAGATAATGACGTGGACGATATATGCAACCGATGGTGAAGCACCAGATGCTCAGGAGATCGATAAACAAACAATCAGTTCCAAGTAAATCATGACTTAAGAGCTGAAGCGAGGGGGAGTTTAGCATTCCAGCAGCAACATAAATACAAACTCCCCTACGACCTTTGGTAGTCTTGATGTCGTGTCAATAGAGTGAGTAGCCAGGTAATACGATCAGGTTGTCCGGAATTCCAGCATTCAGCCAAGACTCAGGAACCAAGGAACCAGGAAAAAAGTGGGATGGTGAAATTCAACACAAGCTAGAAATTCGAGATATTTGGAAGACACCGTAGACGATAAATCACTCGCATGAACCCATCAGTTTTTTGACTCATTAGAATGAGTCATGAAATGAATAGTAATGGTCGGGATACCAGACAAGTACTTGATAGTAATATCAGATTCCTCCGCATTTATTCTGCGCTTGAGCACTTCATGCAAACTGCTCACTTCTCCTATTTGAAAAGAGTCTTATCCAAAATGCTTAACCTGCTCCAGTTAGGTACATTTTTAGTTATATTCTTGTTCTTGAGGATTCTGATAACAATCACTGGATAAGATTATTAGATCTGCAAGATCCTTGATCGGTTTTCCAAAGGAAGTACCAAATTATGACACCAAAACACGCTGCGCTTTAGCATCAAGGGACACAAAATCTAGAATCTTGGAGACGATGGAAAAATTCTCAGAAGGGTTCGCCTAACGTAACTTGCGGATTAAAACATTATGAGACTTCCACAGTCGCTCAAACAATTCAGGTGGTCGGAGGGCAGCATCTGATGTGGCGTGTCGGATTTCGATTTTAGCCAATCTTCTACTGTTAAAATAAACAACGAATTTGAGTAAGCAATGCTTTTCATTTAAGAGATCAATATTGGAACTGCAAGAAGCAATGTTTTCATATCGTGGCGAGAAATATTTTCTAATGTGCTCCTGTGACAATGCAACTTAGATTGATGCTTCTCTAAAATTGATTTGCATTCAGACAAATCCGACTATAGAGTCAGTTGAGTGGTCCTGATAACAAATATATCCTTCGATTTCTTACTCAACTTTGCCATGAGTAAGGTGAACCGATCATCGCTCAAGGAAGTTGACGAATCCTTTTGGGATGAGATACCTGTCCTACTACAAAGGGAACGACTCTACCTTACAATGCTCACATAACCAATTGTCACCGAGTAAACTCAACTCCTCAGGCGACAACTTCAGACAATCAAGATCAAAACCGTGTATGCACTTAAAACAATCAACACAGCGAGCAGAAATAACTTATTTCGAACATATTTGACACTTAGCCATTTGTTAATTGATGCCGATGGAGTAGAAGAACTTAATTGCAGATGCTTTCATTCGGAAGGGAATGGGGAACAACAAATTTCACTCTCCTGGGTGGATAACTATAATTCGCAAGCAGGCGACGTGAACTACTCTTCGACTAGGAATCCTATACTGACCAAATTACTAAAGTATGAAATCATTTTGAATTTAGGTAACATTATGAATTTAGATAACAATTATTCACGGGAAACGAGCAAACGTGTGAGCGTTTCTTCGAAAGATAAGAACAATTAATCGGAAGCAGAAAAAATTCAACAATTTGAATATATAAACTACTACTAACCCAGCCGAAAATAATGCATATTTGACCAGTATTCCACCATTAAACAAGCTGGAAACAGAGGAGTGCCTAGCTACACGTTTACACAAATATATCAATATTACCATATGTCATAAAAAAATTGTAACAAGAACATGCAGAAATAAGTTTCGAACTACTCCTTCAAAAATGTTGAATTAATGATATTTACCCATTTTAGTTTTATTATTTTGGATGAATCTGCTAATATTACTGATGGATTTGAAAACGACTCTGATATTTTTTTAAGACTAGTGTTTTCGGTTATATACTGATATTTCCTTAATGAATTATATTGAAGTATTAATTTTTTTAATAAACCATAAGCGAGTGGATGAATTTCTACTACGGCATTCTTTATTTTATGTCTTTTAATTTTTTCCCTTCTTCAAAAATAATGAAATAACTTGAAGCAAGGAATACCTCTAGAGAAATTTATCTATTCGGTTGTGATCTCTCGAAAAGTAAATAAGTTAGCCTAACTTATTTAGGAAATATCCTAATATATACAATTAAAAATACTAATCCCCGAAGAAAATATCAAAGTCGCCTCCAAAAGCAACAATAATATTAGCAGATTCAAATAAACTAATCCGGAGAATCTGTACCAAAAATCATTAATAAGGAGTCTGAGTTATGATACTAAAAAGTTCTATAAATCGAGTCAGTGTAGCATACATCTGCATAACAATTCTACATTCGAACAAACTCGACAAGGTTTTGTAGATCACAGAGACAAATGGCAGACATGCACACGTTTCAAACTGATTGGTTTTCGTCAGTGCAATGTATGCTAGTGACTCCAAATCTGTCCAGTATCTATATTCGCTATACACAGAGACTTCAAAGATACTTATATACTAGCGCCATCTAGAGTGTGCAACTTACATACACAGAGACTATAAGATATTAATAATACACTAACGCCATCTAGCGTATGCAACACGCAGAAGTATATCTTGTATGTATTTTGCATACTCTAGATGGCGTTAGTGTATTATTAATATCTTATAGTCTCTTTGTATGTATTTTGCATACTCTAAATGGCGCTAGTGTATTAATAATATCTATCTAGAGTATGCAAAATACAAACAAGACATACCTCTACGTGTTTTGTATACTATAGATGCCGTTAGTGTATTATTAATATCTTAGAGTCTCTGTGTACGTATTTTGCATAATCTAGATGGAGTTAGTGTATTATTAATATCTTAGATCTCTGTATATGTATTTTGCGTTCTCTAGATGGCGCTAGTGTATTAGTAATATCTTTGGAGTCTCTGTGTATAGCGAATATAGATACTGGACAGATTTGGAGTCACTAGCATACACTGACGAAAACTAATCAGCTTGAAACGTGCGCATGTCTGCAATTTGCCTCTGTGATCTACAAAACCTTGTCGAGTTTGTTCGAGTATAGAATTGTTACACAGATGTATGTTACACTGTCTCGATTTCTAGAACTTTCTACTACCAAACCTCATACTCCTTATTAATGATAAGCAGATTCATCAAAAATAATAGAAGAAAAAATTTCTCAAATAATTTTGATAGTTTACAAGTTGGCAAAAGCTAGTATTAATTTCAGTATCATTCATCATATTGTTTGGCGTATCACAGGTAATTGACATGTCATATGATGTATCGTTTGACTTCCAATATCCTGACCAAATGCGAGCAGAATATTTTAGGGAAAAAACTTTCAGGAAATATATATTTTCACAAAAGGTATTTCGAGGTGTTTGCGGAGCCATTTTCAGTATTTCTCAGGACAAGACGAATATTATCTGAAGAAGCCCCTGTAACTATCCAGATATAACCTACTTCTATCAACTTCCAACTGACATCAAACAAAATCGATTAAATGTGAAGTAAACATTCCATCGCAACATTCTATTGTTAACACATCAGTGATTTCTAGGCTAAGTTAGCAGTCAGCGTTATCCGCTCATGCTGTCGACTGCACCCTACTGCAGACATATAAATCAACCCAGTAACCCCGTTGACCAACCGCATTCCTGCATGCCATTCGCATTCAATGCAAGTTCTTGTTCACGTCACTCCTATATGAAAATCACGTGAACTATTGTCAATTCCTGACGCTAGTTGGACTTTTCTGTTGGAAAATATGATTTCAATCCAGGTTGTAGTGTCTAAAGATTTAATATAGCTATGCATACTTGATATAATAATAAAAGGGCTTGGATCTAGAGGCATGGGGAAAATAATACCTATTGTAGATGTATTTTTATTGAATATATGGATACTGAATTGTTTCAGCCGTTACTATTTGGTAGTTGATCATAATTAAAACAAATTGTAGAAATTACTATGTTTTGCTTTAAAGGTTTTCAAATACCTCTGTAACACTGTTAGGTCTTCAGTTGTCTGATGATGGGATAGTTCATTTCCCGAAACTCGAGTCACAAGAAAATGTGTAAAATATATTTTTATTGGTAGTAAAATATAGTAATTTCTACAATTTGTTTTAAATTTATGGATGATTAAATTCTCCCGAGGCTCTTTACTCGAGATGAGAGACTTCAAGTTTTTGGAAGATACTTCGATTTATATGCCGAGATTGTGAAGTTTCTTATTTTTCTGAAACTGAAGTTGGAAGTTCTCTCACAAAAAATATAACCATCGATTCACATGAAAATGTGAAATCATTAATTTTTGGTATTTAGACATGGTTATTTCTAGAAACTTATTTTGTTGCAGATAGTACTGAAATACTTCCATATAAGAGATTCAAATCGAAAAATTTATAATTATACATCATGTGTAATTTAAAAATATATTAGTATTTACTCAAATTATTTTTGTGATGTAGGGTGGTTTTTCGATAAAAGGTTTCATTTTGATATAAGAAAAAAACAAGTATATTTGGAGAGAAATCGTTCAATGTTCACTTCTTTGCGAAAAGGAAGCTTTGGCATTAACAATAGAAAACGATATCCTTTTCAAGAAATTTTCCATGACCAATTCGCACATTTGCGGCAGTATGTCTTCGATAAGTTCACCAGTTCAATCTTTAAGGTCTTGAATCGATTGTGGAACATTGGCATAGACCTTATATTTCACGTGACCCAACAAGAGAATGTTAAGCTGTTAAATCACAAGATCTCGGTGGCCATGTGAATTCTACCATCATAGTTGTATTGGCATGTGAGCGTGGCTCTCTCACCAAGTGACTACTCAGCAGTCCCCACAGTCTGCCCCCAGGGCCAGAAAGTGTGATAAGGATTACGTTATATCATCGCGCGAAGCGAGAACCTCTCCGAAGAGATGAACCCACCAGCTTCCAGTTTGGGCTTCAGTTCGAAAACCTACAACAATCTGACTGGTAGCAGCCAGCACTATCCAACCTCTTCTGGCTATGCATTGTCAGTAGCCGAGTTGTTTGGGACGCAACTCACACACGGGAGTGCTTCTTGTACATCCACTCGAACGCAGTATGATAAACTAAGATAATCTTAAGAATGATGCCTCAATTGATCCTGGTACGAGCACCGTCAACACGGCCTGTACGTCAAGACCCACGTACCTACGTGAAGTCTTTCGATTGATCCTGGCGTCAAGCACCAATTGACTAGCCGTTTCGTCGGGATCCACAAACCTTGAAAAAATACGCATTAGATCCAGGTTCAGGACGAGACGGATCGAACCGTCAAGTCCCACCAAACCCTGAGTAATTTCATGAGAATATCCCGAACATGGAGGTCTGCCAACAGTTGAATGAAATACCTCCCTAGTCCAACATGCGGATTTTCAACCATTACCCCCTCGAGTCCAACACCAATCGGATGGCCAGCTGATACAAGTACCACCTGTGGGCATCCACCCTCCCGAGGTAACGCAGTATGCTACATAACGCACTCTGCCATTGGACAGAAAAATCCAGAGATTTACTGCAATAGGGAAGAGTACGTTCTCGGTGGTCATTTGTGATCATTTCTTCGAGAAATAACACGGCCAGGAATTTTGAAATTGCGATTTCATTGCTTGTGTGGTATGTAGCGCCGTCTTATTGAAAATAAACGTGGTCCACATCAATAGCTTCTAATTCCGACCATGAAAAATCATCATAGCTCGATAGCGCAATTTTTTGACCATTACAATTGAACCAGCCTCCTTTTCGAATAAGTAAGGACCAATCAAACCACCAGCCCAAAAGCTGCACCAAACAGTGACTCGTTGAGGATAGAGAGGCTCTTCAGTAATAATTCTTGGATTTTCGGAGTCTCAAATACGACAATTCTGTTTATTAACGTAGCCTCCGAGGTGAAAATGGGGGCCTCATCACTGAAGATGATTCTACGATGAAAATACGGATTATTTTGATGCATTTCAAGGACCTTATCAGATGTTACTGGTGATCGAAGGTTTAAGTTTTTGTGTTAACTGAACTTCAATCTATTTATACAAAATACAGTGTTATGTCGTATATCTAATTACAAAGATCGACGAGGAATCGGCAAACCTGGGTTTTCATCAAGACTATGGGCTACAACACCAATATTCTCAGTCGTTCTTGAGCGACATACGCGGTTTCGATTCTACACATCACTAGCTTGTCCCGACAGCTAAATTTTTTTTACCAGTTTCACTGTTATCGAATGAGAAGGTACTTCACTACCACCCCAAAGTGCTCTAATTTTTCGAACTGTGATTACAAAATTTTCACCATTTTTGTAGAGAATTATAACAATTTTTATGCGTTTTTGAAGCGTGTATCGTTCCATTTTTAGTAATGGCGTAGTTTTTAATTGTCAAATGTCAAAAGGTCTCAGCTTCTAAAGTGACAGCTGCCAAGATAGCTGGTTATTCAAAATGAAGCGTCTTAATGGAAAATTCTTCGTATATTTCAATTTCAACCATTTAAACGACTTATTGAATATAAATGTAAGCCTAACACTACTCAGCTCTTATTTACCAAGTAAAACACATGATGTATTTCATGCAGGTGTTTACCTACATAGCCCAATGGGTGCACTCTGGGACGAAACGTTTACTACACCACAAACAAAAGGTCTGTAAGCTCCCTCATATAGAGTCCCATAACAAGTAATCCAATGAAGGTATTTTTAAATTCATGTATACAATTAGGTTCAGAAATTGAACGAAATTTCTATCTATCGATAGAATATTGGTATTCCGAAGTAGTAAATTGGGACATTAACTGGATCAATTCTCTGAAATCTCTACGAATTTAATCTGATAAATTTATTAAACACTTTTCAAATGAAGAATGAGTCTTAGAAGTACTATTTTATAAATATATAGAATTATCAACACATATCTGTGAGAGTTAACCAATGCAGAATCAGAAGAAAATATAAAATATTTATCGCGATCATCCAGCAAACATCATCCGAACTTTTTTTTATCCATCGAACTTATAGTTCTGTCTATTGTAAACCCTGACTAATCCTCAGGCGAACTGATGGAAATATCATTAACATTGTCATGTTTCAGTTTCATGGTCAAGTTTCAGTTGGAATATAAATTTAAGGGATATATAAGAAAACCTCGGTGAGGCTAGGGTGGGGAGTATGTAGGACAGTTCAGGGCTTTTGCTAGGTTTTGTAATCGAGGCAAGCTCAGAATATTTAGTGCCTAGAAACAGATCTCTAGAGTTCATCCGAACTGCCTGTTTAGATTGGATATTCATAAATAACAAATCCCATTTCCGAAAAAAGCACCACTCACAATTTAAATTGGTCTTTTTTATTTCCTTTTTTTCATAAAATATATAGCATATTCTCCAGAAAAAAGCATTTAAACTTATTAACCATATTCTCATCAGTCGCAAAATTATTTGGATGCAAAATAAAACAATCGATAAAAATTATATCTACATATCTTCATTCGCCAAAGATTTTGTTAAGAACTGAACTTAAATAACCGTGTTCAGCTAATTACTTAGTACCATTCAGAAAACTAGACTCTTCCGTATAAAAATCTCGTAGAGGATACGATCATATGCTCAATATCTGAAAACGCATGTGCAAAAATACAAAATAAACATATTATAAACAAATATAAATTGAAAACTACTTTGAAGGAGTTTTTCAAAAAGGACCCTACGTCTAAATTTCAAAATTCCGTGAAACAAGCCATAAAAAATTATCCAAACTTGCTTTCAGATAGAAATTATACATTATAAATTATGAATCCAATAGTTTCATTACTTTACGGCCTTCCTAAATTACATAAGACAGATTGTCCTATGAGGCCTATGTTTCTTATATAAATGCAACCGCGTTAAAAATTTGTAAACATCTCAACATCATTTTACCAAATTTGATACAGCATAGCCCAAAATATTCTATCAGAAATACTATTCACCTCACAGAAGAACTAAAAAATTCCCCAAAAATTTAAACTTGTTTTATTCGATGTTGTGAATTTATTTCCTTCTATACCTAATTTAGAAATTAAACATATATTTCAAAATTCATTACAACAAAACCAATCACTAGCCTTTGAAATTATAAGAGAAACGATGATTCTACTTGAAATATGCCTCAAACAAAGTTATTTTAAATTTAAACATAAAATTTATCGACAATTACACGGACTTCCTATGGGTTCTCTCTTATCACCACTTTTGTACGAAATTTCTCATCTCTCTCATCTTGAAAATAAAACCTTTCCTTCTCAAGATAATTTGGTAAATGAAGTTTTTTATTGGAAAAGATATGTGGATGATATATTTTGCATTTGGTTAGGTTCTATTAGACAAATAGAAATGTTTCCGAATTTGTCAAATTCATTTTTCAATTGTATCAAATTCACTATTGAAATCGAAAATTCACAATTATCAATAAATTTTTCAGATATTCAGATCACAAGAAATGTTAATTTCCTTGAGTTTGATTCATTAATACACAATAACAGTTCCCACCCTCATAAAATAAAAATGTCGCCTTTTCACGCCTTTGTACATAGATTACTATCAACTCCTCTCTCAATAGAAAACTTTAACAAAGAAATTGAAGTTTTAAAGTCATTAGCGTCGAACAATGGTTTCGTTACGAACGCAATTGATTAATTAATTTTTAAAAAACAGCACAAAAAAGCTCTAGCTTCTCTTTTCCCTATTCTCCAGGCCAAACAAAAAGAAAAATTTTATACGCTAAATTTCATATCACAAATAAGTAATAAAATTTGCAATAGACTAAAACAGAATAATATTAATATTATTTGTTATATTGTAATGAATACCCTGCATTTTACATAGGTCAGACGGGACGATCTATAATCATGAGAGTAGAAGAACATAAAAAAAGTATATTACATAATAAAATAACATCTGGTTTTTCGGAACATTGTATAACCATTTCATAGATTCCGGTAGAACTGAAATTTTACACGTAGGTAATAAAAGCAGAAGAATGGACCTTTTAGAAAGTTTGGAAATTTATTTAGCACCTTGTAAGAAGCTACCAATTACAAATGAACAGTTTCAATTTAATTTATGACCATTGCTCTTATCTGTTAATGATTAGGACCCAACTAACACCATATTTTCATACTGTTCAAAATTGTACCTTTGATCTAGCTTATCATTATAAATAGGATTTCAAGTTTTATTCTCCTCAGTTTTGAAAATGGGCTAAAAACTCGAAACATTTATGTCAACTGACATCAAATAAACAGCGAAACTTATGTCAGGTTGTTTTTATTCACTTTATTAATTTAAAAATGTTTCACCAAGTGATATGCGAGAAATCAATATCATTTTTCAAATAATTCAGAAATTGACTGCATCAATTCTCCGAAATCTCTACGAATTTAATCTTATAAATCTCTCGAAAACTTTTAGAAATTAAATTGAATAAAATGCTTCAGAAATGTTTCAGTTCATATAAATATAAAATTATCAAGACATATGTGCAACAGTTATGCAATAAAAAATGAGAAGATAATATAAAATTGTAGATCCAATCGGAACAGGATGATTGAATACAATGTTATGCATTATTTCCATAATTTATCAAATTAACGACAATTGTTTGGCCAACACTGTGGCTTTGTGAAGTTTTTATGTTGAACTAACTCTTAAAATTACACACACTTCTTATATAGCTGAAAGCTTGAAAAGCAGAAGGGGTACAACTAATTAACAGTTTTCGAAAACAAAGAGAAGAAATAATTTATTGACAAAAAAACTGATGGAGAAAAATTGGCGAAAAAAGGATATAAATAACCATACAATATATTGAGACCAATTATCGGAAATACCTCACTTAATTATTTCAATATTTTAATATTAGCTTTCTACGTATTAATTTCAAAAAATTATATTTAATAATTATAACTTCAGGGATAAAATTAAATTAATGTCATGTAAGTACCACTTATATAAAACGACATATAGAATAAACATTCATTATATGATATCCAAATGATATAACAAAATCCAATAAATAAAAATTGTTACCCAAAATCCTATAAATTAAATATTTTGAGTAGACAAATTTTTGTTTCTGCTCATCAATCTTATGAAAATGGATATCTTTCAAAAATGTTCAACATAATCTTAAGAATTTCATCATAAAACTATCTTACTTAGAATATTCAATATTATTGGATATCTCACTAAGTTACTTTTTATAGCATCTCAAGATATTTAAAAACTGAAACGCGAAGAAGCGCCAATATTCGCTTTGTTCGATTTTATTCACATTTTTGAAAATCTTCTGAAGAACTGGCTCAACTAAAATAATTTAACCTTTGGTTATTGTGAAAAAGGAAGAAATAAAATAAGAGTTTACAAGAATAAATAAATTCAATATCTGTTGATTTCATTCCTGTCTCGAATATCATGTTATAGTATTTCGTTCGAAGGTAACGACTTAACATACACAATTTTGTGGCAAACTTTCCCTACATACCATCATCCGTTCTATGATAGAGATTCACGAACTGAGCTTGGTCTCAAACAGCTTGAATTGCAAGCAAACCCTCAAAAAAGCCAAGCCCAGCTTACAATATTCTGTCTCAAACTAAGCCAAGCTTTTTTATAGCTTTTTCGGTCAGGAAACAAGTTTTCCCTATTTGCAAATTTGCATCTTCTTTCTAGTGATCTGATTGACTCATGACAATATAAGATATTATGGGGTGATATAGCGTATGGTTTTTATAAGGCACACTTATACAGAGTATCGGGTGTTTTTTTTAGAGTGATAGAACCTTTATTTAAATAAAACACATTTAAATTAAGATTGAAGCCAATTTTTTTTTAATTTGAAAGTTAATTTCATGAAATTTATGTTTTGCAAATAATTTCGGGCATATATCTACCACGACTAGCTCTGAGGAACCGCACTCGACCAGACCGATTTTGGACCACTTTTTGGAGTAATTCAGGCCTTCTTTCATCAATAACACGAGTTATGTTGGTTTCCAAAGCGTCTATTGTTTCTGGTTTATCAGCATAAACCAATGACTTGAGATAACCCCCAAAGAAAATAATCCAATGGAGTTATGTCGCATAATCTTGAAGGCCAATTAATTGGATCATTTCTCGAAATAATATTGTCGCCAAATCTTTCTTTCAATAAATCAATTGTTACGGTAGCAGCATGAGGTGTAGCACCATTTTGTTGGAACTAAAACACTTCTGGGTCGACAGCATTCAAATTTTGAAACAAATAATCATTGATCATCAATCTGTAACGAGCACCATTCACTGTAACATTAGCTCCAGCATAGTTTTTGAAGAAATATGGACCGATGATGTCTTCAGAGTGTAAAGCCCACCATACAGTGCATTTTTCAGGATACAATGAAACCTGCAGATCTTTACGCAAAATTTTCCATGTGGTGGATGCACAGAGTCCAACTTGTTGTGAACGTCGACGAATAGACAAATCTGTATCATCATCAACACTATGACTTACAGCAGCGATATTTTCTTCCGTACGTACAATTCTTTGTCGTTTTGTTGTTGTTGCATCGAGTAGAGAACATGTTGTCTGAAATCTATCGATAGTTCGACGAATAAGCTGCTCTGATGGACGATTATGTAAACCATAAACGAAGTGCTCTATAAGTTTGGCGAATAGCACACTGATTTTGAAAATAAATTTCAATAATTTGTAAACGTTGTTGCGGCTTGAGTCTTTCCATGATAATTTGTCTATGCTTACTGGACAGAAATGTCAAAACAACATGTCTTCTTCCTTCTGTCAAATTACAGTTAGCCCTATCGAAAGTTCTATCACTCTAAAAAAACACTCGATATATCCAAAACTATAATAAAAACAAATGGAATGTGTCACGTGTTTCATTAAATGTTCCTCGTTAGGCTCAGTTCTCTGTCGACAACATGAAAGAATGAAATATCAATCAAACAAATTACTTTGAATGATTGTCATAGAGATGGCAACAGAGAACAAATTGTGTTGGAAATTAATCGAACTTATGCTCCGCAGTCATCAATGAATGATAGGATTTCATGGTAATCTTACAATACTGTCTGTGTTGAATTTTCTGTCCTTGAATGAAAAGAATTCTTCATCCACAAATAAATAGTTTTGTTGTTTTAAAGTTACCTAATTTCATATAGCAATTTTGTCATATTGGAAAATGGAAACATTCGTGGTAAGTTTTGGGCATAAATAATACGGTTGAATTCATTAATGGGCCAAATCGATACAAAGGTTCCGGAATAATCATCATTCGAAATGTTTTCTTATTTTTTGAAATTCTTTCGAAACTGCACATGAAATTTATTTATAAGGAGAATGATGACGCGCATGTTCGTGCATATTCAGTGAGACCCATATAGTATAGTATGGCCATAAATTATGTTGTGATAAAGTGGGTCGAAGGCTATTGTGTAGTCAAGAAATACGAGAAGGACTATTTTATATTTCTCTGTAGCTCCAAACATTCCTTCGGTTAATGATTTTTTCTAATATTTTGGAAAAACAAGATATACAAGTACACACGTATACTCAAAGGCTTAAAACCTTTGTATTCACTAGGGTGATAAATTTTAAGCATATAAAAGAGCAGCGCCCTTTCCCACGATACGGGGTAAGCTGACTGCTCTATGCAGAAATCAATTATATACTACTCTGTCAAGAAAGTACCGGGAATTTTCAATTAAAACAACATTTTTACATTTAATCGTCAAAATTTATTGGGTCGCCTTCAAAATAGGCTCCATTTGCTCCAATACATCTATGCCAACGGCACTTCCAATTATCGAAACATTTTTTATAGGCGCTTTCCGGGATGGACTTTAGCTCTCGCGCCGAATTTTGTTTTATGGCTTCAATCGACTCAAAACGGGTGCCACGAAGGGGCAATTTTAGTTTTGGGAAGAGGAAAAAGTCGCAGGGAGCCAAATCCAGCGAATACGGTGGTTGCTGAAGCACGTTTGTTGAGTTTTTGGCGAGAAAGTCAGTCACAATCGTAGCTCGGTGAGAAGGCGCGTTATCGTCATGCAAAATCCATGAGTTGTTCGCCCACAAATTTGGCCGCTTCTTACGGATACGCTCACGCAAACGTTTCATAACGCCTAGGTAATACCCCTTGTTTACCGTCAGACCCTCTGGAACGAATTCGTAGTGCACCACGCCACGGATATCGAAGAAAACAATGAGCATCACCTTCATTTTCGAGCGGCTTTGGCGTGGTTTTTTCGGTTTCGGCTCATTTTTCGCCACCCATTCCAATGATTGCTGGCTTGTTTGCATATCGTACTCGTAGACCCAGGTCTCATCACCAGTTATAATGTGTTCCATGAATGTAGAATCGGCATTACAGCGATCCAGCATGTCTGAAGCAACCTGTTCGCGATGACGTTTTTGAAGAAAATTCAGGTCTTTCGGTACGAGTCGTGCGGCCACCTTTCTCATGCCAAAAATATCAATCAAAATCGTACGTGCGGACTCGTGGGATATCTTAAGATCATGTGCTATCTCTCTCAAGCTGGTACGACGGTTTTCCAGCACCCTTTCCTTAATTTTATCGACGTTATCTTCGATCGAAGCCGTCGATGGGCGACCGTCCTTGAAGGCTCTGTACCACTGATATACACGAGTTTTCGATAGAGCATTATCAACAAAGGCCTTTTGCAACATTTTCAATGCATCGGCACACGAAAATTCATTTGCAACACAAAACTTTAAACAAATTCTTTGCTCAACGTAATCACCCATAGTAAAAGGCGGCACGCACTCTGACATCGACTGACTTAATCAGCTGTTGCAAACACACTAGTTGACAGATCACGCTCAAGCTTGGCATAGTAATTAAGGACAGTGGTACCAACCTAGGAAGAAAAAATTTTACCTGCCTCATTGCCCCGCCAGATTTAAATCGATAATTTCCGGTACTTTCTTGACAGAATGTAGGTAATGAACAGAAGAATGATAGAAGTGTAAAGAATTTCTTGGTATGTAGAGATACCTTTTTGAATTCTTCCTAATAATTGATCAAACGTTAACCCATTAGTATGGAAATTCTTGGTTAAGCATATATTTCAAATGGGGTTGAGAGAGGAATGCATAATTGGCTTTAATGGTTCATTTCCGGCCTAAATAGATATATTACAAATTACAAGTTTAAATTTTTTACCCAAATTGAGGGTGTTGTTTCGGTGTAGTTTTTACTCCAATTGCGGTAAAAATATCATCTTGTTCGTAGAATAGTTCGTCTTTGAGGTTTTTCGTCGTTGTTCAATTTCACTGAATTCACGTTGTCTGGGTTCACTTTTGGGTTAATCTATCAAAACTTACTATCGAATTACAAATAAATAATGTGTGAGAGAGAGAGAGACGTGTGATTATAACTTAAGAAAACGTAAAACGTTTTTGGGCAAGCGACAAAATGCGATTTTTTTGAGAATGTGTTTTCAATGCTGCTTAGTGGTTAACTCAAATGAGAGAACTGTTTGATTATAACTTGGGAGACAAAAAGAAATGTGATTAGAACTTACTTCTAGAGGATGTGTGTGGGATCAGAACTTAATGTTCGAAGAGTAGATAGTACTGCGTGATCATTTGGTCGAAGCACGAAGAGAGGGCCGACGAGCGACTTGGAGGGAATTCTTCAACTGAACCTTCTGGCTAACTGTCAGAATGAGAGACTCTCTTAGGGCACGAAATGTGGTCAGGTAAATTCCAAAACTACATTTGTCCGTTGTCGTCTGTTCTAATGGGTTTCTAAGAAAACTGTGAAGTACAAATATTTTGGGTCCTTAGCAGGCCGAAAGCTTTCTATGAAAAAATGAGACATATTTGAAAGGCCTTGACTCGGGGATCATAATTGTTATGTACTTGCATAGTATATCAAAAATTTATTGTTCGATGTAAATTCGAACAACAAGAATACAACATAATTATGGATATTTTGATATCACCGAGATAGGATTTGGATTTTATCTTGGATATTATTCTTGAAACATATAGGTTGCCCAAATTTCACGAATCGTTTCTACGGGTAATTTGCAACACAAAAACTCAATAGAATATAATCCAATAATCTTTCGTTTTAAAGTTATTTAAGATTATGCTATTTTGTAAGGTTTCATAATTTAGTCTCTAAAAACCTAGCGTTAGATTGGGTAAATTTACCCCATCTCCAAATCAGAACATAATAACAATAAATTCATAAAACTAACATATTTTGGACCAATTTCACAAAAAATAGCTCAAATTTTGTCAAAAATTAACATAGTAACAGCTTTCACACCCTCCCATAAAATTTCTAATCTCTTTTTTAATCCGAAAGACAAAGAGAACCGACTGAATAATTCTGGAGTCTATAAATTAAGTTGTCAAGAGTGTAATAGTGTGTATATAGGACAAACGGGCCGACCTTTCCATAAAAGGTACAAAGAGCATCAATCTTGCGAACCATTTCTTCAATACAGATCACACGTTCCCAGAATTGAACAACCTTGTTATCTTGCACGTGGAAGCGAAAGGAAAAAAACTTGACATCCTGGAATCCATAGAAATTGAAAAATATAAGAGTACCAATAATAAAACTACTAAACGAACAGACGGAACTTTGCTCACTGGCGTAGGCAAAAATAATCGTAAGTTTGAGTTTTCGGTTACACGCGGATCGAAGAAAATAAGAAGGCCAATGTACTTCTAAAAAAAAGAGCACATACAACCTTCGATGGCCCGGAACCCTTATATGGTGTACAAAAATCCCTACTTATCCCTACTAATATTATAAATGCGAATGTAAGTTTGTTTGTTTTTTTACGAAATTATGTAGCCTGTTCACGTGTATCTAATGCCAGGAATTTACACATATTTGCACGCGACAGGAAAACTTATAACATTGTCTACAAAAATATCTTAAATTAATACTTTGTATTTTATTTTTTTAAATTGTTAGAATTCAGAATTATTTATTTGTGTTACGGTGAAATATATTTTAACATTTGTTGATGCATTTCAATAAGCATATATTAAAGTGTTGAAGCTTCTGTCTGTAGTAGATTTTAAAAATTGTTGATCTCAGCCAAACAATAAAATTTAGTTATCATATTGACTCATTACTATTATTATACCCTTACCCTTTATCTTTCATACTTATTTAATGACTCCACTGCGGGCGAAGCCGCGGGTAAAAAGCTATCCCTACTAATATTATAAATGCGAATGTAAGTTTGTTTATTACGCTTTCACGCAAAAACTACTGATCCGATCATCATGAAACTTTGTACATATACTCTTGAAGGTATTAGAAGTAACATAGGGTACTTTATATTTAAAAAAAAAAAATTTTTTTACGAAAGATAAAACAATTGTTTGTCAAAAAATCGTCAAATTTAGCTACTTCAGTAATGAAGTTTTACTATTATTATACCCTTACCCTTTATCTTTCATACTTATTTAATGACTCCACTGCGGGCGAAGCCGCGGGTAAAAAGCTAGTGTACCTATAAAGAAGAGTCGAAAGAAGAAGAAACTGAAAGAAAAACACTGAGGCGAAAAAGATTTCTTGGGAACTCCTCACTCTTACTGAGAATTTCCGCCTCAGGAAGCATTTGATAAGAATAGATTCGGATCCTGAAGAGTGCAGATTCTGTTGGGAGGAAGAAGAAAACTCGGATCACCTAGTTACACAATGCCTTGTAATTACTAGCTAAAGTCTCTGGACAAGAAAACTGTAGGAACGAGGAATTTACCTCGCTGAATCCATTCTAGGTACTAGAGTTCATCAGAACTCTGAAACTGGAAGGCGAGCTGTAGTACAGCTTTGATAGGGGTAAAATAGAACTTGAGGTAGCGGTGTGAAACAACCCCATTTAAATTTACAATCTACAGATCCATCGACTCGTTGTGGTTTTTGATCCACTGTAAATAAACTGGGCACCTAGATTTCTCTTAGACAAATGTTTATGTGAAATATTGAATATGATAAAAAAATAGAAAATAGAAGATGGATCGGCTTTCTGTAAAACTGATCCACCTTCTGCTACACATCACACAGATACAGGTCACAAAATTGACTTTGAGAACAGCAAATCTATTGCAACGAAAAAAATGCTAACAAGTCGCATTATTCGTGAAGCCCTCAAAATTGAGAAGAGACCAAACTGCCACAACAAACGCGATGACAGCCAACTCCTGCACGACATATAGAAATCTTTAATTTGTCATCTTCCCATGCCAACAGACCCCCCCACTTAAAATTTCCCCCACCCACCTCACTCCTATACCACCTTCAACACGTATAAATACTCGTACTCGTTCCTGCACAAATCGGTTCGCTTGAGCTAGTGGAAACACTGTGATCTCCGAGATTACTGGTCATGATAACTGGGAAATAGCCGTTGAATCACTAAATTCAACAATTGTTCTTGATAATGATTCCCTAATTGGAGCCGAAACGTCGAACACTGACAAACTCTAGACGCGGTCTATATATTCCGGGTTGGGAGAATTTTGTTATGTAAAAAGAAAGAGATGCAAAATAATTTTTATCTATTTTAAAACATTCAAGCAGTATAAATGCATTTACTATTCGAATACATTATTAGAATTCAATATGTAAATATCAGGAGAAATATCGTTGTTCAAGTTTGATATATGTAAATCGTTATAAAAGGGCTCAAAATTGAGTTGAATATATATTTTTTTCATTTTTGAGCGTCCGAGGAAAGGGATCACCTAGTTGGTGCCCAGAACGGAAAGTTCTGGTTACCTGTTTGCCTTGAGTTATTAAAGGTTATATACTGGAAACACATCAGCTCAAAGGGTGTTCTACTACCAGCCAGTTCGTGGAAAAACGACTTATAATAAACAGAAGTTCTCGGAGTTGTTGATTCAACTACATAGGGATGTGGTCGTTAGGAAGTCTTAGTGCCGCGTAGGAATCTGGCGGCGGCTGGCATCATTTACGTAAGTTGCTTGGAGACTTAACTGTGATAATATCTATATGAGAAGCACAAGTCGGCAACTCTGCTTCTATGTTCCAACGACTGCAAACTGGCTGTTATAGTAGGGAAGTCGATCAGTTGTACTGGTCTTTCCTGGATGGAATACAACAGTTGTGACGAATGCTTGCGTGTTGAGCTCCAAACATGAGAGCAGTATGAGTCCTGGTAGAATAACCTGATTTACAGAGAAATGTTTCCTAGCCTTGACCAAATATCTCTGCTCATTCTCTGCAATGCCAATCACATATTCCCCTACAACAGACCGAAGAATGGTGATGTCAATTCTACCAGGTTTTCGAATTGGCATATGAGCGTGGCTCTTTCGCCAAGTGAATACTCAGCAGTCTCCACAGTCTGCCCCGAGAGGCAGAAAGTGTGATAAGGATCACGCCATATTATCGCGCGAAGCGAGAACCCTCCGAAGAGATGAAGCCACCAGCTTCCAGTTTGGGCTTCAGCTCGAAAGCCTACAACCGTCTGACTTGTATTGGCGAATCACTATATGGCCTTTACTGGATCTGCATGGTCAGTATCCGAGTTCTTTGGGACGCAACTCATTCGCCAGTAGGGCTTCTTATTCAAGCACCTGAACGCAGTCCCATGAACTAATAAAATCCCAAGTTTGATTACTCAATTGATCCTGGTACGAGCACCGTCAGCGCGGCCTGTACGTCATGACCCAGAAAAATCCGGAGATTCACTGCAATACCGTAGAGTACGCTAGTTTTAAGGGAGAAGCCCTGTACTTCGACAGACTTCCTGTCACTGAGTTAATTAACCGGCTTAGTCCTCTATTCCACCATAACGGCAAAACTAGGGCCCCATTCGGGAGATCTTCTACCACACAGGTCCAGTGACTGGCACGAATGGCATAACTTTAGTCATCGAGACTTAACCCTTCATTTTGCCGGGACGAAACTAGGGTCCTAATCAAGACAAGCGCGACAAGCTATAATGCCATGGAAGGCGACCGAAGAATGGACAGTCACGTCACAAAGATGCTTTGGCTGAAGCATCTGGTTTTCCGTTTTCCGTCAGCATGTCAGGTCACAAACTGAGATTTTCACGAGATATTGAATTGCACCAGACTTCACTGACCTTGTTTTATTCTTTTCAAGATCTTCGTTCAGGGAATTGATTTGCTGGCATCTATGAAGGTTAGAGTCAACGGTGCTCAACGGTTCGTCACTGGTGAAGGAAGACATCAGCTATCATCCGCGAAGCTCATACTGTGGTTCTCGGTCGTACTAAGAAGATCGTTTATGTGAATCACAAGAGGGTCAGTGACAAAACTGAGCCTCGTAGCACTTCAGCAGTTTCACGTTGAGACCACATGAATGCTTATGTTGGTGAGGAAACTCTTCATGCATTCACAAAAAAATGGCTATTATCGCTATTAGACGGAAATTGGATGGAAAATACTTCCTCTCCTTCTTCAGTATAAGCTGCACTCGTACACTCCTACATGACCCAGGAAAACATTTTCCTGTATGAGATAGTGAACATCTTACCGAGAACAGGTGTAAGCTCTGGTGATCACTTTTTGGACACAATGGCAGGAATCCTGTCTAGTTCAGTTGATTTCTTGGAATTAAGTCTGCCAAGTACTCGATGAATGAATGATTCGTGGTCTGAGGAATATAACCTTCATCCTACATGAAACAGTTGAAATTATTGAAGGATACCGACCAAATGTTTCGATATTCGAGTTAGCAGCGAATATCCGTACGAATAGTTGGCTTTAATTTGGGATGCAGTTACAGAAAACCCCCCTCCTCTATCAGAAGGGGAAAACTTTAATGACAGAAGTTGTTGCCAATTTTCTCTGCCATCGACCAAAACTAGGGCGATCCACTAGAACGGTCTATGAGTTTGTTGGATACTCTTAAATTATACCCTGATATAAATGTATTCAAATGTATTGTTTTAATTGTATTTCTCATTATTAAAACAAATTGTGAAAATTACTATGTTTTACAAAATAAAATAGAAAGGCCTTTTACTTGATAGAAGAAATATAACAAAATTTGAATATTAAAACAAGTTGAAATATGTTTATCTTCTACAATGTTAATTTCAAAAAAATTTTTATTCAAAAAACTTTCAGAAATAAATTTATGTCTACATAAGCACCGCTTACATTTAATAGACGTATATAATCAAAACTCAATATATAATGTCAAATGGAATAACAATATTAAATGTTTTTTGAATAAAAATTTTTTTGAAATTAACATTGTAGAAGATAAACATATTTCAATTTGTTTTAATATTCAAATTTTGTTATATTTCTTCTATCAAGTGAAAGGCCTTTCTATTTTATTTTATATATAATATATAATTATATTTTAGCTTCAATAAATCTCATTATAGAATGTCAATGAATTTAAATAAACCTTAAAATAACTCACACTGTTCTTTGATTTTGTTAGAACATAGATCAATCTTGAATTATATAGTTGATCTGTATTTCGTAGCTTAAGTCTTTTAACACGTGAGAGATATAGGTTAAGTTTTTGATTTTGATATTTGGAATATTAAATGAGGACTGAAGACGGGAAGACGGGAATAATTATATTTGTTTTTTGAAGATATAATGCACATTTTTTAGAGATTTTTGAAATAATTTATTCGAATATTTAAATATATTAAATATTTCAAATAAATTATATTCTTTGAGAAGTCCTTTAAGTGCGTTCATGTTTTTAAAAGGCAACTGGTGTTCTTAAAGGTAAGACCAGAAACAAAATTTTGTCTCCTTCAAATATTTATTTATTCATTTTAATTTCTTTCGTATATCTGTTGGGTTATTTATTCCATTTGACATTATATACTGAGTTTTGATTATATACGTCTATTAAATGTAAGCGGTGCTTGTGTAGACATAAATTTATTTTTTGTTGTAGTTTTTTGAATAAATTTTTTTTTTTGAAATTAACATTGTAGAAGATAAACATATTTCAATTTGTTTTAATATTCAAACTATGTTTTACTACCAATAAAAATATATATTACACATTTTCTTGTGACTCGAGTTTCGGGAAATGAACTATCCCATCATCAGACAACTGAAGACCTAATAGTTCATTTCCCGAAACTCGAGTCACAAGAAAATGTGTAATATATATTTTTATTGGTAGTAAAACAAAGTAATTTTCACAATTTGTTTTAATTATGATCAACTACCAAATAGTAACGGCTGAAACAATTCAGTATCTGTATTTCTCATGATGAAGTCATAGGATTAAATCTAAAATTAACTTAGAAATTTGCATCATTGGTACCATACGATGATACATTGCATTGACAAAACATATCCCTGTTAGATCTGAAGTGAAATATACTCAAAAATATCAGGAAAATTTCTAAAGAAATACGTGGTAACAGTTATTCAAGGAGATCATCAGAAATTGATTCAGAAGAATAAAAAATTCTATGAGATTGATGTAAATATAAACTTTTTAAAATGAGAGGATGATATGTCAGTTCTCGATGCAGGACATAGAAAAATATAAGAGAATATTCAGAGAATAACATTTGCTGAAGGAATAACTCGGAAAAAAACCATCTTCTCATAGAATTGCCAATGTAGAAGTTTTTTAAGGAAACGCAGCATACAAATAAAATTGCCGAGGAAATACGTGGTTGGTATCAAATTCATCTTCGTGTCGAATATATTGCTCTTATTTGAAATCTTCGTATAACCTGAAAAAAATTAAATTCGTAAACATTCTCGAAAACCAAAAAGAATCAACTTAGTGAATATTCAAAAAGCGTAATTTCTAAATATTGGCAAAACATTTATTTTCCAAAATTTGGAAACATTTTGAATAAGGAAAATAATTGCAAGTCATGTAGTGAATTCAGCCAATTCAAAACAGAAGAATCTGAAATAAGTGAAGTGAGTTATAAAAATAAAAATCTATCACAAAAATTCCTTGCAATGTAGGACAATTTAAATGATGCATTACAATTTAGGTGGACTCTAGAATAGTAGAAATATGTCAGCTGTCAATAAAAATTTTGTGGAAAATTGTATTCACAAATGAATAAGAAGAATTAAGGATCATTTTTAATTCACAAGGAGCCTCAGCATTATGAAATTTAACCGGGCATCTCGAATCAAAATTGAAATTAACAGTTACATTATCAAAATTATATACTGAACGGTTTCAGCCGTTTCTTTTTGGTAGTTGATCATAATTAAAACAAATTGTAGAAATTTCTATGTTTTACTACCAATAAATTGATATTTTACACATTTAATTATGGCTAGAGTTTCGGGAATTAACTATCCCATCTTCAGACAATTGTGGTTGTCATTTTGTACTGGTATTAGTTGGGCATGTAATTTTCGGTTACCTCCTGTCTTGTGTTCTAGTATTTCTCAGAAGTGTTATCCCTTAATATGGCTCAAGAGCTCAATGTACTTGAAAGTTTATTATCCTCAACGATGTCTTACGTAAACGTAAGAATTGAAATCCGCAATTATTCACTAGGGACGAATGTCTAACTTGGAATGTTTAGGAGTTCCATGTACTTAAAAAGAGTTTATTGCCTTCAACTATTGTAGATAAACATAAGAATTGAAATCCATTGTTGATTCATCTTTTTTTCTTTATTACAGAAGAGTCTCTCACCTGCAATGTTTGCGATAGGTCTTTCTCTTGTCCGAAGCAGCTTTCATCGCACAAACAGAAGAAGAGACATTTTGGGTATGTACTACACACAAATTACAATTTTTCAGGAAACTTTGAAATCCAATTCGAGTTTTTCTCAGTAGCTACCGAGTTCTTAGCAATTATTTTTTATATGAATCCGGGATCTTGTTCATGATTATTCTTATTGAAGAATATTCTATTTTTCTATACTTTTCTATGTATTATTATAAACATATGTGAACATAACATGGAATAAAAAAACCACTTTTATCACTACCATTAATTTATTAGATAGGTAGTATACAGTAGTCGAAGTTCGTGGTATAACTATAATTTTTAGACTATGAGTAACAACTTGTATTTTGAGGTATCAAATTATATTAGGGTAAATGTTTATTTTCTAGAGAAATTCGATACATAGGAATTTACACAGATCCCTTTGAACATTTAAGGGCCTTATGACTTCGTTATTACTGTATTTAAAAATCTTAATTGATTCCAAGTTGTCTAGATTTTTTATTTTCGGTTTCAGATATACCATTTTGAAATTACTCTATTTCTGGGAAAATATGAACTGTATGGAAAAAAAATTCAGCCGAATTAAACTTCTCTTTTCGGTATTTAAATGAAGACTTATGTTCCTCGAACTATTTTGTGACAGTCCTTTTCGATTTTTCCATCTATTTCAATAGTTATTGTTTCTTTAAATTATTCGAACTATCTTTTCTGAAAGTGGTCCAAAATATGATTGCTTGCCAAATTTTCCATTATTCTTCTTAATTTTTGAATGAGACACATTTGTGTTGTGATGAGCTACTCTTTCATTTTATGTATAAGAAAATTCATAATTTTCTATCCGAAATGATAATTTGTCGCATTTTGACTAATTGTATCGAGTTCTGTTCTCTATGCTATATCTGATTGAATTGGAACTGCTTAATGTATCTTTAATCTATTACCAGCGAGTTTATAGGAATCAGAATGCACTGACAATTTGGGGATTAGTGATATGGTATATAATATTGATGACTTATTTCTATTCTGCATAATGGTTGGAGTATATCCAACTACATATATTAACATAAAATCTATTATTTTGTTCACCTAAGATTATAAACAAAATAATTATTCGATTATTTATTCGTAGCTCCATGCTACGTTTGACTTTTTGAAGTTTGCATAAAAGAAATAAACAATTACACTTTTCGTTGACGTATTAACAATTGGCTCTTCTATTCTCACTCCTTCCTAAAATCTTTATCTTATAATTCTCTAAAAATGCATAAGACCAATAATGTTTAAATTATTTTTGGACGACATAGAAAGGGACTTCTGTAGTTCACATTCAGAACGGCAAAATACGTTTTACTGTTTCAATAATTGACAGCTTGAAGCCAAATTTATCAAGAAGCTGCAATCAGATCAATTAAAACTTAACAAAAATTTTTTTTATATTTATGCAGTGAAAGCTTTCAGAAATCTGATTTTATATTTTTAATTCAAAATCTATATTTTATCAATTAGACTCAAACCCAGTAATTCATATGTATACTTAACAAACCGGAATAATTGATTTTCCTTGCATATACATTCTGTCAAGAAAGTACCGGGAATTATCGATTTAAATCTGGCGGGGCAATGAGGCAGGTAAAATTTTTTTTCCTAGGTTGGTACCACTGTCCTTAATTACTATGCATTGAAAATGTTGCAAAAGGCCTTTGGTGATAATGCTCTATCGAAAACTCGTGCATATCAGTGGTACAGAGCCTTCAAGGACGGTCGTGAAGTGGTCGCCCATCGACGGCTTCGATCGAAGATAACGTCGATAAAATTAAGGAAAGGGTGCTGGAAAACCGTCGTACCAGCTTGAGAGAGATAGCATATGATCTTAAGATATCCCACGAGTCCGCACGTACGATTTTGATTGATATTTTGGGCATGAGAAAGGTGGCCGTACGACTCGTACCGAAAGACCTGAATTTTCTTCAAAAACGTCATCCCGAACAGGTTGCTTCAGACATGCTGGATCGCTGTAATTCCGATTCTACATTCATGGAACGCATTATAACTGGTGATGAGACCTGGGTCTACGAGTACGATATGCCAACAAGCCAGCAATCATCGGAATGGGTGGCAAAAAATGAGCCGTAACCGAAAAAAACACGCCAAAGCCGCTCGAAAATGAAGGTGATGCTCATTGTTTTCTTCGATATCCGTGGCGTGGTGCACTACGAATTCGTTCCAGAGGGTCAGACGGTAAACAAGGAGTATTGCCTAGGCGTTATGAAACGTTTGCGTGAGCGTATCCGTAAGAAGCGGCCAAATTTGTGGGCGAACAACTCATGGATTTCGCATGACGATAACGCGCCGTCTCACCGAGCTACGATTGTGACTGACTTTCTCGCCAAAAACTTAACAAACGTGCTTGAGCAACCACCGTATTCGCCGGATTTGGCTCCGTGCGACTTTTTCCTCTTCCCAAAACTAAAATTGCCCGTTCGTGGCACCCGTTTTGAGTCGATTGAAGCCATAAAACAAAATTCGGCGCGAGAGCTAAAGTCCATCCCGGAAAGCGCCTATAAAAAATGTTTCGATAATTGGAAGTGCCGTTGGCATAGATGTATTGGAGCAAATGGAGCCTATTTTGAAGGCGACCCAATAAATTTTGACGCTTAAATGTAAAAATGTTGTTTTAATTGAAAATTCCCAGTACTTTCTTGACAGAGTAGTATGCAGAAAATATATTTTCAACAAAAATAACTAACTCTTAAATATCATACCTATTCATTCTGCTAACCTCACTACAAATTTTAATTCTACAAAAAACATTTCTCAAAAACTTTTCAGAATTAAATTTTAAAAAAAGACCTCATTAAAACCACATCTCTTTTCCTTAAGAAACTTAGAATATAGTGAATTTTTAAACATCAAAACTCTGCGTATTTTATGTTCGTTACAGAAATCACACAAAGTTTGTAAGTTGTTTTTAAGGACTCAGTTAAATCCAAATGATACCATGTATATGAGGTATGAAAAGGTTTTTGTTTCAATTGATATAAGGCTTATTACAATATCTTAGATATCATAAAAATTTATTCTGCTAACCTCACTACAAATTTTAATTTTATAAAAAAACTTTTGTCAAAAACTTCTTGAAATTAAATAAAATAAATGTCTAAGAAAACACACTTTCAATAAAGAAGACATATGGAATTAATACTCACTGCATAGCGCCAAAAGAAATAAAAGAAACAGAGATACCTAATATAAAATAATGATTAAAAATATTAAATAAATACAAATTTTTGTTTCTTATCAATGTATCATGGAAATCAAATTCCTTTCCAAAGAAAAATGCACAGCATAACCTCAAAAATTTCTTCAAGAATAACTCTTTTTAAAAATTTCCTTCAGGAAAAACTCAGAACATGCAGCACATCTTCAAACAGTCACATCAATGGACTCCGTTTCCAAAAAAATAAAAGTAATTGATAAGAAATTTTACAATTACAGACCTATCTCGTTGATCACCACTTTTGCTAAAATATTTGAAAAAGTCATAAAGCGGAGGGTAGAGACTTATCTGAATAGGTTCAGATTGTTGTCTGATAGGCAATTTGGGTTTAGAGATGGAAAATCTACCAGTGACGCCAATAGTCATCTTTTAGGGAGCATATAAGGTGCAGTAGATGATGGAGATCCAGCCCTGTGTGTTTTCCTTGATCTCTCCAAGGCGTTCGACACAGTGGATCATGTCCTACTGTTGGATACTCTGGAGAGGCTAGGAATTCGGAGGGGTTCCTCACAGGCTTTTCGCTAGCTACCTATTGAATAGAAAACAAATTGTTCGAATTCGGGAAACATGCATCGATGAGGGGACAGTATTGTGTGGGGTTCCACAGGGAACGGAGCTTGGTCCCATCTTGTTTACAATTTATCTAAATAAACTTTTACATCTTGATATAATTGGAAAAATTACTAGTTTCGACGCGGTCATATTTCACAGAGATGCCAGTTGGACCAACCTCAAATTCAAAGCTGAAGCTGATATGGGACAAATTACAAACTGGTTCATTTCCCAAAAGCTGATCATTAACTATGAAAAAACAAAGTACATACCGTTTTACAAGCTATAAAAACCGTCTTCCTGAGTTTGATTATATGTCTACCACATGTAATAATGACTCCAAGATACAAGCGGTTTCTGAAATTAAGTATTTGAGTGTCACAATTGACCATCATCTCAGGTGGGACAGGCACATATTAAACGTTGTAAATACTCTTAGGAGTATGCTATTCAGATTTAGATATTTCTCAAATATATTGGAAATTACCATCTGAGAATTTTATACTATGCCCTAATAGAATCTAGAATTCAATATGGAATTCTGGGTTGGGGTGGTGATTTGAATGTTCGCTTGAAAAAATTATCCACATTACAAAAATATTTTCTGAAAATTATATACAGGAAAGAGAGGAATTATCCGACCGATCAATTGTTCAGTGAAACAAAAATATTTGACATACTACTCTGTCAAGAAAGTACCGGGAATTTTCAATTAAAACAACATTTTTACATTTAATCGTCAAAATTTATTGGGTCGCCTTCAAAATAGGCTCCATTTGCTCCAATACATCTATGCCAACGGCACTTCCAATTATCGAAACATTTTTTATAGGCGCTTTCCGGGATGGACTTTAGCTCTCGCGCCGAATTTTGTTTTATGGCTTCAATCGACTCAAAACGGGTGCCACGAAGGGACAATTTTAGTTTTGGGAAGAGGAAAAAGTCGCAGGGAGCCAAATCCGGCGAATACGGTGGTTGCTGAAGCACGTTTGTTGAGTTTTTGGCGAGATTGTCAGTCACAATCGTAGCTGGGTGAGAAGGCGCGTTATCGTCATGCAAAATCCATGAGTTGTTCGCCCACAAATTTGGCCACTTCTTACGGATACGCTCACGCAAACGTTTCATAACGCCTAGGTTATACTCCTTGTTTACCGTCTGATCCTCTGGAACGAATTCGTAGTGCACCACGCCACGGATATCGAAGAAAACAATGAGCATCACCTTCATTTTCGAGTGGCTTTGGCGTGGTTTTTTCGGTTTCGGCTCATTTTTTGCCACCCATTCCGATGATTGCTGGCTTGTTTGCATATCGTACTCGTAGACCCAGGTCTCAACACCAGTTATAATGCGTTCCATGAATGTAGAATCGGAATTACAGCGATTCAGCATGTCTGAAGCAACCTGTTCGCGATGACGTTTTTGAAGAAAATTCAGGTCTTTCGGTACGAGTCGTGCGGCCACCTTTCTCGTGCCCAAAATATCAATCAAAATCGTAAGTGCGGACTCGTGGGATATCTAAAGATCATGTGCTATCTCTCTCAAGCTCGTACGACGGTTTTCCAGCACCCTTTCCTTAATTTTATCGACGTTATCTTCGATCGAAGCCGTCGATGGGCGACCACTTCACGACCGTCCTTGAAGGCTCCGTACCACTGATATGCACGAGTTTTCGATAGAGCATTATCATCAAAGGCCTTTTGCAACATTTTCAATGCATCGGCACACGAAAATTCATTTGCAACACAAAACTTTAAACAAATTCTTTGCTCAACGTAATCACCCATAGTAAAAATCGGCACGCACTCTGACATCGAAAAATTTTACCTGCCTCATTGCCCCGCCAGATTTAAATCGATAATTCCCGGTACTTTCTTGACAGAATGTAAGACAACTTTCAGATACTGAATTGTTTCAGCCGTTACTATTTGGTGGTTGATCATAATTAAAACAAATTTTGGAAATTACTATGTTTTACAACCAATAGAAAGATATATTACACATTTTCTTGTGACTCGAGTTTCGGGAAATGAACTATCTCATCATCAGTCACAAGAAAATGTGTGAAATATATTTTTATTGGTAGTAAAACATAGTAATTTCTAAAATTTGTTTCAATTAAGACAACTTCACCTCTACCACATACTGATACACACCTATAAAAACAAATCTACATATTTACAAACTTAAGATCATACTTACCAAACCAAGCAAAAAACACATCTGCATACCAAAACAAGCGCACCATAAAAGAATATTGGCCAGAGAAACCATACATACCTATGCCAGAAAATATACAATGTAGCACCAGTTAATCTTAAAATCTTAATGTTGAGTTCCATCAGTCTCATCAAGAAAAGGATAAAAATCTATATATTTATAGTTTGGGAAAAACGGATCTACAGCTTCTCCTGAATACAAAATAAACATTATTTAAATATCTTAATATTAGCCTTCTACATATTTAATTTCAAGAAATTATATTCAATGCTAATAACTTCTGAAAATAAATTAATGTCATATAAGTACCACTTATATCAAATGACATATAAAATAAACATTCATTATAAGACATCCATATGGTATAACAAAATCCAATAAATGAAAATTGTTAACCAAAATCCTATAAATTAAATATTTTGAATAGACAAAATTGTGTTTCTGCTGATCAATCTTATGAAAACAAATATCTTTCAAAAATGTCTAACCTAATCTTAAGAATTTCATCATAAAACTATTTATTTATCTTACTTAGAATATTCAATATTATTGGATATCTAACTAAGTTACTTTATATAAAAACTCAATATATGTAAAAACATTACTGAAAAACAAGTTTTAAGAGAGACTTTGCTTCGTCAGTATTCAAATAATTCATACTCAATAAATATAACATCAATTAACAACAAATATTTACTCACCTTTTAACCATTTAGAATACTTCTGGTAAACTGAAAAATATTTAAATGTAGTGTAACGGTTCACTATATATAAGCAAAGTCTCTCTTAAAACTTGTTTTTCAGTAATTTTTTTACATATCTTGAGTTTTAATATAAAGTTACTTAGTTAGTTATCCAATAATATTGAATATTCTAAGTATGATAGTTTTATGATGAAATTCTTAAGATTATGTTAGACATTTTTGAAAGATATTTGTTTTCATAAGATTGATCAGCAGAAACAAAATTTTGTCTATTCAAAATATTTAATTTATAGGATTTTGGTTAACAATTTTTATTTATTGGATTTTGTTATACCATTTGGATGTCTTATAATGAATGTTTATTTTATATGTCATTTGATATAAGTGGTACTTATATGACATTAATTTATTTTCAGAAGTTATAATCATTAAATATAATTGCTTGAAATTAAATATGTAGAAGGCTAATATTAAAATATTTAAATAATTTTATATACCATCTGTCAAGAATTAACCTCTATTTATGTTATTTTATTCATAATATATAATTATTTGGTTTCCTTAACATTATGTATACAGATAGTCCTTGTGCTATAACAGAGGCCGTTAAATTGGCTTTCAATCTTTTAGATCAAGGATAAACCACAGAAATATTTCTATATAGTGAACCGTTACACTACATTTAAAGATTTTTCAGTTTACCAGAAGTATTCTAAATGGTTGAAAGGTGAGTAAATATTTGTTGTTGACTGATGTTATATTTATTGAATATGAATTATTCGAATACTGACGAAGCAAAGTCTCTCTTAAAACTTGTTTTTCAGTAATGTTTTTACATATCTTGGGTTTTTATATAAAGTAACTTAGTTAGATATCCAATATATTGAATATTCTAAGTAAGATAGTTTTATGATGAGATTCTTAAGATTATGTTATACATTTTTGAAAGATATTTGTTTTCATTAGATTGATCAGCAGGAACAAAATGTTGTCTATTCAAAATATTTAATTTTTAGGATTTTGGTTAACAAGTTATAACCATAAAATATAATTTCTTGAAATTAAATATGTAGAAGGCTAATATTAAAATATCTAAATAATTTTATATACCTTCTATCAAGAATTAACCTCTATTTACAAATTACAAAATAAACAGACAAGAATTTCCTGATGTTTCTTAGGTCACATAATCACCTGTTTTATCGTTCATTTCATGTAAATAAGAAATTGGTTTTTCTATATTTTAAAACTAGTTCTCTCACTTACCAATCCTCTTATACACTGTATATGGACCTAGAAATTTATTAAACGTATATTATTGAAAGTATTATCAAAAGTATCCAATGTACTACTCTGTCAAGAAAGTACCGGGAATTTTCGATTAAAACAACATTTTTACATTTAATCGTCAAAATTTATTGGGTCGCCTTCAAAATAGGCTCCATTTGCTCCAATACATCTATGCCAACGGCACTTCCAATTATCGAAACATTTTTTATAGGCGCTTTCCGGGATGGACTTTAGCTCTCGCGCCGAATTTTGTTTTATGGCTTCAATCGACTCAAAACGGGTGCCACGAAGGGGCAATTTTACTTTTGGGAAGAGGAAAAAGTCGCAGTGAGCCAAATCCGGCGAATACGGTGGTTGCTGAAGCACGTTTGTTGAGTTTTTGGCGAGAAAATCAGTCACAATCGTAGCTCGGTGAGAAGGCGCGTTATCGTCATGCAAAATCCATGAGTTGTTCGCCCACAAATTTGGCCGCTTCTTACGGATACGCTCACGCAAACGTTTCATAACGCCTAGGTAATACTCCTTGTTTACCGTCTGACCCTGTGGAACGAATTCGTAGTGCACCACGCCACGGATATCGAAGAAAACAATGAGCATCACCTTCATTTTCGAGCGGCTTTGGCGTGATTTTTTCGGTTTCGGCTCATTTTTTGCCACCCATTGCGATGATTGCTGGCTTGTTTGCATATCGTACTCGTAGACCCAGGTCTCATCACCAGTTATAATGCGTTCCATGAATGTATAATCGGAATTACAGCGATCCAGCATGTCTGAAGTAACCTGTTCGCGATGACGTTTTTGAAGAAAATTCAGGTCTTTCGGTACGAGTCGTGCGGTCACCTTTCTCATGCCCAAAATATCAATCAAAATCGTACGTGCGGACTCGTGGGATATCTTAAGATCATGTGCTATCTCTCTCAAGCTGGTACGATGGTTTTCCAGCACCCTTTCTTCAATTTTATCGACGTTACCTTCGATCGAAGCCGTCGATGGGCGTCCGGAACGAGGCAAGTCTTCGACCACTTCACGACCGTCCTTGAAGGCTCTGTACCACTGATATGCACGAGTTTTCGATAGAGCATTATCACCAAAGGCCTTTTGCAACATTTTCAATGCATCGGCAGACGAAAATTCATTTGCAACACAAAACTTTAAACAAATTCTTTGCTCACCGTAATCACCCATAGTAAAAATCGGCACGCACTCTGACATCGACTGACTTAATCAGCTGTTGCAAACACACTAGTTGACAGATCCCGCTCAAGCTTGGCATGGTAATTAAGGACAGTGATACCAACCTAGGAAAAAAAATTTTTACCTGCCTCATTGCCCCGCCAGATTTAAATCGATAATTCCTGGTACTTTCTTGACAGAATGTATACCCAAGCACAACCTCGAGTTTTGTTCACTTTTAGTTTAAAAATGTAACCTGCAACCTTAGTAACAAATTGGTAAATAAACATCATTATTATTGATATTATTTCATGATAATAAAAATACAATATTCAAAAAAGTATGAAATTTTACGAAAAACCAAAATACTGAAAATTTCAAAAATTAATGCTTGTATTCGAGCTGATTACAAAATATGACCACCGCGTGCATCAACTGCTTCTAATATCTCTGCATGCTTTTGCACTAAGTTATTGAGAATGTCTTGGTCCATTTGTTGCCAAAAGTTGTAGTAAACAATCTTGGAGCTGTTGATGCGTTTCCCGGCTGTGGTCTGTGGGCATCAAGGATTTTTTTGTAATTGGTTCTAAGCGTGGTCGATTGGATTTAGGTCAGGAAATTTTCGAGTTAATACAAGGTATCTTGGTTTTCTCTAGCAGCTATCACCTGCTGGGATCTGTAATGCAGTGCATTATCATCAAGAAAGCGAGAACCTCTACCCCTACCTATACCATAATGGTGCATCCTCGAAAAGGATGGACTTCTATATTAGAGAGGTGGTTCTTTTGTATAAGTGAATTTCCCACATCCGTACTCGTCGACTATCAGAATAAATCCATATCTGGACTCGTCAGTAAATAATACGTATCGACATTCATCTCACCAGTGTATCTACTCCATTGCCCACTCGAATCATCGCGAGTGAGTGGAGCTCTTCTTAACAAGCGTCTTAATGTTGCATTGACTTCATGGAGAAGTATCTGTGACATGTCGTTCTTACCGGAAGAGTTGAAATAAATGGTCTTCTACTGTCATTGTAGCACGTGGTATATAACTTCTGGGGTTTTGACGAACAGTTCCAATGGCAAAGTACCGTGTTTTTATTATTTATGGCGAGCGTCTGTCCACCTTACCACTGGGTCCTCACGGACTATTGTGGTTCCGTAAACGTTAAATCACACATTGGCTAACATTGAGGAAATTGGCCACTTGCACGTGTACTCGACCAGCCTGAAACACCCTAAGGCATCGTCTAAAGGTAAAAGTTGTCTTTTAAGACAATACTATTTTTCATTGCGTAAAACCATATGATTTCAATGAATATCATTGAAATATAAATTTCTGACACACATGGACAAAAACTTTGATGAAACTTGATTCATAATCAACCGCAAAAATTTCTACAGTCCTTATAAGTTTCTGTAATTAAAACAAATTCAGGATGCGAAGAAACATATACATCTTCGTAAAACATCCATATCTTCAAGTTTAACCCGCCGTTTATTCATACAAATTAATTCTATCAGAGCTAACTAATCATGTTCAAGCTTCGTTTTGATGTTCAAGAAACCGCACGCCCAAAAGAATGATTCAGTAACTGGCAATTAAAGTTTCTTCCCCGTACAAATTGCTCTTCATAAAAGGAAACGCATGGGTTGTTGGCGAAGCGCTTGAAAGAAATTTTCCTTGACAAACAAGCAAGTTTATTACAGAGATAACTAAGGTGTGCTCTTTGTGTCTATTAAAACTAAGTAGGTACTCTCTACTTCCATAGCAGAAATATATTCATACGCGGATTTTATGTAATTAAAACTTTGGCTTTCCTTTAAAGATGACAGAGACTCAAGGACACACTCGGTAACTGCTGAAGTGAAGTATGAATATGTTTTTTGATGTCTTTCCGAAACTTAAGTTGGGTTCTGGTTTCTGGGTCGTTTCGTCGGGAAAATTCTACATTTGACATTTTTATGTGGAAAGGAACAAAAGCGGACATTAAATTTACTAAGAGGGGATCATGTTTACTTAGCAATTTAAAAATGTGGAAACCTCTTATATCCTTTAGTACAACTATTCATGCAAATGTGGCTGAAACTAGTAAATTCTGAAAAATTTACACAGGGGTTTATTGGTTCCCTATCAAAATATTTCGATTCATTTTCTATTCTCCGTCTCAATTCCGCACCCCTACCTCTTTAACATTAACATTGGTAACTAATGAAACCCAACTGATGAAGGAGCTATTACCATTTCATCACAATATCATGATTTTTCATTTTTGAACCGAAAATTAATATGAACATTATATTGAATTAATTCATTTATTCGTTTCAATTTTAGGATACAGATAGTAAAAACCCAAAAAGTTATTTTTGTGAATAACAACGAACTTATTTCCGCTTTATTGAAACCGTAACACATTCAGGAGATTGAAGGTTTTTTTGATTGATATTTTGGGCATGAGAAAGGTGGCCGCACGACTCGTACCGAAAGACCTGAATTTTCTTCAAAAACGTCATCGCGAACAGGTTGCTTCAGACATGCTGGATCGCTGTAATTCCGATTCAACATTCATGAAACGCATTATAACTGGTGACGAGACCTGGGTCTACGAGTAGGATATGCAAACAAGCCAGCAATCATCGGAATGGGTGGCAAAAAATGAGCCGAAACCGAAAAAACCACGCCAAAGCCGCTCGAAAATGAAGGTGATGCTCATTGTTTTCTTCGATATCCGTGGCGTGGTGCACTACGAATTCGTTCCAGAGGGTCAGACGGTAAACAGGGAGTATTACCTAGGCGTTATGAAACGTTTGCGTGAGCGTATCCGTAAGAAGCGGCCAAATTTGTGGGCGAACAACTCATGGATTTTACATGACGATAACGCGCCTTCTCACCTAGCTACGATTGTGACTGACTTTCTCGCCAAAAACTCAATAAACGTGCTTCAGCAACCACCGTATTCGCCGGATTTGGCTCCCTGCGACTTTTTCCTCTTCCCAAAACTAAAATTGCCCCTTCGTGGCACCCGTTTTGAGTCGATTGAAGCCATAAAACAAAATTCGGCGCGAGAGCTAAAGTCCATCCCGGAAAGCGCCTATAAAAAATGTTTCGATAATTGGAAGTGCCATTGGCATAGATGTATTGGAGCAAATGGAGCCTATTTTGAAGGCGACCCAATAAATTTTGACGATTAAATGTAGAAATGTTGTTTTAATTGAAAATTCCCGGTACTTTCTTGACAGAGCAGTATTTTCCAAACGGTAGTTGTATTATTTGTCGTTCAATATAATTGACATAAATGTCAGCCATCAGTCCACTGAATGGAGAGCCCATGGGTACACCGTCTTGACTATATCACGCCCTATTCATTACATTAAGCGAGTGGTATTGTGGAAAATTCACCCTCTTCTCCACTCTCGTTCCACTTTTTTATAGAATAACGCTAACAGTCGATACAATGTACAATTTCAAGACAAGAATATCCCATAAACGCTTCATAGCACAGGAAGCTTTCAGGCTCAAGCTTCCAGATATTTTTCGTTTTTTCTCAATATCTCTAATAGTTTCCGAAATATTCGTATCAAACTCAAAGGAAGAGGTGCTTTTTGTAATTTAAATAGAATAATAAATAGAATTGTTGAATTGTTGTGATAATTTTAGGGTGACACTTATTACAAAGTTACTCATCCTTGTTAACCACAAAACTTTATTTTCATATGCCACTGAGAATTTTTTAAAGTATGATTCTATGTTTTGTATTTTGTCAGAATTTTGTTGTATTTTCATGTTATTCGTACTCGCCGCCATTTACAAGAAACATTATAAAAAAATCTTCGGTTTACGTAGGAACCTGAATAGTTCTTAGAATACAAAATTATTGCATTATTTACATATCTCGAGAAAACTTAGCTCTAAAATCTCAACGAAAAAATTCAAGTTATTGCTCGAAATATGAACCATTCTATCGTATACGTAATATCAAGGTCTTTCGATAGACAATAGCTGTATTATTTTTTCGAAACCTCTACAAATTCGAATAAAATAGAAAGGCTTTTTACTTGATAGAAGAAATATAACAAAATTTGAATATCAAAACAAATTAAAATATGTTTGTCTTCTACAATTTTTATTTCAAAAAAAAAATTTTTTATTCAACAAACTTTTAGAATTAAATTAATGTCTAAAATAAGCACCGCTTACGTTTAATATACGTATATAATCAAAACTCAATATATAATGTCAAATGGAATAAATAAACCAACAGATATACGAAAGTCATTAAAATTAATAAATAAATATTTAAAAGAGACAAAATTTTGTTTCTGGTTTTACCTTTAAGAACACCAATTGCCTTTTAAAAACATGAACACACCTTAAGGACTTCTCAAAGAATATAATTTATTTCAAATATTTAATATATTTAAATATTCGAATAAGTTAATTCATAAATCTCTCAAAACATGCACTATATCTTCAAAAAACAAATATAATTCTAAATAATCCCTTCTTCGGTCCTAGATAATATTTCAAATATCAAAATCAAAAAACTTACCTATATCAACAACGCACAGGTGCAAAGAAATGAATGTTTCGAAACACAGATCAACTTTATAATTCAAGATTGATCAATGTTCTAACAAAGTCAAAGAACAGTGTAAGTTATTTTTAAGGCTTATTTAAATACATTGACATTCTATGTTGAGATTTATTGAAGCCAAAATATAATTATATATTATATATAGAATAAAATAGAAAGGCTTTTTACTTGATAGAAGAAATATAACAAAATTTGAATATCAAAACAAATTAAAATATGTTTGTCTTCTACAATTTTAATTTCAAAAAAATTTTTATTCAAAAAACTTTTAGAATTAAATTAATGTCTAAAATAAGCACCGCTTACGTTTAATAGACGTATATAATCAAAACTCAATATATAATGTCAAATGGAATAAAATAATATAATATATAAATAATTCTCTTCTTGCACTAGTTGAACTCTGTAAGCCTTCATACCAAGGTCTCTAAGTGAAATTCTCGTCAGAGTAGTGCGAGAAATGTTCAGTTCTTGAGCACCAATATGAGTTGATGTTGATGGATGTTCAGCAATATTCTGGGCTACCCCAACAATATTTTCAGTTGCGCTCACTGAACGAGAACATGAACAGGTTTTTCAATCAAATAACGACCAAGTTTTCACGTAAAAATTGATCCACAAATTGCCGTGTGGCCATTTCATTTCTATTGAATTATTCACGTAAATTTCTAACAGTTTGTTAAGAATATTCACCACGTTGGAAATGAGTCTTTAATATTTCCCAGTTTTATTCAGGTATAAGTCGACCCATTTCCTCAATGGTAAATATTAAACCAGCTTTCTGTCAATCAAAACACGACTGATAGAAGTGTTGTAAGACTCGTAATAACCTCTTCTTCAAAATGAAAACTCTAGATGGCCCTAATATAATATATATTATATAGTTCATATATTAGTTTTTCAGGGAATTCTTTCAATTTTAAGACACAACGGCATTGAGTCTACCATCTGCTATCTCTCATAATAGAATTATAAGAGATTTGATTTTCGATGTGAAATTCTAGTAATGAAGTTTTACATCCTTTCTGTCATATCGACGTTTTCATATACTCAACTACCGCCTGAGTCTCATATTGTCGGCTGATAAAAAAACCATCCATTGTGTATGGCATCCACCTTCACCTCAGTAATACGGCAGATATAACCCGATATATTACATTTCCCCAGCGAACGAATTCCATGGCATATTATATAGGTTCTCAAAGGAGGACGAAGATTCTATATGGAGTGGAATGTTGGATTGATATTGAGAAATTTCGTTCACGTGTGCAGCTTCAAAGATAAATCCCTCACGTACTATAGATATACTCGTCTGATATGCATATTCTGTTAAATCTTGCTCTATATTCCTATGAAATGCAAAATTCTCTGCATATTTTACACATATATATTTCATTTCAGTTGTTTGAATACTCCCATGTGGTTTATTATTGATGTGTATTATTTTCCTCAGTTCTTCCATCAAACAATACATATGATGAATCAATTTGGATATTTTCGACGAATTCAACTACATTTTAATCCTTATCAACGCTGTAGGGCGTAAATGAGTTTCGGAATAAAATTCGTATTCATCAAATAAAATGATAAAGAATATTTCCACATTGTATTAATTAACAACAACATATACATCCCATTTAAACTTGAAAAAGGGGAAAATACAAATAACAAACAATGTTTAATTAAAAATACTTTCAATCGTATAGACAAAACTGAAAATGTGAAAGTACCGAATAACACTGAAATAATTTAATTCAGTGTACAGAATGTATTCCACCTATAGAACAATAGATATTAATGAAAAACTTATGATTAAAATGAATAAGATGGAGTAAACGTTCAATTGAATGAGTCTTCACTTGAAGAAAATCCATATTGAATAAGGTTATTCTGGTTTTCACGAAATTTTACAGTAGCATCTTCAAGTAGGTGGTATCTTACATTTTGAGTAACTAAATTTTTTTTCGAAATCGATTGTTATCAATATTAGAGTAGGTACGAAAATTAAAACAAATTGTAGAAATGACTATATTTTACTACCAATAAAAATATATCTTACACATTTTCTTGTGACTCGAGTTTCGGGAAATTAACTATCCCATCATCAGACAACTGAAGACCTAACAGTCGCACAGAGGTATTTAAACAAAAGTGATAAATATTTTGAATATTTCAATAGATTCTCGGTAACACCTAATAGTGGTACTGAGGTTTACAAGCGGAACGTGATAAAAAACCGGGTTAAAAAAGAGAGATATCGGAATGTCGGCAATCGACAAAGAAGGTTGTTAAACAGATGGTACCCATTTAAATATCTCAAATAATTTTTGGGAATACATAGCTCCGTACAGTCGTTCATTATTTTTACCTTTTTTTGTTGTATATGTCAAATATTTGGATTTACATAGCTGCATACATTCATTCATTATTTTTTACATTATTTTTATTGTAAACGAATTTGAAAATTTCAATAATCAAGTTTCTTTCCTTTTGAATCTACATGTAAAATTTTCTTAAGATTTTTTTTGTCGAAAGGAATAACTGTTTTCTAAGGAATGAGTGGCAAAAGTTGAATTTATGTTTACTTTTCATTAAATTCATTCTATGTTCGTTGAAAAAGGTTTTAAACAGATGTTACTTTTTAAATATCTCAAATATTTTCGATTTACATAGCTCCGTACAGTCATTCATTATTTTTACATTATTGTTATTATGAACTATAATACGTTGAAAATTTCAACAGATTCTAGATAATAGAGTTTCTTCTCTTTGGATTCTACATGTGAAATTTTAAAATTATCTATTGTGGGGAAGGAATTATCGTTTTCTAGACAATGAGTGGCAAAAGTAGAATTTTGTTTATTTTTCATGAAAAATAAACAAAATCTAACACTCATTGATTAGAAAGCGGTCATTCCTTTCCGACAAAAGATAATCTTAAAATTTTACATGTAGAATCAAAAGGGAAGAAACTCGATTATCTAGAATCTGTTGAAATTTTCAAATTAGTTCACAATAACAATAATGTAAAAATAATGAATCTATTTGAATATTCAAAATATTTATCACTTTTGTTTAAATACCTCTGTACCACTGTAAGGTCTTCAGTTGTCTGATGATGGGATAGTTAATTTCCCGAAACTCGAGTCACAGGAAAATGTGTAATATATATTTTTATTGGTAGTAAAACAGTAATTTCTACAATATGTTTTAATTATGATCAACTTCCAAATAGTAACGGCTGAAACAATTCAGTATAGGTACAAAAAGTTTTATTGAGCAGTTCAGATGAGGGATTTATTATCGAAATCCTATTAGTTCGATTTAAGCAGAAATTTTCACGAATGATTTGGAAACAAAAACTCACTCAAATCCCTTGAGCAATTGTTCTCTTCATCGATTTAGATATGTCGATGATATTATTTGTTGCACTAATAAAACAGAGATACAACTAAACAATTTCAAAGAGATTGATAAAATCCCTTCAAATATTAAATTCACTTTCAAGAAAGAAAATAATGATGGTATAAATTTCGTAGATCTTAAAATTTTTGGAAAGGGTGATTTGCATAACTTTAGTAATTTAAGCATTTTCCCATTTACCGCACTATTTATCATATATCGAATATCGTACTAATACATCGAATATCCTATAAATATTAACCAGAAAATCGCAGCATATCACAGTAGGATAAATTGGCATAAATTGGTTAACGCACCTATGAATCATGATAACTTGCTCATAGAATTGAATATTATTGGCCAAATTGCATCCAATAATGGCTATAGCTCAAATAAAAAATTTTGAATAAAAAACAGAAGAAAATTGCACTGAATCTAGAGACCCTATTATAGAAGATTTGACTAACAAATATGTTACGTGAATTGAATATTGTATAATATCTCCAAATATTTCAGAATGAAATTTGACTCATGCTTTTAGAGTATTTACTCTTAGGAGAATTTGCATAAAATGAATAAACATAAAACAAATAAAGACAATAAATGTAAAGTTCATAAGTTTACTTGTAATAATTCACTTCTATATAATTAATACTTATTTGTATTGAATTGTATCAGTCCTTACTTGGTGAAAATCCATATTAAATAATATTGAAATAAGGTTATTCTGATTTTCACAATTTTTTATTGTTAAACTCACAACAATTGTTTCGCTATCACAGTAGCATCATCAGGCAAGATCACATTTTGAATAACTAAGCTTGCTTCCGAAATCCGTTGCTATTTATATTACAGTAAGTACAATAAATTTTTATTGAGCACTAAAACCCAAAAAAGGGTCCCTGCAAATTCCAGCTTATCTGAATATATTTAACAGAGGTGAGTTATTTAAATCTATTTGTTCGTTAAGTAATATTCCAATCTTATTATGTTTATTTATCTCTAGGGATTCTAACAGATTTAAGGCATAACTTTTGCTTTCTATATGAAGAATTTCAAAGTTATGGTTGAAAGTATGTCCTGTTTCTAACAAGTGGTTGGAATATGTAGAATCGCTTTTATTATTGAGGAAACTCTTCGAATGTTCACACATCCTATGACGGAAAGTTCTTCCAGTCTGACCTATTTAAACATTAGGGCAATCATCGCAGGTTAACTTATAAACCCCAGATTTATCATCTTTATGTGTGTAGTCTTTATTATTTTTAATAAATTTACTCAACTTTGAATTAGTTTTAAATGAAGTTCTAAAATTATATTTATTTTTGAGGTATGTAGCAATTTTCTCAGAAATACCTTTAGTGTATTTTAAGGAAATGTATTTAAAATTTTCTTTTATATTAGGCAACACCATATTTAAAGCTATTTTATTATTTTTATTCATCAATAATTTGTCTATCAACTTTGGATCATAGTCATTATTAATAGCTATTTGTTTAATTATGTTAAGTTCTGAAATATAATTTTCTCGATTCATGGAAATATATATATAAATTCATGGAAATATATATTCATGGAAATAATCTATGGATCATACAAATAAATGCTGATAATTTTTGATTTAGAGGATGATTTGATTTATTGTATATAATAAAATCCGTATAGTTTGGTTTGTGAAATATTGAAAAATCATGTGAATTATTTATTCGAGTAACAGTTAAATCAAGAAAATTAATAGAATTGTTAAGTTCGGTTTCCATAGTGAATTTAATTGAAGGATGTATTTCATTGATTAAAAAAAAGAATTTTTTCAAAAGTCGGTGTGTACCTGTGAAGCAACAGAAAATATCGTCTACATATCTATACCAATATAAAAACTATTTCTTAATGGGATATTCTTTATTTTTTTATTAGCCGTAGTGAATTTTTTATCGAGTATTCAGCTTGGAATTTAGTTTCTTTTAAAATAATCTGAATAAGTTCTTTCGAAAGTTTAAATGAAGGTGGTATAGATATGTAGACGATATTTTCTGTTGCTTCACAGGTACAGACAGACTTTTGAAAAAATTCTTTTTATTTATCTATGGCAAACCGAACTTAATAATTCTATTAATTTTCTTGATTTAACTGTTATTCGAATAAATATTTCACATGATTTTTCAATATTCCACAAACCAACCTATACGGATTCTATTATACACAATAAATCAAATCATCCTCTAAATCAAAAATTATCAGCATTTGATTGTATGATCCATAGATTAGTTAATATTCCCATGAATCGAGAAAATTATATTTCAGAACTTTACATAATTAAACAAATAGCTATTAATAATGACTATGATTCAAAGTTGATAGACAAATTATTGATGAATAAAAATAATAAAATAGCTTTAAATATGGTGTTTCCTAATATAAAAGAAAATTTTAAATACATTTCCTTAAAATACACTGAAGGTATTTCTGAGAAAATTGCTACATACCTCAAAAATAAATATAGTTTGAGAACTTCATTTAAAACTAATTCAAAGTTGAGTAAATCTATTGAAAATAATAAAGTCTACACACATAAAGATGATAAATCTAGGGTTTATAAGTTAACCTGCGGTGATTGCCCTAAAGTTTACATAGGTCAGACTGGAAGAACTTTCCGTCATAGGATGTGTGAACATTTGAAGAGTTTCCTCAATAATAAAAGCAATTCTACATATTCCAACCATTTGTTAGAAACAGGACATACTTTCAACCATAACTATGAAATTCTACATATAGAAAGCAAAAGTTATGCCTTAAATCTGTTAGAATCCCTATAGATAAATAAACATAATAAAATTGGAATATTACTTAACGAATAAATAGATTGAAATAACTCACCCTTTTTTGAGTTTTAGTGCTCAATAAAAATTTATTGTACTTACTGTAATATAAATAACTACGGATTTCGGAAACAAGCTTAGTTATTCAAAATGTGATCTTGCCTGATGATGCTACTGTGATAGCGAAACAATTGTTGTGAGTTTAACAATAAAAATTTGTGAAAATCAGAATAACCTTATTTCAATATTATACTTATTTGTAGACCATTTTTCACATATCTTCATTTCCGAAAATTCTGTGTTATTTGAACCTTCCTTTTTTAAAGTTTTCACTTAAACCATAGATAAATAATATGTAAGTTTGTGATTTTTAAAGTTAGTTCAAAATGTAAATATGTAAAAGCTGCAGTGTTGGCGAAACAATTCTTGTGATTAATAATTTAAGAGAATATTATTTATTATTTTATTCAACCATTCGTCGGAAATCATCATCCAAAAGTCGAAAATAACTGATATTAAGACGTAACAATTTTAAAAGTACACCTTTTCCTAGAACCAGGGCTCAAAAATAAAGCAAAAAAATTTTACAGAAACATGTTTCAATATTCATGCTTGAGCCCATCTACTCTAATTACAGCTTGCCATTTTCTGAGATATAGTGGATTCCACGGGCCAAGATGTTGCTGTTCTTAGAGGCAAGTAACGCTTTAACATCGTTATCAGGTCATCCAAATCTAAAGAATATATTCCTAAATGTCATTCGCTATTAGTTATTTAGCGAGCAATTGGCGTGGTGAAATGTATGAGCTTGTCAGTTTTTTCTGCGCGTTTATACGTTCGTTTTGAACCAGATAGACCTAGCTAATGATGTGGAATACTCGCATGTTGTTTTCATTCGAAATTCGCCAGTATTGAGGTCGAAATTGAAAAGATTCTTTAGGATTCTACAAGAAAGATGTCTGCTCGTTTCTCTGTAGTAATTTGCAGAAAATTCGGGCCTGGTGTCACAGAGTTCGAGAAGGACTTATCCAGTGAAGTTTAAAACCTTTTCGACTTGTTTGAGACGACGCACGATCGTTGAGTTATCGACTTTGGAGTTTTCAGCCACCATTCGAGATGTTAGACTTTTATCCTCTTCCACGGCAGCTAGTAGGGTCTGCTCGTCGAAATCCGATGATCCAACTCCTCCTGAATATTTCGCCAAGCTGGTAATACCTCATTTGAAATGTGTAAACAATTTCTGGATCGTTTTTCGCTAAATATTGCTTTCCCTCGAAATTACTATATTTTACTCGTAGTGGTACATAAAAATATGACGAAAACAAATATGACTTTCAGTTTTCGTTTTTCTAGTTAAAAAATGAAGATTAATTTTATTTAAAAACTTAAATAGAACGCCGATTATCCCTACAAAAAATATGTCGATACATATATACATACATATATATACATATACAACATAATATAATAATAATAAAGTTTATTTCGGTGAATAATCAAATTACTTTACTGATATTGTCAATATTAATAACAATTTTCAACTGACACCTTTAATAAATATCGAAGCGATGGATACACTTATCTCAGATATGGGAATAAAAATTGAAATTCAAATTTTTTCCGATTCTAAATTTTGTTTTCAGCTCATTTTCTGGGGGTTAGTCAAAGGGTATTCCTCCATTTATGAAGGTATATTTAAAGGATGTTTTCTCATGGAAAATACATATCTACACAATATTTCATTCAATTTGAACGGAATAGTTTGAAATTGTACTTTAATATTTATCAGGAATCAAACTAACACAAAAGTTAAGTTGAATAAAAGGTAGTAATCAAAATTTCTTTAAACGTTCTGGAAATAGCCGGGAGAACTTCAACTGCACATTACGCAATATGAAGAAATTAGGTTTTTTCGAATACGCTGATCGTGATAAAATTTAATCATCTCATCTTGGATGCCTAACATGAAATTTCTTCACGCTTTAGTTCTCAATCGTTTACGACACTGAGGTGATTAATCATCAGCCCAAATTCGAGATTAATTATTATCCCGATCAACCAACTGGAAATCAATTGATTGAAAGGTGTTTTTGGAAAGGAATTTGATTAATCTTAGCAGAGGGTTCTGTAGCATGGCCTTGGCTTCTTGATTACATCGCAGGCGATAATCGTAAAGGGTAAACTCGGTTGATAAAAAGGAGTTGTTAAATCTTCGGAAGTAAATATAAACTGAAACTCAGTTCAAATCTTTTTATCGGTACTTTTTTCAATGAAAAATTATGCTTTTTGCTTATATATTTTCTTCAGAAAAAAAATCTTTTGAAAACATGACATCAGAAAGTATTCTGAACCTGAAATTTTATCGCTGTACTTTTTCAATTATGTAAAATTTACTTCGTCTAAGAAGGATCACTCCTATCCATAAACGTTCTGAAAACTAAATTGATGGTCGGAGTAACTCATAGACTTCATTTATGTAGTAACCATATGGCTCAATCTTACAAACATAAATCTGAGTGCTCCAATATAAATATATATATATATATATATATATATATATATATATATATATATATATACATCTGCCGAACTAGCTGGCATCCGTACAAAAGGGGTATCGGCCTGCATCCTCGTGTATACTTTGTGTATATTCGGAGTTTTTTTTCCGTACAAGATGACTTCCGGTATAGATAGCGGTCGAGTTGGCATCCGTATACTTTTTTACCTATAATGGTACAAGTTGGCTGCCGTATACTTTAGTACCAGCCAAGGTGGCACACTGAGATGTTGCCATACTGCTGTATTTGTCTGGTGTAATGAATGGTAATACTCAAGCGGTAAATTTTACACAGAACGATTGCTTGCATGAAGGGGATTTTTTCAGGGTTCGCTGTTATTCTGTTGCTTCGGATAAGTCATACGGTACGCGAGTTTTGATGGTTCATTATTGTGAATTATTGAATTGATTGATTAGTTGAATTTCTCGTGAATATTATTGAAGAATTGATATTTTTTTAGAATTTTATCATATAGTTTAATCTAATCTATTTCCTTATATGTTTTTTCATATTCTCATATTCAAAACTCTCTCTGTTTGAATAGATTTAAATATTTTTTCCTCTCTGATTCTATGAACATAACGCGTTGTCGATTCGTCCAAATACCTGTAATTTTATAATTTTGAGCCGAGACTGGCCTCAAACGACGAGTTGGACCTACCGAAAGAATTCGTGGTCGAATTCAATTCTGTCTGACGACTGGTCTCAAGCACGATAACTTTCTAAAAAAAAGACCTAGTGACTTAAAACTTGCAGATAGTTTTATAGTCTAAATGTCTCACTCGATTTCGATGATTCAGCAGAACTGCTGAACTGTACACCAGAAGTAAAAAAAAATATTTTTTTTGAAAAGTCAATATTTCGGAAATTACTTACCGGAAGTTGCTCAAATTGTTTGTGGATGTAGAGGATATTGGTGAAATGATTTGCAACATGTAGTACAGAAGACTCTTCCACGAAGAGAAAATGGCTTTTTTTCTCATCAGATTTTGGCAAAAAGTATATGTATAAAGTTTAGTTCAATATATTCTTTTTCTAGTATGTCTTGCCAATATGTATTGATTAGAGGCGGAAAAGTGGAGCCTTTCAAGTGTGCATTCTTTATTTTGTTGAGATTTTATGTTTCATTACAAGAAGAGTTCAAGAATTGCCAAAAATTACGTGTTTTCAAGTTAAATCTACTGATGATACATTTTTTGTTGATCCTTCTCCAAAATGAACAATATTCCCAATGGGAGATTAGTTTTTAAACACATCTTTCATTATTAAGGAAGTAAATAGTTTTTGCGTAATGACAAGATGAATATAATACTGATCAAAAATGAAAGTTTCTCTTCAGAATTTAACTTCCTTATTTTCAGTCGACTTCAAAGGTTTTTTGTGCTAAGTTGTGTATAAATCCTGAATATTTCCATGTTCCAATTGAAATACCGATACCATCCTAATGGAAACTTTAATTTTTCATTACAGAATTAGAAGCTTAACATCATTCAATGTAGAAAAAGATAAAGGAGAAAAAAGTTAAAGAATATATCAAGTTATATTGATATTTTGTTCACAATCCTATTCCGCAATTTTGTTGCGTTGTGTTTAATCGCTCCACATTTGAAAACTATTCCATTTCGAATTCCAATAAGACGGATATTTCGAAATAACTTTGGATCGCACGAACAAACATTTTTATTGCAGGAATAAAAAAAATATATAATACCGATCACCAATAATATGAATATTTTTGAGTAATTGGAAACAACTCATTTTTATTTTGTGAATCCATTATGAAATGAAGATTGTCCTAGTTGCGATTAAGTATCTTTCCATACGTGTTAAATATTACGTAGTACAAGACGAAGATGAATAATCCTTGGTCAAATAGAAATTTGTCGTGTTGGTGCACGAGCAATAAAAAACTCGAACGGAATAAATTGAATAGTGGAAATTTTAAGGGTACGTTTTAACGGAAAAGGTTTGTAGGTATATGTAGATACAAATATAAGAGGGAAATACCGATCTGATGAAACTGAGATTTTGAAATCCACTTCCACGTTATCAAATGAACGAGTCGTTTATTCTAGCAGAATTTCGGGATTATCATAAAAGTACCTATACAACAGTATGCTGTTGTATCTTACTATTTCATAGGTTGAATTTTTTGCGTAATGAGGAACCTGTGCGTAGAATATGAAGAAAAATATCATTAATCACGCGATAAACACGTTCTACAAAAATTTCGAGTATAGGACTTAAAATTTATGTTTTCTTGGAGAAACAATAATACCTTATACTGAAAAATTGGTCATTTTCCTGAAATGTCATATTTCAATTAGTAAACTTTAACCATAGGCATCCAATCGTTATAAATAAAAAAAAAATTTTTTATGTAACTTTTATTAGAATTCAACGATAAGTTAATGTCATTTCTATGCTAATGGCTATAAAATCGACCACCTGTAATATGGAAAACACAGAATTCTTATTATTTTTTTCATTATATCTCATCAAATGTAGGTATCTAATTTCTTTCTTGTGTTCCGTTTTTTTCAATTGCCTCAAAAATGATTTCATTGAGCATGACTACGAGAAATATATGACCCAAAAGCAATATTAAAATTAGAACGAAGTGTTATTAACATTTCTATCACCGTTATTGCAAATAATAACCGAAAACTCAATCATTAATTGTAATTAGATTTTGACATTAGCTACCAGAAACATTGAGTATGATTTAAAGAAAACACTTTATTACCTCTAATTTTCATTGTTGATAAGGGGTATGAATAATGGTAATAGAAAACTCTAGAAATCGAGACAGTGTAACATACATCTGTAAAACAATTCTTTACTCAAATAAACTCGACAAGGTTATGTGATTAACAAAACCTTGTGAATTAAGTGATTGATTATTACTGATTTTCCTTGTTAAATAAATTTTAAATATGAATGATATAACGAAAAATATTGTTCAGAAAGGCTTCACCCATGGTTACTAGACTTGATCGATCGCGCACGGGAAAAGCTCATTTTTAGGACTGATAATGAAAGTAACTATTAATGAGATGAATGGAGTTTGCGGTTGGCTCTAGGTGAAATGGTTAGGAGATCGGTTGTGGTCTGTGTGGGTCTTGTTACTGTTTCCTTACGCCACTTCAGAAACAGCGTTGATTGTTTACCGAAAAGCGAATAATTGGACGGATATCGGTATAGAAAAATCAGAATTGAAACTTTTAATTAGATTTTTTCGATGATTAACATTTTTGCAAATTTAGAATTGTTTTTCTGAAAAAACGGAGAATCACATGAAAAAAAATACACGGTTAAGTTTCAATTCGATTCCTTGACATTCCTGTCGACTCAAATTTTTTTCACATTAGGATATATTTCAGGTTTCGGATGAGATCAGTTGGAGGGAGATGGCACTGTTAATCATATGACCCTTTTTCAAGAAGTTACTGACAGATTTGAAATTATTAGAGTAGATTTGAAGTGTAAATCGACAGATGAATAAGAAAGCGGTCAAAAGCTCCTAAAGTCACATCAGTGCTTACTAGAATTTTTCTCCAGAATTACTGAATACGAGCTAAGTGTAATTCGTTGTTATTTACAAGAGAGCTGGTTCACAATATTTCAAATTAGAAATTACGTTTCATTTTAGATTTTTCAGTTAAAATTTAGGTGTCTTTTATTTCGAGAGGGTCCGAAAATGAATAACCAGCAGTTTTTCTTACTGATTTTCCGCAGAAATCTGATGAAGTAATCGAAAACTAGTGAAAATGTTTGATGCGTAACCCCGCACATCAAATCTCAGACTTGGCTGTTATTGTCGAAAGGAGTCTACTCTGTATGAGATGTCCGGTGCGTGATTTCGATGCACTTCGAATCGCAGACTAGGCGATATCGATATCGCCAGAAGATTATGATTTCTGGAAGATTTCCGAAACCGCTGTAAGGTAATTACAATTAGAAATTCAATTTTTTCGCGGTTTTCAACGTCACAGAACGTGTTTTTTTTTTAAATTTGTTAAATTTCGAATTCTGACGAAAAAATATTCTCGAGAAAAGGTGAATTCAAATAAGTCACATCTGTTGACGAATCTTCTTTTCGTGTTGACATTACAATAGTCGTTAAGGGTTTGTTTTCTTTTTAACCTCTTTTCATCATCTGTTTCACCTGTACAAGCATAAATACTCTGTCCTGCTTGTTAAGTTTTCAGTTGTCTGAAGAAGGAATATTTATTCCTCGAAACTTGAGTTACAAAAAATGTGTAAAATATCAATTTATTGGTAGTAAAACAGTAATTTCTAATAACTTCTTTATATGTATTTTATATCTAAATACGAAATTTCAATTCGAAGGCGCTGACGTGCCTTCACCCATCAAGGTTCTGGTAGCGTTCGATTTTCTCTACTAACGTTGCTCTAACATAATATTTATTTTTTTATTTCATAATTATACGATTCTCACGAAATTTATTTCACATGAAAAAAATTTTAAAAAAGCCATCATTCCTTAACTTCTTGTCAAACTTCAATTTGATTGGATCTCTGTTTTTTGAGATATTGGAAAAATTACAACAGCCGTTTACACGCCGTTTACGAATTTCTTCATGGATGAAGCTAGTGATCTCACGTCAGTGCTTTTTAAAAAAAAATTATGTTCAGCACTATTTATTTTGACGCCGAATCAGAAAGGACATTCGATGTCATATGTGAAAACATTATTTATTGCACAAAGGTTGGATGATTCGTTCAGATTGTATTAGGAGATAATCTAATTGAAATATGTAATAATGAATATTGACAAAATGACGATGTTTTCTGATAACCACTGAATTTTTCCAGGAATTAAAAAATTCAAATCGAAGCATCCATATTCTTGTAGATTTTTATTTTTTTTTATGATTGACAATATTTTTCTTCGTGTTAATTCAATGAAACAGTCGTTGGAAAATGGCAGTGCTTGAAGGCATTTTTATCGAATGTATATATAATAGATAACTAAGTGAATAAATATTATTATTATTAGGAATTAGCTCAGAGATTTCAAATTTTCACGTAGATTTCAAGTCTTAATGAGCAATGCAAAATCTGCAAATATTCTTGGAAAATATTTCAAACAGTTAATAGCAGATATGGAGCGAGTTGAAAATACTTTTTTGATGTAGTGACAGATTATATTATGAGTAGACAGAAAAAATGATATGATCATTTATATCCTCTGGTTAACTATTACTTTTCATCATTATCACATTGTATGGAAACAAAATAAATTAAATCAGATAACAGGAGGGAAATATTACAGTGGAAACTTTCTACTCTTGTTCATTCCATTGAATTCATTTTTACTTATTCACTTTTTTTTTGACTAATCTACCAATATTATTTATTATTCGAGGAAATATTTTATTTTGTATTTTTATTTTTCCATTTAATTGTGCGAGTTAGGAGATAGCGTGTGTTCTATGTTCGTTACTGTTTTCTTTATACCACTTTAGGAACTGCGCCCTTAATTATTTAACCAATAGCGAATGGTCAGACGGTCCCCCGAAACCAGAAAATTTCTTTCCTGGCCCTGGGTTCGAATTTTCAACGTTACGGCATGAGTCCATTAGGCCAGGCGCTGGCAAGAATGCTACGGAGAAAAGATTGGAATTGCTTTTAATTTTTTTCGGCATTAACTGATTTTGCCATAATATACTTAATTTATTTTTGAGATTTTCATGATTTGTTTGACATAATCAAATGTTGATTTATTAATACTCAATCTGTATGTTTTTATATCAAAACTAACGGAGAGAAAGCTCGAACTCTCTTTCCAATTCTAAGGGTTGCATTCGAATACCTTGGGCGATCCTTCGTTAGTTGACTAACGGGAAAATTTTTGAATTTTTCCTAACCTTTTTCTACATCGTCTGATTTGATGATGAATGATAATTCGGCATCTCATTTAGATCCTGAATATCATGTCGAACCGATGATTTTTTATAATTTTCAATATATATGAATTCATTTACTCAAATTTACTCAAACAAAAGGCTCATAGAATTGGGATACACAAAAAAACTATGTGCAAGGATTGGCTATGAGATTCATGATGACGCATGAAAATTGGAACGAAAAGAGGATTTCTTTGTAGAAATGAATGTTTGTTCAAACTTGAAATATAGCTTTCAAATTTTCGAATCAAATTCTATAGTCGTGGCGGATAATAGTCATTACCAAGTTAGTACTATGCGAGAGAAACTTTTTTCTTCAGAAGAAGATATAAGGAGTTTGCGGAATGAAGAAAAGTCTTAATATTGAATTGTTAAATAAATAAAGTAACTTTGGTGAAAAATACTCCTTAACTTCGAAGGTGAGGCGTAATATAGCATTGATAGAATCTGTTCATTCTATGAAATTCAATCGCCGAGCTGCATGAACGAATAAAACTTTCGATAACAGCGATAATTATCTTCCACTTGACTTTAAGTCATCCGAATCACGTTAAACCGCCATTTTACAGAAAAAAATGATGTATTCTATAAAACCGATACAAAACGCTTGTTTTTATTCAAACGATGAATGAGAAAAAAAGCTTCATGAATTTAATGCAATCCAATATATTTCTAATTCGAATACCGCTCCAATCTCAAAAGTTTACGTATCAGCCGAGTGGATTATTTCTGAAGTTTCAATTACTGAGCTGCAAAAACGCAGAAACCTTTCAACGAAATCAACGAAAATGTATAATCAGTTACACAAAATCCATATGAACTGATATGAAATATTAGGGAAAAACCTTGATTTGAATATATTTTTTGAATTTTCAGATTATGTGAACCCGACGAAATTTTTCACAAACGTATGCATTATAATTTTACTATTTTATGCCACATTCCATTTCGAAAAGATCTACAGTTTCGAAAATATTGTAAAAAATAAGAAAAAATTTCGAATATCAATAACTTCGAAATCAAGAGAACTAAATTGCTTATTAATGAATCCAGTAAAAATATTTCGACTCCAAACCTACCTTGAAAATTCAAAGATAGCAAGATATTACCTAGAACATGCACGCAAAAAAATCCATAATAAAATAATAATCCTTAACATCAATACGAATTAATGTCCAACGTAGCGCTAAATAACAATTCAGCGCTTTAAAATATCGCCAGTCTCATGCATCATACAGTCACTGCGCTCTTTCAGGAAGCCACAGCTGTTCATAGTCTGCTTACATATCGATCGAACGGAAAAAAAACATCTTTACCTTCTACTCTTATGAATTCCAAGAAAGAATGCAAGATAATTGCAAAGTAAACAAATCCACGTTGTCAAATGTACTGGATGCCAAGTGAACCGTTGTTTCGATAGCCCCATGATATACAAAGTATACACGAAATCGACCCGAGCGCCACCATGATAAAACTTGCTGAAGCTAAAGTATCCACGGCAGTCTAGATAGGTCCAAAAAGGGTCAATTTGGCATCCTGCTGAAAATTAGCGCAAACGATAAAGGATGTTCCCTTATATCATTTACCGATGTCACTTCGTGTTGGTAAGTTGGCATCCGTATATTGGATGCCACCTTACCTCGGATGCCATCTATACCGGTACATGGGGGGATGCAGCCTTGTACGCTGGATATATATATATATATATATATATATATATATATATATATATATATATATATATATATTGTCATGGAATTTACACTTAAATTAAATAATTACATAAAAATATTAAGGAAAAGACTCACCTTTGTATATAAGTTGACTCGTTAGAGTATAGCCAGAGCACATTTAATTAAATAATATCCATTCTGACAGAAATATTAATAATTCAATTTATAAAAATACTCACAAGCTAAAATCATGAAGAAAAAGCATATTCAGGATACATAACGACTAGTCAAATTAAAATTCTTTGAACGGTAATCAAAAAACAGTAATTTTGTTGACAGTTTATAAATAAAATTCACAAGGAGATTTCAATTCACAATTATTCAATATAAAACCAGCCAAAGTTGCAATAAATAGAAGTAATTTGAATTTAGATATCCAATTTGAAATTGATGAAGAATTTGTTGAAAAGATTTGTTGTTATCATGAATCACATATAAACTTTAGTGAAATTATTGACAAAGAACAAGCTAAATTAAATATAACTCACCAGAATGATGTAAATAGGACAAATTTGATCAAAACTTACTTAATTCAATGAAAGATAGCATCTACGTCAGATATTTTCAAATGATTAATGTAATAGATATTCTTGAAGATGTTTAGGCATCAATGGAATTGTAATAGCATCTAAGCTAAAGAAATTTAATCAATTTCATAAGTAATATTAAGTATTTCATAAGTTATAAGCATTAGAAGTTAAAATTTGTTAAATTTTGACACTTGAAATACTGTACGAACGAAAAGCAAGACTTTCACTGTTCTGTTTAACATGAAACATACATCAAAATGTAGTTTAAAAAATAAGCTAATTTTCAAAAGTAATTTCAAACCAGGAAATATTGTAAATTTTGTAAAATCATCAAAAGCATAATTTTTATATAATTTTGACAGAAGCTAGTAAGCTTTGAAATTCAACTTTTCTTGAAAACTATAAATAGGGCAGACACAGAAAAAGTCGGCAGTCTCCAATTATATGCAGAGTAGAATCCTTGTCGGTCCATAATTAAAAAGTGCGAAAAAAGTATCATCATCTGAAAAAAGAAGATTATTTGGTTATTGTGAATGGAAATTGAATCCAGAAAATACATTACCTGAATGTGAATGGAAAAATCCCACATAGAAATCAAGTTTCAAACGAATTGGATATATTGAAGAAAATCAACAAAGTAGCCTGTGTATTTCAGAACGTTCTAGAAGTGTTGTTTCCAACGAAACGAGTGTTATTCCTGAAACAAAGAAGGGACAATTAAAAGGAACAATCATAAATTGATGAACAAACTTACCAAAGGTATTAAAATTCAATCCTGTTAATCTTTCCACAAGAAGTTTAGAAATAGCAATCATTGTTTACATTAGAATTACGTTAGGTTATTTAGATAAGGTTAGGTTAACATAGAATTAGAATTTAGGTTATTGATCACTGATTATAATATTTCAAATTACTTTCATATAATATAATAAAAAAAATTCAACTTTTTAGAAAATTCAAATTGAACCCTACCTCAAATATCAAATCAGATTTAATTATATTTAAATTTCAATTATTCAATATAATCTTAAGAGCTAGCCGGAAACATAGAATACATCACATACATACAAGGGTGATCTAATTAGTAATCATACTAAAATTTCATCAATAAATTCCATAACAATATATATATATATGTATATATATATATATATATATATATATATATATATATATATATTGTAGTTTAATAAGAGTCCCAGGTATATTATTTGAATTGAATAAGGGTTTGACGACTCAAAGGTGGAGAATAAGTTAATGAATACTATTTATTCTTTGCCAAGCTTTCGCATCTTTATTTAATGCATCCTCAGGGCTTCTATAAAAGGTACAATAATAATAACAGACAATAAAAATTATTTTCGTTTTGTTCCAAAACTTACCGAATGTTAGATTTTTCAAATAATCGACATTCAGCAATAAGTCATCCGTTATTCGTAAAATATTAGTAGAGACGTTACATTCCATTAAAAACTATACACATTAAAACATCAAAATTCATGAAAAACTTTTTCACCTTATCACGTTACCATATTTACATTTATAAATTATTAACTTCATTGTTTAGTTAGGAATCGTAGGTTATGTTTCTGTCGTCTATGATCTGTAGTTCCGATTTACTCCTTTGGGATCTTTCTGGGTGCATTACTCATCTACAGGGCCGTCGTAAAAGTGCTTATATTTCGACACATTCAACAGGTAACTATATATAGAGCTCAGATTGTTGGTATCAGTTTTTTTATTCAGCGTTTCTTCATTTTTGTTTATCTCTATCATCTCATGCACTAATCTCTTCATGTAATTATTTTCTGTCTTCAACACCGTGACACTGTCAAAGTCTACTGTATGATTCGACTGATGTGCATGCAATGCTAGGGCACATCTATGATGGTATTTAGTGACATCTGATTTATGAAGTGCTATTCTATTTTTTACCCATTGGGATGTTTGTCCAATGTAACTCCGCACACAATCCGCACACTCAATTTTGTAGACTACATTGCTTCTATATTGAGTTGGTATGGGGTCTTTTATTTTGCTATATAGGTTCTTGACTGTTTTTTTATTATATGTGGCAATTTTCACATTTTCTTCCTTGAATATATTTTTTAGCTTTGTAGTTAGGCCGTGAATATTTGGATATGATGCCATATGTACTCGACTTGTTGTATTTTGATTCTCGGTAATTGGGGGTGCTGCTTCATTATCTGCATATAAAAGTTTATTCAGCATATTGTTGGGATATGCATTCTGTTTCAAGATTTGATGTAATTTTCTTATTCCCTCCTGTCTGAATGAATGATGGCATATTTTATTTATTCTATTTTTCATCTGTTTTATAGTGTTTATTTTCACATTCAAGCTATGTTCGGAGTTGAAATGGATGATTTTATTCGAATGTGTATCCTTTCTGTACCATCCAAGTTGTATTTTGTTGTTATTTCTGTGTGCTTTGACATCTAAAAAAGGTACTGCTTGTTCATAATTTTCTGTCTCAAGGGTGAATTGAAGATTTTTTGAATGGGAATTGAAGCATGTTAGTATCGTTTGAATATGTTCTTCAGGTACTGCATTAAATAAAGATGCGAAAGCTTGGCAAAGAATAAATAGTATTCATTAACTTATTCTCCACCTTTGAGTCGTCAAACCCTTATTCAATTCAAAAAATATATATATATATATATATAATTTTTTGTAGCATGTTTGATGAATTTAGCAATACAACGAAGAAAAAAATTATTACGACTCGATTTGAAACTATTCTGTTCGACTCGACATAAATACTAATAAACTTTGGTTACTTCATTATATTTCAGTTATCTCTTTCGGATATCTAGGAGGTATAAGCTATGGTTATAAAAACTAAATGATACGTTGCTACTGTTTCGTCTCATTAGAGACGGCCCTGTCGTTCAAAATTAGTTTGTCATTCGATACTTATGTCTTTTTCGTTAATATGCGATCTAGCAGTTTTGAGATTGTTTCAAACTGTTTATTTTCACTCGACACTTCAGATTATTGGTTTTTTAATTATTATATATGGCCTTAGAAAACATGGAAAGGCAATTAGAGATTTGGATATATTTATGCCTGTTAATTTCACATGACGCAGCATTCGGAATTACAAACTGACTCTATCCTTCTTTACTTGCATTATTTTCATGATTTTTCTGTAACCAATAAGAAGGTTTATTTCGATCATTCGGTCCACCTCCAGATGGACCTTCCAATCATTTATGTTAATACGTTAATTTCCCTCTTTTAATTAGAAGGAGTGCATCAAGCACCTTTAACGTTCAGTCTTTGAAAAGACTGTGAAATTATTATTATTCTTAATAGTCAAAGTGGTCGGTCGTATGTAGCACTTGCTAGATCATGCATTATTATTCCTAACAGTCAAAGTTATCGCATGTAGCAGTAGCTACATCATGCACTATCATTCAGATAGTCAAATTTGTTGTACGTAGCTTGTGACATTTGGGTCCAAGCTATCGCGGTTATCATTGATACATAGTAACCCAGTCGATTGCCAAAGTATTGGCAAATTCATATGTTGTTAGTGTAATAATCATTCCTTTAACTTGGTTTATATACAGTAAACCAAAATTATAGTTCGCTGTTGTCATAGTGTAATACGAGTGTTTTACTTTAATTCCTTAACATTTTCGTTGGTTTATCTTATTGGATAAACAAAGCTAGTTCATCATCGAGATAACTACATGCAAGTGCCCTTGAAGTAAAAATCTTCGTCAACTGAACAAAAATACAGTCCACTATAAGCCATCGAAATTAATCATCGAGATTAATTAATTTGCAATTGTCTATTATTTTAAAATACTGAAATAATAGGCAAATACTACGGTAAACTAACTAATATATATATATATATATATATATATATATATATATATAGGTGTGACAGTTTACGTCTGCGAACTACAAACGCAACGTAGCAACGTATCATTTAGTTTTTATAACCATAGCTTATACCTCCTAGATATTTGAAAGAGATAACTGAAATATAATGAAGTAACCAAAGTTTATTAGTATTTATGTCGAGTCGAACAGAATAGTTTCAAATCGAGTCGTGCTCCTATAGAATACGATTTTTTTTGCTGAAAGTGAAGCACTGTGATGATAATTCTCTTCTTCGTTGTATTGCTAAATTCATCAAACATGCTACAAAAAATTGATATGAAAGCAATTAAAACAATAATTCAAGAAATTGTATTGGAACTTTTTCATGAAGAGAAATCATATTATCTTGAATAAAATGAACGAAAAAAAAATATATGATAGAAGTGTTCCCTGCAAAAGTAAGTAAGCATTTAAAATTTGTATTTTTGATCGGCTATAAATAAAAAACGTAAATTTACGAATGAAAGACAGCAATCTCATGAATGGCTGCTTCGATTTCGTGTTACAGGACATCTTTTGTTTCTGGATGGTTCGCCTAAGACTTATCCACAACGAATCTCCACAAAAAATAGTCCAACGACGGCAAATCATTGCTTCATCGCTAAAGATGATTTTTCTGGGAAAATGCTCATATTCGGCCATGAGATCATTAGCCCATTAAGCGAAATGGAAACGCATCGGATGGTCACGTAGCTTCACTTCTTGCACTAGTTGAACTTAGTTAGCCTTCATATCAAGATCCTTATGCAAAATTCTCCTCAAAGAAATGCCGAAAATGTTCAGTTCTTGACCACGTATACAATTTGATGTTGATGGATGTTCAGCTACATTCTGGAATACAGCAGCAATGTTTTCAGGTGTGCTCACTGGACGAGAACGTGAACTCTCTGTTTTATCACACAACGATCCGGTTTCACGAACACGCTCCGCAAATTTATACACTAATTGATCTACAAATTGACGCGTGAGGGCATTTCCTTCCTAATGAATTTTTCACGTAAATTTCTAACCGTTTAGATAGAGAATTCACCACTCTGGAAATGAGTTTTTTATATTTTTCAGTTTTCTTCAAGCATAAATCGACCTATTTCGTTAATGTCAAATATTAAACTAACTTTTTGTTAAAATACAAATGACAGAAGTGTTGTTACCAGACTCAAAATAGCCACTACTTCAAATTGCAAACCCTAGATTCCTTGTGAACTGCTGCTTTCTGGCTGGTGAGTTTCCAGACTTTTTTAAATTGGGTACAATAAAACCATTATACAAGAATGGGAATAAATTAGATATTGGTAATTACAGACCCATCTCATTGATTTCAAATGTTGCCAAAATAGTCGAAAAAATTTTTAAAAAGCGTGTAATAGATTTCTTGGAGAAAAATAATATAATAGATGATAAACAATATGGTTTTAGGCGCGGTCGGTGTACTTAGGATGCTATAAGACAGCTTACGGGGAAAATTTATGAATATTTGGATGAACAAGTTCCCTCCTTGTGCATCTTCGTAGACTTGGCAAAAGCCTTTGATACCGTCTGCCATCAGAAATTATTGAACAAGTTAGAAAGGTATGGATTCCGTGGCATTGCCTATAAATTTTTTGAAAGCTATTTATCAAACAGGCAACAGATGGTTGAAATAGAGGGAAGGCGGAGTTCGCGACGAGTGGTTACCTACGGTGTACCCCAGGGGACCGTCCTCGGCCCATTGCTTTTTTTGTTGTACATCAATAGCCTATTAAAGAGCAATTGCAATGAAAACATAATCAGCTTTGCAGACGACACTGTAGTGCAATACCATTCAACATCTTGGGAATCACTGAAATCAGAAGTGCAAGAGGATTTAAAGTATGTAATTGACTGGTTCAGATATAATAAACTGACTTTGAATATTTCAAAGACAAAGTATGTCCCCTTTGCCTCGTACCACGCAAGCTTGCCGAACATGGATTATATTGAAATAGATGAAAAAAATAAAATACCCAGAGCAGAAAATATAAAATATCTTGGTATAGTAATCGATGCCCACATGAGATGGAACGAACATATTGAGTACGTGGTAAAGAAACTTAGAGGATTGATATACAGATTCAAATTAATGAAAAGATATCTGAAAAGTACTAAATATCTAATGGTAATATTCAACGCCTTGGTCCAGTCACAAATCAATTACGCCATTACAGGCTGGGGTGGGCTATATGACTGTCATGTGGAGAAGCTGAATATTGTGCAAAAATGGATATTACGAATAATACATGGAAAGAACCTTACATATCCCAGTGAAAATCTTTACAAACTATCGAATGTTCTAGATATAAGGCAGTCGTATGCATTGAGACTAATTATCAGCGTATTCAAACGAAATATTGGCGTAAATTGTTTGCAACACTCATATGTTACCCGGAACAGAAGCAACACTTACCAGACATCTAAATGCAAAAAAAATATTGGTCAACGATCTTGGTGTTATTTGGCACCAAAAATATATTCTGAAGTTCCGCATGACCTGAAAAAAATTATAAATTACAAAAAGTTTAGACAAAAAGTTAAATTATGGTTACTGGAAAAAACACGTGTATGGATAAAAACGCTTATTAATGGACGATAAAGAATATATGAATCTTACCTGATTGTGAAAAATCCCCATTTGTGACTTGTGTTTCCTGGAATGGACTTTAATTATCCCGATTGTGACAAAAATTACCCTAATGAGACATTAATACCAAATTGGAGTAGAGTTGATTTTCTTTTTTTGGACTGTTTCCTGGGAAATTTTTTGTTGAGTAAATTTTGGTTGACTGATACATCTGCGGATCAGTGTTTACAAAAGTATTGTTAATTTATATAGTTGCGCACAGGTTGTTTTTTCTATGAATTAACAGCCTCTGCAACTTACCTTGTTTATTTATTTGATCTATGTATTCAATTACTTAAATAAACATATATTATTATTATTATTTATATTGGAATGCGCGATCGATGTTTTGAGACAGAGAAAAGATGATTAATATTAGCAAATATTATTATTATTAACATAATCAAAAAGCACGTTCCACAAATAAAAGAAAATACATCCCACAAAAGTAAAAAACTTGTGCGTGGGTAATCGTTTCCGGTTGCAGTGAGAAGGGCTATCCTACAAAAAACAATACTATACATTCGTTTAGATACAATTATTAAAATATCTCATCTTTATTCATCCTATAAATTTAAAATATGTTAAAATTCAAATAATCAGTCCAAGCTCAAACACTGAACAATCCCTCAATCAACATTCAATCCAACACCCACAGACGAAATCTGCAGAAGATTAAGAATTATTCAGACTGAAACATACCATATTTCCTTCAATGAAACCTCGGAGAGAACTTTCCGGAATTGATTTTAACCAAAGATCTATTCTTTTTTTGAACAATCTAGAAGAATTTATCGACTTAAGACTATCCGGTAACTCATTGAGCAGTCTAGGACCTAATTATGTATAACACTTTTGTCCTATAGTTTTCAGCCCAAGGGACGGCAACAGATGAGATTTTATATCTTGTTTCATAGGAATGTTCTACAGGATTCATTTTTTTCTGTCTTTGAACTATTATCAAAGTACGATCTTCCCATACAACTGATAAATATTAAAGATCCCAGACTCACGGTAGATTTCTTACGAAAGGTAGGTTTTTTGTTTTCTGTACAAAGTTTTTAAGATTGCTTTATGGATTTATACGTTCAGAAGAGACTGCACCCCAGGCACTAGGTCCATATGTCAAATCAGATTCCACCAAAGCATAATATAGAATACTATGTATGTAGGTACTCGATATCCAGAAATCTTGAAAGACCCCTGAACCTGTACACAATGTGCCGGAGTTTCTTGGTCACTATATTTATTTGTCCATACCATCTCAAGTGTGAATCTACTACTCTGTCAAGAAAGTACCAGGAATTTTCAATTAAAACAACATTTTTACATTTAATCGTCAAAATTTATTGGGTCGCCTTCAAAATAGGCTCCATTTGCTCCAATACATCTATGCCAACGGCACTTCCAATTTTCGAAACATTTTTTATAGGCGCTTTCCGGGATGGACCTTAGCTCTCGCGCTGAATTTTGTTTTATGGCTTCAATCGACTCAAAACGGGTGCCACGAAGGGGCAATTTTAGTTTTGGGAAGAGGAAAAAGTCGCAGGGAGCCAAATCCGGCGGATACGGTGGTTGCTGAAGCACGTTTGTTGAGTTTTTGGCGAGAAAGTCAGTCACAATCGTAGCTCGGTGAGAAGGCACGTTATCGTCATGCAAAATCCATGATTTGTTCGCCCACAAATTTGGCCGCTTCTTACGGATACGCTCACGCAAACGTTTCATAACGCCTAGGTAATACTCCTTGTTTACTGTCTGACCCTCTGGAACGAATTCGTAGTGCACCACGCCACGGATATCGAAGAAAACAATGAGCATCACCTTCATTTTCGAGCGGCTTTGGCGTGGTTTTTTCGGTTTCGGCTCATTTTTTGCCACCCATTCCGATGATTGCTGGCTTGTTTGCATATCGTACTCGTAGACTCAGGTCTCATCACCAGTTATAATGCGTTCCATGAATGTAGAATCGGAATTACAGCAATCCAGCATGTCTGAAGCAACCTGTTCGCGATGACGTTTTTGAAGAAAATTCAGGTCTTTCGGTACGAGTCGTGCGGCCACCTTTCTCATGCCCAAAATATCAATCAAAATCGTACGTGCGGACTCGTGGGATATCTTAAAATCATGTGCTATCTCTCTCAAGCTGGTACGACGGTTTTCCAGCACCCTTTCCTTAATTTTATCGACGTTATCTTCGATCGAAGCCGTCGATGGGCGACCACTTCACGACCGTCCTTGAAGGCTCTGTACCACTGATATGCACGAGTTTTCGATAGAGCATTATCACCAAAGACCTTTTGCAACATTTTCAATGCATCGGCACACGAAAATTCATTTGCAACACAAAACTTTAAACAAATTCTTTGCTCAACGTAATCACCCATAGTAAAAATCGGCACGCACTCTGACATCGACTGACTTAATCAGCTGTTGCAAACACACTAGTTGACAGATCCCGCTCAAGCTTGGCATAGTAATTAAGGACAGTGGTACCAACCTAGGAAATTTTTACCTGCCTCATTGCCGATAATTCTCGGTACTTTCTCGACAGAATGTATATATACTCTCAAATATCTCATCTGAACAACAGACTTAACGCTCCTTTTATTTCCCGCAACACCAGAGATAGTTAATTCCGCGCATGATGGAATATTTTTCCTCCGAGACGGGAAGGGCTTGAAAAAAGTTTTTTGGAAGTTTACAGTCACCAATCATCATTGAAGAATCATAATATCTGTTCGAAGTCGGCTTCAACTATAGATCTCAGTGATTCCCAGTCATCGTCATGATCAAATACATCCGTGTCATCCGCAAAGCCTGACACTCTTTCCTTCAAATTCTGTTCGAAAAGGTCATTCAGATAAAGGTTGAAAAGGACATTTGTCAGTATAGTCCCCTGAGGAACCCCACACAAAACATTTCTGAAACTGCTGAAAACTCCACCGATGGTTATACATTGCTTCTTATCTTCGAGATAGCTTTTCATTAGTTGGTATGCAGCTCCACGAAAAAGACACAAATCGACTTTTTCTTTCTATCCACAGAACTATTTATCATTTCTACTAATCTGGAAACCACATCAGTAGCTGAAAGATCTTCACGAAATACGCACTGATTTTCCGACAAGATTTTATTTTTTCAAAGAACGACATAATTCATTCATATCTGTACCTCCTCAAACACTGTAGCAACGCTTGAAATAAGTGAAATCGGGCGATAGTTAGAAATGTAAAAACTATCTTCACCTTTGAAGATAAGTAAAATCACAGCCGGCTCCAAAATATTCGAAAATTTTCCATCATTCATTGACTTAATAATCAAATATGTCAGTACAGGTACAACCTCCTGACATATCCTTTTTTTAACCGTCTACGCCGGATGATTTTTTGTTTTTGAGTTCCATGATTATTTGATGAACTATAACTTCTTTTTCGTCAGTGCTTGGCAGATATATAGAATGACCTATATTCTTCTTTTTGAAATTTTTCTATTGCCAAACTGTTGTATATCGTTTCCCATTCTGGTCCCAATGTTGGAAAGATACTCACAAAAGGTATCCAAGATTTCCTTCTTATCCTTCGTTGTGCACCCATTTGGTAGTTTGAGTTCAGCTATGGGTGTTTCCTTTTCTTGGCTGTTAGACATCTCCTTTATACATCCCCATAGATTAACATAAATAGAGGTTAATTCTTGATAGAAGGTATATAAAATTATTTAAATATTTTAAAAATTTTAAAAATTTTAAAATTAGCCTTCTACATATTCAATTCCAACAGATTATATTTAATGATAATAACTTCTGAAAATAAATTAAAATAATGTCGTATAAGTACCACTTATATCCAGACATATAAAATAAACATTCATTATAAGACATACGAATGGTATAACAAAATCCAATAAATAATAATTATTAACCAAAATCCTATAAATTAAATATTTTGAATAGACAGAATTTTGTTTCTGCTGATCAATCTTATGAAAACCAATATCTCTCAAGAATATCCAACATAATCTTAAGAATTTCATCATAAAACTATCTTACTTAGACTATTCAATATTATTGGATATCTAACTGAGGTACTTTATATAAAAACTCAAGATATGTAAAACATTACTGAAAAACAAGTTTTAAGATCAACTTTGCTTCTTCAGTATTCAAATAATTCATATTCAAAAAATATAACATCAATTAACAACAAATATTCACTTACCCTTCAATCTTCTAGAAATAGTTCTACCGAAATGAAACCTTTAAATGTGGTGAGGAACAGTTCACTACACACAAAAATATATCTGTGGTTTACCCTTGATCTAGAAGATTGAAAGACAATTTAACGGCCTCTGCTATAGCACAAGGACTATCTGTATAAAGAATGTTAAGGAAACCAAATAATTATATATTATGAATAAAATAACATGAATAGAGGTTAATTCTTGATAGAAAGTATATAAAATTATTTAAATATTTTAAGATCAAGGGTAAACCACAGATATTTTTTTGTATGTAGTGAACTGTTCCTCACCAGATTTAAAGGTTTCATTTCGGTAGAACTATTTTTAGAAGATTGAAGGGTAAGTGAATATTTGTTGTAATTGATGTTATATTTTTTGAATAAGAATTATTTGAATACTGAAGAAGCAAAGTTGATCTTAAAACTTGTTTTTCAGTAATGTTTTACATATCTTGAGTTTTTATATAAAGTACCTTAGTTAGATATCCAATAATATTGAATAGTCTAAGTAAGATAGTTTTATGATGAAATTCTTAAGATTATGTTGGATATTCTTGAAAGATATTGGTTTTCATAAGATTGATCAGCAGAAACAAAATTTTGTCTATTCAAAATATTTAATTTATAGGATTTTGGTTAATAATTTTTATTTATTGGATTTTGTTATACCATTCGGATGTCTTATAATGAATGTTTATTTTATATGTCATGATATAAGTGGTACTTATACGACATTATTTTAATTTAGTTTCAGAAGTTATAATCATTAAATATAATCTTTTGGAATTAAATATGTAGAAGGCTAATTTTAAAATTTTTAAAATATTTAAATAATCCCCATAGATTTTTACTCCATGTATAGATAATTCAATCTGTTTCTGTATCTCTTAAACTTTGTGATATTCTCCATTCTGTGATAATTTTTCATTATCTTATAGAGTCTATTCTTCTCATCAATGGATGTTATCAGTCCCCTAGTGATCCAAGATCTCCCAGCCCTCTCCTTTCTTCTGATCCTTCTATTTACCTTCACTTCATTTAGGTGGTCCTCAAGTTTTTCGATTAAAACTGATGTAACCTTATTCACGTCGTCCTTCCATTCTCAGTCCAATCTCAATTCCAATTCTCAAGGCTCTCCGCAAGTTTTCTTTATCAAGACGCATATTCTACCTTCAATCATTGACATAAGAATTCCTTTCAGGTAGAGTGATAGTAGCTGTACGGCAAAGTAGTCAGTGATGTTTGTTCGAATTACTGCTGGAATATTTTTGCAATCAGTTTTATTTCTAGTTCTTATGAAAATGTGATCCAAACATCCTTCATTCCTCGTACTCTCGTTTACCAGATTTAGAAACCCCTCGTAACTCAACGAATTCAAGTATTCCTGCATAAAATGAGCACCGTCATCAAGAATATTTCAACGTCCCCTGTCACAATATGAAAATCTATAGAGCTGCCCTCATTCAAATAGTTCACTTGGTTGTCTATAAATGCCCCTTTGCAAGATGGACTTGGCCTACATTCTGTCAAGAAAGTACCGGGAATTATCGATTTAAACCTGGCGGGGCAATGAGGCAGGTAAAAATTTTTTTCCTAGGTTGGTACCACTGTCCTTAATTACTATGCCAAGCTTGAGCGGGATCTGTCAACTAGTGTGTTTGCAACAGCTGTTTAAGTCAGTCGATGTCAGAGTGCGTGCCGATTTTTACTATGGGTGATTACGTTGAGCAAAGAATTTGTTTGAAGTTTTGTGTTGCAAATGAATTTTCGTGTGCCGATGCATTGAAAATGTTGCAAAAGGCCTTTGGTGATAAAATCGTGCATATCAGTGGTACAGAGCCTTCAAGGACGGTCGTGAAGAGGTCGAAGACTTGCCTCGTTCCGGACGCCCATCGACGGCTTCGATCGAAGATAACGTCGATAAAATTAAAGAAAGGGTGCTGGAAAACCGTCGTACCAGCTTGAGAGAGATAGCACATGATCTTAAGATATCCCACGAGTCCGCACGTACGATTTTGATTGATATTTTGGGCATGAGAAAGGTGGCCGCACGACTCGTACCGAAAGACCTGAATTTTCTTCAAAAACGTCATCGCGAACAGGTTGCTTCAGACATGCTGGATCGCTGTAATTCCGATTCTACATTCATGGAACGCATTATAACTGGTGATGAGACCTGGGTCTACGAGTACGATATGCAAACAAGCCAGCAATCATCGGAATGGGTGGCAAAAAATGAGCCGAAACCGAAAAAGCCACGCCAAATCCGCTCGAAAATGAAGGTGATGCTCATTGTTTTCTTCGATATCCCTGACGTGGTGCACTACGAATTCGTTCCAGAGGGTCAGACGGTGAACAAGGAGTATTACCTAGGCGTTATGAAACGTTTGCGTGAGCGTATCCGTAAGAAGCGGCCAAATTTGTGGGCGAACAACTCATGGATTTTGCATGACGATAACGCGCCTTCTCACCGAGCTACGATTGTGACTGACTTTCTCGCCAAAAACTCAACAAACGTGCTTCAGCAACCACCGTATTCGCCGGATTTGGCTCCCTGCGACTTTTTCCTCTTCCCAAAACTAAAATTGACCCTTCGTGACACCCGTTTTGAGTCGATTGAAGCCATAAAACAAAATTCGGCGCGAGAGCTTAAGTCCATCCCGGAAAGCGCCTATAAAAAATGTTTCGATAATTGGAAGTGCCGTTGGCATAGATGTATTGGAGCAAATGGAGCCTATTTTGAAGGCGACCTAATAAATTTTGACGATTAAATGTAAAAATGTCGTTTTAGTTGAAAATTCCCGGTACTTTCTTGACAGAGTAGTATATACAAGATAGTCCAACGAAAACTTAACACCTCGATTTTTCGACTTTGAAATGAAAATGTGGAAAATCGCTGGGACCTGTCAATTTTTAATTCGAGGAGGAACAACCTTTCCGCTTTTTTCATCCCCATTATTTCAACCTCCTAACGGAGTGAGCACCATCCCTTGATTTTGAATAGGGATGAGGGGTGTTGCGATAACTAATTTTGAAGATCGTATCAAGTACTATCTGACCCGAAAAATTTGCTTCAAAATAACCATCGATGATGAAATAACAGCGAAATAGTGAAATGGACAATGTGGAATTCATCTCGAGAATATTATTCGTATCCGACACATTTCAAAGGTATTTAGTAGTTATATTGTTAATTTTTTATCTAAAAAAAAATATTAATTTCTTATCCAAAAGAGTTGACGTGCCACGTTTTTGATTTACCTTAGTCAATCGTGAATTTTCGAGAACGTTACAAGTGTGTCAAAGCGATTGTAAATTTGAAGTAGAGGAGAATCCCGATCTCCGACTCCAGTTTTGTGAAGTGGTTAGTGAAATGATTAACGGTAATCAAAACTATATGTTCGATATCTGTTTTTCAGACGAATGTTCATTTTATCTTAACGGCATTGTAAATCGGCATTACTGTCGGTATCAGTAGGATGAAAATCAAAGGTGAGGTGCGTACTCAGCGTCCCCAAAAATTAAATGTTTGGGAGGGTATTTATGGAAATCACATAATCGGCATTCTTTATACCCGGTAATCTCACTGGCCAATTTTATTCAGATCTATGGAGAACGCTATTTATCCAGCCCTCGTGCAAATATTGGAGAATTCATAAGACCATCAAACGATCAATTTCCAACAAGATGGCGCACCAGCTCATTTCATTCAACCGATACGTCAGTTCTTAGATGAAAATTGTCCTCACACCTGGATTGCAAGAAGTGGGGTGGCCACATATTGAGTGGCCACCCAGATCACCTGATCTGGCTCCACTGGACTTTTTTCTATGGGGTCACCTGAAATCCAAGGTTTACGCTACCCATCCTGAGTCACTGGATGATTTGCGAACTCGTATCATTAATGAATGCCGCCAAATTACACCAGAAATCTTGAGTAACGTACGTGAACGTTTTCAGCAAAACTTACATTACCGCATGGAAGTTAATGGTGCCCATTTCCAGCATTTAATTAAGTTATCACAGAAGTAAGTACTCTTCCACTATTTTACCTGTCATTTCGTTATCGATGGAAATTTTGAAGCGAAATTTTAGGATCGGGTAGTACTCGATAAGATCTTCAAAATTTAGTATCGCAAAACCCCTCATCCGTTTTCAAAATCAAGGGGTCATACTCACCCCCGTTACGAGGTTGCAGTTACGGGGATGTGAAGAGCAGAAAAGTTGTTTCCCCTCGAATCAGAAATGGACGGATCCAAGCGATTTTCCACATTTTCTTTTCAAAGCCGGAAAATAAGGTGTTAAATTTTCGTTGGACCACACTGTATACCAATAATTATCCTATTGTGAATTGTAGTTAATACATCCATAATGTTGAACTCATCGAACTGAATAACCCTAGAGTTACAATCCATATGATCTCTCAGAAATATAACGACACCTTCATTTTTATTGAATGTGCCATGGTTATAAAAGAATTGATATCCCGGTAATTCGCACATGGACGTGCCTGATATTTTCCATGTCTCTGTGAGAACGATAAAATCAAAGTCGTTTTCTACTGCGTCCACCAAAATCCCTAGTTCATCCAGATTCTTGTTCAAACTCCGAATATTCATGTGAAAAACGCATAATTCACTATTTTCAGCCAAGTTCTTGAAGAGTGTGATATAATAATAATAATAATAATAATAATAGTGCCTTTATTCATACATTTACAATATATAAATATAGGGCGAAGTCTAGCTTAAAGCTACTCCACTCAACCCGGAAAAAAAACAAAGAGGAAAAAAAAACAAAAGGATAGAAACAAAAATAAGCGAAAAAAAAATAAAATTAACCAATCAATTACACTGTGAGTAAACAAAACATATTTCATATTCATAAAATTATCCTAATTTATAATTGGCTCGTCAAGAATTTTGACTTCAAAATTTTTCTCACTGAGCCCAAAGAAACACCTTCACACGAAACTAAAAATTCATTATGTAACTTACCGCATTGAAGGTGAAGGAACGCTGAAACATGGCTAAACCAAATCTTGGCAACATGAGCCTATGACCATGCCTAACGTCCACGCAATGAACATCACGTCTAAAAACCAGATTTTCCCTCAAATATGGTGGAAGACAAGAACGTAAAATTTGATGAACCATAGTCGTCAGGTGGAGCCGGAAAAACATTCTCAACCCTAAGCCATCCCAAGCTGTTAATTCCGTCCCTTATTTCACTGTCATATTTCCTCAAACCGAAAACAAACCGGCAGCATGAATTCGGCATTTTCTGTAGTCTACACCTCTGCACGGAATCAAGACAAGGGTAAAATACCGTTAATCCATAGTTTAGTTTGGACAAAACGAGAGTCTCACAGAGATACTTGCGTGACTGAAAATCCAAACAATATCTCTGCCGGTACAAAAGGCGCAATGCAAGGAAGGAATTCCCCAACAGCGACGAGACATGCTCCTTGAATCTCAACTGGCAATCGAAAAAGATTCCTAGGTTTCTACAGCAGGTGGAGGACGGAATTCTTTCACCGCCCATCTTGATCTCAACCACACCCTGAAATGTCCTGGGAAGAAAGCATATATAAAAACATTTTTTAACATTTATCTTCAAATTATTCATTTGGGAATAACGCATAATTAAGTCTAAATCCTCATTCAACCGCTCGACAGCCTGAGAAACAGAGGAGGGATGAAAAGAGAGGCGAACCTGAGTGGCATCACAATAAAAATGGATGGATGCGAATCTGACCATTTTATGCATGTCAGCCACATATATAAGGAAAAACAGAGGGCCAAGAACAGATCCTTGTGGCACCCCTGAAGTTATAGGGCAATAATCTGAATATGTATCACGCAATTTAACGCACTGATACCTATCAAAAAGGTAAGACTTGAAAAATCTCAGAGCAGTTTCATCAAAACCAATATGAGTTAATTTAGCACAAAGCAGCTCATGGTCCAGGGTATCGAATGCCTTTGCGAAATCCAACAAGGTGGGAATTGAGGCATGTCCCCCATCCAAAGATCGCAAAATATCATCAGTGATGTTCAGCAGAAGAGTGGTAGTACTGTAACCCCCCCCCTGAATCCCGACTGCCGCGCAGTTAGAATTCCATTGTCGGTGACGTATTTATAAACCTGAAGAAACAATATCCTCTCCAGAACCTTTGAGAGAGCTGACAGCACACTTATCAGACGAAAATCAGATAAGCTCTCAGGACTAGGGATCTCAGGTATAGGATTCACAATAGAGTACTTCCAATCATACGGATAATAACCAGACTCAATGCAAACATTAACAATTTGCGTCATGAAGGGCAGAGTAACACCGAGGGATAATTTAAGCATTTTAGCAGATATACAATCAATCCCCAGAGCGTTCGAACGAAGATCCAAGACAACTGATTTTATCTCGTCTTTAGTCGCAAACCCGATCCAAAATTTTTTACTTGCATTAAATCTGTTCGAGCTATAATAACTGGTTTTCTCCGGGAAAGAATTGGAAGGACTAAAAACCGACCGAAAATAGTCATTGAATTCATGAGGGTTAGAAAAGCGTTCAGGCACAAAATTCTGTGAACAAGAATGCAATGTCCTGAAGGATTTCCAAAAAAATCCGCAACGGGGGACATGAAACTGCATTTCTCCCTTCGCACAGCAGAAGTAACAACATTTCGCAGATGAGTATAATAACTGTAATCAGCTAAGTTCTTCGTAAGCTTATATTTAGATAGAGCAGCATTTCTCAATTTCATCATGCTTTTTATTGTAGGAGTTATCCACGGGAAAAATAATTTAGTAACTCTCGATTCAACGTAAGGGGCATGCTTGTCAAATATATCAGTCAGGCATTGACAAAAAATTGAGATCTTTAAATCAATATCACTAACATAAAGGATTCTATCAAATGACGCACTAGGAAGGTCCGATAAAAAGTCCTGAAGGGCAAACCGACGAAAATCACGATAACGAATAATCTTCGGGGTATTTATTTTTCTCTTTAAATTTATCCTGCAAAAGACACCCCTGATTAGATGTTGAATGATCAATAATACCAGAATCAATCACCAGTTCGGGTCTGCTAGATCAAATCACATCCAGTAAAGTATGAGATGTCGAAGTTATGCGTGTTGGCTCATTAATTAGCTGTTTCAGACCATAAGATTCCACGCAGTCAGAAAAGTGATTGATTCTCGTTAATGTCCCCCGCAAGAATTATATGTGAATAACTTGCGGATACCATGGACAAAAAAAATCATCCAAATAGCGGACGAAACTTGAAGCATTACACGCGGATGTTCTGTAAATACAACCTAACAGAATAGTCTCCCTACCCAGTATCCAGAATATCATCATGAATATTTGTCTCAATTTCGTCTACTTTGAATTATCTGAGGAAGTCGTCCATCCCGAACAAAATCCATCTTCCCTGAACAAAAACAAAAAACAAAATAGTTCAAAAAGTCAAAGAAGCAAAATATTGAAGTCTATAAATAAAACAATTCAAATGAAATTACAGCATCAATTTCTACACAATATTTTGCTTCTTGTTCTTTCCTTTAAGAGTGGGTCTTCTCAAATATGGGTATTACAATATGGGACTTAGACAATATGGGACTTGGTTGTGGAGTTAGTGCAGTCAAAATTATATACAGAGTTTCATGTTATGAGAACGAACTTAACGTAATGATGAACATGAAGATGTTCAATAATACTGAAATTTTTATAACCGAGGACCTAGTTAAAATTAAGAATACCCTGATTGAAATCGTCAAAAATATATTTGTCTAAGAAAACGTATGGACTTTTAGGGATCCAATATTTGTGTAAAACAACTGGACATACTTGTCGGAATTATGACAGGTCACTGCAGGCTAAAAGCGCATTTGCACAAAATCAGTCTGGCTGAAGACGATGAATGCAGGCTGTGCCGTGAGGACACTGAAACAGCTATGCACATCGTCTCAGAGTGCCCAGTGGTGAGTCGAATGAGATTCGAGGTCTTTGGTCAGGCTATTATAGCCCACTGCAATCTGAAAAAATTATCCCCGAACAAGATCATCGATTTTATACGAAAACTGGATCTTTCCGGGGAAATTAAATCAGGGGTGAATCACAATAGACCGCGCGGACGGAGTGTTAGGGTGGAAATACGCCCTCTCACTATAAATAATAATAAAAATAAGACGAAGACAGAAGAATTAGAGTTGATATTGATCATAATCTGCCTGAACGTCAGTCGAAGGTGCAGAAGTAATAATTGTTTGAAATTGTGAATATATCTATAAATGTTGATAAATAATGAGACCAGAATTTACGATGAAGTTGATATGTAATAAACCACTTTATCTGTAACCCTCTCAGTAGGGTGATATATAAGGTGTGTTTCTCATTATAAAAGAGGGTAACTGTGTGAAACTTTTTTATTTCCTACTTTCAAAAAAATATAGTTGAGTTAAATTTCTGAATAATGAAACAAGAAAAAGAAACGAAATAATACCCAATATAAACCGTTTTCCAACTATTAACCCTTACCACTGTTACCATTTACTACATTCTACTTATAATTCCTGAATCTGTTTCCCAACTCAAAAATATATCAAATCATATACTTTCTTCACTAAATTCTCTTTTTGGAAAGAACTTGGGTTCGTGCTCGTCGCACGAAGGACAAGTCTTTTGTCTTAAAAGTATTTTCTGAGGAGATGGATAGAGCAAAAATAACACATTTGAATGAGATATCACATATAATGAATTAAATTTTATCCGTCGATATAAATTTCAATATTCACAATTTTTCACAGTCTTTTGAAAAGCAATTGATGTAAAACGATATTCTAAAATCAAATCATAGTAATTATTCAAATAAATTTTTTGGAAGACTTCAGGACCCTGGACTGTCAATTTTAATAAGTCATACTTTCGTTCTCGCTTGTGAACAATTTATATTCAAAACTAATAAAGAGAGTTCAGTGAAGTTACAAAAAAAATCCTACCTTTTTCGGGACATCGATCCACAAAACCCGATACCGTGTTCAATAGCTGAACCCCCTACACGGGGGTGTTGGCCTCAGCCCGAAGACACAACACCCCTCTTAGATACTATATAAATCAGGGCAAGAAATAGAACGATGGGGATGAATCTCAAGACACCCTAAGGAACATATATTGTTCCAGGAAACTGTTGAAGTTTTTGATTCAGCAATAAATCTCGTCACTTGCAACACTTCTATTAGTCGTGTTTTGATTGACAGAAATCTGGTTTAATATTTACCATTAACGACTTATGCCTGAATAAAACTGGGAAATATTTTAAAAACCCATTTTCAAAGTGGTGAATCATCTATCCAAATTGTTAGGAATTTACGTGGAAAATAGAACTGAAATGACCTCACGGCAATTTGTGAATTAATATTAGGAGTACAAATAAGTTTCCGCCGTTTTATTGTAGATGGCACGGCACGGAGTTTCGGTTAGCTTTCGCAGATGATAACCGGCTTAAAAAATAGTTTGGACATTCAAGAACAACATAACCTATTAATATCATTGATTTTATATTGGTAAAATATAATTTTTATAAGCTGAAAATGTCAAAATTTAGGCCAAGTAAGCGTCATTTGCGGGAAATATTAGTTTACTTCTTTAATTTAAAGAAATCTGCTGCTGATGCGCATCAATTGCTCGTAGAAGCATATGGTGAGGGTGCTTTGAGTGAGAGAACGTGTCGAGAGTGGTTTCCAAAGTTTAAAAACGGTGATTTCGACGTAGAAGACAAAGATCGCATTGAAAGGCCAAAAATTTACGAGGATGCAGAATTGGAGAAATTATTGGAGGAAGATTCATCTCAAACACAAAAAGAACTTGCTCTAACATTAGAAGTCACTCAGCAAGCAGTCTCACATTATTTTAAATTATTAGGAATGATTCATAAACAAGGAAATTGGGTTCCGTACGGCGGAAACTTATTTGTACTCCTAATATGTCCGTGAAAACTATATCGTTATTTGATGAAACAACCCGTTCATGTTCTTGTCTAGTGAGCACACCTGAAAAATTTTCTGCTGTAGCCCAGAATGTGACTGAACATCTATCGACATCACCTCGTCATCGTGCTCAAGAACTAAAAATTTTTTCGCACTTCTTTGAGGAGAATTTTGTATGAGGACCTTGGTATGAAGTTGAACAAAATTCAACTAATGCTAGGAGTGACGCCACATGACAATCCGATACGTTTCCACTTCGCTCAGTAGGCTTATGATCGCATGGCTGTAGATGAGCATTTTGTCAGAAAAGTAATCTTTAGCGATGACTTTTCACCTTATTTCCACCCCGAAGGGCTATTTTTGTGGAGATCCGTTAATGATTAGTTCTAATTTGATGAACGACTGATACCTCACACCCGAAATCAAAGTTACCTTTCATGAGATTGAGCCCCAAACAATCGACAATGTACTGAAAAATTGGGTTGATCGGATAGGATACTGTAGCCAGTCGTGGCGGTTATTTGAAGGATATTGTTTTTCATTCGTGAATGTCAAGGTTCCGCCATTCTAAAAAACTCATAACCTTGAAAAAATATCTATTATTTTTTCATTTGTATTCGAGCAAAATGCAAATTTTGAATGGCCCAACCCTTATATTTGGAAGTACTAGATTCTGAAAATATTGATGTTATCGTACTATCGAAAACATATAAAATTCGGGAGGTGGGTAGATAGAATATGCCAAATTATTCTTCAATTTAAAGTAATAGCAGTTTCAATTAAAATAATCGTGTTGTGGCGTAGAGGTATGAAAAATACAGTCGGAAAGATACGAAATTCAATGTGAATCAAGATGTCCAGTGGAACAGTGGAAGATTCAAATTCTCAGCACGATGCGATGACGAATGAATGACTGTTCTCTCTCAATGATCTGGATCTTTCGAATTTAGTCGCAAAGATGAAGAACTATGGAATAGAAGGACCAGCACTAGAATGGAAAGAGTCTTACTTTGATGGAAGATCTCAACTACTATAGGTACATTTGCACGAGCAGACAGTAAAATTGGATGGACATTAAATTAAACTAGGTATCCCTCAGGAAAGTATAGCAGGACCCACATTTTTCATCATGCACATAAATAATTTAAGTCTGAATTAACAAGGGGAAAACCATAAAATAACAAGGGTAAACCTTGCAGATGACATGAACATCTATAACTCAGACACTTTGGCCTGAATTGAAGAATCTCATACAGGGGGTGATGAATTCAACTGAAGAATGGTTAACCAAAAAGAATATCATAATGAATGATGATAAAATCACCTCAATATTTTTTCAACCCACTAATGCTGGAAGGGAGAACCCAAATCATGTTCATTTTCATCAGAGCGGGTATAAAATTTCTAAATCCACCAAGTTTTTAAGTGTCCATATTGATGAAGAGCTGAATTGGAACTAACAAATAACTAACTTGGGGGAAAAACTTAGCCAGTCATATTGCATGCTTTCCGGATGATCTGAAAGTATATGAATCCCAGGTTACTGAAAGTAGTGTATTATGCAACCATTGAATCAAAACTAGAATAATTTTTTATGGCTCTGGAAATATTTCATCTCTATTCGTTGTGCAAAAGGGAGCAATCAGGATCCTATGTGGAATGAGATATAATGATTCCTGCAGGGGGTACTTCAGGGGAAATGGTCTTTTGACCTTATATGCTCTTTATATGCAGGGGTGCTTACTATTTATGGATACAAACCAACACCTATTTAATAATCAAAATAACCTGAAAGACAGTACAAAACAATACAAGAGGCTTGTCCTAAAATCTACCCAGATGTAACCTATCAACTACACAGAAGCACATAGAATATATCGGGTGGTTTTTTAGAGTGATAAAACTTTCGATAGGAATAACTGTGATTTGACAGAAGGTAGAAGCCATGTTGTTTTGACATTTCTGTTCAGAAAGCATGGACAAATTATCATGGAATCACTCACGCCTCAACAACATTTACAAATTGTTGAAATTTATTTTCAAAATCAGTGTTCTATCCGCCAAACTTATAGAGAGAGCACTTTGTGAAATTTATGGTTTACATAATCGGCCATCAGAGCAGCTTATTTGTCGAACTATCGATAGATTTCGGACAACATTTTCTCTACTCCATGCAACAACACCAACAAGACAAAGAACTGTACGTACAGAAGAGAATATCGCTGCTGTAAGTCATAGTGTTAATGATGATCCAGCTTTGTCTATTCGTCCACGACATGGAAAATTTTACATGGAGATACTGGTCTATACCCATACAAGATCCAAGTGGTTTAAGAACTAAAACCACTTGACCATAATAAGCATCGTTTTTTTGCTGATTGGGCCCTAGAACAGCTTATCGTAAAATTGTGTTTAGTGATGAAGCTCAATTCTGGTTGAACGGCTATGTAAACAAGCAAAATTGTCGTATATGGAGTGAAAACAATCCTCAAGAAGTTCTGTAGGTTCCATTGCATTCTGAAAAATGTACTATATGGTGTGCTATACCTGTATATAAAAAACAATATACAGTACGATGACTCCATAGTCTAACTAATTGATACTAAACTGTTGAGAATCGGTTTGACTGCTTCATTTTGTAACTAATATTAATGTCGATTTAGGGAATATAAGTTGTAACTTACTGAGCAGATACGTTTGAATATTAGTTAAAAATGGGTATGTTTCACATATGAATGAACCGACCAGATTTTCAGAATTTGAACAACTACTATATGATCACATTTTCAAATATTTATTATCTTTATTTTCAATGAAGAGAAAGGCTTTCATGTTCTACCGGCAATAAACAAACTATGTCTGACTGATCATTCGCTTCGTTCAACCACTTATTCTCAGTAGAAAGAAAAAATCATTTCGAACTATAATAAAGATTAACGAATATTACCAAAATAAATCTAGGAAGATGTATTGAGGATGAGGAATATTTGAACACTTGTTCTCAGAAAAAATTCCTAGAAACTCACGAAAAAAATTTATCGTTGAGGGTTAATTTTTTTCCAAATTTTTTAACACAAGACTTATATATCAATACTTCAGCGGTATTTGCATGCATTTAGTGGGATAGGAAGGGTATTATTTATTATTAATTACTTACATACAAGCAAGCACTAAATTCGTATCTCTACTTTCATCAACTCTTGACCGTTTGAAGCTAGCGATTGACCAGAAACGGCCAGAATTGACCAACAGAAGAGATTTTGTGTCCCATGAGGACAACGCCAGGCCATATATACGTCTGTAGTAACTCAATAGAAACTCCGAGAGTTTAGTTGGGAAGTTTTAATGCATTTACTAATTAGTCCGGACCTGGCACCAATCTTTTTCTCGCATTAACAAACTTCCTAAGTGATAAGAAATCGCCATCAAGAGAAGATTGTGAAATCCATTACTATAGTTTTTCGCCAATAAGGCCCAAGACTTTTTTCTGTGAGAGAGGCATTATAAAAGTAACTCTAAAATGGTTGAAAATTATGGAATAATTTGATCCAAATCGAACAATCCGAAACATGTTAAATAAAGTCAAAAATAATGATTTATTCCACAAACTATTATGAGAGGTTAATACGCTTTACTTTTACAAGAAAGTTAAAAACTTATTGTTCACTTTGTAAAAAGGATCAAACAGTAAATTTTACCATTTAATGAGGAGACCAATTGCTATTTCAATTTATTTTGTCATATTAGATATGTACTCTCACTCTTTAAAAATCTCAAAATTTTCTTGCGGAATACGTTACTTTACGGTATACTATGTATATTTATTATATACTATTATATACTATGTATATTTATTATATAAGTTCTCATCAAAAATTAAATTTAGGCATATTCATTTTTTGGTGGTGAGAACTTAGATAATGAATATTTTTATTATCTTTAAAATTTTGTGAGATTATTTCTTACTGAAACTCTGTCTAGTATGTCTCTTAGTTTATAATTTAAATAACTGCCCAGATAATAATTCAATAATTCTTATATTAAACCTCCTGTAAAGATGTTTGAAATATTTTTTGATATTAAATTCATCAACAAGTTTCAAGTAGGATTCATAAATCAAATTTTCTTGCGGAATACGTTACTTTACGGTATATATTTATTATATAAGTTCTCATCAAAAATTAAATTTAGGCATATTCATTTTTTGGTGGTGAGAACTTAGATAATAAATATTTTTATTATCTCTAAATTTTGTGAGATTAATTCTTACTGAAACTCTGTCTAGTATGTCTCTTAGTTTATAATTTAAATAACTTCCCAGATAATAATTCAATAATTCTTATATTAAACCTTCTGTAAAGATGTTTGAAATATTTTTTGATATTAAATTCATCAACAAGTTTCAAGTAGGATTCATAAATCAATAATAATTAAGAGCAATTGATGTGAACTCAAGTATATTAATATTATAATCAATTAATATAAGGCTTATTTTTATGCTGGTCATAAAGTTAAGGGAGTGTCGTTTCAATATTGATTCGTCCTTCTATACCATTCTCAATATTAGAAGCGCGTGTAAACACGCTCGTAAAAGTTCATGAACCATTAAGCATATGCATTTCAAATCAGAACTCTGAAAAGACTATTCGCATCGTGTGGAAACGCAGCCAATTCAGAAGCAATGATATATAAAATGAAAATAATCTTATATTCGATTCCAGACGCACTAAAAACTGATCCCCTCGTTGCAATACAGAAAAATTCAGTGAAATTCCATAAATATGCCCATTTCTCATTCAATTTCAGGATGATGGGAGATGGTTTATGCCACTGCAAAACCTAATTCCATTTTTATCCCAATGATTTCATATGATCGCAAACTTTAACGGTCAGTAAATTCAGTTTTTGGTATATAGCGATCTGTAACCATTAGAATTGAAAGGTTCGCGAGTTAGTTTCCAATATTAAAAAAAAACTGATATATTCTTCGACTTTCATTGATTAAGCTTACATATTCTCATGAGACTTATTGACAAAAGTTAAAGAAACCGACGAATTTGGAGATTTTTTTCAAAACATGCGGAGATTTAGTATCTGGTGTTCATTCATTATTAATGCAAATTATATATACCTATTGAAAATTTACTATGAAGAAGTTTTATGAATATCACAGATAATAGCTGGAATTAATTCTTACACATGCGCGTGGCGGTTTTCTAATGCTTAATCTAAGTCGTATCTTCTTTCATTATATATTTCTGTGATATAACCTTATTTCTGTATAGGCCATGTTTATTAAGAAGTTGGTTAGTTCTACTGAATATCTAGTGAAAGAAGATATGTATATATTTTGTACTGATTTTTTCTTTTATTCAAATAACTCCTAACTGAAGAGATCAGGTCTGAATTTATCAGGTTTTTTTTTCTGGAGAATGTGCTATTTTTTTTTAAAAAGGAAAATACAAAAAAAGCCTTTTTTGAATTGTATGTAGAACATGTTTTGTAGAATTTGTAATTCTACCACATCCAATCGAAACAAATTTTGTGTGTGATGTTTAAATAATTTGGTCATTCTTTTATATTTCTTTTGATACTTTATTAGTTACTTCCGACCACATGTGAAGATAATATACACATATCGTCAAGAATCTTGGCCCCCCTATCAACTCTCAACTTGATCAATGTAACATGACAATTTTTTATGTGTGGAATCAATAAACCAGCGAAAATGTTTCTTGTTCGAGAGAATACAGCTGTATTCGAAGTTAATCAGTTTTCAGAGAATATCGAGAATTGTAATATTGAGAATATTCGGTGGAAAATGCCGGGACATCCAATTTCTCAGTTTGATCGGGCAAGAATAGTAGCCCTACATCAAGCAGCTGTATCGAACCACCCGATCGAGCAACGTTTGAATATTCTACGGACTTCAATAGGGCGCAAAGTGGCCCTTTTCCTGGAAACCGGTAGCGTTGCCCGGAGATCGGTGCCTGGTCGACCCAGAGTAAGATCTGCAAGGCAAGACCATTATATCGCAAATTTTACTCAAAGGTATCGAACTGTATCTGTAACAGCCCTTCTAAGTCATTTTTTGAGGACCTATAGACGGGCAATATCAACCAGTACCACAGGTGAATTCTACCAGAATAGTTATTGGCTATTTGAGGAAGGCCTCTTTTCCAAGTGACTACCAAGCAGTCTCCACAGTCCACCCCTAGAGGTAAAAAGTGTGATAAGGATTACGCCATATCATCGCGCGTGGCGAGAACCCCTCCGAAGAGATGAACCCACCAGCTTCCAGTTTGGGCTCCGACTCGAAAGCCAGAACCGTCTGACTGGTAGCAGCGAAGCACTATCCAACCCCTACTGGCTCAGCAGGTCAGTACCCCAATTGGTTTGAGACGCAACTCACCCGCCGGAGGGAATTCTTATCCATCCACCCGAACGCAGTCCCATGAACTAAGATAAACTCAAGATTGACGACTACAATTGATCCTGGTACGAGCACCGTCTAGCGGACTATACGTCCTGACCCACCGAACCCATGTGAAGTCATTTGATTGATCCTGGCGTCAAGCACTAATGGCGGAGCGATTTCGTCGAGATCCACAAACCCTAAATAGTTACGCACAGATCCAGGGGCCAGGACAGGCCGGTCGAACCGTCAAGTCCCGTTGAACGCCGACGTTTCATGAGAATATCCCGAAAATGGGGGTCTGCGAACAGATAGATGAAATACCCCCCTAGTCCAGCATGCGGACTTTCAACCACTGCCCCCTCGAGTCCAACACCAATGGGGTGGCCAGGTGGTACAAGTAACACCTGTGGGCAAGTCGTATAATAATAACACGAAGATTCAAGCTGAATTTCGTGAGGACTGGTCGGCCGGGCGAACGACGAGTCAATAAGGCTTTCGAGACGAATATATCCAGAGACTTGAAAATATCAGGAAAGGTTTGAAGTCTAAATATATCAGTTTTTTCAAAAACTTGGAGGATGTTATTTTTCAGATCGCCAATAGTCTGAGTATTATCGGCATAAACACGATCCTTCGCATAACCTCACAAAATATACCAAAGGCGATAAATCACAAGATCTTGGTGGCCAATCCACTCGCCGAAACGAGAAATTACGTGTCCTGGGAATTTTTCTTGCAATAATGCCAAAACGGGTCGTCTTGTGTGGTTTGTTACTCCATCTTGCTGGAACCACATCTCTTCCAATTCCATATCATTAATTTAAGGCCACAAAAATCGGTAATCATTTGGCTATAGCGATGAGAATTGACGATTTGAGTGACACCTTCGTTTTCAAAGTACGGGCCAATTACTCCAGCAGACCAAATTTCACACCATACAGTGTTACATGAGGATTTTCACTGTCCCAGATGCGATAATTTTGCTTGTTGACATAGCCACAGAGTGAAAATTGTGCTTCGTCGCTGAAGAAAATTCGATGCGAAAAATTTGCATCTGAACGTTGTTGTTCAAGCACCCAATTGGTATATGTTCTACTCATTCTATGGTCAGCTAGCTATAGTTCTTGTGTCAACTGAACCTTATAAGGATGGAGATGCAAATCCAGATGCAAAGTATGCCCTAGTGTGCCGTAAGAGAAGCCCAAATGTTGTGCGTGCCGATAAATTGATGAATTTGGATTTTCTTCACAACGCTTTCAATTACAGTTCAAAAATTTTCAGTCGAGCGTGCATTTAGATGATGTATGAGCCTTAAGACGAATTTTTTCACTGTGTTACCAATTGTACGGTCAAATGAACGATTATATCAACCATAATCTGTGCAAACTACATTTATATTACAGCTCTAATCTCAATTAAAGCCGAATAGGTTCTGTTTATCGTCATGTATAAGCAGCAGAAATGCATGTTTCATAACTTTCTGGCCACTCATCAGTGGATTACTCTTATGCCAACGAATTCAACACCGCCGCGCCCCTATATTTGTTCTGCATAGCGATCCTACTGTTTTTCCAACATTGTCAAGAAGCGAACTGTACTCCAAATTACACCTAGCGTCACAGACGAAGAAACCTCCCTCATGCTCAAGTAATATCCAACTAAGTCGCTATGACAATATGAGCATTTCTCTCCAAATGAACTAATTGAGTCAGCTGATATTTATTACGAATAGGTTAATACGAATTTGAGAATGGTGAATAGTAAGTTTTTCGAATCAGGATAGTGCATTTACATATGTGTTTTTTTAAGAAGTGGTCCACAGATTTTAAATTTTTAGGTGAAATAGACTGTTGAATAAACGCGCAAAAGCTTCCGACTTCACATCAGTGCTTTCCGCCATATTTACTCTTTAATACGTCCTATATCCAAAGACATCACTTCAGGAGATTACGTTCATCCTTCAATGGATATCGTTGATTCCCATGACGGCATACGCAAACCTGTAAGGATCTAATTCAAATGTAAGTGGAGTTGGGTATTCTCGTGGATACGTTGGTTGCATCGTTGAGCTAAGCTCTCAGGTGGAGTGAATGTTTATATAGGTTGGACCGAAGAAAGTAGGTGTAAGAAACTATAAATTCTAGCTGATTGGTTAAACTTCATGGAGAAACTTGTTGAAATTGGAATTTCCCCAAACGGGCATGTTGAATCAATGCACCATTCAAAATTCGCCTTTCTTGTAAGGCGAATTTTCTAAGCAAAATTCTCTGCACCCGTTATTTTGTTGGTCCGATATAATTCGATAGAATAAGCTTGGAGACTGAACATTTGAAGAATTAATTTTCAAATCGAGCAGTTAGATGTCAATGTTTATGCAAATTTATTTGAAAAACTCAATGCAATTAATTTGAAACTCTCCAGAATAACTGACTGGATTTTATAGTCATAACTATTGGAACATAGGCTAAGAACAGATTATTTGGACCAAAATAAGCCGATTAGATCAAATATTCCTTAATAAATTATTGCTCAGAAAAAAGAAACAGGGCGTCAAATTGTATTTTTTTTTCGTTTTTTGCTGATAACTTTACTGTTTATTTCTCAGTTGTTATGAAAATCGGCATAGAGGCAAACTTTGGACGAGGAACATTATTTTAAGTATTACTTCACTTTTTGTTACAGGAGGCATCACTACAATCATTCCTGATGATGAAATTAAATGATAGCTTTTTCCAACTAAACTTGACAATGATCTTGATTAAGAAATCCGATGTGAAAATCATTTTCACGTAGTATTGGATGTAAATATAAAATAAACGCGATAATTTAACACGTTTTCGAGAAAAACTGTATTATTTTTAGTTTTATTATTTATAATGAGCGAGCGTCTGTCTGTCCACCCTATCACTGCGACCGCACGGACTATTATGGTTCACCCCTAATTTATATCTTCCCGTCGAGATCCGGTTTTTGAATAAAACAGATAATCTTGTTCGGGGGTTATTTTTTCAGTTCGCAGTGGGCTATAATATCCTGACCTGGAATCTGACGCGACTCACCACTGGACACTCTGTGCATGGCTGTTTCAGTATCCTCAAGACACAGCCTGCATCGTCTTCAGCCAGATCGATTTTGTGGAAATGCGCTTTCAGCCTGCGGTGACCTGTTCTAATTCCGACAAGTGTTCTGAGTTTGGCCCTATCCAGACCTAGTGCTAGATCCGCCATCATTTAGACCGAAGCTGTTCCAAGGAACGCCTTCGAATGTTTCAGGCCAGGATGGCTCACGTGAATTCTACCAGAATAGTTATTGGCTATTTTGAGGATACCTCTTTTCCAAGTGACTACACAGCAGTCTCCACAGTCCACCCCTAGAGGTAGAAAGTGTGATAAGGATTACGCCATATCATCGTGCGTAGCGAGAACCCCTCCGAAGAGATGAACCCACCAGCTTCCAGTTTGGGCCCCGACTCGAAAGCCAGAACCGTCTGACTGGTAGCAGCGAAGCACTATTCAACCTCTACTGGCTCTGCAGGTCAGTACCCGAGTTGGTTTGTGACGCAACTCACCCGCTGGAGAGAATTCTTATCCATCCACCCCAACGCAGTCCCATGAACTGAGATTAACTCAAGATTGACGACTACAACTGATCCTGGTACGAGCACCGTCTAGCGGCCGGTATCCTGACTCACCGAACCCATGTGAAGTCATTTGATTGATCCTGGCGTCAAGCACTAACGGCTAAGCTATTTCGTCGAGATCCACAAACCGTAAAAAGTTACGCATTGATCCGGGGCCAGGACAGGCCGGTCGAACCGTCAAGTCCCGCTAAACCACGAGTCGTTTCATGAGAATATCCCGAACATGGGGGCTGCGAACAGATAAATGAAATACCCTCCCTAGTCCAGCATGCGGACTTTCAACCACTGCCCCCTCGAGTCCAACATCAATGGGGTGGCCAGGTGGTACAAGTATCATCTGTGGGCAAACCACCCCCCCGAGGTAATGCAGTATGCTACTTAACGCACTCGGCCATTACACAGAATCCGGAGATTCATACTGCGATAGGGCAGAGTACGCCAGTTTTAAGGGAGAAGCCCTGTGCTGCGACAGACTCCCTTGTCACTGAGTTAATCAACCGGCTCAGCCCTCCATTTCACCTGAGTAAAACTAGGGCCCCATTCGGAGATCTTCCACCATACAGGTCCAGTGACTGGCGCGAAATGGCATTACGTTAGACACCAAGACTTAACCCTCCATTTCGGCGGGACGAAACTAGGGTCCTAGCCATGATGAGTGATCACGTCAAGACCTAATGCCTGGGGGGCGGCCAGGATGGCTCAGCCAGAAAGACTATAGTCTTGAGTTCATTCTGCCTGTTATCGTCCGCTTAGTCACGTTGTATGGTATTCCCAGGAATGATTCCGGCCGACTAGAGGCATCGTGGCTCCAGCAAACGCCAGCCGATCTGCCTCTTCGTTACTCAAATAGTTTGAGTGGCTCGGTATCCAAACAAGAGTGATTCAATTACACATACCGAGCATGTTTAAAGCTGCGTGGCAACTCTAGACTGTTTCCGGTGTACAACAGTTGTATTCCAGAGCTTTTAGTACTGACTGACTATCGCTAAATATTTTGATTTTGCCCTGGTGGATTTGTCGTTTTATAAGCAGATCTACCGAGGTCTCAATGGAAAATAGTTCTGCCTGGAATATGGTTGGGTTTTGACTGAGACTCAATGAGATGTTGATTCTCGGTTTGCTCCCATATACTCTCACTCCCGTTCCGTTCGTCGTTCACGAGACGTCTGTGAAGAACCCAAGGTCGGTCTTCAATAGAACCTCAGCATGCTGGATGCATACGTCCCGGTTGGAGATCATTACAATGAAATGCCGTTCTTGGCTCGTGACTTATGACATTAGATCCGAGGGCATCGATAGGGTGCTGTTCGTCAAAAGTTCGCCCAGCAGTCCAGACCTCCCATCACTATTATCTCTGGCCTGTCTATCGCCACTTGATGTAGTTCGTATGTGGTCCGTTCCGCCTCCCTCTACACGAGCAGATGCAGAGGTATTAGATTAAGTAGGACCTGCATGGGTGTAGTGCGAATCACACCTGAAGAAAAACAGTTCAAGATATTTGGCAGCGTTAATGTTACACCATCGATAAAGAATGGCCCTATCATGTAATTCCTCAGAATCCCAGTCCAAACATAAATTTTTGTGGATATTGAGCACAAGCAGGAATATTTTAGTTTTTATAATGTTTTTCATTATTTTATTTTCAAACCAGTTATGACAAAAACAACCCGAGTACTGTTTTTAAACGATGAAATTATCTGTCATTCATTGCCGCAAATGAATTCTTCACATGCAATATGCAATGAAATAGAAATGGAGTACACTACACAGCCCTTCTGAGCAACTTGATTTGAAGATTACGTGAAACGAAATACGGTATCTAACTTCCCACTCCCCACAAGGACTACATCTGTGTGGGAAAGAAGAGCATTCTTTTCGAGTTAAACACTGGATTATTCAATATAATAACGCGCATATCTTTCTACCATTCTAATGTTCGACTGTCGGAGTTATTTTTCTTATGCATTAAATCTCTCTCTTCTTCAGCCATCCACGATCCACTCCTGAATGAAAGCCTTCTCCATACTCTTCCACCTATGTATATCCCCAGCTAGCCTTATCCAGTTTCTACCTGCCATTGCTCGGATATCGTCCACCCATCTTCCCTTCACGAAGTCTCCATTGTAATGTTCTCATTGTCCACTTTCTGACAGCTATTTCCTACATGACATCCCTGATTCTGTTTACTTCCTAATTTTCTCATTTCTGACTTTGTCTCTCAAAGATATCTTCAGCATGCCGCGTTTCATTTAATATCCTAACCATAAAATGTGATTTTTCAAACCTTCACAAAATCATAATAACAATTCAATAGTGTTATTAATCAATAGTTATTATCCTATGTACCGGGTTTTCAATGCAATTTGACCCCCCCTTTAATTTTGCTGCAAATGGAGATACAAAAAGAAGTTAGTCACAAAATTTATACGAAATCAACTTAATTTTCTCAAAATGATTCCAAAAAATGGAATATATACAGGTGCACAAGATATTGAGTGCAACTTTATTTTTCCAAATGGATTACTTGTATATTTTATTACTATTGGCTTTCTTTTTCTCACCTTATTACGAGTATATATATATATACATTCTGCAAGAAAGTACCGGGAATTATCGATTTAAATCTGGCGGGCCAATGAGTCAGGTAAAAAAATTTTTTCCTAGGTTGGTACCACTGTCCTTAATTACTATGCCAAGCTTGAGCGGGATCTGTCAACTAGTGTGTTTGCAACAGCTGATTAAGTCAGTCGATGTCAGAGTGCGTGCCGCTTTTTACTATGGGTGATTACGTTGAGCAAAGAATTTGTTTAAAATTTTGTGTTGCAAATGAATTTTCGTGTGCCGATGCATTGAAAATGTTGCAAAAGGCCTTTGGTGATAATGCTCTATCGAAAACTCGTGCATATCAGTGGTACAGAGCCTTCAAGGACGGTCGTGAAGTGGTCGCCCATCGACGGCTTCGATCGAAGATAACGTCGATAAAATTAAGGAAAGGGTGCTGGAAAACCGTCGTACCAGCTTGAGAGAGATAGCACATGATCTTAAGATATCCCACGAGTCCGCACGTACGATTTTGATTGATATTTTTGGCATGAGAAAGGTGGCCGCACGACTCGTACCGAAAGACCTGAATTTTCTTCAAAAACGTCATCGCGAACAGGTTGCTTCAGACATGCTGGATCGCTGTAATTCCGATTCTACATTCATGGAACGCATTATAACTGGTGATGAGACCTGGGTCTACGAGTACGATATGCAAACAAGCCAGCAATCATCAGAATGGGTGGCAAAAAATGAGCCGAAACCGAAAAAACCACGCCAAAGCCGCTCGAAAATGAAGGTGATGCTCATTGTTTTCTTCGATATCCGTGGCGTGGTGCACTACGAATTCGTTCCAGAGGGTCAGACGGTAAACAAGGAGTATAACCTAGGCGTTATGAAACGTTTGCGTGAGCGTATCCGTAGGAAGCGGCCAAATTTGTGGGCGAACAACTCATGGATTTTGCATGACGATAACGCGCCTTCTCACCGAGCTACGATTGTGACTGACTTTCTCGCCAAAAACTCAACAAACGTGCTTGAGCAACCACCGTATTCGCCGGATTTGGCTCCCTGCGACTTTTTCCTCTTCCCAAAACTAAAATTGCCCCTTCGTGGCACCCGTTTTGAGTCGATTGAAGCCATAAAACAAAATTCGGCGCGAGAGCTAAAGTCCATCCCGGAAAGTGCCTATGAAAAATGTTTCGATAATTGGAAGTGCCGTTGGCATAGATGTATTGGAGCAAATGGAGCCTATTTTGAAGGCGACCCAATAAATTTTGACGATTAAATGTAAAAATGTTGTTTTAATTGTAAATTCCCGGTACTTTCTTGACAGAGTTGTATATATATATATATATATATATGCATGTGTTGCTCTATCCCTCTTATTTTGAGAACTATAGAGTCTCAAATACGAAGAACCACCTGGCAGGCTCATTCATCGGTTGTCAAGTGTTAGAAGTGTTAAACGACATTGCTAACAATATGATACACGTTGATATGCAATGAAATTATTTCTGAAACATGCATTACACAGAAACGGACAATTTTAAGTTATTTCCACCTTATTTGACGAACAATAAAAGCAAGAAAGCTGCAAGGAGAGATTATATGGCATTACATCCAGTTGATCATTAATACATTCCCTAATACTTACAATATAAGAGATTCTAAAGGTTTTAAGAGAAAGAGACGTAGCAATGAGAATCATGAACTCGACATATTGATTTATTTCGAAGGTAATGTTACTACACCCCGCACAGAGATTTTAAAGTTCTAAAACATTTTAGTGGTCAATTTGATCTCTGGATCGATTATTGTGCACCTATTTCATGACCATCGAATAGTCCAGATTGATCATTGATACATTCCTTAATACTTACAATATGAGAGATTCTAAAGGTTTTAAGAGAAAGAGACGTAGCAATAAGAATCAAGAACTCGACATATTGATTTATTTCGAAGGTAATGTTACTATACCCCGCACAGAGATTTGAAAGTTCTAAAACATTTTAGTGGTCAATTTGATCTCTGGATCGATTATGGTGCACCATTATGGCCACCGAATAGTCCAGATTTAACACCGTTAGACACATTTTTATTTTCGTACCTGAAGGAAAAAATTTACTCTGAAAATAGGTTTTGAGATCATTAAAATCAAAATTGAAGCATTAATTCATTCACTCAATCAGAATCATAATAATGCTATCCCAAATAGTCTAACTAAAATAAGAAAATGATATGAACTATGTATATTGAATAGTGGTAGCCATTTGAAGCATTTTCATTGGTTGTAACTGTTCATTTCATACCACCATGAATACTCAACAATGTCAAGTTCTTGATTATCATTCCGTACGTCTGCCTTTTTCTCTAAACACATTTCGACTCTTTTACAAGGTTGTTAATATTTTCACTTGCAATTGGACGATCTGATTGTAACTCCATATATTCTCTCCGTTTAATTTTCTTGTTTTTATTATTCTCCACATAAAATATAGAATAGATTTATTATATTAGTAATGATATCTTTTTATGTATTAATTTGTTGAAATATATTTTATTTTATTTTTTTACACTTCTGTGTAATGCATGTTTCAGAAATGATTTTATTGAATATCAAAGTGTGTCATATTGTAAGCAATGTCGTTTATTGATTTATCACACCCTACTACTTGACAACCGATTAATGAGCCTGCCAGGTGGTTCTTCGAATTTGAGATTGTAGTTCTCAAAATAAGAGAGAGATGGACCGATACATATATATATATATATATATATATATATATATATATATATATATATATATATATATATGTATATATATATATATTGTCATGGTATTTACAGTTAAAATAAATAATTACATAAATATATTAAGGAAAAGACTCACCTTTGTATATAAGTTGACTCGTTAGAGTATAACTAGAGCAAAATTCATTAAATAATATCCATTCTGACAGAAATATTAATAATTCAATTCGTAAAAACACTCACAAGCTAAAAATTATGAAGAAAAAGCATATTCAGGATACATAACGACTAGTCGATTGAAAATTCTTTGAACGGTAATCAAAAAACAGTACTCTTGTTGACAGTTAATAAATAGAATTCACAGGGAGATTTCAATTCACAATTATTCAATGTAAAAACAGCCAAAGTTGCAATAAATAGAAGTAATTTGAATTTAGATATCAAATTTGAAATTGATGAAGAATTTGTTGAAAAGATTTGTTATTATAATGAATCACATATAAACTTTAGTGAAATTGTTGACAAAGAACAAGCTAAATTGAATATAACTCACCAGAATGATGTAAACGGGACAAATTTGATCAAAATTCACTTAATTCAATGAAAGATAGCATCTACGTCAGATATTTTCAAATGATTAATGTAAGAGATATCCTTGAAAATGTTTAGGCATCAATAGTATTGTAATAGCATCTAAGCTAAAGAAATTTAATCAATTTCATAAGTAATATTAAGTATTTTATAAGTTATAAGCATTAGAAGTTAAAATTTGTTAAATTTTGACACTTGAAATACTTTACGAACGAAAAGCAAGACTTTTACTGTTCTGTTGAACATGAAACATACACCAAATTGTAGTTTAAAAAATAAGCTAATTTTCAAAAGTAATTTCAAACCAGGAAATGTTGTAAATTTTGTAAAATCATCAAAAGCATCATTTTTATATAATTTTGACAGAAGCTAGTAAGCTTTGAAATTCAACTTTTCTTGAAAACTATAAATAGGGCAGACACAGAAAAAGTCAGCAGTCTCCAATTATATGCAGAGCAGAATCCATGTCGGTCCATAATTAAAAAAGTGCCAAAAAGTAGCATCATCTGAAAAAAGAAGATTATTTGGTTATTGTGAATAGAAATTGAATCCAGAAAATACATTACCTGAATGTGAATGGAAAAATATCACATAGAAATCAAGTTTCAAACGAATTGGATATATCGAAGAAAATCAACAAAGTAGCCTGTGAATTTCAGAACATTCTAGAAGTGTTGTTTCCAACGAAACCAGTTTTATTCCTGAAACAAGAAAAAAACCAATTAAAAGGAACAATCATAAATTGATGAACAAACTTACCAAAGGTATTCAAATTCAATCCTGTTAATCTTTCCACAAAGAAGTTGAGAAATGATAATCACTGTTTACATTAGAATTACGTTAGGTAATTTAGATGAGGTTAGGTTAACATAGAATTAGATTTAGGTTATTGATCACTGATTATAATATTTCAAATTACTTCCATAAAATATAATTTAAAAATTCAATCTTTTAGAAAATTCAAATTGAACCCTCCCTCAAATATTGAATCAGATTTAATTATATATAATTTTCAATTATTCAAAATTATAATCTTAAGAGTTAGCCGGAATCATAGAAGACATCACTTATATACAAGGGTGATCTAATAAGTATCTAATAAGTATTCATACTTAAATTTCTTTAACATAGAAATCATAACAATAATATATATACAGGGTAATCCGTTGCACTCAATATCTTGTCCCATATATTGTGAAATCATTTTGAATATATGAATAACTTTTTTTGGTATCTACAATTGTAACAAAGTTAAAGAGGAGGTCAGATTAACGTGAAAAACCCGGTACATACGGAATCCAAGGTCTAGACTGCATTATTATTTATAGTGATAGGGCGTCTGTCTACCCTACCATTGCGTCCGCACGGAATATTGTGTTGTAGACTGCATATTCCCGACTCATTCTTGTGATTTTATTGTATTTTTACTAATAAACGAGCGCAAGCTAACCTATATCTGATTCCTGCACGTGTCATAAAATACCGGGGTGAAGTAAAATAATTAGAACGGAAAGAATTCCCAGTTCCCTATTGATTGCTATAAACTTGGACAAATCTCGTTGAAAGAATAGCTTGGTATGTGGAGATACCTTTTTGAATTCTTCGGTGTAATTGATTCACTTCAGTGTATTAGTATGAAAATTCTGGGAAAATCATACCTCAACGGGGATGAAGAGAGAATTATATTTTACTTTAACTAGTTCATATATTACAATTGTACAATTTTCAGTTGTTTTACCTAAATGTTGAGGAGAATTGTTTCGGTATAGTAGTGTAGTATTGAACTCTTATTGCGGTGAAAACACTATCTTGTACAGAGAGTCGTAGATCTATGAGCTTTTAAACCGTTATTCTCTTTCACTAGGTTCACTGTTGGGTTCACTCTTCGATTCACTTTACACAATTACTATCTAATTACAAGCAATTGATGTAGATAATACATTTATTTCCAGCCCTTTTAATGCGTTGTAGAGGGTGTTCTTTGGAAAGTTAAAGTGATTGCGAATTAATAGAGTTCTTTCGTTAGAATGTGTAAATTCGAGAGAGTTGAGATTATGTCTTGACTGAACGTAAACTAGCAAGCGTTTTATCTTATGCTTCGTGGGTGAGTGATACAAACAGACTGTCTTAGGGGTCAAAATGTGATGCAGGTAGCAAGAAATCTAGCCCACGTCCCGAAACGGCATCGGTTCGAATATTTTTTAAGGGTTCTACTAAAAATATGAACGACAAATATTTTCGATCCTTAACTTAAGGTGTGAAGGCTTAAATTCCATTTGTAATACCATACTCGGTTCAATTTCGGAGAAATCGAATGCTCGTATATTTGGTATATTTCGGAATTTGTCGAAGATATTATTATATAGACGGCTATAAGATGTTTCAACAACCATTGTGTTATTATTGGATCTATGAACTCAGTTTGCCCACATTGAAGGCAATTGAAACACAAAAATTGAATTGTTGTGTTATGTTCCATAAATGTCGGAGTGGAATAAATTGTGGAAAAACTCACGAAAAGACTAATGCAACATTTAAGCTCTGTTTTGTTGGAATAGGAAGACGAGAAAGTCATTTAAATATAACAACAACACTTATGATGAAAAAGTATAATCGGAGGAGTAAACATAGAAGAATAAAAAAACACAAAAAAATTATTTCAAGTTTTTACACACCATTATCTTTTTTATTTTTCTTTTTGGGGTTATTATTATTTGTTTTATTTGGGTTCATTCAGTATTTGATACTGCCATATAGTCATCTAATGACAGTATAGTATACTTACATATTTCAATGTGGAAATGACAATTCGTGTTTCATTTTTAAATGTCAAATCTCTTGTTCCTCATTTTACAGAATTCAAATCTCATGTTATACTGGCTAATTATGATGTAGCAATCTGTGAAACTTAGTTTAAGCCAGAAATCTCTGATATATATATATATATATATATATATATATATATATATATATATATATATATATATATATATATATATATATAATTTGGAGGGGGGATAGAAGCTCAAGATGTGGGCGAGTTACTCTGTATGAGAAGAATTGCTTTCGATATTGCTATATATTTTTCGATAAGGATGCAATATTCGAGGTGTGGGCTCAAATAATTCAGAAAAACATTCATGGTCGGCGTTGTTTACAGACCTCCTAAGGGTGCAGATTCCGATTTTCTGTATGTATTATGGAAAAGATTATCAACTTCTCAATCTTACAATATAAGATAAAAAAACCCATCCAACTTTTGTAACTATAATCATTCAATCTGAAACACACAATATGTGAACCTACCAAGGTCACAAGTATCTCCTAGATATTATTTTTATTCCTGCTGAAGAATTGGATTTCGATGCGGGTATAACAGACGTTGTAATTTCGGCTGATTTTTTAACATATTGCAGTTTAAGTCAGAGCAAACAGAATGAAAACAGAAGATTCAACTTCGGGCATTTAAAAAATGTTGACTAGGAATTGCTCTCAAAATTTTTGTCAATAACACTATTTGAACATATAATTTATTTGAAAACCGGTAATTAAAATGTTACCAAGTTTAATGATTTTTTAAATAATATTTTCGATATTTTGGCACCTGTAATTGAGTGGAAAACCAAGAAGAAGAAACCACCTTGGCTAACATACGTCGTCAAAAAGATGTTGAAGTTGAAAGAAAGGGCTTTCTCTGTGTATACGAAAAAAAGAGATACTTTGACTTGGAACTTTTATAAACAAATAAAAAATCAAACGAATATTGGAATACGCTACTAAAAAAATATACCTTGAACGAACAATAAAATAAGTGACAAACATCCTTTCTGTCTATATTTAAATAGGCTAAAAATATATTCTGAAAATAAAAATAGTAACCTTTCTGATTATCTGAATACGCTAGGCGATATAAATGTTTTTTATTGCAACATCTCCGCATGCTGCCTTCACAGATTATGATCTATTGAAATTTCATAAAACCTACTCGAAATCAAATTTAACTTCAAAATTTTGCTTTCACATTATATCGAACGAAACGATCAGGAAACTTCATTGAATAGTTTACACCTAGAGCTGATCAAATAAATCTGAATATGTTGCTTCTTTGCCTTGATAGAATCTAGCCTTTTATCATGAACATAAGAAATTCTTGTATTCTGGAGAACACTTTCCCCGATTGTCATTCCTTTACTCAAAAAATCAAAAATGAAACATTTTAATGATCCCAAACCCATCAGTATCTAAGACTTTAGAAAATATTATGAATTATCAAAAGAGAGAATATTTGGAAAAAAGTAACATTTTATCAGAGTTTGATTCAGGCTTCAGATCGAGATTCACCTCCACAATCGGACTTTTAAACATAACTCACGATATGATTAGGGCAGCGAATAACGGAAAGGCGACTGCACATGTGTTAATTGACCATAACACAACAGTTGATCGTATCAATAATGAATTGCTTATAACTATACTAGGTTATATTGGATTTAAGTCTCATGCGGTCAAATTTTTTACAGAGCTATTTGAAGGATAGGCGCCACTTTGTTGGAACTTTGGCGGAAGTTTCAGTAAATCATTCTTAGGGGAGTGAAATTCTGCAGGGTTCAGTACTCGGCCCGCTTCACTTTTTTATCTACTCCCGTAATCTCACATTCCGTGTAAGTTATTGCAAAGCTCAGCTTTACGCTGATGACACAAAGTTGTACTTTCCCTTCCTTTCGGAGGCAGTTAATACAGCAAACATATTAATGCTGATTCGTCAAATCTTATTGAGTATTAAAAGAAATACAACCTAGAGATAAATGCATCAAAATTGGTTTTCATGATATTTGGGAGTGCACACGAGACATTGCATAACGTATGAAGATTAACGTCTCGAGGCAGGAAATCGTTTACTCCGAGTGTTCTTTAATTTAGGCTTGTTCATTGACTCAGATCTACGTTTTAAAGAGCATGTAAATAAATGCATACTATCCGTATATCGTAATTTGAAGAGATTGTTCCCGTACAGACATCTATTATCTATACTGCAAAAAAATATTGACCGATTCCTTGGTATTATGTCATTGCAAATGCGGACGTTCTCTATGGATCTTGTCTAGATTCCATAGATAAAGAAAGAATTCAACGTGTTCAGAAATCCTTGTTGAGGTTCCTTTATGGAATACCTCGCCGTGAACCTGTAAGTTATAGTTGGTGGATGCTGGGTGACTTTCAATGGAAGATCGTAAAAGATTACATGCTGCTTGTTTATATCATATGATAATAAAATATAACCGTTCCCCATATTTGACAAGAAATGTTCGGTACAGAACTGAGGTCTTGTTACATCCCCACTACAACCAACAACTTTTTTCAGAAGGTCGTTTTCAAATAGACTTTATGCAGTCTACAATAATCAATAATCATCCCTTTAAAAAATTTTAAAGTAATGTACAAAAAAATTTTACTGATGGGTAAATAAGCAGTTTATATATAAGATATAATTTTTGTATAAGTAATTTTTTTTCGATCATTTTCAGTTGTTTCTTTTCACGAGTGGCATTCGGTGGCTGCATTGGCGGATCCGCATATTTTATAGTATTGTGTTTGTCTGAATACAAGGGTTGAACTTGCATCTTTTTTAAATTTTCTTTCAAACTCCTTTTTGACTTATTTGGAAATTGTTGGCATTTATTGTTCGTTCTAAATAATGAAATACCAAATTAAAGCATCAGTTCGAGCAACTTTATGTAAAAATATCATTTTCATATATTGAAATGAATTCCACGTGAACGATGTCAGCTAATGTGTATTAGTACATGAATGAAATATACGGTGGCTTTTGAGCTTCTTGTACCAATTTCGTTTCATAAATTTGACACAATGTATCGAATGAAGAAGTTAAGAAAATAAAACTTGTAGAAAAAATTAAATCCAATTATTATAACAAAATTTTATGTAATGTTGAAAATGAAGCTAAACTGTATTGTGAGAATATGTGAAGCTAATGCATTTCACGAAATGAAATTTTAACGAACTTTGAATATCAAAACAGATTTAATCTGTTTGACTTCCACAATTTCAATTTCAAAAAATTGAAAAAAAAACTTTTAGAAGTAAATTAATATCTTAAAAAAGCACTGCTTATATTTAATAGACGTATAAAAATCGAATTTCACTATACAATATCAAATGGAATAAAAAAACCCAAAAAATAAATTATTAATTGAAATTAAAAATTAGTAATATCGAATGTTTCGTTCCAAACATACGCACCTGAACTCGTCAGAAAGGCACGTGGTACGTATGTTTTGCCTTTGACAAACATTTGAAAACATGTTCAGTTTTTGGTCTTATATTTATGAAAACTGAATCTTTTTCAAAAATACACAACCTAATTTTAAGAACTTCTCCAAAACTAATTTATTTGAAATATTTAATATGTTTAAATATTTAAATAGGTTACTTCAAAAACTCTCAAAATCATATAGCATATCCTCAAAAACAATTAAAAATTCAAATAAAGTCATTTCAACTTTACATTTATAATAAAAATTCAATTAAAAATAAATAAACTTGTAATCTAACCAGACAATTTCTGCAAAATCTGTGAACGCAAATAAACTAGGTAGGTACATCTAATATCCAAGGTAATCTATGTTTTATGCTAAACACAAAAATCACACACAGATTGTAAGGCATTTTATGGTCTTCATCAAACCACTGGAAACTGTATAATAAATTTAATTATTCAAAAACCTAATATAATTATATATTATATACCAAATGATAAGATGCGGTTTTTTACTTGATAGAAGAATAATTATAAACTTTAATTTTAACAGATTTAATCTGTTAGTCTCCTACAATTTCAATTTCAAAAAATTAAAAAAAAAGAACTTTTAGAATTAAATTAATATCTTAAATAAGCACTGCTTATATTTAATAGACGTATAAAAATCGAAATTCACTATACAATGTCAAATGGAATAAAAAACCCAAAAAATAAATCATGAAATAAAATTTAAAATAAGTAATATCGAATGTTTCGTTCAAAACATACGCACCTGAACTCGTCAGAAAAGCACGTGGTACGTATGTTTTGCCTTTGACAAACATTTGAAAACATGTTCAGTTTCTGGTCTTATATTTATGAAAACTGAATCTTTTTCAAATATAAAAAATTAAATTTAATCAGTGAACGTTGCAATGTATGAAATATGGGAAAGGGTATTTTGTATTTGTGGTTAATTTTCCACAACAGGATCAGGAGTTTTTCGGATAGTTTCATTCATTGAATTCGTATACGGTTTTTCAGAAACCAAATAATCCCAAAAACGTTTCACTGGCTTTGAGTTTTGTATATACAAAAATACAACCAATTGAGATTTTGCTTAAACAGCGGTTGTTTCATCAGTATATATTATTATTTATGGCGAGCGGGCGCCTGTCCACCCTACCACTGCGTCCGCACGGACTATTGTGGTTCACCCCTAATTTATATCTCCCCGACGAGATCCAGTTTTTGGATGAAACAGATAATCCTGTTCAGGGGTTATTTTTCCAGTTCGCAGTGGGCTATAAAAGCCTGACCAAAGACCTCTAATCTGATGCGATTCACCGCTGGTCACTCTGAGACGATGTGCATGGCTGTTTCAGTGTCCTCAAGACACGGCATTAATCGTCTTTAGCTAGACCGATTTTGTGCAAATGCGCTTTCAGTCTTCAGTGATCTGTCATTATTCCGACAAGTGTTTTCAGTTTGGCACTATCTAGACCTAGCGCTAGGTCCGCCATCTTTTTGTTCGAAGCTGTTCCAAGGAACACCTTCGAATGGCTCCGCAGGAAAGACTCTAGTCGTGAGTTCATTCTGCCCGTTATCGCCCGCTTAGCCACGTTATGTGGTATTCCCAGGAATGGTTCCGGTTCTACCAGAGGCAGCGCAGCTCCAGCAAACACCACCGATCTGTCTCCTCGTTACCAAAATAGTTTGAGTGGCTCGGTATTCAAACAAAAGTGATTCTGTTATACATACCGGCAACTCCAGACTGTTCTCGAGGTACAACAGCTGGTTTCCAGAGCCTTTAGTACTGACTGGCTCTCAGTAAATATTTTGATTTTGCCGTGGTGGATTTGCCGTTTTATCAGCAGTTTTGCCACGGTCTCAATGGCAAATAATTCTGCCTGGAATATGGTTGCGTTTCGACCGAACCTCAATGAGATGTTGTTTCTTGGTTTGCTCCCATAGATTCCCGTTCCGTTCGTCGTTCGCGAGCCGTCTGTGAACAAGCCAAGGTCGGTCCTCAAATAGAACCTCAGCATGCTGGGTTCATTTGTCCCGTTTGGGGACGATTACATTGAAGTGCCGTTCTTGGCTCGTGACTTTTGACATTAGATCCAAGGGCATCAATATGGTGCTCTTCATTAAAAGCTCGTCCAGCAGTCCTGAGCCTCCCATCACTTTTGCATCTGGCCTTTCGATCGCCAGTTGATGTAGTTTATATGTGGTCCATTCCGCCTCCCTCTGCACGAGTACGTGCAGGGGTGGTACATTTATTAGGACCTCCATGACTACCGTGGGTGTGGTGCGAAACGCACCTGTTATTGCAAGGCAAGCCTATCTCTGTAGTCGAGTGAGCTTATGTTGCCGACCGTTTGTTGGTCTTTCTTCCATCACGATACATTGCCATACATCTATTGTCTAATTACCATAGTGTATAGCCAATACATCTGCCTAGGTTTTAAACCCCAGGTTTTATCACAGAAACGCCTGCAAGTCCAGAAACCCATTCTGGCATTATGACACACTTTATCTAGGTGTGAATTCCATTTGAGAGTTTTGTCCACGACTATTCCCAGGTATTTTGTCTCAAATGAGAATTGTATTGTTTCACCGTGGATAGTAGGCGGTTCTAAGCCATTCAACTTCCGTTTTTTAGGGAATGGTACTATAACTACCTTTTGTGGGTTAAGAGGCGTATCTTTCCTTATACACCATTTGTCAATAGTGTTCAGTATCTCTTGAAGGACGGCCGATATCGTCACCTCCGATTTACCTTTCACTATAATTGTTAAGTCATCAGCAAATGCTTGAACATCGACTCCCACAGCGAAATGATCGCTAGCAGATCATCAACGAGAAGTAAAGGTGAAAGAATACCTTCCTGCGGACAGCCCTTCGCAGCCTTAAACTCGAAGAGCTCATCCTGGTACGAGGTCGTTATTATTCTGCCGCATAGCATTGCTTGTATCCATCTACAAATCATCGGGTCGATTCCTCTCGCAAAGATAGCTTCAGCGAGAGAAGCCGGCAGCGTTTTGTTAAAAGCACCTACAATGTCTGGAAACGCTGTTAGTGCTATCCCTCGATTATCGAGAGGTCGGTTTAATTTTCCAACCAAGTTTTGTAATACAAGTTCTGCCGATTTTCCGGCCTGGTAGGCGTATTGATGAGGGCTAGGGGGACTGAAATTAGCACCTTGCCCTTGATATGGGGTTATGCGATATGGGATATGTTTCATCATTTGTAATTCATGAAAACGGAGCTGTTCCTATTTCAGAAAATATTCTCTCTTGACAAATATCAAGCATGTAATAAAGTTAATCATTTCAAATTTCTTTTGAAGTGATTTTGAAGACTATATTTTTCTTGGCATGTTGGGCTAATAATTTATCAAGTTCGGTAGAAAACTCAACAAGCTCACGAAAATTCATCATGGCCCTGGAGAGCTAATTTGAAGATACCGCAAAAATTAGTACAATCTTTAATTTTTTAATGTATTTCTGATTATTAAGTCAATTCGATGAATCAAGTTGCTCTGCAATATTGACATTTCCTAATAATACAAATTCTAGGTACTGAACCGTTTCAGTCGTTACTGACAAAAGCTGCTTGAAGATGAGATAGTTTATTTCCGAAACTCGAGTCACAATTAAATGTGTGGAATCTCAATTTATTGGTAGTAAAACATAGTAAGTTTTACAACTTGTTTCAATTAATACAAATTTCATTTGGTTGTGCATAAAGTCTTCGAATTCTCATGTTTTTTCATTTTGTTAGTCAAATGGACTAAGTAACAAACGTCTGCGACCATAATTTTTCACCATTAAAAAGTACAAAGTAAAAAAATGTAAAGCGATCTTTTTGGCGCATCCACTCATTTCGCGAATATATTTCCTGATTAAATTGTGTTTTATAAGATTTTTCCCGATTTAAACCGAAAGCTTCTAGATCAATGTCTGGAAGAGATGTACCTTTCTCTTTCAATGTTACCTATTCACTAAACGAATAGATGAAACATTTTTCAACATCAAAAAGAAAATATCGTATCTGTATCAATACTTATTTTTAAAAACATCATAATGTCCCTGTCAAATTTACAATAAACAAAAGTCACATCAACACATGCGACACATTCAAAAAATAGAACTCATCTGAGATTAAAATGTTGAAACGATGCATACTACTCTGTCAAGAAAGTACCGGGAATTTTCAATTAAAACAACATTTTTACATTTAATCGTCAAAATTTATTGGGTCGCCTTCAACATAGGCTCCATTTGCTCCAATACATCTATGCCAACGGCACTTCCAATTATCGAAACATTTTTTATAGGCGCTTTCCGGGATGGACTTTAGCTCTCGCGCCGAATTTTGTTTTATGGCTTCAATCGACTCAAAACGGGTGCAACGAAGGGGCAATTTTAGGTTTGGGAAGAGGAAAAAGTCGCAGGGAGCCAAATCCGGCGAATACGGTGGTTGCTGAAGCACGTTTGTTGAGTTTTTGGCGAGAAAGTCAGTCACAATCGTAGCTCGGTGAGAAGGCGCGTTATCGTCATGCAAAATCCATGAGTTGTTCGCCCACAAATTTGGCCGCTTCTTACGGATCCGCTCACGCAAACGTTTCATAACGCCTAGGTAATACTCCTTGTTTACCGTCTGACCCTCTGGAACGAATTAGTAGTGCACCACGCCACGGATATCGAAGAAAACAATGAGCATCACCTTCATTTTCGAGCGGCTTTGGCGTGGTTTTTTCGGTTTCGGCTCATTTTTTGCCACCCATTCTGATGATTGCTGGCTTGTTTGCATATCGTACTCGTAGACCCAGGTCTCATCACCAGTTATAATGCGTTCCATGAATGTAGAATCGGAATTACAGCGATCCAGCATGTCTGAAGCAACCTGTTCGCGATGACGTTTTTGAAGAAAATTCAGGTCTTTCGGTACGAGTCGTGCGGCCACCTTTCTCATGCCCAAAATATCAATTAAAATCGTACGTGCGGACTCGTGGGATATCTTAAGATCATGTGCTATCTCTCTCAAGCTGGTACGACGGTTTTCCAGCACCCTTTCCTTAATTTTATCGACGTTATCTTCGATCGAAGCCGTCGATGGGCGACCACTTCACGACCGTCCTTGAAGGCTCTGTACCACTAATATGCACGAGTTTTCGATAGAGCATTATCACCAAATGCCTTTTGCAACATTTTCAATGCATCGGCACACGAAAATTCATTTGCAACACAAAACTTTAAACAAATTCTTTGCTCAACGTAATCACCCATAGTAAAAATCGGCACGCACTCTGACATCGACTGACTTAATCAGCTGTTGCAAACACACTAGTTGACAGCTCCCGCTCAAGCTTGGCATAGTAATTAAGGACAGTGGTACCAACCTAGGAAAAAAAAATTTTACCTGCCTCATTGCCCCGCCAGATTTAAATCGATAATTCCCGGTACTTTCTTGACAGAATGTATATTGCAGTTCAAATCTCATAGAAGTATTTAGTTTTTAGGTGAAGAGGTGAACGAGTAACGCCGGAACTGTTTCTAGACTCTGCAGATTATCAATGTTATACAAAAATCTTGACAAAAAGTAAACGTACCATCATATCGAGCAATAAGGTATAAGATTATTCTGAAGATGTAGTCGGTCTAGAACAGGGGTTCCCAACCTTTTTTCGGTCAGGGACCACTTTTATATTTATTCGTGTTAGCAGGGACCACTATGTAGGTATAATAAGAATAAACTGTAACAATCAAACTGAACCCTTCAGTAAAAAATCAATAGGAAATTACATAAAAAAATTAAAATACTTTCAGGATAAACTTCTGTAATTTTGTATTAGTATGATTTATGAGCTTACATCTTCTTTACGAGTTCGGTTATCCTAGGACTAATATTGCTACTCAAGGCTACACGCAAATCATCACCTACATTCAAACGATTACTCAACTTGTTTTTAATAACCAACAAAGCAGAAAATCCTTGTTCATATAAATAAGTCATTGAGAAAACCATAAAAAAGCGCAAGGCGATTTCTCGGATTTTACTATAAGAAATTGCTATTTTACACCAAAACGACTCAAGTGAATTCCATTCGAAAGCATTTTTGTAGTTTCTTTTGTAACTCAATGAGTTCTTCCTGGATTCCTTCAGTAACTTCTCTAGCGTCCGTGCTAAAAGGGTTACGCATCGGTTTTTGATCAACTTTAGCTTCTTCGCTATATTCTGGGAAGTAACGATTGAATTAATTCATCAATCAACACCTGTAAATGGGTCTTGATGTTTTTTTGTAAATTTGCTTTACTAGCGTCATACTTTGGGTCTTTCGCAAGTGCTTTCAATGTCGCATGTTACGTAACCACAACTGAAATTTGCAAATAAAAGCTCGGAGTTTATTTTCAAAAATGAATAGTTTTGAGACGTTTTCTAATTTTTCATTTCCGGAACCTTGCAGTCGCATATTCAATTTATTTAAGTGTGTGAAAATATCCACTTGATAAGCCAAATTCATCTGACATGTCGGATTAGTAAACTGTTTCAACAAATCATTAATTGGATGGAGTAGTCCGTTACTTTATGATAGTTCATTTTAATGGAATGAAATAAGAAATTACTTTGTTTTCTATCACTTTTTTATTATTACTGATATACAGTGACTCAAGTTTCGTAGTGTTTACTACATAATAACAATAAATTCATAAAACTTACATATTTTGGACCAATTTCACAAAAAATAGCTCAAATTTTGTCAAAAATTAACATAGTAACAGTTTTCACACCCTCCCATAAAATTTTTAATTTTTTTTTTAATCCGAAAGACAAATAGAACCGTCTGAATAATTCTGGAGTCTATAAATTAAGTTGTCAACAGTGTAATAGTGTGTATACAGGACAAACGGGCCGACCTTTCCATAAAAGGTACAAAGAGCATCAATCTGCTTTTAGGAACCGGAAGAATAATTCCAATTTTGCGAACCATTTCTTCAATACAGATCACACGTTCCCAGAATTGAACAACCTTGTTATCTTGCACGTGGAAGCGAAAGGGAAAAAACTTGACATCCTGGAATCCATAGAAATTGAAAAATATAAGAGGCACGTACCAATAATAAAACTACTCAACAAACAGACGTAACTTTGGAAAACCCCTCTCTTCGAAGCTCTGCCGAAGCCTACAATCAGCATATATAATAGTTAAGATCTAATTTGTTCATTCAGTTTGAAAACGTAGTAAACACTACGAAACTCGAGTCACTGTATATCAGTGATAATAAAAATGTGATAGAAAACAAAGTTATTTCTTATTTCAATCCAAATCATTAATTTTTTTGTCGACAAGAAAAATCTCAACCTCTGCTCTCAGTTCATATTTATTACCTTTATTTACCACACTTCTGTGTGGAAGAGAAGTGCCTCATAGTTAGAGTCTATTTCAGTACATAATTTTTTAAAGAGGCGTGTATTTAAGGCGCTACTTTTGATAACGTTTACAACTTTTATGGCCATTTGCAGTGTATCATTAAGGCATCCAGGTAGTCTTAGATGCTAACGCCTGGCGATGTATTATACAGAGCGTTGTTATTACCTTCGGATGTTCCTGTTTCACTAGCCACCAGCCCAGAACGTGATCCCAACATTGCCGGAGCACCATCAGTATAGAGGGCAACGAGTTTATCCCACATAAGATTATATTTATCCAAATATTCCGATATTGAGTTCATGATGTCGATACCTTCTGATGTTGTTTCCAGTTCACGTGAAATCAATAATTCTTCTTTAATTATGTTGTTGTCTTCTAAAAAGCGAACAAATACAAATAGTTGACAACAATTCGAAATGTCGGTCGCTGCAGACCGAAAAATGGCGATTTTTTGATTCTTGAAATAATTTGATCCTCTACATCATTTGACTTAAGTTCAATTCTAGCTTTGACCGTGTTATTGGACAGAGGTATATCTTGTATTTTTTCTTGGCCTCTAATCCCAAAACAAAAAGGTTTTTTCGATTTTGGTATTAATTAAGAAGTCTCAAACGACGCCACTATTGATTTTTCCGATGTTGCAAATCTCGTACCACTAGACCCGAGTTTCATTTTCTTCAGTTCTCTGATTTTCCTTCAAAGAATTCCAGCGGACGGTCAGACAAATTTGGATGTACGGTTTCTGAGTGGCGTTTTAATTTCGCTGGTTTCAAGGCGTCATTTGCGAGAACGATAGCGCATATAACGCACTGTGGTTTTATTTATCCGTTACTGTGAATAGGGGAGAATCCAAATTTTATATAACTATTGTCGTATTTTCTCTTAGGCGCTATGTTCTGAAAATAAGATACAAAACATGAATCCCAATACAAACCAACAAAATAAATGCGTAAGTTTAGGTATTTCAATATGATTGTGTGAGCTAGCTTGAACAAAAGTATTTATTTCTGAAATAATATCCAAGGTAGAGTAGTTTCAGTTCACAAACAATAACTACTTCACCATAGTTACAATCCTGCCATTAACATTTATAGACGCATTGAAAATGAACAATTAATGACCGCCTGAAAAATTTACTACTTATAGTCTAGTCAACAAGTGCCTTTTGGATCATCTTTTTTCAGCAGTCTCCGAAAATTATGATCAAGGTGTCATTCGATTCGGAATGGCATCTAGATAATTTTTGAAAAAAATGAAATTCCGCTTGCAAAAATTGCAAAAGTTATTAACAATTAACTAAAAAAAGGAGGGTTTATTTTTTTGTAAATATCTCAAAAACTAATATAGATTTTTGAAATAAAAAAAAGATTCAGAAAAAAGGAGGAAATTTCCTAAAAAAAGTGTCCACTCCCGGAATTGTAGTCCCAATATTAATAATTTTCCCAAAGGGATGAAAATACGGCCGAAAACGGGTACTCTGGCTTTTGTAAGCCACGCCTACTTTGGACACTTTATTAATAAAAATTATTTTAACAGATTAAATATGAAATTTAATAAATGAAAACATTCAGGAGCATAATGGATAGATGAATGAACAATAATCCGCCAAAAAAAAATTTTTATCTAAATTTTTCAATTAGTTATGCAATAGTTAATTAATAATTTTTTTCTGCTTGGGCATGAACATTGCAAGTGTAAAAATTGTTGAACTATTAACTTGGGATTTTTTCCTATTTTGGAGCAATTTTTGGAAGACTTCAGAATAGATCCCCGTTGGAAAAATTTAAAAATGTTTATTTTTCAGTTTTTTATTAACAATTTTCGTTGTTGCAAAATTAAAAACTTAGATTAATTATCGAAAAAAAATTTTCTTCAAAATATTATTAATGGTACGTTTTTATGTTGTAGGAAGCTGTATAGAAATATTTCTTTTTAATTTTTATCTCTTATTGTTTAAAAAATTGTTATAAACAAATGCGTTGTTTATAAAATAATTGAAAATTTTTTCAAGGAATATCAATCTTTGATGCAAATAATGATTTAAAAAAATTTTTTTTTTCCTTAAGAAATTTTTTTATTGCTTAAAAACGCATTTATTAATTAACAATCGTTTTCTCCCACTTCTAACTAATATTAAGGAACCATTTTTTCTTTAAAAATCATGATTTACTTTTCTTTTCCATATAAAAAAAAAATTCGTTTTGTTTAATTTTTCATGGTTTATATTATATAATAAACAATTTGTTATAAACAAATATTATAAATTTTTACTTTATATTTTTTCCCTATTCTCTTACTGTCACAAAAACAGACATGTTTTTTTTTTATCAATTTTTTCCTTATTTTAATAATAAAAAAATCAATAAAAAAAATCATGTCTGTATTTGTGGCAGTAGGAAGAATAGAGAAAAAATATAAAGTAAAAATTTATAACAATTACAATCAACAATTTTTTAAACAATAAGAGATAAAAAATTTTAAAAAATATTTCTATGTAGCTTCCTTACAACATAAAAACAACGAAAATTGTTAATAAAAAACTGAAAAATAAACAACTTTAAATTTTTCCAACGGAGATCTATTTCAAGTTAATAGTTAAACAATTATCACACTTGCAATGTTCATGTCCAAGCAGAAAAAAATTTATAATTAACTATTGCATAACTAATTGAAAAATTGAGATGAAATTTTTTTTTTGGCGGATTATTATTCATTCATCTATCCAGTATGCCCCTGAATTCTTTCATTTATTAAATTTCATATTTAACCTGTTAAAATAATTTTTATTAATAAAGTGTCCAAAGTAATGCTTACGAAAGCCAGAGTACCCGTTTTCGGCCGTATTTTCATCCCTCTGTGAAAATTATTAATATTGGGACTGTAATTCCGGGAGTGGACACTTTTTTTAGGAAATTTCCTCCTCTGAATCTTTTTTTTTTATTTCGAAAATCTTTATTAGTTTCTGAGATATTTACAAAAAACTGAACCCTCTTGTTTTTTAGTTAATTGTTAATAACTTTTGCAATTTTTGCAAGCGGAACTTAATTTTTTTCAAAAATTATCTAGATGCCATTCCGAATCGAATGACACCTTGATCATAATTTTCGTAGACTGCTGAAAAAAGTTGACCCAAAAGGCACTTGTTGACTTGGACTATTAACAAGGGAAATAGATGGCGATTAAATCTTAAATGAAAAACTGAAAGTCATTCGCGGACCATATTTTGGCTTATGCCGACCATTGGTTGGGAACCCATGGTCTAGAAAGTATACGGAATTTATAATGTTTCATAATTTTAATATTCTCCTTTTTGTAACATTCTAATACAAAAGTAATGTATAAAATAGGTTGTGCAAATAGTCGACTATGGCCAAAGTTGCATGGCAACACTATTTGTCAAATATTGTTGATTGTCAACAGGTATACAATTCATGAAATAATGTTAAATAATCAGTGCAATTGACTGAAGTGAGAAAAAGTGCTGTATATGAGACAATAAAGAGTATAAAAAATGGCATGGATATGAGGCATAGACTAGTTTCAGGAAGACCGCGAAAGATTAAGGAAAACAATTTAAGTCCTTATTGGCCTTGGGACGACACAATCTGCGCCTGGGGTTTCGTAAATTGGCTAACAGATTTGGAAATCAACGAAATATGAAAGTATGTCCAGAAAATATCCGTATGTCACTGAAAAGACAAGGCTACATATCAAGGAAACCAAAAAAAAAGTCCTATAATGGCACCTTTACAAAAGGAACGAAGAATAGAATTTTGTCAACGTTTTCAAGAAGATAATATTATTAACGTCCTTATATCTCATAAAAGTTGTTTCCAACCTATGGAAATTACTTAGAAATCCAATCAAACAACCTGTTTCCGTTCAAATTTTAAAATTTCCCACCAAAATAATGGTTTGGGGAGGAATAACTCAATGTGGTGTTACGCCTCTCTGTATAGTTGATGGTACCATTAATAGTGGAAAGTATTGTGACATTCTGAACGATTTTCTCCTTGAAACGGCGTATGCTTTCCAAAGGGGTGGCATCTTCAGCAGGATAATGCAAGATGCCATACTTAGGCCTTTACTCAAGCTTGGATGCAAGAACACCAAGTGACAACACTTTCATGACCAGTAGCTTCACCAGATCTTAGTCCCATTGAAAACATATGGGACTAATGAAGATTGAAGTTGAACGATCAGCGCCACGAAATAAAGATAATTTAATTCAGTCAATTTTAGAGTCCTGGACTACCATCATCGAAAAGTATGAAGGTGATCTAGTTTCGGGTGTACTTCGACGCTTAGTCAAGTATTTACAGTTAAATGGAGATTGTATACGTAAATAAGGTGAATATTTTGTTATAATTTTCTAATTCAAGAATTAATAACATATACTGAATAATTGCAATCGAGCTTTGTTTTTTCCGGATACTTCCAAGATGGACTATATTTCAAGAATATCGACGCAGTAAAAATACCTACTTTGCTGAAAAAAATTGGTGCTTCTGCTCTGGACCACATGCGTAGAAACCGCCCCTGCATTGTGGTATTCTTTCTTCCTTATATTTTCATATTATCATTACGTTTTGTCATATTATGCCTCTTCGTTCAATTCAACGTAGATCCCCAATTTCTGATATTTGATATTTTATTCCAGGTGTTCGGCATGCGACAGCCTATTCACGACATTGATGGCACTAGAACATCATAAGGAAGAGTTCGAGCATTGGTCTGGTGACGAGGAAGACTTTTGTACGGATTCTGAGGAAGAAGACGATACCGTCATAAGCGAAGAATGTGAAAGATTATTATAAAAATTATAAAATGTTTAATTCAACATATCCCTGTAGATAGATGTATAGGTATATGTACATTACATATATTTTGGTACCTCACCTTGTGAAAAGGATTGAATTATCAAGTTCTACGTTTAATCTAGAAAGTTTCAAATATCGAAATTAATTGTGATTCTTTATTTCTTTCAAATTTTCTAATCAATTCGAATTTTTGTGATTTATGTAATAGGTAATAGCTTTTACTTGATGTAAGTCCAAATTAGGCAAAGTAACACAAAATAAGTTGTTTTACACTATTTTGTGGCAAAAGAGCTACAAACTTCCATATAAAAATTATAAAATATTCTATTACAAACATTAAAAAATAAATTCAAATCGATGAAATTATTTGAAGCCTTGAACTTAATACAATATTGAAATATAAAAATAATATCAATTGAATAGAGTTTTTAAAATTGTACTTACCTTGAAAAGCATATTATAAATCAATTATCTGTTATCTTCAAGAATATTAACAGGTTCTTCAAAATTAAGTACTTTGACACTTTTGTAGTTTATACCATCAACGGATAATTTATATATAAAAATGTTAAATTTTTTTCGGAATTTTAGAAACTGTTTAACTAAAAAAACTAGAAGTGTCGACGAAATCTATCAACAACTGAATAAATAGTGTAAATCAATATATTAATTTTTTATTGCATTCTAATTTTTCACCCTAAAATATAGATTAGAGACTGAGGTAATGGAGTACTGAAATAGCAGGACATATGTAAACGAACACGATGTCGAGAAAAATATTTGTTGTTAAAAACCAATTTGCTTTTTCTTGTCGCCTATTTGTAGCAATAACAATAACTCGGGTAGCATTTGAACTACGTATAAATCATATTATAGAAAAAACTGTCAATAACGGTAACCATTTAGGTTTACTCAATAAGCGATCATGTTCACGTACACTCCAGAATTTAATTACTATGTATCGTACCACGGTTAGTTTTCCGCCGTATTTGCTTATTGTTTCAATATTTACAAACAACAAACAGAAGCAAATTGATTAATCGGAATGATTAATTACACTGTGTTGATGTGGACTGTATTGGAGAACTCTAAAGCTATTAAACTTTAAAATGCATTTGTATGTAGTTATCTCGATGATGAACTAGCTTTGTTCAGATAAACCAAGGAAGGCAAGGAAGTGAAGTAATCTCGAACACAACAACTATTATGTTTTGGTATAACTGTATTATGATACCAATCTAAAGTAATGATACTTACGCTACAAACAAATGTGAACTTGTCAACAGTGGGGCACTCAACAATATGCGGATTACTATATTTATAGCAATCACGATAATCTTGTGCCGAGAACATAAGCGACAAATTTGAGTATTACCAGAATAATAAATGCAATAATTTGGGCCAAAGCCACAAGCGACAAGGGTTGATTATTACCAAAGTAATAATGCAATATCTTGGAATAAAATGAAATAGAAAAAGACTTTTTACTTGATAGAAGAAATATAACAAAATTTGAATGTCAAAACAGATTTAATCTGTTAGTCGTCTACAATTTTAATTTCGAAAAAATTTTTATTCAAAAAACTTTTAGAATAAAATTAATGTCTACAGTAAGCAATTAATTAATAAATTAAAATTAATAAATAAATATTTGAAGGAGACAAAATTTTGTTTCTGATCTTACCATTATGAACACCAATTCCTTTTCAAAAACATGAACACAACTTAAGGACTTCTCAAAAAATATAATTTATTTGAAATATTTCATATATTTAAATATTCAAATGAGTTAATCAAAAATCTCTCAAAACATGCACTATATCTTCAAAAAACCATTAGAATTCTGATAATTTCTTCATCGGCCCTAAATAATATTCCAAATATCAAAATCAAATAACAATCACTATATCTTACCTGCAGGTGGTAACCGGATAAATTGCTTAGAACAGACAAACTTTAAAATTCAAGATAGTCCATGTTCTTGAATTTTAAAGTTAGTCTGTTTAAGGCAATTTATCCGGTTACCATGTGTAGGTAAGATATAGTGATTGTTATTTGATTTTGATATTTGGAATATTATTAAGGGCTGATGAAGAGATTATCAGAATTCTAATTGTTTTTTGAAGATAAAGTGCATGTTTTGAGAGATTTTTGAATGAACTTATTTGAATATTTAAATATATTAAATATTTCAAATAAATTATGTTTTTTGAGAAGTCCAGTTCTGTTCATGTTTTTGAAAAGGAATTGGTGTTCATAATGGTAAGATCAGAAACAAAATTTTGTCTCCTTTAAATATTTATTTATTAATTTTAATGACTTTTTTTATATCTGTTGGTTTATTTATTCCATTTGACATTATATGTTGAGTTTTGATTATATACGTCTATTAAATATAAGCGGTGCTTATTGTAGACATTAATTTAATTCTAAAAGTTTTTTGAATAAAAATTTTCTTGAAATTAAAATTGTAGAAGACTAACAGATTAAATCTGTTTTGATATTCAAATTTTGCAATATCTTGGACCGAAAGACCACAAGCAGCAAGATCGACTATCACAATAATTATGCAATATCATGTACAGAGAGACAACAAGCAACAAGAGTGACTATCAAGATGATAAATTGGGCCGAATCCACAAGCGAAAAAGTTGATTACTACCGCAATAATAATGCAATATCCAGTGGTGACTCGTTACAATATAAGATGGTGGGGCACATCAGAAAAACGAATATTATTATAAATATATATTTCTTTAATATACAAAGTTTATCTAGTGAACTTTACTTTGTCAGTTGCATAACAATCATTATAAAAAAAATTATTACTAATAATTTGAATTATTAAATCCAAAAATAAATTCTTATCGTATTATGACTATATTGACTTCAATTTAAAAAATTTCTTTGGTATTAATGCACCAATAGATGATTTTTGAGTTTTTTTCGACATGTTGCATTGCTCTAAATATGAAATTCGTTATTATGCAGCTGTCCAGCACGAACCAACGTGAAGGCGTAGAGCATTCTTGCTAGGTAAAGGTCGGTACGATGGAAATAAGGAAAACGGGTTAGATGAAGATGGAATATTTTGAAATAACAATATACTATTAACAAAATGAACTCTTAAATAAAGAAATAAACTCTTAATCAATAAAACAAACTCTAAATAAAACATATTAATTGTAAATTGAAATCGTGAGTTCTAAAAATTAGATTGTTTTATAGACCAAAGGAATTCTGCAATTCTTCTGTTCAGCGAAATGATCTATTACCTCTTCAATAAAAATGTGCTCATCCTGTGCCTTTATAAATCCTTTTTCAATTGAAATTTTTGCCGTATTGCTCAATCGCGCCTGCCAGTTTTATTTCTAATATAATTTTTAATTCTTTTCAACGCGGAGAAACTTCTTTCTGTATAAAAGCAGTTGTCACTGGTAAAACAACAACAAGATAAATAATTTAAAGAGATCTGGCATACAAAATTTCAAGTCAGTATCTTGAAAAAAAGTGTACATTTCATAAGGGATTGTGCAATTTTCTATTATAACGTTTCCTTATGGATCAGTTAATTCACTTTTTAGTTGATTCATATCAAAAATAAAGTACTATAATATATTACGTTGTCAAGTCTTTCGAAAGCTCATGAGGAAATTCTTTTTTATAAATGGTGAACTTTCAATTATTTAACAGATCGAAGAAATGTAGTTTTATCAATGTCTAAAAACCTAACCTCTATTTGAGTCGCTATAATGTATAGAATTTCAAAAAAAATTGTCTCAATTGTTGTGATTTATCTGCCATTTCAACTCTCTTGCGACGTTTTGAGTGTAAATCTGCGATATCCAGTTTTTTATAAATTGTATCAAAATAAGTACTGCTACTCCTAAATTCACGTATTTTACTCAGTGTTGTCTGCAGTAAATTTCTCGCCTTCAGAATATCTATGTTTCTTTTTTGTGAAATAGAAAAAATAGTATCGGTTTGATTAAAAATTAATACAAACGTTTCTAAAAATATATATTCTGAGCATACTCTAAAAAAATTTTTAAACTTCCTGTTTCTCTAATTGATTTTTGATCAAAATTCGCGACTATTGCTATTGACATTAAAATGAAAGGTTTCGAGTAATTAACTTCTCTCATTAAAAACTGTCATAACGGACGTGAAGTAAAATTCCAATGAGTTGCTACATTGTAGGTATACCATTTCCTCCAGTTTGCTCCATCAATTGGGTATGCTTTGTTGATTTGGAAAAATGTGATAGAAATCCTGAAAGGTTAGAGAAAAAAAATTTGTTGCCTGTAAAGTCGGTATACGGGCGAAAGTTTTACGTGACAACGACTTTGAGTGGTAAAATAATTTTAATGTGAATATTCATTCGTATAGTAGGAAGAAGGATGAAATAATAGTAACAATTTAAAACATTTATTTATACAAAGAATTATATTTAAAACATTAATTTATACAAAGAATCTCGCACTGAATTTCATATTAACAAAATTTTATTTATCAATCAGTTGTTATAAGTTATTAATAAATTTAACTTGTTTTACATTGTTATAAATATAAAAACTAAATTTAAAAGTTAAAACATTTATTTAAATCACATTAATTGTTAATATCAATCGATTTTAATTCAAAGTGTATTTTCTAAAAGGAGAAAACTAATTCACATTTGATCTTTGAATTAGTAAATCGCGCGCTTACGACCTTGCGCAGTGATTAGTCGTCTCGGTTTGAATGTTTGAAAGTTTCGATTTGACAGGTTGGAGGTTAAACATTGTTATTTCAATTTTTTACATAGCAAGTCGCGCTCATTTTTTCAAGTTAAACAAATTATTATTGGTTGAGAAACGATTTCTACTACTTTTTTGATTGAAAACTACCACAACATTGTGATTACTACAACATAACCTATTCACTTATGTCTTAGTCATTTATTTCATCATGTTATATTATCAGTCTGAAATTATTTACCTTTGCTGTTTGAATTGTTGCGATGGACGAAACTACCTTCACATTATCACTACACAATCGTTTTACAATTAACTGGCAACGTGTAAACTTGTATGCAGGCGCCTAAGCGAAATAGAAGCGCAAGACATGAACCGGTGTGTATGCCTATCTCTCTCACTCTCTCTCTCTCTCTCGCTCTGTCTCTCTTGCTCTTAGGCGGGCTAACTGTGCTCGAGTGGAAGGGACGCGTGCCTTTCACTTTTTATGTCTGTCTCTCTCGCTCTTAGGCGGCCTAACCATGCCCGAGTGGAAGGGACGCGTGCCTCTCACTCGCTCTCATTGTGAGCGCATAACGTGAGCGGAGCGTAACGCAGTTTCTTGAAGTGTCACCCGGCAAACCAATTTATAAGACGTTGTCACGTCAAAAAACTTTAACGTGTTGAATTGAACTACGCGCATTACTTAAAACCAAACGCGTGCATAGCAATGCTTGTAGTGCTATAGATTTGATTTTTGCCTGTAAACCGTTTACTTCTTCCGACATTACACTGGGTCCATCATATGTTTGAGCTACTAATTTTGAATGAAAGTCAGATTTTTTGAATTTGGCAGATAAAAATTGAAATGAATCTTCAGCAGAACGCCCAGAAATTACATCATAAAATCCCATGAATCGCTCAACAAGTGGATCATTTATGACATAACGGAAAATAACGGATAATTATGACTGGCAGCTTGTCAGTTGTTTCATTAACTTGCCAGAAAAAAAACAAATATTCTGAAATTTCGTCTTCAATTTTTTTTATGCACAACAAAAGCAACCGAATTGATTAATTCATTTTGTATGATTTTATATGTGCCAAAAAAAACTGATCTACTGTTAATATCACTTTCTAAAAAGGTGTCAAATTGACTAACAAGAATAATCAATTCTTTGATATTCCCGCGATTTAAAGATTCATTAGATTCATTGTGCCCCCTAAAAGGTAACTCTTTCTTTATCTCAAGCATTAAAATTTTGAATTTTAATTTGAGGTACATTGTCTATTGCTGTGGCGATATTTTGTTTTCGTTTCCTCATAAGGGTTATGATGAAATATGTTGAGCACTTGTATTGTGTAACAATAGACCCCGAGACAAATCAAATTGCTCATAACCTTTTTTACCAAACTCTGTCAGAACCTTTATTAGTTGCTGCGAATAAAATGTACGGCCAACAAAATTATTTATTTAACGACGGGCCAGTAAGCCCGTCGTACTTTTAATGCCATGTATTTTGAAACCCCCAATTGATGTACAAGGTATCCGTTATTAATGCCCAAAGATGAAGAACCTCAAATTGTTGTGTCTCGATTTTTTCAAATGTGACATCCTGCATTTTTTCACGATGTGTAGAAAATTGAATGTTTCACATCTTCTCAGAAGTAGCCTTAGGGCTATTTTTACTCCAGCGTTCAGCAACACGAAAAATGACATCACAACTGAAAATTTTATTTGAATAATGAACATAATAACTATATTATTATTGGATATATTGGATATTGAAAATATTGAACCTATGCAACCTGCGGTAGAAATTATTCAGGTAATATTCGGTACATATTTCTTCATTTTAATGATCCACCAGATACTCAATGTATTATCCGACTTCTCTCGAACACAAAGCAATCCGATCGTGGCATGGCATACTAACCCTGGTCAGCATGGCTGGAGTAATGCTGCGAAAATCAATCACTATTCTCTCTCGCATATTGAGAGCTCTTTTTGGAACTCCATCATACACAATTCCCTTTATGCAACTCCACAAAAAAATTTGGTTTCGTGGGATCCGATTATCTAGCAGGCCATCCTGTCGGTTCGCCCTTACCAATCCATCTATTTGGAAATTGATGATCCAGACAATCTCTCAAAGGACTAGAATAATGAGCGGGTGCTCCATCATGCTGAAACCACAATTCGTTCCTTATTTGTGTAGGTAACACTGCCAATAATCCTATTCTGAACGAAATTCAAATATGCAGCTGCGACGAGATTTCCTTCGAAAAAATGAGGACCTATCACATGATTGTAGATAACTTCTTCCCAGAAATTTGATTACCATTTGTAAAACATTTTTTTTGAAACTCTTAGAATTGAATTAATGTCTCAAATAAGCACTGCTTATATTTAATAGACGTATAAAAAACGAAATTCACTATACAATATGAAACAGAATAAAAAAACTCAAAAAATAAATTATTAATTAAAATTAAAAATAAGTAATATTGAATGTTTCGTTCCAAACATACGCACCTGAACTCGTCAGATAGGCACGTGGTAAGTATGTTTTGCCGTAGACAAACATTTGAAAACATATTCAGTTTCTGGTCTTATATTGATGAAAACTAAATCTTTTTCAAAAATACACAACATAATCTTAAAAACTTCTCCAAAACTAATTTATTTGAAATATTCAATATGTTTAAATATTTAAATAAGTTACTTCAAAAACTCTTAAAATCATATAGCACATCCTCAAAAACAATTAAAAATTCAGAGAAGGTCAGTTCAACTTTACATTTATATTATAAATTCAATTAAAAATAAATAAACTGCCCACATTAATTTAATTCTAAAGGTTTTTTTTTCAAAAATTTTTTGAAATTAAAATTGTAGAAGACTTACAGATTAATCTGTTTTGATATTCAAAGTTTGTAATTATTTTTTTATCAAGTAAAAAACCGCATCTTATCATTTTATTTCATATATAATATATAATTATATTAGGTTTTTGAATAATGAAATTTTGTATACACTTTCCAGTGGTTTAATGAAGGCCATAAAATGCCTTACAATCTTTGTGTGATTTCTGTGTTTAGTATAAAACATAGATTACCTTGGATATTAGATGTACCTACCTAGTTTATTTGCGTTCACAGATTTTGCAGAAATTGTCTGGTAAGATTACAAGTTCATTTATTTTTAATTGAATTCATATTATAAATGTAAACTTGAACTGACCTTATCTGAATTTTTAATTGTTTTTGAGGATGTGCTATATGATTTTGAGAGTTTTTGAAGTAACTTATTTAAATATTTGAACATATTGAATATTCCAAATAAATTAGTTTTGGAGAAGTTCTTAAAATTATGTTGTGTATTTTTGAAAAAGATTTAGTTTTCATAAGTATAAGGCCAGAAACTGACCATGTTCTCAAATATTTGTCAAGGGCAAAACATACGTACCACATGCCTTCCTGACGAGTTCAGGTGCGTAGGTTTGGAACGAAACATTCGATATTACTAATTTTTAATTTTAATTAATAATTTATTTTCTGGGGTTTTTTTTATTCCATTTGATATTGTATAGTGAATTTCGATTTTTATACGTCTATTAAATATAAGCAGTCCTTATCTAAAACATAAATTTAATTCTAAATGTTTTTTCAAAAAATTTTTCGAAATTAAAATTGTAGAAGACTTACAGATTAAATCTGGTTTGATATTCAAAGTCTGATGGATATTGGCTTTCGAAATGCTTTGAGCCGATTCATCTTTTTTTCTTCATGATCTCTTGCGTTTGACATTGTTATATACAACCTATTTTTCGTCCCCAGTAATGATGCGCTTCAAAAATTGATCATTTTCGTGACGTATGAGAAGCGAATCATAGACGTCAACGCGAAGATATAAATTTTTCGCCGTGAGAACATGGGAAACCCATATATCGAGTTAAATCCAGGCCTTTTAAGTGAACAAAAACAGTTGAATTCAATAAATTTAATCTCTCACAAATTTCACGTGTTGTTATTCGCCGATTTGCATCAACTAATGCCTTTATCGTGTCTTTATCAGCTTCAACCAGCCTTCCGGAACGTGGTGCATCTTCGACATAAAAATTGCCGGATCGAAATTTTGCAAACCAGTTCTGGCACTGGCGTACTGTCAACACATCTTCTCCATACACATCAGTTGATTTCTTTCTGGCTTTAACATCAATTTCACCTTTCCTATAGTAAAAAAGTGAAATATGACAAAAATGCTTCTTATTACTCTCCATATTTAAAAGGCACTAACCAAAAACTACTACGTTGAATTAATTGAAATTTTTCGTTCACAAGCCTTGCTATATCAGCTCCCAAAACAGATAATGATCATGCGGCTTAAGTGTGAAGTTGGGTTCGAAAAAATACAATTAAATCCTCTGTCGGGAAAAATCGAAATTACTTTCCGAACAAAGTTATACAAAAATTGAGACGGTTATCGAAATCATTATCGACAAGCACCTGGTGCACCTGAATGTGATAGGCGTGAAACATGTGCTTTTTGAGGATTCTTTGAACTAAACGCTCACTTATACCGCAGGCTTCAGTAAGCTTCCTTTGGCTCGAGTGTGAATCTTGTTACATTCAGTAAAACCTCAAACTCCTTGTCTTCGTAAGTTTCAACTATTTTTAGTATTCGTTAGTTATTATATTCATCATTGAAATAAAATTGTCCTTCTCTCTTAGAATAAGTTTTGATCCCACACACATTCTCTAGAAGTAAGTTCTAATCAAATCTTTCTTTGTCTCTCAAGTAATAATCAAACATTCCTCTCATCTAAGTTAGCCATAAAGCACCCTTGAAGCAACATCTCCAAAATAGTCGCATTTTGTCGCTTGTCCGAAAGACAGAAAATAAACCACTCGCAAGTTTTAAGTTCTCTTAACTTATGAAACGCATTTATCTCTACTCTTGAATTACTTTATACTCGCATTTCACTTTAACCTTTCAAGGAACCCTCTGTTAGTAACCCATAACGCAGTAAAGACCTGGAAGTGAATGTATTAAACCCAAAAGTAAAAACAATAAAAGTGAATTCGGTGAAGAGAACAACGGTGAAAAAGCTCAAAGAAGAACTGCTAATCCACGAACGAGATAGTGTTTTCACCGCAATTAGAGTTCCATACTACACCGAAACAACTCCCTCAAGACAATTCAAACTTGTAAATTTGTAATATATCTATTTAGGCTGTAAATAAAGTATTCAAGTCTAATATACATCCCTCTTTCACTCCCATTTGAAGTATGCTTAACCAAGAATTCAGATACTAATTGGTGAACGTTTAATCAATTACAAGAAAGAACTCAAAAAGGTATTTTTACATACCAAGCAATTATTTACACAGGCCCCAAACCTACCCCTGAAGCTTGAAGTCTCTTCTTATCAAGCTATTCTTCACACTAATCAAAAGATTTACACACTTCATTATTTCTATTGAGTAAATGTGATGCTGCAACAAATTTTCTTTCAACTTGTCTTCGAAAGCTTTATCTGTTTAAGATTTCATGTGTACTGAAAAACTATTATACAAGTCTGTGGCAAAAAAATAAGGGGCCCTCTGTGACCTGCTTAATCTAACAGAGTTCTTTTTTATCAACATTTTATTTCTTGTATCATGATCATGAATACCCGACCGTAATGTATGGCTATGCCTATTTATGTGAGTATATACCAAGGATTCAACAACAAGAAGGGACGGAAAAGTTAGTATTCTGAGATCCCTGAAACTTTGCCTACAGCAATCTCGATACTTCAACCCAGCGACAATTTTGACAGCTCTTCTCTGTTGTCTAAATATTTAATCTTTGAAAGCACTATTTCCCCAAACCATAATACAGTATTTTAAGTGCGATTCAACCATGGCAAAGTAAACTATTCTAATTGTTTCACCAGGCAATAATGACGCCAGGGCCCGTAGGGCAAAGGTATTTCTACTAATTCTCGTAGCCAAGCTATCCACCGGACTCATCCAGGTGAGACACATATCCAAGTGTACACCCATTCACACTTTCAGTTGTTCGCTCCAGCACAGGTCTCAGGGTGAAAAGTAGATTCTGTGTCTTCTCCTCATTCAACCTAAGCTTATTAGCAGCAAACCACTCAGAAGAAATTGACCGCGCCTCCCCCAATGCTCCACCTAGTTCATTAAACTCGCAAGATCGCACCGAGATGGTGGTATCATGTGCGAACAGAACACTTTGTAAACCCTTCACATATTCAGGTAAATCATCAATAAAAATCAAAATTAAAATTGGTTTGTGGGTTTAAATATCGCGGTTGAGTTCGTGTCAATTGGAAAATTCGGTTGAACAATTTCATAGTTAGGTTTGAAAAATTTTCTCAATATTCAAGTACAAATTTTATTGATCTGAAATTCACTATTTTGAAATTGAATAATAAGTCGCATGCATACCTGCATGATTTTGTGAGGTTCGCATAATCAGAAAATGAAAAAATACATATTTTGTGAGGGTCGTGGCTGATTTGAAGCTCCTGACTTTAGGTCAGTACTTTTCACCTTTTATTGTTACATGAAACATCCAATGAAACAACAAAAGTATTGCTCCTGTTTTCCGTACGCATTTCATTATACACACAAACTGATGTAGAATCATAGTAGCGATCATGATACTAACTTATGCGATGGTGAAAGCCAGCGCCATCCTAATTGTTAATTTACCTAATATGCTCATTTCCAATGAAATATTCAGGATTGAGAAAGAGCAGTTAATGTTCATTTCTAATTGTAACGTCGGTCACGCTAGTAAGCTTAAGATATTCATTACCATCTTTCCATCTTTCTAAAGCTTTATTGTCCCTTGAGTCCCAAACGTTTGCATAAAGCACTTTCACTTGTTTGTCCACTATCTCCCTCCACTAAAACTGACTCTTCATTATTAGACGGTAATTCATTTTCAACAGATTCCGGAACCCTATTGTGATCCTGAAAATCTGGTGGTTTAACTTCCTGACTAGGAACAATTTCCTTTGGTTCAATGTTATTACTTCTAGAGTCTTTTATAGAAACATATTCTTTAACATTAATATCACAAATGTCATCATAAAAACTTCCTACTTTCCTCATTTGATCAATATGCCTCCTCCAAATTAATTTTTCCTTCAATGTTTTACAATTATAATTTCGAGTACCGAGAATCTGTACAATTACAGCCTTTTCCCAAGTGATTTTATTTGGTGTTCGATAGATAGTCTTTAATATAAACAACCTCACCTTCTTCAAATTCTACCATTCTTTTACCATGGTATTTAATCTGTCTTTCCAAAGCTTTTGAACGCCGACTTTTTGTTAAAAGGTCTAATCGAGTTTTACATGTCTTCCAAACATTAATTTCGATGGTGTTTCACCAGTGGTACAGTGTGGTGTATTACGATATGAAAATAAATATTTACTCATTAATATTTCCGTACTCTCTGATTTTGTCCTGATATATTTGAGGTATTTATTTAAGGAATTCTTAAATGATTTTACACCGTTTTCTTCAAGACCGTTTGTTGAAGGATAATACGGTGGGGATCTAATATGAACAATATCAATGAAATTACAAAATTTTTCAAATTCTTCGGAAACTAATTGTGGACCATTATCTGATACAATTGTATTCGGTAAGCCAAAACTAGCAAAACAATCACGTAATTTGTTTATAGTGGTAAAAGAATCTAATTTTTGCATTTCATAAATTTCAGGCCATCTCGAAAATGAATCTATAGTAATCAAATATGTTTAATTATGGTAACGCCCCAGAAAGTCGTTATGAATCCTATCATATACATGTTTAATTAAAAAAATGTATATATGACAGTAATTTATTTCCACAAAAATGTTTGTACTAATACAACAATTGTTTCACCACGATGTGGCTTCTTCAGGTATTACATTGTACTGTCTGATGGTATTGAGTGTAACCGAGTTCATATACATTTTTAGGTACGTGACCAAATAATGGAACCACAAGTCATAAAAACTCTAGGTGTTTATTGGAGTTTGCCGCTAAAAATGCCATTAAGGAAAAATATTCAGTAATGGAGAATGATCAACATCTGCTTGTTCGTTCAAAAGGATTTTACGGGCATTATACCTGTTGATTTCAAGAAATTCTAAAAGTGTTAATCTAGAACTTTTGCTTTCAACGTGGATAATTTCATAATTATTGTTGAAATTATGCCTAAATTCCTTAAGATGATTAGCATATGTCGAATGTACAGAATTGTATATATAACCCCTTTGGTGTTCTTGGATACTTTTTCTTGAATGGTCTACCAGTCTGGCCAATGTATACTAAAGGGCAATCTTTGCAAGTTAACTTGTAGACTCCGGATTTATTTTCTTTATTTGTACGATCTTTATTGTTTTTTATGTAGGTACTAAGGTTATTAATTGTCTTAAAAGCCGCGTTATAATTGAAACAACTTTTGAAATATTTAGCAATATTTTCAGATAATCCATTGACATAAGACAACGAAAAATATTTCTGTGTATTGTCCTCTTTTATGATTGGGTACACGAGATTTAATGCCATTTTCTTTTGTTTATTGGATACCATTTTGTCTATAAGAAAGGGATTGTAACCATTGTTTGATGCTATTTGTTTAATAATATTTAATTCTTTCATAAAGTTTTCTGAATTTAAAGGGACATTCAATAATCTATGAATAAAACTATTATATGCTGACATCTTTTGGTTAGTGGGGTGGTTTGAAGTTTTATGTATTGTGATGTCTGTATGTGTTGGTTTGTGAAAAATACTAAAATCATGTAAATTATTTAATCTTGTTATAGTGAGGTCAAGAAAATTAATACTTTGATTCTTTTCTTCTTCGATTGTGAATTTGATTTTTGGGTGGAGTTTATTAATGAAATTCGTGAAGATATGTAGTTGTCGGTCGGTGCCTTTGAAACAACAAAAAATGTCATCTACATATCTGTACCAATAAAGAAAATATTTGCTTTTAGGATTCAGGTGTATTTTTGATTCCAGATCATCCATGAATATTTCAGCTAAAATTGAACTGAGTGAATTTCCCATTATTAAACCATTGTCAGAAATATAGACGGTTCCGTTAAATTGAAAGTAGTTTTGTTCGAGACATATTTCCAGGCAATTAAGTATATCATTCATTTTGATGGGATTGGTATTATTTTTAATTAATAGTTTTTTTACAATTTGCACTGTTTCAATTGGAGGTATACTAGGGAATAAATTTTGTACATCAAAAGAAATTAATTTACAATTTTTGGGTAATTGGATACATTTAATATTGTCTATAAGTTGGGTGCTATTTTTAATAGCGTATTTAGCTAAAAAGTTTGTTTCGGTTTGAATAATAGAAATTAAAACTCTAGATAATTTTATACTTGGTGATGTGACGAATGAAACTACTGGTCTAATTGGATTATTTTCTTTATGAAGTTTTATTAATGAATATAATTTTGGGATTTGTGGATTCATTAAAGTGAGCAAATGTTTTTTTGGGAAGTTATTGAAAAGGCTAACAGATTGGTCTATTATATTTTTTATTTGTTTTTGGAAATGTTCAGTGGGATCTTTAGTAACGGTTTTATATTTATCTGGGGTTAAAAAAGCAATAGTTTTGTTGAAATATTCATGTTTTGGTATAGCAACGATACTGTTTCCTTTATCGGCCCGAGTGAATATTAAATTATTGGTGTTTCTTTTTTCGATGATTGATTTAACTAAATTCTGTTTTATTGAGGAAGAGTGGATTTCAGTTTTATTTTTGTCTTTAATTATGTCAGCAATAATATATTTATTGTAATTTGAATTTGATTGATTTTTGAGTGATTGAATAGATTTAATGGCGAGTTCTGAATCTATTGCTAAATAGTCTAGGGATTTTTGTGAATTATTATTTTCTAGGTTGAATTTAAATCCCTTTTCTAAAAGGTTGGATTCTCTACTGTTGAATTTCACATCAGATAAGTTGACAAATCTAGGGTAAAATTGATGTTCAGAGAAAAGATGTTTTTCATTTTTATTAAATTTCGGAATATTCTTTTTATTTTTATGAGTTAAATTTTTTAGTTTTTTAGTTTGAGTTAAGAATTTGGAGTGAATAATTTTGCCTACACGTTCTCTAGTATTTCTGTCAATAATATCGAACTGAATAGAATGAAGTCTACTAGTTAATTCTGTATGAATTACCTTTAAGTATACATTGGTGACATCTCTTTGGTAGTATTGCACTTTCATGTCATTCTTCAACCATGTCTTCATTCCATGTATTCGTCCATAAGTGGCTGCGGGGCTCTTGTTCTTCGTCTTGAAGTTGATGTATTTCGGGAACACGTTCAAATGTATGCATTTGGAAAAAAACCAAATATTTTGGGTATTCTTCTTACTTCTCAACAGAAGCTTGAAATACCATAAGACCAAAAAGCTGGTTTCAGCTTTTAATAAATATTTGATAGATTCGGTCTTCACTTGGTGCAAACTCATTTTAATTAAAAAAATGTATATATGACAGTAATTTATTTCCACAAAAATGTTTGTACTAATACAACAATTGTTTCACCACGATGTGGCTTCTTCAGGTATTACATTACTGAATATTTTTCCTTAATGGCATTTTTAGCGGCAAACTCCAATAAACACCTAGAGTTTTTATGACTTGTGGTTCTATTATTTGGTCACGTACCTAAAAATGTATATAAACTCGGTTACACTCAATACCATCAGACAGTACAATGTAATACCTGAAGAAGCCACATCGTGGTGAAACAATTGTTGTATTAGTACAAACATTTTTGTGGAAATAAATTACTGTCATATATACATTTTTTTAATTAAAATGAGTTTCCACCAAGTGAAGACCGAATCTATCAAATATATACATGTTTACCTTCTTGGAATTTAATTAGTTTGGATTTTTCTGGCGTTTTCATGAAAGTCGCGCAAGCATCACAATTTTTAACATAATTTTCAATATCTCTTTCCAAACTTGGCCACCAGACATACTGTCTGGCTAAAACTTTCATTTTAGTCATGCCATTGTGAGCACCATGAATCTCATCCATCTGACTTCTTAATTTTGTTGGCATTATTACTCGATAACCCCACATTATCAAATTATTCTCAATACTTATTTCGGAGGATTTTCTTTTGAATATTTCAAATTGTTCGTTAATTTCATCTGGCCAGCCGTTCCTAATAAACAAATAAACTTTACTTAGTATTGGATCTTTCCTTGTTTCGTTCGCTATATTATTTGCACTGATCGGTATTTGATCTGATAAGATATTACAATATTCGATGTCTGGGTCTGCCTCTGTCACGGTTATTGGTATTCGCGATAACCCATCAGCCCCGCCATTTTCACTGCCTTTAATATGTTTGAATACATAATCGAATCCACTCAAGAAAACAGCCCATCGCTGCAAGCCTCCTGCCGCCATTTTAGGTAACTCTTTGTGTTCTCCAAATAATGCCTTCAACGGTAAATGATCTGAACACAAATAAAATTTATTTCCCATCAAATATTGATAAAATTTGTGTACCCCCCAGTATATAGCGAGAGCTTCCTTGTGAACAACTGAATAGCCCAATTCGCTTTTATTTAATGTTCTTGAGACAAAACTAATAGGTTTTTCTGTTCCATCTTCATATACTTGCAAAAGCCCCTATTCCTACTTTAGAAGCATCACAAATCACTTTAAGTGGAAGCCTTGGGTTAAAATGTGCTAAAGTTTGGTCTGATAAAATAATTCTTTTTGATTCTGTGAATGCGGTATCACAATTTTTGGACCACTTAAATTCAACATTATTTCTAAGTAATGCGTACAAAGGTTCTAATAACGTTGATATATTTTTTATAAATCTAGAATAATAGTTAATCATGCTCACATATGCCTTTACTTGACTTACATTTCTTGGTCTTGGGCATTCTGCAATAGCTTTAATTTTTTCTGGATCTTTGTGCAAACCATTTTTATCTTTTATATGACCTAAATATAATATCCTTTTTTCAAAAAATTTTTTTAAATTCAGCGTGAAGCCAGCATTTAGTAATCTCTCAAAAACGTTTTTTAAATTTTCCAAATGATCTACCCTATTTTCCCCGGTAACCACAATATCATCTATGAATATTATTACACCTTTTAACCCTTGGAGAGCTTTCTCCATGGTATTGTGAAAAATTGAAAGCGCTGGTTTTGTACCATATGGCAACCTATTTACTTTATATATACCTCTGTGGGTACTCCACGATAAAAGAATTTTTGTTTCGTTGTCTAATTCTAATTGGTTATAAGCGCATAGCAAATCCAATTTAGTAAATTCCTCCCCTCCTTGAAGAGCTGCGAACAATTCTTCAATCCTTGGCAGGGGATGCTTATAATCTTCAAGATGTTTATTTATTGTAATCTTATAATCGGCACAAATTCTAATCTTGCCATTAGGCTTCAATACCGAAACAAAGGGAGTACCCCATTCGGAATTTTGAATACGAGTGATAACACCTTGTTTTTCTAACTCGTTCAATTCTTTATCCATCAGTTCTTTGAATTTGAATGTAACCGGTCTTGGTTTACAAAAAATCGGTTTAACTTCAGGATCTACCGGGAATTTTACTTTTCCTAATTTATACAAGCCTAACTTATTTGTGAATAACTGTTCAAATTGTTTAGGAATTTTGTCTAAATTGTCGTTATGATCGAGTTTGTTCACATTAGACACCATCGAACCCTGCAAGGCAATATTGAATCATTTAATTAAATCTCTACCTAATGATGGAACCGTTCCATTTTTGACTATAATGAGTTTGCAATTCCTTTTAAGAACATTTTGATATTCAATGTCCACATAAATCTCTCCATCTGGAACAATTACATTACCCTCGTATGTTTTCAACTTAATTTTCGTTGGAAATAATTTACAGTTTTTAAACATGTGTTCAAAAACATTATCAGGAATAACAGAAATTCCCGCTCCTGAGTCCAGTTCCATTGTCAAAGGTTTTTTATTAATATGCACTTGAACTTACTACAAATTTTACATTTATAAGTTTTGAATTTACATTTACTGAAATTATGATTTTCCTCACCACAACTTCTGCATTTGGCTTTCTTTTCTTCCTGAATCTTCGGCTTGTTTTCTCTCTTCTCTTCCCTTGGGTATGGTTTTCTTCCATCTGCTCTTTTCCTTGATTCTTGGGTTAAACTAACCTTGTTTATCATTTGGGTGAAAGAATTGGTTACTTCTGCTTCTTTCCTCAATGCTACTTGCACAATTTCTTCGAAATAAATGGTATGGTCCTCTTCACAAACTCTGTCTAGAATGGCACTGCTTTTCAAACCAGATACGAATCTATCCTTAAGTATTTCATTCAGGTTATTTCCAAATTTACTTTGGATCGCTTTGTTTTTTAAACGAACAAAGAATTCTTTAATACCTTCATTGTCTAATTGTCTCAGGTTGTAGAATTCTATTCTTTCCTTGAAGACAGAAATCTTCTGTGAAAATTGTTCCTTCAAACTCCTGCACAGTTTTTGATAACTTTTTTCTTTTGGAAGTTCTGGATCACACAATCCTCGTAGTATTTCATATGCCTGTTCACCCACCATTGTTAGAAGAACTGCTACTTTCTTGTTCTCCTCGATATAATTAGCCTCGAAATATTGTTCCATCCTCTCCTGATATGTATACCAGTCTGTTCCAATTTGATATTCATTTAAAACACCTATCGTACCTCCTATGATATTTGGATACTGGCTAACAGTCGCTGAATCGCCTTGATTCTTCTGGGTAGTTGATTTGTGTGCCATTTCGTAATATTGTAGATAACTTCACAAATACCAATTTTCCTCGTCGCCACTTGTAATATCGTGGGTAAAATAATATAAGTATGTTTAACTCAGACTTTAATAATAAAATAACAATGTACACAACTCGAGTTACAACAGAGAAAGAGAAAGAGTTTTTAGGTTACCAAGCGTACCTAACTTAAACCATAGAATGCAATTAACATAGAAAGTATTTTCTTCATTTATTTTACAAGTACTACTTTTATTTATATACATGATATTACACCATCAGTATCAACATGGCACGTTAAGAAAATAATTTCTTTTGCCATCCTTCTGGTAGTAGCATGATTCCACGCTCATAAAATTTGTGGTCTTTGCTGGAAAAAAACTGATCGAGGTGATTTTTGACCTCTTCATTTGAAGTAAAGGTTTTACCCTCCAAAAAATTTTGCAATGACCAGAACAAAAAACAATATTAAAGCGTCAGATTCAAGCTGTTAATGCTTTTGACGAGTGACCAAACTTATAAGAGGTCTCGCATTATCTTGGTGAAACACTACACCTTTTCTGTTGATTAATTCTGGCCTTTTCTGTTGAAGTACATCATTCAGTTTGTGCAACTAATGACAGAAGACTTCCGAATTAATTGTTGTTATCCGGTAAAAGCCCAAACAAAAAATTCCTTTAAAATTCCACTAAACAGACAGCATCACCTTTTCTGATGGATATTGGCTTTCGAAATGCTTTGAGCCGGTTCATTATTTTTGCTCCATGATCTCTTGCATTCGACATGGTAATATACAACCCATATTTCGTCCTCAGTAATGATGCGATTCAAAAATGTATCATTATCGTGACGTTTGAGAAGCGAATCACAGACGTAAACTCGACGACACAAATTTTACTCCGTGAGAACACGTGAATTCTACCAGAATAGTTATTAGCTATTTGAGGATACCTCTTTTCCAAGTGACTACACTGCAGTCTCCACAGTCCACCCCTAGAGGTAGAAAGTGTGTCAAGTCCCGCTAAACCCCGAGTAGTCCAGCATGCGGACTTTCAACCACTGCCCCCTCGAGTCCAAAACCAATGGGGTGGCCAGGTAGTACAAGTAACATCAGTGGGCAAACCACCCCCCGAGGTAACGCAGTATGCTACATAACGCACTCGGCCATTACACAGAATCCGGACATTCATACTGCGATAGGGTAGAGTACGCCAGTTTTAAGGGAGAAGCCCTGTGCTGCGACAGACTCCCTTGTCACTGAGTTAATCAACCGGCTCAGCCCTCAATTTCACCTGAGCGGCAAAACTAGGGCCCCATTCGGAGATCTTCCACCATACAGGTCCAGTGACTGGCGCGAAATGGCATCACGTTAGACATCAAGACTCAACCCTCCATTTCGCCGGGACGAAACTAGGGTCCTAGTCATGATGAGCGCCCCCATCACGGCAAGATCTAATGCCTGGGGGGGGCCTCCGTGAGAACATGGGGAACCCTTATATCGAGCTTCGAATTTGAAGCCAGGCCTAAACAGTAAAATATGATAAATTTAACCTCTCGCCGATCTCGTGTTTTATTCGCCGATTGGCATCAATTAATTCCCTTTTTTGTGTCTTTATCATCTTCAACCGACCGTCCGGAACGTGGAGCATATTTGTCATCAAAATTGCCGGATTGGATTAGCAAACCAGTTCTGGCACTGGCGTATTGTCAACACATCTTCTACATACACATTGTTAATCTATTTCTGGTTTAAACATCATTTTTAGCTTTTCTATAGTAAAAAAGTAAAATTTACGTAAATATATAAATATTCAAAAGGGCTCCAACCAAAAACTAATGCGTAGAATTAATTGAATTGTTTCACACAAGTCTTGCTAAATCATTTCTCAAAACATATAATGATTATGCAGCTGAAGTAAGAAGTTCGGTTCGAAAAAATATAATTAAATCGGAATTACTTTCCGGTTTTGTTTCACTTATATTTCATTACATCAAAACCTGATCTTTTTCCAAAACTGACCTAATTTACCAAAAAAACTTTATATCCTAAATTAAGAGTTGATATGATCAAACGCATTAAGAAAAATTTTCATTTTGGGTTTATCATTCGAAAAAATCAATAAATCAAGGAATAATCGACCCTAAAAATTTCGAAATTTACGTTCTGAAGTCAAATAAAAACCCACCCCTCTATATTACTCCATCCCCAGATTTTCTGGAAAAATGTTAGGTAGACATTCTTCAAATAAAGAAAAATTCAGACACGATACCAAATCTGAGATTTCCTAATGAACGCTTGCAATTTTTTTGATTATCACAAAATATTATCGAATTTTCATAAAATCGACAGAACTATCATATGTCCAAGTTTGCTAATTTTTTATTTTTGAATAATAAACCATTGTGTGAAATTTTCAGTGTTTTCTTTGTTTGAGGCCACTGAAATAGGACCTCGAAAGTTTTAATTCGTCGTGAATCCGAGAGAGTGAAATAGATTAAAATAAATGTTCAGGGAAATCCAAAGAAATGAGGCTCAAAGTAACTTGATGTATTTATTCTTTGTCTACGCTTCTGGATACCTTTATCGCATAAGAAAAAAGATAGACGAGCGATTAAACAACTAGTTCGTCCATAATTCATGTTCAACCTGTATGTCATCTGATTAAGTTATTCATTTCAATTGAATTGTCTTATGGACGAACTTAAGAAAGAGGTGGTTTCAGAAGTTTCGAAAAATGAGGAAGTAGAAACTGTTCGTTTGATGATTTAGGGGGTGAACTAGAACGATGGCTGAAATTCAAGGTTTATCAGTGATATTTCGAAAACATTGAGAGCATTGTCGGTTAATTTTTTACGAAGTAATATAATTTGATACGAAATGAAATGCTGTTCTATGATACATACACACATCGTCAAAAGTCTTGGCACCCCTAGGTTTCTCAAGAAATAAATAATCTATGTTCTGGAAATGAGATGAATACTTTTCTCTATTTCAACTGCAATAAATATGATAGAAAATCTTTGTTTGTTACTCTTTGCTTCATGCAGGATGGGACAAAATAGGAAAAATGAAAAAAATCTAAATTTATCGATTACTTATTTTCGATTAATTATAGTTATTCCACAACTGAATCCAAATTCAGTAGTCCGTATTACCACCTCTTTTTTCAATCAACTTCCCAATACGCCTAAGCATTCCACGAATCAAGTCATTAATGAAATTTTCAGGCATATCGTTGCATTCTTCCTGAAGATTAAACTCAATTCCTGAAAAGTTGAAGGTGAGTTTTGGCGATTGGATACTGCTCTCCCCTCTTTAGAGTTAGTTCAAAATGTAATCCTTAAAAAGCCAAAGTGTTGACGAAACAATTGTTGCGAAATGATAAATTGTGGATAATTATTTTATTCTATTAATATGAATTTCCATCCAGTAAGGACCGATTCAATCGAATTCATGTCTAGTCTATCCCAGATTCTGATAATAATGTTGTTGACGTATTAATCGTGATGAAAAATTGGAGAATTAAACCTTTAACAAAAATTATTCATATTTCCTTGAGTCCATTTTCTTGCAAAACTCACGGATCGTCATTTCTTATTCTCTTCATCGTGGTAAAATGGCGAAGGCAGCGGTTGCATTGATTGAAAATGAAAAATTCTAGAGGAAATCAATTAATGATATTTTTTTTCAATAAATTTCTATATGAATCAACAAAATTGTTTAAGTTTTCAATTATGACACTATACCACGATTTTTTGAATTTCGTCTTTAGTTGCAAAATGGCGAAGGATTTGGTTCTATTCTAGACTAATGAGTGCAAGAAAAATCAACATATTGATTTCATTCATTTAATACATTATTTTCCAACCATTGCATGAATATTCATTTCACTCTTTTATGTGTAACGAAACGCTGATTCCATTTAAGATGCACCGTTTGTCACGCTTTAATTTCGCCACTAAAATCCAAGCATTTTGAAATACTGACGTGCAGATCCATTTGTTGTACAGTTTGTGAATTATTAATTGCAGGCCTCTCTTCTTACCTTAGAATCGCTAATTTATTACCACGTTATTATATTTCTTCAGGGGTTAACGTCCATTTTAAACATTTTTGGATGAATCTTGATGAGTTAATGGAGTTGGACGAATTGAAGTTAAATTGCCAGACATTCTTTTGGAAAATATAATCATTTTATTTTGGATTTTTCGGAAGATTGTTTATACCTGGAAGTAATTATTGGTGCTTTAGATTTTGATTTTGGAGTTATATAGGGCCAATAAAGTCGATATTTTTCGACTCAAAAGTTTTAATTCACCGTGAATCCAAGAGAGTGAAATAGATTAGAATAAATGTTCAAGGAAATCAAAAGAAATGAGACTCAAAGTAACTTGCTGTATTTATTCTTCATCTACGCTTCTGGATACCTTTATCTCACAAGAAAAAAGATAGACGAGCGGGACTTAAACAACTAGATCGTCCATAATTCATGTTCAACCTGTATGTCATCTGCTTAAGTTATTCATTTCAATTGAATTGTCTTATAGACGAACTTAAGAAAGAGGTGATTTCAGAAGTTTCGAAAAATGAGGAAGTAGAAACTGTTCATTTGATGATTTAGAGGGTGAACTAGAACGATTGGCTGAAATTGAAGGTTTATCGGTGATATTTCGAAAACATTGAGAGTATTGTCGGTTAATTTTTTACGAAGTAATATAATTGGATACAAAATGAAATGCTGTTCGAAATTCTGAAAAATTCCGAATACTTTCGGAGATACACACATCGTCAAAAGTCTTGGTCCCCCAGGTTTCTCAAGAAATAAAGAATCTATGTTCTGGAAATGAGATGAATATTTTCGTCTCTTTCAACTGCAATAAATATGATAGAAAATCTTTGTTTGTTACTCTTTGCCTTATGCAGGATGATACAAAATAGGAAAAATGAGAAAAAATCTAAATTTATCGATTATTAATTTTCGATTTAAAATAGAAAAAGGCTTTTTACTTGATAGAAGAATTATAACAAAATTTGAATATCGAAACAATTTTTATAGTAGTGAAAAGTCTTTTTCTATTTTATTTTATACATAATATATAATTATATTTAGGTTTGAATAAATCTCATTATGGAATGTCAATGGTTTAAAGAAAACCTTAAAATACCTTACAGTTTTCTGTGATTTTGAGACGAAGATTGACTGGATTTTTAAAGTTAGTCTGTTTGAGCAAGTTCCGGTACATTTTAAGGTATGATATACTGATTGTTAGTTGATTTTGATATTTTAAATATTAATCAGGGCCGACGAAGAGATTATCGAAATTCTAATTGTTTTCTGAGGATGAGGTGCATATTTTGAGAAATTTTTGAATTAACTTCTTTAAATGTATTAAATATTCCAAATAAATTATATTTTTGAGGAGTCCTTAAGTTGTGCTTCGTGTTTTTGAAAAGGAATTGGTGTTCATTAGGATAAGATCAGAAACAAAATTTTGCCTCCTTCAAATATTTATTCATTAATTTGAATTTATTTTTTTATATTTGTTGGTTTATTTATTTCATTTGACATTGTATATTGAGTTTTGATTATATACGTCTATTGAATATAAGCGGTGCTTATTGTAGACATTAATTCAATTCTAAAAGTTTTTTGAATAAAAAATTTTTTTAAATTAAAATTGTAGAAGACTAACAGATTAAATCTGTTTTGATATTCAAATTTTGTTATTTTCGATTAATTAAACTGAATCCAAATCCAATAGTCCGTATTTCCTCCTCTTCTCTCAAGCAATACGCCTAGGCATCGCACGAATTAAGTCATTAATGAAATTTTCAGGCATATCCTTGCATTTTTCCTGAAGACTAAACTCAATTCCCGAAAAGTTTAAGGTGGGTTCTGGCGATTGGATATTGCTCTCCCCTCTTCAGATTTAGTTCAAAAAGTAATCCTTAAAAAGCCACCGTGTTGACGAAAAAATTTTTGTGAAATAATATTGAGGTGGAAATATTCGTTATTATTTTATTCTATTAATATGAATTTCCATCCAGTAAGTACCGATTCAATCGAATTCATGTTTAGTCTATCCCAGATTCTGATAATAAAGTCGTCGACGTCTTCATCGTGATGGAAAATTGGAGAATTGAACCTTCAACAAAAATTATTCAGTAATTTCCTTGCGTCCATTTTCTTGCAGAACTTACGGATCGCCATTTCTTACTCTCTCCATTGTGGAAAAATGGCGAAGGAGCGGTTGCAATGATTGAAAATGAAAAATTCTAAAGGAAATCAATGAATGATCCATTTTTTCAATAATTTTCTACATAAATCACCAAAATTGTTTAATTTTTCAATTATGAATAATCTAACGTTATACCACGATTTTTAAAGGCCGATTTAAAACTGAACCCGAGAATTTCGTCTTCAGTTACAAAATGGCGAAGGATTTGGTTCTATTCGAGACTAATGATTGTAAGAAAAATCAACATATTGATGTCATTCATTTAATACATTATTTTCCAACCATTTTATAAATATTCATTTCACTCTTCTATGTATAACGAAACGCTGATTCCATTTAAGCTGCCACTTTTGAGGAAAATACAGCGTTTGTCACGCTCTAATTTCGCCACTAAAATCCAAGCATTTTGAAATACTGACGTGCAGATCCATTTGTTGTACAGTTTGTGAAGTATTAATTGCAGGCCTCTCTCCTTACGTTAGAATCGCTAATTTATTACCACGTTATTATATTTCTTCGCGGGTTAACGTCCATTTTAAACATTTTTGGATGAATCTTGATGAGTTAATGGAGTTGGACGAATTGAAGTTTAATTGTCAGACATTCTTTTGGAAAATATATAATCAATTAGTTTTGGATTTTTCTGAAGATTGTTTATACCTGGAAGTGATTATTGGTGCTTTAGATTTTTATTTTGGAGTTATATAGGGCCAATAAAGTCGATATTTTTCGGATTAACCAGGAGCCCATCTTCTTTTACTTTTGCGATAGTTCCATTGAAGGTCAGTAATTTTTTTAATTTGAAACAAACACACACATTGCAGACATGCGCACGTTTCAAACTGATTGGTTTTCATCAGTGCAATGTATGCTAGTGACTCCAAATCTGTCAATTATTTATATTCGCTATACACAGAGACTCTAAGGTATTAATAATACACTAGCGCCATCTACAGTATGCAAAATACATGCAAGACATACCTTTGCGAGTTTATTCCAGTAAAGAAATGTATTCTCGATATTTTTATGTTGCCAACGCAGAAAAAACTTTCATCATGCTCAAATCAGAACATAATTTGCCGCAATGCTAATAATTAGCATAATCATATTCAAATAAATTAATTTGGCTGACCTGTACCAAAAATCATTAATAAGGAGTATGCGAGTTTATTCGAGTAAAGAAATGTATTCTCGATAGTTTCACGTTAACAACACAGAAAAACTTTCCTCGTGCTCAAATCAGACTATAATTTGCCGTAATGCTAATAATTAGCATAATCATATTCAAATAAATTAATTCGGCTGATCTGTACTAAAAAGCATTAATAAGGAATATGAGCTATAGTAATAGAAAGTACTCGCAAAGGTATGTCTTGTATGTATTTTGCATACTCTAGATGGCGCTAGTGTATTGTTAATGCCTTAGAATTCTGTGTATAGCGAATATAGATACTTGACACTAGCATATGAAAACCAATCAGTTTGAAACGTACGCATGTCTGAAATTTGCCTCTGTGATCAAAAAAAACTTGTCGAGTTTGTTGGAGTATAGGATTGTTGTACAGATGTATGTTACACTGTCTCGATTTCTAGAACTTTCTATTACCATAGCTCAAACTCCTTATTAATGATTTTTTTTACAGGTCAGTCGAACTGATTTATTTGAACACTTTCTGATAATTGATTAAATTCAGAAATTGGAAACTGATACCCAGTGGGCGACATGAATTGAATTAAAGGATTTGAAATTTCAAGATATAGTTTGGACCCCCATTAGTGAAGAGCAAGGATCCGAACCGCCGATTTATATAATTCAGACTATATTCAAGGTTTGATCACTTTTTAAACCAGTATATGGAAGAATAAATAACAGCTGTTGGATAATTTATTTAGTTCTTGATTATTGTACAAATTTATGTGAACAGATATCTGGGATCTTATTTATTCTTTTTTGATTATTTATTTATTGTATATTTTTAATATATCATCTAATTTGAAGCAATTAAATACCATTTTTTTTGTGTTATCGACACTGATAGCGATATTAGTTTTTAATATTTTAATGAATCATTTGAGTGGTTATATTTCCTTCTTTAAATTGTAAATCTCCCACACCCTGACTTGAATATATATCACCTTGACATTTTGCTTAAAGAAGGTGGTGCCCATTTATAACGAGCTAGCTGGTGATACTGTAACTCTGAAACTATATGTAACACGTTGTAAGTTAAGAATTATTCTGAAGGTCTTAGAATCACGTCAGAGTCAGCAATGAAGCTCTTAGGGAATGCGGGTCTTTATGGGAGAGCTTCTACCTCTTAATTTGGGAAGCAGCGTTTCATTCGAAACATGCGCACCTGAACTCTAGAGACAAGCGTGGTGCGCATCTCTGCCTGGAACGCCAGTGATCCTGTTCCTCGTTGAAACGTCAGCCATTGAACGCTTGTATTCTGCCCTACTTAACCCCGGCGAGGACGGATGAGTAAGGTATTGTCTGCTATTAGTCGCGCCCCCTTATATGCTATATCGGGAAGCTGCAGCAGAGCAGAGTAGAATTCTGCAAGAGGAACGGGCACGCCACACACTCCCCTTCCAGTGAGCATCGGTAAAGTTACGAAATAGGGCGTTGGGATCAGGCAACGAGACAACCGCTGCTAGGCTGGACGCGGTGCTATCTCCAGCGGGGATCTATGGAACGAAAGGAAAAGTTGCTTCGGAATGATGGATGGGGCAATTAGGGCCTCCAAATAAATGAGTTGGTTCGCTCTTAAAGCAAACCCTCCCAATCACGTCGGAGTCACCAATTAAGCTCATAAAGAATGCGGGTGTTACGAGGGAGCTGCTACCTCTTAATTGGGGAGACGGCGTTTCGTTCCGAGTCTACGCACCTGAACTCTTTGGACAGGCGGAACGGTTGTTGAACCCTGTGTGCCTTGTCCTACTTAAACTCGGCGGGGACGGTCAGTCAGGAATTTTAAAACTAGTCGTGTCCCCTGTATGATACGCCAGTTAAGTTGCAACATAGCAAAGCAGGATTCTTAACGAGGAGCGAAGAGGTAGTCGCTGCACCATCCCCTCCAATGAGCGTCGATAAGGTCACGGAATAGGACGTTGGGGTCAGGAAAGCAAACATTCGGCCACTGGGCTGGTCGCAGTGCTATCTCCAGCGGGTTCTGTGGAACGAAAGAAAAGGTTGCCTCAGAATGATGGATGGGGCAATTAGGGCCTCAAAATTAATGGGTTGGTTGCTCTTGAATCAAACTCTCCCAATCACGTCGGGGTCACTAATGAAGCTCTTAAGGAATGCGGGTGCTAGGAGAGAGCTTCTACCTCCTAATTAGGGAGATGGCGTTTCGTTTCCAGCCTGCGCGCCTGAACTCTTCGGAAAGACATGGTGAGCTTCTCTGTCTGTGACGCCAGTGAACATTTATTCCACTTTGGAAAGGTCGTTGAACGCTGTATGCCTTGCCCTACCTAAACTAGGCGGGGGCGATCAGTCAGGAATTTTAAGACTAGTCGTGTCCTCTATATGATACGCCGGTCAAGCTGCAACAGAGCAAAGCAGGTTTCTTGACGATGAGCGAAGAAAGTAGTCTCTACAATTTGTATACCATTCACTGTCAAACGCTGAACAGGTTAGGTTGATACCATGGTCCAAATATTTTGTTAAGAATTATTCAACGATTTTAACATATTTAAACAGTAAGTATAATATTTATTTCACATATTGCGTCAATTAGCGAAATAATTGTTTTTTTTTGCACTCACCCATCTGTAAATATAACAATAATTCTTTCACCATCATTTGAAAAAATAGTGTGAGTTGGTCAACTTCATTTCATGATTCAAACATTTAAATTGATCTGAAAAGAAGAATAATGAAGATAAAATCTAATATACCTATTTCTATAATGAACAGAATAAATGGCTCCTTTTTCACTTGTGGATCTGACTAAAACTATGGATTTAACTGAGATTAGTTTTGAACCTCACTTCATAATAACAGTGTTAAACGTGCGGTGTTAAACGTAGGTCGAACTAAATCTTCCATTGGAAAAAAAACAAGTGTATACTACATACCTTTCCACTAGAAAAAAATCCCCTAGATTATTTGAAATGAAATAATTAATTAACGAATTAATTAATTCATCCATTATACCCTCATCTGCCAAATGGCGAATGCGCCAGTTTCGTTTCTTTTCAAACTTTTTTTTAAAGCTAATGAATTATTATTATTAATTCAATTATTATTGATACTAAATAAATTTATGATGATCGACTTTCATTCAATATATCTTAGGCCGCACCTAGCTAACAAAAACTACCCTCATGTCTTAAAATTATATAAAAAATAATCTGCAATATATAGATGATATACCATATAATGAGGTACTACTAGAACTAGAAGTAAATGTCGAATTTGACCCAACGGAAAAATTGAATTTATACAAATACTTAGTTCAACTGTTTGGATGTTTATCATACAGCGTGAAAACCACTTATGGAATAAAATTATTTGTATCCTTGTGTTAGATAATTATGAAAAATACTGGGACGCGTCAACTTTACAAGTCAATAATATGCTTTTTAAACATAAATTTAAATATACAGGGTGATTCGCGCAAGTCCAGAATAGTCCGTCCTCTATATTTCAAATGTATACCTGTATATTTTTATATTTTTTAAAGCTCCCTAATGACTTGTTTTCATCGAACTATATCATGTAATGTAAATTATGAATAATACCGGATGAGATTTCGAAAGTACTCATAAAAAAAATTTATATGAGACAGGAATTTATTTTCACAAAAATGTTTGTACTACTACAACAATTTTTTCACCACGTTGTGGCTTCTTAAAGTATTACATTGTACTGTAACAGTACAATGTAATACCTGAAGAAGCCACATCGTGGTGAAACAATAATTGTAGTAGTACAAACTAGCATAATAAAAAGCCTCTATTTCAAATGTTTCATTTATTGGTACAGATATGTTGACGATGTTCTATGTTTATTCAATGGCACTGATAGACATTTTTTTTTGTTTGTGGATTTCATAAACAAATTATCCCCAACCATACAATTTTGTTCCAGACGAGACTTAGGGAACATGAAAAATGTTATTGTAACAAAAAGGGAAATTCAACCTAGTAAATTTGAAATTTTACACACAGAAAACAAAAGTTTCAGATTGAACTTGTTAGAAACTTTAGAAATTAATAGATATCATAAAAGAAAAATATTATTGAATAACTGAACAGAATTAAGTACCTCCCCTTTGTTGAATCTTTTTTGAATCATTTTTCAGAATTCCAAAAAAATTGTGAAACTCTCTTCACCCCCTCTATTTTTGTTATGTCCATGTACTAAATAATAAAATTCTTGTTCATGGTATACTCAGTATCTTGTAATACTCACCTGAAGAAGTCATGGTATGATGTAACGATCGTAGTGTAATAAAATATTAGCGGAAATTATAATATTGTTTTTATTCATATTTTCAAGATGAAAAGGTTAGCGTTCTTTAAGTACTCCGATTATTACGGAACAGTACAACAAGAAAAGCTATTATTGAAAATAAGCTGAGAACACACGTTTATGTATCATGGTAGCCAACGTGTTAACCATGTATTTTTCGATAAAATTGCAAAAGCTGACGTTTATTTGTTTTTCGAATGACAGAACACAGAATTCTGTGTTTTTGTTCATCATATGTAGCTTCTCTAAGAAGTAATTCACAGATTTGAAATTTTCAAGCTTTTAACTTTATGTCGGTGCTTTCCACCAATTTTATTTTGAGATTTGTAGTTCAAGGACAGAGTAAAATTGTGCTTTCTGGCCTCTTATATTTTTAATATTTTCTGAAATGAATAAGTTTTAATTTCGAATTTTTCTCATGCATTTATGTAATTACATGTTTTGTGAACTGTATTAATAATTATATATTTCTCTGCTTGTGATGTGCTGAACTAGTGTGATTTTCCTGTAAAATAAGAAAAAATAAAAAAAATTTGCACAAAATCTGAAAGCTAACAGGATATTATCGATTGAGGTCTTATGATTATTCTCCCGGTCAAATGATCTAGAGGTGATTAAGGAAATTGATACCCGGATCATTAAGTCCCAGGAGTAACCTGTGAAAACATATCTTGCTTTTTGAACATAAATTTAAATATACAGGGTGATTCGCGCAAGTCTAGAATAGTCCGTCCTCTATATTTCAAATGTATACCCTGTATATTTTTATATGTTTTAAAGCTACCTAATGACTTGATTTCATCGAACTATATCATTTAATGTCAATTATGAATAATACCGGATGAGATTTCGAAAGTAATCATAAAAAAATATATATGAGACAGGAATTTATTTTCACAAAAATGTTTGTACTACTACAACAATTGTTTCACCACGTTGTGGCTTCTTAAAGTATTACATTGTACTGTAACAGTACAATGTAATACCTGAAGAAGCCACATCGTGGTGAAACCATAATTGTAGTAGTACAAACATTTTTGTGGAAATAAATTACTGTCTCATATATATTTTTTTGATTAAAATGAGTTTCCACCAAGTAAAGACCGAATCAATCAAGTAAGTATTTATAATTGGTTTCAAGCAACTGAATACTTGAATCACATAATGTAATTGATTTTAATACATTAAAATAAAGGCTCAAAATATTCTTCACCTTGTTCTTGACAAAGCACAGTCTTCTATAAATTTCATTCTCAACTTTGTTTAAAGTTTGAGTTTAAATATTTCGCATTTCTATAGTTATCCTTTCTTTAAGGTATGCGATGCTCATCAGCTGTGCATAAACTTTGTTCTTCCAACGGTGTTAAGTCTGGTGATCTAGCTGGCCACTCGATAGTACCTCTTCGTCCAATCTATTCATTGGGTAAGATTCCGTTCAAGTAAGTTCTGTCCATTGAATCATAATGGGGTGGGGCTGTATCCTGCTGGAACAAAACATTTTCATTCGGTAGGCTTGGGTCGGTTTACCTCCCCGTTCAATGTAATTGATTCGTCAAAAATAAAGGATTGTATCAAGAGCTGTTTCATTTCTCTTCAGTTTATTCATCATTATTTAGCAGAAATGCATTCTACGATCTGGATTGGCTTCTATTAGCTCCTGCATTTTATATGGATGAAGTCTTTCTTTGTGGAGACACTTTACGACAGTTGTATGATCTACAATAATTTCACGGCCAATTTGACGTGTACTTGTCGTTGGATCCTCTGCAGCACCAAAGAAAATATCCAATTCCATAATATCTTCAACAATTGCGGTTATTTTTTAAGGTTCAACATGTCCTAGTGCTCTGAATTGTGCTTGAATTTTAGACACGGTAACTTTTGAATTATTAGGCAACTGAGAATACCTCTGATTAAAAAAGTTTCCCACTTCAACTTGACTTCTATAATTATTCCCGTAACCGATCATCATTGAAATATCAATTCGATGAGTCTCAGTTGAATATTTCATTATTACTTCTAGAAGAAATATGTTTTCAATTAGGAGTTTAATATTTGAATGTAAATCTCAACACCGCAATATCTGATTGATAAAAATCCACATTACTTGCAGATTTTCTTTAATTATCAGAATATAAAGATAGTTTTTTAGGTATTCATGGCAAAAAATGGTAACAAACCAAGATCCATTGTAAACACAGAAATCACAGAAAGTTTGTAAGGCATTTTATGGCCTTCCTGAAACCACTGGAAACTGTATAATAAATTTCTTTATTCATAAACCTAATATAATTATATATAGAATTAAATAATAGGTTTTTTACTTGATAAAAGGATTATTGCAACCTTTGAATATCAAAACAGATTTAATCTCTTAGTCTTCTACAATTTCAATTTAAAAAAAAAAAATTTAAAAACTTTTAGAATTAAATTAATGTCTCACAAGCACTGCTTATATTTAATAGACGTATAAATTCAAAATTCATTATACAATATCAAATGAAATAAATAAAACAATAAAAATGAATTGTTAATAAAAATTAAAAAATAAGTAATATTGAATGTTTCGTTCCAAACATGCGCACCTGAACTCGTCAGACAGGCGTGGTACATATGTTTTGCCTGAAACAAACATTTAATGAACAATTTATTTCTGTTCGGTATTTTTATTCCATTTGATATTGTATAATGAATTTTGATTTTTTACGTCTATTAAATATAAGCAGTGCTTATAAGACATGAATTTAATTCTAAAAGTGTTTTAAAATTTTTTTTTCAATTTAAATTGAAGAAGACTAACAGATATATAAGCTGAACATTGCACGATGTATGCTAAAAGGACGGTGTCATCAGCGTATCTTATCCTATTAATTATGATTGCCCCTTGAGCTTTCTCTTAAAGCCCTGCAGGGATGCAATGTTATGAGGAAGCCTTTAAACTTCTTGAAATCAGGAGGTAAGCGTTTTGTTCCAGCTTGCAAGCCCCTGAACTCATCAGATTGTTAATGGAGTGCAAGCTTGGAGAGGGCGGTGAAAAGCGGTCGCGTTCTCAATGTAATACGCCAGGAAGCTGTAGCGGAGCAGAGCGGTTTTCTGGCCAAGAAGCGGTCACGTCGCCTCACACTTCCTCCCCAGTGAGCGTTGGTAGGCTCACGATATAGGGCGTTAGGATTTAGCATGGAGCAGTCCTCCGCTGGCCTGGATATGGTGTCATATCAAGCGGGGGAAATTGAAATAGGAAGGTTACCTCGGAAATGTTGGATGGGATCGGGGGTCACTAATGAAACTCTTTGCCAAGCGGTGTTTTGAGGGAGCAAACCTCTTGAATTCGGGAGGTAGGCGTTTCGTTCCAGCTTGCATCCCCCTGAATTCATCAGATTAGCAATGGGCTGCAGGCCTTCAAATGACGCCTGTGACCTTATTCTACTTGGAACGTCGGTGTCGAACGCTGGTGCTCTGCTCTATTAGAAGCCGGCGAGGGCGGTGAATTAAGTATCGGAAAGCGGTCGCGCCCTCTATGTTATACGCCGGTAAGCTGTAACAGAGCATAGCGGACTTCTGGACAAGGAGTGGGCACGTTGCCACACTCCAATGCTTCTCTGAATAGACTCCGAATACGGGTTGAAAAGGAGCATCGAAAAGACTTAGTTCTATCGGACTCCTTGTCTGACCTTTATGTCTTCCGGTATTAATTACTCTATTTCGACTGTTGCTGTTTGATGCCAATAATGTTCGGAAATCAAGCTCAGGTCCTGATCATCGATCCCCGTTCCTCTCAGGTTTTTGATTATTTTTTCGAATGCTTTTCGATAATCTATGAAACGTGTATATTCATCTACGTTTATGTCTCTGCATCGTTGTGTCAGCACATTCCAAGAAAAAATAAATTTTCGCCTTGCCATACCATTCGTACTTCTTGTATATACGTGTATGGATGACTCTAGAAAGACTTTGAAAAAGTGGGACATCAGATTTATTATCCGATAGTCATCAGAATGTTAGGAGATTTGTTCTAGCTACCTTAGTCAGCCCGATAGCAATTTGCCTGAATTATATATTTTTTTGTTAATGCCGTTAACAGATTTACGCTGAAGCTCTTAAGCGAATGCGGTGTTATAAGCTTCTAACCTCTTAATTTTGGAAGGTTTCGTTCCAACTTGCACCCCCTGATCTCTTCAGATTGGCGTGGGGTGCAAATCTGCCAGTGATGCCTGTGACCTTGTTCCACGTCAGAATGTCGATTGTCGGATCTGGCGAGGACGGTGAGCTAGGTATTATCGGAAACCGGTAGCGTTCTCTATGTGATACGCCGGGAAGCTTTAGCAGAGCAAAGCGGAATTCTGGTCAAGGACGGGGCACATCGACACAATGCTTTTGCATTCTCTGCGGTTAATTTGAGTATTTCAACGTTGATTTTGTCAGGATGGCTTTTCTGTTTTTCTGAGCTTTTATTGCATGAATTACTTCTTCTTGGCTAAATTCCATGCCCTCTTAATTTATTGGATCATCTGAGGGAGGTGGAACACATGGTATATCTTCATCGAAAATTTTTTGGACATATTTCCATCCAGCAAACTTTTCTTCCGTCCCTAGTATTCATTTATCTATTTCTTTATTAATTCATTCAAAACTAAAGATGTAAGCGGAAAAATTCCATTCAAAGATCCACTTTCACATTCACATTATTTAAATTGAAGAAAAGATATAGTGTTCACATACTCCTTCACTGAGCGAAAACCTATTTCTACTGTGAAATTACAAAAAACATAAATGAATTTTTTTTTCTTACCAATTTAACAAGTCTGAAAAATATTTCTGATTGGCCTCTTAGGATTAATAAGTTAACGATAAAGATGTCGACTCCCCTACAATATTTATTAAACGATCCACACATTCTGTGAATCGGTGAATTCGAACCGAGGTAGGAACTACAGGGTTTTCCAATAAGAGGTTTCGTTTCGAATAGCCCACTATCTGGGCAGCTGTCACTTTTAAAGCTGTCATTTTTTGGCATTTGACAAGTGAACACTACGCTGATATCGTTTGTCATTGTTAATGGCATACCTTCCTCTTTACAATGAAGTAAACATTCACTAATTTCTCTTAAAATATACTCGTTTTATATCAAAATGAAACCTCTTATTGGATAACTTTTTAGATGTACTCTCCGATAAGCCCGACTAGGAATCGTCCTCGAAAAAACATGGAATCATTCCAACCAATTTGGGTGAATCAAAGTAAACCTTCCATATCTCGAAACAAAAAATTAAATCGTTTTTTATTCTCCGATGTTCGAGAAGTTCGATCATATGCTGAGACTCTATTTATCTCAGAAGTTACGTAAACGTTTGATAATTTAAAATGCAGAAATTTTACAGATTTATTCTGAAGTCTCTCAAGTCTCAACTTGTATAGGTACAATCATTGGGTTACAAATAGTGCTGGCAAAGTTGAGCTTATTATGAATGAAAGAATAATATAATGATTTGATGGCCTTCTCACCATCGAAGTTCTTACACATTCTACACAAGAAACCCAAAGCTCTACGGCATGACCAGATAAGGTAATCCAAATGAAGGCCGAAGGGGAGTTTCGTATAAAAAATTATACCTAAATCTTTGACTCTATGGACCTTACAGATGCTAATATTATTCAGGTAATACTGACCTAGCGACCACCTTCTTCGCTCTTTGTCCAGAATTCTGCTTGGCTCTGCTGCAGCTTGCTGGCGTATCATATAGAGGACACGCCTAGTCTAACAATACATGACTGACCGTCACCGCCGAGTTCAAGTAGAGCAAGGCACACAGCGTCCGACGACCGTTCCGACGTAGAACACAAGGTCACTGGCGCCACAGGCAGACATGCGCATCACGCCTGTTTGAAGAGTTCAGGTGCGCATGTTCGGAACGAAACGCCACCTTCAAAATTAAGAGGTAGAAACTTCCTCATAATACCACATTTCCTTCAGAGCTTCACTGAAATATAATCCTCGAGTTATTCCGTGTGAACGACATAAGCACAAATTTGTTTGCTTATGTAAATAACTCCGGATATCCAACTCTGCTGTGAGAATGTGTGAGTGATTGATAGATTATTATCCCTGAGGTATTGTGATATCCCAAGGATTGGTTCGCTACCTTCAGATAGTGTTCGGTTTGTTCTGTAGTAATATCTGAGACTTCCTGGGCCTTGGCCACCTCGAGGAGGCCAGATATGATCTGGCCTTCAGAGTGATCTCCTGGGCATACCACATTATCCTCCTTTCTGTCCATCCAAATTCCACCCCCGAGCCATGTTACAGAACGCACGCTGGCTGTAAGACCCTCCGCTGTATAAGAACGATATCGCTATTCGAGAACGTTACCGACCTAACAATATGTAGAATATATAAGACACTTATTTTCGGGGCGCAATTAGGTTCACTCTGTAGCTTCACGAACCACTGAGTAGAGTTATGGTAATCCAACAAGATATAGAATTCATGAAAGGGCTATAATGATAAAGGGGTTAATCCAGTAAAGAATAGTCTCTTAAAGAAAAAAGGGTTTGATAGAAAAGACTTTGTTGAAGCGGGGTTCAATGCTCCTGAATTAATTAGTTTATTCTTTTCTCCAAACCAGTTACTGATAAAACTTAGGACTTCAGGTTCGAGGCACGAACGAACAGTTTATGAAATGAAATTCTTTTATTTTGGTCTATATATTGTAACAATCAGTTACAAAATTAAAAAAGTTAACAAGAGCTGATGGTGCAAAATATATGGTGCAGAATATATTTATATAAATATAAATATATTCGTTCAGAATGAGTTACTGACCGGAAAGTGTATTGGTTTGAGCGGACGAACGCTGACGTCTGAATCGACACGTGTGATCTGATAAGGACCCATGTTTTCGAAAATTGCAAAGTAGCGAACGTGTAAACGAACCTGAAAATTTGAAAAGAGAAAACTGACTCGTACGAGGTATTAAAAGGGCCAAAGGAGAGTTTCTTTGAGAGTTTTGGCACGCCGGAAAAACTAATAGGATCGTCGAGAAAAGATCGTGGTGCGAGGATCAAATTAGCATTATTATTGTAGCGAACAACTACTTCGCTCCTCGTCCAGAAACCTGCCTTGCTCTGTCTCAGCTTGACCAGCGTACCAATAGAGGACCCGACCAGTCTAAAGATTCATGACTAACCGTCCCCGCCGAGTGCAAATAGAGCAAGACATATAGCGTTTGACGATCAGTGTTCCAAGCGGCACACATGGTCAACAGCGTCACAATCAGAGCTGCGCATCACGCCTATCTGATGAGTTTCAGATGCGCAGGCTCGGAGACGAATAGCCGTCTCCCTAACTAAGAGGTGGAAGCTTCCTCACATTACAGCTTTTTTCTTAGAGAGCTTCATTATAATTATATTGAGAGATATTATCAATTTTTTTTTTGAAGTCCACGAATTGAATCAGAAGAATTAGAGAAATTGTATAGATTGTGCTGAGTTCTGGGACCAAGAAATTAAGAGTGCCCGTACTTTGTTCTTGTGCAAATAGGCCGTTTCTCGTGGAAAATCGCGTGTGCCAAGTTTTGGTTTGAATTTATGGTCTTAGAGTCTGGGTTGAAGAAGTTCCTATGAATTTTGTATATTATTCAGGTTGAAATGATCTAACTAAAGTTGAGTTAAAAGTTAGGGATTAGTTGGTAGGATGACATATATTTTCGTAAATATTGTGTTTGAAGAATTTAGAAAGAATTATATAAATGATTCGTAGTGCTTAAGGGATCCGCATCGCCCTCATATTGTATTTTGGCACACCTTAACATTATACTTCTGAAAATCAATAACCGAGTATTATTACCATTTTTATTATCACAGAGAAAATGTATTAACATCAAAGAGCTTCTTCCATTTTCGCTAAGTCCGTTACCTTCCTAGGACTGCTCGACTAGTATTGGTTCATAAGTAAATCAATCTGGTAATATCTCCTTCCATCCACCTCCCACAAAGAAATGGCTTATTACAGAGAAAATGCAGGCTCAATGAGGGTTATTGCCTCTCAATATTATTACTGATATAAATATATTATTTTGACTTTTCTGTATTTTGAATAACTGAACCTCGTGCCACTGTTTCCTTGCTTTCGTTAAGAGTAATTTGGGTTGTCTCCACAAACGATCACGATGAAAAGGTTATCCATGATTGTTTCGGTCTTTACTTGACGGAAATTCATCTTGAGAATATGAATAAAAACAATATTCTAATTTCCGCTAATATTTTATTATAATAACACTACGATCGTTACGTCATACCATGACTTCTTCAGGTGAGTATTACAAGATACTGAGTATACCATGAACAAGAATTTCATTATATAGTACATGGACATAATAAAAATAGAGGGGGTGAAGAGAGTTTTACAATTCTTTTGGAATTCTGAAAAATGATTCAGAAAAGATTCAACAAAGGGAAGCTACTTAATTCTGTTTGGTTTTTCAATAATATTTTTCTTTTATGATATCTATTAATTTCTAAAGTTTCTAACAAGTTTAATCTGAAGCTTTTGTTTTCTGTGTGTAAAATTTCAAAGTTACTATTAAAACTATGTCCTATGTCTAGAAGGTACTCTGCATAGGTTGAATTTCCCTTTTTGTTACAATAACATTTTTCAAGTTCCCTAAGTCTCGTCTAGAACGGTCTTCCTGTATGACCAACATATACAAAATGGCAAGTACCGCAAGTTAACTTATAAACACCTGATTTCTTGTTCTTAGATGTTTTATCTTTATTATTTTTTATTAGTTTTCCTAGGGAGTTATTCGTTTTATAAGAACTTCTAAAATTGTGGTTCTTCTTTAAATATCTAGCTACCTTTTCTGTTTTTGGTCCCAAGTATGTCAACGAAATGTATGTACTTTCAATTGAATCATTATTTATGAGATATACTAATTTCAAAGCCAGCTTTAATTGTATTTTTGTAAAAAGATTCTCAAAAATCGGGAGGTTGAAACCGTTGTTCAACGCAATCTGTTTAATAATGTTATATTCTTTGTCAAAATTCTCACGTGACATGGGTATGTTGGCTAATCTATATAACATAACTATTGTATGCTGCTAATTTTTGTGAGTATGGGTGGTTTGATGAGAAGTGAATTGTGCTATCTGTATGGGTTGGTTTCACGTTCAACGGCAAGATTTACATCTATGTAAATCATCGTTATCTATAACGATGGCCTCACTATGGGAAATCCTTTGAGTCCGTTATTATCCGAAATTTTTATGGATTCTTTAGAAACTAGCATAATAGAAAGCCCCTATTTTAAATGTTTTATTTACTGGTACAGATATGTTGACGATGTTCTATGTTTATTCAATGGCAATGATAGACAATTTTCTTTGTTTGTGGATTTTATAAACAAATTATCCCCAACCATACAATTCACTTATGAATGGGAAAAAAACAATAGTATACATTTTTTGGACTTAACTATCATGAAAATTAATAAAAAACACGTTTTTTCAATATACCGGAAACCAACATATACAGATAGCACAATTCACTTCACATCAAACCACCCATACTCACAAACATTAGCAGCATACAATAGTATGTTGTATAGATTAGCCAACATACCCATGTCATGTGAGAATTTTGACAAAGAATATAACATTATTAAACAGATTGCGTTGAACAACGGTTTCAACGTCCCGATTATTGAGAGTCTTTTTACAAAAATACAATTAAAGCTGGCTTTGAAATTATTATATCCCATAAATGATGATTCAATTGAAAGTAAATACATTTTCGTTTAGTAACTTTGAAATTTTACACACAGAAAACAAAAGTTTCAGATTAAACTTGTTAGAAACTTTAGAAATTAATAGATATCATAAAAGAAAAATATTATTGAATAACCAAACAGAATTAAGTAGCTCCCCTTTGTTGAATCTTTTCTGAATCATTTTTCAGAATTCCAAAAGAATTGTAAAACTCTCTTCACCCCCTCTATTTTTGTTATGTCCATGTACTATATAATGAAATTCTTGTTCATGGTCTACTCAGTATCTTGTAATACTCATTTGAACATGAGTATTATGACGTAACGATCGTAGTTTAATAAAATATTAGCGGAAATTAGAATATTGTTTTTATTCATATTTTCGAGATGGTTAGCGTTCTTGAAGTACTCCGATTATTACGGAACAGTACAACAAGAAAAGCTATTATTGAAAATAAGAGAACACACGTTTATGTATCATGGTAGCCAACGTGTTAACCATGTATTTTTCGATAAAATTGCAAAAGCTGACGTTTATTTGTTTTTCGAATGACAGAACACAGAATTCTTTGTTTTTGTTCATCATATGTAGCTTCTCTAAGTAATTCACAGATTTGAAATTTTCAAGGAAAATAGTGTTGAACAAGCCTGTTAAAGCTTTTAACTTTATGTCGGTGCTTTCCACCAATTTTATTTTGAGATTTGTAGTTCAAGGACAGAGTAAAATTGTGCTTTCTGGCCTCTTATATTTTTAATATTTTCTGAAATGAATAAGTTTTAATTTCGAATTTTTCTCATGCATTTATGTAATTACATGTTTTGTGAACTGTATTAATAATCATATATTTCTCTGCTTGTGATGTGTTGAACTAGTGTGATTTTCCTGTGAAATAAGTAAAAATAAAAAAATTTGCACAAAATCTGAAAGCCAACAGGATATTATCGATGGGGGTCTTATGATTATTCTCCCGGTCAATTGATCTAGAGGTGATTAAGGAAATTAATACCCGGATCATTAAGTCCTAGGAGTAACTGTGAAAACACATCTTTGTAGAAAAATTCGACTTTATTCATCAATATAGTCACCTTCCATAGTGATACAATCGTTCCGACGTTTTTTTAATGCCTTTCTTATAGAACGATTTGTCTTTCGCTTCAAAATAGGCTTTCCGTTCAGGTACAGTTATAACCGCATCATTGAAGATTTTTTTTCTTGGAGCAGCTTATTCATACCTGCGAACAGGAGGAAGCCCAGATTAAGTAAATATGAGTAATGTGAATCGTACCAGGTATAGAAGTATGAAACTGTAATTCGCGAATAGATGGTGCTAGCCATCAGTTTAGGGACCATGAGACCGCTTCTGCACGTCCATTTAAAACTCTCTTATAGCTGAAGAAGATTTTCAACATACAACAACCCAAATTCCATACACCGATATATTTCTCTATAATCTTAAACCTGTTGAGTTTTGTGCCTACAAACTACAATTTACGGCAGCATTGGTGTTCTTTTGAAATTTGAAGAAAACTGCGGTGGATTCGTATCGAATTCTTGTCGAAACGGAGAACATGCTCGTGGTAAAGCAGCGCTTCAAAAAATTTAAGTGATGATTTTGACGTACGTCCCACGTCGAAGAGCGTGGGAAACCACCGAAAAAGTTCGTCTATGACGAATTGCAAGATTTAGTAGATGAAAATAATAATAGAAATAATAGAAAATAAAAGTGAACTTTTATTTTCTATTGAGGACCGTGTATTCCTAAGATTCACAGAGTAAGTCTATACATTGTTTAATTGATTTTATTATTTTTTATATGTAAAGTTGAGCTGATCTTATCGTAACTTTAATTATTTCTTGACAGTGTGCTACATGTTTTGAGATTTTTTGAAGTAATTTATTTAAATATATTGAATATTTCAAATAAATTAGTTTTTGAGAAGTTCTTGAAATTATGTTTTATATTCTTGAGAAAGAGTTATTTTTCATTCATATGGGATCGGAAAACAATACATTTTGTATTATTTTGTAACAAACAGGGCTTCGTAAGTTTGTCTGAAGAGTTCATTACGCATGCCTGGAACGAAACAAAAAACGTTTGCTTATTTATATTTTAATTTTAATTGACAGTTTATGTTCGTTGGTTTTTCTTAATTCCGTTTGATATTGTATGATGAATTTTGACGTCTATTAAATATGAGCAGCGCTTATAAAGACATTAATTCAATTCTTGAAGTTTCTTCAAAGAATTTTTTGAAATTAAAATTGTAGAAGACAACAGATTAAATCTGTTTTGATTTTCAAATTTTGTAATAATCCTTCTATCAAGTAAAAAACCGTTCCTCCTTATTTTATTAGGATGTAATATGTTACGAGCTGGTAAAACGTAGTGAAACCGTTAACATTAATCGCTACCAACAGCAAAAGTTTGATGTAAATCGAGCATGACATGAAAAACGATCGGATATGAAAAAAGGCAACGCAAAATCACTTTGCTCAACGATAATGCCCTATCACACAGCAAAACGATCGCAGCATTCAGTTGGGAAATATTAGCGCATGCGGCCTATTCTCCAGGCTTGGCCCCATCTGATTACATCTATTCGCATCACTGGCACACGCTCTCAGTGAACAACGCTTCCATTCGAATGAAAATGTACAAAAATGGCTCGATAACTGGTTCCCTTCAGAAGAACTGTTTTGTTGGCGTGGCATTCATAAACTGCCGAAGAGGTGGGAAAAATGTATAAATAAATATTTCGGATAAAATAGTTCATTTTCAAATTACAAACGTGTAATTTTTACAAGCAACCTCCGGTATCATACTCATAAACCTGGTAAATCGTTCAACTTCATTGACTTGTTGATCAGTGTATTTATTATCTTGGTGAAACAGCGGTTTTTTCTAATGTGAGGCCTTTTCTGCTTTATTGTGTCATCCAATATATCTAAGGGGCAATGTAGTTAGACGCTGTTGATCGTCTGGCCATTTTAAAGAGTCAAGAGCAAAATTCCGCCCGCGCGCATCCCAAAATAAAGGGTCTTTCAATGGGAACGCCCCATTTTTAAATTGACTTTACTCACGCATGGCAGCCATTGTTTATTTGTGACATTGACAGTTGTATTTGTCAATGTCTACCATTTAATCATGGAAAGGCACACACTCCAAAAACGTTCACAAATAATCCAAATTTATTATGAAAAATCAGAATCTGTTACTTTAAGTGCTTTAACTCCAATTTTTGGTCATTGTAATCGTCCGGATCAAAGAACAGTTGAACGTTTAGTGAAGAAATTTGAAACAAATGTTATACTTCATGATATTACAGTGCCAGTGAGACAAAGAAATGCAAGAAGTGAAGAGAATATTGCTGCCGCACATGAAAGTCTTCGTGAAGACCAAAATTTATCGACGTTCACAAGAACTAGGTATCTCCCAGACGTCTTTGTGGAGAATTTCACGAAAAGACCTTGGTTTACATCCATACAAAATTATTTTCACTCAAGAACTCAAACCAACAGATCATTTAAAGCATCGTGTATGACTTTATTGAAAAAATAATTCGGTGATTCAATTATTTCAAGAAATGGACCGATAAATTATCCTCCTCGTTCCTGTGATTTAAGTCAATTAGGTCTTTCTTTGGGGTTATACATTCTGTCAAGAAAGTACCGGGAATTATCGATTTAAATCTGGCGGGGCAATGAGGCAGGTAAAAATTTTTTTTCCTAGGTTGGTACCACTGTCCTTAATTACTATGCCAAGCTTGAGCGGGATCTGTCAACTAGTGTGTTTGCAACAGCTGATTAAGTCAGTTGATGTCAGAGTGCGTGCCGATTTTTACTATGGGTGATTACGTTGAGCAAAGAATTTGTTTAAAGTTTTGTGTTGCAAATGAATTTTCGTGTGCCGATGCATTGAAAATGTTGCAAAAGGTCTTTGGTGATAATGCTCTATCGAAAACTCGTGCATATCAGTGGTACAGAGCCTTCAAGGACGGTCGTGAAGTGGTCGCCCATCGACGGCTTCGATCGAAGATAACGTCGATAAAATTAAGGAAAGGGTGCTGGAAAACCGTCGTACCAGCTTGAGAGAGATAGCACATGATCTTAAGATATCCCACGAGTCCGCACGTACGAGTTTGATTGATATTTTGGGCATGAGGAAGGTGGCCGCACGACTCGTACCGAAAGACCTGAATTTTCTTCAAAAACGTCATCGCGAACAGGTTGCTTCAGACATGCTGGATCGCTGTAATTCCGATTCTACATTCATGGAACGCATTATAACTGGTGATGAGACCTGGGTCTACGAGTACGATATGCAAACAAGCCAGCAATCATCGGAATGGGTGGCAAAAAATGAGCCGAAACCGAAAAAACCACGCCAAAGCCGCTCGAAAATGAAGGTGATGCTCATTGTTTTCTTCGATATCCGAGGATGTGGTGCACTACGAATTCGTTCCAGAGGGTCAGACGGTAAACAAGGAGTATTACCTAGGCGTTATGAAACGTTTGCGTGTGCGTATCCGTAAGAAGCGGCCAAATTTGTGGGCGAACAACTCATGGATTTTGCATGACCATAACGCGCCTTCTCACCGAGCTACGATTGTGACTGACTTTCTCGCCAAAAACTCAACAAACGTGCTTCAGCAACTACCGTATTCGCCGGATTTGGCTCCCTGCGACTTTTTCCTCTTCCCAAAACTAAAATTGCCCCTTCGTGGCACCCGTTTTGAGTCGATTGAAGCCATAAAACAAAATTCGGCGCGAGCTAAAGTCCATCCCGGAAAGCGCCTATAAAAAATGTTTCGATAATTGGAAGTGCCGTTGGCATAGATGTATTGGAGCAAATGGAGCCTATTTAGAAGGCGACCCAATAAATTTTGACGATTAAATGTAAAAATGTTGTTTTAATTGAAAATTCCCGGTACTTTCTTGACAGAGTAGTATTAAGTCATTGGTTTACAGCAATCATTTAGCAAATTTAGACGATGTCCACCTCAATTGGACAACCTGAGCTCCATGTCTTCGGTGGTTGTTCCACTGTGGTCTAAATCTGCATACTATCGGTAAATTATTGTTTTTGATGAGCACTTTTCCGGATAACATTTTTCAAACCATTACTGTGTACCGTATGTTTCGCATTAAAAAACAGTGTTTGATTAACATATGAAACTTGTTTAAATGAAAACAAAGTGGCACTTAACCTTCATTATCTCGATAATGACTAAACTGAAATTTTTTCACGTATATTCTGAAGGTTAGCGACGCAAATTGTGTGTCGTTTTTATGACTATGATCTGTGACTTTAATAACTCATCTGGTAACCCTTTCTGCCTTTCCATGTCAAAATCACACGGATAATTAGGATGTAGTTTTTTCCAAACAAAAACAGTTGTAGAAGTGAAATTAAGTGAAACATCGATTAATTGTTTCATTAGTAGTACTTTACAAATAAAACAAAATTATTAATGAATGTAATAAGTGAGAAAACATTTCTGAGCATTTTATTTGTTGCAAATTGTTATTACATAGCTGACAGGGTAACGAAATGGATCAACAAAATATTCCATTTCTTCTTATATATCGAAACGACAAATTGAACTCGGCCCAATAGCTTTTATAATATTGAACAAATAAAACACAAAGCTATAATACCTACGTAAAAATTTACGTATCATACATTTAAAAAACTACTCACAATCTCAACTCCCTCGAAAATGGTAACAAAGAAATACTGAATTTTTGAGTTCAATTCGTCGTCGACGCAAAAACTAGTATTTACAAACGCAAGGTATCATAAAACACATGAAAATCTAAAAATAAATGTACATTTTCTACAAAAAAAAAAAAAAACAAAATTAAAATAAGAATAAATACTTAAAAATATCTACTTAGAAAATCACCCAAAAAGTAAGGTCACATAAAAAAATAATCAGAATTTTGCCAACATCACACGAATGACGAAAACAGTAAAATTCGGAATAGTAAAAAAAATTTCATGTCGTGTGGTGTTTACAAGTAGAAAAATTGTCACAGATCGTTTAAGCACAGATATAACAAAACATATTGAGGATTTTATGTGCGTTAAACATGTTAATATATGAAATATTAGAAAAGTCACGTGAACGAAAAAGTTATACCAATATTTCTTCAGTTTTTCACACTAAATTTACCCGCTTAATGGTGTTTACACTAGCACAGGCAGTTCTTCGATTTACTGTGATGTTAGGTTCACGGAACCAAAAGAGTCTCTCATGTATTATCCAGTATTGGGCAGAAAACCACCCTCTTAATTCACAAAGTAGATGTAGTTAGTAGAATATTTGCAGAGTACATAAAAACAGCCAACATGGAACCTAATTTCGTCATACAGGGCAAGTCATTCGAGAAAAACTGATGGTACATTCTAATAATCACTAACAACAAGTATGAATGAAATTTCTGCGAAATTCAAGATCTGAAATAAAAGAATATAATTTTTAGACACTTCGAACATAATCAAAGTTATATTTCTTTAATCCTTCAAATTCAAAACTTGACAAAATTTTTAATGTAAAAGTGACCTCATTCATCCATTCAAAGATGTAGTTTTGACTGTTCACTTTTTATTTTTGAATAAAAATATAAGAAAATATATATCTTTAGTATTTATACTTCAATACTCACTTTAACAATGTACATCATTTTAAATCAAAGAAAAGATTGTAAAGTCTTGAATTTACCACTGGTAATAAAATTAATTTTGAAAAATACAACTTTGAAGACTAGACTGTGGTTTAACTTTAAATCCTAGTATTTGAGGTTAATTCACAAGAATTTTGAATCTCCATTCTGATCACCCAATATGCGAATAAATATAATTTTTTTCAGTCAAGTTCAACCCTATAAATCTTTCAAAACATATAATGAACCTATTTTAAATTCTCCATATATCAAAGTTACGAGATTCCGGGTTCAAAGGAAAAAGGCTGTTAATTTAGAACAAACCCTATGTTAAATAGGGATCTCATCACAAATTCCCATGAAATATACTGCCGTCCATAAGTTCTATACTAGAAATAAACTACTAATCAACAATAATATAGGACAAGAAATGCAATTGGAAGAGATATCAAAATACATCACTTCTTCAGATAAAAAAACGTAGTTCCTCTCTCGAAATAAATTATAGGAACTTAGCAAATCATTGCGTAATTTCAATAGTGAGGAGCACCAAAAAGCGATATGATAAAACTACCATTTCAACATCCCGACAAGTAAACATTTCCAACAACTAAAAATGTGATGGCTTCAAGACAAAGTCATTCATCAAGTTCCATGTTTTTACATTGGTTCAATATAATAAAAAGTCAACTGAAATTTCAAACATGTTTGCAAACAACTTGAGCATACAGATTAGTATCATAATAACCTAAAATACATTGGCACTAGGCTGTCTTCGACTAAGCTGCTGTGCCATTAACAAGGGGTTCCTTGGGCTTGTTTCCCCTTGCTCGAAGTCGGCTATTACGAGGTTTGGAGTTTTGGTTATTGATGGAATTTTCAGTTGAAGGACGTGATTCGTTGAATTGTTTCTGGTCATCTGCCACTTGATTGGATACTGCAACAAATTAGACTGTGGTATTATTTTGAAATAATCTAAATCATCAGTTGGTTAGTATTAAAAGTTGAACAATAAAAAGATATCAAGATCAATCTGTAGACAATAACATTTCAAACATGATGGAAAGCTGATGAATATGTTTTCATCATTCATGCTAATTACCATCAACGATGCTATACAGGTGTTACCAAATTAGAGAAAGGGGTAAAAACGAAGAGAGGTAAATACTTGGATGATATCAAGAATAACATTATAAACATGAGTTGGAAAATGCTGCATTTTCAAGGAACAAGGTGTTAAATATTGAATTTTTCTAAAGTTTTTTCCGCAGAACTAAAGATATTCTAACATAAATAGAGGTTAATACTTGATAGAAGGTGTATAAAATTATTTGAAAATTTTAATATAGCCTTCTTTATATTTAATTTCAAAAAATTATATTTAATAATTCTAACTTCACGCATTGAACTGAAATAATTTCATATTCAGAAAATGAATTAATGTCGTATAAGTACCACTTAATCAAACGACATATAAAATAAACATTCATTATAAGACATCCAAATGATATAACAAAATCCAATAAATAAAAATTATTAACGAAAATTCTATAAATTAAATATTTTGAATAGACAAAATTTTGTTTCTGCTGATCAATCTTATGAAAACAAATATCTTTCAAAAATATTCAACATAATCTTAAGAATTTCATCATAAAACTATCTTACTTAGAATATTCAATATTATTGGATATCTAACTAAGTTACTCTGTATAAGATCTCAAGATATGTAAAAACATTACTGAAAAACAAGTTTTAAGAGAGACTTTGCTTCGTCAGTGTTCAAATAATTCATATTCAATAAAATATAACATCAATCAACAACAAATATTTACCAGATGTTTCTAAATTGTTGAAATGTAAATATTTGTTGTTAAACAGCTGTTTACCAACCTTCTTTGTCGATTGCCGACATTTCGATATCTGTTAGAAGGCCCCTCTTTTTAACCCAGTTTTTTATCACGTTCCGATTGTAAACCTCTGTACCACTATTAGGTGTTACCCAGAATCCATTGAAATATTCAAAATATTTATCACTTTTGTTTAAATACCACTGTTAGGTCTTCAGTTGTCTGATGATGGGATAGTTCATTTCCCAAAACTCGAGTCACAAGAAAATGTAATATATCTTTTTTGGTAGTAAAACATAGTAATTTCTACAATTTATTTTAATTATGATCAACTACCAAATAGTAACGGCTGAAACAATTCAGTATCTAAAAAAAAAAAGCTTAATATTTTCATACAAATCGAATAAAAAGTTTCATTTTTCTTTGGGCAATTCTCTTTTTCCTACCATTTCAGAAATTTCATGATTCTTGTAAAAATTTTAACCAAGATAGATAATAATCAAGTGACCCGTTTTTTCTGCTCGCCAGTGTAGTATAGGTTTCTTCTTATAGAGGCATCTGAAATCTCCAAAGTACATGATACCAGTGAATACAGTAGATGAACTGAGAAATCGTATAATTGGCGCTTTTAAAACAGTTATGAATTCTCCGAATTAGTTTGATCGTCTACAAGAAGAACAGAGCTTGTATTAAGGTTGGAGGACATTTCCAACATTTGTTAATTAGTTTCGTTGTTGTGATTAAGTTTAACATTTTTGTGGCGATTATTATCAGTTTTTCGAATCTTTACGAACCACTGCAGTGATCGGGAAAATTGCCAAAAAAAACATGAATAATGGCATCATGAATTCATCCAAATATGCCAGAGCCTACTGAGTAGTTTTGAAACTTTAGATTACCTCACGAGAGAATTTTCTTTCTCGAAAACGTTAGCAGATACGCAAAATTGCAAGAAATCAAAAAGTTGGAGGGAAAAAGGGGACTTGCTACAGAAAAAAAAAATATCAGCCTGTTAATTTTCACCGGCAATAGACATGTCAAGTGATACAAACCTTAGTGTAATATATTTGCCAAATTTACGCTGAATATCTTGAAGAATTCAGATGCTATAAACTTTTAAAACTTGATATCATCCAATTTAGGAACACTCTGTTTATTATTTATATTAAAAGTAATAGGCTATTTGACTGTTTTTTGTGTAGAAAATTCAGAAGGCATATATCAAAAACTTCCACATGAATGTCAACATCCTAAACTGTTTTGCCATCATATTTGGGACAGTGTAGATACGATATATTGAAGAAGTTGCTAACACCGCAGGAAACATTCAGTCATTTTCCCGAACAATTAAAACCTACAGGTATTCAGATTAGGTTTATTGAGGGACTAAAACATTGTGACGAGTCAAAATTTTGTATTGATTTATACACACATCATGCATGCAAAGACACACCTGTCAGTGTAAGATACACAACATGAAGTATAAAAGTCATTTCTTAATTACTGCCAAAAATATAAATCGCCATATTTGTTCAACAATGATATAAAACAAAAGTGTTCTGTGTACAAATTAAGAAAGCAATGAGAGGAATTACTGCTACTATTGTATGAATAAGAAAAGAAAAATTATAGGAGGATAAAAAATGATCAAAACTATGTAATGAATAACAAATAATGCATATAAATGCAGATTCTATATATTCACAAATCTCTTCCAATATCCATTTGTAAAAATTGTTATTCAAAGAAAACAAGTGGATCGAAGAGAGAAACTAGATTTAATTGAAATGGATCTAAGTAGTGCAGAATCGTTTACTAGATAAATTGTGTACCATAGCGAAAACATCCTTCTAAATCCTGTAGGTGAAATTCATAAGAATGGATACTTATCAGCTTTTTGCCAAATATATTAAAGCTGTATAATTTCTGCGAATAATGAACTAATAGAGATATAATCATGAAAGTTTCCATTGCTAAATGGCAACAATTTGTTAGAAGGCATAGTGTTAGTGATTATACAAAAAAAAAATTATCTGACATATATCATACTGTGCAATTTTTCAGGTTAGAAATTAATATTTTAGTTTCAAGTTACTCTTCCATGGTATCAATGAATGTATGTATAAATGAAACGAAAAATACAATTTTCATGAATTGTTCTATTGAAATCTATAAATTTGATCGATCTTTGATTAATTCTGAAAACACTTGATAACTATTTATACAGTTTGTTGGTTTCTGTTGGAAATATGTGCTATACTAAAATTCCTACTGAAAAATTAAGTATGCAGTGAATTACAACTGTTTGTTCCGTTGAATTAAAGTATTAAGTATTTGCTCCTCAATAATAAGAGAATTTTGGTTTTTCCTTTTAAACTCAGTTTACAACTACCAATCATTGTTCAGTGCTGTGACCTAAAACGGCGCAAGATCGCAGCAACAAAGCCTACCCAGAACACGATTGAACTCCTAACTCGCACAAGCGGGAAAAGCTTCTGAGGGATCTTCACAGAAGATCTAGGAGTATCAGAATCATAATAATAATAAAAAAAATGGGGACATAAGCAGCAGACGTGCGGATTTGGAATCTTGTTGGGTTCCTACAAAGAATGATACCTACGACAGATTCAGCTTAATTTCATATTTTATTACCTATTATCTAAGTTTCTGAGCGCAGCTTTACTTTATATTTCCAAAGATTCAGCAGATCTGCAGATAATTATTCTAGGAGACTTCAATGCTCGAATCGGTAACCGGGTAATTCTCGGAACCAATCACCTTCTAGTTCTAGATTAATTAATGTACATTCAACGAGCTACGAATAAATAACACCTTCGGTTTGCTCCTTGGAAAAATTTAAATGAAAATAAGACCACAAATAAAAACAAAACCCAAACCCAACCTATAAAATAAATATCGAACTACTCTGGGACACAACAATGAGAGAAATCTATCAAAGAAAAAATATAATCGAACCCGATTATAATCGGAGAGAATATCAACAAAAGCAAGGAAAAAATAAAGAAAAATGTTAGAGCTACAACTGAAGCTCTAGGCACCCGAACCTCAAACTGGAATCTGGTAAAGTAATCACGACACCATGGTTTCGCAGGGAAGTCAAAGAGCAACGTGAGAAGAAAAAGCAGGACTAGCTTTACCACAGAACACTTCGAACACCGGAATCATACGAGTACTACCGGATATGTGAAATTAAACTTCTACAATGGTGAGACAAATAAAGAACGATCATTGGGAAAGGTTTTCAAAACGAATGGATTATGGTTGTCAAAGACAGATATGGCGGTTCATGAGAGCATAGAGAAAAAGAAATCAGCGAGATAGTGGAAACTATCAAAAGAAACTTGGGTTTGTTGGTCTGGTTGTATAGGGCAGAAGACACGGAAGCTATTCTAAACACACCTGATATAGTAACCAATGAAGATATTACAATCTATATCTCTGATCTACAGCTAGCTCTCAAAAAACTAAAAATTCTAATCAAAGAGATTTTAAATCACAGATACCAGATGAATGGCGCACCCGCGCTTATTCGAAAAAGGAGGCAAAAATCCCCAAAAAATCATAGAGGCAAAAATCTGTTATGTATCACATTGAAACTCGCCACTAAAGTCATTACCCACAAGATAAACAGCTTAACAAACCTGATGGACAAACAACAGAAAAATCAATAGAGTACAATAAACCAGCTTATATGTGTTTCGTAGACTTAGAGAAGGCGTTCGATAGAGTATAACCGCGGGACGTTATCCATCTTCTATATAAAAGACATATACCATATAAACTAATCAAAACCATAGGGAACATAAATGCAGCTGACCAAATCCAGGCAGTGGAGGGGGAACTTACTGAATCAATACCAGTGTAATGGAATCCGACAGGGGGATTCCTTAAGCCCTCTTCTATTCAACAAAATTAGGGATGATATTATACGGAAGATACGCAGACTCTGGGCCTACAGGATGGGAGGAAAAGAAATAATATATTGTGTTATGCGGATGGCGCAGTGTTGATTGTCGAGAGCGAAGATGAGCTACAGACTCCTACGAAATGGGATTTAGATACCTTGGCTTAGAACTTTCTGGATATGGCGATCTTGGGGAAGAGGTAAGAGAGCAAACAATAAAGGCAGCAAGAGTAGCAGGGTGTGTAAACGATACAATATGGCGCAACAAAACTTTAAGAAGTCAAACCAAAACCAGAATCTACAAAACGACGATCAGGCCTTTTATGACATATTTTGCAGAAACACGACCAGATACTGCAAAGACTAAACGATTACTAGAGACAACAGAAATGAAGGTGCTTAGAAGGATATCCAGAAAAACACTCCTGGACAGAGAAACAAGCGAAAACATACGAAGAATCTGTAAAACGAAAAACATCAACGAATGGTTACTAAGAAAAAAGATAGAATGGAACTCACACATAGAATGGGCGATGCAAGAATTGCAAGTGACAAATCTCCACTCAAATCGGGGTAAGCCCAGAAAAAAATGAAGCGACACCTTGAGCGCATAGTGGGCAAAGGGACGCAGAATGAACAGGCGATTTCACCTAATATGGAGAAGGAAGAAGAAGAATGAAGAGTCACTTCAATGATCCATAGGCATGGGATGGCTCTAAATCATCTCGTAAGTCAGAATAGCAAACACTGCGCAATTAGAAAGGAAGAAACAATTACTTAAATTAATTCCTAGAACGTGTTGTCACACCTTGCAATTATTGACAGATTAGACCCCTTGGATATCTTAAAGCGTGGTAAATTGTGTACATGTTGCAAAAATTCCAGCGTTCACATTGAGCTCTGCAATGTACAAATCTATAAGAAACAAAAAATTATGTTTTGCCAAGTTGAAATTAAGACGACAAGTATATATTCAACCTATTCCTAATGAAAAATTTTAAATCTGCAGTTAATATAATAGAAATTTTGGAATCATTCAGCTGACAGAATTCATTCTGACTTTTTCTCATAGTTTTTGTTTTATAGAGGATTTTATGGATCAAGGTCATGATTTCAAGGGGATATTTTGGAAATGTTTGAAAATAATATAAATAAATGAAATAAATAAAAATAAATGATATCCGAGTTTACTAGACTGTTTCAACCACGTGTCCATTATTTATTTTATCCATATATTTACCTATTTCTTCTATGTAAAACAGATCAGAACTCAGTTAATTTTAGGAAAATTAAAGCTAACTGAACATTGAAAAAAATTAATTTTCATTATCTTTTTCTCTTAAAATCAGGGACATAGCCAGCTTCCTTTTGTTGATATACTCAAGAAATATATTGAATATCTTCTCAATGTTGTTATTCACAGAAATTTTATGAAGAGGTTACAAACCACCTCTGAACGGGAATTCAAAAATTTTTTATTGTCTCGGTCTTTACTTGACAGAAATTCATCTTCAATATAAGAAAAACAAATGTTAATTTCCGCTATTTTATTGATTTACACGACAATTGCTTCGTCATACCATGACTTTATCAGGTGAGTATTTAAACTGAGGTATAAAATGCAAAACATGACCTTAAATACACAGCTCTGGTACAAAAAATAGAGGGGTGGAAAGAGATGGTATACAATTAATGAAAAATATTAAGTAGGGGGGATCTGTTTAAATCTATTTGATCTTTCAATAAAATTTGTCTTTTATTATATCTATTGATCTCTGAAGTTTCTAACAGATTTAGTTTCTGACTTTTGTTTTCGATATGTAATATTTCATAGTTAATATTAAAATTATGGCCAGTCTCTAACAAATGGTTGGCATAAGTTGAATTCGGTTTATAATTACTGTAACATTTTTCATGTTCTCGTATCCTTGTTTGGAATGAACGGCCTGTCTGTCCCACATATACACATGGGCAATCACTTCATGTTAACTTGTAAACTCCTGATTTTTTGTTTTTAGGAATGACGTCTTTATTATTTTTTATTAGGCTGCCTAAAGAATTAATAGTTTCGAAAGAGATTTTATATTTTCTTTTTTCTTTCTTCTAACTTACATAGGCCTAAAATCTGAAAAGATTGCTAGATATTTAAAGAAAAAAGAAAAATATATAATAACACCTCTTTTAAAACTATTAATTCTTTAGGCAGCTTAATAAAAAATAATAAAGACGTCATTCCTAAAAACAAAAAATCAGGAGTTTACAAGTTAACATGTAGTGATTACCCATGTGTATATGTGGGACAGACAGGCCGTTCAATCCAAACAAGGATACGAGAACATGAAAAATGTTACATTAATAATAAACCGAATTTAACTTATGCCAACCATTTGTTAGAGACTGGCCATAATTTTAATAGGAACTATGAAATATTACATATCGAAAACAAAAGTCAGAAACTAAATCTGTTAGAAACTTCAGAGATCAATAGATATAATAAAAGACAAATTTTATTAAATGATTAAATAGATTTAAACAGATCCCCCCTACTTAATATTTTTCATTAATTGTATACCATCTCTTTCCCCCCCTCTATTTTTTGTACCAGAGCTGTGTATTTTAGGTCATGTTTTGCATTACATGCCTCAGTTTAAATACTCAGCTGATGAAGTCATGGTATGACGAAACAATTGTCGTGTAAATCAATAAAATAGCGTAAGTTCACATTTGTTTTTCTTATATTGGAATTCAAAAAAGCAAAAAATGTGTTAGCACAAAAGAATGGGCGAAAAATAAGTAATTCCAAAGCTGAGAATAACACAAAAAACTTGGAATGTCATAAATTGTATGGTTCGTAACAAAAACTAAGATAAGATAAGATAAGACCAATATAAGGCAAGTCGACAGGAGTTATGTCATTATAACAGATACGAAGACAATTGTTGGGAAATTCAAGGAACACTATGCAACAATAGGAGAGAAACAAGGTGCAAACATGTGAAGCCCAAAAAGAAGACTACCCATAACAAGAGACAACAAAAATCAGTATTATTAAGTTTATAAGTTCTTTTTCCTTGTATTAAAAATGAGATATTTTGAAATTAGACGGGGCGAATCGTTTAGAAAAGGATCCAAAGATTATTTGTGAATATATAAACGTGTCGAGTTAATGTTTTTATGGCAGAAAAAAAGACTTGAAGATAGAGCATTATTAAACTTTGGGTAACCCATAAGTTCCAGACTAAGACTGTTTTGATTTCAGGTTTATATTCAGGAGATTAATTAGGTTCCTATGAAACCAATACAATTCCAGAATATCTGATGAACCAATATACTGTATGTAATAATACCACAGTTGAAATTTTCATGATAAAAATTGAGTTATCTTCAAATAAACAGTTTTAAAAATCCGTTGAAAAGGACTAAACAACCCATTTTAAAGTCAGTAAATCAAGTGTTATGGTTTAAGTAAATGTTAGACGATCATAGACGATTGGTGTGGACATCTGGTTAAAATATTCACTTAACTTACCATGTCATTAAATGATCAGTTGGTATTATGAGTATGTTAGCAAGTTAACATTTAGCATTCCTCTTCTGCCTCGCAGACAGCTTACCTGTTTCGATGTCTGTCGGTGATTGCTGCTGAGCAGGAGGGACACTTTGAGACTTTCCGAACCTCTTTCTCCTTCTTCTCTGAGTACCAGACGCCCAAGAGGCTTCCACACTTGACACAGATTCTAAAGAACCCGCAACAACATACAGCAACATACGAAACAAAGAAATTGAAGGTTGAGAAAATATGCTTGCCATATCATTTATCAAAAATTATTTTAATCAATTTTCTTTTAAGAGTTGAAAATTTTAAAATATAATTATATTAACATTAATTTTCAAATAGAAATTTAAGATAGATGAATTATTCATACTGAGAGGGTCTTTCCTTTCCAGATAAAGAAAAGTAAGTTAGAAAGGGACCATAAATCAATGTAAAAAGTAGGTAGATTGGATTCTCCATCTAATGATCTCCTATGGAAGAACCAAAATGAGGAAGAAAGTGAGCAAGAATTTATGAATGCTTGGAAAGTTGAAGAAATAATTCACAAGTAAATAATCTGGAACATTTCAAATTTTATGATACAGTAGGTGTTAGAATTTTCAGGACCATTTTATTTGATCACCAATGGCATAATTCCTCAATGAGATAGCAAAAATCAGTAACATTTCTGCATAACATTATACACATTAATGTAACATGTCAGTTTTAATGAAGATAATTTGGTCTTCTGAGCATATTATCCCAACTATAATAAAATAAAATAAGAAAAAAGACCTTTAAGCTTCTCTTCGGTAACATCAATACGAGAGTATATTGAGGTCATCCTGTGAAAATAAAATGAAACTAAAAACCTTTGAAAGGACTAAAACGTGTCGGGATACAACAAGACAGAACACAAAACACCAAGTACATCTGAAATATTACGAAATAAAGATGTGAAACATCTATTCCCAACTTGTAATGAAAATCTATCAATAGATCAATAGACTCTCGCAGATTTTTTCAATTCTCCCTACCTCTATCAGCACTGGAAACATCCTGGTTGTCCAAAACCGTTTCTTCTTCATCGGTAGTCCTGCGCCTATCGTCTCTGCGACTATCTCTTCTTGGTAGACCTCCCCTTTTTGGACGACTTTGGTATGTTCCGTGATGCTCTTCGGCTTCAGGGGTTTGATGTCTGGAACCTATTGAAAAAAAAGCAGCAATAAATATTTAAGCTTCCACAAATTGAAATAATTCAGATCAGTAATATATTGATATGGAAAATGTATCATAACATTATTAAAATTATGGTACTGGCTCCTTGGCTGTTTGATAAAAATACATTATAAACCGTGGAACCAAACAAAATATTTCAAAATATTATTGGAATTATCATAGTGCAGAAATCAATTATTATAGGTGTATCAGGATATCAATGAAAGTATTGACTAATAACATTTCAATATTCAATAGAGTATTTCTCTAAATTTTTATATCAACAATAAGGCTTTCTTGATTGTTTCGGTCTCTACTTGACGGAAATTCATCGTTAATGATTAGAAGTAAAACACTTTACTTCCGCTTATTTTTATTTTTCAACGACAATTGTTTCGTCAATTACATATTGACTTCGTCAGGTGAGTATGGTACTACAGTAACCATACTCACCTGACGAAGTCAATATGTAATTGACGAAACAATTGTCGTTGAAAAATAAAAATAAGCGGAAATAAAGTGTTTTACTTCAAATCATTTTTAATAAGGTTTTCGACAACATATGGCATGCAGAACTCATTATCAAACTGTACATACTGTGCTACCCCAAGTAGTTAATATGCATAAAAATAAACATGCTTGAAAATGAAACTTTAAGCTTTAAGTAAAAGGACTGACATCTATTTGTAGTGCAAAACTATGATTACCACAAAGATATCAACCCTTACCAGAGCTACATAGCTCAAGTAACTCTAAAAACAACCCCAAACAACACACCACAGATCAACACTACAGTATAGTTAGATATGCTTCAAATATAAGCAATAAAATGGAGCCAAAATTACATACATTCTTCTAGCTAGCTACAAGACTTCCTAATAGACTTCCAATAGAAGGATATTTCATCAACAGAGTATATACATTTACAAGATGATTCAATTAATTGAATACGACGATATTATTTTCGCTAACAAAAAGGTAACTCTGGAAAACCTGGAAGTAGCAAAGATGACATCTGTCAGATAACTAAGATGAGACTCTTCATAACCTATTCAATTCGTTTCTTTTCACTTCTGCAAATATACATTCTGTCAAGAAAGTACCGGGAATTATCGATTTAAATCTGGCGGGGCAATGAGGCAGGTAAATTTTTTTTTCCTAGGTTGGTACCACTGTCCTTAATTACTATGCCAAGCTTGAGCGGGATCTGTCAACTAAAGTGTTTGCAACAGCTGATTAAGTCAGTCGATGTCAGAGTGCGTGCCGATTTTTACTATGGGTGATTACGTTGAGCAAAGAATTTGTTTAAAGTTTTGTGTTGCAAATGAATTTTCGTGTGCCGATGCATTGAAAATGTTGCAAAAGGCCTTTGGTGATAATGCTCTATCGAAAACTCGTGCATATCAGTGGTACAGAGCCTTCAAGGACGGTCGTGAAGTGATCGAAGATAACGTCGATAAAATTAAGGAAAGGGTGCTGGAAAACCGTCGTACCAGCTTGAGAGAGATAGCACATGATCTTAAGATATCCCACGAGTCCGCACGTACGATTTTGATTGATATTTTGGGCATGAGAAAGGTGGCCGCACGACTCGTACCGAAAGACCTGAATTTTCTTCAAAAACGTCATCGCGAACAGGTTGCTTCAGACATGCTGGATCGCTGTAATTCCGATTCTACATTCATGGAACGCATTATAACTGGTGATGAGACCTGGGTCTACAAGTACGATATGCAAACAAGCCAGCAATCATCGGAATGGCTGGCAAAAAATGAGCCGAAACCGAAAAAACCACGCCAAAGCCGCTCGAAAATGAAGGCGATGCTCATTGTTTTCTTCGATATCCGTGGCGTGGTGCACTACGAATTCGTTCCAGAGGGTCAGACGGTAAACAAGGAGTATTACCTAGGCGTTATGAAACGTTTGCGTAAGTGTATCCCTAAGAAGCGACCAAATTTGTGGGCGAACAACTCATGGATTTTGCATGACGATAACGCGCCTTCTCACCGAGCTACGATTGTGACTGACTTTCTCGCCAAAAACACAACAAACGTGCTTCAGCAACCACCGTATACGCCGGATTTGGCTCCCTGCGACTTTTTCCTCTTCCCAAAACTAAAATTGCCCCTTCGTGGCACCCGTTTTGAGTCGATTGAAGCCATAAAACAAAATTCGGCGCGAGAGCTAAAGTCCATCCCGGAAAGCGCCTATAAAAAATGTTTCGATAATTGGAAGTGCCGTTGGCATAGATGTATTGGAGCAAATGGAGCCTATTTTGAAGGCGACCCAATAAATTTTGACGATTAAATGTAAAAATGTTGTTTTAATTGAAAATTCCCGGTACTTTCTTGACAGATTAGTACAACAGAATGAAGAAATTTCATTTTAGTAATGCATTAAGAGAGCAACCATTAGATTCAAGCAAAATTAGCATTTTTCAGCTTATAGGAAAAAAATCATGAATACCATGAGTGTCGATAGCTGAGTGGTAAGCGGCGTGCTAGGAACAGAGAGTTCAGGTCCCGCCTGAAGAGAAGAGAAATTTTCTAGTCAGATGGTTTCGACCACGATTTACTGTTGCGTCAAAAATTAACAGTGATGTGGATCCAATTTATCACTGGAAAGCAAAATTTTAATATAATGAAATGTCATCAGACTAATATAGTTATATCGAATCGAGTTGTGGGAATGCACAAGCAAATCAAACATGGCCATGATACAAAGAAACCAGTCGAAGATAATAATACATGTGATGACTCCATGGCAAGTCACTAATCAGACCCTGGACGAAGAACTGAAGGTGCTATGTATAGAGGTCATCATCAAAGAAAAGAGTGTGAATCACCATGAAAAGTTATTTAACCACAAGAATACTTCTCTCTAAACATTACTTGATCCACAGGATGGTAGAAGACTCAAAAGGAATTCGCCAGCAGGTTTCAGATTGAAGAGAATTAATCACTGTAGAAGCCTTTATCATTTGTTCCGAGAGCACGCATCACATTAGCCCACAGAATATAGAATATTGATTGAGCCTACAAATTGTGCTTGGTTCAATAAAATCCCTCAACCGCCAAAACTGCATACATCCTCCAAGTCTGATCATTGACTTCCAAATAGACTTTCAATAGAAGGGGATTTCATCAACAGAGTATATACATACAGGTGTGGAAAAGACAGAAACTCAATGTTAATCAAGACGACGATTAGGTCCAATGGAGCAGTAGAAGGAAAAATCATCGCGATGCGAAGACGAATAAACGACTGTTCTTTCTCAATGGCATTGTGAAGTGGGAATGCTTCGATCGAGAGGCTATGCTGATTTCAGCACCACCAAATCATTCGCACTTTCGATCAAAGCATCCCCACTTCACAATGCCATTGACAGAGAACAGTTGTTTATTCGTCATCGCATCGCGATGATTCTTCAATTGCTCCAGTGGACCTAAGTCGTCGTGATGATATACAGGCCTTGATTGAATACAATGATATTATATCAACAGAGTATACTACTCTATCAAGAAAGTACCGGGAATTTTAAATTAAAACAATATTTTTACATTTAATCGTCAAAATTTACTGGGTCGCCTTCAAAATAGGCTCCATTTGCTCCAATACATCTGTGCCAACGGCACTTCCAATTATCGAAACATTTTTTATAGGCGCTTTCCGGGATGGACTTTAGCTCTCGCGCCGAATTTTGTTTTATGGCTTCAATCGACTCAAAACGGGTGCCAGGAAGGGGCAATTTTAGTTTTGAGAAGAGGAAAAAGTCGCAGGGAGCCAAATCCGGCGAATACGGTGGTTGCTGAAGCACGTTTGTTGAGTTTTTGGCGAGAAAGTCAGTCACAATCGTAGCTCGGTGAGAAGGCGCGTTATCGTCATGCAAAATCCATGAGTTGTTCGCCCACAAATTTGGCCGCTTCTTACGGATACGCTCACGCAAACGTTTCATAACGCCTAGGTAATACTCCTTGTTTACCGTCTGACCCTCTGGAACGAATTCGTAGTGCACCACGCCACGGATATCGAAGAAAACAATGAGCATCACCTTCATTTTAGAGCGGCTTTGGCGCGGTTTTTTCGGTTTCGGCTCATTTTTTGCCACCCATTCCGATGATTGCTGGCTTGTTTGCATATCGTACTCGTAGACCCAGGTCTCATCACCAGTTATAATGCGTTCCATGAATGTAGAATCGGAATTACAGCGATCCAGCATGTCTGAAGCAACCTGTTCGCGATGACGTTTTTGAAGAAAATTGAGGTCTTTCGGTACGAGTCGTGCGGCCACCTTTCTCATGCCCAAAATATCAATCAAAATCGTACGTGCGGACTCGTGGGATATCTTAAGATAATGTGCTATCTCTCTCAAGCTGGTACGACGGTTTTCCAGCACCCTTTCCTTAATTTTATCGACGTTATCTTCGATCGAAGCCGTCGATGGGCGACCACTTCACGACCGTCCTTGAAGGCTCTGTACCACTGATATGCACGAGTTTTCGATAGAGCATTATCACCAAAGGCCTTTTGCAACATTTTCAATGCATCGGCACACGAAAATTCATTTGCAACACAAAACTTTAAACAAATTCTTTGCTCAACTTAATCACCCATAGTAAAAATCGGCACGCACTCTGACATCGACTGACTTAATCAGCTGTTGCAAACACACTAGTTGACAGATCCCGCTCAAGCTTGGCATAGTAATTAAGGACAGTGGTACCAACCTAGGAAAAAAAAATTTTACCTGCCTCATTGCCCCGCCAGATTTAAATCGATAATTCCCGGTACTTTCTTGACAGAATGTATACATATACAAAATGATATACAGGTCTTGATCAAATACGATAATATTTTTGCTAACAACAAAAAGCTAACTGTGAAAAACCTGGAAGTGGCAAAGATGACATCTGTCAGATAATCAAGATGAGACTCTTCATAACATATTCAACTCGATTCTTTACACTTCTACAAATATACAAGAGACTAAAGGAATTTTATTTTGAAGATGACAGTATAAAGATGCATTTAAGAAATCAACCTCTAGATTCGACGCAAAATTTTCATTTTTCAGCTCATGAATATCATGAGTGCCGATAGTTCAGTGGTAGACCTCCATACTAGGAACCTAAAGGTTTTGAGTTCAGGTCCTGCTTGGGTAGAAGGGAAATTTTCTAGTCAGATGGTTTTGACCAACATTTCAACATTGGGTATATTTATACCCATCATAAATATCTAGTCTTCATAGCGAACATATCTGTATGCCTCTTATCTACGTCAGATTGATAAAAAAGGTACTTTGTTGTGTTAACATCCTGCGTGCAAAGGTAATGTGTGTATTTTCGAGACTACTGATCCTATCGCTCTAATATTCGGAAATAGAATGATAATACGCATGTTCGTACAAAATTTCGTGAGGATATCAGAAGATTAAAAAAAATTGTGAGCAGAACAGCGAAACCATAATAACAGGTCTACGATCGGGTTTAAATTTAGCATTTAGATGTGAATTAACAAGGAGGCTGATGCAAATTTGAGAATCGTGGGTGATATGAACGCTCTTCGCATTCGTTACACACCTTCAGTGTTTGGGAGTTTCCTGATAGACAATAGTTAAAGATTATGGGGTTGGGTTTTAAACTGCAAATGTGGAACTGTAACTCTGTTCTTTCCATGAGTTCTTGTAAGTTTTCAACATATTTTTTATGTTCTTCCCTTGGGATGGTAAGAGTGTGTTATAGGCAAGTTGTAATGCGTATTGCATGTTACAATGCATCTTGTGTTCCCTAAACTCATAATTAGAAATCAATGACTTTCAATAAAAAATGCCATGAAGATATATACCACTACCGGAATGTCCTTCCCACTTTAAAGGAATTCTTTATCATTTTAGAGAAAAACGAACATACATTCTGTCAAGAAAGTACCAGGAATTATCGATTTAAATCTGGCGGGGCAATGAGGCAGGTAAAAATTTTTTTTCCTAGGTTGGTACCACTGTCCTTAATTACTATGCCAAGCTTGAGCGGGATCTGTCAACTAGTGTGTTTGCAATAGCTGATTAAGTCAGTCGATGTCAGAGTGCGTGCCGATTTTTACTATGGGTGATTACGTTGAGCAAAGAATTTGTTTAAAGTTTTGTGTTGCAAATGAATTTTCGTGTGCCGATGCATTGAAAATGTCTTCGGGGGGGTTCTCGCTTCGCGCGATGATATGGTGTAATCCTTATCACACTTTCTACCTCTAGGGGTGGACCGTGCTGAGTAGTCACTTGGTGAAAGAGCTATGCTTGTATGCCAATACGAAAACCTGGTAGAATTCACGTGCTCTACGTCTGACATGTAACTTCTTCAATTCAGAATTCATGATGAGGTTGAAACTAAATAAATTATTTTAACGAATGAGATTCATAATTGGCAATGCAAATGTATGAATTATGTGAAAAAATAATGAGTTCTTCACTGTAAATTAATATTATAAATGAAACAGCGATAATTTTGAACTGAATACATTCTGTCAAGAAAGTACCGGGAATTATCGATTTAAATCTGGCGGGGCAATGAGGCAGGTAAAAATTTTTTTTCCTAGGTTGGTACCACTGTCCTTAATTACTATGCCAAGCTTGAGCGGGATCTGTCAACTAGTGTGTTTGCAACAGCTGATTAAGTCAGTCGATGTCAGAGTGCGTGCCGATTTTTACTATGGGTGATTACGTTGAGCAAAGAATTTGTTTAAAGTTTTGTGTTGCAAATGAATTTTCGTGTGCCGATGCATTGAAAATGTTGCAAAAGGCCTTTGGTGATAATGCTCTATCGAAAACTCGTGCATATCAGTGGTACAGAGCCTTCAAGGACGGTCGTGAAGTGGTCGTCCATCGACGGCTTCGATCGAAGATAACGTCGATAAAATTAAGGAAAGGGTGCTGGAAAACCGTCGTACCAGCTTGAGAGAGATAGCACATAATCTTAAGATATCCCACAAGTCCGCACGTACGATTTTGATTGATATTTTGGGCATGAGAAAGGTGGCCGCACGACTCGTACCGAAAGACCTGAATTTTCTTCAAAAACGTCATCGCGAACAGGTTGCTTCAGACATGCTGGATCGCTGTAATTCCGATTCTACATTCATGGAACGCATTATAACTGGTGATGAGACCTGGGTCTACGAGTACGATATGCAAACAAGCGAAAATGAAGGTGATGCTCATTGTTTTCTTCGATATCCGTGGCGTGGTGCACTACGAATTCGTTCCAGAGGGTCAGACGGTAAACAAGGAGTATTACCTAGGCGTTATGAAACGTTTGCGTGAGCGTATCCGTAAGAAGCGGCCAAATTTGTGGGCGAACAACTCATGGATTTTGCATGACGATAACGCGCTTTCTCACCGAGCTACGATTGTGACTGACTTTCTCGCCAAAAACTCAACAAACGTGCTTCAGCAACCACCGTATTCGCCGGATTTGGCTCCCTGCGACTTTTTCCTCTTCCCAAAACTAAAATTGCCCCTTCGTGGCACCCGTTTTGAGTCGATTGAAGCCATAAAACAAAATTCAGCGCGAGAGCTAAAGTCCATACCGGAAAGCGCCTATAAAAAATGTTTCGATAATTGGAAGTGCCGTTGGCATAGATGTATTGGAGCAAATGGAGCCTATTTTGAAGGTGACCCAATAAATTTTGACGATTAAATGTAAAAATGAAAAAATGTATATATAACAGTAATTTATACTGTCAGTCATATATACATTTTTTTATTTAAAATGAGTTTCCACCAAGTGAAGACCGAATCTATCAAATAAATGTAAAAATGTTGTTTTAATTGAAAATTCCCGGTACTTTCTTGACAGAGTAGTATATGAATTTAATTGAATCGATTCTTACTTTATGAGAATTTATTTCAATTAAATAAAATAATAAAGAATATTTCAACAATTTATTAATTTACAACAATTGTTTAGTCAACACTATTGCTTCTTCAAGTTTACAGTTTGAACTGCCACAGTATAGGCGAAACAATTCTTGCAAATTAGATTCAGGTGCCTTGGCATAGAACTTTCGGCATACGGCGAAGTTGAAGAAGAGGTAAGAGAGCAGAAAACAAAAGCCTCAAGAGTAGCTGCTTGTTTAAACGACACAATATGGCGCAACAAAAATTCAAGAAATGAAAGCAAAACCAGAATCTACAAAACGACGGTCAGGCCTATGACATACTGTACGGAAACAAGACCAGATACTGCAAAAACCAAACGATTGCTAGAGACAACAGAAATGAGGGAGCTTAGAAGGAAACACTTCGCGACAGGGAAAAAAGTGAACACATACGAAGAACCTGTAAAGCGGAAAACATCAATGAATGGGCACTAAAAAGAAAGATTGAACTGAACTACCAGATAGAAAGAATGAGCGATTCAAGAATTGCCAGAATAGCACGTGACAAATTCCCACTAGGCCACGGAGATCAAGGTAGGCCTAAGAAAAGATGGAGCGACAACCTGAGCGCACAAGGGGCAAGGGGACGAAGAATGAACAGGAAACCTCGCCTAATATGGAGACGGAAGAAGAGGATGTTTCTCAATTCAGTTTAAAATTTTCTATTTAATTCCTGAAGTCTGCTTGAAATTTGTTCTATACCGGGTTTTAAAAAACAACGTTTCAATATTTTGGGACCTAAAAATAAGTAAAAAATTTCATATTGAATAGAATCAGTCCTTACTTGGTGAAAATCCATATTAAATAATATTTGAATAAGGTTATTCTGATTTTCACAAATTTTTATTGTTATGTTTACAACAATCGTTTCGCTATCACAGTAGCATCATCAGGCAAGATTACATTTTGAATAACTAACATGTAATCTTGCCTGATGATGCTACTGTGATAGCGAAACGATTGTTGTAAACAAAACAATAAAAATTTGTGAAAATCAGAATAACCTTATTTAAATATTACATATTTGGACGGATGAAAATCCACACGCCATTCATGAATCCAGGCATCAATAGCGTTTCAGTATAAAGATCTGGCTAGGTATTTTAAGGGATCGTTTGTTTGGACCAAAAGTTTACCACGGAATTTAACAGGAGCCGCATACCTTTACTTTCTTCAAAATACCTTGTCCCATTTTCTAGATTTTTGTATGGGAGGGAGATAGTTCTTTATTGTCTGAAATAAAGGCAAGAGCCATTGACCTTCGGTCCTTCAGGTTAGTAAATTATGCTACAAATCTTTTATAATATTTAGAGAAAAACAAACATTATGAATTTAATTGCATCGGTTCTTACTTGATAAGAACTTATTTTAATTAAATTGAATGAAGAATTTTTTAACAACTTAATTTGCAACAATTGTTTTGCCAACACTATGGCTTTTACAAATTTACAGTTTGAACTGATGAAGCCGCCGTAATGGCGAAACAATTCTTGCAAATTAATAAAATGTTACGCTGGAATCCATTATGTCCATCATCTTTGTCAGTTCAATTTAAAATTTTCTTTTTAATAGAATAAGATAAAGGATATTCTGTGTCTTCTTAAAATTGTAAGCACAAATTAATTCGGTCTGTTTTCAAAACATGGCTCCAAAAACATAAAATTTTTAAAGAGTAATAACTGACTGCCGCGATTTTAGACGGATTGAACATCTGCGGATAATTTTTGATTGTCTCGGTCTTTACTTGAAGGAAATTAATCTTCAATATAAGAAAAACAAATGTTAACTTCCGCTATTTTATTGATTTTCACAACAATTGTTTCGTCATACCATGACTTCATCAGGTGAGTATTTAAACTGAGGTATAAAATGCAAAACATGACCTTAAATACACAGCTCTGGTACAAAAAATAGAAAGGCGACAAGAGGTGGTTTACAATCATTGAAAAATGTTTAGTAGGGGGGATCTGTTTAAATCTATTTGATCATTCAAGACAATTTGTCTTTTATTATATCTGTTGATCTCTAAAATTTCTAACAGATTTAGTTTCTGACTTTTGTTTTCGATATGTAATATTTCATAGTTCATATTAAAATTATGGCCAGTCTCTAACAAATGGTTGGCATAAGTTAAATTCGGTTTATTATTAATGTAACATTTTGCATGTTCTCGTATCCTTGTTTGGAATGAACGGCCTGTCTGTCCCACATATACACATGGGCAATCACTTCATGTTAACTTGTAAACTCCTAATTTTTTGTTTTTAGGAATGAGGTCTTTATTATTTTTTATTAAGCTGCCTAAAGAATTAATAGTTTTGAAAGAGATTTTATATCACTTGTATATCCAAAATTCAAACAAAACAAAATTTATTTCATTAACTTACATAGGCCAAAAATCTGAAAAGATTGCTAGATATTTAAAGAAAAATATAACATCTCTTTTAAAACCATTAATTCTTTAGGTAGCTCAATAAAAAATAATAAAGACGTCATTGCTAAAAACCAAAAATCAGGAGTTTACAAGTTAACATGTAGTGATTGCCCATGTGTATATGTGGGACAGACAAGGATACGAGAACATGAAAAATGTTATATTAATAATAAACCAAATTCAACTTATGCCAACCATTTGTTGGACTGGTCATAATTTTAATATGAACTATGAAATATTACATATCGAAAACAAAAGTAAAAAACTAAATCTGTTAGAAGCTTTAGAGATCAATAGATATAATATAAAAGACAAATTTTATTGAATAATCAAATAGATTTAAACAGATCCCCCCTACTTAATATCTTTCATTAATTGTAAACAATCTCTTTCCACCCCTCTATTTTTTGTACCAGAGCTATGTATTTAAGGTCATATTTTGCATTGTATACCTCAGTTTAAATACTCACCTGATAAAGTCATGGTATGACGAGCAATTGTCGTGTAAATCAATAAAATAGCGGAAGTTAACATTTGTTTTTCTTATATCTGCCGATAACATCACATTTTGAATTGTTTCGAATTTCATACAAAACGTTTTTTGTTACACTGTTGAAAATATCAGATTTTTTATAACTAAACAGCAGTTGCGGGAAGTTTTAATTTTTTGGTTCAATTGAACAAAGTGCAGCTGAAGCTCATCGTATGCTTGTGGAAGTTTACAGTAACAATGCTTCAACTGACAAGCCATGTAGAGAATGGTTTCGGCGCTTCAAAAGTGGCGAATTTAGCGTTGAAGATAGACCTCGCTAAGGACAGCCAAAAAATTCGGAGACGATGAATTACATACATAATTAGATGAAGATCAGAGTCTAACGCATGACGAGTTTGCACTTACGATGGGGTGACCCAACAAGCAGTGCCTGTATGTTCGAAATATATGGGCCTGATTCAAAAGCAAGGCAACTGCGTTCCTTATAAATTGAAACCAAGAAATCTGGAAAGGTGAATATTTTCTTGTGAGCAGGTGCTTCAAAGGCAAAAAAGAAAGGTTCTTTGACAACAGATAGTGAATTGTAACAAAAAGTGGATTTTCTACATAAACACCAAAGCTTAACATTCATAGTTCGAAAGTTATGTTGTGTATATGGTGGAACCAAGAAGACGTTATGTACCAGACTAAATCACTTTGCTTGAACTGGGCATTACGAGAAAAACGGCCGGAATATACGGACATACATGATACCGAGTTGTTCTTTTGCCCGGCCTCCTGTCGCAAAAGTTGTCAAGAAATATTCAAAAGTGATCAAATGGGATATCTTATAGCAGCCGCCGTATTCTCCGGACATTGCTCCTTCTGACTATTGGCTGTTTCGACAGATGGAACACGATTTGTCAGGTGACCGCTTCACTTCTTTCGAAGAAATCGAAGATTTGCTACAAAATTGAATCTCCTCAAACGACAAGAAGCTTTTCCGAGACAGGATTCAGAAATTGCCTGAGAGGTGGGGACAAGTAGTAAGCACTGATGGACAGTATTCGGAATAATTTGAAATAAATGCATTTTTTGAGATAAAAATGGAGTGAATTGATTTGTTACATGAATGGAGTATGCGGTTGGCTCTAAGTGAAACATTATAATAATTTTATTTAAAAAAATTTTCAGTTTTTATGTTTCACAATTTATTCTTAATCCTGACATGTGTTTTCGCCTTTCGACCATCTTCAAAGGAGTACAAAAAGGAACTAAACTCAAAATTGAAAAAGTTCTTTTGTTACACTTAGGACAGTGTGTATTTTTATGGCGCATGGAAATAACACTATCCAATAGATGGGTGTTGCGAATAGTATTTGAGTATTCGTTAAATTCTCCTTTTTCTCAATGACTTGTTTGATTGAAAGAATCTCCAAATAGTCCATCAATTTACCCTTATTAACATTACATAGTAAAGTGACATCTTTCTCTTTAAAAAAATGATTATTTTCTATACAATGTTCTGCAAAACCGGTTGATTTCTGGTTTTTCAAGATATCCTATGTTCTTTGATTCTCTGTTGTAAACATCGACTCGACATGTCAGTCCTATATATGTAGCATTACAATCATCACAATTAATTTGATAAATCCCCGATTCGGAAAAGTTGGGGTTCCTTATTGTTCTCCTAAATCTTAACTAAATTATTTCTTTTTGATTGTCTCGTTTACTTGACGGAAATTCATCTTCAATATAAAAAAAACAAATGTTAACTTCCGCTATTTTATTGATTTTCACAACAATTGTTTAAATACTCACCTGATGAACTCATGGTATGACGAAACAATTGTTGTGGAAATCAATAAAATAGCGGAAGTTAAATTTGTTTTTCTTATATTAAATTATTTCTATTTACCGCAAAAGAATTAATTCCCATTCTATGAAGACAATTAAAGATCCTACTGCTGAAACCTTTTATATAAGCCATTGAAAACCATATTTTCTTTTCTTCAGAAGAATCATTTATATTGATATAAATTTTTTTTAATATTCATTAATATATATATATATATATATATATATATATATATATTAATATAGAAAAAAAAATATATAAATGATCCTTATGAAGAAAAGAAAATATGGTTTTTCAATAGCTTATATAAAAGGTTTCAGAAGTAGGATCTCTAATGATCTTCAAAAAATCAGAATGAAATCTTTAGTAGTAAATCGAAATAATTTAGCTAAGATATTGGTGAACAATAAGGAACCCAAACTTTTCCGACTCCCGGATTTATCAAATTAATTGCGATGATTGTAATGCTACATATATAGGACTGACATGTCGATGTTACAACATAGAATCAAAGAACATAGGAAAAACCAGAAATCAACCGGTTTTGCAGAACATTGCATAGAAAATAATCATTTTTTTCAAAGAGAAAGATGTCACTTTAATATTTAATGTTAATAAGGGTAAGTTGATGGTCTATTTGGATATTTTTTTAATCAAAAGAGCAGTTGGGAAAAAGGTGAATTTAACAAATTCCCAAATACTAGTTGATAGGTTAACACCCCTATATTGAATGGTGTTACTTCCATGCGCCATAAAAATACACAGATGTCGTAAATGTGATAAAAGAACTTTTTCAATTTCAAGTTTTGTTCCTTTTTGTACTCCTTTGAAGATAGTCTAAAGACCGAAACACAAAACATAAAAACTGTGTGAATTTTTTCAAATAAAATTGAATTAATTTGTACTATATAATATCTATTTCAATTTCGGTTGGGTTTATTCTTCCACCTTGACTGCCATCTCATTTCAATTAAAAATTCTTCAACTAAAGGATTATTCATATCGTTAGTAATACTAGATTCTAAAACATACATGGTCTGTTAACCCTTCAAGCAAACATGCACATGCATAAATTAGAGTGTTAGTGGTGGTCAAACGTTAAAAAAGCCGCATATTTTGCTGAAAGGGCACAACAGTCCACACTAAATCGCAATAAAACACATGACATTTCAATCAATTTATATTTCTTAAAAAAATTCTTTCACAAATAGATACGACCATGCAATAAGTGAGCCAAATCACTTTTGCTCCTTGTTTTAGCAAACTTGCAATGAGTACGATCCATTAAACTTTTCCAAGTCTATGTTGAAAAATTGGATTCGGATGTAACAACATTGACAGTTTTATTATGTTCATATATATTTGAGTGACATGGCTAGATCAGTTTGGCTTGCGTACCCTTCCAGCATAAGTTTTACATACATATTTGAGAGATATTATTAAACCTCATAGGGATTTCTAACGTCAAAATCACTTCACAGCAAACAAATCGCAAAACGAGGGATTAATTCTCCCAATTTCAAAGAAAATCGGAATGCCTAGTTCCAACCTACTCGAAAATTCAACTTGGATTCCATATTTCTCGAGCGGTTCTATATTACAATTTCAAAGTGGGTTCTATAAGGTACAGTTCTAAAATCTCGGGAAATTGTAGCACTCTTAATTGGTCCTTCTGGCTTTAATTCGGTCTGGTGTTGATTTGATTATTGTGAGCACCATTAAAAGTACTGCAATTTCTTCCTATAATGCAACCCTACATCTCAAAATGTGAAACTAAGGATGATTTATTTTACAACATACCGAGGCTGAACCTAGCATCCAACAAGGCATGGTAAAAGATTGGTCTGGTTTTATTTTGAGAAATCAACCATACTGCCATTGCCGTTTGTTGTTGAAACATTTTAAAATTTTAATAGCGTAAATCACCCTTTATCATGAGTTTTATTAATTTCATCATATATTTAAATGTTGTTAGTTGGAATGTATGATTATTGCATAATGAAACCAGGCATTTTGTGGTAAAGTTCAACAGGTTTGGGCATACAAGATTGTAAAGATGGAAAGTAAATACCACGTACCTCTAAATGTCCAGTAACCCTTTTGAATGTCATTTGGTATTTCAGGTTAGTTTAGTTTTGCCGTTATTCACGAGATGAAGAATATGTCACAAGTTCAATATATTGTTTTCATATATTCCAAAACATTCAGACCATCTTTACACAAGGCAATAATCAAAATCGAAAATTGCACCAAAGGATAACGTTACTATAACAAGGGGTCTGCAAGTGTCACAAATGATATTGACATTTACTCAGTTTGATATTTAGCAAAGAAATTCCGGCTCTTAGATTTGAAATTACACTCACAAATATGGAAAAATATTTCAACTTAAATTCACCGCAGTTCATTTATTACTTTTTACCAAATTAATAAAATAATTATACTTATATTCTATATTGAAAATAAGATGCTATATTTTATCCAATTGAGAATGTGATATTCAACCAGTTTTGATTGTTACCAGCATTGTTAAGTGTGAAGAAATATAGACTGCATCAATCATTTTATTGTGGGGGTAGATTTTTACAAGTTGAGGAGTAAGAATGGGTTCATTTCTAATTGGTTGTTCAATGTTCACAGATTGGGATTTTTAAAAATCTTGTTTATTTCCAGAAATTCCAACAAATTCATTCTATATCATTTGCGACATTTATGGAGGATTTTAAAGTTGTTAATATCAATATGAAGATTGACAGCTCTATATGTTCAAAGACTGCCGATATTTTGTCCGTAGTCAGATGTACTTAAGATCTCCTTTCAAAGTTCTTATCTGTTTGACCATGTAAATTGCATTAGTCATTAAAATTTATTCTGCAGATTGCCAAAATCTTTTAGAGGTTTTTATTTTGCATTGAATAATCCTGGATTAGAACCTGAGAACGCAATGTTTTGGTTAAATTTATTGAAGTAGTTTTGGATTTTAGTGGATACAGGTCTAAAATAACTTAAGGTCATGCATTTATAAGCAATTATTCCTGTAATTGGATGCAGAAGGGTATTTATTTACTTATATTGCTTTAAATTATTCTATTCACCGAATGTGAAGGAAATGTATTATTTTGGGCAATAAGTTAATGTAGAGATTCCTGTAGATAAGTTTTCGTGAGATAAGAATTGTGAATCTCCCTTCGTCTCAGAAGTACTTTTCTACGGAAACCTTTACAATAAATCATAATGTGGGAAATTATAAATATTCTTTATTTAGGTGAATACAATAATTTCAAGCATATAAGTAAACAAATAAATGCCCTCCTATACCCAATTACAGAAAAATCTTCATCATAAATACATAACCTTAGGTTAGTTTGGACATTTACCCCCTAAAATCCAAAACTACTTTGATACAGTAAAATTGCTAAAAGCGACCTTCTTAGACTGCCCCTTTTCTAGGAAATATTCTATTCAACACAAAACAAAAACAAAATCTTTTGAAAGGTTAGGTCTATAGAATCAATTGAAATAACTGTAACGCAACTAACATGGGTCAAAGGTATGAACTTTGAAACTAGATTGAAAGAACATCTGACTACTGACAAAAGGTCGGCAGTCTTTGAATAGACTAAGTCAATAACCATATTAACAACCTCAAAATCATCCACAAATGTCAAAAAGTCTAAAAAATTAATTTGTTGAAAATCTTGGAAATAAACAAGGTCTGTAAAAATCCCCAGCTTCAAACACTGAAAAACCAATCAGAAACAAACCGATCCCTACTCATTAACATAAATCTCTGCTCATAACAAAATGATACCTTATATACCTCAATTCATTCTTACATTTGACAATAATGTAGCAGTCAAAATCGGTCATGTATCACATTCTTATTAAGTAAATTGTGAAAAAATATGAAAATCCCCCTACCACAAAAAGATTTTGCTAATAATAAAGCATCATTATGTGTTTCTGCACACTTCTTCACAATTATGTTACATTCGAAACCGATCGTTTAAACATTCATAGTGAATGAATCGTGGAAATTTGACCAAATATAGCACTTTCTTTTTCAATATATGATATACAATTCAAAGCAGTGAAATTTCATCTCCAAAGTTTTGTTCCGAAAAGCCACTAACAAGAGCAAGTTATTGTTTCAATTGTTATTGAATCAGTTTTTTTTTTTTTGACAAAAAGAACTCAAAATAATAGAGTAGAAGTTCATGGATCATTGGTGAACAAAAAACGTTGAGTGATTGTTTTAATTATAGATAGTAAAATGAAACATTTGTTAACATATGCATTCTTATTACTTCTTAATAGACAGAGCCATGAGTTTTAACTTCAGTTTGTGTACAGATGAAAGTAGCTGAATAAAATACACATCATATGCAAGACCCGAAGATAGTCCTTGATGATAACGCTCACTTGAGTAGTTGATGGAAAGTAATGCCGAATATTGAAATTGACAATAACCAGTAGTCCACTCAAGAAAATCAGTCAATTTTCGTTAGATCACTCTACATAAATCGAAGATCCAGTTATCGAAGAGCTCAAGATTATCATTGAATTTATCTGCAGCGAAGCAGAGTTGCAAAAATCACAGCCATCAGACGTCGTATCGGTAAAGAATAATGTCAATATTGTATGCCATAACCAATTAATTCCCTAGAAAGTTCAAGATCGAGTCTTTAATGTACGCAAGCGGGTACGATATCTTATATGCCCATGGCTGTTGGAATCTTGTTATTTGGAAGTCGCATGCGATGATGGTTTTGTTTGCTATTCAGTTATATCTAATTAATTAATATTATGACAATAGTAGACACGGAACATGCGGATGCTTTATACATGTTGCTCATTTATAATTAACCAACCTGCAATTTTAGCACAGCATCTTCCGTTACATCAAAGCCATTATTTTAATGTCGATAGTTTTAAAAGCTAGCGATAAAATCGCCATGTAAGTATTAAAACCGAATCTATATTATACTTGAGTACTGTACAATACTATAAATAAAAATAAAACCAAGTTGTAAGGTTATCTGAAAAATTAAGACAAAACAAAATGAAAAATTCTAAACTTGAAGAAAAAAAAATGGGAAAACAAACACTACAAATACGTTTACATCTACTGAAAATAAAACAAACAAAAAACAAAGGAAATGTCAAGAGTAGCCCAAAATAAAATTAAAATAATTCACGATGCTTGAAAGTTTAAACATAAGTTACCAGTCATAGTCTACTGAATTTGGGATTCAGCGATATTCATTAACTGGTGTTTCCCAAATCAACATACTGAGGTCACCATGTCCACAATAATTTTCTTGAATTTTGAGGTAAGATATTGCAAGTTTTTCATACTTAATAATGGAAAAGTGAAGTGTAGTGACTGCTTTCACAGTAAAAATTTTTTCATCGCCCAAAAACTTTCAAAACATATAAGGACAACCAGGAATTTTGTAGAACATGATGACAAGTTACTTATAAAGAAAATGACATTCACAAGCTGTTTAAGGTTATGTCCAATGCGAAAAACCCAAATAAGTTATCATTAAAAAAAAATATTTCCCCATCTTTAGAAATTGTTGAAAATATTCGGATAGTAGTCTTTAATTCATCCGAAACTGATGAAACTAAGGAATGTTTCGATTCACATTCAACATAACCTTATTTTAGTTTTTTTTTAATCATTATTTTTGATCTTTTTTCCACCATCATATCTGTGCATAATACAGATTTCATTATACTTTATTATATTTTTAATGTCATCGGCCGGGTCAAAGTCATCTGAAAAAGTTTTTTGATTTAAGGCTTTGTGCACCATCAAAGATGTCTGGCATTCCACACATACAATTTCATCATAGTGAGTTTCATATAATAAAACTGGACGTTTCGGAAGCAATTCCTTGGGAAATATACAACAAATATCAGTATTTAGACGGCTAATATCCTGACGTTCTCAATAATTCAGAAGAATGGATAAATTTCACCATCTAAAATTTTTTTTAATAAGTGATCCTGCTTAGAACTTATTATAGAATCATACTCACTTTTTTATCAACTAACTTATTTATGACCTTTCCCTACATTGGTCAAAAGTGCCAAAAACTCATAGATTAGATCAAGTAGTATATATATACAGGTGTCTAAATTGAAAAATTTCATAAGCCGGTTCCTTAACAAAAATTAATGGAAGTCTTTTGTATAATTTTTTGCTCTAAACCTCTTCCCTTCCAAGGTTCTGACCTTTGAAATTGAAAAGTTAGCTGATTAAATATGTTGATAGTTTTTTTAATTCTGATATTTAGATATTCATAATTGTGATTAGTCACAAAGAGGTGCAAAAATCATACATTACATAAGAACTTTTTGATGTTTAATATTTTTCAAATGAAAAAATTGATTGAAAGAAGATTAATGCATTTTTGTATCTTGACATTTTCTCCCGAAATTGTCAATTTGGTTACAAAGAATAAAAAAATGCTCAATATTTCTGTATGAATTTGTTGATAAAATTAAATATAGTTGTACTGAGAAATATTTTTATTGACTTAATTATCATTGAATGAACAATATACAGTGTTCATTCATTTGTCACGAGAAGTCAACCTATTTGATATAAATATTACATTTGAGGGCAGCATACTTGTAGAAAAAAATCTTAGTAATATATATTTTTGAATTAAACTAACAATTTTAGCAGAAAAAGTCAAAAGTTGCGCATTAAATTTTTCTTTTCAAATCAATTTTTTTTATTTTGAACATGTTGGAAGCATCAAAAAGTTCTGATGCAGAATATTGTAGGGGTTGATTTTATCACCCCTTTGCGATAATATTTTGCCATTGACCTCATTGCCACTTTTGAGCCAAGTAGGGTATGGTCATAAATAAGTTAATTGCTGAAAAGTGAGTATTATTCTATAGCAAGTTTTATTGAAAAAATTATTTAGACCGTAAAATTTACCTATGCTTGTGGATCAAAACTTCCTTATTGAGAACTGTATAATAATATAATATAACAATACTTTCTCTACAGTTTTCTTGATGCAATATTATATTTTGTACTCGAGCAACAGGAGATCAAAATCTGCAAAGTTATTTCATTGTTGTGATTTTATTCAAGGTCCATGTAAGATGTTTTATGGATTACCCAGAAGCACATGACCCATTTTAATTTCTATTTTTGACATACTGAATAATCAGTTTTCAACAACTCTGAACTTTTAGAGAAATTAGTCATGCTCCATTAAGCCTAGGTGAATTGTAGCCTGTTTTGAATGGCATTTATAACAAAAATAAATAAATAATGGAAAGTGAGGCAAGCTAAAAAAAATTAAAAAATCATAGCCACTCTTACCTTCAGTATCAGACCCCAAAACAAGTAAGTTCCAGTATTCATTAATGCCAATTTTACACTGATTATCAGCAAACAGCCATACGGACTTCCGCAAGTTTAAATAATCAATCACAGCAAAATTGCATTAATGAAACACAGCTGGGAAGAAATGTGACAAATGCAGTCAAAAACATGTAAGGTTGTGTAAAGGCGGTTTTAATCAATTTGGCGAGGAAACCTGTCACTGATCACAGAAAGAACTTGAAGAAGCATTGAACCCTTGTAAAGAAAAAAGAAAGTATTTGTAACCAGTTGCAATCCTTTGGCAAGGTTCAAAAAATGTGGAAAAAGGAGTTCCACATTAATTGAACCAGGGATGTTAACAAATGAATAATTCAGGAATTTCCTACAAAAATTATGGAAGACAGTTATTCAAAAGAATGCGACGTACCTTATCGATTAATTATAATTCAATGTTTCTATAATTTTTTTTTGCGAAAGATATGAAATATTACATGAACAGGTCAATTTGAATATCATTCCATGTAATAATAATAAAATAAATAAAAAAATTAATAAATCTGAATTTTACCTTTCGAGCTTCCATCCGCAACAACTTTTTTCATGAGATCTCAATGTTACGTCGAGTTTATAAACTTAAAATTTTAACTACAAACGTTACATGTTAGACAAAAATGATCATTTCCAGGTTTGACCTATTTCACATGATTTCCCAAACATTTCAGAAATAACTGCCAGAACGCCCAGTCCCTTACCTGTTTAGCCAGACATGTGATGCACCAAGCCGATCAGCTCATTTAACAAACGTGTGTTACCGATTGAAATGCAATTAGACCAGACATATCTGATATACGATAAACGAAATAAGATGGAAATAATGAAAATCACTTTCTTTCTCTGTCTCCGCCTCCAGCGGAATCAACCGACAGACGTCCACGACTGGAGCGCTCTCTGTTATTGTTGTTGTTGTGACCTCTGGGCGGACGGCCGTTGACCGCGTGACCACCACGGCCACCCTTGCCATTTCCTTCGTGGTTATGTCTGTCGACGTTATTTACATAGTCGTTAAAGTTACTACCAGAGTTGTATCGATCGTTCTGCCTCGGACCCGAACCTCGCCCTCGGCCGCCCCTGCCCCTCATTGAACCTCTGGGGCGACCGCCGCTGTCCATGTCGCTATTGTATCCGCGATCGTTACGTCGTCCCATCGGAAGGCTTTGCATGGATCCCAGGTTAGTGCCGTGAATACTGCGCAGCTGCTCGTCGATTTCTAGTTTCTCCTGTCTAAGTTGTTCGACTTCCTGAAAATAATAATAAAGATGTATAGTGGTACAAGAGTATCATAACGAACTATAGATTATGTAATAATTATAATAATTTCTTTTTAAATCATTGCAGACCTCAAATCAGCTACACAACTGGCACTGAGATCTTCGAAATTAAACTTATGTACAGATAATAAAACAAAATAAACCAACAACACTTCAAAACTCTCCAGTATTCAGAAGTGTAGATACAAGATTCCAATTATTTTATTACAAGGAAGAGAAGGAACTATAGTGAGAAACTTCATTGTTGGCATGGCTTTCCAGTTTAGCATGATGTTTCTTTTCTCTGTAATGACATCCTTCACATAAGGGATTTGTAAAACTTTTTGTAGTAACACGTGGTTAGTAACCTACCATGGAGCATGGTATTTTTTATTTGCTTGTACATCCCCAGAGCTCAAAACATACTACTCTGTCAAGAAAGTACCGGGAATTTTCAATTAAAACAACATTTTTACATTTAATCGTCAAAATTTATTGGGTCGCCTTCAAAATAGGCTCCATTTGCTCCAATACATCTATGCCAACGGCACTTCCAATTATCGAAACATTTTTTATAGGCGCTTTCCGGGATGGACTTTAGCTCTCGCGCCGAATTTTGTTTTATGGCTTCAATCGACTCAAAACGGGTGCCACGAAGGGGCAGTTTTAGTTTTGGGAAGAGGAAAAAGTCGCAGGGAGCCAAATCCGGCGAATACGGTGGTTGCTGAAGCACGTTTGTTAAGTTTTTGGCGAGAAAGTCAGTCACAATCGTAGCTCGGTGAGAAGGCGCGTTATCGTCATGCAAAATCCATGAGTTCGCCCACAAATTTGGCCGCTTCTTACGGATACGCTCACGCAAACGTTTCATAACGCCTAGGTAATACTCCTTGTTTACCGTCTGACCCTCTGGAACGAATTCGTAGTGCACCACGCCACGGATATCGAAGAAAACAATGAGCATCACCTTCATTTTCGAGCGGCTTTGACGTGGTTTTTTCGGTTTCGGCTCATTTTTTGCCACCCATTCCGATGATTGCTGGCTTGTTTGCATATCGTACTCGTAGACCCAGGTCTCATCACCAGTTATAATGCGTTCCATGAATGTAGAATCGGGTTTCCAGCGATCCAGCATGTCTGAAGCAACCTGTTCGCGATGACGTTTTTGAAGAAAATTCAGGTCTTTCGGTACGAGTCGTGCGGCCACCTTTCTCATGCCTAAAATATCAATCAAAATCGTACGTGCGGACTCGTGGGATATCTTAAGATCATGTGCTATCTCTCTCAAGCTGGTACGACGGTTTTCCAGCACCCTTTCCTTAATTTTATCGACGTTATCTTCGATCGAAGCCGTCGATGGGCGACCACTTCACGACCGTCCTTGAAGGCTCTGTACCACTGATATGCACGAGTTTTCGATAGAGCATTATCACCAAAGGCCTTTTGCAACATTTTCAATGCATCGGCACACGAAAATTCATTTGCAACACAAAACTTTAAACAAATCCTTTGCTCAACGTAATCACCCATAGTAAAAATCGGCACGCACTCTGACATCGACTGACTTAATCAGCTGTTGCAAACACACTAGTTGACAGATCCCGCTCAAGCTTGGCATAGTAATTAAGGACAGTGGTACCAACCTAGGAAAAAAAAATTTTACCTGCCTCATTGCCCCGCCAGATTTAAATCGATAATTCCCGGTACTTTCTTGACATAATGTATACCCATATTGGCTTTATCACTGTTTTATTAAGGAGTATTTTGTCCTCCAGTGCCAATTTAGATTTCCTAGTTATAAGTCAATTTAGTTCTCCTGTTTTCAAGTATATTTGCTTTCTTTTCTTAATTACGTGTTCCTTCCATGTATGTTTCGCTATTTAAATGCATCCCCAATATATTGTAACTTGCATTTATTGTGAAAATCTTCACTTTTTTCAGTTGCAACAAAGTTTATTATCTGTATGCAATTATTCTATTATTGCTATTATGCTTGAATAAAAAAATTGTTATTTTGATAAGTGTTCAACAAAAAATGGTAAAAAGCACTGACCTGAAGTCAGAAGCTTTTGGGTGCATGTTCAAAAGTCCATATCTTCTCAAAATATATGTGAAGTTATTCTTAAAAAAGCTAAATATGATTAATAAAAACACAGAATTCTATATTCTGTCAGCTGAATGTCAAATGTATGCCATTTTATCCAATTTTAGGACTATTATCCTGAAGAAACAGCTCATGGAATGCAGAAAAAATGGTTTAAAGGCGCCATCTTTCTCCCTTTGATCTGCTTCATTACATACTGGTAAGAAAGAATAAAAAAAAAAAAATGAACAAAACTTCATACACTTTTCATTTTTGCCGAACGTTCACATTCGAAATCCTCCGCAATGAGTATGGAATCCGTATTGTTTTCCGAAGAAACGCGATTTTGTCTTATTGGCTCAGACAGGCGTGTGCTGAAAACAAGGCAAGAGAAATGCTCAAGCGTGTATTGCTGGGCAACTTCCATTTGGCGGAGGCTCAGTTATAGCATGGGGAGACATATCTTTTGAAGCTTGCACAGAGGTAGTCTTTATCTAAAACGAGACTTTTGACTGCTCAGAGGTACCTCTCATGTTCTAGAAGATCATGTTATACCATTCATGATTATTCCTAGAGAAGAAATAACCTTTATGCACAAGCCTTCTAGAACTGTTTATCAGGATAAGGTTCAAATAATGAGCTTTGTTTGAACTGCTCAAAGTTCAGATTTAAATTAGATAGAACATGTTTGCAATGAGATGGGTAAATTTTTATGGAGACATGTGCGCTCCTAGAAATTCTCCACATACTGCCATAGGAATGGGACAGTATCCCGCTGTATGTGATCAAAAACATGCCTCGTTTGTAAGCTATAATCACTGAGGCAATATTCTCTACTGAAATTTTTAAATTGTTTGTTTTTTTGTCATATAAGCATATCAAATTAAATTTTTTGTTTTCATAATTCACAATAATCTTGAAACAAACAAAAAACCTATTTCAGTCAAGCAATCATGTTGAAATCATCATATGAAGTTGAAAATCTATTTTACAACTAAAAAAAAAATCGAAAAAACAGAAGATTACTGAAATAAATGCAAATTGAAGGATGATCCTGATTTTATGCTTGACATGTGCGCTCCTAGAAATTCTCCACATACTGCCATAGGAATGGGACAGTATCCCGCTGTATGTGATAAAAAACATGCCTCGTTTGTAAGCTATAATCACTGAGGCAATATACTCTACTGAAATTTTTAAATTGTTTGTTTTTTTGTCATATAAGCATATCAAATTAAATTTTTTGTTTTCATAATGCACAATAATCTTGAAACAAAACAAAAAACCTATTTCAGTCAAGCAATCATGTTGAAATCATCATATGAAGTTGAAAATCTATTTTACAACTAAAAAAAAAATCGAAAAAACAGAAGATTACTGAAATAAATGCAAATTGAAGGGATCCTGATTTTATGCTTGACATGTGCGCTCCTAGAAATTCTCCACATACTGCCATAGGAATGGGACAGTATCCCGCTGTATGTGATAAAAAACATGCCTCGTTTGTAAGCTATAATCACTGAGGCAATATACTCTACTGAAATTTTTAAATTGTTTGTTTTTTTGTCATATAAGCATATCAAATTAAATTTTTTGTTTTCATAATGCACAATAATCTTGAAACAAAACAAAAAACCTATTTCAGTCAAGCAATCATGTTGAAATCATCATATGAAGTTGAAAATCTATTTTACAACTAAAAAAAAAATCGAAAAAACAGAAGATTACTGAAATAAATGCAAATTGAAGGGATCCTGATTTTATGCTTGACATGTGCGCTCCTAGAAATTCTCCACATACTGCCATAGGAATGGGACAGTATCCCGCTGTATGTGATAAAAAACATGCCTCGTTTGTAAGCTATAATCACTGAGGCAATATACTCTACTGAAATTTTTAAATTGTTTGTTTTTTTGTCATATAAGCATATCAAATTAAATTTTTTGTTTTCATAATGCACAATAATCTTGAAACAAAACAAAAAACCTATTTCAGTCAAGCAATCATGTTGAAATCATCATATGAAGTTGAAAATCTATTTTACAACTAAAAAAAAAATCGAAAAAACAGAAGATTACTGAAATAAATGCAAATTGAAGGGATCCTGATTTTATGCTTGACATGTGCGCTCCTAGAAATTCTCCACATACTGCCATAGGAATGGGACAGTATCCCGCTGTATGTGATAAAAAACATGCCTCGTTTGTAAGCTATAATCACTGAGGCAATATACTCTACTGAAATTTTTAAATTGTTTGTTTTTTTGTCATATAAGCATATCAAATTAAATTTTTTGTTTTCATAATTCACAATAATCTTGAAACAAACAAAAAACCTATTTCAGTCAAGCAATCATGTTGAAATCATCATATGAAGTTGAAAATCTATTTTACAACTAAAAAAAAATCGAAAAAACAGAAGATTACTGAAATAAATGCTAATTGAAGGATGATCCTGATTTTATGCTTGACATGTGCGCTCCTAGAAATTCTCCACATACTGCCATAGGAATGGGACAGTATCCCGCTGTATGTGATAAAAAACATGCCTCGTTTGTAAGCTATAATCACTGAGGCAATATACTCTACTGAAATTTTTAAATTGTTTGTTTTTTTGTCATATAAGGATATCAAATTAAATTTTTTGTTTTCATAATTCACAATAATCTTGAAACAAACAAAAAACCTATTTCAGTCAAGCAATCATGTTGAAATCATCATATGAAGTTGAAAATCTATTTTACAATTAAAAAAAAATCGAAAAAACAGAAGATTACTGAAATAAATGCAAATTGAAGGATGATCCTGATTTTATGCTTGACATGTGCGCTCCTAGAAATTCTCCACATACTGCCATAGGAATGGGACAGTATCCCGCTGTATGTGATAAAAAACATGCCTCGTTTGTAAGCTATAATCACTGAGGCAATATACTCTACTGAAATTTTTAAATTGTTTGTTTTTTTGTCATATAAGCATATCAAATTAAATTTTTTGTTTTCATAATTCACAATAATCTTGAAACAAACAAAAAACCTATTTCAGTCAAGCAATCATGTTGAAATCATCATATGAAGTTGAAAATCTATTTTACAACTAAAAAAAAATCGAAAAAACAGAAGATTACTGAAATAAATGCAAATTGAAGGATGATCCTGATTTTATGCTTGACATGTGCGCTCCTAGAAATTCTCCACATACTGCCATAGGAATGGGACAGTATCCCGCTGTATGTGATAAAAAACATGCCTCGTTTGTAAGCTATAATCACTGAGGCAATAGACTCTACTGAAATTTTTAAATTGTTTGTTTTTTTGTCATATAAGCATATCAAATTAAATTTTTTGTTTTCATAATTCACAATAATCTTGAAACAAACAAAAAACCTATTTCAGTCAAGCAATCATGATGAAATCATCATTGAAGTTGAAAATCTATTTTAAAACTAGAAAAAAAATCGAAAAAACAGAAGATTACTGAAATAAATGCAAATTGAAGGATGATCCTGATTTTATGCTTGACATGTGCGCTCCTAGAAATTCTCCACATACTGCCATAGGAATGGGACAGTATCCCGCTGTATGTGATAAAAAACATGCCTCGTTTGTAAGCTATAATCACTGAGGCAATATACTCTACTGAAATTTTTAAATTGTTTGTTTTTTTGTCATATAAGCATATCAAATTAAATTTTTTGTTTTCATAATTCACAATAATCTTGAAACAAACAAAAAACCTATTTCAGTCAAGCAATCATGATGAAATCATCATTGAAGTTGAAAATCTATTTTAAAACTAGAAAAAAAATCGAAAAAACAGAAGATTTCTGAAATAAATGCAAATTGAAGGATGATCTTGGTTTTATGCTTGGCAGTGTAGTTTATATTGTAATGTGATAACATGGATGATATGCCTCATCTATTGATAACCTTGATAACCTCATCTTGTTGCTTATGCATAAATGATTTTATTTAAGATTATACCTGATTTCAAAATGCTATTTATAGAGCTACTTCCTCAAAAATCTCATGTAACTGTGCCAATGGATTCCTCTAGATATTATTATGTGATATCAGTGTTTTTTCTTTCTGTGTTTTTTTAAATACCGATAAAATTGCAATAAACTGTAAAATGAACTCGTAACAGCTGCCATTTTGTCATCAAATCCACCAGTTGTTTTTCTATATTTCACAAATAAAATGTGTAAAACAGATTATTTTAATTCTGAGATGGATGTAATAAAAATTGTAAGACTGCTATATCAAAAAACAATTGTTTGAAACTTCTTGACTACTAGATAAATTTTCAAATTTTCTGCATAATCATTTATGATATTATTTTTTATTATGAACACAGAAGTTTATTATTCTGAATGATATGAGAAATCTATGTGGTATATAAAACATTAATTCGACTCACCTTCAAGTGTGCCAGGTGGTATTGTATTAGAACTTTCGCATTGGTTATACTGTCTACTGTACCAACAAACACAAATGTTACTTGTCCTTCTTCTCGGGGAATGGTAGGTTCAGGTTCATTTTCTCCTTCTATCTTAACCCGCACAACACAACTCTTATCAACTATTTCTTGAATAATTCTACCACTCTTTCCTATTACTTTGCCAACTAAATTTCTGGGCACTTGTAAAGATTCCTCACTGTATTCCAACATGGATCGAGCCTTTTTAACAGCAAGTTCACTCTGAAAAGAAAAAAGGAAGCATTCTTAATAAAAACAAACTGAAATTTTCAAACCTGTAAAAATGTTCATTAATCATTTTTTTCATTCAATTCATATCAGACTTGATTGTGAAATTATTTATTCAATTGTCGTTATTTTACAAATACATACGATTTATTCCTTCTGGTATTATTTAAGTTCAAGTACTTGACAAAATAAATTTTATTCTTGAACATGAACAAAAGGATTTTGAAGATGTATAATCCATATAAAGCTAGAAGGTTGTTTTCTTTGAAACTTCCACGGCATGATTCTCTAAATCTCAATCTAAACATGATCCTTATAGCCAATTTCTGGGTCCGGAAAATACGATATAGAGCATCACTACGACCCCAAAAAATTATGCCATAATAACTTAACAGTGGGTGGAGCATTGCATAGTAAATTGTTTTCAATATTTTCATCTCTACTGGTTCCTTCAAAACTCTCAACATATAAAAATCTGACGGAAACAGTAACAGGTATCTTGGTGTTACTTTTATTTATTTATTTATTTAAAGGAATACAAGACGGGACGAACCCAAAATTATGTATTCACTAATAATCCAATCACAATGTTACTTAAAAACCAATAACAACGAAAACAGTAAATTCATCTGAACCATAAATTAAAAAAAAATACAAATATGAAACAAAATTCAGTAATTTCCCAGAAATCGTTTCAAAGTGCAAGAGAAGGCCAATAAAGAATCAGAAAAAACGTCAACGGCAGCGAGATTAGATAGTGTATTATAAGTTTTGCAGCATCTCATCAATGGTGAATTCAGGTGATAATTGGAAGAACTTTGATCTATATGGAACAAAAACTTATTTCTTGTGCAATATTTAGGTACATTGAAACTGAGCATATTCACAATTTCAGTGGAATCGAGAGAATTAATAGTATTGTAAATAAACTTTGCGTCCCTCAACATTCTCTGGTCAGCCAAAGTAGTTAACCCTAACTCCCTCATAACTCGATCTCGATCATCAGTAATATGTTTATAACATTTTTTGTTGACATGATTAATAAACTTTTTCTGAATGTTTTCCAGTCGATTAATATAGATATTGTAATAAGGATTCCAAATTATCGATCCGTAGCTCAACACACTCTGGACATAAGCTATGTATAATGCTCTAAGGGATTGATGCTTACGAAAATGCTCACAAACTCTAATGATGAAACCCAGCATACCGTGAGCCTTTTTCGAAATATAAGCGATGTGGCTGTCAAAGATAAGCTTTGAGTCAAAAATTATTCCCAAATCCTTCACCAGCGATACCTTAGTCAGAACACAATTGTTGATGTTAAATTGAGTACTAAAAATGTTTTTATTTCGTGAAAAAGTTATGTGGTGACATTTACTGAGGTTGAGATACAGAAAGTTCTCGTGACAATATTCATGGAGTCTATTTAAATCCTCCTGAAACTCGATCAAATCTCGTAGGCAAGAAACAACAGCAAAGATCTTCAAATCATCAGCGTACATTAAAAATTTGGCAAATCTGAAGCAGCCTGCGATATCATTAATATAAAGGTTGAAAAGCAGAGGACCCAAATGTGACCCTTGTGGCACACCAGAAGTGAGATCCCCATAAGAGGAGTAACATCCACTGATCACAACTGACTGACGCCGACCCACCAAGTGGGTCGGCAGTTTGTTAAATTCTCCGAATAACATTTGATCGTTCTATCAGTCTTTTTCTTTAATGTAGATATAAAGACATCCCCTTTGCATTTCTTTAATAACGTAAAGTACTTTGAGCACTCATTAAAAAGAAACAAAGCGACTATACTTCTAGTAGCTATCTGTATTCTATTGGTTCCATACACATACCCTATAGTGTATATACATTCTGTCAAGAAAGTACCGGGAATTATCGATTTAAATCTGGCGGGGCAATGAGGCAGGTAAAATTTTTTTTTCCTAGGTTGGTACCACTGTCCTTAATTACTATGCCAAGCTTGAGCGGGATCTGTCAACTACTGTGTTTGCAACAGCTGATTAAGTCAGTCGATGTCAGAGTGCGTGCCGATTTTTACTATGGGTGATTACTATGGGACGATAACGCGCCTTCTCACCGAGCTACGATTGTGACTGACTTTCTCGCCAAAAACTCAACAAACGTGCTTCAGCAACCACCGTATTCGCCGGATTTGGCTCCCTGCGACTTTTTCCTCTTCCCAAAACTAAAATTGCCCCTTCGTGGCACCCGTTTTGAGTCGATTGAAGCCATAAAACAAAATTCGGCGCGAGAGCTAAAGTCCATCCCGGAAAGCGCCTATAAAAAATGTTTCGATAATTGGAAGTGCCGTTGGCATAGATGTATTGGAGCAAATGGAGCCTATTTTGAAGGTGACCCAATAAATTTTGACGATTAAATGTAAAAATGTTGTTTTAATTGAAAATTCCCGGAACTTTCTTGACAGAGTAGTAAGTATCCCTATACAGAAACTTCTATTCAACCAAAGATTTGGGATTAGACATATTTTGAAAGTTTCTACTAGAAATATCCCTCTTCTATCTCTAATTATATAATCTTTAATAATTAGGTGACTGACAAAAATATAAGATCACTAACAGAATTTATCCTCTACTGTAGATAAATCAAAATTTTAGATGAATTGCTGCTACCCGTTCCTTTCCAATAGGTTCTATAGACATAGACCATAGTGACAGAGACTATAAACAAACACTCCTATTCGACCAAAAATTTGTATTGGATATTGTTCAAAATCCAAAGAAAGACAACCTAACTACCTTTTATAGACATAGTGTCAAACATCAGAGTGACCGCCAAGCATGGGCCGGACAGAAAAGAGAAACATTGGACAAGAGCTATTGATGATTTTAATTTTTATTTGTCAGCCATATGGGCATCCAATAAACGATCAACTGTAAAATTCGTTAAAATATTTTGTGGAAGTTTGTATTACAAATTCCTGTCCTACCTCTAACTTGATAATATTCTGTAACCAAGTGAGTGACAAAAAATTACACCACAAAATAGAATTTATCCTTTACTATTATATAGACAGTTCAGAATCATAGATTTTATAATCACAGATATGATTAAGAAATATATGAAGCTACTAGAAGCAATATTGCTTCGACTTTCTTACACATTCCTGCCATATGAACGCACAACAGAAAATGGCAGTCCGGTCTATCTATCATTTAGGAATATAGCAGGTTCAATGTTTCAATTGCCTGGATAGTCACTATCATAGGATGGTAGTACATCTCTCTAACATGTAGAAATATGGTGGGTTCAATAACACTTCAATTGCTCTTGATAATCAATATCAAATTCATTTTCTCTTTGAACTCACTTAGCTCCACCATCGAAATTTTGAAAAGAAAAGCTGTATCAATAAATGTTTTGAGAAATTCACTGTTAACCTTACAAGTTCATTTGAAATTGACAGTCAAGTCAGCACCAAGCACTAATGCCACAGACTTATTCTGTCGTTCATTGGATCAGAATCTAGTTAGTTCGCAAGTCGCAAGTAACGTTGTACTCAAACTGAGAAATAATTAATTCTTTTTGAAATAATCCACAGTAACAAATTTTCACCTTAAATTAAAAAAAAACGTTTCCATGCAAAAATATCATCAGTAGGAGAAACAAATGGAAAAAAAATCAATAATCATTCCTAAAGACTTTTGGCGAATTCTTTGTTGGATATCAATTACAAAATTTAATTGTTGCATACCAAGTTTTCCACAATAATGGAATAATGAAATTTCATTAAAATTCGTTTTAAATCTCCATATATTCATTTTCAATTTAATAACTGTTTTGCTCTAATTTCTTTATATATTTTTTGGATACTCAAACAAATCCTGAAAAATTTAGGTGAACACATATCATGTTCAAATGTAGAGATCTTACTAATGCCATTAAGTTTAGTTTTTTATATTATACATACTTCTTTGTAATCATTCTAAAATTTTGTTTTCTAATATATTTGTTATATGTTGCAAGGAAGTCTTATCTTGAATCAAGGATCCAGGTGGTAGCAATCAACAACAATAGATTTCAAGAATTAACAAAAACCAATCAAATTAGGCGTGCCTCAGGGAAATATCCTAGGATCTCTATTATTTATAATAAATAAAGTGTTATAATAATAACACTTCAATTGCTCTTGATAATCAATATCAAATTCATTTTCTCTTTGAACTCACTTAGCTCCACCATCGAAATTTTGAAAAGAAAAGCTGTATCAATAAATGTTTTGAGAAATTCACTGTTAACCTTACAAGTTCATTTGAAATTGACAGTCAAGTCAGCACCAAGCACTAATGCCACAGACTTATTCTGTCGTTCAGTGGATCAGAATCTAGTTAGTTCGCAAGTCGCAAGTACCGTTGTACTCAAACTGAGAAATAATTAATTCTTTTGGAAATAGTCCACAGTAACAAATTTTCACCTTAAATTCAAAAAACGTTTCCATGCAAAAATATCATCAGTAGGAGAAACAAATGGAAAAAAATTCAATAATCATACCTAAAGACTTCTGGCGAATTCTTTGTTGGATATCAATTACAAAATTTAATTGTTGCATACCAAGTTTTCCACAATAATGGAATAATGAAATTTCATTAAAATTCATTTTAAATCTCCATATATTCATTTTCAATTTAATAACTGTTTTGCTCTAATTTCTTTATATTTTTTTTGGATACTCAAACAAATCCTGAAAAATTTAGGTGGACACAAATCATGTTCAAATGTAGAGATTTTACTAATGTCATTGATTAAGTTTAGTTTTTTATATTATACATACTTCTTTGTAATCATTCTAAAATTTTGTTTTCTAATATATTTGTTATATGTTGCAAGGAAGTCTTATCTTGAATCAACGACCCAGGTGGTAGCAATCGACAACAATAGATTTCAAGAATTAACAAAAACCAATCAAATTAGGCGTGTCTCAGGGAAATATCCTAGGATCTCTATTATTTATAATATATGTCAATGATCTGAGCAGCATTTTTCATGGTAGAAAATATGTATGTAGATGATTCCAACTTTCTGATAAGAGCTAAAAACCATGGAATCATGGAAGAGATTTTACAAATGAGTAAGACATGAAAAATCAGCTTTCCATGAATCTGCAGAAAACAAAGGCCATGCTTCACACAGAGACTTCCGCATACTTAACAACCTCAACAAATACCATTGCCTTAGAAGAAAGAATTAACTCAAACGAAAAAATACACATGTTACTCAGTAGTCAACAACGTATTTAAGTATTGTGAGCACGACAGTAATAAGGGTATAAAACCAGGATTGATCGAGCTGATTGCTGTAAGTACAGAAATCGCATAGGGTATTTTTTATATTCTTGTGGCAATATTTAGAAGAATATTTTTACCATTTATTATTGTTCGGAAGAATCGAATGAAAGTTTTGAAAAAAGATAATTCTTATCTGTCCAGATGATAAATGGATAAGATAAGCGCAGATAGCGTTAATCAAAACATGAGCTCGGCATCATGCGAATAAGGAAACAGGACGTCATAATGAACGCCCTAAAACAAGGTGATCCACAGTTTTATCATCAAGTGATGAGGAGTTTTTGGGTTTCAGCGAAAACAATTCTTGGCAGGCGGTCAGAACAAAAACAGCGAAAAAAGAAAAATTAGTTCAAACACCACAGCTTCAGTTAACAACAGGTTCCAGGCCCTGAGTGAGAGCAATGAAAAAACTGGGACAAATCACTACCATGAGAACCATGAAAATAGTAATAAAGCATCTGAACCACCACCAATATTTGTTTATGGGGTAATTAACTATGGAGAAATGATAAAAACAATTAATACTGCAGAGCAAGCTGGGATGACCAAAAAACAAAAATTTTTGCAGACCACCTAGCCAAGGTATTTACTCCTAACAATAACGATTCTGATAATGAAGTGAAAAAGGGTTTATTAGGGAACCTTTTAAGCATCTCACCGATAAAAAATTCAGAATAGCTGAGGTCGAAAAAGAGATAAAATGCTTGAATATTCGAAAATCGCCAGGAATGGAGTAACTCCAAAAATGATTAAAGAGTTGCCAAAAAGGGAGTAGTGCTGCTGACATATATTTTCAATGCCATCCTGGAAGAGAATTATTGGCCAAAACAGCTGAAATCTGCAGAGATAATCCTTATTTCCAAACTAGGAAAAGATCAAGCAGGGTCAGTTTATATCGGAATGGATATCAAATGCCGAAATCATATTGTAACATAGAGGAATGGATACCACTGCACCAGTTCAGATTCAGAACAGAATATTCCACTATACAGCAAAACCGAATGACGACTATATGCCGATATTGCAATGCGTTAAAGTTCAAAAGAGAAACGGTTGGATTGTGCTGCGCAAGTGGAAAAGTCAAACTGGATCCATTACTTACACCACCACAGCCACTGAAAACATTGTTTGATGGAAGTGATCCCGATTCCAGCCATTTTCTTCAACACATCCTTGAAAACTGCTTTAACATGACTTCCTAAGCTAATATCATTCGAGAAGGCGGCTTCATGCCGACTTGCAAGGTAAAAGATGTTGGTACAGTTATTATGATACTGCGTAATTTGAATCCACCGCGACTTTGCAACGGTACTCGACTTTCGGTAAAGAGACTTATGCCGAATTTAATTGAGGCAACCATTATTAACGGAAAGTACGCAGGTGAAAATGTATGTATTCCTCGAATACCAATGATTCCGACTGATCTTCCGTTTGACTTCAAACGATTGCAATTCCCAGTTCGCCTTGCGTTCGCAATGACAATTAATAAGTCGCAAGGCCAATCGCTTAGTGTTTGCGGGATAAATTTAGAAAATCATTGTTTTTCACATGGGCAGTTATACGTTCACGAGTTGGGAAACCATCCGCTTTGTTTGTGTTAACGTCAGACCAAAAAACAAAAAATGTGGTTTACCAAAGAGCACTACGATGAAACAACTAAATAACACTTCATTTTAGTAGGTAATTGAAATGAATTTATTACTGTTGTGAAATGAAATAAATATTTTCCTTTTCAAATATATAACAAAAAAATTTTTTTTCTTTATCTTTTAATCACCAAACGAAATGTTACATAAAACGAATCTGGTGGCGAAACGGAGTTCGCCGGGTCTGCTAGTTAGCCTATAGAATGAATGTATTCTGATTGCTAATAAAGTGTTGAATAAAAAAAAATATTACTTAGTGGGAGTGTTAGCAAATATCTGGATATTGGAAAGTAACATAGGCTGTTTTAGAGACAAAATTCCGATTGGGTAGTATATTTTAGATGTTCAAGAAATGCAGACAAAATCTTCAAATAATAAAAACACGCTATTAGAACTATTTTCAAAACGACAGATAAACACTTATCCAGAGGCTAATTCCGACAGTTGGAATTATTGACTGCACCAGCAGTTCATTTTCAAACTTTGCTCTTCGTTTTTATATGTTTATTTAAAATGTACTTTCACCTTTTATTAGAGCTATTTTTTTATCTTTGATCATCATTAGCTATATCAATAATGTATTGTATTTATCCATTAGTAATAGGAATTTGCTTAAAAATACTGAAATACTTATAATTTTCTTGATTCATAGAAATACTGACTAGTTCTTGAATCATACTATTGAATGACTTGTTGATAATTTTTCCTTACTAGCATGATTTCATTTATTATGTATATTGTACAACATGGTGCTTTATTTAATACTGAAAATTCTTGTGAATCATTAATTCTATTAATGATTAAATTAAGAGAATTCATACTTTTGTTTGGTTATATTTCCATTGAGAATGATATGGAAGGAAACAAGACAATGCATAAAAGATAATTCATAATTATGTGGACCTGTGAAAAAATAAAATGTTATCTAGATATCCTACAGTAGGAATTAGATTTCACATCAAATGTTCATGAATATTTCAGATAATAAATCATTGAGGGTATTTCTCTCAATTGAATCTACTTAAGTTATATATTTTTATTGAATTAAAAACAATTTGGTTTCCTTCCAACTCCCAAGAGACCTGGAATTACTACATTAAATTTATTGATCTAGTAATTTTCTAGAAATGCAACAGTTTCTTCTGACATAATTATTGTTATTGAAAAATGGTCTGAGTTTCGTAGTGTTACTACATTTTCTAACTATGAATTAAATTTGTTTTATATTATATTCGAGGATTGTGTCTTTTCTTGGGAATTTCACTCACAATCAGTTTATTCATTTAGAAGGTTTATGGCTCTGTATTTGCCTGTAGAATTTCAAGACCATCTAATTCTGAGACACGATTGGCTTGGTAAATTTTTTTGTGAAGTTACTGATGCTCGAGTGGAGCCTGTTTTTCCTTGAACTTTTTTGTCAATGTTCTCTTTAAGCCTTAGGTTACTGCGTTCATGACAACTTAATTTTAAAACTTCTGAATTATTATCAACGTGGTTGTTTTTGGTTACAGCATTGAAGAATAAATTGAAAAGTTTATGAGATGGAGGGAAACCTATATTTATATTTTTGAAATTCGTCTAAAATATTTCCAAATTAATTATTATTGTTGTCTATTTATTAAATGGGATATATTTGTGTTAAAATGAGCTGTTTTTTTCTTTTGAATTTTAAGAAAATTTATGATTTCTTCTCCAAAACTTTCACTTCCATTTATTTAATAGTATTTCGAGTTCTTTTCTGTGCAATAGCATATAATGATATTTTAAATGCTCTATATATCATCAATCTATAAGCAGGAAAAACTTTTTATTATTTTCAGTTAAGAAAAATAGATTTGATTTTTTATTGAAGTTTCATGATAGATCCGACTTTCCAGTATAAATTATTCAGTCTAATGTATTTTAAAATTCTAGAGATATTATTATTTCGTTAAAAAAATATATGAGACAGTAATTTATTTCCACAAAAATGTTTGTACTACTACAACAATTGTTTCACCACGATGTGGCTTCTTCAGGTATTACATTGTACTGTCATTTTTGTGGAAATAAATTACTGTCTCATATACATTTTTTTAATTAAAATGAGTTTCCACCAAGTAAAGACCGAATCTATCAAATATTTATTATTTCGTGTATATATCTGTATGGAGTATTCTTGCTTGTATAGTTTAAAAAAAAATCATTACTTTGAGTTGCCCATCAAAGGGTAATCTTGAAGAGGGAAAGTCGGATGCCTCAGTGGACGATTGAAATTCTGCATAAACGATTTGAAGGTATGCTTATCTCTCGTAAAGGAGACATGAATAAACAAACCACTAAGATCGTGCGATTTGATCCCACTAGTTCCTCTAGTGTTTCTGATGGATCTTTATCGAGCCTTGCCTCTAATTCTTCCATCCTTAAAACTTTGTTGGCGTTCTGGGTCATTCTTCATCTTCCAAATAAAAATTGCCACTTTTAAATTGGACAAACCACTTCTGATACGTTCGTTCAGCTGGAACATGGTCACTATAAACATCCACTAAATATGATGACTTTCGGCAGCCTTTTTCTTCATATTACTATTACTATTGAAGTAATGACGTAAAACTCACCGCATTATTTGGTACAAAAGTTTACATTTTCAGAGCACACAGAAACTATGTCGTTTACACTTCAGCGAAATGACAGATACTGAAAAGAAATTCTAATGATGACACTTCAAAGTGAAGGTGTTGTCAGATGAAACAATGGAATGATAAACTAGTAGCGACTTCTGTTATCAAAACCGCACAAACTTATTTCTACTCCTAATAGGAGTTATTGATATCATAGAACAGAGCATAACGGTGACTGATCTATGTGGACTTTTAAAGACCATGTGAATAAGTAATTGAATGTGATTATAAGAAAATTTTAATTTCAAAATATTTGAAGAACATCAAAAGGGACAAAATTAAACTTGTTTCACCTACCTCTCCATAGATTTTGAATGTACAGGAGTTTTCTTCTAGTTCTATATTCGTAACCCCCTCAATTTTTCTGGCTTGTTGAATATTGGCACCATGAGCCCCGATAGCTAATCCCATAAGATCTTCCCTTACACTGAATTCATCAGAATATCTAGAAAAAAATATATAAATCAGTGCTACAAAGGAGGAGCAAATGTATCTGATTATGTTTATAAAACGGTGTCCGAGTGTACCTAAACAAACACAAAACCATCGTAAATTCTTAACAAAAAAAAAGTCCCCAATTTAACATTTCGGAAGCTCACATAACATGCCAACAATGGACAACACAACTAACGATTACAATTGGGACAAATAATCCTGGCTCAAAGTAAACAAAAATCCATCGAAAGAAACATGCAAAGTAAAAAGAATATACACCACTGATAAGAGACAAACATAATCCCATGCCAGAGACGGAACGAACAATCCGAGAATTGCCATAAAAGAACGCCAGATAGAGAGCCAGGACCAATGACAGAGATACATCTAATTTTCTCCCTCATTTGTCTTAAAAAAATTTTCTCGCTACATTCATGCTTCGTGTTGGGTGTGTTTTGTGTGTGCATCTCACCTGGAGTTAGCCCTTGAACCCTCGTAATTTGAGGTGCGCAGGTGTGAGGGCTTGTACCTCCTGAAATAGAGAACATACAACATGTCAAGGTCGAGTGTCTCTTCTGTTCTGGCGCATACAACTTTTAGGCAATTTCGGATTACCAATCGTTTCTAGGACGATATGACAAATAATCCTAAAATTGTTTATGGTGGAAAGAAAATACTGAAAGACGGTAGATTGGAAAATAAAGAGGACAAGCAACAGAGAAAAAGAAATTAAAGGAAGTATGGATATGGTTTAGTCAATTGACAAATATATATGTGAAATAATGTTGCGAAAATATTCAGTTCAGCTGTTTGGTATTTAATCTGCTGGATAGAACTTAAGTTATATCGAACAAAAAATATATAAAAAGGCTGCACAGAGATTTCACTGATTTACAACACTTATCACTAAATAAGGTTCATTCAATCAAAAATAGTGTCATTTGAAAACTTCAACAAAAAAAAGAAACAATATCAAAAATATACATATTTATAATACAATTTGACTTATTTTATTATTTTGTTGGATAACTCATTCCGAAAGCTTCATTAACTTTGCATAAACACTAATGTCTTCTGCACCTAGCTTATCTGTTTTAACTTGTGGTTACGTCATTATTTTTTTTAAAATGGAAAAAACAGAAATTCTAATGAGAATAGTTTGATGTTCTATGAATAGAATATTAATTCATTCAATATTCATATTTCCGTATTTGTTTCAATTTATAACTATAATTAATTTTGTTAGAACTTATGCTTACAAATAGACTGCTATCCACAGAAATTAAAATGTGGATAAAAGGAGTTATCTAAAAAAACAACTATATGGCTGTTTACATACACAAAAAAACATAGATTCAACGATCATAGTTACATGAAATTACTTTGCTGAAATCACAAAAATTCATAAATAGTATAGAATTTTTTACAGAGTAATTTAAAATTGACTGAAGTTTTCAATTAAGAAAATCTGAATGGGCTTCAGCTTTCAGTAAGTGTTGAATATCAATGAAATTTATTCTACCTTTTTTTTAAGGGTACAGTAAATCTCCTTGGGTAAAGTTGGTGTTATTTTTCAAACTTACAGTTCCTTAGAACATTACCCCAAGAGGCAGTTGAGAAAGAAAAATCTTCCAGAACTGATAATTAAAATTTACAAAAATTGACTGAAAATTAGCAGAGTAAATATGTGCCAGATGGGTATGTGAAAAATAAAGAAAATGCTCAAGTGTGCTTCACTTTCAGAAAATATGTTAATTAGAAGAAATTAACTACATAAGGAACATTTTCACTTTTAATCTTTTTCTGTGAAATAATAAGTAGAATAAAAGATAGAAGTGGATAATAGGTAAGGTTTCTAACCGATGAGAGGCAACATTTTTTAATGATATTATCTTCCACAGTCGCGAATTTCATAAAACTTGCATCAACACAACAATTGATGGATCCAAAATAAAAATGATATTTAGAACAGAAATAATTTCTATTTGTGGGTATCACAAATTTTTTAATATTTTGTTGATGTTCCTTTTCTGGTGATTCTAAAAGCAGTCATGTTTCTCAACTTCAAAAATGTGTAAATTAGTATTAGTAGCGCTACTCCTGCTCATTTTATACCGTTTGCCCCATAAAGACCAAGTCAAAAAAAAAAAGGAGAATCTTATATCAACTATGAAAATTTTTTTACATAAAAGAGCATTACGAAATATTTCATTTTTCCGAAAAGATTCAGAGCTCTGATCTATTAGCACAATTTTACACCTTTCTAATTTTTTCAGTAAAATATTTTTAAATCATTCTTCTTACTTCTACAAAAACATCGATATTGAAATTAATTATAAAATAGAAATTAATGTGAATTTTTATATTTCAAAAGGAAAAATTGGGTAATTTCATCAATCTTGAAAAGGCAATTTCTATTTTATGAGTGGACTCATAAAAGAGTTTAAATAAATGTCTGTAATTTTCAAATTTTGAACCGAACATGATTTCAACAAGGTCAGATGAAGAATACGATGTCAAAGGTACCAGGTGTAGGAGTATGAAGCTGGAGGTTTCTTAAAGATCTTAAAGATAGTGCTAGCCATCAGTTTAGGGACCACAAGACCGCTTCCGCAGCGCAATTACCTCCCTCTCTAACATCTGAGCAAGATTTCCAACACACACAATCCAAGTTTCATACATCTGTATATTATTATTCTATAACCGTAAACATGTCGAGTTTTGTGCCTACAAACTATGATTTGTAGACGGCAATGATTTTCTGTTATCGTTTGAAGAAAATTGCTGCAGAATCGCATGGAATGTTTGTCGAAGCTTACAGTGAACATGTCTTGGTAAAACACAGTGTTTCAAGAAGGCCAAAAAATGCAAAAGTCCTGATGTTGAAGTTATAAACGAAGATCATTGAAAACCACCAGATTAGTTCACAGACAACAAATTGCGAGCCTTATTGGATGAAGCTGATACTGAAACTCCACAAAAACTCGCGGATCAATTGATTGTGGAGCAGAAAGCCATCTTCGTTTGTTTGAAAGCAATGGGAAAAACTCAGAAAGTGAGACAATCTGTTCAGCATGAAGCAAGTTCAAAAAAAGAAAGTCATTTCTAAATCTAATCATGATAGGTGATGAAAATGGTATAATTAGAGAATCGCAAGTGTAGTAAATCATGGGTGAATCCAGGTGAACTATCGACACCATTGCAGGACTAAACTGCTTTGGAAAGAAGACAATTCTCTGTATTTGGTGGGATCAGAAGGGTGTAATATATTATATGAGCTGCTAAAATCTGGTGAAACCGTTAACGCTGATGAGTACCAACAGCGGATGATCGCTATAAATTGGACATTATGTGAAAAACAACCGAAATATGGAAAAAGGCAACACAAAGTTATTTTGCTCCATGATAATACCACCAAAGTAGGTCAGGGAAATGATTGAGGTGTTCAGTTGGGAAATACTAGCATATGCTGTTTATACTCCATACATGGCTCCTTCCTATTGTCATCTATTCGCATCACTCCCTGAACACTTCAATTCGTATGAAAGTGACTATAACTGATTAACTTCAAAAGAAGAACTTTCTGTGGCATGGCATTCATAAACTGCCAGTGTGATGGGAAAAATGCATAAATAGCAATGGGGCTTATTTTGAATAAAATCTTTTGTATTATTTTTAGACAACAAGCGTGAAAAAAATTCCGAGTTCATACTTCTACAGCTGATAATTCTGCCAGGTCAATATGGGCTGTCTGCAAAAACTCTAACTTTCAAATGGAAAGAACTAGAAACTTGAAACTTTCAAAGTAAGTTTGGGGCCTAAAGATCTCGTTTGTTAATGTGCAAATAGGTTCAATGGTATAAAAAATATGTGAAATTTTGTCCAATATATTCTTTTTCCACACTTTCTTGCCATTATGTAACGATGCAGATCAAAGGAAGAAGAATAGTGCCTTTTAATCATGTATTTTTTATTCTCATGAGATTTTCCATTTCTTTAAGGAACAGCTCTAAAATAGCAAAATAGTAGATTTATTTGACTTTCGGATGGCACAGAATCCTGTGTTTTTATCCATCATATGTAATTTCTGTAAGAAGCAATTCATAGAGTTAAAATTTTCAGGTTAATGAACTGTTGAAAAAATTGCGCGAAGGTTTCAAACTTCACAACCATGTACTAGAACTTTTGGGAGTAGTTTGCATTTTCATGAAGTTTAGCCTATCGTTGTGAAAAAAATTGTACTGGGCTACTTCTGGACATTACATCAATAAATTGCCTATTATTATGGGTAAAAACAAATTGTAGAAATTACTATGTTTTACTACAAAAAAAAAATATATATTACACATTTTCTTGTGACTCGAGTTTCGGGAAATGAGCTATCCCGGTTTTTTATCACGCTCCGATTGTAAACCTCTGTATGACTATTAGGTATTACCGAGAATCTGTTGAAATATTCAAAATATTTATCACTTTTGTTTAAATACCACTGTACCACTGTTAGGTCTTCAGTTGTCTGATGATGGGATAGTTCATTTCCCGAAACTCGAGTCATAAGAAAATGTGTAATATATATTTTTTTGGTAGTAAAATATAGTAATTTCTACAATTTGTTTTAATTATGATCAACTACCAAATAGTAACGGCTGAAACAATTCAATATCTATTATTATAGGCATTTCAAAAAGATGCACCACCACTGATGTGCTTTCTTAATAGAAGTAAATCAATGATTTTGTCATGGACATTTTGGACAGAATCTGGTTTGTAAATTTTTTCGAGAGATCTTTAATTTTGAATGATCTAGGTGAAAACAAAACACTACTAGCAGGATCACAACTATCTAGCACTGACCATTGTAGGGCCATCTTTTATAGAACAACCGAAGAAGGCAAAAAGTACCTTCCTAATTCATCTACTTGACCTAGCCAGAGACCTGATTGTTTAAAGAATAAACAAATGCAGTACAGATGTGATAAGCCTGTCGTTCCTTCAGTATGGTCATTTACTTCTGCTTAGTGACTCTACTTAGCTCGCAAGACATAGTTATCATTTCTGAGTTATTATTCACATACGTTTGAGATATTATTTTGTTAAAAGGAAGGAAGTAAAGGTACTGTTTACATCGCGAGAATACTATACTACTCTGTCAAGAAAGTACCGGGAATTTTCAATTAAAACAACATTTTTACATTTAATCGTCAAAATTTATTGGGTCGCCTTCAAAATAGGCTCCATTTGCTCCAATACATCTATGCCAACGGCACTTCCAATTATCGAAACATTTTTTATAGGCGCTTTCCGGGATGGACTTTAGCTCTCGCGCCGAATTTTGTTTTATGGCTTCAATCGACCCAAAACGGGTGCCACGAAGGGGCAATTTTAGTTTTGGGAAGAGGAAAAAGTCGCAGGGAGCCAAATCCGGCGAATACGGTGGTTGCTGAAGCACGTTTGTTGAGTTTTTGGCGAGAAAGTCAGTCACAATCGTAGCTCGGTGAGAAGGCGCGTTATCGTCATGCAAAATCCATGAGTTATTCGCCCACAAATTTGGCCGCTTCTTACGGATACGCTCACGCAAACGTTTCATAACGCCTAGGTAATACTCCTTGTTTACCGTCTGACCCTCTGGAACGAATTCGTAGTGCACCACGCCACGGATATCGAAGAAAACAATGAGTATCACCTTCATTTCGAGCGGCTTTGGCATGGTTTTTTCGGTTTCGGCTCATTTTTTGCCACCCATTCCGATGATTGCTGGCTTGTTTGCATATCGTACTCGTAGACCCAGGTCTCATCACCAGTTATAATGCGTTCCATGAATGTACAATCGGAATTACAGCGATCCAGCATGTCTGAAGCAACCTGTTCGCGATGACGTTTTTGAAGAAAATTCAGGTCTTTCGGTACGAGTCGTGAGGCCACCTTTCTCATGCCCAAAATATCAATCAAAATCGTACGTGCGGACTCGTGGGATATCTTAAGATCATGTGCTATCTCTCTCAACTATGATACGACGGTTTTCCAGCACCCTTTCCTTAATTTTATCGACGTTATCTTCGATCGAAGCCGTCGATGGGCAACCACTTCACGACCGTCCTTGAAGGCTCTGTACCACTGATACGCACGAGTTTTCGATAGAGCATTATCTCCAAAGGCCTTTTGCAACATTTTCAATGCATCGGCACACGAAAATTCATTTGCAACACAAAACTTTAAACAAATTCTTTGCTCAACGTAATCACCCATAGTAAAAATCGGCACGCACTCTGACATCGACTGACTTAATCAGCTGTTGCAAACACACTAGTTGACAGATCCCGCTCAAGCTTGGCATAGTAATTAAGGACAGTGGTACCAACCTAGGAAAAAAATTTCTACCTGCCTCATTGCCCCGCCAGATTTAAATCGATAATTCCCGGTACTTTCTTGACAGAATGAATGCACTAATCCCCATCAGTAGATCAAAAGAGGAGGTGAAATTTGGTAGCTATAGGCGATAAGCTGAATTGAGGTTGCTGGAGCAGAACTATCAGTTTTGTGAGAGAGGGAAGGGTTTGTATTAAAAACACCTTTTCTCAATCGATACAGGGCCTGTATATGCGAAGGAAGTGACATTTAAAATATACAATCATGATAGTTAATGATAATGATGATGCGTTGAAAAAGTAAGCAAACATATTTTTATTAACTTAGTTTAGAACAGCATTTTTTTGATGTAATGTATTAAAGTAGTCCAGGACATTTTTCACTTCATGGAAATATAAGCTACTCTTCTAACAAAAAGATTTCCCGCAGTCCTTTTCTTCAATGTATGAAATAATTTCTTTTATGTTAAGTCACAAATCATTCAAACAGTTTTTGATTCAAACAAATAATTCTTAAGGTAAAAAATTGTACTAGCATTACAGACAAAGCTGTAAATAGGTAAATTTTTCATAAAAATGAAAATACCACAAAAACAGCGAAACTTGGATAAAAAATTTTCACAGTCCATAGGACACCCTTTGACCTTATATTCTTCTTATATTTGATGATTTTTACGGGACACTCTTCATGTTTGTACACATTATAGTTACAGTGGATTTCATAAAACTGATTATTCTGAATTGTTTAATTGAAATTAATTCTGTACTCGATTCTATCACAGAATTCAATCAATCAATGAATTGTTGCTAAATGAAAGTTTTAAAAACCCAACGACTGCAGTTGTCAAAATGCCACACTTGAGCACATAGAGACCTCTTTTGCCTATTAGTCTAGCATGAAAATAATCCACTTAAGAACTTGGCAAATCAACTCCCCAACTACAAACAAAGGGTTCTTGTTTTAAATATAACCCCAAGCAAATTTCAGAAATAAAGCTAAAAATTTTCAAATTCAACTCACCCTCCTACAGACGCCAACTTGGTACTTTCTAACTGCCGAACGGCCTCCTCTGTTCGTTTAAGTAAGAACACTTTTTGTGACAGACTCCTAAAATGCATGTCCTGCAGCAATCCGGCAGTTCTAGCGCTAGCTTCATTCCTGCTTATAACTAAAAGCACTCCTTTATCCGGTATATACCTAATTAAGGCTGCATTAATAGCCTTTTGGAACTCCTTGTGAGCGTTTTCGATTTTATCACTGAGAATGAAAGGACTATTCAACAGAAAACTAAGTCATATTTCTCCAATTTAGAAACTCACCACTCCTTAAGACCATCCGGAACTTCGATCTCAAACTTGAAGAACATGTTTTTGGTAATGGGAGGATTGTTATTTTTCGGCCTTAACCTATCCACGCTTACGATTTCTGTGTATGTGGTTTCCCAGCCGGAATACTCTAATACATAGAAATCCCCCTTCATCATCTGCAATGAAAATGGAATATAAATTTCATATGTCGGTTTTATACAACTTTTAATAGAAAAATGTTCTCTTAATATTTTTTCTTTATAAAATAATCCCAATTGAAATAAGGCTGAGGTGCATTATATTTCAAATGATACTGAATTATACAAAACTAAAGTTGATGTAAAACTAAATCCATATGCACCATTGTGAATTTCAACACATTTCCTTCATTAAATACAGGTTACGAGAATCAAGTGGAGCTATTGTTCCAGTCGCTCAGCACAAGAATAACTTCATTATGTGTTATAAATGATGACGAATATGCAACTGAACTGCTCTTCAAATATTTCCCTACTCTTTCCGAATGCTCAGAGTAGGGGAGAATTAATCGCTTTGCACCGGCATGGCGACATCATTCAGATAAAATTTGAATATTAAAAAATATTGAAATATGTTTGTCTTCTACAATTTTAATTTCAAAAAATTTTTATTCAAAAACTTTTAGAATTAAATTTACGTCTACAACAAGCACTGCTTACATTTAATTGACGTATATAATCAAAACTCAATATATAATGTCAAATGGAATAAATAACCCAAAAGATATACGAAAGTAATTGAAATTAATAAATAAATATTTAAAGGAGACAAAATTTTGTTTCTGGTCTTACCTTTAAGAACACCAATTGCCTTTTAAAAACATGAACACACTTAAAGGACTTCTCAAAGAATATAATTTATATATAATTTAATTCTAAAAGTTATTGAATAACAGATTTTTTGAAATTAAAATTGTAGAAGACAAACATATTTCAATATGTTTTAATATTCAAATTTTGTTATATTTCTTCTATCAAGTAGAAGACCTTTCTATCATTCAGATACACCGATCCAAGTCTAGTGTTGATTCCGTAGGTCCATGACAATGATGAAAAGACAAAATGAAAATAGTTCTTTCTTGAAAATTTTACTTTTCACTAAAGTGTTATCATTTTATTCGAAAAAGGAACATAATCCACCAGTTGTATGATATTGGCCCTGAGAGAATCAGCACCGGAATATGTATTTCCATCAAAACTCAGTATCCTAAAACACTCAATGTTTGGACAGGCATTTTAGGAGATTTCATCATTGGTCCCTTTTTTATCAACGGAAACCTAAATGTTACCAAATATTTAGAGCTTTTACAAACTCGAATTATTCTGACAGTTCCTCAATTTGCTAACAATTTTGAGGACATTTGGTTTCAACAGGATGGTTGTTCAAGTCATAACTAATGAGAAGTGACACAATTTCCCTAGAACACAGACCCACCTTTGTAGTAAGTTTCAGCCAAATCTACTCAGAGATATGAGAATATCTCCAACTTACGCTTGCAGCAGAATGCTAGGCAGTGCGAAAGGGTTCAGTAACTGACACAATCACAAACAAGTATCTAAAGGAGTGTGCATTATAACAGGTGACCCATATAGAACAGCTGGATATGTCTATAAGAGTTTTCCTGGAAAACAACACCGAGACAAGTCAATTCTTATTTGGAAGGGAAAACCTTTTACTTGCAAATTCGTGAGTGTACAATCACCCCCTTAAGCAGAGTGACAATCCCCTTAAAAAACATTAATAGTGTCCTTGTTCAAAATTTTATCTTACATTCTATGACATTTCATGTGTCATTAGATGCTAACACTATTCTCTGGCAAAGATTCTAGAAAATTATTACAGTTACAGAATTTAAGGGAAAATATTAAACAACGGCATTGTTACTGTTTAGATATTAACAGTAGGCAATTTGAACATCTGATAAAATTAAAATTTGTTCAGAAACTCGACAACTTAATGCACTTTACCCATCATTTCCAAAGAGTTTTTTATACCAAGAAGAACATCCAACAGAAGTTTTTAGCATATTCATGCACAGGACTGCAAAACTTTCAAAATGTGTCACTTGACCCCTTTTGTTATTTAAGATTTTTGAAGAGGTTGCTACACCATGAAGTATAATTAAAAAAGTGCATTATATGTCTGTTACATCAGAGACCCATATTTCATTTTAACTTCGATTAATCTTCATGATTTGAAATCATCAACAACGATAAGATTGATCTTACAACTATAATAGGAACTTACAATCATCGTGACTCGAGTTTTGGGAAATGAACTATCCCATCATCGACAGAAACTATCTAAAATAGCTATAAGCCAAATTTATCCCATCATAAAAACTGAAGAAAATAAAAAATTCATTTCTCTATCGTACTTTGGTAGCATAAGTCAAAAAGTGGCCAATAGTTTTTCAAAATCAGATGTCAATATTGCCTTCAAAACGCAAAACAAATTATCATCGGTATTATTTAAAGCAAAGGACCCTACTCCAAACATACACAAATCAGGAGTTTACGAGTTATCTTGTTCTATGTGCAGTAATAAATATATAGGACATACAGAACATTCCTTCAGACAAGGTTCAACGAACATAAATGAGTTTCATGAAAAATAAACAAAATTTTACTTTTGCCACTCTTTGTCTAGAAAATGGTCATTTCCTCCGCCATCTGTTTAACAACCTTCTTTGTCGATTGTAGACATTCCGATATCTGTTAGAAGGCCCCTCTTTTTTAACCCGGTTTTTTATCACGTTCCACTTGTAAACCTCTGTACCACTATTAGGTGTTATCTAGAATCTATTGAAATATTCAAAATATTTATCACTTTTGTTTAAATACCTCTGTACCACTGTTAGGTCTTCAGTTGTCTGATGATGGGATAGTTCATTTCCCGAAACAAGAGTCACAAGAAAATGTGTAATATATATTTTTTGGTAGTAAAACATAGTAATTTCTACAATTTGTTTTGAATTGAAAAATGCAAAGATTGAGAATAATATCAAGGAAAAAGGCAAATAGACACAATGCCAAATTAATAATCCATGATAGAATCTCTGCTTCTCCTAAGTGATTAAATTATGTACTGTTTTTAGAGGTATATTCCTCCATTCTTATTTTGCTTAAAAACAGCTCTGGATGCATAATCCCATACATGTTCTACAGGATTCACATAAGGGGAACTTGGCGACAGGTTTAATCCAGTGATATTGCCATGTTTGCATTTCTAGTGAGATGCGATCAGATTATCACCCATAAAGATGAACCGTTCTCCTAATTCCTTGTGCAGGGGGATAGGGGGAGGTAGTATTCACCTGTCGTTGTTCTTAATATGTAAATCAATGAGCGCTATACCACCCAAAAACATTTCTGTCCCACCGTGGTAAAGAGCAACTTGAATAGAATTTAGCTGTCCAATTCATATGTTCTCAGAACCATAAGTAAATAAGTGGCTTGGTGACGAGGAGTTAGCAAGAAACTCTAAGAATCTTCTAGATCGTACTGATATGGATATCAAGAGTATATGTACAGTAGCACTCAAGATGACCTGTTTATAATCTAAAATAGATCTATGAGCAGAAACAGACACAAATCTAATACTACAGTACGATTGTTTTGTCTGTTGTAGTAATAATAGGACAACCACTTCTAGATTTGCTAGCCATTTTTCCAGTCTCCTCATTGTCTAATAGACCACACCTTTGAGAAAGTTCAGAAGATTTGTTATCGGATGATGGGATAGTCCTTATTGCTACAGAATAACAATTCTTCTCTTCTCCAAAGCATTTTATCTTGCCAACACCCATTCCCATTCAATACTGAATGACAATAATTGTATATTTTATTGAGACATATGAAACAAAAAGTACTGATAGTGTTTTAATCATTATTAGTTCCAAGAAAGTTACTTTTGTACTTACGATAGCAATTTTCATGTTTTATTTTCATAATTCAAATACATGAGGGGTGCTTACACTTTTGCAAGGGAGTGTATTAAGAGCAATTGAGCAAAGATCAGAAATTCATATTACTGAACTCATCAGTAATTTTTTATTTAGTTCATAGTGTTGACATATAGTTAACAGCATCTTAAGGAATTAAATGTATAGATTGCATTATTGCAAAGAAACAGAAATGAATATAATAAGAATTCGAATAATATCCACATAAGTCATTCTTGTATTCATATACAGACGAGCATAGACAGTAAGGATACTAATTAATTAAAGCAATAATTATGAACAAAAAATTGTAATAAAACAATTGCAATTCCAATATTGGATGGAGTAGTCCGTTACATTCTGATAAATCATTTTAAAAATGGAATAAGTAAGAAATTACTTTATTTTATATCACTTTCTTATTACTGAGTAGACTAGAGATTTGTAGTCTTACTACATTTGAAACTAGTGTATAACAAGTAGTATTTCAAAGGTTTTTGTATATTTTAGGAAAACTTCAGTTTGTGTAGAATTTAGAAAAGTGGGGAATATCACAGGTCCATCTGCTTGTTTAGTACTTTTGCTGTCGGATTGTGACAATTTTAATAAATCTTTATTGATTTCAAGATGTCTAGTTTCTAGACTTTCCATTCCAGATATATTCTAAGACTCAGAATTAGATAACCGTAAAATACTACATCTGGAAGCGAAAGGTAAGAAACTAGACATACTAGTATCAATAGAGGATTATGAAAATGATCACAATATTGTGGTAAAACTATTAAATAAGCAGACATACCTATGATATTCCCCACTTTTCAAAGTTCTATACAAATTACAGTATATAAAAATGTATTAACACTTCGAAACTCCGGCCACTATATCCTCATTATTGAAGAGATAGAGAACGATGTAATTTTTCATTTATTTCATTTTTATAATAATTTATAATGAATTATTCCTAAATTTAAAAATGAGATGTTATTTTACTGTCAAAGTTTTCTGATTTGTCTGAAAAGTAGGGTTTTATCACATCAGATTCAAAATAATTCATTTCGAACATAATTAAAATGTCACTTGTCGACCTAGGAGTTAATTTCATAAAGATTACCAACTAAAATTTGAAAATGACCAACAGGAAGGATTCTCAAATCTTTCTTATCATTTAAAAATTCACGAAAATGTAGCTCGCAACGATTTTAAAGAAGCCAGTAAAGATGAAAGTTTAAATAATCTTAAAAGAGTTAGACAATATATGAGAAATTTCAAATGTCCCTTTATTTTTCACAAATAACTTGCTTTCTACATATTTTTTTATTCATTATCAGAAATGATTATACTAATAACAAACAAAGTAAAAAAAATTGTCAAATAATTCAAATATTCGTTAATCTAGAGTAATAAATCTCCATGAACAGTTAAATGAATTTATACCTAAAATAAAAGTTAAAATAATATTTGATCTTGGTTGAAATGAAGCTCTATGTTTAATTTAAATGCATACAATAGGATTTGATTATACTTACTTTAATTCTACATTTCCACCAACCGTACCCATCTTGATTATTAGCTCTCGAATACACTTCTACCTCCATATTTTCAGTGAATTCTGTTTTTTGATCAGGCTTTGGGGGAAGCCTGACTTGGGAAAAAGGGAACCTAGAATCTGGCTGCCATCTGTAAAAGTCAACAGCATTATTTTCACTTCATTTAAATGGAGAAATCATGAACTTACTCATCTTCAAAATGGATTAAAACCTCTTCATCAAATACATCCAAAACGTAACCCTACAAAGAAAACATTCAATAGTTTGTTTTTATGACACTTCTTGAATCCTAACGATAAAAAATGAGAAATAATAGTAAGGATAGTTTGATAAAAGAAATTAATCATAAAAATATCTCATGACAACCCAATGAAATCAAACATGTTAAACTTATAAATTATGTAATGTTTTGGTAGGCCGATTGGTGACAGAGGATAAGAAATATTTCAACTGAGTAATCCTTAAGACTTAGAAAAAAGTTTCCGAGAAAGGTAATTTGATACGGTCTAACATAACCTTTTATTCTACTCAGTAATAACGAATTAAACAATGTCCACTTTACAATAACAAGAGACACGTATTTCATGTTATCAATGGTGCATTTTCATATTAGGCTTTTGCCAAAACGAACACATGGAATTTTCACGCCCTGTCAAATGGTCATGGCGTCAAAAGAACCGCGTTTAGCAATACTCTAATCCCGTCATTTCTACGTAAGTATATGAGTAATATCTCTATATCTATCATGAAACAAACGGCAGATCCATAAAAAATAGGAAAATGTTTATCATAGTAAACTCCATTTCATACTTTACGTTGATCCTACCTTGTAAAGAGCTCCGTTTTCACCGCAAACTTCCACAGCTACGTCCTCCATGTTGATTTACTTTAATTTACTTCTTGGGAGAGGAAAGACCTTCTACTGCTGTTCTGTTTCTCTTCTGTCTGTTGAGTTGTTAAAACGAGTTTCTGCCGCCACTCTACATTAGAAAAGACGAAGATGTCAAATGTCGTTTCGCCTTACCCACAATTAGTGGACAAGAGAAAGAAGATAAAAACTTTTGACAGATGTGGCGCTAGTGGACAGAGAAATTCTAGTGAATTTTATTCCAGAGTGCATATGAAAATAAAAATAATAATATATGTTTTTCAAATTTTCAACGTGATGAAGGCAGATTGATATTAATTCGAAAATGAATTTAATCTATCCCAAATATGTCAAATAGCAGTGATTCTGATGAATTTTACGATGCCGAGGAGGAAATACCTAGTCAGGCTAATAAAAGGTATTGAATCTAAACTTTGACCTGTTACATACCTTATATAGAATTTAAATATTTGGGAACAGTATCAATTCAGCCTATTTTGACAATTACTTTTCAACTTATATTCGAAAACAATTGAAATTTTCAAAATAGTAAAAGTCATATGATGCTTGGTAACGTCAAAATTCAGGAGTTTTTTATTTTAGTAGAAAATCACGAACATTATCAAGAGATTTAACCCAGCGAGCCAATTCGGAACCGAATGTCTTTAAAAAATGTGAATCAGCCAAAAATGATCCTAGCAATGAAAACAAATTGAAGCATCAAGATCAAAATGAAAAGGTTAGTTCATCACATAGAGGTATTAAATATAATATAAATATAAATAATAATATAAAAGGTAATAAGTCTATGGTTAATCAATAGTTTTTTTAATATTGTAATATATTGACATTCATCCAATTTTAGGCGGAAGGATCTTCCGATATACTGGGTAGTAGCAGGAAAAAATTCAAGGAATTAAGACAAAAGCTTCAAAATGATGATGATGATCCACCAGTTGGAGAAGCTATTCAACCAGATAGCCAAACCTCATCGGTGGAAGGAGTATCAGTAGGTCCAAGTAAAATAACACAACCTTTTAGAGTTATTGAACAAGATACCGTCAGTCTACAAAGTCATAGTTCATTAGGAAGGTTGGGTAGAATTTTAGGAAATACATCTGATTCAGGTTAGTTACTTTGAAGCTGGAGCATTATTTACTCATAAATGATCAACCAAAAGGAATCTATGGTCAGGTCAACTTCGGTAAAAAAATAGTTGAAAACAGTTTTTTTTAATTTTTGCTTTACTAGGAAAACTACCAAAGCACCCTACAGTCACAAACACAATTTTTTGGAAACTCATTATAATGCCTTTTTTTCCATTAACCTGACTTTTATAATAGCTTGCTTTATCTTTATCACAGATTAAATATAGAAACAATCTGTGTCAATATATTTTTTCATGATTAGTCATACCATGACTATCAGTATTACTACTAGTAGTTAGTAATACTCACCTGATGAAGTCATGGTATGACAAAACAATTGTTGTAATTAAACATTAGTGGAAAAATTCACTCTTCTATGAGTCGGCGAAAATTTCTCCTTTGTATGATATAGTGAACAACTTACAGAGAACAGGTGTAAGCTCTGGTGAACACTTTTTTAATATATTAGCAGGAATCCTGTCTGGTCCAGTTGCTCTTTTAGAATTGAGTCTACCAAACACTCAATGAATTATCTGTGGTCTGAAGTGTATATCTAAATAAATTAATTCGGCTGATCTGTACCATACCATACCATAGCTCATACTCCTCATTAATGAAGTTTGTATCCCTCATCTTAGATGAAACAGTTGGACTTTTCCAACTAAATGTTTTGATAGTTGAGTTAGCAGAGAATATCTGTGCGAACAGATCGGCCTTAGCTTTTGGGAAAATTGCAAGTGAACCATCCTCTTCTATCAGAAGGAGAAACCTTGAATGACAGAAGCTGTTGCCGATTTTCTTTGCCATCGACCCAAACTGAGGCGATCTACTGGGACAATCTATGATCCAATAGGACAATCTATGATCCACCTGGACAGTCTATGATCCACTGAGACAGTCTATGTAATGCACAAACTGCATTAACTGATATTGCTAAAGTGGACTCTAACTTTATATTGACTTCTCAACAAAAAATACAGTAGACTCTCCTTAGTGTGAACACAAAAAATTTTGCTTGTTCATATTTTCGAGCTGTTCACACTAGTGGAAGGTGTGTAAAAGACATGAAATAAATGTTTATAGGATTAAAAAAAATGATATGAAACCAAAACTTTCGATGTTAAGCTTTAATTAAAAAAAAAATAAAAATTTGTCATTTTAAATAGGAAGATATTTTCGTTTGCACTTTCTTGGCTGATAGTTGGGCGTTCATGGCTTTATACTGAATTGTTCGTGGGCTTTCTATTTCACTTGTGTTCATATCGGTATTTTGTTCGGCCCATTGAGAAACCACTATTAATGCCTTCAGAACCTCTGCAATAAGAATCTTCTTATTTTACTCAGATTCCACATCAGAATAGCTTCTTTCAGAATCACTTCCAGCATATAAATTGAAGAATATCTTAAGTAGTTACTTAGTATCTTAAATAGAAGTTCGTTTGCTTGAATATTTGATAAGTATAAGTGTTACAAAGTTTTCTCAACTGACCGGATGAATTATGTTCAGCAACTCAATAGTTTCCTTTACTATAGGTTCTGATTTTTTACTCATCAATATTTCTTGAAGCTTCACAAGAGGAAGATCATCTTCATCAATGTCGCTATGGTCAAAAATTTTGTTCCAACACGATTTGATTACCAGAGGATATAATTGTTGCCATACCTCTTGTTCAAATTTCCTTTAAACAAGGAATTTTTAATTCACTAACAGGTACGTAACAATTATGTCCCCAGAGTTCAACAATTTAGGCCTTTCAAATATGAATCATTTAATTCCTAGAAACCTAAACGGGCCTAAACATCAATTAAGAAATGAAGATATTATTCTCTTAGATTAATTCCTAGAAATCTAAGCAGGCCTAAACACCAATTAAGAAACGAAGATATTTCTCCTTTAGATTATCCCTAGAAGCCCATTAGAACCGTTTTAGCTGTTTCAAGACTCTTGTCGTATTGGAATTACCTGGGCCACCTTTTCGGACCCAAACCCACTCTCTCATTCGCCGTGCAGCAGAAAGATCACTACTCACCCTGTATAAAAAGTCAGCAAAAAGGCACCGAGTGGAACACATCCCCTGCACCTAGGCAGGTTACGAGTTGAAGACAAGTCCTCATCCCAGGCACATTCCCTTGAATTAAGCTCTCGTAACTCGTGAAACATATTTATTTCTACGCTCGAATTATTTTATATTCGCTTATATTCATTTGTAATTAGATATTAAGTTGTGAAAAGTGAAATCAATAAAATTGAAGTCTGTGTCGTGAACAACAAGAGAAAAAACTCAAGAAAGAACTGTTCCAGGATCAAGATAGTGTATCCACCTCAATCTGTCAACAACTCAAAATTGTACACTTGTATTATATGTACTTCCGACATATGACAATTCTCTACAAGGTCCCTACGAGCTGGATTACATTCCACATCTGGTCACTAAACAAATCCCTCAATTTGGGTAAAATAATTCAACTCTCTGAGCTTGCATTATATGTATTTTAAACTGTGAATAGAGCATTAAAGTCTAATATACATCCCTCTTTCACCCCCATTTGAAGTACTACTCTGTCAAGAAAGTACCGGGAATTTTCAATTAAAACAAAATTTTTACATTTAATCGTCAAAATTTATTGGGTCGCCTTCAAAATAGGCTCCATTTGCTCCAATACATATCTATGCCAACGGCACTTCCAATTATCGAAACATTTTTTATAGGCGCTTTCAGGGATGGACTTTAGCTCTCGCGCCGAATTTTGTTTCATGGCTTCAATCGACTCAAAACGGGTGCCAAGAAGGGGCAGTTTTAGTTTTGGGAGAGGAAAAAGTCGCAGGGAGCCAAATCCGGCGAATACGATGGTTGCTGAAGCACGTTTGTTGAGTTTTTGGCGAGAAAGTCAGTCACAATCGTAGCTCGGTGAGAAGGCGCGTTATCGTCATGCAAAATCCATGAGTTGTTCGCCCACAAATTTGGCCGCTTCTTACGGATACGCTCACGCAAACGTTTCATAACGCCTAGGTAATACTCCTTGTTTACCGTCTGACCCTCTGGAACGAATTCGTAGTGCACCACGCCACGGATATCGAAGAAAACAATGAGCATCACCTTCATTTTCGAGCGGCTTTGGCGTGGTTTTTTCGGTTTCGGCTCATTTTTTGCCACCCATTCCGATGATTGCTGGCTTGTTTGCATATCGTACTCGTAGACCCAGGTCTCATCACCAGATATAATGCGTTCCATGAATGTACAATCGGAATTACAGCGATCCAGCATGTCTGAAGCAACCTGTTCGCGATGACGTTTTTGAAGAAAATTCAGGTCTTTCGGTACGAGTCGTGCGGCCACCTTTCTCATGCCCAAAATATCAATCAAAATCGTACGTGCGGACTCGTGGGATATCTTAAGATCATGTGCTATCTCTCTCAAGCTGGTACGACGGTTTTCCAGCACCCTTTCCTTAATTTTATCGACGTTATCTTCGATCGAAGCCGTCGATGGGCGACCACTTCACGACCGTCCTTGAAGGCTCTGTACCACTGATATGCACGAGTTTTCGATAGAGCATTATCACCAAAGGCCTTTTGCAACATTTTCAATGCATCGGCACACGAAAATTCATTTGCAACACAAAACTTTAAACAAATTCTTTGCTCAACGTAATCACCCATAGTAAAAATCTGCTCGCACTCTGACATCGACTGACTTAATCAGCTGTTGCAAACGCACTAGTTGACATATCCCGCTCAAGCTTGGCATAGTAGTTAAGGACAGTGGTACCAACCTAGGAAAAAAAAATTTTACCTGCCTCATTGCCCCGCCAGATTTAAATCGATAATTCCCGGTACTTTCTTGACAGAATGTACGTTTAACCAAGAATTTGCATACTAATTGTTTAACGTTTAATCAATTACTTTCGAAGAATTCCAAAAGGTATCTCACATACCAAGCAATTCTTTCCACCTCTGGTACGAAGCATCAGTTTTTGAAAATTTCCTTTGTCATCCAAGCATTTTTTGAATTTTTGTAGATACAGGGGTTATGGAAATTTTTTAATGCTCTTGGTGATTTTGCTTTGCCAATTGCCAACAGAGTGTATTTGTGGGAACCAGATGCGCTTGCACAACCCAAGAAGATTATTTGATGCTTTGATATTTTGAGACCAGGTGCGGATTTTTCAGAACTCATTACATAGATTTTATCAGGCATAATTTTCCAGTACAATCCAGTCTCATAAACATTATATAACTTATGAGTTAACTCAAATTTCGCTATTAATTGAACCAATTCAATTTTGAATGGGCTAATATTATGCATCTCTGGTTCTAAAACTATAACAAACCTTGAGTTTTCGCAGCCTTCCATCACTCGCGGTTAATTTTTCATTTCCACTTTTCAAGGTTTCATGAAGTTGAAGAGCTTTATGCTTCATAATTTCTCCTGTTACAGGCAAATTTAATTCCTTCTGTTTAAGAATAACAAAATAACATAGGTTCTCTCTATTGCATTGACATTTCGTAACACTTGTTTTTATTAACGCTATCATACTTTTGTACCGGAAGCAGCATAAATACCTTTTGTTAGTTTGCGGTTATCTGAAGATGAAGTTATACTTGTTATCACAAAAATGTGTAAACATTTGCATTTGTTTGTAATAAAACATAATAATTTCTAAAAACTTGTTTTAAGTATTATCACTCAGCTAAATGACATGAAATTTTTGTCTTCTTTTGCCAGAACTCATATAACCTGGCTTTTCACCCAGTTTCCACTTGATGTTGTGTTCTGGGACATCCTGTATTTCCAATTACACATCACTAGGCATTAATATCCAATCACAGGAGAGGAAATCAATCACTTATTGCGTGCTTGTATTTAAAAACCAACAAAATCAATATAATTTTTGATTTTAGTTTTTTTTTTTTTTATCATTTATTCATTAGCAATCATAATACAACAATTCTATGAGCTGATTTGCTGTCTACAGAGCTTTGAGCTCTCAAATGATTTGATATGGTCTTCTCCAGTGAAATGACCATTTTAAATCTACTTCATATCAGCTGGCCAGGTCCTTTTGAGTCTTCTCATGTCTTGAGGTTGAAGCAACGGTTGTAGTAAGTCGTTTATATGACCATCTAACTTGGTGTGATGTTTTTGGCTCTGTTCCTTGATGACATCCTTCACATAAGGTATTTTCAAATCTTCATGCAGGGTTTGATTTGATACATACCATGGAGCATTTGTTAGCAATCTCAGTATTTTCGATTGGCATCTCTGGACTAGAGTTACATTGGACTTACTTGTACATCCCCAAAGTTCAATTCCGTATGTCCATATGGGCTTTATGACCATTTTATATATCAGTAACTTGTTTTCTAATGAGAGTTTCGATTTTCTACCTATAAGCCAATTCAGTTCTTTAGTTCTAAGGTCTATTTGCTTCCTTTTTTTAATAATATGCTCCTTCCAGGTTAGTCTGCTATCTAAATGCACTCCCAAATATTTAACAGATGGGGAATTTGGTATTTTTATATTGTTTATAAAGATGGGTGGACACTGGTCTCTTCGAAGGGTATAATTTACTTGAACTGACTTGGTTTCATTAACTTTTATCTTCCACTTATGCAGCCATTCTTTTATTTCATCAAGATGAATTTGCAATCTATTAGATGCCTCTTTGGGATCTTCATGGTTTGCAAGAATTGGAGCATCATCTGCAAAAGTTCCCATTATCGTATTCGCATTTGTGGACATATCTGCCGTATACAGTGTATACAAAAACGGTCCCATAACACTTCCTTGGGGAACACCGGACTGAATAGGATAAAAATCAGACACTTTATCATTCACCCGTACTCTGAATCTCCTTCCAGTAAAATAAGATCTCATTAGCTTGTAGCAGTATAATGGCAGACATTTCTTTATCTTATGCAATAGTCCAGAATGCCAGACTTTATCAAAGGCTTGGCTTACATCCAAAAAAGCAGATGTGCAGTATTGTTTGAGTTCCAGGGCTTTGCTTATCTCATGACTTATTCTGTGTGTCTGCTGTATGGTGGAGTGATTTGTTCTGAATCCAAATTGGTGTGGAGGAATCCATTCTTGGGTGGGGATCCGACTTTATTCTCAATAGCAAAATTTTCTCCAAGATCTTAGATAAAGTTGGCAGTAAGCTAATTGGTCTATATGATGTTACAGCGTTTGGATTCTTGCCAGGTTTCAGTATGAGGATTATTTCTGCAGTTTTTAGGTGTTCTGGCCAATAATTTTGTCTCAGGATAGCATTGAATATATATGCCATCATTGCTACTCCTTTCTTAGGCAGTTCCTTGATCATTTTTGGTGTGACCTCATCTATTCCGGCAGCTTTTCGTGTGTTCAGGTATTTTATTTCTTTTTGTAGTTCTTTTATGGTGATACTTTTAATAGGAGACGTATTAGAAGGAATATTTAACATTTCTCTTTCAACCTCGTAATCGTGTATGTCATCATTTTAAACAAATATTACCAAAATCATTAATTTTGTATAAGCAGGTACAACAACTACAAGCCATAACTCCCATTTACTTTAATTTTAGGGACCATTCCAGAAAATGGACGGAAATCAGTATCAGTCTCCGCTTTGTCTTCAAGCTCCCTGGACTCTGGTTCTACCCCAAGTTCGAAGGGTGTGTCCCAGTTTCCTAGCATTTCCACCTTGACCGCTATTAAACCCGCACAAAATATCGAAACACCTACCAAACTTCAAGAACCCGATGTGATAGCGAGTACGAAGACATCCACTTCGACATCTTCGTCTATGATCAAGGCACCTGTTGCTCCACCAAGGAGGAAGAAAAAGAACAAGGACATTGGATCTCTGAATTTGACCGTAAGTAAATGGAGAAAGTGAAATAATAAAAAAAAATTAAATATATTAGGAGTACAAATAAGTTCCCGCCGTTTTTTAACACAAATTAAATATTTATTATAGAAGAAAGCTTGCTGAGTGACTTCTAATGTTAGAGCAAGTTCTTTTTGTGTTTGAGATGAATCTTCCTCCAATAATTCCTCCAATTCTGCATCCTCATAAATTTTTGGCCTTCCACTGCGATCTTTGTCTTCTACGTCGAAATCACCGTATTTAAACTTTTGAAACCAGTCTCGACACGTTCTCTCACTCAAAGCACCCTCACCATATGCTTCTACGAGCAATTGATGCGCCTCAGCAGCAGATTTCTTTAAATTAAAGAAGTAAAGTAATATTTCCCGCAAATGACGCTTACTTGGATCAAATTTTGACCTTTTCAACTTATAAAAATTATATTTTATCAATACAAAATCAATCATATTAATAGGTTATGTTGTTCTTGAATGTCCAAACTATTTTTTAAGCCGGTTATCATCTGTGAAAGCTAACCGAAACTCCGTGACGCCATCTACAATAAAACGGTGGAAACTTATTTGTACTCCTAATATTTTTTTTGCGTTTGAGAAGCTTTAACATTTTAAATTTTAATGACTTGTAACATTTGAATAGTCACAAATTCGTTTATTGCCTACTGCAATCTATTTTGCTACACATAATTTTCCAGACAGATCTAAACTACCTTCTAATCCAATCCTGTAACTTAAGTTAAGCATTTATACTTATACAGGGTGTCCTAACGAAAATTTTACCTCCTCCACAACTCAGAAACGAAGAATTTTTGAAGATTTTAAAAAAAGAGGTCAACTTCTGTTTTGAGGGGGACGAATTTCCATCATGAGTTTGTTCTGAAAAAACCTCCCCCATGAAGGTGGCATCAACCCCGAACATTTTTTAAATAGGGATGGAATGTCGAGTATTGGTTGGTTTGAAAGTCAGTTCATTATTCACAAAATAATGTAATATTGAACTTATAGTCAAAAGGTGAACAGACAATTGAACCGCCCAAACTTGAGAACCTAAGAGTTTTGTGAGTCCAAAAATAATTTTCAAGTTCTGTGTTAAGTTAAGTAGCGTTGTAATTCATAAAAAATCAATTCCTCGATTGCATAGTAGAAAAACAGACTGGAATGAATACAGAAGTTTAATCGAAGAACATATATGCCTGAATGTAAGTCTTAAAAGACCAAGTGAAATAGATGGAGTATTGACATCATTTGTTCATATTTTTAAATATTCTGTGGGAAAAGCCACGCCTACTTCTGAAGAAAAGTGTAAAACATATAATGTTCCAGAGGAAATCATCAGACTTCTAGCACAGAAGAGAAGAGTTAGAAAGAGATGGCATCAGACACACTCGCCTGCAGACAAGACCATCTTGAACATATTAACAAATGAACTAAAATTTAAAATGAAAGAACACAAAGAATTGTCATTCAACAACTATGTGTTAAGTTTAAATAGATATGATAATTCAGTGTGGAAACCAATAAAAAACTCAAAAAAACCAAAAATCCATATACCACCTTTACGCAACATACCAGGATCAACTATTCAATGGGCAAGGACTGACAATGAAAAGGCTCAAACATTTGGAGAACACCTGGCTGAAGTATTCACACCCAATGATGACATACACGATTACGAGTTTGAAAGAGAAATGTTAAATATTCCTTCTAATACGACTCCTATTAAAAGTAGCACCATAAAAGAACTACAAAAAGAAATAGAATACCTGAACACACGAAAAGCTGCCGGAATAGATGAGGTCACACCAAAAATGATCAAGGAACTGCCTAAGAAAGGAGTAGCAATGATGGCATATATATTCAATGCTATCCTGAGACAAAATTATTGGCCAGAACACCTAAAAACTGCAGAAATAATCCTCATACTGAAACCCGGCAAGAATCCAAACGCTGTAACATCATATAGACCAATTAGCTTACTGCCAACTTTATCTAAGATCTTGGAGAAAATTTTGCTATTGAGAATAAAGTCGGATCCCAACACCCAAGAATGGATTCCTCCACACCAATTTGGATTCAGAACAAATCACTCCACCATACAGCAGACACACAGAATAAGTCATGAGATAAGCAAAGCCCTGGAACTCAAACAATACTGCACATCTGCTTTTTTGGATGTAAGCCAGGCCTTTGATAAAGTCTGGCATTCTGGACTATTGTATAAGATAAAGAAATGTCTGCCATTATACTGCTACAAGCTGATGAGATCTTATCTTACTGGAAGGAGATTCAGAGTGCGGGTGAATGATAAAGTGTCTGATTTTTATCCTATTCAGTCCGGTGTTCCCCAAGGAAGTGTTATGGGACCGTTTTTGTATACACTGTATATGGCAGATATGCCCACAAATGCGAATACGATAATGGGAACTTTTGCAGATGATGCTGCAATTCTTGCAAGGCATGAAGATCCCAAAGAGGCTTCTAATAGATTGCAAATTCATCTTGATGAAATAAAAGAAAGTGGAAGATAAAAGTTAATGAAACCAAGTCAGTTCAAGTAAATTATACTCTTCGAAGAGACCAGTGTCCACCCATCTTTATAAACAATATAAAGATACCAAATTCCCCAACTGTTAAATATTTGGGAGTGCATTTAGATAGCAGACTAACCTGGAAGGAGCATATTATTAAAAAAAGGAAGCAAATAGACCTTAGAACTAAAGAACTAAATTGACTAAATCGAAAATCGAAACTCTCATTAGAAAACAAGCTACTGATATATAAAATGGTCATAAAGCCCATATGGACATACGTAATTGAACTTTGGGGATGTACAAGTAAGTCCAATGTAACTCTAGTCCAGAGATGCCAATCGAAAATACTGAGATTGCTAACAAATGCTCCATGGTATGTATCAAATCAAACCCTGCATGAAGATTTGAAAATACCTTATGTGAAGGATGTCATCAAGGAACAGAGCCAAAAACATCACACCAAGTTAGATGGTCATATAAACGACTTACTACAACCGTTGTTTCAACCTCAAGACATGAGAAGACTCAAAAGGACCTGGCCAGCTGATATAAAGTAGATTTAAAATGGTCTTTTCACTGGAGAAGACCATATCAAATCATTTGAGAGCTCAAAGCTCTGTAGACAGCAAATTAGCTCATAGAATTGTTGTATTCTGATTGCTAATGAATAAATGATAAAAAAAAAAAAAGTTCTGTGTTAGAGAGAAAGAATTCTTATGACGACATTGTTCCAAAAAAAAAAACACCTAGGAATAGGGAGATGTTGGATGTGGTTTAGTTGAGAAGTTTTTTCTGTACTCTAAACATCGCAGTTGAAATTTTCAAATTTGTTCATTTAATGGCAGAACAATTTGAGGTTTTGAATGTTTTTACTTTAAAAACGTTCGATTTTCTTATCGTTCTTGTTGGGAAAATGTGTGAAACGCATGAAATTCATTACAATGTATACTATTTTTTTGAAGATTCTTTCTCAAATGTGTTGCTGCATCATAATCGGGTTTGAGAGACTTACCTACGTGGGCGAAAATGGTTTATTCGATGGGAAAAAGAATAGAAATTCTAAAATTATACTATAGGAATGACGAAAATTCTAGATTAACTGCAAGGTATTTTAATAACAATCATCCAGAAAGAAATGTAAGTCACCAATATGTTAAGCATTTGATAAATAAATTGGAAACTACTGGTTCTATTCAGAATAAGAAACACAAAGTTGAGCGTCAAGTCCTAAATGAAGCTATTGAAATAGCAGTATTGGGTCATTTACAGATGGATATATAAGAAAAACAAATGTTAACTTCCGCTATTTTATTGATTTACACGACAATTGTTTCGTCACCTGACTTCATCAGGTGAGTATTTAAACTGAGGTATACAATGCAAAACGTGACCTTAAATACACAGCTCTGGTACAAAAAATAGAGGGGTGGAAAGAGATGGTTTACAATTAATGAAAAATATTAAGTAGGGGGGATCTGTTTAAATCTATTTGATCATTAAATAAAATTTGTCTTTTATTATATCTATTGATCTCTAAAGTTTCTAACAGATTTAGTTTCTGACTTTTGTTTTCGATATGTAATATTTCATAGTTCATATTAAAATTATGGCCAGTCTCTAACAAATGGTTGACATAAGTTGAATTCGGTTTATTATTAATATAACATTTTTCATGTTCTCGTATCCTTGTTTGGAATGAACGGCCTGTCTGTCCCACATATACCCATGGGCAATCACTACATGTTAAGTTGTAAACTCCTGATTTTTTGTTTTTAAGAATGACATCTTTATTATTTTTTATTGAGCTGCCTAAAGAATTAATGGTTTTAAAAGAGATGTTATATTTTTCTTTTTTCTTTAAATATCTAGCAATGTTTTCAGATTTTTGGCCTATGTAAGTTAATGAAATATATTTGGTTTCGTTTGAATTTTGAAATTTTGGATATACAACTGATACTGCTTTATGGTAATTTATTTTATCAAGTAAATTGTCTACAATTAACGGATTAAAATCATTATTAAAAGCTATTTGTTTAATGGTTTTATACTCTTTGTCAAAATTTTCTTTCGTCATGGGTATGTTAACCAATCTATAAAGCATACTATTATAAGCTGATAATTTTTCTGAAAATGGATGATTTGAAGTATAATGAATTGTACCATCTGTATGTGTAGGTTTTCTGTATATGGAAAAGTCGTGTCTATTATTAATTTTTGTTATTTTTAAATCTAAGAAATTGATGCTATTATTTACTTCATCTTCCTGTATGAATTCAATTGTTGTATATAATTTATTCATAGATTCCAAAAATGAACAAAGTTGTCTATTTCTGCCATTAAATAAACAAATTATGTCATCTACATAGCGGTACCAATAATTTCTTATATTGAAGATGAATTTCCGTCAAGTAAAGACCGAGACAATCAAAAATACAGATGGATAATCGGCAATCTATAAGAACTTTAGCACGAGCATCTAATCTTCGGAAACCTAGCGTTCTTCGAATTGTGAAAGCTCATAAATTTCACCCTTACAAGATAAGGCTGGTTCAACAGTTGAATTAAGATTATCCTGACCATCGGACTCGGTTTTGTGAACAATTTAGTGAGTTAATGAATAATAACCCACATGGAGTCTACAATACAATATTTTCTGACGAGTGTACCTTTATGTTTAATGGGGAGATCAATAGGCATAATTGTCGGTACTGGAGTGATAGTAATCCTCATTTATTCATGGAGACACATACACAAATTCCCCAAAAATTAAATGTTTGTATAGAAATATTAGGAAACCGTATTGTTGGATCAATTTTTATTGATGGAAATCTTAATTTGAATTATTAGACGACATTATTGATCCAATGGTTACTGACACTCTGGAAAACGACGACATCCTATTAGAAAATGAACTCGCATTTCAGCAGGATGATGTACCGTCACATGTCGATATCTGACAATTTTTGAACGAACGTTATCCAGCACGTTGGATTGGCAGGAGTCCTATAGAGTGGCCAGCAAGATCACCCGATCTATCGCCATAAGATTTTTTTTGTGGGGACATTTGAAGTCCAAAGTCTATGCAACACCTAAAATCTTGGAGAACTGTGACAAGGCACTGAGTGCCAATTACTGACACCAGACATTTTCGAAAATGTTAGAGAAGGATTTGAAATTTACATTTACATCACATTTTTTTCTGGATGTTCCCTATCATTACTTATAGACCTGGTGTATTTGAATGTATTGGGTTTCATTTTGAGTTACCCTCCTGATAATGTTCAATATAAAATTGCTTAAAAAAAATTGCCGAATTTGAACATTTCAGCTAGGATGTTTAGAGTACGAAAAAAGCTTTTTGGCTAAAACACATCCGCCATCTCTTTTCTATTAAAAAGTAAATTTGGGGTTGTTGCCAGGTGATTTTTTCGGAACATTATCGTCATAGGAATTCTTTCTCTGTAATACAGAACTTGAAAATTATTTTTGGATTCTTCAAAACTCTTAGGTTATTGAGTTTGGGCGGCTCAACTGTCTGTTCAATATCACCTTTTGACGGTAAGTTCAATAACACTCGACATCTCTTCCCTATTCAAAAAATGTTGGGCGTTGATGCCACCTTCATGGGGTTGGTTTTTTCGAAACAAACTCATGACGGAAATTCGTCCCCCTCAAAACAGAAGTTGACCTGTTTTTTTTAAATGTGGGTTAAATTTTCGTGTTTTTGTTGTTTAGTAATTATAAGTACCTGATGTTAAACAGTGGATTTTTTTTTGTTTATTAAATCTTTAATATATCTATATTCACAGGATCAGTGTTATCTTAGTTTATGAATTTTTAATTTATATTAAATTATAATCTTGTTTGGATACTGAATTGTTTCAGACGTTACTATTTGGTAGTTGATCATAATTAAAACAAATTGTTGAAATTACTATGTTTTACTATCAATAAAAAGATATATTACACATTTTCTTGTGACTCGAGTTTCGGGAAATGAACTATCCCATCATCAGACAGAAACTATCTAAAATAGCTATGAGCCAAATTTATCCCATCATAAAAACTGAAGAAAATAAAAAATTCATTTCTCTATCGTACTTTGGTAGCATAAGTCAAAAAGTGGCCAATAGTTTTTCAAAATCAGATGTCAATATTGCCTTCAAAACGCAAAACAAATTATCATCGGTATTATTTAACACAAAAGACCCTACTCCAAACATACACAAATCAGGAGTTTATGAGTTATCTTGTTCTACGTGCAGTAATAAATATATAGGACAAACAGTACGTTCCTTCAAGACAAGGTTCAACAAATATAAAATGAGTTTCATGAAAAATAAACAAAATTCTACTTTTGCCACTCATTGTCTAGAAAATGGTCATTCCTCCCCCACAATAGATAATCTTAAAATTTTACATGTAGAATCAAAAGGGAAGAAACTCGATTATTTAGAATCTGTTGAAATTTTCAAATTAGTTCACAATAACAATAATGTAAAAATAATTAATGACTGTACGGAGCTATGTAAATCGAAAATATTTGAGATATTTAAAAAGTAACACCTGTTTGAAATCTTTTTCAATGAAAATAAAATGAATTTAATGAAGAGTAAACAAAAATTCAACTTTTGCCACTCATTCTTTAGAAAACAGTAATTCCTTTCGACAAAAGAAAATCTTGAGAAAATTTTACATGTAGATTCAAAAGAAAAGAAACTTGATTATTGAAAATTTCAAATTCTTTCACAATAAAAATAATGTAAAAAATAATGAATGACTGTATGGAGCTATGTAAATCCAAATATTTAAGATATACAACAAACTAATGTGGAAATAATGAATGACTGTACGGAGCTATGTAACCCCAAAAATTATTTGAGATATTTAAATGGGTACCATCTGTTTAACAACCTTCTTTGTCGATTGCCGACATTCTGATATCTGTTAGAAGGCCCCACTTTTTTAACCCGGTTTTTTATCACGTTCCGCTTGTAAACGTCTGTACCACTATTAGGTGTTACCTAGAATCTATTGAAATATTCAAAATATTTATCATTTTTGTTTAAATACCTCTGTACCACTGTTAGGTCTTCAGTTGTCTGATGATGGGATAGTTCATTTCCCGACACTCAGTCACAAGAAAATGTGTAATATATCTTTTTATTGGTAGTAAAACATAGCAATTTCCACAATTTGTTTCAATTTTAATCTTGTTTGGAATTCTGTGGAGACGCACTTATTCTTCTGGAATTTTTCTATTTTTCTTGTCCAAGTTTTCATCTCTTCATGTACTTGGTAGAAGACTGGCAGTGCCTGAAATTCATTTCTTACAGTTTTTAATCAGTAAACTTTCGGTGTCCTGCTCAAAAGTAACTCTAATAAAAAGTATTTGATTGATTCAGTCCTTACTTGATGAAAATTCATTTTTATCAAATAAAATGATGAAACGTAACTTCCACAAATTTATCAGAAAATAACAATGGTTATGTCCACATTGTGGCTTTTTCAGGTTTATAATTTGAACGAAATGTAAAAAATAACATTCGAATATGTATGATTCAGACATAACTTGAAAAAGTGACACAAATAAACTAGTAAAATATATTGGCTCATTTATTGGGAATTCCCAAACTGAGTAAAATTATCCAACAAAGGAAATTTGTCTGTCTGTTCGAAAAAATTTTATGGGATATGTACCTTTCCCATGATTATATAAGGTTGTTCCGAAATTAATTTCGTTTTTTCCCGATAGAGAATTCAGTTGTATTCTTTCGAACCGGACTTCACTCTTAAGCCTCATAATCATTATTTGAGAGCTGATATTGCAAGGCTTGTGTGTGTAAAAGTTCAATCAATTCTACGCATTAGTTTTTGGTTGGTTCCCTTTTAAATATGGAGAGTAATAAGCAGCATTTTCGTCATATTTTACTTTTTTACTATAGAAAAGGTGAAAGTGCCGTTCAAGCCAGGAAGAAATTAACCAATGTGTATGGAGAAGATGTGTTGACAGTACGCCAGTGCCAGTACTGGTTTGCAAAATTTCGATCCAGCAAATTTTTATGTCGAAGATGCACCACGTTCCGGAAAGTCGGTTGAAGCTGATAAAGATACGATAAAATCATTAGTTGATGCAAATCGGCGAATAACAACACGTGAGATCGGCGAGAAGTTAAATTTATCGAATTCAACTGTTTATGACCACTTAAAAGACCTGGGTTTACCCTCGAAGCTCGTTATATGGGTTTCCCATGTTCTCACAGAGAGAAATCGTCGCGTTGACGTCGGTGTATCGCTTATCGAACGTCAAAGTTTGGTCACTCGCCAAAAGCTTATTATTATTATTTTTTTGACGGTAAAACCTTTACTTCAAATGAAGAGGTCAAAATTCACCTGGATCAGTTTTTTACTAGCAAAGACCAAAAATTTTATGAGCGTGGAATCATGCTACTACCAGAAAGATGACAAAAGGTGTTGAACCAGAATTATTATTTATTATTAATAATTCATTAAAATATTCATTCATTATACAGAAATTGTCTTTCATTTTCCCAAAAAAAAAAAAATTGCCTTCCGAACAACCCAATAATACTGTAAGATAATAATAGTGTTAGTCTTGTACTTCAAGAAAAATTTCATAGTTGTTGAATAAAATAATAAAGAATATTTCCACAAATTTATTGAATGAATAACAATTACTTTACCAACAATGTAGCCTTTTTAGGTTTACATTTTGAATATCATGTTACTTTTTTAGAATTAATTCAAAATGTAAGCCTGTCGAAATGACAGAGTTGACGAAACAATTATTTTTCATTTAATAGATTGTACAAATATTCTTTATTAATTTATTTAATTAAATTTAGTAATGTCTTTTTATAATTTGGCCACTACATGACATTCAAAATACATCACAGCAGAATTATATTATTTTTTGCTTGTGGTAGAACAGATAATGAACTACTAAATAAATTAAATATAAAATCAACTACATTTCATGATGGGGGTAATACAACCTTTGAAAACTATCAAAAACTAACGGAATCCATCTGAAAACATGTAGAAGCTGTAAATACAAAGGGAACATATTTTCTATTAACTACCGTAATGGTATATTTTTATGAAAAAAATTCATTTTACAAGCAAAAAACAACACATAGCACAATATTTCATGTGTTAAGCTTGTAACAACCAACTTATCAATCTTTCTTAAATTCCAATTCAAATGAAGAAATTGAATATTTATATTTTGGCTTCTTTTAGAAATCGGCTTCCACAACAACATTCCAAACTTCTTCCCACCACCTGGCCAGTCCGGTCAGCACAGTGGAATCCTTGACAAGAGAATTCGAACATTCACTTCCGAAACAATCTTCCCTAACATCAACGAAGTCTGAAGAGGAACAGCAAGATACAGAATCCAGAAGTTTAAAGAACCTCAAAAATTCCACCTTAAAATCCATTCATTCTCTTGATATAAATCAAGCTTTGAAGGGACAATTTGTAGTAAAGCCACAGGATACTGATAATTACAAGGCGAAGAAGACTTCTAAGACTGAGATAACAGAAAAAACCAGCGCTGTGTCTCTTTCTGGGGATTCTTCCAACACTGTTGTTGCCAGTACTAGGGGGTCTTCTGGTAGGAGTAGCGTTGGGCATTATAGTTTGGGACCACACAGGTTAGTTCAACTTATTTATTCATTATCGTTTACACACTGATGTCATTCACATGACTTATGCAAATAAATACAGATTTTCCAATGGTTTGAATAAAATCAAGTTACATTAGAAATTTTCCAATCGATATTTTTCTACAGAATATTTTTAATGACCATTCCTACCAGGTGTAGAGTATTAGGAGTAAAAATAAGTTTGTGCGGTTTTGATTACATATGTCGTTACTAGTTTATTATTCCATTGTTTCATCTGACAACACCATCATTTTAAAGTGTCATCATTAGGCTTTATTTTCGGTATCTGTCATTTTGCTGAAGTGTAAACAACATCGTTTTTCTTTGTTCTGAAAATGTCAACTTTTGTACTGAATAATGCGTTTTTACGAGGAGTTTGACTTCATTACTTCAATATAAAGAAAAAGATTGCTGAAAGTCATCGTATTCAGGCCCCTCTTCCCCACTGGGCACTATGGGCACGTGCCCAGGGCCCCGCGATCGAATGGGGCCCCCTTAGGGGGCCCCATTCTTTATCTATTGTAACTAAATAGTGTTTTCTCAAGGTCATAGGGGCCCCATGATCCTAATGTGCCCAGGGCCTCAAATAGTTTAAAGACGGCCCTGATCGTATTTTAGTTGATGTCATGCTTTATCTGAACGAATGTGTCAGAAATGGTTTGCCTGATTTAAAGGTGGCAATATTGATTTGGAAGACAAAGAACGACTCCGAGCGTCACCAAAGTTTAAGGATGAAGAATTAAGGCCTGCTTCTCACGAGAAAGTCCATAGTTCAACAAGCAATATGGGCACGGGCATTGTCTTGCTGAAAAAGGTCGTGTGGATGGCCATCTAGATAAGGTAGTAAAGTGATAGGATATCATCAACGTAAATACAGCTGTCGTATTGCCTCAAATGAGGAGGAATGGTGATTGGCTACCATAGATAGTCCTCCAAATCATTACTCAAAGGGTCCTGTGTATATGCCTCTCAACAATTAACTCAATATCCAGTCACTATACGGCGGCGTCTTATTATTTTGTGATCATCGCGCATACCTATCTTCAGAGATTCTTTGTTGAAGATGACATTATGCCATTCTGCCCACCTTAGCTGCATTTGTCTGCAGCAGTGCAAATGTTCACTACAGTGATCCTCAGTCAAAGGAAGCAGCACTAATCATGGATGGTATCAAAAAAGTCCAAAGGCTCGAATGCAGAAATGTAGCATATGTACAGTAAAAATTCTACCTTCCTTTTCAAACCATTGATCAGAGATTTTACGCATAGTAATAAAACAGTCTCGTAGAGCTAGTTGTTTGAAGCGCTTATCTTGATGCTTTGTCCTACGTCTGTCTCAGTTGAACAAGTTGTGTTCTTCATATTTCTATACCTTCTTCTGTCTACCCACGATACACACGGCTTATCCTCAGTGCAGTACAATTGATAGAGCGGCCAATAGATAGATGAGGAACAACATGCTAATAATAACTTTCTTGAAAAAGTTTAATTCTTGGTGTAGGATTACCATATTGCGCATTTGTGATACCCCTATATGTATTAAATATTGAATTGAATCAGTCCTTACTTGGTGAAAATCCATATTAAATAATATTTAAATAAGGTTATTCTGATTTACTTAAGTTTGAAACTTAGTAAATTTATAAAAAATAATAAGGACTGTACACAGTAAGATGATAAATCGGGGGTTTATAAATTAACCTGCGGTGATTGCCCTAAAGTTTACATAGGACAGACTGGAAGAACTTTCCGACATAGAATTTGTGAACATTTGAAGAGTTTCCTCAATAATAAAAGTAATTCTACATATTCCAACCATTTGTCAGAAACAGGACATACTTTCAACCATAATTTTGAAATTCTACATATAGAAAGCAAAAGTTATGCCTTAAATCTGTTAGAATCCCTAGAGATAAGTAAACATAATAAAATTGGAATATTACTTAACGAACAAATAGATTTAAATAACTCACCGTTGTTAAATATATTCAGATAAGCTGGAATTTGCAGAGACCCTTTTTTGGGTTTTAGTGCTCAATAAAAATTTATTGTATTGTTATTTATTGTGATAGTGAAACGATTGTTGTAAACATAACAAAAAAAATTTCTGAAAATCAGAATAACCTTATTTAAATATTATTTATTATTACCCCTATATGTAGCTACAAATTCTAAATTTTCAAAACTGTGGATACCAACAGGCTGAATAGACTATTTTTCTTTTTGCTTACTTGTTTGAGGGAACAGGGAACATTTCCAAATGCTGGCCAGTTCGCCTATAAATATGATCACTTTCGAACAGAAAGAGCTAGAGACTTGAAACTTTCTGAGTAGGTTTGGGGCCCAAATATCTCGTAAGGTCGTTAATGGGCCAATGGTTCCAGAAAATTTCTTATTCGAAATTCTTTACCAATATTTTGAAACTATATATTCAATCGATATAAATTTAGTATTTAGAAGTAAAATGATGACGCATATGTTCATACAAAATTCAGTCAAGGTCGAATAATAAGAAGATTAAAAATAATATAATTCAGATACTGAATTGTTTCAGCCGTTACTATTTGGTGGTTGATCATAATTAATACAAATTGTAGAAATTACTGTGTTTTACTACCAATAAAAATATATTTTACACATTTTCTTGTGACTCGAGTTTTGGGAAATTAACTATCCCATCATCAGACAACTGAAGACCTAACAGTGGTACAGAGGTATTTAAACAAAAGTGATAAATATTTTGAATATTTCAATAGATTCTAACACCTAATAGTGGTACAGAGGTTTACAAGCGGAACGTGATAAAAACCCGGTTAAAAAAGAGGGGCCTTCTAACAGATATCGGAATGTCGGCAATCGACAAAGAAGGTTATTAAACAGATGGTACCCATTTAAATATAAATCATTTTTGGGGTTACATAGCTCCGTAGTCATTCATTATTTTTACGTTAGTTTGTTGTACACCTCAAATATTTGGATTTACATAGCTCCATACGGTCCTTCATTATTTTTTAAATTATTTTTATTGTGAACGAATTTGAACATTTCAATAATCAAGTTTCTTTTCATTTGAATCTACATGTAAAGTTTTCTCAAGATTTTCTTTTGTCGAAAGGAATTACTGTTTTCTAAAGAATGAGTGGCAAAAGTTGAATTTTTGTTTACTTCTCATTAAATTCATTTTATGTTCGTTGAAAAAGGTTTTAAACAGATGTTACTTTTTAAATATCTCAAAAATTTTCGATTTACATAGCTCCGTACAGTCATTCATTATTTTTACATTATTTTTATTGTGAACTAATTTGAAAATTTCAACAGATTCTAGATAATCGAGTGTCTTCCCTTTAGATTCTACATGTAAAATTTTAAGATTATCTATTGTGGGGGAGGAATGCCCATTTTCTAGACAATGAGTGGCAAAAGGAGAATTTTGTTTATTTTTCATGAAACTCATTTTATGTTCGTTGAACCTCGTCTTGAAGGAACGTCCTGTTTGTCCTATATATTTATTACTGCACATAGAACAAGATAACTCATAAACTCCTGATTTGTGTATGTTTGGAGTAGGGTCCTTTGCGTTAAATAATACCGATGATAATTTGTTTTGCGTTTTGAAGGCAATATTGACATCTGATTTTGAAAAACTATTGGCCACTTTTTGACTTATGCTACCTAAGTACGATAGAGAAATGAATTTTTTATTTTCTTCAGTTTTTATGATGGGATAAATAAAAAATTCATTTCTCTATCTATGACTGTACGGAGCTATGTAACCCCAAAAATTATTTATATTTGAATGGGTACCATCTGTTCAACAACCTTCTTTGTCGATTGCCGACATTCCGATATCTGTTAGAAGTCCCCTCTTTTTTAACCGGGTTTTTATCACGTTCCGCTTGTAAACCTCTGTATCACTATTAGGTGTTAGAATTTATTGAAATATTCAAAATATTTATCACTTTTGTTTAAATACCTCTGTATAACTGTTAGGTCTTCAGTTGTCTGATGATGGGATAGTTCATTTCCCGAAACTCGAGTCACAAGAAAATGTGTAATATATCTTTTTATTGGTAGTACAACATAGTAATTTCTACAATTTGTTTTAATAATATATTTTATGAGCAGAGCAGCATTGAGCGCTACTGGAACCGTAACAGTCCTAGGATCGAATTTAAAGTTGGCATTTAGGGGTAAAATAACGACAAGAAGGCTAATGTAAATTTTCATTATGATTATAGATGATATGAACAAGTGTGTAAAAGCTCGTGTCGGTGCTTTTCTCAAATATTTTTATAATTCAATTCACAAATAATCTATTGTGTGGAATATAAGAAGACTGTATCAATAAAAATTGGCTATATAATACCAAATTTTCTTGCGTGATTACAACAAATATTCTCAATGTGAATCTGGTACTTTCATAAGTTACATGTCTTCAATGTCGTTTATCCGTTCATATTAAATTTTTGTTCTTCTCATTTACACGCATTGGATGACACAATAATTGTTGCTACCTGAAAGTATAAACTGAGTTCGCTTTCTATCGTGAAAATTGTGATTTTCTGTTGAAATTGCCTTTGGAATTTGTTACTTTTTGTCTTATGCTTCCATAATAAATTCGATCTGCTCACTGCTGATTTTTGACTCTTTTGCTTCATAACTAATGCTTCTCCTTTTTAATGTTTACATTACCCCAAAATGGTACATTATTGTACATGCTTTACCAGATTAAGGATATAAAAATTTCTGATTTTTGAGCCAAATACAGTAAAATGATATCCTTGAACAGTTTTGCATTTCTTCAAATTCAGTCTTTTTGTGAACTATAAACTTTTTCGTAAATGAACAAGTTTTCACGTAATAATAGGGGGTCTTTCAATGGGAGCGCCCCATTTTTAAATTGAAATTACTCATGCATGCCAGTCTACTATTTAATCATGGAAAGGTACACACTTCATCAACGTTTACAAATAATCCAAATTTATTATGAAAAATCGCGATCTGTTACTCCAATTTTAAGTGCTTTAACTCAAATTTTTTATCGTTATAATCGTCCGGATAAAAGAACAGTTGAATGTTTAGTGAAGAAATTTGAAACAAATTTTACACTTCATGATGTTACAGTGCCAGTGAGACAAAGAAATGCGAGAAGTGAAGAGTATATTGCTGTCGTACGTGAAAGTGTACGTGAAGACCAAAATTTATCGATTTCTTGACGTTCACAATAACTAGACATCTCCCAGACGTCTTTGTGGCAAATTTTACGATAAGACATTAGTTTACATCCATACAAAATTGTTTTAACCCAAGAACTCAAACCAACAGATCGGTCTTTAGAACTTCTAGAGATTTCAAAAATCTAAATTATGTCCAATTCAAATATGATCTAATGTCCATTCCGTGGAATAACATTTATGACAAGGCAACGGTTGATGAGAAGGTAGATTTTCTTACCTCGAATATCATCACTCTATTGGATCTGCATGCCCCGTACAGAACATATAAAATTTCAAAAAAATATGCGCCATGGTTAACTGACACCCTGAGGGATATGATTAAGATGAGAAACAAGGTCTTTTCTGAGTTCAAAAAGACTAGGCGGATCGGTGTTTGGAATACTTACAAACAACTCAGAAATTCTATCACAGCCGCTGTTAAAAAGGAAAAGAAAAATTACTACACTAAATATATTAATGACTCTAATAATCTAAAGACTTCTTGGGCCCATCTGAAGAGAATCGGTTTCATCAAAAGTAAAAATATAGTATTGCCCTCTGAGTTTAATGATATCGATAGTATGAATCGTCATTTTTTGAATTCTGTACCTGATCTGTCTCCTGATGGTGACTTGTTAGCTTTTTATTCTAATCGAGATAATTGCATTGCAGCTAGTAACTTTAATTTTAAAACAGTTGGCGAGATTGAGGTATTGGAAATTATAAGGTCTATAGGTAGTAAGGCTACTGGTCATGATGGCGTCAACATACTCACCCTGCATTTGTGTGTTCCTCACATACTGCCCCATATCACACATGTTTTGAATTTTTGCTTGCGGAATTCTATTTTTCCGAGTCAATGGAAGAAGGCCCTCGTTATTCCCGTGCCGAAGGTCATTAATCCTAAGGACCTGAATGGTTTACGACCGATAAGTATTTTGCCTACCTTGTCAAAAATTTTGGAAAAAATCATTAGCAAACAAGTTTGGTCACACTTGGATCAGAACAAAATAATTCCACCTACACAGTCAGGATTTAGAGTGAATCACAGTTGTACAACTGCATTGCTACATATAACTGACGATATAATAAGGGCTACAGATCAGGGTAAGTTGACTTTGTTGACACTCCTAGATTACTCTAAAGCTTTTGACAGCCTCAATCACAAAATGTTTGACGCAATTTTAGTACATCTTGGTTTTTCTGAGGACTCGGTTAGGCTTCTTTCCTCTTATTTGGTGAATCGGTTTCAGGCGGTTTTTCATGGTGGTAGAGTGTCATCATTTTTAGAAATATGCAAAGGTGTACCGCAGGGTTCCATATTGGGACCACTGCTTTTTATCATGTATATTTCGCTATTCATAAAGTTTATAATATCTTGTTTGATGCATATTTACGCGGATGACAGTCAGTTATATATCTCTTTCTACCCGGATGAAAGTGTCCAAGCTATTACAGCATTAAATCTGGATTTGAGTATCATTCATGAGGTAGACACGAAGCACTGCTTGCAGCTCAATACCAACAAAACAGTTGCTATCTTGTTTGGAAGAAGAAATGACAGAAAGAGGTTTCTCGATTGTGATTACCCTATTGCTATTGGCCCTGAAAGAGTTGAGTTGTGCGATAAAGTTAGAGATTTGGGTGTTTGGTTAGATTACGAAATGCGATTCACAGAGCATATTTCTTTTTGTTTGCGGAAGGCTTATGGTATGCTGAAAATTATTTATGGGCACAGGGAATTTTTGTCGAGAAAGGTGAAAGTAATGCTATGTGAGTCTCTTGTTCTTTCTCATATGAACTATGCTGACTCGGTTTATGGTCCCTGCCTTAATTTTACGGATAAGCGTCGCGTCCAAAAACTTCAGAACTCTTGTCTACGCTTAATTTTTGGTATAAGAAAATTCGATAGAATAAGCCATACTTTGCGGGATATAAATTGGCTCAGCATGGAAAATAGGAGATTTCTCCACTCGGCCATATTATTCATGAAAATTATGAACTCCAAGACCCCGCCTTATCTTTACAACAAGATCACTTACCGTTCTGATGTCCATAATTTGAATATCCGTTTTAGGGGTACACTAACTCCGCCTCTATATGTAACTCAGTTTTTTCGACGGTCATTTTCATATTTTATCACATCATGCATCAATAGCATTTCTGTGGATGTCAGGAGGGTGACTGATATGAGTCGTGTTAGAACCTTGTTATATGGACAGCTTATGAATCAACAGGTGGAACTGTTGTCGAGGTGAATTAAAGAATACTTTTTTTTTTATTATGATTTGATTTCCAGGGTAATGATAGCATATCAATGAACTTTGTATTTATTTTTGATACTTAATTCTGTTAATCGAGCTTGAATTTTTTGTTTATTTTTTTTTTTTTTCAATGAATTGTGGGTTAGATTGAACAGTGCACTTTCTTAATGCACTGGATCTCGCCCTTTCATTATGTATATAATAATGTAATTTACTGAAATAATATTGATTGAATAAAGGCCTTTATTATTATTATTATTATTTAAAGCGTCGTGTATTCAGCAATTGGTGCTTAGAAAAAAATCGGAAAAAATTCATGAAATGGACTGATAAATTATCCGCCTCGTTCCTGCGGTTTAACTCCATTGGACTTCTTTCTTTGGGGTTACATTAAGCCATTGGTTTACAGCAATCATCCAGCAAATTTTGATGACTTACAGATCAATATTGAATGAGTAATTGTTAACATGCGACCTGATTTGTGTGAGAGAGTCATGGAAAATTGGGTTCATCGACTTTATTCCTGCCAGCGTTTCCGTGGTGGGCATTTAAATGATGTTTTGTTTCATAACTAATGGTATCTATTGCACTTTACAATGAAAAAAAAATTTCAATAATTTTCAAATAAATAATGTAATTATTTACAAAGCAAAATGGGGCGCTGTTAATGAAAGACCCTTTACTTGCTGCATTAGAAGTTTCAACTGGCATATTTTCAGACTCGCTTTTATTACTGGTTTTCGTTATTTATTCCAATAATTGCGATCAGGAATCATGCAAACTCTCAAAAAGCAAAATGTCACATATTTTACTATCAATTTGGTTACTCCTTATTTTCATTGCTATGGTTATGATCAACTTCATTCTTCAAAAGCATACCTACGTAGATCATCATACTATTAGTAGATTATTGAGTACAATGAACACAATGATCTAATTCCTCTTGATCTGGGCAAGAAATTATGTACTTCCTGGACTGGACCAAAAAGGTGCAACTTCTTCAAGAAAAAACGTATGAGAAGTACAGTTTCCAGAAATATAATTTTTATTTTGAGAATTTTATAAGGAAAGGCTATTATTTATAAGGTGTTGAATGTTAAGAAATTATACGATAAATTGACTTTATTAGAAATAAAAGCGCTTTATGTTTTATTTCCTTCATAAATAAAAAAATCATAATTTTGACATATTGAGAATTTGGAAATTATTTTTCAATTGGTAGTGAATTCAATAGCAAGCAAACTATCACTTGAAAGCATGTGGTTACAAAAAGGAGCCAATTTTTAATTATTCTTCAACAGGGGTACAAATAAGTCTTCAGCTTCCAATTCCAAAGAACGAAGAAAGTCTGCAGGTGATGAGAATATGATGGCTATGAAGGTTAGAACTCATACAGACTCTGGAAAGCAATTATCAGATCTAGAAATATTGGAGCAGGTAACTGTCCTAAATCTGGATACAGGAGAAAGGGTACCATTGAGTGTGGCTGAGGACAAGCTTCCACAGTGTATCAATCCGCTGTCTTTGCACATAATGAGATTAACATCAGAGTATGTAAGCAGTTCCAGTATGGATAAAAATAAGGTAAATAAAAATTTCAGTTCACTGTGGAATTTTAATTTTTTTAACATCTTTCAATTATCAAAATATATTAAATACATATGTACACAAGTGGATGCAATAATAACCCTCTAAAACAAATTCTGAAATTAAAATGACATGCAATAAAAACAAATTCTGGGGCAGCATTTAATATTAAAATTGGTATCAATAAACTGGACTGGAACGTAATGTCTTTTTTGCGAATGTTAATAACACGGGTCAACATGAAATTTGATTTTGATTGCAAAGCATTAAATTTCGGTAGTTTAGGTCGTAATAAGACGGAAAAAAAATATATGGCATGAAAAACTTTGCTTTTGTGCTTAGAAGTCTAATTGAACGAAATTTTTAAAAATCTCGGATTTTAATTTTTGATTGAAAATAAAACTATTGAAATAAAAATGTTTATTATTTTTATTAAGTTTTACTATCAAATTAGCTTACAGAAAAGTGGAAAATAACTTAAAAGTGCACACTTTTACTTTTTCTTTTATGTTCATAGCTACTTTCTCTCAATAAACCCCAAATATAGTCGCCCATCATGTTTTCATTGTATTGGCCTTGATAGCGTTGTTCAAAATTCATGATGTCCTGATGGAAACTTTCCCCTTGCTCTTCGGAATAGGCTCCCATACTGTTTTTAAATTTATCCAAATGAGCATGCAGCATATGTACTTTTAATGACATCCTGCAGCCCATGGCCTTAAAATTTGTAAGCATATCCTCAACCAACTTTTCGTAGTTTTCAGCTTTATTATTTCCTAAAAATCCAGAAACTACTGCTTTAAAACTGTTCCAACTTGCTTTTTGAGTACGATTCAGCAACGTTGGAAATTTTTCATCGGCGAAAATCTGTCTTATTTGCGGACCAACAAAAACCCCAGCTTTAACCTTTGCTTCCGATAACTTCGGAAAAATTTTTTTTAAGTATCCAAAAGCTTCTGAAGTTTCATCCAGTTTTTTAACAAATTGTTTCATCAACCCTAACTTAATGTGCAAAGGCGGCATTAACACTTTTTCCGCTTCAACAATCGGCTCAAATTTGACGTTCTGTTTTCCGACACACAATTCTGTTTTTACAGGCCATGACCGTTGAATATAGTGTTTAGAATCCGCTCTGCTATCCCACAAGCACAAATAACACGGATACTTTGTATATCCACCCTGTAGCCCCATTAAAAATCCCACCATTTTAAAATCTCCAATCAGCTCCCAGTTATACTCACGATACTTTACAGATTCAAGCAAAATTTTGACACTTTCATAATTTTCTTTAAGATGTACTGAGTGAGCAATTGGAAGAGACGGAAATTTATTTCCGTTGTGCAATAGAACTGCTTTTAAACTTTTTGTAGAGCTGTCAATGAATAAACGCCATTCGCTAGGGACACAGGGTATGCCAATTGCTTCAAACATACCTTTAATGTCATTACAAAAACAAAGTCCATCCTCCTTCGTGAAAAACGTTGCAAACATTTCATGCCTAGTCTGCTGATCCGTGATCTTAACATCATCAATCAAATTCCACTGTTTTAACCGAGAGCCTAGAAGCTCTGCTTTATTTTTTGGCAAATTTAAATCTCTAATTAGATCGTTAAAATCTTCTGAAGTAATGAGATAGTGTTTTGGTTGTTCAGGTGTAGGCAAAAACTCCTTATCGGAATTACTTTTATAAGAACTAAAAGATTAGCTACTTTTCTGCGATAATTTTTTTGGTGGCTCAGGTACTGGTCGTGTCAGGTCGTGAGCAATTGGAGCAGAAGAAGATTCGAGGTCAGGATATTCAATAGGTTTTGCATTTTTACCTCTACGTCTTTTACTCGGATTCACCATACAAAAGTAGCAGTCAGTAATATGGTCTTTTGGTTCTCGCCAAATCCTTGGTATTGCAAATTTCATAGACCTTTTCTCACCTCGATACCAACCTAAAAATATAAAAATAAAAATTAATATGTCTATTATTTTGGATTCATCGCTTGATTAAATAAAAATTGCTTACCTTCCAAACACCTTTTACAATAACTACAAGCAACATGTGGAGCCCATGGCTTATCTTGATTCCGTACAGGACAGTCAAAATATGCTTCATAGGCTTCACAGAGAACGTGAGATGTCTTTAGTTCATATTTCACGTCTCGAACTTTAATAAATTGACCACATATAAAACAAAAAGCATCAGCATCGTATTTGCACTTTCGTGACGACATTTTAAGTTATTCTGGGCTTGTAAACAACACCTGATGGTTGTTTATCACTCGGGTGCCATCTAGCGGCACAGTGTTAACGTTAATACCCCACTCTCACCGGGCGGTCTTTTTAAAAATATTAAAATCAATTAAAATTTATGAAAAAATTGAAAAATAAGTATTATTATTATAACTATCACAAAAGCAAACTTTATACCGAAAAAAGGTATTTTCTTTTCGTTTTTGTGCATAACTAACTGGAAAATAATAGTATAAACTTTAGGACAAAGAGCGAAAATTTTTTTGTAGAATCGTGTAATCATTTCTCAGCTCATTATGTATGTCATTCTTGGTAGAAATACTATATAATTGATTTATTAGTAAAACACATGTTTATTTGATGTTCACTTGGGTCACCTTATACTGTTGAATACACATGGCTTCTGTTTTTTTAACGTATACTGATTGTTTCACAATAGATTCACTTTGACAAAAACGCCTTATATTGATTGACACTACGCTTGGGCGATTTCTAGCTTGAAGAACAATTCTGAATATTTCTATAATGAGAATTAACATGTGTTGTTACAATATCTCCTAGAAACACATATTTCTAAGAAGCATTGGTTGTTATAAAAAAAATTGAGAGAGATCAGACAAGACGCAAAGAGTGCAAACGAATATGTTTGACTTTCAAGACTAAGGTTAGAGTATTCTCCAGCATAGAGTATTTACATGTACTTGTCTGTAAAAGTAGAACAAATATTTGAGTGATAATAATTAAAAGATATGGAACCCATTTACAAGAGTTTTGAATTCATAGTTTTTGAAAAAACTATGCAGATGTTTTTTTAGTGGTTTATAACAGAAAGGCATTCCATATACTCTCTCACCTTCATCTATGTCAGTAAAATTACAGGTTAAATAAATGAGAACTGCACCAAAAAGAAAGTGAATCAGTTGCCTCTTTTGCTTCTTCAATCATGCCTGATACTGAACTGGATTTTTATTTATTCTGATCGTTACATTTTTTGTGGCAAAATATTTTAATATTGGATGATGTCTGTCTAATATCATCTTCAGATATTTTGTTCAAATAACAATTGATTTTTACTGATCCAGCATTGAAAATGTGCATAGTAGATACAAAAAAGTTATTGGTGATGAGGATAATTACCTAAAATAAAAACTTGTTAAAAATTCATCTGTTTGAATGTAATACAGAGAAACATTATCACTTTCGAGTCTCCCTGTTATTTTCCACATCATGTAAGTGCTATATTTTAAAAGTTAGTGTTACAATCACTGCTTAAATTGAATTTACAATTTACATATCTTAAGAGCTTCCGATCAGACTCTTAGTCAATCTAGCATCAGACAGCTACACATACAGGAGTATTTTTGGTTAGAGTATTCTCCAGCATAGAGTATTTACTTGTCCTTGTCTGTAAAAGTAGAACAAATATTTGAGTGATAACAATTAAAAGGTATGGAACCCATTTACAAGAGTTTTGAATTCATAGTTTTTAAAAAAACTATGCAGATGTTTTTTTAGTGGTTTATAACAGAAAGGCATTCCATATACTCTCTCACCTTCATCTATGTCAGTAAAATTACAGGTTAAATAAATGCGAACTGCACCAAAAAGAAAGTGAATCAGTTGCCTCTTTTGCTTCTTCAATCATGCCTGATACTGAACTGGATTTTTATTTATTCTGATCGTTACATTTTTTGTGGCAAAATATTTTAATATTGGATGATGTCTGTCTAATATCATCTTCAGATATTTTGTTCAAATAACAATTAATTTTTACTGATCCAGCATTGAAAATGTGCATAGTAGATACAAAAAAGTTATTGGTGATGAGGATAATTACCTAAAATAAAAACTTGTTAAAAATTCATCTGTTTGAATGTAATACAGAGAAACATTATGACTTTCGAGTCTCCCTGTTATTTTCCATATCATGTAAGTGCTATATTTTAAAAGTTAGTGTTACAATCACTGCTTAAATTGAATTTACAATTTACATCTCTTAAGAGCTTCCGATCAGACTCTTAGTCGATCTAGCATCAGACAGCTTCACATACAGGAGTATTTTTTTAACGAAAGATGGAATTCCTAAAAATTTAATATTTGTTACAAACATTTTCAGATAAGACTCAAATCGCTACCTGCAATGACCTGCTGATTATCAGCGCAGCTCGTTGTGTAAAATTATTTTAAAATTCGTTTCTTCATATACAATGTTTTTTTTTTGCCTTTTCTTCTATTTGTTGAATGAATCCACAATATTTGTGAAAATTGTTGTAATTAGAGACAAATGGAACCAGTTTGAACATGAATGGTTAAAATTAAAATTTGCTTCAAAAACATGTTATATCGGTGCAACTAGTGATAAAGCATAAATAATAAACTATTACGTCTAAATAGTTATATAAATATCAAAATAATTAAAGGAACAACAATAAATATATCTTACAATTTATAGTATACTTCTGCTTCTTTGTGCTCTTTAACATAGAACCATGATTCAACAAGTTTTTTTATTCGAACCCTTCACTTATTGATCGATTATTTGCCTGTTCTCAGAAATACAAATTTTTTCCTAGTTTCCCACAGTTTGATTCCTTCTCATTTTATTTAGTCTTTAAATTGCCCCACACCACTATTATAAATGAAAAAGTACTACTTGGTCTCCCACAAGGAACCATTCTTTCACCCTTGGTTTTCCTTCTAGTTATCTTCAACAAATAATGCTGACTATTTTTATTTGGCAATATTTGGTTTATTTCTTAAACATAATATTCCTTGACTTTTTCTATATTCACACAGGAGTCTGATGAAGAGAGTGTAGACTTGAAGAAATCCGAGATTCCAGTGGTAGACGCAGAAAGTTCAGAAGGAGGTAGGGTCCGGAGAAGGACGGCGAAATTAAAGAGATTTTTGGACTCAACGGTCAAAAAGACAATGCATAAAGCAAAGAGCATCGCACAAGAAGTTTCTCATGCTCGTCATAAAGAAGATACAATAGATATTATTGATAACGTCCATCCTGGAGAACAGAATATTAAACTTAAGGTGAGATTATATACTTATAACTTTTTACTTAAATTATATCTAGCTATATTTGATAGATTCGGTCTTCACTTGGTGGAAACTCATTTTAATTAAAAAAATGTATATATGACAGTAATTTATTTCCACAAAAATGTTTGTACTAATACAACAATTGTTTCACCACGATGTGGCTTCTTCAGGTATTACATTGTACTGTCTGATGGTATTGAGTGTAACCGAGTTTATATACATTTTTAGGTACGTGACCAAATAATAGAACCACAAGTCATAAAAACTCTAGGTGTTTATTGGAGTTTGCCGCTAAAAATGCCATTAAGGAAAAATATTCAGTAATGGAGAATGATCAACATCTGCTTGTTCGTTCAAAAGGATTTTACGGGCATTATACCTGTTGATTTCAAGAAATTCTAAAAGTGTTAATCTAGAACTTTTGCTTTCAACGTGGATAATTTCATAATTATTGTTGAAATTATGCCTAAATTCCTTAAGATGATTAGCATATGTCGAATGTACAGAATTGGATATATAACCCCTTTGGTGTTCTTGGATACGTTTCTTGAATGGTCTACCAGTCTGGCCAATGTATACTAAAGGGCAATCTTTGCAAGTTAACTTGTAGACTCCGGATTTATTTTCTTTATTTGTACGATCTTTATATATAAAATCTTTATATATAAAAAACAATAAAGATCGTACAAATAAAGAAAATAAATCCGGATTTATTTTCTTTATTTGTACGATCTTTATATATAAAATCTTTATATATAAAAAACAATAAAGATCGTACAAATAAAGAAAATAAATCCGGAGTCTACAAGTTAACTTGCAAAGATTGCCCTTTAGTATACATTGGCCAGACTGGTAGACCATTCAAGAAACGTATCCAAGAACACCAAAGGGGTTATATATACAATTCTGTACATTCGACATATGCTAATCATCTTAAGGAATTTAGGCATAATTTCAACAATAATTATGAAATTATCCACGTTGAAAGCAAAAGTTCTAGATTAACACTGTTAGAATTTCTTGAAATCAACAGGTATAATGCCTGTAAAATCCTTTTGAACGAACAAGCAGATGTTGATCATTCTCCATTACTGAATATTTTTCCTTAATGGCATTTTTAGCGGCAAACTCCAATAAACACCTAGAGTTTTTATGACTTGTGGTTCTATTATTTGGTCACGTACCTAAAAATGTATATAAACTCGGTTACACTCAATACCATCAGACAGTACAATGTAATACCTGAAGAAGCCACATCGTGGTGAAACAATTGTTGTATTAGTACAAACATTTTTGTGGAAATAAATTACTGTCATATATACATTTTTTTAATATCTAGCTATTTTTATAAATTTATTGATGATTCGATACATCCATTGCCTTGCACCTTCTATTTTATTCATTTTTTCAATTGTTCTTTATACAAGGTGTGACAAAATCCGTCATATAGTATAACTGATACTTGATAATAAAAGTACATAAGTCCACAAAAAGAACTATTTTGGGTTCTTGAAATTTCAACAATTATTAGATAACTGTCTTTAATAATTTACAAAAAATATATACACCTACTTCTTTCAATTAAATGAAACTTCAGTATTTTATAGCTGTTGAAATATAAAGACAAATCACCAGGTATTTTTATCAGTAACCACTATTTAGCTGAAGGAAAGTTTTTCAGCTAAATTAAAGCATTTTCTGTCCTTTTCAAAAAAAATAAAATGACTAACCTCAAATAACTCTGTATAGAAATAATTGAAAGTCAACTTGTAAAAAAACTTCAAATATCACTCTTCTACAAACTTTTCCAATGAAATAAATGTAAACACATTTTATGTTGAAAAAACATATAGATAAATGATATTATCAAGAGAAAGTTAATTAATAGTGTCCTATTTGAAATATTAGAATTAAGGAATATATCAAATAATTAGTATTTAATTTACACCGTACACCGTTGTTAATATTAACACAAAAAATTTTAGTTTGTTTATATATTCTGTCAAGAAAGTACCGGGAATTATCGATTTAAATCTGGCGGGACAATGAGGCAGGTAAAAAGTTTTTTTCCTAGGTTGGTACCACTGTCCTTAATTACTATGCCAAGCTTGAGCGGGATCTGTCAACTAGTGTGTTTGCAACAGCTGATTAAGTCAGTCGATGTCAGAGTGCGTGCCGATTTTTACTATGGGTGATTACGTTGAGCAAAGAATTTGTTTAAAGTTTTGTGTTGCAAATGAATTTTCGTGTGCCGATGCATTGAAAATGTTGCAAAAGGACTTTGGTGATAATGCTCTATCGAAAACTCGTGCATATCAGTGGTACAGAGCCTTCAAGGACGGTCGAAAATGAAGGTGATGCTCATTGTTTTCTTCGATATCCGTGGCGTGGTGCACTACGAATTCGTTCCAGAGGGTCAGACGGTAAACAAGGAGTATTACCTAGGCGTTATGAAACGTTTGCGTGAGCGTATCCGTAAGAAGCGGCCAAATTTGTGGGCGAACAACTCATGGATTTTGCATGACGATAACGCGCCTTCTCACCGAGCTACGATTGTGACTGACTTTCTCGCCAAAAACTCAACAAACGTGCTTCAGCAACCACCGTATTCGCCGGATTTGGCTCCCTGCTACTTTTTCCTCTTCCCAAAACTAAAATTGCCCCTTCGTGGCACCCGTTTTGAGTCGATTGAAGCCATAAAATAAAATTCGGCGCGAGAGCTAAAGTCCATCCCGGAAAGCGCCTATAAAAAATGTTTCGATAATTGGATGTGCCGTTGGCATAGATGTATTGGAGCAAATGGAGCTTATTTTGAAGGCGACCCAATAAATTTTGACGATTAAATGTAAAAATGTTGTTTTAATTGAAAATTCCCGGTACTTTCTTGACAGAGTAGTATTACAGGAACTGTTCGTATTTGTGAAGGTCACTAAATATGAATTTTACACATGTTTTCGTAGATTTTATTTATTAATGTATGCAGAAATATCAGTATTAATAATACGCATAAAAATACAAAAAGTTTATTATAATGAGAGAAAGATTATATGTTTGAAAATAAATAAAAGTTCATTACATTGATTAATCTTTCGTCGAGAAAAATTATGTTGTTTTGGGCTGCATTTTCTTCCAAGCAAATTAGGCTAACGCTTGGATGGAGTAGTCCGTTACTTTGTGATAGTTCATTTTAATGAAATGAAATAAGAAATTACTTTGTTTTCTATCACTTTTTATTATTACTGAAATGGATATTCTCAAGAGATCAAACCTAAAAAAGATCACAAACAACGAGATACATAGACAAATGAAAGTGGAAGGTATGCTTTACAGCAATATAAAAGCAAAACAACTTATCTGGTATAGACATTTACAGCAAATGGATGATCAGATACCCCCAAATAAGGTTTTGGAATGGCTACGCAACAGCAGTCGACAAAAAAAAAATTGGACGGAAGGAGTTATGAAGGATATGTGTTCAAGAGATTTAAGATAGGTCCAATAGAATGACAGAACAGGCTGGAAAGCAGGCATCGAACAACATTGAACAAAGCTATGATTTTATATCATTTAATATTCAAAGAACGTTATGGTGTAAGATTTATGAAAATAACAAGAAAAAAAACTTTAATGTAAGCCAGAACTTACTGTCCCATGGAGTAACCAGATTTTTAGAAAATTTTGAAATAAGATATTAATGAACATAAAGATTGAAATTAACCAACATTTGATAGATGAAGAGGATTTACCACTAGCAGTATTTGCAGAAATAGCTCACTAAGACCATATTTATGGATTCTATTTTTGGACCAACAATTTCCCTTCTTCAAGCTTTACAACCTTGGAATCAAGACATAGATGATTGAAATAAGAATAGTTAGGATTGAGAGTACAAATCTTGTAGAGAAATCGAAGAAAGTGACTGAGAAATTTCTGCTGAGTCCTTTAAAATTTCAGACGAGGAAGGAATTCCAACTTTAAATATAGCAATTGAATGGACAAAATTGAATACTCTGGACGTAACTGAGATACTTACCCTTAAAGAACATACATGAAAAAGCGTTAGCCTAATGGAATGAAATAAGAAATTACTTTGTTTTCTATCTCTTTTTATTCTTACTGATTTACAGTGACTCGAGTTTCGTAGTGTTTACTACATTTTCAAACTGAATGAACAAATTAGATCTCAACTATTTTTATTAGTGGTACGTGCCTCTTATATTTTTCAATTTCTATGGATTCCAGGATGTCAAGTTTTTTCCCTTTCGCTTCCACGTGCAAGATAACAAGGTTGTTTAATTCTGGGAACGTGTGATCCGTATTGAAGAAATGGTTAGCAAAATTGGTATTATTCTTCCGGTTCCTAAAAGCAGATTGATGCTCTTTGTACCTTTTATGGAAAGGTCGGCCCGTTTGTCCTATATACGCACTATTACACTGTTGACAACTTGATTTATAGACTCCAGAATTATTCAGTCGGTTCTCTTTGTCTTTCAGATTAAAAAAGAGATTAGAAATTTTATGGGAGGGTGCGAAGGCTGTTACTATGTTCATTTTTGACAAAATTTGAGCTATTTTTTGTGAAATTGGTCCAAAATATGTTAGTTTTATGAATTTATTGTTATTATGCTCTGATTTGGAAATGGGGTAAATTTGTTTACGAATTAGTTGCTTTTGTTTTTTGTTTATGATGGAATTTATAGTTTTTGTTTCGAACTGATTTTTTGTGGCTATTTGTCTGATTGTATTCAATTCCCTCTTTAACGTAATATTATCTAAAGGAATTGAAAATGCTCTATGTACCATTGATCTATAAGCAGCTAGTTTATGGTTATGGTTTGAAAAATTTGGTATTGTTGTGTTCAAGTACATGTGGAGTCAACAATAAATAATTTCAATTGATTCATTTACAACAAAGGAACGCACTGAAAATCTTCAAACAAGACTCCAAATTGATTTTTCTCCATTCGAAACATAACGAAAGTAAATTTGTAATGTCGTGCAACCTTTTGCCGTCGAGGTCATCGGTCGACGTCAAAAATTCCGATACCCAGTCTGAAATTTCCGAAAGCGGGACTTGCACTTCAGGATGGAATTCAAACTGGGACTCTAGGGAAGAACTTCAAGATTTCGTCATTAAAATTGGATTAAACGACGTGTCAGACTTGTATCAGGACAGATTTAAAGTCGACAGAAAAAAATTAGAACAGATGTTGAGCGGCGATAATGAGGCACTTATTCCAGCTGATGTATTTTTTGACAAGGTTTTGGAGGATACTGACACTTTCATAAGATGGCCCAACAAGTTGAAGATAGGAGCGAAATCGAAGAAGGATCCCCATGTTAGGATAGCAGGGCGTCGGGACAATGTTGCAGCTGCTAAAGAGAGAATAATGACAATTCTGGATACGAGGTGTAATCGCATCACGATGAAAATGGATGTAAGCTACACAGATCACTCCCATATAATTGGTAAGGGAGGTTACACAATCAAAAGAGTTACGGAGGAGACTCAATGTCACGTGCATTTTCCCGACATCAGTTGATGTGGGTTTTCTATATATATCAAAGGAAATTTCATTATTACTCTTAATTAAAGTTAAGTCCATAAAATTTATTTTGTTATCAAATTGTAAAAACCCCTCTCTTCGAAGATCTGCCGAAGCCTACAATCAGCATATATGATAGTTGAGATCTAATTTGTTCATTCAGTTTGAAAATGTAGTAAACACTACGAAACTCGAGTCACTGTAAATCGGTAATAATAAAAAGTGATAGAAAACAAAGTAATTTCTTATTTCATTCCATTAGGCTAACGCTTTTTCATGTATGTTCTTTAAGGGTAAGTATCTCAGTTACGTCCAGAGTATTCAATTTTGCCCATTCAATTGCTATATTTAAAGTTGGAATTCCTTCCTCGTCTGAAATTTTAAAGAACTCAGCAGAAATTTCTCAGTCACTTTCTTCGATTTCTCTACAAGATTTGTACTCTCAATCCTAACTATTCTTATTTCAATCATCTATGTCTTGTGCTGTGTATTCCAAGGTTGTAAAGCTTGAAGAAGGGAAATTGTTGATCCAAAAATAGAATCCATAAATATTGTCTTAGTGAGCTGTCTCTGCAAATACTGCTAGTGGTAAATCTTCTTCATATATCAAATGTTGGTCAATTTGAATCTTTATATTCATTAATATCTTATTTCAAAATTTTCTAAAAATCTCGTTACTCCATGGGACAGTAAGTTCTGGCTTACATTAAAGTTTTTTTTGTTGTTATTTTCATAAATCTTACACCATAATGTTCTTTGAATATTAAATGATATAAAATCATAGCTTTGTTCAATGTTGTTCGATGCCTGCTTTCCAGCCTGTTCTGTCATTCTATTGGACCTATCTTAAATCTCTTGAACACATATCCTTCATATCTCCTTCCGTCCAATTTTTTTTTTGTCGACTGCTGTTGCGTAGCCATTCCAAAACCTTATTTGGGGGTATCTGATCTTCCATTTGCTGTAAATGTCTATACCAGATAAGTTGTTTTGCTTTTATATTGCTGTAAAGCATACCTTCCACTTTCATTTGTCTATGTATCTCGTTGTTTGTGATCTTTTTTAGGTTTGATCTCTTGAGAATATCCATTTCAACTGTTCCTAGATATGTATAGCCTGATATTACTCCTACTTCCTCGTTATTTTCCAATCTGATGTTCTTTGTATCTCTTGTTCCTATTGGAAGATACTTGGTCTTTCACGTATTTATCTCAAGTCCCCCAATTTCATATTCCTCCTGCAGTTTTCTGGTCATATATTCCAATTCATCTTTGTCATTGGCAATGATGACTTGGTCATCTGAGAACTGCAGGGAGTACAAATAGTTGTTATTTAATTCGATTTTCATTGGCATTTCTTCATCCACTTTCTCAGAGCTACAGATATATATATCTTGAAAAGCGTCATTGATATGCAGAATCCTTGTCATAGTCCTTTATTCACAGTGAATTATTGTGATAGTTTGGTGTCGGACTTTATCTGTTAAATAGATTCTGTGTACAATTTTTTTAGTGCTGTTATTAATGCCTGATGGATTAATTTCCTGTAATGTTTTCCAGAGGTAGGCTGTCATATGCTTTCTTCAAGTCGATATACATCAGATGGATTTCCTGATTGATGTTCAATTTTGCTCTATAATCTGAATCTAGATTCTTCTTCCTCGTAAAATTGTACCATACAATATACTATTTGTCTGGTCACTTACATACCTCTATAGTTTGAGCACTGGTCCTTATCTCCTTTCTTGCATATCTTCTTTTATTTGTTTGAACATGTTTTCTGTGTCAAGGTTATCAATGTTTGTAAAACATTAATCTAACATTCTCTGGTTCCTTCGTTTCAAGTTATCATTCACTAGGTTACTCAGGTACCATTATTTCTTCTGGCTGAAGTTTTTTCTGTTTGGGTATGATTTGCGCTGGGTTTATCATAATGCCAGGGAAAGTATATTTTTGCTTGGACAAAATAATGGTTTGATTCACACAAGATCCCTCTGAAAACTCACTAATTTGGAAAAAAGTGCGCTGTCGTGTTGTGATGTAGTCAATGATTCCAGGTTCTCTGTGTGTTGGATCTGTGTAAACTTATCGTTGGGTTTATATTTGAAGAATTCATTTGAAATTTTTGTATCATGTGTTTGGCAATCAACTAATCGTTCTCCTTTAGCATTGCATCTGTTTTCTCCAAATGGTTCACCTAAAGGATCATTTTTTCTTTTCTCTTTATTTCTTTCTATACCTTGTATAACAATTTAATTTGTTGTGAAAATCATCATTCGTTGAGACTGAATCATCATCTGATATCTTGTATACAACAACAATTTTAAGTTCTTTCTGCAGAATATTTATATTTATGCGAGTTGAGTTTCCATCAATGGCGTCCCAGCCTTTTATTCTGGTCCAACATTTTTTGTGAATCATATTCGATAATCCTATCTTTGCTTTCTGATGTTTGAAGACTGCACTGAAGACATGTTTGGAATTTCCAATCTTCTCTGTTCCTTGCCCCTTTTTCTTGGTTTTGGTTAGGGTCGCTATGCCTACATCATGTTTTTCTATTTCAGCTGACATCTCATCAGTCTTTACACTCATTCCTTGGGTGTTCCATGTACCAAAATGCGCTGTCCTCCTTCTTTGTATCGTTCTACGTCATATCTGTCCTTTCCAAGACTTTGATTTAATCACTTATAGGACGCTGAAAATTTATGCATATACATAATATTTTTGAATCCTATTTTATTCAATATAAATTTTATAGCTATTGTTGCCCTCCTACATTGTACTTTATTATCTTTACAGACATCCAATTCACACAAGGGACCTTATGAGTTTGAAAAAGTTGAACATGTTCAGGAGATCAAAGAAGAACATGAAGGTCCGATATGGTGCATGAAATTTTCTTGCTGCGGGAAATTACTAGCTACTGCTGGACAAGACAAGGTGCTGAGGATTTGGATTGTTAGGGATGCATTCCAATTCTTCCAGGTAAGCCAATCATAATAACATATTCATTTTTTTTTAATTAGTGACTAAAACCTATGATAGCAAAAAGATTCTATCCATCAATAATGATTTCATTTTCAGGAGATGAGAACGAAATATAACGCCGAAAAAGTATCTCCCACCCCCTCACAAGAATCGCTTGTTTCTCATCATTCCAACGAGGCGAACGCCAGCCTTGCAAACTTGGAAGCCATGAGCAATAAGGAGAACTCGAAGCTAGTCTTTATGCCCAAACCATTCTGCACATATTCTGGTCACACTTCCGACCTTTTGGACGTCTCGTGGTCCAAGAATTATTTCATACTGTCTTCTTCAATGGATAAAACAGTGAGACTGTGGCATATATCAAGGAAGGAATGCCTATGCTGTTTTCAGCATATAGATTTCGTCACGGCCATAGTTTTCCATCCGAGAGACGACAGGTATTTTTTAAGTGGTTCGCTTGATGGAAAGTTGAGGTTATGGAACATTCCCGATAAGAAGGTGGGTGCTTGAATTGAATAGGAAGTTAAAAAATTTTGTATTCAAATTCTATGTACAATATTTTTCAAGTATGTACTTTCTTGCAGGATGTAATAATAATAATAATAATAATATAGCCTTTTATTCAGATCTCTTACAATGGTTTTTAAACTTATGTAAAACTGTATCAACTTATTTAACTTATCTTACTAACATATAGCCTTGTTTAGCTAACATTATCTATATAATCTTATTTAGTATCTAACTTTAAAGACTTAAACTTAATATATGGTAATAAAATTAAACTAATATTTGGTCCTTGGTTATTTTGCCAAGATCTGTTTGCCAGTCGGCAAAGGCCTCCTCCAACCTTTTCCATTCCTTTCTTTCATGGGCCACTCTGTTGAGGCATGCTATGTAAACTACTGATTTTCGGTGGTTGTTTCCCCCTCGAGAACCAGTCGGCTTGGGGGAGTTCGTTGTTTTTTGTTTCTTTCTTGTTTGTTCCTTTGGTTGGTTTTGGTTTCCGTTTGCCGTTCTGTAGTTGCTATTCGTTTTTATCAGTGTTAGGCATGTTTGAAAGGGAGCTGGATCTATGTCTCATTAAATCAAAAGCATTTGTCCTGTTGGTCTTCATTTTGTTTACGGTTTGTTGCTTTTTTGCTTGATTGTTTTCTGAAGAGGGTGAAGCGGATAATCCCCTTTTTCTTTTTTCTTGGCTGTTGTTGTTCTCTTTAACGATTAATTTATCATAATTCAAATACGCTATATTACCCTTTTGTCTCTCTTCAGCTAACTTGGCTTGCAGCTCTTTTCTTCTTTCTAACACCTCCTTCGAGTAATCCTCCGAAATGTATATTGTTTTTAGGTTCTTTTTGTTTTTGATAATTTCGGTCTTTTTCCAGTTGTTTGTGAACGAGCACAGTACCGGCCTCGGTTTATTGCTATCTCTCTTTCTAATTCCTAAGCGATAAATTTTGTTGATATCACGTTCTCCCATTATAATATTTAAATCTAGATTGAAGGTTACTTTGAGCTTTTGTATTAGTTCGTAAGAGGATTTTTCGTTTTCTTCTAAGCCGAATACTATGATGTTGTTGGCTTTCTCAATCCTCTTAAGGTTTCTATTTCTTTTTCCAGTTTTTCTACTTTATTTTTCAGGTTCTTATTTTCTTCCATAATAGGGAATAATTTATCATCAATTTTTTCCATAATGCTATTTGTTATAGAATCCTTCAATTCTGCATTCTGAGTTTGCATCTCTATTTTCATTTTTTCGAATAATATTTGGAATTGACCTTCCATCTTATAATTTTCCCGTGTGTAACAGATGATAATCGAATCGAGCCAAGTCTGGAAAATAAGCCACATGCTCTAGTATTTGCCAACTGAATGCCTCAATCGTTTCCCTGACCCATTTTGCTGTGTGTAATGGGGAATTATCATGGAGCAAAATGAGTTTATCTTGCTCTTTTCCATATTCTGGTCTCTTTTTACATAATGCTCTATTTAAATCGATCATTTGCTGTGGGTAGCGATCAGTATTAACGGTTTCACCAGCACATAGCATTGTCACAACCAAAGTCGTTTGTTCACCTGGATTTATCCATGATTTACAACATTCAGGATTCTTTTTTTTTTATTTAAATATTTTAATATTAGCCTTCTACATATTTAATTTCAAAAAATTATATTTCATTTCATAATTTAGTTAGCTCCTATTTTGATAAAATTTTGAATACCATCATTCAATCATAATTAACTGACATGTATAAAAATTAATTGATAAGATTCAACCCATTTTCTTTACAAGTGACAATGTCTGAACATATTTCGTTATTCCACCAGGTTAATCTTGTTGGATCAAAAATACAAAACCTGTACAAATGAAAGCTACACTAGGTTCCCTGAAATATTTTATTCTACTGTTTTTTCATGATTTTCATTGTCATTCACTACAGCATAGTCGTCCAGGGATTCAATTCATATCTCCAGTTATGGAATGTGAATGAATGAAATCAATATATAAATTTCTCTTATTTCAGATACGTCACTAAAATTGAATATCAAAACATATTTAATCTGTTAGTCTTCTACAATTTTAATTTTAAAAAAAATCTGTTTTGATATTCAAATTTTGTTATATTTAACATAAATAGAGGTTAATTCTTGATAGAAGGTATATAAAATTATTTAAACATTTTAATATTAGCCTTCTATATATTTAATTTCAAAAAATTATATTTAATGATTATAACTTCTGAAAATAAATTAAAATAATGTCATATAAGTACCACTTATATCAAATGACATATAAAATAAACATTCATTATAAGACATCCAAATGGTATAACAAAATCCAATAAATAAAAATTGTTAACCAAAATCCTATAAATTAAATATTTTGAATAGACAAAATTTTGTTTCTGCTGATCAATCTTGTGGAAAAAAATATCTTTCAAAAATGTCTAACATAATCTTAAGAATTTCATCATACTTAGAATATTCAATATTATTGGATATCTAACTAAGTTACTTTATATAAAAACTCAAGATATGTAAAAACATTACTGAAAAACAAGTTTTAAGAGAGACTTTGCTTCGTCAGTATTCAAATAATTCATATTCAATAAATATAACATCAATCAAAAACAAATATTTACTCACCCTACAACCATTTAGAAAACTTCTGGTAAACTGAAAATTTTCAGAAATTATAATCATTAAATATAATTTTTTGAAATTAAATATGTAGAAAATATTTGAAGGATTCGGTCTTAACTTGGTGGAAACTCATTTTAATTAAAAAAATGTATATATGACAGTAATTTATTTCCACAAAAATGTTTGTACTAATACAACAATTGTTTAACCAGACAGTACAATGTAATACCTGAAGAAGCCACATCCTGGTGAAACAATTGTTGTATTAGTACAAACATTTTTGTGGAAATAAATTACTGTCATATATACATTTTTTTAAATATGTAGAAGGCTAAAATTCAAATATCTAAATAATTTTATATACCTTCTATCAAGAATTAACCTCTATTTATGTTATTTAGGATTCTCAAAATATATCCATTTTTTATCACCTGTCAAGCAGCATTTCACAAGTGGTCTTTCAATTATCTTGCTGCCTTCACGTTCAATTGATCCGCGAATTCTTCTTGAGTTTGAGTATCATCTTCATCCAATAAAGCTTGCAATTCGTTGTCTCCAAACTTTTTAGTGATTTCCCCCACTATTCCGTTCTCATGTCAAAATCACCACTTTCGAATTTTTGGAACCGCTTGAAACACTGTGTTTTCACTAAGTGCAGGTTCACCATAAGCTACGGCAAGCATTGGATGCGATTTTACAGCAGTTTTCTTCAAATGATAACAGAAAACCAATACTGTCAATTGTAGTTCATAGACACAAAACTCAACATGTTTATGGTGATAGAAAAATATACTGTTGTATGGAACTTGAGTTACTTGGTTTGTCAGCCGAGGGAGATGAAGACACTGTCTTACTGTTCCTACACTGATGTATAGGGAAATTCTGATTTCATACTTCCTGCTATATAGGATAAGCCTTTAAGTTGTACATTAATTTTGATCATATATTCTTCCCATCAAATAAAATACTTTTTTCATTTGACAATTTTTCCAGATTCAGCTCAGGTAAAGAATTATAGTCATTTAAAAATTTGTGAATACATTCCTGAGCTTTGTTTACCCTTTTAACATTGTATTCTCTTACTTTAATCTGTGTTGTAGAGTAACTATAAGCTGTATCACCTGATGCTCAAAATTCAATAAAAATTGTTTGAGAAGACACACATAATTCTTGTGGTTTGGTGCTTCACTATTAAGACCGAATTTGCACTTGATTTTCATTCAATATAAAATTGAATTGTATCAGTCCTTACTTGGTGGAAATCCATATTAAATAATTTGAAATAAGGTTATTCTGATTTTCACAAATTTTTATTGTTAAACTCACAACAATTGTTTCGCTATCACAGTAGCATCATCAGGTAAGATCACATTTTGAATAACTAAGCTTGTTTCCGAAATCCGTGGCTATTTATATTACAGTAACTACAATGAATTTTTATTAGGCACTAAAACCCAAAAAAGGGTCCCTGCAAATTCCAGCTTATCTGAATATATTTAACAGAGGTGAGCTATTTAAATCTATTTGTTCGTTAAGAAATATTCCAATTTTATTATGTTTATTTATCTCTAGGGATTCTAAAAGATTTAAGGCATAACTTTTGCTTTCTATATGTAGAATTTCAAAGTTATGGTTGAAAAAATAATAATAAAGGTTCTTTATTGCAGAGCAAATGGCTATGGTTGAAATTATGTCCTGTTTCTAACAAATGGTTGGAATATGTGGAATTGCTTTTATTGTTGAGGAAACTCTTCAAATGTTCACACATCCTATGACGGAACGTTCTTCCAGTTTGACCTATGTAAATTTTAGGGCAATCACCGCAGGTTAACTTATAAACCCCAGATTTATCATCCTTATGTGTGTAGTCTTTATTATTTTTGATAAATTTACTCAAGTTTAAATTAGTTTTGAATGAAGTTCTCAAATTATATTTATTTTTGAGGTATGTAGCAATTTTCTCAGAAATACCTTCAGTGTAATTTAAGGAAATGTATTTAAAATTTTCTTTTATATTAGGAAACACCATATTTAAAGCTATTTTATTATTTTTCTTCATCAATAATTTGTCTATCAACTTTGGATCATATTCATTATTAAAAGCTATTTGTTTAATTATGTTAAGTTCTGAAATATAATTTTCTCGATTCATGGGAATATTAACTAATCCATGGATCATACAATTAAATGCTGATAATTTTTGATTTAGAGGATGATTTGATTTATTGTGTATAATAGAATACGTATAGGTTGGTTTGTGGAATATTGAAAAATCATGTGAACTATTTATTCGAGTAACAGTTAAATCAAGAAAAATAATAGAGTTATTAAGTTCGGTTTCCATAGTGAATTGTTGCTTCACAGGTACAGACAGACTTTTGAAAAAATTCTTTTTATTCATCAATGAAATACATCCTTCAATTAAATTCACTATGGAAACCGAACTTAATAACTCTATTAATTTTCTTGATTTAACTGTTACTCGAATAAATAGTTCACATGATTTTTCAATATTCCACAAACCAACCTATACGGATTCTATTATACACAATAAATCAAATCATCCTCTAAATCAAAAATTATCAGCATTTAATTGTATGATCCATAGATTAGTTAATATTCCCATGAATCGAGAAAATTATATTTCAGAACTTAACATAATTAAACAAATAGCTTTTAATAATGAATATGATCCAAAGTTGATAGACAAATTATTGATGAAGAAAAATAATAAAATAGCTTTAAATATGGTGTTTCCTAATATAAAAGAAAATTTTAAATACATTTCCTTAAATTACACTAAAGGTATTTCTGAGAAAATTGCTACATACCTCAAAAATAAATATAATTTGAGAACTTCGTTCAAAACTAATTTAAACTTGAGTAAATTTATCAAAAATAATAAAGACTACACACATAAGGATGATAAATCTGGGGTTTATAAGTTAACCTGCGGTCATTGCCCTAAAATTTACATAGGTCAAACTGGAAGAACGTTCCGTCATAGGATGTGTGAACATTTGAAGAGTTTCCTCAACAATAAAAGCAATTCCACATATTCCAACCATTTGTTAGAAACAGGACATAATTTCAACCATAACTTTGAAATTCTACATATAGAAAGCAAAAGTTATGCCTTAAATCTGTTAGAATCCCTAGAGATAAATAAACATAATAAAATTGGAATATTACTTAACGAACAAATAGATTTAAATAGCTCACCTCTGTTAAATATATTCAGATAAGCTGGAATTTGCAGGGACCCTTTTTTGGGTTTTAGTGCCTAATAAAAATTTATTGTAGTTACTGTAATATAAATAGCCACGGATTTCGGAAACAAGCTTAGTTATTCAAAATGTGATCTTACCTGATGATGCTACTGTGATAGCGAAACAATTGTTGTGAGTTTAACAATAAAAATTTGTGAAAATCAGAATAACCTTATTTCAAATTATTCAATATAAAATTGTTTCCACTATGTGATTATGCACAATTCCATTATAGCCTATTCTCATATTGAAAATTTCATAAATTTCCTATTCTTTATCAAATCTACAGATGAATTATACGGAATCACTCAATCATTGTGAACATGTTAATTCAACTCAATTCTCTGAATAGTCTGGATGAGAATTGGTAGATGTAATTCATCAAAGTAAAATTCAAATAAATTGGTCATTTCGCACTTCCTTTATGTCTATGTCTTCATACATACATTCTATACTGATCACTTGAAATGTAAAACATGATTCAGCCACAGTGTGGCGAAACAATTGTCGTTCATCAATAAAAAATGTGGAAATTTAATTAAGTTTACAATAAACTTTTTGAGGAGCAAAGTTATCCCATTAATTACTTGTATAAAATGTATAGGTAGCTGTTTGGAATGAAGTAGAAGGCACAACCAAACTCATAACTGCTGCCAATTTCTGTCAGAATGGTATGTTCGCTGTAGTAGGCACTTACGATGGCAGATGCATCTTCTACAACACTGACCAGTTAAAATATCACACCCAAATTCACGTCAGGTCTTCCAGAGGTAGAAATGCAGTAGGCAGAAAAATCAGCGGCATCGAACCCATGCCTGGTCAAGACAAAATACTAATAACTTCCAATGATAGTCGGATAAGACTGTATGATCTTATTGACCTCAATGTCAGCTGCAAGTATAAGGTAAAAAAATTATACATTACAGTGTATAAACAAAGTATTGCGAATCGGTCAATGAAACACAAAAATGTCTTATTCAACCAAATTTACTATGTGGTCATGAGATTAGGATCCTTTCCAAATAATGCATTGCACTGTTTAATTCGCTCACGCCAATTGTGAAAACCTTCAAATTTAAATTTCACAATCTTCTTTCTTTGTGCAGGGTTATGTGAACATGAGCAGCCAAATCAAAGCAAGCTTTAGTCATGATGGAAAATACATAGTGAGTGGTTCAGAAAATAGAGATGTATACATTTGGAAAACCAACCATGATTATGCCAAGTTCTCTTCAGTCAGAAGGGATCGAAACGATTTTTGGGAAGCTATAAAAGCACATAATAACACAGTGACATGTGCTATTTTTGCGCCAAATCCAGAGAGCATTATCAAAATGGTTGAGGAAGCTTCTAGATCGGAATCAATTGATGAAGAAGATAATAAGGTAGGAGTAATTTGAATTCAGATCGGGCAGTGACGTATCTAATAAAATAGAAAAAGGCTTTTTACTTGATAGAAGAATTATAACAAATTATTTAAATAATTTAATATTAGTCTTCTACATATTTAATTTCAAAAAATTATATTTAATAATTATAACTTCTGAAAATAAATTAAAATAATATCATATAATTACCATTAATATCAAATGAAATATAAAATAAATATTCATTATAAGACATCCAAATGGTATAACAAAATCCACTAAATAAAAATTGTTAACCAAAATCCTATAAATTATTTTGAATAGACAAAATTTTGTTTCTGCTATCAATCTTATGAAAACAAATATCTTTCAAAAATGTCTAACATAATCTTAAGAATTTCATCATAAAACTATCTTACTTAGAATATTCAATATTATTGGATATCTAACTAAATTACTTTCTATAAAATCTCAAGATATGTAAAAACATTACTGAAAAGCATATTTTAAGAGAGACTTTGCTTCGTCAGTACTCAATTATATTCATATTCAATAAAATATAACATCAATCAACAACAAATATTTACTCACCCTTCAACAATTTAGAAAACTTCTGGTAAACTGAAAAATTTTTAAATGTAGTGGAACGGTTAACTATAGATAAATATTTCTGTGGTTTACCCTTGATCTAAAAGATTGAAAGACAATTTAACGGCCTGTGTTATAGCACAAGGACAATTTTTCAGTTTACCAGAAGTTTCTGAATTGTTGAAGGGTGAGTAAATATTTGTTGTTGATTGATGTTATATTTTATTGAATATGAATTATTTGAATACTGACGAAGCAAAGTCTCTCTTAAAACTTGTTTTTCAGTAATGTTTTTACATATCTTGAGTTTTTATATAAAGTAACTTAGTTAGATATCCAATAATATTGAATATTCTAAGTAAGATAGTTTTATGATGACATTCTTAAGATTATGTTAGACATTTTTGAAAGATATTTGTTTTCATAAGATTTATCAGCAGAAACAAAATTTTGTCTATTCAAAATATTTAATTATAGGATTTTGGTTAACAATTTTTATTTATTGGATTTTGTTATACCATTTTATATGTCATTTGATATAAATGGTACTTATTTGACATTATTTTAATTTATTTTCAGAAGTTATAATTATTAAATATAATTTTTTGGAATTAAATATGTAGAAGGCTAATATTAAAATATTTAAATAATTTTATATACCTTCTATCAAGAATTAACCTCTATTTATGTTAAATATAACAAAATTTGAATATCAAAACAGATTTTTTTTTAAATTAAAATTGTAGAAGACTAACAGATTAAATATGTGTTGATATTCAAATTTTAGTGACGTATCTGAAATAAGAGAAATTTATCTATTGATTTCATTCATTCACATTCCATAACTGGAGATATGAATTGAATCCCTGGACGACTATGCTGTAGTGAATGACAATGAAAATCATGAAAGAACAATAAAATATTTCAGGGAACCTAGCTTTCATTTGTACAGGTTTTGTATTTTTGATCCAACAAGAAGATTAACCTGGTGGAATAACGAAATATGTTCAGACATTGTCACTTGTAAAGAAAATGGGTTGAATCTTATCAATTAATTTTTATACGTGTCAGTTAATTATGATTGAATGATGGTATTCAATAATTAAACCATCATTGTTCAGTGTCCTAAAATGTATATGAGACAGTAATTTATTTTCACAAAAATGTTTGTACTACTACAACAATTGTTTCACCACGATGTGGCTTCTTCAGGTATTACATTGTACTGTCTGATTTTTTGTGGAAATAAATTACTGTCTCATATAAATTTTTTTAATTAAAATGAGTTTCCACCAAGTAAAGACCTAATCTATCAAATATGTTATAAAATACAGTTAATTTGTTTTTATCAAAATAGGAGCTTTTTCATTTAACCTGCAATACAGTAGCAGTGAGCTGTAATAGCTCACAACTTATTACCCATTGAGTAAATAACTCCTCATTAAACCATTGATGACATGTCCCTTGAAAAATTAGAGAAATAAGTAATCTGTATTTTATGGATATTAGAGTCTACTTCTCATTTTTAAAATACGAAAGTATGTGGCAGTTCAGAAAAATATGTGTTTTTTGTTCAGTAAAATTTCCTCGATTTTTGAAATATTCAACATTTTTGGAATTTCAAAAGAATTACTTACTCCTTTCGTCATTCTTGGTGGTAAGACTCCATCTTTTTTTTGGATAATATCCCTGGATAGATACGTTAAGGAATATGAACTATAACTTCTGAGTCACTTGCATAATTTCTTTAAACAAAGATTTAACTCAAATCTTGTAAAAAATTTATGGTTGTCTAACTGGCAACCAAAAAAAAATTCCTATTCATTGAGATTCTGAAATGGTATTAACTGCCTGCTTTAGAGATAATTTAAAAGTTGCCATTGTGAAACCAAGCTTCATCTAACTACATCTTCTAGTGATTCAACACTTGGTGATTTTTGATTTGTTTTCCTATACTTTATAGTCGATGTGAAAATGGATAAAAATTATTATTATAAGACACTGTATTTCGAGCATCTAAAATATTTCTAAAAGTGAATCAGAGCTTTTTTAATTGCAAAAGTACTAAAATTCACTTTGTTCAATACTCCGCAACCTGTATATTCTTCTCACATATTCTTTTCACCCATATATTCATCCATAAATTACTAGATTGCAGGCTTCTGAACATATGCTTCATTTTCAATTATTTCCAGAAAACTTTCAATAGAAACAGTAAAATCTCTGAAATAAATTTTTCTACCATTGTACATACAAGTAGCAAAGTGGGGTTTACTTTACCCCCAATTACAACAACCAATAATTAAGTATCATGTCACAAATTTATAGGAAACATTTTATGATTGTGCAGTTATTATTTAAAATAGCTTGATATTAAATATTGAATTGAATCAGTCCTTACTTGGTGAAAAATCCATATTAAATAATAATTAAATAAGGTTATTCTGATTTTCACAAATTTTTATTGTTATGTTTACAACAATCGTTTCGCTATCACAGTAGCATCATCAAGTTGAATAACTATTAGTTCTTCAAAATGTAATCTTGCCTGATGATGCTACTGTGATAGCGAAACGATTGTTGTAAACATAACAATAAAAATTTGTGAAAATCAGGATAATCTTATTTAATTATTATTTAGCTTGATATTATTTATGATTTCAGTATTTCATTTATGAAAATTGTTGGAATATCGTTTTTTTTTTAGGTGGAAGATCCAATTGTAGAACAACATACCAAGGGTTGTGGTGGTTATGTTTTGGTGTCGGCAGATTTTAATGGTTGCATCAAAGTATTCATAAACAAAATGAAACCAAAACATAGTTCATTGCCAGTTTCGGCTATGGCATAATTAGTTTATTGATATAAAGATTGATTTATTCAGTTGTTATAAAATCACTTACCATTTTTTGATCCATTTTATTGAAATTTTATATAATTTAATTGAATATGTATGTAGAATGAAATTGTATTTATTGTAAATTGGTTGTATATAAAATTTTAGAAAATAAGGCCTTTTCAGTTTCACTCCCCCAAGTTGTATTGAAAATCTTCTATCATAAAATAATTTAATTAAAGTTTACAAAACTATATTATTTCCACGACGTTTTTCTTTTATTAATTTCTTTTTGGTGACGACTCTCCAATAGATCTGACACGTATTGTGAAGAATCCTGAAAATGCAGATGTCATTAGTATGTATATTAGATTGTGACGTATTGGGCCACTTATTACAACTGGAATTGTTCGATAGGTGACAATCTGATCTGAATGAGCACAGTCAACCTTTATTGCGTATTTAAAAAGAGGTAGTACATTGAATAATTTTATATTTTATTCCATAAAAGCAATCAAGACATAAAGGATCTTTCACTGGGAACGCCCCATTTTTAAATTAACATTACTTACACATGGCAGCCATTGTTTGTGATATTGACAGTTGTATTTGTCAATCTCTACCATTTTATCATGGAAAGCTCAATACTCCAACAACATTTACAAATAATCCAAATTTATTATGGAAAACCGAGATCTGTTACTCTAACTTTACGTGCTTTAACTCCAGTTTTTGGTCTTTATAATCGTCCGCATAAAAAAAAACAGTTGAACGTTTATTGAAGAAGTTTGAAACAAATTTTACACTGATGTTACAGTGAAACAAGTAACTGCAAGATGTGAAGAGTATATTGCTGCCGCACATGAAATTGTTCGTGAAGACCAAAATTTATCGATTTCTCAACGTTCTCAAGAACTAGGCATCTCTCAGACGTCTTTGTGGCAAATTTCACGAAAAGACCTTGGTTTACATCCATACAAAATTGTTTTAACCCAAGAACTCAAACCAACAGATCAGCGTTGTGTATTCATTAATTGGTACTTAGAGAAAATCGGAAATGATGGACCGATAAATTATCCTCCTCGTTCCTGCGATTTAACTCCATTGGACTTCTTTCTTTGGGGTTACATTGAGTCATTGATTAACAGCAATCATCCAATAAATTTAGACGATTAACAGGTCAATATTGAACGAGTAATTGCTAACATATGACCTGATTCGTGTGAGAGTCAGGGAAAATTGGGATCAACGACTTCGTTCCTGCCAGCATTTCTGTGGTGGACATTTAAATGTTTTGTTTCATAACTAATGGTATCCATTGTACTTTATAATGAAATAAAAATTTCAATAATTTTCAAATAAATAATGTGCTTTATTTGCAAAACAATATGGGGCGCTATTAATGAAAGACCCTTTATTAGTTCTCACAAAATTAGAAAATCATGAGTAACTTGTGAAAATAACTGGCAGAACAGCTGGCATTGACACAGTATAAGAAGTTACATGTTCAGTATGAAAACAGCTGTCAAATTTGTCAAAGCAATGTGGCCTTCTGAATAAAATGCACAATACTATACATAATCAATATTGCCAGTGATATTTATTTCTCACAAATCATTTGGTTAATCATTTTTAAATTAATAAAGTAAAAAAACATAATAATTTCACTATTAATGTTGTTGACATATGTTTCGGATTTTTTAATCAATTTTCAAAACTGAAGGAGTACACTTGGCAACACAATTTATACTTAACAAGACAACTGAAATTAAAGAGATTTTTTCAGTGATGTGCCTCTATAGAGCAATAAGAAGTTTAAATATTAAATGGAGTAGTCATTCCAATAAGAAGTTTTTAGACACATATTTTATGAAATTTATTTATATAATATAGTCAACTGAGCTGAAATAATATAAGATCGTAGCTTGAGTTCAAATTTAAACATTTATTCAATTCCCAAGAAGGTTTCCTTTTTTAATATTTTATGTCTACAAGTCTACATATACTACTCTGTCAAGAAAGTTTTAATTTTCAATTAAAACAACATGTTTACATTTAATCGTCAAAATTTATTGGGTCGCCTTCAAAATAGGCTCCATTTGCTCCAATACATCTATGCCAACGGCACTTCCAATTATCGAAACATTTTTTATAGGCGCTTTCCGGGATGGACTTTAGCTCTCGCGCCGAATTTTGTTTTATGGCTTCAATCGACTCAAAACAGGTGCCACGAGGGGGCAATTTTAGTTTTGGGAAGAGGAAAAAGTCGCAGGGAGCCAAATCCGGCGAATACGGTGGTTGCTGAGGCACGTTTGTTGAGTTTTTGGCGAGAAAGTCAGTCACAATCGTAGCTCGATGAGAAGGCGCGTTATCGTCATGCAAAATCCATGAGTTGTTCGCCCACAAATTTGGCCGCTTCTTACGGATACGCTCACGCAAACGTTTCATAACGCCTAGGTAATACTCCTTGTTTACCGTCTGACCCTCTGGAACGAATTCGTAGTGCACCACGCCACGGATATCGAAGAAAACAATGAGCATCACCTTCATTTTCGAGCGGCTTTGGCGTGGTTTTTCCGGTTTCGGCTCATTTTTTGCCACCCATTCCGATGATTGCTGGCTTGTTTGCATATCGTACTCGTAGACCCACCCAGGTCTCATCACCAGTTATAATGCGTTCCATGAATGTAGAATCGGAATTACAGCGATCCAGCATGTCTGAAGCAACCTGTTCGCGATGACGTTTTTGAAGAAAATTCAGGTCTTTCGGTACGAGTCGTGCGGCCACCTTTCTCATGCCCAAAATATCAATCAAAATCGTACGTGCGGACTCGTGGGATATCTTAAGATCATGTGCTATCTCTCTCAAGCTGGTACGACGGTTTTCCAGCACCCTTACCTTAATTTTATCGACGTTATCTTCGATCGAAGCCGTCGATGGGCGACCACTTCACGACCGTCCTTGAAGGCTCTGTACCACTGATATGCACGAGTTTTCGATAGAGCATATCACCAAAGGCCTTTTGCAACATTTTCAATGCATCGGCACACGAAAATTCATTTGCAACACAAAACTTTAAACAAATTCTTTGCTCAACGTAATCACCCATAGTAAAAATCGGCACGCACTCTGACATCGACTGACTTAATCAGCTGTTTCAAACACACTAGTTGACAGATCCCGCTCAAGCTTGGCATAGTAATTAAGGACAGTGGTACCAACCTAGGAAAAAAAAATTTTACCTGCCTCATTGCCCCGCCAGATTTAAATCGATAATTCCCGGTACTTTCTTGACAGAATGTATGACTATATATGTATGTTTCCATTGTTCTTCAAGGAAAAATGTTGTTTCCGAGGCAAAATATTAATTTTTAAATTAATTAAAGATAATACAAATCTTTATTATATATTGTAGAGGTCTTCAGAATCTAAAGGGCCACATATTACACATGGAATCGTTCAATAAGACATAATCTGATCTGAATGAGCACAATCAACCTTGATTGCACATTCAAAAAGTATTATATTGAACAATTTAAGATATTGAAAAATCCCAATGAATAAATACTTACCGTTTGTCTCCACTCAGAACCATCTGTTGTGGGTTGGTCCTCACAAAATTTTGTTGGATTTGGGTTTTCTCTGCTATTCAAAGGATTACCAGGCTGTTTATGAAGAAGCTGAAAGGATTGTTAAAATTATGAGAAAAACTAACTTCGTGTGTTGTTACTTATCAGTGATTCAAATTAAGCACAAACTAATGGAATTTGAATATTATACATAAAACGTCATCAAAGAATAAAAAACGCACTACCTCAATAAGGTTGAAATCAGCCCTAGAATCACAAGAGTCATGTCCATAAAGCTGTTCACAAAGCTTGATTGAATAAAGAATACAGTTTCCTTATTGTGCCTAAGTTCAGTTCAAATACACTACCGAGCATAAAATTAGAGTCACATTACATTCACTTTGTTTTTTTGGTCGTAACATTGTTTACTAACTTTATGCAATGATTTTGTCATGATTGCTTGAATAAAAAAGAGTTCTTGTTTAGTTCATTGAAAATGAAAATAAAGACTTCATGTGCTTTAAGTCAAACAAAACAAATTTAAGAAATTCTGTAGGAAGTATTCTCTCATTAAGTAAGGATTAATAGCTTGGAAACGACGAGGCATGCTTTGGAATCAATTTTGGAATATTGTCCCATTCCTGTTGTTCCACCTGTATGTTCCGACGCTCTCTAGAATTTCTGGAAGCTGGCGGATGTCTCTGTAAACATGTCCCCATCTCATATCTCACATTTTCTATTGGATTTTATCTGTACTTAGACTTGACCAAACAAATCTCGTGATTTGAACCTCATCAAGATAAGCAATAACTATGTGGGGCCGTGCATTATCAAGCATAAAGCTTAGACTTCTTCAAGGATAACTATGAATGATACTAAGTGGTTGTCTTGAACCTCCGTCAGGTACCTATGTGCAATCAAAGTCTCATTTTGGATAAAGGTTAACTCTATGAGGGTATCAAAAGATATGCCTCCCCATTCCTCCACCAAATGGAAGTCCCTCCGCAATACATGCTTAAGCATATCTTCCGCCTTGTCGCCACACTCTTAAAGGTCTGTCCGAGTCCATAAGACAAAATCCGGATTAATCGGAAAACAATGCGCGACTCCAATCCTCTAGTATCCAAGCCAAGTGCAAAATTCAACATTGCAATCTGGTGTTCACATGATTGCGGTGGTTCAGTAGCCCTAGTTGAAGAAGATTAGCCACCAGCATGAAATCGCCCCCCTAACTGTCTACTCACGTTTACATTTTTCACTTGCAGATAATTTTGAAGGAAAACTGCCGTGACCTTTCGGTTTCTCAAAGCAATAGAAACGAGAAAGTTGTCATTTCTAGACGTTGTAATCCTTCCTTGTCATCTAGTTAGCAGACCAGTGTCTTTATAATGTTAAAATAATTACTGCGCTCGGGAGAGACTTACCAAAGTTTCGCGCTGGCTGCCACAATTCGAACAGGAACAATATTCATAGCCATTTCAACACAATGCAAACAGAACTAAATCAAATAATTTGCAATTGACAGATATACATTCTGTCAAGAAAGTACCGGGAATTATCGATTTAAATCTGGCGGGGCAATGAGGCAGGTAAAATTTTTTTTTCCTAGGTTGATACCACTGTCCTTAATTACTATGCCAAGCTTGAGCGGGATCTGTCAACTAGTGTGTTTGCAACAGCTGATTAAGTCAGTCGATGTCAGAGTGCGTGCCGATTTTTACTATGGGTGATTACGTTGAGCAAAGAATTTGTTTAAAGTTTTGTGTTGCAAATGAATTTTCGTGTGTCGATGCATTGAAAATGTTGCAAAAGGCCCTTGGTGATAATGCTCAATTCAAGGGCGGTCGTGAAGTGGACGCCCATCGACGGCTTCGATCGAAGATAACGTCGATAAAATTAAGGAAAGGGTGCTGGAAAACCGTCGTACCAGCTTGAGAGAGATAGCACATGATCTTAAGATATCCCACGAGTCCCCACGTACGATTTTGATTGATATTTTGGGCATGAGAAAGGTGGCCGCACGACTCGTACCGAAAGACCTGAATTTTCTTCAAAAACGTCATCGCGAACAGGTTGCTTCAGACATGCTGGATCGCTGTAATTCCGATTCTACATTCATGGAACGCATTATAACTGGTGATGAGACCTGGGTCTACGAGTACGATATGCAAACAAGCCAGCAATCATCGGAATGGGTGGCAAAAAATGAGCCGAAATCGGAAAAACCACGCCAAAGCCGCTCGAAAATGAAGGTGATGCTCATTGTTTTCTTCGATATCCGTGGCGTGGTGCACTACGAATTCGTTCCAGAGGGTCAGACGGTAAACAAGAAGTATTACCTAGGCGTTATGAAACGTTTGCGTGAGCGTATCCGTAAGAAGCGGCCAAATTTGTGGGCGAACAACTCATGGATTTTGCATAACGATAACGCATCTTCTCACCGAGCTACGATTGTGACTAGCTTTCTCGCCAAAAACTCAACAAACGTGCTTCAGCAACCACCGTATTCGCCGGATTTGGCTCCCTGCGACTTTTTCCTCTTCCCAAAACTAAAATTGCCCCTTCGTGGCACCCGTTTTGAGTCGATTGAAGCCATAAAACAAAATTCGGCGCGAGAGCTAAAGTCCATCCCGGAAAGCGCCTATAAAAAATGTTTCGATAATTGGAAGTGCCGTTGGCATAGATGTATTGGAGCAAATGGAGCCTATTTTGAAGGCGACCCAATAAATTTTGACGATTAAATGTAAAAATGTTGTTTTAATTGTGAAAATTCCCGGTACTTTCTTGACAGAGTAGTAAACCACTGAAACAAAACATATGCTGATAATGGTTGTTAGGAATTCAGGAGGGACACACTTTTTTGTCAAACACTTGTGAAAACAACAAAACAACGCTTGTGAAAAATGCAAAAAAACTTTTGCATTCCAGCAATTGTGATAAACCATAGCATACAGATAATGAACTTTATTACAACCGAAAAAACAAAAGATTTCTAAAATAAATGCAAATTAGCGGATGACCCTAATTTTATGATGATCGGTATATTATAGTGTTATTCAAGAGGGCTTATATAATTGTTTTAACCCATTTTGGCATTGTGCCAATTTATTTTTGGCAATTTTTCCTAATTTCAACATGTTGCAACCACATCTGAATAACAACTTCTACCATTTTTATTTAGTTGTGCAAACCAATTTAAACAATGTATCCTTGCATATAAATCAAATTTACAATAGCAGTAAGGTCTGGTGAATTTCCAGCTCAATCTGAATGACCCTATTCCCCTTAAAATATTTCAACATTTTCTTGAAGGCAAAAATCTTGTTGAAGATTGGGTTTGCATGAACCCTTTCAACATGATCAAACATTGAAAGGGTTTGTTTCTATATTTTAAATATCAAGCAGAATAATTCTGTCCACCTCTACACATTTTAATTTTTTTTTAATGAAAAAAATAAAATAAAATATTTAAGAAACACTGTTTCTTTTTAGTAAGCATACAAAATTTACGATTGTGCAGCATCAGACGAAAAAAAGAGAAGATATAATTATAATATTTTATTAATTCTTCAAGGCATGGCAACGTATGTATAGGACAAGCCAGAATATGGTATCAGAATTCTCGCCCCTCCATCGAGGAGGAATAGTAAGAAAGAAGTCTCGGCACTGAAAACATACGCCGCAAATTGCTTATCTGAAGTGAATTCTACCAGTTAGGTTACTGGCATGTGAGCATGGCTCTTTCACCAGGTGACTACTCAGCAGCCTCCACAATCTGCCCAGGAAGCAGAAGGTGTGATACCACTCCAAAGAGTTGAACCCACCAAGCTTCCAGTTTTGGCTTCAGTCCGAGAACCTACACTGACTGGTGACTGGTAGCAGCGACGCGCTATCCAACCTCTACTGACTCTACAGTGTCAGTACCCGAGTTGTTTTCTGACGCAACTCATTCGCCGAAGGGGCTTCTTATACACTCACCCTAACGCAGTCCCATGAACCAAGATAGTCTCAAGATTGATGCCTCAATTGATCCAGGCACGAGCACCGTCAATCCGGCTTGTACGGACCTACGAATCTTGTGAAGTCTTTCACTTGATCGTGGCTTCAAGCTCCAACGGTCTAGCCATATCGTCGAGATCCACAAACCCCAGAAACGTATCGCAATCGATCCTGGTTCAGGATGAGACCAATCGAACCGTCAAGTCCCGCTAAACCTTGAAGCACCTCTCGAGATATCCTGAACATGAATTTCTACAAACAAGTAGATGAAATACCCTTCTAGCCCAGAATGCTGACTTTCAACCACTACCCTCTCGACTCCAATACCAATTGGGTGGCCAGGTTTTACGAATACTTCCCGAGGGCCTCCACTTTCCCGTGATTATTTCCAATTCCCATTTGTTATTTCTCCATATTTTTAAAACTATAGAGATCCCTTCTCGATCTGAAATTAGATATTTGGAAGTGGAATAATGACACGCATGTTCATGTGAAATTTCATTTCAAGGATTGTGTAATTAGAAAAATAAAAATAAAACAATTTTGTGTTTGGATTGAATTTTGTGAGCAGGGCAGCGTGGGGCGTAACGGGAGTAATAAACCCCCAAAATAATGATAAGGCTAATAAAAATTTTCGTGAGGTAATATAAACAAGCGCGCAAAAGATCTTGAGTTCATGTCAGTGCTTTTCTGCAATTTTTGTTTTATTTCATTGATGATGGTTTTCAAGCCAACAGAATGCTTTTTAGCAATGTCTTTCCCCAAGTCATTGATAAGCACAATTATTATTTTCTCCTTTTCTTGGCATAATACTTATGCTACCATAGAACCCTAAAAATCAATCTTATTCTACACACCCTGGAGCACCCAGGAGCGCTCCGGAATTAGAACCCGCAATTACCTGTACCAATAGGCATCTCTGCCTACTAAGGCCACCCAGATCCCCAATAAATGGCTATATGCTCTGTGTAGAAACAGTTGCTACAGCAGGCTGTAGCGGCATCTGAATAAAATGTAAAATGCTCGATTTTCAAATCTTACAAGACTATAAATGATCAATATTGCCAGTATTCACAATATTTGAACAAGTAGTGTGGTTCTATAAACCGAATGAGTGTTGTTCATTCACAAGTATTGACAATATTATTAATGAAGAGTGCATTATTGGATTGACATACCAAATTGATGTATCTTTGCAGATGTCCATCATCCTGCTGCTTACTTCCTTTACTCTTCGATGGTTGTGTGGTTCTTTGACCATGATTTTCCTTTCTATGATGATTCTTCTTATCAGATTGTGCATTATGGTAATAGGCTCCATTTCCATTCGAAGTAAATTGATGGTTCCTGACCTTATTTTCAAAGTCTTGACTCAGTATAGCCTCCATGTTTTGATATGATTTTGAATGAAGGGATTGAAGAAGGTCTATAGTACTAGAGCTGTCTTCATGAGGAACGGGACTCTTTCCATTATTTATAATTCGTAAAGCCTCTGTCCACTGAGCCTCCATAACTTTTTGCAACTGCTTGATTAAGTCTGACCTTTTGTCTTGTTGGCGTTCAAACTTCGATTGCATATCGTAAAGTCGTTGCTCCAGTTGCGCTATTTTCACCTGTTTCAACTGCATCTCTTCTTGGTGTTTTTGTTCGATTAAATTGATCTCCAAACTGTACCTAAAATAGTTTTAAAGAGAAAATTATTGAATGTAAGTATTACACTATACTATAATCGAAATAAATTCTTTATATAAGATCACAAAGCTGAAATTTTCATTTCAAGACCTCAGTTTATTCAGATGGATATTTTTGAGTGTCGCCTTTTCCAGTTGAATTAAATCAATAAAGAATTGAAGACAAATATTCTGATCTATTGGAAAATGAATTAAATATTTGCTTTTTACTATTTGTTTATTAAAGTGTTATTTTTTAAGAGGCAGAATTTTTTTTTCGTATTCTTAAATGGTTAAAAGAAATTATCCTAGCTGGCTTCAAACATGACATTGGTGTCGAATGTTGAAATAAGTTCATTTTCTTTTTTTTTCATGCACAAAAATGTTTTGGTGTTTCATATTATTATTTCAATCATTTTGGTTTTTCGAATTCATGGCAGTATAATATCAAACTAATTTAAAAAGCTTCTCAGAAGGTTTCTAGAATATTATCTCTTCCAATTAACTTACTTATCGTTTATTTGTTGTATATGCAGAGCAGCAGATTTTGCAATTTCTAATTCTTTTTTCTCCAACTGTTCTTTCATCTTCTGTTCAGCTTCATCCAGCTGTGCTTGAAATTCCTTCAACTTAGTTTGTACCAATAGTTCTACTTGACCTTGATAGAAGTTTCTCAGTTCTTTTTTGTTTGTATCTAATTTGTCCTGGGCTTCTTTCAAGTTGTCCACCAAAGATTTCTGATAAAATTAGAGAAAATAATTGAAGGAAAAATACTTTGCTTAATTTTCAGAAGATATGATATACTGTTGACATCTACAAGATGTTAGAAAGTCATACCTTTTCAAAAGGAGGTAGAACAAAATGAACACAAAACTGGTTTTCTACAAAAGTTTCAAAATGAGATCGATTTATTTTTCCTAACTGGTGCTCCCGCAAACAATGATAGCTATCCGAGGACAATACTCTAGTTTACTCCTAATATAAAGTAATCTTGAATAGAACAAACGCATACCTAGCAAGAAGACCAGCAACATTCTGGGTATCAAGATTTCAATAATTTTCATTTAACCTCAGTAAAATTCTAAAATAGAAATGTCTGTAAATCAGTAGAGTTAGTATCTAGTATCAGATTTCTAATGAGGAACATGCAATGCCCTGGTACTGGTATTTGCAAAGATAAAGAAACTATTCCTGTAGAAACAAAAAATAATAAAAATTCATCAACTAAAAGTGACGATAATGCTTGGAGAACAGTGTCTCATAAAAAAACTAAGAAGACCAGAATACCTACATTGGTTATTAGAAAATTTCAGGCCTCTAGAAATGTTGAAGGCATTAAAAAATTCAGGGCATTGCATGTTCCTCATCTGAAATCTGAGGAATCTTTCTGGCTCAACAGTGCTAGTATACATAATTATCACTGGTGTCAAAGCGGTAGAGAAAAATGGTTGAATGATAATAATTTTGATTGAGAACAAGTTCATTATAATAAAGTTATGAAGTTGTGGATACTACAACTGAATGTTCAATCTTTCACAAATAAAATAGAAAATTTAACTGTACTCCTAGATGAGAATAGGTCAGATGTCATAAGTGTAAATGAACACTGGTGTGATTAAAATAGTTTGAATTCCAGAATATACCAGGTTGCAATCTACAGCCGTCCTAACCCTGAGCATCTGGAGCAGTTATCTTCTGCATGTCAACTTAATTAAAGTTAAAGATATGAAAACTTCTAAATTTTCAGAAGAAATGGCATGTGAATTAGGTGTGGTTTAATTGATCATCGGAAATAAAGGGTATCATGAGTGTTTACCAGCCACCTACAGAGAACTTTGAAACTTTGCTGAATAAAATGGCTGCTTCACTTCAATATTTTGATAGTGGAAATGAGTTATTCTTTCTTTTTGGTGACAACCCAAAGTAAAAACTGCCGGATGAAACGGCTTTTAGATGATTTATTCCACTATTTTGGTGTGAGAACAACTTAACAATTTCCACCCCGAGTTTTCACGGATGGGTTGTGCCATTCATCTTTAAAAATGGTATATTATATTGTTGCAAATGCTAATCTTAGTCAATAGGAAGAATGAAGAATAGTATTTCAACCCCATTTTAGAGACCATATAGGGGTTATCATCGATTATTTAGTAGTAGTAACAGTTGAGATTGATACCCAACCGAGGCTATTTAGGAAAATGTCATCCAATAATGCACAAAAAATAACCACTGACATATGTTACATAGTTTTTTGATATTTATCAGAATATGGATGTTAATATAAGATTTAAACCATTTGTTGATAATATTAAATCCACAATAGAAATATAGATTCTGAAAGTTGTTTAGTAGATTTTCGGTACATTTTTGGCGGATAGTTAGTAGATTTCTTGATAAATAGGTTGTAACGCTATTAACTGCCGAAATTAAGTCCGTAAGTAGTGAATTGAATCCATTTTGGGTTCCATGCAAATACGAAAACTAAATAATCACTTGAATGATATAGAAATGCAAAATACAGTTATGCTCAATTGGCAAGATCCTCAAAGTTAACTTTTAATGGTCTATTCTTAATCGGGAAACAGAAGGGAGGTCAAAAAGTAACGACATGATAACTTTCCAGGTGGGAGGAATATTGGGTTCTGAGCTGTTCGCCAGGAGAATGGGGAACTGTTTTACTATTTACCATTGCTCAGATAAGGATAGAAGAGGGATATAGAAGTACTTCATCTGTCTCATGTACTACATCTCCCCTTCTCAGTTAAACTGTGTTTACTTCTTTCCAGTTTACAGAGAGGAGTTAATAGGTGCTATTAATAAATTAAAAAATAAAAAGAGTACTGGTGCTGATTTGATAGCATTTTGAATAAGATTTGCAAGTATGTTGAAACCATCTGGCGTATCTTGTAAATTAGTCCATCTGTTCTGGTATTTTTCCCCAATATCTCGAAGTTCGCACAGCTCCTACCAATGTTTTAAAAGAATAATAGAGAAGAAATAACGAACTATAGACCAATCTCTATCCTAAATACATGGTCAAAAGTAGTAGAGAGGAAAGTTCTAAACCATACTATCTTGATAGGCTCAAAATTATTGATGGTTAAGAGGTCGGAAATTTCAACCAAACAGCTGCCTTGAGTTCATGAAATTTGTCTACTCCTCTTTGGATAAGAGACTGTTTACTATTGGAATATTTTTTGATCTTTTAAGAGCATTTGACTCTTATTTCACTAGAATTTCTTGGGTCTAAATATAAAAGTCAAACGTTCACAATTATATTACTAGGAGTACACTAGGAGATAATTTTTTTATCCCACGGCATGAAATGGAGTAACTGGAAACATTCCCATTCTATCAGGGTATATCTTGTTTAATCACTTGCCAGACACTATGAAGAACTTCGGCGGATTGCGTTTTTAGCATTGTAGTTAAGAGCTTAATGCTGACAAGGAGTTACTATATTGTAAACGAATTATTAGATGACAGTTTTTTTGTGAGGGTTTATTCATTTTAATTTATGTTTATGCTCTGTAAATATCGTATTGGATGAATTTTCTTTAATTAATATTTTTGATTAGTGTTAAATAACACCGAGGATATTATCTGTATGTAAGTTATAATTATCTGTATGTAAGTATACTGTTGATTGCAATATTCTCAACTAATTAAAATTTGTGTATCCAATGATACTGTTAATTTTAAAATTCTCAGTTACATCTTTGTGTATCTACCTTATCTTTATTACATCGACGTAGGGCATATTAACTGTCATTTAATAAAACTTTCGGACTTTGCAAAAAAAGAAATCATTAAATTTTTCAATAGCTTCAATGGGAAAGGCAGTTTTAGTTTAGGAAAAGTGTATAAGATGCATATTAAATATTAAAAATGAATTCAATTAGTGTGTGGTAAAGATGAAATATTAGTGTTTGTTTACATTTTCTACTGACAAACTGAACATTGGATTCTAACCAGAAACAAATTGCTATAGAAAGCCAATAATCGAAGTATTAGTTATAATGAAATACTGCCAAATAGTTTACTTACATCAAAATAATCATATCTTTTACTCTCGGGACTATTTGAAGCATTAAATGAAAAATATTGAAAATCTAATTGATCATTCACCTATAGTAAATAGTTAAGATGAAACCACTCGCTTCTAATACCGGACTACAAAACTTTGAAAATATTCATTGAGGGTAAAATTTTGCACTAAAGCTATTAATAAACCTACAATACTTACAAATATTATCTGTACACAATCAGAATTCACCTATAAATTATAACCAACTGTAATTCTATTTATCCTATTCAATTACAGCATCTGATTTCTGTGAGAATTCTAAAAGATCTAAACTGTCTCCTTACCGGAGTTTGAAATGTTGAAAAAATTTCAATTATTTCAATTGAACCAAAATCTTTTACTCAAGTAAAAAGAGAAATATCTTTCAGATATAACATATTTTATCTGCAACAAATGACTGATCATAATTCAATTAATATAAGAAAAACAAATATTAACTTCCGCTATTTTATTGATTTCCACATACCATGACTTGATCAGGTGAGTATTTAAACTGAGGTATACAATGCAAAAAATGTCCCTAAATACAAAGCTCTGGTACAAACAATAGAAGGATAACAAGAGGTGGTTTACAATTATTGAAAAATGTTAAGTTAGGATGTACAACTATTATTGCGTGCTTGTAATTTATTCTATTATTATTAAAAGAATAAATTCTATTTTTATTATAGCTATATAGATATAATAAAAGACAAATTTTATTAAATGATCAAATAGACTTAAACAGATCCCCCCTACTAAACATTTTCCAATGATTGTAAACCACCTCTTGTCGCCTTTCTATTTTTTGTACCAGAGCTGTGTATTTAAGGACATGTTTTGCATTGTATATCTCTGTTTAAATACTCACCTGATGAAGCCATGGTATGACGAAACAATTGTTGTGAAAATCAATAAAATAGAGGAAGTTAATATTTGTTTTTCTTATATTGAAGTTGAATTTCCGTCAAGTAAAGACCGATACAATCAAAAATCATTCAATTAGATATTAATTGCGGTAACTATTGCTTAAGTAAAAATATATTATTGTATTATTAAATTATAATTTATATTACACATATTCACAACGTAGACGTCTTGCAAAAGACGTTTTTAAGAATTATATATAATAAACCAAGGCTATATCCTTTTCATCTGCTTTTCTCGGAAACTGGGCTCCTTGACATACGACAAATTTATTTTCTGAAAGTATGTTGTTCTGAGTTCAAACATGGACCCAACCTTCAAGTAAGAACAAATAATTATGACACAAGAAGGGCAAACAACTATTTCAAAACGCCCTATGTGTCGAAATCAATAGAACGGACAACGAGGATATTTTTACCTGGTTTCACGTTTTTCAACTACTTACAGAACGCTATTAGACTCTCAAGTAGTTTGGGTGTATTCAGGAGAAGATTGAAGTCATTTTTGAGTGCACGAGATAGAGATCCATCGTCTAGTTAAGAGATGAACTTCAGAGAATAGTTTTAGGTTGGGAATTTTTCTAGAATAAAGTTTTTTTCGTTTGCATGTTTAGGAGTTGATAATGAAGGGGACTACTATGATTTTTTTTTCAAGATAATATTAGCCACAGACAGTATCTGACTTTGTGGTTTTTCACTTTATTTGTTCTAGGAGACGCGTAAATTATTATTTTATAGTTATGTTCTTTGTGATATTATTGGGTTTATTATTATATTTTCTACTTCTTTGCAAATAAAGTATATTTATATTATTTATTTATAATTTCTATTTAGGTTTGAAAATGGATCAGAAACCGAAGCATTTATGTCAACCAAAATATTATTTTTTGAAGTATTTTTTTCGTTCTTCGTAATATTCATTAAAGGACATTGCTAATGAAGTAAACTTGACAATGAAAAATAAATTACCTCTTTTTTCTTTTGAGCCTCTAATTCTTCATGTAATACTTTATTCTGTTCGTGTAACTGCAATACATTTTGTCTTTCAATTTTGATTTCTTCCTGTATGAGATCATATTCCGTTTTTATGGTCGAAAAATCTTTTTGGCACATTTCAACTGCACCTTGACATTGGGATACCTCCTTTTTAGCATGTAGTAATATATTTTTGGACTGTAAAAACGATCTTTTAGGTTAAGTGAGATTTTTCATATGATTCTTTATTACCTCATTCAATTCCAGTTCCTTATTTGCTAATATATTAGATAATTGTTTATTTTTCTCGTCTTCACTTCTCAATTTCTCCTGTAATTCTTTGTTCTCAGACTTTAAATTTTCACTTTCAACTCTGAGAACGCCGAATTTTTCTTCCAATTCTTCAAGTTTAACTTTATGTTCATGAGCCATATTTAGGGCTTGATTAGTTTCCTTTCTATGAAATTCCATTCTCTGAAAAACATAACATATTGAATAATAAAAAAATTTAATATTGCTGACATGATTAAGTAATTAAATATGCAAACTAGCTATTTGTAAGTAGATTTTCAGACCAAGGATCCTACAAAGAAGTTTAATAGTCATTCGAAATGTCCAGGATAACTGTCAGCAAACTTGCATAATGCCAATAACAGGATTTCATTTGGTATGCAAAAAGAATATAAGTGATATATAAGTATAAATTATTTGCTAATAAAATGTAATCTGCTGAAACTCCGAGTAGAATATCATTGCCAGGTCCTTAGACAATCATACACTTTTCACGTACTCTTCAGAGTTACATACAGGAAGTTCCTAAATTGGAGGTACAAACGAGGAGGGGTAATTACTTGGATGATGTCAAGAATATTATTTATGAATATGGGCCTGCAAACGCTTCGTCTTTGAAATACAGGGCTGAATTTTTTCAAAGTTTTGTCCTCATAGCATTTGCATTTCTTATATGTTCAACTGAAATTTGGCAAAGATACTACACTTTGAGTTTTCAATCATATGACATGCCAATTTCTTGTGAAAATCGACAGAGTGATAGACGGGAGAGAGGAGGGGAGTAGTGTTCCCTTTTTCCCCTCCATAAATTTTTTGTGGTGTGTCACTGATAGTTTGAAAAGAATGGCAAAAATTTTATGCTTCAATTAAAAACTTTTTCATTTATTGCCATTTATTTTGTATCTGTTACGGTTTTCGAGAAAAAATGGTCAAACGATTCTCCGTAAGTAGTCAGGAAAATAAAAATTTTTAGAACAATTCAGTAGGCCCTGGCATAGTTGGATAAATTCTTGGTTCCATCATTAGTTCTAACATATCAAATCAAACTCATGTATTTCTAATACTAAATGTTTTCCAAACCTGTTTTTAATATATATATATATATATATATATATATATATATATATATATATATATATATATATATATATATATATCGGTTTTAAAACTTCTTTCGTCGTTGTCCGATGCCTAATTTCCATGATCTCCTGTCACTCCACTGGTTTTCTGCCAGGTTCCTTGAGCTCATCGCTTTAGAAACCCCCTCCATCCAAGTTTTTCTCGGTCTTCCTCATTTTCTACGATGTGATGGTATCCACTCCATCATCTGCTTTGGTAGTCTAGCATCATCCATCCTCTGTACATGTCCGTACCAAACAAGTTGCCTGCGTTCAACGCGATTCTTCTATTCCCATTCTCATTCGAACATTTTCATTCCGTATTCGGTCCCTTCTAGATATCCCTAATGTTCGTCTAAACACATCCATTTCTGTGGCCTCCAGTTTCCTTTTGTAATTCTCTGTGATTCGCCACGTTTCCGATCTATACAATAATGAGCTCTTAATCATTGTTTCGTAGATGTTGTATTTTCGCTTTTTTCCTATTCCATTACTCCAAAAGACTCCGTTTAAACATGAGATAAGACCCCTGGCTTGGTTTATCCGTTTCTGAATTTCCCGATCGTCCTTGCCTGTAATATCAAATTCAACCCCCAAGTATGTGTAGCTAGTGGAGGAAGCGATTTCTTCTGTATCGAGTTGAATGTTTGCTAATTCCCCTCCGATGGGAAGATATTTGGTCTTTTCGGTGTTAAGTTCTAGGCCCCATTGTTTATACTCTTCCTGCAACTTTCGGGTCATATATTCCAAGTCATCTTTTTCACTAGCAATTATGACTTGGTCATCAACGAACTGGAGCGTGAAAAGACAAGTGTTGCCCAGGTCTATTCCCATTCCCCTACATTTTCTCTTCCAAAGAGCAAGAGCTCTGGCAACATAGATTTTGAAGAGCGTGGTTGATACACAGCAGCCTTGACGCAATCCTTTGCTGACCGGAAAACTTCTTGATATTTGATTACCCACTTTTATTCTTGATTCTGAATTCTCATAAAGATTTTGTAGGGCCTTATTTAGAGTGTGATTAATATTCGACTCCTGTCGACCTGTTTTGATACCAATCTAAACAAGATGATTTTCACAGAATTCTTCTGCGTCACAACTTGATGACACTCATGCAACAAGTTCCACCGTAAGAGAAAGTGAGGAATGGAATGTTGTTTTCCACAAAAGATCAGCTCGAAAATGCAATCAAATATTGGACATTTCATGTGTCAAATCTATAACCTGATACGAAAGAAGAAAATGAGCATGATTTTCTGAAAAATAAGTTCTCCTCAATACGTTGTGAACGATTCAATTCAAAATACCCCAAAAGTTATTCTCCATTAAAGGTACTTATTCCAAGATCTGAATATGAGAAAGCTCTACATGGATCAAATTGGTCCAACAGGACTACCATTTATAGATTTTTTCATAGTATCTTTGACTGGCTTCTCCATATGATAGCCATGTTTGACTTTCTTGTGCACAATTCTATTTCATATACCCATATTGGTTTGATGACAGTTCTGTATATCAAAATTTTGCTCTCCAATTAGACTTTCTTCCTATTATTCAATATAGATCTTTGACTCTCAAATTAATTTGTTTTTTGCAAACATATTCTTTCCAGGTGAGTCACCTGTCCATATGCATTTTCAAGTATTTGGCAGATGTGGAGTCTGATATGTTGTTTATGAATACAGGTGGCCATTGATCTCTTTTCAGTGTGAAGTCCAATTTTATAGACTTAGTTTCATTAATTTGATTCTCCAGTTCTGCAGCCTTTTTTCAATTTCTTTTAGATGATCTTTTAGGTGTTTAAGTGCTAATGCTGGATATTTATGTCTCGCAAGAATATTTGTATGCCGAGCAAATATTTCTGTGATGGTGTGCCGATTTGTAGACAGATCTGCTGTGTAAAGCAGACATAGAAATGGACCAAGCACACCACCTGTGGTACTCCAGATGTTATTAGGTACTTTTCAGATACTTTGTCATTTATCTTGGTCCTAAACTCTCTGTCATTCAGATATGACTTCAGAAGTTGGAAGTAGGTAGTGGAGATAACTTTTTTTATTTTAAACAGCAAACCTAGATGCCAGATCTTATCGAATACCCGAGAAAAGTCCAAGAAACCAGATGCACAGTACTTTTTGTGTTCTAAGGCTTGGCTGATCTGATGTGTTGTTCAATGGTTTTGCTGTATGCTGGAATGTTCGGTTCTGAAGCCAAACTGATGCAATAGTATGCATTCCTCTGTCTTACAATCTGAATTCAATGAGTTCATCAACAGCTTCTCCTGGATTTTCAAGATAATAAGAAGTAAACTGACTTAACGATATGAAGTGGCCTTGTTATGATCCTTTTCTAGTGTAGCGAACGACTTCTTCGCTCCCCGTCCGGAAACCTGCCTTGCTCTGTCGTAGTTTGACCGGCGTACCGATAAAGGACCCGAATAGTCAACAGATTCGTGACTGACCGTCCCCGCCAGGTTCAAATAGAGTAAGGCACTGCGTTTGAAAATCAGCGTTCCAAGCGGACGCATGGTCACCGGCGTCACAGGCAGAGCCTGCGCATCAAGCCTGTCTGATGAGTTTCAGATGCGTATGCTCGGAAACGAAACGCCGTCTCCCTAACTAAGAGGTGGAAGCTCCCTCGCAACATCCGTTATCATTTAAGAGCTTCACTAGTTTGGGAATGAGGATTATCTCTGAGGATTTCAGCTAAACCAAGGAAAATGTTTGTGAACTTTTACAACTATGAAGGCCGCAAGTTGATCTATAACCTAAAAAGTAAGCTGAAATCGGTTACTGGATTGATCATTAAGGAAGATCTCACTCCCTTGAGATATCAAAAGTACATGATGGTTGGAAAAGTTTTCAACCCGAAAAATGTTTGGACTATAAGTGGTGATATATTTACTAATTTCAATAACAAATATTATAAATTTTATGATTTTCGTAATGCAGAAAAATTTATAAGCAATCAATCAAACAGTGTAACTCCACCATAAATTCGATCTTAGTACATTTCTGTATACCTTAATCTTTTAATAGGAAATTATTATATTATTATTTAAATGTGAGTCAATACTTGATAGAAGAAAAATTTAAATGACTTTAAATTCATTTATATATTCTAACATATACAATATATATTGAAACTATATACAAAAACTATACTTTAAAGCTTTCATCGAGTTTATTTGTTCCAGGTTTTATTTTATTTGGTCAGTTAAATTTTGATCTTGTGATATATTTGAATTTGAATTCAATTTCTGAAGAGGTCTAAAGACAGAAATAGCTATCAAATATTGAAATTCTCGTTCAATTATTTTGATTTGATCATTTATTTTGAAAATTTTAGATAATTTTGGAATAGTGGATTTTCTTCTATTTATATGTTAATACTTATATAGTTTTTTTTTTATACATTTGTATTAATACGTTTCATGTCGGGATGTAAAACGGTTTTTTCCGAGACATTGAAAAATATTTTATATTGATAAATAATAAGAATATCAATTTGATAGTTTTTGTATATAGTTCCAATATATCTCATTTCACATTGGTCTTTCCGAAGATGCAGTGTTGTTCCTTCACTCTTTCCTCACCAATCACCTTCAAGCAGTTTTTTATAATGACAAATTATCCAATTTTTTGGATGTTTTGAAAGACGTGGGTTCAATTTTAGGACCACTTTTGTTCATCATTTATGTCTCCCAATTCATAAAATTTATCATTTCCTGCTCAGCACTCTACTATGCAGGTGATGGACAATTTTATATATAATTTCATCCTAATGAAGTCAATCAGGCTGTTGAAAAAACATTGAATTATGAGTTGAACATAATACTTGAAATATCTAGAAAGTACTGTTTGCAGCTCAGCGCTAGGAAAACTCTTGCTATAGTTTTCGGAAGAAAAATTGACAGATTGAGGTTTGAAACTTGTAACAGGTTAGTCATGATCGGTAATGAGAGTGTAAAATTCTCTATGAAGGTTAAAAACTTGGATTGTGTGATTGATTAGAATTTACGGTTCACTGATCATGTTTCCGCCTGCTTACAAAACGCATATGGTATTAGGAGTACAAATAAGTTTCCGCCGTACGGAACCCAATTTCCTTGTTTATGAATCATTCCTTATGATTTTAAACGATGTGAGACTGCTTGCTGAGTGACTTCTAATGTTAGAGCAAGTTCTTTTTGTGTTTGAGATGAATCTTCCTCCAATAATTCCTCCAATTCTGCATCCTCGTAAATTTTTGGCCTTCCACTGCGATCTTTGTCTTCTACGTCGAAATCACCGTTTTTAAACTTTTGAAACCACTCTCGACACGTTCTCTCACTCAAAGCACCCTCACCATATGCTTCTACGAGCAATTGATGCGCCTCAGCAGCAGATTTCTTTAAATTAAAGAAGTAAACTAATATTTCCCGCAAATGACGCTTACTTGGCTCAAATTTTGACATTTTCAACTTAAAAAAATTATATTTTACCCATATAAAATCAAAGATATTAATAGGGTATGTTGTTCTTGAATGTCCAAACTATTTTTTAAGCCGGTTATCATCTGCGAACCGAAACTCCGTGCCGCGCCATCTACAGGTGGAAACTTATTTGTACTCCTAATATGTTGAGATTGATCTATCAAAACCGTGAATGTTTGAATATTGAACTAAGAAAACTGTTTTGCGACTCATTTGTTCTATCACATTTAAATTATGCAGATACTGTCTACAATCTTTGCTTGAATGCCTACGATAAACAATGAATACAAAAATTGCAAAATTCATGCCTACGTCTGATTTTTGGCACAAAGAAATATGAAGTTACACACTTCGCATCATTAACTGGCTTAATATGAATAATACACTCTACTACCTTGTTCATGAAAATTATCAACACTAAGACCTTGACGCCACCTATTCATTTTGGTGAATTGTTTAAACGATCTTTTTCATATAACATGGTGCAATATGTAATTGACCTGCCAATGGATGTCACTATTACCAGTAAACGGCTTTTCAGGACTTCACTGTTCAACTTGCTGTTTGATGAACAGATGGAGGTTTTAACAGGGTAGATTTCATGTTTTATATGGTAGATTTTTGAAAATATTTTTTTCTCTTCCATTTGCATGTCTACAAATAAGATTTTATTGTGTTTTCTTGGATTATTTTGTTTTGGGTTGTTTTTGGAGCGGATTTTGGCATCGGCAATGCTGCTGTGTTTTTTTTCTATAAGCATACTTGTAACCTCTAACTGAAGCAATATAGAGCTTTATTATTATGATAATGTAGAAGTTACAATGTATAATTTTGAATGTGAAGTCATTTATTATTATTTAATCGAAATAAAACAAAATTTGGGGAATTATACACTGAATACTATCCGCAGAGACAGTCCCATTCCTGGGACAGTAGATAATTAAAGGGTGCTTTGCATAGGTCCGTGCAGCATGTCCTAAAACAGCAACTTCCACGGCTTCAGTTTGTGCAGGGCATTGTGAATAATGAACTCTATTACACACAGAACCTTTTTGGGGAAACTTTGTTATCAGTTTTACGACATACTTTTCTCAGAATGTGTCTCATTAAATAATCGAGCAGCATAATAGCACAACTGTTGCATTGAAAATAAATTGAAACAATTTCAACTCGCTCCTCCATAGGGTAAACTATTATGAGAACACTATCAATATGACCCAAAACTTTGAAAATAACTATTTGATTGATTCAGTCTTTACTTGGTGGAAACTCATTTTAATTAAGAAAATGTATATGAGACAGTAATTTATTTCCACAAAAATATTGTACTCCTACAACAATCGTTTCACCACGATGTGACTTCTTCAGGTATTACATTGTGCTGTCTGATGGTATTCAGTGTAACCGAGTTTAAATACATTTTTAGATACGTGACCAAATAATGGAAGCACAAGTCATAAAAACTCTAGGTGTTTATTGGAGTTTGCCGCTAAAAATGCCATTAAGGAAAAATATTCAGTAATGGAGACTTATCAACATGTTGATAATGTTGATAAGTCTCCATTACTGAATATTTAAATAATAATGGCATTTTTAGCGGCACACTCCAATAAACACCTAGAGTTTTTATGACTTGTGCTTCCATTATTTGGTCACGTACCTAAAAATGTATTTAAACTCGGTTACACTGAATACCATCAGACAGTACAATGTAATACCTGAAGAAGCCACATCGTGGTGAAACGATTGTTGTAGTAGTACAAACATTTTTGTGGAAATAAATTACTGTCTCATATACATTTTTTCAATTGAAAATAACTGATTATTTTATTTACATGCCCATAAAAAGTGGACTTCTTAATCCTGACAGAAAACTTATTTGTTTCATACAAGAAGTAAGCATTTTTTGAATTAGGTGATGTCAGTAAGCAAATGTGTTAATTAACAAAAGTATGAGAAGAATAAGAAATGACAATTATTATTGTAAGTGTTAATTGAAATCAGAATCTAATGGTTTTTTTTGGATTACGGCGGGTACAAACCTAAAAATTATTTATCATGGTAAACACAGTTAAGTACCTTCCAAAAAATTTATTATAATTCGTAATAATTCCCTATGAAACATTTTGAAATAATAGTAACTCTACCAACAGAAAAGAAGTTGTTTTGTTGAATTTATGGCAATCATAGTAAAATAAAAATTTAACCTTTACAATTTTTTTAATTTTTCGTAATTTTCAAGAAAATCCTGGTGGAAACTTTTCGTTTGGACACTCTTCATTTTTTTTATATATTAATAGCAGATATTTCTGCTATTAATTTTCAACACTTAATTAGAACTTTCACCAATTAGACTGAAAATTCAGAATTTATATAAGTGTAACATTTTTTGTAGTAAATAATAATAATAACTGTTCTTTATTGACCACAGTCAAAGGCCATCGACCCACGTCCTTCAGCCCTGTGGTAAATATTATAAGAAATTTGGAAATTTTTGATTTTCCTGATGACGAGAGGATTGTAAAACTTTTTTTTCTCAAGAACGGTAGCAGATACGAAAAATTTGGAAAAAATCAAAAAGTATTTTAGATGAAACAAAGATGAAAAAGGTTCTGAAGGCAAAAAGGGGACATTACTCCAGAAAAAATATCACAAATTTTCGCAAGCAGTTGGCGCATTATATGATGTAAACATGTAAACCTTAAAGCGTCGTATCTTTGCGAAATTTCAGCTGAATTACTTGAGAATTGCAGGTGCTATGAGAAAAAAATCTTTGCAAAAATTCAAACTTCAACACCTTGCATCTTAAAAACCAAGCGTTTTTTTAAAGGGCTTTTATTCTTGTTATCATCCAAGTAATCAGTCTTCTTTGTTTGTACCTCGAATTTAAGAACCGTAAGTATAGAAGAATGCAAAGTTCTTCAACTATGTAATATCTACACTGATAATTTTGATATTTTCCATAAAACTAAAACAATTTAATAAAGCAATACTTGAAGTGCACATAATGTTTTTTAGTTTTCAAGTAAAATCAGTATCATATTATAATTTTCCAAGCTTTAATTATTACTTCAAGACTACTGTGCTTGGACATTTTCGACTCTTTATATTCTCTTTATATTATAAAATACTTGTTATATTATTTTTATTTCATTATTTTTTCATAAGCTATGCTCACCTCCTCACATTCTTCAGTAATTTTTTTATTCTGGGTAGAAAGTTTCTGAACGTCTTTCTCAAGTCGATCCCTCTCTTCAACCACATGTTTGAACTTGACAGAGGCTTTTTCCCATGCATCGTGAAATCTCAGAATAGCATTGTCCTTGGCTTCATCAACTTGAATGGCCACTGCAAGTTTTTCTTGTTGCTCCAATATTTTATTTTGCAGTTGCTGTATTAGTTCTTCGCAATGCTAAAATGGAACCTATATTTTGTTTTCATATGAACAACTTGTCTAAGGATGGTTGAATTCCACGTCAATTAATGTTTATCTTTTGGGTAAATAATATAACAAAAATATACTGAGTGGCGTTATAAGTGTACCACACAGCAGAAATGATTTCATCAACTTGATTTTTTTGGAAAAGAATGACTATATTTTAAGCATGACGTTCATACCACAATTTTTTCACCTTAGTTATTTTATGTTGTTCCAATATTTTTAAATAACAGCAAGGATCAAATTCAGTGTTCAGTGTTGAGGTGTTTAGAAACAGATTGTAGTTGCCTAAATGATCAATTAATTTTATCCTTCATCAAGTATAATATAGTATAGCAACCCTGAAGATAATATGAGAGTAGAGGAAAATGGAAACAATTGTAAGAAAACAAAATGTATTTCAAAATCTTAAATATCAAACAGAGTAATTCTGTTATACTTCGCTGCAAATTTTAATTTCAAAAAATTTCTTAAAAACTGCTTAAAATTAAATTAAATAAATCCCTTAGAAACAATGTTTCTTTTTAGTAGACAAAAAGAATTAGCACTCATCACACAGCTTCAAAAGGAGATTACAGAATCCAAAGAAAATATACATGGTGAGAAGAATAACTTCGCACAAATTTTGCTGTGTTCTGGAACAAAAGTATTTTAGCGCAGCGAAATAATTTTTATTCTATTAGAATCTCTACACTTTCTTGTACTAATATGTGAATTTTCAGTTTGATATTACTTTATTTTACATAATGTTAGAATGACAAAAAAACGTAGTGCAATTCTGGAGCTGTTTCGTCAAGGTAAGCGTTAATGCGCTCAATGTACCTCGACAATGTTCCTTTGCTCAATGTACCTCGACAAACCGTGTCCGATGTAATTTGCCCTTTCAAGGAGCTTGTCGTCCAGGAAGTGGGAGAAAACGCACTGCCAATACGCCTAGCAATCGCAACATCGTCAAGAAGCGAGTCAATCGAAATCCGTGGGTCTACATAAGGAAAATAATTCGTTCGTCAAATGTCCAAAAAGGAGTTCAACCACAAGCCATACAAGCTCCAAAAAGTTCAACCGCTCACGAATGAAAACAAGCGCGTACGACTCCAAAGGTGCCGCCAACTCCTTTGTCTCACCGCCGGTCAGCAATGGGAGCGCATTCTCTTCACAGATGAGAAGCTTTTCACCGTAGAACAATCCCATAACCACCAAAACGACAGAGTCTGGTCCGCAGAGACTCCCGGTATGTCGGTCATCGTCAAAATCCGCAATCCGTCATGGTCTGGGGCGGAATTTGCACCAGCGGCAAAGCACCCTTGGTGTGGTCAAAATCAATTAAGAAGTCTACCGCTTCGACATTCTCGAGGCCGTAGTACTTCGGTGACACGCATTGGACCTTTCAACAGGACTCCGCCCCGGCTCACAAAGTGAAAATGACGCAAGGATGGTGTAAGACCCATTTTCTGGGTTTCATCACATCATTCAAGAAGCGTCTGCGTCTATGTATAGCCGCCAAATGAAGCCACTTCGAAACCGCTTAAATATATTATTACCAAATGTTTATGTTATTATTATTCTTTGTTGTTTTGTTTCATTTATTTTGTTTAATAAAGTTAAATGAAAAAAAGTTTGCCCGAGGTTTTTCTTGTCATCCTGTAGAATATTGATCGAACTCACTCAACAAACATTTAGTTTAGCACTGTTTCATACCGGCATTATGAAAATCAAATTCCATTCTAAAAATACCGAACATTATCTCAAGACTAAAATGTGTAGCACATCTTCAAAAAGGCGGTTGAGAATCTCACTGCTAATCATCAGCCCATTTTTATGCCAGCAAAATAAAACAATCAATTAAAATAAATTGTAGAAATTACTATGTTCTACTACCAAAAAAATATATATTCCACATTTTCTTGTGACTCCAGTTTCGGGAAATGTGTAATATATATTTTTTTGGTAGTAGAACATAGTAATTTGTACAATTTGTTTTAATTATGATCAACTACCAAATAGTAGCGGCTGAAACAATTCAGTATCTAAAACAATTAATAAAAACATATCTATAATACTTACACGATTGTTTTTTTTTTGCTGACAGGAAAGTAGGCTGATGATTATCAACGAGAGCCTCAAACGAGAGTTTTTTTCAAAAGATCTTTTGAAAGAGGGTGTTTTTCATGATGCCAGTATGTGCTGTCTCCATTAAATGTTTATTGTAAGTATGATCAATATTCTATATTTTCTTTGGATTCTTTTATCTACTTTTGATGCTGTGTAATGAGTATTAATTCCCCACATCACTAAACAGAAGCAGGGTTTCTAGGGCATTCATTTTATTTAATTTTGAAAAGTTTTTGAGAAATTTTATAAAATTAACATTTGTATTGAAGTATATCAGAATTACTCTGTTTGATATTTAAAAAACGTTCTATCATATAAAAAAATCCCCTCTTTAGTATTTTAAGAAATACAGAGACTCAGAGTGGCCCAACAAAATATTTCCTTCTCCTTTATTTCAAAAAGTGCAAATCAATATTAGAAATGCTGAAACAGGTGAACTTTCATAAAAAAGGTGGGCACACAAATGTGACAAATCAAGAAGAATAACTTCATACACAGGAGGGTCACCCTTTTGCATATCATTATAGGGAACCTGGGTTGCGTGATACATCATATGAAGGAATTTCAATTGCTTTTAATAATAACTAAGCTTGTTGGAAAAGATATTCACAAATGGGGATTTGTCAATATATGTTTGTCCATTCAAAAGGTTTTGCGGGCATTGTACCGTTGTATTCTAAAAGTGTCAATCTAGAACTTTTGCTTTCAAAGTGAATAATTACATAGTTACTATGGAAATCATGCCCGACTTCCTTAAGATGATTAGCATAAGTCGAATGTACGGAATCCGATATGTAACTTCTTCGGTGTTCTTGGATTCTTTTCTTGAATGACCTACCTGTCTGGCCAATATATACTAAAAGGCAATCTTTACAAGTCAACTTGTAGACTTCATTTCACTATTGGGTCGAAAATTAACAGTACTGTGACCTAAAGTGGCAGTAACAAAGCCTAACCTAAGAACTGAACTCCTAAGTCACACAAGCTGAAAAAGCTTGTGAGGGATCTTCACAGAAGATCTAAGAGTATCAGGATAATATATCAATATTGAAGTGACATTTTCAAAGCATACAGAAGCTATGTTGTTTACACTTCATCAAAATGACAGATACTGAAAAGAAAGACACTTCAAAATGAAGGTGTTGAAACAATGAAATAATAAATAAAATAAAAACTGCATGAACTTATTTCTATTCCTAATATATGAGATGCAACACATGCTATGGCAAGTTTTATCTTTGATAGATTTTGCAATATATCTTAGTTTTTTGTGAGATAAAACGGTTTCTAATAGCTGTCTAGTACAGATATAGTCATTGCGCATTCGTCTATTAGTGTTAAGCATAACAATTTATGCACCATGTTAGTGACTAAGAGTTGTTATCTATCAAAATTGGCCACCATGTCAATTATACTGTAATAACAGTAAAAGGTATGTCGTGTGTGAATAGAAGAAGGTAGAGAAATTAATAAATCTAACTGATAAACCAAGGCACACTGCAGAGTATTAACCAGCTCTACAAAACTGTTTTACTATTATGTGTCAAATCCCTGACCAATAATTTGGAGAAGAAGGTAGACCTTTTACTACGCATAAGAGTCTTGGCCTTTTTTAATACCCTCCACGATTAGTATTTCCTTTATCTGCAAACCACTGTGTTCAAAGTTTCAACTGATGACAGCAGCATTAGGAGGCAGAGTGGTATAACTTCACCTTCAGTGACAAATAGGGATTTAGTTGCAGAAGGATAATAAGATGCCTTGTGAAGAACAATGCTATATTGACTTTGCTGTTGTGAGATATGGAGTAATGGTTTTGGACTATTGCTTATGATAGCTAATCACCTCCTCACTTTATCCGAGGCAGTATGACAGTATGTTAATGATTTCCCCACTTCATTTCCTTATTTAGATGGCTGTTCTCACACATATCCTCATATTGCTTTTTCAGATTTTCTCCAAGAAGCAGTTGTTGATATTTTACAGTATTCATCCTGTTCATGTGATACAAATCCCACTAAATATGTGTGGGAAATCATGAGGATGAAGCTATTCACTTTGCAACATCCTCCACAGACCTTGGCAGTTAATCTTTACGTTGCTTGGAGGAGACACCAAACATCTCATTTTGTCGATGCCTGAATATGTACAGGAATTTACTCAACTAAAATAAACAAACAGAAAATTGTGAATGAAATTTCTTGCAAATGTTATCGTTTAATTTTTGATGTATGCCAAAATATCAAGTTGAATAAAATCATTTCTTCTGGAAGTAACACTAAGTATATAAACCACGAAAGAATACACTTACTGTTCGTCGAAGCTTCTCCTCTTGGAGTCTTTGAATGCATTTATCTGAACTGGTATCTACCTCTTTTTTTCCATTGCTCCATAAATCAATCAAACTAACACTACCCAGCCTTTGGTCACTAGCTGGTCCCAATAATTTCCTAGTAGGATCGTGATAACTACTAAATTCAGGAGAGTGGGTCTCATCCATCAGTTTCTTATGAATTGACAGAATATCTTTAGCATTGGAATGAATATCAAATTGAGGAGAAGATGAGCTCTTTCTAGTGAAATTACTACTTGTACTGCAGTTCTCTGTTAAAGTTCTTTCAGTATCCAAATTACTTGCATTTGAATCTCTTCTTTCAATGTTATTTGCATTTAACATATGATTTGATTTGAATTCGTGGCAATGAGTATCTAGTTTTTTGCGATTTTCAGACATATTGGTTAATTCATTTTTTCTACCTGATGGTCGGTAAAGAACTGTAGATTTATCGGTTAGAGAAGAAGAATCAGTCGATGACACACTTAATGCTTCGAAGCCTTTCTTCCAATCATTTGGTGTTTGGTATCCATTATTTTTCTCAGAGGAGTTGGTGGAAATTGTGATAGCTGTCTTATCATTCATATTCTTTAGTTTTTCCCCTTGTTCATCCATTTCTTCCAATTAAAAAAAAAAAATTAATCATTAACTGGCAGATGCTAAATAGTACATTAGATAAAATAAACAAAGAAGTCAAAATCAGTATTCTCATAATTAATATTTTATATATTACATTAAAATTCTCATTTGTTGATAATTATGATTATTTTTCCGACCCAAATATCGACCAATAGAATTGCACCATTCGACGTCACGTGGTACAACCTACATGGTATTATACTGATAATTTTTTGATTATTTTCTCTGGTAGTTGCTATATATAAAAAACAAAACATGATCCAGTCAAATTAACCACACTTCAAACTGACAGGTTGAATTCAATTGTGAAAATTGGAGATTTTGCATGAAAATGAGTCGATTTGGAGTTTGTTCTCTGTCCACCATCGATAAAAAAGTCAAAGGAAATGTTCCCATTAATACGGAGAAGGCAAAAAAAACAGTTTGGAACCAATTTACTACTTTTTGTACTGAGAGGGAATACACATTGAGTGCTGAAACGAGTGAAGCGCAATTGGCAAACATTATGAAAGATTACGCTTACAATATGAAGAAAATGGATGGAGAAGACTATAAGGAAGGTACAATAAAAACAATGTGGAATCAGACTGCCAAATCACTTCAAGAAAAGTATTTGAACGATTTCGACATCAAAATCAACCCATTTTCGGATGCTGCATTCAAGACCGCTCGAGGAGCTCGTGATGCCAAGCGTAAGGCTTTACAATCTATTCCGGAAAAACGGAGGGCAAGTGCAGCAGCGTTGGAGGAAAAAGATTGGGATGCAATGACCACTGTTTGGGACGAGGAAACTCCTGATGGCCTCCAGAAAAAATTATTCATGATAATATCAGTGGAATTGGCTTGGAGAGGTGGTGAGGGCAGCATGGCGTCAATACATCACTTCAAGGCAGAACAGCGAAATGACGGGGAAACAACTGGGAGAATTGAATACAATCCAATTTTCAGCAAGACCACACAAGGTGGTGATAAAAAATTATCAGACAGCAAGTGGCTGGTGGAGAATCGGGAAATCCCTGACAAGTGCCCAGTGAGACTGTTCCAGAAATTGAGAAAGAAGAGAGATGCCAATATCAAGAGCGACAGACTATTCCTGACCCAAAATCCATTCTGGAATAAAGTTCCAGGCGCTAGGTGGTACAAGGATTCCCCAGTAGGCCAAAACACGATTTCAAAGTGGGTTAAGGAGTCAGCACAAAAAGCTGGGCTTGACCTTGGTAACAAAAAAATCACCAATCACTCCAGTCGTGCAACAGCCGTCTCCAATCTAGCGAAATCAGGCCTGGGAGAGCAGCAGGTAATCAAAATAACTGGACATGCCAACAGTAACTCCATCAAGCCGTATCTCCAACTCGACCAGGAACACCACGAATTAATTGTCAAGAAACTGCGAAGGAGTGAGCCTACTGCAGAAAATGCCATCAACAGCATAAACCTCATGCCATCTACCTCTTCTGGGACCATTACCGATAACTCTGACTTGAAGAAAACATGCACCAATGTTTACAACAATTGTATTTTTAATTGCACTAGCCTGAATCTTAATTAAATGTTGTTTTATTCATTATGAAATTCTTATTTGTTAACTGTTCATTTCATCTCATGGTGCAATTCTATTGGCCGACATTTGGGACGGAAAAATAATCCCCCGAATACCACACGAGCTTCAAAATTATCTGGCATTTCCCTCAAGGTTCCCTGCAAACAAATAAAGTCGTCAAGTTTTTCAGGAAAAATCACTCGCGCTTCGCGCTCGTGATTTTTTAACCTGAAAAACTTGACTCCTTCATTTGTTTGCAACGAACCTATCGGGAAATACCCGATAATTTTGAAGCTCTTGTGGTATTATAAGTGAATAATAGTGCATAGGATAATATACAGTCATCAACATGTGTTTAACTAATGCAGACGTGTTGAATGTTATCGACAGAGTATTTAGGTATTGTGAATACGACAGTAATAAGTCATGGACTCGGGGTAATAAAGCCCGGATTGGTAGAGCTGATTGCTGTAGGTGCGGAAATCACACGGATTATTTATTCCTGTGGGAATATTTAGAAAAATATTGTTACCATTTATGGTTCCGGAGGATCGAATGAGAATTTTGCAAAAAGATATTTCTTATCTGTCAAGATGATAAATGGATGACATAAGCACAGATAGCATTAATCAAAGCATGAGCTCGGCACCAGATAATGAACACCCAACAACAACAACAAGGTGATACTCACTTTTACAGATTATCATCAACATGTGATGAGGAGTTTTTGGGTTTCAGCGAAAACAGTACTTGGCAAGCGGTCAGAACAAAAACAGTGAATAAAGAAAAATTAGTTCAAACACCTCAGCTCCAGTTACAGTTAACAACAGATTCCAGGCCCTCAGTGGGAGCAATGAAAAAACTCAGACAAATCGTAAGAACAGTGAAAATAGTAACAAAACATCTACATCACCGCCAATGTTTGTTTATTGGGTAATTAACAATGGAGAAATGATAAAAAAAATCAATACTGGAGTGCAAGCTGAGAAATATATTACAAAGTGTCTTCCTGACAACACAATCAAAATATGAAAATCAAAACAGATTTAATCTGTTGTCTTCTACAATTTTAATTTCAAAAAATTCTTTTAAGAAACTTTAAGAATTAAATTAATGTCTTTATAAGCACTGCTCATATTTAATAGACGTCAAAATTCATCATACAATATCAAACGGAATTAAGAAAAACCAACGAATATAAACTGTCAATTAAAATTAAAATATAAATAAGCAAACATTTTTTGTTTCGTTCCAGGCATGCGTAATGAACTCTTCAGACAAACTTACGAAGCCCTGTTTGTTACAAAATGTATTGTTTTCCGATCCCATATGAATGAAAAATAACTCTTTCTCAAAAATATAAAACATAATTTCAAGAATTTCTCAAAAACTAATTTATTTGAAATATTCAATATATTTAAATAAATTACTTCAAAAAATCTCAAAACATGTAGCACATTCTCAAGAAATAATTAAAGTTACGATAAGATCAGTTCAACATTACATATAAAAAATAATAAAATCAATTAAACAATGTATAGACTTACTCAGTGAATCTTAGGAATACACGGTCCTCAATAGAAAATAAAAGTAAACACCTTTATAAATCCAAGGTACTTATGTTCCACGTTCACAGAAAATCGTACAAAGCTTATAAGGCACTTGGCCCCAGTTAAAACCGTTCAACACTGTATAATGAATTTCTTAATTCCGTTTGATATTGTATGATGAATTTTGACGTCTATTAAATATGAGCAGTGCTTATAAAGACATTAATTTAATTCTTAAAGTTTCTTCAAAGAATTTTTTGAAATTAAAATTGTAGAAGATAACAGATTAAATCTGTTTTGATTTTCAAATTTTGTAATAATCCTTCTATCAAGTAAAAAACCGTTCCTTCTTATTTTATTTTATATATAATATATAATTATATTAGGTTTTTTAAATAAAGAAATTCATTATACAGTGTTGAACGGTTTTAACTGGGGCCAAGTGCCTTATAAGCTTTGTACGATTTTCTGTGAACGTGGAACATAAGTACCTTGGATTTATAAAGGTGTTTACTTTTATTTTCTATTGAGGACCGTGTATTCCTAAGATTCACTGAGTAAGTCTATACATTGTTTAATTGATTTTATTATTTTTTATATGTAAAGTTGAACTGATCTTATCGTAACTTTAATTATTTCTTGAGAATGTGCTACATGTTTTGAGATTTTTTGAAGTAATTTATTTAAATATATTGAATATTTCAAATAAATTAGTTTTTGAGAAGTTCTTGAAATTATGTTTTATATTTTTGAGAAAGGGTTATTTTTCATTCATATGGGATCGGAAAACAATGCATTTTGTAACAAACAGGGCTTCGTAAGTTTGTCTGAAGAGTTCATTACTCATGCCTGGAACGAAACAAAAAATGTTTGCTTATTTATATTTTAATTTTAATTGACAGTTTATATTCGTTGGTTTTTCTTAATTCCGTTTGATATTGTATGATGAATTTTGACGTCTATTAAATATGAGCAGTGCTTATAAAGACATTAATTTAATTCTTAAAGTTTCTTCAAAGAATTTTTTGAAATTAAAATTGTAGAAGATAACAGATTAAATTTGTTTTGATTTTAAAATTTTGTAATAATCCTTCTATCAAGTAAAAAACCGTTCCTTCTTATTATATTGAATATATCCATTAGGATTATAACCTAATGCAAATATTAGTTCACCAGTTAATTCTTCAAATGGAGTACAATATGTATAACATCCACAACAGCCACAGAACACCCTAACAATGAATCCTACAAGTGTACAAAATCCAACTTGCCAGCAGCAACAAACCAGACTATACAAATCTAGAGAAGAACGCACCTAACCAAGAGACAAATAAGATCACCAACATAATAAGTACATTTTTGGAGGAATTCAAAAAAATGTTTCAGCAGCTGATGAACCAAAATACTATGGTATTAAATCTGCTCTCCACATTTATTCCAAAAATTTTGTAATTTCATAAAAATCGATGAATGGAATTCCAATGGTCTTCTGCAATATATAAAATGAAGTTGAATATTTTCACCAGCAGAACTCCATAGATTCCTTCTGAAACCCATTTTACACAGAAAACACACATTAACATGCCAAATTACATTACATATTGCACAAACCACCCAGATAAAAGAGTTCATGCTGGCACAGCTGTTATCATCAAGAATACCATAAACCATGTGGAGATGGCAAAATACGAAGAAGAATACTTGCAAGCTACAGTGATAACAATCAAAACTCTGCCCTATGATCTGACTGTTGCTGCAGTATATTGCCCACCAAGACATAATATCAAAAAAGAAAATTTCAAAGATTTCTTTCAAACACTAGGACCTAAATTTATTGCTGGAGGTGTCTATAATAGCAAGCACACTATTTTCGGATCAAGGCTCAAACCAAAAAAAGGCAGGGAACTAGCAGAGCTGATACAAGAATTCAACTACTCTTTCTTGTCAACAGGAAGACCCACCTACTTTTCAACAGACTCTAACATTACTCCTGATCTGTTGGACTTCTTCATAACAAATGATGTATCTACCTTCTATATGGATATTGTCCCAAGCTATGATCTATCCTCTGACCACTCCCCTATCATAGCAGTAATAAGTAGTTTTGTAATACACAAAAAACCTACTCCTAACCTGCATAATCGAAAGACAAACTGGGATAAATATATAGCCTAAGATCCGAACCTAAATCGACCTTCACCGAGCTGATAATAGAATATAACCTATTTTATAATAAATTAAGTATATTAGAAAATATATTAAAAATGGGTTTCCAAAAAAAATCCTGGACAAAATATTTTAATTATTTTTTTAAAAATCATTTTTTTTATATGTTGCAACATCACGATAATGAGAAAATTTTATACTGGACTTAAAGTATAAAACATATAGAATGTGCTAACGTAGGGTTGTCTATAATTTACCTGGACAAACTGCTAGGCTGTCAGGTATAAACAGGTATGACAATGCTAGTTACTTTCACTTGTTATGATAATAGAAAAAAATTTATATCATCATAAGCGCTGTTTTATTACGAACACGTTGATATAGGGTTGTCTGCAAAAAATTTGGTCCTAATAGGGGTTTGCGAATTTCAAAGATTTTAATTTCAACGCGTGTGAAAATGAGTGACAGAGAGATCCGAGGTAAGTATAATGTGTAATAATAAAGGACCGAACATCGCAGTCGTTTCTGATGGGGCATTGAATATAAAAAAGTACCTACCATAGTTTACGTGTCGAGCATGCGCACTTTTATATATTCCATGCCCCATCAGAAACGACTGCGATGTTCGGTCCTTTATTATTACACATTATACTTACCTCGAATCTCTCTGTCACTCATTTTTACACGCCTTGAAATTAAAATCTTTGAAATTCGCAAACCCCTATTAGGACCAAATTTTTTGCAGACAACCCTATATCAACGTGTTCGTAATAAAACAGCGCTCATGCTGATATAAAATTTTTTTATTTTCATAACAAGTGACTAGCATCGCCATACCTGTTTATACCTGACAGCCTAGCAGTTTGTCCAGGAAAATTATAGACAACCCTATGTTAGCACATTCTATATGTTTTATACTTCAAGTCCAGTATAAAATTTTCTTATTATCTTGATGTTGCAACATATAATGAAAAATCATTTTTGAAAAAAATGATTAAAAATATTTTGTCCAGGATTTTTTTTGGAAAACTCATTTTTAATATATTTTCTAATATACTTAATTTATTATAAAATAAGTTTTATTCTATTATCAGCTAGGTGAAGGTCGATTTAGGTTCGGATCTTGTACTAATAGGAACATAGTCGAGGAACTGATAAATATCGATATCAGTTTACGGAATACAAATGAAGTGAATGAAGCACTACAAGAGTTCAAAAGAATTGTCAAACAAGCTATCCAGAGATCAAAGAAAGGAAGAGAATACACAATATTCCAGAAAGTATAAAAAAACTTGTAGCACAAAAAAGAAAAGCTATAATGAAATGGCAGCCGACACTCTCTCCAGGAGATAAAACTATCTTGAATAGATATTATAATTCAGTATGGGAACCCATAAGGAACTTAAAGACCAATGAAACATATACCACCTTTGCGCAACATTACAGGATCCACAATGAAATGGGTAAGGACTGAACAAGAAAAGAAACAAATATTTGCTGAACATTTGACTAAAGTATTCACTCCTAATGATGACGATCTGGAAAAAAATCTGCAGGAAATTCCTGCATGTACCACACCTATACCGGAAATCACCATGAAGTTCAAAATGAAATAAAATACCGGAATAGGAAATGATAAAATAACATCGAAAATGATCAAAGAATTACCAAAGTAGGAACTGTTGGTAATTGCTATATATTCAATGTCATCCTAAAACTGAACTACTGGCCAGAACAACTGAAAGTAGCCGACATTATACTTGTCTCTAACCATGCAAAGTAAAGATGCAAACACCATCACGTTCTATCGTCCAATCAGCTTGCTCCTAATTCTATTAAGAATCCTAGAAAGACTGGTGCTTCAAAGACTTGGACCCAAATACAGAGGAGTGGATACCAGATCATCAGTATGAATTCCGGTCAAATCACTCCACAATATAACAAATTCATAGAAAATAAGTAAAGTACTTGAAAGCAAGCAATATTATACATTAGCATTCTTGGACCTAAGTCACGCCTGTGATAAAGTCGGTCATCCTGGTTTGCTCTATGAAATCAAAACATATTTTGCCAGCTTTACATGCTGTACACTGCTGACTTACGTACAAGTCCTCAAACCATATTGGGAACTTTTGCAGATGATACAGGCATAAATATTGAATTGAATCAGTCCTTACTTGGTGAAAATCCATATTAAATAATATTGAAATGAGGTTATTCTGATTTTCACAATTTTTATGTTTTGTTTACAACAATTATGTGTATGCTACTGTGATAGTGAAACAATTGTTGTAAACATAACAATAAAAATTGTAAAAATCCGAATAACCTTATTTAAATGTTAGATGATACAGGCATTTAAGCTGTTGATGAAGATCCACAAAATGTCACCAATAAATCACATAAACATTTGAATAAAATCAAAAAATGGCTCCACAAGTGGAAAATCCAAATAAATGAGTCCAAATCCGTGCAAGTGAACCTTACATAGAGGCCGGTGTCCACCAGTATATATGAATAATGTACAAATACCAGAGGTATTTACAAAATACAAGTACAAAATACTTGGGCATGTGTTTAGAAAGCAGACATACATGGAAGGAACACAGAATTAAGAAAAGGAAGCAAATAGACTTAAAAACAAGAGAACTAAATTCGCTTATAGATAAGAAAATAAGATACTCATCAATAAAACAGTGATGAAAAAGCCCATATGGTATCAGACTCTGGGAATGTACAAACAAATCAAATATATTAATAAATCAGAGAAGCCAATCAAAAATACTTCGAAATAATAGCAAATGCTTCATGGTATTTCACTAATCAAACCCTACATGAAGATTTACGTATCCCTTATGTAAAGGATGTCATCAAAGAGAAGAGTGAAAAACATCATGCTAAACTAGAAAGCCATACCAACCATCTATTCCATCCATTAGTACTGCCTCAATATAGAAGACTAAGAAAAAAATAGCCAACTGACTTGAGATATAATTGAAGGGGATTTTTCATTGGAAAAGGCCTGTCAAGTGTGAGCCTCAAGCTCCATAGTTAACAAATTAGCTTATAGAATGTGTGTATTCTGATTGCTTATAAATGAATTATAATTAAAAAAGGATAATACATTTAATTTTAGATACCAAGGGGAAACATGAAAATATAACATTCTTAACTATTTCATCCTATGAACATTATTCTTAGATTTAAATCTCAAGAATTACACATTTTCACAGTAGAAACATACTTAAAACAAAGACATTCAACAGAATTCTAGAAAAAACTCCTAGACTTACCTTTCAAAATTTGATGAACATCAACTGCAGTCTTGCTCTGCCTTTGCATACTTTGATTTACACAATTACTAAAATCCAAAGTTCTTACTGCATCTGATTTCATAGGCTTAACATTGGATAGAAAGTTGTCAATCTCATCAATTATATTGCTTTCTTCTGCCAAAGGTTGCTTTTGTATCCGATTATCTGTAAGCCTATCACCTTCCTCGATTTTGGATCTATGTGCTCCCATTCTATAAGGTTTTTTAAAAAGTTTCAATTCTTCATCATACTTGGGAGAATTGGGAAAAGATTTCAACATCAACTTGCTTCTTGGTTTTTGTGGCGTACTTTGCGTGCTGAAACATGGTGGTATTGTACTGCTTCGACATTCAGAGCCCTGGGGTAAACTTTCATAACTGAAGCATCGTCTGCACGCATTACCAGAATCACTGCTTTGCATGTTGAGGAATGTATCTATTGAATTGGTTACGGATCCTAAACTAGCATCAGATGAATTTTCAATACTCGTAATTCTACTTTTCAATTTGGAAACTTGTGTAATAAGTTTATCAACTATTTCGTAGTAGGGAACGTGAGTTTCTTCTGTAATATGATCCTCAATATGTGGTGTCATCAATAATAACTCTTCCGTATCATCAGAATCGCTCATAACTAAAGGATTGTTGTTGGAAATACTTGTTTTAACGATTAATTTACTTTACCACATAACCTACAGCTGAACAAACAAAAACATTTTATTGACTATTGACAACACATTTCTCCGATGCCAAAAATGACATTTTTACAACTATAATAAAACTTTAGAAAAAATTACAGCTAATTTCGATTATTAATACTCAATTCGTAACCATGGCTATTGTTGATAAGGTTATCAGCGTTGACAGCTACATTTGTTTACATTGAAGAATTTGAATTTGTTCATAGAAATGGATAAACCTCCTGCGTACCGAAATGAAAAATTCTAAACTGTGGAATATAATAAGGCTATGCATGAAAGATATTTGGTTTGTTATAGAACTTTAATAAAAACAGTTCTATTTACTGTATGAACTTGTCGTAAATAAAGTTAAGGTCCATATATTAAATAATGTATGGAAAATTTACATGGACTGTAGATAGATGTACCAAATATTTTGAAGATGGCGTTATCTTTGTCATTTGAGTTTGAAGACGGGAGAATTTCCTTTGAATATACAAAAACTTTCTACAATTGCATGCTAAGTATTCACTTTACACATTCTTGAAGTTCGTAAAGTTTCATTCGGCATGAACCCCTAGAAAGTTCTGACGTAATCTGACAGAAATTGTCTGTAGTATGACGGATTATCCCGTGATAGTACTAAAAACTGCATTTTCTCCAGGATGTTATGAATTGTAGAAAAGATATTGAACGAACTCGTGTGTAGAATCCTTTTATTTTGCTCATAGAATTATCGTTCGTTACAAAACACTCACTCTACATATCGGGTGTTTTTTTAGAGTGATAGAGCTTTCGATAGGGATAACTGTAATTTGACAGAAGGTAGAAGCCATGTTGTTTTGACATTTCTGTTCAGTAACCATTGACAAATTATCATGGAAAGACTCACGCCGCAACAACGTTTACAAAATGTTGTTTATTTTCAAAAGCAGTGTTCTATTCGCCAAACTTACAGTGCACTTCGTGACCCAAATTAGCCTTGGTTTCAACAGGGTGGAACGACGGCATATATAACAGCACAGAACTGTTTTTTTCTAAATTCGGGAAGTTCTTTTCCCAGTCAAATTCACCAGATTTTATTTTGTCGGAATACTTAAAAAGCATAGTCTACACCAATGCTGGAACCACTCCAGATGAGTTGAAACACAACATTCCAATTTAAATTTATCAGCAGGTATTTCAACATACCGTGTGGTCCAACGAAAACTTAACACTTCGGTTTTCCGGCTTTAAAATGAAAATGTGGAAAATCGCTCGGACCCGTCAATTTTTGATTCGATGGGGAACAACTTTTCCGCTCTTCGCATCCCCGTAACTACAATCCCCTAACGGGGGTGAGTAAGAGGATTTCTGGTGTGATTTAATGGCATTCATTAATGATCCGAGTTCGCAAATCATCCAGTGACCCAGGCTGGGTAGCGTAAATCTTGGATTTCAGGTGACCCCATAGAAAAAGTCGAGTGGAGCCAGATTAGGTGATCTGAAGGGCCAGTCAATATGTCCCCTTCTTTCAATCCAGTCGTGAGAAAAATTTTTATCTAAGAACTGACGCACTGATTGAATGAAATGAGGTGGTGCGCCATCTTGTTGGAAAATGATCGTTTGACGGTCTTCTGCATTCTCCAATACTTGCACGAGGGCTGGATAAATAGCGTTCTTCAATAGATCTAAATGAATTTGGCCAGTGAGATTACCAGGTATAAAAAGGGCTGATTATGTGATTTCCAAAAATACTCGCCAAAACATTCAATTTTTGGGGACGCTGAGTATGCGCCTCACGAAATAATTATGGATTTTCATCTGACCACTACCGACAGTTATACCGGTTTACAATGCCTTTAAGATAAAATGAACACTCGTCCGAAAAACAGATGTCGAACATGTAGTTTTGATTACCGTTAATCATTTCACTGACCACTTCACAGAACTGGAGTAGGAGTTCGGGATCATCCTCATTCAGTTCCTGAACCAATCGTATCTTATAAGGATGGAATTTATGTTGTTTCAGGATCTCTTTGTTTCCGACTGAACCATCAAATTTGGCAACCAGTAGCGCAACGTAAGCAGCGGATACATTTTTTCCAGGATGTGGTTCGTTAAATAAAGCTGCTGTTGTTCGCGCAGAGTCGTTATTTCTAAGAAATAATTTTATCATTTCCACTCTTTCCTCTGCGGATTACAACATTTTAATTCTACTACAAATTTACAATCGCTTTGACACATTTGTAACGTTCTTAAAAATTCAGGATAGACTAAGGTAAATCAAAAACAGGGTCCGTCTACTCTTTTGGACAAGAAATTAATACTTATTTGGACAAAAAATTAACAACATAACTACTAAATACCTTTGAAATGTGTCGGATACGAATATTATTCCCAAGATAAATTCCACATTGCCTCTTTCACTATTTTTGCTGTTATTTCATTATCAATGGATATTTTGAAACGAAATTTTAGGGTCAGATAGTATTCGATACGATCTTCAAAATAAATTGTCGCAACACCCCTCATCCCTATTCAAAATCAAGAGGTTAGGGTCACCCCCGTTAGGCGGTTGAAGTTACGGGGATGAAAAAAGCGGAAGAGTCCCAGCGATTTTCCACATTTTCATTTTAAAGTCGGCGAATCGAGGTGTTAAGTTTTCGTTGGACCAACCTGTATAAGAGGAATATTGAAACAGTGTTATGAGAATGATGGTCAACATTTGGAAAACATTGAGTTTAAGATGTGAAATATTTATCTCTTTATTTATTATCCCTTTTAATTCTGTTTTTATAACATATTAAAAACGAAAATTAACTCTGAGTCACTTGTATCATTGTAGTAGTCAAGATAGGTGCAAGTACTAAGTATTTATTATTTTGATAGATGTTCAAAATACTTACCATCTCGTATAGTTCCAAATTGTTTCGCTATATCTTGGATATCGGGTGAAATAATAATTCCTGAAAAGGTAAACGGTGATTATCTTATGAATCAATTGATCTATTACATTAACAACATAAGTTGAGAATGTTTCTCAAAAAACTGTCAAGTCAGGCTTTTTTTTTTGATTTATTGTATTCCCAGATAATTAAGGTGGTTCAATTTCTACAGAAACGTAGACTACTAGAAAAAATATAATAATTAAAACAAATTGTAGAAATTACTGTTTTACTACCAAATAATATATTACACATTTTCTTGTGACTCGAGTTTCGGGAAATGAACTATCCCATCATCAGACAACTGAAGACCTAACAGTGGTACAGAAGTATTTAAACAAAAGTTGGGGTTACATAGCTCCGTACAGTCATTCATTATTTTTACGTTATTTTGTTGTACATCTCAAATATTTGGATGTATATAGCTCCATACAGTCATTCATTATTTTTTTAAATTATTTTTATTGTGAACGAATTTGAAAATTTTAATAATTAAGTTTCTTTTCATTTGAATCTACATGTAAAATTTTTCTTAAGATTTTCTTTTGTCGAAAGGAATTACTTTCTAAAGAATGAGTGGCAAAAGTTGAATTTTTGTTTACTTTTCATTAAATTCATTTTATGTTCGTTGAAAAAGGTTTTAAACAGATGTTACTTGTTTGGAGTAGGGTCCTTTGCGTTAAATAATACCGATGATAATTTGTTTTGCGTTTTGAAGGCAATATTGACATCTGATTTTGAAAAACTATTGGCCACTTTTTGACTTACGCTACCAAAGTACGACAGAGAAATGAATTTTTTATTTTCTTCGGTTTTTATGATGGGATAAATTTGGCTCATAGCTATTTTAGATAGTTTCTGTCGACTTAGATTATCTATTATATTGGGGTTGAAACCGTTGTTCGCGGCTATTGATTTTATAGTTTGGACTTCAGCTTCGCGGTCATTTTTTGATAAGGGTAATGCGAAGGCTCTATGTATCATCGATTGATACGCTCTTTTTCAACCCGGTCTTTTATCACGTTCCGATTGTAAACCTCTGTACCACTATTAGGTGTTACCGAGAATCTGTTGAAATACTCAAAATATTTATCACTTTTGTTCAAATACCACTGTACCACTGTTAGATCTTCAGTTGTCTGATGATGGGATAGTTCATTTTCCGAAACTCGAGTCACAAGAAAATGTGTAATATATATTTTTTGGTATTAAAACATAGTAATTTCTACAGTTTGTTTTAATTATGATCAACTACCAAATAGTAACGGCTGAAACAATTCAGTATCTAACATATTATTTTGTTAGAAAGTGACGCTTGGTCCAAAAGTTACAGTACTTTTAGTGAAACAACTTTTGGTGATTTTCAAAAAAATTAAAAAAATAATTTCGTTTTTTGATAAAATTTTGCTTTTGGATGGGAAAAATGCACCAGGAAAATCGACTACTAATGACTAGTTTCCTAAATTTAAAAGTGACCGTACGGATACTGATAATACATCATGTTCTGATCGGTAAAAAAGATCGTATTGGCAAAAGTGAATATGTAGAAGATCGACGATACAAGCGCAACAGACTGCTGGCATGGTATGGCGTCCGAAATTTGTTTATCGACCACCTTGAAAAGGGCAAGACAGTCAAAAGCAATCCCTACATAGCCAACTATATCATATAAAGCAGGAAATTTCGAAGAAATGAACCAATATGCAAAAGAAAAAGTGATTTCTAGCACTTAATTATCATGAAATATATAATTTCAAATACAATTCCATCCAGTTCATTCATATATATTATTGTATGATACACTCCATGAGATTCCGATTTAACGTATATCCATGGCACCGATATGTATAGTATGTCTAGAAAGTATCCGAAAAAACAAAGCTCAATTGTAATTATTTAGTATATATTTCTTATTCTTGAAAATTCTTAGAAAATTATAACAATATATTCATCTTAATTAAAAAAATGTATATGAGACAGTACTTTCACTAATTTTTTTACGTTCCGAAAACCTTTTCTATATAAATATTCTACCTGTTTTCTTTTTCCTAGTTGCGACATGATTTCTGCACAGCCTATTTTATACATTACTTTATAGACGGACTATATATACAATTTTTTCGATGCCAATAACTCAGCGAATATTTTGAACTGTAGTATTGAAACTGTGTAACGAGAATGATAAAACAAACCAATAACATGGGGTTAGTGTATACCGATGACAAATGTGGCAAAATGCGGGGCGGCAAAGTGAATAAATGAAGGAAACTAATAATTCTCTGGGACGTAGACGTGCTGGTAGCGCAATGAAAGTGCGTCTTGAAAGGGACAATAAACTCATGAACTGTAAGAGGCTCCGATTTTTTACCGTCGTGTCGGTTTCGAAGAAAAATGAAGTGGTTTTATTATTAGGAAAAATTATCGTTTTTCTTCTTGACTGAAATTTTGCATTTGTCTTGACTGGAATTTTGGATTCGTCTTGACTGGAATTTTCAAATTTTATGTTTTGGATTTCTTGGGGGGGGGTGGTTAATTACCCCCCCATATCTACGACCTTGTCCCCTTTAACTTTGTTAAAAATGGAGGTACAAAAGAAAGTTATTCATTATTCACAAAACTTGTACGAAATCAACTGAATTTTTCTAAAATGATTCCACAAAATGGAAAATATATACAGGTGGACAAGATATTGAGTGCAACTTCATTTTTTCACCCTGTATATTTTCTTACTATTGGCTAGCTCTCCAGCTCTCCTGATTATGAATATAAATGCATGTGTTGATCTCTTATTTTGAGAACTAAAGTCTCAAATTCGAAGAACCGCCTGGTAGGTTCATTAATCGGTTGTCAAGTCAATAAAATTATTTCTGAAACATGCATTACACAGAAACGGAAAATTTTGAAATATTTTCACCTTATTTGAAGAACAACAAAAGCAAGATAGCTGCAAGGACAGATTGTATGGCATTACATCCAAGAGATCCAATTCCAAGTGAAAATACATTCATTAATACTCTTATAACCGTGTAAGAGATTCTAAAAGTTTTAAGAGAAAGAGACGTAGCGTCTTACGCAATGAGAATTAAGAACTCGACATATTGAATAAAATAATAAGAAGAGGTTTTTCAAATTTTTTTTCTCGACATATTGCTTTATTTTGGAGGTTATGTTACTATTGCAGCGAACAACTTCTTCACTCCTCGTCCAGAAACGTGCCATGCTCGGTCAATTGAAAAAATAGACATTTTTGGGAAAACCAAAATCGAAGACAGCGCAAAGTATTTCAAATTAAAAAATCTGGAAAGTCTGTTAACTTTTGTGTGGCATAGTTGATAAAAAAATTGTGGGGCATATATTTTTGGATTACACATTAACACTTGAAGCATTTCCCGAAAAGATACTGCCAGAGATAGCTCAACTTTTGGAGCACCTGTTTTCTGCTGAAGAATTGGAGCAAATAATTTGGCAACAGGACGGAGCACCCCCGCGCAGAAATTTGGAAGTTCGAGAACATTTGAGCAGTCAATTTGATCTCTGGATCGATTATGGTGCACCTAATTTATGGCCATCGAAGAGTCCGGATTTAACACCGTTGGACACGTTTTTATGGCCGTTCCTGAAGGAAAAAATTTACTCTGATAATAATGAAAGTGTTGAGATCATTAGAAACCAAATTGAAGTATTAATTCATGAACTCAATCAGAACCATAATAATGCCATGCTGAATAGTCTAACCAACATGAGAAAACGATATGAACTATGTATATTGAATAATTGTGGCCATTTGGACCAATTTTATTAGTAGTAACTGATCATTTTATACCACCATAAATACTCAACAATGTCGAGTTCATGATTCTCCTTCCGTACACCTGCCTCTTTCTCTAAAAACTTTTCGAATCTTTTACAAGGTTGTGAGTGGTTCTTGAGACTCCGTAGTTCTCAAAATAATAGTCCGATATACTAATATATATTCGTAATCAAGAAAGAAAAAGCTAGTATCCATTTGAAAAAATAAAGTTTCACTCAATATTCCATTTTGTGAAATCATTCTGAAAAAATTCAGTTGATTTCGTACAACTTTTGTGACTAACTTTTTTTTTGTATCTCCCTTTTCAAAGCTCCTATTAATTCAAACACCAAGAGTTACTGAAGGAGAAATCCGCTGGTGTATGTCAAGGTTTCCCGATAAGGCAACAGTAATAGACCCATTTCGATTTTGTTCAACTTTGTGAAGGTTTATGATGATGTGCTATCGATCAAAGTGTTCTCCTAGCGAAGCTCTCGTCCTTTGGCTTCAGTCCAGCATATGCGAGGCTCATAAAATCATATTTACAGAGTAAACTGAATTATTTTTTCTACAATGGTTTCAGATCATATGAGTATGAGCTCCTATGTGGAGTACCCCAAGGATCGAATTTAGGACCACTGTTCTTTGATATCTATATCATTGATCTCTTGGTTTATGTCGGTTGACCAGCTTTAGAATATGCTAATGATTTAAAGCTCTATCTTAATATACGTAATGCTACAGATTTGATGTTACTTTAGTCCAACTTGTAGTATATCTGCGATTGGTGTTTGCTGAACAAACTAAGGATGAATGAGGAATGGAGTTTCAAGGTAACATTTATGCTTTTATTTATGCCTTCCAGGACTTTTTTCTCTTGCAGAGATAAACACAACACAACTTATGCATACTGAATTGTTTCTGCCGTTACTATTTGGTAGTTGATCATAATTAAAACAAATTGTAGAAATTACTATGTTTTACTACCAAAAAATATAAATTTTACACATTTTCTTGTGACTCGAGTTTCGGGAAATGAACTATCCCATCATCAGACAACTGAAGATCTAACAGTGGTACAGTGGTATTTAAACAAAAGTGACAAATATTTTGAATACTTTAACAGATTCTCGGTAACACCTATTAGTGGTACAGAGGTTTACAATCGGAACGTGATAAAAACCGGGTTAAAAAAGAGGGGCCTTCTAACAGATATCGGAATGTCGGCAATCAACAAAGAAGGTTGTTAAACAGATGGTACCCATTTAAATATCTCAAATAATTTTTGGGGTTACATAGCTCCGTACGGTCATTCATTATTTTTACATTATTTTGTTGTATATCTTAAATATTTGGATTTATAAAGCTCCATACAGTCATATCCATACTCAAATCCAAATATTTGAGATATACAACAAAATAATGTTAAAATAATGAATGACTGTACGGAGCTATGTAACCCCAAAAATTATTTGAGATATTTAAATGGGTACCATCTGTTTAACAACCTTCTTTGTCGATTGCCGACATTCCGATATCTGTTAGAAGGCCCTTCTTTTTTAACCCGGTTTTTTATCACGTTCCGATTGTAAACCTCTGTACCACTATTAGGTGTTACCGAGAATCTGTTGAAATACTCAAAATATTTATCACTTTTGTTTAAATACCACTGTACCCCTGTTAGGTCGTCAGTTGTCTGATGATGGGATAGTTCATTTCCTGAAACTCGAGTCACAAGAAAATGTGTAAAATATATATTTTGTGGTAGTAAAACATAGTGATTTCTAGAATTTGTTTAAACAACTTATGCATACGTATAAGCAATTACCGGCGATCACAATGAAAAAATAAAATAAAAATCTCAAAATTCAATTCATTTCTTTGAAACAAATGTACAAACTAGAATGAACTTTAAAAAGTTCATTCTAGCGAGGTTATACTTTGTTCATATTACAGAAAAAGTTTTTTTCTCATTACAGAGCGCGTTTTCAAATTAACGCGACTGTACTGTATCTTCAATATTTCTAGAGAAGGTTTATTGTAGGATTGGTAATACGCAAATAAACATTTTATGAATGGTATTAGAGTTGCCTCAAAAATAGTACTGAGCCATTGAGTTTCAATATACTGAGTATTTAGTATACTCTAGAAGTCAAGCGGAAGTCCACAGATAAAGCACCCCTAGGGCTACCCAAATCTTCCCCATGTAATATTATGGAAGTGAAATGAATTTTGACATAAAATGGGCAATTTCGACCGAGTCAGCTCAAATTTTCAACTGTAAAATGAAAAGTTAAACAGGCAATTCTTCAACTTTCATATTTGATAAATGTTGCAATTTTGGTTCAACTATTTTTATTTTATCCTTTATTTTGAGATTTTATATAATTTTGGAATAGTAGATTTTTCTGTTTATGTATGTTCATATACATATCTATATATGTTTTGGTCATACAATTTGTAAATGCGTTTTATGACGTAAAGGAGAAAAGTTGTTTTCTAGATATTGAAAACTATTTTATTTTGATTATATATTGTGATAACATTTTGATATTTGACAACTGTCGTTAATTAATAAATCGTGGAAATATTCTCTATTATTGTATACAGGGTCCTGCAACAGTGCGTTCTTCCATAGTTGCCGAACTAGACATCTTAAAAATTTCGTTCGAAAACAAGTTTCTTGTATTTCTATTTCTGCATTTCAAGAAATTATTTTCCAATATACAGGATGTTCCCAAAAAAAGATATTCAACAAACAGGTGATGTGTGAAATGGTTTGCATGTATTTTCATGTGTTTTCAATGACCTTCACCATCTCTATTAAAACGGAACATTTTAGAAATATTTTCCTGACGGTACAGATCTTATTCAGAAAAATATGGAAAAGCACTCCGCTGAAAGATCTAAAACGGTTGCAAAACACGAATGTGATACGAATTCTTGGTTATTGAAAGGTTCATAGAGTCATCAGAACAAAAATATTAATCTGCCATACACAGGATGTCCGTTATTGATTGTTAAATATGATGAACTTGAAATTGATATTTCTCGATTTTTTCAAACGTAACGCCGTATTTATTTTTTTACTATATTGCAGAGAATTGAATGCTTCAAAATTTTTCAGGAGCAACCTTGGGGTTATGTCTGTATGTATGGGAGCATTTTGTTGATATAGATTAATGATTCCCACTACAAGGATTCTTCGTGGGATTTTTTGATTTATTTCCGATAATTTGCATATGCAATATTCATTGTTTTTTTTTTTTGATTTTTTTTCTGTTCTGTATGCTACAGTGTGAGATTAAGAGATGGATCCATATATAAGAGATTTCGAACACTTGGAGTTTGAAACAACTGAAGTGGATGATTATGGTGATTTTGAGATCGTTGTTGAAGCAGCCAAGAAGGCAGGATTAGTGGTTTTCCAGGCTAACATAAGGAGCATCAGTAAGAACTTCGATGAAATGTTAGTTTTGCTGAGAAAATTTGAGTGTCAGTTTGATGTTATTATTTTCACGGAAACGTGGCATATCCCAAATATTAACCTCTTCAGAATCCCTGAATACGAAGTTATTTATAATTCAGGATATTATAATCAGAACGATGGAGTTGTTCTGTATGAAAAAAAAAAATTGTTTTTAAATATGCCATCCTAAATCTTGGTTTTACGAAAACTATCCGCCTCACAATTAAAGGTATTGACAAAGATATCATAGTAGATGTACTCTATCGTGCACATTCAACTAGTCCGTACGAATTCAATGAATACCTTTTTGACTATATGGAAAACCACTGTCTGGACAACAAACATACCTACTACTTTGCCGGCGATGTTAATATAGATATTAATTCGAATACTGATTTTTGTATTGATTATCTCAATATATTGAGAGAATTTGGATTTCATTCGATGATAGATAAATATACAAGAGTTCAGAATACATCTACGACTCTACTAGACCATATTTTCATCAAGGACACGATGCTCACTTTGGGTTGCAGCTCATATGTCATTCGCTGCAATGGTACAGATCACTTTCCTACGCTTGCAATATATCCTGCGTCAACTCTCAAATATCATAGACTCCCAATAAAGAGAACATCATTCGATCTAAAAAATTTCTACCAGGTTATGCAGGCAGAAAACTGAAGTGATTGTTGTTGCTTGAATGGCGTGAATCGGATATCGGAATGCTTGCTCACAAGAATAACTAATGCTATAATGTTATCTTCTAGAAGACAAGTGAAAGGTTGTGAGACGAAAAGAAAACCGTGGATAACGAAAGGCTTGGTGAAATCAGCTGATGAGAAGCAGACAATTTATAGGCAAGTGGTCAGAAATCCGGATGATACTGAATTACTTAGAGAATATGAACCATATAAAAATAAATTCACAGATTTGCTCAATATAACAAAGAAAGAGTAGTACTCCAAGCAGATTGAAGAGAACAAGGATAATCCAAGAGCCCTCTGGGAGAACATCAAAGAACTGACAGGTAGTAGGCGAGCGCAAGCTGAAATACTAGAGAACAATTTCGCAAATGAAAATATAACAACCACGGATAAATTAGCTCGAATATTCAACTCCCACTTCATTAATGTCGGTAGGGAGATCGCCAGCCAGATCAATGGACCACCAGTCTCTGTCATAAAAAGAAAAAGAGAGAACAAGACAATATTTTTCAGACCAACAGATGAGAAGGAAGTACTTGGCACAATAAACGGTCTTAAAAATCGTAAATGCCCTGGGGTTGATGGAATAACATCAAAACACTTAAAAATTGTTGGTGAATTTATAAAAGAGCCTCTCACCTACCTTATAAATAGAATTTTTACAGAAGGAAAGTTTCCGGAAAATCTCAAAACAGCTCTAGTGAAACCGCTATATAAAAAGGGTGATCGGGAAGATCCTTCAAACTACAGACCGATATCATTAGTAAGTACAGTCGCAAAAATTGTAGAAAAAATTGTAAAGGTGAGACTGGTTGAATTTTTAGAGGGATACAATCTACTTTCCGGAAGACAGTTTGGTTTCAGACCGAAAAGATCAACTGAGGATGCTATCGTTTGTCTGACGAATGATATTTATCGAGCACTTGATGAAGGCAAATTCACATTAGGGGTCTTTCTGGACTTAGCCAAGACATTTGACACTGTCAATTATCAAAAATTGTTAGACGTTATGGAGGACCTTGGTATAAGAGGAATCGCAGGTGATTTGTTTCGATCATACCTTGAAAATAGAACACAATGCGTGCAGGTTAACGAAGACATCAGTGAATTACAAACAGTCTTAACCGGCGTACCTCAGGGAACGGTACTGGGGCCAGTGATGTTTTTGATGTATATCGATGGATTGCTGTCTTTGAAGGTGGATGCCGATGTGTCATCTTTCGCGGATGATACAGTAGTTCTCTTTACCGGCTCTACTTGGAAAGAAGTTGTGAGTAGGGCGGAGTACAACATGGAAAGAATAAAAGATTGGCTGGATGAGATGGTCCTGATACTCAATATGGAGAAGACGAAATGCATGGTTTTCTCTAATAAAATATCAAGCCTACCCAAAATTGACCATCTGGTACTGAGGAATAACAATTTTGGTGATTTTATTGAATGTGCATCATCGAAAACTTACCTTGGAGTCGAAACCGACCCTCACCTGAGATGGGACCTTCCCATCGTCAAAGTGACCACGAAACTAAGATCTTTGTTGTTTACTTTCAAACGCCTAAAAAAGCTTAGGAAAATGGTTTTCTCAAAATTCTCTATCACGCACTTGTTGAAACACATTTACAATACGGAATATCAGGTTGGGGCGGAACGTACAAATGTCATAAAATATTATACAACTGAAAATTATGCAAAAAATCTTCCTGAAAATTATTTATAACAAAGAACGAACTTATACCACACAAAAACTTTTCGATGAGGTAACAATGGAAAAACTTTACTATTATAGGGTTCTTTCCCTACAGTACAGAAACAGGGGAGAACTGTCGTTTATAAAACATAATCACAACACAAGGCATAGGAGAGATTGCGAGTATGTCACAGAAAGGGCAGCTAAAGCGGTGGGTCAGAGATCGTTTTATTATACAGCTCCAAGAATCTACTCTCAAGTTCCACCTAATATAAGAAATATGAACAGCTTTCATTCATACAAAAAAAAGTTGAAAATCTGATTGAAAAATTTGCTTCTTGATGAAATTGACAGGGTGGCCGCGGTTTCTACTTGAAGACGCATTGGAGTGGTGAAGGTTGCTTGTTTTCAGCACGTGGATCTTGTTTGTTATTATCATTATTATTTATTTTTTTTTGGATCATATTGCTTTATTTAAGTATTTGTGCAAATGTTTTTTATATTGTATTAATTTAGATTGTTATAATTTAGTATAAAATTTTTCTAAATTTATTTTGAAGTTAATCACATTATTGTTGTTATTATTATTATTATATTAATTGTGAGAACTCTTTCATTTATGTATTTTTGGGAAATAAACATAATCATTACATTATTATTATTATTATTTCCACTCCTGTAAGTATGGAAATGCCTACAGGACACTGAAACAACTGACAATATCATTTGAGTATTGGACGGATTACTTACGGACGTTAAGATAGAAAACGATGAACCCTGCAGTAAATTTTATTCAGGGTTCACTTTTTAGAGCATCATTCCATCACTCCAATATACAAGCTGTCCAAAATTGATTGCAAAATGGGTAGAATTTTGCACGGATATTTATAGATCTAATATTCGGTTCTTTTATGCTGAACTAAATTTTGAAAAGCTTGATTGGTTCTGAAAAAAGTTTAGCAAAATTATTTAACCCCAGGTCCCGCCTGTCATAAATCTTCAATGGTGGCTTGGGCTTTCGGTGCTGCCGAATCAGACAACTTGAGAACTTCGTTTGAGAACTGGACTTCAATCCTTGTATTTCTGGAAAATATTTCAACAGACGAAGTGGGAAAGTATAGAAAAAATCACCAATTTGAATACTTCACATGTCGTTAAAAAACTATGAGTCGGAAAGTGGTACCTACCTGTAATGAGCGGGGTATTCAAATGTTAAGAAAACTATTTGAGACCACTAAACGATGTTTATTGAAAAAAAAAACGAAGAAATTAATTAATTAAATTTTAAGGCTTGATCAGATGTTCGAAGTTTCGTCCGTCTTCTCCCGAACATAAAGCAATCCGATCCTGACACGATCTACTAATCCTCGTTAGCACGTCTGGATTAATGATTCGAAAAGCATTAACTATTCTCTACTGCATTTTGCGAGCTGTGTTTGGAGTATCATCGTATACGATTCCCTTTATGTATCCCCACAGAAAAAAAATTTAATTTGTTGAGATCTGGTGATCTAGCAGGCCATCTTTTTGGTCCGCCCTACCAATCCATCTATTGGGAAACTGGTTATCCAGAAACTCTCTCACAGGACGAGAATAATGAGTGGGTGCTCCATCATGTTGGACATTCCGTTCCTTATTTACGAAGGTAGCACTGCTAATAATCCAGGCAGAATGTTCTGAAGGAAATCCAAATAAGCAACACTGTTGAGATGAGGACCTATCACATGGTTGTCGATAAGTGCTCCCCAAACATTTAATGACAACTTATGTTGATGATGAACTTCAAATTAAAAAATTATGAATTCTATTCAATTTGTGATCATGCCCAGTTGCAGAAATTCAGACCATTTTCAAAATCATCCAAAAGCGCTTGGTGGATTTGAATGTGGTAGGCGTGAAACTTATGTTTATTGAGGATTCTTTGAAATGAACGGTCCATAATATCGCAGGCTTCACCAACCTTCCTCTGGCTTGTGTGTGGATATTCTGTTACGCTCAGTAATACCTCAAGCTCTTTGTCTTCGCTTGTGGCTGATTTTGTCCTTTCTTGTTTTTTGTACTCCACGTTTCCTGTCTGTACAAATTTGTTTAAAAGCCTCTGAAAACTCTATTCTTTTTGATGTCTTCTCTCAGGTGTAGCGATCTACACGTCGAATTTATTCGCTGGTATCTCACCTTTATCGAGAAGACCGGTAAATGAAGAAATTGGGATATCTGTCCGTCAATGTGTCGTCATGTGCGCGTTGATACGAAAGAATTATTTCTTTTCCGGTTCACGATTGCAGAGTAAAGTTGTTTACAATCTGAATGTCATAAAATTTATTTTCCCGTTAATTAATTTTCTTGAAGATTAGAAGTAAAAAACCCTCAAAGAAGGGGTAAGTATAATTCGTTTTAATGCTTGAGCTGCATTTGAGGCATATTATTTTTATCATATATATATATTTTTTTGGAATGCCTCTGTCAATTCTTTATATTGATTGTGTGAAACTTTTTGCTCGATGCACGTTTCAAATGTCACATTATTTTAAGTATATTATTTATTTCTTCGTTTTTTAAAACACACTTCTATCCTGGAAAATTTTGCATATGATTGCCTTGAAAGTTTCTGTTTTTTTTTATCAGAAATGGCGAAACAAATACACAAGTGTTTTTTCCCATTTTGAAGAATAGTTCCAGAGACAGAAGTGTTCAAAATTTTAATGTGACGTATTTCTCATTTTTGTTCTCTTTTTGACAGTTTTTTTTTTGGACTATCTTTTCCTGGAATTATTTTTGGATTATCCTTTTCTAGATTTTTTTATGGAATATTTTTCCTGGATTTCTCTTGGATTATTTTCCTGTTATTTGTTCCTGGAGTTTGGAAGTTTTCATGGTGAGGAATAGTTACACGTACACTGGTTGCCCGAAGACGTTGAAGCTATTAAGTTCAAAGAACTACATAACAGCCTGCTTGAGACGACCTACAAAACCACCACCTGTTTTGATTGGCAAAACATCAGCCTGTATTCTAAACCAACCAGGGAAGTAATATTGAGAAATTTTGTATATATTCATATCACCTTAAGGAACTTCAAATTTTTGTATAGATTGATAATAACATTCCCATTTATATATATATATATATATATATATATATATATATATATATATATTTTTTTTTCTACTTTTATCGGTAATAATATTATTGAAACTTACTCTAGTGTAAGATAATAAATTGTATATTTCTTTTAAATGTATATATGTAATTTGTAAGAAAAATTACTTGTGGTAAATTAAACGAGTGACTTGTTTGTCAGGGAGTTGAGTCTTTTCATTTTGTGGAATTGAGAGATTAGGCTCACGACCCAGTTAAACCGACTGGGCTCGGGCATTTTAAAATATAGTTGTAGCTGAATAGTTACACAGGATATTCTGCAGCATAAGTTCTACTTGGTAATAAACAGTTTCTGTGGCACAGCTCTAACATAAAAATCATATCAATTATGTCTTTTTTTTTTAATTGATCCTGACTTATCCAAATCGTGAATAATGATCGAAATTTGAATATCAAAACAGATTTAATCTGTTTGTCTTCTAAAATTTTAATTTGAAAAGAAATTTATATTGAAAAAAATTTTAGAATTAAATTAATGTCTACAATAAGCACCGCTTATATTTAATAGACGTACATAATCAATATCAAATGGAATAAATAAACCAACAGATTTAAAAAAAGTCATTAAAATTAATAAATAAATATTTAAAGAAGACAAAATTTTGTTTCTGATCTTACCATTATGAACACAAAATGCTTTTCAAAAACATGAACACAACTTAAGGACTTCTCAAAAAATATAATTCATTTGAAATATTTAATATATTTAAATATTCGAATAAGATAATTCAAAAATCTCCTAAAACGTGCACCATATCTTCAAAAAACAATTATAATTCTGATAATCTCTTCATCGGGCCTAAATAATATTTCAAATATCAAAATCAAATAACTATCACTATATCTCACCTCCACGTGTTAATAGGATAAATTGCTTTAAACAGACTAACTTTAAGATTCAAGATAATCTATGTTCTTAACAAAATCACAGAAAAGTGTAAAGTATTAAAAGTATTTTGAATAAATTTTTTTTTGAAATTAAAATTGTAGAAGACTAATAGATTCAATCTGTTTCGATATTAAAATTTTGTTATATTTCTTCTATCAAGTAAAAAGTCTTTTTCTATTTTATTTTATACATAATATATAATTATATTTAGGCTTTAATAAATCTCATTATGGAATGTCAATGGTTAAAAGATAACCTTATAATACTTTACACTTTTCTGTGAATTTGTTAAGAACATAGACTATCGCGAATCTTAAAGTTAGTCTGTTTAAAGCAATTTATCCTGTTAACACGTGGAGGTGAGATATAGTGATAGTTATTTGATTTTGATATTTGGAATATTATTTAGGGCAGATAAAGAGATTATCAGAATTATAATTGTTTTTTGAAGATATAGTGCACGTTTTAGGAGATTTTTGAATTAACTTATTTGAATATTTAAATATATTAAATATTTCAAATAAATTATATTTTTTGAGAAATCCTTAAGTTGTGTTCATGTTTCTGAAAAGCAATTGGTGTTCATAATAGTAAGATCAGAAACAAAATTTTGTCTCCTTCAAATATTTATTTATTGAGTTTAGATGACTTTTTAAATTTGTTGGTTTATTTATTCTATTTGACATTGTATATTGAGTTTTGTCTATTAAATATGAGCGGTGCTTAATATAGACATTAATTTAATTCTAAAGGTTTTTTGAAATTGAAATTGTAGAAGACTAATAGATTAAATCTGTTTTGCTATTCAAATTATGTTATATTTCTTCTATCAAGTAAAAAGCCTTTTTCTATTTTATAATTATATATTATATATAAAATGAAATAATAATAAGAAGAGGTTTTCTTTACTTGATAGAAGGATTATCACGAAATATAAATATCAAAACAGATTTGTTCTGTTAGCCTCCTATAAATTTTAATTTTGAAAAAATTGATTCAAAAACTTTCACGATTAAATTAACGTCTTATTGATATCATATAATGAGTTTTGATTTTATATGTCTATTAAATATAAGCAGTGCTTATAAGACGTTTATTTAATTCTAAAAATTTCTGAATAAAATTTTTTTAAATTTAAATTTATAGGAGGCTTACAGAATAAATCTGTTCTGATATTTAAATTTTTTAAAACCATGTACGAAAAAGATCTTTTATAAATTTATATTCGAGACACATCTATAACGCAGGTTGAGGCCGTGAATGTCATATCTATATTGGATCCTCTTGTTGGGGTAACACAGTTGCTTGTACCTAAGAATCTTAAAACCAAGACGCACAAGGTGTATTTTATACCGTGAACACATATTCTGCCAGTCTGATCGCTTTAGAGAAGGTGTAATATGATTTCTTCTTCTTCACTCCATGAATGAGTCTTAAGCAGTTGTTTTGCTTTCTTTGAATACGTTGTTTATCAGTTGCTTCAAGCAAGGATGATAAACACTGAGACAGTGATTGAATTGGGACAAAACAAGCGAGTCTTAAAGCAATTTTAAAGGCTGATTTCAGCAGATAATAGCAAGTTGAGTACTAATGTTTTTGTTTTACCATGAGAGACTAGCGGACTTTAAAGGCTACTCAGAATTTTAGTTATAGGCAATATCGTGGTATTGACTGTGATTTTAGAATTTTGAGCGTAAAATGTCCTCAAACGACTAGATTGGACTTACTTTGATGAATACTAGGTCGAAACTAATTATGTCCTATCGGTCCGTGCGTAAACTTTCGAAAGCAAAGAGGTACAGTGAAACGTTTGCTTCATAGAGAATGAGTTACAACAAGAAATCTCTTATAAATAAGGAAAAATGAAGCCGATTCGGTCAGAAATTTTCAAGAAACGATCAAAAAATCATAACTTGAAAACTACGGAAAATCGTATAACATATATGGAGATAAAATATATTGATTTCTCGCAAACCACGCGATGAAACATTTTGGATTAATAGGGTAAACAAATACACTTGGCTTCAGTTTCACAAACCTTTAATTTATGTTGATGACATATGTTTCGGGTTTCAACCCATTTTCAAAACTACGGAGATTTTACTAACATTACAATTTATATATTTCTCGGACAAAAGATGGAAATGATGGGGTTTTTTATTTGAGGTTGTTAATAGTAAGTTATACCTGTTGACGATATTTGCTTATTTTCAAAGAACTTGTAATCAACGAAACTTGTAATCAACAGTAATGGGGATAAATGAAATTCCAACATATCATTTGTTATCGTCAGATGTTTTTTATGAGCCGAAGAGATCTCCAGATATTCGAGTAGGTCCAGCTTTTTGCCTTTGGAACCTGAATGAAGAATTTCGATTTTACCGAAGTCTACGCAGTAGTTTTCTTTCAAGCATGAAAAATCAGTATTTTTTTTATTTTGCAGTATAGTATTTTTATGTTCGTCTACTCTAATGTTGATTGAACGACCAGTTCGACCTATATAAAAACAGGGCACTCACTACAATGCAATTTGTATATGCCACTTTCTTCTCCAATTTTCAGACAATCTTTGGGTCAATTTTGGTTAAAAACAAAGTTTGTTTGAAAATTGGAGAAAAAAGTGGCATATACAAATTGCACTGTTGTGAGTTCCCCGTTTTTAACGTGGGTCAAACTGGTTGTTCAATCAACATTAGAGTAGACGAACATAAAAAATCTATACTGAAAAATAAAACAACTACTGGTTTTTCTGCTCATTGCATAAAATATTCAAAGACTTCGGTTAAACCGAAATTCTACATTCAGGTAACAAAAGCAAAAAGTTGGACCTATTCGAATATCTCTTCGGCTCATAAAAAATATCTGGCGATAACAAATGATAAGTGGGATTTCATTTATCCCCATTGCTGTCGATTACACGTTACGTTGATTACAAGTTCCTTTGAAAATAAGCAAATGTCGTCAACAGGTATAACCTACTGTTAACAACCTCAAAAAAAAAATCTTGTCACTTCCATCTGTTGTTCGAAGAATATGTAAATTGTGCTGTTAAGTAAATTCTCCTCAGTTTTAAAAATGGGTTGAAACCTGAAACTTATGTCAACAACATAAATTAAAATTTGAATATTAAAACAAATTGAAATATGTTTATCTTCTACAATTTTAATTAAAAAAAAAATTTTTATTCAAAAAACTTTAAGAATTAAATTTATGTCTACACAAGCACCGCTTACATTTAATAGACGTATATAATCAAAATTCAATATATAATGTCAAATGGAATAAATAACCCAACAGATATACGAAAGTAATTAAAATTAATAAATAAATATTTAAAGGAGACAAAATTTTGTTTCTGGTCTTACCTTTAAGAACACCAATTGCCTTTTAAAAACATGAACACACTTAAAGGACTTCTCAAAGAATATAATTTATTTGAAATATTTGATATATTTAAATATTCGAATAAATTATTTAAAAAATCTATAAAAATGTGCACTATATCTTCAAAAAACAAATATAATTCTAGACAATCCCGTCTTCAGTCCTCATTTAATATTCCAAATATCAAAATAAAAAAACTAACCTATATCTCTCACGTGTTAAAAGACTAAAGCTTCGAAATACAGATCAACTATATAATTCAAGATTGATCTATGTTCTAACAAAATCAAAGAACAGTGCGAGTTATTTTAAGGTTTATTTAAATTCATTGACATTCCATAATGAGATTTATTGAAGCCAAAATATAATTATATATTATATATAAAATAAAATATAAAGGCCTTTTACTTGATAGAAGAAATAAAAAAATTTAAATATATTAAATATTTCAAATAAATTATTTTCTTTGAGAAGTCCTTTAAGTGTGTTCATGTTTTTAAAAGGCAATTGGTGTTCTTAAAGGTAAGACCAGAAACAAAATTTTGTCTCCTTTAAATATTTATTTATTTATTTTAATTACTTTCGTATATCTGTTGGGTTATTTATTCCATTTGACATTATATATTGAGTTTTGATTATATACGTCTATTAAATGTAAGCGGTGCTTGTGTAGACATAAATTTAATTCTAAAAGTTCTTTGAATGAAAATTTTTTTTGAAATTAAAATTGTAGAAGATAAACATATTTCAATTTGTTTTAATATTCAAATTTTGTTATATTTCTTCTATCAAGTAAAAGGCCTTTCTATTTTATTTAATACATAAATTAAACTTTTGTAAAACTTAAGCCAAGTGTATTTGTTTATCTTATTAATACAAGGAGATAATTCGGGTATCCCTAGATGTATTCTATCTCTGTAGTTTTGCTTGACATTATTTTTGGGTATATCCTATACCATTCTTCACGTTTAGTTTATTGATACTACATCACCTACCTTCTTTTCACGTATTCTCTCCTATATATATCGCTTTCTGTCGAGATAGAGCTGGAAGTCCACTTCTCCAAATTTTCATTTCGAAACACTAATTTAGCTTTAAACGGAAACTTACGTCCTTTCACAACGATTTCATATCCTGACATATGAAAATAACCCTTTCCTCGAATATATTTTCAAAAATTGATTGAAATTCGAAATGTGCAACACTAGTTATCGGAAAAAATACTCTCACGTCATTTGGAATCAAAAACGTGGATGAGCTGTCAATATGACAATAGTATAGTTGTCATGCCGAGTTTCAGGTTAAGTGAAACATTCTGATGAAGGCTACCATCTGCTGAGAAGAAGTATAATTTTAGATGGCACAGTTTGTTTATTCATATCATCAAGGGCCCCTTGTCAATTATATTGAAGCTTTCTTATTTACTTAATATTTGGCTTAAATCGGTAACTATCGAATGATTAACTATAATGATATTGCGTCAATATTTTATTCAATTACGATTGAGCTTCGAACCTGCCGGGGGGTGTCTTTTCCGTGATTGCGAGTGTGAAATCGTTATTGCCCTGGCCGTGGCACAAAAGAAAAAGAAGAGAAAGAAGTGGATCAAACGCTGGTTGAAAACTTCGAGAAAAGCACCGACGTGAAGCCAGGAATTACTTGTTGAAGTTGCAGCAAAGTATGAATAAAAACATAGAATGTGTTATGTCATCCGAAAGTCAAATAAATACAATTTTTTGCTATTTTGGAACTGTCCTTCTGAAGAAACGATCTCATGAAATTGAAAAAATACAAGGTTGGTAGATTTCATTCTTCTGCCTCTGAACTGTATCGTTACATATTGGCGAGATAATTAATTGGTTTATTTGCGACCTAAATACATATATTACTGAAGCCAGGTAGTGAAACGGGGGTGAGGGAGCTTCAACATCTTAATTCGGGAGGTGGCGTTTCGTTCCGACTTGTAACACCTGAACTCTCCAGATAGGCGTGAGGTGCAAGTCTGCCTATGGCACCAGTAACCTTGTTCCACGTCCGAACGGTCATCGAACGCTTGTTGGGCGAGACATGTCGCCATACACTCCCCTCCCAGTGAGCGTGGGTAGGGTTACGGAGTTAGCGTTAGGATCTTGGCAGGAAACAGTCCGCCGTTGAACTGGACGCGGTGCCATCTCAAACGGGGTTAATGTGGAACGAAAAGGATAGTTACCTCGAAAATTTGGATGCGATAGTCGGGGTCAAAAATGATGCTCTGTAGTGAAACGGGTGTAATGTGAGGGAGCTTCAACCTCTCAACTTCTGAACTCATCAGATAGAAGTGAGGTGCAAGTCTGCCTATGAAGCCAGTGACCATGTTCCACGTCAGTACGTCGGTTATCGAACATTTATATTCTGCTTTACTTGAACCGGGCGAGGACAGTAAGTTAGATATTAGCGGAAACCGGTCGCGTCCTCTATGTGGTACGCCGGAAAGATGCAGCAGAGCAGAATTCTGGTCCAGGACGGCACACGCCGCAACATTACAATGCACAATTTTGAGTTGTTTTACCCAGAAGTTGAGGAATTGTATCGAGTATTGAACTCTAATTGAGGTGAAAACACTATATTGCTCGTGGAGGAGTAGATAGATGAGTTTTTTCACCGTTGTTCACTTTCACTGGGTTCACTTTTATTGGGTTCGCTTTTACCGGGGGTAATAAAAAACAAATAATGTAAATATTACATTCACTTTCAGGACTCTTAGTGCGTTATTTGTTATTAGGAGAGGGTGTTCCTTGGGAAGTTAAAGTGAATGCGAATATAAATTTATTCAAGATCAGAGAGGGCTAATCTGTGATTAGATCTCACTTGTTTAGACAGAATGTGCGTGATCGTTTGGTCGACGCACAAAGAGAGGGACTGTGTGTGTTTCTAGGCCGATTGCCAATGAGAGACTTTCCGATATGTCTTCCCCCAGTGTTAAAGGGATACTGTTATAAGATGCTGAGCGCGGACCCAAAAAGATGCCGAACTCGAGGGCGTTCTTCCCCGAATTTCGATACGGCGTTTGGCTACTTTCATTTTTATTACTCATGGGGAAGTACTATCTTTGCACTTGCTTTTGGGGTCGAAAAGACGCTAATTGCCCACTTCACAATTACCACACGAGTTTTGAGTAAATTTAATGTCGATTTGAGTGCGACAAGTAAACTTACCGCACGCAAATTTTCATTAGCACACGCAAATTGACAAAATTAAAATAAAGACAGTCGAACTGTCAATACTAAAAAGGTACTGAAAAAAATACCCCCGAATAAGATTATCGGTTTTATCCAAAAACTGGATTTCATGGGTGAAAGATAAAAAAATCTAAGCAATAAAAACAGAATTATATATTATATATTATACGCAGCATCTCGAACAAAATTAGAACTTATTATAATATTATTATTATCCTGATACTCCTAGATTCCTCAGAAGCTTTTTCAACTTGTGCAAGTTAGAAGTTCAGTTGTGTTCTGGGTAGGATTTGTTACTGCGATCTTGCGCCACCTTAGGTCACAGCATTGTTAATCTTCGACCCAACAGTGAAATGGTGGCCGACACCCGTCCAACTAGAAAATTTCTCTTCCACCTGAACAGGATTCGAACCCGGACCCCGGTCACGAGCCCTATGTTCTGCCACTGAGCTGTCCGCGCGCAAACAACTAAGAAACACTTCAAAAAAAGAAACAATACGACAATACTATCAAGGAATACAAATAAAAATATCCTTCAAAAAAATTTATTTCCCAGACAATAAAACAAAAACTATATGGCGAATTATAAAAACCTAAAACACAAAATGATGATGAAACCTATCCAGCCATGTCACAAGGGAATCCCATCAGAATTGCTAATAACTTCAAGAAGTTTTATGTCAATATGACTCCAACCATCATCTGGTAGAAGAAAAGAAGTCCACCATAAAGAAAGTAGAGAAGTCGATGTATATATTCCAAGTGACACTAGAAGAAGTTATAGAGACCATAGAAACAATAAAAACGAATTTCTCTAAATGATATGATGAAATTCCTATGCACCTACTCAAGAAAACAATACATCTAATTTCGGAAGTAATCCCACATATAATGAACAAACCACATTTATAGAAAGGTGTATTTCCAGAAGCATTGGAGATGGCGATTGTTATATTTTTATGAAAGTTTATAATAGAAGAGATGAGGATGATCTGGGAAATTACCGTCCTATAAGCATGTTATCAACATGGTCAAAAATATATTGGAAGGTATTGGCAAATCGGTTATTATCTTTCTTCAACAAAAATAAAGTATAATCTGCTCATAAGGATTCATAAATGAAAGAAACATACAGAAACTGCAATATACGAAGTGGCAATTTACTACTAGCCCTATTTCTTGATATAACTGAAGCATTCGACAGTGTAGATCATGCTATATTACTGGGAAAATCAGAAACTTATGGAGTCCGAAATAATCAGCTGAAACTCATGAAAAGTTATATGCATAACAAAAGGCAAAAGATTCTCCTAAAAACAAATGAGTACACATGCACATCCAAGGAATTAGAAGTATCGATGGGAGTAACACAGGGAAGTATTTTGGGACCACTGATTTTTATAGTGTACATAAATGACCTTCCAGAAATATGGACAGAAACAAATTAACCAGGCATTTAATATTCTTGCAACATTTGTGTTATTATTTATACAGATGACACAAACATAGTAATAACAGACAACAAACTACAGAGCAAATACCGTCTTAGGCGAGGTAGAAAAATGGTCTAGAAATAATATATTGAATGATACTGAAGTATTCCAGTCGTTACTATTTGGTAGTTGATCATAATTAAAACAAGTTGTAGAAATTACTATGTTTTACTACCAATAAATTCATATTCTGCACATATAATTGTGACTCGAGTTTCGGGAATTAACTATCCCATCTTCAGACAAGTTGTCTAAAGATCTTTTAAATAAATTCAAAATTCTCGGGAAAGTGAGTGATGACTTCAACTCGTGCTCGTTTAATAAAAGGTCTACTGAAAATATCGCTTCTGAAATTGAGGATGAAAACTCAAGTTCAAAAATATACTACGTTTTTTCTTAAATCAACATATAAGCTCTTACTAGAAGGACATTTATATTCAATCGACTAATAATCAAATTAAATAAACAGCTGTTCAAAAATGTAGAAATAGCCTCACGTCATTTAAAAGTTGGATGTGTCGATTACATGTCTATATGACGAAAGAATAGTTTTTCCGATGAGTTTTAGATTGCGCGAATGAGTTTTTTTCAAAGAAACCAAAGACGATGAAGGATCTGGAAAAATACCTGCACTTCCGTAGGTGACATAACATTTCCTATTCTGTCCGGAACGTAGTTGTACTTCGAGCAAAAAATCATCAAGCAGTTGCGAAAGCAAATTAAACGTTTCATGAGGGAATTTTTCTGCGAAGTCATAAAAGATAGATACCGATTAAAGTCTAGGCATTCTGGCAGTGGCGTACGGGACAATAATATAATGCTATATGAAACTGATGATGATTTAATTCATACTGTAGAAATTCGTAATTGTACGAATTTGCGGATCAAATTGAACATGTAATGGATCCTGCAATAAAAAGTTTCATTTTGAATTTGTACTGGTCTTAAAGAGAGAAACCATTACAATTCAACTTATAAACTCGAGATTTATTGTCTTTATTAGTTTTATTACTGTTGTTTTTGTGCAAATTCCTAAATTATTAATAGTCCTCAAACTTTACACACTTTACAAGGATATATTACAGTTTTTTTCTTTATCAGAAGTGAATTTAATATTTAGGTGGATTTGTTATTATTAAAACTCATTGAAATTGCATAGTATTCTATCTGTTCCCTTGAAGTTACTAATTATGCCACCTTGATATCTAAACTACTAGAGAAAACATTTGCTTGAACGATTTGAGTAAATTTTTCATTCTAATTTATCTACAGAAATTTCTGCTTAAATTAGGGTAATTCAATTTCCCAGAATCCAACCGAACTTATGATTCGCGATTATTCTCTTATAGAACTCAATATTATTGAACAAATTGCACCCAACAAGTGCTTCAACCCAATTAGTATAGAAATATTTTTAACCAGCAAACAAAAGATCTCAAAATTATTTCCACTAAAAAAATTAAATAAAATAAATTTGCTGACATTAATTGAAGAGGACCTCACTATTTGGAAATTAAATTTGATAAAAAAATTTGAATATCAAAACAGATTTAATCTGTCAGTCTTCTACAATATTAATTTCAAAAAAATTTTCATTCAAAAAATTTTTAGAATTAAATTAATGTCTTATAAGCACAGCTTATATTTATTAGATGAATAAAATCAAAACTCAATATACAGTATCAAATGGAATAAATAAACCAACAAATAGAAATTGTCAATTAAAATTGTCATTTGGAAGAATAAAGATCTGAGATTGGACGGGAAAATCCGCATATGTAAGTCATGTGTTAGGCCTATTATGACATATTTTATCGAGACGAGAGCCGATACAGCGGAGACGAAGAGGATTCTAAGGACCACGGAAATGAAAACGTTAAGAGCAATAGCTGGGAAAACATTACTGGACAGAATACCAAACAGTCAAATAAGAGAGCGATGTAAGGTTCAGGATGTTGTGCGATGGGGAAGACAGAGGAGAAGAGAGTGGAATCAGCATGTAAGCAGAATGAGCCCTCAAAGGTTAGCCCGAATAGCGAGGGATTTGAAACCAACTGGAAAAAGACCACCAGGACGTCCCTTCAAAAGATGGCGAGACAGTTGGCAGTCCACATCACAAATACGGCTGCAGAACTAAACGAGAGGATGAAAAAAAAATCGTGAAGAACAGGCCTAGAGCCTAATATAAGTAGAAGAAGAAGAAGAAGAAGAAAATTGATAAATAGATATTTGAAGGAGACAAAATTTTGTTTCTGATCTTACAGCTATTCCTTTTCAAAAATACAAAACATAATTTAAAGACTTCTCAAAAAATATAATTTATTCGAAATATTTGAATAAGTTAATTAAAAAAACTCTCGAAACTTGCATTATATCTTCAAAAAACAATTAGAATTCCGATAAGTTCTTCATATTTGAAAAATAAAATTAATCAACAACAAATATAACTCACCTAAGTTCTCCTGGAATCATCGCTTTGAACAACTAACTATAAAATCGAAGATATTCTATGTTCGTCGCAAATATCACAGACAGCTGTAAGGTATTGTAAGTTCTTCTTTAAACCACTTGATATTCCATGATGAGATTTTTATTCAAGCCTAAATATAATTATTTATTATGTGTAAAATGAAATAATAGGAAAAGGCTTTTTACTTGATAGAAAGAAAAAGAAAAAAATTGGAATATGAAGACAGATTTAATCTGTCACTCTTCTACAATTTTGATTTCAAAAAAATTTTTATTCAAAAACTTTTAGAATTAAATTAATGTCTTATAAGCGCAGCTTATATTTAATAGATGTATAAAATGAAAACTTATTATATTATTTATTTTATTTCAATGTAAGTTGTGATGTCGTTATTTTGTAGAGTTATTTCAAAATATAAACTTAGCGCAAGGCCCAGTGTTGATGAAACGATTGTAGTAAATTTAATGAATTGTGGAAACATTCTTTGATACCACCAGTATACCACTGGCATATTACAGCATATTACACCACTAGCATATTTGATAGACAATTGTTTTCAAAACTGGTGCTTCCCGGATAAATTAAAACTAGGCATCATTAAACTACTTCACAAGAGCGGGAACCGTTCAGAGGTAACGAACCATAGATCTATCTGTCTGATTTCGAACTTGGCAAAAATAATTGAAAAGGTTTTGAAAACACGTATACTTGATTACTTGAAAAAATATCACACCATCGACAAAAAACAATATGGATTTATTGAAGGTAAATCAGCAGAGGATGCAATTAGAGAACTGACAGGAAAATTATATGAGTGTTTAGATGAAAAAATTCGTTCTCTCTGTATATTTGTAGATTTATAAAAAGTTGAAAAATTTGGATTGAGAGGACCCATATATAAACTACTGAAGAGCTATCTATCTAATAGGAAACAGGTTGTGGAGATTGGCGTTATCAGAGTGCGTTATTACATATGGATTACCACAGGGTACCATGCTTGGCCGATTCTGTTTCTTATTTACATAAACAGTCTGCTGAGAATTGAAGAAACAGAAGACTATGTACAACAAAATAACGTAAAAATAATGAATGACTGTACGGAGCTATGTAACCTCAAAAATTATTTGAGATATTTAAATGGGTACCATCTGTTTAACAACCTTTTTTGTCGATTGCCGACATTCCGATATCTGTTAGAAGGCCCCTCTTTTTTAACCCGGTTTTTATCACGTTCCGCTTGTAAACCTTTGTACCACTATTAGGTGTTACCGAGAATCTGTTGAAATATTCAAAATATTTATCACTTTTGTTTAAATACCTCTGTACCAGTGTTAGGTCATTTCCCGAAACTCGAGTCACAAGAAAATGTGTAATATATATTTTTATTGGTAGTAAAACATAGTAATTTCTACAATTTGTTTTAATTTAGGAAACCTAATAATAGACGAGATATCGATAGCAGAAACAAGAGATATTGAATATTTGGGAATTACGATTTACCAGCAGTTAAATTGGGATAAGCATATGAAAAATCTTGTGAACAAAATAAGAGGCTTGCTTTAAAAATTCAGATACTCACTTTAACATCTAAACATAACAAAATATTTGACAATGTTCTACCAAGCCTTGGTGGAATTACAGATCGGTTATGGGATAGTTGGATGGGAAGGTGCTTAGCAAACCAACATAAAACCCTTGAAGCTTATACAAAAATGGCTCTGAAAGATAATTCATCAACAGAAACGTAATTTTTCGAGTCATTTGAAGTTGCAAATGTGCAAGATGTGAGACAATTATATGCTGGGAAAATTCTTTTAAACTTCGCTTCGATAAAAATACGTTTGGATACATTAAAACATGAATATGCAACCAGAGAAGGAGATAATACTCACCAACTATCCAAATGTCAAAAAAAAATAGGACAAAGATGTTACACTTATTTTGCAGCAAAAATTTTAAATATTGTTCCAGAACATCTGAAAAATATATAAACGTTAAAAAAAATCAAATCGTTGCTGAATAGTGACACAAGACTAATTATTAATAATTTGATGAATCACAGTTGAAATCATTACTATCCCATTATCTTGAATGAAAACACAATATATTGATTTTGAGTAAACAATGAAAATTTGAATAAAAATCAATCGTATACTTTCCTAAAATGAAAAGAAGAGAATTTTCACTTGATAGAAGGATTATTACAAAATTTGAATATCAAAACAGATTTAATTTGTTAGCCCTCTATAATTTTAAGTTAAAAAATTTTTATTCAAAAACTTTTAAGAATTAAATTAATGTCTTATAAGCACAGCTTACTTGGAAATTGTCCGATGTATCTGGTGTTTCACCCACAATAATCATGAGAAAAGTTGTTCCTCCTTAAATCAGAAATTGACGGGTCCGAGCGATTTTCCACATTTTCATTTTAAAGCCCGAAAATAGAGGTATTAATTTTTTTTGGACCAAACTGTATATACATAAATATATAAATATATATATATATATATATATATATATATATATATATATATATATATATATATGCATATTATTATGATATAAAAAAATGATTTTTATTATTAATTATAAATAATTAGCAGTTATGAAAAAAGTTTTGTTTGATCGATCACCTTTTTTAATGGGTTATATTTATTATGAAATTCGTTTTTATATAAATTTTCAGTATGAATACTTGTTAGATCACCAGTGTATATATTAGGAGAACAAATAAGTTTCCGCCGTTTTATTGTAGATGGCGCGGCACGGAGTTTCAGTTAGCTTTTGCAGATGATAACCGGCTTAAAAAATAGTTTGGACATTCAAGAACAACATAACCTATTAATATCATTGATTTTATATTGGTAAAATATAATTTTTATGAGTTGAAAATGTCAAAATTTGAGCCAAGTAAGCGTCATTTGCGGGAAATATTAGTTTACTTCTTTAATTTGAAGAAATCTGCTGCTGAGGCGCATCAATTGCTCGTAGAAGCATATGGTGAGGGTGCTTTGAGTGAGAGAACGTGTCGAGAGTGGTTTCAAAAGTTTAAAAGCGGTGATTTCGACGTAGAAGACAAAGATCGCAGTGGAAGGCCAAACATTTACGAGGATGCAGAATTGGAGGAAGATTCATCTCAAACCCAAAAAGAACTTGCTCTAACATAAGAAGTCACTCAGCAAGCAGTCTCACATCGTTCTTCTATAATAAATATTTAATTTTTGTTGAAAAACGGCGGAAACTAATTGGTACTCCTAATAGTTGCTTGTATGTTGTTGCGCCAGGTAACTCTTAAGATTATAATTTTTAATTGAAAATTAAAATTTAAATATTATTAATTTTGATTAGTTTGAATAGGAAGGGTTCAATTTGAATTTTTACTGAGTTAATTTTTAAAATATATATTTAATAAAAGTGATTTGAAATATAAAAATCTGTGACTACTGATCTAAATGTCTAAATTCTATGTTCTAACCTACTAACTTCAATTCTAATTATCGTAATTCTAACGTGGAGCTGTATATTTTCGAAGAGTAAATATTTTACTTTGAAAGAAAACGACGTGATCACAGCTCTCGAAAATTTCATACTGATCGACATTTTGGCAACCTTGCCCTTTTATAGTTTTCTCGAAAAATTGAATTCCACAGCTTGTTAACATTTGTCAAAATTGTCATTATAAAATAAAACACTTGTTTACATTTTCTACTTTATTTTTGGTATTGACGTACGTTTCGTCTTTGCTAGAAAGACTTCATCAGAATATTCTGATGAAGTCTTTCTAGCAAAGACGAAACGTACGTCAATACCAAAAATAAAGTAGAAAATGTGTTTACATTTTCTGCTTTATTTTTGGTATTGACGTACGTTATTTTAATTTTAAGTGTTTTATTTTATAATGACAATTACAACTGATTTCTACCAAGCAACGCCCAATCTATCATAAATTTGTCAAAATTATTGAAAAATGATACTTTCAATGACTATACAAAATGTACACTATTTCTTGGTTTGAAAATATTCTAGAAAATAAGCCTTATTTTTTATCAACATTTTGATACTAGTTTCATGTTAAACAGAACAGTGAAAGTCTTGCTTCTCATTCGTAAAGTACTTCAAGTGTCAACATTTTACAAAGTCTAACTTCTTAATAAACATAAGTGAAAAGATCAACATCCGATTGAACGATACGGTTAACCACAGAACTGACACGCAAGATCTTAGTCAAATGTATTAACCCTGTATCGCGATTCCCGAACTCCTTTATAAAAGTCATTCATGTGTTCGTCGCTTGCATGAAATACCAGCTGCTCTCGATGATTTCAGTAAATAAATATTTAATTCGATTGATCCTCTTATGAATTTTTAATAAAAAAATTGACAAAGTGTTTCTTAGATGCATTTTTCCGAATGTTCATAATAATAACACCTCTTTCATCAGACTGAATGAACTTGGTAAGCTATACCACAGTTTTTTACCCAACCTTATTTATTATTTTATTTATACAGTGTGCTATTGTCTCTTCCTAATTTTTTTTTGTTGTCTTTATATAATGCTCTATTATCAGTTCAGATTATTTGAAGTTGTTTATTTGTGAAATTTTTCATTAACATCAGCTGTCATTCTTATTGTTTTGTTGTGTTATGCTGAAAATTATTTGTAATTTTTTCAAACGGCCTTGAAAAAGTTCGAATATATGGACGAAACGTCAGCAATTTGTTCAGCTAGTCTTTTTCTTCATTTCCTGTCCTAAATTCTGTAAAAAAAGGTCACTATGGTTACTCAACGACGTGATACTCACTTCATTCATCCTTCTGATAATGTTCCTTATCAAATTGCATAAAAAATCACCGAATTTGAAAACTTCAACTAGGATGTTTAGAGAGCAAAAAAATAATTTTAACTAAACTACATTCGCCATCTCTTTCCTATAAAAAAAAATTGGGAGTTGTTGCCACCCTTAGGTGGTTTTTTTGGAACAATGTCGTCATAGGAATTCTTTCTTACTAATACAGAAACTAAAAATTATTTCTGGATTCTTCAAAACTCTTAGGTTCTTGAGTTTGGGCGGTTCAACTGTCTGTTCAACATCACAGTTTGACGGTAAGTTCAATACTACATTATTTCGTGAATAGTGAACCAATTTTGGAAAATTTCAACTGGGTTGTGCACAGAACATAAATAACATTATAAAATAAAACACTTGTTTACATTTTCTACTTTATTTTTGGTATTGACGTACGTTTCGTCTTTGCTAGAAAGACTTCATCAGAATACGAAGTAACAGTTGTTGTACAATGAATTTATAAGATTTTTTACAGAAGGTGTACATGTGTTTTTAATTGTTCGTCGGGTTGGTTTTCTCAAAGAATATTCCCTTCAGAATCGTGTTCACTCGATCCCTTGTAAATATTGAATAGAGGGGTGTAATAAAAATCTATTTGTTCATTTACTAGGTTATTGCTGTTTTTATGTTTATTTATTTCGTAAATTTCCCATAAGTTCAATTTTAGACCTCTATTTTCAACATGTAGAATTTCTATTTCTTTTGTGAAAGAATGGTTATTTTCAAGAAGGTGTTTAGCATAATGTGAATCTTTTTTATTTTTATCGAAACTTCTTTTATGTTCGGTTAGGCGTGTACCGAAATTTCTACCTGTTCTACCAATATAAATCTTTGGGCAATCTGGGCAAGTGAGTTTGTATACACCTGATAATTGAAGTTTATCCATACTGTTTTTATTGTTTTTGATGTATTTGCTAATAGGATTGTTTGTCTTGAAAGAGACTTTAATATTTTCTTTTTTGAGTAGGTTTTTTAGTTGAATACTAATGTTTCCGAGATATGTGAGGCTAACGTATTTGTGTTCAGATAGATCAGATGTTACTGGATAAATTTCTTTTATTGTGTTTTTGTGTATACGTTGGTTAATTAAATTATCTATTAGAGATGTATTATATCCATTGTTGTAAGCTATTTGTTTAATTATACATTTTTCTTTTTGGAAATTGACTTGGTTTAGTGGAATGTTCAATAAACGGTATATCATACTATGGAGAGCTGCTAGTTTGTGTTGGAATGGATGAAAAGAATTACGGTGTATAATGGTATCTGTTTGTGATGGTTTATGATAAATTGCGAAGTTATGTTTATTGTTTTCTCTAGTTATCGTGAGGTCAAGAAAGTTGATGGATTCATTATGTTCTATTTCTGAAGTGAAAACTATTTTTGGGTGGAGATTATTTATAAAATTCTCAAATGTTGATATTTGTCTGTTAGTACCTACGAAACATGCAATTATATCATCCACATACCTATACCAATAAAGGATGTATTTTTTGAACGGATGTTTATGAATTTTGTTTTCTAGGAAATCCATGAAGATTTCCGCGAGTAAAGAGCTTAGTGGATTTCCCATGATTAAACCTTCTTCGCTAGTATATAAAGTATTGTTAAATTTGAAGAAATTTTGGTTTATACAAATATTTAATAAGTGTATTATTTCTGATTTTATGACGGGGTTTACTTTGTTATAATTTAAAAGTTCTTCTATCAGTTTTAATGTTTCCATTGGGGGGACACTAGGAAAAAGATTTTTAACATCCCACGAAATCAATTTTGCATTGTTAGGTAAAGTTATATCTTTAATTTTTTTAGTTAGTTCTGCTGAGTTTTTTATGGAATATTTAGATGAAAATTTGGTTGAAAATTGAAAAATACATCCTTTATTGGTATAGGTATGTGGATGATATAATTGCATGTTTCGTAGGTACTAACAGACAAATATCAACATTTGAGAATTTTATAAATAATCTCCACCCAAAAATAGTTTTCACTTCAGAAATAGAACATAATGAATCCATCAACTTTCTTGACCTCACGATAACTAGAGAAAACAATAAACATAACTTCGCAATTTATCATAAACCATCACAAACAGATACCATTATACACCGTAATTCTTTTCATCCATTCCAACACAAACTAGCAGCTCTCCATAGTATGATATACCGTTTATTGAACATTCCACTAAACCAAGTCAATTTCCAAAAAGAAAAATGTATAATTAAACAAATAGCTTACAACAATGGATATAATACATCTCTAATAGATAATTTAATTAACCAACGTATACACAAAAACACAATAAAAGAAATTTATCCAGTAACATCTGATCTATCTGAACACAAATACGTTAGCCTCACATATCTCGGAAACATTAGTATTCAACTAAAAAACCTACTCAAAAAAGAAAATATTAAAGTCTCTTTCAAGACAAACAATCCTATTAGCAAATACATCAAAAACAATAAAAACAGTATGGATAAACTTCAATTATCAGGTGTATACAAACTCACTTGCCCAGATTGCCCAAAGATTTATATTGGTAGAACAGGTAGAAATTTCGGTACACGCCTAACCGAACATAAAAGAAGTTTCGATAAAAATAAAAAAGATTCACATTATGCTAAACACCTTCTTGAAAATAACCATTCTTTCACAAAAGAAATAGAAATTCTACATGTTGAAAATAGAGGTCTAAAATTGAACTTATGGGAAATTTACGAAATAAATAAACATAAAAACAGCAATAACCTAGTAAATGAACAAATAGATTTTTATTACACCCCTCTATTCAATATTTACAAGGGATCGAGTGAACACGATTCTGAAGGGAATATTCTTTGAGAAAACCAACCCGACGAACAATTAAAAACACATGTACACCTTCTGTAAAAAATCTTATAAATTCATTGTACAACAACTGTTACTTCGTATTCTGATGAAGTCTTTCTAGCAAAGACGAAACGTACGTCAATACCAAAAATAAAGTAGAAAATGTAAACAAGTGTTTTATTTTATAATGACAATTACAACTGATTTCTACCAAGCAACGGCCCAATCTATCATAAACATAAATAACATTAAAACTAATCAGCACTTGACATCTCTGGGGTGGTTTATTCGGAACAAACTCATGATGGAAATTCGTTCCCCTGAAAACAGGGGAATTTTAATTTTTTTTAGAAAATTCTTCGTTTCTGAATTTTGGGGGGCTGTATAAAGAATGGGTAGTCTAGAGTTTGAAGTCGTGATTATTTTAAGTCTGGCAACAATTCTGTCATTCGTGTTCTGCCAGAAAGTCAGTTCAATACTTGATATAAGCGAAATAGATTGATTTACGCTTAAATAGAACTGGAGAATATTAAAAACTCATTTCCAAATTGGTTTTACTTCTATCAGAACTGAAAACATTGCTGCTGTAGCCCAGAATGTGGTTAGTAATCCCTTAATATCACCTCGCCATCGTGCTCAGGAACTGAATATTTCTCGCACTTCTCTGAGGACAGTTGTGCATAAACACTTCGGTATGAAGGCTTACAAAGTTTAACTATTGCAAGAACTGAAGTCTCGTGACCATCTGAGGCGTTTCCACTGCACTCAATAGGCTAATGATCCATCGCGTAACCGAAGATGAGCATTTTCATTAATTTTCATCATATTTTGCGATGAAGCTCGTTTTCACCTCGGAGAACTATATATTTTTAGTGAAGATCTGTAGTGGATGTATTACGCTAACTATCCAGAATGAAAAAATCAAAGCTGATTTGTTTTTTTATAAAAACGTCCGTTAAGGGCTAAGAAAAAGGGTCATTCGTGTGAGACCAGACACTGCAGATAAAATAATGCTTCATCATAACAACTCCCCATTAACATAAATAGAGGTTAATACTTAAGAAGAATTGAGTTTGCGGTTGGTTCTAGGTGAAACATTATAATATTTATATTAAAAATAACACTCGGTTTATATTTCACAGTTTATTCAGAAATCTGACACGTGTTTCGGTATTTCAACCATCTTCAGAGGAGTACAAAAAGTAACTAAACTTAAAATCACAGAGGTTCATTTTTATTACAATTACAACATCTGTTGCTTTTTATGGCACATTTTTACAACAGAATCCAATACAGGCGTACTAGGAAAGAGTATTTGGGAATTGGTCAAATTTTCTTTATTCTCTAAAGATTTTTTGATTGAAAGAATCTCCAAATAGTCCATCACTTTACCCTTATTAACATTGTATAATAAACTAACATCCTTTTCGTTGAAAAAGTGATTATTCTCTATACAATGTTCTGCAAAACCGGTTGATTTATGGTTTTTTAGAATTGATACCCTATGTTCTTTCACTCGATGTTGTAAACCCCGACCTGTTTGACCAATATATATAGCATCACAATCATCACATTTTAGTTGGTAAATTCCCGTATTAGTCATATTAGGGTTCCTTTCTTTATTATTCCCTAAGAGTTTGGCTAGATTATTTTTATTGACTGTTATCGAACTAATTCCCATTTTCCGGAAACCATTACAAATTTTGTAACTAATACCTTTTATATACGGTATAGAGTACCACATTAAATCTCGGTTATAATCCTTTGAATTTATATAAAAATTTTTTAAAATATATTTAAATGCTTTCTTTTTAATCATTTTGTCAATAAGGTCCGTTCTATAGCCATTATTCAAAGCTATGGTTTTAATTATATTAACTTCTTTTTTGTAATTAGTTTCATTCAACGGGATATTCAAGAGTCTATGTATGAAGCTATGGAATGATGACATTTTAATCTGCCATGACTGATTGGATTTGGAATGTATGGTGGTGTCTGTCGTAGTCGGTTTTCTGAAAATATCGAATTCAAATTTGTTATCTAAATGAGAGATTTTGAGATCTAAAAAGCTAATCGACGAGTTTTGTTCAATTTCTATGGTAAATTCGATATTTTCATTCAAGTCATTGAGAAAATTCAAGAATTGTTTCAGCTGTCTGTCGGTTCCGGTCCAAATTCAAAAGACATCATCTACATATCTAGCCCAAAAATGGATATACTTAATTAGTCTATTTGTTTTATTCGTGAATAATAAATTTTCTAAATATGCCATGAATATTTCAGCCAAAAGTGGACTTATAGGGCTACCCATTGGTAGGCCATTAAATTGATTAAAAAATTTGTTATTGAATTTAAAATAATTTTGGTCTAAACACATTTCTAGAATTTTGTATAGATTATCTTTGTTTGTTGGTGTTAGATGGCTGTTATTTATCATAGATTTCAAGAGTGGCTTGAGCTCGTTTGTTGGTAAAAAGCCTATTTACTTCGATACCAACAAACGAGCTCAAGCCACTCTTGAAATCTATGATAAATAACAGCCATCTAACACCAACAAACAAAGATAATCTATACAAAATTCTAGAAATGTGTTTAGACCAAAATTATTTTAAATTCAATAACAAATTTTTTAATCAATTTAATGGCCTACCAATGGGTAGCCCTATAAGTCCACTTTTGGCTGAAATATTCATGGCATATTTAGAAAATTTATTATTCACGAATAAAACAAATAGACTAATTAAGTATATCCATTTTTGGGCTAGATATGTAGATGATGTCTTTTGCATTTGGACCGGAACCGACAGACAGCTGAAACAATTCTTGAATTTTCTCAATGACTTGAATGAAAATATCGAATTTACCATAGAAATTGAACAAAACTCGTCGATTAGCTTTTTAGATCTCAAAATCTCTCATTTAGATAACAAATTTGAATTCGATATTTTCAGAAAACCGACTACGACAGACACCACCATACATTCCAAATCCAATCAGTCATGGCAGATTAAAATGTCATCATTCCATAGCTTCATACATAGACTCTTGAATATCCCGTTGAATGAAACTAATTACAAAAAAGAAGTTAATATAATTAAAACCATAGCTTTGAATAATGGCTATAGAACGGACCTTATTGACAAAATGATTAAAAAGAAAGCATTTAAATATATTTTAAAAAATTTTTATATAAATTCAAAGGATTATAACCGAGATTTAATGTGGTACTCTATACCGTATATAAAAGGTATTAGTTACAAAATTTGTAATGGTTTCCGGAAAATGGGAATTAGTTCGATAACAGTCAATAAAAATAATCTAGCCAAACTCTTAGGGAATAATAAAGAAAGGAACCCTAATATGACTAATACGGGAATTTACCAACTAAAATGTGATGATTGTGATGCTATATATATTGGTCAAACAGGTCGGGGTTTACAACATCGAGTGAAAGAACATAGGGTATCAATTCTAAAAAACCATAAATCAACCGGTTTTGCAGAACATTGTATAGAGAATAATCACTTTTTCAACGAAAAGGATGTTAGTTTATTATACAATGTTAATAAGGGTAAAGTGATGGACTATTTGGAGATTCTTTCAATCAAAAAATCTTTAGAGAATAAAGAAAATTTGACCAATTCCCAAATACTCTTTCCTAGTACGCCTGTATTGGATTCTGTTGTAAAAATGTGCCATAAAAAGCAACAGATGTTGTAATTGTAATAAAAATGAACCTCTGTGATTTTAAGTTTAGTTACTTTTTGTACTCCTCTGAAGATGGTTGAAATACCGAAACACGTGTCAGATTTCTGAATAAACTGTGAAATATAAACCGAGTGTTATTTTTAATATAAAGGTTAATACTTGATAGAAGATATATAAAATTATTTAAATATTAGCCTTCTACATATTTAATTTCAAAAAAATTATATCTGATAATTATAACTTCAGGAATTAAATTGAAATAATGTCATATAAGTACCACTTATATCAAATGACATATAAAATAAACATTCAATATAAGATATCCAAATGATATAACAAAATCCAATTAATAAAAATTGTTAATCAAAATCCTATAAATTAAATATTTTGAATAGACAAAATTTTGTTTCTGCTGATCAATCTTATGAAAACAAATATCTTTCAAAAATGTTTAACATAATCTTAAGAATTTCATCACAAAATTATCTTACCTAGAATATTCAATATTATTGGATATCTAACCAAGTTACTTTCTATAAAATCTCAAGATATGTAAAAACATTACTGATAAACAAGTTTTAAGAGAGACTTTGCTTCGTCAGTATTCAAATAATTCATATTCAATAAAATATAACATCAATCAACAACAAATATCACCCTTTAACAATTTAGAAAACTTCTGGTAAATGAATACTGAAAAATTTAAATGTAGTGAAGGTTAGCTACTCCCCACTACTCTTTCTATAAAAGAATTTTTGACATCAAAACGTATTCTTGTAGTTCCCCAGCCCCCTAATTCAATTGAACTCAGTTTCTGATAATTTTTCATTTTCTTAAGCAGCAAAGGACATCATTTCGGGACTTTAAGAAACATCTAAAAGAATGTAATGGACCAACTGGAGATCATATCGGCTGAAGACTTTCAGCGCTGGTACCAAGAGTCGAAGCAACATATCCATCGGTGTGTAGCTTCTCAAGAAAATCATTTTGAAGGAGATAACATTGAAAAATGAAAACTTTGGTAAATAAAAAATCAATTTCATTATTTTTCTGCCGCAACTATCTAAACAACCATATTTATTATTTTTATAATATATTCATTTATCTCACATTTTAGCTGGCGTGGAACACAAACAACATTTTCAGAAGATGAGTTGGGACTTCAAATAATATATTTCTATATTTCATGCAATGTTATTATAGAATGGTTGGCTTGTTATCCATTATCCATGATATTCAGGTAATTGTTTGTGGTTTTTATGGATATTTGCTTCTTGTGAGAAAGGGTCATCGCTCACCCATAAAACATCCCATAACAAGTACCCAACCCAAGCTTAATTTAAGCTCTGACCCGTGACAGAACACTTGAGTTTCATATTTGCGTAAGAGTTCACGAGACAATATGTTAATCACTGACCCATGCAGCAGGTTTAACTGTTCTCGGAAAAAATATTCAAGAATTCTTTGAATTCTTTCCGGTAAAGATTATGTCATAAGAAATATATTGTATAAGTATTCACCGTATCCATCCTATTAAGCCCGTTTGATTTTATTTGAAATAAAGGCAGGTCAATAATTGGAATTTGTCATCTTTGTCAAAAATATTACAGTTCTTATAAAGAACAAGCGTAATGAAAGAAGCTATAACTCAGTTCTTCATCAAAACTAAGATATATTTTACTAATTGGTATTACTCAACTAAAGTTAAAATTTGAAATAATTTTGATGAAAACATGTACTTCTTGAGTGCGTCTTAATTTCTGTTTCTGGTGAAATATGAAAAAATATTGTTTACTTAATTTTTTGAATTCAATAATGAGTGCACAATGGAAGATTTGTACGACCACCAGATGTTCGCGACTTCGTTCGAGTTGACTTTATCTCAACGTATGAAAATTAAATTTTCATACTTTCTTTCATCATTCCTAATTATTTTCAAGAAAATATTTCGAATCTTGTTGGCCTTCATTTGATGGAAATCCATTGTTCACTTTAATTGAATAATACGCATGCATATATGTTGATTTCTATTTATTATTCTGAGTTGATCATAGTTATTTCTTCAAATGCTTATAAACAAGTGGTTTAGTTATATACAGTATTTCATTTTTTGTTTTGAGATGAGGGTAGAATGAAGTTTTTATTACTTTAGGTAAAACCACCGCGTCCACAGGAGAAAAGATCCAATAGAGATGAAGAAGATAACTCGGATTGATCATTCAGTAAATTACCCGAAGCTCTCAATCGGTCCCTTTCTAAACTCTCTGAAAGGTTCAACTTCAGACAATTATTTTCTTTATGCAAAATCTCAAAACGCTCATGTGTCTCTGTTATTAGATATCTAGATACGTAGAATCCAACTTTAAATTGTGGATAAAATTTGAAATAAGTAAAAATTTGTAGCAACAGTAGTGTTCAAATTTACTTTGAAGAAAGAATTTTTAATTCGCTTTGCAGATACGTAACAATTACGTACCCAGAGTTCAACAATTTAGGCTTTTCACATATGTCTCATTCAATTTCTAGAAACCTAAACGAGCCTAAACACCAATTGGGAAACGCAAATATTTGTCCCTTAGATTATTCCTAGAAACCTATTAGAACCATTTTAGCCGTTTCAAGATGACAACAGTCGATTGTCGGAATTACCGGGGCTACCCCCTCTATCTCTCTCTCTCTCGTACCACTGTAACAAGTAAATTGAACAATCATTATTCATTAATTTTATTTTAATTCAACCTTATATTTCATTCACATTTCGCTTATTTTCATAAACAAAACTGTTGAACTTATATCAGTTTTTATATTGAAAATATGAATAAAAACAATATTCTAATTTCCGCTAATATTTTATTGACACTACGATCGTTACGTCATACCATGACTTCTTCAGGTGAGTATTACAATATATATCTTAAGGTAATACACTCTGAGTTGACTTATAGAATGCACGATGTCTTGTTCGATAACTTAGATAATAATATTAGAAATGATATTGATGAATTTATACATAAAAAATACAAAATACAGAAAAAGAAATTGAAAAATTTAGTAACTAAAAAGAATCAAATTAACTTAAATCAACAAATTCCAAAAAAATATTCCGAACATAATTTCTATCCTGGATTCATGAATATCTCCGAGGTAAAATTCAACCATACCGAAATAGAACTGTTAAAAAAAGGATATAAGTACAATTTAAATAATAGCAATAAGAATTCTTTAGAATATTTAGCTATCGACTCAGAACTTGCACTCAAAAATTGTCAAAATTCAAATAAGGATAAGTATGCATTGGCTAATATTATAAATAAAAAATGTAATCGTCACCCGAATAATAACAATCACACAATAAAATCTATAACAAATAAAATCTTAAAAAATGATTTAGTATTCACGCGTGCCGATAAAGGAAATACAGTAATAGCAATCGATAGAACAAGTTATATAAATAAAACAACAGAATTCTTAGACCCAGATAAGTATACAATTATCAAAAAGGACCCAACAGATAAATATCAAAATGAAATAAAAATAGCCATAAAAAACGCTACGGCACTTTTCGGTACTAAACCATTATTTAATTTAACTTTAATGAATCCTCAACCACCAAATATGTATTCTTTAATCAAGGTACATAAAGAAAGTTGTCCCATCAGACCAGTTGTGTCATTTGTTACAGCGCCATCATATAGATTGTCTAAGGCACTAATTATCATACTATCGGAAACAAATTTTGAAGCAAAATTATCTATAAAGAATACATACCATTTGGTAAATAACATAAAAGATTTACGTGTTCCAGATAATGCAAAGCTTATATTGTTTGATGTAAAGAATTTATTTCCGTCCATACCAGTCGAGCAAACCATAAAATTAGTAGATAACCTGCTACTCCGAAAAAGAACCAATTCGGTAATAAAACAAGAAATAATGGATGTTTTGACAGTTTGCTTGAAACAAAATTATTTCACGTTCAACGGCAAGATTTACATAGATAACGATGGCCTCACTATGGGAAATCCTTCGAGTCCGTTACTATCCGAAATTTTTATGGATTCCTTAGAAACTAGAATAATAAATAGCTCTTATTTTAAATGTTTCATTTATTGGTATAGATATGTCGACGACGTTCTATGTTTATTCAATGGCACTGATAGACAATTTTCTTTGTTTGTGGATTTCATAAACAAATTATCCCCAACCATACAATTCACTTATGAAGGGGAAAAAAACAATAGTATAAACTTTTTAGACTTAACTATCACAAAAATTAATAATAAACACGTTTTTTCAATATACCGGAAACCAACCCATACAGATAGCACAATTCACTTCACATCAAACCACCCATACTCACAAAAATTAGCAGCATACAATAGCATGTTATATAGATTAGCCAACATACCCATGTCACGTGAGAATTTTGACAAAGAATATAACATTATCAAACAGATTGCGTTGAACAACGGTTTCAACGTCCCGATTATTGAGAATCTTTTCTCAAAAATACAATTAAAGCTGGCCTTGAAATTAGTATATCCCATTAATAATGATCCAATTGAAAGTATGTAATACACCACTTTATCTATAACTCGTTCAGAGTCGTTTTCCTTAATATATAAGTGTGTTTATCTCATTATAAAAAGGGTAACTTTTTGAAACTTTTAATATTTCCTACTTTCAATAAAAATAAAGTTAATTCCAATTTTAAAATAACGAAACAAGCAAAAAACGAAATAATACCTAATGTAAACCTTTTTCTGACTATCAACCCTTACCACTGTCACCATTTACTCTCTACATTCTACTCATAATTCCTGAATCTAGTTCCCAACTCGAAAATATATCAAAATATACTTACTTTACTGAACTCTCCTTTTGGAAAAAATTTGGGTTCGTGCTCGTCGCACGAAGGACAAGTCTTTTGTTTTAAAAGTATTTTCTGAGGAGATGGATAGAGCAAAAATAACACATTTAAATGAGATATCACATATAATGAACTATTATGTAAGCAATTAATAGAAATTTCAATATTTACAATTTTTCACAGTCTTTTGAAAAGCAATTGATGTAAATTGATATTCTAAAATCAAATCAGTAATTGTTTAAATCAATTTTTTTTTAGAAGACTTCAGGACCCTGGATTGTCAATTTTAATAAGTCATACTGTCGTTCCCGCTTATGAACAATTTATATTCAAAATTAATGAAAAGATTTTAGTGAAGTTACAAAAAACCTACCCCTTACGGGACACCGATCCACCAAAACCCGATGTTCAATAGCTGAACCCTCTACACGGGGGTGTTGGCCTCAGCCCAAAGGCACAACACCCCTTCAAGAACAAACACTATAATTTAGCCCTTTATTTTTCAACCTGAATTAAACTAAACTATCCCGACCACGAACCGATTAGTGACTGTCTGTCACCAATGCCTGACGACGACTCTCTCTTTTTTTTTCGAACTTCCAAAACGTTGGGTTCTATCCTCCTACCGAAATTTTACTAAGTCGGCTTTTTCTAAATTCCCATCGTTTCAACGCCTACACAGGTCTAGACCATCCAGATCTTTTGACTTGTCGATTTCTTATCTCGACTTTACTGAGAATTCCCAATCTCAGCCTTGAAGTCCTTTGTGTCGTCTGCACCAAAATCATAATCGCGAACTTCCGTTCCCAAGACCTCCTCGTTGAAATTTAAATGAATCGATCTATTGATTAATACATTGTAGCTTTTAGAATTAACGCCCGTTGTTTAGGCTACATTTTTATCTCAAATAATTAACATCGCTTGTCGGTCCTCGAGCTTTATTATAATAGAATTCTTTGGATCAAAATTGATTTCCCTATTTCTAAGTGAAACATAGGCCCTTTATTACAAGTAAATACATTTCGTTGACATACTTAGGACCAAAAACAGAAAAGGTAGCTAGATATTCAAAGAAGAATCACAATTTTAGAATTTCTTATAAAACGAATAACTCCCTAGGAAAACTAATAAAAAATAATAAAGATAAAACATCTAAGAACAAGAAATCAGGTGTTTATAAGTTAACTTGCGGTACTTGCCATTTTGTATATGTTGGTCAGACAGGAAGATCGTTCCAGACGAGACTCAGGGAACATGAAAAATGCTATTGTAACAAAAAGGGAAATTCAACCTACGCAGAGCACCTTCTAGACACAGGACATAGTTTTAATAGTAACTTTGAAATTTTACACTTAGAAAACAAAAGTTTTAGATTAAACTTATTAGAAACTTTAGAAATTGATAGATATCATAAAAGAAAAATATTATTGAATAACCAAACAGAATTAAGTAACTCCCCTTTGTTGAAGCTTTTTTGAACCATTTTTCAGTTTCCCAAAACTATTGTAAAACTCTCTTCACCCCCTCTTCTATTTTTGTTATATCCATGTACTATAAAATGAAGTTCTTGTTCATGGTATACTCAGTATCTTGTAATACTCACCTGAAGAAGTCATGGTATGACGTAACGATCGTAGTGTCAATAAAATATTAGCGGAAATTAGAGTATTGTTTTTATTCATATTTTCAAGATGAATTTCCGTCAAGTAAAGACCGACACAATCACAGTTTTTGTATATTCACACATTTACCATAAATTCGTTGTTAAATAGTTGTTTAAGAAATCATTACTAATTAACTTCCTTTCAATTTCACCAATTTCAATTTTATTGATAAAATATTATTATTACCTTTATTATTATTTATTTATTATTTGTACCTTTACTATACATTATCACAATGAAAGGTTTCAAGGTTGAAAGAAAAAATGCCAAGTCCGTATTCACTAGAACCATTTTGTGGTTAAATAAATATTCAGAAACTTGCTCAGAAGAATTCAAATTTGATTATCGCAAAAAAACTCATTGATACATACGAAAAGTATGAAAAGGCTAAATTTAACATTGAAAATATGATGGAAGAACAAGGACTTGACATTGAGTCTGAAACAGCAGAACATGATACCTTATTTAATCGATACCTAGATTATGCAGCTATGGTTGAAAAGAAAATACATTCACTTTCAAGCGCACAACCAGTGTCAAAATCTCAAACGTCTGAAATAAACTTGTCAGTCAATAACATTAATACAAATAATGTCAATTTGCCCCAGCTTACAGTGCCAAACTTCAGAGGAGAGATGAGCGTTCTATGATATGTTCAATTCTCTAATCGACAATTTTTCACTTTCGGATGTTGAAAAGTTAATGTACTTAAAAACCGCGCTTCGAGGAGAACCCGTATCACTAACAAACTCACTTGAACTCACAAACGAGAACTTTTCAATCGCTATGAACATTTTGCGCAGTAGATATGATGATGAATTGTACCTCATTAACTCACACCTCAATAGCATAATAGATTTTCCTCCTATCACTAAAAATAACTTCCAGACTTAATGACACTTATTAACGGAAATGAGACAAAAATTGGATTGCTTGAAAAATTTGAAAGTTAATACAGAACATTTTGTTATACTTAACATACTCTGTAGGAAGTTGGATTTCGCAAGTAAGCGTAATTACGAGTCAATGAGAGATATATCTAAGCTCCCCACTATTGACGAGTTCTTTGAAATTTTAGAAGAACGATGCAGAATTCTCTCAGTATTATCACCCGCTATTAACAAATCGGAACATCATCCCTCAAGGAAGTTTGTTTGTCATCATACGAAAACCATGAAACACGACGTTCAAGGTCGCCACACTAAAAGAATTGAATACGTGAAAGCTAACAGCATGTGTTACAACTGTTTAGACATACGGCATACTGTTAACACTTGCACTTCTCGAGAATGTTCAATATGCTCTAAGAGGCATCACACAAGCCTTCACAATACCCCAGATGAAGGTCCAGTGACCCAGCAACTCCCCAACCCTCACAATTCATCGCTTCATCGCATCAACGATGAAGCATCACTGTCACCTCAGGATTCAGACCCTGCCACCTCCTTTAGTATGTCTGCTCTTGCCCTAAAAAACACTGAAGTGTTACTCGCGACGGCTGTAATCACCATATATTCTAGAAATGGTGATCCTATTTATGTCAAGGCCCTTCCCGTTAATGGCTCCCAGAATTTGTTTATTACTGAGCATTTACTACAGAAAATAAACGCGAAAACGTATCATCAAAAGGTACAAATTTCGGACATCACCCAAAACTTGCTAGTAATAATAATAATAAAAATAATAATGTTTATTTTCCAACAATTTAAAGAATATAATAGAACAATAGATAGAATAAGAATGGTAAAATAAACATGATAAATCACTGAAGCTTTGAGCTTGTGTGTGATAATACCTTAATAATAATAAACTAATACCTATACAATAATTGTCATAAATAGACTCATGTGCAAACATAATAATTTACTTATGTAAATGCGCTTAGGAGAGGTCCTTTTCGTTATGAAGCTCTGGAGTAAATGTGGATGCTGTGAGGGAGCTCTCCCACCTCTTAGTTAGGGAGACGGCGTTTCGTTTCCGAGCATGCGCATCTGAAACTCGTCAGATAGGCTTGATGCGCAGGCTCTGCCTGTTATGTCGGTGACCATGCGTCCGCTTGGAACGCTGACTTTCAAACGCATTGCCTTACTCTATTTGAACCTAGCGGGGACGGTTAGTCACGATTCTTATGACTGTTCGGGTCCTCTATCGGTACGCCGGTCAAACTACAATAGAGCAAGGCAGGTTTCTGGACGGGGAGCGAAGAAGTCGTTCGCTACAGTTATATTGGTCTAGTCCGGTTTAGTTTGACTTATTCGAGTAGTTCATATTAGGGTTTTATCGTAATTCGGGAAAGGAGAAATGTATAATTTTTATTTTTATTGTATTTCGATCGTTCAGCCGAGGTGGTATTATTTTTTTCATTGACTTTTTTTTTGCTTAATATTTTCGGCGTTATCCAGGCTTTTCTTTTTTTTTTATTTTAATTTTTATGGTTTTCGTATGTTTTTGTATATATTGTTTTAAAATATATATGAGGCTAACCATCAATTCATTTGTGTCTTGTGAATTGTAAATACATGTCCAGTCTTCATTACTGATATCAGTTTTCAAAGTATTGTAATTAATATACGTTTTATATTTATTCTGTTGTTGGTAATTTTTTATAATTTTGCTACAGTTGTACTCCAAAAGAATGGGAAAATGGTCAGTTATATTGTAGTCGAACACATAGGACTGATAGTTATTTGTCTTATAAATATTTTTGACAAAAATATGATCCAGGCATTTGTTGCTTCTCGGTCTTGTTATTGTTTTTTTTCAAATCCAAATAGTTGTAGAGTTCTGTGTTAAAAATATTCTTATCGGTACTAGGGGATCTATAAATTGCTGTTAAGAGTAGTTTGACCTGATTTATGGTAACATGTATTATAATTCTATAGCATTGCTCAAAGCGATTTGCACAGTCCTATATATATATATATATATATATATATATATATATATATATATATATATATATATATTCAGTTTTAGAATTGATGAAAATCATTACTCCGTCATTTCTGTTCAATGATCCTTGGCTATAGAGATTGTCATAGCCCTGTATTTTATAAGTATCATCAGTGACAGTGAATGTTTCTGTTAAGACGATAATGTCAAATTGTTGAGTGAACTGATTCAGAAAAATGAGTAATTCATCAAAATTTTTGTTTATACTACGGATATTCACGTGAAGAATCCTGAATTTAGAGTCACTATTTTTTGAACGATTTTCGTCAAAACTCTTCAAGTTATCGATTAGTTGTCCTGGTATGAGTTTGTTCTTATAATTTTTAATATACGGATCCATCTTCGCTGTCACTGCCCAATCATCTAGTTTTCATTTTGAGACCTAAGGGATGGCTTTCTGTCTCTGGTTTGTGGGTGATTTGAAGATGTAACTCTATCTCTTGCTTTGTTTTTCGTGTCTTCGTCTCTCTTCTTCCTCTCCTCAACCGGCTCTTTTTTTTGTTCGTTCTTGTTTATAGAAATTTCTGTAGATTCCTGTAGGCTTGCTGTTTCGAAAAACTCTGAATTTCTTTTAGATGGCGTCTGAGGTTCACTTGCTGCTTTTTGTGTATTGTTTATCTCGTCTCTACCTTCAAGTTCCAGAATTTCCTCCACAGTGTAAGCTTCATTGTTCCTAAATAATTTTTCGCCTTTTATGTAGCAGTGATCTTGAGTTGAGCTTCGAATTTCTTTCAAATAGCTTCTTAGGATTTTGTTCTTTTCCTGTTGTGTTTTTGTCCAGTCTTGAACTATGCTAATTTTGGTATCCTTCAGCTTCTTACAGTTTTGCAATACACTTATTTTTGAGAGTGTTGAGATAAATTCTACCTTGATTGGACTTATTTCTGATTTTCCAAGCTTATATATATATTATTGATATTAAGTTTATTTATTTCTGTGCCTAATAGGGTATTCAAATTTCTGCAAAAACCTTCTACTGATATCTGATTTTCTTCTACTGGTAGTCCAAATATTATTATGTTATTTTTTTTCTCACTCCTTTCCAACTTTTCTACTTGCTGTCTGAGTTGCTCATTTTCTCGTTCCAATTTTCTAATTTTTTCATTCAGGATTGTTTCTATTTTCAGTTTTATATTAACTTCACTTGCTTGTATACTTTGTTGTAACTCTCTTCTGCTGTTCAGAATTTCTTCCCTTAAAGCTTCCATAATTTCAGTAGATCTGGCAACTATGGGATATATTCACATCAATCATCTGATATATTAGTATCCAACAAAATGGCCAATTTCAGGATTTTTTCAAACGCAAATAGAAATTCCCCATTTGACGCGACACGTGCAGTGCTTCCGGACATCACCTGCAAACTACCCCAGACATTGATTGACACTGGAACTTTTATAATCCCTTATCACATTACGCTAGCTGACCGTGAACTTTTCATACCATCACACATTGAGTTGCTGCTTGGTACGGACGTTTATTATTTGCTGATATCTGACGGACTTCTACCATTGGGCAAAAATTGTCCCGTTTTGCAAAATACTATGCTAGGCTGAATAATCGCAGGAAATATACCCCAAACGGCAAGTAAACAACAGTTCTCATTCCTTGTTCACTCTTCAGCAGTCCCCAAAGAAGCTGAACATTCAGATTCACGCCTCGCAAAGGTTTGGAAACCAGAGCGTTTTCCAAAACCAAGAATCCTCAATTCATATAAAAAAACGTTTCGAACAGAACTCCAAAACGAATCTAAAGGCCCCAGATGGTAAAATCGTGCAAACTCATCCACCTCTATGCTCTCCACAAGAACCGTCAAGATTAGTTAATGCAGTTCACACAGTCAAAGGTCGCTCCTTTTGTTCTTTGTCTAAAGACTCGACCAGTTCAATATTCTGTGCCGATTCAGACAGTTTCTATTTGCGTTCACGGCGGACATATCGAAAATATACCGCCAGCTTAAAGTTAACCACACCCAAACGATTTTGCAGGACAATGTATCGAACTACCCACTACGACGCAAACACATGTTTATGATATTCTCGATGGAAATCGTTCAAGTCTCATAACCAAACTTTGTCCCTTGCCAAAGGATTGTTAAATCGAGGATCCCACCACTAATTGTTGTTTTCAATTTCACACTTCCTTCTCATAAAAACCCGAATCACCACAAGTTATCATTTTGTGTTTCTGGGCGAATCGTCTACCCCTGGAGGACTTATGTTCAAATTTACTTTGAACAAAGAATTTTTAATTCACTTTGCAGGTGCGTAACAATTACGTACCCAGAGTTCAACAATTTAGGCCTTTCAAATATGTCTCATCTAATTCCTAGAAACCTAAACGGGCCTAAACACCAATTAGGAAACGCAAATATTTGTTCCTTAGATTATTCCTAGAAACCTATTAGAACCGTTTTAGGCGTTTCAAGACGACAACAGTCGATTGTCGTATCGGAATTACCGGGGCTACCCCCTATCTCTCTCTCTCTCTCTCTCTCTTTCTTTCTCGTACCACTGTAACAAGTAATTTAAACAATCATTATTCATTAATGTTATTTTAATTCAACCTTTTCATTCCCATTTCGCTTATTTTCATAAACAAAACTGTTGAACTTATATCAGTTTTTATATATTCACACATTTACCACAAATTCGTTGTTAAATAGTTGTTTAAGAAATCATTACTAATTAACTTTCTTTCAATTTCACCAATTTTAATTTTATTGATAAAATATTATTATTACCTTTATTATTATTTATTTATTATTTGTACCTTTACTATACATTATCACAATGAAAGGTTTCAAGGCTGAAAGAAAAAATGCCAAGTCCGTATTCACTAGAACCATTTTGTGGTTAGATATAAATATTTAGAAACTTGCTCAGAAGAATTAAAATTTGATTATCACAAAAAAGACTCATTGATACATACGAAAAGTATGAAAAGGCTCAATTTAACATTGAAAATATGATGGAAGAACAAGGACTTGACGTTGAGTCTGAAACAGCAGAGCATGATACCTTATTTAATCGATACCTAGATTATGCAGCTATGGTTGACTATTAAAATCTCTTTATTCATTGATAGATACAGTGGTGATACAATGGTGAGCAATCAGCAAGTTGACAAAAATAGAGTATATAATTAAGAAAATGTATATTAGACAGTAATTTATTTCCACAAAAATGTTTGTACTTCTACAACAATTGTTCCACCACGATGTGGCTTCTTCAGGTAATACATTGTAATACCTGAAGAAGCCACATCATGGTGAAACAATTGTTGTAGTAGTACAAACATTTTTGTGGAAGTAAATTACTGTCTCATATACATTTTTTTAATTAAAATGAGTTTCCACCAAGTAAAGACCAAATCTATCAAATATTTAATAGAGTATATACATATGCAACCAGTAAAAAAAGAGAAACAAGAAAGAAAGAGAAGAAAAGAAAACATATGCACTACAGGGTTATGCCCTCATTCCTATATGTACAATCCTAGATTTAATATTTCATGATTTTTTTTGTATATGCATTTATTGGAGGTTTTTACATTTTCTTGTATTTTAATCATAATTTACATGGAATGTTAGTTGTTATGTCAGCATATTTAAAATATTGAGTCCAAGTAAGCAGTGGATAGTGTGGGGTAAGGTCCCTTTCTTTTTTAAAAAGAAAATTTCTTTGACGAACTGCAGCGATGAAGTGTTGGTATATTTTTTCTAAAACACGCTCATAATGACGAACTGCAGCGACGAAGTAGATGGTAGATTTTTCAAAATGCACTGCTGCTGGTGAACTGCAGCGACCTGAACACTTGGTTGTGAGTAAAAGGGACGACACAGACGAGACGGGTACTCTGCTTTAGACACTCCCGGACACGCACTGGATCCAGCGTATACTGATGCGTCACCACGCATCCCAACCTATACCCAGTGAGACATTTCTCCTGAGGTGTAAGCCAGGAGTAGCAATTATTAAGTTACTGCCACACGCGCCTGGAAAAGTCGGCGTGGATGTGCCACTCACCTCGTAGTGCAGTATAGACCAGCTCACACCTATTCTCATGGTTGTTAATATTCAGTTCTTCCAAAGTGGTCTCGCTCTCGCGCCACCAAGCACCCCGCGCGCCAATTATGAATGGAAGTACTCTGATTTATTTATCGGCGTATCTTTCTCTGAGGACCGATACGAAATCAGGCTGGTCGTAGACCAGTTGTTTGATGTTGTATGTTTCAGAGAGGTCTCTAGGACATTCCCAGCTTACAGGAACGTCCACCACGATCGCAGATACCTACATTGGATACATTGGAAAAAATCAGGTCCGGCTTCTTCAACAACCCCCTAGTGTCCCTAATGTGCGGTTCTTCCTCGGCTTTCCAGCCCTTCTTCAATGCTATGGTCTTAAGTCGTTGAACAATGAAGTTGTGTCTCCGTATTCGTAGTGTATGGCCAACAGGGCACTTTTGCAGCACGTAGCACAGACTCTCAACTCTCGCGCAGCCCGCCCTGCACTTCTTCTTCTCCGGCGGGTTGTATGGGAGACCCCTTGTTGGGAGGCAGTTGAGTCTCAGTTGGAGGGCCTTGATATACTCCTCGCCTTTCCAGAATGGGGGGGGGGGATTGTTGATGTAAGCACTAGCAGCCGAGTTGTTCGCGAACTGCATAGGCTCCACCCCCCATATAGAACGATCCCTCCAACGCACCGCCGTTACCCGTGTCCACCTGCTCTTCAGTAACGGCGTCCGCTCTGATCATGCGCCCAATTCTCATCTCCCAGTCTTTGGCCTCTTTAAGAATCTTACAAAATTCGAGGCATACCGACGATAAGTTCTTGCATCGGTTCAGCAGTATTATTGGGATCTTCTTTGTAGAAAAGAAGACCCCAAGACCTCCCATATTAACTGGCGCATAGATCGCCCCATCGGCGATATGGGAGGGCAGATTTAGAATGTCCTTTATTGCCATGCGAATCTTGCGATCTACCTCGTTGAGAACCTTGATGTTGACAGTGGGACTTTGCATCGCGTAAATGTACTTGGGGATGAGATAGCTCTTGATGATATTTAGCTTTTGCTGTGGTTTAAGTGGCGCTCTCTTGATTCTTCCCAGATGTTGTGGAAGTTCAGTGGTGGAGCACTTGGTTACCCCGAATGCAGAGAACCTCAGGCCCAGGTATCTGAAGGTTCCCACTATGTCTACGGGCGTGATGGGTTTCCCTTTGATGTAAAAAAGCGGGGTGTTCACTACGAATATCTTTTTCTTAGAGGTGAGGCTTCTATAGGTCAGGGATTCGCATTTTTTGTGTTCAGGGATAAACCCCTTTGACCGAAGAATTGGACGGCTTCTTTTTGGGGCCCAAATCAACTCTCTCATTCGACCAGTTAGTCAGAAAGGGAGAATTGAACAGATTCCTCGGCCAGACGGTCGCGCGGTACTCACCCTATATAAACAGTTGGTTAAGAAAGTTCAGTGGAACACATCCCTCGAAGCCGTTCGTTAGTCCTCTCTCTCTTCGTGCTTCCCCCAAACAGTCACGCAATATACTTCCCACGCACATTCTCTAAGAGTAAGTTCTCTCAACTTATGAAACACATTTATCGCTACGCTTGATTTATTTTATATCCGCATTTTGCACTTTTAACTTCCAAGAAACTCTCTCTCTCTCTCTCTCAGTTACCCATAACGCACTAAAGGCCTGGAAGTGAATGTATTATCTACATTATTTATTTGTATTTAGATATTAAATTGTGAGAAGTGGACTCAAAGATAAAACCAATCAAATTTAAGTCTGTGTTGTGAAAAACAATATAAAAAACTCAAAGAAGAACTATTTCACGATCAAGATAGTGTTTTCACCGCATTTAGTGTTAAAACCACCGAAGCAACTCCCTCAAATCTGTAAACTTGTATTATATATGTATTTTAAGCTGTGAATAAAGCATTAAAGTCTAATATACATCCGTCTTTCACCCCATTTGAAGAATGCTTAACTATGAATTTGCATACTAATTGGTTAACGTTTAATCAATTACTTCCGAAGAATTCAAAGGTCTCTAGATACCAAGCAATTCTTTACAAGGGGTTCAAAAAACATTACAGGGTGTGCATTTCATTGAATAGGAGAAAGTGCAATATAATTTGAAAAATACAGCACTTGGATTTTCTTTTATATTTTTCTGATGACTATTATGACTTAACCTGTTAGCTGATTCCGGCTTGACGTCGACTTCTGGAAAATCTGTATATATATATATATATATATATATATATATATATATATATATATATTGAAAATCACTAAGTATTTGCATATTACAGTTATAGGTGGAATTAATTCTCCAGAACCTACAGATTTTAATCTGAATAAATGTCACGAAAACATTTACAATTAAATTTTGAATCATGTCCTAGTGGTGGAAATTAACTGATAAAGAATCAAAAGAAATATTAAATAATGTCCAAATTATTTGGACATCACCTTATACATATATGTTTCGATCGGATGTTAAAGCATCACAAGTTCCATCACCAAAAAATGTTCAACATATAATTCAAAAAGGCCTTTTTTATTTTCCTTATTCTCCAGAGAAAGAACCTGATAAATTCGGACCGAAATTTCTTCAGTAAGGAGTTATTTGAATAAACAAAGCAATCATTTAAAAATATATAAAAATACTTTATTATCACTAGACATTTCTGCAACAACTAACCAAGTTTTGGATAAGCATGGCCTATAGGAAAATTAGGTTATTATTATTATTATTAATATTTATTATTTATGGCGAGCGAGCGTCTGTCCACCCTACCACTGCGTCCGCACGGACTATTGTAGTTCACCCCTAATTTATATCTCCCCGACGAGATCCAGTTTTTGGATAAAACCGATAATCTTGTTCAGAGGTAATTTTTTCAGTTCGCTGTGGGCTATAAAAGCCTGGCCAAAGACCTCGAATCTGATGTGACTCACCGCTGGGCACTCTGAGACGATGTGCATGGCTGTTTCAGTGTCCTCAAGAAACAGTCTGCATTCATTGTCTTCAGCCAGACCGATTTTGTGCAAATGCGCTTTCAGTCTGCAGTGACCTGTCATAATTTCGACAAGTGTTCTTAGTTTGACCCTATCCAGACCTAGCTGTTCCAAGGAACAACTTCGAATGTTTCAAACCAGAATGGCTCCGCCAGAAAGACTCTAGCCTTGAGTTCATTCTGCCTGTTATCGCCTCGTTAGCCATGTCATGTGGTATTTCCAGGAATTGTTCCGGTCCTACCAGAGGCAGCACAGCTCCAGCAAATGCCAGCCGATCCGCCTCCTCGTTACCCAACTAGTTTGAGTGGCTCGGTATCCAAACCAGAGTGACTCCGTTATACATACCGAGCCTGTTTAAAGCCGTGCGGCAACTCCAGACTGTTTTGGATGTAAAACATCTGGATTCCAGAGCTTTTAGTACTGACTAACTATCATTAAATATTTTAATTTTACCGTGGTGGATTTGCCGTTTTATCAGCAGTTCCGCCGCAGTCTCAATGGCAAATATTTCTGCCTGGAATATGGTTGCGTTTTGACCGAGACTCAATGAGTTGGTTTACTCCCATAGACTCCCGCTCCTGTTCCGTTCGTCGTTCGCGAGCCGTCTGTGAACAAGCCAAGGTCGGTTCTCAATAGGACCCCAGCATGCTGGGTCCATTCGTCCCGGCTGGGGACGATTACATTGAAATTCCGTTCCTGGCTCGTGATTTTTGACATTAGATCCGAGGGCATCTATAGGATATTGTTCGTTAAAAGCTCGTCCAGCAGTCCTGAGCCTCCCATCACTATTTCCTCTGGCCTGTCAATCTCCAGTTGATATAGTTTGTATGTGGTCCGTTCCGCCTCCCTCTGCACGAGTTGGTGCAGGGGTGGTAGATTTAGTAGGACCTCTATGGCTGCCGTGGGTGTGGTGCGAAACGCACCTGTAATTGCAAGGCAAGCCTGTCTCTGTAGTCGGGTGAGCTTTTGTTCGACAACCGTTTGTTGGCCTTTCTTCCACCACGCTACACCGCCATACACTATCCGTGGTCTTATTACCATAGTGTATAGCCAGTATATCTGCCTGGGCTTTAGGCCCCAGGTTTTACCACAGATCCGCCTGCAAGTCCAGAAACCCATTCTGGCTTTATGACACACTTTATCCAGGTGTGCATTCCAGGTGAGGGTCTTGTCCAGGACTATTCCCAGGTATTTTGCCTGGAATGAGAATTGTATTATTTCACCACGGAAAGTCGGCGGTTCTATACCATTCAACTTCCGTTTTTTAGTGAATGGTACTATAACTACCTTTTGCGTGTAAAGAGACATGTCTTTCCTTATAAACCATTTGTCAATAGCGTTCAGTATCTCTTGAAGGACGGCCGATATCGTCATCTCCGATTTACCTTTCACTATGATTGCCAGGTCATCAGCAAATACAAGAACGTCGACTCCCCACAGCGAAATGATCGTTAGCAGGTCATCAACGAGAAGGGTCCACAGTAAGGATGAGAGAATACCTCCTTGCGGACAGCCCTTCGCAGCCTTGAACTCGAAGACCTCATCCTGGTATGAGGTCGTTATTGTTGTGCCGCATAGCATTGCCTGTATCCATCTACAGATTAGTGGGTCGATTCCTCTCGCAACGATAGCCTCAGCGAGAGAAGCCGGCAGCGTGTTGTTAAAAGCACCTTCAATGTCCAGAAACGCTGTTAGTGCTATCTCATGCACGTGGCGGTTATCAATGCAGAGTTTAAGTCGTATCTTCTTTCATTGTATATTTCTGTGATATTACTCAATTTTCGTATAGGCCATGCTTATCCAAAAATTGGTTAGTTGTTGCAGAAATGTCTAGTGAGAAAAAGGTATTTTTATGTATTTTGAAATGATTATTTTTTTATTCACATAACTCCTTATTGAAGAGATTTGGGTCCGACTTTATCAGGTTCTTTCTCTGGAGAATGTGCTATATATTCAGTGTTAATCAAGAATGCAGCGGAGCAGCGGAAGAATCAAAAACTCAGCGCGATGCGATGACGAACAAGCGGTAGTGGTCTTAATGGTAGTGAGGAGTGAAAGCAGACTGTACAGCCTTTCGATCGAAGCATTAATATTTGCTCAGTGCCATTGAGAGAGAACAATCGTTTATTCGTCATCGCATCGCGCTGATGTTTTGATTCTCCCACTGCTTCACTGCATTCTTGATCCGACTGTTTCCGACTGTCTTTTCTATACATGTATATACAATTTTTTCGATGCGATTAACTCAGCGAATATTTTGAACTGTAGTATTGAAACTGCGTAACGAGAATGATACAAAAAAAAAACGATAACATGGGGTAAGCGTATACCGATGACGAATGCTAAAGTCACATGTGGCAAAATGCAAAAGGGAAAGTAAATTGATGAAAGAACCTAATAATTCTCTGGGACGTAGACGTGCTTGTAGCGCAATAAGAGTACATCTTGAGAGGGATAATAAACAAACTCATGAACTGTAAGAGGCTCCGATTTTTACTGCCGTGTCGGTTTCGATGAAAAATTTAATGATTTTATTATTAGGAAAAAAGTATCGTTTTTCATCTTGGCAGGAATTTTGACATTTTATATTTTGGATTCGTCCTGACTGGAATTTTTAAGTTTTCTATTTTGGAATCCTTGGGGGGTAATTACCCTCATAACCCCCCACCCCAATCTACGCCCTTGGCTCCACTCTCATACGTTCAATATTGGGTGAACCTTTGTCCGTAAAAAAGATTTGTTCGCGTTGAATACCACATAATTTGACAATTGGTAAAAAAAGCTCGTGTCGACTAGTGCTTCAATGGGCCTCTATAAGGTAATGACAGGCGACGAATCGAAATTATGCACGTGAACCAGAAACTGCCATAATTCCATTAGTGACATAGAATGGTCAATTTTAAATGGTACACTAGCATTTGTTTGCCTGAAGTATTCAGAAATATCAGAAAAACCAATCATAGAAGACAAATCATTTTTTATCACGACAGTGAAAGCTTCCACACATTAGTTCAGACAAAAACATTTTTGAGCAGTTCAAACATCAAACTTATTTGTCCGAGAGCTGGCACGAATTTTAGGGTAGGTATTTGGGGCAATCTGAAAACTTGTCAGATACTTCTCCTATTATATCCCAACTCGGGATTGCAGACCTGGCTGGTGAGTAGCGGGGCTACATCAACCCCTTCATTTTTAAAAATATTATTTTTTTCCCGAAATTATATTTGAGGCACTACGCAATTTATATATGTTGCAGCATAATACTTAATGAATACGAAAAAAAAATAAGCCAGATCATTTAATCGGGGTTTTAACATTGCCAGACGCGTGCAAAAATATTTTGCAAAAAATTATAAGAAATGTTTTTGAGGCAGCGTGAAATTTTAATGGAGTAGTGTGAGAGAGAGCACATAACGACAGCTGTCTTCGTTCTTGCTTGCCGCGTTACTATTTGCTCTACCGAGGCCACGTGACTTACAATAACCCATGAGGTTCAAAAAAAAACTCGGTCAAAATTGAATGAAAAATTTAATATTCTCCAGAAGGACTCTGTTATCCTAAATAAACCAATAAATATAAGCGGTCTTTCACCCGTTCTGGTATTTTATGTTCAGCGAGAGTTGAGTTACCGATAGATATTTTAGGTGCACTTGATAATTATTAACGTTATAAATGATTTCTAATTGCTAACTGTATATTCTCATACACATTTCTACTCCAGTTATTTTCAGATACTCCGATAAATGTTGTGGGATGTGAAAGTCTACTGGAAATATAAATTAACGATTTATTTTAATCGGTGATTTATGGAATAAACGGAACTCTTATATTAACTAGACTTTGAGTAGACCAAGAGGAAGTAGCATGAGGTTGAATTCGCGAAGATCTGCAATCACATAAATACGCATCGAGTTTTTTTAGATGACAATTTTAATACAAAAGAAATTTTTGAACATTTTTTATGATCTATCAATGTTAAGACATCAGTTAATAACATAAATAGAGGTTAATACTTGATAGAAGGTATATAAAATTATTTAAATATTTTAATATTAGCCTTCTACATATCTAATTTCACAAAATTATATTTAGTAATTATAACTTCAGGAATTAAATTAAAATAATGTCATATAAGTACCACTTATATCAAACGACATATAAAATAAACATTCGTTATAAGACATGCAAAAATAAAAATTGTTAACCAAAATCCTATAAATTAAATATTTTGAATAGACAAAATTTTGTTTCTGCTGATCAATCTTATGAAAACAAATATCTTTCAAAAATGTTTAAAATAATCTTAAGAATTTCATCATAAAACTATCTTACTTAGAATATTCAATATTATTGAATATCTAACTAAGTTACTTTCTATTAAATCTCAAGATATGTAAAAACATTACTGAAAAACAAGTTTTAAGAGAGACTTTGCTTCGTCATTATTCAAATAATTTATATTCAATAAATTTAACATCAATCAACAACAAATATTTAGTCACCCTTCAAAAATTTAGAAACATTTTTGAAAGATATTTGTTGTCATAAGATTGATCAGCAGAAACAGAATTTTGTCTATTCAAAATATTTAATTTATAGGATTTTGGTTTACAATTTTTATTTATTGGATTTTGTTATATCATTTGGATGTCTTATAATGAATGTTCATTTCATATGTCGTTTGATGTAAGTGGTACTTATATGACATTATTTTAATTTAATTCCTGAAGTTATAAACATCATTTAAGTTCAACATTTTTCTTGTTCACCAACGAGCAACGTTGGAAGTTATTAATCCAATCTAAAACATAAAGTTTGAAAAAAGTCTCACAACGCAGTTCACGCACCGCAATAGTTGCGAGATCTCTTACGAAATCAAGGCACTTATTTTAATTAGTACAAAATAATAAAAATGGGTTTTTTTACTTGATAGGAGGCTTATAAGAATATCCTTAATACCATACAGATGTATTCTGTTAACCCCCCGTCAATTTTAATTTTATAAAAATATTATCTTAAAGACTTTTCAGAATTAAATTGATTAAATGGCTTAGGAATCACAGTTTCAATTAAGTAGACATAAAGACTTAATACTCATTACACACTACCAAAATGAATAAAGAACTCAAAGAAATATAAATTATTAATTAGAAATATTAAATTAAAACCTGTAGGATACAAAATTTTGTTTTGTGTCAATGCATTATGAAAACTGAATTCCTTTCCAAAAATACAGAACACCACCACAAGAATTCCTTCAAGAATATATTTTTTAAAGAAAGTTCTTAAAAAAAAAACTACTAAAACATGTGGCTCATCTTCAAAAAAGCCATTTCGAATTACAACATCGATATCTTGTCAGTCCAACTTCGCATCTAAAAAATAAAAGTAATTACTAAAAATATATCTCACCCGACTAAAAAACATGTCTTCCTCCAAATAAACTTTGAATATAGTGAATTTTTAAAAAATCCTACATATTCTATGTTCGTCGCAGAAATCACAGAAAGTTTGTATGGATTTTTTAAGGACTCACTTATATCCAAATAATACTACATATGACTGAAAAAACTAGAATTTAATTATCAAATGTACAATAAAAAAATAAAAAGGAGTTTTTTACTTGATAGAAGGTTTATTAAAATATCTTAAATAACATAAATAGAGGTTAATTCTTGAAGGTATATAAAATTATATAAATATTTTAAAAATTAAAAAAAAAATTAAAAAAAAAAATTTTAAAATTAGCCTTCTACATATTTAATTCCAAAAGATTATATTTAATGATTATAACTTCTGAAAATAAATAAAAATAATGTCGTATAAGTACCACTTATATTATGACATAAAATAAACATTCATTATAAGACATCCGAATGGCATAACAAAATCCAATGAATAAAAATTATTAACCAAATCCTATAAATTAAATATTTTGAATAGACAAAATTTTGTTTCTGCTGATCAATCTTATGAAAACCAATATCTTTCAAGAATATCCAACATAATCTTAAGAATTTCATCACAAAACTATCTTACTTAGACTATTCAATACTATTGGATATCTAACCAAGGTACCTTATATAAAAACTCAAGATATGTAAAACATTACTGAAAAACAAGTTTTAAGATCAACTTTGCTTCGTCAGTATTCAAATAATTCATATTCAAAAAATATAACATCAATCAACAACAAATATTCACTTACCTTCCAACTTCTAGAGATAGTTCTACGGAAATGGAACCTTCAAGTGTGGTGAGGAACAGTTCACTACACTCAAAAATATATCTGTGGTTTACCCTTGATCTAGAAGATTGAAAGACAATTTAACGGCCTCTGCTATAGCACAAGGACTATCTGTATAAAGAATGTTAAGGAAACCAAATAATTATATATTATGAATAAAATAACATAAATAGAGGTTAATACTTGATAGAAGTTTTATAAAATTATATAAATATTTTAAAAATTAAAAAAAAAATTTTAAAATTTGCCTTCTACATATTTAATTCCAAAAGATTATATTTAATGATTATAACTTCTGAAAATAAATTAAAATAATGTCGTATAAGTACCACTTATATCATGACATAAAATAAACATTCATTATAAGACACCCGAATGGCATAACAAAATCCAATGAATAAAAATTATTAACCAAATCCTATAAATTAAATATTTTGAATAGACAAAATTTTGTTTCTGCTGATCAATCTTATGAAAACCAATATCTTTCAAGAATATCCAACATAATCTTAAGAATTTCATCACAAAACTATCTTACTTAGACTATTCAATACTATTGGATATCTAACCAAGTTACTTTCTATAAAATCTCAAGATATGTAAAAACATTACTGAAAAACAAGTTTTAAGAGAGACTTTGCTTCGTCAGTATTCAAATAATTCATATTCAAAAAATATAACATCAATCAACAACAAATATTCACTTACCTTCCAACTTCTAGAGATAGTTCTACGGAAATGGAACCTTTAAGTGTGGTGAGGAACAGTTCACTACACTCAAAAATATATCTGTGGTTTACCCTTGATCTAGAAGATTGAAAGACAATTTAACGGCCTCTGCTATAGCACAAGGACTATCTGTATAAAGAATGTTAAGGAAACCAAATAATTATAGATTATGAATAAAATAACATAAAGTTTTAAAATGTTTATATAATTTTATATACCTTCTATCAAGAATTAACCTCTATTTATGTTATTTTTTTCATAATATATAATTATTTGGTTTGCTTAACATTCTTTAAACAGATAGTCCTTGTGCTATAGCAGAGGCCGTTAAATTGTCTTTCAATCTTCTAGATCAAGGGTAAACCACAGATATATTTTTGAGTGTAGTGAACTGTTCCTCACCACACTTAAAGGTTCCATTTCGGTAGAACTATCTCTAGAAGTTGGAAGGTAAGTGAATATTTGTTGTTGATTGATGTTATATTTTTTGAATATGAATTATTTGAATACTGACGAAGCAAAGTTGATCTTAAAACTTGTTTTTCAGTAATGTTTTGCATATCTTGAGTTTTTATATAAGGTACCTTGGTTAGATATCCAATAGTATTGAATAGTCTAAGTAAGATAGTTTTGTGATGAAATTCTTAAGATTATGTTGGATATTCTTGAAAGATATTGGTTTTCATAAGATTGATCAGCAGAAACAAAATTTTGTCTATTCAAAATATTTAATTCATAGGATTTGGTTAATAATTTTTATTCATTGGATTTTGTTATGCCATTCGGATGACTTATAATGAATGTTTATTTTATGTCATGATATAAGTGGTACTTATACGACATTATTTTAATTTATTTTCAGAAGTTATAATCATCGAATATAATCTTTTGGAATTAAATATGTAGAAGGCTTATTTTAAAATTTTTAAAATATTTATATAATAATAATATCTTAAATGTCGTACACATTCATTCTGTTAATCTATCTGCAATTTTTCATTTTGATTTTATTAAAATGCTCAAAAACTTTTCAGATTAAAATAGAATAAATGCCTTAGAAAATACAGTCAATTTAGTAGACATATAATTCTATATGTTACACTCATTAAACTATTCTAAACCGATCGAAGGAAATATAGATTTCAATTCAATATTTTTAAAGCCGTTCGAAGCCAAAAAAACTTATCTCAATAATCCATAACCCCCTGGAATATACCGACTAATCAGATAACATAAAGGGGGAAATTCGATCAGACAAGTAGATTCTTAATATAACCCTTCCCTCAGTTGGACTTTTTAGATTGCTTAATGAAATATTTAAAGAATTTGTCAGATTTCAGACTAAATATTCTAACCATTTCACAGAATTGATTGAAAACTAGTTTCCAAGTAGTCCAACAAATTAATGCATACCTCTAATAAAAAACATTCTAAAGAAAATAGCATCTATCCACAGATTGAGGACTGCAAAAATTATTCAGAAGAATTACAAAAAGAATTATTTCAAATCTGAATTCCTTCTCCAAAAATCTGGTCTATCGATGAGGTGACCCTTTAAGTCCTTTTTTACCAGACATTTGTATGGATAACTTTGAAAATAATATAGTCTCAAAACATTATTCAAATGAAATACATATTGTTCTTTTGTATAGATACGCAAACGGTATAATTGTCGGGATAGACCGAAAAATTCATATATGTTTAGAATTTCTGAAATCCATTCAGTCAAAATCAAATTTGCAGTTGAAATGAAAACAATTAATAAATTAAATTTGTTGGACATAACATTCTTCAGAAATATTAGGAGTACAAATAAGTTTCCGCCGTTTTATTGTGGATGGCGCGGCACGGAGTTTCGGTTAGCTTTCGCAGATGATAACCGGCTTAAAAAATAGTTTGGACATTCAACAACTACATAACCTATTAATATCATTGATTTTATATTGGAAAAATATAATTTTTATAAGCTGAAAATGTCAAAATTTGAGCCAAGTAAGCGTCATTTGCGGGAAATATTAGTTTACTTCTTTAATTTAAATAAATCTGCTGCTGAGGCGCATCAATTGCTCGTAGAAGCATATGGTGAGGGTGCTTTGAGTGAGAGAACGTGTCGAGAGTGGTTTCAAAAGTTTAAAAACGGTGATTTCGACGTAGAAGACAAAGATCGCAGTGGAAGGCCAAAAATTTACGAGGATGCAGAATTGGAGGAATTATTGGAGGGAGATTAATCTCAAACACAAAAAGAACTTGCTCTTACATTAGGAGTCACTCAGTCTCAGTCAAGCAGTCTCACATCGTTCTTCTATAATAAATATTTAATTTGTGTTAAAAAACGGCGGAAACTTATTTGTACTCCAAATAACAACCTGTTGAATTTTAACATCCTTAGGTAAAGTAAATTCACAATCAATCTTCAAGTTTCTTTCAGTCCTGATAAACAAAAATATACCTCCCTCGATTCCATGATCTATATGACATTCACAAAAGATATGTCTTAAGAATACTTCGCTACAAATTTCTATAATGAATATAGCTCTAAATAATGAAATTTTTCTATATTTAGTGAATAGAATGATATCAAAGAAAATAAGCAAACAAGTAAAACCCTTCTATATCCAGTTATAAAATCCAGAGCACATATAAATAGAGGTTAATTCTTGATAGAAGGTATATAAAATTATTTAAATATTTATTGAATATGAATTATTTGAATACCGACGAAGCAAAGTCTCTCTTAAAACTTGTTTTTCAGTAATGTTTTTACATATCTCGAGTTTTTATATAAAGTAACTTAGTTAGATATCCAATAATAAAAAAATTCTTAAGATTATATTAGACATTTTTGAAAGATATTTGTTTTCATAAGATTGATCAGCAGAAACAAAATTTTGTCTATTCAAAATATTTAATTTATAGGATTTCGGTTAACAATTTTCATTTATTGGATTTTGTTATACCATTTGGATGTCTTATAATGAATGTTTATTTTATGTCAGTTGATATAAGTGGTACTTATATGACATTATTTCAATTTATTTTCAGAAGTTATAATCATTAAATATAATTTTTTTGAAATTAAATATGTAGAAGGCTAATATTAAAATATTCAAATAAAATCCAGATCATTAATATATAACCTTAAGTTAGTTTGGACATTCATCCACCAAAATCCAAAATTATTCAAATAATTTTTGCTCAGTAAAGGCCTCTCCGGTTTTTCTAATATAAGAAATACTTTATTCAACGCAAAACAAAACAAAAAATTGAAAGTTTGCCGAATCCATTGTTACGCCTGCAACGCAATTTACGTGAGACGAACACGTAGTAACTTCGAAACAAGACTCAAGGAGCATCTGACTGCAGAAAGAAGATCAGCCGTCTTTGAATCAACTAAAGCACCATAAAGATGTAAGAACATCAAGATCCTCCATAGACTAAAAATAATTTTTTTAGAGTGCTAGTAAATAAAAAAATGTATAAAGATCCCGAACTTCAAACACTGAACCACCAATCTGAATTACATAACTTTCCAGTCATAAACATATTTCTTACTAAATATTTGATTGATTCTGTCTTTACTTGGTGGAAACTCATTTTAATTAAAAAAAATGTATATGATATTACATTGTACTGTCTGTAATACCTGAAGAAGCCACATCGAGGTGAAACAAACATTTTTGTGGAAATAAATTACTGTTTCATATACATTTTTTCTTTAATATTTCTTACTCTTCCAGATCCGCCCCGCTTTTCCCCATAAATCCCAACAATTCTGTCATAGGCACTTGAAGATGATTTTAAGATTGAAAAACGTTGTGTATCACATTCTTAGTTAACAAATTGTGAAATATTTGACGAAATATATTGTTTTATTTTCCAATATACAATTCATCTTCTTCATTAAATGAATAAGTCATCAATATTATATATTAATTTCAGTCAAAACGAGATCTTGACGAAAGATCGAGAATCGGAGGCAAAACGTCGAACAAGACAAAAACTTGTACATGGTTTTGAAATTTTGGCCACAAGGCAATACCTGAAACTTTCTCGGAATCAATTTATGAGTAACCACCTATTGGAATCCAAATTCATGAGTGCTGCTTTTAACAGTTCTTTGGTTGTGTAATTATGATGATATGCCAAAATAATAGTCTGCCAACGGAATGATCCTAAAATATAGCGGTAAATGATAATTCTGTAAAATGTGGATCTCAACATCTTATTAATTGCCAATTTATGTAACACAGCAAGTTTTAATTGATCTATTTCAGCATTGAATTATACCGACTGGCCGTACAGAAGGCAGATGTTGAAATGATATTTATATATATTTTTAGGAGTTAATGAGTGATTTATGCCGTTATCCTGAATTAAAACCCTTAAATTACATTCATGGTGTTTGATTTCGAATAGGAGAAACTTTTGGAGTGGAAATTTCATATGGAAATGGAACATGTTTTGATAATGTAAAAAGAATTTGTAAAGAAAATCTTTATTTTCAAATATACAAGCCTACTATTAGGAGTACAAATAAGTTTCCGCTGTTTTATTGTAGATGGCGCGGGACGGAGTTTCGGTTAGCTTTCGCAGATGATAACCGGCTGAAAAAATAGTTTGGACATTCAAGAACAACATAACCTATTAATTTAATTGATTTTATATTGGTGAAATATAATTTTTTTAAGTTGAAAATGTCAAAGTTTGAGCCAAGTAAGCGTCATTTGCGGGAAATATTAGTTTACTTCTTTAATTTAAAGAAATCTGCTGCTGAGGCGCATCAATTGCTTGTAGAAGCATATGGTGAGGGTGCTTTGAGTGAGAGAACGTGTCGAGAGTGGTTTCAAAAGTTTAAAAACGGTGATTTTGACGTAGAAGACAAAGATGGCAGTGGAAGGCCAAAAATTTACGAGGATGCAGAATTGGAGGAATTATTGGAGGAAGATTCATCTCAAACACAAAAAGAACTTGCTCTAACATTAGAAGTCACTCAACAAGCAGTCTCACATCGTTTAAAATCATTAGGAATGATTCATAAACAAGGAAATTGGGTTCCGTACGGCGGAAACTTATTTGTACTCATAATATAAACATGAATAATAATAATATAATAATAATAAACCAAAATACCTTATCTATACATACCACATGGAGACAGTTAACATATAATCCGTTCATTCCAACAAAGGTTTAGACTAACAGGAGTACAGCATCACAGATAATATATTTTGTATAGGATATAAATTTACATTTTCATTCTAGTAAATACTTATAAGTATCAATATAATTCAAATATATTGTAGTTTAAACATGAATGGAGTATGCGGTTGGTTCTAGGTGAAATATTATAACAATTTTATTTAATATTTGATTGATTCGGTCTTTACTTGGTGGAAACTCATTTTAATTAAAAAAAATGTATAGGAGACAGTAATTTATTTCCACAAAAATGTTTGTACTAATACAACAATTGTTTCACCACGATGTGGCTTCATCAAGTATTATATTGTACTGTCTGATGGTATTCAGTGAACCGAGTTTAAATACATTTTTAGGTACGTGACCAAATAATGGAAGCACAAGTCATAAAAACTCTAGGTGTTTATTGGAGTTTGCCGCTAAAAATGCCATTAAGGAAAGATATTTAGTAATGGAGACTTATCAACATCTGTTCGTTCGTTCAAAAGGATTTTACGGGCATTATACCTGTTGATTTCAAGAAATTCTAAAAGTGTTAATCTGGAACTTTTGTTTTCAACGTGGATAATTTCATAATAATTGTTGAAATTATGCCTGAATTCCTTAAGATGATAAGCATATGTCGAATGTACAGAATTGGATATATAACCCCTTTGGTATTCTTGGACACGTTTCTTGAATGATCTACCAGTCTGGCCAATGTATACTAAAGGTATTATAACGCGGCTTTTAAGACAATTAATAACCTTAGTACCTACATAAAAAACAATAAAGATAGAACAAATAAAGAAAATAAATCTGGAGTCTACAAGTTGATTTGCAAAGACTGCCCTTTAGTATACATTGGCCAGACTGGTAGATCATTCAAGAAACGTGTCCAAAAACACCAAAGGGGTTATATATCCAATTCTGTACATTCGACATATGCTAATCATCTTAAGGAATTCAGACATAATTTCAACAATAATTATGAAATTATCCATGTTGAAAGCAAAAGTTCTAGATTAACACTTTTAGAATTTCTTGAAATCAACAGGTATAATGCCCGTAAAATGCTTTTGAACGAAGAAACAGATGTTGATAAGTCTTCATTACTGAATATCTTTCCTTAATGGCATTTTTAGCGGCAAACTCCAATAAACACCTAGAGTTTTTATGACTTGTGCTTCCATTATTTGGTCACGTACCTAACAATGTATTTAAACTCGGTTACACGGAATACCATCAGAGAGTACAATGTAATACCTGAAGAAGCCACATCGTGGTGAAACAATTGTTGTAATAGTACAAATATTTTTGTGGAAATAAATTACTGTCTCATATACATTTTAAAAAAATTTCATTTAAAATAATTCACACAGTTTTTATATATCACAATGCATTCAAAATCCTGACACGTGTTTCGGTATTTCGACCATCTTCAAAGGAGTACACAAAGGAACTAAACTTAAAATTGAAAAATATTCTTTCATTACACTGAGGCCATCTGTGTATTTTCATGGCGCAAGGAAATAACAGAATCCAATATAGGGGTGTTGCGGAATAGTATTTGGGAATTTGTTGAATTCTCCTTTTTCTCAATGGCTTTTTTGATGGAAAGAATCTCCAATTAGTCCAATAATTCACCCTTATTAACATTATATAGTGCAGTGACATCTTTCTCATTAAAAAAATTATTATTTTCTATACAATGTTCTGCAAAGCCAATTGACATTGGACGTCTATTTTGAAAAACCAGAAATCAGCAGTTTTGCAGAACATTGTGTGAAAAATAATTTTTTTTTCAATGAGGAAGATGTCACTTTCCCATATTATGTTAATAGGGGCAAATTGATGGATTATTTGGAGATTCTTTCAATCAAAAAAGCCATTGAGAAAATGGAGAATTTAAAAAATTCCCAAATAATATTCGGTAACACCCATAGGATGCCGATATTTCCATGCACCATAAAGTGTAATAAGGGAACCTTTTTCAACTTAAGGTTTAGTTCCTTTTTCTACTCCTTTGAAGATGGTCGAAAGACGTGTCAGGATTCTGAAGAAATTGTGAAACATAAAAACTGTGTGAATTATTTTAAATAAAATATAAACGTTTTGTAACTAAATTTGTCGTTATAAACTCTATCAAATCTTTTTTGAAGACATGGAAAGAGTAAGTATTCTTTATATTACTTCACAGTTAATTGAAACTATCCAGATCCTTGAAAAACAATGCGTCCATAGTGCTTCGTAAATTAGTCCTTTGAATGTGGAAAATGGTGCCCGATTTGGTAAAATTGAAGCTCTCGAAGGAAAAGCGATGTTGTGAGGAAGCTTTCCCCTCTTAGTTAGGGAGACGGCGTTTCGTTTCCGAGTCGGCGCATTTGAAACTCATCAGGCAGGCGTGATACGCAGCTCTGCCTGTGACACCGGTGACCATGTGTTCCGCTTGGAACGGTGATCGTCAAACACTGTGCCTTGCTCTATTTGAACTCGGCGGGGACGAGGAGCGAAGAAGTTGTTCGCTACACACTCCCCCTCCAGTGGGCGTCGATAAGGCCACGGAATAGGGCGTTGGGATCAAGCAAGGAGACAGTCCGCCGCTGGGCTGGTCGCAGTGTCATCTCCAGCGGGGATCTGTGGAACAAAAGGGAAGGTTGTCTCGGACTTATGGAGGGGGGAAATTAGGGCCACCAAATGAATGGCTTGATTCGCTCTTAAAGCAAACCATTCCAATCAAGTTCGGGTCACCAATGAAGCTCTCGAAGGAAAAGCGATGTTATGAGGGAGCTTCCGCCTCTTAGTTAGGGAGACGGCGTTTCGTTTCCGAGTCTGCGCATCTGAAACTCATCAGACAGGCGTGATGCGCAGCTCTGCCTGTGACGCCGGTGAACATGTGTTCCGCTTGGAACGGTAATCGTCAAACGCTGTCGGGTCCTCTGTTGGTACGCTGGTCAAGCTAGGACAGAACAAGGCAGGTTTCTGTGCGAGGAGCGAAGAAGTTGTTCGCAACAAAATAATGACGCACCTTATTGCTTGTGATTAAAAATTTATTGAAGTATGTTGGTTGCAATTTATTAACCACTTTAAAATAAATATCATAGTTGGATAGAAAAGTCTTTGAGAAGCTGTTAGCTTTCTTGATCTGCTAAGCACACCCTGCATATATGTTATTCAGTTCAAGCGTGGTATTCTTCGCATTCCACGATTCTGCAATTTTTACAGCTAATTCAATTTGCATTAAAAAAAGAATTTTTTCACTTGAAAGAAGGTTTTTTCAATATCCTAAATATCAAACAGATATTTCTCTATTTCTGTTATACCTCGCTTTAAATTTTAATTTTATAAAATTTCTCAAAAAGTTTTTAAAATTAACAGAATCTAGAGGAGATAAAAAAAATCCAAAGGCATTATAGAATATCAAAGTTACTTAGCAAACATTTAGTGCAGACAGCACTGGTTCATACCGGTATTATAAAAAACCAATTCCATTTTAAAAATGCCCAACATAAACTAAAGAAATTCTTTAAAACAACCTGTCCTTAAGAATCTCTTTCAAAAAAACCCATCAAAATATGAGTTTCTCAAACTTCTTTTTGAAGATGTGCTACATGTTTCTGAAGACATCTTTTGAAATGGCTTTTTGAAGAGACGTTGTCCCGAAGAATTTCTTGGTTTTATGTTGAGCATTTTTAGAGTGGAATTTGTTCTTTATAATGTGCTTCATAGTGCTGTCTCCATGAAGTATTCTTTGAGTAGGTTCGATCAATATTCTAAATTATCTTTGGATTCTTTCATCTTCTTTTGATGCCGTGTGATGAGTCTTAATTCTATATGTCTTCTAAAACACATATTGTTTCTATGGCATTTATTTTATGTTAGTTTGAAAAGTTGTTGAAGAATTTTATAAAATGAAAACATATAGCGTGATATGACAGAATTGCTCTGTTTTATATTCGGGATATTGAAAAAAACTATCTATCAAGTAAAAATATCCCATTTTTATTTATTTTTTCTATCGTTAATGTTGAAATGTTTTATAGTACCTCTTTTGAGTAGATAAAGTATCACGTTAACCGCAAGGGTAGATAAAGTAACACTTCAACAGCAAGGGGAGATAAAATGTTTAAACTTTTTTTATTCAATTAAATTTACAAATTCAGACCCATTAATTCGAAGGATTATCAACATGTGTTATTTTACAATTAACATTATGAGAAACATCTATTTTTGGAGCACCATAACATGTCCACGGGGCATTGTTCTTCAGCTAACATGTGATATTCTTGATGGTTTTACACTTTTTAAAGGACGGATATTCCTTCTCATACATCATCCTAGATTTTTGGAGCAACAATATACTTTTACTTCTAACGCTGCAATCTTCTATCGGGTGTTTTTTTTAGAGTGATAGAACTTTCGATAGGGATAACTGTGATTTGACAAAAGGTAGAAGCCATGTTGTTTTGAGATTTCTGTTCAGTAAGCATTGACAAATTATCCTGGAAAGACTCACGCCGCAACAACGTTTACAAATTGTTGAAATTTCTAGTTGAACGGCTATGTAAACAAACAAAATTGCCGTATATGGAGTGAAAACAATCCTTCTGCAGGTACCATTGCATCCTGAACAATACACTGTATAATGTGCTTTATACGCTGGAGGCATCATCGGTCCATATTTCTTTAAAAACGATGCTGGAGCTAATGTTACAGTGAATGGTGCTCGTTACAGATCGATGATCAATGATTATTTGTTTAAAAACTTGAATGATATCGACCCATAGGTGTTTTGGTTTCAACAAGATGGTGCTACACCTCATGCTCCTACCGTTACAATTGATTTATTGAAAGAAAGATTTGGCGATAACATTATTTCGAGAAATGGTCCAATTAATTGGCATCCAAGATCATGCGACATAACTCCACTGGATGATTTTCTTTGGGGTTATGTCAAGTAATTGGTTTATGCTGATAAACCAGAAACAAGAGACGCTTTGGATGCCAACATAATTCATGTGATTGATGAATTAAGGCCTGAATTACTCGAAAAAGTGGTTCAACATTGGTCTGGTCGAATGCGGTTCCTCAGAACTAGTCGTGGTGGACATATGCCAGAAATTATTATTAAAACAAAAATGGCATAAAATTATCTTTCAAATAAGAAAGAATTTGGCTTCAATCTTAACTTAAATGTGTTTTATTTCAATCGAAAGTTCTATCACTCTAAGAAAAGCACCCGATATTTTATTGCGTATTGGAAGGAAAAATTATTTCAAATTTTCTTAGTTGAGTATGCTTAACGGGGAATATTATCCTTAATATTATGATGAAGAAGAATCTAAACATTGGAAATGCGAATTACTCATTGAATTTATTCATCAAAATGCAGTACAAATTTTGCGAATGTCCGAATGTCTTCTAAACAGCACGACTGTCTCTTAACTGCTCGGCAGTCTCAATATTTGAATAATTCAATTTAATTTACTTTCCTACAGTTTAATTTTGCAACGACATTACGAATTGAAATTTTGTCTACTTCAGATGTTTTTGCGGTTTTTAATTGAACACCAATACATAAGATGTTGACTGATTTTCGTATTACCATCAATAATTATTTCAAAATTTGAATCTCAAAACATATTTAATCTGTTAGTCTTCGACAATTTTAATTTCAAAAAATTTATTCAAGAAACTTAAAGAATTAAATTAATGTCTTTATAAGCACTGCTTATATTTAATAGACGTATATAATCTAAACTCATTATACAATATCAAATGGAATTTAAAAAACCCTACGAATTTAAATTTTCAAATAAAATTAATAAATAAATAAATGTTTTTTTGTTTCGTTCCTGGCATGCGTACTGAACTCACCAGACAAGCGTACGAGCCCTGCTTGTAACAAAATATTTTGTTTTCTGATCTTATATTTATCAAAACTAAATCTTTCTCAGAAATATACAACAAAATTTCAAGAATTTCTCGAAAACAAATTTATTTGAAATATTTAATATATTTGAATAAATTACTTCAAAAACTCTCAAAACATGTAGCACATCCTCAAAAACTAAGACCATTAAAGTGCCTTATAAACTTTGTGTGATTTTGTTGTAAGCATAGAACATAGAGTACCTTGGATATTAGATGTACCTAGTTGACTGTTCAACAAACACATATTCCTAGAGATCGTATTCGGTAAGTTTATTGATTGGTAATTGATTTTATCTTTTGAAGGTGAAGTTGAAGTGGTCTTATCTGAATTCTAATTATTTTTTGAGGATGTGCTACATGTTTTGAGAGTTCTTGAAGTAATTTATTTAAATATATTAAATATTTCAAATAAATTGGTTTTTGAGAAGTTCTTGAGACTATGTTGTATATTTTTGAGAAAGATTTAGTTTTCTTAAGTATAAGATCAGAAAACAAAACATTTTGTTACAAGCAGGGCTGGTACGCTTGTCTGATGAGTTCAGTACGCATACCTGGAACAAAACAAAAAAATATTTATTTATTAATTTTAATTGACAACTTATATTCGTTGCGTTTTTCTTAATTCCATTTGATATTGTATAATTAGTTTCGATTTTATACGTCTATTAAATATAAGCAATGCTTATTATTATCATTATTATAATCCTGATACTCCTAGATCTTCTGTGAAGATCCCTCAGAAGCTTTTTTAGCATGTGCGACTTAGGAGTTCAGTTGTGTTCTGTGTAGGCTTTGTTACTGCGATCTTGCGCCACTTAAGGTCACAGCACTGTTAATTTTTGACCCAACAGTGAAATGGTGGCAGATACCTGTCCAACAAGAAAATTTCTTTTCTACCTGAAAAGGATTCGAACCTAGACCTCCCGGTCACGAGTCCCATGCTCTCCCGCTGAGCTATCCACACTCATGTATACTTATAAAGACATTCATTTTATTCTTGAAGTTTCTTGAATAATTTTTTTGAAATTAAAATTGTAGAAGACAAACAGATTAAATTTGTTTTGATATTCAAATTTTGTAATAATCCTTCTATCAAGAAAAAAACCGATTCTTATTATTTCAGAATAATTATTTCTGTCAAATCGTGATGTTATTGGTGATAAGGTCGTCTTTGTCTTTAATGAAGAACGAGTAATATGTAATTATGTATTATGAAAAATAAAATCAGAGATGGTTGTCTGATAATATTAATTTTTTTCGCAAAAATCAAATCTTTTCAAAAGCAAATACAGATGCATAATTCAAATTTGAGAACTAAATAAACGCATTGAGCTATTGTTTTTAAATTTAATAATGAAAACTTGAAACAATGTTGCTAAAAATTCTTTTGGACTTTTGCTAATGCAAAATTTCACCCTTGTTGATCTCAATAAGATGACGCATATTGCGTTCTTTTAGATCCACATACAAACTCTAGTATTAAGTGCATTTAAATGTAGAGAGATCTGGTATGGAGACTCCATGTTTCCTTCCATCCAGCACCGTGGACAAGTTCTTCAACGAAGCGCTTTCAAACACTTCCCCCTTTCAAGCGACCGACAAAAAGTTGCAAACTGTTGTTTTCTACGAACTGCTGTCGTTGATTGCGAACTATTCCATCTAGGGTCGAGCCAGTGGCCTCTTGAATCTTTGCTCGTGTTGTCTGTCAATTCACAATGGATCAAGGAGCAGATAATATGTAATATGGAATGCTGGATTGGAAACAATTCATTGCTTCGAGCCCCGTCTATGATCTATCAGTCGGACGTATATAGGCATCGAACATGAGACGAAGACTACAAACTTCTTAATTAGCCATGTTGGTTTAGCATAGGGCCATAACTTTGCAGTGTAACTTCTTTTTTATAATGGTGCGATGAGGCATGAGAAAAACCCGTCAAATGGAAGTGAAAGTTGAGTATTTTAGGTAGTTAACAATGTGCAGTGTGGTTTGTGTGTACAAAAAAATAAAAATCTCACTTAACGTAAAAAGACTTATGATCATTTGAACCATTTTCTATTAAAGTCAGACTTCATTAAGCTATCCTTCAATTTTAAGTACGTGGGTTCAATCAGCTATTTGCTGATTAAACTCTGTACCAAGTTCTTAATAGGACGGCTTCACAAAGAACATGTAAAGATACGATAAATCTGGCAGCATCCTATAATTTAATATTATAATATATATGATTTTATAAATATCGTCTATCTTAAACCTTCGTTAAGAGCCAACATGATGACATAAAGTGAAGGCAAATTATGCTTATATATTGAATTGAATCAGTCCTTACTTGGTGAAAATCCATATTAAATAATATTTAAATAAGGTTATTCTAATTTTCACAAATTTTTATTGTTATGTTTACAACAATGGTTTCGCTATCACAGTAGCATCATCAGGCAAGATTACATTTTGAATAACTAAGCTTGTTTCCGAAATCCGTTGCTATTTATATTACAGTAAGTACAATAAATTTTTATCGAGCACTTAAACCCAAAAAAGGGTCTCTGCAAATTCCAGCTTATCTGAATATATTCAACAGAGGTGAGTTATTTAAATTCATTTGTTCCTTAAGTAATATTCCAATTTTGTTATGTTTATGTATCTCTAGGGATTCTAACAGATTTAAGGCATAACTTTTGCTTTCTATATGTAGAATTTCAAAGTTATGGTTGAAATGTCCCGTTTCTAACAAATGGTTGGAATATGTAGAATTACTTTTATTATTGAGGAAACTCTTCAAATGTTCACAAATTCTATGACGGAAAGTTCTTCCAGTCTGTCCTATGTAAACTTTAGGGCAATCACCGCAGGTAAACCTATAAACCCCCGATTTATCATCTTTATGTGTACAGTCTTTATTATTTTTAATAAATTCACTCAAGTTTGAATTGGTTTTAAATGAAGTTCTCAAATTATATTTATTTTTGAGGTATGTAGCAATTTTCTCAGAAATATCTTTAGTGTATTTTAAGGAAATGTATTTAAAATTTTCTTTTATATTTAAAACACCATATTTAAAGCTATTTTATTATTTTTATTCATCAACAATTTGTCTATCAACTTAGGATCATATTCATTATTAAGAGCTATTTGTTTAATTATGTTAAGTTCCGAAATATATTTTTCTCGATTCATGGGAATATTAACTAATCTATGGATCATACAATTAAATGCTGATAATTTTTGATTTAAAGGATGATTTGATTTATTATGTATAATAGAACCCGTATAGGTTGGTTTGTAAGATATTGAAAAATCATGTGAATTATTTATTCGAGTAACAGTTAAATCAAGAAAATTAATAGAATTATTATGTTCGGTTCCCATAGTGAATTTATTTGAAGGATGTATCTCATTGATGAATAAAAAGAATTTTTTCAAAAGTCTGTCTGTACCTGTGAAGCAACAGAAAATATCGTCTACATATCTATACCAATATAAAAAGTATTTCTTAAGGGGATTTTGGTGAATTTTAGTTTCAATATTGTCCATGAGTATTTCCACTAATAAAGGACTTATGGGATTTCCCATAATCAAACCGTTTTCAGATTTATAAATTTTATTTTTGAATTGAAAATAATTTTGTTTAGTGCAAATATCTAGACATTCTGAAATATCTTCTTTGACAATTGTATTACATCTGTTGTTGATTAATAGATTATCTACTAATTCAATTGTTTCGTTTGGTGTTATACTTGGAAATAAATTTTGTACGTCAAATGAAATGAATTTAGCATTATGTGGTAAGTGGATATTCTTCATTTTATTTATTAGCTGTAGTAAATTTTTCTCGAGTATTTAGCTTGCAATTTAGTTTCTTTTAAAATAATCTGAATAAGTTTTTTCGAAAGTTGAAATGAAGGTGCACTAACCAACGAAACAACCGGTCTAATAGAAGAATCTTCCTTGTGTAATTTAATCAAAGAATACATTTTTGGAGGTTGTGGATTCATTAAAATTAATTTATTTTCTGGGGTGTTCCGAAAGGGGATGGATTCCGGGGTTATTAGGGATGTAATTTGATTTTGTAAAATTGTCGTTGGATTGTGTTTGATTAATTGAAAATTATTTAATTCTAGGAAAGTATCTGATTTGCTAATATAATCACTTCTCGTTAAAGCAATAATAGTGTTACCTTTATCGGCTTGGGTGAAAATTGAATTATTTTCAGTGATTTGCTGATTTATAGTTTTATATTCTTCTTTCATTCTGAAATTTCTATTAGGTAATTTATAATGGTTTGTAATCATATTGGTAATGATATGTTTGCCGATATTTGTGTTCTTGTAATTTTAAAGTGCTAGTTCTGAACTTAATGCTACATATTCTAAGTCTTTTTTGTTATTTGATTTAATATTGTATTTGAATCCTTTATTCAAAAGATTAATTTCTGTTTCATTAAATTCTGTTCCGGAAAGAATTATGCTGCACTTACACTGTGATCCAAGATGAATGATTCTAAATTCAGAATTAAATATTTTAACTTCTACAATATACTATATACAAAATCTATAAAATTGATAAACTTATATATAATCAATATAAAATATTTTTCATTGTCGCGGAAAAAAGCTTTTTACATCCCGACATGAAACATATTAATACAAATGTATTGACAAAAACTATATAAGTATATATATCAACATGCAATATATAAGTATGTATATTAATATACAAATCCACTATTCCAAAATTATCTGAAATTCTCAAAATAAAGGATCAAATAAAAAATTATTGAACAAAAATTGCAATATTTGATAGCTATTTCGGTCACTTAGACCTCTTCAGAAACGTAGTGAATTCAGATTCAAATATAATAATAATAATAATAGTTTATTCATGCTGATACAAATCAAATTACACACGTCAAATCCCAAATCAAAGAAGAAAAATATCATTCTTGAAAATCAGAAAAATCACTAGAAAAGAATTCCTCCAAAGAGTAAAAACATTTTCGAAGTAAAAAGTTTTTCACAGAAATTTTGAATTGTTTCAAGATACTCATCTTCACCGTGGTTGGCAGCTTATTGTGAAGTTTTGATCCATAATATGTTATCCCACATTTCATTTTATTAATTCGATGGAAGTCGGTATAAACGTGTTTTCTTTCACGTGTACTGTGATCATGCATCTCTTGGTTTGTACTATATTCATCTACATGTGACCTCACATATATTAAACATTGCAACATGTACACACAAGGGAGAATAAGAATTTTATTCTCTCTGAAAGCAACTTTACAGTCGTCTCTGTAACCGAGTTGGCTTATTACCCTTATAGCTCTCCTCTGTAAACCGAATAGTTGCTTTACATTAGCATCATGACCTCAACATAATATCCCATATGACATCTTTGACTCTAAAAAAGCATGATAAACATGCCTAAAAACCACCCTAACCAAAGTTCTCAATGTATAATTACACGATGATATCCGCCGACAAAGGTTATCTATGTGAGCATTCCAAGATAATTTACTATATATGTGGACATCCAAGAATTTGACGGGTCCGGTTGAAGCAATTCCCTCCATACTCCTCACCGAAAAATGAATAAACTTCGTTTTGGATAAGGTTGAATTGAGCTGATTGCAATAAAACCACTCCGAAACGACACAAAATGTTTCTTCCATGTTATCTACCAGAAGTTTTTCAGATTTTGCCTTTTTTAGTTCAGTTGTGTCATCGGTAAAAATGACGAAAACAGCGCCTTCATCACTGATTATAAAAGATCATTCATATAAATGACAAACAGAAGAGGCTCAAGAACCGATCCCTGGGGTACACCATATTTGACATCAGATATGTAAGACATATTACCATTAAGAACTACACACGGTTTTCTATTTGTTAGAAAAATATAAAAATATATAACAAGATCCAAATTTAACTCACCAAATAAGATCAAATCTGGAACGAATAAACTCGAAGTAAGCTTTAAATCCAAAATAAAACAGAAACGATCAACACAGAAAAGCACATTATAAATCTTATTCACCCCAAATAATGTCCAATGATGAGAAAAATAACCAGAGTATTTTTATTTGATCCCTTATTTTGAGAATTTTAGATAGTTTTGGAATAGTGGATTTTCTTGTATTTGTATGTAAATATACATATCGGGTGTTTTTTTAGAGTGATAGAACTTTCGATAGGGATAACTGTGTTTTGACATTTCTGTTCAGTAAGCATTGACAAATTATCATGGAAAGACTCGCGCCATAACAACGTTTACAAATTGTTGAAATTTATTTTCAAAATCAGTGTTCTATTCGCCAAACTTATAGAGCACTTCGTGAAATTTATGGTTTGCATAATCGTCCATCAGAGCAGCTTATTCGTCGAACTATCGATAGATATCGGACAACATTTTCTCTACTCGATGCAACAACAAGACAAAGAACCATGCGTACAGAAGAAAATATCACTGCTGTTAGTCATAGTGTTAATGATGATCCAAATTTGTCCATTCGTCGACGTTCACAACAAGTTGGACTCTGTGCATCCACCACATGGAAAATTTTGCGTAAAGATCTTGGTCTACACCCATACAAGATCCAACTGGTTCCAGAACTAAAGCCACTTGCCCATAATAAGCGTCATTTGTTGCTGATTGGGCCCTAGAACAGCTTGGAGTTGATCCACTTTTTTATCGTAAAATTGTGTTGTGTTAGTGATGAAGCTCATTACTGGTTGAACTGCTATGTAAACAAGCAAAATTACCGTATATGGAGCGAAAACAATCCTCAAGAAGTTCTGCAGGTTCCATTGCATCCTGAAAAATGCACTGTATGGTGTGCTTTACACGCTAGAGGTATCATCGGTCAATATTTCTTTAAAAACGATGCTGGAGCTAATGTTATAGTGAATAATGCTCATTACAGATCGATGATCAATGATTATTTGTTTCAAAATTTGAATGGTATCGACCCAGAAGTGTTTTGGTTCCAACAAGATTATTTTCTTTGGGGTTATGTCAAGTCATTGGTTTATGCTGATAAACCACAAACAATAGAAACGTGTTATTGATGAAATAAGGCCTGAATTACTAGAAAACGTGGTCCAAAATTGGTCTTGTCGAATGCGGTTCCTCAGAGATAGTCGTGGTGAACATATGCCGGATATTATTTTCAAAACATAAATGTCATAAAATTATCTTTCAAATAAAAAAAAATTGGCTTCAATCTTATTTAATTCTGTTTTATTTAAATTTTAAGTTATATCACTCTGAAAAAAACACTCGATATTTGTATAAGTTACTTATATATTATATTATATTTGTATAACTCAAATGTAAGTTTCGCCACCCGTTTCTAATAACTTTCTATTGAATTTTATATCAAAATATTCATTTCGAAAATTTAAAATATCATACAAATTTATTCAGTTAACATCTTACAAATTTTAATTACAAAAAACTTTTATTCAAAAACTTTTAGAATTAAATTAAATCAATGTCTGAGAACACATGACATGCTGTGTTCTTAAAAAATCCCTTTATATGAAATACGAAATACGTATGTTTACAATCTACATATTTGGCAAACTCAGTGGCAATATGCCCGGACCTCAATCCGTTAGATTTTTTGTATGGGAATAGCTAACACTATGTTAACAATTGAAAATCGTAAATATCTTTCTGAACGCATTTGATAAGAATACCAACACATTCAAAATAAGTAATGTTGGGATATTTTAACGAGTTCGTGAAATTTTCAGGCGAAGGGTAACTGCTTGTATCTAAACTAATGGTAGTCATCTACTTCAACTTCTTTAATAAAAATCTCGTTAATTTCCAAATATTCTTTTTCATTAAAAAGGAATCTTGAAATGTTCGAGAACGATTTCCTCGAAAACGTGAGGTTAAGAGCTTTCGACCTAGGGGTTCTTTTGAAGATTAAATTTCAAGAATTTTAATTCTGTCAAAAATTCGCTAGAATGTCAGTTGCATCTAATTAGAAGATGTGATATCAAATAATTTTTTAATCTAAGGCACTGAAAATAATTGAATTTCTGTTTAGAATTGTTTTTACTTTTTTTTACGAATGTGGAAATACATTGTAAGTTAGATCGAAGAGTATTTCTAAATGTACTCTGGATCTCACCTCTTCTTGAAGTGGAAACAGACCTTTATTATGATTTCATATTATATTATGAATTAATATGAACTTTGAACAAGCAGTGTCGCGTCGAAGTATCTTCAATCAGTTTACAATTTTTGCAAAAAAATTATTATTTCCAACTTGAACACCTGTGTCTCGGAAATGAAAAAAGATAGAACCCATATTTACAAGAAATTGGTTCTTATTTTTATTAATTAATTAATTAATTTCCATTTTTGATCGGACATAAATGAAAAACCATTGAATAGTTTGCGAATTCATTAGAAAGGTTGAATCTTAAAATTAATAAATGAAAAACAATATAACGACTGGCTACAGTACCCATCCGATCAACCCAAATTTTGCAGTACATTGTCGATTGTTTAGGGCTCAATTCCATCAATTGCAACTTCGATTTCATGTATCAAGGCATTAATCGTTTCATAATTGTTAAGGTATCCTACAAGAAATACTAGATATTGAGCCACATTTTGGGCTAGAACAGCAATGTTCCGGTTTGTTCCCTGGAGGAGAACGCGGACTGGTTGTTTTACCAAATAACGATTCATGTTTTCATGAACAAATTGATCCACAAATTGCCGTTAGGGCATTTCATTTCTATTGAATTTTCCATGTAAATTTCTAACAGTTTGGGCATACTTTGGAAATCAGTTTTTAACATTTCCCATTTTGTTACTGTCAAATATTAAACAACAAATGACAGAAATGTTTCCAGACTCGAAATATCAACTACTTCAAAATTCAAACTTTAGATGGCCCCCCTTTACATGCTGTGTTTTGATCGATCAGAGCAAATCACACAATAGAGAAATAACGACAAACACCTCTGATATTAAATAATTTGAAATAAGGTTATTCTGATTTTCACAAATTTTATTGTTAAACTCACAACAATTGTTTCGCTATCACAGTAGCATCATCAGGTAAGATATTCAAAATGAGTTATTCAAAATGTGATCTTACCTGATGATGCTACTGTGATAGCGAAACAATTGTTGTGAGTTTAACAATAAAATTTGTGAAAATCAGAATAACCTTATTTCAAATTATTTAATATGGATTTTCACCAAGTAAGGACTGATACAATTCAATACCTCTGATATTTTCATTTTCCACGGAATTTTTAACGAAATTGGTCTCCAACGACTAGGTTGGACTCACTGATAAAGAATCTAAGGTTATATATTGGTTAAACAGTTACGAATAGATCCATTAAGGGAATAATTTACGAATTATGAGTCAGATATCCCACACTCAGCATATGCTAGTCATTTGAGAGAATTTTGATATAATTTCAACAATAACCACGAAATTATCCATAACGAAATTGAAAGTACCAAACTAAGACTGTTGGAAACATCCAAGATCAACAGGTACAAGAATTTCAAATTTCTTCTCAATGAACAAACAGATGTCAACAGATCTCTCTTGTTGATTATTTTTACTTAGTTAGGTATTTCCGATTATTGGCCCCATTATATTTTACGGCTGTTTGTATACGATCTTTTTATATATATCCGGTGTTTTTTTAGAGTGATAGAACTTTAAATTGAAATAAATCACATTTAAATTAAGATTGAAGCTGCTCAGAGGTATGAGATTATCTCTTTATAATAGATTTGGCTACTGTTTGGCTCAACAAGGTGAATTATTTGAACATTTAATTTAAAGTTGTCGACCTTCGATTTCGAATTTTTTAGAATTTGTTCTGTTTTCGAATTTCTTATTTTCGTAGAATTTTTTAAATTTTCAAGCCAGTTATGGCTAAAAAGAATCTAAGTACTCATTTTCACAGAGGAAAATATTTGTGTCATTAATAGTAGCAAACGAGTAGAGTCGATTGATCTATATTTTTCGATCGATCCACCTCGAAAAAACCAATTTTTTTAAATAATTTTCTATAATTTTAGGTGGGATCTACTTTTCGTTGAAATTCCGTCTTTGGTCACCCCCGTTTGGTCATCCCTACGCGGCATACGCGTAAGGCGGTACCCGTTTGGTGAGGGCGGGAAAAGTCCGGAAATTATCATCCGCTCGTATCGTAGCGACGGAAAGTAATCCGCGAAATATAGGGGCTTTAACGGGTAGCGGGTCTATCCGACCTTCGGTCCGAATGGGTATTTTCGCGACGGGCTTCGCCCGTCGCTAGATATATCCGTTTTTTCCGACGGTCCGAAAATTTTCGGACGGTCTCCGTACTTGACTTCGCGGATCGCCCCTATACGTACACCACAGAAACGGGTCGAGGTTACGGTGGGCGGGGCTTGTTGGAGTGCGCGGGAAAATTCCCGAACTTTATCCGCCTGTATCTCGGGAACGGAGGGTCATCCCAGAACCGGAACGGTAAACCGGTCTAGAGGGAAGTGCGGACCTTCGGTCCGCAACGATATCCAGGCGACGGGCTTCGCCCGTCGGGATCCTGCGCGTCTGGAAGTTAGCACTGCGTGACGTCACGCACATCTGTGGTTTACTTTTACTATTTTAATATATAGTTAAATAAATTCCTCGCATACAATGGAATAAGATTGTCGTATTTATTTTCAACCGATGTTCACGTTTTCCACATTTGAAGTTCGAATGATTCTGTTTACTGAACTGAAAGCAGTACAGAGACTGGTTTCGATGAAAGTTTCCCCCACCAGCCACTACCAAGGAGAGAGAACACTCGCTTATTCGTTATTGTGTAGATGGCGCAAGTATATGATTAATATCTTAGTGTCTCTGTGTATAGCGAACATAGATACTTGACAGATTTGTAGTCACTGGCATACATTGTACTGATGAAAACCAACCAGTTTGAAACGTGCTGTAATTTATCCCTTTGAACAACAAAACCTTTGACGTTGACGTTGAATGGAGTATGGAATTATTATACAGATGTTCGTTACACTGTATATTATCATAGTTCATACTCTTTTTTAATGATATTTGGTACAGATCGGCCGAATTAAATTATTTTAATTGTCCTTGTTGTCGTAAAAATAATTCAGAACAGGTTCAGGATAAATCCTTTACAACTGAAAAAATTTACTGTGTAATGTGATTTATGACATGATCGGACCTAAGTTTTTTAATATGAAAATGTTCAAGAGAAAATCCATCTTGGATCAATTTGAATGTGAGTCAATTCTTGATAGAAGTAAAATTTGAATGACTATAAATTCAGAATTATATATTCTAACTTCTACAATAAACTACTCTGTCAAGAAAGTACCGGGAATTTTCAATTAAAACAACATTTTTACATTTAATCCTCAAAATTTATTGGGTCGCCTTCAAAATAGGCTCCATTTGCTCCAATACATCTATGCCAACGGCACTTCCAATTATCGAAACATTTTTTATAGGCGCTTTCCGGGATGGACTTTAGCTCTCGCGCCGAATTTTGTTTTATGGCTTGAATCGACTCAAAACGGGTGCCACGAAGGGGCAATTTTAGTTTTGGGAGAGGAAAAAGTCGCAGGGAGCCAAATCCGGCGAATACGGTGGTTGCTGAAGCACGTTTGTTGAGTTTTTGGCGAGAAAGTCAGTCACAATCGTAGCTCGGTGAGAAGGCGCGTTATCGTCATGCAAAATCCATGAGTTGTTCGCCCACAAATTTGGCCGCTTCTTACGGAAACGCTCACGCAAACGTTTCATAACGCCTAGGTAATACTCCTTGTTTACCGTCTGACCCTCTGGAACGAATTCGTAGTGCACCACGCCACGGATATCGAAGAAAACAATGAGCATCACCTTCATTTTCGAGCGGCTTTGGCGTGGTTTTTTCGGTTTCGGCTCATTTTTTGCCACCCATTCCGATGATTGCTGGCTTGTTTGCATATCGTACTCGTAGACCCAGGTCTCATCACCAGTTATAATGCGTTCTATGAATGTAGAATCGGAATTACAGCGATCCAGCATGTCTGAAGCAACCTGTTCGCGATGACGTTTTTGAAGAAAATTCAGGTCTTTCGGTACGAGTCGTGCGGCCACCTTTCTCATGCCCAAAATATCAATCAAAATCGTACGTGCGGACTCGTGGGATATCTTAAGATCATGTGCAACCTCTCTCAAGCTGGTACGACGGTTTTCCAGCACCCTCTCCTTAATTTTATCGACGTTATCTTCGACCACTTCACGACCGTCCTTGAAGGCTCTGTACCACTGATATGCACGAGTTTTCGATAGAGCATTATCACCAAAGGCCTTTTGCAACATTTTCAATGCATCGGCACACGAAAATTCATTTGCAACACAAAACTTTAAACAAATTCTTTGCGCAACGTAATCACCCATAGTAAAAAGCGGCACGCACTCTGACATCGACTGACTTAATCAGCTGTTGCAAACACACTAGTTGACAGATCCCGCTCAAGCTTGGCATAGTAATTAAGGACCGTTGTACCAACCTAGGAAAAAAAATTTTTACCTGCCTCATTGCCCCGCCAGATTTAAATCAATAATTCCCGGTACTTTCTTGACAGAATGTATATTGAAAATATACAAAAACTATCAAATTGATATCCCTATATATAATCAATTTAAAATATTTTTTAATGTCTCGGAAAAAACCTTTTCACATACCGACATGAAATGTTAATACAAATGTATTAATAAAAACTATATAAGTATCAGGTGTTTTTTTTAGAGTGATAATAATAATAATAATAATAAAGTTTATTTCAAGAATAAACACTTTACATCACGGAGGAACATGAAATATGGCCTGTATGCGATGATAGAAGTTTAAATTGAAATAAAACACATTTAAATTAAGATTGAAGCCAATTTTTTTTCATTTGAAAGATCATTTTATGATATTTAAGTTTCAATAATAATTTCCAGCATATGTACATCCCGACTAGCTCTGAGGAACCGCATTCGGCCAAACCAATTTTGGACCACTTTTTCGAGTAATTCAGGCCTCATTTCATCAATAACACGAGTTATATTGACTTCCAAACCGTCTATTGTTTCTGGTTTATCAGCATAAACTAATGACTTGACATAACCCCAAAGAAAATAATCCAGTGGAGTTATGTCGCATGATCTTGGAGGCCAATTATTTGGACCATTTCTCGAAATAATGTTATCGCCAAATCTTTCTTTCAATAAATCAATTGTTACGGTTGCAGCATGAGTTGTTGCACCATCTTGTTGGAACCAAAACACTTCTGAGTCGATACCATCCAAATTTTGAAACAAATAATCATTGATCATCGATCTGATCGAGCACCATTCACTGTAACATTACCTCCAGCATAGTTTTTAAAGAAATATGGACCGATGATGCCTCCAGCGTGTAAAGCACATCATACAGTGCATTTTCCAGGATGCAATGGAACCTGTAGAACTTCTTGAGGATTGTTTTCGCTCCATATACGGTAATTTTGCTTGTTTTCATAGCCGTTCAGCCAGAAATGAGCTTCATCACTGAACACAATTTTACGATAAAAAGTGGATTAACTTCAAACTTTTCTAGGGCCCAATCAGCAAACAAACGACGCTTATTATGGTCTTGTGTCTTTAGTTTTTGAACCAGTTGGATCTTGTATGGGTGTAGACCAAGAACTTTACGCAAAATATTCAACGTGGTGGATGCACAGAGTCCAACTTGTTGTGAACGTCGACGAATAGACAAATCTGAATCATCGTTGTTGTTATTGAATCGAGTAGAAGAAATGTTGTCCGAAATCTATCGATAGTTCGACGAATGAGCTGCTCTGATAGACGATTATGTACAATAAATTTCACGTGCTCTATAAGTTTGTCGAATAGAACACTGATTTTGAAAATAAATTTCAACAATTTGTAAACGTTGTTACGGCGCGAGTCTTTCCATGATAATTTGTCAATGCTTACTGAACAGAAATGTCAAAACACATTTATCCCTATCGAAAGTTCTATCACTCTGAAAAAACACCCGATATGTATATTTACATACAAATACAAGAAAATCCACTATTCCAAAACTATCTATTCTCAAAATAAGGGATCAAATAAAAATACTCTGGTTATTTTTCTCATCATTGGACATTATTTGGGGTGAATAAGATTTATAATGTGCTTTTCTGTGTTGATCGTTTCTGTTTTATTTTGGATTTAAAGCTTACTTCGAGTTTATTCGTTCCAGATTTGATCTTATTTGGTGAGTTAAATTTGGATCTTGTTATATATTTTTATATTTTTCTAACAAATAGAAAACCGTGTGTAGTTCTTAATGGTAATATGTCTTACATATCTGATGTCAAATATGGTGTACCCCAGGGATCGGTTCTTGAGCCTCTTCTGTTTGTCATTTATATGAATGATCTTTTATAATCAGTGATGAAGGCGCTGTTTTCGTCATTTTCGCCGATGACACAACTGAACTAAAAAAGGCAAAATCTGAAAAACTTCTGGTAGATAACATGGAAGAAACATTTTGTGTCGTTTCGGAGTGGTTTTATTGCAATCAGCTCAATTCAACCTTATCCAAAACGAAGTTTATTCATTTTACGATGAGAGGTATGGAAGGAATTGCTTCAACCGGACCCGTCAAATTCTTGGATGTCCACATATATAGTAAATTATCTTGGAATGCTCACATAGATAACCTTTGTCGGCGGATATCATCGTGTAATTATACATTGAGAACTTTGGTTAGGGTGGTTTTTAGGCATGTTTATCATGCTTTTTTAGAGTCAAAGATGTCATATGGGATATTATGTTGAGGTCATGATGCTAATGTAAAGCGACTATTCGGTTTACAGAGGAGAGCTATAAGGGTAATAAGCCAACTCGGTTACAGAGACGACTGTAAAGTTGCTTTCAGAGAGAATAAAATTCTTATTCTCCCTTGTGTGTACATGTTGCAATGTTTAATATATGTGAGGTCACATGTAGATAAATATAGTACAAACCAAGAGATGCATGATCACAGTACACGTGAAAGAAAACACGTTTATACCGACTTCCATCGAATTAATAAAATGAAATGTGGGATAACATATTATGGATCAAAACTTCACAATAAGCTGCCAACCACGGTGAAGATGAGTATCTTGAAACAATTCAAAATTTCTGTGAAAAACTTTTTACTTCGAAAATGTTTTTACTCTTTGGAGGAATTCTTTTCTAGTGATTTTTATGATTTTCAAGAATGATCTTTTTCTTCTTTGATTTGGGATTTGACGTGTGTAAGGATTGATTTGTATCAGCATGAATAAACTATTATTATTATTATTATTATATTTGAATCTGAATTCACTACGTTTCTGAAGAGGTCTAAGGGACCGAAATAGCTATCAAATATTGCAATTTTTGTTCAATAATTTTTTATTTGATCCTTTATTTTGAGAATTTCAGATAATTTTGGAATAGTGGATTTGTATATTAATATACATACTTATATATTGCATGTTGATATATATATATATATATATATATATATACTTATATAGTTTTTGTGAATACATTGTTACGGCGTGAGTCTTTCCATGATAATTGGTCAATGCTCAGTGAACAGAAATATCAAATCAACATGGCTTCTACCTTTTGTCAAATCACAGTAAACCCTATAGAAAGTTTACTCTGGAAAAACACCCGGTAGATAATGCAAGCTGGCATGTTTGTTTACGAAATTCGCGCGTGCCCATACATTGGTTCTACTCCAGCAGTAAATTATCAGAGTCATAATCATACTCAAAAAAATCATTTACCCAAAGAACTTGTTATAATTAATAAAAACGCTATAACTTTATCGCTTGTGAGGCCTCCATTACTGGAACTGAATATAGGTAGCCACGTGCCGGCGTTCTTTGAAATCAGGCGGCATCCTTTCATACTGGGTTGTAAAATGAAGTTTTACGATCGATTATCGAGAATTGATAATGTTTGTTGCAAAATGATTTCTCAATATTTTTGATGATTTGATAAAATCCTAGGATTGAGTGACTTCGGATAGTTTTTGCTTCAAGCCGTTCAGTTAGTTCCAATATGACTGAGAATGTAGGAGCGTACCTGTTGTTCCATCACGTAACAACCAGTACTCTTTGGTATTTGTTCCCCTTTAGGTTTTCAACATGTCTTCTTCAACACCAAGTGGAAAAAAGAGAAAACCCGCAGATGAGCATCCTATCTTTCAGGAAAAGTGGAAATTGGAGTTCTTTTGTTGAGAAGCGTAAAACAAAACTATTTGCTTAATTTGCAACAGTACAATTAGTGCCCAAAATTATATAATATTAAACGCAACTATGATTGCCATATAAGTAAGTTTGACCATTTTACAGGCATCAGTAGAAGCGAAAAGTTAAGTCATTAAAACTACAGTTAAAAATCGACAGCTAATGTTTATTCGTCCAAAGCGAGAAAATGAATCTGCTATTCTAACGAGTTACGTATTCTCGGAGTTGATCGCAAAACACTCAAAACCATTTGATGAAGGTGAATTTATAAGATAATGTCTCATGAAGGCCGCAGAAATTGTAAGTCCCGGGAGCGTGAAGCTTTTTCAAATTATATTCTTGTCCCGGAATACTGTCACTGAAAGAGTGACTGAGTTGGCTGCCAATATAAGTGATCAGATTAAAAGAAAATCGGACTCTTTCTATTCGCCAAACTTAAAGAGCACTTCGTGAAATTTATGGTTTACATAATTGTCCATCAGAGCAGCGTATTCGTCGAACTATCGATAGATTTCGGACAACATTTTCTCTACTCGATGCAACAACAACAAGACAAAGAACTGTACGTACAGAAGAAAATATCGCTGCTGTAAGTCATATGTTGATGATGATCCAAATTTGTCTATTCGTCGACGTTCACAACAAGTTGGACTCTGTGCATCCACCACATGCAAAATTTTGCGTAAAGATCTTGGTCTAGACCCATACAAGATCCAACTGGTGTAAGAACTAAAGCCACTTGACCATAATAAGCGCCGTTTGTTTGCTGATTGGGCCCTAGAACAGCTTGAAGTTGATCCACTTTTTTATCATATAATTGTGTTTAGTGATGAAGCTCATTTGTGGTTGAACGGCTATGTAAACAAGCAGAATTGCCACATATGGAGTGAAAACAATCCTCAAGAAGTTCTGCAGGTTCCATTACATCCTGAAAATGCACTGTATGGTGTGGTTCACAGGCTGGAGGCGTCATCGGCCCATTTTTCTTTAAAAACGGTGCTGGAGCTAGTGTTACCTTGAATGGTGCTCGTTACAGATCGATGATCAATTATTTTCTGTTTCAAAATTTGAATGGTATCGACCCAGAAGTGTTTTGGTTTCAACAAGATGATGCTACACCTCATGCTACTACCGTAACAATTGATCTATTGAAAAGAAGATTTGCCGATAACATTATGTCGAGAAATAGTCCAATTAATTGGCCTCCAAGATCATGCGACATAACTCCACTGGATTATTTTCTTTGGGGTTATGTCAAGTCATTGGTTTACGCTGATAAACCAGAAACAATAGACACTTCGGAAGCCAACATAACTCGTGTTATTGATGAAGGCCTGAAATACTCGAAAAAGTGGTCCAAAATTGGTCTGGTCGAATGCAGTTCCTCAGAGCTAGTCGTGGTGGACATATGCCGGAAATTATTTCTAAAACATTAATGTCATAAAATTATCTTTGAAATAAAAAAAAAATTGGCTTCAATCTCAATTTTAATGTGTTTTATTTCAATTTAAAATTCTATCACACTAAAAAAAACACCCGATATGTGGTGTAACGTAAATCACTGTTTTTCTCCGTGCTCTTGACAAAGATATCAAAACTTATGAGGAGTTATTGGAATGAGTACCTTTGCATGATACAACAACTGGATAGGATATTTTCAATGCCGTATATGGACTCCTACAAAAATACAGTGTAGATTTGTCGCAACTGTGTTCCATCCCAACGGACTGAGCTCTTTCCAGGACTGGACTAAGTAATGGCTTCATTCAATTAATGCAAACAAAGCTCAAAGAGACTGGATGTGAAACACTAGATTTTCATCATGTTCATTTTATAATCCACCATTTTATGCACATAAGTCATCAAGTTTGAAAGCGTTTTAAAATCAGTAAAAAAACGATTAACTTTATAAGGTTGCAAGGGTTGAATCAGCGTCAATTTTCGGCTTTTGTATGTGATTCAATAATTGAGTCAACTGGCAATGATGTGCGATGGCTTTTATGTGGTGTGGTTTTGGATAGACTTTGGAAATTGAAAAGCGAAATATGCTCTTTCATGGATGTGAAAGGACAATAAGTCAGCGTATTCTCCGATACAGCCTTCTTACAAGATCTATCATTTTTGGTTGATACAACCAAACACCTCAATACAAAATTACAAAGACCAGGACAAGTTATAACAGATATGCATAATCATGTAAAAGTTTTCAAGTGCAAGCTGGTGCTATGGCAAGAGCAAAGGGCTGTTGATAATCTGTCACATATTCCGACTTTCAAAGCGTATCAAGAAACTAAAAGTGTGCCTTTATCGTATAGAATATAAACAGAAAAAGTAATAAGTCTTCTAGCAGATTTTGAAAATCGTTTTAAGGATTTTAAGTACCTAGCGAAAAATTTAGCAACATATATTTGTCTTTTCATTATCGATATCGATGATTTTAGCCTCACCTGCAGTGGAAGTGATTGAGATACAGTATCAGGCAAACTTGAATGAAAAATTCAATACAGTTGATATATTGGAATTTTTCAAGTACTTGCCTGATAAATTCAATGTATAAATTTGCTTGTGAAACATTTTCAATGTTCGGGAGTACCTACAAGTATGAACAGTTATTTTCTTTGAAGGAAGGAAACAAATCTTATACAATATTGCCATTGATGGAAAAACACTTTGGCTCAGTTTTAAAGCTTATTGCCACTGATGAATTCAGACCACAAATGGACAACTTAAATAACGATATAAGATGTCAAATATCTGGAAAAAAAACTCAGTAATTGTAGTAAGAGTTTTTGTAATGTCTTCCTCTCTGAAAATTCAATGAATACTCATAATAGTTCTCTTTGTGTTTAAGATTTTGAATTTCTTATTTTGGAAAAGGTGTAATCAATATATAAATATATACATTCTGTCAAGAAAGTACCGGGAATTATTGATTTAAATCTGGCGGGGCAATGAGGCAGGTAGAAATTTTTTTTCCTAGGTTGGTACCACTGTCCTTAATTACTATGCCAAGCTTGAGCGGGATCTGTCAACTAGTGTGTTTGCAACAGCTGATTAAGTCAGTCGATGTCAGAGTGCGTGCCGATTTTTACTATGGGTGATTACGTTGCGCAAAGAATTTGTTTAAAGTTTTGTGTTGCAAATGAATTTTCGTGTGCCGATGCATTGAAAATGTTGCAAAAAGCCTTTGGTTATAATGCTCTATCGAAAACTCGTGCATATCAGTGGTACAGAGCCTTCAAGGACGGTCGTGAAGTGGTCGAAGATAACGTCGATAAAATTAAGGAAAGGGTGCTGGAAAACCGTCGTACCAGCTTGAGAGAGATATCACATGATCTTAAATATCCCACGAGTCCGCACGTACGATTTTGATTGATATTTTGGGCATGAGAAAGGTGGCCGCACGACTCGTACCGAAAGACCTGGATTTTCTTCAAAAACGTCATCGCGAACAGGTTGCTTCAGACATGCTGGATCGCTGTAATTCCGATTCTACATTCATGGAACGCATTATAACTGTCTACGAGTACGATATGCAAACAAGCCAGCAATCATCGGAATGGGTGGCAAAAAATGAGCCGAAACCGAAAAAACCACGCCAAAGCCGCTCGAAAATGAAGGTGATGCTCATTGTTTTCTTCGATATCCGTGGCGTTGTGCACTACGAATTCGTTCCAGAGGGTCAGACGGTAAACAAGGAGTATTACCTAGGCGTTATGAAACGTTTGCGAGAGCGTATCCGTAAGAAGCGGCCAAATTTGTGGGCGAACAACTCATGGATTTTGCATGACGATAACGCGCCTTCTCACCGAGCTACGATTGTGACTGACTTTCTCGCCAAAAACTCAACAAATGTGCTTCAGCAACCACCGTATTCGCCGGATTTGGCTCCCTGCGACTTTTTCCTCTTCCCAAAACTAAAATTGCCCCTTCGTGGCACCCGTTTTGAGTCGATTGAAGCCATAAAACAAAATTCGGCGCGAGAGCTAAAGTCCATCCCGGAAAGCGCCTATAAAAAATGTTTCGATAATTGGAAGTGCCGTTGGCATAGATGTATTGGAGCAAATGGAGCCTATTTTGAAGGCAACCCAATAAATTTTGACGATTAAATGTAAAAATGTTGTTTTAATTGAAAATTCCCGGTACTTTCTTGACAGAGTAGTATATTCAGATCAGACTTGCAGTGAAATGGTTCGAAATAAGAAGTTTTTGTCTCTTTACGAGAAATCGAAGATTTTTGGAGGAGTTTTCTAATGATATGAGTGCCACTAATCTACTATATATAATATACTATATGTACTGAAAAAAATAAAAGAAATAAAATTCTGAAAGACGTAAAGGAATTTCGAAGAAAAGAGAAATTTAAAAAATGTACTCCTCCAAAAAATCCGAAAATCCAGAAAGGGAGAACTTACTCTACAAGTGGTTTCTCAAACAAAACGAGCGAAATTTACCAGTAACCAGAGATATATTAAAACAAAAGGCTTTGTAGTTGCATAAAAAATTAACTAGTGGCTCAAAAAGTTTTGACGCGAGCGGTGGATGGTTACAAAAATTTAAGTGGCGTTATGGTTCAAGAAAACTGGAAATTCCTGGTGAAAAATTGTCTTCACAACCAGAAATGGTTGAACCCTTCACAAACGAGTTGAAATAAATAAATAATAAATTAGATCTCTCTGATCACCAAATATATAATGCCGATGGGACAGGCTTGTATTGGAAACTGCTGCCTGATAAAACTTATGTCGCTCTCTATGAAAAAACTGCACTTGGTCTAAAAGTAGTGAAAGAAAGGGTCACTTTTTTGGTATGTATTAAAGCATCAGGCACCCATATCTCAAACCCACTCTTAGAAAAGGAAAATCCCCTAGATGCTTGAAGACTTTTGATGATCCAGTTGTGTATAAAAACACCAACAATGCCTGGATGACTCAAGAAATTTTTAGAAATTGGTTTTGAAGCAGTTTGTCCCTGAGGTAAAATAATAGCTCCGGCTGCATTTCATGACTGCTAATACTGTATATGAAGGTCACATTGTATTTAAGAAGTGAAAATCTTCCTGTGAAAGTTGTGTTTAGATAATGCTCCTTCTCATCCATCAGCCGAAGAATTGAAAACTGTGAACGGAAATATCTTTGTTATTTATATGCCTCCAAATGTAATACCCATTTATTCCACCAATGGATCAAAATGTGTTACCTCTTGATGAACTATTTTTCAGGAAGAGTTTATTGAGTTCTATAATTACAAAAAGTGGAACAATTGCAGATACACTTGAAAGTTTGACTCTTAAAGACGCTTTCATACATTTACATGTTGCATGGCAACAATTGCATCCTTCAGTGGTTACGAAATGTTGGCATAATATTATAGAATATGATGTCCAAGATGTGGAAAAATGGAATAAAGATGTAATCAGGGAAAATATTGATTTCAGTGTCGATGAAAAGGTCGATTCAAGTAGTGCATGTAAAGAACTTGGTTTCGTGGAAAAATATATTTTTAATTCTGATGTTCTAGATGCAATAAACACTGTCTCTTTATGAGCAAATGAAAAAAATGTTGGAATTAGTGAAATTGTAAGCCTTAAAAATTAGAAGAAAAAGCTGTTACCGAAGTATCTATATACTTATTTTTCATACAAGCAGTTATATACACATGTATCATTATTATTATTAAAATTGTACATTGTCATATACTACTCTGTCAAGAAAGTACCGGGAATTTTCAATTAAAACAACATTTTTACATTTAATCGTCAAAATTTATTGGGTCGCCTTCAAAATAGGCTCCATTTGCTCCAATACATCTATGCCAATGGCTTCAATCGACTCAAAACGGGTGCCACGAAGGGGCAATTTTAGTTTTGGGAAGAGGAAAAAGTCGCACGGAGCCAAATCCGGCGAATACGGTGGTTGCTGAAGCACGTTTGTTGAGTTTTTGGCGAGAAAGTCAGTCACAATCGTTGCTCGGTGAGAAGGCGCGTTATCGTCATGCAAAATCCATGAGTTGTTCGCCCACAAATTTGGCCGCTTCTTACGGATACGCTCACGCAAACGTTTCATAACGCCTAGGTAATACTCCTTGTTTGTCTGACCCTCTGGAACGAATTCGTAGTGCACCACGCCACGGATATCGAAGCGGCTTTGGCGTGGTTTTTTCGGTTTCGGCTCATTTTTTGCCACCCATTCCGATGATTGCTGGCTTGTTTGCATATCGTACTCGTAGACCCAGGTCTCATCACCAGTTATAATGCGTTCCATGAATGTAGAATCGGAATTACAGCGATCCAGCATGTCTGAAGCAACCTGTTCGCGATGACGTTTTTGAAGAAAATTCAGGTCTTTCGGTATGAGTCGTGCGGCCACCTTTCTCATGCCCAAAATATCAATCAAAATCGTACGTGCGGACTCGTGGGATATCTTAAGATCATGTGCTATCTCTCTCAAGCTGGTACGACGGTTTTCCAGCACCCTTTCCTTAATTTTATCGACGTTATCTTCGATCGAAGCCGTCGATGGGCGACCACTTCACGACCGTTCTTGAAGGCTCTGTACCACTGATATGCACGAGTTTTCGATACAGCATTATCACCAAAGGCCTTTTGCAACATTTTCAATGCATCGGCACACATTCTTTGCTCAACGTAATCACCCATAGTAAAAATCGGCACGCACTCTGACATTGACTGACTTAATCAGCTGTTGCGAACACACTAGTTGACAGATCCCGCTCAAGCTTGGCATAGTAATTAAGGACAGTGGTACCAACCTAGGAAAAAAAAAATTTACCTGCCTCATTGCCCCGCCAGATTTAAATCGATAATTCCCGGTACTTTCTTGACAGAATGTATACATTTAAGTTGCATATAAACCATTAAATTCGAATATACATCTCTCTTAATTTCCATTTCGAAATATGCTTATCATAGAATTTGCATACTAATTGATTGACGTTAATCAATTACTACGAAGAATTTATAAAAGTATCACTACGTATCAAACAATTCTTTCAAGTACTTGGCAAATTAAATTATTAAGATATGATCTATGGTGCTTGTCTGGATGTAATGAAACACAACAGGTGTCAGGGGGTACAAAAATGTTTCATAAGGTTGATTATCGGTTTAGAAGGTTAGAACCAGGCATAAGAGCTAATTCGGGAACTTGATTGTCTGAATATGGAGGATAGGCGCATCCACCATTTCACGGTATTGGTACATAGTGTAAAGGGAAATAATTTTCGTGCTTCAGTAAATGATACGCTGATTCTTAGGTTACCTGCTCATTCGTGTTTAATTAGAAACAGTGGAAATTTCTCTACGCCACGTCTCAGTACTTCTCTCTTTAAAAGAATGATACTTCTGCATACAATAATCTTCCACCTGAACTGAGATCATCAACACTAGAAGTTTCAAATTTACGTTCAAAAAAATTATGTTAGGTCTTCAATAGTATTTCATTAGGACTGATAATATAAATTTAAAAACTTTCATAATATGTATTTGGCTTCACTTTTTGAACTTTGCTTTTTTGTTCCTGTTTTTTCTTCTTTAAATTCATAATTCGATTTTTTTAATTACTTGGTTGCAATTTTTGCAGTAAAGTTGATTGACAGTTCTGCTAGACTTCGTCTTTTTGACCGATTTTGCAGAACATTGTATAGAAAATAATAACATTGTTGCTTTATAGCATATTCTTACGATATTTGTTTTTCCTTCTCACACAGAAGAGGAGTAAGTGTAAACAAATATTTTATGTGTATTCAATACATTGTAACTAATATATTCCCGGTACGAATGTTTGCCATCATTTCAGTATTATACGATCTGTATTTCAACCATATAGCCGAGAAATATGGGCAGAGAGATAATAAATACTAATATAACTTCACACTGCGGGTAATATAATCGACTGCTAGTGGGTTCATTTGCAGGAAAAATTATTTATATCTTATTTCTACCTGCATTAATCTTATTTAGTTGTTATTTACTTTGGTTTGAATGTTTCTGTTCAGTATATTCAGTAGAAAAATTGCTCGTGACAATTGCACGTAACTACATGCAGTTTTAAAATCATTCGAGTAGCTTGTCAACATGAAAAATATATTACAACTAATGACAATCAAAATAAAATAAGAAGGAACGGTTTTTTACTTGATAGAAGGATTATTACAAAATTTGAAAATCAAAACAGATTTAATCTGTTGTCTTCTACAATTTTAATTTCAAAAAATTCTTTGAAGAAACTTTAAGAATTAAATTAATGTCTTTATAAGCACTGCTCATATTTAATAGACGTCAAAATTCATCATACAATATCAAATGGAATTAAGAAAAACCAACGAATATAAACTGTCAATTGAAATTAAAATATAAATAAGCAAACATTTTTTGTTTCGTTCCAGGCATGCGTAATGAACTCTTCAGACAAACTTACGAAGCCCTGTTTGTTACAAAATGTATTGTTTTCCGATCCCATATGAATGAAAAATAACTCTTTCTCAAAAATATAAAACATAATTTCAAGAACTTCTCAAAAACTAATTTATTTGAAATATTCAATATATTTAAATAAATTACTTCAAAAAATCTCAATCTCAATCTCTATTAAATGTAAGCGGTGCTTGTTTTAGACATTAATTTAATTCTAAAAGTTTTTGAATAAAAAAATTCTTTTGGAAATTAAAATTGTAGAAGATAAACATATTTCAATTTGTTTTGATATTCAAATTTTGTTATATTTCTTCTATCAAGTAAAAAGCCTTTCTATTTTATTTTATATATAATATATAATTATATTTTGGCTTCAATAAATCTCATTATAGGGTGTCAATGAATTTAGGTAAACCTTAAAATAACTCACTTTGTTCTTAGATTTTGTTAGAACATAGATCAATCTTGAATATATAGTTGATCTGTAGTTCGAAGCTTAAGTCTTTTAACACGTGAGTGATGTAGGTTATGTTTTTGATTTTGATATTTGGATTATTGAAAAACGGCTGATGAAGGGATTATCTAGAATTATATTTGTTTTTTGAAAATATAGTGCACATTTTTTAGAGATTTTTGAAATAATTTGTTCTAACAAAATCAAAGAACAAAGTGAGTTATTTTAAGGTTTACCTAAATTCATTGACACCCTATAATGAGATTTATTGAAGCCATTCAAGTGTGTTCATGTTTTTATAAGGCAAGTAGTATTTCTTAAGATAAAACCAGAAACAAAATTTTGTCTCGTTTGAATATTTATTTATTAATTTTAATTACTTTCGTATATCTGTTGGGTTATTTATTTCATTTGACATTGTATATTGAGTTTTGATTATATACGTCTATTAAATGTAAGCGGTGCTTGTTTTAGACATTAATTTAATTCTAAAAGTTTTTGAATAAAAAAATTCTTTTGGAAATTAAAATTGTAGAAGATAAACATATTTCAATTTGTTTTGATATTCAAATTTTGTTATATTTCTTCTATCAAGTAAAAAGCCTTTCTATTTTATTTTATATATAATATATAATTATATTTTGGCTTCAATAAATCTCATTATAGGGTGTCAATGAATTTAGGTAAACCTTAAAATAACTCACTTTGTTCTTTGATTTTGTTAGAACATAGATCAATCTTGAATATATAGTTGATCTGTAGTTCGAAGCTTAAGTCTTTTAACACGTAAGTGATGTAGGTTATGTTTTCGATTTTGATATTTGGATTATTGAAAAACGGCTGATGAAGGGATTATCTAGAATTATATTTGTTTTTTGAAAATATAGTGCACATTTTTTAGAGATTTTTGAAATAAGTTGTTCGAATATTTAAATGTATTAAATATTTCAAATAAATTATATTCTTTGGGAAGTCCTTCAAGTGTGTTCATGTTTTTATAAGGCAAGTAGTATTTCTTAAGATAAAACCAGAAACAAAATTTTGTCTTGTTTGAATATTTATTTATTAATTTTAATTACTTTCGTATATCTGTAGGGTTATTTATTTCATTTGACATTGTATATTGAGTTTTGATTATATACGTCTATTAAATGTAAGCGGTGCTTGTTTTAGACATTAATTTAATTCTAAAAGTTTTTGAATAAAAAAATTCTTTTGGAAATTAAAATTGTAGAAGATAAACATATTTCAATTTGTTTTGATATTCAAATTTTGTTATATTTCTTCTATCAAGTAAAAAGCCTTTCTATTTTATTTTATATATAATATATAATTATATTTTGGCTTCAATAAATCTCATTATAGGGTGTCAATGAATTTAGGTAAACCTTAAAATAACTCACTTTGTTCTTTGATTTTGTTAGAACATAGATCAATCTTGAATATATAGTTGATCTGTAGTTCGAAGCTTAAGTCTTTTAACACGTGAGTGATGTAGGTTATGTTTTTGATTTTGATATTTGGATTATTGAAAAACGACTGATGAAGGGATTATCTAGAATTATATTTGTTTTTTGAAAATGTAGTGCACATTTTTTAGAGATTTTTGAAATAATTTGTTCGAATATTTAAATGTATTAAATATTTCAAATAAATTATATTCTTTGGGAAGTCCTTCAAGTGTGTTCATGTTTTTATAAGGCAAGTAGTATTTCTTAAGATAAAACCAGAAACAAAATTTTGTCTCGCTTGAATATTTATTTATTAATTTTAATTACTTTCGTATATCTGTTGGGTTATTTATTTCATTTGACATTGTATATTGAGTTTTGATTATATACGTCTATTAAATGTAAGCGGTGCTTGTTTTAGACATTAATTTAATTCTAAAAGTTTTTGAATAAAAAAATTCTTTTGGAAATTAAAATTGTAGAAGATAAACATATTTCAATTTGTTTTGATATTCAAAAAAAAAATGTTTAAATGATTAAATAAATTCAAATTTAAATATAGATCATATTTGCCACGCGAACATAACTTAATGATTGTGTGAGTGGATGATTGATGTGAGTGAATGAGCACTGTATATGATATTGAGGGTTTTCAGTATGCAGTTTATTTTTCGCATTTTTTTTCTTCAGGAACATAGTAAGAAGAGTAAGAATAGATGTGCTAGACTTCGCCACGATATAGTAGTTTGGTTTGATCAATATGCTCATTCTTATGTTGATTTATGAATTAATAAAGGCGATTTATTATTATTATTGAAAATTTATGAAAATATACGGGGTGATCCATTCAAGAAGTCACTCATTTGTTGAATAATCATTTTGAAAACATCGTGTATATTAGAAAATAATTTTCTGACATGCAGAAATGAATGTAGAAAGAGCCTGCTTTCGAACGAAATTTTTAAGATGTTTGGGTCGCCAGCTATGGAAGCGCAACGCACTATTGCAGGACCCTGTACTTATGTACCTTATATTCATCAATTTTAACATAAGCTGAAGACATGATAAAGTTGATAATCTGAACTATTAATATTAATAAGTAATTCCAAACAACACCAGCTTAGCCGGAATCATATTTCTTGAGAAAACCTCGAGCACATCTTGGGAATGTTACAAAATAATTCTCATATGTGACCGGAGGTCCATAGATTTGTTCAAAGCACAGCACCAACCCATCACATAAAATTGCCATTAAAGAGTCATGCTATTAATTGAAACATTATTGCTTATTTCACGACATAAACCTGTCAAAGAAATATATTTCGCATAAAGTTCACTGGCGCTGGAACATAACGTGTGTGAATTTCACATTATATCTTCCGATACATTAAATTGGCACATTTTTACGGATGATGTGTATGTATAAAGGCTTGAAATTTTATGAGGCATCTGAATTTTTAAGAGGTATGTTTATAGAGCGTGATCATTTGGGTTCATCAGATAACGGTTTTAGATTAATGATTGCACGAAACACAGTATATTAAAGATAACAACAGAGATAAATATACTACTTGAACGGGTATGTACACAATTTCTGAATAAACAGTAATATAGGTGATATATACCAGAAGTAGAGGTATTTTTTTTGTGAAAATAACACGTCTGTTGTTTGCAAACGGTGGAAAATATTTTATTGAAAATAATCTTCATTGTTATCTATACATTATTCTCACCTTTGTGGTTTATGCGTGCCATGTCAGAAAAACAATTCTTCTTTTGTAGCGAACCAGATATCCAGCGGTTTTCGTACATTTTCATACTAATTGAAAAGTTGTTCGGCGAGTGTCTCAATGAAAGATTACACTGGCCGACAAAAAATAACTTGTTTGTAACATAAAACTAAATAGCACATTATGGTAGAATGGATGTATCCAAATGAGAAAATGAAAAAAAAGTTGTAATACTTAAGGTTTTCTTGTTACATTTATAATTTATATTCGAAAAAAATTATTAAGAAAAACACAAAGATTGAAAATATTGATTTAACATACTAGTTAAATTCTGTTTTTGTTTTTATGAGCAAAACCAGAGTAATCACCCATCATCTCTGGATCTCATCGTCCTTGATAGCGAATTTTCATTGTCCTAATATCTTGCTGGAATCTTTTACCCTGCTCGTCACAGACAGCTCCTAAATTTTCAGAAAAAAATTGCAGATGTGAATGGAGGAAATGAGTTTTCAATGACATTCGGTCACCAGGTGATTTGTAGGCATCTAATAGTTCCTTAACTAACTATTGGTAGTTTGCATTCATATTGTAGCCCAAAAATCCTCTAACTACACTAACAAATGACTGCCATGCTCTGAGTTCCTGCCTGGTAAGCTTCCCTATAAAATTAACGTCGTCCAGTCATTTTCTGATTTGTGGTCCAATAAAAATACCTTCCCTCAACTCAACTTGGGAAAGACTTGTTTTAAGTATTTGAATCCATCACCATCTTTATTCATAGCCTTCACAAAGTTTTTTATCAGCCCAAGTTTAATGTGAAGAGGAGGCAAAAGGATATTTTTATGGTCTACAAGAGGTCTAAACTTAACATTTTGAGATCCCGGTTGATATACACTTCTTCTGGCTGAATTTTTGTTATATAATCCTGATTTACTGTACGACTGTTCCATTGACAAAGAAAACAGAAATATTTCGTAAAACCTTTCCGAAGTACCACTTAAAATCCTATAACTTTCAAGTCCCACATATCTACCATTTATACGTGTTGTTGGTTATTTTATCCAAATATTTTTATCGTCACTGAATGGGCAACTGGTATAAATGGTATGATTCAGACAAATCTACAAATGAACGCCACTTTGAGGGGTAATGCTCAATATCAAGTTCGTGCATTACACCATCAATATCAGTACACGCACACAATGAATTTTCCATACTGTAGAATGGAGAAAACGGAGAATTTCCTTTTCTGAAATTCGTAATTTTTGTTTCGTTGCCTTATTAGATCCATTCGTTAAGACGGGAACAAAGAAGCTCTGACTGTTGCTTTGATAACTCCAAATCACGTACTAAATCATTTAACCCATTTTCAACAATTAAATCGGCTCACTAGGAACTGGGACCTGGAGTAAAAGTAGGCTCGGTGCACTGTTTTTCGGAGCTGCCTGATGATGGGTTGTCTTCAATATCTTCCAAAACAACATTTTGTGGATCTCAAGGTGCGATCAGCACTAGTAAATTTGTATTATGAGAAACAGGTCGTATTGCAGACTCCGAATTTGATCTTTTACTTTCCCATTTTGGAATAACCTTAAGTTATTCGTCTAAACGATTAGTGCGTTCTTACCATACAATAGGGACTGCAAAAGGCATGCTATTATTCTTCCCATTCATCCACTACACCAATGATACACTAAAACTAACACACCACACATGGACAGCCCATTGCTTGTCTTGATTTCCAATTTAAACACCAAAGTATTGGAAATAGGCTTTTTGAACATTTTCAGGAAATGGCCTGGCTTGTGATTTCACCATAAATTCTCCATAAATATAACAAAATTTTTCAGGAGAGATTTTGCAACTGCGGCGCGTCTGTCTCGGCATTTTCGTCCTTAAAACACTTTCTTATCTACACACATAGAACCACTCACTTCGAAACTCAACAGAAGACTGATTTTTAATCTTAATGTTATGTCTAATATGAAACTAAAATCGCTAATCCACCACAGCGAAGGCTGTGATAAAAAAATAAGAGGATATGAATCTAAAACGCTCTAGCTTGAGCTAGCGATTTTTGTAATTCCGCACTTAAAACATCTTACTTCGTAAAATGCGTCAGAGTGCGCCAAGGAAAAGATAAATTAAACTTGTTTTTTCTGAATTAATCCCAAATTGTCAACCTGATTGTGAAAATGCAAACTTTTACTCCCTATCTATCTATTCCAACTTTACAATTAAAATAGTGGCTCTTATCCACATTATAATACAGTCTTATAATAATCCTGAGGTCAGATTGACGTTAGGACTTATCTTTGAGATTATCCTGGAGTGTTGTTCTCTAAGGTGTCGAAATGATAGTGATTTCTCCAAGAATAGTTCCTATTCTGCATATAATCAGCAGGTGTTCAGTCTCCAATTGTTCCAAATGACCATTAGAGCGTCAGAAACCAAGATGTTGTGGTAATAAGATACTCTAAACCGGCACAAGAAAGATTGTCTCGTATTTAGACAATCCAAACAAAAAGGCATTCCAGTATGATTGTTCAGTTCTAAGAACATCAGGTACTAAAATCTCCGGTATTAAGATCTCCGCTACAAAGATCTCCGGTACAAAGATCTCAGGTACTAAGGTCTCCGGTAAGATCTTCGGTACAAAAATGATTTGCGGTAATAAGGTCTTCAGTATAAAGATCTCCGGTAATAAGACTGCAAATTTAAAATCTGTGAGACAGTGCCTGTGCAACACGTAACCTCACCCCCAGTGACACTAGATATCATTAAAATTATCTACAAGTTAATAAACATGAGAATAAATATCTAAAACAAAGGAATAAGAGCACGTTATTCGATCATGAGCATGAGAAGGGAAATTAAATACATAATATCATATAAAGCAACATGTTAACCTGTGTAACCTGCAGAAAATGATAAATGCCATTCACAAAAGCAGAAAATATTTTATCAGGATCAACGTATTACTTACCGCCTTTTGATTAGACGTCTTATAAGAAACAATAAAAATTCAATTTTCCACGATTTTCGTGGAATAGGTGGTTAATTTGATTAAAATACCACAATGTGTGTCTTCATATAAACGCACAATACGAAAGAAATCTGGAAAATTTTACGCTTCTTGAAAACAATACAACTCTACAGCGCATGCGATAACAACGTCGACTTTCATTGCGGCAACTCCAAACTTCTTAATGGTCTTAGTGAAATCACATCATTGGAGCATTTTTTAGTGATTGTAATTCAAATTAACAGTGGAGCGTTTTTTACCGTTAAAAATATTGTAAACAACACAGTTAAGTTCCTTTTCCTGTTATAAAATACATTCATTTTAACCGTCCCCTCATAACATTGACTACTGGCTAATGTAAAATGGTCTTTTTGAACTATTGAAAAGTAGTATGTGGGCTTTAGGAATATTTTCCTACTGTTAGTGTAATTGGACGGAGTCAAGTTTGGAAAAAGTCGCATGCCATAGTATTTCTCAGTGTATATATATATATATATATATATATATATATATATATATATATATATATACATTCTGTCAAGAAAGTACCGGGAATTATCGATTTAAATCTGGCGGGGCAATGAGGCAGGTAAAATTTGTTTTTCCTAGGTTGATACCACTGTCCTTAATTACTATGCCAAGCTTGAGCGGGATCTGTCAACTAGTATGTTTGCAACAGCTGATTAAGTCAGTCGATGTCAGAGTGCGTGCCGATTTTTACTATGGGTGATTACGTTGAGCAAAGAATTTGTTTAAAGTTTTGTGTTGCAAATGAATTTTCGTGTGCCGATGCATTGAAAATGTTGCAAAAGGCCTTTGGTGATAATACTCTATCGAAAACTCGTGCATATCAGTGGTACAGAGCCTTCAAGGACGGTCGTGAAGTGGTCGACCATCGATGGCTTCGATCGAAGATAACGTCGATAAAATTAAGGAAAGGGTGCTGGAAAACCGTCGTACCAGCTTGAGAGAGATAGCACATGATCTTAAGATATCCCACGAGTCCGCACGTACGATTTTGATTGATATTTTGGGCATGAGAAAGGTGGCCGCACGACTCGTACCGAAGTTGCTTCAGACATGCTGGATCGCTGTAATTCCGATTCTACATTCATGGAACGCATTATAACTGGTGATGAGAACTGGGTCTACGAGTACGATATGCAAACAAGCCAGCAATCATCGGAATGGGTGGCAAAAAATGAGCCGAAACCGAAAAAACCACGCCAAAGCCGCTCGAAAATGAAGGTGGTGCTCATTGTTTTCTTCGATATCCGTGGCGTGGTGCACTACGAATTCATTCCAGAGGGTCAGACGGTAAACAAGGAGTATTACCTAGGCGTTATGAAACGTTTGCGTGAGCGTATCCGTAAGAAGCGGCCAAATTTGTGGGCGAAAAACTAATGGATTTTGCATGACGATAACGCGCCTTCTCACCGAGCTACGATTGTGACTGACTTTCTCGCCAAAAACTCAACAAACTTGCTTCAGCAACCACCGTATTCGCCGGATTTGGCCCCCTGCGACTTTTTCCTCTTCCCAAAACTAAAATTGCCCCTTCGTGGCACCCGTTTTGAGTCGATTGAAGCTATAAAACGAAATTCGGCGCGAGAGCTAAAGTCCATCCCGGAAAGCGCCTATAAAAAATGTTTCGATAATTGGCATAGATGTATTGGAGCAAATGGAGCCTATTTTGAAGGCGACCCAATAAATTTTGACGATTAAATGTAAAAATGTTGTTTTAATTGAAAATTCCCGGTACTTTCTTGACAGAGTAGTATATTAATATATATATATATATATATATATATATATATATATATATATATATATATATATATATATATGAAATTGTGTAATGCTTTTATTTGAAAATGGTGTGTTATGTGTAATGGTTCATTATCATAGAGCTAAATGACTTTGTAAAGCTCTTTTCCATATATTGGTCGTTTTACACTTAATGCCAGATTTAGATCGATAATTTGCTGTTGGTAGCAATTAGTGTTAACGGTTTCATCAGATTTTAGCAGCTTATTGTCATGTTTTCAAAGCGATTTGGTGTTGGAGTGGATGTCCATGCTTCTCCTCGATTTATCTATGATTTTTGACGCTTAGGATTCTGAAAATATTCGAATGTTTTATAATCTGTCACGATTTGATGGAGAAATGAGTTTCTTTTATGTCTGTCGAGCAACATTTCACAAGTGGTTCTTGCATTTTCTGGCAAACTTGGATTCATTTCACCTGCCATCACCAAAACATATGGTCATTAAGGGGTTAACTAGTCATACAGTCAGATTGTTTAATGAACTATCTGAATACAAATACTTGAGAGATCAGAAATTTTCCAAATAGTAGTTTTCGGTACAACGAGATCATTTTCTAGTTCACGAACAGTCAGTCGACGATCATCTTCATTTGCAAGTAGCACAGGGTCGATGTTTTCCAGTGTTGTTGTCAGCGAAGGGCAACCAGAACGAGGGTCAATTTCAACACATGTGCGGTCTTTTTTCAACCGCCTGGACCAGCTCTTTATCTGTGTTATGCCCATACCATCTCCAAAGGCCTTCTGAATCATTTCAATCGTCTCCAATCATTTCTTGCCGAGGTTGAAGCAAAACTTGATGCAAATTTGTTCATCTGTTCTCACTATTATTTTTTACAGTAAACAAAAGCGTCGAACGGGAAAGATGCGATCCAAGGTGTCTGGCCATTAACTACAGCATTCAGGGAGTTCGTAAGGGATTGCTGGTTATGTCGCGCTGGAGCGAAGATATGATCTCAGGTCGGATACTTTTCAGATACACCTCGTATATTGCCTGTATCAGACCCTATGAGGTTTAATTTGGGTTTCAATAAATGGGAAAAAAATTTCAAGCGGAATCCATTTTTCCAAATTCTGAATCTTTCTTATAGCTTTCGAATGAATTTACGGCCTTCTGGATGACATTCAATTGAGCCACGAGTTCTTTTTGAGTTTCAGTAACATCTTCATCCAATAAGACTTGTAATTCATTTTCTGCGGACTTTTTCAGTGATTCTGCACGCTCTTCAATGCTTACGTCAAAATCACCACTTTTTAATTTCTTGAATTTCGAAACACTTAGTTTTACCAAGAGCATGTAAGCTTCGACAAGCATTCGATGCGATTCTGCAGTAGATTTTTTAAAAAACCAATGCTGTACGCAAATCGTAGATCATAGGCACATAATTCCACATGTTTGATGATACAGAAAATTATAACAGTATATAGAACTTGGGTTAATGTATTTGCCTTCAGCTGTTAGGAAAAAATTATGATACTGCAGCAGCGGTCTTAAACTGCCTAAAGTGATGGATGGTACCATCTGTATATTTCTGTACCTGGTAATTGAATAAGGAAGATTAATATTTCTAGGAATGTCGTTGAACCAATCGTAGATAGTAGCTCGTTGGCCACTTATTTCATCAAGAAATTAGCTATGTGACGCAAGTGTAAAGAAGGGCTCTTGAGCACTATAGAGAATCTAAGTCAGTTGCACTGGACATGCCCAAGGCTTTCAATCATGTCTGGCATGAGGTTCTTCTGAATAAGCTTTCTTCGTATGGGTTTTCCGGGAGCCTCTGCTATTGGAGAAACATTCATGTAGCCGTAGATAGTGTCAGTTCTCGTGGTTACAATGGAAACACTGGAGTATCCCAAGGCTCAGTTTTGTCGCCCACCCTCTCCCTGATCTACATGAACGATCTTCGTAGTACGACCGAGGACGATATTGTGAACTTCGCGGATGAAAGAACGTTGGTTCTTTTACTACTGGCAAACCTTGGAGCACCGTTGGGTCTTACCTCCATAAATGCCAGTAAATCGATTCCCTGAAAGGAGATCCTTTTGAAATTTAATGGTCCAAAGACCCAAGCAAAAATTTTTTCTCGGAAAACTCAGTTCGTAACTTTTGACTTGATGATGGAAAATTAAATACTTCAGTCAAGTGTATCTTTTTGGCGTAACCATCAACACTTCGGTATGATGAGAGAAAGATGTAACTGACATTGCAAAATCTGCTGAAAATAACCTGAGATATTTGTTTGAGGTCTCAATATTTGGGAATGAAAAACAAATTCATTCAGCCACATTCTGGGCTACAGCAGCAGGTTTTCAGGTTTTGCTCACTGGACTTGAACCTGGAAGGCTTGTTTTATCGAATAACTATTCCGTTTCCATGAACAAATTGATTCACAAATTGCCGTTAGGGCATTTCATTCTATCGAATTTTCCACGTAAATTTCTTACAATTCGGATAGAAGATTTGTCACTTTGGAAAAAAGTTTTTATCATTTCCCAGTTTTATTCAAGCGTAAATCGACCCCTTTTGTTAATGTCAAATATCAAACTAACTCTATGTCAGAACATGAATGACATTTGTGTTGTCAGTCACTGAGTAACTACTAAACCACAAAATGCAAACTCCAGATGGCCCACCCTTTACTTTGTGCATAACATGGTTTGTCAATATGAAATGTGTGAAAAAAACCAGAATTTCCCTATCAATTTTAATATATAGGTGGGTGAACACATATCATATTCCAGTGGCGTAAGTATACCCAAAATGAATGTTAATTCTTAGTTTTTCGCCATTTTTGAAATATCAAATTGTAGGTTCCTGTAAAATTACGATAATTATATTTTTGTGATGTGCATAATTATTTCAGATTTCCAAGTGATATGAAAAAAACATTTGGGCCTCCCTTCATGATCTAGGAGCGTTGCTTTAATGAAGGAAAGGGCTGGTATTCATATCGTGAATTCTAGTTAGTGTATTGGCATGTGAGCATAGCTATTTCACCAAGTGTCTATTAGCAATTTCCACAATCTGCCCCTAGAAGCAGAAAGTTTGATAAGGGTTACGCCTTATCATCACGCATAGCGAGAACCGCTTCGAAGAGCTGAACCCACCAGCTTCCAGTTTCGGCTTCAGTTTGAAAATCTACACCATATGGGTAGCAGCGAAGAACTATCTAACCTCTACTGCCTCTCCATGTTTTTGACGCAACTCACACGCCGAAGGTGTTTCTTATCCAACACCTGAACGCAGTCCCATGAACCAAGATAGTCTCAAGATTGATGCCTCAATTGTCCTTGGTACGAGCACCGTCAATCCGGCCTGTACGTCAAGACCCACGAACCCTTGTGAAGTCTTCCAATTGATCCTGACTTCAAGCCGTATCGGCGAGATCCACAAACCCCAGGAAAGTCTCGCAATCGATCCTGGTTCAGGACGAGGCCAGTCGAACCGTCAAGTCCCGCTAAACCCTAAAGAATTTGTCGAGATATTTTGAACATGATTTGCTGCGAACTGATAGAAGGAATACCCTTCTAATCCAGCATGCGGACTGTCAGCCACTACCTCCTCCAGTCCAACACCAATTGGGTGGCCAGGTCGTAATAATACTTCCCGGGGGCCTCCACCCTCCCGAAGTAATGCAGTATGCTACATAACGCACTTGGCCGTTGGACAGAAAAATCCGGAGATTTACTGCAGTAGGGTACAGTACGTTAGTTTTAAGGGAGAGGCCCTGTGCTGCGACGGACTCCCTTGTCACTGAGTTCATCAAGGCGGCTCAGCCCTTCATCCCACTCTTAAGGTGAAACTAGGTGGATCTTCCACCACACGGGTCCAGTGACTGGCGGAAATGGCATTACTTTAAGCATCAAGACTTAACCCTCCATTTCACTGGGATGAAACTAGAGTCCTAGTCAAGACAAGCGCCCTCAGTGCGTCAAGCTATAATGCTATGGGAGGCGGGTATTTATATGTTCAAATCATTTCGATTCGAACGAAATTGGTACAAAAGTTAATGGAACCAGATTCCTTAAACCATATGTTAGTTCTTCACCTCGCCAGTCAGCTTTCGAGATATCACTCAACAGGTAGTATATAAAATTAAAATAAAAAAAGGAACTTCTGTGTATAATTTATACAAAACCTCAACTATAAGGGTACAACTCCTGCAAAAGGTCCTAAATGTTGAAGGGAGTAACTTCCCGGGAGAAACTTTCTAAGATTACGAGCGAGAAGAGTTTTATTAGTTACATGCTACATTACAACGGTTTCTACCCAAGCTCTGCCTCCCGAAATGGTTCTTGACGAAAAAAGTTCCGAACTCACATGCTTCATGGCGCTCCTCTAGGGACTGTCGGTTTAGCTGCGTCATCTGGATAGATGAACGCATCGTTTCGTCGATTTCATAAATCATTTTATGCAACACACCTCCACCTCAAAAGACAATCCAGCTCTCTTGATCCTAGGCAACCATGAAAGTCGTTCGTCATTAGAGGCAGTGAACCTTGCTAAATCTTCTGGCGTTACTTTACTCACGTTACCTCTTCACACTACAGCAGAACTACAACCATTCAGTTAGGATTAAATGGCCCATCAGAACCTATCATATTGGGTGTTATGTTTAGAGTGATAGAACTTTCGATAGGGATAACTATGATTTGAGAGAAGGTAGAAGTCATGTTGTTTTGACATTAGTAAGCATTGACAAATTATCATGGAAAGACTCACGCCGCAACAACGTTTACAAATTGTTGACATTTTTTTTCAAAATCAGTGTTCTATTCGCCAAACTTATAGAGCACTTCGTGAAATTTATGGTTTACATAATCGTCCATCAGAGCAGCTTATTCGTCGAACTATCGATAGATTTCGGACATTTTTTCTACTCGATGCAACAACAACAACAAGACAAAGAGCTGTACATACAGAAGAAAATATCGCTTCTGTAAGTCATAGTGTTAATGATGCTCCAGATTTGTCTATTCGTAGACGTTCACAACAAGTTGGACTCTGTGCATCCACCGCATGGAAAATTTTGCGTAGAGATCTTGGTCTACACCCATACAAGAACCAACTGTTTCAAGAACTAAAGCCACTTGACCATAATAAGCGTCGTTTGTCTGCTGAGTGGGCCCTAGAGCAGCTTGAATTTGATCCACTTTTTTATCGTGAAATTGTATTTAATGATGTTTAGCCTGGTTGACCGGCTATGTAAACAAGCAATATTGACGTATATGGAGTGAAAACAATCCTCAAGAAGTTCTGCAGGTTTCATTGCATTCTGAAAAATACACTGTATGGTGTACTTTACACGCTGGAGTTATTTCTTTAAAAACGATGCTAGAGCTAATGTTACAGTGAATGGTGCTCGTTACGGATCAATGATCAATGATTATTTGTTTCAAAATTTGAATGTTATCAACCCAGAAGTGTTTTGGTTCCAACAATATGGTGCTACACTTCATGCTGCTACCGTAACAATTGATGTATACAAAGAAAGATTTGGCGATAACATTATATCAAGAAATGGTCCATTTAATTGGCCTCCAAGATCATGCGACGTAACTCCACTGGATTATTTTCTTTGGGGTTATGTCAAGTCATTGGTTATGCTGATAAACCATAAACAAAAGCCAACATAACTCGTGTTATTGATGAAATAAGGCCTGAATTACTCGAAATGTGGTCCAAAATTGGTCTTCTCGAATGCGGTTTCAGAGCTAGTCGTGGTGGACATGTGCCGGAAATCATTTTTACAACATAAATGTCATAAAATTATCTTTAAAATAAAAAAAATTGGCTTCAATCTTAATTTATTTCAATTTAAAATTCTATCACTCTGAAAAAAACACCGATAGTTCCAAAGTTGACTCATGTGTGCATTGAAACCAAGGAGAAACACCTATCTATCAATCATGTAATGAGTAGGTGAGGCCTATTTAAAAGCAATGAGTCCAATGAATATCACGAATGTATTTGACAAATCTGGAATTTAGCTCTACAATGAATCGATATTCACAGAAGATGATTTTTTACCCAGCACTGTGCAGACAGACCAAATACAGGAAGAGAAAATGATGAAACAGGTGGATACAGTGAAATAGATGAACACCATCTACTTTCCCTTTTCCTAGTTTTTACAACAAGAAAGAAGAAGTTCATGACCTGGCTCTTATGAATACTTTGCCAAAAGAACAATATTCTTTCAATGATATTTCGAAACAGTAAGCTTCTTCTTCTGAAGTAATGAAAAGTTTCATAGGTCAACAAACTTTCAGACCATTTTTGAGAATTGATCCAAGAAAGATGACAAAACGAAGCAGAACCTTGGAAGGAGCATGATAGCCATCACACTCCCGAGGAGCACGTGATAGTATCTAGAAAAAGAAAGACAAAGTCAAAGGAAAGAAAATAAAGAAATGGGAACTGTTCAATGAAATCAAGAATTACATTAAGAAAGAAGCAATCATTTGTTCCAACGCAAGAGGTACTTTTTGCTTAAGAGGTTCTTAGTCAAGAATAGTGACGGTGAAGATGAGATTATAATGACCGATAACTTCTACCACAAAATACAAAAGTAGGAGAATTTGTGATTATTTCAATCGAATCAGAGAAAAAAAAGAATAAATGCTTTTATAGTAGAAATATGTTTGAAAATACATTTGAAAATGGTTATAAATATTCCGTTTTATATTTGAAACTGTCACAGAAGGTAAATTTTATCATGTTTGCTGGGCCTATAGAACCAGATGTAGTAATGTTCATAAAGAATTATATATCATATATATTGAAAAGAGCAGTCTATTATTTTGTGAAAGATCATTTCAAAAATGGAAAGAAAAAAATTATTTAATTCTCTATCTCTTTTTTACCATTGAGGATACAATAAATGAGAAACTACTTTGTTTTCCATTACTCTTCCATTATTCCATTATTGAGGATACAGTGAGCCGAGATTCGTAGTCTTAGTATTTTCAAACTGATGTAGAGTAAGTTGTATTTTAAATGGTTGTCATATATTTGAGGAAGGCTTCATTTTGTGTGGAAATTCGAATAGTAAGGAAGTACCTCAGACCTGTTAGCTCGTTAGTTTTACTCCGTGATCGTGACAATTTTTAAACCTCCGTTATCTTATTTCTTGCCTTCGAGTTACAGGCGTAGTATTAGGAGATTATATAATTCTGAAAAGTCATGACCTGTTGAATGGATATGTTGCGACAATTAGAGTTATTTTTTCGATGATTGAATGATGTCTGCTATTATACGAAATATATTGAGATGTGAGTATAAGTTCAAGATTCAGTATCATGTCACAGACGTTGAGAATATTAATCTCATCACTTATCTTTGAAATAAAAAATAATTTATTGTTTTCATACTTGATAAAGTTTGATACTCAATTTAAATGTTGTACTAAAACAGAACTTGAACAGGATGTCCTAGAGTAGCTGTAACAAACTGTGAACAGTCACCCTTTGCCTCAAATTCTTCCAAATTCTTTAAAAATTTGTTGTTTTGGGAATTGAAAAACGTGAAAATCTTCTTTGATTTGACCTAAAAATAAAACTGGCAACTTGTGTTTACGTATAGCTTAGAAACAAATTCCTTTTAGTTTTTGATGTTGTGAGCTTGATTTGTTTCACTTCAAAGCATATTATGGAACCATACACATTACCTTAATTAGCTGATATGCACTTTTTATGATCGCGCAAACTGCAACAGCATAGCAGTGTATCGTCTTTACATTGCTGTTCATTAGCTCAGTAGAATCGATTCAATAATATTTGGTTTATTTTGAGGATAGGAATTTCCTCCCTTGCCCTCCTCTATCAAGTTGGTGCCTTTCAGCTTTCGTTATTGTTAGCTTTGGTGCATTTATTTTGGACCATTATCACTTTCTGTATAATTGATTAATTGTTCATTTTTCATTATCAGTGATTATTCGATTTAAAGGACGCTTGATTTCATTGTTCATGATTTGTTGGATAGGAAAGAATACGTACTCGGTTTCTTCTTTGATCTCTCGCGCGCCTTTGATTGTTTGGATTTTGAAATTATTTTAAATAAATGCAGGCACTCGGACTAAGGGAAAAGATAATGGAATGGATTGAATCATATCTTCGAGGGCGTACGATGAAAGTTTTTTCGTCGCTGTATGAAATCGATTTGGGAGTTATTCAGGGTAATACTGCGGGTCCAAAGTTTTTTTACTTTATGTTAATGATCTTCCAGAGCACATATCTGTTGGAGGTGTGTTTCTGTATGCAGATGACACATACATTGTTATATCAGCCCTTACAATGGATGAATTGAGTCTAAAAGCGATAACTGCAATCAACGACTTTAGCAGGTGGGGTCTCAGGAATAATCTTATATTAAATCAACAGACAAAACAGCTTGTCTTGACTTTTGTAGGAGCTTTATTCCCAAAAATGAAAATTTCACAGTTGGGATAAATGGTGAACATGTTTTAATACCAGAAGAAACAGTAAGATTCCTAGGGGTACGTTTAGATAGTAAACTCAATTGGGTGGACATGTGGAGAAAATATGCAAAAAATTAAACAGCGGTTACTCTGCTATATTAAATTTGAAAGATACATTAAACAAACAAGGACTAATGAGCGCCTATTATGCGTTAATTTATTCAAGAATAAGTTACAATATAAGAGTTTACGGTAATGCAACTGAAAGTAAAAGTTCATCGCACAAAAGAGGATAATTCGCCTTATGTTGAACATACATCCATTGGAATCTTGCAGAGAAACTTTCAAGAGAGAGAACATACTTACCTTCCCGTGTGTATATCTTCTGAAGGTGCTCTGTCATACGTACAAAAGCAAGAACGAGTTGGTGATGGACATGAATTTAATACGAGAAAGGGTAATCAACTTAAACTGGGTAGATATACTTACCATGCATATAAAAAACTCCCGAATATGCAGGATGTTATTTTTCAATTTACTGCTTCTTGAAATAAGAAAAGCTACAAGTTTAAGTAATTTCGGAAAAAAACTGGTCAACATACTTAGGTCGGAGGTTTTTTACGATCTCTCAGAGTTCAAAATGTTTGTCACAGACAAATTATACTGAATTTGATTGCTATAATGTGCATGTATATCTTTTTTATGGCTTTGGGTTTTTGGGATTTGGGGTATTGTATTTGTATTTTTTTTTCTTTTTTGCTTCTGACATGTCCAATACAATGTAAATTGTGAATAATGGATCATACTCAGAATTGTACAAGTTAAAATATGAGCAGAGCTCTCTAATAACATTAATGTACCATTGTCATCATTGTTGTCCCGGGTTTCTGCTCAAGTTTTGACACTCCAGCAGACCCCCGAAAGCTGAAAGAGAAAGAAAGGAGTTTTTTGGAGAAAGGATTATAGAACACTTCGCGTAAGCACAACTAGGTGAGGGACCCCCACAAGTTACCTCTCCCACACCAAAGAGGATCGCCGTAGCGATCCCACCACTCAATCATTTGGGCAGAGTGCCTATGGATTATGAAAGACTGAAGCAACGAATCAACACAGATAACGGCCTGTCAGCATGGACCCCACGCGCCACAGGGTCGCTTTTGCTGCTCGCCGCCAAAAGCGAGGTTCCGAAGCATCATAGGACTGGGCCTTAGGATCAAAAGGGCGCTAGAGTTTGGGGGAGAGCAGAGCGTATCTTAAAGGACCCTCAAACCTTGTCGAAACGTCGTAGTCTCCCTTTTTCTCCAGCGGACCACTTCCGAACCCGCAGCGGAAAAAGTTAAGCTTTAGGATCCACGAATGGGGCCGGAGTTAGGGAAGAGCGCAGCGAATATCCCAAGGTCCCACACTTGTTCAAAACGTCGCAGTCTCCCTTTGTCCTCCAACGAACCAATCAGGACCCCGCAGCAGGATCTTCAGGACCTAAAAACGGAGCCAAATTTTGGGGGCGAGCAGAGCGAATCTCCCAAACCCCCCAGCTTGTTCGAAACGTCGTAGTCTCCCTTTTTCATTCAGCAACCATTTAAGATCCTTCAGCGGGCTAAGAGAACGAAGGTTGGAAACCCACGCTAAGGACTAGCGGGGATCGCCTTTGCCAATGAAAGAAAAAACAGAACTCTAATCGATCGCAGGGTCGCAGATTCTGGTCGTCAATCAGAGCCAGCTTCCCCGTACGATTCCAAGTCCTGCGGTAGGAAAAGGTAGGATTGGGACAACATGATGGAAAGGTATTATGCAAGAAAGAAACGAAGAAAGGAAATTAGGATTGTGAGTCTCTGCTTTAGGCATCATAACCATATCCTCCATCTCATAGATGAAACTAGGACACTCGTTATGACAAGCTCCCCCACCACGACAAGGTACAGAGACAGGGGGGGAGTGAATAATGGATCAATAAAACTTTATTATTATTATTAAAACTTTGAAGATCATATAGTTGATATGTATTTGTTGATTTAAATGAGTTTAGTTTAACTCGCGAGAAACCCAAATATCGAGTTTTTTTAATATATTCCATACGTTTCGAATGATTTTGAATTGTGTGTGATATGTACGATCTTTTTATTTTATGATTTGATCATCTCTAACTTCATTTAAACTACAAAATAGTGGTTTATTTTTTTTTTGAAAAATCATCAAAACGGGCCAATTCTGACAATATCATTTTTAATACAGTGTAATCACTAAACACATACTAACATACCTTGGTTGACAACAAAGTTAACTTTCACTGCGGTAAGCACCAAAACTAAATAATCGTAACTTACACAGTAATTTTAAAGAACCACTTATCATCTAAACATTTACATTCAAAGAAAACTTATAATCTTGGATGCCTAGTTTCTCAACTTTTGATTCCAAGTATAGTAGTTTGAGGTAATCTAGTTCTGGAAAACATGACTTGATTCGAGATAATAACTCACGAAATATGAATCCTTTCGATGTTTAAAGGATGCTTCTTTGAACCTGTTAGTGAAACTTCCCCCAGTTGGTCCTACATATACACAACCACATTCATTTATAAACTCCTGAATTATTTTGACGGCTGTTTTTGTTTTCAACATTGAAGGATAAGTAAAAAAATTATAACCTGAATGAAGTATGCGGTTTGCTCTAGGTGAAACATTATGACAATTTTATTTAAAATAATTCATATAAACATTCTGTCAAAAAAGTACCGGGAATTATATTATTATTTTTTCCTAGGTTGGTACCACTGTCCTCAATTACTATGCCAAGCTTGAGCGGGATCTGTCAACCAGTGTGTTTGCAACAGCTGATTAAGTCAGTCGATGTCAGAGTGCGTGCCGATTTTTACTATGGGTGATTACGTTGAGCAAATAATTTGTTTAAAGTTTTGTGTTGCAAATGAATTTTCGTGTGCCGATGCATTGAAAATGTTGCAAAAGGCCTTTGGTAATAATGCTCTATCGAAAACTCGTGCATATCAGTGGTACAGAGCCTTCAAGGACGGTCGTGAAGTGGTCACCCATCGACGGCTTCGATCGAAGATAACGTCGATAAAATTAAGGAAAGGGTACTGGAAAACCGTCGTACCAGCTTGAGAGAGATAGCACATGATCTTAAGATATCCCACGAGTCCGCACGTACGATTTTGATTGATATTTTGGACATGAGAAAGGTGGCCGCACGACTCGTACCGAAAGACCTGAATTTTCTTCAAAAACGTCATCGCGAACAGGTTGCTTCAGACATGCTGGATCGCTATAATTCCGATTCTACATTCATGGAACGCATTATAACTGGTGATGAGACCTGGGTCTACGAGTACGATATGCAAACAAGCCAGCAATCATCGGAATGGGTGGCAAAAAATGAGCCGAAACGGAAAAAACCACACCAAAGCCGCTCGAAAATGAAGGTGATGCTCATTGTTTTCTTCGATATCCGTGGCGTGATGCACTACGAATTCGTTCCAGAGGGTCAGACGGTAAACAAGGAGTATTACCTAGGCGTTATGAAACGTTTGCGTGAGCGTATCCGTAAGAAGCGGCCAAATTTGTGGGCGAACAACTCATGGATTTTGCATGACGATAACGCGCCTTCTCACCGAGCTACGATTGTGACTGACTTTCTCGCCAAAAACTTAATAAACGTGCTTCAGCAACCACCGTATTCGCAGGATTTGGCTCCCTGCGACTTTTTCCTCTTCCCAAAACTAAAATTGCCCCTTCGTGGCACCCGTTTTGAGTCGATTGAAGCCATAAAACAAAATTCGGCGCGAGAGCTAAAGTCCATCCCGGAAAGCGCCTATAAAAAATGTTTCGATAATTGGAAGTGCCGTTGGCATAGATGTATTGGAGCAAATGGAGCCTATTTTGAAGGCGACCCAATAAATTTTGACGATTTAATGTAAAAATGTTGTTTTAATTGAAAATTCCCGGTATTTTCTTGACAGAGTAGTATTCCACTAGCAGAAGAGAAGACAAGTACAAATAATTTGTGATGTCAACATAATTTGGACCAATTTTACAAAAGATTTTACAAAAGTTTCAATGCTAATCAATTCAAATAATCGGCGGATTAATTCAGGAGTTCATGAATTAAGACGGCATAGGTGAGATTGCAGGACAAATCGGCAGAACTTTCACAAACATTTCCAAAGGAACAGCATCGAAAAAATAACTTTAATTCTGCGAAACGTTTTTTCGAAACATGTCATGATTTCCCAGAATTATAAAGGATTTTCCAATAAGAGGTTATATTTTGATATTGAAAAAAACGAGTATACTTCAAGAAAAATCAGTGGATGTTTATCTCATTGAAAAAAGAAAGGTATGCCATTAATAATGGAAAATGGTATCAGCCAAATGCCCGCCACGGCTACGGTTGCAGCACCATATCCTCTATATTAAATTTTCCATGACCAATTCGCACATTTGCGGCTATATGTTCTCGATAATTTTACGAATTACATCATATTGAATCGATTGTTCAGCATTGGCATAGATCATAGACCAAAAGGTGCGAATTGCAAGATCTCCATGGCCAATTGTCACCACCTCTTCGAGAAACAACATGGTCAGGAAACTTTCTTGTAAAATTGCGATTGTTTTGTCGCTTGCGTGGCACGTGGCGCCGTCTTGTTGGAAATAAACGTCGGCCCTATCAATATTTTTCAATTTTGGCCATAGAAAATCATTAATCATAGCTCTGTAGTGCAATCCGTTCACCGTAACAGTTGCACCAGACTCATTTTCGAACAAGAAAGGTCCAATCACATCGCCAGCCCAGAAACCGGATCAAACAGTGACACGTTGAGGATGGAGAGACTTTTCAATAATCAGTCTTGGATTTTATGAGCCCCAAATGCGACAATTCCGAATTATTTTGATGCACTTTAAGGACCCTAGCAGCGAATATACGATGCTGCTGGTGGTCAACCAGCTTGAGTCTCTTAATGTCGTTTATGGAATGCCTAATTACAAAGATCGACGAGGAGTCATCAAACCTGGATCTCCGTCCACACTACGGGCTACAGCAGCAATATTCTCAATTGTTCTTGAGCGACGCACACGGTTTCGATTCTTTACATCACTAACTTGTCCCAACAGCTCAAATTTTTTGACCAGTTTCGCAATTGTGGGTCGAGAAGGTGCTTTACGGTGACCCAAGAGTACTTCGGTTTTGCGAAAATGTGACTGCAAAATTTTCACTATTTTTGTTGTGAATTTTAACAATTTGAGTGCGTTGTTAAAGAGCGTATCGTTCCATTTTTAGTAATGGCGTGGTTTGTAATTGTCAAATGTCAAATTATAAGAAGAACAAATATAAACTTCTGCTATTTTATTGATTTTCACAATAATTGTTTGGTCCTACCATGACTTCATCAGGTGAGTATTTAAACTACTCAGTTTAAACAATTGTGGAGAAAATCGATACAATAGCGGAAGTTAATACTTGTTTCTTGTGAATTAAAGTTGAATATCCGCCAAAGAAAGACCGATACAATCTAAACAAATGTCAAAAGATGACAGCTTCAAATGTGACAGCTGTCCAGATAATGAGCTATTCGAAATGAAACCTCTTATTGGAAAACCCATAATGTATATCTGGAATCGAAAGGCAAGAAACTAGACATCCTGGAATCAATAGAAGTCTGAAAAATGATCACGATCTAACTTATACATATGATTGTCTATAAAGTGAGAAACCTTAAAAATAGCTGCTTTTACAAAAGTGAGAATGACAATTTTTTTTAAAAGCTACGAGGCTCAACTATCTCAAATATATTTTTTACTGAATGCACAAAATTTGATGGATAGAAGTTCTCAATTGAAAACGCTAAAAGTTTTGAGGCAAAAACAGAGACTTCATCATTTTTTTCAACACTTTATGTAATTATAAAAGCATATATCTAGGATTTTTTTAGAAATTCAAATATTTTGAATATAATAAAACATTATTTACTGTTACTTAACAGTAAATAATGTGTATAACCCATCAATTATTGATCAACTATTTAATAAAATTAAACTAAAACAATCTATGTCATTAGTTTATCCACATATCAGAAAAAATGAAAAGTTTATTTGCTTACCATACATAAGACAAAAATCTGAACAGATAGCCAGATATTTAAAGAAAAAACGAAATGTCAATATCTCATATAGAATAATAAATTCTTTAGGTAAATTAATAAAAAATAATAAATATATCGTCAATAAGAACAAGAGATCAGGAATATTGAATTGTATCAGTCCTTACTTGGTGAAAATCCATATTAAATAATTTGAAATAAGGTTATTCTGATTTTCACAAATTTTTATTGTTAAACTCACAACAATTGTTTCGCTATCACAGTAGCATCATCAGGTAAGATCACATTTTGAATAACTAAGCTTGTTTCCGAAATCCGTGGCTATTTATATTACAGTAACTACAATAAATTTTTATTAGTCACTAAAACCCAAAAAAGGGTCCCTGCAAATTCCAGCTTATCTGAATATATTCAACAGAGGTGAGCTATTTAACATAATAAAATTGGAATATTACTTAACGAACAAATAGATTTAAATAGCTCACCTCTGTTAAATATATTCAGATAAGCTGGAATTTGCAGGGACCCTTTTTTGGGTTTTAGTGCCTAATAAAAATTTATTGTAGTTACTGTAATATAAATAGCCACGGATTTCGGAAACAAGCTTAGTTATTCAAAATGTGATCTTACCTGATGATGCTACTGTGATAGCGAAACAATTGTTGTGAGTTTAACAATAAAAATTTGTGAAAATCAGAATAACCTAATTTAAAAAAAAAAAAAAAAAAAAAAATTAAGAGATCAGGAGTATATAGGTTAAATTGTGGTACATGCCCATGTATACATTGGCCAAACGGTAGATCTTTGAGAGTAGGATCCAGGAACACCAGAATTCATTCGTTAAGAATAAATCAAACTCCATTTATGCCAGGCATCTACAAGAATCCGGACATGATTTTGACCATTACTTTGAAGTTCTCCATTTCGAGAACAAATGCAATAGACTGGACCTTTTAGAAGCAATGGAAATAAACCGGCATCAAAAATTAATATTTTGGTGAACGACCAAACAGATATGAACCGTTCTCCGTTGTTGAACCTTTTTTAATAAATTCCTGGAAAACTTCATTTTATCACGTATTTTTAGTGAAACTTGTATTTAAGAAGAAAAATTTTGTAAAAGTAGTTAGTTACCATACTCACTTGACGCAGTCAATATGTAATTGACGAAACAATTGTCGTTGAAAAATAAAAATAAGCGGAAATAAAGTGTTTTAGTTCAAATCATTTACGATGAATTTTCGTCAAGTAGAGACCGAAACAACCAAGAATAGGATTTTTTAGGCTAAATCATATATCTTCTCAATTAAAAAATATATAAGACACAGTCCTTTAATTTCTACAAAGATGTTCATAATACAACAATTGTTTCACCACGATGTGACTTCTTCAGATATCTACATTCTGCTGGATATTGGTGTCCGGTGTACAAAGTTTGAATACAGTCAAGTACGTGACAAAATAATGGAAAAAAAGTAATTCAAAATGTAAACCTACCTGATGATGCTACTGTGATAGCGAAATAATTGTTGTATTAAATAACATAAAAAATTTTTGAAAATGAGAATAGCTTTATTTGATACTATTTAATATAGATTTTCATCAAATAAAGACTGATTCAATTAAATATTGAAAATCAAGTCATAAAATCTTAGGGTGTTTATTATAGTCTGCCGCTAAAAAATGCCATAAGGAAAAGATATTCAGTAATGGATATTTGTCAACATCTCTTTGTTCTTTAAAATGCAATTTACGGGCACTGTACTTGTTGATTTCAAGAAATTCTGAAAGCGTTAATCTTTTGCGTTCGATGTGGATAATTTCATAGTTATTGTTGAATTATACCCGAATTTCTCAGAATGATTAGCATATGTCGAAGGTACAGAATCTAATGTGTAACTTCTTTGGTGTTCTTGGATTCTCTTCTTGAATGATCTACCCGTCTGACCAATATATACTAAAGAGTTGCAGGTCAACTTGTAGATTCTAGATTTATTTTCTTTTTTTATTCGATCCTTATTGTTTTTTGTGTAGGTACTAAGGTTATTAATGATTTTAAAAGCTGCGTTGTAACTGAAATCATTTTTGAAATATTTAGCAATATTTTCGGATAATTCATTAACATAAGATAACAAAAAGTATTATGATTTGATACACGAGATTTAATGCCATGTGTTTGGTTCATTGAATACCATTTTGTCTATAAGAAAGAAGTTGTGAAGTTGTTTGAAGCTATCTGTTTAATAATATTAAATTCTTTAGAAAAGTTATCTGAATTTAGGGGGACATTTAATAGTCTATGAATAAAACTATCATGTGCAGACATCTTTTGGTTGGTGAGAGGATTTGAAGTTTTATGATTTGTGATATCTGTATGTGTTGGTTCGTGAAAAATTCTAAGATCATGTGAATTATCTAGTCTTGTTATTGTGAAGTCAAGAAAATTAATACTGTGGTTTTTTTCTTCTTCTTTTGTGATTTTCATTTTTGGATGGAGTTTATCAATAAAATTTGTGAAGATATATAGTTGTCGGTCGATGCCTTTGAAACAACCAAAAATATCATCTACATATCTATACCAATAAAGGAAGTATTTGCTTATCGGCATTAGGTGTATTTTTTATTCTAAATCATCCATGGGTATTATAAACATTTTTGTGGAAATAAAATACTGTTTCATATTTTTCAATTAAAATGAATTTCTACAAAGAAAAGACCGAATCAATCAAGCACATATATTTTCAACTTGATGGTGTAATATTTAGCTTAATGAATTTATCAGTATATACATATCACGAACCTTATACTAAACTTCTATAGCAATATTTCTTGAAGCACCTACCAAAAACGGCTTTTCAAAACAAAACCCCATATCTTATTATATATCTATTTATTAATATATATAAGCACTAGACGGATTACTCTTCCATAGCTATCATTTTCAATATATCGTGATTTCTGATTGTAACGCCACCTTGTTAATAAAGTTCAACGTTCTCAATTTCAGGAACCAATCGAAACCATTCGTCTTCTGAGTCGCATTTGGTGCCATACCGTTTCAAAAACCATGCCGATTTGTACCGATAATTAAAACAATTATCAGAGTTAACGAACTACGACTTCTCGAGAATAATTCAATGACCAACTCAATTGATTAAGAAAATAATTAATTTTGTACCATGGCTGAATTGTTATTTCCATAATTCATGACGATAGACAAGAAACAGACGGAGGATGGCAGGATGAATTCCATCAATCATGATGCCGTAGAGTTTGATGGAAGGGAATGGTTGAATTACAGAATTCATTGTGAGTACCTAACATGGAATAATTGTCTGGGAGCATAGCAAGCAATTTTCTCTTTTGCCTCTTTATGTATCGGATGGACAAGCCGATTATGAGGAGACATTTCTTTGCAGGAGGATTTGTACCGCTCTTCGGATGTATGTTCATCAGAGTATTAATTTTCCAACAGGAACAATATGTATTAGAAACGTTACGTCATATTGGAAAGAGTAGAAATTTCATTTGTGTTCAGTATACTCTGAGAATTCATCGTGGCAAAATACACGTTAAAATCGAGCTCAAATATGTCCCAAAAATTCATGAAAATTATTAAATCATTCAAACTAAAGCCTGTCTTTTTGAATAGATTAACACATATTAACTAATTGTTACACTTGACTTCTTTGGCGGAGTTGTAATTTAACTTGAATTTCACTATTTTGACTTGAAATGTTTTTTTCTTTATTAAGAATTGATTTGATTAACTAAATCAATATATCTCAAATTCTGGTCCAATCACCACTTAAATAACCAATTTCAAATCGTTTTTCTGCAAACGCCTACTTTGCAGAGAAAGATAAAATTTGTTTTTGATAGGTCTAGAGGAGCAGCAGTGATAGTGAACTTTCGATAGGGATAACTGTGATTTGATAGAAAGTAGAAGCCATGTTGTTTTGACATTTCTGTTCAGTAAGCATTGACAAATTATCATGGAAAGACTCACGCAACAACGTTTACAAATTATTGAAATTTATTTTCAAAATCAGTGTTCTATTGGCCAAACTTATAGAGCACTCCGTGAAATTTATGGTCCATCAGAGTAGCTTATTCTTCGAACTATCCATAGATTTCGGACCACATTTTCTCTACTCGATGCAACAACAACAACAAGACAAAGAACTGTGCGTACAGAAGAAACTATCGCTGCTGTAAGTCATAGTGTTAATGATGATTCAGATTTGTGTATTCGTCGACGTTCACAACAAGTTGTACTCTACCAGATGGAAAATTTTGCGTAAAGATCTTGATCTACACCCACACAAGATCCAACTGATCAGGTTGAAGTTGATCCACTTTTTTATCGTAAAATGGTGTTTAGTGATGAAGCTCATTTCTGGTTGAACGGCTATGTAAACAAGCAAAATTTCCAAATATGGAGTGAAAACAATCCTCAATAAGTTCTGTAGCTTCCATTGGATCCTGAAAAATGCACTATGTGGTATGCTTTACAAGCTGAAGGTATCATCGGTCCATATTTCTTTAAAAACGATGCTGGAGCTAATGTTACAGTGAATGGTGCTCGTTACAGATCGATGATCAATGATTATTTGTTTTAAAATTTGAATGGTATCGACCCAGAATTGTTTTGGTTCCAACAAGATGGTGCAACAGCTCATGCTGCTAAGGTAACAATTGATTTATTGAAAGAAAGATTTGGCGATAACATTGTTTCGAGAAATGGTCCAATTAATTGGCCTTGAAGGTCATGCGGCATAACTCCACTGGATTGTGTTCTTTGGGGTAATGTCAAGTCATTGGTTTATGCTGATAAACCAGAAACAATAGACGCTTTGGAAGCCAACATAACTCGTATTATTGATGAAATAAGGCCTGAATTACTCGAAAAAGTGGTCCAAAATTGGTCGAATGCGGTTCCTCAGAGCTAATTGTGGTGGACATATGCCGGAAATTATTTTCGAAACATAAATGTCATAAAATTTTCTTTCAAAAAAAATTGGCTCTAATCTTAATTTAAATGTGTTTTATTTCAATTAAAATTTCTATCATTCTAAAAAAATACTCGATATGTTGAATTATGAAATATTTTAATATTCTAATTTTGTTTGCTTCTTCAGTAGGCTGGGAATTTTTCAGTATATCCTGGAAGATGTGAAATAACTATTTATATAAAATGAAAGTCCTGACATTCCTGTCTTTTTCGAAATGTTGGATTTTCTTGAACTGGAAGTTGTTCAATCGGAAAAATCCTTAAAAATGAAAAATGTCACGTGAATATTATTGTCACACCCAAGCATTCTAAAACTATTAATAAATATTCATACATGTATTCCAAGATGAAGAGTAAACTGTTTTTTATTTCATTGATAAAATGGTAAAGTAAAACACTCAGATCATCTATGCGAGTAGAGTCATCATAACGGCCTTCTTGTGCTTGATATTCGCCGAATCATCAAAAATTTCAAACCAGACTTCACTTTATCATCATTTAAAACCAGAAAACTAAATCCAAGCATCAATAATTGATTCTATAAGTCCCAGTGTTGTAGAAAATGCAAAACAGGTGGTTTTATCGATGCTTTCAACAACGAAAATGAGATTTTTTGGTCAAAACAGAATGAAATTGTGATATATGAAATTTTAACAATACAACTTTGTAATTATCGTGAGAAAGTTTCGAATTTCTAACCTCAAGAAGTTGCGAATTGAAACTTATAAATTTGGGTTCCATGGGAATTTTTAAAATTTTTATGCATTGCCAATAAACATTAAATTAAATTTGTTTTGAAACTCAGAAACGAAATCAAGTGTAAACTCATTGATGAAGTAACACTTAATTCATTGCGTATTAATTGGGTTCGTAAGATAAGATATCACAAACGAAGCTTTGGTGGATATTTAGGTGATGCGTGCCTCATATTATAAATGTCATTTTAATTTCGAAATAAAATATATAGAGGTTAATACTTGATAGAAGGTATATAAAATTATTTCAATATTTTAATATTAGCTCTTTATATTTTATTTCAATATAATATATTAAATATAACTTTTGAAATTAAAATAAAATTATTTAAATGTTTTAATATCAGCCTTCTACATATTTAATTTCAATATAATATATTAAATATAATTTTTTGAAATTAAATATGAAGAAGGCTAATATTGAAATATTTAAATAATTTTATATACGTTCTATCAAGTATTAACCTCTATCTATTTTATTCTATTCATAATATATAATTATTTGGTTTCCTTAACATTCTTTATATAGATAGTCCTTGTGCCATAACAGAGGCCGTCAAATTGCCTTTCAATCTTTTAGATCAATGGTAAACCATAGAATTATTTATTTGAATTAACATTACATTAAAAATTCCATCCATTAAAATTTTTACGTATCCATTTACCTTTCTGAAATTTTTCTTTACTTGCTTGTTTCAAATATTGGATGGAGTAGTCCGTTACTTTGTGATAGTTCATTTTAATGGAATGAAATAAGGAATTACTTTGTTTTCTATCACTTTTTATTATAACTGATATACAGTGACTCGAGTTTCGTAGTGTTTACTACATTTTCAAAACTGTTTTGAAAATGTAGTGAACACTACGAAACTCGAGTCACTGTATATCAGTTATAATAAAAAGTGATAGAAAACAAAGTAATTCCTTATTTCATTCCATCAAAATGAACTATCACAAAGTAACGGACTACTCCATCCAATCTTTCTGAAATTGTTAAAAGGTGAGTAAATATTTGTTGTTGATTGATGTTATATTTTATTGAATATGAATTAATTGAGTACTGACAAAGCAAAGTCTCTTTTAAAACTTGTTTTTCAGTATTGTTTTTACATATCTTGAGATTTTATAGAAAGTAACTTAGTTAGATATCCAATAATATTGAAAATTTTAAGTAGGATAGTTTTATGATGAAATTCTTAAGATTATGTCAAACATTTTTGAAAGATATCTGTTTTCATAAGATTGATCAGCAGAAACAAAATTTTATCTACTCAAAATATTTAATTTGGTTAACAATTTTTATTGATTGGCTTTTGTTATATCATTTGGATGTCTTATATTGAATGTTTATTTTATATGTCGTTTGATGTAAGTGGTACTTATATAACATTAATTTAATTTAATTCCTAAAATTATAATTATTGAATATAATTTTTTGAAATTAAATATGTAGAAGGCTAATTTTAAAATAATTAAATGATTTCGAAATTAAAAAAAAATTAATCTTGATGAAACTATTTTAGTATTCATTTATTTACTTCAGGAACACCAAGATGGTAATCACATTTTAAAGCTTATACAATAAATTTACTGAATACACAACTTACTTACTATAACTTTTTATTACTGAATCTACAGTGACTCAGGTTTCGTTGTGTTCTCAATTTTTTCAAACTTAACGAATAAATGATATTTCAACGGTCTATATCCATTGAAGGCTTCGACTTGTGCAAACCTTCGAAAAGTGGGGAGTGCCAAAGATCCTGCTCGTTTGATAGTTTTATTTCTAAAACGTGTTTACGCTTGAATGTTTCTATTGATTACAGAATATCTCATAAAATTTGTATTATCAAAACAGATTTAATCTGTTAGTCTTCTACAATTTTAATTTCAAAAAATGTATTCAAGAAACTTTAAGAATTAAATTATTTAAATATTTTGATATTTACCTTCTACATATTGAATTTAAAAAAATTATATTCAATAATTATAACTTCAGGAATTAAATTAAATTAATGTCATATAAGTACCACTTATATCAAACGACATATAAAATAAACATTCATTATAAGACATCCAAATGATATAAAGTTTATTTTATATGTCGTTTGATATAAGTGGTACTTATATGACATTAATTTAATTTTTTTTTTTTTTTTTATTAAGTTAAGCATCAACCACTAAGGGTTATTAGCTGAAGACGATCGTGGCATGATTTACATAATATCTTACGTTAATTGACACATACAGAATGATTGGTATATTGCACTTTATATTTCACAAAGAATGTCTATGTCGTTGAGGAAACTGAGTAGGTTTTCATGGTTTGATGTTTCACCAAGTATTTGCTTGAGGTCGTTTCCAAGATGATATTTACCCCTCTCGTTGTCGTATAGCGGACACTCAATCAAGAAATGTTTTACGCTTAGGTTTTCATCACATACACTACACTTTGGTACATCTTCTTGAGACATTATGTAACTGTGGGTTAACCGTGTATGTCCAAGTCTTAATCGTGAAAGAGCCGTTTGAATTTTCCGTTTCGATGGGAATGATTTCCATGGAAGAACGTATGGTTTCACCTCCCTCAGCTTTGATGTAGAGTTGTCCCATTGTGCTTGCCATTTGGATGTAATTTTGTTTCTTAGGATTTCCTTCAGATCTGTGTGGACAATTCCTGTTAGTCTTCTTGCCTGTGTACACGATACAGCTTCTTTGGCTAAACTATCGGCTTTCTCATTTCCTTCTATGCCTACGTGTGATGGTGCCCACATCAGCTGAATTTTTATGTTCTTTTCATGGATGGTGTTGAGTGTGGTTTTAATTCTTATGAGAATTGGATGACTGGGGTAGAGTTGGGACAATGCAGTTATGGCACTCAAGGAATCGGTTATAATGAGACACCGTGGAATGTTTTGTTGGTCGACATATTTTAGGGCTTCATGGATTGCCGTCAGTTCGGCGGTGTAGACTGAAGTAAGGAGAGGGAGTTTGAATTTGGCATTTTTTTGACCTGTTGTGAATGCTGCACCAACGCCACTAATGGAACGAGACGCGTCGGTATAGATAAGCTGATAATTTTGAAAAGGTTCTATGTTCTCTAAGAAAAGTTTTCTTAATATGAATGGATGGATTTCGGATTTTTTCTTGCTGCACAGATTTGTAATGATTGGTGGAAGAGGAATTGTCCATGGGGGTGGGGAATCGATTTCGGACTTATGAATCGTTGTGGGTATTTTGAAATTCAGGTTGGCCTGGGTACGATTCAGCCTTTCATAGAAAGGAAGATCAATTCTTTTTCTATGATTGAAAGTTTCTTGAAATCTGGTTACAAAGACATTCCGATGCGCTGGATTGGATGGATGCGCTGATATCCTTGTGGCATACAGCAGTGTGAGATAACGTCTACGTTCCGTTAGGGATGGTTCTCCAGCTTCACAATTAAGGCTCTCAATGGGACTGGTGTAGTATGCTCCCAATGCTAAACGCATTGCTGTGTTGTGAATTACATCGAGTTCTTTCAGTGTGTTTTTTTGTGCTGAATTGTATACTATGGAGCCGTAGTCGAGCTTAGAGCGAATAAGGGATTTGTATATCATCATTAATGTGAAAAAGTCTGCTCCCCACAACGTATGGGATACGGATTTCATGATATTCAGACCAGCTTGGCATGATTGGCGGAGAGAGTGGATGTGAGATTTCCATGAAAGTTTACAGTCGAATACCATTCCGAGGAAGCGTTTGCTATCTATATACTCAAGAGGTTCATCGTTCAGTTTCAGTACTGGGTGCTGTGTTGTTCTTTTTTTGGAAAAGTGTACAATTTTTGTTTTATTGGCGGAAAATTGTAATCCTGTTGTGTTTGACCAATCCCCAAGGTTATTCAATACTCTCTGCAAGTAGTTCTGGATCGAAGATGAGTTTTTTCCCCTGGCATAAATTACTAAGTCGTCTGCATACAATTTTGCTTTGACCGGAGATTGACATGACTGTATTAGAGTATTTATCGCTACAAGAAAAAGTGTCGCACTTAAGTTAGAACCTTGTGGAATTCCGTTTTGTTGACGTCTTGGTTCAGATAAGTGACCATCAACCCTAACTTGGAAGTAACGACATTTGAGGAAATTGCTGATGAATTTCAGGATATTGCCATTTATCGACCATCTTTTTAGTGTTCTGAGGATATCAAAGCGCCATACTGAGTCAAAAGCTTTATTTATATCGAAGAAGATTGCAATGCAGTCTTGTTTACAGGCAAATGCTTCATGAATTTCGGATTCTAGTGAAACGAGGTTGTCTAGGGTTGAGCGATCTTTTCGGAAACCACATTGCTCATTAGTGATTAGGTTTTCTTTTTCTAGGTACCAAGTTAATCTTCTGTTCACGATTTTTTCCATAATTTTACACATGCAGCACGTGAGCGAAATCGGTCTGTATGATTCTGGAATATATTTAGGTATGCCCTGTTTATGTATTGGGATGATGATCGACTTAGCCCATTGGACTGGAAAGGAGTTATTCTGCCAGATGAAGTTGAGTAGTTCGAGGAGGATATTCTTAGCATTGGCTGGAAGATGTTGAAGAAAAGAAATTGGGATATCATCAGGCCCAGGTGACGTGTTTTTTGTGTTATTCAAGGCATCTAGTAGTTCCTCCATAGTTATTGAGATATTCAATGGTGATATGGAGTCTGTAAGGGGTATATTTTTCGATTCAGCTGTTTTAATTTCGTTCAGAAACTGGTTAGTATAAATAGAATCACTAGAGGACTTTTCGTAATGGTCGGCTAATGCTTCAACTATATCCTGTGAATGCGAGATGTTTGTATTTTTCCATTCTAGAAATGGTATAGTTCTTGTTGTTCTCTTGCCTTTGATCCTTCTAATCATGTTCCAGACTGTGGAAGTAGGGGTGGAGTTATTTAGTTCAGAGGTGAATTTTATCCAGGAGTCTTTTTGACTTTTTTTGAAAATGAAGCGGGACTTTGCTCGGAGTCGTTTGAATTCAATATGGTTTTCTTGGGTTTTCTGCTTTCTATATCTGTTCAGAGCTGCTTTGGATTCTCTATGTGTTCTTTCGCAGCCCTCGTTCCACCAGGGAACGGCAGGGTGTTTTTTGTTATAACTTGATTTTCCAATGGACTGTTCAGCCGCTTGAAGTATTATATCGGAGAACTCTTGCAGAAAGTCATTGGCATCTTTGTGGTGGTGAATATTGAAGTGTCTCACATTTTCGTTGATTATTTCAGAAAATAAATCCCAGTTTGCATCTTTTAGGCGCCATTTGGAAATTGGTGCAGGAGATTCTATGTGGGAAGTATTTCTGACATAAATTGGGAAATGGTCGCTATTATATAAGTACGGGAGAACTTCCCATTGGAGGCAGGAAGCCGTTAATGAATCGCAAAGTGTAATATCTATGGCTGATGTTTCTCCAGTGCATGAATTGAAACGAGTACCTGGTCCATCGTTGAGAAGGGCAAGGTTGAAAGTATTTATTATGGATTCGATGGTGCGTCCAAAGGGGGTGTTTTTCCGTGAACCCCAAATGCTGTTGTGAGCGTTGAAGTCGCCAAGAATAATATGAGGAGTTGGAATTTGTTGTAGCAGATTTCTAATGATCGTTGTATCTGGGTTGTTGTCGGGCGGTATATAAATACTGCAGATGTGAAGTTTCTTTGGTCCTTTGATGGTAATTGCAACAGCTTCTAGGTCCGTTTGTAGGGTAATATTGGTAGCCTCGTAATCGTTATGTACATAGATAGCCGTGCCTCCGCTTGCATGGTTAGTGTTTTGTCTATTTTTGGAAAAACATTGATAATTTTTTAATTTGTGACTTGACATTTTGAAATGGGTTTCTTGTAGGGCGATAATTGTTGGGTTGTATTCCGATAAAATTTTTTGTAGCATGTTCAGGTGGGTGAAGAACCCACCTATATTCCACTGTAGTATTGATTTGAATTTAATGCTTAACGAGATTGATCCAGTGATGAGTCACTGTCTTCTATTCCACTTTGTAGTTCTATTTGATTTTTCAGTCTATTTTTAATCTTTGTGCATCTGTTTTTCATCTTTTTTTCAGTAAAGTAGGGGTATATTTCCTGTAACAGTTCGAGTAATCCATCTATATTTTCTGTGTATGTTTTTGCTATACTGAGTGGATCTGGTGAGCCTTGAACATTTTCAAAGAAGTCTGAGATCTCGTCGAATGATAGTACATGTGTTTTTTTACTATCCAGGAATACAATCTTTGCGGGTTCCATCAACTTCTGAATGGATGTTGAGTCCGTTTTGGTTTTTTTCATGGAGGAGATAGGAGTGGGAGTCAAGAAAATTTGGCTTTCTTTAGTAGTAGGGGGGGGTGTGAGGATTTCAGAAGCTGTTCTTTTTCCAGGGGTTTTGCTAGACGAGTCATTTGGATCTTCGGATGGTATGTTAGAGCATGTCATTGTTGTAGGTTGATTGGATGAAGCGGTTGGAATTGGGAGAAATGTAGGGTTGGCTGGGGTTTGTGCGATTGTGTTTGTGGTGTCTAGAGCAGGTGTTATTGTGTTGGGGCATTTAGATGAAATGTGGCCATTTTGTTTGCATTTGAAGCAGATATGGTCATCGAGTGATAAAAATATGCGATATGTTGTTTCTTCAAAGGTTACTAATATTGACTCGGGAATGGTGGTGTTCGGCTGCAATGAGATGTATGATTGTCTACGGAAACTTAGAATATGTCTGAATTCTGGATTGGATGTACCTATTCTGAGAAACGTTATGGGGGCCATCAGATTGATGGAGTGCTTTTGTATTTCGTCTTCGATGATGGAGTGAGGAATAGAGGGGCAAACATTTGAGATCACTAGTCTTTCGTATGGGTTGATTAATTTTCTGGCTTGGAGGGATGAATTTCCGATGTTTATCAGTCCATTATGTTTGACTATGAAATCTTCGACTAATTTCTCACTTGACAGGTAAATGCACACACGATTGTTGGATATTCTTGAGGAGAAGATGATATGCTTTGGTTGGATGATTTTTCCTAGAGCGAATAAGTATTCTTCTAGTTTGGTGTTGTCAATAGAGTTGAAAATTATAGCTTGTTTCTTACTTGGAAACTTAGGTGATGAGATGACAGATGCGTAAGAGAGTTGTTGTTGGGATGATGCATTTTGAGAACCACTGTAAACAGTGTTCTCTGTATCGATAGATTCTTCCATGATTCACGTCATGTGTTCCTGTGAGCGACCCTGTCGGCTCGTTTATCTCGAGCTGATAAGGTAGGTAAGTGTTTATGTTTGTTGATTTCTTTAGGTGAAAGAATTTAGTATATCAAAAGGTAAATGAAATCACTCACAACTAGTCTTACTCGACTGAAGGACACTTTCTACACCCACTGATATTGTTTTTGTAATTGTTTTACGGTTGTCTCTGGATGGAATGGCGAAATAATGGTTTGATTCTAAATTGATTACATTCGGTTTAGACAAAAGTTTTCAAATATGGAAAGATAACTGCTTAGAGAGTTTTTGTGAAACGAGTTGGCATAAATATAGAGAGGCGTATTCATTTAGGTACATAGGAGGAAGTTTAGTTGACTACGCTTTTAGGAAAGAAAATTTGTTTTAAATCTCCGAAATTAATTTCCAACTGACATATTAATTGATTGAATTGTGACAAGTTTGCCAAATCTGTAAAGTTGTACTGGTCTTATCTGAATTCTAATTATTTTTGAGGATGTGCTACATTTTTTGATAGTTTTTGAAGCAATTTATTTAAATATATTAAATATTTCAAATAAATTGGTTTTTGAGAAGTTCTTGAAATTATTTTGGATATTTTCGAGACAGATTTAGTCTTCATAAATATAAGATCAGAAAACAATACATTTTGTTACAAACAGGGCTTCGTACGTTTCTCTGAAGAGTTCAGTACGCATGCCTGGAACGAAAAAAAAAAAATTGATTGATTCGGTCCGCTAATCATCTTAAGGAATTCAGGCATAATTTCAACAATAATTATGAAATTATCCACGTTGAAAGTATAAGTTCTAGATTAACACTTTTAGGATTTCTTGAAACCAACAGGTAAATCCCCGTAAAATCCTTTTGAACGAACAAACAGATGTTGATAAATCTCCATTACTGAATATCTTTCCCTAATAGCATTTTTAGCGGCAAACTACAATAAACACCCTGAGTTTTTATGACTTGTGCTTCCATTATTTGATCGAGTACCTAAAAATGTATTAAAATTCGGTTACACTGAATACCCTCAGACAGTACCATGTAATACCCGAAGAAGCTACATGGTGGTGAAACAATTGTTTTAGTAGTACAAAAATTTTTGTGGAAATAAATTATTGTCTCATAGACATTTTTTTTTAATTGAAACAAAAAATATTTATTTATTTATTAATTTTAATTGACACTTTATATTCATTGGGTTTTCTTAATTCCATTTGATATTGTATAATGAGTTTCGATTTTATACGTCTATTAAATATGAGCAGTGCTTATAAAGACATTTATTTAATTCTTAAAGTTTATTGAATAAATTTTTTGAAATTAAAATTGTAGAAGACTAACAGATTAAATCTGTTTTGATATTCAAATTTTGTAATAATCCTTCTATCAAGTAAAAAACCGTTTCTTATTATTTTTTAGAATATCTCATTTTTTACCTTCTGCTTCCAGATGTACTATTTTAAGATTGTCTGGGAAGACTTAATTGGTTAAACTTTTTTCGCAAAATTAGAGTTATATTTCCGGTTCCCAAATGATGATTTATGTTTTTTAACATAATTTGAAAAAAATTCCCGGTTTCTCCTACATATACGCTGCCGTACTGATGACAACTTAATTCATAAACTCCTGCAAGATAGTCAATGAGGATGACAACGTGGCCCAACTGGATCGAATGAAAGAAGAAATTCCGAAGAAACGGCCCTTTATGCAGAGAAAAAGTTATTCTTCACCAGGACAATACTATGGGTCATAAGTCAGCAAGATAAAATTGCCTTATATGAGGAGGTGATCGCCGAAACAAACATTTATTTTGAGACCAGTCAAATCGTCGTTCAAGAAAGGTTAAAGGAGCGTTGGAATTATTGGATCGCTCTTAAAAGAGACTATGTTGATGAGTAGAGTCAAATTTGCTCAAAAATGTTGTGTTTTATTCATTGAATGGTGAACTTATCAAGCCGATACCTGTTATCTATTCAAACCCTGTCTTACTTAAATAATAACTTATATTTACAAACACCTTACTAGCTTGCTGTGTATCAAGTCCCAGTTCAGTTTAACAACACTCAAGAAAATTTATCTCAATATTTATTAATTAAAATAATTTTATATTCAATATCTCCAAAACGGATTATTTGCGGACCCATGTTTATATGAAACTTTTTACTTATTATTTGAGGTCAAGAATTTTAGCTTCCAAAATATTGAAACGTTGGCTTTTAACACATATGGTGTTATAAATAACTTTAAGAACGAAAATACCTGTGGGTACGATATGATTTTAATTAAAGTTTTGAAAGTTCTTTCACCACAGATCTCCGAGCATCGCACCCACCTGATTAACTTGTCGGTCACTTCGGGTAAATTTCCTAGTGTCTTGAAAATCGTTAAGGTTATCCCCGTACACAAGAAGAATGCTGTTGACGTAATTTCAAATTATCGTCCCATATCTCTTTTAAGCACTTCATCGAAAGTAAGAGAAAATTTTATTCAATAGGATGTTGGATTATTTTAATGAATTTCATTAACTACGGAAAGCCAGCGTGGCTACCAATCGACCAATACATGTGACTTAATAGTGTCGTTTGAGATTGCCTTGATTGCGCATCTTATGTTGCAGGGCTCTTTTTCGATGAATCAAGAGCATTTGACTGCCTTAATCTCGAGTTTATTCTGGCTAAGATATACAGTCTCAGATTTAGGGGTGTTTTTCTGGAGTGGGTCAAGGATTTTTTAAACAAGAGGTACTTCTATGTCCGTGTAGGCCAAGAGGAATCTTCCAGATATCCAGTTGAATTTGGGATACCGCAGGTTCTGTTTTGGGACATCTTTTATTCATTCTCTTTTGTCAATCATCTTTCTCTCTACGTCATCATGTATTCATCAATATTAGCTTATATCAAGACAGTTTTGTTTGCTGACGGCACGTACTTTATAATTTCTGCATCCAGTCTTGTGGAACTCACAGCTAGGTATGATTTTGTGGTCCGCTGTTTCACTGATTGGTGTTTTCGAAACTCCATAAATCTGAATGTCAATAAAACTGATCTTTTGTACTTTCAGTCGCAGGATGTGAGTCGCCAGTTAAACTTGAAGCTTTAAGCAGGTGAGGTGAAGAGTTGCGATTGTGTTGGGTTCCTTGGATTGCATGTTGACGGGGTTCTGAGTTGGAGCAACCACGTTGACTCAGAATGTTCGAGGTTGAGTAGTTCATTTTTCGCCATCAGCCGTCTGAAGCAAGTTCTACTGGAAGAATCTCTGATTTGCGTCTATTACTCCTTTGCCTGCTCTCACATAAGCTACAACGTTGTGTTCTGGGGAGGATCCTCCTCGAGTTATCGTGAATTCATCGCACAGAAAAAATCATTCGACTTATTTTCAACCTTTCGCCAGTGGAGTCCTCTAGACCCTTCTTTATTTCCAACAGATTGTTGAGTTTTCCCTGCGTTTTCATACATAATTGTTCATTGTATATCAAAAAAAAACTCGAATTTAGAAAATGCTCTTATTATCATGATTACATCAAATAAAGTTAATGATGTCCTATCAAGGATGACCAAGCTAGAAGGTGAGAATGTGGCACTCAGGAAGGAATTATTGGCACTCAATGTGAACGTTGATAGTTTGGAGCAGTTTAGTCGCTCAAATAATTTAGAAATCCAAAATGTTCCGGAAAAACCGAATGAAAATTAAATAGATATTGTTTCTAAAATAGGAGCCCACTTGAATGTGGGTGTTGATGGTTCTTCGCTGGATCATGTCACCGGGGTTTCCACGAAGTTTCCGAATAAACCCAAGAATATCATCGTGAGATTCATAATTAAAACAAGTTGTAGAAATTACTATGTGTTGCTACCAATAAATTGATATTTCACACATTTAATTGTGACTTAAGTTTCGGGAATTAACTAACATTAACATAAATAGAGGTTAATTCTTGATAGAAGGTATATGAAATTATTTAAATATTTTAATATTAGCCTTCCACATATTTAATTCCAAAAATTATATTTAATGATTATAACTTCTGAAAATAAATTAAAATAATGTCATATAAGTACCACTTATATCAATTGACATATAAAATAAACATTCATTATAAGACATCCGAATGGTATAACAAAATCCAATAAATAAAAATTATTAACCAAAATCCTATAAATTAAATATTTTGAATAGACAAAATTTTGTTTCTGCTGATCAATCTTATGAAAACCAATATCTCTAAAAAATATCCAACATAATCTTTAGAATTTCATTATAAAACTATCTTACTTAGACTATTCAATATTATTGGATATCTAACTAAGGTACTTTATATAAAAACTCAAGATATGTAAAACATTACTGAAAAACAAGTTTTAACAAGGACTTTGCTTCGTCAGTATTCAAATAATTCATATTCAATAAATATAACATCAATCAACAACAAATATTTACTTAACCCTCAATCTTCTAGAAAGACTTCTGCCGAAATGAAAAATCTTTAAATGTAGTGAGAACGGTTCACTACACACAAAGATCAAGGGTAAACCACAGATATATTTTTGTGTGTAGTGAACCATTCTTACTACATTTAAAGATTTTTCATTTCGGCAGAAGTCTTTCTAGAAGATTGAGGGTTAAGTAAATATTTGTTGTTGATTGATGTTATATTTATTGAATATGAATTATTTGAATACTGACGAAGCAAAGTCCTTGTTAAAACTTGTTTTTCAGTAATGTTTTACATATCTTGAGTTTTTATATAAAATACCTTAGTTAGATATCCAATAATATTGAATAGTCTAAGTAAGATAGTTTTATAATGAAATTCTAAAGATTATGTTGGATATTTTTTAGAGATATTGGTTTTCATAAGATTGATCAGCAGAAACAAAATTTTGTCTATTCAAAATATTTAATTTATAGGGTTTTGGTTAATAATTTTTATTTATTGGATTTTGTTATACCATTCGGATGTCTTATAATGAATGTTTATTTTATATGTCAATTGATATAAGTGGTACTTATATGACATTATTTTAATTTATTTTCAGAAGTTATAATCATTAAATATAATTTTTTGGAATTAAATATGTAGAAGGCTAATATTAAAATATTTAAATAATTAACTAACATTACTGGCTCGGTGTGTCAAGTCCCAACTCAATTTTACAACCCATGAAAATTTATCTCAATATTTATTAATTAAAATCATTTGATAAAAACAGTCAAAATAATTAAAATGAAAACAAACCAAAAATTGTTTTTTATTGTTCTCACCTGGATAAACAAGCGAAGACTCACCAATGAATAAAGATGATTTTTTCCTTGTTATTCGGAAGTAACATGAGTATACAGAACAATTATGGGTGACTGATGGGGAGGTAGGTTTCTTATTTCTTTTCTGATTATTTTACTGCGGATGATGATAACTGGTCTGTAGTATAGTTAAATTCAACAGCAGCACGATTATTGTGATGATTCAAATTTAGAAGTATAAAGATTTAAGGTCAAAAAATAGTAAACTAACGTAGTCAAAGTTGAATGAAATACACACACAAAATCAGAATAGCACAAGAAATTAAGCTTCATAGAGTTTGAGTAATTTCTTGTGTTTATTTTGATTTTGTTGTTTTCTATTCTACGGGCTTCAGATATGTAGTACTTTTAGATTTATATTAATGTGAATCTCCCTTGTTTCGTCCTGTTTTTTTGAATAAACATTAATATTATTATATTATATTTAACTTGAATTTTCTTGAATCCTGTTATTTATAATGATGTTGGTTTTTCTTAGAATATTGGATTCCATGAACAAAACAGAAAAATATTATTTATATTTAAAAAGCGTTTATTAAAAATTAAAACTTTCCAGTCATTTGACAAGTCTAAGCAGATAATTAGTATTATCTCGAAGTCAAATGGTAAAACAATGGTTTATTTTTCACTGGTACGCAGTATATTCAATGTATTAGTAGGTTGTTATACTCGAATAATCATTCGATCCACTTTGGTCGATTTTCATACAAAATGGTCGGACGGTAACCGGACGGAGCCAAATATGGAGAATAAGCTGCATGTGTTAGAATTTCACAATTTCGATGGTTTACCTGAATGTTTTGCTGTATGTGATGGGACATTATCATGGGACAAGTTGATTTTGTGTTGGCTTTTTTTATATTCCGGTCATTTTTTACGTGATGTTCTATTCAAATACATCAGTTGGTATTCTTCTTCTATCCGATTCGACTGTTGACAATCATATTTTTGTTGGTAGCAGCTCGAAATAGTTCTGCTGAGCTTTTGGTATTGGTTTTGGTACTGTTAACGGTTTCATCAGGTTCAACCAGCTTATAATAGGGTACATCCTCGTGATCCCACCAAACACGATATTTAACACGCGAGTTCTTAAGGAGTTTGCGTGTCATCTTCGTCCAATAATAAATTAGTTGCTTGCGAACTATTTCGATGGTTTCCCACACAATTCGTTTCTCAGGTCAAAATTAGCACTTTTGAATTATTTGAACCACTAGAAACACAATTTTTGAATATTAAAACAAATTGAAATATGTTTATCTTCTACAATTTCAATTTCAAAAAAATTTTTATTCAAAAAACTTTTAGAAATAAATTTATGTCTAACAAGCACCGCTTACATTTAATAGACGTATATAATCAAAACTTGATATATAATGTCAAATGGAATAAAAAACCTAACAGATATACGAAAGTAATTAAAATTTATAAATAAATATTTAAAGGAGACAAAATTTTGTTTCTGGTCTTACCTTCAAGAACACCAATTGCCTTTTAAAAACATGAACACACTTAAAGGACTTCTCAAAGAATATAATTCATTTGAAATATTTAATATATTTAAATATTCGAATAAATTATTTCAAAAATCTTTAAAAAAATGTGTACTATATCTTCAAAAAACAAATATAAGTCTAGACAATCCCGTCTTCAGTCCTTTTTTAGTATTCCAAATATCAAAATCAAAAACATAACCTATATCACTCACGTGTTAAAAGACTTAAGCTTCGAAATACAGATCAACTATATAATTCAAAATTGATCTATGTTCTAACAAAATCAAAGAACAGTGTGAGTTATTTTAAGGTTTATTTAAATTCATTGACATTCCATAATGAGATTTATTGAAGCCAAAATATAATTATATATTATATATAAAATAAAATAGAAAGGCCTTTTACTTGATAGAAGAAATATAACAAAATTTGAATATTAAAACAAATTGAAATATGTTTATCTTCTACAATTTTAATTTCAAAAAAATTTTTATTCAAAAAACTTTTAGAAATAAATTTATGTCTAACAAGCACCGCTTACATTTAATAGACGTATATAATCAAAACTCAATATATAATGTCAAATGGAATAAATAACCCAACAGATATACGAAAGTAATTAAAATTAATAAATAAATATTTAAAGGAGACAAAATCTTGTTTCTGGTCTTACCTTTAAGAACACCAATTGCCTTTTGAAAACATGAACACACTTAAAGGACTTCTCAAAGAATATGATTTATTTGAAATATTTAATATATTTAAATATTGGACTAAATTATTTCAAAAATCCCTAAAAAAATGTGCACTATATCTTCAAAAAACAAATATAATTCTAGACAATCCCGTCTTTCACATTATATATTGAGTTTTGATTATATACGTCTATTAAATGTGAGCGGTGCTTGTTAAACATAAATTTATTTCTAAAAGTTTTTTGAATAAAGATTTTTTTGAAATTAAAATTTTAGAAGATAAACATATTTCAATTTGTTTTAATATTCAAATTTTGTTATATTCCTTCTATCAAGTAAAAGGCCTTTCTATTTTATTTTATATATAATATATAATTATATTTTGGCTTCAATAAATCTCATTATAGAATGTCAATGAATTTAAATAAACCTTGAAATAACTCACACTGTTCTTTGATTTTGTTAGAACATAGATCAATCTTGAATTATATAGTTGATCTGTATTTCGATCTGTATGTTTTTGATTTTGATATTTGGAATATTAAAAGAGGACTGAAGACGAGATTGTCTAGAATAATATTTGTTTTTTGAAGATATAGTGCACATTTTTTTAGAGATTTTTGGAATAATTTATTCGAATATTTAAATATATTAAATATTTCAAATAAATTATATTCTTTGAGAAGTCCTTTAAGTGTGTTCATGTTTTTAAAAGGCAATTGATGTTCTTAAAGGTAAGACCGGAAACAAAATTTTGTCTCCTTTAAATATTTATTTATTAATTTTAATGACTTTCGTATATCTGTTGGGTTATTCATTCCATTGAGTTTTGATTATATACGTCTATTAAATGTAAGCGGTGCTTGTTAGACATAAATTTATTTCTAAAAGTTTTTTGAATAAAAATTTTTTTGAAATTAAAATTGTAGAAGATAAACATATTTCAATTTGTTTTAATATTCAAATTTTGTTATATTTCTCCTATCAGGTAAAAGGCCTTTCTATTTTATCACTAGAAACACTGTGTTTCACCAAGAGCATGTTCACCTTAAGCTTCGACAAACATTCGATGCGATTAGGTAGCAGTTTTCTTCGAATGGTAAGAGAAAATCAATGCTCTTCTCAAATTGCAGTCCACAGGTACAAAATTCGACACGTTTAATGTTATAAATATAACCCTCAATACGATACATACCATCGTCTCAAAAATGTCCAGGAAAGATTCCTTCGTTCTTTGAGCCTAAAATACAAGTTAGATCTAAATAAACGAGATCCTTACAATATTAATAATAATATATTTATCATCAACATTTACATTCTCTGTCAATAAGTCATATATACATTCATGCATCAAGCCAAATAACAACAACAAAATTCTTCTGGAGAATAAAATGCACCGATGAACTAAAATATCTTATACCTTCTTCTTGAAATTTTTTTCTGGTAAGTTCAACGGATAATCTATTAAATATTTTCATGCAAAAGCAGCTCAAAATATTCTGTGTGTTCTTTTTTTATGTAATGGAGTAGGGAGATCGTTTTTATATCTAGTGTTAAATGAGTGGTAACTTCCATTTCTCGGCATATAGTTTTTATTTTGGTAAACGTATTTGAGACATTCTCTCCTTTATTATTTTTTATTATTATCCTGATACTCCTAGATCTTCTGTCAAGATTACTCAGAAGTTTTTTCAGCTTGGGGAGTTCAGTTGTGTTCTGGGTAGGCTTTGTTACTGCGATCTTGCGCCATTATGAATCAGGAGATTGAAAATATACCATGCATCTCTATTTGCCAGTTTAAACAAAATACGCATTGCTTTATTTTGCAGGATGATAACTATTGTAACTTTCTCAGGGAGAAATGAGAGCGCTGCAGAAGTGGTCTCACATCTTACGGTCGCTAGATTAGATAGCTATCATCATCTATATATAAATTCCAGTTTCATACTTCTATACCTGATACGTCAAGAATAAAACGATAACCAACGCCTGTCTTAATACTGTTCGTGTTACTTTTTCTTCTTCTGTCCACACACGATACATGTATTACCGTTTTATCACTGCAATGTATATAGCGCCCAATTTCACGGTAGGACAAACCAACATCTCGATAGATTATACTTCTACCAGTGCCAAAGTCGTTAATATAATGATAATTTGAAATTGAGCCTCATCCAAGGTAATTAGTTTACGTTAATTACTATCAGCCCAAATTTCACAAAAAATAAATATTTGCAGAAAATGATATGCACTCTGGTATGAGCAAGTGAGAAGGAGGAAAACGGAAGCATTCTGTAAAAATTCTGGTTTTCATTTCAAGATATCAAACCAGAAATCTAATACGCTTCGTCTCAATCTTGGCAGCAAACCCGATTTAGCAAGAAGATAACGCAAAACTGGAATATTTCTATTTCGACTAGTCAATTTCTAGGAATGAAACAACTGACCATCAACAATCTGACCATTTAAATGCAAACGGTGCAGACGAGCTAAAGTAGATCTTCCGTTAATTTCTTATCGGTTTTCAAGATCGAGAAAATGCTGAGGATTTTTCGCTTGGTTCTTCAACTAAAAGCTGATCCTCTTCAACAAATTCGCAAAATGAAAGAAAGTTTTAGAAATTACTTTGTTTTACTGCCATAAACATTGGAATATTTAGATGTGTTATTTGAGGGTTTACATTCTTTTTACTGCAGTTTGACAATTTCACAAAATCTGCAGGGTCAGGTACAAAAACATATTTATTGTTTATTTTTAGGATTAATATGCACATAATTAATAACATGAATGGAGTATGCGGTTGGCACTAGGTGAAACATTATAACAATTTTATTCAAAATAAAAGTAGCAGTAAATATAAATGATTCAGCTAAGATTTTGTTGAACATTGGAAATTAATTCTTTAGCAGTAAATAGAAATAATTCAGCTAAGATTTTGTTGAACAATGAATAAAGAAACCCTAACTTTTCCGAATCGGGAGTTTATCAAATTTATTGTGATATATAGGACAGACAGGCCGATGTTTACAGCATAGAATCAAAGAACACTTTGCAGAAAATTGTATTTTTTGTATTTGTATTTTTTTAACGAGAAAGATGTCACTTTACTATATAATATTATTAAGGGAAAATTGATGGACTATTTGGAGATTCTTTCAATCAAAAGAGGCGTTGGGAAAAAGGTGAATTTAACAAATTCTCAAATACTATTCTGCAACACCTCGATATTAGATGCTGTTATTTTCATGAGCCATAAAAATACACGGATGTCCGAAGTGCAATAAAAAGAACCTTTTTCAATTTTTGAAGCTTCCAGTTATTTCCATGTGCTATAAAAATACACAAATGTCCGGAGTGTAATAAATGGAATCTTTTTCAATTGTTAAGTTTCTAGTTATTATATATCCATGCGATACAAAAATACACAGATGTCCGAATTGTATTTAAAGAACATTTTTCAATTTTACGTTTAGTTCCTTTTTGTACTCCTCTGAAGATGGTCGAAAGACCAAAACACGTGTCAGGATTCTGAAGAAATTGTGAAACATAAAAGCTGTGTGAATTATTTTAAATTGAATTGAATTTAAAAAAAAATACATATCATTACTAAAAAACAACAAAATAACGTTCACATTATGCGATTAATTTCCGAACTACATTTTTGAAAACTCTCGCATTACTTATTACGCGGTATGATTTTGCCAATTTGTTATTCAGAATGACTCTGTCACACCTCTACAAATTTTGATTTTAAAAATTTCTTAAGGATTGAAAAAAATTATAATGAATAAAATGTTTCAGAAACACTGTTTTTTTTTGTAGACATAAAGAATTATTAAACATTACACAGCATCAAAAATAGCAAATTTTAGCTGATACATCCGGTCTTATGTATAAGGAATTATATTTGGAAAATGCCCAATATAAATAAATTTGAAAAAATCCCTGGAGAAAACCTCTAAATAGGCTCTTTCACCAAACCTTGAGAAATATGCAGAAAAGGATCTAAAATTCTTATCGCTAAACTTCAGTTGACTTTTCTGAAAATTGAACGGAAAATTAAACATTACAGTTTATTTCAGTTCAATACAGTACTCAAATGTAATCCAATAGTTTGCGTTAGCTTCAATTTTCATATTTGGATTATTTAATTCATTACAAATTTTATATAATTATATTCATAATGATTGTTTCCGTTAATAGTTTTTCTAATGTTAAGTTAATAATTTGTAATTTTCCTGAGTTCTAGATTACTGTTTGCTTTTTCCTAATTAGAGAATTATATGTTCATATTGCATATCTAAAATGAAACATTTTCTGTACTTCCTTCACAATCAAGTATGTTGTCTCAACAGCATAACATAATGTGATTGACGTCTACGTAAGTAAATAAATAAACTTGTATTTCTTAGTGTTCTTCTATGGAATTTATACAGAAGTATATTTATATAAGTATGAGTATATATTGGTTAAAATTCAGTAAAATCAATTTCTATGGTTTGTTTTTATCTATCTTTCACAAAAATCGATTGACGAGTAACGATTGAAATTTGAAACGCTGTTCTGAAGAATATTTTTGAAGGTTTCTTTGGAAGACATTTTTTAAAGGAGGTTTTTTCAAGGAATTTTTTGAATAAATGTTTGACATTTTTGGAATATAATATGTCATAAAATCGGTATGAAACAGCTGAATCGGCAAAAGTTTGGTATGTAATTTACGTCAATATTCTATATTTTCTTCAGATTCTTTTATCTCTTTTTGGTCTGTGCAATGTTTGATAATTCTAAGGGAGAGGCCATTCAAAATTTGCATTTTTGATCTGCTATAAATAAAAAATATGATGAATATTTTTTCAATAATAAGTTTCTCATAACGGTTGAGCCTTCACATTCACGAGTGAAAAATAATATCATTCAAATGACTGCCACGACTGGCTACAGTACATATACCGGTTGTTAAAAGGCAAAGTTTCAATATTTTGGGAGCTGATTATAGACCTCAAAATAAGAAAAAAACTTCATATACAAATGAGCAAATGAGCCGTTTTTTAGATATAAAAAATTTTCGGTTTTCAAATTAACTACAAGCGCAAATAAATACGATATTCAATTCATTTTCATCTTTCAGATGCCTTGTTTACTGAACTTAAAATTAAAATGTGTTTCTGTCGGTTCATTAAAAAAATCACAACTGGCATCAAATATTTAGTTTTCATATGACATTAACGTACTTTTATTGAGTATTTTGGCTGCGATTAGAGTTGTTTACTTTCTTTCACTTTATTGTTGAGAAAAAGTTATTATTCCTGAATCTGAAATGCCTCATTGTAATATTGAAATGAGTGATATGATTTTATATAATAGTTTTTAGATGATTGGGGAAACTGATTCCTTGAAAAAACGCTCGTGATACTGGACGTCTAAGATCTGTAGTACTACAGATGTTGAAGAGCAAATTTTAAAGATTGTGACTGAAAATCCCGGTACAAGTGTAAGAGAAATTTCAACGGAAGTAGGAATAAGTATCTGGATAAATATGCATGAACAACTTCTCTATCCATTCCATATTTAACGCGTGCAAGCTCTTAATCTTCCTGATCATCAAGCCAGAAGGACATTTTGTCAATGGGTTTTAACAAAGATCGTTGAACATCCGCATTTTACTTCTAACATCCTTTTCAATGATAAAGCCGGCTTTATCCAAAATGTAATTTTTAACTTTCATAATAGCCATATTTGGGCGGATGAAAATCCACACGCCATTCATGAATCCAGCATCAACAGCGTTTCAGTATAAATATCTGACTAGGTATTTTAGGAGTTAGGTTTGTTAGGTCCAGTAGTTTTACTACGGAATATAACAGGAGCCGCATACTTTAACTTTCTTTAACGTGGTACCTTTAAATCAGTGGATGAATATTTGGCTTATGCAAGATGAAGTGCCCCTACATTATACACTCGCTGTTAGGGAATACTTAGATCAAACATTTTCCAGAAGATGGATAGAACGAGGAGCCTGCTAGATCTCCCGATTTGAATCCTTTGGAATTTTGTATTGGAGGTTATGTGACAAGTTTAGTGTATGCAATGTCAGTGAATAACATCGAAGAGTTGCAACATCAGATTGAACTATCCTGTCAAACGATCCGAACAAAAGCAGGTCTTTTCGAAAGAGCACGTAATTCCTTCATGAGACGATATACTTCTTGCATTAAAATGGACGGTGGTCAAACGGAACATCTTCTGTAAAACACTAGAAGTCAAAAATAAATCGAAAATCTTTTGTAATTAATCGTATTCTGTTGCGCTAGTGGTTAATACTTTGAATACCGAAAATCGCTAATATCTCCAAAACGGCTTATTTGCGGACCGATGGTTTAAATGAAACTTTTTACTTATTTTGAGGTCAAGAATTAGCTTCCAAAATATTGAAACGAGGTTTTCAACACCCGGTATATGCTGTTATAAATAACTTTAAGAATGAAAATACCTGTGGGTGCGATATGATTTCAATTAAAGTTTTTAAAGTTCTGTCACCACAGATCACTGAGCATCTCACCCACCTAATCAACTTGTCGGTCACTTCGGGCAAATTTCCTAGTGTCTTGAAGATTGCTAAGGTTATCCCTGTACACAAAAAGAATGCTGTTGACATCTTAAATTATCGTCCCATATCTCTTTTGAGTACTACGAAAGTCATAGAAAAGTTGGTATTCAATAGGATGTTGGATTATTTTAATGAATTTCATTAATTACTGAAAGCCAGCATGGCTACCAATCGACCAATATAGCTGCATGTGACTTAATAGTGTCGTTTAAGATTGCCTTGATGGTGCATCTTATGTTGCAGGGCTCTTTTTCGATGAATCAAGTGCATTCGACTGCCTTAATTTCGAGTTTATTCTGACTAAGTTATACATTCTCAGATTTAGGGGTGTTTTTCTCGACTGCGTCAAAGATTTTTTAAATAATATGTACTTCTATGCCCGTGTAGGCCAACAGGAATCTTCCAGATATCCAGTTGAATTTGGGATCCCGCAGGGTTCTGTTTTGGGGCCTCTTTTATTCATTCTATTTGTCAATCTTTCTCTTTACGTCATCATGTATTCATCAATATAAGTTTATATCAAGATAGTTTTGTTTGCTGACGATACGTCCTTTATAATTTCTGCATCCAGTCTTGTGGAACTCACAGCCAGGTATGAACCTGTGGTCTGCTGTTTCACTGATTGGTGTTTTCGAAACTCCACAAATCTGACTGTCAGATGAGTTGAAGTGTTCCGATTGTGTTAGGTTCCTTGGATTGCATGTTGAAGGGGTTCTGAGTTGGAGCGCCCACGTTGACTCGTATATTCAAGGTTAAGTAGTACATTTTTGGCCATCAGACGTCTCAAGTAAGTTCTACTGGAAGAATCTCTGATTTGCGTCTATTATTCCTTGGCCTGCTCTACCCTACGCTACAACGTTGTGTTATAGAGAGGATCCTCCTCGAGTTATCGTGCATTCTTCGCAGGGAAAAAATCATTCGACTTATTTCAAACTTTTCACCAGTGGAGTCCTGTAGACCCTTCTTTATTTCCAACAGATTGTTAAGTTTACCCTGCGTTTTCATACTGAATTGTTTATTGTATATCAAAAAGAACTCGAAGTTACTGAGAAAATGCTCTTATTATCTTGATTATATTAAATAAATTTAATGATGTTTTATTAAGGATGACCAAGCTAGAAGGTAAGAATGTGGCACTCAGGAAGGAATTATCGACTTAATGTGAAGGTTGATAGTTTGGATCAGTTCAGTCGCCCAAATGATTTAGAAATCCAAAATGTTTCGAAAAAAACGAATGAAAATTTAATAGATATTGTTTGTAAAATAGGAGCCCACTTCAATGTGGCTGTTGATGTTTCTTCGCTGGATCATGTCACCAGGGTCTTTGAACGTTTATTATCAGAATATTCGGGGTCTGAGGACGAAGATCCCTGTTTTCGGAATGCTGCAGCTAGTAGCTACGATTTATTCTTCGTTACTGAGACATGGCCGAACACTAGTGTGTGTGATTTGGAAATAGTGGACCAGCGTGAATATATGATTTTCCGCCGAGATCAGTCCTCAACGGCTTGTTTGAGGCTTGATGAAGGTGGTGTTCTCGTGGAAGTCCTACGGGGTCTGGAACCGTGCAGTGTTGCTGAGTTCCAAAGTGTGGCAGAGGACTTGTGGGTTCGAATCACGGTTAATGGAGTTAAGGTTTATTTGTGTTGCGTTTAGATTCCACCAAATGATACCGCGGCAATGTTGCATTTTGTTTCTAAGTTGAATGATGTTAAAAATGCGGTTGGTAATAGTATCATTCTGATGATGGGTGATTTCAACTCTTCTAGGGTTTATTGGGTGAGGGATGGCTCGAGCGGTTACTTGGAGCCCATTGGAGTAGATGGAGGGCCTTGATAGATTTATTTTCTTTTCTTAAGTTGATTCAATTCAATGATGGGCTTAATTATAAATACTTACTTCAAGAGGGCTTAACAGTAGTAAATAAAGGTAATAAACCAACTTTTGTTACCCCTTATAGACAGGAGGTTTTAGACCTCACTATAAGTACTAATTTTATTAACAGTAAGATTTCCAATTGAACGGTATCCACTGAACCATCATGTTCAGATCATAGACATATACTCTTCAGTATAAAAACAGGTCCTAGACCATTAGAATACTACAGAAATGCCAAGGAAACATACTGGATTGGTTATGTAGAAACCCTCCGGGCTAACCTTAGCACGTGTATATCTAAAATATTCAAACAGAATCACTTGGAGATCTTGGCGGAGCAAATCAAAACCGCCATGGTCTCCGCTTATCACGAAAACTGCCCACTAAGATGTAAAAAGGATAACCGAAATTCATCTTGGTGGAATAACAACCTAAATAAACAAAGAAAGGAGGTTCGGAGATTATTCAACCGAGCCATAGTGACCGGTCAATGGGACAAATACAAAGAAGCTCTAATCTTCTACAATAAGAGCATTAGGGGGATCAAGGGGGACTTGTGGGGCAAGTTCTATGAGGGTATAATTGATGCCCCCGGAACTTCCAAATTAGTTCAATGTTTGCTAGAGAATGTAGCTCCTCTCTGAGTCTTCCTCTCTTACTGATTTTAAAAAATCTCTCTGTAGTGGTATTTTTCGCGACTGTTGGAAGGTCGCTTGTATAATTCCAAACTTTAAGGCCGGAAGTAGGAGTCTCATTGAGAATTATCGCCCCATTAGTAAACTCTACATTTTTGAGAATGTCTTTGAATTCCTGACCTATGCACACTAACTCCATCTTGTAAAAGCTTGTAAAAGTACCATAACAGCATGGCTTCGTCAAGGATAGGTAAGTTGAGACAAACCTCACCAGTTTCATTGAATATCTGCAGAGCAACCTGAATCGTGGTATTCAGGTAGATACTGTCTACACAGATTTCAGTAAAATTTTTGACAGAATCAGCAGTGATCTTCTTTTGCAGGAGCTTGATGATGTGGGTGTTGGGGGGTGGCTGTTGAGGTGGTTTGTGTCTTATCTGTGCAATCGTTCTCGATATGTAAAAGTAGGAAACTTTAAATCTAGATTGTTTTTTCCAACATCTGGAGTGCCTCAAGGTTCCCACCTGGGCCCTCTTCTATTTATTGTTTACATACATAGAATAAGTAGGTGTTTCAGAGTTTGCGGGTTTTTGCTATTTGCGGATGACTTGAAGTTATTTTTGAGGATAAGGGATTTTCGCGGTTACTTGGACCTTCAACATAATCTGGAAGGACTGGTTGAATTTTGTGAGGAGTGTAGCTTGCTCCTTAACTTATCCAAGTGTCAAGTAGTATCATTTACAAGGAATAGAACCATCATATATTTTAGATATTGTCTCTGGAACTGCCTTGAAGCGCGCTGATAATGTGAGGGATTTAGGGGTAACTGGATTTCGTTTGAACCCTGGTGATCCTTATAATTACTGTTTGCTCTTAAATCACTTTCTAATGTTATGTTTAAAGAACAGAAGAGTAGGTAATGAGTGATATCATTTTCATGTTAAAAATGTTGTCCCACCAAATAGACTGTCCCAATATCCTTCGGGCCATAAACTTTCATGTCCCGTCAGGGTCCCTCAGAGATCATCTCACATTCTACTTGCCTACCTGTAGAACCAATAGTGCGAAATATTCACCATTGTTTATGATGCTGGATCTATGTTACATTTATAATGACAAGGTTGATTTATTTTCGGTTGGAAACATGAACTCTCTGAAAATGCTTTTGAGAAGGCTTTTTATGTAGTTCAAAACTTTATTGATGTATATATTTATGAGTAGAAAATACTTTGTTTGTTTATTCTTTTGAATTCAATTCCTTATATTTAATTTTTGTAACACTGTCCTATTGTAATATTTAGTGAATGCTGTCTCTGGGTATTTGTTCACCTGTTGGCATTCTTTATAAAATGCCTTTCACAATGCATTAAGATATTCCGGAGAGACTGAAAGATTTTTGAGTACGGATATTTAAGAAATATATTGAGGAATTGTTATTGGTAAATTATTTCTATAGCGTTGCTTTTTTATTATTATTATATATATTTTTTACGTTTTATATACTGTGTATTCTGCCTTAAAGAAAGAATGAATATTATTGTTATTATTATCCTCGGAGGTGAAAATTAGCTTAATCGCTACAGATGATATTGCTGGGAAAATACTCATCTTCTGCCATGCGATTATTAGCTCATTGAGTGAGGTGGAAACTCAGCGGATGGTCAAGAGGCTTGCTTCACTTTTAGCACTAGTTGAACTTTGTGAGCGTTTATACCGAGGTTTTTAAATTGTTAAAATTTGTAGTGGGGCTAGCAGAGTTGATCTGTGTGATATTTAAGATATTGTAAAAGCCTTTTATCAAGTAAAAATCCCCTTTATACTATTTTATTTTCATTTTATATGTAATGATTAAAGTTTGTTTTTCCACACATGGATGCAACATCTCTCTGATATAGCTTAATCTTGAAAATTCCTTTCCTACCTCTGTGTGTATTCTAGAGATTAATATCGAATGTGAAGAATTGTATTTCGGTTAACCTTGAACAGTCCGTCGTTCTAGTAGTAGAAGAGGCATGTGTTGATTTTATTTATCTTTCAGAAGAGTCGACTAAGCAGTAGAGCAGGAAGTTATCAACGCTGTCCTAGAGACGTGCTGTACATTTTTGAAGGTTCTTTTAGAAGAGATTCTTCAGGAGAGCTCTTTTCAAGAAACTTTTGAGAGTATGTTTGGTATTCTTGAAACAGAACGTGTTATTCATGATGAAAACATCTGAATCGGCTAAAGTTTGCTAGGAAATTTTTGTCAATATTCTATATTTCCTTTAGATGATCTTAGCTCTTCTTGATGGTATGTTTGATAATTCTATATGTCGACTAAAAAAAACAGTATTTTTGAGATATTCAATTTCATATAATTCAATTCAATTTAACTGTTGAAAATTAAACTTTGTACAGTGTACAGAATACTTCCGCTTGATATTAAGGATATTTAAATCCTTAAAAAAACCTTTTAGATCATTTCTATTCATTTTTGGAAGATTAATTGATGGAAAATTAGGTCAAAAAAAGTCAGAAATAAAGGATACTACGATCCTAAGCTGTAGATGCTTGCTACAATATCACAATATCATTTATCTCAAATACCCTTTTCTAAGTATCTGAAGCTTTATGATTTAATAATATGTACTATTTCAAATAGTCATTGGGCTTTCTATGAAACATCTTTAAAGCTCGTTGATAAAAAAAAATTCAGTAATATGCAGAACATGTGGTAGAGTCAGAGATTTTCAAATATTCTCTCAGAGCTATGTTTTAATTAATACGAGATAAATAGTATCAAGAAGGTACCGAGAATCGATCATATAAGAAGCCCACTTAAAAGGACTGTAGAAATTCGTTCTCCGATCTAAATCGTTGAATGTGCTCTATTCTATCAGTTCATTTCAACTGTTTTTCGTGATTTTCACTGATGATAAAAGTATCGAACGAAGAACCGTTCTTGAATATTCCATTGAAAATGGAACTAGGTGTGCTAAAGTGCTGAAATCATTACAGAAAGCGAGAATCGACCCTATCACCAACACGTGCATGTGGGTGAAACAGTGCATTGAAAAGTAAATGGATTGGCATACATTTTTTATCGTCGTTATAAAATGATTTGTATGTAGCAAGTTATGTCGTTAGTATACATAAGATATTGAAGAATTTCCAAAACGGAACGCTGTGGTACCTCATTTGTAATTTTCCGAGGAGGACGATCGACTAACCTGTACGCCAACTAATTTTTAATCCAAGCATTGAATTCAGATACACTATCGAGTGATAGAACTTTCTATAGGGATAACTGTGATTTGACAGAAGGAACAAGCCATGTTGTTTTGACATTTCTGTTCGGTAAGCATTGACAAATTATCATGGAAAGACTCGCGCCGCAACAACGTTTACAAATTGTTGAAATTTATTTTCAAAATCAGTGTTGGATTCGCCAAACTTATAGAGCACTTCGTGAAATTTATGGTTTATGTAATCGTCCATCAGAGCAGCTTATTCGTCGAACTATCGATATATTTCGGACAACATTTTCTCTACTCGATGCAACAACAACAACAAGACAAAGATCTGTACGTACAGAAGAAAATAACGCTGCTATAAATCATAGTGTTAATGATAAACCAGATTTGTCTATTCGTCGACGTTCACAACTAGTTGGACTCTGTGCATCCACCACATGTGAAAGTTTGCGTAAAGATCTTGATCTACACCCATACAAGATCTAACTGGTTCAAGAACTAAAGAGACTTGATCATAATAAGCGTCGTTTGTTTGCTGATTGGGCTTGTAATTGATCCAACTGATCAGGTTGAGGTTGATCCACTTTTTTATCGTAAAATTGTGTTAAGTGATGAAGCACATTTATGGTTGAACGACTATGTGAATAAGCAAAATTGCCGTATATGGAGTGACAAAAAATCCTCAAGAAGTTCTGCAGGTTCCATTGCATCTTGAAAAATGCACTGTATGGTGTGCTTTACACGCTGGTGGCATCATCGGTCTATATATCTTTAAAAACGAAGCAGGAGCTAATGTTAGAGTGAATGGTGCTCGTTACAGATCGATGATCAATGATTACTTGTTTCAAAATTTGAATGGTATCGACCCAGAGGTGTTTTGGTTACAACAAGATGGTGCTACACCTCATTCTGCTATGGTAACAATTAATTTATTGAAAGAAATATTTGGCGATAACATTATTTCGAGAAATGGTCCAATTAATTGGCCTCCAAGATCATGCGACATAACTCCATTGGATTATTTTCTTTGGAGTTATTATTATTATTTTTTATTTTCATTATTATTCTGATACTCCTAGATCTTCTGTGAAGATCCCTCAGAAGCTTTTTCAGCTTGTGCGAGTTAGGAGTTCAGTTGTGTTCTGGGTAGGCTTTGTTACTGCGATCTTGTGCCACGTTAGGTCACAGCACTGTTAATTTTTGACCCACCATTGAAATGGTGGCAGACACCCGTCCAACTGAAAAATTTCTTTCCACCTGAACAGGATTCGAACCCGGACCTCCCGGTCCGATGCTCTCCTGCTGAGCTATCCACATTTATGTCAAGTCATTGGTTTATGCTGATAAACCTGAAACAATAGACGCTTTGGAAGTCAATATAACTCGTGTTATTGATGAAATAAGGCCAGAATTACTCGAAAAGTTGGTCCAAAATTGGTCTGGTCGAATGCGGTTCCTCAGAGCTAGTCGTGGTGGACATATGCCGGAAATTATTTTCAAAACATAAATGTCATAAAATTATCTTTCAAAAAAAAAATTGGCTACAATCTTAATTTAAATGTGTTTTATTTCAATTTAAAGTTCAATACTCTAAAAAACACCCGATACATCAGTGGGGCTATTGTGATCGAGGACAAGGTGCCAATTATTCATACGTTCCAGCAAATTTGTTATTGAGGATTTTCCTTTGACCAACCTTATGATATTCTCGTGGTATAATTCTAGGATTTATCAAAACATCACTTATCTCTTTGGAGATAGTTGCTTCAATAATTTCGGAAGAGATAGACAGAAGGCCGATGGGTTTGTAGTTGTAAAGATTAAGTTTGTCGTCCTTTTTCAAAAAATCTCTAACTGGTGCTTGCTTCCATGCATTCAGTAAAATTTGTTTCTCGAAGGTTTGCTGATATAATCAAAAAGAGACGAATTGCCGAGAAATCAGCATTATTCTTCAGAAGAAAAGAACTTGGTTCATCTAATCCCGGATACGAATTCTTTTCAATCTCAGCTGATGTTCCCTAACTTTGTGTGACGAAAACAAAACTTTTGTTGCACTCTGTGACACAACAAAAGCATCAATGCACTACCAAAGTATCCTGGAAAATATGGGAATTTGAAAAACAGAAATAATCAGTTTGTTTATCTCAATCATGAAAGATATGATCCACTATACAGGGGGTCTACTTTTAAATGGGCCAAAGTTTAAGGGGAGACCATTAAAGTTATTTGTAACAAAAATGTCATATAACACATAGTCGAATTTTGTAGCCTCTTCATCAAATTTGACCACATGACTGAAAACGGCATTAAATTTGCTACAAGATAAGAAGTTCTGTGTGCCAAAATATTCTTATTGCGGGCATGGTAAGGAGATGAATATTACGATACTGAAGTGAACAAAATCAGTCATATTTCTCTAATGGTTTTATCGATAAAAAACTATTGACTATGGAAATGTTTTCTTTTCAGCAAAAAATACCTCATTTGGTGTGCATATCAACGTTTGAGCTAGCTGCTTGTCCTCAGCCATGAGATTATGGATTAGAAGATAACAAGGAAGAGTTGAAATATTCCAAACCTAAATTTGCTCTATCATGAAACCCCTTGTGATCGAATATCAAAGTAAACATTGAATTTAAAATCTGACAGTTTCTGTCGCTTAATAGTTTTGGGTATTAGTACGTTTTATTGAATCTAACGAATTAACTCAATTTACAATAAGAATTCTAGAAAAAATCGAGAAAATTATGCCTGTTTTTTCAAACATAGAATATCGAGATTTTTTGTTCATTTATGGATTAACGAATGGAAATGTTCGCGCAGCAGTTCGAGAGTAGGGTTTGCGTTTTCTCAACAGGCGACAACCAAAGAGGAAGACATTTGTAAAGTTTTCAGGCGATTAGGTGGAACAGGCTCATTTGGTGGTTTCCGAATCAGAGAAGGAGGTCGCAATAGTCAGTTTCAAGCTGTCCTCCCGGACAGCTATACTTCAAGTTGTCCGAGAGGACAACAAGTACTCGTCGAATTGGTTGTACATTGAGGATTCATCATTCTACAGTACACAAAGAACTCAAAAAAAAAGGTACATCCAAATCATTTGATAAAGGTGCACGAGTTACCTTTACATGTTGAGACGAGACTTACATTTTGTAGGTGGTACCTGAATAAATTAGGAGATTGGGGGGGGCGATAGGATATTATGGACTGATGAGGCCACTTTCCTGAAAACCCCCATCCGACTATTGTTTCCCAGTTCCAACATGAGTTATGGGTTAATGTGTGGTTGGGAGTCATGAGAGGTGAACTTTTCGGACCAGTAATACTTCCCGATCGCCTCAATGTTGAAGAATTCATTACATTAATCCAAAACAGCTCAACAGATATATTGGATGAATTGCCCCTGGCTAATAGACAAAATGTGTGGCTGCCCTGCTTGTAATAGCCAGAATGTACGGGACTAAATAGATGAATATTTTGGGGTACAATCGATTGGTACGGTCCGGTAAGATGACCAACAAGGAGCCCCGACCTTACGCCTTAGGATTTTTATGTCTGGAATACCTTGAAACAAAAAGTGTATCAAATTCGCGTTCAGACTCGAGAGGATCTGATCGGAAGAATAAAATTGTGTTCTGCAGAAATGCGTCAGAAACGTTGTGAACTTTGCAGTGTTGTGGATACAGTGCGAAAACTATGTGTGAAATGTATTGAAAAAAAAGGTGGACATTTCGAATAATTGATATCAGTAGTAGTAGTATGTTTTCTTTACATTTTTTTATAAGATCTGTATTATTAATATCTAGTTTATTCTTTCGAACAGAACAGTTTGATTCGACAGATTAATTCATGATTTCCATGTGAATAACTTTGATATTCAATTATAAAGAGCTTCAAAAGGACAAGCAGCTAGCACAAAAGGTGATGATATTCGAAAGCACACTAAATGAGGCAAAACATGTCCATAATTAATATAAAATAATAAGATGCGGTTTTTTAATTGATAGAAGGATAATTACAAACTCTGAATATCAAAACAGATTTATTCTGTTAGTCTTCTACAATTTTAATTTCAAAAAATTTTTTTTAAAACTTTTAGAATTCAATTAATGTCTAATAATAAGCAGTGCTCATATTTAATGGACGTAGAAAAACCAAAATTCACTATACAATATCGAATGGAATAAAAAAAACCCAGAAAAAATAAATTATTAATGAAAAATAAATAATATCGAATGTTTCTTTCCAAACATACGCACCTGAACTCGTCAGAAAGACCGTGGTACGTATTTTTAGCCTTTAACAAACATTTGGAAACATATTGAATTGTATCAGTCCTTACTTGGTGAAAATCCATATTAAATAATTTGAAATAAGGTTATTCTGATTTTCACAAATTTTTATTATTAAACTCACAACAATTGTTTCGCTATCACAGTAGCATCATCAGGTAAGATCACATTTTGAATAACTAAGCTTTTTTCCGAAATCCGTGGCTATTTATATTACAGTAACTACAATAAATTTTTATTAGGCACTAAAACGCAAAAAAGGGTCCCTGCAAATTCCAGCTTATCTGAATATATTTAACAGAGGTGAGTTATTTAAATCTATTTATTCGTTAAGTAATATTCCAATTTTATTATGTTTATTTATCTCTAGGGATTCTAACAGATTTAAGGCATAACTTTTGCTTTCTATATGTAGAATTTCAAAGTTATGGTTGAAATTATGTCCTGTTCCTAACAAATGGTTGGAATATGTAGAATTGCTTTTATTGTTGAGGAAACTCTTCAAATGTTCACACATCCTATGACGGAACGTTCTTCCAGTTTGACCTATGTAAATTTTAGGGCAATCACCGCAGGTTAACTTATAAACCCCAGATTTATCATCCTTATGTGTGTAGTCTTTATTATTTTTGATAAATTTACTCAAGTTTAAATTAGTTTTAAATGAAGTTCTCAAATTATATTTATTTTTGAGGTTTGTAGCAATTTTCTCAGAAATACCTTTAGTGAAATTTAAGGAAATCCATAATACACACATAATAAAATTATATACATAATATTACTTAACGAACAAATAGATTTAAATAACTCACCTCTGTTAAATATATTCAGATAAGCTGGAATTTGCAGGGACCCTTTTTTGGGTTTTAGTGCCTAATAAAAATTTATTGTAGTTACTGTAATATAAATAGCCACGGATTTCGGAAACAAGCTTAGTTATTCAAAATGTGATCTTACCTGATGATGCTACTGTGATAGCGAAACAATTGTTGTGAGTTTAACAATAAAAATTTGTGAAAATCAGAATAACCTTATTTCAAATTATTTGGAAACATGTTCAGTTTCTGGTTTCTGGTTTTTCAAAAATACACAACATAATTTTAAGAACTTCTCCAAAACTAATTTAATAGACGTATTTAATCAAAACTCAATATATAATGTCAAATGGAATAAATAACCCAACAGATATACGAAAGTAATTAAAATTAATAAATAAATATTTAAAGGAGACAAAATTTTGTTTCTGGTCTTACCTTTAAGAACACCAATTGCCTTTTAAAAACATGAACACACTTAAAGGACTTCTCAAAGAATATAATTTATTTGAAATATTTAATATATTTGAATATTCGAATAAATTATTTCAAAAATCTCTAAAGAATGTGCACTATATCTTCAAAAAACAAATATAATTCTAGACAATCCCGTCTTCAGTCCTTATTTAATATTCCAAATATCAAAATCAAAAACTTAACCTATATCTCTCACGTGTTAAAAGACTTAAGCTTCGAAATACAGATCAACTATATAATTCAAGATTGATCTATGTTCTAACAAAATCAAAGAACAGTGTGAATTATTTTAAGGTTTATTTAAATTCATTGCCATTCTATAATGAGATTTATTGAAGCCAAAATATAATTATATATTATATATAAAATAAAATAGAAAGGCCTTTTACTTGATAGAAGAAATATAACAAAATTTGAATATTAAAACAAATTGAAATATGTTTATCTTCATATTTCAATTTGTTTTAATATTCAAATTTTGTTATATTTCTTCTATCAAGTAAAAGGCCTTTCTATTTTATTTTATATATAATATATAAAACTAATTTAATTGAAATATTTTATATGTTTAAATATTTAAATAAGTTACTTCAAAAGCTCTCAAAAACATGTAGCATATCCTCAAAAACAATTAAAAATTCAGATAAGGTCGGTTCAACTTTACATTCATAGTATAAATTCAATTAAAAATAAATAAACTTAACAAACTTTACCAAACAATTTCTGGCAAATCTGTGAATACAATCGAACAAGGTAGGTACATCTAATATCCAAGGTAATCTATGTTCTATTCTAAACCCAGAAACCACATAAATATTTTAAAACATTTTTTGAAATTAAAATTGTAGAAGACTAACAGATTAAATTTGTTTTGATATTCAAAGTCCATAATTAATAATTTTTCAGCGATAAAACCATTGGAGAAATATGACTGATTTGGTTCACTTCAGAATCAGTATATTCATCTCTTTACCACGCCCGCAATAAGAATTTTTGCACTCAAGAACTTCTTATCTTGTGGCAAATTTAATACAGTTTCTAGATGTATGGTTAAATTTGATGACCCTACAAGGGTAATTGAAGTATAATTGATTTTATGGAAAAACTTGAAATATTTCCTGAAATCAAGAAATGTTAAATTGAAGAATAACCATCAACATTTCCACTATGTTTTATATGACATTTTTTGTTGTGAATAACTTGTATGATCTCCCTTGAAGTTTGACCCTTTTAAAAGTAGACACCCTGTATAGTTAATAATCATTGAAGATATTCTGAAAACTTTGAAAAATATCATTTACATTATTCATTTATATTGCATTATTCATAATTCCTACATCGGTATATATAATATGTTATTATTACAATCCATCTTTTTATCTCCCAGCCTGTCTGTCTTATAGGTGGTAGTCAAACATTTATTCAATTGAGAAGAAAAGTTCGTCTCCAACTAAATAGACCGTTTCTTGTGAGCTTGATGATGGTTATACGGATGAAAATATGCATCATTTAGAATCATCAAGTGTGCTTCTAATAACATGTAATAAAGAATCGTAATTATTATAGAAAACCTATATTCAACACTGAAAGTAACATTTAACACTCGTCCTGGTTTTCCACATATGATTCAGACCATTCCGTTTGTAATGGTCATGATACGATTGTAAATATCGACCGATTGCCATTAGTCTTTAAGACTTGTCTGCGCCAAGTGGGTTAGCGCTTATATTGTGTGAGCTTTTAACCGGAAACGGAACAATATGAACTCGATCCGCAGTCCAGTACCGGCTTCTAGAAAACCAGTCACTTGTTCATGTTACGTCGATTTTATTCATTTGATTGATTCAGAGAATTCATTTCAATTGAATAAAATAATTTCCACAAATTAATCACTAAACAATAACACTGATATCGTCAACACTGTAGCGTCATCAGATCTACATTTTGAGAGTAATTGAATTTGGACTAGATTTATCACCTGCAAAATCTACGTCACAGTAACAGGATAAACTTGGCGAGCCATTAGTATATTTCAAACCCACTTATGAGATTCCTTTCAAATATTTAAATTCTCTTTTTACCAGTGTGCAGTGATACTGCTGCGGATTTGAGTGCAACCGGGTCAGATAGCTTACTGCGAACGAGATATCAGGTCTATTGAATAGACTCAGATACAATAAAGAACCTATTGCTTTCTTATAAGGGAAACTTCCTTCATTCGTGCCTTCAGGAGCTTTGTACTTTCCTTGAGCTACTAAAGGGGTATCAACAGAATTGGAATTTTCCATGCGAAACTCTTTCACAACATTCTTCACAAACTTGGTGTGATGAAGAAACAATTGATTTTGAGACTTTGTGATTTCTAAACCAAGAAACTTGGATTTCAATACAATCACTTCATCTTGAAAAAGCTCATATTTACGTTTGATTCTATCGGTCTCTACTTGTCGGATATACATCTTGATGATTAAAAGTAAAACAACTTAATTTTCGCTAATTTATTCAATTTCACAACAATTGTTTCGTTAAGACAACATGACTTCGTCAGGTGTGTATGGTACCATACTCACAGTTATGTTTGATTGTATCGGTCTCTACTTGTCGGAAATACATCTTGATGATTAAAGTAAAACAACTCAATTTCCGCTAAATTATTTAATTTCACAACTTTCATCCAAAATTTGCCATTAAAAATTCATATAACCTAATAGAGAAAATAATATATATATATATATATATATATATATATATATATATATATATATATATATATATATATATATATATATATATATATTCTGTCAAGAAAGTACCGGGAATTATCGATTTAAATCTGGCGGGGCAATGAGGCAGGTAAAAAAATTTTTTCCTAGGTTGGTACCACTGTCCTTAATTACTATGCCAAGCTTGAGCGGGATCTGTCAACTAGTGTGTTTGCAACAGCTGATTAAGTCAGTCGATGTCAGAGTGCGTGCCGATTTTTACTATGGGTGATTACGTTGAGCAAAGAATTTGTTTAAAGTTTTTTGTTGCAAATGAATTTTCGTGTGCCGATGCATTGAGAATGTTGCAAAAGGCCTTTGGTGATAATGCTCTATCGAAAACTCGTGCATATCAGTGGTACAGAGCCTTCAAGGACGGTCGTGAAGTGGTCGAAGATAACGTCGATAAAATTAAGAAAAGGGTGCTGGAAAACCGTCGTACCAGCTTGAGAGAGATAGCACATGATCTTAAGATATCCCACGAGTCCGCACGTACGATTTTGATTGATATTTTGGGCATGAGAAAGGTGGCCGCACGACGCGTACCGAAAGACCTGAATTTTCTTCAAAAAGTCATCGCGAACAGGTTGCTTCAGACATGCTGGATCGCTGTAATTCCGATTCTACATTCATGGAACGCATTATAACTGGTGATGAGACCTGGGTCTACGAGTACGATATGCAAACAAGCCAGCAATCATCGGAATGGGTGGCAAAAAATGAGCCGAAACCGAAAAAACCACGCCAAAGCCGCCCGAAAATGAAGGTGATGCTCATTGTTTTCTTCGATATCCGTGGCGTGGTGCACTATGAATTCGTTCCAGAGGGTCAGACGGTAAACAAGGAGTATTACCTATGCGTTATGAAACGTTTGCGTGAGCGTATCCGTAAGAAGCGGCCAAATTTGTGGGCGAACAACTCATGGATTTTGCATGACGATAACGCGCCTTCTCATCGAGCTACGATTGTGACTGACTTTCTCGCCAAAAACTCAACAAACGTGCTTCAGCAACCACCGTATTCGCCGGATTTGGCTCCCTGCGACTTTTTCCTCTTCCCAAAACTAAAATTGCCCCTTCGTGGCACCCGTTTTGAGTCGTTTGAAGCCATAAAACAAAATTCGGCGCGAGAGCTAAAGTCCATCCCGGAAAGCGCCTATAAAAATGTTTCGATAATTGGAAGTGCCGTTGGCATAGATGTATTGGAGCAAATGGAGCCTACTTTGGAGGCGACCCAATAAATTTTGACGATTAAATGTAAAAATGTTGTTTTAATTGAAAATTCCCGGTACTTTCTTGACAGAGTAGTATATATATATATATATATATATATATATATATATATATATATATATATATATATATACATATATATATATATATATATATATATATATATATTCCGAATAATGCTAAACTCATTTCTTTGGACGTGCAAAATTTGTTCCCTTGCATTCCAGTTGAAGAATCAAAAAATCTAATAGAATTGCTATTAGTAAAAAATAGAACTAATCCGGTTATAAAACAAGAGATTATCGAAATCTTAAAAGTTTGTTGGGACGAAAACTATTTTTTATTTAATGGAATATTTTATTAAGCTTATGATGGTCTCGCTATGGGAAACCCACTTAGTCCGATATTATCCGAAATATTTATGGACTTCCTGGAAACCAAAATCCAAGAGAGCACCTTCTTTAAATATTTCATTTATTGGTATCGTTACGTGGATGATATTTTATCTTTATTCACCGGTACCAGTAGAGGGCTTGCGATGTTTTTAGAATTCATAAATACATTATCTCCCACAATAAAATTCACTAATGAAATAGAACAAAACAACAGCATCAATTTTCTTGATTTAAAAATTTCAAAAATTAACAATAAACATGACTTTTCAATTTTCCGGAAACCCACTCATACAGATAATACGATCCACTCAAATTCTAATCACCCACATTCTCAAAAACTAGCAGCTTATAATAGCATGATATTTAGAATAATCAACATACCTAGGACACGAGAGAGTTTTGATAGAGAACTGAATATAATAAAACAGATTGCATTTAACAATGGTTTCAATCCGTTCATTATAAACAAATTATTGAAACGAATGCAATTTAAACAGTCAATATCGCTTGTATATCCGACAATAGCTATTGATACAAAATATATTTCTTTAACGTACATAAACAAAAAGTCCGAAAAAATAGCAAGATATTCAAAGAAAAAGAGTTACTGCAACATTTCATTCAAAACAAGAAACACGTTGGGAAATTTAATAAAAAATAATAATGATTTGATCCATAAAAACAGAAAGTCTACAGTCAATAGGTTAAACTGCGGTACTTGCCCATCTGTATATGTGGGTCAGACAGGTAGATCTTTCGGCACTAGGATACGTGAGCACGAGAAAGCATATCTTGGAAAAAACGGAAATTCAACATAAACTGACCATCTTTTGGAGACAGGACATGATTTTGACAATAACTTCAAAATCTTACACCTAGAAAAAAAGCACCTCAGGTTGAACTACCTAGAAGCCCTCGAAATTAACAGATACAATAAAAAACAGATTTTCTTCAACGACCAGACGAACCTCAATAAATCCCCCTTACTTAACCTTTTCTGAAACTTTGTGTAATAATAAAGAAACAAATTACTGTATATTCCCAGTATCTTCTTTTCTGTACATTTTGAATATTTAAAGAACTCGATATCAAATATGTAGTTAGTACCATACTCACCTGACGAAGTCATGTTGTCATGACGAAACAATTGTTGTGAAATTAAATAAATTAGCGGAAATTAAGTTGTTTTACTTTAATCATCTGCATTTTGAACTATAAAATAAAGCATCAGAATTAAATAAGCATGATGAATGCAAAACTGCACCACCTTTGAAAAATTGTTCAATGTGTAATGAAATTAAAAACCATCATATTTGTAGCAACAAAGAGCATGGCTTCCTGAAAGGAAAATTAAGAATATTTAATAAAATAATATAGCATATTTGAACAATTTATCAAATTAAGTTAAGTTAAGACAGTTGTTTCGCCAACACTTAAGTTTTTACAAGTTTACATTTCGACACAGCGCCATAGTGTTGGCGAAACAATTGTCGTTAACTTAATAAATTGTGCAAATAATCTCAATTATTTTATTTAATGTTCTTAATTTTCCTTCCAGGAAGCCCTGCTCTTGTTTGGTACAAATATGATTCAATTTCATTGCACGTTGAACAATTTTTACAAGGGTGGTGAATTTTTTCGAAAATGTGGAAATAATCCATATTATTTTATTTAATTAAAATGATATTCCATTAGGTGAGGATCGAGTCAATTACATCAAAAACACTCTCAGAAGTCATGAAATCCGAGCAAAGGCTATTGCCAACAGCACTTTTCGTGAGGCAGTTGTGCCAATTATTTAGGCAGGACCCACATTAGACGTTACTGTATACTAACCCTTCTCTTGTTACACATTTCTGTGTCAACTATGTACATGACCATAATGACGGTCTTCTCCAAAATATTTCAAATATAAAATCCGAATTATTTTGTAAAATAATATTAATTAAAAAATATATAGGAGACAGTAATTCAATTTCCACAAAAATATTTATAATACAACAATTGTTTCAACACGATGTGGCTTCTTCAGGTATTTATATTCTACTGACTGATGGTGTCTAGGTCCTAGTGTAACGGAGTTTAAATACAGTTAAGTACGTGACAAAATAATGGTTAAAACAAGTCATAAAGACTTAAGATGTTATTGGAGTTTGCCGCTAAAAAATATCATTAGGGAAAGATATTCAGTAATGGGGATTTGTTAACATTGTTTTGTTCATTTATTCAATAGGCATTGCACCTTTTGATTTCAAGAAATTCTAAAAGTGTTAATCTAGAAATTTTGCTTTGGACGTGGATAATTTCATAGTTATTGTTGAAATTATTCCTGAATTCCTCATGATATATATATATATATATATATATATATATATATATATATATATATATATATATATATCGAGAGTACGGCATCTGAAATGTAACTTCTTTAGTGTTCTTGGATTCTTTTCTTGAATGATCTACCTGCCTGGCTAATATATACTAAAGGGCAATCGTTGCAAGTCATCTAGTCATCTTGTAGACTCAAGATTTATTTTCTTTATTTCTTCGATCCTTATTGTTTTTTACTTAAGTACCAAGATTATTGATGTTTGTAAAAACTGAGTTGTAATTGAAAATATTTTCGAAATATTTAGCAATATTTTCAGATAATCAATCCATTAACATAAGATAACGAAAAATATTTCTGTGTATTGTTCTCTTTTATGATTGGGTACACGAGATTTAATAGCATGTTTTTTTGTTCATTCAATACCATTTTGTCTGAAAGAAAGGTGTTTTAACCTTTGTTTGAAGCTATCTGTTCAATAATATTTAATTCTTTGGAAAAGTTATCTGAATTCAGAGGGATATTCAATAGTCTAAGAATGAAATGCTGACATCTTTCCGTTGAAGTTCTATCTATTTTAATATCTGTATGTGTGGGTTTGTGAAAAATACTGAAATCATGTGAATTATCTCTTGTTATTGTGAGGTCAAGAACATTAATACTGTGGTTGATTTCTTCTTCGATTGTGAATTTGATTTTGGATGGAGTCAATATCTAGTTTCAGATCGATCGAAGGCAGGTTAGAAAATATTGAGAGAATAAGAAAAAGTTTCAAGTGTGAATTACATTGAAACCATTAGACCCATTTAGCCCATTAACAGACTTACTGAGATATTTCGACTCCTATCTAGCCTAGAAGTTTCAAGTCTCTATCTTTCCTTTCGAAAGTTACCGCGTTTACGGACTGCTGGCCGGTTTGATCCTTTGATCTTGAAGTCTTCATCAGTAAGTTCAACCTAGTTTTTTGAGATAATTTTCGCCTAAAAAAAAACAGATATCTGGTGGAAGAATATAATTCTGTTCCCTAGATCAGGCGTGTAAAAAGAGAATTATTCTTTAAAACATCTACATAATTTAATTTTGTTTGAATGATATAATAATAATAATAATAATGACTTTATTGCAAAAAATGAAAATATATATAATTATAATTAATATAATGAATTCTGAAAGGAACAATCACAGGGCGGAGTTCAGATGGCCATAAAGCAATCTGCTTTGCAACCCCTGCTCTTCCACTCAAACCCTGATCAAAAATATATAAAAAAAAAAATAATACAATTCGAGGCGAAAATACAAACAAAAAAAACAGAAAAAGTATTCGGATATTCCAACCTTAACAATTATAAGAATGTATTAAAGTGCCATATATGAAAAAGAAATTACTGATCACTCTGACCGCACTGATCTCTATAAATCAAATTCCTGACCCTAGCTTTGAAGGACATCACGGATAGATTCGCAAGAGAACTAACTATATAATTGTTATAGAATTTATAAATTGAGAAACTAAAAGATCTCTCAAATAGTGACAACCTATGAGGAGGGGGAGATATAAGCCCTCTACTACGTGTGTTCAGATTATGGACGTCAGACCTGAACGTTATCTTTCGATACAGATAAGATGGCTTACGAGACAATAAAATCCTATGATAACAAGCTAGAGCTCCCACCAAAAATCTGTTACGCATATTCAACCAATTCACATCCACCAATTTATGACTTATATGCTCAAATTTACGGATTCCAAAAATGAACCTTAAGCAAGAATTTTGTATCCTTTGTACTGAGTTTAAAGTAGCCTGATCCAAGCAGGAGAAAAATACCTGAGAGCAGTAATTAAAATTGGACAGCACCAGGGAATCGCAGACAGCTTTCTTGACCTCAACAGGCAGAACATTACGGTGAGGATAAATTAGCCTCAAGGCGTAGAGAGAACGCCTAATACAACCCGCAATATGCAACCTATAACGAAAAGAATTGTCCATTATCAGACCAAGGTTACGAACGCTCTTCACGATGGGAATCTCATTACCCCCAATGAAAAAATGGACATGTTCACTCAACTGATCACACACAGACTGATTGCCGAAAAGTATCGCACATGACTTACCAGGATTAACCAAAAGATTGTGCTGCTCAGATATCTCTTGGATGGTCGCGAGATCATAATTTATTTTTCGAACACCTTCATCAACATCACCAGCAACAAAACTGAGGTAAAGCTGGGCATCATCAGCATAAAAATGGGCGTTACAGAATTTAAGGTATTTCCAAAACATATGGGTATAAATTATGAAGAGCAGGGGACCCAGCAATTATCCCTGTGGTACACCTACAGATATAGGCAGAGGACCCGATAGTGAACCATTGACTTTCACACGCTGGGTTCTATTAGAAAGATAGCTCGTAAGCAATGAAACTGAATCTTCGGACAATCCCACGAAGGAAAGCATAGCAATCAGCAAATCATGTGAGATCGTATCAAATGCTTTTGTATAATCTAATAAGATCAACGCTGTTACAAGACCCCTATCGGAATTCAATAAAATGTCATCACTTATTTTGAGAAGAGCAGTCGTACAACTGTAACCTCTACGAAACCCCGATTGAAACTCCGGAAGCACTTCAAACTTATTTAGATGTTCAATCATCTGGTGATACAGGATCTTCTCGAATATCTTAGAGACAGCAGGCAATATGCTGATAGGTCGTAAGTCACTGAGCTGCTCCACATTACGTTTTTTTGGTATCGGCAAGACTATAGAATTTTTCCATGCTGAGAGATAGTATCCACTCAGAATGCAGCTGTTTATTATATTCACGAGATACTTCAGAACGGAAGGACCACACAATTTAATCAATGAGATGCTCAGATCATCAGAACCAGCGGCATTCGATTGTATATCATGCAAATATTTATTGACCAACGCCTCATCAACCAGTGAGAAAGTTGTTTTCACCTCGAATTCGCAAAAAGTGTTAGAAGAGTAATAATTGAGAAACTCATCAGATGAACTATTTTGACTAGTCGGAATGGAATGGACAAAAAAGTTATTCAGTTCATCAGGGTCAGCTAAACCGTGAGGAATCGAAGGTCGTTGTTTACTACCTATATTCATATAATTCAGTTGCTTCCACAAATCTCTCTTATTATGAGTTCGAAACAAGGAAGAAAAATATTCCCTTTTAGAGTTACGTATTTTAAGTGTAGTCAAGTTGCGTAGCTCTTTATATCTTACCCAGTCTGATGCCTTCTTCGACTTTCTGAATCCCGCCTTGGCTCTATCTCTAGACTTCATTTGTTCCTTGATATCCTCAGATAGCCAAGGAGCCGGCGGTTTTGTAATGCGACGCGAAACAAGAGGAACATGCCTATCGAACAAGTCAGCCAAAACACTATTCAAGATCTCCACCTTTTCATCAACATCATTAGTTTTAAAAATATTACTCAGGTGAGATAGCTCCAAATCTCTCTGAAAAAGATTCAATGAAAATTTTTAATATATCACAATGCTTCAGAGTAAATATGTTTCTATCGACTTTTATCTATAGAATTCTCAAATCTCGTACATGCAAAATTTGAAGGAATCTATAGAAAACGAAAAAAATTAATTGAAGTGGGGCATTTTTTCGCGCAAAATTTTTTAGTTATAATACTCAAATGAGACAGTTTACTGTATCGGCTGTGATTGTTATTTAATTATCATTTTTCATAGATTTTTTCACGATTTTCAACAATTTTTCATATCTACTCAAACAGGATCTTATAATAGCTTTTCTGAGACAATTTTCAAAAATTTAAAATGTCTTTGATTATATAGTTTGTCAGAATAATGTTGTTGATATATTCAAAATTCGTTATTTTACTCAATGAAGAATATTATTTTTGAAATATAATATTGAAAATAACCATGAAGAAGAATTTGCCTATTACAGAAAATAGCTGGAATTAATTCTCCAGGTACCTCCGCAGATTTTAATCAGAAAAAATCTCACGAAAACATTCAGAATTAAATTTTAAAACATGTCCTAGATATACTGTATCACTTTATAGACATATATATTGTCATCACATGTGGTGGAAATAAACTATTAGAATATCAAAAGAAATATAAAATAATGACCAAATTCTTGATTATTTCTGTCTTTACTTGACGAAAATTTATAGTTTACGACGGAAATTCATCGTGTTTGAAGTAAAACACTTTTTTCCGCTTATATAAGCGGAAAGTAAAACACTTTATTTCCGTTTATCTAAGTGGAAATAAAGTGTTTTACATCAAATCATATAAAATGACCAAATTATTTATACATCACCTTATACATATATGTTTCGATTGGATGTTGAAAAATCACAAGTTTCATCAAGAAAAAATGTTCAACATATAATTCAAAAACGGTTTTTTTAGTTTTCCTATTTTGAAGAAAATATAGCACATTCTCTAGAGAAAGGACCTGATGAATTCGGACCCAAAATCTCTTCAGTAAGGAGTTATTCGAATAAACAAAATAATTATTCAAAAATATATAAAAAATACTTTTATATCACTAGACATTTCTGTAACAACTAACCAATATTTGGATAAGCATGGCCTATACGAAAATTAGGCTATATCACAAAATTGGTTAGTTGTTGCAGAAGTGTCTAGTGACAAAAAGGTATTTTTTTTATATATTTTCAAATGATTATTTCGTTTATTGAAATAACTCTTTGAGAGAAATAACTGAAGAGATCTTGGGTCCGAATTTATTAGGTTCTTCCTCTGAGAATGTGCTTTATATTCTTTAAAAAAGGACAATAAAAAAAAGGCTTTTTGAATTATATATTGAACATTTTTTGGTGATGGAACTTGTGATTCTTTAACATTCAATCGAAACATTTATGTACACGGTGAAATCTAAATAATTTGATCATTATTTTATATTTCTTTTGAATCTTTATTAGTCAATTTTCACCACATGTGATGATAACATATATGTTTATAAAGTGATACAGTGTATCTAGGACATGTTTTAAAATTTAATTCTTATTGGTTTCATGAGATTCATTTATATAAAAATATGAAGAGGTTCCGAAGAATTAATTCCAGCTATTATCTGTAATAATTCTTATATTAATTTTCTCTACATGTAGTATGAAATTTATATTTTAAGTTTTTGTTTTTCACATACATATAATGGTCCTTTAATAATGTTCAAATGAAGTAGTATACTGTATTGGCTATGTTATTGAATTTATGGGAATATTCTTCATTTTCTATATATTCCTTTACTTTTTGCAGTGTTGTATAAGATTCGAGAATTCCTTATGTCTAATTGAAGTTTTCGTAAGACATTTTAATTAAATGTATTCAAAATAAATTATTTAGAGATAAATGATTCGCAGTCCTGAGCTCGTGATCCGATTGAATCTTGATTCAAACGCTTTTCAGAAGAAAGGTATAGATTGAAATTGTTACGAGACAGCATTGTCGATAAAAAAAGGTCTTATGATGTGACGCATTCTAATAGAATCATTGAATGTCTATCTCCAAATATTCAGTAGATGCCTTTCACCTAACTAATTATTTTGAATTTACTATTGTTGCATTACATCATAAGAAGACTTTTTTCACGAAAATGATGCTTTTCAATGATTCAAACCAATTATTTCCTTTAGGAATATTGGGAAAACCTCCATTTTCGATTGAAAATTAAATCAGGAACTATAAGTCATTATGTGTAATTGCGGTAAATATTAGCATTTTCATTCATAACCAAACAATTTGGCGTATTGAAAAATCCCGCATAGTAAATTTCATTTCTATCTGCCAAAATAATTACAAAACTACAGGTACTTGGTTGTCCTAAAGAAGGGGCTCTAACCCCTTAGTAAGAGTAAGTGTGTCAATAGGATTGTACGCAGTTAGAGCTTCTGTAGGTTTACATTTTTATTACATATTTAAAAATCCTTTCAACCACGTAGAATTCCATGACTGAAAGGTATATTTTGTATTGTGTCTAGTAAACTTGAATGTATAGCATAGAATCGCTTTAATTGAAGTCGTAAAAGAACTTCGCTTACTAAACTTATTTATTGTTCAAACGAAAAATAAAGAAGGAAATAAATATATGTACTTTTCCTTGGTTTTGTGCGGTAAATATCTTTCGGAACGTTTGAGCATCTCTTCCTCCACCTGTGCCATTACTCGTATGTAGGAAACAGGAAATTCCCGAGTCAAGATGCCTCTGAAGAAACAGTTAAATCGCCTATCGTTATTTCCCAATAAGAGCCATATTTCACGACATAAAGAAGCCAGGGGACAGCAAGAAAATATTCGAAATTCCTAGGAACATTGTTATAGTCAACGGGCGGTAGGCAGAGAATGAACGATAATCACCCACTATATGCATGATATGCAGTTCACCTGCTGCATAAATATTTGTCAACTAAGACTGAATGTTTGCTTGCCAGCTGAAGGAAGCCGTAGATGAAGTGATTTGCTTGAAGTTAAGCGCCCGGACTATTTGAAGATTACTTCTTACAAATAATACAAAGTTGGGAGCCACTAACAATAAATATTTTATCCTGAAAACAAGTTTTAGCGATATTCATAATATCAAGCAATACTACAAAGAAAAATCGTAAATTTCCATTAACAATAATTTATTTCAATTTTTATTAAAAATGTAACGACTAAAAGAGTTCAATATTCCACTCTTTAAAAATAAATATTTTTTTTCTGTAATAAGGAGTATGAACCAAGGTAATGGAAAGTTGTACAAATCGAGACAGTGTTACATATATCTATGTAACAATTCTAAACTCAAACAAGCCCGACTAGGTTTGTTGGTCACTAGGACAGACATGCGCACGTTGAGCTTGTCCAGTAATGTCAATGCCCTGAATGTGAAACGACTACAAATCTGCCACGTACCTATCCTTGCTCTGCACAGGAACACCAATGTATGTATCATACACTATCACCATCTAGAGCACGCAAATATACATTTAAGACGTACCTCAGCGAGGCAATTCAAGCAAACCAACGTCACAAACACTGAAGACTTTCCTCGTGCTCAAGTAAGATCCTGTTACGCAGTGATGCTCATAATTAATAAAAATAATAATAATATAATAATAAATGTCTTTATTTCACTATAAACCTCAAGCGGAAATTCACCCAAACGTGCTCTACCACTTAACATTGTAGTCTACACGTCATCAATCAAAACTGAGGAAAAAAAATGAAAGCATACAAAGAAAGAAAAAAAAAATGAGCGTATCAGCAAACATAACGTCAGCTCTGTAAACCAATTTTTCGTAGAGATAAGGCAGACTTCTCTTCAAAATGATATTATGAAATGTACATAGAGCGTGAAATTAAAAACTAATCCTCTTTGGACTTAGCATATTTATATTCAAATAAATTAATCAATCTGTACCAAATAACATTAAAAATGAGTATGAGCTATGGTGATGGAAATCTCTACAAGTCGAGAATGAGTAACATACATCTGAGAATCAACAAGTTTCAAACGTGCGCAAAACTGCTACTTCTGTCCCAGTGATCAATAAAACCTAATCGGGCTTCTTTAGTTTAGAATTGCTATACAGATGTATGTTACACTGTCTCGATTTGTAGAACTTTCTATTACCATAGTGTAAAGAATTGCTTGGTATGTAGAGATACCTTTTTGAATTCTTCGGAAGTAATTGATTAAATGTTAACCAATTGCTATTCAAATTCTTGGTTGAGCATATTTCAAATGGGGTTGAAAGTGGGATGTATATGTATGACGCAATAGTTTATTTATAGTCTGAATACATATATTTAAAGTTTACGAGTATAAAGTGTTTACCCAAATTGAGGGAGCTGTTTCGGTATAGTATCGAACTCAAATTGCGATGAAAACACTATCTAGTTTGTGGATTAGCAGTAGTTTTTTAAGTATTTCACCGTTGTTCACTTTCACCGAATTCACTTTCATTGGTTTTCACTGTTGGGTTCGGTTTTCACAAATTAATATTTAATAACAAATAAATAATGTAGATAATACACAGAATACTTTTCATTACAGAAAATATTTGGTGGGTTTTCAAAATTGGAGCATTCACATTTTTGTAATTACACATCCATTAAGGCCCAGTAAGGATTAAAATGCATCATCTGCACTCTCAGATTAGTTCATCTAAGAAATTTAATCTCTTGAAATTTGATTATTCATACTCATTATAATTTACAATAGTACATATTTTCTTTATGTCGTTGAATATGAAAGGTTTTTTCCAGTCATGGTATTAATATTAATCATTTTCAGAATCTTTCGATTTTCAAATTGTTTATTCAACTTTCTTCAAATGAGAATCGAGGAATTTGATGAATTTTACAGAATTTGTGAAACATTTCAGTGCTGTTATACAGCATACGGTATGAAGAACGGATGGTTTGTAAAACATCATGAAATCGATCATTTCTACTTAGAAATAAATTTATGGTTAGAATATATTTTGTAATTCAATAGCGTTGCGGAAAAATGAGTGCGCAAAATTATATCAGTCAAGTGGTATTTATGTCAGATGATGCATTGCTGGAAGCGTTTCTGGAAGTTTGCATAAAATCTTTGCAATATTGCTGTGCTAACTTGGCCTTCTTCCATGCAAAAAGTTTCCTTCCTTGGGATAACCAAACAGGTTTTCATCCTACTATATCATTAAGTCGCTCGTAAATTGCGTATTGTAGTCATTAATTGAAGTTATTTATCAATTAGCTGTCTTTATTATCATGGATATGTGAATTTTACCATCATAGTTGTATTGGCATGTGAGCATGGCTCTTCACCAAGTGATTACTTAGCAGTCTCCAGAGTCCACCTCTAGAGGTAGAAAGTGTGATAATGATTACGCCATATCATCGCGCGAAGCGAGAACCTCTCCGAAGAGATGAACCCGCCAGCTTCCAGTTTGGGCCTCGGCTCGAAAGTTAAAACCGTCTGACTGTTAGTAGAGAAGCACTATCTAATCTCTACTGGCTCTGCAGGTCAGTACCCGAGTTGGCTTGTGACGCAACTCACCCGCTGGAAGGAATTCTTATTCAACCACCCGAACGCAGTCCCATGAACTAAGGTAATCCCAAGATTGATGAATTCAATTGATCCTGGTACGAGCATCATCAACATGGCCTGTACGTTATGACCCACGAACCCATGTGAGGACTTTTGATTAATCTTGGCGACAAGCACAAACGGCTAAGCCATTTCGTCGAGATCCATAAACCCTAAAATGTTACGCATTGATCCAGGTTCAGGACAAGGCCATTGGAACCGTCAAGTCCCGCTTAATCCTGAGTCATTTCATGAGAATACCCCGAACATGGGGGTCTGCGAACAGATAAATTAAATACCTCCCTAGTCCAGCAGGCGGACTTTCAACCACTACTCCCTCGAGTCCAACACCAATAGGGTGGCCAGGTGGTACAAGAAACACCTGAGAGCAATCTACCCCCCTCGAGGTAACGCAGTATGCTACATAACGAACTCGGCCTTTGGACAGAAAAATCCGGAGATATACTGCAATAGGGTAGAGCTAGTTTTAAGGGAGAAGCCCTGTGCTGCGACAGACTCCCTGTCACTGAGTTAATTAACCCGCTCAGCCCTCCACTTCACCAGAACGGCAAAACTAGGGCCCCATTCGGAGATCTTCCACCACACAGGTTCAGTGACTGGCGCGAATAGCATTACGTTGAGCACCAAGACTTAACCCTCCATTTCACCGGGACGAAACTAGGGTCCTAGTCATGACAAGCGCCACCATCTCGTCAAGATCTAGTGCCTGGGGGGCGGGGGAAAACCAGACAGGTGAAAAACGTATATGGCTAAATTTAGGAATCGAGAAGGCTAAGGATATACAGACCAGAATAATCCCAAAACAGCTCCGGTGGTCGCCGAAAGTAAACAAACAAAATCACTGAGCCGAAACCCTGAAAAAAATGAGCACACTTCATTAAAGCTAACGAATGCTTCCAAATTGGTTTAGATTTAATGCATGAGACCGAGTTCATGTGTGCAAGTTTTGGCCAGCTAGAGTTGGGTTTGCAAGGTTCAAATTTTACGACAAGAATTAACCAGTCCCCGACCAAATCAAATATCAAAGTACTAAATCTAAATGCACAAAGGCTATGAAATAAACTGAACACATTCAATATAACACTGAATAAATTTTGTCCTGACATTGTATGAATAACTGAACAGTGGTTTAGTGATAAAGAATGCCTCATTTTCCCAAATATTTTGGTAAATAATTATACCGTTGATGATCACTTCTGTAGAAGCAAACATAAAAACGGTGGCTCTTTAATACTTGTTGAGGATGGTTAACATCCAAAGAGAACTGAGAATTTTGGAATATATAAGGAAGAAATTATATCAGAAATAACAGTAGTGGAAATTCCCCAAAAAAAGTACATTAGATGGTATTCTTGAGATCATCTTAGTGCTTGATAAATACACAGAATAGTACAAATGGATAATATGTCGTAAGTTCAACTCAGATTCACTAAATGAAAACAACGATGAGAAAAAATTATGCAATTTATTCAGGTGCTATAATGGATAATACAAAATGCATGAACTATATATTATAATAACTTATATCGATAATATATTCTTTAACTTTGAACTGAATACCAAAAGCACTGAAAATTTAGATATGGGGAACCAGTGCGACCAAATCATATCTTTTCCATATGAAAAAGACAATGCATTGATGAAAAATACACATCTTCAGTGTAGAAGAATTACAGCATCAGGAATAAATACTATTGAAGAAAAAATAAATGCTGAGAACTGGAATCTTATACTTACCTCAATGTCGAAGAGAAGAGAACTATCAATATTTGATAAGTTGAGACTCTGGTTTGAACTACAATTTTCTGAAGAAACAAAAAAATTGATAAACTCTAATAAATTCGGCATACATAGTAATGTGGATATAAGGAAGAAAAAGAACAGATTAGAAATATTAGACACAATTTTTAAAGTCACAATATCCAGTAATGTATACGAGGAATATAAAAAACGCAAGAAAGAACTGGCAAAATGCATTGAAAAAACAAAGAGAAAAATCAATGAGGTACTTATAAACGAAAATAAAACAAAAACTATTTGGCCTATAATCAAAAAAGAAACTCTAAGGTAGAAAAACATATCACCAAATACTGGGAATGCAGAAATGTTCAACAAGTATTCTTCGTCGGTGGCTCAGTGAATGAGTGGGAATTTGGCTGGCACCAAAGTTGAAGCCCTGGAATTGCTGAAACAGACTAATTCGAACAAGTGTGAATTACTTGAACTCAAGTCTACTACTGTATTCGAAGTCATAAGCATCATCAAAGGCATCAGGGGAAAGGAAACACAAGATATATTTGGAATGTCAAGTACAATTATCAAACCCCTGTCGATTGAAATTGCTCAGCCACTCATTATTATATTCAATAAATGCCTCTAAGAGGGTGTATTTCCAACCGCACTCAAAATAGCAAAAGTATTGGCAATCCCCCAAAAAAGGGATAAAAATTACCTTTCGAACTATTCGCCGATATCCATCCTACCAGCCATATCAAAGATTCTAGAAGAAATAATAAAATCTAGACACCTAACACATTTTGAAGATAATGAAATGCGCGGCAGTCAACAACATGGATTGAGGACCAGCAAATCAACAACAACTCTGCTGATGAAGGTCATGAATAAGATAGTGGAGTCTCTGGATGAAAAATGGCTATCAGAAATAGTTTCTCAGGATTTATCGAAGGCTTTCGACACTTTAGACCACGATGTCCTGCAGAGTAAATTACGGTATTAGGCATTAGGAGGTGCTTCTCTTGATATAATGTGCTCGTTCCTGTTGAATAGGCAAAAACATGGAATAACTTACTATCCGGGAGTAGGAACATAACATCTGGTGTTCCTCAAGGCTCGAAGCTGAGACCCTTTTTTTTCCTGGTATCCGTAAATGACCTACATCTGACAACAGATGGGTTGAACATGAATTCAATAACCCTTTTGTTCGCAGATGATATCTCTTTCTTCCTCGCCTTGTATGAGGATAATCTGAAGATGTTGGAGAGATATGTGCTCTCAACATCTAATCACTGCTTCAAATCTAACTCTTTTGCCATAAATGAATTGAAAATACAAGACTCGAAAATAAAAAGCAAAAAATGAGATCATCAAATGGCTCGGAGTTACATAAGATAGGGCACTTTTATGGGAGCCGCACATTGATTCATTAAAAAGAAAACAAGCAGTGACAATCTACACCATCTCGGTTGCAAAAAGAGTTTCCTCCAACTTCAATTCATTGGCAACATATGGAATCCACCTGTGGGGCACATCGGTTCATGCCAGGGACTTCCTGATTCTTCAGTAGAAGGCGGTGAGAACAATATTAGGACTAAAACAGACAGATAGCTGTAAGGATACATTTCGAGAATTTAGTATACTCACCATACCAGCAGTGTTTAATAATAATAATATTTCTTTATTTCAAATAAGATTCACCGAGATGACAATCTGAAAGTGTCCTTAAATGAAAGAACTTAATTAAGCATTGAAAAAATCTCCTAGTTCACACGGTTCAAGATTTATAATCCATGATTTCATTTTATTTTTAAAAAATTTTGGGCTACTTATATTCTTTAAACTATTAGGTAACTGATTGAAAATTCTTGTACAGCTATATGCAGGATGTTTTTCACTCAAAGTTAATCTGTGTGTTGGAACGTTTAAATTTTGTGTTCATGTATTATTTTTTGAATAACACTCACAATTAACTTATAGACTCCATGATATCATCTTTGATTCTATAGATAAAAATGAAAGAGAAAAAGTCGCTAATATTATATATAAAAAATGTTTGATTCAGAAGAAGAAAATAACCAAATTAGTATCAGATAAAATTCATTAAAACAAAAAAATTGCAACAAAATCAAAAAACTTTTCACAGCACATATTTTACCCTAGATTCATGTATTATACTTATTACTAGTGTTATATCCAATGAACTTATCTTTGTTCCTATGAAGAAATACAGTACATTCATAAATATATGAACCGTAAATTGGGCATACATTGATTTGTTTGAAAAAATTTCTACATGTCTCCCTAAACTTTGAATTATAAATTGTTCGCAGAGTTCTCTTCTGTAGCAGAAACATTTCTTTCAAATTTTGATTAGTACCCCAGAAAATTATACCATATCGGAGCCTAGATTCGAAATTCGCATGATACAATATTTTCAATGATTTCTCATTAAAATATTTTTTAGATATTCTGATGGTAAAGTCAGTTTAACTCAGTTTTTGATTTAAGTATTCTGCATGCGTTCTGAAGGACAGAAGAGAGTCTACAAAAATCCCCAGAAATTTTGTATTATTCTTTACAAGGATTTCCTCATTTCCCAATGTTATGCTTGTTGATTTGGTTCTGTTATTCCTGTTGGTGCTAAAACTAAGAAGGTTTGTCTTTTCAACATTCAGTATTAATTCATTATTTTTTAACCATTCTTGTGTCCTATTGAAGAAGTTGGTTTCTGCTCTGACTAAGACATTTTTTTTTTTTGCTCCAACCAGTAAGTAGGTGTCATCTGCGTAGCTTATCAATTACTCTTCTCCTTCTTCCTCCACAATGTCCTCTAGGTCGTTGAGAAAAATAAGAAACAAAAGTGGCCCTAGGATACCTCCTTGAGCGATACCTGTATCGTTTATAAGTTCTTCAGATTCGGCATTCTCCCCACCTTTCTTGATCTTGATTTATCGAATCATATGTTTTTGACATATCCAGAAATATTGCCAGGGCTAATTTGTCTCCCTCTAGCAGTTCCAGTATACTTTTCGTTAGTTCAAATATAGCTGTTTGTATGGATTTGCTGTGTGCAGGCGAATAAGTCATAACTATTCAGGAATTCTGTTATTCTTGAGCACATTATCAATTCAAAAATTTTTGAGAAGCTTGGAAGAATGCTGATAGGCCTGTATAGTAGTTACCCATGTCTTTAGGATTATCCTTTTTCAATATCGGTTTGATCATTGCCGTTTTTAGTTGTTCTGGGAATTCACCTTCCTTGAATGACAGATTGATCAGGTGTGCTAGGATCCCATTTATTTCAGGCAGAGCTAGTTTGATTATGCTGGTGGGTATTTCATCTACCCCCACTGGTATGTTTATTTTTGAGGAGTTTCCTATTTCTAAAATTTCTGTAGGATTAGTTATTTTTGCTACATAGATCAGTCATTATGTTCAATGTTACATGTTGGTTGTGTCAATGTCTGTGGAATGATGTTATTAAAGTGGTAGTTGAATTTTTGTGCTATCTCACGTGGAGCTCCTTCTACCCCACATTCCTCTTTATTATTTTGTCCTCTGATTTCCTTACAAATTGTCCACATTGTCTTGCTCTTGTTATATGATTTTTTGATTCTTTCTTCGAAAATTTGTGCCTTATAATTCCTGATCAGTTGGTATTATTTCTTCTTGGTCTTCTTATATAGATCTTTATAAATGGGATTGTTTCTATCCATCAGCAATAAAATGTGGAGATGGCTTTTGTATTTGGCGATCTCATTGTTTGAGGGTGTTTGCTTCCTTGTTTTTTGTATCCATTTTTTCATCGGAAAGCATTCATAGAAGATAGATTGAAATGTATTCAGAAAATTTTGCAATTTTGAATTAATGTTGTTATTTCTTTCTTCTTGGTAAATAAATTACCAGTCTTGTTCTCTCATTTTTGTTATAAACTCACTTTTGGATTTTTCATTAAAGGATCTATATTGCGTTTCTTGTTGTATTATGGGTCTTGTGTTGGTAATGCATAGTTCCTGTGCCTTATGGTTTGATGTATGTAAATCGATTGTTTTAGATGTCCAATGTTCAATATTAGTGAATATATTGTCTATGCAGGATCTAGATTTGTCTGTTATTCGTATGTGTTCATTTACGCTTTGAACTAAATTGAAAGAGTTCATTAGATTTTTTGTCATCATTTCAAGATTAAAATCGCCTACTATGATCATTTCCTGCTGACATCCATTAGCCTGTATTAGTAGTTCATCCATTTTATTTAGAAAAACATCTGAGTTCCCATTTGGAGGTCTGTATATTGAAATGATCAGAATTTTCCTTGATCCTACTTGGCAATCTGCAGCTGCACATTCGAAATTTCCTTCAAGTGCGTTATTATTAATATTTGTTCTATCCAATGTTGTACAGAATTTGTCGACATATATAGCTGCTTCTCCATATCATTTGGTCTGCAACGGGTATGATGCCAGTTTGAAATTGTTTATTGAAAAATGATCCAATTGTTCCTTTGTCTGCTTTGTTTTTACATTGGAGTGTTCCACATATGTCCCTTAAGAACTAAGACATCTTTCCAACCAATAGCATATTTCACAAATTTAATACACAAAGCCGAAACAAACTTACCATCCCATACCATGAACGGATGTATTCGCAATAGGGAGTGGACTACTAGGGATCTAAATTCTACAGTAGGCTTCCCAATGCTATGAAACAAGCAAATGGAAAAGAATTCACGAAAATTTGAATATTAAAACAAATTGAAATATGTTTATCTTCTACAATTTTAATTTCAAAAAATTTTTTATTCAAAAAACTTTTAGAATTAAATTTATGTCTAAAACAAGCACCGCTTACATTTAATAAACGTATATAATCAAAACTCAATATATAATGTCAAATGGAATAAATAACCCAACAGATATACGAAAGTAATGAACGGATGTATTCGCAATAGGGAGTGGACTACTAGAGATCTAAATTCTACAGTAGGCTTCCCAATGCTATGAAACAAGCAAATGGAAAAGAATTCACGAAAATTTGAATATTAAAACATATTGCAATATGTTTATCTTCTACAATTTTAATTTCAAAAAATTTTTATTCAAAAAACTTTTAGAATTAAATTTATGTCTACAACAAGCACTGCTTACATTTAATAGACGTATATAATCAAAACTCAATATATAATGTCAAATGGAATAAATAACCCAACAGATATACGAAAGTAATTAAAATTAATAAATAAATATTTAAAGGAGACAAAATTTTGTTTCTGGTCTTACCTTTAAGAACACCAATTGCCTTTTAAAAAACATGAACACACTTGAAGGACTTCTCGAAGAATATAATTTATTTGAAATATTTAATATATTTAAATATTCGAATAAGTTATTTCAAAAATCTCTAAAAAATGTGCACTATATCTTCAAAAAACAAATATAATTCTAAGCAATCCCGTCTTCTGTCCTCATTTAATATTCCAAATATCAAAATCAAAAAAATATACTATATCTCTCCACGTGTTAAAAGACTAAAGTTTCGAAACACAGATCAACTATATAATTCAAGATTGATCTACATTCTGTCAAGAAAGTACCGGGAATTATCGATTTAAATCTGGCGGGGCAATGAGGCAGGTAAAATTTTTTTCTCCTAGGTTGGTACCACTGTCCTTAATTACTATGCCAAGCTTGAGCGGGATCTGTCAACTACTGTGTTTGCAAAAGCTGATTAAGTCAGTCGATGTCAGAGTGCGTGCCAATTTTTACTATGGGTGATTACGTTGATCAAAGAATTTGTTTAAAGTTTTGTGTTGCAAATGAATTTTCGTGTGCCGATGCATTGAAAATGTTGCAAAAGGCCTTTGGTGATAATGCTCTATCGAAAACTCGTGCATATCAGTGGTACAGAGCCTTCAAGGACGGTCGTGAAGTGGTCGCCCATCGACTGCTTCGATCGAAGATAACGTCGATAAAATTAAGAAAAGGGTGCTGGAAAACCGTCGTACCAGCTTTAGAGAGATAGCACATGATCTTAAGATATCCCACGAGTCCGCACGTACGATTTTGATTGATATTTTGGGCATGTGAAAGGTGGCCGCACGACTCGTACCGAAAGACCTGAATTTTCTTCAAAAACGTCATCGCGAACAGGTTGCTTCAGACATGCTGGATAGCTGTAATTCCGATTCTACATTCATGGAACGCATTATAACTGGTGATGAGACCTGGGTCTACGAGTACGATATGCAAACAAGCCAGCAATCATCGGAATGGGTGGCAAAAAATGAGCCGAAACCGAAAAAACCACGCCAAAGCCGCTCGAAAATGAAGGTGATGCTCATTGTTTTCTTCGATATCCGTGGCGTGGTGCACTACGAATTCGTTCCAGAGGGTCAGACGGTAAACAAGGAGTATTACCTAGGCGTTATGAAACGTTTGCGTGAGCGTATCCGTAAGAAGCGGCCAAATTTGTGGGCGAACAACTCATAGATTTTGCATGACGATAACGCGCCTTCTCACCGAGCTACGATTGTGACTGACTTTCTCGCCAAAAACTCAACAAACGCGCTTCAGCAACCACCGTATTCGCCGGATTTGGCTCCCTGCGACTTTCGTATATCTGTTGGGTTATTTATTCCATTTGACATTATATATTGAGTTTTGATTATATACGTCTATTAAATGTAAGCGGTGCTTGTTTTAGACATAAATTTAATTCTAAAAGTTTTTTGAATAAAAAATTTTTTTAAATTAAAATTGTAGAAGATAAATATATTTCAATTTGTTTTAATATTCAAATTTTGTTATATTTCTTCTATCAAGTAAAAGGCCTTTCTATTTTATTTTATATATAATATATAATTATATTTTGGCTTCAATAAATCTCATTATGGAATGTCAATGAATTTAAATAAACCTTAAAATAACTCACACTGTTCTTTGATTTTGTTAGAACATGGATCAATCTTGAATTATATAGTTGATCTGTGTTTCGAAGCTTTAGTCTTTTAACACGTGGAGAGATATAGGTTAGTTTTTTGATTTTGATATTTGGAATATTAAATGAGGGCTGAAGACGAGATTGCTTAGAATTATATTTGTTTTTTGAAGATATAGTGTACATTTTTTTAGAGATTTTTGAATTAACTTACTCGAATATTTAAATATATTAAATATTTCAAATAAATTATATTCTTTGAGAAGTCCTTTAAGTGTGTTCATGATTTTAAAAGGCAATTGGTGTTCTTAATGGTAAGACCAGAAACAAAATTTTGTCTCCTTTAAATATTTATTCATTAATTTTAATTACTTTCGTATATCTGTTGGGTTATTTATGTCATTTGACATTATATATTGAGTTTTGATTATATACGTCTATTAAATGTAAGCAGTGCTTGTTGTAGACATAAATTTAATTCTAAAAGTTTTTTGAATGAAAATTTTTTGAAATTAAAATTGTAGAAGATAAACATATTTCAATATGTTTTAATATTAAAATTTTGTTATATTTCTTTTATCAAGTAAAAGGCCTTTCTATTCTATTTTAACGAATTCAAGAAATTTTTCAAGGAAATTCTCCTAAAGGATGCAACATATGCTGTTGAAGAATTCCTAAAAGATTAATAATAATAAAGTAAACTTTGACGAAGCATGTCAATTATTGATGCTAAATAAATTATTGTCTCGTATTGCATTGATAATCACCAATATTCATTGTTTTTCTGTCTGTCTGAATCACCACCCCATCCTGTTGGAACCTCACATGTCGGATTGGAAGGTGTCTTCATTGTAATTTAGGTGCAATGAAGTTGTTAATAATTCCGACATAGCGATTCAAATTCGCGATGAAAGCATTGCCATTACTGTATTTGAAAAACTAGGATCCGATGACATAAGTTTGAGAAACAGCGCACCAAATTATTTTCACATTCTCAAAGTCTGTGGATCAAGCATGCCACTGAGATGGAAAAGAACTTCAAAGTATTGTCCGTCGGTAGCCAGTACTTTTTCCCATCTTTCTGGCAATTGACGGATCCCATCGCGAAAAAAGGCTGGCTGTTTGGCCGCTATCTATGCATCGATACATTCTTTGACTTAATCTAATTGGGAAAGTACTGGTCAGCCAGGCCATATTGCAAGGATCGGAAGAAATGGTGATCGGAAAAAGCAATGTCTGGGCAGTATGGCGGAGGGGTAGCAATTCTCATTTGAGCGTTTCTAAGTACGTTTTAATGGGCAATGCAACATGTTCAGCTCAAAAGCTTCAATTTTCGTCGGTAGACTTTCCTTATGAGCATTTCGTTCGATTGTAGCAGCTCATACGCCCCCCATGACATCGTAGCTTGACGCGCTGGGAGCGCTTATCTTGACTAAGACCTTAGTTTCATTCCGGTGAAATGGAGGGCTGAGCCGCGTTGTCCAACTCAGTAAGTAATAAGGGTGTCTGATGCAGCACAGGGCTTCACCCTTAAAACTAACGTTATCTACCCTATTGCAGTGAAGATCCGAATTTTCTGTCCAATGGCCGGGAGGATTATGTAGCATACTGCATTACCTCGGGAAAGTAGAGGCCCTCGAGAAGTATTCGTACAACAGTTGTTGGAAGTTCGCATGCTGGACTAGAAGGGTATTCCATTTATGTGTTCGCAGAAACTCATGTTCAAGTTATCTTGAGAAACGCTTCAGGGTTTAGTGGGACTCGATCAATTGAAATACTCCACAAGGGTTCGTGGGTCTTGACGTACAGGCAATCGAGGCATCAATTCTTGAGACTATCTTAGTACATGAGACTGCGTTCGGATCGGTGGATAAGAAGCCCCTTCGGCGAGTGAGTTGCGTCCCAAAACAACTCGGGTACTGACACTGCAGAGCCAGTAGAGGTTGGATAGTGCTTTTCTATTACCAGTCACGATGTAGGTTTTCGTACTGAAGCCGAAACTGGAAGCTTTTTAGGTTGAACTCTTCGGAGTGGTTCTCGCTAATGCGCGATAATAAGGCGTATCCTTATCACACTATCTACTTCCTGGGCAGATTGTGGAGTCTGCCGAGTAATAACCTGGTGATGAAACTACGCCCACATGCTGGTAAGCTAACCGGTAGAATTAACGATGTAGAAGCTCATAATACGCCACTTGATAATTGATGATGAAGTATCCATACGTTGCCTGAAGTTTTGGATTATCGTAATATACTCACTTTTCATCTTAAGTCATAATTCGGTGCAGAAACTCCTTTCTTTTTTGCCGTTGGAGCAGTTGTTCAATGTGAAAAAACGGCGTTCGCAGTCTCTTCACTTCAGTTCATATGGCACCCCACTTTCTACCTTTCGAATAATATTCATTTATTCTAAACGGAGGCAAATGGCTGATTGAGTGACTCCAAATATTTTTACGAGTTCCTCTCGTGTTTGAGATGTATCTTTATTGAGCCTTGCATTCAATTCTTCATCCTCAAACTTTGGTTCCGCTCTGAATCATTCTTCATTTTTCAAATCAAAATTTCCACTTTCAAATAGTGCAAACCACTTCTGATTTTTTTTTGTTCAGCTTTATCATGGTCACCATAAACATCCACTACAATACGACGACTTCGGCAGCCTTTTTCTTCATCTTGAAGAACTCCCCGCAAAAACACATCATTCGGTACAAAAGTTGACATTTTCAGAGCACACAAAATACACACTTCAACGAAATGAAAAAGTATTCTGAAAAGAAAGCCTAACTTCAGAATGACGATGTTGCCAGATGAAACAATGGAAAAATAAACTAGTAGCGACATACATTCTGTCAAGAAAGTACCGGGAATTATCGATTTAAATCTGGCGGGGCAATGAGGCAGGTAAAAATTTTTTTTCCTAGGTTGGTACCACTGTCCTTAATTACTTTGCCAAGCTTGAGCGGGATCTGTCAACTAGTGTGTTTGCAACAGCTGATTAAGTCAGTCGATGTCAGAGTGCGTGCCGATTTTTACTATGGGTGATTACGTTGAGCAAAGAATTTGTTTAAAGTTTTGTGTTGCAAATGAATTTTCGTGTGCTGATGCATTGAAAATGTTGCAAAAGGCCTTTGGTGATAATGCTCTATCGAAAACTCGTGCATATCAGTGGTACAGAGCCTTCAAGGACGGTCGTGAAGTGGTCGCCCATCGACGGCTTCGATCGAAGATAACGTCGATAAAATTAAGGGAAGGGTGCTGGAAAACCGTCGTACCAGCTTGAGAGAGATAGCACATGATCTTAAGATATCCCACGAGTCCGCACGTACGATTTTGATTGATATTTTGGGCATGAGAAAGGTGGCCGCACGACTCGTACCGAAAGACCTGAATTTTCTTCAAAAACGTCATCGCGAACAGGTTGCTTCAGACATGCTGGATTACTGTAATTCCGATTCTACATTCATGGAACGCATTATAACTGGTGATGAGACCTGGGTCTACGAGTACGATATGCAAACAAGCCAGCAATCATCGGAATGGGTGGCAAAAAATGAGCCGAAACCGAAAAAACCACGCGAAAGCCGCTCGAAAATGAAGGTGATGCTCATTGTTTTCTTCGATATCCGTGGCGTGGTGCACTACAAATTCGTTCCAGAGGGTCAGACGGTAAACAAGGAGTATTACCTAGGCGTTATGAAACGTTTGCGTGAGCGTATCCGTAAGAAGCGGCCAAATTTGTGGGCGAACAACTCATGGATTCTGCATGACGATAACGCACCTTCTCACCGAGCTACGATTGTGACTGACTTTCTCGCCAAAAACTCAACAAACGTGCTTCAGCAACCACCGTACTCGCCGGATTTGGCTCCCTGCGACTTTTTCCTCTTCCCAAAACTAAAATTGCCCCTTCGTGGCAACCGTTTTGAGTCGATTGAAGCCATAAAACAAAATTCGGCGCGAGAGCTAAAGTCCATCCCGGAAAGCGCCTATAAAAAATGTTTCGATAATTGGAAGTGCCGTTGGCATAGATGTATTGGAGCAAATGGAGCCTATTTTGAAGGCGACCCAATAAATTTTGACGATTAAATGTAAAAATGTTGTTTCAATTGAAAATTCCCGGTACTTTCTTGACAGAGTAGTATGTTATCAAAACAACACGACTCCTAATAAATGAGGTTCTCAATTTACTCTACACGTGCTTCCATTTTACGTACGAAGTTCAGTCGTTGTGAGTAATCTTCCGGTTACAACTGTCGCCAATTTTTGGAGTGAAATCCTAATTCAAAATGCAGTCTTCACATTTTTATTGGTTCAAATCGTTCATGGAGCTCTTGGTATACCTTGTATGCGAAGTGCTTCAACGTAACGAAGAAACAGAGTTGAAGTGGAAACGAAACTCTGCTGGTCCAAGAACGGACAAAACTCACCACCAATACTCCACCCTAACATGATTTCAGATGAATGGCAAATAAGTACTTTGTGCTGCTATTTAAAAAAGATGATAAAAAGAACATGAGAAATTACAGGGAATTAATTTGTTATCTACCACCCTTAAATTAATAACAAAATTTATGACAAACATCGTAAACGAACATACTAATCTTGCAGATGAACAACGATGATTCAGAATTGGTAGATCTTGTACAGATGCTGCATTTGTAATTAGACAAATAACGGAAAAATTAATTGAATATAACAAACCAGCATTCTTCTGTTTCATTGACCTCGAGGAAGCTTTTGATAGGATCTGTCTATAGGATAGTACATCATTTATATGATAGGCAAGTGCCGAGTAACATCACTAAAACAATAGAGTTGAACTGTCGTGATCAATTCGTTGTTTCTGACAAAACTGTCGTACCTGAAAATGCAGGCATGGCATTATGGTTTTAATAGCTTAAAAAAATGCTAGGATTTCACGAATCGAACTGTGTGCCAGTGTGAATTTTAAGATTATTTTAAAATTGAAATTGTCAGTATGTTTGTTTGGGGAGGCCTTATTTATCACATTGTTCATTTTGTTTTCTATTAACATTCAATTTGATTGAATAAATATTTTGAATACGTTCCATTATGTATTGATTCTTTCAGATTGGAAAAAATGTCTGATGAAATAAGAAGGAACGGTTTTTTACTTGATAGAAGGATTATTACAAAATTTGAATATCAAAACAGATTTAATCTGTTGTCTTCTACAATTTTAATTTCAGAAAATTCTTTGAAGAAACTTTAAGAATTAAATTAATGTCTTTATAAGCACTGCTCATATTTAATAGACGTATAAAGTCAAAATTCATCATACAATATCAAATGGAATTAAGAAAAACCAACGAATATAAATTGTCAATTGAAATTAAAATATAAATAAGCAAACATTTTTTGTTTCGTTCCAGGCATGCGTAATGAACTCTTCAGACAAACTTACGAAGCCCTGTTTGTTACAAAATGTAGTGTTTTCTGATCCAATATTAATGAAAAATAACTGTTTCTCAAAAACATAAAACATAATTTCAAGAACTTCTCAAAAACTTATTTATTTGAAATATTCAATATATTTAAATAAATTACTTCAAAAAATCTCAAAACATGTAGCACATCCTCAAGAAATAATTAAAGTTACGATAAGATCAGTTCAACTTTACATATAAAAAAATAATAAAATCAATTTTAATTTCAATTGACAATTTATATTCGTTGGTTTTTTCTTAATTCCATTTGATATTGTTTGATGAATTTTGACTTTATACGTCCATTAAATATGAGCAGTGCTTATAAAGACATTAATTTAATTCTTAAAGTTTCTTCAAAGAATTTTTTGAAATTAAAATTATAGAAGACAACAGATTAAATCTGTTTTGATATTCAAATTTTGTAATAATCCTTCTATCAAGTAAAAAACCGTTCCTTCTTATTTTATTTTATATATAATATATAATTATATTAGGTTTTTTAAATAAAGAAATTCATTATACAGTGTTGAAGGGTTTTAACTAAGGCCAAGTGCCTTATAAGCTTTGTATGATTTTCTGTGAACATGGAACCTTGACTACCTTGGATATAAAGGTACCTACTTAGATGTTTTTTGAGAATCGTATTTCCAAGATGGCACTGGTAAGTCTATACATTGTTTAATTGATTTTATTATTTTTTTATATGTAAAGTTGAACTGATCTTATCGTAACTTTAATTATTTCTTGAGGATGTGCTACATGTTTTGAGATTTTTTGAAGTAATTTATTTAAATATATTGAATATTTCAAATAAATTAGTTTTTAAGAAGTTCTTGAAATTATGTTTTATGTTTTTGAGAAAGAGTTATTTTTCATTAATATGGGATCAGAAAACAATACATTTTGTAACAAACAGGGCTTCGTAAGTTTGTCTGAAGAGTTCATTACGCATGCCTGGAACGAAACAAAAAATGTTTGCTTATTCATATTTTAATTTCAATTGACAATTTATATTCGTTGGTTTTTCTTAATTCCATTTGATATTGTATGATGAATTTTGACTTTATACGTCTATTAAATATGAGCAGTGCTTATAAAGACATTAATTTAATTCTTAAAGTTTCTTCAAAGAATTTTTTGAAATTAAAATTGTAGAAGACAACAGATTGAATCTGTTTTGATATTCAAATTAATGTCTGATGAATTTTCAGATTGAGATATTCAAATTTTCAGAGTAACGCAATTGGCTGAAAAGACTAAGGTTGGATCAAAGTTTTCTCAACTTTTTATTAAGTTTATCTAAGGTTTTCAAATTCTTGAAATTTTTATTCTTATTATTTATACCATAGTATTATTATTATTATAAATATTAATATATTCTCTGCAATTTAATGGAAAATACTTCTTCAGACAGTATTGATATTGAAATTGAAATTTCTTATTAAATGTTTTGAATTTTTGCTTACCCTTTTATATTCATAGTTCATGATTTAGTCTGCACAAAAATTAGGAATCAAATGGAAGTAAAGTAGAGTTTGTTCGTTAGCCACGCATCATTTTGAATAGATTCTGAAAGGTGAAAAGTGCGAAAGGATTACATATCATTCTGGTCATGTAATACGGTATTGAAATAGGCCCCATATTGTGATGTACTACTCTGTCAAGAAAGTACCGGGAATTTTCAATTAAAACAACATTTTTACATTTAATCGTCAAAATTTATTGGGTCGCCTTCAAAATAGGCTCCATTTGCTCCAATACATCTATGCCAACGGCACTTCTAATTATCGAAACATTTTTTATAGGCGCTTTCCGGGATGGACTCAAAACGGGTGCCACGAAGGAGCAATTTTAGTTTTGGGAAGAGGAAAAAGTCGCAGGGAGCCAAATCCGGCGAATACGGTGGTTGCTGAAGCACGTTTGTTGAGTTTTTGGCAAGAAAGTCAGTCACAATCGTAGCTCAGTGAGAAGGCGCGTTATCGTCATGCAAAATCCATGAGTTGTTCGCCCACAAATTTGGCCGCTTCTTACGGATACGCTCACGCAAACGTTTCATAACGCCTAGGTAATACTCCTTGTTTACCGTCTGACCCCCTGGAACGAATTTGTAGTGCACCACGCCACGGATATCGAAGAAAACAATGAGCATCACCTTTATTTTCGAGCGGCTTTGGCGTGGTTTTTTCGGTTTCGGCTCATTTTTTGCCACCCATTCCGATAATTGCTGGCTTGTTTGCAAATCGTACTCGTAGACCCAGGTCTCATCAACAGTTATAATGCGTTCCATGAATGTAGAATCGGAATTACAGCGATCCAGCATGTCTGAAGCAACCTGTTCGCGATGACGTTTTTGAAGAAAATTCAGGTCTTTCGGTACGAGTCGTGCGGCCACCTTTCTCATGCCCAAAATATCAATCAAAATCGTACGTGCGGACTCGTGGGATATCTTAAGATCATGTGCTATCTCTCTCAAGCTGGTACGACGGTTTTCCAGCACCCTTTCCTTAATTTTATCGACGTTATCTTCGATCGAAGCCGTCGATGGGCGACCACTTCACGACCGTCCTTGAAGGCACGAGTTTTCGATAGAGCATTATCACCAAAGGCCTTTTGCAACATTTTCAATGCATCGGCACACGAAAATTCATTTGCAACACAAAACTTTAAACAAATTCTTTGCTCATCGTAATCACCCATAGTAAAAATCGACACGCACTCTGACATCGACTGACTTAATCAGCTGTTGCAAACACACTAGTTGACAGATCCCGCTCAAGCTTGGCATAGTAATTAAGGACAGTGGTACCAACCTAGGAAAAAAAATTTACCTGCCTCATTGCTCCGCCAGATTTAAATCGATAATTCCCGGTACTTTCTTGACAGAATGTATATGAATGAATAAAAGTGAAATTGAATTTGTTTGTGATAATTTGCATGAATAAATTTGATTTGGTCGATGTTCAGAAACTCAACGACAAGTAAGTGGCTACTAGTTATAACAGTTCATGAGATAAATAACTAGCGAGACGTTTTGCAGATAATTAAAAGAAAAATAAAAGAATTTCAACTTTACAAATAAAATAGTGACTCTTATTTATTTAATTTATTTAATATAAAATTTTACAGTTAGCCTGAGGTCCGAGATTTACGTAAGGACTTATCTTTGAGGTTCTCCTGGAATATTGTTCTCCAAGGTGTCGGAATGATAGTGCTTTCTCCAAGAATAGTTCCTATTCTGCATATAATCAGCAAGTGTTCAGTTCAAATTGTTCCAAATGACCAGTAGAGCGTCCATTACTAAGAACTCCGGTACTAAGATCTCCGGTACTAAGATGCCTTCTGATCAGACGTCTTATAAGAAAAAATTCAAATTCAATATTTCACGATTTTCGTGGATTAAGTACGTTAATTCGATAAAAACCCCATAATGCGTGTCTTCGCGTCACCTCACAATAAGAAAGAAAGAAATCTGGGAAATTCTACTCTTCTCGAAAACAATGCAACTCTACAGCGCATGCAATAACAGCGTAGACTTTCATTGCGAAAACTTCAACCTTCTTCAGATACTGAATTGTTTCAGCCGTTACTATTTGGTAGTTGATCATAATTAAAACAAATTGAGAAATTACTATGTTTTACTACCAATAAAAATATATATCTGCATGCATTTTCTTGTGACTCGAGTTTCGAGAAAGGAACTATCCCATCATCAGACAACTGAAGACCTAACAGTGGTACAGTGGTATTTAAACAAATGTGATAAATATTTTGAATATTTCAACAGATTCTCGGTAACACCTAATAGTAGTACAGAGGTTTACAATCCTATCCCATCATCAGACAACTTGTCTGATGATGGGATAGTTTATTTCCCGAAACTCGAGTCACAAGAAAATGTGTAAAATATATTTTTATTGGTAGTAAAACATAGTCATTTCTATTATACAATTTGTTTTAATTCAACCTTCTTAATGGTCTTAGTTTAATCAAATTATTGGAGCATTTTTTAGCGATTGAAATTCAAAGCAACAGTGCAGTTCTTTTTGTTAATAACTAAGGTAGAAATTGCAATTGTTTTAATTCATGAATAGAGAACAATTTTAATTTACGGTAGCCATAGGAATACATTCCGATTACAATTATATCTCTGTTAAATTCACTAGTATGCTGATAATATTGAAGTTTATGAACAAAGAATATTTTTTGTTGCACTAGTTTGAGACTAGTAGATCTAGCATCATAAATGAAAACATATCCTCTCATTCATACCTTATAAGATAAAATTCAGTCTTCACGAAAAATTACCAAAAAATAAAATGTTAATATTGCTGTCACAGCCTGCTATGAATATGTACATTCTTTACCAAACAACCAAGGTGAATAAATAATTTCTTTTGGCTGTATTTTAGCAATAATTTTTCTGCTGGATAGCATAATAGTAGATAGTATAGGCGGGGACTGAGCCACCTTGAACTTTGACCCCACGGTGGAATCCTCGACGTTGTTGCGATCACGTGATCTGTGGCTGATGTAATTTGATGATAATAGGAACCTGTATTAGGGGAGGGGTAGTGTTGGTGTCTACCGCTAGAGGTCGTTGTGGATAATAGGGATCTGTAAAAAAGTGGGTGTTTGCATATGAATATGTCGCTAGATGGCGTGAGATTGTCAACAGCGATGCTCGGTTGTTGACGTCATTAGACGGAATTTTTGTTGCCTACCGCTAGAGGTCGCTGGTAGGAATTTGTACACAAAATTTGCATATGTCGCCAGATGGCTTGAGAGGGAACGTCGGTGATCACGTTTATGAATTTTAATTCTTAATAGGGTGTTATGAATCTGAAAGTCTGATATCTGAAAGTCTGATATCTGATAGTCTGAGTCTGACATTCTGATATCAAGATTCTAAATTCCTATATTTTACCTGTTAAAAAAAACACGTTTGAATATATATTTATTGTTTATAAAGACATATTTTTCTAGAATTACATTTTAAATTTGAAAATGAGGGTGAAAATATGTAAGAGGTGCACGTCAATTTGTTCCGAACGAAATCAACTAAGTTTTTTCATCAAACTTATAAAAAATGTTAGAATATATGAGTACGCATTGACCTAACGAATTAAAAAATTAAAGGATTATCTCATGAATTTTATTTATATTTCTGAAACATCCTGTATATGCAATGCATCTGAATAAAATCCATAATTACTCTATGTAATCAACAACAGTACAATTATCTGTCTTAAATCACTATTTTGTTTGCAAAATTATCCGTTGCGAATTTGATATGATATAATAGCTCCCTACTTGCCAATAATTAGTCAATCAGATTTCTATATATCTTATATGAACTTACCCGCTAATATCTTCTCTGTTGGTTGTTTCGAAGACAATTCTTATAATGTCTTATAATCCAAAGTCTCTGTTCAGAATATGTCAGGAAAAAATAAGCCAATGTACTTATTCTAAAAAATGTGAACTACTGCAATTAAGGTCAGAATTACCGCTAACAGTGTTTTGCAAAATTTTATGGGAGCATAAAAAAGTGTCATGGCAATATGTACTGCAAGAAGTTGTTCAAAAGTTTCAAGACGTACATTATGGTGAAGTGACTTCCTTGATAGATTATTCATTTGGAAAGTGTGTGAACAATATCGTGGAGTGGTACTACATATTGAGTGTGAACGATTGGAAGTATCTATATTCACAAAAAAGAATTTGTATACATTATGAGTGTTATAAATTTCATGGGTTTTCTCTATGTGAAGTGTGCTACTCCAAATTATCAGAAATATTACTTATCACAAGTGAAAGACAGGATTATTTAAAAAAATGTCATCAATGTACATATTCCTCAAACTTAAGTAACATAATAAGAGTAAAGGCACATTGGTGTGATATATGTTTAAGAACACCCTTGTTTACCATTATGACTAATTTGGATTGTTATAGATTAAGTCATTATATACTTCATAGATGTTACCATGACATTGATTCTAACAGTAGTAGCAGCGATAGTGATTGATCCCCCAATAGTCTTAAAATAAAACAAAAATGTAATTTTCATGTTCTTTTATTATCCCAGACTGTGCCTCAATAAATTAATATTAATTATAATATTAATTTATTGATCTGAAAATTTCAAAACAATCAATATTAAATACAATTCAAAACTATTATTCTACTTTACCTTCATACACCCACACCACCACACAGTCTTGAATATAGTAATAGGCATTGTAAGGGCCTATTTTCGGTAGGGCTATGAGATTCGGAGGTAATTCTACCTCCAATGCCCCTCCAAACATTAGCATCAGAGGTTTTTTCTAATATGAAATAATATGTATGAAATAAAAAAAATATGAATTTATGAAATGAACTTACTTTTTGTTCCTCTGTTAGTGTCTCTTTCAAAGAGGCCACAATATTTTGGATATGCACTGAAACAAAATTCTTCAATTCAAAACTCTAACTATTATTTTCAAAGCTCACCATCAGTCATTTTGCTCAAAATTCAAAAATCTGATGTTGCAATAAAATATTTCTTCTTATATAGTACTTAATTACTCACATTATTGTCGTAAACAACGTCATATTATCAGGAACGCAAATTTGATGGTATAATTAGGTTGGTATATTCCAATCAACAAATTAGGGTCATTCTTGTCAAGCATAATAAATATAAAAAAAGTCTTTGATTTTTTAGGGTATATTCCAATCAACAAATTAGGGTCATTCTTGTCAAGCTTAATAAATATAAAAAGAGTCTTTGATTTTTTACTCTAAATATTGAAAATTTTAAGGTAAGGTGTTTCACTATATAAAGGATTCCTTTTCAGAATTAAATTCATTAATCATGAAGATGTCAAAAAAGATACTCTGTTTTTTTATCCTTGTATCAACCGTTTCAACAGAAATTGACTATGAAAAAGCTGCAAAATATTTGAAACAGTATGGATTTTTATCTGAAAATCAAACAGTTTCAAGTTTGAGTGATGGTAACAACGCAGATGACCCTTACACTCAAGCGTTGATTAACTTTCAGGATTTCTATAATTTGAATGCCACAGGGATTTTAGATGATTACACTAAAAATTTGATAGAAAAAAGTCGATGTGGTGTTAAGGATAATCCTCTTGATTTCACACTGTATAAGAAATGGCCTAAGAATATCATTAAATGGAAATTTTTGTTTCCTAAACAAAATGATAAGAATATAGCCAAACTGTGTTTCGATGAATGGTCTCAACATACAAATCTAACTTTCATTCAAGATGAAAATTCTCCTGATATAACAATCAGTTATGGAAAACGCAAACATAAATTATTCCATAAATGTCAAGGAGTTGGAAATTGTAATAATGATTTTGATGGAAATGGGGGGGTATTGGCTCATGCTTTTTTTCCTAAAGGAAACGAATGTTTAGAGCTCCACTTAGACTCTGATGAAAATTGGTATAGGGGTACTGATAAAGCACCGATTGGATCGGTTTCTCTTTATTGGACTCTCCTGCATGAAATAGGACATTCTCTTGGTTTAGCTCATTCTAGTGTGAGAGATTCAATTATGTTTCCATTTTATTCTGATGATAGGACAGTGACATTATCTCAAGATGATATTAATGGAATTCAAACATTCTATGGAAAACCTCCAATAAAAAACCCCGTTACAACCTCAACTACAACGATGACTCCAGAAATAGACACTTCAACCAATAAATCTCTCAATGTGGTCCAACCTCCAGACTTATGTCAAATTAAAAACAAAATACACAAACTTTTTGTTATGAAAAAAAATTTATACGTATTTTATGAAGGATGGGTATGGATTATTCCTTTAATAGGAAAGAAAATAAAAAAACCTGTCAGGATATCCACCATGATACCCTTCTTCAATGATATTTCATTCAAAAACGATGGGTATATGATTCATGATGGTGATAACGTTAAACTAATTTATTCAAAACAAATTCTAACAATCGATCCAAATGGTTATAGAGTTTTAAGAAGGGATCACATTCAAACGTGGTATATGAATTCCAATACCACTATTAATGGAGCTGTAACCACTTACACAGGTCAAACTTTCATATTTTATGATGATTATTATTGTATTGAACTAGATAGCTTTGGTAGAAGGAAGGGTGTGCATTACGTGGATCGACGGTTTCCAGGAATTCCTTCACGCATTGATCATGTTTTCCGATATATTGATGGTTTGCTGTATTTCTTTAAAGATAAAAGAATATATAGATATAATGAATTCACTGAACAAGTTGAAGACTCTTCAATTTTCAAATTAGAAACAACGTTAAATATCCAATGCCAATCTGAGAGTATTTTGAACCAGTTGAAAGATCTGTTATCTACGATTATATCGAAAAATATGGTAATATCAGAAGATTGAGATTCTGCATATCAGTAGTATGTTAACTCCTGTAGGATCAGGTATATTCAACGGAGCAATTAATAAGCTACCATTCGAATTACACCTTCCTGGCTATCAGTACTGTGGACCTGGAACAAAGCTCTCTCAACGGCTTGCTCGAAACGATCCTGGTATAAATAAATTAGATCAAGCTTGTAAGGAACATGATATTGCCTACTCTGAAAGTAACGAATTGATTGATAGACATAAAGCTGATAAAGTGTTGGAAGATAAAGCTTGGAACCGTTTTAAGTCCAACGACGCAAATTTTAAGGAAAAAAGAAACGCTCTGCTGGTAACAGGAGCTATGAAAATCAAACGTAAACTTGGTTTGGGTTTTCGAAAATCTCTTATTACCCCAATTGGGAAAGCAATCAAAGGTTTTAAAAACTCTGACATTCATAAGGTTTCACTGAAAGCTCTACAGGCTGCTCGTGCAGCTATAAGGAAAGCTGGAGGAAAAAAACAGATTCGTGTTCCAAGAATCATTCCTTTTTCTCAGAAATCAGGCGGTGTGTTACCACTCATTCCGATATTCGCTGGATTATCAGCATTAGGAACAATGTTAGGTGGTGCAAGTGCTGTTGTTAAAACAGCGATAGATGCAAAAAATGCCGCTAAAACACTTGAAGAATCTAAACGACATAATCAGGTGATGGAAGCGATAGGTCATGGATTATATGTGAGAAAATCTAAACGAGGTTACGGATTATATTTAAAAAAGAAGTCAAAAAACGTTTGAAGCTACCCAATCGTCCCTTGTATGACTATGAATTGCTAAATTATGCTCGAACATTGAAACTAAAACATTTTCGAGGAATATTTATGAATGACACATTACCGATGAAACCATGGGTGAAGGAATGTGCTATTATAAATTTGGATAGTTCAAATGGTTCGGGAACCCATTGGGTAGCGTATGTGAAAGATGGAAATTCTGTTGAGTACTTCGATTCGTTTGGAAATCTCAAACCCTCCAAAGAGTTAGTGTCTTATTTGAATTGTAATATTTTTTATAATAGGGACCGTTATCAGAATTATAATACTAGTGATTGTGGTAGATTATGCTTGGAATTTTTATTGAATAAAAGACTATAAAAAGAAATGTGTTCTACTTTTTTCAGTCATGTCTCTGATATTCAATCTGAGAGGTACTTCATCAGTTCTTTCAGCTGATTTCTCACCTAGTATAGAATTGGATCCGTCATATAAGTATGGATTAGCTCTAATTGGATTTCATACATATAATACCATACCTAATATTTCTGATGATACATATTTTGTATATGAGGAAAACGGTGAGGAGAAAAAAATCGAAATACCTACTGGAACTTATGAAATATCTGATATAGAAGGATTTTTAAAGAGAAAATTAATTCCTCCCGAGGAAAAAAAGGAAAAGGGTGGGAAAGGTGGAAAGAATTTTTTCTTCTTAAAACCTAATAATAACACTCTGAAAACTGAATTATTTCATAAAACCTCTTCAATTGACTTTACGAAAGCGAAAAAATTAGGTCGTTTACTAGGATTTTCATCATTGAAATTGCAACCTGGAGTCGTTCACTACTCAGATTTACCTGTAGAGATAATAAACGTACGGACAATTCATATTGATACTAATCTCACTGAAGGTGCTTATCATAACGGAAAGCATTTACACACCATTTACGAATTTGCTATTGGAGTAGATCCTGGCTACGCCATTGATGAGACACCTTCGAATCTAATATATTTGACTGTAACAAAGCCAGTTATTTCTAACATAACTTTAACAGTTTTGGATCAAGAGTTCAGACCTGTAAATTTCCGAGGAGAAGAGATAATTATCCGATTAGAACTCAAGAGATGGTCCTAATTCTTAAAAGACCTGACTTTAAATATAAAGGTCTACTTCCAATTGATTCATTGCGCATCAAACGTCCCTCTAGGACGCTGAAACAATTAGCTCTTCAAGACAAACAATTCCTCCAATCGCTCGGTTATGTTGTCAGGTCAAGTATTCAACCTATACCAGGAAATCAACAACGATGAATCCATAGTTAAACTGGAAACGAGAACCTACTTACCATTCATTAAATCTTTCGAAAATAATGATACTATTGAAATTTGTATAAATCGATCAGACGTTTGGCTGCTCATGTATGAAGCAGCTTTAGTGATAAAGGGAAAATTAACAAAAAAAGGATCAGGAACAGTTGAGTTGGTTAACAACTTTGGATCGTTCTTATTTGAGTCGGTTCAATATGAATTATGTGGTTTCGAAATAGATAGTGTGAGAGATCCTGGAATAGTGAGTACAGTACGAGGATTTTTAACATATGATAATAATTCAAGACAAGAACTCGCAATTTCTGGATGGAATTTCCCCAAAAAACCAATAGTGGACCAAGACGGAAATTTTCATTTAAGAATTCCCCTTTGCCACCTTTTGAATGTATTCAATGATTATAAATTAGCAATATGTGGAAAACAACTTCTCAGATTTGTTCGATCACGAAATGACATAAACGCTATCAAAACAACTCAAACAACTGGAGCTGGCGATGTAGCGACAAGTGGAGAAATTACAATTTCAAGTATGGAACTGAAAGTGAAACACATTTATCCGAATGACGTTCTAAAAGTTCAATTACTACAAAACATCAAAAATAATCGACCTATCTTTATACCATCACGAAAATGGGAATTTTTTGAATTACCATCCCTTACTGTGGGGTCTACAAAAGAAGTTTGGAATATTAAAACTGCTTCCGCCGTTGAATGCCCAAGATTTGTTATATGTTGTTTTCAAACAAATCGTAAAAATAATTCTAACAGTGATGTCACTCTGTTCGATCATATCAATGTATCAGATATTCGTATATTATTGAATGGAGACTATTATCCTCAAGAACAATTGAATTTGAATTTTTATAAATCAGACTATGCAGAAGCTCATTTCGGTTACACAAAGTTCAGTGAACTTTATAATGGTATTCTGAAAAGTTCTTGTTTAGACTATTCAGATTTTAAAAATAGAGCATTATTTGTCATAGACTGTTCAAGAAGAGATGAAACATTCAAATCATCTATGATAGATGTGAAATTGGAAATTCAGTCTACTAAAGGTTTTCCTGCAGATACTCGTGTATATTCTATAATCATACATGATAATGTGCTGGAATATCTACCTCTCACTGAAACTGTTCGAAAACTTATGTGAGCAGTTGTTATAAGATTGTTGAATAATACAGTTGATTGTTGAAAATGAAATTGGTTGTGCTTGACATACAAGGTTTTCAAATAGGAGATGAATTTGTTGCTAAGGAAATTTCAATGTATAATGGTAGCCAATCACAGCATTACATCTTCAAATATCAACATCGTCCATTTTCTTCATTATCTGCTGCCGATAAGAAGAGGGTGAGATATTTGGAAAAACACCATCACGGACTATCATATTCATGTGGGGATGTGTCTTATGAAGATCTACCGGAAATATTACTCAAATACTTACGTGTATATGATAAAATATATGTATGTGGTCATCAAAAATATCATTTCTTAAAAAATGAGTTCAATCAGTTAAATGTTATAAATATAGAAAATCTTGTTGTTAAACCTCCAAAGATAGAACGAAATCGTCCTCTTTGCATGAGTCATAATCAGAATTGGGGAGTATGTAGCTTGAACAATTCAATATTATTATATAATTGGTTATTATCATTTTTACCACAATGATTTATATAAATAAAGTATGTTAAATCAACTATTTCTCATTTAAACCCATCTGTTCCATGCGAAATGAGATGGAAATCCAACAATACAGTAACGAATTATCGATTGATAATTTCGATGAATTTGAAGATAAAACCATAATCAATAAACATGGTTCTTTATTTCCATCTAATGCACGTTTTATCATATGTGGAAGTAGTGGATGTGGAAAGAGTAACGCTTTCTTAGCATTACTTCTCCATCCAAATGGTTTACGTTTCATGAACGTCTATATATTCTCAAAAAGTTTATATCAAGCGAAATACAAGTTACTAAATGATATTTTAACGAATGTTGATGGGTTGAAATATTATCAATACTCCGACAATGAAGAAATTTTGAGCCCATCCGAAGCTGAAGAAAATTCTGTTTTTATATTCGATGACGTTGCCTGTAATAAACAAAATATGATACGAGCCTACTACGCAATGGGGAGACATAAAGATATCGACGTTGCTTATCTATGTCAGACGTATTCTCGAGTACCGAAACAGCTGATTCGAGATAATGCAAATATTATTTGTCTTTTCAAACAGGATGATTTGAATTTGAGGCACGCTTTTGATGAGCATGTGTCACCTGACATGACTTATGATCAATTCAAAGAACTCTGTAGTATTTGTTGGAATCATAATTCACATAGTTTCATCACGGTGGTCAAGGATTTTCCACTTCATGAAGGACGATACCGTTTGTGTTTTGATAAATTCATAAAACTCGCTGATGCACTCTAATAATTACATTTCAAAATGAAAGCTGATTCTAAAGAGAAGTCTATTGAGCTCAACCGTAAATTAAAAATAAAGAAATTGATTGAAGATGTACGCAAAAAATATCTATCACTCAAGTTGGGTAGGTCAGAAGAGGATGAGAGCTTAAAACGGTTATATTCACCTCTTACGAATCAACTTGAAATTCTTGGTTCTAAATTGGTAAATTCATCAATGAATCCTGCCCAGATTAAAACAGATCCCAACCAGTTTAAAACAGGTCCTGACCAGTTAAAAACAGGTCAGTTAAAAACAGATTCTAACCAGTTTAAAATAGGTCCTGACCAGTTTAAAATAGGTCCTGACCAGTTTAAAATAGGTCCTGACCAGTTTAAAACAGGTCAGTTAAAAACAGACCCTATGCAGACAGAATCGTCTACACCACAATTGGAGAGGTCGCTAGTGCCAAAACAACTTTTTAAAGGGGAAAACGAGCCTGATTCTACTAATTGGTTAGAACAATTTCTTTATGGAGCTTTAACTCATTCCGATGATTTTGACAACACTTATGGACCAAAATATGATCAGAAAAGTCGAGGATGGAGTCTGGGTGGTACTGAGATAAGTTTTTCCAAGAAAAAACCTGGAGAAATAATGATTGGTAATGCAATATTTCCCTATGAGAAAGGACTCTATTCACTGATCTTCAATAAGGAGCCTAACAATTACACTTCTGAAGATCTAGGGAATTACAAGAAAATTCTTGAGATTTCAAATGTTCATAGAAGAAATTTCTCTCGGATGGGTCAAATAAAAGGAAACCCTGGCATTAAATACCGTAAAATTATCAAAAAATTATTCCCCCCAACTACAGGGGAGGGACTCATGAAATATAATGATCACCCTGTAGAATACATCTACTGGGATCACGTTCCTGAACTTATAAATCGTCTTCGTTTGTTATGGGCATCGAAACAAGCTGGAAATTCTTCCCATAATAATGAAATTGAGTCGATAATATCTGAGTTGAGAGAAGCGGGGGTTATATATTAATCGAATTGTATATTGTGAACCAGTTGTAAAATGTCTTTAGACAAATTCGGTAGATCTTCATCTTCCCCAGCAAGGGGCGTAAAACGAGCTCATATTGATTATATTTTTCCACAGACCCCTGACGGTGATTATGATGTTGAACGAAAAAAATTATGTAATGTAACTTACCCTACCAATGATAATGATTCTGCGACTAAGGTGTACGTTGATAATATGGATAGAATTTTGGATGTAAAACTGAATAGTACCGATCAAAGACTTAGTAGTATAGACAAACTTCTGAATCGCATTCAAAAACAAATTAATATTAATGATAATAATCTCTCTGCGGAAGTGAAACGAATCAATGATTCGCAGAGAACACTTCGGCTTAACAATGAAGAACAAGACCATCGTATAGAATCTTATGAAAATAACATAATATTACTTGAGGACAAAGTTCGGCGAACTGACAATTCACTGCAGGATACACAAAAAAATCTTCAAACTGCATTCAATACTGTTGATGAGAGAATCTCAAATTTGGTTGATGATGTAATTCAAATCAATACACATTTCAGTACAGTAAATCCTTCAGATCATTACAACATTGCTAGAAGTAACTCCTCTTATCATTCATCAGCTCCAGATAGCAATCTTTCCAACATTGCTAATAGGAAAAAGTAAATACCTCAATGATTCTATAATGAATATCTCAAAGGAGAATATCCAGGTTGTTAAAGAACTCCATCGTCCTGCAAGAAAAAATTTTCCAACGAGACGTATAGTCATAAAAGGTCTCGATGAAACATGGCAAGCAGATTTAGCACAATTTGATTTCCTAGCCAGTGAGAATAAAAAGTATAAATTTCTCTTGGTTGTAATTGATTGTTTTTCAAAATATGTATGGGCAAGACCCTTGAAGAGTAAAACTGGTTCAGAAGTAACTCATGCTTTCCAATCAATTCTATATGATCGTACTCCGAAAAATCTACAAACTGATCAAGGAAAAGAATTTTTTAATTCACATTTCCAAAATTTGATGAAAACATATTCAATTAATCATTATCATACATTCAGTTCCAAGAAGGCTGCTATTGTGGAACGAGTGATAAAAACGTTAAAAAACAGGTTATATTTAGAATTCAGCTTGAATGGGAATTACAAGTGGATTGATATCATTCAACGTATCGTGGATGAGTATAATCACACGAAACATAGTACAATCAGAATGAAACCATCTGATGTTACTAAAAGTAACGAAAACATTATCATGAAAAATAGTTATAATTTTATAAAGATTGCAGGTCAGAACAAGTTAGTAGTGGGTGATGTTGTTAGGATAAGTAGATATAAGCATGTGTTTGATAAAAATTATCACCCTAATTGGACTACTGAATTGTTCAAAATTATTGAAGTAAAAATAACAAATCCTGTTACTTACCTTCTTGAAGACATGGAAGGTCGACCAATCAAAGGAGCTTTTTATGAACAAGAATTACAAAAAACGAAACAACCAGATGTATATTTAGTTGAAAAAATTTTACGTAAAAAAGGTGATTATGTATTAGTCAAGTGGTTGGGGTTTGACAATTCTCATAATAGTTGGATTCATCATACCAATCGTTTGTGAGCTCAGTTTGAATTCAGATATTCAGAAGTGAATACCATAATGATTAATGAATTGAATGAAGAATGGTCATCTAACGAAATGGAAGGAAATCTCATCTTATGTACTTCTTATCAAGTGAACGACTTTGTGATACAATGTGGGTTGAAACCAGCGCGAAATTTTCAGGCTGCAATAAATCTGGTGTCGAGAAAAGGAGTCTTATGTTTCAGTGAATTCGAATGGGATCTATTCATTGAAATTCTGAATGTTGAAAATATTAGTAGATTGATTGGGAATGTACAAGTTACAATTAATATATGCAATCAACAAAAAATTGCACTTCTCGAAGAGAAAAACCAAACTGTGATTTTGCTTGAAAGTTCCATAAAAAAAATTATGAATTTGAAAAAACTTCTGGAATTTCGTGTACAATTATTAAATGATTTGAATTTCTCTGATTATTATAATAATTTCATTAGAAAAATTCGGGATATATGTCAAATGAGGGGATTATCCACAGAATATTTAATGAATCAAATTTGTGATCTTAATCCATGTACACACACTCTTGGAATATATGAAGTACTATACTTTGTAAATAGTAAAATAGTTAACGATATATCATATCTGTATTAAAATAAAACAAAAATGTAATTTTCATATGTTTTTTATTTACATATCCAGAGTCCCCAAACAATTTCTTTCATATACATATTAATCTAAACTGTGTCAAGCGAATAATGTCCCCATGGTAAAGTATCTATACAGTTGGAAAGTATGAAACGTTTATTGTCAGAATTAGATAGAGCCAATTTAGTTTGTTCAACTGAAAAGATATTATGAGATTGAGAAGTTATAGTCCTTTGTTTAACAACTTTGGTTTGAGATTGGAATAAACAAGTTTTATAATCATCAAAAGTGATAGTTTTCAAACAAGATTTCCGGATACCTTTTATTTTACGAATTTCTCGATCATCAACTCTGAATGAATACATTTTAGAACGTAACCCAACGAATTCTTTCATAATCAGCCCATTGTTTTCATCCTTCATGACACCTAACACCTTTTTATTTACTTGTGGAATTCCATAAATATTATTGAGAGGATAATCAGAAGTATCAAATCGTTCTGAACAATCTCGACGAATAAGCTCATACGGATCTTGATTGGTTATTTCATATGTCAAAGAATCTGTATCTACATAGTTCAATTTACAATCAAATACATTCATCAACATATAATCGTAATGGAATTCATAAAGACATACTTTTGAGATATCTAATACAGACATACCAACATAAATTGGTTTATCGAAAATAAGCTTCTTCTTGGAAAGTTCAATGGCAGCTAAATTTTCACCAAAAAGAGTTATACTTTTGAAATTCGGTGAACTGATAAAGTTTTTGACACCAAATCTTCCATCCCATTGAGATCTTATCTTAACAATACGATGTTTTCGTATATTTTCAATAGTTTTTCCAAATACTGCATTATTCATTAATTTAAATAAATTTTTTTCAAAATTATTATCAGCTTTACTACGTAATAAAGTGTTTTTGTCAATATACGATTTCAACCAATCTGATTGATTAAATTTCAAAGCTCGGTGAATTTTTGTGAGACGTAAACCATGTTTGAGAGCTTGTTTTAGATTTCGATAATGAATAATATATTTTTCTTTTTTATCTAAAGTGGTTAATAATTTCTTCAATTTGCTTCCGGGGGGCACTTTCGTTTCAGGACAAAAAGGTAGATCCTTATGCGAATCATGTAATTCTCTAGGATATTCAAGATCCACCTCTAGAATATATCCCTCTGGAGAATCATCTGCTACTTGAGTAAAATCTATATTAGTATTTGACCACTGAAATCCTCCATATGGGAGATATTGTGACATAGCATAACCATAAAGGTTATTGACATCAAAATATATGAGGTAACTTTCTGGTTTAGTTGAATCATAGTTGGCTATATATTTATTGTTAGCTTTTGAATACCTAGTTGAGCATTGACTTATACCACCTCTTATTCCCCCTTCAATGAATAATAACATATCAATGTCTTTAATTATCTCCAATTCTATTTGAGTATGTTTCATCATACAATCCCACGTGTATCCAGGTAATGTATAATACCAAGCTGGATCAAGATCATATGTTTTATGACAACTCATTCGGAATTTTTCAAACACGTCAGCCAAAAGAAGAATATCTGTTTTCAAATACAAATTCAAATAGTCACCCAAACTACCACAATTATATGTTAAAAACACTTGTTGAGCATGAAAATAATCCTCATCAGTGATGTGTTCATCATTCAACTTATTATAGAAGGCCTCTTTCGAAGGTAGTTGAGTTTCGGAAAGTTTTTCGAAACCATCGAGATAATCATAAGGAAAAACACCTTTTCTCATTAAAAGATTTATAGAATCATTTGGAAACTGACCTTTGAGCTCTACAAATTGATCTGAGTGTAGGTGTGAAGTCAATTCTGCAAGAGAACTTCCTATGAATCGTAGACTATCGATAAATCTAAATTGAATTTCAGTTTCCTCATCGAATTTTGTGAAACTAATGTATTTTTCCTTATTCAGTGGAAGCAATTGAACTCGTCCATTTTTCGACAATTCCTTAATAATGAAGTGGGCATCATAGCCAGAAAGATTATGATAAATTATAGGAATGACATAAGATTTTTTGAAATTTAAATTACATGAATTATGTGCAGGTCCCCTTATTTCTCCAGTAAAATGATCGTGATCAATAACAATCTTATCTTGTGAAGTGAACCGTTTAAGACAAATATGACATTTGTCGCGAGCAATTAACATTTCATGTTCAATTATAGGTGATACTGATTTGATTTTATCATATAAAAATACCGCTATCTCATTCAACTTTTTAGAAAACCATAACATGCAATCAAGACCCGTATAACTATCATAAAAAGATTCTTTTTCATCATATGAACTTTTCAAATAAATTCCTGCACTGATAGGAATATGTTCTTGATATTTTACTGTCTGAATATTAATTTCTACATTTAGAGGTTTCAAATAAGACTCAAAATCACCATATATTACATAAGGACATTTTTGTTTATATCGGTAATTAGTGAAACTAATATGAGATTTGTCTGGGAAAAGAATGTGACATGGATCTCGTTGAGAACATAACTCCTCATGATCATTCAATTTTTTCTCGTTAGAAAAGTAATTCAGGCAACGGTCGCAAATGTAAATCGTCCCTTTATGTTTTGAAATCTGTTTTGCAAGCAGTCGAGACATATTCTTAATATATGTATAATGAAAGAAAGTTTCTTCCGAGCTATCTGTATGTTGTGAATAATTGTCTTGAATAAGTAATAAATTGAAATGACGTTCTGGTATTTTTGAGGAACTCAAACGTGTAGGAACCACAATCAACTCTTTATTCATCATTTCCAATGTAAAAACATTAACTGATATATTATTTAAATTTTCAAATTTGGATATGTTTTTCAGTGTTATTGGAAATTCAATGTCATCATATTTAAAGACTGAAGAAGGATGTGGATAAGAAGTAGTTCTCTCAGGGTGTTTACTTGTGGGATACATCCCTGCAAGAATACTCCACATAAAACAAATATTGTCATTATTTTGAATATTAACGCATGCTTTCTTGGAACTGATTACTTTTGGAAGATTTATGTAAGAAGATCCTCCTACACTGAATCCCACGTGATTTATGTTCACTTCGAGACCGAGAATTGATTGAAGGGCAAATCCTGAATCTTTTTCCTGAAATTCCTCGAGCTTACTCATAATTTTTTCAGTAACTGTATGATTGAACCAGTCTTTGATGTCAGTGCCATTATCAATAATATGATTTTTTGTAGGAAAATATTTACAATCCATAATCTCATCGTCCCCACTTTTTTTAATAAATTTCCCACAAAAAATTGTATTAACCTTAATGATAGATGTTTTCTTCAAAATATTCACAATTCTAGCTCTAAAGAGATGGTAAGCATCGTTGAAGAATTCGTGTGGCTGCTTATGAGAGATATTCATAATTATACCCGTTCTAATTCTACAGTTGAAACCAGATTGTAATTCTTCCCATTTTACTCTATCACTTCTTTTAGATATCAATCCTCGACCAATTATGGATCGTTCGAGAATTGTCTTATAGGTTTTCAAATGACTGAGGTTTGTTTGAATACTAACCTTATGACCATGAGAAATATCTTTTTTTATGAGTTTATTGAATAATATAATTTGTCTTTTAATGAGGGTTATCCAAGTTTTCTTTAAATCGATTGATGTACATTTTTGAAGAATTATGAAGGCTTTATGAAATTCTAACATAACATCGTTACATACCTCCATATTTAATGTTCTGATCGCTCAATAAATTTGAATTTTGGTGTAGGATTTCCCAATGATGTCTCAATTTTTCCTTCAACAACTATGGACAGCTTCTCTTCGTTTAATAAATCCAATGATCTCGTGATGTTACTTGTCACCCTCCTAGGAAGAAACACCATACAGTTATCCAATTCTAATATAGGAGCTTTCCCATATTTTGTATTTACAATTCTTGCGCTGAGAACATGGTGTTCCACATTATGAGGTAAATCTAAGAGTCTTACTACCTCCTTCTCGATCTCATACGAACTGACAGCGTTCAATTGTTTAAGTAGATTAACTGAAGACATATTTAACTATAAAAAATAGGAATTCATATAATTGAATGAATTGATTTAAAATAAATAAATATTGACTTACTGAGGTTTTGAAGATTTGTTGAAAAGGAAAAATACACGTAATGACTTGATTAGGTTAATTGTCAGGTATTTATACGATAAATAATCAGATTAAGACTTGATATCCATCTTTTGGTAAATAATGAATATAATTAGAAGATAATTATAATTTGATGGTTATCAAAATTTTTTGAATCATTTTCTAGAATATTAGATTTCCATAATAAACATGACGTATACTCATCGAAGATGATGCAATAATTAAGACTTGATATCCATCTTTTGGTAAATAAGGAAGATAATTTGATGGTTATCAAAATTATTTTGAATCATTTTCTAGAATATTAGATTTCCATAATTAACATGACGTATACTCATCGAAGATGTTGCAATAATTTGGTTGTAGACCTTCGAATATAAAATGTGTGGTGACTTCATTTATTTCAAAAGTAACGTGCTGTGATGATGGATAGTCAGTTCATAGAAAAATTTTATAATCTGATGGTTGGGAATATAACCATCTTAGATTTCAATCAACTTGAACTGAGTCAACTTCCATTCAATTATTTCACTGAAGTGATCAGACCGTTGGAATTAGATATGATTTGGCATCGAATGCCATTGCATCTAAGGAAAGATTTGGAAGAGTATTTACCATGTATCGCTCACTACAATAAACCTGAATCGAAGTGTCACATTGATGGTCCAGCACCCAGTAGACATAATTGTCTTGAATGTCAGCAAAATAAGAATAATAAATCATCGAACTACACTTTACATTCAGATTAATTTCACGTTGAATGAAGATCATTCTGAAATAGAAACTATAAGAAGATGGTAACTGTTGATCAATTTCTCCTGAATATTCAAGAACTGAAGAAGCAAATTTCTCAATATGAAGATATGCGAAGGATGTTCAATACATTTAAGGACTTGTCAACTTCTGAAGGCGATGATGTTTGGAAAATAAAAGTTTTTAGAAATAGGAAGAGATTTTCAAATTTAAAATGTAATTCTAGAAAAATATGTCTTTATAAACAATAAATATATATTCAAACGTGTTTTTTTTTTTTTTTTTTTTTAACAGGTAAAATATAGGAATTTAGAATCTTGATATCAGAATTTCAGACTCAGACTATCAGATATCAGACTTTCAGATATCAGACTTTCAGATTCATAACACCCTATTAAGAATTAAAATTCATAAACGTGATCACCGACGTTCCCTCTCAAGCCATCTGGCGACATATGCAAATTTTGTGTACAAATTCCTACCAGCGACCTCTAGCGGTAGGCAACAAAAATTCCGTCTAATGACGTCAACAACCGAGCATCGCTGTTGACAATCTCACGCCATCTAGCGACATATTCATATGCAAACACCCACTTTTTTACAGATCCCTATTATCCACAACGACCTCTAGCGGTAGACACCAACACTACCCCTCCCCTAATACAGGTTCCTATTATCATCAAATTACATCAGCCACAGATCACGTGATCGCAACAACGTCGAGGATTCCACCGTGGGGTCAAAGTTCAAGGTGGCTCAGTCCCCGCCTATACTATCTACTCATAATAACATGGTTTTCAACTCATTAGCAATGTTTATCAAGTATTTTTAGATTAGGGACTGATATCTGTTGTCATAATAATTAATATAAATTTCTGAAAATTCTTTTTTCAGACAATTTGTTTCTTGAAGAGAAAATGGATTACGGTTGTGTTAAACTTTCATATATTTAATATTATTTAACCTATGTATTCAACATACCTCAGATTCAAACTTCTATTAAAAAAGGTAGGATTTAAATAATAAAACACACATACAATCTCCAAAGGCTTTCATTTGTAGTGCGTCTGTTTAACGACCTATTATTTTCAAATAAAATAGAAAGGCCTTTTACTTGATAGAAGAAATATAACAAAATCAAAAAATTTTTTATTCAAAAAACTTTTAGAATTAAATTTATGTCTAAAACAAGCACCGCTTATATTTAATAGACGTTTCTAATCAAAACTCAATATATAATGTCAAATGGAATATATAACCCAACAGATATACGAAAGTAATTAAAATAAATAAATAAATATTTAAAGGAGACAAAATTTTGTTTCTGGTCTTACCTTTAAGAACACCAATTGCCTTTTAAAATCATGAACACACTTAAAGGACTTCTCAAAGAATATAATTTATTTGAAATATTCAATATATTTAAATATTCGAATAAGTTAATTCAAAAATCTCTAAAAAAATGTGCACTATATCTTCAAAAAACAAATATAATTCTAAGCGATCTCGTCTTCAGCCCTCATTTAATATTCCAAATATCAAAATCAAAAAACTAACCTATATCTCTCCACGTGTTAAAAGACTAAAGCTTCGAAACACAGATCAACTATATAATTCAAGATTGATCTATGTTCTAACAAAATCAAAGAACAGTGTGAGTTATTTTAAGGTTTATTTAAATTCACTGACATTCCATAATGAGATTTATTGAAGCCAAAATATAATTATATATTATATATAAAATAAAATAGAAACGGAAACACGGTGGCTCGAAATGGTGTTTCATCAACATAAGTTGAAACGAGGTGATCAGCATACCTCTGTTGCCTGAGTTCACATCGAGCTTCATAGAAAATCATCACAAGAAAATGTTCAGAGTTTGATTCAATTTTTTGAAGGATAAATGTTTGAAGTATCCGTGAAAAATTCAAAAAGCACTGAAATGACAACACCTTCTGAGTTTACCCTTGAAATTTTCAAAGTTTACCATGACAGTGTCAGACATATTCACATCAGTGTTGCTATATTTCGAAACTTAAGTAGGAATCCTTCTTGTATGATGAACGTGAATATGATTTTCGACATCATTTTCTGAAAGGAATAAAGATTATATTAATTGAGAACAAATTAACGAAACGCCGATTATCACTAACGAAAAACGTGCCATTATGAACATCGGATAATTATGCACCAGTACAATAATTACAATCCACTAACAGGATCTAAACGTAGCCGACAATCGTTCGAGTAATTCTAATAGGATGAATCAGGCTCATGCACAGACACTGCAAATTTCTCCACAACAATTCAGGACGAAATCACCTGCTCGAGCGAACGTCTGTTCTCTTCTTAAACTAAATATTTGTTCACCTAGATTGAAACATTGTCGTTTTAATGGGACCGTGGGCAGATGCGAATGGGCGTTTATGGACGACTAATCGTTGGCGGATTTGTCAAGTACTACTACTTATTTTAACGCTCTTCAACAGTCAATTAGAAGCAGAACATTTGAATTTGCTGCTACTATTACGGTAGTTGTCGACGTACAATTTCATTACAATTGCTTTATGGTTATTTCGAAGATTATCTCGGTAGCAGAAATGATTTTACGCCCACTCTACTTCATGTAACGCGTTACGAGACAACACCCAGCATTTTCATAGTTAGATGTCTAGAAATAGAATTTGTAAGGTGTATTCTTAGCACTCATATTCATAAACGAGTTACGAAGTGGTGATTTTTTGATGAATCATTATTATTTTCAATAATAAAATTTGTAATATTGAAATAAGGTTATTCTGATTTTCACAAATTTTTATTGTCAAACTCACAACAATTGTTTCGCTATCACAGTAGCATCATCAGGCAAGATCACATTTTGAATAACTAAGCTTGTTTCCGAAATCTGTTGCTATTTATATTACAGTAAGTACAATAAATTTTTATTGAGCACTAAAACCCAAAAAAGGGTCCCTGCAAATTCCAGCTTATCTGAATATATTTAACAGAGGTGAGTTATTTAAATCTATTTATTCGTTAAGTAATATTCCAATTTTATTATGTTCATTTATCTCTAGGGATTCTAACAGATTTAAGGCATAACTTTTGCTTTCTATATGTAGAATTTTAAAGTTATGGTTGAAAGTATGTCCTGTTTATAACAAATGGTTGGAATATGTAGAATTGCTTTTATTATTGAGGCAACTCTTCAAAGTTTCACACATCCTATGACGGAAAGTTCTTCCAGTCTGACCTATGTAAACTTTAGGGCAATCACCGCAGGTTAACTTATAAACCCCAGATTTATCATCTTTATGTGTGTAGTCTTTATTATTTTTAATAAATTTACTCAAGTTTGAATTAGTTTTAAATGAAGTTCTCGAATTATATTTAGTTTTGAGGTATGTAGCAATTTTCTCAGAAATACCTTTAGTGTATTTTAAGGAAATGTATTTAAAATTTTCTTTTATATTAGGAAACACCATATTTAAAGCTATTTTATTATTTTTATTCATCAATAATTTGTCTATCAACTTTGGATCATATTCATTATTAATAGCTATTTGTTTAATTATGTTAAGTTCTGAAATATAATTTTCTCGATTCATGGGAATATTAACTAATCTATGGATCATACAATTAAATGCTGATAATTTTTGATTAAGAGGATGATTTGATTTATTGTGTATAATAGAATCCGTATAGGTAGGTCTGTGAAATATTGAAAAATCATGTGAATTATTTATTCGAGTAACAGTTAAATCAAGAAAATTAATAGAATAATTAAGTTCGGTTTCCATAGTGAATTTAATTGAAGGATGTATTTCATTGATGAATAAAAAGAATTTTTTCAAAAGTCTGTCTGTACCTGTGAAGCAACAGAAAATATCGTCTACATATCTATACCAATATAAAAAGTATTTCTTAAGGCGATTTTGGTGAATTTTAGTTTCAATATTGTCCATGAATATTTCTGCTAATAAAGGACTTAAGGGATTTCCCATAATCAAACCGTTTTCAGATTTATAAATTTTATTTTTAAATTGAAAATAATTTTGTTTAGTGCAAATAAAATATCTTCTTTGATAATTGTATTGCATCTGTTGTTGATTAATAGATTATCTACTAGTTTAATTGTTTCATTTGGTGGTAAACTTGGAAATAAATTTTGTACGTCAAATGAAAGGAATTTAGTATTATGTGGTAAGTGGATATTCTTTATTTTATTTATTAGCTGTAGTGAATTTTTTATGGAGTATTTAGCTTGGAATTTAGTTTCTTTTAAAATAATCTGAATAAGTTCTTTCGGAAGTTTAAATGAAGGTGCACTAACGAACGAAACAACCGGTCTAATAGCATAATCTTCCTTGTGTAATTTAATGAAAGGATACATTTTTGGAGGTTGTGGATTCATTAAAATTAATTTATTTTTTGGGGTATTCCGAAAAAGGCTGGATTCCGGGGTTATTAGGGATTAAATTTGATTTTGGAAAATTGTCGTTGGATTGTGTTTGATTAACTGAAAATTATTTAATTCTAAGAAAGTAACTGATTTGCTAATATAATCACTTTCCGTTAAAGCGATAATAGTGTTACCTTTATCGGCTCGAGTCAAAATTAAATTATTTTCAGTGATTTTCTGATTTATAGTTTCAATAGTTTTATATTCTTCTTTCATTCTGGAATTTCTATTAGGTAATTTATGATGGTTTGTAATCATATTGGTAATAATATGTTTGTCGATATTTGTGTTCTTGTAATTTTTAAGTCCTAGTTCTGAACCTATTGCTACATATTCTAAGTCTTTTTTGTTATTTGAATTAATATTATATTTGAATCCTTTATTCAAAAGATTAATTTCTGTTTCATTAAATTCTGTTTTGGAAAGATTTTTGAATCTAGGGTAAAATATGTGTTTTGAAAATTTTTTTGATTTTGTTGCAATTTTTTTGTTTTTATGAATTTTATCTGATACTAATTTGGTTATTTCCTTCTTCTGAATCAAGAATTTTTTATATATAATATTAGCGACTTTTTCTCTTGCATTTTGATCTATAGAATCAAAGTTGATATTATGGAGTCTATAAGTTAATTTTGAGTGTATTACCTTAAGATATACGTTGTGGGCATCTCATTTGGCATATTCTCTCTTCATGTCTCCTTTTAAACAGATCTTCATTCCATATATTCGTCCCTTGTCAGCGGTAGTACTTTTATTCTTAGTTTTTAATGTTATGTATTTCGGGAACACATTTAGTTTCAAACATTTAGTATAGAACCAAATGTTTTGTGTATTAATATTGCACCTTATTAGGAGCTTATAATATCATAGGACTAAAAAACTGGTTTCAGCTTGTCTTAAATATTGAATTGTATCAGTCCTTACTTGGTGAAAATCCATATTAAATAATATTGAAATAAGGTTATTCTGATTTTCACAAATTTTTATTGTTAAACTCACAACAATTGTTTCGCTATCACAGTAGCATCATCAGGCAAGATCACATTTTGAATAACTAAGCTTGTTTCCGAAATCCGTTGCTATTCATATTACAGTATAAGTAGAATTGTACAATTCTATATATTCCAACCATTTGTTAGAAACAGGACATACTTTCAACCATAACTTTGAAATTATACATATAGAAAGCAAAAGTTATGCCTTAAATCTGTTAGAATCCCTAGAGATGAATAAACATAATAAAATTGGAATATTACTTAACGAACAAATAGATTTAAATAACTCACATCTGTTAAATATATTCGGATAAACTGTAATTTACAGGGACCCTTTTATGGTTTTTAGTGCTCAATAAAAATTTATTGTACTTACTGTAATATAAATAGCAACGGATTTCGGAAACAAGCTTACTTATTCAAAATGTGATCTTGCCTGATGATGCTACTGTGATAGCGAAACAATTGTTGTGAGTTTAACAATAAAAATTTGTGAAAATCAGAATAACCTTATTTCAATATTATTTAATATGGATTTTCACCAAGTAAGGACTGATACAATTCAATATTTAAGACAAGCTGAAACCAGTTTTTTAGTCCTATGGTATTATAAGCTCCTAATAAGGTGCAATATTAATACACAAAACATTTGGTTCTATACTAAATGTTTGAAACTAAATGTGTTTCCGAAATACATAACATTAAACTGTGATAGCGAAAACAATTGTTGTGAGTTTAACAATAACAATTTGTAAAAATCAGAATAACCTTATTTCAATATTATTTAATATGGATTTTCACCAAGTAAGGACTGATACAATTCAATAAATAAAATTTGTGATCTCAGTGTATAAAATTATAGAAATTTAGTTGGATATACATTTCTGTCAAGAAAGTACCGGTAATTATCGATTTAAATCTGGCGGGGCAATGAGGCAGGTAAAATTTTTCTTTCCTAGTTTGGTACCACTGTCCTTAATTACTATGCCAAGCTTGAGCGGGATCTATCAACTAGTGTGTTTGCAACAGCTGATTAAGTCAGTCGATGTCAGAGTGCGTGCCGATTTTTACTATGGGTGATTACGTTGAGCAAAGAATTTGTTTAAAGGTTTGTGTTGCAAATGAATTTTCGTGTGCCGATGCATTGAAAATGTTGCAAAAGGCCTTTGGTGATAATGCTCTATCGGAAACTCGTGCATATCAGTGGTACAGAGCCTTCAAGGACGGTCGTGAAGTGGTCGCCCATCGACGGCTTCGATCGAAGATAACGTCGATAAAATTAAGGAAAGGGTGCTGGAAAACCGTCGTACCAGCTTGAGAGAGATAGCACATGATCTTAAGATATCCCATGAGTCCGCACGTACGATTTTGATTGATATTTTGGGCATGAGAAAGGTGGCCGCACGACTCGTACCGAAAGACCTGAATTTTCTTCAAAAACGTCATCGCGAACAGGTTGCTTCAGACATGCTCGATCGCTGTAATTCCGATTCTACATTCATGGGACGCATTATAACTGGTAATGAGACCTGGGTCTACGAGTACGATATGCAAACAAGCCAGCAATCATCGGAATGGGTGGCAAAAAATGAGCCGAAACCGAAAAAACCACGCCAAAGCCGCTCGAAAATGAAGGTGATGCTCATTGTTTTCTTCGATATCCGTGGCGTGGTGCACTACGAATTCGTTCCAGAGGGTCAGACGGTAAACAAGGAGTATTACCTAGGCGTTATGAAACGTTTGCGTGAGCGTATCCGTAAGAAGCGCCCAAATTTGTGGGCGAACAACTCATGGATTTTGCATGACGATAACGCGCCTTCTCACCGAGCTACGATTGTGACTGACTTTCTCGCCAAAAACTCAACAAACGTGCTTCAGCAACCACCGTATTCGCCGGATTTGGCTCCCTGCGACTTTTTCCTCTTCCCAAAACTAAAATGGCCCCTTCGTGGCTCCCGTCTTGAGTCGATTGAAGCCATAAAACAAAATTCGGCGCGAGAGCTAAAGTCCATCCCGGAAAGCGCCTATAAAAAATGTTTCGATAATTGGAAGTGCCGTTGGCATAGATGTATTGGAGCAAATGGAGCCTATTTTGAAGGCGACCCAATAAATTTTGACGATTAAATGTAAAAATGTTGTTTTAATTGAAAATTCCCGGTACTTTCTTGACAGAGTAGTAGGTCAAGTAAAATACTCGTTGGAGGTGAATATGTTGTATTTGCCGACGTTTGCTCAGCTAATGCTGTCTTATTTTTTGCATTGATTATGCTAGCCGGTCTTATGCTTCGTTTATGCTCAGAAATTCTCGTCTTCAAATATCTTCTGGTTTGGCCTATATATATGTCATTACATTTATTACATTGTATTTTGTATACGATATTGCTTTCGATGTCTTGTGGTGTCTTTTATTTTTGCTTTTTGAAAAGTTTCTTAATTTCATTATCATTTTTGAAAGCACCTTTCATACTTGTATTCTTGAGTTGTGCAGCTATTCTTTCAGAGAGAGATGTTATACATGGGATCTCGAAATATTCCGCTTCTTCATTCTGGACTGGAACTGTTATTTTAGAGGAAAGGGAGAATGAAAGTTTGTTTACATGTTTATAAGGGGTGTTGATTTTCACCAAGTAAGTCTTTATCTTGTTGAAATTTCTCAAGTGGAAATCAGGGTGTGAAAGTTTAATTACTCTATGCCTCAGATTATTGATGATATTGAGTTTTTGTTTGAAAGAGTGCTCCGAATGAAAATTGAGAAATCTCTCGGAAAAAGTAGCTCTCTGATACCAAACTGTTTTTATTTTATTACTCTCAGTCCTTATCAGTAGGATATCTAGAAGAGCTATAGAACTGTGGTTTTCCTTTTCTATGGTGAATTGTAATCTATGGTGAAAGTTGTTGAAAACGTCTAGAATAGAAGATAATTCGTTTTCTGGTATACACGTTATGATGTCATCAACGTATTTTTTGAAGAAAGGAAGTCGAAAGCTTAGGTTTTCTATACATTGTGTTTGTAACTCTGACATCACTACATCTGCGCAAGCCCCGGACAAACAATTACACATTCCAAGTCCAAAAGTCTGCCTATAGAAGGTTTTATTGAAACCGAACTAATCATTGTCAAAACAGAACTGTAAATTTTCCATCGACAACTCACAGTTGTCAACAATCATATGCCATCTCTTCTTCTGTTGTGAGGTCGGTTGGACTATTTGTGAACCGAGATTTTACATCAAGCGAAACTAGAACATAGTTATCAGGAATTTCAAAGTCTTTATGAATTCCTCCATTTCGAAAGAGTCATTCACGTGTTATTGATCCTTCGTGGAGGCGTTTTGTATTCTCTTAGATAAAACTGAAGAAGAGATGGCATATTATTGTTGACAACTGTGAGTTGTCGATGGAAAATTTTATAGATTTTTTACAGTTCTGTTTTGACAATGGTTAGTTCGGTTTCAATAAAACCTTCTATAGGCAGACTTTTGGACTTGGAATGTGTAATTGTTTGTCCGGGGATTGCGCAGATGTAGTGATGTCAGATAATGTATAAAAAAACTAAGCTTTCGACTTTCTTCGAAAGATACGTTGATGATATCATAACGTGTATACCAGAAAACCAATTACCTTCTATTCTAGACGTTTTCAACAACTTTAACCATAGATTACAATTCACCATAGAAAAGGAAAGCCACAGTTCTATAGCTTTTCTAGATATCCTACTGATAAGAACTGAGAGTAATAAAATAAAAAAAGATTGGTACCAGAAAGCTATTTTGTCGGAGAGATTTCTCAATTTCCATTCAGAGCACTCCTTCAAACAGAAACTCAATATCATCAAAAACCTGAAGCATAGAGTAATTGAACTTTCGCACCCTGATTTCCACTTAAAAAATTTCAAAAAGATAAATACTTACTTGGTGAAAAACAACACCCCTTATAAACTTGTAAACAAACTTTTATTCTCCCCCTCCCCTAAAATGACAGTTCCAGTCCAGAATGAACAAGCGAAATACACTATTCACAAAGTAGAAACTCAATTTTTTTACTCTAAAAATTGAATTGCCTCATATTGAGTGTTTTTTAGAGTTATATAATTTCAAATTGAAATAAAACAGATTTAAATTAAGATTGAATCTTTAATTTAAAGATAATTTCATGAGAATTATGTTTTGAAAATAATTTCTGGCATATGTCCACCACGACTAGCTCTGAGAAACCACATTCGACCAGACCAACTTTGGACTACTTTTTCGAGTAATTCATGCCTTATTTGATTAATAACACGAGTTATGTTGGCTTCCAAAGCGTCTATTGTTTTTGGTTTATCAGCATAAACCAATGATCCCAAAGAAAATAATCCAGTGGAGTAATATTGGAGGCCAATTAATTAGACCATTTCTCGAAATAATGTTATCGCCAAATCTTTCTTTCAATAAATCAATTGTTACGGTAGCAGCATGAGGTGTAACACCATCTTGTTGGAAGCAAAACACTTCTGGGTCGATACCAATCAAATTTTGAAACAAGTAATCATTGATCATCGATCTGTAACCAGCACCATTCACTGCAGCATTAGCTCCAGCATCGTTTCTAAAGAAATATGGACCGATGATGCCTCCAGCGTGTAAAGCACATCATACAGTGCATTTTCCAGGATGCAATGAAACCTGTAGAACTTCTTGAGGATTGTTTTCACTCCATATACGGCAATTTTGCTTGTTTTCATAGCCGTTCAACCAGAAATGAGCTACATCACTGAACACAATTTTACGATAAAAAAGTGGATCAACTTCAAGCTGTTCAAGGGCCAAACCAGCAAATAAACGACGCTCTTTATGGTCAAGTGGCTTTAGTTCTTGAACCAGTTGGATCTTGTATGGGTGTAAACCAAGATCTATACGCAAAATTTTCCATGTGGTGGATGCACAGAGTACAACTTGTTGAGAACGTCGACGAATAGACAAATCTGGATCATCATTAACACTATGACTTACAGCAGCGATATTTTCTTCTGTACGTACAGATCTTTGTCTTGTTGTTGCTGCATCGAGTAGAGAAAATGTTGTCCGAAATCTATCGATAGTTCGACGAATAAGCTGCTCTGATGGATGATTATGTAAACCAGAAATTTCACGCAGTGAATAATAATAAGTTTGGCGAATAGAACACTGATTTTGAAAATAAATTCCAACAATTTGTAAACGTTGTTGCGGCGTGAGTCTTTCCATGATAATTTATCAATGCTTACTGAACAGAAATGTCAAAACAACACGGCTTCTTCCTTCTGTCAAATCACAGTTATCCTGATCGAAAGTTCTATCACTCTAAAAAAACATCCGATATATAGTATTTAATTAGTGGATCTGTACCAAGACAAAGTCAACACGATCTAAAAAAATACTGTTTTTCAATGATTCATTGGAATGAAACCTGAGGAATTCAATTCAGTTCAAGTCGATAGATGGAAGGTTTCATCTCATGATCTATCGAGATGAAAGGTTCCATCTCGTGATCTATCGACTTGAACTGAATTGATTCGTCATGTTTCATTCCAATGAATAATTGAAAGACATAATTAAAGGAATCTTCCGAATAATATATGTTGAAAATGAGCACTATTCACCCTGATTATGCTCAAATCAGTGGATTTTTTCTAACCACGTATGAAAGGGCTGAATATTTCAATGGAAAATCTACATCGGACCTTAAATAGTCCTGAAATCTGCAAAAAAATTAATATCAGTTTATATATTATAAAAAAAACACTATTTTCAAAACGATTTTGCATTTGAATCTATTTTCCAGAGATTCTAAATAATTCCAAATTTGTAACATAATGCTCATTCAGAGTCAGTTCAAAATTTAAACCTGAAGAAGCCACAGTGTTGCCGAAACAATTGTTGGTAATTGATTAATTATGGAAATATTTTTTATTAAATCACTTCGAATTCAGAATTATATATTCTAACTTCTACAATATTTATTGAAACTATATACAAAAACTATAAAATTGATATCCTTATATATAATCAATATAAAATATTTTTCAATGCCTCAGATAAAACCTTTTTACATTCCTAATGAAACGTATTAATACAAATATATTAACAAAATCTGTATAGGTATTAATATTAACATACAAATACGAAAAAATCCACTATATTATATATATATATATATATATATATATATATATATATATATATATATATATATATATATATATTCTGTTTTATTTTGGATACATTAAAGCTAACTTTGAGTTTCTTTGATCCCGGTTTTATCTTATTAGGTGAGTAAAATTTTGACTTTGTGAATCTGAATTCAATACATTTCTGAAGAGGTCTAGAGATCGAAATAGCCATCAAATGTTGGATTTTCATTCAATTTTTTTTCTTTGATCCTTTATTTTGAGAATATTAGATAATTTTGGAATAGTGGAAATTCTTGTATTTGTATGTTTATATACATACTAATATAGATTTTGTTAATAGATTTGTATTAATACGTTTCATGTCGGGATGTTAAAAGGTTTTTTCCGAGACATAATTCTGATTTTAAAGACATTTAAATTTTACTTCTATCAAGTATAGACGCATATTCAGATTGATATTCTTTATTAATTTATTTAATGCGAAAAATCTATTTTGAAATATATTTTGTTTATCGTTTATTCTTGATATGATATATTCTGATATCATTTTATAAAATTCTCAAGTAGATTCCAACAGATGAGATGCTATGTGCAGTCTGTGCAGCTGAAAAATATTAAGTTATATGTAAACTACAGTTTGGCTCTTTACGTGATATAAACGGTAATTTTAACTGCCTTTGCTAAAATGCTCAAAAGTTACTAATCAAATAAATTATTCAGATCTTACGTTCATACATTAGTATCTAAAAATAAAAAACAAAATATTTAGGTACCTAAAACATCACTCAAGCAGATAGATGATATGATGAAGTCCGAACTAAGCAACGATGCAGTAAGCAATGCGCGTCATTGGCAGTTTTGTGGTCTTGTCAAGTTGCAATCTTTTCCAGAGTGCTACAAATTTTATCTAAGTTGTCTGCTTGAAACTGTAGATGCCCATCATTCCTCTCGACCCAGAGCGTCTCACATATACTTTGCATTGTAACTCTTAGTTCTTTTTTAAAAATTTGATGTCTCTAAGTGGAAGCATTGGCAAATGTCACAACTCTTCTCATCATGCCCGAGGTGTTGCAGCAAGAAATAACTTTGGAAGACGTAGTTAATGTATTATTAAGAAAGTGATTGCCGCACGGGCAACTTTTGGCATTTACAGCTTTTTTTGACAACTCCTGTACAGCATCTCTTATATGTGAGGCCATAATCGAGAAGCTGTCAGTCCAATACCCACACACCCTGTTAAATCTATATTAAATTTGAGACAGAGATTTTCAACGATTTTCGCCAGTGCTACACCTGTCAAACGAGGCTCTATAACCTCTTTGTTGTCATCCACTTCATCATATCTAAAACTGTCGTATGTACCACAGAAACTTACAAAATCTTACTTTATGATACCATTGTGAAGATATCTAAAAGATGGGCTCAGCTGTGGGATATGGGATGTATCTGTTGTTTCATCGAATAAAATTGAAAAGTATTTAGCTTCCGTCACTTTCTGTAATATTGTTTCCTGAATGATATCCTTGCAAACATCATACAACTATGTTGCACAGTTTCGCTGACGTATGTTGCGTTAGATTCAGAAGTTTAATCAATAAGAATAGATAAATTAACAGTAGTCAACCTAGATTCAGCCCAGGAGGTGTTCATGACCCCATGACCCCCTTGGATCCGCGCTTGTCTGTGCTATTCCACGGTATGGAAGCCTGGACAATGGAGGTGGTTGGCATGAGAAAACTGGAGTCATTTGAGATGCGTATGTCCCGGAGGTTGCTGAGGATTTCGTGGGTCAAGAAAGTAAAAAACGTTGAGTTGATTAGATGACTGCAAAAGAAATTAAAGTGATGCTAATGGTCAAGATCAGATTCAAGGAAAGAGATCCATAGCAAGGAGATGAAACTCGTGGATTTAGGACTTTAGAGAATGCTTTAGATGCGATAACAGTGATCTATTCAGATCTGCGATTTCAATGATTAAAATATCTCGGATGATTGCCAACCCTTATAGCGAAGACGGCACCTGAAAAAGAAAATATGGTAATAGAATAATAGAACTTTTTTTCATTAGGATCAACCACCAAATACATTCTGTCAAGAAAGTACCGGGAATTATCGATTTAAATCTGGCGGGGCAATGAGGCAGTTAAAATTTTTCTTCCTAGGTTGGTACCACTGTCCTTAATTACTATGCCAAGCTTGAGCGGGATCTGTCAACTAGTGTGTTTGCAACAGCTGATTAAGTCAGTCGATGTCAGAGTGCGTGCCGATTTTTACTATGGGTGATTACGTTGAGCAAAGAATTTGTTTAAAGTTTTGTGTTGCAAATAAATTTTCGTGTGCCGATGCATTAGAAATGTTGCAAAAGGCCTTTGGTGATAATGCTCTATCGAAAACTCGTGCATATCAGTGGTACAGAGCCTTCAAGGACGGTCGTGAAGTGGTCGCCCATCGACGGCTTCGATCGAAGATAACGTCGATAAAATTAAGGAAAGGGTGCTGGAAAACCGTCGTACCAGCTTGAGAGAGATAGCACATGATCTTAAGATATCCCACGAGTCCACACGTACGATTTTGATTGATATTTTGGGCATGAGAAAGGTGGCCGCACGACTCGTACCGAAAGACCTGAATTTTCTTCAAAAACGTCATCGCGAACAGGTTGCTTCAGACATGCTGGATCGCTGTAATTCCGATTCTACATTCATGGAACGAATTATAACTGGTGATGAGACCTGGGTCTACGAGTGCGATATGCAAACAAGCCAGCAATCATCGGAATGGGTGGCAAAAAATGAGCCGAAACCGAAAAAACCACGCCAAAGCCGCTCGAAAATGTTTTCTTCGATATCCGTGGCGTGGTGAACTACGAATGCGTTCCAGAGGGTCAGACGGTAAACAAGGAGTATTACCTAGGCGTTATGAAACGTTTGCGTGAGCGTATCCGTAAGAAGCGGCCAAATTTGTGGGCGAACAACTCATGGATTTTGCATGACGATAACGCGCCTTCTCGCCGAGCTACGATTGTGGCTGACTTTCTCGCCAAAAACTCAACAAACGTGCTTCAGCAACCACCGTATTCGCCGGATTTGGCTCCCTGCGACTTTTTCCTCTTTCCAAAACTAAAATTTCCCCTTCGTGGCACCCGTTTTGAGTCGATTGAAGCCATAAAACAAAATTCGGCGCGAGAGCTAAAGTCCATCCCGGAAAGCGCCTATAAAAAATATTTCGATAATTGGAAGTGCCGTTGGCATAGATGTATTGGAGCAAATGGAGCCTATTTTGAAGGCGACCCAATAAATTTTGAAGATTAAATGTAAAAATGTTGTTTTAATGGAAAATTCCCGGTACTTTCTTGACAGAGTAGTACTAACGGCCAAAAACGTTTGATATTTTTACTTAATTAGGTAATTTGAATAATCAACCCTAGGATATTTCACCTTTATTTGTATACCTTTTTCAAGTTTTTGCCTCAGTGATACTTACATGAGATGTGAAGATACATTTTCAAAGTTAGTTCAAAATGTATGAGTCAAAAGTGTTGGCAAAATGATTCTTATTAATTCTATGAAATTCGAAAATTTTCTTCTTCATTCCATTCAATTCAAATGAATATCCATTAAGCTAGCTCTGCTTCTATTAAGTTTTTCAAATATCTCCACCGAAATCATTAGATTTAGCCTGAAATTTATAAATGCTAATTTATATATTGTCTGCTAGTATAGGAATGCTATGGGGCGCCTGATGTAAATTGGAATATCTTATCCATTTCAAAATATAACATCAATAAATTGGATAGTCAAATGTATCGATACGTAAATTCACGAAATTCTACTTTAATCAATAATAATCTTTTAATATTAGGTACATCACACGTAATTGTAAATATGAGGTTTTTTTTATTCTGAAAATTGAGAACTCAAAAAATATGACCATGTGAGATTTCAGTTATATAATTTTTAAGTACTTAACTATTCTTGATAACAGCAATTTTTTAAAGTCACTGACATTTCTTGACAATGGGTAAAACATTTTTTGTAGTGAATCTCACCTGGTTTACAAATCTTTGCAAGGAAACAAAAACATTAGTAAGTTTATTTCATTATACCTCAAGCTAATTAAGCTAAACTCGACAAATTTAATATTTAGTCAGCATAATATTTCCTTATGATTTTATCTTAAACAAAATTTGATTAACCATTATTGTTATGTAATTGAAAGTATTACCCACACTTTGATTATCAAAATCTCATTATCTGGTTTTGCTATAATCTTCATTCCGAAGTTCAAACTTAATTTTTTTCATGAAATTAAATAATTATATTGTTGAATCCATCAATGAGGAAATACCTAATTAAGCTTATAAATGAATAAAAAATCTTCATATTCGAATTCCAATATTCCTAAAATATTCAAAGATTTACATAATGAGCCTACATTTCAAAATGTAGGAAATGGTGAGAATAGAAAAATAATTGGATTAAAAAACGGGCGTTATTAATTTCTTCGGACTGAGAGTATCAGATGCACACCTATGAGATCCACTCATCCAGGACGTGAAAAAAAAACGGACCAATTAAGATGATTTATTGAAAGTTTATTCATGAATCATAGAGTGAAAAAATTTTGTCATGATTTCAATGAAACCTGAAGTATGCTCGTGTAATTTCTTTACCGTTACAATTTGGGAGAGCTCATGTATTTTTAATATTTCATGCTTGTAAGTTAGCTGAAATGCATTTCGAATAACCGAATTACAAATCTTGACTAGTATAAAAAATTAAATTAGTCTAATTCAGATATGCTTTTGTATATTATAAAATAGTAATCATAGAATTGGTAATGATTCCTCATTAATTACCTCTCTTTAAATTCTTGTCCTACGCACTCTGTGGTATTTGTAATTATGATGTACACGGTCAAGTGCGTTCAGCAGAAGTTGAATACTTTGGCGTAGAATATTTTTTAACAAATAAATACTTTTGTGATGAAAAAAAAAACAGTTTAATCTGTTTTTTGATTAGCGCTGCCCTGATGAAAGTCTATTTTTATTTTTGATTGTCTCGGTCTTTACTTGACGGAAATTCATCTTCAATATAAGAAAACCAAATGTTAACTTCCGCTATTTTATTGATTTACATGACAATTGTTTCGTCATACCATGACTTCATCAGGTGAGTATTTAAACTGAGGTATACAATGCAAAACATGACCTTAAATACACAGCTCTGGTACAAAAAATAGAGGGGTGGAAAGAGATGGTATACAATTAATGAAAAATATTAAGTACGAGGATCTGTTTAAATCTATTTGATCATTCAATGAAATTTGTCTTTTATTATATCTATTGATCTCTAAAGTTTCTAACATATTTAGTTTCTGACTTTTGTTTTCGATATGTAATATTTCATAATTCATATTAAAATTATGGCCAGTCTCTAACAAATGGTTGGCATAAGTTGAATTCGGTTTATTATTAATGTAACATTTTTCATGTTCTCGTATCCTTGTTTAGAATGAACGACCTGTCTGTTCCACATAGACACATGGGCAATCACTACATGTTAACTTGTTAACTCCTGATTTTTTGTTTTTAGAAATGATGCCTTTATTATTTTTTATTAAGCTGCCTAAAGAATTAATAGTTTTAAAAGAGATGTTATATTTTTCTTTTTTCTTTGAATATATAGAAAAAAAAGATTGCTAGATATTTAAAGAAAAATGAAAAATATAACATCTATTTTGAAACTATTAATTCTTTAGGCAGCTTAATAAAATATAATAAAGTCGTCATTCCTAAAAACAAAAAATCAGGATATTGGATGGAGTAGTCGGTTGCTTTCTGATAGTTCATTTAAATGAAATGAAATAAGGAATTACTTTATTTTCTATCACTTTTTATTATAACTGATATACAGTGACTCGAGTTTCGTAGTGTTTACTACATTTTCAAACTGAACGAACAACATTTGAATATTAAAACAAATTGAAATATGTTTATCTTCTACAATTTTAATTTCCAAAAGAATTTTTTTATTCAAAAACTTTTAGAATTAAATTAATGTCTAAAACAAGCACCGCTCACATTTAATAGACGTTTATAATCAAAACTCAATATACAATGTCAAATGAAATAAATAACCCAACAGATATACGAAAGTAATTAAAATTAATGAATGAATATTCAAAGGAGACAAAATTTTGTTTCTGGTTTTATCTTTAAAAAAATACTACTTGCCTTATAAAAATATGAACACACTCAAAGGACTTCCCAAAGAATATAATTTATTTGAAATATTTAATATATTTAAATATTCGAACAAATTATTTCAAAAATCTCTGAAAAATGTGCACTATATCTTCAAAAAACAAATATAATTCTAGATAATCCCTTCATCAGCCCTTATTCAATATTACAAATATCAAAATCAAAAACATAACCTACATCACTCACGTGTTAAAAGACTTAAGCTTCGAACTACAGATCAACTATATATTCAAGATTGATCTATGTTCTAACAAAATCAAAGAACAAAGTGAGTTATTTTAAGGTTTACTTAAATTCATTGACATTCTATAATGAGATTTATTGAAGCCAAAATATAATTATATATTATATATAAAATAAAATAGAAAGGCTTTTTACTTGATAGAAGAAATATAACAACATTTGAATATCAAAACAAATTGCAATATGTTTATCTTCTACAATTTTAATTTCCAAAAGAATTTTTTTATTCAAAAACTTTTAGAATTAAATTAATGTCTAAAACAAGCACCGCTCACATTTAATAGACGTTTATAATCAAAACTCAATATACAATGTCAAATGAAATAAATAAACCAACAGATATACGAAAGTAATTAAAATTAATAGATAAATATTCAAAGGAGACAAAATTTTGTTTCTGGTTTTATCTTTAAAAAATACTACTTGCCTTATAAAAACATGAACACACTTAAAGGACTTCCCAAAGAATATAATTTATTTGAAATATTTAATATATTTAAATATTCGAAGAAATTATTTCAAAAATCTCTAAAAAATGTGCACTATATCTTCAAAAAACAAATATAATTCTAGATAATCCCTTCATCAGCCCTTATTCAATATTACAAATATCAAAATCAAAAACATAACCTACATCACTCACGTGTTAAAAGACTTAAGCTTCGAACTACAGATCAACTATATATTCAAGATTGATCTATGTTCTAACAAAATCAAAGAACAAAGTGAGTTATTTTAAGGTTTACTTAAATTCATTGATATTCTATAATGAGATTTATTGAAGCCAAAATATAATTATATATTATATATAAAATAAAATAGAAAGGCTTTTTACTTGATAGAAGAAATATAACAACATTTGAATATCAAAACAAATTGAAATATGTTTATCTTCTACAATTTTAATTTCCAAAAGAATTTTTTTATTCAAAAACTTTTAGAATTAAATTAATGTCTAAAACAAGCACCGCTCACATTTAATAGACGTTTATAATCAAAACTCAATATACAATGTCAAATGAAATAAATAACCCAACAGATATACGAAAGTAATTAAAATTAATAAATAAATATTCAAAGGAGACAAAATTTTGTTTCTGGTTTTATCTTTAAAAAATACTACTTGCCTTATAAAAACATGAACACACTTGAAGGACTTCCCAAAGAATATAATTTATTTGAAATATTTAATATATTTAAATATTCGAACAAATTATTTCAAAAATCTCTAAAAAATAAGCACTATATCTTCAAAAAACAAATATAATTCTAGATAATCCCTTCATCAGCCCTTATTCAATATTACAAATATCAAAATCAAAAACATAACCTACATCACTCACGTGTTAAAAGACTTAAGCTTCGAACTACAGATCAACTATATATTCAAGATTGATCTATGTTCTAACAAAATCAAAGAACAAAGTGAATTATTTTAAGGTTTACTTAAATTCATTGACATTCTATAATGAGATTTATTGAAGCCAAAATATAATTATATATTATATATAAAATAAAATAGAACGGCTTTTTACTTGATAGAAGAAATATAACAACATTTGAATATCAAAACAAATTGAAATATGTTTATCTTCTACAATTTTAATTTCCAAAAGAATTTTTTTATTCAAAAACTTTTAGAATTAAATTAATGTCTAAAACAAGCACCGCTCACATTTAATAGACGTTTATAATCAAAACTCAATATACAATGTCAAATGAAATAAATAACCCAACAGATATACGAAAGTAATTAAAATTAATAAATGAATATTCAAAGGAGACAAAATTTTGTTTCTGGTTTTATCTTTAAAAAATACTACTTGCCTTATAAAAATATGAACACACTCAAAGGACTTCCCAAAGAATATAATTTATTTGAAATATTTAATATATTTAAATATTCGAACAAATTATTTCAAAAATCTCTGAAAAATGTGCACTATATCTTCAAAAAACAAATATAATTCTAGATAATCCCTTCATCAGCCCTTATTCAATATTACAAATATCAAAATCAAAAACATAACCTACATCACTCACGTGTTAAAAGACTTAAGCTTCGAACTACAGATCAACTATATATTCAAGATTGATCTATGTTCTAACAAAATCAAAGAACAAAGTGAGTTATTTTAAGGTTTACTTAAATTCATTGACATTCTATAATGAGATTTATTGAAGCCAAAATATAATTATATATTATATATAAAATAAAATAGAAAGGCTTTTCACTTGATAGAAGAAATATAACAACATTTGAATATCAAAACAAATTGCAATATGTTTATCTTCTACAATTTTAATTTCCAAAAGAATTTTTTTATTCAAAAACTTTTAGAATTAAATTAATGTCTAAAACAAGCACCGCTCACATTTAATAGACGTTTATAATCAAAACTCAATATACAATGTCAAATGAAATAAATAACCCAACAGATATACGAAAGTAATTAAAATTAATAGATAAATATTCAAAGGAGACAAAATTTTGTTTCTGGTTTTATCTTTAAAAAATACTACTTGCCTTATAAAAACATGAACACACTCAAAGGACTTCCCAAAGAATATAATTTATTTGAAATATTTAATATATTTAAATATTCGAACAAATTATTTCAAAAATCTCTAAAAAATAAGCACTATATCTTCAAAAAACAAATATAATTCTAGATAATCCCTTCATCAGCCCTTATTCAATATTACAAATATCAAAATCAAAAACATAACCTACATCACTCACGTGTTAAAAGACTTAAGCTTCGAACTACAGATCAACTATATATTCAAGATTGATCTATGTTCTAACAAAATCAAAGAACAAAGTGAATTATTTTAAGGTTTACTTAAATTCATTGACATTCTATAATGAGATTTATTGAAGCCAAAATATAATTATATATTATATATAAAATAAAATAGAACGGCTTTTTACTTGATAGAAGAAATATAACAACATTTGAATATCAAAACAAATTGAAATATGTTTATCTTCTACAATTTTAATTTCCAAAAGAATTGTTTTATTCAAAAACTTTTAGAATTAAATTAATGTCTAAAACAAGCACCGCTCACATTTAATAGACGGTTATAATCAAAACTCAATATACAATGTCAAATGAAATAAATAACCCAACAGATATACGAAAGTAATTAAAATTAATAAATAAATATTCAAAGGAGACAAAATTTTGTTTCTGGTTTTATCTTTAAAAAATACTACTTGCCTTATAAAAACATGAACACACTTAAAGGACTTCCCAAAGAATATGATTTATTTGAAATATTTAATATATTTAAATATTCGAACAAATTATTTCAAAAATCTCTAAAAAATGTGCACTATATCTTCAAAAAACAAATATAATTCTAGATAATCTCTTCATCAGCCCTTATCACGTGAGTGATGTAGGTTATGTTTTTGATTTTGATATTTGTAATATTGAATTAGGGCTGATAAAGGGATTATCTAGAATTATATTTGTTTTTTGAAGATATAGTGCACATTTTTTAGAGATTTTTGAAATAATTTCTTCGAATATTTAAATATATTAAATATTTCAAATAAATTATATTCTTTGGGAAGTCCTTTAAGTGTGTTTATGTTTTTATAAGGCAAGTAGTATTTTTTAAAGATAAAACCAGAAACAAAATTTTGTCTCCTTTGAATATTTATTTATTAATTTTAATTACTTTCGTATATCTGTTGGGTTATTTATTTCATTTGACATTGTATATTGAGTTTTGATTATAAACGTCTATTAAATGTGAGCGGTGCTTGTTTTAGACAATAATTTAATTCTAAAAGTTTTTGAATAAAAAAATTCTTTTGGAAATTAAAATTGTAGAAGATAAACATATTTCAATTTGTTTTGATATTCAAATGTTGTTATATTTCTTCTATCAAGTAAAAAGCCTTTCTATTTTACTGAACGAACAAATTAGATCTCAACTATTATATATGGGGATTGTAGGCTTCGGCAGAGCTTCGAAGAGAGGGGTTTTCCAAAGTTCCGTCTGTTCGTTTAGTAGTTTTATTATTGGTACGTGCTTTTTATATTTTTCAATTTCTATGGATTCCAGGATGTCAAGTTTTTTCCCTTTCGCTTCCACGTGCAAGATAACAAGGTTGTTCAATTCTGGGAAGGTCTGATCTGTAGTGAAGAAATGGTTCGCAAAATTGGAATTATTCTTCCGGTTCCTAAAAGCAGATTGATGCTCTTTGTACCTTTTATGGAAAGGTCGGCCCGTTTGTCCTATATATACACTATTACATTCTTGACAACTTAATTTATAGATTCCAGAATTATTCAGTCGGTTCTCTTTGTCTTTCGGATTAAAAAAGAGATTACAAATTTGATGGGAGGGTGTGAAAGCTGTTACTATGTTAAGTTTTGATAAAATTCGAGCTATTTTTTGTGAAATTGGTCCAAAATATGTTAGTTTTATGAATTTATTGTTATTATGATCTGATTTGGAGATGGGGTAAATTTGTTTACGAATTAGTTGCTTTTGTTTTTTGTTTATGATGGAATTGATAGTTTTGGTTTCGAACTGATTTTTTGTGGCTATTTGTCTGATTGTATTCAATTCCCTCTTTAACGTAATATTATCTAAAGGAATTGAAAATGCTCTATGTACCATTGATCTATAAGCAGCTAGTTTATGATTGATCGGATGATTTGAAAAATTTGGTATTGTTGTATCAGTTGATGTGGGTTTTCTATATATATCAAAATATATCAAAGGAAATTTCATTATGACTGTTAATTAAAGTTATGTCCAGAAAATTTTCTGGACATAAATCAATAAAATAGCGGAAGTTAACATTTGTTTTTCTTATATAGTCTATTTTTAACAATGAAATGTAATTTTGTCAGTAGTACTTCTGACGAAATATTTTCAGAGTAGTGAACAAATATAATATATTCTTTCCTTTTTTTATTATATGTATCTTTCTAATTTTCTAATAGCTTACACAGTTTATAGTTTCATGATGATTTACTGATTCTCTTTCGCTATTTTCAAATGTGCAGAAAAAGTCTAACTCCTCAAAGAATAAAAACAGGAATGAAGAGAATTCGCTTTGCACACTATGTTATTAATATATGTATCTCTTCAAAGAGAACGGCACAACTGCTGTGAAAAATGGGAGCTTCAACTAATTTCTGAGGCAAAAAAAATACTATAATATAATTAAAAGAGGTTTTCTAGATAGACGGATTATTACAAAATATTAAATATCATTGAAATTTATCCTTTTAACCTCGTGCAAATTTTAATTTTAAACAATTTTTATTCAAAAACTTTTAGAATTAACTTAAACAAATGTCTTAGAGAACAGTGTTTCAATTTAGTAGACATATAGAATAAATGCTTATATTATAGTAGTCAATGGAAAAAAAAGAATTCAAAGAAGTATGTATCATTAATTAAAATTACCAAATGAATACTTGAAGGGTACAAAATTTTGTTCCGTGACTTGTTTTATGAAAACCAAAATTCCTTTCCAAAAATACAAACCATAACTTCAAGAACTTCTTCAAAAACAACTTGCTCAAAATAAGTTCCTTCAAAAAAAATTCCTAAAACAAGCTATTTGAAAATGTTCTTGAGGTATCACAGTATTTTTTTTAATATCACAATTCATGACAGGTTAGCACTTGAACACTTGTTGTACAGTTTGCCAAAACAAGCGTGGCAACTACGTCCTTTGCAAAAATTTTTCTCACGATCCTTACTGTGCTGAAGATCACCTGTTTCTGTGAGATGAAGATGATGTCACGGGACAGGCACAGTTATTCTGTATTCTTCATCAAGTGCACCTCTACCGATCCGTTGACGGACATAATCAATGGGAGTATACTGATGTATTTTAATTTGTGGAGCTCGAAGAGCTGAAAAGTTAGGTCGGCATACAGTAACCCGAACTTTATAACCATCTGCTGGTGACATATTTTGGCCAGGGCATTGTGTCTGTCAAGGTAATCATTTGATGACAGAATTGAACACGAGGAGGTCACATGCTGTATGAATTCTGGTGCCTGAGGACACTTCCGCGATCGGTCAGAGGGAATATTTTGCTTAGTAATATGTTTTAAAACAACATTTTTACATTTAATCGTCAAAATTTATTGGGTCGCCTTCAAAATAGGCTCCATTTGCTCCAATACATCTATGCCAACGGCACTTCCAATTATCGAAACATTTTTTATAGGCGCTTTCCGGGATGGACTTTAGCTCTTGCGCCGAATTTTGTTTTATGGCTTCAATCGACTCAAAACGGGTGCCACGAAGGGGCAATTTTAGTTTTGGGAAGAGGAAAAAGTCGCAGGGAGCCAAATCCGGCGAGTACGGTGGTTGCTGAAGCACGTTTGTTGAGTTTTTGGCGAGAAAGTCAGTCACAATCGTAGCTCGGTGAGAAGGCGCGTTATCGTCATGCAAAATCCATGAGTTGTTCGCCCACAAATTTGGCCGCTTCTTACGGATACGCTCACGCAAACGTTTCATAACGCCTAGGTAATACTCCTTGTTTACCGTCTGACCCTCTGGAACGAATTCGTAGTGCACCACGCCACGGATATCGAAGAAAACAATGAGCATCACCTTCATTTTCGAGCGGCTTTGGCGTGGTTTTTTCGGTTTCGGCTCATTTTTTGCCACCCATTCCGATGATTGCTGGCTTGTTTGCATATCGTACTCGTGGACCCAGTCTCATCACCAGTTATAATGCGTTCCATGAATGTAGAATCGGAATTACAGCGATTCAGCATGTCTGAAGCAACCTGTTCGCGATGACGTTTTTGAAGAAAATTCAGGTCTTTCGGTACGAGTCGTGCGGCCACCTTTCTCATGCCCAAAATATCAATCAAAATCGTACGTGCGGACTCGTGGGATATCTTACGATCATGTGCTATCTCTCTCAAGCTGGTACGATGGTTTTCCAGCACCCTTTCCTTAATTTTATCGACGTTATCTTCGATCGAAGCCGTCGATGGGCAACCACTTCACGACCGTCCTTGAAGGCTCTGTATCACTGATATGCACGAGTTTTCGATAGAGCATTATCACCAAAGGCCTTTTGCAACATTTTCAATACATCGGCACACGAAAATTCATTTGCAACACAAAACTTTCAACAAATTCTTTGCTCAACGTAACCACCCATAGTAAAAATCGGCACGCACTCTGACATCGACTGACTTAATCAGCTGTTGCAAAACACTTATTGACAGATCCCGCTCTAGCTTGGCGTAGTAATTAAGGACAGTGGTACCAACCTAGGAAAAAAAATTTTTCACCTGCCTCATTGCCCCGCCAGATTTAAATCGATAATTCCCGGTACTTTATTGACAGAATGTACACTCTTGTTGGTGTTACCTGGTCTTGGATTGCCATGAGCCGTGCTTCGGTCTCAGGAAAGAGGTATCCTGCTTGAAGGTAAGTGAGAGATTCCGTTCTATTGATCTCTCTGTATTTCTGATGGATAGGGTATCTACCATGCAAGGCTTTGAAATTCAATTCTTCGATCAACTCGTCCGTCGACCGTACCATTTCCTTATGGCCTAGGTTCCACAGTATCAGTGCAAAAATGTTCATCAGCTTTCTGGATGGTCAGGAACAGAGGTCTGTTTTTTTATCAAGAAATAATCTCTAAGGCTACCAATATTCTCTGCATAAGTAGTTTCCAGATAAATCAATCCTTTCCCCACTCGTTGTCTAGAAAAGTAAATTCTGATCGTTGACTAGTGATGGTGGTGAATGCCATACATTTGTCCTTATCATTCAATCCATTTTGCAGAGATCGATCAGGGACCAGGTAAGGATGCCAAAATGGTGAGTCAGGCAGGGAACGGCTCAGATATTGATGGCTGTGAGGGAGATCTAGAGTTCATATTTGATTTCAGGAGCAGATTCACTTTCCTATACGGTTTTCTTTAAGTGGATTTTTCATTTCAGATGTTCTTACCTCCAGCGCTTGATTTATCCCAAGATGAATAATGGTAAATGTAGGAATCATTTTTGTTCTAAGCGGGTATAGAAGTGCTGTTCGTCAAACTAATTCCACATTCGGTATCCTGTATTCCTCCTCTCCTCACATCCAGCGTGGCACATTTGCCTACCCCATTTGAATTTCAATAGAATCACAAGAGGCTGCCACTATTTCCAGCTGTATTCTCATTTTGTCAGTGCTGGAAGCATCGATGTATATTTTATATATATATATATATATATATATATATATATATATATATATATATATATATATAAATAAAACTGTTATTTTCAGGGAAAACAACTTTGTAACTTCTATGTTCTATGTTCTATGTCTAAGATTTTAACCTGAAAGTGTCACATGTCTATTTAGTTTGTTGTTAGAAATGTGAATCGAGAGACCCGTTGTTTTTGATTTCTTCCAGGTTAATAAGCTATTTTTTTATTTTTTTCTTTTTATTTCTTTGTTTGTTATTATTTTTCATCATAAAACTATCTTACTTAGAAAATAAGATAGTTTTATGATGAAATTCTTAAGATCATGTTTAACATTTTTGAAAGATATTTGTTTTCAGAAGATTGATCAGCAGAAACAAAATTTTGTCCATTCAAAATATTTAATTTATAGAATTTTGCTTAACAATTTTTATTTATTGGATTTTGTTATATCATTTGGATGTCTTATAATGAATGTTTATTTAATATATCGTTTGATATAAGTGGTACTTATATGACATTATTTCAATTCAATTCTTGAAGTTATTAAATATAATTTTGTGAAAGTAAACATGTAGAAGGCTAATATTAAAATATTTAAATAATTAAATATCAAAAGAACAAGAAAGCAATATTCCTAGAATGTCTGGCAATTAAAGAGGCAATTAAATTTTGGAAATATTGGCTAATAGAATATAAATTTATTGTTGTTATTGACCATAAGCCATTAGAAGGTAAAGTATTTCGTACAAGACCAGATGAAGAGCTGGGTGACATGATGAATTTTCTATCACACTTCGAATTTGAGATTAGATATGAACCAAGAAAAGGAAATGTAGAAGCAGCTTGACTTTCTAGAAACCCAGTTCTGGAAGAAACGGAGAATATGGACGAATGTATAAGAACAGTTGATTTGGTGGAATTAAATGAAATAAAATACGATCAACAGAATAATCTCTTAAAGATAAACAATATGAGAAGAACTCTTGTACACAAAGAGATACATTACAAATTGCAGAAAAATAACAAAAAAAAAAATTTCATCCAATGATTTCGGAAAAGAGTTAATCAGAAATGTGCACGAGCATTATGGTCCTATTTGTGCTAGTAGGATTAATAATAAAATCAGGATGTTTTATTACATTCAGAATATGGATTCACTGACAAAAGAAGTTTGTGGATCATGTGACATATGTTGTAAAAATAAAACGAGAGTAGGCCAAAAGTATGGTCTCCTTTCTCAATTGGGCCCAGCAAAGGAACCATTTGAAATATTGTTATTAGACACAATTGGAGGTTTTGCTGGAAACCGCCCTTCAAAAAGATACCTTCTAATCCTAGTGGATCATTTTACTCGATATGACTGATTTTCTCACCAAACAATTATGTGAAGAGAAATTTGTTAATGTTTCTAAACTTTTGAGTATTTATAGTTCTAAACATTAGAACTTTGAATTCAATTGTACAACTTTTGTTTATAAAAAAATGTTCTAATCGAGGAGGAGTCTTGAAAAAAATAAGAACAATACCCGATGTTTTAATTTCATGTCAATGACAGACGATTTCATAGTAGAACTCTAGTAAGAATATGTTACAAATTGTACATTGTATTTCGACGTTTAATCTTAATAGGTTTAAATAAACAAAATAATATTGAACTCTACTTATCCTTCCACAAAAATAATCCTAACACTTTCCATGATTTGATGGCATAACTTACTGGACATAAATGATATGGAAACTTCAAAAATTATATACAGTATTGCCATTATAACGATTTGAAATTGTATCATTCCTATCACTAGTGTGTAATATGGCTGGTATAAATATTTTCAAATTTGTATCGGTTTTAAAAAATATGTGGTCTATGTATATTTCTGAGTGTTGTGTTACCCTTGAATAATAACTAATCAAGAGAACAAAAACATGTTCGCCTATTCATGAGATAATTCAGGGAATCCATTGATTCTGTTCTGCTTTATCGATATAAATATCACCAACAGTGAAGAGTGCACCATTTCCATTATTGTTAGATTTGTATATCTTTTGTTCGTCTATGATTCGTTGATAAGTCCAGTGTAATCGTACATACTTATTTGGATGAAATGGTAGGCTCTCTGGTACGAGTGCGCAAAGACAAAAATTCAGAAATCGATCAGCGTTCATCGAACTGCTTCTATAACATAAAGTGAATTGAGCATGTGTGAGATTTTTCCACATATGTCCACACGTCAACCATCAGGCACGAACCAGATTGACCTTATTCCTAGTATCAAGTCCGTCACGAAGGTGCAAGACCCACCGGTATCCACGAACAAAAAATTCCTGCGGCATAACATCACCGTGCATTCTTCTTCCTTCCTCTTTAAACAAATCGTCCATACCATACACACACACTCCGAACGATTTCATTCAAAATAGACAAAATCTTTGTCGATCATCTACAGTTATTCTCCAAGAGGGCCTCCACGTCCAACGGATTGGTGGACCAGTCCTCTAATCGTCACAGCGACTGGCTCTTCACCAGCGACCGCAACCAGCTCAGGCCTTCCAGTTCAGCACGGCCAGCCGTCGAGTGCGTTCAAGAGCCAGCGGTACTTTTCCTCATTTTCGACCACGGTCCAAGGCAGCCGACGGTGAGATCTTGAGACGTCGAAAACCCGAGTTTTTTTTTCAAGGAAGAGCGTAAGCCGGTATGTGCCGTCTCAGCTGCGACCTCGCGTAAAGAACCTTTTGACTGGTTTTGTGTGATTTTGTATTTCTGTGCTGTTTGGCGGGTTTTTTTGTGTCGTGTTTGACATGTGCTCGTTTCTGTTGGTCAGCGCGGTCAGAGGCTGATGACATTCGGCCGAGACGGATTGCCGAAAGGTGAGCATTACACAGCTGTTTTTCGATCGTGTCCGAGGTCGATCGAACTGCTAATTCGCGATGGAAATTGGCTTATATTAATGAATTTTTAATGATAATGTTCTAGATTAATTCTTTTGCGAGGGTGAAAAAGGTGATATGAGATATGATACAAACTGATTCTCATTACTGCAGAATATTATTGCTAAAAACTATTAACAGTATTTTTGAAGATTCCACTTCTATCAATGCTTGAAATGAAGTAATGAAATGTATTGAAGTACCGGCTAAACGTCAGAAGATTTGAGACGCTTAATAGTTAAATAAATTTCAATAATTTGTGACAACTATACCGGTTAACATTTTACATTCCTAGTATTATTATTGTATAATTTCTTAAGTCTTACAGTATTATTTATTGTTTTGACAGGTGGATAAGAGAAACGCGCCTCTTTCTAGATTTCCTAGTATTTATGAGGTGTTAAACAAATCACATAAAATACAAATAAAAAGGGTGCCGCAATAAAATTTCGAAACATAATGAATTATCAAATATTTTGTCGAAAAAATAATCGTTATTTTGGAAGAATAATTCGTTTTCTTATATTACTCAAACTCACTCAAACCAATTTCTGGTGACTTTTTTTTAGTAAGTGAGGTTGAAAATGATATTTCAAATAAGATTGTTCTCATTTCTGAATATTTCCTCAAAATGTAACAATTGTATGAAATTTTCCGCATGTCTATCGTTAATTCTAATAAAAATCAACATCCCCTAATAAAACATAGATGATACTTTCATGGTATTATATATTCTATTGATTCATACAGATAATTCAAATAGTCTTTTCTGCTCATTAATCAATAACATCCGTCAATATTTTTCACCATGGAAATTGAATCTTCAACAGGCATAAATTTTCCCGATTTAACCATCAGACGATATGATAATTTATATATATTCACAATATTTCACAAATCCATACATATAAATGCATAACAGGTCCAATTACCCATCCAAAAAATATCAGCTTTTAACAGTATGAATCACAAACTAGTTAAAATTTTAAGGAATCAAGAAAAACATTTCTCAACTGAATATAATTAAACAAGAAGCAATTAATCAGTACAATTCAATATTCAAAGGTAAGTTCTTAATGAGTAAAAATTTTTAAAAAACACTAAATATGTTACACCTTAATGTAGAAGAAAAGTTTGAGTACATCTCACTGAAATATACAAAAGGTTTTTCTTAAAAGATTGCTACATATACTGAGGGTAAATATAATTCAGGCACCCCATTCGAAATGAATTTAAGCCACAGTGAATTCATGAAAAACCATAATTATATCATATCCAAACATGATGAATCAGGAATTCATAAGCTGATTTTTGGCGGTTGCCGAAAAGTTTACATACAAGTTTAAGACGGATTGATAGAACTTTTCAAAAGAGGTACATTTGTGAGTTTCCTGAACGGAAAATATAATGATTCCAATTATTCAAACCACTCACCAGAACCAGGGTATTACTCTAACCATAAGTTCCAAATTTTTTGTTGAAAATAAAAGTTATACCTTCACCAAGTTGGTAGACACACACTTAAATCGAAATTTCACTCAATTGTCAAATAGACCTGGACAATTTGCCACTTTCAGATATTCAGAATTCCTAGAACACCCCTATCTCGTAATTTCCATTGACTTGAGTTGAATTATGCACCCGTAACAATATTAAATGAATGTATTCTTGAAATTATATTAGTGATTCAGAATGTGAAAAATCTGATGATGCAACTATGATAGCGAAACGATTGTTATATATTATATATGTTAAATATACTGAAATAAGAATAACCATTTCTAGCGAAAATTTCTTCTGTGTGAAGACCGATGCAGTTCAATATTCAACAAAAAGAAAAAAAGTAAGTGTTATTTCACTAGTGCAGCAGAAAATGAATTTTCCCTAATTATGCGCATAAAATTTTATTAACATTGATAAATAACGCTCACACATTAATGTTTACTGCATCTTCATTTGTATTGAAAAATATTAATTACAATTGAAACAAATTGTATAAATTACTATGTTTTACTACCAAAAAATATATATTACACATTTTCTTGTGACTCGAGTTTCGGGAAATGAACTATCCCATCATCAGACAACTGAAAACCTAACAGTGGTTCAGTGATATTTAAACAAAAGTGACAAATATTTTGAATACTTCAACAGATTCTAGGTAATACCTAATAGCCGTACAGAGGTTTAGAATCGGAACGTGATAAAAACCCAGATATCAGAATGTCGCCAATGGACAAAGAAGGTTGTTAAACAGATGGTACCCATTTAAATATCTCAAATAATTTTTGGGGTTACATAGCTCCGTGGTCATTCCTTATTTTAACATTATTTTGTTGTATATCTCAAATATTTGGATTTAGAAAGCTCCATACAGTCATTCATTATTTTTTACATTATTTTTATTGTGAACGAATTTGAAAATTTCAATAAACAAGTTTCTTTTCTTTTGAATCTACATGTAAAATGTTTTTCCTTAAGATTTTCTTTTGTCGAAAGAAATAACTGTTTTCTAAAGAATGAGTGGCAAAAGTTGAATTTTTGTTTACTTTTCATTAAATTCATTTTATGTTCGTTGAAAAAGGTTTCAAACAGATGTTACTTTTCAAATATTTTCGATTAACATAGCTCCGTACAGACATTCATTATTTTTACATTATTGTTATTGTGAACTAATTTGAAAATTTCAACAGATTCTAGATAATCGAGTTTCTTCCCTTTTGATTTTACATGTAAAATTTTAAGATTATCTATTGTGGAAAAGGAATGACCGTTTTCTAGACAATGAGTGGCAAAAGTAGAATTTTGTTTATTTTTCCTGAAATTCATTTTATGTTCGTTGAACCTCGTCTTGGAGGAACGTCTTGTTTGTCCTATATATTTATAACTGCACGTAGAACAAGATAACTCATAAACTCCTGATTTGTGTATGTTTGGAGTAGGGTCCTTTGCGTTAAATAATACCGATGATAATTTGTTTTGCCTTTTGAAGGCAATATTGACATTTGATTTTGAAAAACTATTGGCCACTTTTTGACTTATACCACCAAAGTACGACAGAGAAATGAATTTTTTATTGTCTTCGGTTTTTGTGATGGGCTAAATTTGGCTCATAGCTATTTTAGATAGTTTCTTTCGAATTAGATTATCTCTTATATTATAATGTAAAAAATAATGAATGACTGTATGAAGCTTTCTAAATCCAAATATTTGAGATATACAACAAAATAATGTAAAAAATAAGAAATGACTACGGAGCTATGTAACCCCAAAAATTATTTGAGATATTTAAATGAGTACCATCTGTTTAACAACCTTCTTTGTCGATTGCCGACATTCCGATATCTGTTAGAAGGCCCCTCTTTTTTAACCCGGTTTTTTATCACGTTCCGATTGTAAACCTCTGTACGACTATTAGGTATTACCGAAAATCTGTTGAAGTATTCAAAATATATATCACTTTTGTTTAAATACCACTGTACCACTGTTAGGTCTCCAGTTGTCTGATGATGGGATAGTTCATGTCCCGAAACTCGAGTCACAAGAAAATGTGTAATATATAATTTTTGGTAGTAAAACATAGTAATTTCTACAATTTGTTTTAATTATGATCAACTACCAAATAGTTACGGCTGAAACAATTCAGTATCTAATATTAATTACGATAACCACATGTTATAAACCACTAAATACAAGCTTTTTTAGATACAAAAGTTTGTAATAAATCGAAAACGACACCATTGCTTGTGAATGAAGTTGATTAATCAGAAAAAAGCTTCATATAAAAAAAATTTTCTGAAAAAATCTGAATTTAGAACCTATTCAGTGAACACATAACGCTTCAGTTCTTGTGTGTCAATATATATTTTATACGAACGTAGACCCAAATCTGTTTTCAAAATATGCCAAGCTATCAATCTTGAAAGTCCAAGTTCTGAAGAACGTTGATTAATGGACGGATTTCCCTCTTCTATGATACTGACACTTACATCATCAATATTGTCTTAATTTCTTGAATTTTGTTGTCTTATTGCTATACTGATATCGTGCAAAGTGGCATTTATAGAATTCATTCAAGATTTAATGAATGGTAAAATGAGAAAAAGATTTCGTGGAGCATAAAGTTTGAAGGAATCAAATATAAATGTATAATGTAACTTTACTAGGGAATATTTTTGTAATTATCTGTCAGAGATTCCTTTTCCTTATATATTATGAAAAATTAGGGTTTTTCACCCATAATCAAATCAATTTCGAATTAACTTGGATACTTACTTAAAACTATGAATGGTTTTTTCGTTTTACATTCGTTTGTATATTTCCTGAATTGATGAGAAAACTTTTAAGAGGTCTTTCTTCAGGATAATTTAATGGGGTCATCCAAAAAATTTTTTGTTCTAAGTAACTGCTTTCGGAACTGGAGGAAAATTTTGTTTTTCCTGTTATCTCCTATTTGGAATAATGGTGAAAATGAAATTTGAAAGTAAGGCAACATTAATTTAGTGTCACTTCCTGACAGTTGGTTTAATTTTTAAATTTCATAACAAAGGGGTAGAAAAATAAACCTCTGCACTATTTTGCACTCGAACTTTTTGATCCTTCAACAAATCCAATTAAAGAATTGATTCAAGAAGATATTTCAATTTTATCTTGACTTCCCCTACTAAAAAGGTTAGTTCAAATGAAAAGAAAAAAATGCTCAGTCACATAAACAAGCAGACGAAGTGAGAATTGTGGCGCTTGAAGAAGCTGTTCTCAATTTATATCGAAGAATCTCCCGACATAATACCATAAAAATCGCACAAGTCTTAAATGTAAGCCATTCCTTGGTTTTCATAATTTTAAATCACATCATTATCACAACCAACATGTCTAAGCAGTCTTACCTGTGTATCCTTGATCTCGCTACATTTTTCATCAGTGCATACTTCAAAATCACCAAAGTTTCGGCATTCTTAACTAGTAGTTTTTTTACCCATAACACTATTTTTTTACAGGGATCTATTAGAAGTTTCCTCATGTAGGCTGAGAAAAATGCTTACTAAATAGGTGAATCTAGGATTCAATAATAATTTTCTCTGAATGTGTAACTTCGTTTCAGTAACAGTTATTTTCTGGACCACATTATTTTTCAATAAGATTAAATTGTAACGCATGCATCTCCTAGAAGAGTTTTCAATACTTCTTGAAGATATTACTATACAAATCAAGCAAAAAGCCATGGTTTAAACATGATGGTATTCTAATCAATTTTAGTACTGAGACTCATGGCTACTTAGACGAAGTTTATCCAAACTATTGTTTAGTTTGGAGAGGTCCGCAAATTGGCCTATCCCATCTCCCAACTTGGATCTTTTGGATATCTACATTTGGTCGGCATATTCCAAAGAATACGAAATTCTTTCAAATGAAAAGTAGAGTCGTGTGTTATTTCTCTGAGGAGAAATTTCAATATTTATTGTAAATTTTCATTTTTGTGTTCTGTTGCTAGCTTAGTTTATTCTCATTTTTCATTGTATTGTTTCAGGACACTAGACATAATACAAATTTTCGAAACAAATATTTCTCATTGAAATTTTTGACACTAGACATTAATGAACACATGAGTACATTTAAGAGCAGCCTGTCTAATTTTTTCAACAAATTATAACACATAAAGTATCTATTACCATAGCCCACACCCCTTATTAACAAATTATTACGTCTGTGAAAATTTATGTGAAAAAAGTTATATATTAATTTCTTAAATTATATTAACAATTTGGGGTAAGAAAGTCAAAACACCAACAATTTGCGCAAATTTTCTTTGTTGATTAAATTTTTCAATTTGGAAAATGTTGAAGCATCAAAAAGGTCTGATAGTGAAAGTCGATTTTCCCACCCCTATGCGATAAAATTTCGGAAATACAAACTCTCAAAAAGAGACATTGAAATAGCATAAGCGATCTGTTCAAATTTCGATTTTTAAATTGTTTTATAGAGGAGATAACTTGTAGGAAAAGAGGCTTAGAACAAAAATTTATATGAAAGAACCGCATTAATTTTTACTAAAACAACACCTTCCAACATTTTTCTTATTAATTTTGAAACATCCCATATCCATCCTAGTAAATCAATTTAACTCTCCAACTTTTTTGTAGGTTTTCCATGATCCTAGAGATATGTTGCTTCCTAAATATAAACACACAAGTTGGCATTTCATATCTGGATTTCAACTTGATTCCACTTAAAAATTTTTACTAGCCAAAGTGTTAGAAAAACAATATGAAGTTTTCAAGATTTAATACCAATCAGATATAAAATTTGATTAATTAAATAAGGTGTACAGCAGTACGAATTAGCTGGAATATGTTTATGTATTTAATTAAAATTTACTGAACTGAGGGAATTAATATTCATAATTTTCAGGTGGTACATTAGAAAAGAAAGTATTTCAATAGTTTTCCATAGCAAGAAATACTCTTTTAAAAATCGACACATAATTATTTTTCATTACATACTAATTCTTCAGGGACAAAAAATCGGAATGAAATGTTTAATTGATCCCCTTAGGTGAAACTCGATTTTTAATTCCAGTTCCATTCACACCTCACCAGAATTTTGGTTTCTCCTAAAAACTCATTTTTCTTTTTGATCAGAATATCTAATATTCATCAGAAAAATGACAGGAGATAAATTTATATTTGATATATAAGATAAAGCAATCATTCATTAATATTTTAATGTCAAGTAAGTTTTCATAAAACATAAGTTCATGTACGATCAAAATCTTCTGAAGATTTCTTCTTAGTGATGGGAACAAACGGATTTTGTTCATTACTTTGATATATACCAACATCAGTCAATTTCCTGGAAGCATATAAAACATATCCGTTGTAGAAATTACTACTTTTGATCCAATTTGTGATACTCAATTAATAACAGATCTGTCTTCAAGGAGAATTTCGTTAGTTTCAACTTGCATATATACTATTATCTTCCAGTTTTAACATTATGCTTTTGTTCAGTTACAAATAATTAAAATCATACTTTCATCAAATTTTTTTGGCTATAGAACGCATTACATCAGTAATTCACTTTTGAACAAGACATTCAGTTATTAATCCCACAACAGTAACTACGTATTTCTGCGACTCAGAAATACACAATTATCACATAATTCCATAATAGTGGAACTTGAATTTTTTGTGACATCTTCATAATAAGTATCAACCAAGTTTTCTACGAAGGTGAATTGAGTGTTTTCTTAAGATTTCGTTTAATTTCATAAAACAGATTATACCACTGCAGGAATAAAATGTTTAATTCCTTTTTGATACATTGCAATATGAAGCAAAAAAATGTAGGTGAAGAATTTAACAGTTTAACTACTTAATACACAGTAATATTTAATTTCACAATTTAATTTTGGTTGAATGAAATATGAACTGTATTTATTTATACGGTTTAAATGTAGAGGAGTTATGTCAGAGAAATAAAAAATTCAACCAGAACTACAAATAAAATCTTCAGTTTTTATACACATATGAATAACTGAATAGTAAGTAGTAGTATAAAATAACTAATGATCTTTATATTGTATTTATTTGCTTAATTTTTGTGATATAAAACGTACACTCAATATTATTGTATATTTTTTTCTTTACTGATTTGACACTAAAATCAAATACTTTCAATTAATTATTATTTTATCAAGATATAACAAACCAGATAGTCTTCAAAATTCAGATTGAAAGTCAGTATATAAATTATAAATGACGTGATTAGAAGAAACAGTGAATTTGACTGAGAATTTTCAGATCATATACAATTTTCTTTCGTTGGCACAAAGTTACATAGTTAATTATCACTTATAATACCACAAGAGCTTCAAAATTATCGGATATTTCCCGATAGGTTCGTTGCAAACAAATGAAGGAGTCAAATTTTTCAGGTTAAAAAATTACGAGCGCGAAGCGCGAGTGATTTTTCCTGAAAAACTTGACGACTTTATTTGTTTGCAGGGAACCTTGAGGGAAATGCCAGATAATTTTGAAGCTCGTGTGGTATTCGGGGGATTATTTTTCCGTCCCAAATGTCGGCCAATAGAATTGCAAATAGATTGTAAAGCCTTACGCTTGGCATCACGAGCTCCTCGAGCGGTCTTGAATGCAGCATCCGAAAATGGGTTGATTTTGATGTCGAAATCGTTCAAATACTTTTCTTGAAGTGATTTGGCAGTCTGATTCCACATTGTTTTTATTGTACCTTCCTTATAGTCTTCTCCATCCATTTTCTTCATATTGTAAGCGTAATCTTTCATAATGTTTGCCAATTGCGCTTCACTCGTTTCAGCACTCAATGTGTATTCCCTCTCAGTAAAAAAAGTAGTAAATTGGTTCCAAACTGTTTTTTTTGCCTTCTCCGTATTAATGGGAACATTTCCTTTGACTTTTTTATCGATGGTGGACAGAGAACAAACCCCAAATAGACTCATTTTCATGCAAAATCTCCAATTTTCACAATTGAATTCAACCTGTCAGTTTGACGTGTGGTTAATTTGACTGGATCATGTTTTGTTTTTTATATATAGCAACTACCAGAGAAAATAATCAAAAAATTATCAGTATAATACCATGTAGGTTGTACCACGTGACGTCGAATGGTGCAATTCTATTGGTCGATATTTGGGTCGGAAAAATAATCAGTATAATACCATGTAGGTTGTACCACGTGACGTCGAATGTCTATTGGTCGATATTTGGGTCGGAAAAATAATCAAGATTATCCAAGAAAAATTATCATGCTGATTATAAAGACTCCAAGTGACAGTATTTCAAAGACATTAATTCAACGATTCAAGATTTATTATGTAATAAAATATTTCATATGAATATTAGTTACAATACTGTAGATAGATGCATTCCATAGTATCCTTCAGTTTCTGCCAATTTAAGACTCCCTAATACTGGACTGAGTGCATTATTTTGAGACTTCATTCCATCGCCACTTCGATTCATTATATATTTCATGTTCGAAGGAAAATCCCTTTTAATACCAGTGTCCATAAAAAAATATAATTTACATTCTAAGTTTTTCAGTAGACTAAACGGTAAATAACCGACATGGAAAAGGTTTGTGTCAAACCTGAGAACTTCGAATGTGGGCGGTTTACATATAATATTTGTCAAACGTAATAGTTATTTAACAAGTGCGCCGTCTTACTTTTCCGCAAGAAAGACATTAAGACTAGGTGAGGCGGATTTCAGATAGCGCTCATGTTGGAAACAATTGTTTTCCTATCCGTCTCATATCGAATATGAACATAATGAAAAAAAGATTTGTTCAGAAAGTTTTCAATGAAACCAAAATTGAAGAACTTAGCTATACAACAACAAAAAATAAAAGAAAATTGAATTATTTGTTCAACATTCATAATAAAAGAACAATTATTCACATTTTGCAAATTGATTACTTATCCTATCTGTTCATTTAATAGGTGACTTGGTAAAACCTTGACTAGGCGCGAAAGAGCTGTTAATATTTTAGCTTGTTGAAAGTAATTCTCAGGTCAAATGGGTTGATGAATGTTGACTTTCAGAAGGGCGAGTGTTTATAGGTATAGCTTGATGAAGGCTGAATATTTAACAAAATGTGGCAGTTGTTTGTGGCCATTATATTTTTTGTTACTTATTTTTTTGATTTTTCGAATGATCAGTATAGCTCTCAGCCTTAGTTGTCGATTTCTAGCCTCCGAGTCGCTTGAAATTGGTGATTCCTGCTTCAGAGTCAGCCAACACAGCCTAAGAATGACGCAACCCATGCTCTGGATTTTCCAATTGTAAATATACAGCTATTTACGAAAGCATTTTACCGAATGAATATATTCCAACTGGATAGAACTGCAATCTTGAAGATGATAGTGCAGGAAGGAAAGACACTTTCGACTTATTCGATCAATGAATCTTCGAAAGCTGGAGCTCAACATGACCGTTATCAAACCTATTTAATAAGGGCGGAAGCAGAAAGGACATTCAGAATTACAGACCTATTTCATTGATAACATTATAAGTGGAGATATGTGAGAAGGTTGTGAAGACTCAACTTGAGATTTCTTGAAAATATTACAGAGTATTATCTGATAATCAGTATGGAAAGAAAAGTTAGGTCCTGGGTTCAAATCCTTTTCAAGTAGAAAAGAAATTTTCTAGTTGGATGGGTTTTGACCATCATTACAGTGTTGGATCGAAAATAAACAGTGCTGTGACCAAAGGTGGAGTAAGATCGCAGTAACAAAGCCTACCCAAAACACAACTTGATTGATTCTGTTCGCTGTTGATACCTCCACAGCTGTAACAGCGAGGATCTTTGAAAAACTATAGCCTCTATTGAACTGCTAGTGAGGAGTTTTGTAAAATGGTGCCATTTAAATGCAATTATGATAAATGTTGATAAAAAGGAGGACATCCACTTTACACTCTCAACGAATGGAAACCATAGACTGGTTATTCGCTATTCGGATACAGTCATTCCATCAAGAGACCCCACCAAGTTTCTCGGTATCCATATCGACATGGAACTGGAGCTCTCATATAGATGTGGTAACAAAAAAATGGAATAATTTCTTCTATGCGCGGGGTCAAGGGTTTGCTTCTTTTGCAGTCGCTCATATAACTATAGTTTGGTGTACAGAATTATATCCTTTCATAGAGAAATTTTCCTGACGTATGCAGAGTTTAAATAATTCAGAAGAGAATACTCTGCAGTATGTTCAGTTCTGCTCCTCGGGCTTCTTATACACCATTTTTTCTGGAAAGTAGTATTCTTACACTGGCCTTTGCATACGTAACGAGAATGATATCTTTATTGTAAATCTTTGAAGCTTTCATTCCCATGATACAAGGAAAAAGGAAAGATTATATTTTCTTCCATTAAATTTTCAAATTTCGAAATGTCTCCTTTGTGTCAGTGTGTTAAAGGTTTAGGATACTAGTTAAGGATATGTCACTGCATAAATGTTTTATAACAAGTGTTTTTTTTAGAGTGATAGAATTTTAAATAGAAATAAAACACATTTAAATAAGAATTGAAGACAATTTTTTTATTTGAAGGATAATTTTATGACATTTATGTTTTACAAATAATTTCCCGTATATGTTCACCACGACTATCTCTGAGGAACCGCATTCGACCAGACCAATTTTGGACCACTTTTTCGAGTAATTCAGACAATTACACAAGTTATGTTGGCTTCCAAAGCGTCTATTGTTTCTGGTTTATCAGTATAAACCCATGACTTGACATAACCCCAAAGAAAATAATCCAGTGGAGTTATGTCGCATGATCTTGGAGGCCAATTAATTGGACCATTTCTCAGAATAATGTTATCGCCAAATCTTTCTTTCAATAAATCAATTGTTACGGTAGCAGCATGAGGTGTGCAGCACCATCTTGTTGGAACCAAAACACTTCTGGGTCGATACCATTCAAATTTTGAAACAAATAATCATTGATCATCGATCTGTAACGAGCACCATTCACTGTAACATTAGCTCCAGTATCGTTTCTATAGAAATATGGAAAGTATTAAGGAATATGTATGTGATAAGTTAGATTATTCCTGACCTTACTCTGATTATTTTTTTCTGACCTGTCCTATACGTATGTTATTATGGCTTAAGGGATTGATAACATTTTATTATTATCATTATTTGGTAGCTTTTCGCCAGAGCTGCTCATTTGAACAGTGTATAAAATTTTTGTGAATCAATGGAGATTAAAGCTGATATAGAAACTGAGTAAAATTCTTATAGCATATATCAAAGTCGACAGGTACTATTGCTTAATAATATTATATCGATTCATTATTATAAAAGGTTTCAACAATTTCACTTTTTTTGTTTCAAACTAAAATACAAATATCGGGGATTACAGTTTACAAAAATGGCAGATACTATAATTGTAACTGCTTCTCGATTTGCGTAAAATAGTCTGCAAATACTAAAATAATTACATTTACTTTTCCTCACTTAGTGACGATAAAGCCTTTATCCGCAAAGCGTGTAGAAAAATGAAACTTCGCGCATAGAAACGCATTCGCAGAAGTACTTTGCGAACGCTAGGAGGAAAATATCGTTTCAAGTAGTAATAAAATGCACGGCAAGTTGACTACGCGCCCAAACATTTTTATTGGTTAAAATCTAGTGCAAATGAAAGTATGCTCCCGAAATGCTGCAAAGAGACATCGTGAATCTGTTAACGGATCGGACACTGCAAAAAAATTGTGGTGTTTGCTCAACTATATATTATTCAAATTATAAACTGCATAAAATTTCCGGTCTGACGAAACGGTTCCAGAACATATTTGCTAAACATGTCTGCTTTTTATTTAAATTTTCTCTTTTTATAGAACCATATGGTGACGAAATTCAGAAACTCCAAACTGTCTGTTGTCGATTTTCCAAAAACCGAATCCGCCGTGTTGGGGTCGTCGTCAGAGGCTGAGTTTTTCTCGAATTCACGGAACCAGCCTGCGTCTCCTCGAGCAGTGGCGGCCCCAGAGAATGCGGCTGCCCCGCCCGAGGCGCATTTCACGCAACTGTAGAAATTACAGGGCCACGCATCTTGCCGACGATTTTCTTATGACATTCTTCCTGGTCTGGTCCCGCCCGACATCGTCGAGTCTTCTTCAAGACGAACCCAGGATACGTCCATCGTCGTCGAGCTTGCACCGGTCGACGTTTTAATCGCCCTAATCTTTCACATTCGAATTATGATCGCTGATTACGAGGGTTTCGACAGGTGAAGTTCAACTAAAACATAAATTGAATTATATAATTGCAATTTCCAATTATTGGAACGAAGTTCCTTATCGCGCGTTGCGAAAGGGGGCTAGACGGAAAAAATTAAGACCAAAAGTTGTAACGACACTTTTTGCTATAGTTTTAAGCCGTGTGGCGTGCACGTGTTTCTCTGTATGTCTCTATCTCTCTCTCTCTCAAAGAAAGCAAGCCAGTTATTTTCATTTCGTCTTTCTATTTCGCATTAAACATTGTGGTGTAGCGACGATTATTTTTGTTGAGTGTATACAGGTTTTTTGTACATAATAAATAATAATAATAAAAAAAATGTATCCTGGCAGTATTTCTGCACAAGTTCCGGATATTGCTGATGGAGCTAGGTAAGTAGAGATTTTATACAGACAATAATAAATGCTTATGTATTTTTAAAAAGTACGCATTTTAACCTCCCTTTACTTTTGTGCTAACCAAGTCATACGCGTTATAATCTCTCCATTATTGTATGTTTATCAAGTGTAAGCATCATAACTTTAATAAATTATCGAATCAAGATTTTTCAAAAAAAGAAGAAACTCAACAATTAAGTCCTCATGGTGTTCGTTTATTTTATACTAATGTCGCTGTAGACAGTTACAACAATTCAATTTTGCAAGAAGCTCCAGATAAAGTCATCTCAATAGCAAAGGATATAATAACTGGATCTAAAAATCAAGAACAAGAAACTTCTTTTAGATTACAACTACACAAAAAATCTGTCACCGATACTGAGGGATTACCTTACCAATTCACTTTTGTAAAAAGGAAGCATTACCTTATCATAACAAACATTGATGTAAGTGATGGATTAGTTAATGGTGCCGTTGGTGAATTAATTCACCTAGACTTCAATGAGGACAATGTAGTTTGCAGAGTTTGGCTCGAATTCTGTGGATCACCAAAGGTTGGGCAAAAAGCAAGAAAAAAAGCTGCTTTACTAACTGTTCAAAGCAAAGTACATAATGCTGCTGTACCTATTGAATGGCGAACATCCAACATTACCATGACAAGGAATAAAGCAGTTACTGTTAAACGTAGACACTTTCCCATAATTTCTGTTTGTGCTATGACTATTTATAAGTCACAAGGTGGAACATTTGATCAAATTGTTTACGAGTATGACAAAATACATCCAAAACAACTTGTTTATGTTGCTCTCTCTCTCGTGTAACAAGCATCGAAGGTTTATTTATCGTTACATTTGATGATGATGAAACTAAATTTCGATTTTATCATAATCGAGTACAAGCTTCATCAACAATATCTCTAGTACAAGAGTTTCAGAGATTGTCATTAAATAAGCTTGAAACTAAGGCAAAATCAGTCATTGATTTCATTACTAGAGATGAAGGCATTTCATTGTGTACGTTCAGCGTCCAAAGCCTTCGTAAACATTCAGTTGATTCAATCGACTCTGTTACAGAAAAAACGAACATTTTGTTATTATCAGAGACATGGTTGGACAATCAAGAAGAATGTGGTATACCGAATTTTAATTGTATAGCTCACTTTAAACGTGATTTTGTTCGTTCAGGTGGAGTTGCGATTTATCACAACACAAATGATACGACCAATCTTGTAACACCAAATATGTCGGTCATTATGAACAATATTCAGGACTTGCACGTAAGACGTACAAGTGTTGCAGATTTATGTGCAGCAGAGTGTGTAATGGAAAACGGCGGTACTTTAATCATGGCAGTCATATAAGTCTCACCAAACAACAAATTAATAGATATTCTGGAGTTCATTCATCGAGCACTGCTAGAGTATTCTAAAAATGTATCTCAAACGCTTAGCAGATACAACAGAAATTTATATAAACGTCCACTCATTTTGGCCGGTGATTTTAACATCAACTTCAGTAATGACAAATCAAAACCATTGCTACAGTTTCTAGAGGAAGAATTTGATTTAAGAATAAACAATAATCCATCAGAATCAACAACAAAATATAATACTACCAGCGATGCAGTTTTTTCAAGCCATTTAAATAAAATAGAATCCCAAACATATGTTTTCTACTTCAGTTACCACAAGCCAATTATTACTAAAATTAAGCCTACTAATTAAGTTTATATTACATTATATTTGTTAATAATAAAAAAATATTATAACTTAAAAAAAATAAATTTTTATTACAATTCCTTCACTGATTAATCGAAAGGAACTTCGTTCCATCCGGGTGTCCCTTGACACCTCTCAATTTTTTATTATAAACGGTGGGTTATTTTTGAAGGTCAGTAATTTCTTAATGTATCGTAGAATTTTCAAAAAATCTCCCTCATTAAATATTTCAAGAGAAAGAGTCCAGATTGTTAGCACGAAACCATTTATTCAAACAACGCCAACTAGATTCCATTTGTTTCAAATTTCTTCTTCAGGACTCTCCAATGAATATACAAACATTTAATAAAGCACACACCAAAAGAAAAACGTGGAGTTCATGGATATATAAGATATTGTTAACAATTGTTAGACATAAATGGAAGATTAACAATATCACAAGAGAACAGATATTGTTAATATAAATAAATAAAATATAATAAATTCAAAGATGAAACTCAATAACTGAAATTCAAGGTAAGAACTCAGTTACAATTCTTTCAAACTTTTCGCAGCGATGTTGCAGATGTCGATGTTTTGAATGCTATTAACTGTGCTAAGCACTCTATAAAGTGAAAAGATTTGTTACATTCGTTCTTTTAAAGGCCAAAAACGTATCTGGATTAGGGAGCTTTAAATCCTGCACTCTGATGGAGATTCTAAACAAAATGTCGAGAACGTTAACAGAGCCATTGATAATATTATACAAAAGAAGCATATCTAGTCCGGTCAATTTAGATGTTCGAAGGTACATAAATTCCCGACAAGCTGAAAATGAGTAAAATTGTTCAAAGTATAATATAAGCAATACCTGAAAGTTCCCGTGTTAGGAAAAAATTTTATTCAAGGTCAAAGGTCAAAAAAATGAGTTTTTCGCGATTTTCAGCAAAACGGTGAATTTTATCATGAAAGTATTTCAGACAAAAATCATAGATTATAAAATTATCTATAAAAAATGTATCAGTAGTTTTTTTTACGAGCTACCGTTTCTGAGATATGCCGATTCAAAAAGTTATAAAAGTTGTTATCGTCATAATATGTACACGTTTCCACGCCACCTATGAGGTAGTGTACTTAGCGGGTTTTTTTTAATTTGGTTTCCCCATTAGGCCTACTCCACAGGTTACTTGTGATCCTATAATATTTAATGTGAAACTATTGCAAACTATTGGAAATTTTCAAAGATTGGAAAAGATAAAAGCGGTGTAAATTAAAAAAAGTGATGAAGTTCATTCGCCGTATTCGTAAATTTTAAATTCTTGTTCTTCTTCTTGATCTTCTTCTTGTTCTTATTCTTCTTCTCCTGCTTCTTCTTCATCTTCACTTTGGAGGCAAGTAAATTGCATCAATATCGACGTATCGCATGACGATGAATCAAACGAATCCTCTATTGTTTGTGGTTGAACATTAGAACACGACCGGCCTTGACAATTTGTGCATGCTAGAGAACAAAACAGTCCAACTTTTTTGCAACTAAATTTAGCACTGCATCCCTTTTTGTAGTTGCAAAAAATTGTGTTCAGCAGTTTTTCTGGCGCAGGTGGGAGAACAGTTTGAACTGGCTCTAATAAATTGTTGATCAACATCCAACCCCATTCTGTAGGGTCTAGCTGATAATCAAACCACACTTGAACTTGGTAATAAACCCGAAAAAGATGTTGATGAGCAGCAACTGAGGTTGGAGGAAGACAAGCTAATTGAACTTGTTTTTTATTTTTAGTGTTTTTAACAAAACATGCATACCGATGATTATCTAAACAGGTCGTTTTTTAGGAGCTACGTACATAGAAAGAAGAAAGCGGATACCGTTGGTGATAACTTCTTATTGAGTTGAATTACTTTGTTTTCTTATAGTTATAACTTATGTATATTTTATATTTTAAGTATAACTTACAATGACCTATAGAAAAATATTTCAACATATGATATATATATATATATATATATATATATATATATATATATATACATATATATTTATATATATATATATATTTATATTATTTATATTATTATATATATATATATATATATTTATATATATAATATAATATATAATACATAACAACTCTAGAGATGTATATACGTGGCGTACTCATGCATATTATGACGATAATAACTTTTATAACTTTTTGAATCGGTATAATCTCAGAAACGGTGTCTCGTAAGAAAAAGCTATTGTTACATTTTTTATAGATAATTTTAAAATTTTATAATTTTCGTCTGAAGTACTTTTATGATAAAACTGACCGTTTTGCTGAAAATCGCGAAAAACTCACCTTGACCTTTGACCTTGAATAAATTTTTTTCCTTACACGGTAACGATGGGGAACTTTCAGGTATTGTTTATAATTGTTTTGAGCAATTGTACTCATTTTCAGCTTGTTGGGAATTTATGTATCTTCACTCTCATTTTTTGGTCTAAATTGACCCGACTATATCTATCATGATTCTCGATGTTGTTACTATGTGCCAAAAAAATTCGAAAACTTAATAATGTAATAATGTAATGTAATATTAATAATTGAAATAAGAGTAAAATAATACCATAGCAGTTTATATGCAGCAGGGAATGCGCTCAATGCGAAGACTTGTTAATTAATGTATCTTTTCACTAGGGGGGCAAGTATTGTGATACCATTTTCAAAGTGCGCGGAAAGCTAAGATTCCTAAATCAATAAGCACCATATATTTCTTTTTGTGTGATGGACATTCTTTCTTTCTCCTTTTTGGACTTACGCCTGCGTGTGCCCCTGTTGTGAAAGAATAAATGAAAATACCCACTTTTAACTCCATCCATAAAGAAGTATTATTTTTTTCACCTTAAAATCACCAATATTCATAACAAGTAGAAATTTTGGATTGATCGTAAAATAACCGACGTATACACACAACACTTTTTACCCATCCTCAATCACCCGTAGCCTTTCCCTTAAATAAAATATAGCGTTGTTAAATTTTAAATCTAAAGTTTCCTACTTTAAGAAGCCACCATTATTTCGTTTTGTTTAGGCAGAGATGGATGCTTTATTTTCGATTTTGTTCCCAGCAGCTAGCATTATCAACAAGATTCATCAGAAACTTTGATTTTCAATTACTCTCGTGATGATGCTTTTAATGCGACATTCCGAACTTAAGAGTAATGTAATTCTCAATGTTTCCACTATAAAATGAATTTAATGGCAGATTATTCCGAGTTTCTCACGAGCTCTAACCTCTTTTCCTTCAGGGTTAGAATTACGGAAACGATGTCATACTCCAAGCGGTCACTATATAATTACAATGTGGGTCCCAACTTGTAACAACGTTATTCAAAGAAACAACAAACTAATAAAATAACAAAGACAATTGCTCAGTTACCGCGAATTAGCCTGGGGTACATATTGGGCACAAGGTATGGCCTGCACGACACGTAAGTAATTCATGTACCGGCTCAAATAACTAATGTGTTCTTTGATTAGTCCTTTGAACGCCTTCAGTTCTTCATAGGCGGAGGATATGAGATGATTCAGTACGGTGTTATAAATAAAATTAATCAGAGTCTTGTTTACAAAAATGAACGATACTAATAGACACTGCTGAAAGGGGTATGCCATTTAAAATTTGCATTTCTGATCGGTTATAAATAAAAAAACTAATGAATATCTTTTCACACTTAGAAGTTTATTGGAAAGGTTAAGCCTTGACATTTACGAATGAAAAACAATATCATTCAAACAACCGCCACGACTGGTTGAAGTACCCTATCCGATCAACCTAATTTTTCAGTACACGATTGTTTGGGGCTCAATCTCATGAATGGAAACTTCGATTTCGTATTCCAAGACATCAATCGTTTCTTGGTGGTAAGCTTAAAACTTATCTTCAACGGAACTCCCACAAAAGAAAGTCATCCGAGGTGAAAATGAGCTTCACCGCTCATTTTTCTGGGTGTTTTTATTAGTAATTTATTTTTTATTTATTTATTGGTCAAATAGGATATCAACAGGCATAAACCTAAAATGACATCCATGGCAAAATGCAAAAACTTTTACAATATATGCAACATCAAATCAAACCCAAATCTACAGATCCCACCAATTTAAGAAAATTAAACTTATAAAATCACCCATAATGACAAAATATATCATTGTCCTTAAACTTGAAATTATATACTTACACAGGCCCCTCTTCCCCACTGGGCACTATGGGCACGTGCCCAGGGCCCCGCGATCGAATGGGGCCCCCTTAGGGGGCCCCATTCTTTATCTATTGTAACTAAATAGTGTTTTCTCAAGGTCATAGGGGCCCCATGATCCTAATGTGCCCAGGGCCTCAAATAGTTTAAAGACGGCCCTGTACTTACATGGTTCTGTTGACAAGAGAATGCTTTTTCAAATTTGTTTTATGAAATGTAACCTCAAAAACACCATAACCTCTTAACGGTCCAAATGGAACATGAATGCTCACGTAGGACAGCAAAGCTGGAGGGAAAGTCAACGTAACACGTGAATTCTACCAGGTTTTTGTATTGGCATGACGAGCATAGCTCTTTCACCAAGTGACTACTCAGCAGTCTCCACAGTCCAACCCTAGAGGTAGAAAGTGATAAGATAAGGATTGCGCCATATCATCGTGCGAAGCGAGAACCCCTCCGAAGAGATGAACCCACCAGCTTCCAGTTTGGGCCTCGACTCGAGAGCCAGAACCGTCTGACTGCTAACAGCGAAGCACTATTCAACCTCTACTGGCTCTGCAGGTCAGTACCGGAGTTGGTTTGGACGCAACTCACCCGATGGAAGGAATTCTTATCCAAGCATCCGAACGCAGTCTCATGAACTAAGATAATCTCAAGATTGATGACTTCTATTGATCCTGGTACAAGCACCGTCTAACGGCCTGTACGTCCTGGCCCACCGAACCCATGTGAAGTCATTTGATTGATCCTGGCGTCAAGCACTAAAGACTAAGCCATTTCGTCGAGATCCACAAACCCTCAATAGTTACGCATTGATCCGGGTCCAGGACAAGCCGGTCGAACCGTCAAGTCCCTTTAAACCCCGAGTAATTTCATGAGAACATCCTGAACATAGGGGTCTGCGAACAGATAAATGATGTACCTCCCTAGTCCAACATGCGGACTTTCAACCACTGCCCCCTCGAGTCCAACACCAATAGGGTGGCCAGGTGGTACAAGTAACACCTGAGGTAAATTCACCCCCCGAGTTAACGCAGTATGCTACATTATGCACTCGGCCATTACACAGAATCCGGAGATTTATACTGCGATAGGGTAGACTACGCCAGTTTTAAGGGTGAAGCCCTGTGCTGCGGCAGACTCCCTGTCACTGAGTTAATCAACCAGCTCAGCCTTCCATTTCACCAGAACGGCAAAACTAGGTCCCCATTCGGAGATCTTCCACCATACAGGTCCAGTGACTGGCGCGAATGGCATTACGTTAGACACCAAGACATAACCCTCCATTTCGCCGGGACGAAACTAGGGTCCGAGTTATGACAAGCGCCCCCATCACGTCAAGAACTAATGCCTGAGGGGCGAGTCAACGTAACAATTTTACAATACATAACATCCATATGTTTTCTACAGTTTTCCACTGAGACAAACCCATAATTTTTTCTAACGCTAGTCATATTCGCCATGAAACTGTAACTGTCTGTAACCTTAAAATCTGAATATCTCAGAAATTTATTCTGCACCATCCCCAATCTGTGCTTGCAGACTTCATATTGTGGCGTTCAAACAACCGATGCATAAGATAACCTAATGTAAATGAAGGCAAATTATAGAGCCTTACAGACCTTACTGGAAGTGAAATCTTTACAAGATCTTATCATAAATCTCTGCATATGGCTACTTTTGGTCACTACATAATCGATGGGTGAATCAAATAGTAATAGTAATAGTAATATTTATTTCATGTCTATAACTGTTTCAGTTTTACACTTGTCAAGATAAAATTGCAAAAAATTACAATACACTAAAGATACAATCACAGAATAAAAGCTTAATTAACAATCTAGAAAAGATATACTAAGAAATGGATTCTGGCAGCACCACTGTGAAATCAAAACTCAAAAATTCATTGACACTATAAAATGCACTACTTATTAAAAACTTCCTGATAAATATTTTAAAATTGTTTGGGGGTAAGGACGATATACAATATGGTAGTCTATTAAACAGCCTAACTGACAAATAAAAAGGCCCCTTTTGAGACTTTGTCAACCGACAAAAATCATTTCTAATCAACATCCTGCCTCTCGTGTTGTAATCATGAAAGTCACCATTAACACTATGATCGTTGACATTTTTCCGCACCATAAGCAATGCCTCAAAGATGTAAAGACATGGAAAAGTTAATATGTTCTCAGATTTAAATGCACCCCTACAATCATCGCGGTATTTGAGGCCAGACAAGAATCTAATCGCTCTTCTTTGCAATGCAAAAATTCTGTCGTGTGAAGCACTATTTCCCCATGCAAGAATACCGTATCTCAAGTGAGATTCGACTAGGGCAAAATAAGCCACTCTTAGAATACCCGAAGACAACCTAGTTGACATATTTCTGAGCAGATAAATGTTCTTACACAACCTTGAGGCAAGCCGGTCAGCATGGATATCCCACCGCAATGTCGTATCTAGCGATATACCAAGAAACGAATGGTGGCCAACAAGGTCCTCATCATTCACTTCTCTCAAGGAGAAAACAAGCTTTACTGTTTTCTGCCTATTCACGACAAGTTTGTTGGAGGCAAACCAATCAAAAGCTCTCGACTGCGCAACAGCAGCCTCACCATCAATGACAGCCAGATCACCAGAAGCTACGGATACAGTTGTGTCATCAGCAAACAGAATAGATCTGTATTCACTCATGTAAGAAGGCATATCATTAATAAAAATCAGAAATAGAATCGGTCCTAGAACCGATCCCTGAGGAACGCCAAGTTCAACTTTTAGAAGAGATGACCATCCGTTATCATTGAAAACTGCCTGAGATCTATTAGTTAAGTATGACTCGATGAGAGCACAAACGCCCCCAGAGCACCCATACGCAGCCAATTTGCCAACCAAGATGAGACGCGAGACGCAGTCAAAAGCCTTCGCAATATCTAAAAACAAAGTAAACAGATATTCACCCCTCTCAAAGCATTCCAGCGTATAATCAACAAAATGCAAAACTGCCTCTTTGGTGCTTTTATTCTTTCTGAAACCAAATTGCTGTGCAGAAAATAAGTTATTTGTTTCAAAATACTCCAATAATTGACAACACAAGATCTTTTCAAAAATTTTTGATATGACCGGTACCAAAGAGATGGGTCTGTAATTCTTAATATCATCAACATCACCTTTCTTGAATAATGGAATTACCTTAGCAATTTTCAGGCAATCAGGATAAACGTTATTTGTAATTGATAAATTAAAAAGCCTTGTGAGAGGGATAACAAGATTATTGACATTCTTTTTTATAAGGTAAGATGAAATACCATAATAGTCAGAGGATTTACTCAACTTAAGTGAACCTATAGCATCTCTCACCTGGATATAGGTAACAGTTGCAAAAGAAAAGGAACTGTTTACATTTTGAATAATAGTTAGTGGATTAAAGCTTCCCTCACTAAGAGATTCAACTGTTTTATGAGCAATAGATGTAAAAAATTCATTGAAAGCATGAGGTGAAAAAATCTTTCTACGGTCATCAGAGTGAATTGTATCCTTATTCTTAATTAAATTCCACATGGTTTTCGGCTTATTATTAGAATCCCTTATAATTCTGTCATTAGCTGTTATTCGAGCCTCATTGATCTTGTACCTGTAGTATCTCCTATAATTATCATAAGCTTCTTTAAGCTGATCACTTTGATAGTACAGATACATATCTCCAAGAAGCTTCAAGTGGTCCCGCATTTTACCCAATTCACTAGTAAACCAAGCCACTCCATTATCCTTATGTTTTGACTTTATTACACCATAGGGAAAGCAGTCTAGAAAAGTCTGAGTTATATAGTCATTAAACACACTGAAGGTTAGATTTACGTCAGCATCATAACTACCTATAAAATCCCAAGAAGTTGAGCTAAGCTTAGCATGAAAAATATTCATCCCCTTTTGTGTCAATGGCCTAAACCTTCTCACAACACCAGAGTGAGACCGAAGACTGATCGGGATATTCACCCACACCAGCTGTGCCCGATGATCAGAGAAATTGAAATCAATAGTTTCAGAATCATACCTTTCAAGAGAAAAATTGATAAAAACATTGTCAATACAATTCATAACCCTAGTAGGCTGCCAGATAGTTCTCATAAAACCATAACAATTCAGTAAATCACAGAAAAATTTACAATTTCTATCCGGACAATTAAAAGGTAAATTGAAGTCACCTAAAATAGCAACATTGGCACCAAAACAGTTAATCTTACTAAAAATTTTTTCAAAAGTATCAACAAATATTTTAAAATCACCATTAGGTGAACGATAAATAGAAATAATAGTCAAATCATTATCAGTTAATTTAATACAGGAGATTTCGCAATGAGATTCACAGGACAGATTATTCACTTCTACTAGGCTTACAAACCTTATGTTAGAACGACACATTGTCATGACTCCACCTCTGCCCTTATGTATCCTACTGTAAGTGTGGGCCACTATCCAATCATCTATCAGGACTGGAAAGACTTCTTCTTCTTTGAGCCAGTGCTCTGTCAAACTCACAATTGCTACATCTTTATATTGACATAACAGAGCCTCCAAAGGGCCTTCCTTCCCTGTAAATCCCCTAATGTTTAGATGAAACAGCCCCAGCTTCTGGCATTGATGACTCTGAAGTGGAAGCATCTTCATACGTTTCCTGTTGATTGTCGACGTCTCATAAAAAACCGATTCACTGCAACTCCCTCTGGCCAAAACGCTGGATCCATCACTTCTGATATAAGTGCGGTAGGCAGTGAAACCTTGAAGGAAGAGTAAACTTCGGGTCGTTTGGACGTCAATTTCTCGCACAGTACTTCGGAACAACTTGGACCGAAAAATTCCTTTAGTTCCTGTACGGTCGTTGAAGGACACAGCCGGGATACATGCAAGTAAGACAGTTGCTTCTTAGGGACAACTTGCAGCGTAACTGAATTCGAAGTGCCAACAATAGGTTTAGCATTTCGTTTCGACATAGCGGCATTTTTAGGAGCAATGAAATTCTCATTGTCAGGCTTCCCTGACACTTTTTGATTCAATCTTCCCCTCCTTCGATTTTTCCTCGACGTAACAACAGTAAATTGAGAAAAATCATCGTGTGTACCACCTTCATGAGGTTTTATCGTATTGGAAGTTTCATCGTCCACAGTAATTATTTCTCCATTATTCTCGGAATTGCAAGGTACCAAAGAAACAGGTGGATTGGAATCCCCAACAGACGGTGGAATTCTGGGGATTCCGTGACCAACATCAGGTGATATGGAGGTAAGTTTATCACCATGTTGAAGATTTCTTATCTCGTCTGTCAGATGGTTTATTTGTTTACTCTGTTTTGTGACTAACCTTTTGAGATAATCGATTTCCTTCGTGAAGATCGATGTAATTTCTTTAACAATTTCCATTCTCAAGGACTGTAGGTTTTCCATGGTCATACACTGTTCAATAGAATGGGAAACGACGTTAATAGTGTTAGGTGGATTCTGGATGCAGTTGCACCTATCACACGACCAATCATTCAAACTTCCCTCCTCTCGGATTTTGGCGAATTCTTCAATACACATTTGAACACACTTGATATGATAACTATTATCACAAGTTTTACATAAAATTGAATCATCATATCTATTAATTTTCGCAGTACACTGCGAGCAACAAATTCCTCGACCGCTCGACGCCATGACTTGTCAATTTGACAACATAGTTGTATAAAATATCTCATGCCGACGCTGTAAACGACTATCGCCCAAATAGTAGTTAAAATGATTGATCTTCAGTTTACGACTGAATGTTATGCAGTTTCACTTATTTAAGTTGAGATATAGTTTACTTTCGATGCAGAAGTTATTGAATGCATTTAAGTATTGTTGGAAGTTAAAGCAGTTCAAAGCGTCAGCTATACGGAAAAAGACTACTAAAATAATTTGACAAAAGGTTGGGTACATTCGAACCTTCAGCTGTCTCATTTTAATATTTCATTCTATTAGGAAACAAGGAACGAAAATTCTTAAGGTGCTACCAGAAATGCTTTGAATTAACCGGCAGTTCATCCTGCCTGAAAAGAATTAACAAAAGTAGTCAGACCGAACAGCTTTTTTGGTTTTTAGTCTTAACTCGGAGCAAACCTGGTAATCGAAACTTCTGGAGTTCAACCTGCACCGTTTATGAGCCTTATTCTTCTCTTCAATAAGGTTTATAAGTGTTCTTACTAAGATAAGCCGGAAAATCAGTATGAATTTTAATTTTAGGATCATACTTGTAAACGAACTTATAAACTTATTCATAAAATCTTTCCAAGCAGCTGTCCACACACTTTCCACCCTTCCGCCAAGTCAACATTCCTCAATCCATAATTTATGGCTACAAACTCCACATTTCTGGAACTATAGGAAACTACACCAAAATTCAACAATCCCAACCCCTAGAAACACACCAAGAACTCGAAACTTTTGTGATAAGGATCCTCCAATACTAGCGGGTGGTTAGACTAATAGTTGATAATTCGCTACAAAAAATCAAATCCCAAAATTTGTGGTTGCTGTTTACCAAATGATTAAACTGCTAGCAGTTTAGGAAAATGAACTTGAACACCCTTCAATACAGTGAATCTATTGTCTTTTCCTGTTGGGATCAGATATGAGCAATGAGGCTTATAATCCCAGGTTATATTCAGCATATTGAAATCACCACAGATTAATATCGTATCACAACCTATCATACATGAAATAGAATCTAATATGTCTCTTAGCCCACTAAGCGGAGTGGAAACGCATCGGATGGTTTCACTTCTTGGGCTATTTGAATTTTGTAAGTCTTCATATCGAGATCTCTATGCAAAATTCTCTTAAGAGAAGTACGAGATATGTTCTTGAGCTGATGTCGATGGATGTTTAGCCACATCCTTGGCTATAGCAGCAATGTTTTCAGGTGTGCTCACTGAACGAGAAAGTAAACGGGTTGGTTTATCGAATAACGATCTAGTTTTCACGAACAAATCTATGCACAATTTCATTTCTATTGAATTTTCCACAACAGTATGTAAAAAAGATTGACCATTTTGGAACTGAGTTTTCAATATTTCCCAGTTTTTTTAGAGCGTAACCGACCTATTTCATTAATGCCAAATATTAAACTAACTTTCTGTCAGAACACGAATAATAGATTTGTTGCCAGACTCGGAATAACTACTACTTTAAAATGCAAACTCTAGATGGCCCACCCTTTAGGATACCATAATGTCCAACAAAAAAAAAATTCCGTAGCAAAAAACGTAGATTCAAGATCCGGAACATTCAAATATAGGCGCATCTAGAGATTGTATGCTTTTTGAAGGGAACTGTTGTTAAAACTTTTGAAAATAATAACATTAAGCTTTGGCATTTTAATAAGAATTAATTTTGAACGACGTAATGAAAATATACTACGAAAATCAAACCGCATAAGTCTTTACTTGATAGAAATCCATTGTACACTTTAATTAAATAAAACATATAGTTTGGAACTAATATTCATCGGGAAAAATATTTTATTAAACCCTCATCTCAAAATAGAAACCATTTAAATACTTTATACGTTTCAAGATTTTTCATAAAGACAATAAGAGTCGCAAGTTGATCCTGCTAGAATGTTTGAAAATAAACCGATTGAAAAATTATCGAAATTCAATTTCATGACCTTTACTTCAATTCTATTGAATCTAGAGACCCGATGATTTCACCAAAAGTAATGAAATACCTTATTTACCCTTATCTCAAAACAGAAACCATTTAATTACTTTATGCGTTTCAAGATTTTGCAAAAAGAAGATAAGGGTCTGAAGTTGATCCTTTTGGAATGTTTAAAAATAAACTAATTAAAAAATTACGGAAATTCATTGAATGAACTTTACTTCAATTCTGTGGGATCTAGAGACCCGGTGGTTTTAGCAAAAGTAATAAAATACTTCATTATACCTTTATCTCAATAGAAATCATTTAAATCTGTATGCTATCAAATTTTAGACTCTATTATTTATAAGAAAATAACAAAGACAAATAGAATAACGAATAGAAATGGACATATATATATATATATATATATATATATATATATATATATATATATATATATATATATATATATATATATATATATATATGTATTAATCAAATTAAGTGGAAATACTCTATGTTAATAGATTCCTTTTTTTTTTCTTAATTTGGCACTTATTAACCGGAGTGCTAAATAACATATATTTCTAATAAAATAGAACATAGACCATCTTGAATTTTAAAGTTAGTCTGTTTGAAGCAATCATCCTGTAAATACGTGTGAGTTGAGATATATTGATAGTTATTTGATTTTGATATTTGGAATATTATTTTGGACCGATGAAGAGATTACCTAGAATTAAATTTGTTTTTTGATGATATAGTGCATGTTTTGAGAGATTTCTGAATTAACTTATTCGAATATTTAAATATATTAAATATTTCAAATAAATTATATTTTTTGAGAAGTCCTTAAGTTGTGTTCATGTTTTTAAAAGGCAATTGGTGTTCTTAAAGGTAAGATCAGAAACAAAATTTTGTCTCCTTTAAATATTTATTTATTAATTTTAATGACTTTTTTATATCTGGTGGTTTATTTATTCCATTTGACATTATATATTGAGTTTTGATTATATACGTCTATTAAATATAAGCGGTGCTTATTGTAAACATTAATTTAATTCTAAAAGTTTTTTGAATAAAAATTCATTTGAAATTAAAATTGTAGTAGACTAACAGATTAAATTTATTTTGATATTCAAACATATATTTCTTTTATACTACGATAGGTTTAATTTAGCAAAAATAAACAACACATGGAATTTCAGTTAAATTATTTTTTAGAAAACAATTATGCAAACGATGGTATGATGGTAAAGCATCTTTCCAGGAATACTATTCAAAAATGTTTCCTTCAGTTGGTAATTCTGCGAAAACGTGTAGCAAAGAGTGTAATTTTTTCACAAATCCGACATTGATCAAAATATGGAAAAGCGGGGAACTTTCACTTAAACATAAAACATATTTTTTCAAAATTTGGGGAGATTACTATAAATTTTATTTTTTTATTCGATCTTTTCTGCCATCCGCTGGGACAAGTTTTGAACGTGAGTAAAGAACCAATAGGGTTGGTTGACAGAGAGGGTTATTATCTAATGAGAATAATACTAGTATTAAATATTATTATTATTAAATAAAGAGTTGAAATGGTCGACATATAAAAACAAAATTTCGAATTATACAGAATAATTTTTTGTTATTTTCATTTTTTCTCAGGTAAAACTAGATGTTTCTAATTAAAAAGATATTAGTTCATGATTATATAACAAAAAACTTAAAAATAAAATATACAGCTAATACATTCGTTCAGTTACATTTTATAGAACAATGTTTCAAAAGGGCTGAAGTTTTTAACAAGCATAATATCGATTTCATCGCTAATTTGGAGTGAATTTATGTTCAAAAACAGCAGAGTTATCATTCCACTTGAACTGCCATCGAGACTTGAGAGTGCCATCGAGACTTGAGAGTGCCATCGAGACTTGAGACACAACTCCAATAACTTATTTGGAAATATATCACAAGAAATACGCAAGTATACCATTCAGTGACTGAGTTTTTCAACGAGTCGTACCCGATGGGTTGGACGCACAGGTACTATGGCCACCCTCTTAACCTGATTTGAACCTTTTGTACTCTTTTCCATGAAGTAAAAGGTTTGCTTGAAATGAGTAGTCTATGAGAAATCACGAACCATGTTGAAGTATAGTATAATGAGGCTCGAAGAAATTTTCTTAGATGTTGGTTTGGCGTAAGGGTTGAAGAAAGGATTTTTGAACATTTTTTGTAACAGATGTGTACTTAATTTGAATATCAAAACAAATTGAAATATGTTTATCTTCTACATTTTTAATTTCCAAAAGAATTTTTTTATTCAAAAAACTTTTAGAATTAAATTAATGTCTAAAACAAGCACCGCTCACATTTAATAGACGTTTATAATCAAAACTCAATATACAATGTCAAATGAAATAAATAACCCAACAGATATACGAAAGTAATTAAAATTAATAAATAAATATTCAAAGGAGACAAAATTTTGTTTCTGGTTTTATCTTTAAAAAATACTACTTGCCTTATTAAAACATGAACACACTTAAAGGACTTCCCAAAGAATATAATTTATTTGAAATATTTAATATATTTAAATATTCGAACAAATTATTTCAAAAATCTCTAAAAAATGTGCACTATATCTTCAAAAAACAAATATAATTCTAGATAATCCCGTCATCAGCCCTTATTCAATATTACAAATATCAAAATCAAAAACATAACCTACATCACTCACGTGTTAAAAGACTTAAGCTTCGAACTACAGATCAACTATATATTCAAGATTGATCTATGTTCTAACAAAATCAAAGAACAAAGTGAGTTATTTTAAGGTTTACTTAAATTCATTGACATTCTATAATGAGATTTATTGAAGCCAAAATATAATTATATATTATATATAAAATAAAATAGAAAGGCTTTTTACTTGATAGAAGAAATATAACAAGATTTGAATATCAAAACAAATTGAAATATGTTTATCTTCTACAATTTTAATTTCCAAAAGAATTTTTTTATTCAGAAAACTTTTAGAATTAAATTAATGTCTAAAACAAGCACCGCTCACATTTAATAGACGTTTATAATCAAAACTCAATATACAATGTCAAATGAAATAAATAACCCAACAGATATACGAAAGTAATTAAAATTAATAAATAAATATTCAAAGGAGACAAAATTTTGTTTCTGGTTTTATCTTTAAAAAATACTACTTGCCTTATAAAAACATGAACACACTTAAAGGACTTCCCAAAGAATATAATTTATTTGAAATATTTAATATATTTAAATATTCGAACAAATTATTTAAAAAATCTCTAAAAAATGTGCACTATATCTTCAAAAAACAAATATAATTCTAGATAATCCCGTCATCAGCCCTTATTCAATATTACAAATATCAAAATCAAAAACATAACCTACATCACTCACGTGTTAAAGATAAAACTAGAAACAAAATTTTGTCTCCTTTGAATATTTATTTATTAATTTTAATTACTTTCGTATATCTGTTGGGTTATTTATTTCATTTGACATTGTATATTGAGTTTTGATTATAAACGTCTATTAAATGTGAGCGGTGCTTGTTTTAGACATTAATTTAATTCTAAAAGTTTTTTGAATAAAAAAATTCTTTTGGAAATTAAAATTGTAGAAGATAAACATATTTCAATTTGTTTTGATATTCAAATTTTGTTATATTTCTTCTATCAAGTAAAAAGCCTTTCTATTTTAGATGTGTACTTAATAATTTTCTCATGAATACCTGTTTTATTTCTTTCAGAGGAGTTGCATGTATACTGATTTCGATTAAAAATAAAATTGGAAATTCATTTTATCAATGTACATTTTAATCCCAGTTATTTTCATTTTTTTTTGTCTCCATCCATCTCAAAATACTCACACCATTCCAATGATAATTGTTCACGGAATTCACAGTCTCTATCTTCCATCATTCAAATGGTTGTTGCTTCGGTTTTTCCTCTTTATGGGAAAAGAGTTTAGTTTAAACATCAAAACCCTGTTCTTTCATATCTCAGCATTCTTTGAATTTTTTGTATTGAGTCACTGATTCTTATGAACCTTACATTTCAAACAAAATGTGCAGCTCTGTTTAGGAATGTTAACTATTATGTTTTTTGAAGCACCCAAGAACCACAAAGAAAAAATTATTATTTTAATCAACAGAAAAAATTCTTCCTACAATTTATCTGGGAAATTTATCGTCGTGAAAAGATTATAACAAGATTTTTCACGTACGTTATATTGAGCATTTTTTCCTTGCACGCCGCTGTATTCTGATTAGTCTACGAATGCCTTCAAGTTCTCACTTAACTTCGGTTCCCACCTGCCAGGAAATTTTGTTTTTCTATTGGCAAATTGTTTTGTTGGCGAACTATGTTGAATGGCTATCCAACAATCGAACAATTCAATATTTCTGGGTCACAGGTTATTGAATTAGACTCTGCATAGAGCGATTATGAGTTAATCACGACATGTGATCGATAGTGCTACAAGATTATGTTGTAAGAGCACATAGAGGTTATTGGTGTAGAAAACTTAATAGATTCTCGTAGTTTTCCATCACGATGAAACTATAAAACGGAATTAGATTTTATGAATTATTGTTTGGTGCGCAGTAAGAGATTATAAAGTATTGGAAGATTATACCTACTTCGTCAATCATTTTATGGTAGATCCTTATCTTCTTGAGCCAATGATATCTAAATTAATAATAGTATATAGGGCAATAGCAGCACCAGAGATTTTCTGTGAATACTGCTTTCGAATAGCGAACATCGTCTGATTTGATTTCAGACCATTGGCTATTCTAATCATCTTCAAATATTTTCATATTTCTTACGTAGAAGTTGAAACTAAAAAATTCAAAAACAGTTCGAATTAAGTTCATACTAGAAAACATTTTTGCATTTCCATTATGTATTATGATGAGAATCAACGGGGGTTTGATTCCGGTGTTATTAGTTTCCACTTATGAAGAAGGAATTTCTAAGCAACACATACGAGAGCTAAGAGACTACGAATAAATCAAAACTGTTGACTGTGGAGTATATTCGTGAAATATTTAGCTAAGATGAAGAAAAAGAAAGATACTCCCGATTTTACGTCGATATCAATCATTTTGATCAACCTATTTGAAACTGATCATAAAGTCAGAAATGACTTCCAAGTAACACTTTAGGAGTCAAGAATGTATGAAATTACCTATAAAGTATCTCGGATCATGGTGAAATATTTGGCTAAGAGGTAAAAATTTATAGACATTTCTTATTTTACCTTAATACCACCAATTTTCTATAATCTATTCGAAAAATTGAATTATTGGATAAGTATTATCTTATAAATTATAGAATTATTTTCAAGCAACGCTTAAAGAGCTTAAAAGGTTGAAGATAACTGAGAGCATTCTCAAACCATTGACATTAGAGTATATAGGTATATCGTTTGACTGAATGGCAAATTACTTATAGATATTTTTTATTTAATACCAATTTCCGTTGATCTATTTAAAATTTTGAAAGCTCTGATCATATAGAAAGAAATTATTTCTCAGCAAAATCTCGAGATTGCTTAGATGTTATTACTACAATTACTGTCAATACTTTGGCAACAATATATTTGTTTAAGATGTAAAAAAACTGATGGACGTTCTTTATAATACGTAATCACCATCAATTTCTATCAACCTATTTGAAAGTTTGAAATTAGTGATTACAAAGTATGAAACAATTTCCAAGCAATACTCAAGACTGTTTGAGTTCATAAATTCATAACTACTATACTATATTATATCTATAATTATATTTACGCTTAAACCTTTGAATGTGAAATATTTCTATTCCATGAATATATCTAAAAGTTTCAGATTACTAATTACAGAACATTTTGGTAAAATACTGCATTTCTAGCGTAGCAAAATTAATACCTTACAATTCTAGAGGTCAACTCCTCAATTTGTTCGAGAACCAGCTAGGGATCAAAGAAGAAGTTGTAGTAGCTAGGCTCAGTGATAGCCTCTCTGCAATGCGAACAATAAGATCTTTTGTGCGTTCCATACTGTTAAGTTTTTTCCTTCGCAAAGTTGATTATTTTCCAAGAGATTTGGTTCTTGTATCGGTTCGTGTGAGAGCCATGCTTTTCAGTAGAATTAGTCTACTTTGAGGCCGGCGCTCTGCATTGCCAGAGTATGTGTTCGGTAGATTCTATTGCTGATACACGTAACTTTCAAATATCAGAGTTTTTTTCACCTATCTAGTGTAGGTGTTATCTTATGATCCAGTGGCTAGTGAGAAGACCAGTAAGCAACCTGAGCTCGTTCATTGACAGCGAAAGAGCTGATTGGACATTCTGCTTAGAGGGAGTGATGAGAACCTGGACTTCTCATTGACCTGGGGTATTAATTTAGTGAGACTTCTTCTCTTTCTTTTCCAATCATTAACTTCAGCTCTAATCAGTGTGACACGAGGATTTCAACCTGGTGAAGGGAATGTTGCTCTGCTTTTTGCAGGGCGTCTGCTTTTTTATTTCTCTTAATACACTGGCAATATGCTGGAACCTAAAATGCGACTAGTTTGCTGTTTTTTCCAGTGATATGAGGGGCGTTTTCACAGCTGCAGATAATCCTTGACTTACACTCAACGGCCATCATTTACTTCAGTGTCATCTGACTATCTGAGGCAATATAAATTCTAATTATCTTGTACTGTCTGGACGATAGACCTGGGCAAAGATCTTCATAGCCGGAATTTCGATTTGGATCTTTGTCATCTCGTCTCCTAAAGGCATTAATTCCCCATACTTGAGCTTTTTGCTTCCTGAGGGACCCATTATTTACCGGATTTGCTGGTTTAGGGTTTTAATCTCATTCCGTTCAGGTATCTGATGTTTTCATTCAATGATTAAATGAGTATGAATAGGATTATGAAACTTTTCGTATTTCTTTTTTCAAAACTGAGTAGTGTTTCTGAACACTGTAGCTTCTTCAGATATATTAGATTCTGAAAAAATGGAAGAAATGAAAATCGGAAGAATTTGAATTGATATTCATCAAAATTATTTCCAGAAGCAATTTTTCACCAGTAATTTTTGAGATTCCAAGAATTAGAGGAATTAAATGAAATTCAAATACCAAATTCAAGTTACCGTTTTTCCTTCAATTTAATTCGATTAATGGTTGGATATGAGCAGAGATATCGAAAACAGGAAAAATTAAAATACTTTCCAGACCTAATGGCGATATCACTGATAAATTCATGTCATTAGGACTAGAATCAAATGCGGACTGCTTAGCATAAATTCCAAAAATTTACTCTTTTTAATGAAAGAATTATTGGTACTCTAATCAACTAATACTAAAGAGACCACACGCAGTGATGATTGTCATAATAATGAATTAAAAATGTGTAGAAAACTGGATAGACCTCGAGAGAGAAACTCAGAAAATGAATCTTGATAAATAAAATTTGACGGCTTTGTTCATGTATGGAACTAATTCGAAATGATAAGAAAGGAAAAGGTAAAATGAGCTTAGATTCTCACGAGCATACACCGTTTGAGTCAAACTTCTTGGCCGTAGTGAATTCAAGATTGTTTTGTTCTATATTTCTCATGGAGTTAATTATTGTCTTCAAAGAAATGTTTTGGGAGGTGATAATTTATTGGAACGAATATAGGTCTCATTGAAATTTATCTACCTTGGAAAGTCCATTGCTTTCAAACTATAAGGTCTTGCGCTGTTCAAATTCCAAATTTGTAATAGTTTGGAATAAGAATAAGAAACAATTTTCCAATTTTAATTCAGGAACTATCGAAATGATTGATTATTTTCTATAAAATAAATAAATAACCATAAACCTACAATAATTTCGAAGTACTAACGATATTATTCATGAATATTTCTAATAAAGTGGTCTAGGATTAATTTCGATAGGTCCTTTGATTGAACTTTAGAAGAGATTTTTATTCATAATCAACTGAATAAATTATGCAAATTATATTTTTTAATTCTTTCGTAAAGTGATTTCTTCAAATAATTGTAAACATTTTTATTGTAATCATCCCGAATCACTTCCTTCAATATATCTTAATCAAATCGAAAAATTGAGAAAGCACCAAATATTCCATTTTTTCAGTTTGAATTTTCAATTTCCATCAGAGTGAGAATAATTGTACATAGTTTGATCTCAATGCTCATCTATTTGATGAGATTTTTGTATGACTCATTAACTCTAAACTATTTTTCCATTGTGTTTCGCAAGATTTGGCATTTCTTCAATTTATACTTGTCTCAATTCTTGTAAGCCCTTGAAAATAATATTAAAAATTCACTTACATTCTCTGATTTTTTATGCATGATAAATTATCAACCTATCTTTACAAATTTAGCAATATCACCTCAAATTTTTGTTCGTGCTTCAGATTTGAAGGAGCCTATTCTCTTTTCGAATCATGTTGAATAAACATATGATTAGTTTCTTTCACTTTTCCTGAATGATCTCAAAATTTCGATTGATTTCACTGAGATTTTTAAAACTTCGAATTATGGTGAAAATTTTCAATTGAATAGTTTTCTTTCGCTGCCCAATGGCTATTTTTATAATTCTAAACATAAATTGTACGACATATACTGCAGAATTGGTTTTTTTCTGCTGGGATTTCCCTATTATATATAACATTAGTCGTTTTCTGAAGTTCTACCTGTACTTGCAAGTTGTAATGTAGTGTAAATCCATAATACTATATGCATTAGAACATAAACTGTGAAAACAGCGAATATCAATTCAATAATAATAATAATAATAATAATAAATGTCTTTATTTCACTAGAAACCTCAAGGGGAAGTTCACACAAAGGTGCTCTACCACTTAACCCTTGTAGTCTACAAAATGTACATTTGAATATAACTTAATCAAAAATAAGGAGAAAAAATGAAAGCATACAAAGACAGAAAAATACAATTGAGCATATCAGCAAACATAATTCACAGAGACTATCAAGACATCATGTTGATGAGGAATCGAGGAGATAAGCTTTGATCTTCATCTTGAACCTAGCTTGATTTAACAGTTTAAATTCATTAGGGATGCCACTGTACAGCTTGTAAATGTTGTAACTGAAACTTCTTTCAAAAGTAGATCTCCTGTGATGAGGACACGATAATATATTTCTGCGATGTATTTTGATATTATGAACGTCAGCTCTGTAAACCAATTTTTCTTTGAGATAAGGTGAGCTTCTCTTCAAAATGATTTTATGAAATGTACAGAGAGCGTAAAATTCAAAACAAACCCTAATTGCAAGCCAACTCAACTCGGTCCTAATGCACAATTTCAACTAATATATTACTCGGAAATCGTACACCAGAAAACGTCCACCAAATGCCATTCGAACCTGCCAACCATTCTTGAGAAGAAAAAGAAAAGGTACAAACTTTCGACCGGTCCAGAAATACGCTGAGCGTGCGAATCGACAGAGTCACCGGCTTGAGTTGAAAGAGATCCATAATATTATATTGAATTCAATTAATGAGCAGAAGGCCAGACGTAAAAAGTCCACCATGTAAACCGTAACAGGGTTTCCTCTTCTACAGAACATGTTATTATAATTACTCATATCTTACTCATTGCCAGCAGTTAATCTGAAAACTGATGTAGAAATTCATAGAACACATGACGAGACAGGCCGTACTCGTTAGCAGGAAATACTTGACGAGATTGCAGACTGTCTCCAAGAGAGTATATTTGCGAGCTAGATTTCGCACGATGAATTCTATTCGTAAATAGAGGTCACAGATATCCAACATTGAAGAGAGTGTTTCCTTCGTTGACATAGGCAGTCGCAGAATCGTAGAGTTGAATCAATGAAAAGGATGCTGTTGAAACTGAAATCGAATGACCATATTATTAGACTATTATACTCTGTAGATTATTTACAAGTTGAAATATTTTTCGAATTAAAGATTGTATAAAACGATGAAGCTAAATGAGCTTCGAAAAAGAATATTGAGCTCATTCAGCTACTTGAATTATACGATATAGGAAGTGTTAGACCCAGAAGAAAATAATTCACAACGTTTCTAACTGAAAAAACTGATTACGTTTGGCTTCCCCGTAGCTGAACGGTTCAGAAAAACAGTTTTCCGAGGAGGTTAAATATCTGGGAAAGACTTTGGATAAGACATAAATGTAATTTGAACCTATATCAAATTGTTGCTAAATGTACAACGCCGTTTTGAATATTCCGCAAACTGTTATGCAAGACTTGGGTTCTGGAACGTAGAATTATCCATTAGAGAGGTTGTACAAGCTTCAAACGCTTGTCTAGCATCACAGGAGTTGCGTATATAACAGCACCAATAGAGATTTCGTTGGATCTTACTTCGCAGCACATACAGGTATGGAAAATACAGTCGGAAACAAGGAAAATTCAATGTTAATCTGTAAACAACGTTGGTTCCAGTGGAGCAGTGGAAGAATCAAAACCTCAGCGCGAAGCGATGACGAATAAACGAGTGTTCTCTTTCAATGGTAGCGTCTGGGGGGGAACTTCGTTCGAAATGAGGCTCTGCATTGCTTGCAATTCAGTGAACAGAATCATTCGCACTTCAAACGTGGAAAACGTGGATATCGGTTGAAAATAAATAAGACAATCTTATTCCATTGTATGCGATGAATTTATTAGCCTCGATTAATGACATAAATAATTTCCTCTTTGAAAATGAGTACTTTTTTCACCATAACCGGCTTGAAAAAAAATTCTACGAAAATAAGAAATTCGAAAACAAAAACAAATTCTAAAAATGCGAAATCGAAGGTCGATACATTTATATTAAATGTTCAAATAATCCACCTTGTTGAGCGAAACAGTAGCCAGAGATGATCTCATATTTCTGAGCAGAGTCGGAATAGTTGCTATTTTGGCACAAAGTTGGATTATTTTGAACCTTAATTCATTAATATTCGTCGCTCTATCAATTTCATGCCCATAAACCAAATTTTTCAGATATCCCCAAAGAAACAAATTATTGGGAGATAAATCTGGTGATCTGGTGGGCTATTTGATCGTGCCATTTGTAGAAATGACACGGTCCAAAAAAGTCGTCCTGAGATATTGTGTGACTACTTTTGCGTTGTTACTTGGAAAGACATCATCGAAATCAATTGGCAGCTGTCAACTGTCGGAATAATTCGATTCCCTACAAGCTCGTGATATTTGGCAGCGTTTAGGTTACCATCGATAAAAATGGTCCTATGATATAATTCCCCAGTATTCCTGTCCAAACATTAAGTTTTGGTGGATACTGAGTACGCTCAGGAATACTCAGATGCTCATTCTTTCTAGACCAAAATCTTAATACTGATAGGTTATATTTTCTGTTCAAGGAAAACGATGATTCATTAGTGAATACGATATTGTTAAGGAATGAACTATTTTCATTTACTTTTTCCATCTTAGTTTCACAAAATTCCATTCCTTTGATATGGTTTTCCGGAAAAATTTCTTGGTTTGTTTGAACCTTATAACATCGGTAACCATTCCTTTTCAAAATATTCCGAACACTTCTATCGCTCAGATCGACTTGTTCAGCACTTTGTTCACTCGAACAAGGTGCACTGGTTTCAATAGCAGCACACACATCTACTTTTTTTTTCATACGATTTTCACTAATGTTTTTTGGTGATTTATCAGTCTCGCAATGCCTCCATGTTCGTAAATACCCACATTTCCCGAATTTTTTAATTATTTTAGAAATAGCCGAACTTCAAGGAATAGGCCTATCTTCAAAGGCAACAATAAATTAATTTATTGTCTTTTGAATTGATTGACCATCAAAGTGCCAGTTTATGATAAAAATATTTTCTTCTACACTGATTATTGGATTTACCTTATTTTCAACTGATATGTACAAACGAAACACACGTTTGAGGTGCGAATGATTCGCAAACTGCTGATCGTTTCCCCCACCAGCCACGACTATTGAGAGAGAACACTCGTCTATTCGTCATCGCATCGCGCTGAGGTTTTGATTCTTACACTGCTCCACTAGAACCCACTTTGCTTATAGATTAACATTGAATTTCCTCTGTTTCCGACTGTCTTTTCTATAACTGTATATGTGAAAGAATGGAACAAGTAAGGACTAGGAAGGGACATCTGAGGTTTCTGAAAGGGCTGAACTTCTTTCGTTCCCGAGAGATTCTATGTCAGTTGAGTATGACCTTGATTCTAACTATGAAGCCAAGAAGTCATGAAATGGTTAGTTCTACTAATCATCTTATCTGCTACAAGAAAGCAAGGAGTAGGCATAGGCGTATATGAACCGTAGTATTGGGAATCACGGCCTTTCGGGAACCGTTCCAAACCGAAATGTTGGCTATGGAGAGATGTGTCTAAATCTTTCTCTACAGAGATTATAAGAGAACTAGAACTTTCATTGTCTCAGATAGTCAGATGGTACTGAAGCAACCTATGGGCGTTAGGTATCACTGGCAAAAAGCAACAAACTAGTCCTAATATGAATGCCAGCTCATCAGGGTAATGAGGAAAATAGAACAGCAGACTCCCTTGCAAAACGAGGAAAAAACACTGCCTTCATCAGACAGCCACCCTCATGTTGGTTATCGCCCACACTGAATAGGGATGAAGTCGATGAATGGGAAAAGTGAGGGCATAATTGTCACTTGACTAACACTGCAGGTCAACAAGACAAGGCACTCATCGAGCCCAAAAATTAGGCCTATGGCTGGCAAGAAAGGATATGAGCCTGCTTATTGGGCTTCTCACTGGCTACTGGGTCGTGTGATAATCACCTACACATGATCGGTAAAGAAAACTCCGATATTTGTAGATTATGTCAACCAGAAATAGAAACCATTGAACACATAACTTTGCAATGCAAAGTACTGGCGCCAATCAGACCTACTCTGCTAGATAGTATAATTCTCAGCCAACTGATATAAGAGCCAAATTTTCCAGGAAAAAAAACAACTTTGCGAAGGAGATAACCTTACTGGCGAAACTTACAACTAATTTGATTTAACCTCGTAGTTGAGTGCACTGAGTGCACACATGTCTAGGCATCGACAAAAATATTCGATGTCTGTTTATGGCACCTCGATCCAAGAAAATTGAGCACCAGATGTGTCACAAATTGCTGAAACATCTGAATGCTTTCTCTAAAAAGTCACTACGTAAATTTAGAATCTTTTTCTATGATCTGTAGTGGATCTGAATAGTAACGAAACAATGGATGAACTGACTCAGAAAGCGATTTCACACTTTTTTAAATTACTATATAAGTTATTCATCTGTAGTCAACTTGGTGAAAGTTATAATTTGAAAATCAGAAATCGAAAATATGAATTCTGAAACAATGTTCACTATATAGAAAAATATATTTTTGAGTCCTTTAAAAGATTATATATAGTGAATATTTTAAATTTACGTTAAAACTGTTTCAAGGATGAATTCAGATGTCTCTTCTGACATGTACATATTAATTCGGTCCATTCTCAAAAGATGGCTCTAATAACATTAAATTTTTAAATAGTAACAGCTGATTGCCGCGGTTTTAGACAGATTGGCCAACTGTCCACAACATCCAGTTTGAATTGTTTCGAGTTTCACACAAAACGTTTCTTGTTGCTCTGTTGAAAATGTAAGAATTTTGATAACTAAACGGCAATTCCAGAAAGTTTTAATTTTTTTAATTGGAAAAAGGGGCAGCTAAAGCTTATCGTATGCTTGTGAAAGTTTACAGTGACAATTATCCAACTGACAAGTCATGTAGAGAATGGTTTCGACGCTGTAAAAGATGTAATTTCAGCGTTGTAGATAGACCTCATTCGGACGATGAATAACAGACATTACTCGATGAAGATCCGAGTCTTACGCAAGACGAGTTTCCACTTACGTTGGAGGTGGCCCAACAAGCAGAGTCTGTACATTTGGAATCTATGGGGCTGATACAACACTTTGGCAATTGAGTTCCTTATAAATTCAATACAAGAGATGTGGATAGGCCATTATTTTCCTGTAAGCAGCTACTTGAAAGTCGAAAAGGAAAGGATTTTTATACCTGGAATGATTGGTGACAAACAGTGGATCTTCTACGACAATCCCAAGAAAAAATATACTACGATCTATACGGCCAACTGTTGCGCTCAACCTCAACATCACCACCAAAGTCGAACTTTCATGGTTCGAATGTTATGATGTGTATCTGATGGGATCAAGGGGACGTTGTGTACTACGAGCTGGGATGGGTAATGGTTACAGACTGCAATTACTCCGTATATTTTCTATAAAATAACAAAGTACCGTGTTTAGACTTTTAATGTCGACTCTCTTATTAATCGAGTTTGGGTCTTGCTGAATGAGGTGTGTTTTTTACATTTTTGCTAAAGCGGTGTTATTTTCTTTTTTGTTCTTTAGTGGATTGAGTATATTGAAGGAGTCTCTTTTGTGTTCACAGATCCTGTCGCTTAGATACCGACCAGTTTGACCAATTTAGATTGATTGACAGTCATTGCAGAATATTTTATATATGGTATCACTAATGAATTCCTTCGAAGTTGCACTTTTCATAAAGAAAATTCTTAATAAAGAAGTAACTTCGCAAAGCCACGAGGAAAACGAAGCCCAAAAATATTTCAAAATAACTTACATGGGATAAAAAGTTGGTGTTACTATAACCCTAGACCTAGAACCTGTTAAAGAATTATTGAATTGTTGTATACATGGGTCTTATCTTAAATAATTATAAAATTTGAATATCAAAACAGATTTAATCTGTTAGTCTTCTACAATTTTAATTTCAAAAAAATTTTTATTCAAAAAACTTTGAGAATTAAATTAATGTCTACAATAAGCACCGCTTATATTTAATAGACCTATACAATCAAAACTCAATATACAATGTCAAATAGAATAAATAAACCAACAAATATAAAAAAGTCATTTGAAATTAATAAATAAATATTTGAAGGAGGAAATACTGAACACCAATTCTTTTTCAAAAACATAAAACACAACTTAAAGACTCCTCAAAAAATATAATTTATTTGAAATATTTAATATACTTAAATATTCAAATAAGTTAATTCAAAAATTTCTTAAAACATGCACTATTTCTTCAAAAAACAATTAGAATTCCGATAATCTCTTTATTGGCCCTAGATAATATACAAAATATCAAAATCATCTAATAATCAGTATATCTTATCTTAAAGTGTAACCGGAACTTGCTTAAACAGACTAACTTTAAGAATCCAGATAGTCTATGTTCGTCACAAAATCACAGAAAACTGTAAGGTTTTATAAGGTTTTGTTTGAACCATTGACATTCCATAATGAGATTTATTCAAGCCTAAATATAATAATTATATATTATGTATAAAATAAAATAGAAAGAGGCTTTTTACTTGATAGAAGAAATATAACAAAGTTTGGATATCAAAACAGATTTAATCTGTTAGTCTTCTACAATTTTAATTAAAAAAAAAAAAAATTTATTCAAAAAACTTTTAGAATTACATTAATGTCTACAATAAAGTAAGATATGATTGTCAGTTGATTTTGATATTTTAAACATTATCTAGGGTCGATGAAGAGATTATCGGAATTCTAATTGTTTTCTGAAGATATAGTGCAAGTTTTGAGAGAGTTTTGAATTAACTTATTTGAATATTTAAATATATTGAATATTTCAACTAAATTATATTTTTTGAGAAATCCTTAAGTTGTGTTTTATGTTCTTGTAAAGGAATTGGTTTCATTATGATAAGATCAGAAACAAAATTTTGTCTTCTTCAAATATTTATTGATTAATTTTAATTGTCGTCTTTATATTTGTTGGCTAATTTATTCCATTTGACATTGTATATTGAGTTTTGATTATATACGTCTATTAAATATAAGCGGTGCTCATTGTAGACATTAATTTAATTCTAGAAGTTTTTTGAATACAAATTTTTTGAAATTAAAATTGTAGAAGACTAACAGATTAAATCTGTTTTGATATTCAAATTTTGTTATATTTCTTCTATCAAGTAAAAAGTCTTTTTCTATTTTATTTTAATCAATTATACAATTTCATTTAATAAAAAAAAAGATATTTTCGAACGGGCATTAAGTTCATATTAACGAAATATATATAGCGTAATTTGTTTCAATACTAATTTTAAATTTTTTTAACTTTGAGGCAAACACAATTTTTCTTTGTTTTATTAGAAAACCCTAACTCGTGCTTCAGACACCCTGTATATGTGTCAGTGGCTCTTGCCCCCAGCATCTCCGTACAGTTTTATCTGGCAGAGACAAAAGCCGCGATCAGAATGGAATCTCGGTGTCTTTGGATTCTGCAGCCAGACCTGTTTTTCAGGATCTTCGCTAAAATACGCACACGCCGATGTATTTGGGGCTGGCATTTGAACTAGTTTACATCTGCATCAATCTTGAACCCGTTGAGAATTTCCTGTGTACCCGGGTCATCGAAAAATTCACATGTGGACCGTTTCTACTTAGCCGCGCGATCGTCATTCGACGGTGGCTTGACTCCCGTGGAATTTTTATGCCTTCCGTCCACTCCTGAGACTCGCGATGTTCGGCTTTCGAAAACAGTGGGATTCCGACCTGTAGTTTTCGATAATTGGAAATGGGAATCCGAATTGAATCATTTCGTTATGTTTAATTGAGTGGTGTTGTATTAATTTCATTTCAGTAGTTCAGACTTAATTTAAATAGAAGTCTTCAACGGTTGGGCGGCTCGTTATCGTAATTTTTTTCCGCTGATGAAGCTATCTCCAATTACCATGAATCTGAAATTTCAGGCTCGTTTTTTTCTGTAATAAAACTGGATATTTATGGGATTCGATATGGTTTGAGGCGATGATGATGTTGAATTCGAAGCACAGGTGATATACGGGAAATTATTTCGGTTTAGAATATGAAAAAAAGTTATAAATTTTACACTGAAGTTAATCATCTTTAATTCTTTCCGTTCTCCACATTTATAGAATTTTTCAATTTTGGACTACACATTCTCCTGTCATGAATTTAATTGCAAGGTTTCATGGAAAACTGAACTGAAGGGTTTTCCATTGTAAACAGCCCATCTGCGCAACTGTCACCTTTGAGGCTGTCATATTTTGACATTTGAGAAGCAAAAACTAAGCCATTACTAAAAATGGAACGATACACAATTCAACGGCGCATTAAAATTGTTAAAATTCACTACAAAATTTTGCAATCGCAGTTTGCAAAACTAAAGTACTTTTGAGTCACCGTGAAGCACCTACTCGGCCGGCAATAGTGAAACTGGGGAAAATATTTGAGCTGCTGGAACAAGTTAGTGATGTGAAGAATCAAAACCGTGTGGGTTGCTCAAGAACAACTGAGAATATTGCTGTTGTAGCCTATAGTGTTGATAAAAACACAAGTTTGTCGATTCCTCGTCCATCTTTGGAATTAGGCATTCCACAAACGACATAAAACCGTATTTTTCATTTAGACTTAGGTGTTAATGCTCTTAAAGTTCAGTTGATAGAAGAACTCAGACCGGTCGATCACCAGAAACTTCGTATCTTCACTGATTGGTTTTTTGAAATGCATCAAAATGATCAGGATTTTCATCGAAAAATTATCTTCAGAGATGAGGCTCACCCCACTCATAAGCATTATTGTCGCATTTAGGGCTATTAAAACCCAAAAATTATTGTTGAAAAGCCTGTACATCCTCAACGTGTCACTGTTTTTGAACTGGCGGTGTGATTGGAACTTTCTTATGCGAAAATGACGCTGTAGCAACTGTTACGGCAAAAAAATGCGCTACCTATGATTAATGAGTTTTTATGGCCGGAATTGAAAGATATTGAAGTGGATGACGTTTATTTTCAACAAGACGGTGCTACGTATCGTACAAGCAACGAAACAATCGTAATTTTGCAAGAAAAGTTTCCTGGTTGTGTTATTTCTTGAAGAGGTGATCTCAATTGGCTACCGAGATCTTGGGATTTAACACATTTAAAATTTTTTCTTTGGAGCCACGTGAAGAATAAGGTCTATGCCAATACTTCACAATCCATTCAAGACCTTAAAGAGGAAATCGTGAAGTTATCGAGAACAAACAGCCGCAAATCTGCGAATTGGTCATGGAAAATTTTATGAAAAGGAAATGGTGCTGCATAGTCGTGGTGACCATTTGGCTGATATCATTTCCCATTGTTAATAGTATACCTTATTCTTTACCATGAAATAAATTTTTATTGATTCCTGTAAAATATATACCCGTTTTTTTACTATCATTATGAAAACCCTTTATTTCAGTCATTACTATTTCTCAGTCGATCATAATTGAAATTTTTTTTAGAAATAATTTATTTAGTACCATGTGAAATGTTCACACATTTGTGTGACTGTAGTTTTGAAGTATTAGTTCATCTTTAGACTGTTGAGAATTTATTAAAAGGTCAGAGTATTACTTCAGGTAAACACTCTATCTGTCGGACGAAAAGAGCTTTAGACTTGAAACTTTCAGAGTAGTTTCTTACATTTGAAACTTTGCCTTATTTTTCTAATAGTCCGAAACTACCGATCCGATCGAGATCAAATTTATTTCTTAGATGCATGATAGTGAACACAAAGACTTGCGATGATGCTCATGAGGATCGGCCGACTCTGAAGTTAACTGCATGGAAAATGGTTATTTCTTAAATTTCTGAAAAAAGCAGAGTAGGTTTAAATCTGATATTTAGATGTGAAATAACGACAGAAAGGATGATTCATAATTTTGTGAAGATTATATATGAAAATTTCTTGAATTTTGTAATCGATTTGGTAAGAAGTGTGAAAATTATAAGTTTCATTCAATATAATATTTCTACTCATTATTTTCAATTGGAAATGATGCAGATTGAAGGGAGAATGATGGCACATTTTTCTTACAGATTTGAAAATTTCAAGGGAAATAGACTGTAAAAAAAGCGCATAATCTTTTGAGTTTACTTCGGTGCTTTTCACCAATTTCTTTCTGTAACTAGATTTCAATGAAGGGTTTGGAGAATTAATGTATTGGGTCGTTCGGAAAGTAATTTCGGTTGTTTTTGGGAATATGAAAGACAACACCTTTTACCATCTTTCAGTAACACCATGTTTCCATGCCATTAAAATTTTTGGTCTTTGCTGGCGACAATCTGATCCAGGTGATTTTTGACTTCTTCATTTGAAGTAAAGTTTTTACCGTCCAAAAATTTTGCAATGACGAGAACAAATTAAACCCGAAGGTGCAAGATCTGGAGAATATGGTGGTTATGGCAGTATATCCCATTCAAACTGTAAAAGCTTTTTGCGTTTGACAAAATTTGTATGAAGTCTCGCATTATCTTGGTGGAACACTACACCTTTTCTGTTGAAGTGCATGTTTCAGATTGTCCAGCTGATGACACTAGACTTCCAATTATGTTGTGTTATCCGGTAAAAACTCAAAAAAAATTCTTTCAAATCCCACCAAACAGAGAGCATCACCTTTTTTGATGCATATTGGCTTTTGAAATGTTTTAGCCAGTTCTTCTTTTCTGCTCCATGATTTCTTGCGTTTGACATTGTTATACACAATCCATTTTTCGTCCTCAGTAATGATGCGCTTCAAAAATGGATTATTTTCGTGACGTTTGAGAAGCGAATCACAGACGTCAACGCGAGGACACAAACATAGGGAACCGATATATTGAGCTTCGAGGTTAAACCCAGACATTTCTAGTGGTCACAAACAGTTGAATTCGATGAATTTAACCTCTCACCGATCTTACGTGTTGCTATTCTCCGATTTGCATCAACTAGTGCCTTTATCGTGTCTTCATCAGCTTCAATCTGCCTTCCAGAACGTGGTGAATCTTCGACATCAAAATTGCCAAATCGAAATTTTGCAAACCAGTTCCGGCACTGGCGTACTGTCAACACATCTTCTCCATACACATCGGTTAATTTCTTTTAGGCTTGGACAGCATTCTTACCTTTTCTATAGTAAAAAAGTAAAAAATTACGAAATCGCTGCTTATTGCTCTCCATATTCAAAAAGGACTACCAACTAAAACTACTGCCTAGAATTAATTGAACTTTTCCACACACAAGCCTTGCTACATCAGCTCTCGAAACATATAATGATTATGCTTCTTTAGTGGGAAGTTCGGTTCGAAAAACTACCATTAAGTCCTATGTTGGAAGAAAAAAACTTTCCGAACAACTTTACAGATTATCATTCAATACTTCAGCACTCAACCAGTCTCTGATATGTAGGACAGGATATGCCAATGAAAACGTTACTCTTCGATTTTAACGCTTTGAAATGAAGATATGGAGAAACGGTTTTTTCACATATTCCATTTCAACTATTTTATGTGGAAGCATAAAACCCTGATTTTGATACATTGGGGTAAGGGGTGTTGCGATATCTCATTTTGAATGTTTCTCCGAGTATTATGTGGTCAGACAATTTGGCGTCAAAATGTTCATCGATAACGAAATTACATCTACAATTGTGAAAGAGAAAATCATTGATCTCGAGAATATGTTTTTCATTACAGTGACATTTGATAAATATTTATTTATTCCTTATTTTCTACCACGAAAAAGAGTGTATTCGATTATTTTTAGGGACAAGTTCGAGGTCTTGTTTTGAGTTTGTATTTTTTTTATCTTAACATCTATGTTAATAAACACAACTTTCGGTATTGCTCAGATGAAAATACGAGACTATTACATGGAGTACATACTGAGCATCCCCAAAAATGTTAGACTTGGGTATTTATGGAAATAAAACTATCGACCTCTTTAAACTAGGCACTCTTAAAGGTAGAATTTATTTGAGGATGCTACTTATCCAGTGTTGTAAACGTATTCAAGAATAAAAAGTACCATTATACAATAATTTTTGAACTATACCGGTAATTGTAATCTGTGTTACAATTTCTCAATAGAAATTTGTCTCAGGACTGAATTGGAAGAACAGAAAGTATGGGGGAATCTATGACGTCTTTGTTTCTGTGAATTATTCTCAACGATGAAGACAAAATATGGAAAATCAGGAAGCATTTTTGACCAGTGTATAAAAAGTTAACCCTAATACTATTTGAATCTAATATTACTGCTAACCTTCACATTTAAAGCTCTTTTGATTAAAATTGTTAGAACATCCCATGATTCTGAATCGCTAATTGGAAACTTTGGCATCAATAGCAAATTTTTCATATTTTGCCTGAATTTCATCGGTGCTGTTTGATACTGTGGCAGATGGGATATATGATTCAAACAGAATCTATGGGAAGTCTCTCTGATACGGGCTGAAAATCCGAATTTTTGAGAATGAGAACTACGAATATCAATGAAGCATCAGAGTAGTCTCGGTCAGCAGCTGATACCAGAATTCCAGTTTCTAGAAAAAATGCCTAGATGCGAGAAAGTAGTACACTCCAGTGACATATTTCACCATCTGTTAGGTGACGCTTGAAACGTATTTTCATCAGCCAACTGATAAAAATATTCCTTTATTAAATTGTTCCTCCAAGAATCAGTTAAAATATCAATTAATAGATGAATGTATTCCAACTGTAAACTGAGGTTTCTCTAGTGGCAGACTCATTATGAATTCTTGTAAACATATGGTGTTCAGTGGATCTTCAAGGATGGTGAACAAGTAGGTGTATCTATATTTCCCATATTGTCTACAATTAAATCTTTGACGATTATGGAGATTATTAAAAGAGATTAACGGATATTGTTTGAACTCAAATGTTGATGAAACCGTAAATATATCTTTTATTATTATAGGCGATGAGAAAATCCTTGAACAATTATTACATTCAAAATCTTTGGCCCCTGATACAGTTGTATTTAAGTAGTACCCTCAGATAAGGAGGACGGTTCCCGAGATTTTTCTGTTTTTTACTTTGAATCATATCTATTATATGGTTTTAATGAAACTTGATTTGAATAGACGATCATGATAACGTTGAATACATTAGTGGAATTTCAGTTAAAATTAATCCCAATTATCTGTTATTAGATTCATGATGAGTAATGTATTGCAGTTAATTAGAAAAATATTTTGAAAACCGTTAAATTCCATCTGAATGCTAATTCGCCCAATTTAAAAAAATTACTGGTTCCCTATCGACTGCAACTTCAAAATTACAGACATAAGTAGGTAATACTGTTTTCAAATGATAAAGAAAAGATTTTTATCTTATTTCCACTGGTATCGTTTGTTCAGTTATTATCAAGCGAAGGTACAGATAGTGGTTACAGGTATTGGATAATTTCATTAGGGGAAATTCACAGATTTATGGATTTACGATTGCGAATTAAGTAGAGGTGATTTATTAGTAGCAAGTTTTCTGGTAATCGTTTAGTGAATTGGGTTTTAGTGCAGTTCATCAATTCCTTAAATGTTAAGGAATCCGTCCTCTTGAAGGACGGCCGATATCGTCAACTCCGATTTACATTTCACTATGATTGCCAGGTCATCAGCAGATACTTGAACGTCGACTCCCCACAGCGAAATGATCGCTAACAGGTTATCAACGAGAAGGGTCCACAGTAAGGGTGAGAGAATACCTCCCTGCAGATAGCCCTTCACAGCCTTAAACTCGAAGACCTCATCCTGGTACGAAGGCGTTATTATTCGCATAGCATTGCCTGTATCCATCTACAAATTAGCGGTTCGATTCCTCTCCAGGGATAGCCTCAGCGAGAGAAGCCGGCAGCGTATCGTTAAAAGCACCTTCAATGTCCAGATACGATGTAAGTGCTATCTCTCGAGTATCGAGAGATTGGTTTTATTTTCCGACCAAACTGTGTAATGCAAGTTCTGCCGACTTTTCGGTCTGGTAGGCGTATTGATGCGGACTAGGGGGTCTGTCAATTAGCGTCTTTCCCCTGATATGGACATCAATCACTTTTTCCAGACTCTTCAGCAGGAACGATGTCAATTTTATTGGTCTGAACGATGAGGGTTCCGGTTCTGTTCGTCCCACCTTTGGTATATAGACCACTTTAGTTAGTGTTCAGCTTATAGGGATAACCCCCCAAGCCAGACTAGTTCTTAATAATTTTAGCAGATGCGGAATAAACACATCCATGTCCTCTTGAAGTTGGGGCTGGAAAGATTCTGTCTTCCTCCGGTGTTTTGAAAGGTTTAAAGGACCTCATTGCGTCTTTGACAGCTTGTGCAGTGACTGTGTTTTTGGATATTCGCCAGTCGCCCCTCTCAGGCCGGATTGAATGGTCAGGGTTGGATTTGGCGTTTGTATCTTCCAAGGTTTGACATCCAGGAAAGTGTTTGTTCACAAGGAGCTCCAATGTTTCTTTTCTGGTACCAGTGAAACCAACCTCCGGTCATTTGAGCGAACCGATTGTTCTCACTGGCTTTCTGGAGAGAATCTTGCGTATTCTGACAGTTCCGGGGGCATCTTTTATAATCTCACAGAACTTGCCCCACAAGTCCCTATTGACCCTCCTAATGCTCTTATTGTAGAAGGTTAGAGCTTTCTTGTATTTGTCCCATTGGTCGGTCATTTTGGCTCGTTTGAATAATCTTCGAATCTCCTTTCTCTGTTTATTCAGGTTGTTAGTCCATCAAGATGAATTTCAGTTATCCTTTTTACATCTTAGTGGGCAGTTTTCGTGATAAGCGGAGACCATGGCGGTTTTGATTTGCACCAGGATCTCCAAGTGATTATGTTTGAATATTTTATATATACTAAGGTTAGCCCGGAGACTTTCTACAGAATCAATCCAGTCTGCTTACTTAGCATTTCTATAGTTTCTATATAATGGTCTAGCACCTGTTTTTATATTGAAGAGTATATGCCTATGGTCTGAACATGATGGTTCAGTAGATACTGTCTAATCGGAGATCTTATTGTTAATGAAATTAGTATTTATAGTGAGGTCTAATACCTCTTGTCTATAAGGGGTAACAAAAGTTGGTTTTTTACCTTTATTTACCACTGTTAAGCCCCCTTGAATTAAGTAATCTAGAAGTGACTCACCTCTATAGTTGATATCGGTGATACCCCAAACTGTGTGGTGAACATTGGCATCACATCCAATTGTCAGCTGTATTCAACCGAATAATCGTATAGAAACAGAGAAAAGAAAATCAATTTCCCAGAAAGCCGATACGTTAGTTTCATAACATTAGTTCATTCAAATTCTAGAGCATGTCCTAAAGAACTCTAAACTACTGACATTTTCGAGCACATCCCTTTTTTCGAATGTATCACCAGTATAAAATATACAACACCTTTTAAATTCTGCAAAAGAGTATGGTTCACAATTCAATATAAACAAAAAAAACAGCCTTACTAAATCGATTGTAATCTGATATGTCCCGAATATTTTTCGGTAGGAGATTATACAATTTAATACTCATATAAAGTGTGCTTTTTTCAGTATAGGAATATTTATGGATCGGGGAAAAGTATCCTTGAATTCCTCTGCTGAAATTGTTATTTTTATAAGTCTCAAAGTAATGACGTTTCCGCAAAAATAGCAAAACTCTGTAGCAATAAAGACCTGGAAGAGACCTGGAAATTGAACATAGTCCTGATTGCTATTTTTTGTGTTATAAAAATATGTTCTACTGATGAACTGGAACCCCAAAATACAATTCCGTAAGATAGAAGTGACTGAAAATTTGCAAACAGTAGATCGTTTTCAACTTGAATAGCCTTCAGTGTGTGAACTACCCAATTTAACCTTGATATCAGAGAGTTACAGTGTTGTTCTCAGTTTAGGTGTTTGTTTACTGTGATTCCCAAAAGTTTTGTAATTAAGCTTGTCGGTATTCGCTGGTTCCCAAAGTTGATGCACGCTCGAAAATTAACATTCGTCCTGATGCTGGAAAAAACATTATCTTTGCTTTATCCAATTAAGACTTAGTGAATTGCAGATACACCATTCACTGACGTTCGATAAAAGAGTTAAGTCAACAGTCATAGATTCTAGATCTTGGGAAGACACTATTATTTCAGTATCATCAAAAAAACTGTAAGAACTCGTTTCCAATGTATCAGGCTCACCTTCCAAAGCCTCTGGGAGATCGTCATCATAGACAACGAATAAAATAGGTCCTAAATTAGTGCCTTGTGGTACGCCAGAAGTTATAGTAATTTCCTGTGAGGAATATTTTTCCTCATTCACATTCAATATGACTTTTTGTTTTCTGTCCTGCAAGTAATCTTGTACAAGTTTGAGTGGTACGCCTCTGATACCTTTCATTTCAAATTTCTGCAAAAGAACTTTGTGATCGACGCAATCGAACGCTTTGGAAAGATCCACCCCGCTGGTATTTAGTCTTCTTCAAGGCAAGATTATATTTTCTGTGTGAATTCGAATATTGCCATTTCAGTGCTTTTTCCCCTCGTGTAGCCATGCTGATTAGTAGATAGAATTTTGAATTTCTGAAAGAGTTTTACTAAACGGTTAACAAGAATTTTCTCAAAAATTTTTGCAAAAGATGTGATTAAAATTATGGGTCTGTAATTGGATAGGTCATTAGGGTTTCCTTTTTTGTGACAAGGATTTACAAGTGATATCTTCAATGCATCCGGAAGAATTCCTGCTTTGAAGGCAGAATTAATGATGAAACTGAGTGGACCCACTATATTGGATATATGGTGTTTTAAACTCAGATATATTTGTAATATAAATAGTAAAAGTTTTTCAAAACTCCTATTTCTGTTTTTAATTTTGGCTATTTGTTTGTGACATTTATTGAAATTAACAATCTTGTTTTTACATATCAAGTAAATGTGTGCATTTGTCAATACACGTAGTATTTTGAATCGAAGTCGCTGTATAATTTGAATATTGAAAGTCTAAGCACATCCCCAGACCTGAATACCGTATGTCCATATTTGTTTTGTAATGGCTTTATAGATCAATATCTTTTTTTGAAAGAATATTTTGTGCCCATCTACCAATACATTCGTCCTGTTTTGATATTTATTTTTCAGCTTGAATGTGTGTTTCCAAGTAGTGCAATGGCCCAAGTGAAAGCTCAGGTATTTTGCTTCTGTTTTAACTGGAATTTGTTTTCTATGTATTTCAACTGGCGGACATATATTATATCTCTTTTGTTGGTGAATGTAACTTGAACGGATTTTGTTTCGTTGATGGTAAGGTGCAATTTATGGTACCATTGTCCCAGATTATTCAGATATTCCTGAATGTTTTTGGAAGCTATTTCTCTATTCTAATGATATGTTAATGTCGCTATATCGTCTGCAAAAGTGGCTAGTGTAGTTTTCTGCGTTTGTGGAATTTCAATTGGGTTGGATAGAGCATTGCCATATTTTGAGCATGATATATAAAACACAGCTCAATTATTCCATTCGAAATTCAAACTCTCAATTTCCGAGTATTTATAATATTCCTAAGTTACGAGCACGTGTGTATTTTTTTTAAAATTTACTTATGGAGTAATGATGAAAAATAATGGACAAGGATTGAAATTACAATTGCGCACTTAAAACGCACTTCATAATTCTAAAATTCATTAATTTAATGAGAATTTTCATTATATGATATCATTATAATTATACATTAAATGAAGCCACCATTATTACAAGTCAAAATAATGTTCAATAATATAAGCTTGATTCCTCTCGATCCAATATCTAGATATCGTTTTCTTACGAGCTAACTATCGTTTTGCCTTCCTGACATTCATTCATATGTCCCAAGCTGACGCAACTGCCACAACAACGTATTTAACTGTACCATCAACTTGCCGTAACTGCATGCTTCTAGAAATCTGAAATGTAATTAAATAGGACTTAGTGCTTTCAATTGAACACTTTATTTTGCGTGATGGCTTTCGCGCAAGCAGAATATAACCATGAAGTCCACTAATTAGGCTATGAAATTTCAATATCGTCTCTGCTATTCCTTTGCAATGCAGTTAAGGACATATGTTAAGCGTTTTGGTATTTTCCTGTTGCTCGTTTGGCTTTACGACAATTGAGCTATGATTAAACGTTAGGATTTTCGCTATTATGTTCGATGAACTCTTGTTTTCTTCTGACATGCGAATGTGGCTGAAATTACCGTTGTCTTGTGAATATACACGTTGTTAGTTGTTTTTTTTTTCAGTTTTCACGGCTGGAATTGTAGCTTAATTGTTAGCACTAAATGATTGAAACCGAACGTCAACATTTTTGCGGGAACATGGTGCTATCGTACTCACAAATGTCTGTTATTTTCGAATTTTGAGCCGACATTGATATTAAACTACTCACTGATAGAAAATCCGATCCATCCGTTAACGTTCTAACTTTCGAACGGGAAGAGCTGATGCCTTAAAACTTCAGGAAAGTTCAAAGGTCTAAACTTCTTGGCTCAGTTCGTTGATGGGCAAATTTGACATTTTCGCAGTTATGCACCCAATTAAGCCCTTTTTCTGCAATTTGTGATGTAATGGATTTATATGGTTAAATAAATTTCTACAAAATAATTAATATTTGAAATTTGAATATAAAATGGCCAGTTAAATTTTGTACTGCTAAGAACCTTTGAATTTTGGAAGGATTCTAATTTGTTGAATAATTTTAATTTATTCCATGAAAACTTTTTCAATTTTTATTGATTTCATCTAAGAACTTGATTTATTAATATCAAAACTAATTTTAATATTATATTTAACGAATTTTATTGAAAAAATATTATAATTAACACAAATTATAAACTGGAAACTAACCTATGGCTTTTTTCTATGGTTAACCTAAATTCAGAATCACGTAGTTTTGTTTACCCGAATGGAATTCAAATTATAATTCAGTTTAATTGTTCTACATTGCAAGAATTTTTTTGAATGATCGTGATTTTTTAACACGCTTTCTTATTAGTGCATCTTTTGTTTTGGATGGATTAGGTTAAGCAGATGCCTTGATACTTCACTTAGATTAACCAGATGACCTGATATTTTTCTTTTCCAAAACTCTTGAATTTGATGATGTCTTTGAATTACCACCACCAAGTCTTTCTTCGGGGGTTTTCTTCTGATACTTTCATGCAAAATTTTTCTGATACTCCTAGAGCTTATGTGAAGATCCCTTAGAAGCTTTTTCAGCTAGTGCGAGTTATGAGTTCAGTTGTGTTCTGGGTAGGCTTTGATACTACGATCTTGCGCTACTTTAGGTCACAGCACGGTTAATTGTCGACCCAACAGTGAAATAGTTGCCGAAAGCCGTCCAACTAGAAAATTTCTTTACCATTAAACAGGATTCGATAAACATACCACTGAGGGTATGTTTTACTTATCCAATTTCTTACCGATGATGCAAATTTCTGAATTGATTTAAATTTATATCTATTTCCGGGATTTTAACATGGTAAATGTAACAAGAACCTGATATCTAACACATTGAATACAGTTATATAAGTTGTTACATTCAAATACATTTTTGTGTTCTTATATAACAATTTTCGTATATCTAACTTCAATAATGTTCTTCCTTCAGAAATTTATATATTAAATTCTAGTCAACACTTAAAATTATAATACAAATTATTCTGAAATGATTCTAAATAGATTTCAATCATTTATGCATCTGTATATTATGAAATAAAAAAAATCCTACCTGAAACTCTTCGGAAACTGGGGTTGGTTGATATGTCTAGTTTTAAATGAACTTGTTTATTCCTATCTGGATTTAAAACTGGAAAAATGGTAAGCATCATCAATAATATTCCACTTGCCTGAATTATCAATTCAAAATGTTAAACTAAATGAATTATTTGAATTTTTTTTAGGTGAATTTTGATATATTTTTGATAAGATGCGGTTTTTTACTTGAAATAAGGATAATTACAAACTTTGAATATCAAAACAGATTTAAACTGTTAGTCTTCTACAATTTTAATTCAAAATTTTTTTTTTAAATCTCTTAGAAATAAATTAATCTAATAATAAGCACTGCTCATATTAAATAGACGTATAAAAATCAAAATTCACTATACAATATCAAACGGAATAAAATTCCCAACAAAAATAAATTATTAATTAAAATTAAAAATAAGTAATATCGAATGTTTCGTTCCAAACCTACGCACCTGAACTCGTCAGAAAGGCCGTGGTACGTATGTTTTGCCTTTGAAAAACATTTGACAACATGTCTAGTTTCTGGTCTTATATTTATGAAAACTAAATCTTTTTCAAAAATACCCAACATAATTTTAAGAACTTCTCCGAAACTAATTTATTTGAAATATTTAATATGTTTAAATATTTCAATAAGGACTTCAAAAATTCTTAAAAACATGTAGCATATCCTCAAAAACAATCAGAATTCAGATAAGGTCAGTTCAACTTTACATTTATAATATAAATTCAGTATAAAATCAATATAAAATAAATAAAGTTGTAATCTTACCAAACAATTTCTGGAACCTCTGTGAATGCAATTAAAGCTAGGTAGGTACATCTAACATCTAAGGTAATCTATGTTCTATGCTAAACACAGAAATCAGATAAAGTTTGTAAGGCTTATTATTAGACATTTATTTATTTCTAAAAGTTTTTTAAGAAGTTTTTCAGAAATTGAAATTGTAGAAGACTAACAGATTAAATCTGTTTTGATATTCAGAGATGAATTTTTAAACAGTTCTATGTTTTCACCTTTTTTAACAATTTTTCCTTTAACGTCTTTTTTTGTGAGTTATATTTCATGATACTTGATACTCCTTTTCCTTATTTCCACCAAGGTTTCCTCATAAAATTCTGCTTTCCTTAAAAAAAATTGGTTTATATGCGTCACTTCTGCTCGAGAGGTTCTATTTATGAAAATTTAAGTTTAAATGGTTTTTTTGAGTTAAACCTAAATTGTTCCATCTGAATCAGTTTCATTTCAGTGGAATATATAGAATTAGTTTTTAAACGAGTCATGAAATATTGGACGGTAGGTTGTTTTTAGCTAATTATTGTATTCTAATAGGAATCTTCTAGTATAGGGTTTTCCAATAATTTTAATATTGAATAAAACGAGTATATTTCAAGAGAAATCAATGGATATTTATTTCATTGTAAATATAAAAAATATGAAGGTATGTCATTAACAGTGGAAGAGTAAATCAGCCAAATGGCCGCCACGGCTAATGTTGCAGTACCATATCCTTTTCATGAAATTATCTATGACCAATTCGCTGTATTTTCTCGATAACTTCATCTTTGAGCTCTTGAATCGATTGTGGGGCATTATTATAGACCTTATCTTTTAAGTGGCCCCAAAGAAAAAATTCTAAAAGTGTTAAATCACAAGATCTTGGGTGGCCGTTTGTGATCACCTCTTCGAGAAATAGCACGGCCAGGAAACTTTTCTTGCAAAATTGCGAGTTGTTCGTTGCTTGTGTTGCACGTAGCGCCATATTTTTGAAAATAAACGTCACTTACATCAATATCTTCTAATTCAGACCATAAAAATCATTCATCTAAGCTCGGTAGCGTAATCTATTCACTGTAACAGTTACACCAGCTTCATTTTCGTCAACACTACGAGCAACACAGCAATATTCTCAGTTGTTATTGAGCGACGCACACGGTTTCGATTCTTTACATCACTAGCCTGTCCCAACAGCTTCAATTTTTCCACCTGTTTCACTGGTGGCCAAATAATTGCTTCACGACGCCCCAAAACTGTTTCAGTTTTGCGACTTTTGACTGCAAATTTTCACCATTTTGGTAGTGGATTTCATTGCGTTATTGAAGCGTGGATCGTTCCATTTTTGATAATGGCGTAGTTTTTACTTGTCAAATTTCAAAAGATAACAGCCTCAATAGTAACAGCTGCCAATAGAGCACGATATATAGTTGCACAACTGATGATATAATTAGAGCAACGGATCAGGGTAAGTTGACCTTATTGTCACTTTCAGATTATTCTAAAGCGTTCGATAGCCTGAATCATCGAAGCGATTTTGATACATGTTGGTTTTTCTGTAGATGCGGTTGCGCTCCTGTCCTCGTATTTGATGAATCTGTTTCAGGTGGTTCTTCGTGATGGTAAAATGTCATTCTTCTAGAAAATATGCAAGAGTGTACCTCAGGGTTCCATCTTGGGACCTATCCTTTTTATAATTTATATCTCGCAGTTCAACAAATTCATTATCTCTTGTTTGTTGCATTACTACGCGGATGATAGCCAACTATATATCTCCTTTTATCCGGATGAAATTGACCAAGATGTTGCAGCTTTGAATTTGGATTTATATATCATTCGTGAGGTCACCTCGAAGCATTGTCTGCATGTCAATACTAAGAAGTTGGCCGCTGTCTTGTTTGACAGAAAGAATGACATGATTTAATTACTAGAGAGTAGTTTAACTGTATCACTATCGGTTTAGAAACTTTTGAACTGCAGGACAGGGTTAAAGATTTGGGTGTTTGGTTAGACTGTGAGATGCGCTTGACTGATCATGTGTCTTCAATTTTGCAGAGAACCTATGGTATACTGAGGATAATATAGGAGTAGGAAGATTTTGACCAGAAGGGTTAGGGTGCTGCCTTGTGAATCTTTGGTGCTTTCACATATGAACAATGCTGATTCTGTTTATGGTCCTTGTTTGAATTCCTCTGACAGGCAGCGGATACAAAAACTTCAAAATTCTTGTTTGCGACTAATTTTTGGTATCAGAAAATATGATAGAATAATCATATAATGATTTGGACCCCCAATAATAATTGGGGGTCCAAACTGGCTTAACATGGGAAATAGGAGTTCTCTCCATTCAACTGTTCTGTTGTTGAAGATTATTAATACGGGAACTCCGTCATACCTCTGTAATAAAATTACCTTCCGAACTGATGTACACAACTTAAATATTCGCTTTAAAGGGTTTCTTACTCCACCCCTACATGAGACTCAGCTTTTTCGACGATCACATTCATGCTACATAACATTTTGTATTAATAGCTTATCTGTGAACATCAGGAGAGTGACTTATATGAGCCGTTTTAGAGTACTGTTGTTCAGAAAGCTTGAAGATGAGCAAAGAAGAGCTTTGATTGGGTGTTAGCCAAATGGATATTTGGATGTGTCTGTTTTTAAATTATCAGGGTAGTGGTAGTAATATTGTTAGATGGCATTATTGTTCTTTATTTTACTTTTTAAATTATAGTGTTGTTACTAGTTGAGTTAGAATTTTGATTATGTTTTTCTCAATGAATCTAGGGTTAGATTGAACAGTACACTTTAACAGTGTGCTGGATCTCGCCCTTTCCACAGTGTAAACATTAAGTTTGATTGTTTCTTTTGTATTCAAATCGAATGAAAAAAGGCCTTTATTATTTTTATCAATATTATTATATTCAAAATGAAACCCATTTAGATTAGTCATATTATTCAATGTCAAGAGTTTTAATATATGATATCCATAACAGTAGTGTTTTATATATAAAATACTTTAGTTTTATGAATTTTGACTGAAAATTTTTCACCTATCGGCTAGTGAATTTTAAAATTTCAATGCGTTATTGATGCGTGTATCGTTTCATTTTTATAATGGCGGGTTTTTGCTTGTCAAATGTCACAAGATAACAGCCTCAATAGTAACAGCTGCCAAGATAGCGGGATATTCAAAATGAAACCTCTTACTGGAAAACCCTTTAGATTAGTCATGTTATTCAATGTGAAGGGTTTTATTATATAAAATCCATAAGAGTACCTTTCATATATAAAATACTAAGTTCTCATATCCAAAAATCTCAGATGTAGAATCTGGTGAAGTCATAACGTGGTTAAACAATTGTTTTGCTCATTAATAGAAAGTTTGTGGGAATTGAATTTCATTTATCATTTATTTAATATATAACTTACCGTCATGTACGAAGTGCACAGATAGGTCTAAATATATTGAATTGTTTCAGCCGTTACTATTTGGTAGTTGATCATAATTAAAACAAATTGTAGAAATTACTATGTTTTACTACCAAAAAAGATATATTACACATTTCCTTGTGACTCGAGTTTCGGGAAATGAACTATCCCATCATCAGACAACTGAAGACCTCACAGTGGTACAGAGGTATTTAAACAAAAGTGATACAAATTTTGAATATTTCAATAGATTCTAGATAACACCTAATAGTGGTACAGAGGTTTACAAGCGGAACGTGATAAAAAACCGGGTTAAAAAGAGGGGCCTTCTAACAGATATCGGAATGTCGGCAATCGACAAAGAAGGTTGTTAAACAGATGGTATCCATTTAAATATCTCAAATAATTTTTTGGGTTACATAGTTCCGTACATAAAATGAGTTTCATGAAAAATAAACAAAATTCTACTTTTGCCACGCATTGTCTAAAAACGGTTCATTCCTTTTCCACAATAGATAATCTTGTTGTAGAATCAAAAGGAAAGAAACTCGATTATCTAGAATCTGTTGAAATTTTCAAATAAGTTTACAATAGCAATAATGTGAAATTAATGAATGACTGTATGGAGCTATGTAAATCAAAAATATTTGAGATATTTAAAAAGTAACATCTGTTTAAAACCTTTTTTAACGAACATAAAATGAATTTAACGAAAAGTAAACAAAAATTCAAATTTTGCCACTCATTCTTTAGAAAACAGTAATTCCCTTCGAAAAAAGAAAATCTTAAGAAAATTTTACATGTAGATTCAAAAGAAAAGAAACTTGATTATTGAAATTTTCAAATTCGTTCATAATAAAAATAATTTAAAACAATGAATTTCTGTATGGAGCTATGTAAATCCAAGTATTTGAGATAAACAAAAAAATAATGTAAAAATAATGAATAACTGTACGGAGCTATGTAACCCCAAAAATTATTTGAGATATTTAAATGTACCATCTGTTTAACAACCTTCTTTGTCGATTGCCGACATTCCGATATCTGTTAGAACGCCCCTCTTTTTTAACCCGGTTTTTTATCACGTTCCGCTTGTAAACCTCTGTACCACTATTAGGTGTTATTTAGAATCTATTGAAATATTCAAAATATTTATCACTTTTGTTTAAATACCTCTGTACCACTGTTAGGTCTTCAGTTGTCTGATGATGGAATAGTTAATTTCCCGAAACTCGAGTCACAAGAAAATGTGTAATATATCTTTTTTGGTAGTAAAACATAGTAATTTCTACATTTTTTTTTAATTAGGACTTAATATCTCAAATCAGTTAGCTAACTCGGGTTTTTATTGCTTCAAATCACAGATAGAAAAGAAGGATACACCACTGTGCGTACTGATATATGAACAACTTGAAATACGTAATCTTCAAATGATTTTATCATATGACAATTAATGAGTGGAACTTTTTAACGATTCAATATAAAATTTAATCTCTGAAAATTATATTACAAATTTTTTTTTATTTCACTTTATTGGGGTTGTTACAGTATTGGATGAAAATCATAGAAGATCAAATGAAAAATAGTGAATTAAAATTCAGTCTCATTCATTTATTATATTTGAGGAATTTATGCTCAGATAATCTCAGGAAGAAAATTACGTTGGCTCCAGTAGCACTTAGGTCCGCCGTAACAACCTAATTAGCTGGAATAATGTCATCAGTTCCGATCGGAATGATACTTATTACATCCTCATAATTAGAAGCATGAATTGCTTTCAGATCTAGAACATACATCATCTTTTTGATCTCACCTCCACCCTTCTATTAGGCGGGATCGGGTTCTTTAATTATTATAATTTGTTCGTGGATGGATGTTTTATCAAAGTATTTCTGTTTATTTGATGAAATTATATTAATTTATTTCTGACGCTTATTAGTTGTCACTTTGCTGCGCCAGGATTAAAACTGGCTGGGATGATTACAAACAGGATAGGATTAGGTTTATTGGATTTGTAGAATAACTGGGAGATCCAAAAATATGAAATTCCATTAATTTTATATCGAGAATCGTACTTTTTATGAGAAAAAAACACATCAGGGTCATTTAATATGACTCCCATAAGAATTTTGATCCATCATATTTCTTCAACAGTTTCATGGAATTCATTCCTAACTCTCAAGAATAAAAATTGAATAATACAATTAAATAAGAAGGAACGGTTTTTTACTTGATAGAAGGATTATTACAAAATTTGAATATCAAAACAGATTTAATCTGTTGTCTTCTACAATTTTAATTGAAAAAATTTTTCTGAAGAAACTTTAAGAATTGAATTAATGTCTTTATAAGCACTGCTCATATTTAACAGACGTATAAAATCAAAATTTATCATACAATATCAAATAGAATTAAGAAAAACCAACGAATATAAATTGTCAATAGAAATTAAAATATAAATAAGCAAACATTTTTTGTTTCGTTCCAGGCATAGTTTTTCTTAATTCCATTTGATATTGTATGATGAATTTTGATTTTATATGTCTATTAAATATGAGCAGTGCTTATAAAGACATTAATTTAATTCTTAAAGTTTCTTCAAAAAATTTGTTGAAATTAAAATTGTAGAAGACAACAGATTAAATCTGTTTTGATATTCAAATTTTGTAATACAATTAGAATTCCATGTCTAAAGTTGTTGGAATGTTATTTAATTTTTTCCCGACAGAGGATTTAATCGTAGTTTTTCGAATCCAACTTCACACTTAACCCCCATAATCATTACATGTTTTGAGAGCTGATATAGCAAGGCTTGTGTGTGAAAAAGTTCAATTAATTCTACGCAGTAGTTTTTGGTTGGTGCCCTTTTAAATATGGAGTGCAATAGCAGCAATTTCGTCATATTTTACTTTTTTATTATAGAAAAGGTAAAAATGTTGTTCAAGGTAGAAAGAAGTTAACCGAAGTGAATGGTGAAGACGTGTTGACAGTACACCAGTGCCAGAACTGGTTTGCAAAATTTCTATCCGGCATTTTTGATATAGAAGATTCACCACGTTCTGGAACGCCGTTTGTAGCTCATAAAACATGATAAAGGCATTATTTGATGCAAATCGACGAATAACAACACGTGAGATCGCTATAGAGAGGTTGAATTAATCGAATTCAACTGTTTACGTCCACTTGAAAGGCTTGGGTTTAACCTCGAAGCTCGATATATGGGTTTCCCATGTTCTCACGGAGAGAAATTTGTGTCGTCGCGTTGAACTCTGTGACTCGCTTCTCGAACGTCACGAAAATGATCCATTTGTCAAAAGCGCATCATTGCTGGGGACGAAAAATCGGTTGTATATAACAATGTCAAACCCAAGAGTTTATGGTGCAAAAAAGATGAACCAGCTCAAAGCATTTCGAAAGCCAATATCCATTAAAAAAGGTGATGCTGTCAGTTTAGTGGAAATTCAAAGGAATGGTTGTCAGGGAAAGAACCCTGAGAACATAATATTTATTTTAGGCGAAAATCACCAGAATTTCAGGAAAAAATGAGAATTGTAACAAAATTTGTTACTTTCATCAAGTTTTGTTTGGTAAAAGACTCGTCAAATGCTCCACCAGGCAGAAAACATTAGTTTTGAGAAAATTTGGATAAACTTCATCCTCTGCTTTGAGTCAATCTACTAGAATTGCCAGAATTAATAACAATTGAGTTTTAAGTACAAGTCCGGCCCTAATTTATTTTAAATGATTTGAAGTAAAACAATTATTTCCGCTTATTTTTATTTTTCAATGACAATTGTTTCGTCAATTACATATTGACTTCGTCACGTGAGTATGGTTACTGTAACCATACTCACATGACGAAGTCAATATGTAATTGACGAAACAATTGTCGTTGAAAAATAAAATAAGCGGAAATAAAGTGTTTTACTTCAAATCATTTACGATGAATTTCCGTCAAGTAGAGACCGAAACAATCAAGAATAAATCAATATGTTATGCTGTGCAAGTTGAATATAGGTACTTTGCACATTTCTTAACTTTGCATATTACCGAGAAGTTTCGAGAAATCGACTTGACCAAATCGAGCTACTTTTGTTCGAAATGTTTATAAGGATATGATTTTGACCATAACTTTGTCTCCATTTCGAGAACAAATGCAATAGATTAGACCTATTAGAAGCAAAGGAAATAAACCGGCATCATAAAATGAATATTTTGTTTAACGACCAAACAGATGTGAACCGTTCTCCGTTGTTGAACATTTTTTGATAAATTCCCTGATGACTTAATTTTATCACGTATTTTTAGTGAAACTTATATTTAAGGAGAAAGATTTTGTAAAAATGGTTAGTTGCCATACTCACCTGACGAAGTCAATATGTAATTGACGAAACAATTGTCGTTGAAAAATAAAAATAAGCGGAAATAAAATGTTTTACTTCAAATTATTCACGATGAATTTCCGTCAAGTAGAGACTGAAACAATCAAGAACCTAATTTATTTGTCTCATGATTTTACAATGGTATCAGTTTCATGTTAATAAGGAGGAAATTTTCAGGACCCAATATCATGGAAGTTCTTTTTCCTTCAAAATGAAGTTCCATTCATTCTATTATACTATTGTGTGCTGAACAACCGTCCATTTGAAACCAAATCTTCAGCCACTGGATCAGGGGCATGTCTTACAATCAATCAAAAACTTTGTTTCTCAAAAAAGTGGCAGAATGCAAACGGTCTGGCATTATTGTTGACTCAAAAATTTCATATCTTTTCATGGCTAGCCATTAACACTGAAAGCGCCTCGTCACTCCAGAATATTTGCTCATGGTCCCAAGCATTCATAATCTGGTTCTAACTGATCATGAAGGGGAGTAAGGTGGAATGGTTGAGTATAATTTTGAGGAAAGCGGATATATCAGGTAAACACATACTACTTCAGATGTATATGTTTCCCTTGTCGTTGAAGGAAAATATTTTTACAGGGTAAAAAGTACTGATTGTATAATTTATAATGGAAAGGTGAAATAAACATTTTTATTATATATTTTAAAGGTCTTCGGAGTTTTCTGAGTTCAGTTTTTGAGAGAACCCCAAAATCATCATTTCGAAATCTACGACCGGCTTCAATAATGAACAGATTACGAGTGATTATGGCAAGAAACTATGGGCGGAATGAACAGATAGTCTTTTTTTGATTGTCTAGGTCTTTCACCAACCTTTCTGAGGTAGAATTTAATACAAAAGAAAAAGAATTATTAGAAGAAGGATATAAATTTAACTTAAATAATATCAATCAAAAATCTTTAGAACATCTAGCTATCGATTCAAAAATTGCATTGAGAAATTGTCAAAATTCAAATATAGACAAGTGTATTTTTACCAATATAATAAAGCAAGAAACATCAAATTATCAATACAATAATAATAATCAAACAGTCAAATCAATTAGAAATAAAATTATAGAAAATGACCTAATATTTAGCCGCGCAGACAAAGGAAATACAGTCATAGCATTAAACAAAATAGAATACACACAGAAAATAACTTCATTTTAGACCAAAATAAATATAAAACTACCAAAAAAGACCCAACAGAAAAATATCAAAAAAAATAAAATCAGTTATCCTTCAATCAAAAGCACTTTTTGAAAATATTTCAAATTATAAATTAACTTTACTGAACCCATCAACACCCATTTTGTGTTCTTTAATTAAGTTGCACAAAGAGAATAATCCCATCAGACCCGTTGTTTCATTTGTCACAGCCCCGTCATATAAACTTTCAAAAACATTAATCAAAATTAAACTAACAGAAACTAACTTTAAAGCCAAATTTGCAATAAAAAACTCTTATCAACTTAAACAAAAAATTAAGCATATCCCAAACAATTCCAAATTTAAAATAGAAAAAGGCTTTTTACTTGATATAAGAAATATAACAAAATTTGAATATCAAAACAGATTTAATCTGTTAGTCCTCTACAATTTTACTTTCAAAAAAAATTTTATTCAAAAAACTTTTAAGAATTAAATTAATGTATACAATAACGTCTATTAAATATAAGCGGTGCTTATTGTAGACATTAATTTAATTCTAAAGGTTTTTTGAATAAAAATTTTCTTGGAAATTAAAATTGAAGAAGACTAACAGATTAAATCGGTTTTGATATTCAAATGCCAAATTTGTTTCCTTTGATGTAAAAAACTTATTTCCTAGTGTACCGGTCAGTGAAACCATAAAATTAGTTGATGATTTATTACTCCGAAAACGAACTAATATTGTTGTAAAAACAGAAATATTAGAGGCCTTGAACGTTTACCTAGCTGGGGAATGGGGAACCCATTAAGCCCCCTTGTTATCAGAAATATTCATGAATCACGTAGAAACCAATATCCAAAAACTCCCATATTTTAAAGATTTCATTTATTGGTACCGCTATGTAGATGACATAATTTGTTTATTTAATGGCATAAAGACAACTTGGTTCATTTTTGGAATCTATCAATAAATTATTTCCAACAATTGAATTCACACAGGAAGATGAAGTAAATAATAGCATCAATTTCTTATATTTAAAAATCACCAAAATTAATAATAGACATGACTTTTCCATATACAGAAAACCTACACATACAGATGGTACGATTCATTATACTTCAAACCATCCATTTTCACAAAAATTGTCAGCTTATAATAGTATGCTTTATAGATTGGGTAACATACCCATGACGAAAGAAAATTTTGACAAAGAGTATAAAACCATTAAACAAATAGCTTTCAATAATGATTTCAATCCGTTAATTGTAGACAATTTACTTGATAAAATAAATTACCAGAAAGCAATATCACTTGTATATCCAAAATTTCAAAATTCAAACGAAACCAAATTTATTTCATTAACTTACATAGGCCAAAAAACTGAAAAGATTGCTAGATATTTAAAGAAAAAAGAAAAATATAACATCTCTTTTAAAATTATTAATTCCTAAAAACAAAAAATCAGGAGTTCATTCGAAACAAGGATACGAGAACATGAAAAATGTTGCATTAATAATAAACCGAATTCAACTTATGCCAACCATTTGTTAGAGACTGGCCATAATTTTAATATGAACTATGAAATATTACATATCGAAAACAAAAGTCAGAAACTAAATCTGTTAGAAACTTTAGAGATCAATAGATATAATAAAAGACAAATTTTATTGAATGATCAAATAGATTTAAACAGATCCCCTCTACTTAATATTTTTCATTAATTGTATACCATCCCTTTCCACCCCTCTATTTTTTGTACCAGAGCTGTGTATTTAAGGTCATGTTTTGCATTGTATACCTCAGTTTAAATACTCACCTGATGAAGTCATGGTATGACGAAACAATTGTCGTGTAAATCAATAAAATAACGGAAGTTAACTTTCGTTTTTCTTATATTGAACAGATAGTCAATAGATCAAAGTCAACTGATGTTTAAAAAAAAATTTGAATATCAAAACAGATTTAATCTGTTAGTCTTCTACAATTTTAATTTCAAGAAAATTTTCATTCAAAAAACTTTTAGAATTAAATTAATGTCTACAATAAGCACCGCTTATATTTAATAGACGTATATAATCAAAACTCAATATATAATGTCAAATGGAATAAATAACCAACAGATATAAAAAGTTATTAAAATTAATAAATAATTATGTAAAGGAGACAAAATTTTGTTTCTGATCATATCCTCAAGAACACCAATTGCCTTTTAAAAAAATGAACACAACTTAAGGACTTCTCAAAAAATATAATTTATTTGAAATATTTAATATATTTAAATATTCGAACAAGTTAATTCAGAAATCTCTTAAAACATGCACTTTATCTTCAAAAACCAAATATAATTCTAGGTAATCTCTTCATCGGTCCAAAATAATATTCCAAATATCAAAATCAAATAACTATCACTATATCTCACCTCAATACGTGTTTACAGGAATTGCTTCAAACAGACTAACTTTAAAATTCAAGATGGTGTATGTTCTAACAAAAGCACAGAAAAGTTTAAGGTATTTTTAAGGTTATATTGAGAAGCCCTTTAGTTGTGTTCATGTTTTTAAAGACAATTGGTGTTCTTAAAGGTAAGATCAGAAACAAAATTTTGTCTCCTTTATATATTTATTTATTAACTTTTAATGACTTTTTTATATCTGTTGGTTTATTTATTCCATCTGACATTATATATTGAGTTTTGATTATATACGTCTATTAAATATAAGCGGTGCTTATTGTAGACATTAATTCAAAAAGTTTTTTGGAATAAAAATTTTTGTCGAAAATCTGTTTTGATTTCAAATTTTGTTATATTTCTTCTATCAAGTAAAAAGCCTTTTTATATTTTATTTAATGTTTAAAGTCAATCATATTATCGTTAAAATTTTTCATTTTTTATTTTATTGCTTGTGATAATGTGGCTGTGGTCTCATCAAAATTCGCATAACTTCTAATAACGGAATTCAATTGGTAACTAGTTAACTCAATAAGTAATGGAAGGTAGAACGGATATTGAATGAATTTCTCCGTGGCACTTTAACCTGACCAGTGACCACCCAGACCCACCCAGCATAGAGCAAGCAATTCCCTCCGACTTTCTGATCACGATCTGCTACAAATTAAATTAAAATACGTAAGATGTTCATAAATAGCCTTACGGAATGCTGCAGGCATAATCCATAGGTATTATTATTTAACGAGAATAGGTCGCTGCTCAGTTTATCAGTCTTTGAAACAGAATTTGAGGTAACAAAAAAATTTGAACTTCACCGCATTCATTCCTTCTCAAATATTTGAAAAACAATATTTCGAATGGAAATAGGTAAAAAACGATCGAGCCATTTTGTTAGTTTTCGAAAATAACTGATATATTCAGACTCCAATATCACCCTCCAAATTTCAGGTTTCTAGATATCATCGTTCAGAAATGGGCATTTTAATCGTTAGTCGTTCGCCTTGTCTGTCAAGATTCCAATAATTGGTAAAATATTTCGTGTTGTTATGATACACCTAATTAAAAAATGTCGTTTCGAATGGATCAGTACTTTTGGAGATATTGAGAGAACTATACGATTCCATAGTCCAATACATTAAAGCTATCAAAAAGTGATTGAATAATTAGGAAATAAAATTAAGAATTAAAACAAATTGTAAAAATTACTATGTTTTACTACCAATAAAAATATATATTGCACATTTTCTTGTGACTCGAGTTTCGGGAATTGAACTATCCCATTCGCACACAACTGAAGACCTAACAGTGGTAAAGAGGTATTTAAACAAAAGTGATACGAATTTTGAATATTTGAATAGATTCTAGGTGGATTCAGGTAATAGTGTTTCAGAGGTTTACAAGCGGAACGTGATAAAAAACCGGGTTAAAAAAGAGGGGCCTTCTAACAGATATCGGAATGTCGGCAATCGACAAAGAAGGTTGTTAAACAGATGGTACCCATTTAAATATCTCAAATAATTTTTGGGGTTACATAGCTCCGTACAGTCATTCATTATTTTTACATTATTTTGTTGTATATCTCAAATATTTGGATTTACATAGCTCCGTACATTCATTCATTATTTTTATTGTGAACTAATTTGAAAAATTCAAAAATCAAGTTTCTTTTCTCTTGAATCTACACGTAAAATTTTCTTAAGATTTTCTTTTGTCGAAAGGAATTACTGTTTTCTAAAGAATGAGTGGCAAAAGTTGAATTTTTGTTTACTTTTCATTAAATTCATTTTATGTTCGTTGAAAAAGGATGCTAGTTTTAGCTATGGGCTCACCACTGAGTCCACTCCTTGCAGACATATTCATGTCAGAAATAGAAAATAAAATCTTCAATTCGAAACTACCTGTAAACATTCATTTCTGGTACAGATACGTAGACGATATTCTCAAGTGTATCTCCGGAACATCCAGACAACTGAGTCAATTTTTGAATTTCTTGAATAATATTCACCCAAAAATTTAATTCAAATTAGAAAAAGAATCGAAGAACAGTATTACATTTTTAGACCTCTGGATATCACACTCAAATAGAAAAATAGAACGTGTTCAGAAAACCCACATCCATTGGTATATGTATTCCTATTGATTCCAATCACCCATATTCACAAAAAATGTCAGCGTATCAATCGATGATCCATAGAGCCTTCGCATTACCCTTATCAAAAAATAACCGCGAAGCTGAAGTCCAAACTATAAAATCAATAGCCGCAAACAACGGTTTCAACCCCAATATAATAGATTATCTAAATCGACAGAAACTATCTAAAATAGCTTTGAGCCAAATTTATCCCATCATAAAAACTGAAGAAAATGAAAAATTCATTTCTCTATCGTACTTTGGTAGCATAAGTCAAAAAGTGGCCAAAATTTTTTTAAAATTAGATGTCAATAACAATAATGTAAAATTAATGAATGACTGTACGGAGCTATGTAAATCGAAAATATTTGAGATATTTAAAGAGTACAATCTGTTTAAAACCTTTTTCAACGAACATAAAATGAATTTAATGAAAAGTGAACAAAAATTCAAATTTTGCCACTCATTCTTTAGAAAACAGTAATTCCTTTCGACAAAAAAAAATTTTACATGTAGATTCGAACGAAAAGAAACTTGATTATTGAAATTTTCAAATTAGGTCACAATAAAAATAATGTAAAAAATAATGAATGAATGTACGGAGCTATGTAAATCCAAATATTTGAGGTATACAACAAAATAATGTAAAAATAATGAATTACTGTAAGGAGCTATGTAACCCCAAAAATTATTTGAGATATTTAAAGGGGTACCATCTGTTTAACAACCTTCTTTGTCGATTGTCTACATTCCGATATCTTTTAGAAATCCCCTCTTTTTTAACCCGGTTTTTTATCACGTTCCGCTTGTAAACCTCTGTACCACTATTAGGTGTTACCTAGAATCTATTGAAATATTCAAAATATGTATCACTTTTGTTTAAATACCTCTGTACCACTGTTAGGTCTTCAGTTGTCTGATGATGGGATAGTTCATTTTCCGAAACTCGAGTCACAAGAAAATGTGTAATATATATTTTTATTGGTAGTAAAACATAGTAATTTTAACAATTTGTTTCAATTATGATCAACCACCAAATAGTAACGGCTGAAACAATTCAGTTTCTGAAATTAAGAAATTTTCCGCACATTTCTGAGATTTTAATTGCCATAGGGATCAGACAGGAGTGATTAAAACTAGGCAAAAATAATTACAAATCTCATTCGCTCCAATTTCCAGTACTCTTTACTAACTGGATATAAATCGATTATTTAGCGAGAAAATTTTTACTCTGCGACTGAGTTCGAAACCTCCAATGCATCCAAGAATGCTATAAACAGCTTTGCTCATTTAGCCAATGAGGCACTTGGTAGATTTGTTGGTTTCCTGCTACATATAATCAATAAATAATATTAGTTATTATTATTTTTATCATTGAACAATAATGAGAGCAGAGGTTATACCTAGTCACTAAAAATATACTAACCGACAAAGAAACTGCAACACCCAGAAGGAGCTGTTTAAATTTCAAATTTTTTTTGGTAAAACATAGATAGTATAGCAAGGAGTAAATGATTGAAATTTGAAAAAAAAAAACGAAGGGTTTACAATTTTTTTTAATAAAGTTGTTAATAATGTGTTTTGCCACCGTGATTATCTATACACTCCCCAATACGTCTTGGCATTGATGCAATAAGATGGCCTATTTCTTCTTGAGGGATACTATTCCAAGCTAGCTGTAGTTTATGTCTCAGGGCCACCAAAGTCCGTAGGGGCTTGGGTAAATTTCCAAGCCTTCTACCCATGATATCCCAAACATGCTCTATGGGCGAAAGATCGGGGGATCTGGGCGGCTATGGCAAAAGATTCATATGGGTCGCTTTCAAAAAAGTTTAAACTAACTCTGGCAGCATGAGGTCAAGCATTGTCTAGCTGAAATATTGGATTCTCGAGCCGGTTAAGGTAAGGGAGAACATATGACTCCACTATTTCTTGAAGGTAACGCAGCGCTGTCCTGTTACCTCGAATAAAGACTAAAGATGACCTACTTGCATATGCAATAACACCCCATACCATAACGGCTACTGTCCGCTGTACATGACACTCAATATCAAACTGAGGTTCACGTCTTTCTCCCCGACGTCGTCTAACCCTTCTTCGGCCATCATGTGTACCCAAGGAGAATCGAGATTTATCAGAAAAGACGGCCTGATGCCATTCCACATTCCAATGTAGACGTTCTCTGCACCACTGGCGGCGATGCTTTACCGTCAGAGGTAACGAAGATGGGGTCGATAATACTTCAGTCCAAAAGACCTAATCCGGCAGTAAACCGTTCGAACAGTTACAGGATGGCTTTGTTCTCCTAACCACTCATCAGCCAAAGATCGTGTTGTCGTAAATCGGTCTCTAATAGCCATAAGTTTTAGACGTCTATCTTGAACTTCATTTGTGTCCCTTCAACGTCCGGTGCCTACTCTTCGATTTTGGGCATTATCAAACCACGCTTGACAACATCTCATAACAGTAGTTGGATTTCTGTTCATACCGCTAGCGATTTCTCCAAATGACAACCCCGCCTCCCGTAGACCAATATTTCGACCCTTTCAAATTCACTTAGCTGGCGATAAAGTCTGCGTACAAATGCTCTAGGCATTTTAACAACAACTAAACAGCGACTTTGGATCTCCTAGAACAGCTAGTTTGTTGTAAAATTTAAAAAATTTGCAAAAAACGACTACATATTTAAGTAACAAAAAATGTTTACATGGAAAGACCTTCACGATTTTTTTCTCCAAATTTTAATCATTTACTTCTTGCTATACTATGTGTTTTACCAAAAAAAAAAATTTAAAATTAAAACAGCTCCTTATGGGTGTTGCAGTTTCTTTGTCAGTTAGTATAGTAACGAAATAGAAGTATTCTGTCAGTTTTTAAGTTCTGAAAATTAATTACTCACAATCTTTACGAAATTTTGCATTCGCTTTCTTGTCATTATTTTACATCTGAATTATAAATTTAAACTTAATCCTGCGATTGTTGCTATGGTTTCGGCTGTCCTCAATGGTGATCTGCTCACAATTTTTTTTTATCTTTTGATTTCACAAATCTCACAGAATTTCGCCTTAGGCTTCGTATTGTTGTGTAAAATCTAAATTCTAAATTTGAACTCAATAAAATTTCAAATGTTAATAACTGTGAAACCATTAGCCGATTCTGCTCATCGCGAAACTTCGCTGGGATATAAGATCAGAAGAAAATACATTTTGTAACTAACAGGGCTTCGTACGTTTGTCTGAAGAGTTCAGTACGCATGCCTGGAACGAAACAAAAAATATTTATTTATTTATTAATTTTAATTGGCAATTTATATTCGTTGGTTTGTCTTAATTCCTGTTGATATTGTATAATGAGTTTCGATTTTATACGTCTATTAAATATGAGCAGTGTTTATAGAGACATTAATTTAATTCTTAAAGTTTCTTGAATAAAATTTTTTTAAATTAAAAATGTAGAAGACTAACAGATTAAATCTGTTTTGGTATTAAAATTTTGTAATAATCCTTTCATCAAGTGAAAAACCGTTCCTTATTATTTTATTTTATATATAATATATAATTATATTAGGTTTTTAAGTAAAGAAATTTATTATACAGTGTTGAATGTTTTTAACTAAGACCATTAAAGTGACTTATAAACTTTGTGTGATTTTGTTGTGGGCATAGAACATAGAGTACCTTGGATTTTAGATGTACCTATGTGAATGTTTCAACAATTCACATATTTCTGGAGATCATTCGGTAAGTCTATTTATCATTAATTGATTTTATTATTTTTTATATGTAAAGTTGCACTGGTCTTATCTGAATTCTAATTATTTTTTGAGGATGTTCTACATGTTTTGAGATATTTTGAAGTAATTTATTTAAATATATTAAATATTTCAAATAAATTAGTTTTTGAGAAGTTCTTAAAATTATGTTTTATATTTTTGAGAAAGATTTAGTTTTCATAAATATAAGATCATAAAACAATACATTTTGCAACAAACAGGGCTCGTACGTTTGTCTGAATAATTCAGTACGCATGCCTGGAATGAAACAAAAAATGTTTATTTATTTATTAGTTTTGATTGATAATTTATATTCGTTGGTTTTTCTTAATTCCATTTGATATTGTATAATGAGTTTCGATTTTATACGTATATTTAATATAAGCAGTGCTCATAAAGACATTAAATTAATTCTTAAAGATTCTTAAATAAAAATTTTTTAAATTAAAATTGTAGAAGACTGACAGATTAAATCTGTGTTGATATTCAAAGTTGATCTGAATTCTCTATTCCAAATGGGCTGAATGCTCATATTTTTGGTTATTGAATGATTCATTTCCGATGGGATTGTTATAACTTTCATAATATTCCAATAATTCAACTCAAGATACAGTTTCTTTGTTGACCAAAGAGTTGCGACAAATTATGTCTGTAAATTGGTAATACCTTTCAAGTTTTGGAGATTCCATTCCATATCAAAGATCATACTACTCTGTCAAGAAAGTAGCGAGAATTTTCAATTAAAACAACATTTTCACATTTAATCGTCAAAATTTATTGGGTCGCCTTCAAAATAGGCTCCATTTGCTCCAATACATCTATGCCAACGGCACTTCCAATTATCGAAACATTTTTTATAGGCGCTTTCCGGGATAGACTTTAGCTCTCGCGCCGAATTTTGTTTTATGGCTTCAATCGACTCAAAAGGGGTGCCACGAAGGGGCAATTTTAGTTTTGGGAAGAGGAAAAAGTCGCAGGGAGCCAAATCCGGCGAATACGGTGGTTGCTGAAGCACGTTGAGTTTTTGGCAAGAAAGTCAGTCACAATCGTAGCTCGGTGAGAAGGCGCGTTATCGTCATGCAAAATCCATGAGTTGTTCGCCCACAAATTTGGCCGCTTCTTACGGATACGCTCACGCAAACGTTTCATAACGCCTAGGTAATACTCCTTGTTTACCGTCTGACCCTCTGGAACGAATTCGTAGTGCACCACGCCACGGATATCGAAGAAAACAATGAGCATCACCTTCATTTTCGAGCGGCTTTGGCGTGGTTTTTTCGGTTTCGGCTCATTTTTTGCCACCCATTCCGATGATTGCTGGCTTGTTTGCACATCGTACTCGTAGACCCAGGTCTCATCACCAGTTATAATGCGTTCCATGAATGAAGAATCGGAATTACAGCGATCCAGCATGTCTGAAGCAACCTGTTCGCGATGACGTTTTTGAAGAAAATTCAGGTCTTTCGGTACGAGTCGTGCGGCCACCTTTCTCATGTCCAAAATATCAATCAAAATCGTACGTGCAGACTCGTGGGATATCTTAAGATCATGTGCCATCTCTCTCAAGCTGGTACGACGGTTTTCCAGCACCCTTTCCTTAATTTTATCGACGTTATCTTCGATCGAAGCCGTCGATGGGCGACCACTTCAAGACCGTCCTTGAAGGCTCTGTACCACTGATATGCACGAGTTTTCGATAGAGCATTATCACCAAAGGTCTTTTGCAACATTTTCAATGCATCGGCACACGAAAATTCATTTGCAACACAAAACTTTAAACAAATTCTTTGCTCAACGTAATCACCCATAGTAAAAATCGGCACGCACTCTAACATCGACTGACTTAATCAGCTGTTGCAAACACACTAGTTGACAGATCCCGCTCAAGCTTGGCATAGTAATTAAGGACAGTGGTACCAACCTAGGAAAAAAATTTTTACCTGCCTCATTGCCCCGTCAGATTTAAATCGATAATTCCCGGTACTTTCTTGACAGAATGTAAATTAAAATAAATCATGCTTTTGCTCAATTCTGTTTGACTACCAAAAAATTCAGAAGTATACTAATTTTTCATTAATGATATAATTTTCTTCAACCTATCCTTGAGATGTTTTTGATACCTTCCAATTTCTTGGTACCTCGTCCTAAACCAGAGCATGCAAATTCAATGTTGGAGATTAAAATCGAAAAGGCCTCATTCATAAAGGAAATTACGCCAATGGGTATAACCAGACGGTGAGTTACAGTTCAAGATTACGGCAGCAGGTTTCATGGTCTCTAATTAAAATAACAGTTACCGTATCATATATCACATATGATCGACCATGCAAGCCATCTTGGTAATGATCTTGATAGTGCGTGTCAATAACCACCGGCTACAAATGACGTTTATGGGTGGTAGTGGATAACACTACGTTAATCTAACATTATTTACTGCTGGAATATAGACAACATACAATACCAAGGCATTATAAGAGTTTTTTGAACATAGAAGTGACGGAAGTCATTGAAGTTTTCTGTAGAAAGCTCTAGTTTTCCATTTTTTGAATGACTAGCCAAAACTGGTATTGTTGTGACTCAGCCTAGTTGAATTGAAAATGAAGTAAAAACGCTTGTAATTCCACACAAATCTTTATTTTTTTATGATGGAAATCTGATAACGAGTTGTTGAGAAATAATTCCTTTCAAATGATAAACATCAATTTCCAATTTTTGAAGTGAATCAATTCATTTCAAAAGCTTGGATAAGTTTTGTCGGTCATCATACAAATTTTATGAATTTCTACCTAACAGTTTTGACGAAAAGCTACAGAAGACAGGCGCAATGTAACGAATGGAAGGATTTTTAATACGGTTTCTGAAATCCATATTTCAGAACCTGGATTATGGAATTTCTGTGAGGATCAATATTTTTTCGATCGTCTCAGAAGTTTTATTATTTGAGAAAATAATTAACACGCATTTATTTCCTGTTCCAGTTCACAAGGCATGTACTACTCTGTCAAGAAAGTACCGGGAATTTTCAATTAAAACAACATTTTTACATTTAATCGTCAAAATTTATTGGGTCGCCTTCAAAATAGGCACCATTTGCTCCAATACATCTATGCCAACGGCACTTCCAATTATCGAAACATTTTTTATAGGCGCTTTCCGGGATGGACTTTAGCTCTCGCGCCGAATTTTGTTTTATGGCTTCAATCGACTCAAAACGGGTGCCACGAAGGAGCAATTTTAGTTTTGGGAAGAGGAAAAAGTCGCAGGGAGCCAAATCCGGCGAATACGGTGGTTGCTGAAGCACGTTTGTTGAGTTTTTGGCGAGAAAGTCAGTCACAATCGTAGCTCGGTGAGAAGGCGCGTTACCGACATGCAAAATCCATGAGTTGTTCGCCCACAAATTTGGCCGCTTCTTACGGATACGCTCACGCAAACGTTTCATAACGCTTAGGTAATACTCCTTGTTTACCGTCTGACCCTCTGGAACAAATTCGTAGTGCACCACGCCACGGATATCGAAGAAAACAATGAGCATCACCTTCATTTTCGAGCGGCTTTGGCGTGGTTTTTTCGGTTTCGGCTCATTTTTTGCCACCCATTCCGATGATTGCTGGCTTGTTTGCATATCGTACTCGTAGACCCAGGTCTCATCACCAGTTATAATACGTTCCATGAATGTAGAATCGGAATTACAGCGATCCAGCATGTCTGAAGCAACCTGTTCGCGATGACGTTTTTGAAGAAAATTCAGGTCTTTCGGTACGAGTCGTGCGGCCACCTTTCTCATGCCCAAAATATCAATCAAAATCGTACGTGCGGACTCGTGGGATATCTTAAGATCATGTGCTATCTCTGACAAGCTGGTACGACGGTTTTCCAGCACCCTTTCCTTAATTTTATCGACGTTATCTTCGATCGAAGCCGTCGATGGGCGACCACTTCACGACCGTCCTTGAAGGCTCTGTACCACTGATATACACGAGTTTTCGATAGAGCATTATCACCAAAGGTCTTTTGCAACATTTTCAATGCATCGGCACACGAAAATTCATTTGCAACACAAAACTTTAAACAAATTCTTTGCTCAACGTAATCACCCATAGTAAAAATCGGCACGCACTCTGACATCGACTGACTTAATCAGCTGTTGCAATCACACTAGTTGACAGATCTCGCTCAAGCTTGGCATAGTAATTAAGGACAGTGGTACCAACCTAGGAAAAAAAATTTTACCTGCCTCATTGCCCCGCCAGATTTAAATCGATAATTTCCGGTACTTTCTTGACAGAATGTATGTATTCAATAGTATTCTAATTTTCACATATTAATTCTGCATGTTATAATTGTTTCGCTATCGCTCTCTCAGTTGTAATGATATTTCAATAAAAGTTATTTTAATTCTCAATTATATTATTATTTGTAAAACACTTGTTTCGCTATCTCAATAGCATCGTAAATTTTTTCACATTTTTTAGATAACTCTCTCAGTTGAAATGTTATTTCAATTTAGGTTATTCCGATTTCCATATTTATATTATACAGAATAACAATTCTATGATTGTTTCGGTCTTTACTTGACGGAAATTCATCTTGAAAATATGAATAAAAACAATATTCTAATTTCTGCTAATGTTTTATTAACACTACGATCGTTACGTCATACCATGACTTCTTCAGATGAGTATAACAAGATATTAAGGAGTATCTTGTAATACTCACCTGAAGAAGTCATGGTATGACGTAACGATCGTAGTGTTAATAAAATATTAGCGGAAATTAGAATATTGTTTTTATTCATATTTTCAGAATAACAATTGTTTCGCTATCACGTAATATTGTCCCATGATTTAAATTTCGAATAACTATCTCAATTTTTCGAAATGAAAAAAATCTCTAACGATGATACTATGATAGCAAAACAATTTTAATATTTACAATACAGATGTGTATATTAAAGTTACTTTATTTAATATATCATTTCAACAGAGCAAGTGATTCAAAATGTGATCGATCTGACGATGTTACAGTAATAGCCAAAGAATCATTATATTTATAATAAATAAAATGATTAGAATAATTTTAACTGAGACAGTTATTCAAAAACATGAAAAATCTTACTAAGCTATTGTGATAGCGAAACAATTGCTATATCTATAATAAGCATGTGAAAATCAGAAACACCTTCTTTAAAATATAATTTTAACTGAGGAAGTTATTTGAAATATTAAAAGTTTTACGATGCTACTGTGATGACAAAATATTTGTTAAATTTATAAGAATTATGTGAAAATCAGAATAACGTCCTCTAAGGAGAAAGTCCAATTAGCCCTATAGCTACTGAATTGTTTCAGCCGTTACTATTTGGTAGTTGATCATAATTAAAACAAATTGTAGAAATTACTATGTTTCACTACCAATAAAAATGCTGTTAAACAACGATACGAGGCTATTTACTGTGGCAAGGGATCGTGACATACCACGTAAATATAATAAGATCGGTATAGAAAACTCTGGTATTAATAGGTTATGTAAATCGGTAATACAAACTTTTTAACACCAATGCAAAGCGGTGGGGCAAAGATACTTACTCTATTTGACTTTCAAGCCAAGCGATGTTAGAGCCAAATTTCCCACGAAAATCATAAATTGTGCAAAGTAGGAAACTTAGTACATAGTATGGTAACGCACAAAATCCCTTATTGGTATCTGTGTAAAGGGTCCAAACGACTACAACTAATTAAAACAAATTATAAAAATTACTTTGTTTTACTGCCATTGAAAATATATATTACACATTTTCTTGTGACTCGAGTTTCGGGAAATGAACTATCCCATCATCAGACAACTGAAGACCTAACAGTGGTACAGAGTTATTTAAACAAAAGTGATACATACATTCTGTCAAGAAAGTACCGGGAATTATAGATTTAAATCTGGCGGGGCAATAAGGCAGGTAAAAATTTTTTTTTCCTAGGTTGGTACCACTGTCCTTAATTACTATGCCAAACTTGAGCGGGATCTGTCAACTAGTGTGTTTGCAACAGCTGATTAAGTCAGTCGATGTCAGAGTGCGTGCCGATTTTTACTATGGGTGATTATGTTGAGCAAAGAATTTGTTTAAAGTTTTGTGTTGCAAATGAATTTTCGTGTGCCGATGCATTGAAAATGTTGCAAAAGGCCTTTGGTGATAATGCTCTATCGAAAACTCGTGCATATCAGTGGTACAGAGCCTTCAAGGACGGTCGTGAAGTGGTCGAAGACTTGCCTCGTTCTCGTTCTCGGAATTAAGGAAAGGGTGCTGGAAAACCGTCGTACCAGCTTGAGAGAGATAGCACATGATCTTAAGATATCCCACGAGTCCGCACGTACGATTTTGATTGATATTTTGGACATGAAAAGGTGGCCGCACGACTCGTACCGAAAGACCTGAATTTTCTTCAGAAACGTCATCGCGAACAGGTTGCTTCAGACATGCTGGATCGCTGTAATTCCGATTCTACATTCATGGAACGCATTATAACTGGTGATGAGACCTACGAATACGATATGCAAACAAGCCAGCAATCATCGGAATGGGTGGCAAAAAATGAGCCGAAACCGAAAAAACCACGCCAAAGCCGCTCGAAAATGAAGGTGATGCTCATTGTTTTCTTCGATATCCGTGGCGTGGTGCACTACGAATTCGTTCCAGAGGGTCAGACGGTAAACAAGGAGTATTACCTAGGCGTTATGAAACGTTTGCGTGAGCGTATCCGTAAGAAGCGGCCAAATTTGTGGGCGAACAACTCATGGATTTTGCATGACGATAACGCGCCTTCTCACCGAGCTACGATTGTGACTGACTTTCTCGCCAAAAACTCAACAAACGTGCTTCAGCAACCACCGTATTCGCCGGATTTGGCTCCCTGCGACTTTTTCCTCTTCCCAAAACTAAAATTGCCCCTTCGTGGCACCCGTTTTGAGTCGATTGAAGCCATAAAACAAAATTCGGCGCGAGAGCTAAAGTCCATCCCGGAAAGCGCCTATAAAAAATGTTTCGATAATTGGAAGTGCCTTTGGCATAGATGTATTGGAGCAAATGGAGCCTATTTTGAAGGCGACCCAATAAATTTTGACGATTAAATGTAAAAATGTTGTTTTAATTGAAAATTCCCGGTACTTTCTTGACAGAGTAGTATGTTTGAATACCTCTGTACCACTGTAAGGTCTTCAGTTGTCTGATGATGGGATAGTTCATTTACCGAAACTCGATTCACAAGAAAATGTGTAATATATATTTTTATTGGTAGTAAAACAAAGTAATATTTTCAATTTTTTCTAATTATGATCAACTACCAAACAGTAACGGCTGAAACAATTCAGTATCTGACTACAACTAATATAATCTTATCTAGTCCCCCTTATTAATTTCTTCAATTAACATTTGGAAATTCCCGAATTTTTTATAGCCTTTATTTTTTTTGCACAAAGTTTAGTAACAGATAACATGTTTTTGAATTTTACATTCAGTGTGAATATTCACCTGATGAACTTATGGTATGATAAAAAAATTGTTGTATATGTATAAATATTGAAATTTGACGGAAGTTTGAATTGTTTTCATTTTATAAAGTTTATTGAAACCTGCAATTTTTTTTTAATTTCTAGAGGCACCATTAAACAAATACATAAAATAATTCTTGTCGTTGAATGATTTTCGGATTATCCAAACAAAAAGTATCTCATACCTGTATAAATCATTTATACCCAGTTATATATTTTCAGTTGTCTGAATATAAACTTTTGATTCGAGACTTCAGACTTCAGTGAAATGTGAACCCTCTATTCCTAAAAATACGAACTTTGGTTGAAACAAACTCTTTTATTTGAAACATCATACAGATTTGTTCTGTTTTAATGTCAGAAAAATTTAATTCAAAATCTATTTAGAATTAAATAAAATAAATGTTTTCGAAAACACAGCTTCAATTTTGTAGACATATAGAATTAACACTTATTACAAAGTACCAAAAGGAATGAAAGAATTGCAAGAAATATAAATTAATAATTAAAACTTCTAAATGAAAACTTGAAGGATACAAAATTTTGTTTCGTATCTTGTATTATGAAAACCAAATCGTTTTCCAAAAATGCAAAACATAACCTCAAGAACTCCTTCAAAATTAACTTACTTTAAACAACTTCCTTAAAAAAATTCCTAAGGCATTCAGAACATCAAATTGCGGTTTGAAAAAAAAAGTAAGTCATTTTTGAAGAAGTTTTTGAGATTATGTTTTGCATTTTTGGAAAGGAATTTGGTTTTCATAATACAAGATACGAAAAAAAAATTTGTATCCTTATTTAGTATTTTCAATTGATAATTTATATTTTTTCAAATTCTTTTATTCCTATTGGTACTGTGTAATGAGTGTTAATTCGATATATCCACTAAATTGAAACTGTGTTTTCTAAGAGATTTATTTAATTTAATTCGACACATTTCTTGAATAAAACTTTTTTGTAATTAAAATCTGTAGGAGCTCAACAGAATTAATCTGTATGATATTTGAAATATTGTAATAATCCTTTTTAAAAACCAATTTTATTTTCAAATTCTTTTAATCCTGATTTTTTCTCAGTTTCTTTATAGTTTTACTTGTTGAAATGAATAGCTTACAATTGATACTGCGTACATCTAGAGAAAAAGAAATATTTTTCTATTTTGTCTGCGAGTCCTTTTCTCTCGTTGTACCAAAAGTTGTTCCGTTATGGTATACATTAAATAAGTAGTTCTTTCATAAATCCTGTGGGTCATATAATATCGTTGTCTACTGTATCGAAAAATACCCTCCTTTGCAAGCAGTTTTAACCTGCCTTTATAATTGTACACGCGAGAAACAATCCACATCTGTATTTAAACTGCTCAACTCTGAATATTGCTTATGAGCCTTGGTCATTTTGCAAAGATAAATTGTAATTTTCCATATTAATCATGTTAGACAGAAAATAAGTTCAAAGTAAAGAATTTGTTTTTGATATCCAGTTCAAATTCTCATATTCGGTATACAAAAAAAAATAATTTTACTTTATGATTTTTCATTTTCTGTTTTTTCTGTTCCAAAAAATGAAGAATACTTAGTTTTTCCTTCAACAGAAATTATATTCTTGCGTAATTATCAATTAATATATATATATATATATATATATATAAAATTTGAAACGTGTGCAATTTCTACATCTGCAAATATTCAATGTGATACCTGAACAAGGTCGGTCTAAAGATAATGTTCGACAACTATGTAAAACTTTATTTTAAAAACATTCAATGCCAAATATGATAAATTGTAATGCTGATTATTCTCTTCTATTTTAATCCAATTCAATATAAACGCTTTTCAATTTTTTCAGCCGCAACTATTTCGAAGTTGCTTGTAATTAAAACATTTTTTTTTAAATTACTATATATAAAGTTTTGATTGTAGCAAAACGTTTGTGAACTTATGTTAAATGAACAGTCTTCAGAAAAAAATTAAACCAGATATCCATAAGGAGAGCATTCAATATACAAACTCTGGTTACAGCAAATGCTCGAAATTCATTTCTCTCAATCAGCACCTTCCATAAAATTCCTTTTTGAATGTCTTGGAGACCGTTCATAGCTTTTACTGCTTCAGTCACATGGTTGAATTTTCGTCATGATTATCTTTCATAAGAAATACAGACTGATTTTTTAAATTCATTTCACAGGAAATAATCGAAGGACTCAACTCAGGCTGTTGAAGTGACCACGCGGATCTAGTATATACGCGTTTTATTTTCTGCGAAGAATATCTATGGAAATCCATAGAATTGATTTTGACAGAAACCAGAAAAATACTCATTTTGAGACACAGAATTATTTGTATTCACCATGAAAAGCAGATATTTTTCAAAATGAAGGTCTACAAAATTATGACATTATTTCCTAAACATGACATATTTGCTAGTAACTCGTTGAAAAATTATTTCAATAAAAATTTATTGTAAAAAATTTCGTGGGGTTTTGTTCAATATTTTTTCCGAATAATAGTATTAATAATAAAAGATTATTGAACAGTTAATCACAACTAATGTAAATAAACTTAAAAAAAACTGTGGAGTTATTAATTCTCTAGGTGGTGAAAACAGTGTACAGCTGTTTGTACAAATCAAAGTCTCATTTTCAACGCCAAAGAAAACAAAAATATATTCATATCCCCAAACATGTATGTATACAGTAGTAAAGGTCCATCCTAAAGTCTAACAATGTCACCTACAATCTGAAAGATTTCGTCTTCCTCGATAGTATTTCACTTGTTCGGGAATTAACACAAACATATTCGAACGTAAGTGTAACATAATTTCAATCTGTCACAACCTCTAACACTGATAATCTAACAGCTCATCGGCATTATTTCACCTATTTTGGAAATCACATGAACATGCTCAAGTGTCAATATTTGCTATTCATCTTCGGTAATTGTCTGTATGAATCGTTATGTTCAAGTTAATATTCTTAGATGTTTTAAATTTATCCGCCAATTTCTTTTTTCAAGAAGAATTTTTTATTTTATAGATTAAGATTCGATTTTCTTCAAGAAACAATTTTTTCAGATGCATTTTGAATATATTTCTATTTTTTATTCATTTAAATGTTGCTGGCACCATTGGGTATAATCTTGAGGCAATAAATATTCAGCATCTCTGTCCTATTCTTTTTTTTGCTTTGAGCCTTTCGTTATTTTGTTTTGCTCTCGTTAAATAATTGTGTTCTCTTGTAATAACTGATATATCTATGATTGTTTCGGTCTTTACTTGACGGAAATTCATCTTGAAAATATGAATAAAAACAATATTCTCATTTCCGCTAATATTTTATTGACACTACGATCGTTACGTCATACCATGACTTCTTCAGGTGAGTATTACAAGATACTGAGTATACCGTGAACAAGAATTTCATTTTATAGTACATGGATGTAACAAAAATAGAAGAGGGGGTGAAGAGAGTTTTACAATACTTTTGGGAAACTGAAAAATGGTTCAAAAAAGATTCAACAAAGGGGAGTTACTTAATTCAGTTTGGTCATTCAATAATATTTTTCTTTTGTGATATCTATTAATTTCTAAAGTTTCTAATAAGTTTAATCTAAAACTTTTGTTTTCTAAGTGTAAAATTTCAAAGTTACTATTAAAACTATGTCCTGTGTCTAGAAGGTGCTCTGCGTAGGTTGAATTTCCCTTTTTGTTACAATAGCATTTTTCATGTTCCCTGAGTCTCGTCTGGAACGATCTTCCTGTCTGACCAACATATACGAAATGGCAAGTACCGCAAGTTAACTTATAAACACCTGATTTCTTGTTCTTAGATAATTTATCTTTATTATTTTTTAATAAAGATAAATCATCTAAGAACAAGAAATCAGGTGTTTATAAGTTAACTTGCGGTACTTGCCATTTCGTATATGTTGGTCAGACAGGAAGATCGTTCCAGACGAGACTCAGGGAACATGAAAAATGCTATTGTAACAAAAAGGGAAATTCAACCTACGCAGAGCACCTTCTAGACACAGGACATAGTATTAGACTTCATTTAAATGTTCAGTATTCATTTACCAATAAGCTTTATGAATTGAAGGGTAAGTAAATACTTTTGTTGACTGATGTTATATTTTATTGAATACGATTGAGTGCTGACGAAGCAGTCTCTCTTAAAACTTGTTTTTTAGTAATGTTTTTACATATCTTGAGATTTTCTGAAAAGTAACTTAGATATCCAATAATATTGAATATTCAAGATAGTTTTATGATGAAATTTTTAAGATTATGTTGAAAATTTTTGAAAGATATTTGTTTTCATAAGAGGGATGAGCAGAAACAAAATGTTTTCTACTCAGAATATTTAATTTATGAGATTCTTGTTAACAATTTATATTTATTGGATTCTGTTATATTATTTTAATGTCTCATAATGAATTTTTATTTTATATGTCGTTTGATATAATATATAATATAAAATACTTATATCACATTAATTTAATTCCTGAAGTTATAATATTAAAAATAATTTTTTGATATTAAATATGTAGAAGGTTAACAGAATATATCTGTAAATATTAAAATACTTGAATAATTAAATAATAGAAGTTAGCCAAGTTCAGTAAATTAACCATAATTGAGATATGTCCAAGAACTAGAGATGCTTAATGTTTGGTATATATTGTTTCTATTGCGTTCAAAAATTCAGGCAGTTAACACGCATGCTCGCTAGCAAATTGTACAATCCCCCCAAACGAGAAATGCTCATGTCTTCAAATGGTCAAGAATGAAGGATGTGAGACATTTTTCCAACCAATTCAAACACCTTACAGCGAGCGACCACGCCGCCTTGCATTATCAATTAGCCAGCTTGATTGAACACATACTACCATAATAACTTGTTAACATCATCGACACCATTTAAACCTGTATGAATTATAATTGAATTGAGTTAGCGTACTCAGTTGTCTGAACTCGATGTGCGTGTCTGATATGAGATGATTAGGCCGATGATTAGCATAATCTATTGGAGGAACTTCTTTATTCTGGAGGAACTTGTGAGGAAAGGAGTAAATAAGATCGTGCTCGTGGCTGTGGTTCCTTTGGGCGTTGTGGCTATTTGTTTATAGAAGATGTAATAGGACAGTGAAAACTATGGATGTTGAGCATGATGTTATTTTCAATAGATTTCAATCAGGTATCATCATTATGGGTTCACTGAGATTTCAGCGTACCCCATGGCTAAATTTCCTTTCGTCGATGGTATATTTATATATACGATGTTTATGTACTAAAAGAGATAATAAAATGAATTTTCGTATTTATAATTTATCCATATAAATTGTGTATCGTAAGAAGATTGGATCATCCTGATGAAGTAATCTGTTCCAATATTCTGAAATTAAGCATAACTTGAAGGAGAAAATTAAATAGTATTAGAAATTTATTTTTGCATTTATCATTAACAGAAGTAGTATTTCGGAAACACATAGTAATTTGTAATGGTTGAAGGAAAGTCCTGATTTTCTCATCATTTTCAATTTCATTTATTAAAGCATCAATTAACGTGAGCTGTTGTTTACCAGAAATTTAAGCGTTAAATAAATATAACAAAATTTGAATATTAAAACAAATTGAAATATGTTTATCTTCTACAATTTTAATTTCAAAAAAAATTTATTCAAAAAACTGTTAGAAATAAATTTATGTCTACACAAGCACCGCTTACATTTAATAGACGTATATAATCAAAACTCAATATATAATGTCAAATGGAATAAATAACCCAACAGATATACGAAAGTAATTGAAATTAATAAATAAATATTTAAAGGAGACAAAATTTTGTTTCTGGTCTTACCTTTAAGAACACCAATTGCCTTTTAAAAACATGAACACACTTAAAGGACTTCTCAAAGAATATAATTTATTTGAAATATTTAATATATTTGAATATTCGAATAAATTATTTAAAAAATCTCTAAAAAATGTGCACTATATCTTCAAAAACCAAAGATAATTCTAGACAATCCCGTCTTCAGTCCTCATTCAATATTCCAAATATCAAAATCAAAAACTTAACCTATATCTCTCACGTGTTAAAAGACTTAAGCTTCGAAATACAGATCAACTAAATAATTCAAGATTGATCTATGTTCTAACAAAATCAAAGAACAGTGTGAGTTATTTTAAGGTTTATTTGAATTCATTGACATTCTATAATGAGATTTATTGAAGCCAAAATATAATTATATATTATATATAAAATAAAATAGAAAGGCCTTTTACTTGGTAGAAGAAATATAACAAAATTTGAATATTAAAACAAATTGAATATTGAAAGGCAATTGGTGTTCTTAAAGGTAAGACCAGAAACAAAATTTTGTCTCCTTTAAATATTTATTTATTAATTTTAATTACTCTCGTATATCTGTTGGGTTATTTATTCCATTTGACATTATATATTGAGTTTTGATTATAAACGTCTATTAAATGTGAGCGGTGCTTGTTTTAGACATTAATTTAATTCTAAAAGTTTTTTGAATAAAATTTTTTTGAAATTAAAATTGTAGAAGATAAACATATTCCAATTTGTTCTAATATTCAAATTTTGTTATATTTCTTCTATCAAGTAAAAGGCCTTTCTATTTTAAATAAATATAATATTTATTCACAAGTTGCTTCAAATATCTTGATATCATTGTTGAAAATTTTGGATAATTATTTATGAAACTGACAATTGTTTTAACACAGTGCCATGAGCGTGTTATAAACTAAAGAATGTTTATAACTCGTTCAGATAATTAAAATGTCTGTTAAAACAATTGTCAGCTTCATAAAGACTGATTATAATAAATATATAATATACATTGGAAATTAAATTTTATTTCCCCCCTATTTGTCATTCGCGATGAATATGCACTATTTATATGCCAAAAAATATAGATGATTTCAGAATTTTCTACAATGTCTTAGAAAAACTTTTTCTATTTAATGAAATGAAAAATGAATCCTCTTTTGCACTTATAGTAAAAATATAATCATAAAAATTCAAGGAACAAACATCAAAAGAACTTAATGAAAACTTGGACAACATTATTTCCTGAATTTTTGAATAAAGTGTTTCACTTAAAAACCTGAACAATATATTTTTGATATTAAATTCAATGAGTAGTTTTCGAATAGAAAAAGCATAGTCAATAGTTATCAGATATCTAGGCTATATCATAGAGTGAAAGTTAGTCTTTCAAAATATGAAAATTAAATCTTCATATTTTGAGGTCAGGGCCTCAAAAATAAAGAGCGAGTATGATGTTCTTGTCGAATCAAGAGTCATAGTTGATTGTGTTTGGTTTTTTGTTCCGAAAACTTCTTATAAGTAGTCAGTGTTTAATCTTGTTAGTGTGTTACATTTTAAATGTAAGAGTCATTTAAAGATTAAAGACAGGTATTATGGCTTATATTTCGAATTAAGTATTTTATCATTTTTGTATTAAGAGTACAAATAAGTTTCCACCGTTTTATTTTAGATGGCGCGGCACGGAGTTTCGGTTAGCTTTCGCAGATTATAACCGGCTTCAAAAATAGTTTGGACATTCAAGAACAACATAATCTATTAATATTATTGATTTTATATTGGTAAAATATAATTTTTATAAGTTGAAATTGTCAAAATTTGAACCAAGTAAGCGTGATTTGCGGGAAATATTAGTTTACTTCTTTAATTTAAAGAAATCTGCTGCTGAGGCGCATCAATTGCTCGTAGAAGCATATGGTGAGGTTGCTTTGAGTGAGAGAACGTGTCGAGAGTGGTTTCAAAAGTTTAAAAACGGTGATTTCGACGTAGAAGACAAAGATCGCAGTGGAAGGCCAAAAATTTACGAGGATGCAGAATTGGAGGAATTATTAGAGGAAGATTCATCTCAAACATAAAAAGAACTTGCTCTAACATTAGAAGTCACTCAGCAAGCAGTCTCACATCGTTTAAAATCATTAGGAATGATTCATAAACAAGGAAATTGGGTTCCGTACGGCGGAAACTTATTTGTACTCCTAATAGTATTTTTAGTTTTGAATCTAATTATCAAGGATGAATTTATATAGTAATATATGCATACCATGTCATTAAATTAAAAATGAAGTTTTTTAAGGCCTGTTGGCAATTTTATATTAATCTCATATATAGTTTTTGCCATATGTAGTGGTAGATTTTCAGAATTCTGATTTCAACTTAATGAAAAGATTATTATTGAAACCAATAATATGTACAGGACAAACTTTTTCCATTGAATAACATGAATAATAGGTTTAATATTGAATCCATGGTAAGAATAACAATAATTCCACAAATTGAAACCAAAGATGAACCGTCAGTTCAGACAAGTAACTCTTCGAATTAAAAAAATATATGAGACAGAATTTTAATTTCCATAAGAATATTTAGAATAAAACAATTGTTTCGCCACGATGTGGCTTCTCCAGATGTCTTCACTCTACTGACTGATGGTGACTAGTGTAACTGAGTTTAAATACAGTTAAGTATATGACAAAATAAGGGAGAAAACAAGTGATAAAAATTTTGTGAATTCATTGGAGTTTGCCGCTCAAAAATGCCATTAGAGAAAATATTCAGTAATGGGGATTTGTCAACATATGTTTGTTCATTCGAAAGGATTTTACGGGTATTGTACCTGTTGATTTCAAGAAATTCTAAAAGTGTTAATCGAGAACTTTTGCTTTCGATGTGTATAATTTCATAATTTTTGATGTGATTATGCCTGAATTCCTTGAGATGATTAGCAGATGTCGAATGTACGCAATCCGATATGTAATTTTTTTTTTCTCTTGAATGATCTATCAATCTGGCCAATACATACTGAAGGGCAGTCGTTGAAGTCAACTTGTAGATTCCAAATTTATATTATTTATTTGTTTTTTTTCAAGCACCAAGGTTATTGAGGATTTTAAAAACTGCGTTGTAATTTAATTAATTTTTGAAATGTTTAGCAATATTTTCAGATAATCCATTAACATTAGATAACCGAAAAGTATTTCGGTGTATTGTCCTCTTTTTATGATTGGGTACACGAGATTTAATGTCAGGGTTGTTTGTTTATTGTATATCAATTTCTCTATAAGAATGGGGCTATAACCGTTCTTTGAAGCTATCTGTTTAATAATATTCAATTCTTTGGAAAAGTTATCTGAATACATAAAACTTCAAATCACCCCACCAACCAAAAGATGTCAGCATATAATAGTTTTATTCATTGACGATTGAATGTCCCTCTGAATTCAGAGGGACATTCTGATAATTAAGTCAAAGAATTAAATATTATTAAACAGATAGCTTCAAACAACGGTTACAATCCCTTTCTTATAGACAAAATGGTATCCAATAAACAAAAGAACATGACATTAAATCTCGTGTACCCAATCATAAAAGAGTACAATACACAGAAATACTTTTTTTCTTTATCTTACATTCTGTCAAGAAAGTACCGGGAATTATCGATTTAAATCTGGCGGGGCAATGAGGCAGGTAAAAAATTTTTTTCCTAGGTTGGTACCACTGTCCTTAATTACTATGCCAAGCTTGAGCGGGATCTGTCAACTAGTGTGTTTGCAACAGCTGATTAAGTCAGTCGATGTCAGAGTGCGTGCCGATTTTTACTATGGGTGATTACGTTGAGCAAAGAATTTGTTTAAAGTTTTGTGTTGCAAATGAATTTTCGTATGCCGATGCATCGAAAATGTTGCAAAAGGCCTTTGGTGATAATGCTCTATCGAAAACTCGTGCATATCCGTGGTACAGAGCCTTCAAGGACGGTCGTGAAGTGGACGCCCATCGACGGCTTCGATCGAAGATAACGTCGACAAAATTAAGGAAAGGGTGCTGGAAAACCGTCGTACCAGCTTGAGAGATAGCACATAATCTTAAGATATCCCACGAGTCCGCACGTACGATTTTGATTGATATTTTGGGCATGAGAAAGGTGGCCGCACGACTCGTACCGAAAGACCTGAATTTTCTTCAAAAACGTCATCGCGAACAGGTTGCTTCAGACATGCTGAATCGCTGTAATTCCGATTCTACATTCATGGAACGCATTATAACTGGTGATGAGACCTGGGTCTACGAGTACGATATGCAAACAAGCCAGCAATCATCGGAATGGGTGGCAAAAAATGAGCCGAAACCGAAAAAACCACGCCAAAGCCGCTCGAAAATGAAGGTGATGCTCATTGTTTTCTTCGATATCCGTGGCGTGGTGCACTACGAATTCGTTCCAGAGGGTCAGACGGTAAACAAGGAGTATTACCTAGGCGTTATGAAACGTTTGCGTGAGCGTATCCGTAAGAAGCGGCCAAATTTGTGGGCGAACAACTTATGGATTTTGCATGACGATAACGCGCCTTCTCACCGAGCTACGATTGTGACTGACTTTCTCGCCAAAAACTCAACAAACGTGCTTCAGCAACCACCGTATTCGCCGGATTTGGCTGCCTGCGACTTTTTCCTCTTCCGAAAACTAAAATTGCCCCTTCGTGGCACCCGTTTTGAGTCGATTGAAGCCATAAAACAAAATTCGGCGCGAGAGCTAATGTCCATCCCGGAAAGTGCCTATAAAAAATGTTTCGATAATTGGAAGTGCCGTTGGCATAGATGTTTTGGAGCAAATGGAGCCTATTTTGAAGGCGACCCAATAAATTTTGACGATTAAATGTAAAAATGTTGTTTTAATTGAAAATTCCCGGTACTTTCTTGACAGAGTAGTATGTTAATGGATTATCTGAAAATATTGCTAAACATTTCAAAAATAGTTTCAATTACAATGCAGTTTTTGAAACCATCAAATAAAGAAAATAAATCTGGAGTCTACAAGTTAACTTGCAACGGTTGCCCTTTAGTATATATTGGCCAGATAGGTGGATCATTCAAGAAAAGAATCGAAGAACACCAAAGAAGTTACATATCAGATTCCGTACATTCGACATATGCTAACCATCTAAAGGAATTCAGGCATAATATTAACAATAACTATGAAATTATCCACGTCGAAAGCACAAGGTTCAGATTAACACGTTTAGAATTACTTGGAATCAACAGGTACAATCCCAATTAAATCCTTTTGAACAAACCAACAGATGTTCACAGATCCCCATTACTGAATATCTTTCCCTAATGGCAGTTTTTAGCGGCAAACTTCAATAAACACCCAAAGTTTTGATGACTTGTTTTTACCATTATTTTGTTACGTACTTAACTGTTTTTGAACTCTGGTACACTAGACAGAGAAATCATCAGTCAGTAGAGTGTGGATACCTGGAGAAGCCACATCGTGGTGAAACAATTGTTGTATTGTTAACATTTTTGTGGAAATTAAAATACTGCCTCTCATATATTTTTTAATTAAAATGAGTTTCCACCAAGTAAAGAAGGAATCAATCAAACAAGTAATTCTTCAATAAAGTGAGTAAGTAAGAAATCAAAATATTTTGAATATGAATTTTACCAAATGATTTTTGCTAGACACAGTATTAATTATTGTAAAGTTCACTCTTTGAAATACTTCACATTAGCATGATTTTTATTTTTTCAATTAAATCTTGCTGATAAGTTCGACATTACATATGACTGAAAAAATGGCTCTTATGATTAGTTAAACAGGAAGTTGTAATTACATGCTCAATAAGAATCTAAATATCTCCTGCAGAATAGCTATATTGAGCCTCATTCCGGGTGTTTAATACCATATTATAGAAATGAATGTTCTGAGTTCCTAAATGAACTGCACATAATAAAAAATGGAGCTATCTAAACAATGCTTGGAATAAACTATTATACACCTACTGAAATAAATAAACTTTTGAAGAACAAACAATAAAAAAACTTGAAGAAGCAAGGCCTATTCATGAGTAAAAATAAATTTAATAAATGCAAGTGTGATATTGAAAAAAAGTAGAGACTACCAAGACCAGTAGTTTCGACAATCTATCCAAAAGAAAGTTGTATGATAAAGGTACGCCCTATCATCGCGCAAAGCGAGAACCACTACGAAGAGTTGAACCCACCCCGCTTCCAGTTTCAGCTCCAGTTCGAAAACCTACACTGGTAGCAGCGAAGCACTATCCAACGTCTACTGGCTCTGCAGTGTCAGTACCCGAGTTCCTTGGAACGCAACTCACACGCCGAAGGAGCTTCTTATTTCCACTCACCCGAACGCAGGTTTAAGAAACAGGAAAATCCCAAGAATCGATGCTTTAATCACCGTCAATCCGGCCCGTACGTCAAGACCCACGAACCCTTGTGAAGTCTTTCAATTGATCCTGGCTTCAAGCACCGGTCTAAGCCGCATCGTCGAGATCCAAAAACCCCGGAAACGTCTCGCAAATTATTCTGTTTCAGGACAAGCTGGTCAAAGCACTTCTCGAGAAATCCTGAAGCATGAGTTACTGCGGCCAGATAAATGGAATACCCTCCTAGCATGCAGACTTTCAACCCCTGCCCCCTCGAGACTAACGCCAAATTGGGTGGCCAGGTCGTACGAATACTTCCAGAGAGCTAATTCACCCTCACGAGGTAACGCAGTATATACATAATGCACTCGGAAATTCGACAACAAAAACCGAATAATTACTGTAATAGGGTAGAGAAACACTAGTTTTAAGGGTTTAAGCCCTGTGCTGCGACAGACGCCCTTGTCACTGTGTTGGACAACGTAACTCAGCCCCCAATTTCAGCTTAGTGGTGAAACTAGGGTTTTCAGGGGGATGAACTTTCCACCACACGGGTGCAGTGACACGGCGCGAAGTCTCTATTTTAGGCATCGAGACTTTATCCCCCATTTCATCGAAATGAAATGAGGATCTTAGTCAAGACAAGCATCCCAACCACGTCAGGGCACAGAGACAAATCAGGGGTGCATTTCTTCCTGTTGTCACAAAAAATGTAAAATTAAAGTCTTGGTGCCAGTTCCTTGACTGATTTACAGTCAATGACACTCAAACTTGTGTGCTGTACATTGATAACAAAAAATAAACATTTGAATTCCTTGATTAAATTGCTCTTCTGACTTATCCTCATTGCATGCTGACACATAATCGCAAATTATTCATCGCAGACAATCAATATCAATTATTCAGTGGGTAAAAACCGAAAGGAATCCGATATTCACCGTAAACTTGCTATTTCCTCTTCATATCTACCATTTACACCGTTTACGATGGGCAATTTCCTCTACACGGTTTCCATCTAATGATCCAATGCATCTCTTTAATTCAATAACAGAGGGCATGGATCGCTCTCTCAGGTGGAGAGATTTAATTGATATTCATGTTCCGTAACAGGATGAATTATAACGTTTGCCAATATCTCGTATTAACGTTGCTTCAATTCATCATATCGTTTTTACGACTATGTCATTATTGTAAGTTTGGTTCAAAATTAATCTTGTGTTATGGATTTTCATTGCGACTTACGCAAAGACGCGTGAATTCACTACAAAATGCCTATTGTTAACGACTGATTCAAATGTAATTTCATTTTGATTATTTTGAGTAGATCATTAATTTGAATGTGGGTCAATACTTGATAGGACTAAAATTTAAATGAGTAAATTCAGAATTATTTTTGAAACAAGTTGTAGAAATTACTATGTTTTACTAGCGATAAATTGATATTTTACACATTTAATTGTGACTCGAGTTTCGGGAATTAACTATACCATCTTCAGACAACTGAAGACTCAACAAGCATGAATATCAATTTATTGGTAGTAATTTCTACAACTTGTTTTAATTATAGTCAACTACCAAATAGTAACGGCTGAAAAAGTTCAGAATCAGAATTTTATATTCTAACTAGCTGTGCCCGTGACTTCATCCGCGAGGAATGTAATAAAAAAAATTTTGAAAAATTCTTCAGAAATAAAAGTAGCCTAAGTAACTCCTTATTACATAAGCTATCTGCCAGTGAAAGTCCCGTCCAAATCGGTCCAGTCGTTCCAGAGATTAGCCGGAACAAACAGACAAACAGACATACAGACAGACAGACAAAAATTTTAAATATATATATATATATATATATATATATATATATATATTAATCCAATAAATAAAAATTGTTAACCAAAATCCTATATATTGAATATTTTGAATAGACAAAATTTTGTTTCTGCTGATCAATCTTATGAAAACAAATATCTTTCAAAAATGTTTAATAAATCTTAAGAATTTCATCATAAAACTATCTTACTTAGAATATTAAATATTGTTGGATATCCAACTAAGTTATTTTCTATAAAATCTAAAGGTATGTAAAAACATTACTGAAAAACAAGTTTCAAGAGAGACTTTGCTTCGTCAGTATTCAAATAATTCATATTCAATAAAATATAAGATCAATCAACAAAAAATATTTACTCAACTATCAACAAATTAGAAAACTTCTGGTAAATGAATACTGAAAAATTAAAATGGAGTTTAAATGAACTATTTATTTGTAGTTGACCTCCAGTTAAACTCCATTTAAATTTTTCAGTATTCATTTACCAGAAGTTTTCTAAATTGTTGAAGGGTGAGTAAATATTTTTTTTGATTGATGTTATATTTTATTGAATATGAATTATTTGAATACTTACGAAGCAAAGTCCCTCTTAAAACTTGTTTTTCATCAATGTTTTTACATATCTTTAGATTTTATAGAAAATAAATTAGTTAGATATCCAATAATATTGAATATTCTAAGTAAGATAGTTTTATGATGAAATTCTTAAGATTATGTTAAACATTTTTGAAAGATATTTGTTTTCATAAGATTGATCAGCAGAAACAAAATTTTATCTATTCAAAATATTTAATATATAGGATTTTGGTCAACAATTTTTATTTATTGGATTTTGTTATATCATTTGGATGTCTTATAATGAATGTTTATTTTATATGTCGTTTGATAGTGGTACTTATATGACATTATTTTAATTTAATTCTTGAAGTTATAATTATTAAATATAATTTTTTGAAATCAAATATGTAGAAGGCTAATATTAAAATATTTGAATAATTTTATATACCTTCTATCAAGTATTAACCTCTATGTAGAATAATTTTTGTTATGTTTTTCTGTGTTCCGAGCACAAATGTTTATAGGATACGTAACAACACGTTGATTTAAATCTTACTTCGAGTTTATTCGTTCCAGGATTTATCTTATTTGGTGAGTTCAATTTTGATCTTATGGTAGGTATATGTGAATCGGAATTCAATACATTTCTCAAGTGGTCTAGAGACCGAAATAGCGCTATCAAATTGTGGAATTCTTGTTCAATTATTTTTATTTGATCCTTTTTTTTTGAGAATTTCAGCTAATTTTGGAATAGTGGATATTCTTGTATTTGTAGGTTAATATACTACTTATATAATTTTTGTTAATACATTTGTATTAATACGTTTTTTAGGGATCTAAACCAGTTTTTTCCGAGACATTTAAAAATATTTTGTATTGATTATACATAAGAATATCATTTTGATAGTTTTTATATATCGTTTCAATATATATTGTGGAAGTTAGAATATAATTCTGAATGTAGTCATTTAAAAAGATCAATACGGCTTATATTTAATAGACGTATAAAATCAAAACTCAATATACAAAGCAAATGGAATAAATAAACCAACAAATATAAATTGTCGATTGAAATTAATAAATAAATATTTGAAGGAGACAAAATTTTGTTTCTGATCTTACCATTTTGAACACCAATTCCTTTTCAAAAACGTAAAACACAATTTAAGGACTTCTCAAAAAATATAAATCATTTGAAATATTCGATTTATTTATATTTATATTTAAATAAATTAATTAAAAAATCCCTCAATACATGCATTATATCTTCAAAAAACAATTAGAATTCCAATAATCTCTTACTCGGTCGTGAATCGTATTCAAAAAATCAAAATCAGCCAACAATAAATTTAACTTACCTAAAAGTCGTCTGGATCATTGCGTGAACAACTAAATTTAAAATCAAGATATTCTATGTTAGTCACAAAAATAACAGAAAGCTGCTAGTATTATAAGGTTTTCTTTCTTGAAACCAATGATATTCCATAATGAGATTTTTATTCAAGCCTAAAAATAATTATATATTATGTATAAAATAAAATAGGAAGAGGCTTTTTACTTGATAAAAGGAATATAACAAAATTTTATAATAATATTAAAACAGATTTAATCTGTCAGTCTTCTGCAATTTTAATTTCAAAAAATTTTTATTCAAAAAACTTTTAGAATTGAATTATTTTCTTATAAGCAGGGCTTATATTTAATAGACGTATAAAATCAAAACTCAACACACAATATACAATGGAATAAATAATTTTGATTTTTTAAATATAATTCAGGACTTAGGAAGAGATAATCGGAATTCCAACTGTTTTTTGAAGATGTAATGCATGTTTTGGGAAATTTTTGAAGCAACTTATTTAAATATTTGAATATTTTTAATATTTAAAATAAATTATGTTTTCTGAGAAGTCCTTAAATTATGTTTTGTATTTTTGAAAAGGAATTGGTTTTCATAATGGTAAGATCAGAAACAAAATTTGGCTCCTTCAAATAGTTATTTATTAATTTTAATTGACAATTTATATTTGTTTGTTTATTTATTCCATTTGACACTATATATTGAGTTTTGATTTTATACGTCTACTAAATATGAGCCGTGCTTATAAGACATTAATTTAATCCTAAAAGTTTTTTGCCTAAAATTTTTTTGAAATTAACATTGAAGAAGACTGACAGATTAAATCTGTTTTGAGATTAAAATTTTGTTATATTCCTTCTATTAAGTAAAAAGCCTTTTCCTATTTTATTTTGACAGGTCAAGTGCCTGTCAAAATATACAGGTTGATTTTTTCTGGAGTAATATCACTTCTGACCTCTCGCAATATTTGTGCCACTCGTTGTGCAGTTTGATTCATCGAAACTAATAATGAAATCATGCATTTATCCGAATATGCCAGTGCCTACTGAATTGGTTCCAAAATTTTGATTTTCCTTGAAACAAAAATCGCTAACCCACCACAGCTAAGGCTATGATAAAAAGATTAAAGGAAATTAAACAAAAACACTCTCATTTGCGCTAGCGATTTTGTCCGTCTGCACATGAAAAATCCTACTTCGTAAGATGCCTCATAGTGCGCAAATGAAAAAATAAATAAAACTTGTCTTTCCTGAATAAATCATAAATTATCAACCTGATAGTACTCCCTATCTATTTATTTCAACTTAACAATTAAAATAGTGACTCTTATTTACAATATAATACAATTTGACAGTAAGCTTGATGTCCGAGATTTACGTAAGGACTTATATTTGAGGTTCTCCTGGAATATTGTTCTCCAAGGCGTCGGAATGATAGTGCTTTCTCCAAGAATAGTTCCTATTCTGCATATAATCAGCAGGTGTTCAGTTTCAAATTATTCCAAATGAGCAGTAGAGCGTCCGGAACCAAAATGGTGGGGAACTAAGATCTCCGGTACTAAGATGGTTCGGTACTAATATCTCCGATATACTAAGACGCCCTCTGATTTGACGTCTTATAAGAAACAATAAAAAATCAATATTCCACGATTTTCATGGATTAGGTACGTTAATTCCATAAAAATACCACCATGTGTATCTTCGTGTAACCTCACAATACGAAAAAAAGAAATCTGGGAAATTCTACGCTTCTTGAAAACAATGCAACTCTACAGCGCATGCGATAAGAGCGTCGACTTTCATTGCGGAAACTCGAGACTTCTTAATGGTCTTAGTTTAATCACATTATTAGATTATTTTTTAACGACTGTAATTCGCAGTGCAGCGTTTTTAACGTAACATCCTGAAGAAAACGATAGTAGAAACAAATGAATTCCAGTATATGAAGAACTTTTCAAATATAACATAAATCCTTTTTCGTGTTTTTTTAAACTACCATTGGTGCACCACAAAAAAGTTCTGGAAGAAAAACTGATATAATGTGAATCTTTAAATGTAATATCTTTGTAAAATTTCAGTTGAATATTCTTAGAAATGCAGATGATGAGAAACTTTCGAAAAAATTCAAACTGCACTGAAAAAACTTCAAGTAAAATTCATATTTTAAGATCTTTTTATTTCTGAATAATTGATATACCTTCTAGGTATATTTTTGTATTTTTCTGAACTAATTTAATTGCATATGAAATAGTTCAGAGCATGAAAAGTCTATAAGTCTATAGAACTATTTAAATATTTTAATATTAGCCTTCTACATATTTAATTCCAAAAGATTATATTTAATGACTATAACTACTGAAAATAAATTGAAATAATGTCGTATAAGTACCACTTATATCATGACATAAAAAATAAACATTCATTATAAGACATCCGAATGGTATAACAAAATCCAATAAATAAAAATTATTAACCAAAATCCTATAATTAAATATTTTGAATAGACAAAATTTTGTTTCTGCTGATCAATCTTATGAAAACCAATATCTTTCAAGAATATCCAACATAATCTTAAGAATTTCATCATAAAACTATCTTATTTAGACTATTCAATATTATTGGATATCCAACCAAGGTACTTTATATAGAAACTCAAGATATGTAAAACATAACTGAAAAACAAGTTTTAAGATCAACTTTGCTTCTTCAGTATTCAAATAATTCATATTCAATAAATTTAACATCAATTAACAAGAAATATTCACTTACCCTTCAATCTTCTAGAAATAGTTCTGCCGAAATGAAACCTTTAAATGTGGTGAGGAATGGTTCACTACACACAAAAAAAATATATCTGTGGTTTACCCTTGATCTAGAAGATTGAAAGACAATTTAACGGCCTCTGCTATAGCACAAGGACTATCTGTATAAAGAATGTTAAGGAAACCAAATAATTATATATTATGAATAAAATAACATAAATAGAGGTTAATTCTTGATAGAAGGTATATAAAACTATTTAAATATTTTAATATTAGCCTTCTACATATTTAATTCCAAAAGATTATATTTAATGATTATAACTTCTGAAAATAAATTAAAATAATGTCGTATAAGTACCACTTATATCATGACATATAAAATAAACATTCATTATAAGACATCCGAATGGTATAACAAAATCCAATAAATAAAAATTATTAACCAAAATCCTATAAATTAAATATTTTGAATAGACAAAATTTTGTTTCTGCTGATCAATCTTATGAAAACCAATATCTTTCAAGAATATCCAACATAATCTTAAGAATTTCATTATAAAACTATCTTACTTAGACTTTTCAATATTATTGGATATCTAACCAAGGTACTTTATATAGAAACTCAAGATATGTAAAACATTACTGAAAAACAAGTTTTAAGATCAACTCTGCTTCTTCAGTATTTAAATAATTCATATTCAATAAATATAACATCAACTAACAACAAATATTCATTCAAGTCTATAGAAGTCGAGAGTTTCTGGAATAATCTTTTATCGAACTTATTTACTGCTTTTGATGTGATTTCAACACTCACAGACTTTAGAACGTGACAGTCTCATGAAGAAAACCTCTCATTCTTTCATTCACATAAGTTTTTATTGCTATTTGACTTTCTGAATTTTTGTATCAGAGTTTTGCTTCTTTGTTTGAATTTCAACAATTCAGTGATTATTTTGTTCAATTTATTCCGAACAGCGATAGTTAAGTACAAGATGGTGATATAATATGGGTAAAAGAACACGTTTATTTTGTCCCCGCGTTTGTACCCTTTATCTGAAAAATCAGGAATTTGATTAAATATAAGTGAAAACCAAGAGTTTCAAGTCGATCAAACCGAGAATAGAGAATATTTTTGATTTGAGATCTTAATGAATTGAAAATTTGGTTCAAACGTATCAAGTTATCTTGAGACCTGCAACAATAGATATCGAATATTGGCAAAAAGAGTTCTGGACACAATTTCTGTGAATAATTGTATATTTTGTACTTTTTACTCCGAGTCTATTGATTTGGAATTTAATTATTGAAAATTTTTTGAGCGTTCATCGATTACTGGGTTTTATGTTTGGGAATACTGTATAATACTGTATTAGTTGTTATAATCGAATTATAAGAAGGTGCACACCTCAACCGTACTGAATTTTAGTTGCACTACAGCAACATAGGCAATTACCAAAAATTCTAATTGAATTTCAGGTAATTAGGCATTTAAATAATCTTAATAAGGACTCGAACTCCTCCTGCATCGTTAGATACTTTTCAGTCCACCGCTTTATGTGTTACCAGAGTCAATTTCACAGAACTACTACTTATCTATTTCGTGGTTTTAGATCAAGTTCGTTTATAGTGAATAAAATTGAATCGGCTACAAAATAAAGCTTCAAAGAAGAGAGTTAAGGAATTGCTAGGCGAAAATTATATTATCGATTATGTTAAGCTGTCTATATTCGCATGTGGAGCATAATTACCTGCAAAATGCACGTCAAATGACAAAATGAGCACCTACATCATAAGAACCGCACGTTGAATTGTAATGTTCTCGCATATCTTGAATTGCCAAAGGATGAGATGACGGGTGTGGTCTGGACATGATCTGGAGACCACCTAGTATGGTTTATTCCTGAACGAACTGCCGCCAGCAATATAGTGTGGTATATTTGATCATAAATACACGTATCAGTGCTTAGACAGAAGTTATTGGGCTTAATGTCGTGCTAGCAATAATGGAATTTGCTATTTTTGACTTATGGCAATTACTCTAATTCATTTCAATGAAATATGATTACTACTACGGAAGAAAATGCAAGAAATATAGGGAACATACTTGGCAGTACAAGAATAATTAGAAATAACGTTGAAGCTATAACCATCGGTCATTTCATTGCTTCTTTTCTATGATCCCATTTTTTTACATTTTGTCTCGTTCGAATAATTTCGTATCGTGGTAGCCTCTACTTGATGGAAATCCATTGTACACTTTTGTTGAATGATAGCGCCTTCTTCAAATACTTGTGAACAACTAGTCTGAAATTTGTTAAAGTACTGCAGTTAAATGTTTTCTGTTTCGAGATAAGGGAACATTAATTTTTTTTTTTATTACTTTTGGTGATACCACCAAAAGTAGTAAGATCCAATAAAGGTGATTTAGATAACTTCTTTTGTTCATTCAATAAATTCCCCCAATTTCTAAATTGGTTTATTAACATAAGATATATTTGAAGTTCAGACCCTTATTTTTTTGAGATTTAATATTTAAGTACATGTTACCAAATTTCAAATTAGTTATTTAAATTTTGATTAATAATCAAAAATGTTCATTGTCGTGATTGCTATTTAAAGACCTTCACCTCATCATCAGACGAACTGAAAACTGACAAAATCTATGTAAATCTAAGTAAATCTGAAATTTTCAACATAGTCAAATAACCTCTCAAAATCTTTCGAGAATTACTTTATACCATGCCAAACTTTTGTAACACGTGCATTCTGGTTACCATCATTCTGTGTATCTGTTTAGCTATTTCAAATTTTCCGGTACCTTTTGTTCAGTTTACAGTTCGTCTTATGATAAGGTGAAAACCTTGAATGTGTAATGACGAAAATTCTGACCATTTTAAAATTTTATAGTAATAAAATATAATGATTTCTTGAATTTCTTCAAATTCTTTTGTTGTATTTATTTCTATTCTTAAGTTGGGATGTTCGGAAACATTATATACTACTCTGTCAAGAAAGTACCGGGAATTTTCAATTAAAACAACATTTTTACATTTAATGGTCAAAATTTATTGGGTCGCCTTCGAAATAGGCTCCATTTGCTCCAATACATCTATGCCAACGGCACTTCCAATTATCGAAACATTTTTTATAGGCGCTTTCCGGGATGGACTTTAGCTCTCGCGCCGAATTTTGTTTTATGGCTTCAATCGACTCAAAACGGGTGCCACGAAGGGGCAATTTTAGTTTTGGGAAGAGGAAAAAGTCGCAGGGAGCCCAATCCGGCGAATACGGTGGTTGCTGAAGCACGTTTGTTGAGTTTTTGGCGAGAAAGTCAGTCACAATCGTAGCTCGGTGAGAAGGCGCGTTATCGTCATGCAAAATCCATGAGTTGTTCGCCCACAAATTTGGCCGCTTCTTACGGATACGCTCACGCAAACGTTTCATAACGCCTAGGTAATACTCCTTGTTTACCGTCTGACCCTCTGAAACGAATTCGTAGTGCACCACGCCACGGATATCGAAGAAAACAATGAGCATCATCTTCATTTTCGAGCGGATTTGGCGTGGTTTTTTCGGTTTCGGCTCATTTTTTGCCATCCATTCCGATGATTGCTGGCTTGTTTGCATATCGTACTCATAGACCCAGGTCTCATCACCAGTTATAATGCGTTCCATGAATGTAGAATCGGAATTACAGCGATCCAGCATGTCTGAAGCAACCTGTTCGCGATGACGTTTTTGAAGAAAATTCAGGTCTTTCGGTACGAGTCGTGCGGCCACCTTTCTCATGCCCAAAATATCAATCAAAATCGTACGTGCGGACTCGTGGGATATCTTAAGATCATGTGCTATCTCTCTCAAGCTGGTACGACGTTTTTCCAGCACCCTTTCCTTAATTTTATCGACGTTATCTTCGATCGAAGCCGTCGGAACGAGGCAAGTCTTCGACCACTTCACGACCATCCTTGAAGGCTCTGTACCACTGATATGCACGAGTTTTCGATAGAGCATTATCACCAAAGGCCTTTTGCAACATTTTCAATGCATCGGCACACGAAAATTCATTTGCAACACAAAACTTTAAACAAATTCTTTGCTCAACGTAATCACCCATAGTAAAAATCGGCACGCACTCTGACATCGACTGACTTAATCAGCTGTTGCAAACACACTAGTTGACAGATCCCGCTCAAGCTTGGCATAGTAATTAAGGACAGTGGTACCAACCTAGGAAAAAAATTTTTACCTGCCTCATTGCCCCGCCAGATGTAAATCGATAATTCCCGGCACTTTCTTGACAGAATGTATGTCAGAAGGGACTGAAATTCTTTTCGATTGAATTTTTTAAGAGATTAAAAATCAAATCGGTTGAATTTAAAATTATATACTCTGGGTGGAAGCTTTTGAACAATATTTAGTAACTAGATGTCGTTATCTTTAAAAAATGATTATTTTCTTTGCAATGGTCGATATAATTTGTGATTCTGAATGGAATACTTATCAATTATAAGTCAATAAGATTAATATCTGTATATTCTTCCTACAGTTATAAGGTTGTTCGAAAATTAATCTCGTTTTTTCTGACAGAGGATATAATTTTATTTTTTCGAACCCAACTTCACACTTAAGCCGCATGATCATTAAATGCTTTGAGAGCTGATAAAGTAAGGCTTGTGTGTGAAAAAGTTCAATTAATTCTACGCAGTATTTTTTTTGTTGGTGCCCTTTTAAATATGGAGAACAATTAGAAGCAATTTCGTCATATTTTACTTTTTTACTCTAGAAAAGATAAAAATGCTGTTCAAGCCAGAAAGAAATTAACTGATGTGTATAGAGGAGATGTGTTGACAGTACGCCTGTGGCAGAACTGTTTTGTATAATTTCGATCCGGCAATTTTGATGTCGAAGATACACCACGAATTCAATTGCTTATGACTACTTGAAAGGCCTAGATTCAACCCTGAAGCTCGATATATGAGTTCCCCATGTTTTCACGGAGAGAAATTTGTATCGATGCGTTGACATCTGTGATTCGCTTTTCAAACGTCACAAAAATGATCCATTTTTGAAGCGCATCAATACTGGGGACGAAAAATGCGTTGTATATAACAGTGTCAAACACAAGAGATCATGGATCAAAAAAGGTGAACCGGCTCAAAACATTTCGAAAGCCAATATCCATCAAAGAAAGGTGCTGCTGTCTGCCGGATAACACAATAATTAATTAGGAAGTCTACTGTCATCAGCTGGACAAACTGGGTGATGCACTTCAACAGAAAAGGCCAGAATTAATCAACAGAAAAAGTGTAGTGTTCCATCAAGATAATGCGAGACCTCATACAAGTTTGGTCACTCGCCAAAAGCTTTTGTACCTTGAATGAGATAGGCTGCCACATTCACAATATTCTCCTGATCTGTCGCCTTCGGATTATTATTTGTTCTGGTCATTGCAAAAGTTTTTGGACGGTTAAACCTTTAGTTCAAATTAACAGGTCAAAAATCATCTGGATCAGTTTTTGCCAGCAAAGACCAACAATTTTAGGAACGTGGAATCATGCTTCTATCAGAAAGATAACAAATTGTGTTGGTGCAGAAATTATATAATCAAAAAAAATATTTATTCATTATATGAAAATTTTCTGTCATTTTCCCGGAAAAAAACAAAATTACTTTCCGAACAACATAAAATATATTCAAAAAAATATATATCTTGTATTTTGATAAATTTCATTTGAGTATGTACGAAACGTACATTAGTACCATCACAATAAAATACATATAGAAGCACATGATGAATTCAAAGGTGAATCAGAAACAATTTCTAACATCCGCAAATCAATCCAAAAATATATTTCGTGTCGGATAAATGCGTTATATTCTTGTAAGGGATTTGTCATAATTCCTTTAACTCAAATGTGTATATCATACTTCATTCCAGCAAGAATTTATTTATTTTGCGGCATCATCAAAGATACGAATTCCTATTTTCTGGATATAAACATTAATTTCACGGATGTATGTGACTCTGTTGAACACTCTACGGTTATTTGTTCAATTCTACTACAGGTGAAATACAGTTAATTATTGGAGATTGGAAGTTTGTGAGATAAAGTTATATTAAATGTACCATAAATATGAAATTTTCACGACACATAAACATTACTGAATCAAAACATATAAAAGTCACATTTTTCTTGTGATAACTTTGAATTTCTCGCAGCAAAGGCTTTAAGAACTAAAATTAGTGTTATGAATGCGCGTCGAATTTTTCGTAATTGAAATGATTTTTTGCACGACCTTTTGGCTCCCTCAAAAGAAAAAGTACTCCCAGGAGTTGAACTAACTTAATTTAAAAGTATTTCATCGAACTAATTTCGTATTATTAAAAACATTAATGTTGCAACCACTGCAAATATACTAAAAAAATTGGTTTATCATTTGGTTGATTAATATCCATTTATCTTTAACTTGCTTGGTAGTTTTAAATGGAATGATATAAAAAAATACGTAGTTTTCACTGTATATTCATTTGAGAAAAAGTGATAGAGAACTAACTAATTTTTAATTTTATCCCATTTAAAAATGAACTATCACGAAGTAAAGGACCACTCCATTCAATATTTGCTTGATATTGATGGTTTCTTTCCCACTTCCGAATCATTTCCAACAAAAATGTTACCAGCAATCGCTGCTTCATTGTTTTATTAGCTAATGAACGGAAACCTCTCAAGATTTCTGTATTTCCAACCACCATAACGTTTTATAATGCATGTGTATCGGCTCGTAAAGAAGTTTTATCTTTTCACAACTTTTAATGATTAAGAACACTTAATGACACTGCCTCCAGACAGGCTTCAATCCTATAATACAATATTGCGATCCAACTATGGAAGTCTTAAAATATTTCGCTTTCTCGGCAATATATAATATAGTCTGTCTAGAAAGTATCCAGAATTCATTATTTTTCATAATTTCAGTGTACTTCTTTTGTGTTACATTCTAAGACAAAAGTAATATATAATACTGAATTGTTTCAGCGTAACTATTTGGTAGTTCATCATAATTGAAACAAATTGTAGAAATTACTATGTTTTACTAACAAAAAAATGAATAATACACATTTTCTTGCGACTCGAGTTTCGGGAAATAAAAATGTTAATATTTTTTTGTTTGGTAGTAAAACATAGTAATTTCTACAATTTGTTTTAATTAGTAATAAATCAAATAGGTTGTGCAGATAGTCGGCTATGGCCAAAGTTGCATGGCAACATTATTGGTCAAATATTGTTGATTGTCATTTATGAAATAACCTCGTAACTAAAAAGAGGAAACGGGTAGAGTATTTGTATAAAAAGAGTTTTTGAAACGTTGAAAAATTAGTGCAATTGACTTAAATGAGAAAAAGTGCTGTATATGAGCCAATAAAGAGGATACAAAAAGTCATGGGTATGACGTATATTCCAGTTTCAGGAAGACTGCGTAAGATTGAAGGAAACAATTTAATCGCTTTATGGGCCTTAGGATGACAGAATCGGTGCCTGGGGTTTCCCAAATTGGCTAACAGATTTGGAAATCAACGAAATTTAAAAGTCGTCCAGAAAATGTCCGTATGTCACTGAAAAGACAAGGTTTACAAATCCCTATAATGGCACCTTCACAAAAAGAACGATAAATAGCATTTCGTCAACGTTTTCAAGAAGATAATTTCTATGGCTTTATATCTAATGGAAAATGATTCCAACTTGGTGAAAATCACTTTAAAATTCTCTCAAAACAATCTGTTACCGTTCAAAATTCTCACCAGAATAATAGTTTGGGGAGCAATATCTCAGCGTGGTGCTACGCCTCTCTGTATAGTTGATGGTATTGTAGCAGTCTGAACGATTTTGTCCTTGAAATGGAGCATGTTCTATATCCAGAGGGGTGGCGTTTTCAGCATGATAATACAAGATTCCATACTTCGGCCTGTACTCAAGCTTGGATACAAGAACACCAAGTGACAACCATTCCATGGCAAGCAGCTTCACCAGATCTTAGTCCTATTGAAAACATAAGGGGGCTAATGAAGATTGAAATTGAATGGGGAGCACTACGAACTAAAAATGATTTAATTTAGTCAGTTTTACAGTCCAGGATTACCATCACCGAAAATAATGGATGTGATCTAGTTTCTGGTGTACCCCGACGTTTAGTCAAGTGTTTACAATTAAATGCAGACTGCATGAGTAAATAAGATGAATATTTTGTTATAATTTTCCAATTCAAGAATTAAAAATATATACTAAATAATTGCAATTGAGCTTTGTTTTTTCTGGATACATTCTAGATGGACTATATATACCAAAAACACATTCTCCCTATGAATTGCATTTACATGTTTATTCCAACGCCAATCACAAACTTCTATGAGGCACTTTCCCTAAATTTTCCGAGACTTTACTCGTAATAAATTAATCACTATTTCTAGTTCTTCAAAAATTTTATTACAACTTTTTCAAAATTAATTTGAAAGTCTTAAGAAATCGATTAACAAAACGACCTTACTCTTTACGTAATTACGAAAAACAAAATGGCTACCCCTAATCATCAGTATCATTGGCAATCGAATTTATTTTTTCAGGAGCCATCTAGATTTCAGTGTTTTTCTTGAGGATAATTGTTTCCTCTAATTACTTCTTGTTGAAGTCGTTGGTATCTCAAAATTTAAACTGTTGTATTGTGCAAAAATAGTACATACACTACCAGAATAAATATTTTTCTCTCTTGGTGCTCTGTACCCCCATCAGGTTGAAAAAGGCACCTCAAAATGAATCATTTATTTAGATGTATAATATTCTTGATAAATGATATTTATTTCTCGCTTGGTGAAACATTTTTAAATTAATAAAGTGAATAAAAACAACTTGTCTCAAGTTTCACTGTTTATTTCATATGTTATTATTATTATCCTGATACTCCTAAATTTTCTGTGAAGATCCCTCATAAGCTTTTTCAGCTTGTGCGAGTTAGGAGTTCAGTTGTGTTCTGGGTAGGCTTTGTTACTGCGATCTTGGGCCACTTTAGGCTAAAGCGCTGTTAATTTTTGACCCAACAGTGAACACACCCGCCCAACTAGAAATTTATTTTCAACCTGAACAGGACTCGAACCCTTCCGGTCACGAGCCCAACGCTCTACTACTGAGCTGCCTTCACGCATATATTTTCAATAGACATGAAATAAACAGTGAAACTTAAGCCAAGTTGTTTTTATTAACTTTATTTTATTCGTAGAAAATTCTCGCTGTTTGTCAGGCATTTTCAGTATTTTCTAAATACGAATTGTTCGAAGGGAACATAAAATTACTAGAAATTATTGAAATCAATTGCACTATCTGATGAGTATTGAATAAGAGTAAATAGAACTTGTGAAATCTCGAGATGTTTGTCCGGCATTTTCAGTATTTTTTAAATACGAATTGTTCGAAGGGAACAGAAAATTACGAGAAATTATTGAAATCAATTGCACTATCTGATGAGTATTGAATAAGAGAAAATAGAACTTGTGAAATCTCGAGAACATATTGGACTTGGTCAAGAATTCGATTATGAAAAACTCTCCTCGCAGTTGATGAGTTTTTGTTATTATTGATCCTTTGATCACAACTGAAGTGCCAAAAAATTTCGATAAAAATTTGACTTTGTTACTGCATAAAAGAAACTGGTAAATAGTTTCAACATCTCAATAGTTGCTCCTTCAGAAAAATATAAAAAAGATATATATATATATACATATATATATGTATATATATATATATATATATATATATATATATATATATATATATATATATATATATATATATATATTTTGCCGTTAAACATCAACTGTTATCAAAGAACCAATTTGGATTCCGAAAGGGTATGTCAACGGAGGATGCAATTAAGAGGGTGACGGATATCATTTATGAGAACATTGATAAAAAAACTCCATCTATGGCTGTGGTAATAGATTTGGCAAAAGCGTTCGACACCGTGAACCATGACAGATTACTTGAAAAACTCGCGAACTATGGCTTCCGAGGGAAAATATACGATCTCATTCGGGACTACTTGACGAATCGTTATCAAATCGTAGCATTGAACGGAAAGTACAATGAAAAGAGAAAACTTACCTATGGCGTGCCCCAGGGCACTGTCCTGGGACCTCTGTTGTTCATTCTGTATATAAACGGTTTACTCGAAATGAAAAATACAGGAGAAATAATAAGTTTTGCTGATGACACCATAGTTCTATATGAGGATACAACATGGCATGGTCTAAGACAGAAAGCAATAGAGGACTTAGGGAAGCTGACGAAATGGTTTGAATCGAATGGGCTTACCTTAAATCGCGAAAAGACAAGATACCTAAATTTTTCTTCAAATAAGTCAGGACAAACAGAATTAGGAAGTCTACAAATTAGTAATGAATTACACATTCCAGCAACATCAGCTAAATATCTAGGAATTTTTATTGATGAAAACTTGAAATGGGACGTACATGCAACTTACCTGGCAAGAAAACTTAGAGGCATCCTATTCAAATTTAGATATTTGAGGAAAAACATAAGTTCCGAAAAACATTTACATATTCTATACAACGCATGGGTACAATCGCAACTTTCGTACGGAATAATAGGGTGGGGAGGCGTTCTCGACGTTCACAAAAGAAGACTGGATACTCTACAAAAATGCATACTCAAAGTGATGTATGGAAGGAAGATGTCTTTTTCGAGCAGTGAGATATACCAAATTTCCAAGGTACACGATATAAGACAAATATATGCCCATAAAATAATCCTGAATGTTTACCAAAATAAAATATTGATCAAGAAAATAGAACACACCCATAATACTAGGGCAAAGAAAAACAACTACAAAAGAACAAGAGCTATAAAAAAAATTGGTCAACGATGTTGCACATACTTAGCATCGAGAATACTCCCGATTGTACCAAGGGAAGTCAAGGACATAAAAAACGTGAATAAATTCAAGAAAGAAGTCAAAAGATGGCTCTTATACGAGGACCGTACAAAGATCCATAGGATCATAAATTTTATATGAGAAAAAATATATGAAAGTTGATATACTAATAGATAAAATATAAAAGGAACATCCTCCGGAAAATTATCATTGTACAATTAACACCGATGTAGACATATATAACCCGATGATGGCGTATATAACCCGATGATGACATGTGTAACCCGATGAGGGCGTGTATAACTCGATGGGGACCTAATATTACATAACCCGATGGAGACATATATAGCCCGATAAAGACTTGGTATTACATAACCCGATGAAGACATATATAACCCAATGAACAGGCGAAGAAGAGGACACAAAAGTGAGATATTCCATGGGGTGGTTTTATGAGTGGAAGAGTTCATGTTATTTTCAGTTCATTAAAGAAAAATATTTTAAGTTGAAAAGACTGTAAACAGTTATCTTTTTATAACTCACAGTCTTCTATCCAGACTTTATTTGTAGTTTTCGAACCAATAAAGCTCTATTATTATTATTATATATATATATATATATATATATATATATATATATATATATATATATATATATATATATATAATGTATAAGACTTAATGGGACTAGTTGATTATTACTGTGTTCCGTTTCCGATCATGTATGTATTTATTCTTCGAACCTTGATAGTATTGGCGAACGATGTCTCACTTTTTCAGTTATTTCAAGTCGTAATTATATGCACGTTTTGCAAATTTTCTCAGAGAATTTTGTGAGGGAACCCATTTTCTTTACTATATGTATTAGTTCTTTATTTTGAAGCTTAACATGCTATATAAACTTAAGAAGTCATTCAATGTGATTGTTCTTAACTATCTTCACAATACTCATTCCTAAAAACTAATAACGATAGAACTATTAATAAAAGTTTGCTAACAATATAATAGAAATTTGAAGTATTACTGATATACGCCTTTGTCCCTGTTTGGTTCTAACGACAATTTATGAAAATTTCCTGGCTGAATTAACGAATTTTTTCATTTTCAGATTTGATATCTAAAAAACTTATCGTTCATTTTTCTTTCTTGAAATCATCAACATTGATTTAACCAATTTTCCTCTTTTTCAGAACTGGCTCAATTTGTGCGCGGAATGGATCTTCTGTTCGTTAGAAAAAAGAGTAGTTTTTATAATCACAGGAATTAGTAGTAATTGGTGAGTATTATTCTTTGTCCGTATTTCTTTCACTGAATTCTAATTATTTACAGTAATGTTGAGTAATGATGAGTAATTTGTGCCAATATTCTCAGACCATTATAAAATTCATAACATGGTTTGAAACAAAACTTTTTTGCATACCTTATTCGTTTTCTGGAAAGCATTTTAGATAATTAAACGTATTTGAGTTTCCTAAAATAAATGGTGTGTCTGGTTATATCTGATATTAAAAATTGAATAGAAGGTACAATCAATAGTACATATCTATAACTCAAGAAAGTTTCAAATTTTACTGGTCAATATACATTTAAATCTAAAGAATTTTCATATTAATCGACTCTGTCAATTTGAACATCCAGATCGTAGAAAGCAGCTGCAGAGTGAAGTAAATAAAGAGGAGAATGTCGAAAATACATTTTATATTTCCATAAAACGCCTTTTATGGGCTTTTCTTTTAGAATTTTTCAAGGGACAATCTCTTTTCCAAGACCAGCAGTAATCTGCCACCATGTGACAATCCCATCGACCCTGATATCTTTCCTCCATCATTTTGAGATCTTGGTGAAACCGCTCTCCCTGTTCCTCACTATAATTTCCTAAATTATCCGGAATATTATCTGAGTGATTGCGGAGATAGTGTAATTTAATACTCATATTTGCTCCTAAAGTCTGAAAGTTTGTCAGCATATTTTGCACAATTTTTTCATAATTTGCTCCCTTATGGTTACCTAGGACATTTTCGACAACCTACACAAAACTTTTCCAAGCTTTACTTTCCGGAACAGTCATAACTTCTTTTACTTGATAGAAGAAATATAACAAAATTTGAATATTAAAACAAATTAATATATGTTTATCTTCTACAATTTTAATTTAAAAAATTTTATTCAAAAAACTTTTAGAATTAAATTAATGTCTAAAACAAGCACCGCTTATATTTAATAGACGTATTTAATCTAAACTCAATATACAATGTCAAATGGAATAAATAAACCAAAAGATACACGAAAGTCCCTAAAATTAATAAATAAATATTTAAAGGAGACAGAATTTGTTTCTGGTCTTGCCCTCAAAACGCCATTTGCATCTTAAAAACATGAACACACTTAAAGGACCTCCCAAAGAATATAATTTATTTGAAATATTTAATATATTTAAATATTCGAATAAGTAAATTCAGAAATCTCTCAAAGCATGCACAATGAATTTAGGTAAACCTTAAAAATAGCTCACACTGTTCTTTGATTCTGTTAGAGCATAGATAAATCTTGAATTATAAAGATGATCTATGTCTCGAAACATTATTCATTTACACGTGGTGAGTGCTTTGGTACAGGTTAGTTTTTTGATTTTAATATTTTGAATATATTTCAGGACTGAAGACGGAATTGCTTTGAACTATATTTGTTTTTTGAAGATATAGTGCATGCTTTGAGAGATTTCTGAATTTACTTATTCGAATATTTAAATATATTAAATATTTCAAATAAATTATATTCTTTGGGAGGTCCTTTAAGTGTGTTCATGTTTTTAAGATGCAAATGGCGTTTTGAGGGCAAGACCAGAAACAAATTTTGTCTCCTTTAAATATTTATTTATTAATTTTAGGGACTTTCGTGTATCTTTTGGTTTATTTATTCCATTTGACATTGTATATTGAGTTTAGATTATATACGTCTATTAAATATAAGCGGTGCTTGTTTTAGACATTAATTTAATTCTAAAAGTTTTTTGAATAAAATTTTTTAAATTAAAATTGTAGAAGATAGACATACATTAATTTGTTTTAATATTCAAATTTTGTTATATTTCTTCTATCAAGTAAAAGGCCTTTCTATTTTATTTTATATATAATATATAATTATATCTTGGCTTCAATAAATCTCATTATGCAGTGTCAATGAATTTAGGTAAACCTTAAAAATAGCTCACACTGTTCTTTGATTCTGTTAGAGCATAGATAAATCTTGAATTATAAAGATGATCTATGTCTCGAAACATTATTCATTTACACGTGGTGAGTGCTTTGGTACAGGTTAGTTTTTTGATTTTAATATTTTGAATATATTTCAGGACTGAAGACGGAATTGCTTTGAACTATATTTGTTTTTTGAAGATATAGTGCATGCTTTGAGAGATTTCTGAATTTACTTATTCGAATATTTAAATATATTAAATATTTCAAATAAGTTATATTCTTTGGGAGGTCCTTTAAGTGTGTTCATGTTTTTAAGATGCAAATGGCGTTTTGAGGACAAGACCAGAAACACATTTTGTCTCCTTTAAATATTTATTCATTAATTTTAGGGACTTTCGTGTATCTTTTGGTTTATTTATTCCATTTGACATTGTATATTGAGTTTAGATTATATACGTCTATTAAATATAAGCGGTGCTTGTTTTAGACATTAATTTAATTCTAAAAGTTTTTTGAATAAAATTTTTTAAATTAAAATTGTAGAAGATAAACATATATTAATTTGTTTTAATATTCAAAAAAAAAAAAAAAATTAGTCATAACTTCGATAAAATCTGAGTCTTTCATCAATTGCCGTATTTGAGCACAATCAAATATTCCACCTTTTAATTTTTCCATACCAAGCTTTGGAAATTTTCTGCAAATGTAATTAAAACAATCTCCGTCCTTGTTCAACGCTTTTACAAATTGCTTTATTATACCTAACTTAAAATGTAATGGTGGAAGTATGATTTTGTCTCTGCTCACCAGCGGCTACCTCATTACATTGGCTTTACCGACAGTTAAATAATTTCTTACAGGCCAAACATCTTGTTCCAAATGAAATTGCTTTGCTCTACTGTCCCACAAATAAAGCAAGGGTATTTTGTGTATCCACTCTGTTGGCCAAGTAAAAAATTAACCATTTTAAATCCACACAGATCGACCATTGATGCTCCGAATATTTAATTTTCTCTAAAACTAATTTTACATTTTCATATTGTAATTGATGCAAATTTATTTCCATTGTGCAATAAGGCGCATTTTAAACTTCTTTTACAACTGTCAATAAAAAGGCGCCATTCAGTAGATTTGTATTCTTTTAAACCCATGTCTAGAAGCAGCTTCGCGATATCATTACAATACAGTAATCCTTAATTTTCACTAAAAAATTATAATAACTCTTTTTCTCGCGTTCTGTATATTGTAATTGTTACTGTTGGTGCCAATGATTTCTTTTCTTTCAATCTTGAGGCCAATAATTCTGATCCTTGTTTTGATAAATTGAGATCACGTATGAAATCATTGAGTTCATTTTGAGAAAATAATTTCGGCGTAGATCCATTCACTTCCACTGGTAGAGGGTCCCGATTCATGAGAATTTGGCAACATCATGGTTTCTGAGTGTATGCGAATTAATTTTGAGACGTAAATAGCCGAGGGAGACTTTCACTGTGAAGAATCGGACATTTTGTAGACTTTAAGTCTGGGTATCTCCACATTTGATTTCGATTAAAACCTTCAGCATCTACTACGCAAAAGTAACAATCATCTAAATGATTTGTAGGCTCCGTCCGCATCATAGGAATTCCAAAATCTAATCCAGAACGTTCTCCTTTTTTCCATAACCGTAGAGACTCAACACAGGACTTACAAACTTTATTGGGAACCCATAGCTCACCTAATTTGTCAATTTTCAAACCGAAATATTCAACATAAGTTTCTTTGATATTTCTTTTTTGTTTTTTCGATATATAAACATTGCAAATATAACAAAATAAATCTCTAGAATATTTACACTTTTTTCGTGACGATCTCATATTTTAGAAGACAAGACGAATATATTAGAATGGACATTGAAACAAAATATTGATCCATGACAACTTATCCAGACTCATGTGTATGTACTTCAATATTGTAAAATAACTGAGATCTCAGCTGTTCTGTGGAGCAAGGGGGTCTTAGAGTGGGGATCAAGTGAATAATTTTGCCTACACGTTCTCTAGTGTTTCTGTCAATAATATCTAAGTGAATAGAATGAAGTCTTCTAGTTAATTCTGTATGAATTACCTTTAAGTATACATTAGTGACATCTCTTTGGTAGTATTGTACTTTCATGTCATTCTTCAACCATGTCTTCATTCCATGTTTTCGTCCATAAGTGGCTGCGGGGCTCTTGTTCTTCGTCTTGAAGTTGATGTATTTCGGAAACACGTTCAAATGTATGCATTTGGTAAAAAACCAAATATTTTGGGTATTCTTCTTACTTCTCAACAGAAGCTTGAAATACCATAAGACCAAAAAGCTGGTTTCAGCTTTTAATAAATATTTTATAGATTTGGTCTTTACTTGGTGGAAACTCATTTTAATTATCATTCTCCATTACTGAATATTTTTCCTTAATGGCATTTTTAGCGGCAAACTCCAATAAACACCTAGAGTTTTTATGACTTGTGCTTCCATTATTTGGTCACGTACCTAAAAATGTATTTAAACTCGGTTACACTGAATACCATCAGACAGTACAATGTAATACCTGAAGAAGCCACATCGTGGTAAAACAATTGTTGTAGTAGTACAAACATTTTTGTGGAAATAAATTACTGTCTCATATACATTTTTTAATTAAAATGAGTTTCCACCAAGCAAAGACCGAATCTATCAAATATATATATATATATATATATATATATATATATATATATCTTTATGAATGAACTAGAGTGAAACAATGTAGATATCTCAATTATTGCTTTTCATTAAAATTAATAGCATATTTCATCATTCATTGGTGGAATCCAAATGAAGTAAAGACATTTATGGTTTTGAATATTTTTAGGAGAAACTAGTCCTTCAAATTTTCCATCTGAAAAGATAATTAATACTGTTTTCGGCTAAGATATCAATGCAATACTGAAATATAATAGATATGTTTTCCAGCTGGATAACAGATATAGATGCAAAATGGCGAATGCGCTGTAGAATAATCTGAAGTCCGGTTACAGTAAAATTGGATGAATATATCATATGTTTTTCGAAATTTGAGACAATATGAGTGGCTTTTTGAGTATAAACTTGAATATATGTATTTATTTTGAGTTAATACAGATTGGAACATAAAACAAATGGGAGAGATTTGTTTTCAACACAGGGTAGTACTCATGAAATCCACAATTTCAGCAAAAATCACCTATATAAAATGTTCTAAAATATAACTCCTTCTATTCGAGCATGTGGCCTTGATTGACAGCATGTGTCAACTGAAATACTAAAACGAAATAACAATCTCAACGTAAATATTCAACGGACTTTCAGTTTTCGGACTTTCAATAATTTGTTCACATATGCTGTATGTTCATTTGAACAAAATGGTTAAAATAATCCCATATATTGTCGACGTACTTAAAATGGAAGGAACATAATTTACTCAATCTCTCGACAAATGTTTTCGTATGAAATATTGACTTGTCGGTTCTTGACTAAGAATTGAAATTATTGGAAAATTTGAATATTCAACCAAACAAGACATATTTTAATGATAATATGTTAGGAAACAGCGATACAATTGGCATAAATCTTAAAAAAGAAGGTTGGTATTTCATCTAGTTCAAACCCCTTCGATGCATTCAGCTCGCGAAGTGCAACAGCAAATTCTTCCTTTGAAATATTTATCTTCCATAAAAAGTTGCTATTTTATAAGTTTCGCACACCTGCAGAATCTACCGAGACTATTTCAATGGCTCGAACATACTATCAATGAAGGCAGCGACAGAATTTGATATTTCTTTGACTGTAGTATATCCAATACTTTCAAAACATATTTTGGATGGAATTGAAAGTTGTTTTCTTTGGAAAAAACGAATTTAAAAGAATTGCTACGCTTTTGCGCAACTTCTAGCTCACCAGTTTTCAGATCATTTCGAAGATCGTGTGATATCATGCCCTCTGACAGAGTTCTGGATATTTGGAATTGAGTCAAATCATAATTATTTATTTTTTCCACCTTACATGATATTTATTTCAAAATTTCAATATCAAAATAGACTTCATCTGCAAGTCCCCTATAATTTTAATTTAAAAAAAAATTTATTCAAAAACTTTTAGAATTTAATTAATGTCTTTAAATACAGCTTATAGTTAATAGACATTAAATCAAAACTCATCACATTATATCAAATCGAATAAAAACCCAACAAATATAAATTGACAATTCAAATTAATTTCAATTAAATAAATAAAATGATAATTGGCTAGTGATACCACCTGATTCAAGTCCGTTGGACTTTTTTAAGGGGCCACTTGAAAAGTGTATGTTTTCGAACTCACCCCGGATGAACTGCCATACTTCGTGCAAGAATTGTTGATGACTGCCACAGAATTACCCTCGATGTTCTGCAAAATATTGAAGATTTCTTTGAAGAAAGGTTGTATTATTGCATGGAGGCTAATGGACTTCATTTCGGACATTTATTGAATTGAAACCTCAAAATGACATTAGTATAAATAAAATTCAATGTGTCAATTAATTGTTTTTTTATGAAATTAATATGGAATCTGACAAATTTAGTTATTATTAAAAGACATAGAAATTCCGTAAAAATGATTAATTACTCGACCCAGGTTCCATGCTTCAGCATTTCTAATATTGATTTATTGTTTTAAAAATAATTGAGATGGAAACTTTGCCTTGAGCTTTCTGGTTTCTATGTAATGTTACATTTTCAATATTTCTGGTGATTTTCTGACGAGAGCTCTATCCGCTTGCACTAATAACCTCCGGTATATATCGCCTTTCAGAACAAGTGTAAAAGAGCGGAGAAATTTTTCATGGTTTTCATTCGATATAGGAATCTTAATAAAAAAAATATTACTGTGAGATAAAACATGATCATTTCCTCTCTTTTCGATAAGCATTTGTCTTAAATAATTAATCTTAAACTAGATTGTTGCAAATCTTTGATTAGAACAAGCAAATTCATTGCTTTAATTCATGCAGTAATCAATTTTGTCGGCACTGTCCTTCGTGGGCATCTATTTACAAAAGTACCAGGAAATTGTGAATAAATCAAAATTGCATTGATCTCTTTCCAAATTTGATTTATCTCCTTCAACATAATATTCATCTGAAACGTTACATTTTGTCTGAAGGTTTTCAATGACCCAAATTTACATCCTCGACGGAGAAACTTAAGCAGGGAGAACAAAACAAGCACAGCATGCTCAATCTGGCTAATACTTCTGTTTCTTCGAGAAAATGGTCACCGTTATATGAATTTTTATCATGGTGCAAAATCCAATTATTGTCGGCTTACAAATCCGGTCATTTCCTACGCACAGCATATCTCAAATGCTTCATAATGTCCAAATAATTCCTTATCAACTGCTTGACACAGCGGTGAGTACTCATAGTGCACGACACTACGATCATAATCAAATACATACTTTTTGATCATATTATGTATTGTCATTATAGGACTTCACTTCACATCTTATCGATTACATATTTTTGGTGAATTCATCATTATTAGTGTTAACAATCAAACTTGTATCTTAACGTCACATACAATGCCTCAAGCTATACATTTTTTTTATTATTATTATCTTGATACTTCTGGATCTTCTGTAAAGATCCCTCAGAAGATTTTTCAGCTTGTGCGTTGTTCAGTTGTGTTCTGGGTAGGCTTGCGCCACTTTAGGTCACAGCAGTGTTAATTTTCGACCCAACAGTTAAATGGTGGCCGACACCCTTCTAACTAGAAAATTTCTTTCCCACCTGAACGAGATTTGAACCCGGACCTTTCGGTCACGAGCCCTATGCTCTACTACTGCGCTGTCAACACTCTGTTGAACTTGTTCGAGTATTTCTTCCGCTTTTTTTTCATATTCGCAGTAAATCTGATTTATCGTTAAACAATCATGCGATTAATGAACTGTCGTTATGTGTTGTTCCAATATGCGGGAACAGAATACAAATACCAAGGTTAACTTATCGTGGTACGAACAGATATTGAGTGTTATATTGTAGACAAAAAAATAAAGAGCAGTCCTCAAGGATGTGAAAATTTGCTAATTTGTTTATATGATCGAGTTGTACACCAAAACATGATCTTTCCTTCTTTATTGACTATTTTGTAATTCTGTCCAGCCGGTCACACTAACTTTCTGACGGAATGAGCTGAAATTTAGAAAATTTGAGGGAAAGTTGAAGGTCTAAATTTCTTCGCTCAGTTTGTTAATGGGCACCATCCGTTCAATAGTTTGGCGGTTATTCATGTTTGAAAATGTGCCATATTTTTTCCAATTCCTTCGAAATTGGAATTCGGTATATAGAAGTAGAATAATAACACACACGTTCATGCGAAATTTCGTGAGCATAGTATGATCAGAAGTTTAAAAAAAAAATTGTTAATGTATTAGCATTGAGCGCTACCTTAAACACTTACGTTCGAAAGAAAAAAAATTGAGTTTTGAAATTGTCTGGGAAGGTTTGGGGCTTGAATATACTGGTTAGAGTCATTATTTCGCAAAATCTGTTATGTCTGGATTTATTCATATTGAAAATTTTATCTTATTACTCTTAATATTTTCTAAACGGCAGATCAGATTCAACTGAAATTTTGGTTCTGAAAGCACAATTATATCGAACAGTCCCACGAGCGAGTTCAAATTTATCATTCATATGTCAAATAATGACATAAGGCTAATGCAGAATGTGCATTCATCTTGTATTGTTTCTTCAAGAAGCTTCAGTGATTTGGAATTTTCAGGAGAAATGGATTCTTGAATAAGTGAACAAAAGCTTCTGACTTCACATCAGTGTTTTTCATGATTTTCAAATTTGGTGTTTGTATGCCATTAGCAATCATTTTAACTGAGTTTAGTCGATACAAATACACAGTCCGTCTAGAAAGTACCCGGAAAAAACAACGCTGAATTATAATTATTAAGTATATATTTTTAATTCTTGAATTAGAAAATTATAACAATATATTCATCGAACTCACTTATACAACGTCCATTTAACTGTAAACACTTAACTAAATGTCGAGGTATACCCGAAGCAACATCATTTCCATAATTTTCGTTGATGGTAGTCCCGTATTCTAAATCATCTTTATTTCATGGCGCTGCTCGATCAACTTCAATCTTCATTAGTCCCCATATGATTTCAATGGGACTAAGATCTGGTGAAACTGCTGGCCATGAAATGGTTTTCACTTGATTTTCTTGCATCCAAATTTGAGTACAGACATCTTGCAATATCCTGTTGAAAACGCCACCCCTCTGGATATAAAGCATTCGTCATTTCAAGGAGAAAATCGTTTAGAATGCCACAATACTTTTCACTATTAATGGTACCATCAACTATAAGGAGAGGCGTAGCACCCCGCTGAGATATTGCTCCCCAAACTATTACTTTGCTGGGAAATTTGGAAATTTGAACGATAACAGGTTGTTTTAATAGGATTTTTAAGTGATTTCCACCAAGTTGGAAAAACTTTCATCAGATATAAAGACATTTTTAAAATAATCTTCTTGAAAACTTTAACAAATTTCTATCTTTCATCCCTTTTTGAAGATGTCATTAATGTCATTATAGGGATTTTCTTTGGTTTCCTTGATATGTAGCCTTGTATTTTCAGTGACATACGCACGGTTTTTGGACATGCTCTTATATTGAATTGTATCAGTCCTTACTTGGTGAAAATCCATATTAAATAATTTGAAATAAGGTTATTCTGATTTTCACAAATTTTTATTGTTAAACTCACAACAATTGTTTCGCTATCACAGTAGCATCATCAGGCAAGATCAAATTTAAAATAACTAAGCCTGTTTCCGAAATCCGTTGCTATTTATATTACAGTAAGTACAATAAATTTTTATTGAGCACTAAAACCCAAAAAAGGGTCCCTGCAAATTCCAGCTTATCTGAATATATTTAACAGAGGTGAGCTATTTAAATCTATTTGTTCGTTAAGTAATATTCCAATTTTATTATGTTTATTTATCTCTAGGGATTCTAACAGATTAAAGGCATAACTTTTGCTTTCTATATGTAGAATTTCAAAGTTATGGTTGAAAGTATGTCCTGTTTCTAACAAATGGTTAGAATATGTAGAATTGCTTTTATCATTGAGGAAACTCTTCAAATGTTCACACATCCTATGACGGAAAGTTCTTCCAGTCTGACCTATGTAAACTTTAGTGCAATCACCGCAGGTTAACTTATAAACCCCAGATTTATCATCTTTATGTTTGTAGTCTTTATTATTTTTGATAAATTTATTCAAGTTTGAATTAGTTTTAAATGAAGTTCTCAAATTATATTTATTTTTGAGGTATGTAGCAATTTTCTCAGAAATACCTTTAGTGTATATTAAGGAAATGTATTTAAAATTTTCTTTTATATTAGGAAACACCATATTTAAAGCTATTTTATTATTTTTATTCATCAATAATTTGTCTATCAACTTTGGATCATAGTCATTATTAATAGCTATTTGTTTAATTATGTTAAGTTCTGAAATATAATTTTCTCGATTCATGGAAATATTAACTAATCTATGGATCATACAGTTAAATGCTGATAATTTTTGGTTTAGAGGATGATTTGATTTATTGTGTATAATAGAATCCGTATAGGTTGGTTCGTGAAATATTGAAAAATCATGTGAATTATTTATTCGAGTAACAGTTAAATCAAGAAAATTGATAGAATTATTAAGTTCGGTTTCCATAGTGAATTTAATTGAAGGATGTATCTCATTGATGAATAAAAAGAATTTTTTCAAAAGTCTGTCTGTACCTGTGAAGCTACAGAAAATATCGTCTACATATTAGACCGGTTGTTTCGTTCGTTAGTGTACCTTCATTTAAACTTTCGAAAGAACTTATTCAGATCATTTTAAAAGAAACTAAATTACAAGCTAAATACTCGATAAAAAATTCACTACACCTAATAAACAAAATAAAGAATATCCACTTACCTCATAATGCTAAATTAATTTCATTTGACGTACAAAATTTATTTCCAAGTATACCACCAAACGAAACAATTAAACTAGTAGATAATCTATTAATCAACAACAGATGCAATACAATTATCGAAGAAGATATTTTAGAATGTCTAGATATTTGCACTAAACAAAATTATTTTCAATTTAAAAATAGAATTTATAAATCTGAAAACGGTTTGATTATGGGATATCCCTTAAGTCCTTTATTAGCAGAAATATTCATGGACAATATTGAAACTAAAATTCACCAAAATCCCCTTAAGAAATACTTTTTATATTAGTATAGATATGTAGACGATATTTTCTGTTGCTTCACAGGTACAGACAGACTTTTGAAAAAAAATTTTTTATTCATCAATGAAATACATCCTTCAATTAAATTCACTATGGAAACCGAGCATAATAATTCTATCAATTTTCTTGATTTAACTGTTACTCGAATAAATAATTCACATGATTTTTCAATATTTCACAAACCAACCTATACGGATTCTATTATACACAATAAATCAAATCATCCTCTAAATCAAAAATTATCAGCATTTAACTGTATGATCCATAGATTAGTTAATATTTCCATGAATCGAGAAAATTATATTTCAGAACTTAACATAATTAAACAAATAGCTATTAATAATGACTATGATCCAAAGTTGATAGACAAATTATTGATGAATAAAAATAATAAAATAGCTTTAAATATGGTGTTTCCTAATATAAAAGAAAATTTTAAATACATTTCCTTAAAATACACTGAAGGTATTTCTGAGAAAATTGCTACATACCTCAAAAATAAATATAATTTGAGAACTTCATTTAAAATTAATTCAAACTTGAGTAAATTTATCAAAAATAATAAAGACTACACACATAAAGATGATAAATCTGGGGTTTATAAGTTAACCTGCGGTGATTGCCCTAAAGTTTACATAGGTCAGACTGGAAGAACTTTCCGTCATAGGATGTGTGAACATTTGAAGAGTTTCCTCAATAATAAAAGCAATTCTACATATTCCAACCATTTGTTAGAAACAGGACATACTTTCAACCATAACTTTGAAATTCTACATATAGAAAGCAAAAGTTATGCCTTAAATCTGTTAGAATCCCTAGAGATAAATGAACATAATAAATATGGAATATTACTTAACGAACAAATAGATTTAAATAGCTCACCTCTGTTAAATATATTCAGATGAGCTGGAATTTGCAGGGACCCTTTTTTGGGTTTTAGTGCTCAATAAAAATTTATTGTGGTTTTCCTGAAACTGGTCTATGCCTCATATCCTTGCCATTTTTTATCCTCTTTATTGACTTATATACAGCACTTTTTCCCAGTTCAGTCAGTTGCAATAATTTTTTTACGTTTCGAAAACCTTTTCTCTATAAATATTATACGTGTTTTTTTTTCTATTATAGTTGCGCTATTATTTCCTAAATTGTATACCTGTTGACAATCAACAATATTTGACAAATAGTGTTTCCATGCAACTTTTGGCTTAGCCGACTATCTGTACAACCTCTTTTACTTTGGTCTTAGAATGTTAAAAAACAGAATTATATCAAAATTATGAAAAATAATAAATTCCGGATACCTTCTAGACGGACTATACATTCAAACAACGAATTGCTATTGAAGCCCAATCTCATAATAACTTTCCATTCGTTTGAAATGAGGATTAAACAAAATTCCCAAGCTCCTGCTTGTTCCTTCAGTTCGAAGACCGTATTGTAAATTTCATACTTAGAATATTTAGATTTGTAAATAATATACCTTATCTGTTCAATCTTTATCCCGCGTGCAATACCGTTGGCATTCAATTACATTCTTTAATGATAACATAAACTGCACAAGACTTACTGATTCGACTTTATCGTAGAATCACATGCAAAAATGACAGTGAATACCTTCTAATAGCGAATTCTCACTACTATCGGAGGACTACATCGATGTCGCATCAGGTTTATTTCCCATAGGAAAATGTTGTTAAGTTACTAGAAGTTCAAGAGCAACAGCAGGAAGGAAAGGAACACTTAAGTAGATATTGAGATAATCCGGAATAGAAATGAAGAAAGATATAACTATAAATATGTTTCCTCCGTCTCTATATTCTTGCAAATCTTATTCTCTAGATCTCATGGCACCAGCTTAATACAAAAAAAAAACTGAAGAGGCTGATTCAGAAGACATACAGAAAAGCGTGTTGTAATGAAAAAATGTGACGTTAATTTTTTTATCTCAGCAACTCTGACAAAATGAAAATTCATGAATTAAAAAAAAAATAAATATGTGCGAACTAGAATTATCTCATGAAATAAAAAAAAAATTGCATAAAATGTATACGAAATCCAAAAACGTCAACATTAATAAGGAGTGTTAGCTATGGTAATAAAAACGTCTACGAATCGAGACAGTGTAACATACATCTCTGTATAACAATTCTTTACTCAAAAAAACTCAACAAGTATTGAAATGTTGAATTTTAGGCGTTTATATTGAAAATTTACTATGAAGAAGTATTTGAATATTACAGTTAATTGCTGTAATTAATTCTCCGGAACCTCTACAGATTTAAATCTAAATAAATTTGATGAAAACATTTAGAATTAAATTTTTTTAAAAACATGTTCTGGATAACACTGTATCACTTTATAGACATCTTCAAATGGGAAAATAGAAAAAGGCGTTTTTGAATATATGTAACGTTTTTTTGGTGATGGAACTTCTGATTCTTCAACATCCAATCGAAACATGTATGTGGAAGGTGATGTCTAAATAATTTGGTCACTATTTTATAGTTATATTGATTCTTTATTATTTAATTTCCACCACATGTGATTATAATATATATGTCTATAAAGTGATACAGTGTTATCCAGGACATGTTTTAAAAAAATTGGATTCTGAATGTTTTCATGAGATTAATTTAGATTTAAATCTGTAGAGGTTGTAACATACATCTGTATAACAATTCTTTACTCAGAAAAACTCAACAACTATTAATATATATATTGAAAATTTACTATGCAGGAGTATTTGAATATTACAGATAATAGCTGTAATTAATTCTCCGGAACCTCTACAGATTTAAATAAATTTGATGAAAACATTCAGAATTAAATTTTTTTAAAAACATGTTCTGGATAACACTGTATCACTTTATAGATCTCTTCAAAAGGGAAAATAAAAAAGGGCCTTTTTGAATATATGTAACATTTTTTTGGTGATGGAACTTCTGATTCTTCAACATCCAATCGAAACATGTATGTGTAAGGTGATGTCTAAATAATTTGATGACTATTTTATATTTATTTTGATTTTTTAATATTTAATTTCCACCACATGTGATTATAATATATATGTCTATAAAGTGATACAGTGTTATCCAGGACATGTTTTAAAAAAATTTAATTCTGAATGTTTTCATGAGATTAATTTAGATTTAAATCTGTAGAGGTTCCGGAGAATTACTTTCAGCTATTATCTGTAATAAACTCGAGGAGGTTTTGTTGATTACAGGGGAAAATCGTATGTGTGTTTACATACTCTAGACGGCGCTAGTGTATTATTAATACTTTAGTGATCTCTGTTAATAGCGAATATATATACTTAGCATTTTTGTAGTCGTTGGCATTCATTCATTGCAATGAATAAAACCAACAAGTCTGAAACGTGCGCATGTCTGCAATTTGCCTCTGATCAACAAAACCTTGTCGACTTTTTTTGGGTATAGAATTGTTATACAGATGTGTGTTACACCATCTTGATTTGTGGAACTTTCTATTACCATAGCTCACATTCCGTGTTAGTGATATATAATATATAATTGATATCAGCCGAATTAATTCATTTGAACAAAATCTTTAAGTTTAAAATTCTTTCAGACTCAAAACAAGAAAGAAAAAAATGGAAAAACTGAATAAAATTTGACATTAGAAACATAAATCATGTTACAACTTTGGAAGGAGGAGATTCGTGATTGTACGATCATCCCTCAAGGCGGGGTGACAACTACCTCAAGCATCTTAAGTGACAATAGGGATCTAATGACATATCATTTGGACGGTTTACAATTCCATTTATAAATATGCTGGGAAATTGTAGTTCGTTGTTCTTTTTGTTGTGACCGATTCGTCACAATGAGTGAAGTACAATAAATGGTGAAGTTTCTGAACGACTTTTAATTAATGAGATGTTCAAATAGCCTAACGTTCATTTCTAAACAAAAAAGTGTCAATATTCAACATTTTCTCTTACTTTCTGTAGCATTTTTGGCTCTTGTATCATTAAATGCTACACTATTCTCTAGCAAAGATTTTCTAGAGAAATATAACGTATACAGGTATGGAAAAGACAGTCGGAAACATAGGAAATTCAGTTTTAATCAAGAATGCAGTGGAGCAGTAAAAGAATCAAAAACTTAGCGCGATGCAATGATGAAAAAACGACTGATTTCTCTCAATGGCAGTAGGGAGTGAAAGCAGGTGGCACAGTCTTTCGATCGAAGCATCAACATTTGCATTTGAGAGAGAACAATAATTTATTCGTCATCGCATCGCCCTGGGATTTTGATTCTTCCACTGCTCCACAGCATTCTTGATTAACACTGAATTTCCTATGTTTCCTGCTGTCTTTTCCATACCTGTATAAGTAAACAAGACACTCTTTAAATGACCCCACAAAAGAGTCTCGAGAAGGAAATCTTGTAGGCAATTAAATAGGACCTATTTTTCCAATTGAACTCTTGAGGAAATGATGATAGGATAGAAGACATAATGTTTCATCAACATGATACTTTGCCACACTACGCAATCCCAGTAAATGACTTTCTGAATCATCAGCTTCTCGAAAATTGAATTGGAAAGAGAAATCCTATTGAACTATAGACTTTTTTCGGTGGATTTATTTAAAGAGTGTCGTGTGTAGGATGATAACTACTCCGCTATGAGATTTTCGCCAGAAAAAAGTCTTAACAGGTAATGTAAACAATACCTGTAGTGTTACAGAATGTAAGAGAAAATGTTGAACAAACACTTTTACCTTTATATCAAAAATTTTCAAACACGAAGAACTGGGAAACTATTGAACCAATTTTTCCATTGCTGAACTTAACCACTCTATTAAGATCTCAAATCTTTTCCTAAAATTTTACATACATTTTGTCGAAACGATAGCACTCTGTTTCTTGGAACTGGCGCAAAAAAGAACTACTCATAATTGATTTTTCAAACTGGCATTTTTAATTTATCACCAAGTGATGCTGACAGTATCATATTAATCAACTCTTAGACCTGTGTGCTGATTAGAAACTCACTTTCAAATTGAGTCCTCGCACCCTTCTGTTCTATCTGACCACTTTCTTCTTCATCCTAACCTACCATGACACGATCGCGTCTCCTCTGGCCTGGAAATAAAACTTACAATAAAGTGTTACAGAAAGAAGTTATGACCATTACACTCGATCGGCTGATCTGTTCCGTAATCTTTGATGGCCCCGAGGCTATCGCAACACAGCCAGTTATGCAGATACTCCCATGACGGTCAATGTTGATTGCCACGAGAAGGATATATTGATATCGAACAGGTTGTTAATGCTTCATTGTTCATTACGGATGCTACAATAAGCTACTACAAGTCGGGTTTCCTGTACTCTGAAACATTTACAACACTGGAAATTATAATTCGATACATCCTGCTCCTGCGGATGCTTTTTATCTTAGGATTGCCGTTTGAGTGAAAATGTGTTGAATAGTTCGAGAGCAATAGATAGTGAATAAAAAAATATTTCCTTTCGAACAAGGAATTTTGAAAAAAAAGAAATATTTCATTCTGTAATCTCATAAGTAGCACACTCTACAGTATTATAAAGGGGAAAGGGGAGGTTATTATGGCACCCGATCAAAGCAAACATGATCATTCAATTGATCAATCGAATTTATTCATTATAAACTCTCGACACAATGAGGATCAATCATTACACATGAAAGTAGGAGATGCAGACCCTGCACCGAATCCAGGCTGATTAAATTTGCATTTTTTATCATCCATAAATTAAGAGCTCATTAATATTTTCTTGATGTTTTTAGAAGACTTGAGCCTAGAAATTCACCAATGAAAAAAATTATCATTCAAATGATCGCCAAGACTGGCTACAGTACCACATTCGATCAACTCAATTTTTCAGTACACGGTCGATTATTTCGGGCTCGATCTCATGAAAGGCGACTTCGATTTCGCGTTTCAGGAGATCGATGTTTCTGGATTGTTAGCTTTATACTTATTCTTAACGGATACCCACAAAAAATAGTCTTCCGAGGTAAAAATGAGCTCGATCGCTAAATATGATTTTTCTGGGAAAATGCTCATAATAATAATAAAATGAAATAGAAAGGCCTTTTACTTGAAAGAAGAAATATAACAAAATTTGAATATTAAAACAAATTGAAATATGTTTATCTTCTACAATTTTAATTTCAAAAAAATTTGTATTCAAAAAACTTTTAGAAATAAATTTATGTCTAACAAGCACCGCTTACATTTAGTAGACGTATATAATCAAAACTCAATATATAATGTCAAATGGACTAAATAACCCAACAGATATACGAAAGTAATTAAAATTCATAAATAAATATTTAAAGGAGACAAAATTTTGTTTCTGGTCTTACCTTTAAGAACACCAATTGCCTTTTAAAAACATGAACACACTTAAAGGACTTCTCAAAGGTAAGACCAGAAACAAAATTCTGTCTCCTTTAAATATTTATTTATTAATTTTAATTACTTTCGTATATCTGTTGGATTATTTAGTCCATTTGACATTATATATTGAGTTTTGATTATATACGTCTATTAAATGTAAGCGGTGCTTGTTAGACATAAATTTATTTCTAAAAGTTTTTTGAATAAAAATTTTTTTGAAATTAAAATTGTAGAAGATAAACATATTTCAATTTGTTTTAATATTCAAATTTTATTATATTTCTTCTATCAAGTAAAATGCCTTTCTATTTTATTTTATATATAATATACATTTATATTTTGGCTTCAATAAATCTCATTATAGAATATCAATGAATTTAAATAAACCTTAAAATAACTCACACTGTTCTTTGATTTTGTTAGAACATAGATCAATATTGAATTATATAGTTGATCTGTATTTCGGAGCTTAAGTCTTTTAACACGTGAGTGATATAGGCTATGTTTTTGATTTTGATATTTGGAATGTTAAAAGAGGACTGAAGACGGGATTGTCTAGAATTATATTTGTTTTTTGAAGATATAGTGCACATTTTTTTAGAGATTTTTGAAATAATTTATTCGAATATTTAAATATATTAAATATTTCAAATAAATTATATTCTTTGAGAAGTCCTTTAAGTGTGTTCATGTTTTTGAAAGGCAATTGGTGTTCTTAAAGGTAAGACCAGAAACAAAATTTTGTCTCCTTTAAATATTTATTTATTAATTTTAATTACTTTCGTATATCTGTTGGGTTATTTAGTCCATTTGACATTATATATTGAGTTTTGATTATATACGTCTATTAAATGTAAGCGGTGCTTGTTAGACATAAATTTATTTCTAAAAGTTTTTTGAATAAAAAGTTTTTTGAATAACAATTTTTTTGAAATTAAAATTGTAGAAGATAAACATATTTCAATTTGTTTCAAAAATTTTTATAATAATAAAAATTTATTCATTTCTTTTTGACAATTAAATGTATAGGACAAGTCATAAGAAAAGTAAAAAAATATAAGTATAAAAAATCAACTACGCTCTAATAAGTCAGAAACATGATCATTTACTGAATGATAGCATTTTCGCAACAATATACCTTTAACAGTTTTCTTAAATTCCTTGAAATTAAGAGATCGAACACCATGCGGCAAATGATTATAAAGTTGAATACACTAATGCATAGGGGACATCTCAAATTTGGCTGTATTGAGTTTTGGGATATACAATGTTCCCTCACTTCTGGTTTTATGGCTATGAAGGGTGGATAACTTGACAAGGTTGTTTTTTCATTTTCCTTTACATATATAAGGCATTCGAAAATGAAAAAGGAGGACAACGTTAAAATATCATTTTCCAAAATTACGGGTCTACAGGACGAACGTGGAGTTATATTGAATAAGATTGCGTAAGATCCGTTTCTGTAATATGAAAGCCCTGCCAACTTCTGAAGAGTTTTTCCACAGCAATACATAATATGAGAGGTGACTATAGACTAAACTATAATATACTACTCTGTCAAGAAAGTACCGGGAATTTTCAATTAAAACAACATTTTTACATTTAATCGTCAAAATTTATTAGGTCGCCTTCAAAATAGGCTCCATTTGCTCCAATACATCTATGCCAACGGCACTTCCAATTATCGAAACATTTTTTATAGGCGCTTTCCGGGATGGACTTAAGCTCTCGCGCCGAATTTTGTTTTATGGCTTCAATCGACTCAATCGACTCAAAAATTGCCCCTTCGTGGCAATTTTAGTTTTGGGAAGAGGAAAAAGTCGCAGGGAGCCAAATCCGGCGAATACGGTGGTTGCTGAAACACGTTTGCTGAGTTTTTGGCGAGAAAGTCAGTCACAATCGTAGCTCGGTGAGAAGGCGCGTTATCGTCATGCAAAATCCATGAGTTGTTCGCCCACAAATTTGGCCGCTTCTTACGGATACGCTCACGCAGACGTTTCATAACGCCTAGGTAATACTCCTTGTTGACCGTCTGACCCTCTGGAATAAATTCGTAGTGCACCACGCCACGGATATCGAAGAAAGCAATGAGCATTACCTCCATTTTCGAGCGGCTTTGGCGTGGTTTTTTCGGTTTCGGCTCATTTTTTGCCACCCAATCCGATAATTGCTGGCTTGTTTGCATATCGTACTCGTAGACCCAGGTCTCATCAGCAGTTATAATGCGTTCCATGAATGTAGAATCGGAATTACAGCGATCCAGCATGTCTGAAGCAACCTGTTCGCGATGACGTTTTTGAAGAAAATTCAGGTCTTTCGGTACGAGTCGTGCGGCCACCTTTCTCATGCCCAAAATATCAATCAAAATCGTACGTGCGGACTCGTGGGATATCTTAAGGTCATGTGCTATCTCTCTCAAGCTGGTACGACGGTTTTCCAGCACCCTTTCCTTAATTTTATCGACGTTATCTTCGATCGAAGCCGTCGATGGGCGACCACTTCTCGACCGTCCTTGAAGGCTCTGTACCACTGATATGCACGAGTTTTCGATAGAGCATTATCACCAAAGGCCTTTTGCAACATTTTGAATGCATCGGCACACGAAAATTCATTTGCAACACAAAACTTTAAACAAATTCTTTGCTCAACGTAATCACCCATACTAAAAATCGGCACGCACTCTGACATCGACTGACTTAATCAGCTGTTGCAAACACACTAGTTGACAGATCCCGCTCAAGCTTGGCATAGTAATTAAGGACAGTGGTACCAACCTAGGAAAAAAAATTTTTACCTGCCTCATTGGCCCGCCAGATTTAAATCGATAATTCCCGATACTTTCTTGACAGAATGTATATTAACAAGAGATTCTATAGGGAGTAAATGTTCACTCAATCAATAACATGATATGAACTATTCAATTCCTTACACAAATATTCAACATGCATAGACCACTTAAAATTGTTATCCAAATAGATACCAAAAAAATTAGTATTATTCATAGATGGGCTGACAGTATCTAAAAATCGAATTACAACTCTGCGATCATCACGGCCAATTGTTAAATGAATAAATTCAGTTTTATCAATTTTGACCATCAACTTATTGACACCAGTTCACAAAGCTCTGTACTAAAAGCTCACAAAGCATCGAACCTCTTCAAAAGTAGGCGCCGTAACTGCCATCAGCGATTAGCCCAATAACTTTTTGAGAGTGATAATATACTGTGAAATCCCAGGAAGTTTCACAAATTGATTAAAATTCTTCTCAAATTATCTGGAAGATCATTAATAAAAAGTAATGGAAGTGGCTCGAGGATGGACCCTTGTGGTACTCCCAAAGTTATATCGTACTCAGCAGATGAAGAGTTCTTATTTTTGACAAACATGGATCTACCTTCAAGATAGCTGAGGATCCAATTCAAGAACACACCTCGGAAGCCCAAGTTCAAACATTTATTAATTATGAATTTGAAGGACAATCTATCAAGAGCATGTGAAAGATCGAAAAATAAGCCTGCAACCTATAAGCCGTTGTCAAGGCATTCATAAACGAACTCAACAAAGGGAATTGCTGCCGTTTGAGTTGAGCGGCCAGAACGAAAGCAATAGTGGGCGGCATCAAGTATGTTGATTTTTTCGAGGTACTTAATGATTCTATTGAACACAACTCTCTCGAATACCATGGAAAAAAAGAGAATTGGCCTATAATTTGTGATACTGCGTATATTATTTGTTTCGAAAACTGGAAAAACTAAGGCTTTTTTGAAGGAAACACGCCTGAACTCACAGACAGGTTAATCCAGTAAGCAAAGTGTTCACATATATTTGAACTTATCAATTTTCAAATTCTAGCGGAAATTTAATCCGCACTCCTGCTCCTTTTATTTTTTAACGTTTTTATTATATAAGCTATTTCATATGTCAAAACCGGGTAGAAGAAAAATGTTGTATTCAACATACTACTCTGTCAAGAAAGTACCGGGAATTTTCAATTAAAACAACATTTTTACATTTAATCGTCAAAATTTATTGGGTCGCTTCAAAATAGGCTCCATTTGCTCCAATACATCTATGCCAACGGCACTTCCAATTATCGAAACATTTTTTATAGGCGCTTTCCAGGATGGACTTTAGCTCTCGCGCAGAATTTTGTTTTATGGCTTCAATCGACTCAAAACGGGTGCCACGAAGGGGCAATTTTAGTTTTGGGAAGAGGAAAAAGTCGCGGGGAGCCAAATCCGGCGAACACGGTGGTTGCTGAAGCACGTTTGTTGAGTTTTTGGCGAGAAAGTCAGTCACAATCGTAGCTCGGTGAGAAGGCGCGTTATCGTCATGCAAAATCCATGAGTTGTTCGCCCACAAATTTGGCCGCTTCTTACGGATACGCTCACACAAACGTTTCATAACGCCTAGGTAATACTCCTTGTTTACCGTCTGACCCTCTGGAACGAATTCGTAGTGCACCACGCCACGGATATCGAAGAAAACAATGAGCATCACCTTCATTTTCGAGCGGCTTTGGCGTGGTTTTTTCGGTTTCGGCTCATTTTTTGCCACCCATTCCGATGATTGCTGGCTTGTTTGCATATCGTACTCGTAGACTCAGGTCTCATCAGCAGTTATAATGCGTTCCATGAATGTAGAATCGGAATTACAGCGATCCAGCATGTCTGAAGCAACCTGTTCGCGATGACGTTTTTGAAGAAAATTCAGGTCTTTCGGTACGAGTCGTGCGGCCACCTTTCTCATGCCCAAAATATCAATCAAAATCGTACGTGCGGACTCGTGGGATATCTTAAGATCATGTGCTATCTCTCTCAAGCTGGTACGACGGTTTTCCAGCACCCTTTCCTTAATTTTATCGATGTTATCTTCGATCGAAGCCGTCGATGGGCGACCACTTCACGACCGTTCTTGAAGGCTCTGTACCACTGATATGCACGAGTTTTCGATAGAGCATTATCACCAAAGGCCTTTTGCAACATTTTCAATGCATCGGCACACGAAAATTTATTTGCAACACAAAACTTTAAACAAATTCTTTGCTCAACGTAATCACCCATAGTAAAAATCGGCACGCACTCTGACATCGACTGACTTAATCAGCTGTTGCAAACACACTTGTTGAAAGATCCCGCTCAAGCTTGGCATAGTAATTAAGGACAGTGGTACCAACCTAGGAAAAAAATTTTTTTACCTGCCTCATTGCCCCGTCAGATTTAAATCGATAATTCCTGGTACTTTTTTGACAGAATGTATATGAGGTGGTGCGTAAGAGGACAGGGAGTCTCCATAATAACAGAAAAGTGTGCTTTCTGTAACTGTTGAAAAATATTCAGCAAAATTTTCTGCAATTTCACCAGCATCACTATATAGAGTACCATCAAGAACTAATTCAATGGTTCATTTCCCTGTCGTCCTCGGCCACTCAAAGTTTTGTTTTTATTGTCCGACACATCAATGAGTTTAATTTGATATTTTAGTTTTGCAGTCCTGATCATTAAAACATAGGACAATTTTGCATTTTTAATGAACCATACGTACTTCCGCATTTTACATTTGAACGTTACCAATGCAGATTCATAAGTTCCCGTTTAGCAAGAATTATTTCCAGAGTGATCACTCTTTAACATGATTATTACTAGTATTCAACCTGATTAGAGGACAAGAAAATTAAAATGAACTTCAATTTCTGTTAATTAATGCTTCAAAACATTTGTCAATATTATCAGTTTCATAAATATCGAAATATGAAACCCAAAGTTAGTGAGATTTTGCCGACTCATGTTTCTAACTACCCTTGACACACTTTGAGTATCATTCATTTCTAACCTTGAATTGAATTTCTTCGAGACAGCTCGGTGGTCACTAATAAAAGGTTCAAAATGTTCACATTATAGTCTCAATGATCGGCATCAGTTAGAATATAATCCACTTTGGAGATAGATGTATGACCATTGCAATCAGTAAACACCCTTGTGAGGTATTCAGAAGAAACCTGCAAACTAAAACAATCAAATAAATTGAAAAGAAGCTTACTATTAGTACATTCAACTTTCAGATAATCGACATTATGATCGACACATACAAAGATAATATCAATCAATTTTGAACAGTGACTCAAAGTGAATGAAAGAAATACCTCAAAATTACCAGAACAAGGCCGCTAGACACTTATGATGCCGGTGGTTGTTGATCATCATAATCGTTCCACATATTTCACTATGCATCTCATCGGAAAAAACTAACATGCACACATTTTTCACTGTCACACCTCCATATTCAGCCATGCGCTCATCAGCCCATTGAGCGAAGTTAAAATGCATCGGATGATCACGAGAATTCATTTCTTGCCTAGTTGAACATTGTGATCCTTCATACCAAGATCTGTGTGAAAAATTCTCCTCATAGAATCCCGAGAAAGGTTCAGTTCTTTACCACGATGATGATTTGATGCTGATGGATAATCTGCCACATTCTGAGCTACAGCATCAATATTTTCAGATGTGTTCACTATAGGAGAATGTGAACAGGTTTTTTAATCAAATAACTATCCAGCTTTCATGAAGAAATCGATCCACGAATTGCCGTGGGGGCATTTCAATTCTATTAACATTTCCACGCAAATTTCTAATAATCTGGATAGAATATTCACCACTTTGGAAACAAGTTTTTAATATTTACCAGTTTTGTTCAAGCGTAAGTCAATCCCTTGTGTTAATGTTAAATATTAAACTAAGTTTCTGTCAAAACACGGATGACAAGTGTTGACAGACTCGAAATAACCGCTACTTCAAACGGCAAACTCCACCCTACTTGTCTTGTTACGTGCAGACTGCAAGACTCTTCTAAAAGCTGTACAATAAAATAAGAAGCAAATTAGGTATTGACACTTTTATCCGAAAATATAGCAAGTTGACGAAAAACGACGACAGTTAGAGATGCTCTTCTATTTTCTTCATTCTATGATTTTCATCACGTTGGTATTAGTAATTTTTTTGTATTTATTATGTGGAGAGTTAACATAAATTTCTGCGTCATAGAATTTTTCAACAAACTCTAAAATACACTTTCTTCTTGTAACACTATCTATTTTTTGCAGAAATATTTTGGATACATGACAGAAGAACATTGCAAAATTTTCATCCAAAAACAAAGATTCAAACATCTGTGTTTTTCTGCGATTTCCAGAAGAAATCGATATTAAGATTGAATTCTGTAGTAAACCTCGTAGCCCTAGTTCTTCCCTGTTGAAACCTTCGATAGAGCATTCTCTTTCTCTTCAAACATTGATGAGCAAAATGTAACTCTATTGAGTTAAATATTTAAATATTTCAATATCTTGATAAAGTAAGACGGCCGGGAAAAGTCTACTTTTTAAAAAAGATGAAGTGAAATATTCTGTGTTATTTGTAATATAATAAAATTTCCATCGTATACTGAAATTTCCATACTTATACTTACAATGATAAAATTGTTTCAATTGAGCAGTTCTACAGCATAATAATATTTTTTCCTACAGAATATTCCTCAGGTAGAAAAAATTACGAATGAAATTTTTATCTCATACATATATTCATCCACAATAACATCTAGATATTTTGTACATGATATCTTTTTTATTTCAAGATATTCACCAAAACTTCCATTAATATGTGTTTAATTGATTCAGCGATGATCGCGAAACTTCGTATAACTTTGGTGTAAGTTTCTCCAGTGTTCAACGTATACGGAGAGACTGATTTGCTCACCAGAAGACCTGGTTCTTGACGGAAAAGGACTACAATAGCCAGAGACGACCGCTTTTTCGTCGAGGAACCAAATGATCACGGCAGTTTCACTTTGAAATCATCTGCAAGAAGCAGTAAATGTAAATGTAAAGGAGTTAAGAGGCTGCGTCATGTTTCTGGGATTATCTTCTTGAATTAGGGCTACTGAACCGCTGCTTTTACGTGAAAATAGGAATGAAAGATTGAAATTTGCCGAAAATACTTGGATTAGACAATAGAGGATTGGAGTCGCCAATATTTACAGATGAATCGTGTTTTTATCTTGTGGGCTCAGACAGACGTGTGAAAATTTAGCGACGGCAAGGTGAGAGAGATTCTCAAGCGTGAATTGCCGAGTAACTTCCATTTAGTGTGGGTCCAATTAATGCATAAGGCGGCATATCTCTTGAAGCTCGCACGGAATTCGTCTTTATCCAATATGAGATTTTGACTGCTGATTGTTACTTAAGATTAGGTCTAGAAGGCTACGTTGTACTATTCACAGTTATTCTTGGAGAAGAAGCAACCTTTATGCATGATAATGCACGACCCAACACTGCTCGGGCAGTTACTGCTCATCTTGACGTAGTTCATATAACGAGATTTGTTTGGCCTGCCGAAAATCCAGAATTAAATCCGATAGGACAAGCTTGAGATGAGCTAGGGAGATGTTTCGGAAGAGATGTACTGTGCAGAAATGGGACAATATTCAGTAGCATATGATCAAAAATCTGCTAGAGGAAAGAATATAGGCTACTGAAATTCTTAAATTTTTGTGACATGAAAGCACATGAAATGAAATTTTCAGTTTTCGTCATTCTTAATAAAATTTCAACAAAATACAGAAACTTTTCTTTATTCAAGCAACCATGACAAGAGCAACACAAAAAGTTAGTAAGTTATGTTGCAACCGAAAAAACAGAAGCTTCCTAAGATAAATGCAAATTAAGGGATGACCGTGATTTTGTACTCGGCAGTGTATTTATTATTATAAATGGTTTGAATATATTTAAACACAAGTCCAGTTTCAAAGCACATTTCTTTTCATGCTGGAAAAGTAGCTTCACATTATATTCTAACTTAACTTTTTATCTAAACTTTATTTATTTCCCATTTTCAGGGCCACGGGAAGATGCTGGGCCCAAGACGCCATCATAGGCGAAATTTAACGATATATTTATACCACTGTATACTATCCTTATTATTGGTAAGTACAATGATTTCTCATTTATACACTATGGAAAATTCATTAAGTTATTATGATACGAACTATGGGAATAGAATACTTAGGTACCGCAATACCGGACAATTAGTAGTTAATTCCGAAAATAAGGAGTTATTAATTGATTAATTAATTAATAAACCATATTTAATTAGATCCATTAAAACTAAACTAACTAAAATTATACTTATTCAAATCAAATTCATGTTATGGAATAACGGTAATCAAATATCTTATATTTTTACGAGTTTCATCACTTTGCGATGAAATATTTCAACATCCATCGTTTAAAAATTTTTATAAGAAATATCTAGTCTGTAAAGTGACATCGACTGAGTGCTTAGTCGTAAAATAATGTCACATAAAAATCTTTCATAAATGTTCTGAAAAATTGATCTGGTGTGTCAGTGTATAAATGTATATCATAAAGAATAAATTAACATATAATAAAAATATAATAGTTTTGAATTTAAATTTATACGAAAAATAATTCGAAATAACATAAAAAGAGGTTAATTCTTGATAGAAGGTATATAAAATTATTTAAATATTTTAAAAATTTTTAAAACATTTTTAAAAATTAGCCTTCCACATATTTAATTCCAAAAGATTATATTTAATGATTTTAACTCCTGAAAATTAATTAAAATAATGTCGTATAAGTACCACTTATAGGTATCATGACATATAAAATAAACATTCATTATAAGACATCCGAATGGTATAACAAAATCCAATAAATAAAAATTATTAACCAAAATCCTATAAATTAAACATTTTGAATAGACAAAATTTTGTTTCTGCTGATCAATCTTATGAAAACCAATATCTTTCAAGAATATCCAACATAATCTTAAGAATTTCATCACAAAACTATCTTACTTAGACTATTCAATATTATTGGATATCTAACCAAGGTACTTTATATAAAAACTCAAGATATGTAAAACATTACTGAAAAACAAGTTTTAAGATAACCTTAGCTTCATCAGTATTCAAATATTCATATTCAATAAATATAACATCAATCAATAACAAATATTCGCTTACCCTTCATTCCTCTAGAAAAGTTCTACCAAAATGAAACCTTAAATGTGGTGTTCACCAAACACAAAAATATATCTGTGGTTTACCCTTGATCTAGAAGATTGAAAGACAATTTAACGGCCTCTGCTATAGCACAAGGACTATCTGTATAAAGAATGTTAAGGAAACCAAATAATTATATATAATCACCAAATCTTACTGAGTAAAGTGTTTTGATTAACTTAAAGTCGAAACATTAATGAAATTATTAATATTAAAGAGCTATGCTCTGCCTGAAAAAGTTCTCTTTATTTAATGACATGAATATCTATTATTCACTAGTTATCGGCATTTTGAAAAATTGAAGAAGATAAAAAGTACACGATTTAAAAAGAACCTAGAAAGCAAACCTGACAAATTTGATTGGATCTGTATGTACTTCAAAATTCATTTTATGCTGTGTCGTTGATATTTTTTTTTAAGAGCGTCCTATCTATTCATGAAGAAACCTCAATATTAGAATTATGTTCGTTTGATTTACTCCAGCTAAAAACTGTCAGATTATTAATTTCTTATATTCATAAGCTTAATTTTTCATGCCGTTAGTTTGCTTGATCAAAAACATAAAACACATGGTGGTTGATAATTATAGAAAATATAATATTCTGATGTAGTTTTGATTGTCTTACGAAAAATTAGTTCAAATGATGTATAAACATGATTTTTCCCTGAATATTCAATAATGTTTTCAGTTTTTTGTCTCATGTAAATCGAAGAAATATAATTGTTTCATTTAAATTTTTAGTTATGGGTTTTGCTAGTGTCATTTCTATTTTGCACATGAGGAAAATCCATTTCAGTTTTCTTAATTGTTTAAAATTCATTAAAAGGCGACGATACACATCTCTGAAAGTTTATATTCCTGGACTCTCACTAGCTATCGTTGGAAAAAAACAGTTATAAAAATACATTTACGGTATGTAGATATGTAGTGCAATAAACCACTTGAAACCACTTGATTCATTGACCGCACCGTCTAATGTTACCCACAAGAATTCCTGAATAATAAACTAGCCAGCCGGTGAAACATAATCGATTCTTCAGCGCCCATCTTCACATGTGGCCATGGAGATTCTCCTTACCGGCCATCTGACTCAGGGTCATCGGTCATGGTTTATTCATATGAACCTAACGGTCATTTTCTGCAATTCCACAAGAATTTGAGGATAAATAGGAGGTGGCTTATTGTACAGTTCTCAAGGGCGGGGAAAAGTAGATTCCTCTTGAGGTCGAACCTACAATGAGGAATGTTGGAACAACAATCGACGGGAGATTTCTTCCCACATATGAGACTTTCGAAGTTGAGTTATTGCCTTTTGCAAAGTTATGGATTTATCTCCTTTTCAATATTCTTTTTTTGTTGTATTTTTGAACAGTATAGAGAAATGGTGAATATGAATTGATTGCATTATCGATGTTCCTTTATTAGGAGAAATATCTTATTATTTATAATGTTGTTATTAGTTTTCCCTTTTGTTTTACTGAAATTTCAGTAACTATATATCTCTAGCTTTTGTATACATCATCCATCAAATAAAATAGAATAGAAAGGCCCTTTACTTGATAGAAGAAATATAACAAAATTTGAATATTAAAACAAATTGAAATATGTTTATCTTCTACAATTTTAATTTCAAAAAAATTTTATTCAAAAAACTTTTAGAAATAAATTTATGTCTAACAAGCACCGCTTACATTCAATAGAAGTATATAATCAAAACTCAATATATAATGTCAAATGAAATAAATAACCCAACAGATATACGAAAGTAATTAAAATTAATAAATAAATATTCAAAGGAGACAAAATTTTGTTTCTGGTTTTACCTTCAAGAAATACCACTTGCCTTATAAAAACATGAACACACTTAAAGGACTTCTCAAAGAATATAATTTATTTGAAATATTTAATATATTTAAATATTCGAACAAATAATTTCAAAAATCTCTAAAAAATGTGCACTATATCTTCAAAAAACAAATATAATTCTAGATAATCCCGTCTTCAGTCCTTTTTCAACATTCCAAATATCAAAATCAAAAACATAACCTACATCACTCACCTGTTAAAAGACTTAAGCTTCGAACTACAGATCAACTATATAATTCAAGATTGATCTATGTTCTAACAAAATCAAAGAACAGTGCGAGTTATTTTAAGGTTTACTTAAATTCATTGACACTATATAATGAGATGTTTTGAAGCCTAAATATAATTATATATTATATATAAAATAAAATAGAAAGGCTTTTTACTTGATAGAAGAAATATAACAAAATTTGAATATTAAAACAAATTGAAATATGTTTATCTTCTACAATTTTAATTTCAAAAAATTTTATTCAAATAACTCGCACTGTTCTTTGATTTTGTTAGAACATAGATCAATCTTGAATTATATAGTTGATCTGTAGTTCGAAGCTTAAGTCTTTTAACACGTGAGTGATGTAGGTTATGTTTTTGATTTTGATATTTGGAATGTTGAAAAAGGACTAAAGACGGGATTATCTAGAATTATATTTGTTTTTTGAAGATATAGTGCACATTTTTTAGAGATTTTTGAAATAATTTGTTCGAATAATTAAATATATTAAATATTTCAAATAAATTATATTCTTTGAGAAGTCCTTTAAGTGTGTTCATGTTTTTATAAGGCAAGTGGTATTTCTTGAAGATAAAACCAGAAACAAAATGTTGTCTCCTTTGAATATTAATTTATTAATTTTGATTACTTTCGTATATCTGTTGGGTTATTTATTTCATTTGACATTATATATTGAGTTTTGATTATATACGTCTATTAAATGTAAGCGGTGCTTGTTAGACATAAATTTATTTCTAAAAGTTTTTTGAATAAAATTTTTTTGAAATTAAAATTGTAGAAGATAAACATACTTCAATTTGTTTTAATATTCAAATTTCATCATCCATCAATTCAAGAAAACATATTAGAATTGTTTAAAGTATCTTGCTTCGAAAACTCCAGAACGCAAATGAGGTAATTACATGACATAAATTTTTTTGAATGGTTCACAGCTATTTTTAGCTACACATTTATGCCAATTCTATTTCCAAACTACCAGGAACAGTAATTAATAGTTTTTCTAAGGAGTAATTCGACTTTACCAATGTGTTTCTTTTTGTAGCCTCAGAATGCGAGATTTGCCTTTTTCTGTTAGAATATCTGTGGCAGAATATTTACATCAGTGTATATATTTAATCTATATACAGTAGTGATAAATTTAAATGGGTTTTTCTAGCTTCAATTTTCAGATGAACATTCAAATCGTTTTTCTAGTAAGGTTCTCGATTTCGAGTATGTCGGATCACAATTCATTGAGATAATGAAAAATGAGAAGTTCCTATGAACATTCACACTTACTCAAAATTTAGGAATATTGTAGAAGCTAAAATAGAAAAAGGCTTTCTACTTGATAGAAGAAATATAACAATAATTGAATATCAAAACAGATTTAATCTGTTAGTCTTCTACAATTTTAATTTCAAAACAATGTCTAATGTCTACAATAAGCACGGCTTATTGTAGACACCGCCTTTTTCTATTTTATTTATTTATATAATATATAATTATATTTAGGCTTCAATAAATCTCATTATGGAATGTCAATGGTGTAAAGATAACCTTATAACACCTTACACTTTTCTGTGACTTTGTTAAGAACATAGACTATCTTGAATTTTAAAGTTAGTCTGTTTAAAGCAATTTATCCTGTTAAACACGTGGAGGTGAGATATAGTGATAGTTATTTGATTTTGATATTTAGAATATTATTTAGGGCCGACGAAGAGATTACCAGAATTATAATTGTTTTTTGAAGATATAGTGCATGTTTGGAGAGATTTTTGAATTAAATTATTTGAATATTTAAATATATTAAATCTTTCAAATAAATTATATTTTTTGAGAAGTCCTTAAGTTGTGTTCCAGTGTTTGAAAAGCAATTGGTGTTCTTAATGGTAAGATCAGAATCAAAATTTTGTCTCCTTCAAATATTTATTTATTAATTTTAATGACTTTTTTATATCTGTTGGTTTATTTGTTCCATTTGACATTATATATTGAGTTTTGATTATATACGTCTATTAAACATAAGCGGTGCTTATTGTAGACATTAATTTAATTCTAAAAGTTTTTTGAATGAAAATTTTTTTGAAATTAAGATTGTAGAAGATTAACAGATTAAATCTGTTTTGATATTCAAATTTTATTGTAGAAGCACTGAAATTACGAGGGACTCTACTTAAGTCTTGAAAGAAATAAATAAAAACCAAATATTTGTAGCCTTCTTGTTTTTCAAAATATTCTCCATTAAGGTCAATAGGCTTTTGCATGCCTTTGGACCGATTTTTGAAGTACTTTTTCTATCCCAATTGAGGTAGTTTCAAAAAAATTGAATTAGACTCATCAACTGCTTCTTCACACGATGAAAAACGTTGGCCTTGAAATTTCTTTTTCATCTGGAGAAATAAAAGGAATCACTGGGTGAAAACAAGAATATGACCGCAGATGATACGTCAATTCGATGTTTTGATTGCTCAAAGCCGTTTACTTGCGCTGATGTGTGAGAGCATTGTCGTGGTGGAGAATGATTCTTCTTCTGCGACTGGTGTCCATGATTTTGTCGAACACTTCTGGCAAACAAATGTTGGCGTACCATTAAGAATTGACCATTTTACGTTGATCTTATCTGATCTTATATGAATTCTAATTGTTTTTTGATGATGTTCTTCAGGTTTTGAGAGATTTTTGAAGTAACTTATTTAAATATATTAAATATTTCATATAAATTACTTTTGGAGATGTTCTTAAAATTTTGTTTTGTCTTTTTGAAAGAGATTTAGTTTTCATAAATATAAGATCAGAAAAAAAAATTTGTCTCCTTCAAATATTTAGTTATTAATTTTAATTGACAATTTATATTTGTTTGGTTTTTTTTTATTCCAATTGAATTTACATAATGAGTTCTGATTTTGTACGTCTATTAAATAAAAGCAGCGCTTATAGGACATTAATTTAGTTCTAAAAGTTTTTGAATAAAATATTTTTTTTAAATCAAAATTATATAGGAGGCTAACAGATATAATCTATTTTGATATTCAAATTTTGAATTTATTTTGCACAAAAGGCCATCCTGTGTTAGGCTGATTTTAATTATGGAAAAACTTCAAAAAAGTCCATACCGTATGAAGCAGATGAAAATGAGAACCTAACCTATCATTGGTAAATTTTGAGTCCACAGGCGTAGACTTAGCAAGATATAACGATATTTACATTCAACGGCGTCTCTATTTTCATTTATTACTCGGAGCTATGAGCCATAAAAAGAACTTGAGGAGAGTATGGAAGTCGAATTTTGTGAAGGTGTTTAGAAAATATTCTGATGATTAAAATATTCGTTTACAGATGAGTCCTACTTTGAAAACGATTAAATAAATTTGAACAAATTGTAGGAATTACTATGTTTTACTACCAAAAAATATATACTACACATTTTCTTGTGACTCGAGTTTCGGAAAATGAACTATTCCATCATCAGACAACTGAAGACCTAACAGTGGTACAGTGGTATTTAAACAAAAGTGATAAATATTTTGAATATTTCAACAGATTCTCGGTAACATCTTATAGTGGTACAGAGGTTTACAATCGGAACGTGATGAAAAACCGGGTTAAAAAAGAGGGTCCTTCTAACAGATATCGGAATGTCGGCAATCGACAAAGAAGGTTGTTAAACAGATGATTATTTAAATATCTCAAATAATTTTTGGGGTTACATAGCTCCGTACTGTCATTCATTATTTCCACATTATTTTGTTGTATATCTCAAATATTTGGATTTACAAAGCTCCATACAGTCATTCATTATTTTTTACATTATTTTTATTGTGAACGAGTTTGAAAATTTCAATAATCAAGTTACTTTTCTTTTGAATCTACATTTAAAATTTTCTTTTGTCGAAAGGAATTACTGTTTTCTAAAGAATAAGTGGCAAAAGTTGAATTTTTGTTTACTTTTCATTAAATTAATTTTATGTTCGTTGAAAAATGTTTTAAACAGATGTTACTTTTTAAATATCTCAAATATTTTCGATTTACGTAGCTCCGTACAGTCATTCATTATTTTCACATTATTGTTATTGTGAACTAATATGAATATTTCAACAGATTCTAGATAATCGAGTTTCTTCACTTTTGATTCTACATGTAAAATTTTAAGATTATCTATTGTGGGAAAGGAATGACCGTTTTCTAGATAATGAGTGGCAAAAGTAGAATTTTATTTATTTTTCCTGAAACTCATTTTATGTTCGTTGAACCTCGTCCTGTTGGAACGTCCTGCTTGTCCTATATATTTATTACTGCACGTAGAACAAGATAACTCATAAACTCCTGATTTGTGTATGTTTGGAGTAGGGTCCTTTGCGTTAAATAATACCGATGAAAATTTGTTTTGCGTTTTGAAGGCAATATTGACATCTGATTTTGAAAAACTATTGGCCACTTTTTGACTTATGCTACCAAAGTACGACAAAGAAATGAAACAATTCAGTATCTTAATAAATTTGGATTAATAATTTTGTGTTTCCTTGACCACTTCCAGTACCATTTGATACAGTAATAGGTACACGGCGTTAGCTATGAAACGCCACATTCCTTCGGGATCCTTTTCGTATAGCCCCGTACACGGTTCACCGTTTAAACAACAACCAATTACCGTACACACAGACTGAGTTTCGTGTCCCGAAGAAGCATAACGCTAATAACATGCACCCTCTTCAACGGTTTCATAATACGCTCCGATTCTCCTTTGTAATCATGACCAAATCGGCTTCCTCAACAAGTTAATTGTATAATCAAAATAATAAATGAATGAAAATGATTCAGCGAATTCTTTTTTCCTTTTTGGCTCGCAAAACGTCTTGGTGGACTCTAATTATACATTTGCAGATTCGGCAATTGGCATACGAGGATGATTTATCTGCTATGCTGTCCGACCGGACTAAAGTGTTTACGATCTCGACTTTGTTCTGGAAGATCGTAATCATGTGATAGTAATCTGAGGCCTATTCTCATGCGATAAATGCCCCTCGGAATAATAGACGTCTTGCAGTGCGTGTGGAGTCTGAAATTGGAGGGTTGGGAAATGGGCCAAGTTTTTAACAATGTGTTTGTGAATGGGTTATTGAGAAGATTTCAACAGGCCGGAATGCAGTTGGTTCCTGGTACATCTTGGTGTTAAGTTGATGGTACATGGATCTATCTGAATTTTGGTCATAGGAAATTAGTCATATGGGATAATAGTGTTTAATCTGTGGAATTTTCCTCGAAAACTTAAAGGGTAATAAAACCCAGAGCGCGACTATCTAGTAATACATTATTTACCTAATGTATCTACAGATTAGCTAATTTACGGATTGAATTGTTATATATTTTCTGTTGTGTCTTTTGATTTCTCCAAATGACTTTGAATTCAGAATTATATATTCTAACTTCTACAATATATTGAAACTATATACAAAAACTATCGTATCGATATGCTTATACATTCTGTCAAGAAAGTACCGGGAATTATCGAGATCTATATGAATTCATTTCATAATTCAAAAATCAATTTGAATGTGAGTCAATACTTGATAGAAGTAAAATTCAAATGACTTTAAATTCAGAATTATATATTCTAAGTTATACAATATATAATGAAGCTATATACAAAAACTATCAAAATGATATCCTTATATATAATCAATATAAAATATCTCATTTATTCAGTTCATTTTACCAAATCACTATGGCAAGATATAGCATTCAACACACATGAGGCAATGAGGCAGGTAAATTTTTTTTTCCTAGGTTGGTACCACTGTCCTTAATTACTATGCCAAGCTTGAGCGGGATCTGTCAACTAGTGTGTTTGCAACAGCTGATTAAGTCAGTCGATGTCAGAGTGCGTGCCGATTTTTACTATGGGTGATTACGTTGAGCAAAGAATTTGTTTGAAGTTTTGTGTTGCAAATGAATTTTCGTGTGCCGATGCATTGAAAATGTTGCAAAAGGCCTTTGGTGATAATGCTCTATCGAAAAATCGTGCATATCAGTGGTACAGAGCCTTCAAGGACGGTCGTGAAGTGGTCGAAGACTTGCCTCGTTCCGGACGCCCATCGACGGCTTCGATCGAAGATAACGTCGATAAAATTAAGGAAAGGGTGCTGGAAAACCGTCGTACCAGCTTGAGAGAGATAGCACATGATCTTAAGATATCCCACGAGTCCGCACGTACGATTTTGATTGATATTTTGGGCATGAGAAAGGTGGCTGCACGACTCGTACCGAAACTTCAACAGCAGTAAGATGGCGATTTCGAAGACTTGTACAAACCATGTATCTGTTATCCATCAACGATGTGCATCGTCTTCTTCCAGATCCAAGTCTTCTTGGTCAGCGTGCCTATCTTCTGATGCTTTGTCAATATTCTTTGGACTGTAGATAGGGTAACATTCATTCCTCTAGCAACAGATCTCTGGCTCAACTCATTTTCATTGAGTGCCACTATTCTAGCACAATCTTCAATTGGTAAACTCATTTTACGAACTTGTTTCTTTCATATAAAACAATGGAAAACAAACTTTTCAATGACCAATGTTGAACACAACTAATAAACGATTAATTCATCAAAATTTGAATATCAAAACAGATTAAATCTGTTAATCTTCTACAATTTTGATTTCAAAAAAATTTTATTCAAAAAACTTTTAGAATTAAATTAATGTCTAAAATAAGCACAGCTTACGTTTAATAGACGCATATAATCAAAACTCAATATATAATGTTAAATGGAATAAATAAACCAACAGATATAAGAAAGTCATTGAAATTAATAAAAAAATATTCAAAGGAGACAAACTTTTGTTTCTGATCTTACCTTTAAGAACACCAATTGCCTTTTAAAAACATGAACAGCTAATTTAGAAATCTCTGAAAACATGCACTATATCTACAAATATAATTCTAAATAATGCCTTCTTCGGTCCTAGATAATATTCCAAATATCAAAATCAAAAAATTACAACTATATCACAACAAAAACGTGTTAGGAATGGATGCTTTGAAACTAAACAACTTTAAAATTCAAGATTGGTCTATGTTCTATGAGGCAGGTAAAAATTTTCTTTCCTAGGTTGGTACCACTGTCCTTAATTACTATGCCAAGCTTGAGCGGGATCTGTCAACTAGTGTGTTTGCAACAGCTGATTAAGTCAGTCGATGTCAGAGTGCGTGCCGATTTTTACTATGGGTGATTACGTTGAGCAAAGAATTTGTTTAAAGTTTTGTGTTGCAAATGAATTTTCGTGTGCCGATGCATTGAAAATGTTGCAAAAGGCCTTTGGTGATAATGCTCTATCGAAAACTCGTGCATATCAGTGGTACAGAGCCTTCAAGGACGGTCGTGAAGTGGTCGCCCATCGACGGCTTCGATCGAAGATAACGTCGATAAAATTAAGGAAAGGGTGCTGGAAAACCGTCGTACCAGCTTGAGAGAGATAGCACATGATCTTAAGATATCCCACGAGTCCGCACGTACGATTTTGATTGATATTTTGGGCATGAGAAAGGTGGCCGCACGACTCGTACCGAAAGACCTGAATTTTCTTCAAAAACGTCATCGCGAACAGGTTGCTTCAGACATGCTGGATCGCTGTAATTCCGATTCTACATTCATGGAACGCATTATAACTGGTGATGAGACCTGGGTCTACGAGTACGATATGCAAACAAGCCAGCAATCATCGGAATGGGTGGCAAAAAATGAGCCGAAACCGAAAAAACCACGCCAAAGCCGCTCGAAAATGAAGGTGATGCTCATTGTTTTCTTCGATATCCGTGGCGTGGTGCACTACGAATTCGTTCCAGGGGGTCAGACGGTAAACAAGGAGTATTACCTAGGCGTTATGAAGCGTTTGCGTGAGCGTATCCGTAAGAAGCGGCCAAATTTGTGGGCGAACAACTCATGGATTTTGCATGACGATAACGCGCCTTTTCACCGAGCTACGATTGTGACTGACTTTCTCGCCAAAAACTCAACAAACGTGCTTCAGCAACCACCGTATTCGCCGGATTTGGCTCCCTGCGACTTTTCCCTCTTCCCAAAACTAAAATTGCCCCTTCGTGGCACCCGTTTTGAGTCGATTGAAGCCATAAAACAAAATTCGGCGCGAGAGCTAAAGTCCATCCTGGAAAGCGCCTATAAAAAATGTTTCGATAATTGGAAGTGCCGTTGGCATAGATGTATTGGAGCAAATGGAGCCTATTTTGGAGGCGACCCAATAAATTTTGACGATTAAATGTAAAAATGTTGTTTTAATTGAAAATTCCCGGTACTTTCTTGACAGAGTAGTATATGATCAATATTAAATATTTTTCAATGTCTCAGAAAAAACCTTATCTCATCCCGATATGAAACGTATTAATACAAATGTATTAACAAAAACTATATATTATATATGTATATTAACAAATATCTAAAATTCTCAAAATATAGGATCAAATAAAATTAATTGAACGAGAATTCCAACATTTGATAGCTATTTCGGTCTCCAGACCTCTTCAGAAATGTATTGAATTCAGATTCAAATATACCACGAGATCAAAATTTAACTCATCAAATAAGATAAAACCTGAAACGAATAAACTCGAAGTAAGTTTTAAAGTGTCCAAAATTAAACAGAAATGATCAACGTGTTGTTACGTATAACCAATAACTATTTGTACTCGGGACACAGGAAAACATAACAAAACTTATTCACCCCAAATATTGTCCCATGATGAGAAAAATAACCAGAATTTCAAAAATAATTAAAAAAAATTTTGTTTATTCATCAAATAAACTTTATTATTATTATTAAGGAATATATTGTGGTTATTTAGACTCCATATGAATTGAAATTATGAGTAAAAAACAATATAAGTACACAAGTAACAAAACAAGTAAGAATATATAATTCTGAATTTAAAGCCATTCAAATTTTACTTCTATCAAGTATTGACTCACATTCAAATTGATTTTGAAACTATGAAATGAATTCATATAGATCTATGATTGTTTGGGTCTTTACTTGACGGAAATTCATCTTGAAATCGGGAATAAAAAACAATATTCTATTTCTGCTAATATTTTATTTCACTACAGTCGTTTCGTCATATCATGACTTCTTCAGGTGAGTACTACTGGATACCGAATTTACAATGTTCGAGAATTTCTATATGCAGTGCAGATTCAAAACAAAAAATATAGGGGATGAAGAAAGTTTTACAATTCTTTGGGAATTCTGGAAAATAATTCCAAAAAGATTCAATAGGGGGAGCTACTCAATTCTGTTTGGTTGTTTAATAATATATGTTTTTTATGATATCTATTAATTTCTGATGTTACTAATAGGTTTAATCTGAAACTTTTATTTTCCGTGTGCAAAATTTCAAAATTATTATCAAAAATATATCCTGCGTCAGTGTTCTGCATAGGTTGAATTTCTTTTTTGTTACAATAACATTTTTCATCTGCTCTAACCTCATCTGGAAAGTAAGCTTATAAACACGTGATTTCTTGTTCTTAAATAACTTCTTCATTATTTTTTATTAATTTTCCTAATGAATTATTAGTTTTGAAAATCATTTATAAGTTGTGATTCATCTTTAGATATGTAGCTACCTTTTCTATTTTTAATCCTAAGTACGTTAATGAAATGTATTTACTTTCAATTAACTTATTGATTTGGGGATATACTAATGACAGAACCAATTTTAATTGAATTTTTGCGAAAACATTTTCGATAATTAGAACACTAAAATCGTAATTCAACGCAATCTGTTTACTAATATTGTTTGTATTATTTGTCAAAATTCTCATGTGACATAGTTATGTTGGCTAATCTATATAACATAATATTGTATATATAATTTTTGTGAAATAAACCATTTTCACAAAAATTGGCAGCATATAATACCAAGTTATATAGATTAGTGAAAATGGTTGATTTCACAAAAATTAGCAGCATACGATAGTATGCTATATAGATTAGTCAACACACTTATGTCACCTGAGAATTTGGACAAAGAATACAATATTATTAAACAGAATGCGTTGGACAACGGTTTCAATGTTCTAATTATCGAAAATCTTTTCATGAAAATAAAATTAAAACTGGCTCTTTCATTAGTATTCATAATCAATAATTTAACTGAAATTAAATACATTTCATTAACATACTTAGGATTAAAAACAGAAAAGGTAGCTAGATATCTAAAAATGAATCTCAACTTTAAAATTTCTTTCAAAACTAATAATTCATTAGGAAAATTAATAAAAAATAATAAAGATAAAATATCTAAGAAAAATAAATCAGCTGTTTAGAAAGTAACATGCGGTAGTTGCATTTTGTATATGTTGGTCAAACAGGAAAACCTTTCCAGACGAGACTAAGGGGAGAACATGAAAAATGTTATTCTAACAAAAAAACCTATGCAGAATACCTATTGGACACAGGACATATTTTTAATAGTAATTTCGAAATTTTACACATAAAAAATAACAGTTTCAGATTAAACCTATTAGAAGCATTAGAAATTAATAGATATCATAAAAAACATATATTATTAAACAAACAAACAAAATTGAGTAGCTCCCCTCTATTGAATCTTTTTTGAATTATTTTTCGGAATTACTAAAGAATTGTAAAACTTTCTTCGTCCCCTCTATTTTTTGTTATGAACCTGGACTATATATAGAAATTCTCGAACATTATAAAATCAGTATACAGTAGTCCTCACCTGAAGAAGTAATTATATGACGAAAACGACTGTAGTGAAATTAAATATTAGCGGAAATAGAATATTGTTTTTTATTCATAATTTCAAGATGAATTTCCCTCAAGTAAAGACCGAAACAATCGTAGATCTATATGAAATCATTTCATAATTTAAAAATCCATTTGAATGAGAGTCATATGAATCATTTCCCAAGTGAATTTCTTGGAAAACTAGATACTTCTCTGTCTACATATGTGATGTCTATACAAGTAATATCTTCCTTCGCTTCTTCAAACACAGCCGGCGTTAAAGTTATGTCAACATATACAACCAGTAATTGTTAACACAGACTTGACCAGTAAATCACCGTTAAAATTGCAGTGGTTTCTGCGTGGAAAATGAAATTTTAACTGCCGACTGGTGCTTACTTGGAAACAGAAAATGATCCATCATTGTATTTTATTGGTTCGACATACATTGGGGAAGAATATTGCTCCATTTCGTCAAGGTTGCATACTTGACCAATTTTCGTTTTTGTTTATTCAGGATGTTATAGAAAAACTTACAAAACTACTTCTTAGATTTGAGGAACTATGGCGTGCTCAGCGTTTCCCGGGAATTTTCTGTTGATTCGAAAATTTGGTCTCCGGGATCGAATAAATTTATCTGTTAAACTTCTAATTGTGTGCTAGATATTCATTGATTAGGTTAGCCATTCACAACGCTTATTTCCAGGCAAACTAGATTCAAAGTTGAAAGTGAAATATTTTGACCTTGTGTCTGACTGGAATTAAAGCATTTCATTTAAAAAGTTGATTATATTTTTAGCTTCATTCGGATACATAACCTTTATATCCAGATCGATTTACTCTTTGTATTTTAATTATGGAAAAGGCTTCTTCTTGTCTTGAATTCTTATTGTAAATCGATTTTATGTGATAAATTCGAAACTTTTATCATAAAAGATGTTACAATTATGAAAAAATAATATTGCTCCAAAGTTTCAATTTGTTCTATTAATTATTATATCATATTCTTTATGAGGAAATAGTACTTTATCATTTTATTTAGGGAATAACTGGTGGGGGGTAGTTTTAGACTGATAAAAAAGACTTGAATGATTTTCAAAGGTGCATTTTATTATTATTTATGTGATGTGATAATTCCAGTGGTGCTTCAAACGAGATTTCTGAAGCATTAGTCATACGAAATTTATATGCTCAAAAAGAAAGTTAAGAATTAAAAATAAATTTTTATGACGCTGAAAAAACCGTTACTTGAATAAGACCGAACATTGACACGTAAAATAATAGATTCTTCTGAATAATGAAAATTCTTAAATGAATTCAAAACAATATTAATGTGAAATTTCTGATTTAGACAGACAATTTCAAAAAATGAACCCAAATTTTATATTATATATAAGTGAAATAGTAACAATAAAGATGAAATCTTCCAAATTATCAGTGACATTGTTAGAATTTTTAATGGATTTACGGTAAACCTACATAAGGATGTAGATGTATAGATTTAGTTTGATTCACCCATTAAAATGGGACTAATTAATTTAACATCTATGAACAGTTTTCACCTACTCGAGTGTGAATAAATCCGCAGGCTTTTAAGTTCATCTACCTTTATTATCATTAACTGTTCAATAAATTTCATCATTAACATTATAATAATAATTTTAATATGCAAGTCCTGCACACCAAATTAAATATTCGATTAAATATTTGAAATAGAATATAACCTTAGTTGAAGTGACAGCTGATATTTTACATTATTAAAAGCCTAGTAACAAATTTCTCTTCTAAAACCTTGTTTATCAATTATTGAGTAATAATTTTTATCTATGATCATGAATATATCTAGGAACATTTGAAAAGATTTCATTTCAATTTAGCGCAAAGATTATTTAAGTATTTGAATATTTTATTATTAGCCTTCTACATATTTAATTTCAAAAAATTATATTTAATAATTGTAACTTCAGGAATTGAATTGAATTAATGTTATATAATTACCACTTATATCAAACTACATATAAAATGAACATTTATTATAAAACATCCAAATGATATAACAAAATCCAATAAATAAAAATTGTTAACCAAAATCCTATAAATTAAATATTTTGAGTAGACAAAATTTTGCTTCTGCTCATCAATTTATGAAAACGTTCAAAAATGTTTAACATAATCGTAGGAATTTCATCATAAAACCATCTTACTTAGAATATTCAATACTATTGGATATCTAACTAAGTCACTTTTTATGAAATCTCAAGATATGTAGAAACCTTACTAAAAAACAAGTTTTAAGAGAGACTTTGCTTCGTCAGTACTTAATTATATTCATATTCAATAATATATAACATCAATCAACAAGAATATTTTCTCATCTTTCAACAATTCAGACAGCTTCTGGTAAATGAATACTGAAAATTTAAATCAACTGTAATATTAACTCAAATAAATAATTCTTCGGTTTACTGTTGATCTAAAAGATTGAAAGGCAATTTAACGGCCGCTGTTATAGCACAAGGACTAACTGTATAAAGAATGTTAAGGAAACCAAATAATTATATATTATGAATAAAATAAAATAAATAGAGGTTTATACTTGATAGAAGGTACATAAAATTATTTAAATATTTTAATATTAGCCTTCTACATATTTAATTGAAAAATTATATTTAATAATTATAACTTCAGGAATTAAATCATACTAAAGGTATGTGTTTTTATAAGATTGATGAGCAGAAACAAAATTTTGTCTACTCAAAATATTTAATTTATAGGATTTTGGTTAACAATTTTTATTTATTGGATTTTATATAGCGCAAAGATGTTCAATTGGATGATCACATCGAAAATGTTAGTCTAGTTTATTTGGTCTTTGTTTTTCATTTATATGAAATGTTTTTCACTCTAGGTGAACAGAGAGTTTTTCAAAATTAGGAAGTTTAGTTACATAGTAAACGACATATAATAATGTTTTTAGAAAATGTTTGTGAAAAATCCATAATAGGCTGGAAATATTTCTCAGCCTTCATCTTGTAGGAAGCCCAGGATTGCCTAAAGTAAAGTACTATAGTGACATCTACAAACAAAATTTCATCCACACAGATTAGAAATTTGAGAGATTTACTAACATATTAACAAGAAAATTGTATTGAACGAGGGCGCTTAAGCTTCCTCCAGCCTTCGCTTGGAATTTTTCATTAAAAAAATCAAGATATTTTCAAATTTAGGGGGTGAAAAAATAAAATAATTCTGAAACGAAACATAATTCATTACATGTGATATGTTTTTTCTATTTTCATCCAATCTTAACCCTCTCCAATTTGTGTAGTGAATTTGTTTATCACCTATATAGTATGGTATACTCGAATTTGAGCACCGGGGTATATTGGCATAATCTCTTTCTGCGTGTAAGAAGAATGAAATGTCATATTTGAATTCCGAAGATGCCAAACCTCATTTTCGCTATTTAAAATTGAGAATTATAATGAATAAAACAGATAAAAGGTGTAACAATCAAATCTGAAGGAAAGATCAAGTTAAATTTGTTATAGACTTCTGGAATTAATAACACAAAGGAAATGTTTTTCAATTGCAAGAATGACTTACACGGATTAAGTCATCTGTTATGCAGCGGAACTTCAAATAAAAGACTTAGTCCGAATATCAAAGATTTTCAACCTACACTACAGGATTATAAGTGTGAGAAAACAAAACAGCGGCCTCACACAAAGCCCACCCCACCTTTTTTACCGAAGAATAGGCTGATTACTACCTACAAATATAGTTATTTTCATAATACAGCGTTGTATGGGAAATGCAAGGTTTTCATTATATAGATATTATAGTAATTGCCTGTTGGGATGGTGATAATGAGAAACAACTATGTTTTTCCTGTTGTAGATACCTGAACACTGTAAAAGAAGGAGATAGTTAATGACACGATCATCTAATATTTCTTACACGCTTTGGAAGTAGTTAGCTTATTTGATGAAGTCGTGTAATTTGTAACCTTTCATGCTACAAAATTTTTAAGATATTGATGTACATTCGGTAAAAATTATTCTTTTTCTGTTGAAATTTGATAGGGTTAGTAGAATGTAATATTTTCATTTGAATTATGTAGGGGCACTTGTCCGAATTGAGTACGTGATGAATTTATTTGAACAAAATTGGTCTTGAAATATTTCTCTTTTTATTTACTTCATTGCAATACCACACTTTATTCATGTATTTATGACCTTTACTCTGAGCTGGCAAATTAATAAAGCTACCGAAATGCTATTATTGAATTGAATTTTATATTGAGCATTAAAACAGTATTAGAGATTCCTACTTCAACGTGAATCAGTAATATGTTTTCCAAGGATATATTGTTCCCATTCAAATCACGAATGGTTGAATTAAATTGAGTAATCCAGGACACAAATTCATTATTTTTGTGCGCTTATTTTTGGGAAAAGCGGGCTATCGTTCTGCCTAAACATCTGTAATTTTTTAATATTGAACCGGAAATGGTTTCGAACGACTAGGTTCTGGACTTACTAATGAAGAACCCGAAGTTAAAAGTAATTCTGTCCGGCCGATTCGGTTAGGTTTTACTCTAACTTTCGAACGGAAAGAGTTAGAAAATTGAAATTGTGAAAGTGTGTTTGGTGCCGTAATCTCATATCTGAGTTCTTTAATAGGCAGAATCAATGAAATGGTTCCGCAATACTTATCCAGAAAGATAAAACTTTGAAATGAATCAACTCAAACCTGTTTAATGTATTGAAGAACCCAGAGTCTTCATTTCCAAGTTTTATCTTTTTTTGTAATTTTATTAAAATATTTTAATATTTACAGATATATTCTGTTAGTCTTCTACATATTTAATTCAAAAATATTATATTTAATATTATAACTTCAGCAATTAAATTAATGTCTTATAAGCACTGCTTATATCAAACGACATATAAAATAAATCATCATAAGACATCCAAATGAGATGTTTTGGGTAGACAAAATTTTGTTTCTGCTCATCCCTCTTATGAAAACAGATATCTTTAAAAAATGTTTAACATAATCCTAAGAATTTATCATAAAACTATCTTAGTTAAATATTCAATAATATTGAGTATTCTTAAGAGAGACTCTCTTAAAACTTGTTTTTCAGTAATGTTTTTACATATCTTGAGATTTTCTAAAACGTAACTTAGTTAAATATTCAACAATATTGAATATTCTAAGTAGGATAGTTTTATGATAAATTCTTAGGATTATGTTAAACATTATTGAAAGATATCTGTTTTCAAAAGAGGGACAGCAGAAACAAAATTTTGTCTACTCAAAATATTTAGTTTGAAGGATTTTTGTTAACAATTTATATTTATTGTATTTTGTTTTCTCATTTGGATGTCTTATAATGAATGTTCATTCTCTATGTCGTTTGATATAAGCATTGCTTGTATGACATTAATTTAATTCCTGAAGTAATAAATTTAAATATGATTTTTTTAAATAAAATATGTAAAAGGCTAACAAAATATATCTGTAAATATTAAAATATTTGAATAATTTTATATACCTTCTATCAAGTATAAACCTTCATTTATTTTATGTTTGTGAGGTATTTTAAATAATTTGATCGATACTTCATATTTCCTTCAATTCTTTATTCGTTTATTTTCACCACATGTGATGATAATATATACATATATATATATAACTATATATATATATATATATATATATATATATATATATATATATATATTATCATCACATAAAGTGATACAGTATTATCCAGGGTACATTTAAAATTTAATTCTAAATAATCATTTTTAGAATTGATCTCTTGAAATCTCAAGAGATCATTTAGTCGTAGTAAATTTTCTATATATATTTTTAGGATTAGTTCAAAATGTGAATCTGTAGAAGTCAAAGTGTTGGGAAATAATTGTTGTCTATTGATAAATTTGTGGAAATCAGTCGTCATTATTCTATTTAATTGAAATGTATTTCCATTCAGTTAGGACCAAATCGATCAAAATATCTGCTGAAATGTAAAATTTTTAATGAATTACTATTTTAGCTGAAACATACACGAATATTTAATAATTTGGATGAAAACGCCTACAAACAATAAAGTACCGTAAATTAAAAAATGTTCAGTTTTATTACTTCTCTCATGTTCTCAATATTCAATTTTGAGTATATAAAAACCAGTTTCTTACTATGCAATATCATCAATATATTTCTCACCATAGATATAATATAATTGAAAGGTGGTTTTATGTATGAGAAAGCCGCCAAAGTAGCTATTATAACATTGTCTCTCATGACTAATTCTCCCACAATTTGAAGAGATACAGTTAAGCTAGAGGCCAATTTCCCACAATCAGCTACAAAATAAATATTTGCCAGGTCGATTTCATCGAAAACATTCATCACCCACATTCAGACCAGAATAAGATAAAAGCAAAATGATGTATGACTACTCGAAATAACTATATATCATACTGGTGAGATCTACGTTTCTTTTATTGCCGTTTAAGTGGCACTGGTAGAGATACGGTGAAGATAGGATCAGGCCGAAAAATGAACGTCGAAAAGGGGCCAAGGTTCATCTAGATTGCCTGTTTGTTTTTGGTATATTCGAAACTGAGAATATACTGAGTAATTCAGTGAAAATTATCGTTAACGTTCAACGTTTGAGGATACTGGTTATGTGTCTCACGCATCCAATGAGGATTTTACGGTGATCAATATCTTGATTCATTAGAAGAAAGGATTATACCAACAGCTATTCTGTTCAGTTTGTTCATCATAATTGCGCAGAAATGCATCCTACGATCTGGATCGTCTTCTGTTAGCTCCTGCACAAAAGTCATTTTATATGGATGAAGTTTTTCTTTGTGGAGACACCTTATGACTTACATTATTTTCACTGGCTATTTGACGTGTACTTGTCGTTGGATTCTCGGCAACACAAAATATCCAATTTCACAGTCATCTTCAACGAATTGCGGTTTTATGTCGAATGGTCTCATATGTTCAAGTTCTCTGAATGGTGCATGAATTTTAGACACCTTGTGAAATATTAGGCTGAGAATACCTCTGATTCAATATGTTTGCTATTTCAACTTGACTTCTGCAATTATCCCTGTAATCGATCATCATTGAAATCTCAATTCGGTGAGTCTCAGTTAAATATCTCATTATTACTTCTACAATAAAGACGTTTTCAATTAGGAATGTACTATTTCAATGTAAATCTCAACACCGCAATTTTTGACTGATAAAAATCCACATTATTTGCAGATTTTCTGTGTTTATCGGTATATGTAGATATTTTTTTTAGGTATTTATGCCATGATTTTAGAAATTTTCCCAACTTAATAATAATAATAATAATAATAATAATTTATTCGTTTCACCTACAACATCCAATACAAAAATTGCCATATTTCACGAATAAATATAATGTATCTCAAAATGACCAGTCAAAAATATCTTATTTTGGCACTAGTATTGTGTTACGTTTAGGTTCACTTTAGCCAATGGCTAGTCTGTGTTCCCAAACGTGACAACTTTGATCATCCCGAGACTTCAATAATTCACATATAGACAACTATTATACAATACAATGGTTAAAAAAACAGTATTTATAAAGTTACATATTACATATGTTGTCCAAATGGACAGTAAAGTTTAAATAACACCTCAAAACCAGAACACTATAGACTAAAGACAGCAGCAGGAGTCACATACATCAATGATTTAGGAATACAAAAAAAATATATATTATCGAACATCCAAGGATAAGTACAATGGCATTCGCGCCATCACATATTTATCAAATAAGTCTAAACACGCTTTAATGAGCGCATTCAATCAGGATATACTGTCATCACAACATCTAAGTTAGTATATTGATAACTGAAGTGATGAGCCAATCTGTTAACCTGCCCTTGAAATTTTTTACGTAAATTTCCACTTTTACTTTTATTTAATTGATAGTTAATTTAGAAATTTCATAAGTCTGTATTCAGGTTATTTGAAAAATACCGTTATTTAACGTGTGATAAATTATTGATTTGACGAACTGTGCTAGACTGACTTGAGCGAATTACTCTGTATATTCAAATTTATGCTTAAAAATCACACCATTGAATTTGAAAGTTGACATGTCCCATTTATTTTTATATTTTCCTAACATAAGGATAAAAAGAATTTTATTTCATAAGTGGTTTCCACATTGTATATGCTAATTTATATTTATTTTGTTGTTGAACACATGACGCATTATATGATATCTTCTTCAAATGCTTTGACGAATAAGTCAGTAATTGGTCTTATATAATATTTGAATGGTTTCAGTTTTCATTGCTTATGAAGAACCACCGGATTCCTTCTGGAATAAACGCAATATATATGATCTGGATAAGTCAATTTGGCCATTCAATAAATTCCCAGAATTTCTTAATCTTTCATTTTTAAATTTTTCAACAACTTCAGCCTTAGGCTTTAATTTTTCCCATGCGAAATTTTAAAACGCTCATCAAAATCATGTTAAATAGTTATTTGATATTCTGCATGCATAGAATTAACATATTAACTCATTATTGGGAAAGATCGCCTATGCTTCATTATTCTAGGATTAAAGGACCTTCTGGTCTGTTCTGTATAAATTTTTGGGAAGTTCCACATGATAACTGACATTTTCGATTTACTTATTTCAGGTTTCGAGTTCTAAATTTTTTCCAAATAAATATTAGTTTTAAACTATAGGTTAATGTCTATTTTGTTGAGGAATTTATTTATTAGTAGATATAGTTTGCTATAATAGCTGAGAGAATTGAATATTTTTGCGGTTTTCAACTAAGGGTAAATTTGGTATATAGCATTTTTATACTGTTTTCTGGCAATCATATTGTCTGTTATTGATGACGAATAACCGTTGTTTTGTTGAATTTGATATTCAGAATTATAATAATAAAAACGTGAAGCTGAACTTCGAAATTTTAGAAATAAATCAATCAAAAAATTATGAGAATTTATTGATACACTAGATCTAGTTCATCTCTGTTGGGCTTATTCTCCTAGGCCCCGACAGTTTATCCAAAAGTAATAAGAGCATTATTGAATTATTATCTCAAAGCTGAAATCACTGTCTGGGTTAAAATTTTTGAGTAGTTCTTTGAAAGAATTTGAAGAATAGTGTAACGAAACGCGTGATTTGTTTCAGTTTAAAAAGAATATAGAAATCAACATATAAATGTATTATTTAATTAAGAGTACAACTGATTTCTATCAAGTAAAGGACAACACAATTTTAATTTTTAAACGATTTAATTTTTCTTATTATATACACAGAGCACAATGCCTCTGAACGTCAGGCTGGGATATTGACCATAAATCAATTGAAGGATTTATGTGTCGACTCGCTCTAAATAACGAATAGTAGGATATTATTATAGTATATAAAAAAATCAATGATATAATGCCATTCCAAAATCACAAACATAAAAACCTAGATGGACCGTAAAGAATAAATTGGGTCGATATTGATACTGATATAAAGGAGTAGTTGCTTGTTTGAAAAATCGCATTTCGTATTCCGTTCATAGTTTATAGAAACAATTGTTCAGAAATTTGTGATGAAACTATTGAAGAAGCTGCTTCAGAATTAATGATTGATTTATTGCCGGAAAAATTTAGCAAAAATGAACGAAAAGTAATTCAAGGAATTTTGTGATATGTACCTTATGAAACAAATAAATAAAATTCATAGCGAGAGTGTGTATATGAATAGTTGAGAAAAAAATTTGGGGGAGTGATTACTTGTCAAAAAATAGAGTGGGTCTTTCATATAAACTTTATTTTTTGAGCCCCCCATGCTTAATAAAAGCCACCTAAAGATGGCAGCCGAAAAACAATTTTTGTTATTTTTCTTAAAAACCAAAAAACTAGTTAATCAAAACTGGTCAGTTGTCATAACAAAATGATGTCCGCTAATTAGATAAATTGTTGTTCGGAAATAATTCTAGCCTCTATGACTCACCCTATCATGTTGATAAATTATATTTTTCTCAAAAACCTCGAAATTTAGCCTTATTTGAGAGAGACCTCATTTGTTAAGAATGGATCAAGCTGTCCAAAATTGATTTTTTTATTGTTAAATGGAAATATGGAAAGAAGTTTTTTGCAAAAGAAAGATTAAGGGTGGCTTTTTGTACCCTTTGTAATCATAGAGGAACATCACCAAAAAATTTTTTGAGTGCCTTCTCGTCTGCATAAAATGTCTGCTTAATTTTATTCTTGTCAGTTTTTTGGTTTTTGATAAAAAAATTAAAAACAGTTTTTCGGGCGCTATCTTTAGGGGACTGTAACTAAGCAAGGGAGGATCAAAAGAATGAAGTTCATATGAAAGACCCATCCTATTATATATAATAATCTCCCCCTAAATTTTTTCGCAACTATTCATATACTATGTATAATACTTTGCCGTGAAAGCAAATCACAAAGTGTGATTTTCGCACTCTCGTCACATTCAATGATAAAAGCTTGTCTTTAGATCAAGAAAAATGTTAATAACAGCAAATAGTCAAGATAAGTACCATTTCTGAAGAGACAATTTCAGGAACCCACATAAAAATCAAGAATATTGATAGAGGTAAAGTTGTATCATTTCTGCAAGAGGCTCGAGATGAAAGTCCTTAATGGTAATAGAAATTTTTTCCAAAAACGTTATTTCATTTGAAAAATTCATTTTTTATATTTCGCGTTTTAATGTGGAGAAATAGTTTACGCAGTCAGTGGGTGAAAACATTTTTGGAGGATTACCTAAGCAAATAGCTGAATAATATTTAAATAAGGTTATTCTGATTTTCACAAATTTGTGAAATTTGTGAAAATCAGAATAACCTTATTTAAATATTATTTAATATGGATTTTCACCAAGGAAGGACTGATTCAATTCAATCAATAAATAGCTGAATATCACAAATTAGCTGATTAATCTTCTTTTACTGCTTTCGTCGCTCAACAACATCTTTGCTAGCCTATACAAGTATTGACAACAGCGTTATAAAACATCATGGCGGTTGAAATGCAACAATGTTGAAGAGCGCTATGTTCAAAATTCATTGACTAATAAAAGACGACGATTGCTGAGAAAATTCTTATGAAAATATTCTAAAAAGGAAAACGAGTTGCCAATCCCAAGCCAGCTAGGGCGAGTGGATATTAGTATACCAAATAATGAAATTAATTCATTAACATCTTTGTTTACTATCAGTAGTGATTTTAATATTAATGTGGGTGTAAATATCGAATAAATATTACTAAAACATCAATGAATTACTCCTGAGGGTTTTTTCAAATATTTCAGACAAATTAAATTACAAAAATCTCTCTGAAAATTGAACTGAATAATAATATGTCTTAAAAACATTGTTTCACTTTAAAGACAGATAGAATTATCAACACATATGTGCGGTACTTGAAGAATCAAATAGAAATAAAAACTATTGACTGTAATCATCCAGCAAGCATTATCCAAGACAATTTGTTTCCAAAATTTGAATATCAAAACAGAATTAATCTGTTAGTCTTCTAAAATTTAAATTTCAAAAAAATTTTTATTCAAAAAACTTTTAGAATTAAATAAATGTCTACAATAAGTACCGCTTATATTTAATAGACGTATATATTCAAACTCAATATACAATGTCAAATGGAATAAATAAACCAACCAATATAAAAAAGGCAATTAAAATTAATGAATAAATATTTGAAGGAGACAAAATTTTGTTTCTGATCTTACCATAGTGAAACCAATTACTTTTCAAAAACATAAAACACAACTTAAGGATTTCTCAAAAAATATAATTCATTTGAAATATTTAATATATTTAAATATTCAAATAAGTTAATTCAAAAATCTCTCAAAACATGTAATATATCTTCAAAAAACAATTAGAATACGAATAATCTCTTCATCGGCCCTAGATAACATTTAAATATCAAAATCAACTAACCATCACTATATCCATACCTGAGAACTTAACACGTGACTTGTTTGAAAGAGACTAACTTTAAAAACCAGGTAGTCGGTTCGTCACATTGTGACGCTTAGTGTAGACATTAATTTGATTCAAAAAGTTTTTTGAATAAAAATTTTTTCGAAATTAAAATTGTAGAAGACTAACAGATTAAATCTGTTTTGATATTCAAATTTTGTTATATTTCTTGTATCAAGTAAAAAGCCTTTTTCTATTTTATTCAATTTGTTTTCATTGGGCATTCAGAAATAACAAATTCCATCACCAACTCTACATAGAACTTGTCATTCCTTTTATTTCTTTTTGAAAAAAAATATATATCACATCCTCCAGAAAAAGCATGTGAAGTTCTTACCTATATTCTCATCAGTCGGAAGTTATGCTAAATGAAAACAATCAATAAAAAAGTTGAGAGGTGTCAAGGGACACCCGGAAGTTCATTTCGATTTATTAGTGAAGGAATTGTACTAAAATTTTATTTTTTTTTAAGTTAATAATATTTTTTTATTATTAACAAATATAAAGTAATATAAACTTAATTAGTAGGCTCAATTTTGGTAATAATTGGCTTGTGGTAACTGAAGTAGGAAACATATGTTTGGGATTCTATTTTATTTAAATGTCCTGAAAAAACTGCATCGATGGTAGTATAATATTATATTTTGTTGTTGATTCTGCTGGATTTTTATTTATTCTTAAATCAAATTCTTCCAGTAACTGTAGCAATGGTTTTGATTTTTCATTACTGAAGTTGATGTTAAAATCACCGGCCAAAATGAGTGGACGTTTATCTAAATTTCTGTTGTATCTGCTAAGCGTTTGAGATACATCTTTAGAATACTCTAGCAGTGCTCGATGAATGAACTCCAGAATATCTATTAATTCGTTATTTGGTGAGACATATATTACAACCTTGATTAGAGTAACGCCGTTTTCCATTACACACTCTGCTGCACATAAATCTGCAACACTTGTACGTCTTACGTGCAAGTCCTGAATATTGTTCATAATGACCGACATATTTGGTGTTACAAGATTGGTCGTATCATTTGTGTTGTGATAAATCGCAACTCCACCTGAACGAACAAAATCACGTTCAAAGTGAGCTATACAATTAAAATTCGGTATATCACATTCTTCTTGATTGAAGAATCGATTAAATCAACTGAATGGTTACGAAGGCTTTGGATGTTGAACGTACACAATGAAATGCCTTCATCACTAGTAAAGAAATCGATGACTGATTTTGCCTTGGTTTCAAGCTTATTTGATGACAATCTCTGAAACTCTTGTACTAGAGATATTGTTGATGAAGCTTGTACTCGATTATGATGAAATCGAAATTTATCTTCATCATCATCAAATGTAATGATAAATGAACCTATTAATTACACTCAACAAAAATAATCGTCGCGACACCACACTGTTTAATGCGAAATAGAAAGACGAAACGAAAATAACTGGCTTGCTTTCTATGAGAGAGAGAGAGACAGACAGAGAAACACGTGCACGCCGCACGGCTTGAAACTATAGCAAAAAGTGTCGTTACAACTTTTGGTCTTAATTTTTTCCATCTAGAATCCTGTTAAGAAGCGATCTTAATTAAACGTGTTCAGCTAACCGAGGACTGTTTATCTTCCATAGAAGAGTATTGAAGAGAACATACAATCAAAGACTAAATATCTGAACACTGCCACGTGCGTGTGTGAAAATACAAATTATAATTATTGAAATGAACATAATTAAACCAGGATATTTGTTGTATGTAAACATGTAGATACATTTTTTATTGATTGCTTTTATTAGCATCCAAATAACTGCCGACTGATGAGAATATGGGTGAGAATTTCAAATGCTTTTTCTGGAGAATATGCTATACACTTTTTGAACAGGAAATAAAGATACCTTTCAATTTTAAATTTAAAATTTGATGAGGAGCTCTTTTTGGTAAAGGAATTTGTTATGTCCTAATATAACGGATGGTCACGGTCAAAATTCTATATTTTCTTTGTTTTTTTGTTGGTTAACTGTCGCACATATGTGCTGATAATTCCTTAAGTGAAAGTAATTCTGTGACATTTTAATCAGTTTGATTTTAAAGGATTTTTGGTAGATTTAGTTCGTAGAGATTTTTAAAAATGTTTCTTTACAATGGGGAGTAAAAGATTCACTATACTTTGGTTTTCGATGAATTAAAATCGCCTATTGAAGATTTTTCCGAAACGGGGTTTCAGTTTGAATAACTCTCCATAAGGGCATCTGTCACTTTTGAAGCTGTTCTCTTTTGAGATTTGAAGTATAAACTACGCCATCATTAAAAATGGAACAAGATAAGCTTCAACAACGCACTGAAATTGTTAAAACTCACTACAAAAATGGTGAAAATTTTGCAGTCACAGTTCACAAAAAGGAACTCCTTTTGGGTTGTCGTGAAGCAACTTCTTGGCCAGCAATAGTGAAACAGGTGGAAAAATTTCAGCTGTTAGGACAAGTTAGTGATATCAAGAAACGGAACCGTGTGCGTCGCTCAAGAACAACTGAGAATATTTCTAATGTAGCCCGTAGCGTTGACGAAAACCCAGGTCTGACTATTTCTCGTCGATATTTGGAATTAGGCATTCCACAAACGACATCAGACCGTATTTTGCATAAATACTTTGGTCTTAAGACTTTTAAAGTTCAGTTAACACAAGAACTCAAGCTGGTCGATCACCAGCAGCGTCGTATCTTCGCTGATTGGGTCCTTGATATGTATCAAAATGATCCGGATTTTCACCTTCATTCTTCATTCAGTGAGGAGTCCCATTTTCACCTAGAAAGCTACGTTAATAAGCAGAATTATCGCATTTGGGGCTCGGAAAATCCAAAAATGATTGTTGAAAAGCTTTTCCATCCTCAAAGTGTCACTGTTTGGTGTGATTACAACTGTTACGGTTAATGGATTGTGCTATAATTGATGATTTTTTATAGCCTTAATTGGAAGATATTGATGTCCAAGACATTTGTTCTCATCAAGACGGCACTACATGCCACAAAAGCAACAGAACAATGACAATTTTGCAAGAAAAGTTTCCTGCCCATGTTATTTTTCGACGAGGCGATCACCGAGATCTTGTGATTCAAAACGTTTAGATTGTTTTCTTTGGGACCACGTGAAAGATAAGATCCATGCCAATGCCCCACACCTCTCTAGGGTTTCGAGATGGCAATAAAGAACAGAATTTACAGTTTTCAAAAAAAGTACAACGTGATCTATAAGGAACAGCATGGATATAAGGACAATAGGTCAACGAGCAGTGCCATTACATCATTGATGCTTGAAATAGCGAATTGTTTGGACGAAGGAAAAAATGGCGTTTAACTTGAGTAAAGCTTTCGACTTAATAAGGCGAAATATTATTGAAAAAACATCACTACTATGGAATTAGAGTCAGATTATTAAAATTAATCGAAAGCTACTTAACATCAAGGTTTCAGTGAATGCATACGAAGGATCCGATGTCTGATTGAATGCAAGTAAAATATGGGATGCCCCAGGGATCCATATTACGACTCATATTATTCTTACTCCTCATAAATGATCTACCTTGGAATGTTCATTCCGACGCTAAAGCACTATGCATTGATGACTCTTCTTTCCTAAATAAGGGTAAAAACCGGAAAGAACAAGAAATCACTGTTTACATGTAAGCAGACTGAAATTTGGTGTAAGACGAACAAGTTCAAAATGAACAAAGACAAATCTGAACACGTTCCTTTTTTAACTCGTTCAACAGTTGACTCTACCCTAAAATTTCTGGGCATGATATTGCAACCGAATTTAAAATTTATGGCCTATGCTGAATATTTAGTCCAAAGATTACCGTTTGCAACATATACGGTAAGGAGAATCGAACAACTTGCAGGGAAGTCGGGAGCGAAGGCAGTCTACTTTGTCTAATTTATAGTCTAATTTATAGTAATCTTCTCAAATTTTGGAAAAATATGTTTTATGTTCAAGTGAAAGTTCCCCGCTTTTCCATATTTTCATCAATGTCGAATTTGTGGAAAATTACACTCTTTGTTACACGTTTTCGCGGCAAGACCAAATGAAGGAAACATTTTTGAATAGTATTCCTGGAAAGATGCCTTACCATCATACCATCGTTTGCATAGTTGTTTTCTAAGTAAAAATTTAACTGAAATTCCATGTGTTGTTTATTTGTTGGCTAAATTAAACCTATCGTGGTATAAAAGAAATATATGTTTGAACATCAAAACAGATTTAATCTGTCTTCTACAATTTTAATTTCAAAAAAATTTTTATTCAGAAAACTTTTAGAATTAAATAAATGTCTACAATAAGCACCGCTTATATTTAATAGACGTATAAAAATCAAAATTCACTATACAATATCAAATGAAATAAAAAACCCAACAAAAATAAATTTTTAATTAAAAATAAAAATAAACAATATCGAACATTTACATTTATAATATAAATTCAATTAAAAATGAATAAACTTGTAATCTTACCAAACAATTTCTGGAAAATCTGTGAATGCAATTAAACTAGGTAGGTACATATAATATCCAAGGTAATCTATGTTCTATGCTAAACACAGAAATCACACAAAGTTTGTAAGGCATTTTATGGCCTTCATTAAACCACTGGAAACTGTATGGTAAATTTCATTATTCAAAAACCTAATATAATTATATATTATACATAAAATAAAATAATAAGATGCGGTTTTTTACTTGTTAGAAGGATAATTAAAAACTTTGAATATCAGAACAGATTTAATTTGTTGGTCTTCTACAATTTTAATTTGAGAATTTTTTTTTAGAACTTTCAGAATTAAATTGATGTCTAATAATAAGCACTGCTCATATTTAATAGACGTATAAAAATCAAAATTCACTATACAATATCAAATGAAATAAAAAGCCTAACAAAAATAAATTATTAATTAAAATTAAAAATGAGTAATATCGAATGTTTCGTTCCAAACATACGCACCTGAACTCGTCAGAAAGGCCGTGGTACGTATGTTTTGCCTTTGACAAACATCAGACAACATGTTCAGTTTCTGGTCTTATATTTATGAAAACTAAATCTTTTTCAGAAATACACAACATAATTTTAAGAACTTCTCCTAAACTAATTTCTTTGAAATATTTAATAGGTTGAAATATTTGAATAAGTTACTTCAAAAACATGTAGCACATCCTCAAAAACGATTAGAATTCAGATAAGGTCAGTTCAACTTTACATTTATAATATAAATTCAATTAAAAATAAATAAACTTGTAATCTTACCAAATAATTTCTGGAAAATCTGTGAATGCAATTAAACTAGGTAGGTACATCTAATATCCAAGTTATGATTCTGTTTTTAAGCTTAATTCATTTCTAATTTGATGGAAACAGAATTAGAGTTGTGGAATAAAAATGCACTAGTGAGACAGAAAATCTGCCAGATACAGCATTAAGTGCACTAAAATTTTGCAATAAGTTAATATATCCGAATGTTTACTTGGCACTACACTAGATATCTGTAATGCCTGTAAGTGTGTCGAGCTCTCAGAGGAGTTTTTTAACATTAAAAACTTGGCTCAGAATGGGTCAAGAAAGATTGTTAGGTTTGGCTTTTTTGTACATCCATAGGAAAATTGAACAAGATATTGATTCTGTGATAGACAGGTTTGCGAATATGAAGAGGCAATTGGTGTTATAGAAAACACGAAAAAGACAATATGTAACGAGTAAATGATTTCATTTTCCTTTCATGACAATTGTTTTTGAGTCATTAGTTTGTAGGTACATATGTTATATTTATTACTATATTATTTCTGTTTCTTTTTATTAAAAATTTATTTTGTTACAGGAAACATATTGGTTGTTTTGAAAAGTGAATTTCCCTTGTGATCTATGTATATTATGTTTTATTAGTATTTATTTTGGATGAAATAATCGATGTATACCTGACGATTCTTTTCGATTACCCCCCGTGGCGGCGATTTGACTGAGATCGTATTCCATTATTAATCAACTTTCTCTTTGCCATGAATTAAACATCCATTGATTTCTCTTAAAATATACTCGTTTTCCGTATGTCAAAATAAAACCCCTTATTGGAAAACCTTCATATGCAGGTGTTACAAACATTGTCCTTGCACTCAGACTAAAAGGATGAGGAATAACTAATATAAAGGTCCGATTCTGAATATCAATTTTAGTCATCCTTTCGACCGGCCTCATTAAACTTCCTCGGCGATCTCACTACGAGTCTAATCAATTGATAATCTGGCGGATGAATGAGTTATGGCTTTCATTAATGTAAACCGCCCGCGTTCCAATTTACGTTTGCTGGATCTAACGCTTTCAGAGCATGCTCTCACGTAGTGGCTTCGGTAAATTACATTGCAGCACTTTTTACCGGGCAATCTACAACATCATTATTGGTATTAATTCATAAATCAATTTGTTGATTTCGTCAGCTGCGATCTCCTACCTGATTTATAGATCGTAGTTGAATATACGGGGTGTGTGGCGCAATAGAGTTGCCAGATGATTTGGCAGTTCCTTTTGTGGTTTTGGTGATGAATGGATCTGTTCGAGTTGGATGAAGATGGTTTACAGTTATGGTTCCAATGATATTTCTAGTGAATTGGTTTGAATGTGCTTTTTTCACAGAGGCATCAATCAAACGACGAGTATGCACAGAGATAATATGTTCCCATGTAAATTATCATGTCAGCATTGAAAAAAGAATTCCTACCTCTTGCAGAAAGATTTAACAAGTATTGTCATTTGTGTTGAAGCACATATTTTTATGACTAACATCAGGATAATAAAAATGAATTGGGTAGGTACCACGTACCTGAAATCGTACAAAAACATCAGTTAACATGTGTCTGTATAATCATCACAAGGTGGAACTGTTATATATCTGAAGCTCTCGGAGGAATGTGCGGATGTTGCGAGGGAGCTTCGACCTCTTAGTTCGGGAGACGGCGTTTCGTTTCCCAGCATGCGCATCTGAAACTCGTCAGACCGGCTTGATGCGCAGGCTCTGCCTGTGACGCCAGTGACCATGCGTCCGCTTGGAACGCTGAACTTCAAACGCAGTGCCTTGCTCTATTTGAACCTGGCGGGGACGGTTAGTCACGAATCTGTTGACTAGTCGGGTCCTCTATCGGTACGCCGGTTAAACTACGACAGAGCAAGGCAGGTTTCTGGACGGGGAGCGAAGAAGTCGTTCGCTACATATCTTTTACACTATAATTTTTTTTAAATATTTTAGTTTTAGTCTTCTACATATTTAATTTCAAAATATTATATTCAATAATTATAACTTCAAGAATTAAATTAAAAATAATATCATATAAGTACCACTTATATCAAACGACATAAAATAAACATTCATTATAAGACATCCAAATGATATAACAAAATCCAATAAATAAAAATTGTTAACCAAAATCCTATATATTAAATATTTTGAATAGACAAAATTTTGTTTCTGCTGATCAATCTTATGAAAACAAATATCTTTCAAAAATGTTTAACATAATCTTAAGAAATTCATCATGAAACTATCTTACTTAGAATAATCAATATAATTGGATATCTAACCAAGTTATTCTCTATAAAATCTAAAGATATGTGAAAACATTACTGAGAAACAAGTTTTAAGAGAGACTTTGCTTCGTCAGTATTCAAATAATTCATATTCAATAAAATATAACATCAATCAATAAAAAAAATTTACCCACCCTTCAACCAGAAAACTTCTGGTGAATGAATACTGAAAATTTTAAATGTAGGTTAACCACAAATAAATAGTTCTGTGATTTACCCTTCATCTAAAAGATTGAAAGTCAATTTAACGGCCTCTGCTATAGCACAAGGACTATCTGTATAAAGAATGTTAACGAAACCAAATAATTATATATTATGAATAAAATAACATAAATTTTATTATTATGTTATTTTACACTATCCTTCAATGGTACGAATAGAATAACAGTGCCATTTTTTTATGAAAAAGAGATCAGACTCTTTCACAATAGCGGGGGAGCTTTTAAAATTTGCATTTTTGATCACCAATAAAAAAAAATAATGGACAGTTTTGAATTCCTTAGAAAGGTTAAGCCTTGATATTTATGAATGAAAAGCAATGTTCAAATCATCGCCAAGACTGACCATGCATTACTCCATCCGATCAACCCAACTTTTCAGTAGCTTGCCGATTATTTAGAGCTCATTCTCATAAATGGCAACTTTGATTTCTTTTCTTTCATTTCTGGATATTTAGCGTAACACTTAACGGATCCCCACAAAAATATACCAACGGAGTCAAATCTTAGCTACATAGGCGGCCAACTTATCATCAGCATTTTGACTTATTAATCCATTTCTAAAAACGGCGAGCAGAAGTTTAATCGTTACGTTGGCTATGTGTCAACTAGCCCCGTCCTGTTGAAATCGAATGTAGTCTACGGCTTACTGCGAATTTTGGGAAACAAAAATTGGTTGAGCATGGCACGGTGACGTTCCGCATTGTTCGTGACGGCAACTTCTTGATTACAAACAGGACAAACAGGACGTTGCTTCAAGACGAGGTTCAACGAACATAAAATGGGCTTCATGAAAAATAAACAAAGTTCTACTTTTGCCACTCATTGTCTAGAAAACGGTCATGCCTTTCCCGCAATAGATAATCTTAAAATTTTACATATAGAATCAAAAGTGAAGAAACTCAATTATCTAGAATCTGTTGAAATTTTCAAATTAGTTCACAATAACAATAATGTAAAAATTATGAATGACTGTACGGAGCTATGTAAATCGAAAATATTCGAGATATTTAAAAAGTAACATATATTTAAAACCTTTTTCAACGAACATAAAATGAATTTAATGAAAGTAAACAAAAATTCAACTTTTGCCACTCATTCTTTAGAAAACAGTAATTCCTTTCGACAAAAGAAAATCTTAAGAAAAATTTTACATGTAGATTCAAAAGAAAAGAAACTTGATTATTGAAATTTTCAAATTCGTTCACAATAAAAATAATGTAAAAAATAATGAATGACTGTATGGAGCTATGTAAATCCAAATATTTGAGATATACAACAAAATAATGTAAAAATAATGAATGACTGTACGGAGCTATGTAACCCCAAAAATTATTTGAGATATTTAAATGGGAACCATATGTTTGACAACCTTCTTTGTCGATTGCCGACATTCCGATATCTGTTAGAACTCTTTTTTAACCCGGTTTTTCATTACGTTCCGCTTGTGAACCTTTGTACCACTATTAGGTGTTATATAGAATCTATTGAAATATTCAAAATATTTATCACTCTTGTTTAAATACCTCTGTACCACTGTTAGGTCATCAATGACTGATGATGGGATAGTTCATTTCCCGAAACTCGAGTCACAAGAAAATGTGTAATATATCTTTTTTGGTACTAAAACATAGTGATTTCTACAATTTCTTTTAATTGCTATCTTTTATGATTTGATGCGATGTCGTTAGGCTGTAGGTGAGAGCAACTCGAAACATACATTTTTAGGAAGAATAATTATTTTCAAGTGAATGTTTAACTAAACTTCCCTTTCTATTCATTTTCCCCTGACTTCAACCTAATCTGAGTGCCAATAAAGAGAAGAAATGACTATTTTACATAGAATTGAATTATTGTGACTTTCACTACGCGCAAATTCATATTAGCGAAAACACTTTTTCGAGTAATTCAGGCCTTATTTCATCAAAAACACAAGTTATGTTGGCTTCCAAAGCATCTATTGTTTCTGGTTTATCAGCATAAACCAATGACTTGACATAACCTCGAAGAAAATAATCCAGTGGAGTTATGTCGCATGATCTTGGGGGCCAATTAATTGGACCATTTCTCGAAATAATGTTATCGCTAAATCTTTCTTTTAATAAATCAATTGGTACGGTAGCAGCATGAGGTATAGCACCATCTTGTTGGAACCAAAACACTTCTGGGTCAATACCATTCAAATTTTAAAACAAATAATCATTGATCATCGATCTGTAACGAGTACCATCCAGTGTAATATTAGCTCCAGCATCGTTTTTAAAGAAATATGGACCGATAATGCCTCCAGCGTGTAAAGCACTCCATACAGTGCATTTTTCAGGATACGATGGAACCTGCAGAACTTCTTGAGCATTGTTTTCCCTCCATATACGGCAATTTTGCTTGTTTACATAACCGTTCAACCCGAAATGAGCTTCATCACTCAACACAATTTTACGATAAAAAAGTGGATCAACTTCAAGCTGTTGTAGGGCCCAATCAGCAAACAAACGACGCTTATTATGGTCAAGTGGCTTCAGTTCTTGAACAAGTTGGATATTGTATGGGTATAGAAAAAGATCTTTACGCAAAATTTTCCATGTGGTGGATGCACAGAGTTTATTTTGTAGTGAACATCGACTAATGGACAAATCTGGATCCTCATTAACACTATGACTTACAGCAGCAATATTTTCTTCTGTACGTACAGTTCTTTGTTTTGTTGTTGTTGCATCGAGTAGAGAAAATGTTGTCCGAAACCTATCGATAGTTCGACGAATAAGCTGCTCTGATGGACGATTATGTAAACCATAAATTTCACGAAGTGCTCTATAAGTTTGGCGAATAAAACACTGATTTTGAAAATAAATTTCAACAATTTGTAAACGTTGTTGCGGCGTGAATCTTTGCCATGATAATTTCTTAATGCTTACTGAACAGAAATGTCAAAGCAACATGGCTTCTTCCTACTGTCAAATCACAGTTATCTCTATCGAAAGTTCTATCACTCTAAAAAAACACACTATATATGTTGCATCACCAGATCATCAGATTAGAAGAATTTTCTGTTACCATAGCTCATAATTCTTAAATATTCAGATAACATACTCAAATACTGAATATTAGCATCCCGGGAAAAATGGGATATGAGTTGAGCCTGAGGAAAGTTTCTACAGTTGGCAACTGTATATTGGGTAATCTAGATAAATCATCCCAGTTGGATGAGCTGAAAAACACCCACAGGGGTAGTTTTTATTTGAAGGGAGACATGTTTTGATTGCAAGTTCGTAGGCATACGATCATTCCCCTAATCTGCTCGATGATATCCAGAAGTATTTGCTGAAATTTGTCAATTTTGTTTCGATATGAAAAGCTCGCTGGAAATAAGAGGTGAAGTAGTCTAGTTTCTGAAAGAATTTTAATTAACGCGATATTAGAGTTGCCTATCGCTCACCCCTAAACAGTAATAGTGTATTTATTCAATATTTTGTTTTACGTTCTGTAGCATTTTGAATGTTATTTCATTACAAGTTGATAATATTCCCTAGCAAAGACCTTCTACAGAATGTGAAGAAATGGTGAACAGACATATTATTAGCTTAGAGATGAACGGTAGGGATTAGAATATCTTATTGATTAAAATTCGTTTAGAATTTTTCACACCAAACTGTCAAACAGAAATATCTTAACGTATTCATAAATAGAATTGTGAGATTTACAGAACGATTTGCCCACTTGGTGAACTAATCTTGAGAGGTTGCCATCCAGCTTAGAGGGATGATCGTAAATCCACGACTTTGCAATCAAAAGATGTCTCCCTCCAGATAAAAGTTGATTTATCTCTGCGTTTTCCGGAAATACTCATACTTGAGGAAATATCCAGCTGGAATGTTAATATGGGCCATCTTTATACAGGGAGTACAGTTCGCTGCTTGACACGCTTGGTGGTGTATTCGTGTGCATTAGGTGGCGTTAATGTTTTTTATAACTTTTGCAGTCCAAAGCATGGCGAATATAAGAGAATTCGTTGGGCATTAGCTGGCAAAGACAAAGCAAAACAGCTTCGAAACATAATCATGTCTCCTGCTTACGTTTATATGATCAACGAAACCCATGGGGGTGAATTTGAAATATGAACTGTTATACAAATGTTAGTTGCATCGATTCTACAGGGTGTCCCAATGAAAATTTGAACCCCCAGAACTCCGAAACGAAAAATTGTCGAAGATTTCAAAAAAACATGTCAACTTCTGTTTTGAGGGGGACGAATTTTCATCATAAGTTTGTTCCGAAAAAACTATTCTCATGAAGGTGGCATCATTTCTCAACATTTTTTGAATAGGAAAGAGATGTTGAGTGTTGGTCAGCTTGAAAGTTATTTATGATTATAGTTATATGGCTATACTTTACGGTCTTTCCAAACTATTTTGTGGACTATTTACTTTTCGGAACCACTGCTGATTTAGACAACCTATCTAAAATTATCTGTATCATACCACATTTAAAATGAGCATACCAGTTAATAATTGATTGATTTTTCTTACTTCGTTTCCATAACTATTATTAAGCTATCACTTTTCGGCTTTCGAGTTTACATGCTTCGAAAATAATAAATTTGAATTTTCTGAAGGCTTAATATTTTATTTATGAATAATAAATAAAATTAAAGAAAATAATATTACTCGATATACTTACATATACTTACTCGATATGTAAGCTACGCCACTGACACTAACCGTCTTCAGGCTTCTAAATCATCACCTTCTTCACACTTCCAAGTAACTCAAAACTGCATATGTTCCAAAATGTCTCGTGTTCCATCTAAATTATACAATCCAGTTGATATATCTACTAATTACTATTAAAGGATGAAATGAGATCCATAAAGGGAAGCTTAAGAAATGCTTTAAATTCTCCATTTTCGGTGTGAAAATCGTCAGCAATTTGAGTAGTCCTTTTAGTAGACGTTCTATTGTTCGAATCCGAACCAGATAAAATGAAAATATTCGATTCAAATTAGGTCTTTAAAACCCAATTGCTGTTTTGTGGCATATAATAAATTGAATCAAAAATTAAAATATCCAGGAATGCGAATATATTCAATCCATCTTATTCGGGTTCTAATCCTGTTCATGTGGAAAAAAAATTTTCTAAATATTGTAGACAGTACTAAATTTCTGGGTGTATTCATGGACTTATTCACGAATTTTCGAGCACATGTGGAACATTTAAGTCAGAAATTGATTCAGATCAATTTTGCAATTAGAATATCTAGAAAATACCTGAATGATAAATCATTGAAAATTTTATATTATGCAAATTTTGAATCTAGACTTAGATATGGGATTCTTTTTTGGGGAACTAAAAGAAATTTAGAAGAAATGTTTAAAATTCAAAAAAGAACAAAAAGGGTAATTTTAAGCTGAAATATAATGAAACTTGTACAAAATTGTTTGAGCAAAATAACATCTTCAATGTTTATGGTTTGTACATTTACGAATTACATAAGAACAAAGAAAAATTTATTCAATTTAATCACAGTAATATTGATGGAATGAAATAAGGAATTACTTTGTATTCTATCACTTTTTATTATAACTGATATACAGTGACTCGAGTTTCGTAGTGTTTACTACATTTTCAAACTGAATGAACAAATTAGATTAATATTAATAATATTAAATAATAGTTGAGATCTAATTTGTTCATTCAGTTTGAAAATGTAGTAAACACTACGAAACTCGAGTCACTGTATATCAGTTATAATAAAAAGTGATAGAAAACAAAGTAATTCCTTATTTCATTCCATTGAAATGAACTATCACAAAGTAACGGACTACTCCATCCAACACAGTAATATTCACAACACAAAAACACACAATTTGAATTTTCCAATTGATAGATTGACTTTAAGCGAAAAACACCCGACATATATAATAGTTGTATCAGAATATTTAATCATTTGCCAAATAACATTAAGAATATAACTAATTTAAGAATCTTCAAAAACAGGGTAAAATCTTTGATTATAAAACTTGAGCCTTATGAGCTAGGAGATTTTTTTAATGTCACATTAGAGAGCTAACCAATTAATTTTATTTAGACACTATTTCACTTCATGTGAGCATCTTATCTGTAAACCTTATTTGAAATAAAGAAGTTTTATTATTATTATTACTCTTCAGCAATATTGTACTTTATATAATTAAATTTCACGAAATCACATAGACTAAATATATTAACAAATTTCAGGTGTGGATAAATTTCGATGTAGCCTAAATTTTAATGCAGATGATTTTTATCATCTACATCAATAATTTTGTGAGCGTCGCATAACTTTTTGTAGTTTCTCAGTAAAAAATCTTTACTGTGCACTTATTTATTAAGCTATAGAATTTGAATATCAAAACAGATTTAATCTGTTGGTCGCCTTCAATTTCAATTTAAAAAAATTTTATTACAGATTTAATCTGTTTTGATATTTACATTTTGTAATATTACTGTCAAAAACCTCTTCTTATTATTTTATTAAGCTATAATCTTCTTATTATTTTATTAAGCTATAATCATTTTCTCAAAGAATTAGTTCACAGATATAAATCAAAATCATTAAATTTTACAAACTGTGAAAAGTTTAGAAACAATGTCTGCATTCAATTATACTGCAAGTGAGGTTCGGACACAACTGAAATTTGTTATTATTATTTAAACAGGTTGACTGATAATTTTTTTTAAATATTTCAATATTAGCCTTCTACATATTTAATTTAATGAAATTATATTATTTTTAATAATTATAACTCCAGGAATTAAATTAAAATATCATAATAGTACCACTTATATCAAATGACATATAAAATAAACATTCATTATAAGACATCTAAATGATATAACAAAATCCAATAAATAAAAAAATTGTTAACCAAAATCCTATAAATTAAATATTTTGAATAGACAAAATTTTGTTTCTGCTGATCAATCTTATGAAAACAAATATCTTTCAGAAATGTTTAACATAATCTTAAGAATTTCATCATAAAACTCGTCAGTATTCAAATAATTCATATTTAATAAAATATAACATCAATTGACAACAAATATTTACTCACCCTTCAATAATTTAGAATTATTTATTTATAGTTAACCGTACACTACATTTCAATTTTTCAGTATTCATTTACCAGATGTTTCCTAAATTGTTGAAGGTTGAATAAATATTTGTTGGCGATTGATGTTATATTTTATTGAATATGAATTATTTGAATACTTACGAAGCAAAGTCTCTCTTAAAACTTATTTTTCAGTAATGTTTTCACATATCTTGAGTTTTTATAGAAAGTACCTTAGTTAGATATCCAATAATATTGAATATTCTAAGTGAGATAGTTTTATGATGAAATTCTTGAGATTATGTTAAATATTTTTGAAAGATATTTGTTTTCATAAGATTGATCAGCAGAAAGAAAATTTTGTCTATTAAATATATTTAATCTATAGGATTTTGGTTAACAGTTTTTATTAATTGGATTTTGTTATATGATTTGGATGTCTTATAATGAATGTTTATTTTATATGTCATTTGATATAAGTGGTACTTATATGACATTTTAATTTAATTCCTGAAGTTATAATTATTAAATATAATTTTTTGAAATTAAATATGTAGAAGGCGAATGTTAAAATATTTAAATAATTTTATATACCTTCTATCAAGTATTAACCTCTATTTATGTTACTGATAATTTTGTTGTGAAATTATTGTGATTTAAATGAAATATTGCTGAAGGGTTTTGAAAAATCAAATCGTATGTCTAACTTCTTTAGTTTTCGATTGAAAATATTATATAACAACTAGTATATTTTGAAATATGTTCATTTATAGTTTTTCCAATTTCATAAGATATTCTATACTTTTTCAATTCAATAAAGTAGTACTATAGACAATTGAATGATTGTCAGAAGGTTTTTTCGTTGAATTTCGTTCAGCAATTTAATACCGAATAGTTTTTTCGGGTTCCTTTTTTCTCACGAATTCAGTACCAATCTCTTTATTCCTTAAGTAAGGAGCAACTTTGTCCTTCTGTAAAATATGCTCTAAGTTTGAGTCTGCAAAGTGAGTAATGATTCCTGAAGGTCCAGCAGTTGTAGTAACCCTGACCTGAGTAACTATTCAATTGATTGAGATAATTGAATCATTCCTGACTCTCATAATTTGTAAAATTCATTTGTCAGTTTTAATTCAAAGGTAGGTGAAAAGAGAAGAAATTTTTTTTTTAGATATTAGCCTGCCGATGAAATTCTTTTAAATGATTTATGTAAAAATGTTGCTTTGTCTGAGATCAGAAAACTGAACTGCCACTCAGTCAACTATCTGTGATCCTTTGTAGGCTCAGGCCTACAGATCATAGCGTAATGCAATGCTAACTTAAGTCAATCGCTGTTAGCGTTACTTAGATACGTGTACCTACGACTACTTTTAGATGTATTACAAGATGTGGTTTAGATGTGCATAGAAATGAATAAAGAGTTTTATAAATTCAACTGTGTTTTAAATATCCACGCTCTGTGCAGCGATATAATTCCAACAATTTATCTATTGATGGACAATTTCATGAACATAACCTGAAGGATTATCTGTTATCTGTTGTATCTCCATTAGTTGACCATAACATACTTAGAATTAATTCAGCGATTAATTCACCATGTGTTTGAAATTTTATGTCTCTAGTTTTAAGATACTGAAACCAATTAAATTCGCTATAATAAGCAAGTTTAAAACACTGAACACACTCGCTACAATAAAACTTCATCAAACGTGCTACATCGTGGTCCTTTAATGACCAATTGGAATCAATATATTGAATGTATCAAATAATACTGCGATAGACTGATTCTGGTCCATGCAGAAATATTTGAAACAAAACAGATGAGGTGATCTCATTTACGTTCAACTTGTCATGGCATTTTTTTTTTGGTTGTCTGATCTCATTACAAATACCATCGATCTTCATTGAAATATAAAAATAGGCACTCCTCATAGTCTTTGATTTATACTTCATAAATACATAACACTATCGCCTTTCCTATAGCATGAATCAACCTGATATCTACAATTCTGTAATTCCCAGAAGAAAGTGAACCTCAAACCAAATGTTCTGCGCAATTATTACCGAATGACCCGCACAAAAACTCAATCTCTGCTCTGGTGGGCCACATCTTCATCAGACAGACCAGATCGGGCACAAAAATAATGGCATTAGTTCCGGTTATTAATTGAATCATGGTTTCGATAATTCACCTCTCCTCGAACACAATAGACCTGTATAAAAACCTCGAGATGATTCTTAACAACTTGGCAATTATACAGTTGAATCCGATGTGGAATCTGTGGCAATACAATAAGGCAGATAAAGCGGTATTGTCCGATCTTCTGGTTCCGTACAGATGGAATGATCATAATGAAAGATCAGCAATTAATAGGAGCGCGTCTAGTTGGAGGTTAAGAAGACTGCTGTTCTTTGATCTGGTCGGAGAACAGCTGTCGATCTAAAAGAATAGATTTGGGACTAGTTTATTTACAAGACAAGTTGTGGGACTGTTTGTCTTCGACGTGATCTCGATTTCAGTTGTAGATTTTCGTGGGCATGAAGTCATTAATGTTAGAGTGATATACGGGGTGATCGGAGATTATGCAGTACATCAATTGACCATGAAGAGAATGTAGCTGAATATTTTCATATTTTAAAATAAAATAATAACAAGAGGTTTATTACTTGATACAAGGATTATTAAAAAAATTCAAATATCAAAACAGATTTATTCTGTTAGCCTTCTATAAATTTTATTTTCTAACAGAATAAATATTTTGATATTTCATATCAAAACAGATCATATCATATTTGAGTGTTAGTACCACCTCATTCGAATATCATTTATTTGCGATTTTTCAGTCAGAAATGGTAAAACCCATTTCACTGCATACAAGCTGTAACGAAGTGATTTTCATTTGCTATGAGTTTTCCAAATCGAAAAAATTTTAAGAGAATTTTATATCGAAGGATATAAAAACGGATTTCGAGGAGGAAAGAAGTTTCGAAATTTGTTCTAGAACAAAGTTATATGAACAAACCACTTGAAGCAAGCCACTATTTGTTTTTCGTTTTCTCTGTATTTCACTATAATTTACAATTTCTTGTGTTACATTACGCTCGTCCATCCTCTGTATGCAATATTCACCATTCCGTTCATTTCAAGTATCACTGACCGATTGGAATGAATTGACGTTAATTAGTGTTTCATTTCTATGATATACAATTGCTTACCAATGACGTTGAGTAGTGTAAATATTCGTTTTTTTTCACTTTTTGGTAACCTTTTATATAAAGTAAAAGTTTTGATCTGTAGACTTGGACTTATCGTGACTTCATCTTGACAGCATAGTTACTTTGGATATCAATTCTTGTGAAAAAAATATGTATACAGTATTAATATCTGTTTAGACCATTCTCCTTTAGCATTTCACATTAGATAGAAGTTTTGGTTTGTAAATTCAGACCAATTCAGGCTTCCCTTAAACTGCACTGTTACTTCGTATATTACTGTAAATCAACAGATTCTTTGTATAGTAATCATTATGTTAGTATTGTAATATATTTGTTGTCGACCATGTTTCAATTTTGTTTCCCAAATAACCGTTCATTACTTTTTGATTACAAGAAAAATATACACCAATTAATCGTTACCACCTAAGATTGAACATTACCCTTTCCTAACTGTTTAAAGACAACCCACGGAAGAAGTGAACATGAGCACTAAAGCTTTCGAAAAAATAACCTAGAAACCTGATTCCTGAAACCTGCATTCCAACCCAAGCTATAAACGCTTGAAAATGCTGTAGCTATCGAAACTAGTCCATGTCAAATGGAATAAATAAACCAAAAGATATACGAAAGTCATTAAAATTAATAAATGAATATTTAATTTTTAGTTTTGATTATATTATATACGTCTATTAATTGTAAGCGGTGCTTGTTTTAGACATTAATTTAATTCTAAAAGTTTTTTTGAATAAAAATTTTTTGAAATTAAAATTGTAGAAGATAAACATATTTTAATTTGTTTTGATATTCAAATTTTGTTATATTTCTTCTATCAAGTAAAAGGCCTTTCTATTTTATTTTATATATAATATATAATTATATTTTGGCTTCAATAAATCTCATTATGGAATGTCAATGAATTTAAATAAGCCTTAAAAATAACTCACACTGTTCTTTGATTCTGTTAGAACATAGATCAATCTTGAATTATAAAGATGATCTATGTCTCGAAACATTATTCATTTACACGTGGTACGTTGTTTGATATAGGTTAGTTTTTTGATTTTGATATTTTGAATATATTTCAGGACTGAAGACGGAATTGCTTAGAACTATATTTGTTTTTTGAAGATATAGTGCATGCTTTGAGAGATTTCTGAATTTACTTATTCGAATATTTGAATATATTAAATATTTCAAATAAATTATATTCTTTGAGAGGTCCTTTAAGTGTGTTCATGTTTTTAAAATGCAAATGGCGTTTTGAAGGCAAGACCAGAAACAAATTTTGTCTCCTTTAAATATTTATTTATTAATTTTAATGACTTTCGTATATCCTTTGGTTTATTTATTCCATTTGACATTGTATATTGAGTTTAGATTATATACGTCTATTTAATGTAAGCGGTGCTTGTTTTAGACATTAATTTAATTCTAAAAGTTTTTTGAATAAAAATTTTTTAAATTAAAATTGTAGAAGATAAACATATATCAATTTGTTTTAATATTCAAATTTTGTTATATTTCTTCTATCAAGTAAAAGGCCTTTCTATTTCATGAAATCAAAAAGTATAAGTTGATGGTTAGCGCTAACTATTGACTGGTGCATCAACTAAAAACTTAGTTTTAGGTGGGGGTAGGGAAGTGTCCAATCTATATATTATTGTTAATCTATGTAGAGTACTGATCTGTATTGCGTTTACGTGTGCCAATACCAAATAGTGGCATCACTATCTATCCCACTTATACTTTATGGAAGGACTCGCCCCATCTAGTTCAAACCAGATTCTTAAAGTATTGGATGCACTAGAATCATTTTTATAAAGTTCGAATAAATTGTTCGAATCTGTGTTTCTTTAAGAAAGACCGTTTTTTTACCGATCTAAGAAATAATATAGTGAGTGTTATACTATTTCAGAATCCCCAATAAATGCGCTAACTTTTGAAGTAATTTGCCTGATGTAGTACAGTTTTTTTTCAGTACAGTCAGTTGAAGTTGTGCGAAATATTAATTTTGAATACTTGGTTCGGCAAAAAGTGACATTATTTTCCAAGCTGGAGTAATTGGCTTATAATTGAAGGTCATAGGTTACACAAACACTATTCGGGATAACATAGGAAAATTTGAAGAAAGTAAAAAATTGTAGCTTCAGGAGTTTCAAAAATCATCACAGGGTGTCCATTTTCTCGAATAATAAAAAATGCAATATAATTTGAAAAGTACACGACGTTGATTTTTTCAAATATATTTCTGATGACTACTATAACTCAGCATGTTATCTTCCGGCTTGACGTCGACTTCTGGGACACTGTGTATCTCAGGTTTGAAGACAACAAATACAGATATACTGTAATTTTGTGTACATTTTGTTTATTGAAGTCGACTGAGTGGCGAAATTCATATTGTAAGGTTTTTCTGTTTTTTTTTTCACTCTACTCAAAATTTCGAAATTACAAACATTTGGGCGAAATTATAGTAGGCTGTTTCCTGGAACAAGCGCGCAAAAACAGTTACAGTGGGAGCACTAGGGACGATCACTAGTTCATTAAATTTAGACCACACAATTATAAAGAACGAAACTTTGTCCCGCTGCATATGAGACTTTATGAGACCATTAAACTGATGAAAGTGTACTTTCCATTTTAAGGTCAGTACATTTCCAAATAAGAAATATAGTCTTAATCCCAAGGATCGTATAAGATAAGACCTTTCTAATGGTCGGAATTCTAAAGCTGAACCTCAAATTCCCAACTTTATTGTACAGAAATTTATGACACCAGTCCCCGTATTACCATTAGACCCGACTCGATTTCAGTGAAATTCCAACCGGCGAGTGAAAACTACGTCTAGATGCGTACCGACGTGTGAAAGAGCCATCAATACAGGCCGCACCTAAAATCCTCAACGTTTGTACCATGAACAGTTACACAAATCACCAGATAAATAACCGATAGCAGGTATATGACAAATCCTGCTAACAATACCCGACGAATAATGGGTATTAAGTGATCGGACGTTTGTCCGTTTCGCCGCCGCATTAGTAATTCTAATGGCGGCGGCCCGGGAGCGGCTATGGCAGGGTTCTTGACCCGTTTCGCAACTCTGTCAATATGCTACGCAGCCGTCACACTTGTTCCCACACATAACCGCACGTATTCGTTCTCGTCAAATAAACTGCTCTTCAAAAATCGTGACTTATAAAATTTTTAAAATTTTCGTGCACCAAATTCGACTCGAAGGACCATACCTTGAGATATAACTTTTTCTTGAGATTAACATAAATAACCTGCTTTCCTACAGTGGCATTTTGGCGAGTCAATATGATTTATCTTCAAAAATTTGTCTAATACGTTAATTTTTTATTATTCACATTGATAACAGTAGTAAAAATATTAGTTATAATAGTTTGGGGAAAAATCCCTTATTTTTGCGTGAATTTCAGGACTTGACTTCATCAGGTGAGTATTTAAATACTCAACTGATGAAGTCATGGTATGACGAAACAATTGTTGTGAAAATCAATAAAATAGCGGAAGTTAACATTTGTTTTTCTTATATTGAAGATGAATTTCCGTCAAGTAAAGACCGAGACAATTAAAAATTTGGGATTGTACTTTTATTGAAAGAAGAGACTATATATGTGATTTTCTTCAAATTCAAAGATTGTGTTTTGTTATCAAGAAAGTGTCTTACGTTTGTGATTCCGAGAAAAAATTTTATTTTTTGCTTTATTCCACATAAGGTCTTCAAATAGATGAAAACAGCATACGATATGAACAGTCAACCAGTATGACGGGAGTTTATGTACATTCTGTCAAGAAAGTACCGGGAATTATCGATTTAAATCTGGCGGGGCAATGAGGCAGGTAAAATTTTTTTTTCCTAGTTTGGTACCACTGTCCTTAATTACTATGCCAAGCTTGAGCGGGATCTGTCAACTAGTGTGTTTGCAACAGCTGATTAAGTCAGTCGATGTCAGAGTGCGTGCCGATTTTTACTATGGGTGATTACGTTGAGCAAAGAATTTGTTTAAAGTTTTGTGTTGCAAATGAATTTTCGTGTGCCGATGCATTGAAAATGTTGCAAAAGGCCTTTGGTGATAATGCTCTATCGAAAACTCGTGCATATCAGTGGTACAGTGCCTTCAAGGACGGTCGTGAAGTGGTCGCCCATCGACGGCTTCGATCGAAGATAACGTCGATAAAATTAAGGAAAGGGTGCTGGAAAACCGTCGTACCAGTTTGAGAGAGATAGCACCTAATCTTAAGATATCCCACGAGTCCGCACGTACGATTTTGATTGATATTTTGGGCATGAGAAAGGTGGCCGCACGACTCGTACCGAAAGACCTGAATTTTCTTCAAAAACGTCATCGCGAACAGGTTGCTTCAGACATGATGGATCGCTGTAATTCCGATTCTACATTCATGGAACGCATTATAACTGGTGACGAGACCTGGGTCTACGAGAACGAAATGCAAACAAGCCAGCAATCATCGGAATGGGTGGCAAAAAATGAGCCGAAACCGAAAAAACCACGCCAAAGCCGCTCGAAAATGAAGGTGATGCTCATTGTTTTCTTCGATATCCGTGGCGTGGTGCACTACGAATTCGTTCCAGAGGGTCAGACGGTAAACAAGGAGTATTACCTAGGCGTTATGAAACGTTTGCGTGAGCGTATCCGTAAGAAGCGGCCAAATTTGTGGGCGAACAACTCATGGATTTTGCATGACGATAACGCGCCTTTTCACCGAGCTACGATTGTGACTGACTTTCTCGCCAAAAACTCAACAAACGTGCTTCAGCAACCACCGTATTCGCCGGCTTTGGCTCCCTGCGCCTTTTTCCTCTTCCCAAAACTAAAATTGCCCCTTCGTGGCACCCGTTTTGAGTCGATTGAAGCCATAAAACAAAATTCGGCGCGAGAGCTAAAGTCCATCCCGGAAAGCGCATATAAAAAATGTTTCGATAATTGGAAGTGCCGTTGGCATAGATGTATTGAAGCAAATGGAGCCTATTTTGAAGGCGACCCAATAAATTTTGACGATTAAATGTAAAAATGTTGTTTTAATTGAAAATTCCCGGTACTTTCTTGGCAGAGTAGTAAGTTATAAAAGCATGGAACCAAAGAATGTAACTTTGGTTATACCCATTTTTGTTGTCGTGGGATCACCGTGACATACTCGTAATCTTAGATCTGACAGCTTGGGAGTAAAATCCATGATGTTTCCGAGGTGTATTTGTATCCTGAAGAGGCGAAAAAACACCGAGGGAAAAAAATTTAATGTCGAGCAGTAAATACTATTTTTAGCATAATCAAAGAATTTTATCTCGGAGACACTAACTGGATCAAAGAAAAGAATATAAAAAATTGACAATATGTCATTTGTGATTAATGAACACAAAAATCTCTCTTAAATTATACATTTGGTTGCTTTTGATTTTGATAGATAGGACTAACAATAATTCTTTTTGTGAATATCGAAAAAGTATGCTCGTAATCATGAAGTTTGCAAAATAAATTTTACAAAAGAATCTGAAAAAACTATTGAAGAAGCTGTTGCAGAAAAACTGGTTAGTTGATTAATTGCTAGAGTGCCTCAAGGAATTTAACGAAACCACGTTATATTATAATAATAATAAAATTTGTGAAAATCAGAAAAACCTCATTTGATATTATGTACAAATAATGATCATATCAGCATTTATTCAAGATTAATAATATTTTTGAACGGAATATTTTTGAATAACATTCGAAAAATAGAAAATCCTACTATTGAGAAATAGATTAACAATTTTTTGAAGAAGCTCATTATTTGGTATAATGATATTAATGTCCATGTCAAAATCATTATTTCGTATATTAATATTAATGTACATATTAATATCATCCATGGAAAAGTATAAAAAATTCATTAAATGAAATAATGAAGAATATTTCGACAATTTATTAATTCTGCGAAAAATTTTTTGCCAACACTGGCTTCGCCAAGTTTATTTTTTGAACTAACTCTTAAAGAAATAGATTCCTCGCTCAACACTTGGTGGAACATATTGATTAACATAAAATATAAAAATAACACTGGACTAAGTTCGCACGAATTTATTAAAATAAAGCAAAACATTCAGTTTACATGCATGTTTCGGGTTTTATCCCATTCTCAAAACTGACAAGAAAACACACAATACTACATAATTATAATCAAATGACAGCTGTTAAAATTGGAGATAAGCGGAACTCCAGCTGATCGTTCACAATCGGTAATTGGCGTTTATGTGCTGAGGATATTTCTAAAAATTCTAAAAAGTCTAATCGTTTATTTTCACTCCCTACGGATATAATAGAGGAAACATTGAAACTGCTAGAAATATGTCTCGGACAGAGTTATTTTAAGTTTAATGGTAAATTTTATCAACAACTAGAAGGTCTGCCAATGGGTTCCCCATACTCCACCCTTTTCAGTGAAATTTTCATGACACATTTGGAGAAGAAAATATTCTCGCCAGTAAACATTAATCCGACTGTATATGTACTATATTGGAAACGCTATGTAGATGACGTATTTTGTGTTTGGACTGGCTCAAATTTAGAACTAGAGTCGTTTTTGAAACTAATTAATTCATTTTACGAATCCGTTCAGTTCACTTTGGAAGTAGAGAATGTAAACCATTCACTCAATTTTTTGGATATTCAGATAAAGAGGGTAAATGACCATCTTGAATTCGATATATTCAGAAAACCCACTTTTCCGGACGTTCTTATTCATAACAGCAGTTCCCACCCATATAGAATTAAAATGTCAGCGTTCCACTCTCTTGTACAACGATCAATTTCAATTCCACTGTCAGAAAATAACTTCAAAAAAGAAATCGAAATGTTAAAATTACTATCCAATAACAACGGCTACTCTGCTGACATGATAGATAGGTTGATTTTCAAAAAGCAATATTCTAAACTGTTAACATGTATCTATCCACCTCAACCCAAAGACCAGAAAAAAAAAAAAAAAAAATTTGTCTACATTAACTACATCCCAAAATTAAGCGATAAAATTTGTAGTAGATTAAGACAGAATAAAATTGAAGTAATATGCACAAATAAGAAGAACTTAAGATCAATGTTTCTAAACCGCAAGGACCGATTAACTGATTCGGAAAAGAGTGGGGTTTATAAGCTGTACTGTGATGAATGTCCTGCATTCTACATAGGCCAGACTGGTCGTTCTCTAAAGGTTAGGGTTGATGAACATAGAAAGTCGATATTACAGAACAAAGCGACTACTGGATTTTCTGCTCATTGTATCAATTGCAATCACTTTATAGATTTCGGTAAAACAAAAAATTTTACACGAGGGGGAAAAAAGTAAACGATTAGACTTTTTAGAATTTTTAGAAATATCCTCAGCACATAAACTCCAATTACCGATTGTGAACGATCAGCTGGAGTTCCGCTTATCTCCAATTTTAACAGCTGTCATTTGATTATAATTATGTAGTATTGTGTGTTTTCTTGTCAGTTTTGAGAATGGGATAAAACCCGAAACATGCATGTAAACTGAATGTTTTGTTTTATTTTAATAAATTCGTGCGAACTTAGTCTTACCCATAGAAGTAATTTCACAATCTGTTCATTTATGACAGCGGGCATGATTAAAAAAATAAATTATACATTATGACATAGTTGATTAATCGAATTCACGTCGACAAAAAAAATCATGAAAAAATATCTTCTTAAAGAAGCTACTTATTATGCATAAAAATTGAGAATCGGAAAGTCAAATATACGTATTTTTACAATTTTAGAATTGTTTATCTGACGAAACGGAAAATATCATAAAAATGAAAAATACATGGTTAAAGGGCTTCACAGCCTTCTTCTGATCTGCATCATTACATATCGAAAAGAAAGAGTTGAGTAAATATATTGTAGAAAACTTTATATACTTTTTGTCGAAATCAGGCAAGAAAAAATGTCGAATCTTTTCATAATTCATCTGATGCATGATATTTCGTGTCGTTATTCGACATCTGAGTGATGTATTTGCACTCGAACGGGTTTGAGTTTCAACAATATTAAAAAAATAAAATTTAAAATGAGAATAATTCAGAAACCATTGAGCCCATCTGGTTTATTCCATAACATAACTTGAACATTTAAACTCAAAACCTTCCCTGACAATTTCAAGTCTTTAGATCTTTACCCTCAGTGTGGACAGAAGAACTAAAATGCAGTAAATCGAGTGGTTATTATATCTCCCAAAACTAAATTTGATTTTAAGAGGATCAGTAGTTTCCAAACTAATGAGAAAATAAGAAGAAGTTTCAAAATAGAATAACTGCGGAATCATTAGGTCGATTTTGCTAATTGATAATTCTAACAGAGATATTTAGAATACAGCTCTGAAAGTGCTAGCTCGTTTTGTTCGAAAGTTGTTGTTTACGGTTGGACTGAACCGGCCAGTCGGGCATTTTTCATCAGTGAGTCCAATCTAGTTGTTTTAGATCATTTACGACGCAAATTTCACAAATTACAGACATTTGAGCAAAAGGATAGCACGTTGTTTTCAAGAATCAGCGATAAAAAATATTCATTCTATCTCTAACATCCTTTTATAACTCCAAAACTTTCTTAATATGATAAGACTAATGTTTAGTTATAAATTATTACACTTGTCTTATTATGAAACAAAAGCGTTTTCCAAGTCCATAAAACTTTTGAGCAGAGCGTGTTTAGCAATCAGTTATTTCCAGATAATCCATAAAATTTAAATTTGAGTAAATACAACAAGGAATAATAGTTAAGTTAATACGATGTTTTGGTAATTTTGAATGTATAATAAAGAGTATATTAGTTATCGGATATTTCTAATTTCAAAGTGCTAAAAGTACATGGTTAATTTACCATTATATGATATTGATTTCTCGTATGTCACTTGGTGAAAATTTTTAAATAAATAAAGTAAATAAGAACAACTTGGCTTAAGTTTGACTGTTTATTTCATGGCTGTTGACATATATGTTTCGGGTTTTTAGCTCATTATCAAAACTGAGGAGAACAGAACTTGGTTCAGTCTTAATATTTAACATAAGAGCAATGGTGATGAATTAGATTCAAGTTGTTCAAAGAAAAAGAAAAATTCCATAGCAAAAACTTCATATCATAAATAAGTCACAAAATTTGCGACAGACTGAAATAAAATAATATTAATACTATTTTTATAAATGAGAAAACCTTAGGTTCACTCTAAGTCAATAGCAAAGGCTATCGTGAAAGTGTGAAAAAAGTATTACATACAGATTATATTGTCATGAATGCCCTCCATTTTACATAGGTCAAACAGGACGATCTATAAACATTAGGGTAGAAGAACACACAAAAATTATATTGAACAATAAAATAACATCTAGTTTTTTGGAACATTTTATAAATATCAATATCATTTTATAGATTTCAGTAGAACTGAGATCTTATACGTAGGTAATAAAAGCAGAAGAATGTACCTAGTTAAGAAATTTGTTTAGCTCATGGAAAGAAGCTACTGATCAAAAATGAACAACTGGAATTCAATTTATCACCATTGCTCTTATCTGTAAAAGATTAAGACCAAACCAACATCTCATTTTTACATTCGTCAAAATTATACCTGTTATCTACCCTTCTATTATAAAAATGATTTTGAGTTCTGTCCTGTTCAGTTTTGAAAATGGGCTAAGAACCCGAAACATATATGTCAGCAGACATTAAATGAACAGTGAAACTTAAGCCAAGTTGTTTTTATTTACTTTATTAATATAGTAGTATAGTAACTCACTAGATTCGGGAGAAGAAATTTGCAGAGTATAGAAGAGGAATGTGCGAGTAATGGTGCAGGAATACTTCATGCTATCTATAAATGAAGTGTTCCACAATATTTCTACCAACAAAAGTCTTCTACGTGAGAAAATATGTTTGATTCATACGACGAACAGAAATATCTAAAAAATTTAGGACAATATTCGACGAAAAATAATGATAATGTTAATTTCATTTTAGAATTAAGTTAATTCGAATGATATAATGTTTACATATCTGCTTCTGCATTCAGTTCTGATTTTCAGTTACTTTTCTGAAGAGAACACATTGTTTTCTCTATTTATCGGTTATAATAAAAGAAGGGTTCGCAGAAACTCAATATCTAGATGTGATGATGTATGATAAAGAGTTTGAGCTATAGTAAATAGAAAGTTATTCGAATCGGGACAGTGCAACTTGCCTTTATGTTACAATTCAAAACTCAACTGCAGCCGAATAGATTTTGTTGATCTTCGGGCATAAGCAGCAGACATATTTCATAGCTTTGCTTCTTTCAGTGCAATGCTATAATGCCGACTAACGCCAGGTACCTATATTCGTCCTGCAAAGTTAGCAGCAGACATGCATGTTTTATATCTTTCTGGCTCCTCTTTAGCGCAATGGTGTAATCCTAACGATCAGCAAAACCTATTCGGCTGTATTTGAGTTTTTAAGTGAAACATAGAGGCAAGTTGTACTGTCCCAATTCGAAAAACTTCCTATTTAACATTGCTCATACTCTTCATCATATTTAAGAATAATTATATGCCATTTTAATCCATTCATTCTTTCTAGATCACTCAAGAAGGTAATAATTGCTGTAAGCTATTTCATAGGTCAATAACATGATTTGAAATTGTAAGTTCTGGCCGAAAATGAATATTTGTTATCACTGAAAAATTTTTAAATCTCACAAAATTTCGCAGATTCTAGTTCTTACTTGTGAAATGTCAAAAGATGACAGCTTCAAAATGACAGCTGCCTAGATATGAGCTATTCAAAATAAAACCTCGTATTGGTAAGCCCTTTATTCGATATTATCCTGATATTCTCTCTCAGATCTCCTATGAAGATCTCTTAGGAGCTCAATGTAGCTTGTACTAGCTAAGAGATATTCTAGTTTTACGAGTATAATGAATGGGCTACAACTCCAAGGAGGAGCATTTTAGGACGTCGGTTGCTATGAATTTTCATCCACATTTTGACGGCCAATATCACGTCCTAAATATATGAATGTTAAGACCCATCAGTTCTTTGACCTTTCTAAATCAGTGATTGCCCAACCAAGAATCAGTTGTTATCATTTTTCGATCAGAATATCTCACATCAACTTTTGGGTAAAAAGTGGAAGAATTTTTTTTCCATACAGTATATGAAAGTGAAAACTGTGAAGCGTAGAGCCACGTCTTTTATCGGGCAGTTTATTTTTCAGACGTATTCAACAGGTGTACCTGCTGATCTGGACGGGCCTCCTATTTTGGATATGTCCCCGTCGCCTCCTCTCTTTCTCGCGAAGAACGGGTATAAAGAAGATTTATTCCTCAAGTCGTTCGTGCGGATTCGCCCGCGGGAGACGTCCTTTTGTTTTACCGATACGGTAGGTCGTCGACGTCTTTCACTTACTATTATTGTTCTACTAATTCGAAAGAGTTTGGTCTGAAGCAACAACTTCAACTGTGTTGGGAGGAATGGACAAAGGGCATTGATAGATACGGAAAAAGTTTTAGAAGTATTAACGTGACATCAGGAGCTTTGAGCGAATTCGTTCATTGTTTCTGCATATAGTTGGATATCCTTTCTGTGACAATCATTTTACGTTCCTCGGAAAATTTTCCTGATTTGAAAAGTAAAAAGTAAAAATAATTGTCCCCTAGATTCGAATCCGAACTGAAATTGCAAATCAACTTGAATCACCTCTCTCGGCCACCTTTGCTGATGTTAGAACCTTACATTTTTTATCTTATGTCAAATGTCAATCGCAAACATTTTATTTTAAGGAATTTTGCTGAAAATAATTATAATTTTTACAATAAAAGCGAAATTTTTTTTATCTTCAACTGAACACTCTCATCCTTCTCTTAGTTATGTTATTTTTCTGGGCTTTTAAAAACGTAAAACTTCCAATGGACATATTTTCCGAGCTTCTTAGCTCATTTTACCCTATCACAAGACTGATTTTTCCATTTTGTTCCAGAATTCTCCTTGTAAATTTTATTACAATTATAGTCCGTCTAGAAATTATCCGAAAGAAACAAAACTCAATTCTAATTATTTAGTATATATTTGTAATTCTTGAAATAGAAAACTATAACAAAATATAGTAACTGACAAAAAACTACAACACCTAGAAGGAGCTGTTTAAATTTAAATTTTTTTTGGTAAAACATAGACAGTATAGCAAGAAGTGAATGATTGAAATTTGAAGAAAAAAACGAAGGGTTTACAATTTTTTTTCAATAAATTTGTTGATAATGTGTTTGTCCAGCGCAATTATCTATACACTCCCCAACACGTCTTGGCATTGATGCAATAAGACGGTCTATTTCTTCTTGAGGGTTACTATCCCAAGCCACCTGTAGTTCATGTCTCAGAACCGCCAAAGTTCGTGGGGCTAGGGTAAATTTCCAAGCCTTTTATCCATGATGTCCAAACATGCTCTATGGGCGAAAGATCGCTTCAAAAAAGTTTAAACTAACTCTAGCAACATGAGGTCGATCATTATCTTGCTAAAATATTGGATTCTCGAGCCGGTTAAGGCAAGGGAAAACATATGGCTCCACTATTTCTTGAAGGTAACGCAGCGCTGTCATGTTACCTCGAATAAAGACCAAAGGTGACCTTTTATGGGGTTCAATAGCACCCCTTACCATAACGCCTACTGTCCGGTGTACATGACGCTCAATATCAAACTGAGGTTCACGTCTTTCTCCCCGACGTCGTCTAACCCTTCTTCGGCCATCATGTGCAACCAAGAAGAATCGAGATTCATCAGAAAAGACGACCTGATGCATTCCACATTCCAATGTTGACGTTCTCTGCACCACTGTAATCGTTGCCGGCGATGCTCAACCGTTAGAGGTAACACAAGATGGGGTCGATAATACAGCAGTCCAAAAGACCTTATCCGGTAAACAGTTCGGACAGTTACAGGATGGCCTTGTTCTCCTAACCACTCATCAGCCAAAGATCGAGTTGTCGCAAATCGGTCTCTAATAGCCATAAGTTTTAGACGTCGATCTTGAACTTCATTTGTGCCCCTCCGAAGTCCTACTCTTCTTCGATTTTGGGCATTATCAAACCACTCTTGACAGCATCTCATAACAGTAGTTGGATTTCTATTCGTACGGTCAGCGATTGTTCGAAATGGCAACCCCCCTTCCGTAGACCAATAATTCGACCTCTTTCAAATTCACTTAGCTGGCGATAAATTCCGCGTACAGGTGCTCTAGGCATTTTAACAACAACTAAACATCGACTTTGGATCTCCTTGAACAGCTGGTTTGTTGTTAAATTCAAGGAATTTGCAAAAAACGACTACATCTTTAAGTAACAGAAAATGTTTACATGAAAAGACCTTCACGATTTTTTTCTCCAAATTTTAATTATTTACTCCTTGCTATACTATCTGTTTTACCAAAAAAATTTAAAATTCAAACAGCTTCTTCTGGGTTTTGCAGTTTCTTTGTCAGTTAGTATATTCATCTTATTTATTATAGAACCTTCATTTGAATGTAAACACTTGACTGAAAGTCGAGGTACACCCGAAACTAGAACACCTCCATAATTTAGTCCCCATGTGTTTTCGATAGGACTAAGATCTGGTGAAGCTGTTGGCCATGAAATGGTTGTCACTTGGTGTTCTTGCATCCAAGCTTGAGTAAATGCCGAAGTACGGCATCTTGCATTATACTGCTGAAAACGCCACCCCGCTGGATATAAAACATGCGCCATTTCAAGAAAAAAATCTTTTAGAATGCCACAATACTTTTCAATATTTATGGTACCGTCAAGAATACGGAGAGGCGTAGCACCACGCTGAGATATTGCTCCCCAAACCATTATTTTGGTGGGAAATTTAAACACTAACAGGTTGTTTTGATAGGATTTTTAAGTGAATTCCACAAAGTTGAAAACAACTTTCATCAGATACAAAGACATTATTAAAATTATATTCTTCAAAACTTTGACCAAATTATATCCTTCATTCCTTTTGTAAAGGTGTCATTATAGGGATTTTTTTGGCTTCTTTTATATGTAGCCTTGCCTTTTCAGTGACACACCGACGGTTTCTGTACATACTTTTTTGTTTCATCGATTTCCAAATCTGTTAGCCAATTTGCGAAATCCCAGGCTTGGATTGTGTCGTCCTAAGGCCTAAAGCGTTTAAATTGTTTCCTTTAATCTTAGGCGGTCTTCCTGAAACTGGTCTATGCCTCATATTCACGCCATTGTCATTCTATTTATTGTCTCATATACAGCACTTTTTCTCATTTCAGTCAATTGCACTAGTTTTTTAAAGATTCTAAAACCTTTTCTATACAAATATTCTACTTGTTTTCTTTTTTCTAGTTGCGACCTTATTTCATAAATTGTATACTTGTTGACAATCAACAACATTTGACAAATAGTGTTGCCATGCATTTTTGGCCATGGCTGACTACCTGCACAACCAATTTTATACATTACTTCCGTCTATAAATGTTACAAAAACGAAGTATATTAAAATTATGAAAAATAATAAATTCCGAATACTTTCAAGATGGACTATATCTTGATTAACGACGAGTTATTCATCTGCAGATCGAATGTATTTTAATTTGTTATCCATATTTATATATCTGGTATTTTTTTGTCCTTCATTGTTCTTTTCTTTAATTAAATTGATTTGTCTGGTGCTTGGTAAAAATATTTATAATTGATTTATCAATAAATACGTGCTTCTGTTTCTACCATATCAAAAAAAAAAAAAGAATCAGAAACATATGTTTTTTAGATTAATCAATAAAATTTTTCTTCTCCACCGTGTTTTTTCATTATGGAAGAATGATGCAAACTAATCAGATGAAGAAGATGGTGATTATACCGATTAATTATTCCCTCCACTTCATAATTTTTCTATTCTACTAATGTTTTTATTTTTTTTCTATTCTTTATTACCCATCTTTCATCATGAATTAAGTGTACAAATATTCATCCATTTGTAATAAGACTTTTCTTTTGTAGGAAACTGCTTCTTCTTTCGGTCAGTGAGAAGACGTTTTTTCGAAACAATTCATATATTTCAATTGTTCTTCTATCAGATTCCAAAAAGTCTTCGACGGATAGTTGGGTCATCTTTATTTACGCTTGATCTTGTTTCAGATCGTGGCTTGTTTTTTTTTTGAGTTAAACTTGCTTTGTCTAAGCAATAATTATCATCTCTTGTTCTGTTTCTGTTTTTTCTTGGTTGCCTAATCTATTCACTTCAGCTGGCACTGTGTCCATTTTACGCTGATTTACTATCCTCTGACTCATGTCACACACAGTCGCAAAGTTTCTTTGTGGCATATATGACATTCAATTTTGCAATCTTCTGATAACCAGAAGTTCGAAGTTATTAATTTAGCTTCATAGGGATGTGCTCGTTCCACAGCTGCTGACTCGTGTGAATTTGGTGGTAACTGGCATAATTTTTTTCTGTAATGTAGAACCGTGAAAATGTAGAACAATTACGGCAACTCTCCTTTTATATTCCAATGGCTGCAAGCTGGCTGCTATAGGTTGGCAGTCTTGCTGCTCTTTTCGTGATGGAATCCAGAAGATGTAACGAATGCTTGAGTGCTCAGCTCCAAACATGAAGCAGTATTCGAGTTCTGGTCTGATCTGGGACTTATACAGTAGAAGAACCTGATCTGCAGAAAAATATTTCCTAGACTTGAAAAAATATCCCAGCTTGTTTGTAGCAGACTTCGCAATGTCAGTCACGTGTTTCCTCCAACAGATCGAAGAGTTGACAGTCACGCCAAGAAGATGAATGGAATCACTTGGCTGAAGCAACTGGTTTTCCATTATCCCGTCAGAAGTCACGAATAGAATTTTTCGAGAACCAGTTATTGTCTGGGTCTTCGAGATATTGAATTGGAGCAGATTCCGCTGACCCCATCATTGGCTTATCTTTTTGAGATCTTTGTTCCGGAAGTCGATTTGCTGGCTACTATAGAGGTAAAACTCAATGGTGCTCACAGTTTTGTCACTGGTGAAAGAAGACGTGGTATCATCCGCGAAGTTTACAATGTGGTTTTCGGTCGTGTTGAGAAGATCGTTTATGTGAAACATGTGAAAGAGGGTGGACGACAAACGAGAGCCTTGAGGTACTCCACCTTGAAACTACGGAACCGTACCTTCCACGCCTACATTTTTGTTGGTGAGGGAACTCTTCATCCAATCGCAGACACTTCAAGGAACACCAATGAAGATAGCTTATTCAGAAGATACAATTAAACGCCTTGGATCTGTCCGCAGCAACTGACCTAGATTCTCCATAGTGCTCAATAGCTTTTGTTCTCACTTGCGTCAGATACCTAAGGAGGTAAACTGCTGATCGGTGTTTGCGACAACCATATTATCTATCACTGATGGGACCTTTGCTCTCCATGTATCTGACCATTTTGAGATTTATAACTGCTTCCGTGACTTTGGAAGTAATGTATATTATCGTTATTAGGCGCTAGTTTCATGGAAAATACTTCCTCCCTTCTTTGATATAGGCTGCAATCGTACACTCTTCTGTGAATCGGGAAAAATTACTTCCCTGTATGACATACTGAAGATCCTACAGAGAACAGGGTAAGCTCTGAAGAACACATTTTGAATACAATGGCAAGAATCCCATCTGGTGCTTTATTGGAATTGAGTCAACCACTCAAGGTAATAATATAATATTGGTGCAAATGAAAAATATGAGTGAAAAGTTGAACCAAAACTCTATATCTAATATATTTTAATGAACTTTGTTTTGTGCTTCTGTAAATTGATGAAATTCATTCAGCTCCCAAAGTACAAGCGTGCTAGAGTTTCAGCTCTAGCTGAATTAGTTTTTTATAAATTCTCATACATATATAACGAATATTTTAGATTGTTTTAGAATATATTAGCTGTGCGAAACAAATGTGGTAAAGTTGCGTATTATCCGACATTTTTCCTTGCATCCTGAAACTCGAAAGAAGATTGAATTATCAGAAAGGTATCATTAAATCCTTTCATCACTGAAGGAGATCCAGATTAACGACCCACGATACTGTATAGTAGTTACAGCATCGAAGAAGAATAATAATTCCTACAATCGTCATATCATCTGAACCCAAACATTCCAATTTTTTCACGCTGTTAGTGCAATTGCTATTCGTGCCAAAAAACCGTTCGAAACATATCTTTATAGTATCGCGTTGCAGATAATCGCTGACCCATGCCGACCTAGAGCGATATAACTATTTGTTTCTGCGGTTTCACGGACAATTATCGATACTATGATTTTCAATCCGCAGAAAACGGCTGCTCCATAACCGCAACAACGAGCCAGCTTATTTGAATAGGTAGAAGATACCGGATCGACCATGGCAGACCATAGCGAAAATGAAATGGTGATGAGATTATTGGATGGGGCACGTTTCGTGCGGTTTCAACTATCGATAATCAGATTGGTAAAAATGCTATCCCGTGAATACGATGTGATAATAAGTGTGAGAAATTTCGGACAGCGAAAATTTTGAGAGCGTTGACTTTGCTTAAGGAGTTTATTGCATTCGTCCATTATTTTGGAAGATTACAGATAATGGCTGGATTAATTCTCGAGAACCTCTACAGATTTAATCTAACAATGTCTTGAAAACTTTTAAAACTAAATTTTATAACATGCCTTAGACAATACGAAATCACTTATAGACATGTATATTATCAACACATGTGTATAGCACCAACTAAAAAATAATCAAAAGAAAACATAAAGCATTGAGCAAAATTATTTAAATCCATTACCAAATATAAATTTGTTTCGAGTGGATATTTAGGAGTGAAAAATTCCACCGCGAAAAAATGTTCCTCCATGTAAAGGGTCTTTCATTAACAGCGCCCATTTTATTCTGTAAATAAAACACATTATTTATTTGAACATTATTGAACTTTTCATTTCGTTATAAAGTACAATGGATACCATTAATTATGAAACAAAACATCTAAATGTCCACCACAGCAACGCTGGCAGGAAAGAATAGTTGAACCCAATTTTTCATGAATCTCTCACCCAAAACAGGACATATGTTAGCAATTACTCGTTCAATAGTGATCTGTAAATCGTCTAAATTTGCTGTAAACCGATGACTTAATGTAACACCAAAGAAAGAAGTCCAATGGATTTGAATCGCAGGTACGAGGCGGATATTTTATCGGTCTATTTCATGAAATAATTGAATCACCCAATTACTGAATACCTGACGCTTCAAATGATCTGTTGGTTTGAGTTCTTGGGTTAAAACAATTTTGTATGGATGCTAACCAAGGTCTTCTCGTAAAATTCACCACAAATACATCTGGAAGATGCCTAGCTTATTTATTTATTTATTGGAACAATTGGGATATAACAGGATGAAACCCATAAATATTTTCTACAAATACATTGAAAATATATAACATGGATATATGTACTACAATTGAACTAAAATCTAAACTCCATTGACAATCTCATATGTCATAAAGAATACATTTCTTGTGAACGTCGACAAATCGATAAATTTTCACAAACACTTTCACATACGTCAGCAACATTTTATTCACTTCTTGCATTTCTCTGTCTCTCTGGCACTGTAACATCATGAAGTGTAAAATTTGTTTCAAACTTCTTCACTAAACGTTCAACTGTTCTTTCATCCGGACAATTATAACGACCAAAAATAGAAGTTGAAGCACATAAAATTAGTATAACAGATTGCGATTTAATATTTATTATTATTATTTAATAAATTTGGATTATTTGGAGACGTTGATGGAGTGTGTACCTTCCCATGATTAAATGGTAGATATTGGCAAATACAAGTGTCAATGTCACAAATAAACAGTGGCTGCCTTGCGCGAGTAATGTCAATGTAAAAATGGGGCGTTCCCATTGACAAATCCTTTACAATTGGAAAAGTCTTCTTTATTTCTTTTCCTAAAAAATAGCTAGCACATTCTCTGGAAAAAGGACCTGAAAAATTCTTACCCACTTCTCGTCAGTTGGGAGTTATTTGGATGCTAAATAAAACAAACAATAAAATATATATACATACCTTCATTCATCAGACATTCCATACAAAGGAATAATTTTCAGATGATGCCAAGCATCATGCATAAAATAGACTATTTCACCGAAATATATAATGAAATGAAGATACGACATAAACTCCACATAAAAAAAAAATGTTTGTTTTGTCACACATGTGGCAGGCGGTTTCCTAACGTGAAGTCTATGTTGTATCTTGTTCTCGGTATCATTTGTAAATTATTTCTTCGGACGGAATGTTTGATGAATGAAGATATTTTATATACGGGGGTGTATATGCATAGTTGAGAAAAAATTTAAGGGGCGATTCCTTATCAGAAAATAGGCCAGGTTTTTCATATAAACTTTATTGTTTTGAGTTCCCCCTGCTTAGTTACAGCCCCTTAAAGATGGCGCCCGAAAAACAGTTTTTAATTTTTTGCTTAAAAACCAAACAGACTGACAAGAATATAATTAGCAGACATTTAATTTGGGCGAGAAGGCACTGAAAAATATTTTTGGTGGTGTTTCTCTATGATTGTAAGGGGTAGAAAAAGCCACCCCTAAACCTTCTTTCGCAAGAAAGTTTTTCTCATATTCCTATTTTACAATAAGAAAATCAATTTTGGATAGCCTGATCCATATTTATCAAATAAGGTCTCCTGTAATTTCTTGTTAAAATTAAAGGGTTTTCAGAAAAAAGATAATTTATCAACATCATAGCGTATGTCGTAGAGGCTGGAATTATTTCCGAACTAGAATTTGTCTAATGAGCGATGTCATTTTGTTATGACAACTGCCTAGTTTTGATCAACTTTGATTCTGTTACAATTATTGTCAATTTTTTGGTCAATTAGAAACTGGTTTTCGGGCGCCATCCTTAGGGGGCTGTAAATAAGCAAAAGGCACTCAAAAAAATAAAGTTTATATGAAAGACCCACACTATTTTTTGACAAGGAATCACCTACATTTTTTCGCAACTATTCATATACACTATACACATCTAATTGATTGTTTTTATTAAGCATCCGAATATCTCCCAACTAACGAGAAGTGAGTCAGAATTTTTCAGATTCTTTTTCTAGGGAATGTGTCATCTATTTTTTAAAAGGGAAATAAAAAAGACCATCGTGGATTCCATGTGGAACATTTTTTTAAGATTGAGTTTATTATTCCTTAACATCTACTCGAACCATGTTTGTATATTGGGTGATGGATTTAGATAATTTTGAAAGAATTTTAAAATAAAATATATTAGATACCAGAACATATTCATTTAAACAAGTACCGCCCATATTGAGAGACCCTTCATTTATAATAATGTTGAAAAGTTTCTACTTCTCTAGAAGATCTCCGCTAAAGGATAGTGTTAGCACGTAACGAAGTAATACTTGATAAGTAAAGAAAAGGTAGAGAAAGATATTACTACTGTTAAGAAATGAAGAGTAGGTAATTCAGTTTTTTTACACCGAAACGACCATTGAACCGAAATATTCTAGCATATTCATAAAAATAATTGCAAAACTTTTAAAATGATGTATCGATCACATCAATTTTATTGCCATTTAAAATTCTTGAGGAGCTTGCTACCTCGCTTAGTACACCCACGAATTTGCAATCAAAAGATGTCCCTGTCCAAAAAGAAAATGATCAAAAGATTTGAATGCTTGCTTATAGAGTATTTGTTTCCTGATCTTCTAGTATAAAATATCAAATTCCATAGAATGGGATCTGTGTGCAAGTCCCAAATGAATTACCTTCATCTACACATTACAGATATCTTCATTTAATAAAATAATAAGAAGAGGTTTTCTCTTGATAGAATGATTATTACAAAATTTTGAATATCATACAGATTTAACTTTCAAATAAGGTACGAAACAAAATTTTGTACCCTTCAAGTATTTATTTAGTAATTTTAATTGATAATTTATATTTTTTTGAATTCTCCTATTTCCTTTTGGTATTTTGTAATAAGTGTTAATTCTATATGTCTACTAAACTCAAACAGTGTTCTCTAAATAAATTCATTTATTTTAATTCTAAAAGATTTCGAAAACACATTTTTTTAAATTAAAATCTATAAGAGGCTTACAGAATAAATCTGTATGATCTGTCATAACTCTTAATACTTCGCGCAACTTGTTAGGAACCAAATATTTTGTGTATTTTTGGTCCTATGCAACAACATTCGTACCAACTAGCCAATAAGCTGGTTTCAGCTTTCATCAAAAATTAAATGTTGTGATGATGTAGTCTGAAGAAGTCGCTGTATCGACGAAACGCATCTCAGTATTAAATAGACAAGTGTTTATCATATGTAATTGTTTCACTTCCGTTAAAAATTGATCTGTCCCGGCGTTTTCCAGTAAAACTTATATTTACGGAAATATCTGGTTAACCTGTTTAATGTAGGCCACCAGGTATAATATAAATAGAATATAATACGTAGGTATATTATATATACCAAGTGAAATAGGAAGAGTTATACCCAGTAATTCAACTTGTTTTTTTTTTAGCAATGAGGTAGTGTTATATCAATCATGCTACAATGAGGTTAATGTTACAACGAAAATGTAACAATAACATTCACAGAAATATTTCCTAATATGTGATCCAAAAGAAATCAATGATATGTTTAATGCTCGAAAGTATGAACAAAATAAGGTGATCAATGTCTGTTTGTAATACCTCATTCCAAACAACTTGCACATCGTTAGTAAAGTGTGTTCGAGTATATGGAGAATGGTGTGAAATCATATCATATACTGCACATGTTTTATGGAATTAAAATCCAGTAAATAGGGTGGCCACAGCAAAACAGGTCTCCTTCTTCGGTAAAATCCATAGTTTGATGACGGAAATAGGAACGTGCGTTGTTTTACTGAAAAGGAAGTATAGAGGACCATCTAGATAAAACAATAAAGTTGTTTATGAGGTATCATAAATATAACGCACAGCTATCATATTACTTCAAATAAAATGAAGTAGTGATCGCATACCATAGACAATATCTGCCAAAGTATTGCTCCAACAGTTCTGCATACTTGCCTCTCAACAGCAAACTCGATATAACAGTAGCGCCTCGTCCTGCATACCAAGACAAAACGTCGATTCGTCGCTACAGGCGACAATCTACTTTTGCATCAGTGAAAAGGCTGTCGAGTCAAATTAAGCACTTATCCTGGTATTAACAAAGTCCCAAGGCTTGAAAGCAACTATATAGAATACGGGTAACAACAGGATTACCGTATTCTTCAAAACATTAGTCAGCAATTGGATGTGTAGCTGCACCAACATAGAACTGGTTACCTGAAGTACTTCTCTTTACCCGTTGGTTCTCTTCGTGTTTCTCCACCTTCTTCGGCTCATACATGACACACATGTCTTATCGTCATTGCAATACAGTTAACATCAATTTCGCGATAGGAGAAACCAGCATTTCAATAACCAACAGTTCTACCCCGGTCAAAGTCGCTAATAGCGTGATAATTTTGACGTCGTCGAACTGGAGGTATTCTATTACGTTTAAAGAATGAAGAACTCATCACTCAAGTCAAGTTTTCAGAAAAAAACTATATTTTACCACTAAAATACCAAAAGTTCAGATATTTTTTAATTTCAGTTTCGAGGTCTTATCTCACCTTCAGACAACTGGTTTTAATACAAAAGACCCAATTCTAAATAAACTCAAATCGGAAATATCTGCTCAACTTGTAGTTGCAACTAAATACATCAGACCGGCAGTTGATTTCAAACTAGATTCAATGAACATAAAATGAATCATAAAAAACAAGCACATCTGAAACCAACTGCATAGAAAATGTTCATGTCTGATCTGAAAATAATCCTCAACAGATAATTTTTTACATTTAGAAAATTTACCGTTTAGGCATTATCAGAGCCTACTTGTTTGAGAATTGAAATGATGAGATGGCCGCACTGAATTTTAACTATTACCAATCAAATTAAGAATTTTTGTAACCAAAACTGGATGAAAATATTTGAAAAAAATTTCCCAACAACAAATTGTAAGGCTGTATTTTTCTATAGTTACTGGAAGTAATAATTGATTATGTAATCTACAATAACGGCTTCCTAATTAGAGACCCTAGAAATTTGATTCCATATCTTTCGTACAGATATATGAAGTAAATGATCTCTTCCACCAAACCCCAGTCTAGAATTGCTTTGAAATTTACCTTCGAATGCAGCTTTCATGAAATTACATCTGCTTCATTGTGAGAAGTTACCGAAAATCAGATTCATCATATTTGATCTGATCGTGTAGTTCAAAAACTAACAATCATGTTCATGCTTATAATAAAGAATGTTTGCTCTGATCTAGAATAGTTATCAGCATATGTTCAGTTTCAGTGTGTGTCTCTATCCGTCTATTTCAAATTGTTTGATTGAGTTATGCCCCACCTGTAAGTGTTGAAATTACTATAAATACTGTTGTTACGGCTCGAATTATGGCGGCTGTAAAACATGGCTGCAGTTAAGGAAAAACTGCGAGAAATTTTGGCGTAAGTATCTCTACTGTGAAATAAGTATTTCAACGTTGAGAAGAGACTGGTCTGCACAATACGATGTAACGTAAGTGAGTTAGGAGGAGATTTCATGCTATTGGATCATTTTCTCGAACTAGTGCTATTGGACATCGCTTTCACGTAAACACTGGATTGGAAGTTTGAATTTTGTTCGAGAACACTCGACTTCGACAGTAGAGAATTCTAGTCGCGTAATATTTTCCAATGAATCAATATTTTGTCTTATAGCACAGATAGACGTGCAAGAGTGTGGCGACCACAAGACGAAGGATATGCTCAAGCTTGTTTTCTCTGGATCTTATCCAAAAAATACATCATCGTTTGCATTATAACTGTAGGAAGGAATATTCGCTACTAAAATATTTTTTGTTTAACATAAAAGCATATTAAATATAACCAACCGAAAAAAAATGTAAAAAATAATAGATTCCTAAAATAAATGAACGAATAACCCTCATTTCATCCTTGATAATTAATGTATTTTGTAGTGTATTATATAATTTTAAGAACGTGTGTTCCCGGTTGAAAAAAACATCATGAATCTGCTCCAAATACGTATAGTAGGTCAATGTGAACACCACAGACAGTTTTCACACTTCGCCACCTCAACCGAGGCAAGAAATCGAGACAAAACGTTCGCTGAAATGCCAATAGACTTATAAATCAGGAATAATGGCCGAGATTGATATGGAACATTATACATGTTAATTCTACGAAACGGTGCTAATATTCAACCTGGGGCATTGAGATATGTTTATACTAACACCTGTTGACGAAGGTCGGTCGCACTGTTGCTCGAAAGCTAACGTCATTGTGTCTGGAGGAGTCGGTGATTGACCACTGTGGTAGAAGCTAGAAGTAGGAGTACGTAAGGTGAAATCGTATACATGATGAAAAACTTCGCCGATCTGTTTGCAGGTTAGCCTTTTTGCAAGCGGCTTCGAGAGTATTCGGAAGGAAGAATCTCATAAGAGAAGATATGTACTTTTGTGATTTATATTTTATTTTCCGTATTTATATAAGCCATTCTTTTCGTTTGAGACAATGTTAAATAGTGAAAGCAACCAAAATTATTTTGATGCAGAAATCAAAGAATAATTTCGCTTCAGAATATACTGAAATACAGAAAGAACAAGAAACATATTTCGGTAAACTTTGTTAATAAATTGGTCAAATAATTTTTTGTTTGAAATTTCTTCTTATTCACCCCAACATTTTCGTAACTGCAAATCCGATCGATCTGAAGTTTGGTATTTGGTGTATGATTTGAATTAAAACACCTTATTTCCTCTAATATCTATTGTTTACAAAGCAATTGTTTCGTCACTTACCTATTGATACGGGATAAAATGAAGGTTTCTTTGGAAATTTTCAGAATTTATTCAAAAAGGTTCAATAACGAAGATCGGTATAAATTTGTCGTTACGTAAAATGTGTTTTTTATGATGCCGGTTCAATTCTTGTTCTTCTAAAATGTCCAGTCTATTGCATTTTTGTCTATATGGAAAACTTCGAAATTATGATCAGATGATGTCCTGATTCTTGTAGGTGGTTGGCATAGATAGATGTTCTTTGATCCTATTCTCGAAAGCTCTGCCTATTTGGCCAATATAAACATAAGTACATGTACCGCAGGTTAACCTACTACTCTGTCAAGAAAGTACCGGGAATTTTCAATTAAAACAACATTTTTACATTTAATCGTCAAAATTTATTGGGTCGCCTTCAAAATAGGCTCCATTTGCTCCAATACATCTATGCCAACGGCACTTCCAATTATCGAAACACTTTTTATAGGCGCTTTCCGGGATGGACTTTAGCTCTCGCGCCGAATTTTGTTTTATGGCTTCAATCGACGCAAAACGGGTGCCACGAAGGGGCAATTTTAGTTTTGGGAAGAGGAAAAAGTCGCAGGGAGCCAAATCCGGTGAATACGGTGGTTGCTGAAGCACGTTTGTTGAGTTTTTGGCGAGAAAGTCAGTCACAATCGTAGTTCGGTGAGAAGGCGCGTTATCGTCATGCAAAATCCATGAGTTGTTCGCCCACAAATTTGGCCGCTTCTTACGGATACGCTCACGCAAACGTTTCATAACGCCTAGGTAATACTCCTTGTTTACCGTCTGACCCTCTGGAACGAATTCGTAGTGCACCACGCCACGGATATCGAAGAAAACAATGAGCATCACCTTCATTTTCGAGCGGCTTTGGCGTGGTTTTTTCGGTTTCGGCTCATTTTTTGCCACCCATTCCGATGATTGCTGGCTTGTTTGCATATCGTACTCGTAGACCCAGGTCTCACCACCAGTTATAATGCGTTCCATGAATGTAGAATCGGAATTACAGCGATCCAGCATGTCTGAAGCAACCTGTTCGCGATGACGTTTTTGAAGAAAATTCAGGTCTTTCGGTACGAGTCGTACGGCCACCTTTCTCATGCCCAAAATATTAATCAAAGTCGTACGTGCGGACTCGTGGGATATCTTAAGATCATGTGCTATCTCTCTCAAGCTGGTACGACGGTTTTCCAGCACCCTTTCCTTAATTTTATCGACGTTATCTTCGATCGAAGCCGTCGATGGGCGTCCGGAACGAGGCAAGTCTTCGACCACTTCACGACCGTCCTTGAAGGCTCTGTACCACTGATATGCACGAGTTTTCGATAGAGCATTATCACCAAAGGCCTTTTGCGATATTTTCAATGCATCGGCACACGAAAATTCATTTGCAACACAAAACTTTAAACAAATTCTTTGCACAACGTAATCACCCATAGTAAAAATCGGCACGCACTCTGACATCGACTGACTTAATCAGCTGTTGCAAACACACTAGTTGACAGATCCCGCTCAAGCTTGGCATAGTAATTAAGGACAGTGGTACCAACCTAGGAAAAAAAATTTTTACCTACCTCATTGCCCCGCCAGATTTAAATCGATAATTCCCGGTACTTTCTTGACAGAATGTATATACTCCCGACCTCTTGTTCTTATTGACGACAGCTGATTATTTTTTATGGATTTACCTAAAGAATGTATGGTTTTATATGAAATATTGAGAATTCGATTTTTCTTCAAATATCTAACTATCAGTTCACATTTTCGTCGTATATACGGAAATCAAATATGGTTTTCATTTTTTATTATAGTTTGTGGGTAAACAAATGACCTGGATTGTTTTGTTGAATTTTATCTAATAGTTTTTGATAACTGATGGGTTATACTCATTATTTACTGCAATTTGTTTGATTGTATTTAACTCTATCTCAGAATTCTTAAATGACATAAATAGGTAAACCAGTCTATATAACATACTATTGCATGATGAATAAAAGATGAAAGATTAACAGTGCTTTCGCTTACCGTATATAGGACGAAAATCTGAACTGATATCTAGGGATTTGAAGCAAAATCGAAATCACAACATTTCATGTAAAACCATTAATTATTTGGGTGAATCGATAAAACATAATAAAGATATCGTCAATAAGAAAAAGAGATCAGGAGAATATAGGTTAACCTGCGGTACATATCCTTATGTATCCATTGGCCAAACAGACAGAGCTTTCGAGAATAGGATCAAAGAACATTACGTTTATCACGTTTCTATTTACTCAGACGTGTACTTAAGGAGACAGATTTTGTAAAAGTAGTCAGTTACCATACTTACCCGATGAAGTCAAAATGTAACTGACGAAGCAATTGTTGTGTAAACCATAAATATTAGCGGAAATAGAGTTGTTTTAAATCATATACGATAAATTTCCGTCAAGTAGAGACCGAAACAATAAAGAAATTGGTATTGGGTGAACTACCGCGCATATTTGTGCGAATTTCGTGAAGATTATATAATCAAAAGATTAAAAAGAAAATACAAGAGAGCTGCTGATAAAAAGAACTAGAAACTTGAAGCTTTCTAGTTGGATTTGAGGCCTATACAGGGTGTATATGAATAATAATATAAACTTAATTTTTTTGAGCCCCCCCTGCGTAGTTACAGCTCCTTACAGATGCCGCCCGAAAAATAGTTTTTAATTTTTTTCTTCATTATTGAAGCTTTTTTTAGCGATTGAAATTCAAATCAACAGTGGAGCGTTTTTCAACGTTATCTTAAATGCATTAATTATTGTTGCGGATATTTTTTATAATGAGGAGTGAAAAGTATGGTAAATGAAAAGTTCTTAATATTTAATTACAAAGATACATTTTGCGTTGTGTACAACGTCGAAGAATTTGTCGTTCACCATAGCTTGTACTCCTCATTATGAGTTCTTATTTCCACATACCTGGAAATTAGTACTATCTCATTCAAAACATCATTTTCAATTGAACATTATTCAAAATAGGGTTTCCAATGGATTATTCTGAATGAAGCAAAAGAGTAAGTTCACTTTGGGATATTACTTGTTCAGTGATTTATTTATCAACAACCACCAAATCATAAAAAATGAGGTTTTTAACTTGATAGAAGAATTATTACAAAATTTAAATATTAAAACAGATTTAATCTGTTAGTTTTATTGAAAAAATTTCAGAATTAAATTTATGTCTTATAAGCACTGCTGATATTTAATAGACATATAAAAATAAAACTCATTATATAATATCAAATGGAATAAAAAAGCAAATATAACAAATATAATCTGTCAATTAAAATTATTAAATAAATATATGAAGGAGACATAATTTTGCTTCTGATCGTATATTTATGAAAACTAAATCTTTTTAAAAAATACAAAACATAATTTTAAGAACTTCTTCAAAACTAATTTATTTGAAATATTTAATATATTCAAATATTAAAATAGGTTACTTCAAATATCTCTCAAAACATGTAGCACATCTTCAAAAAACAATTAGAAATCAGATAAGGTCCTCGACGGTCCAACTTCACATTTAAAAAATAAAATCAATTAACAATAAATAATTTACCCATAAGACCTCGTGGTATCCTTTGTTGAACAAACACTAAAATTAGAGACCTTTAAAAATCCAAGGTAATCTATGTTCCATGTTCATCACAAAAATCACACAAAGTTAGTTTTGGAGAAGTTCTTAAAATTATGTTTTGTATTTTTGAATAAGATTTAGTTTTAATGAATATAAGATCAGAAACAAAATTGTGTCTCCTTCAAATATTTATTCATTAATTTTAATTGACAATTTATATATGTTGGCTTTTTTATTCTATTTGATATTATACAATTAGTTTTAATTTAATATGTCTATTACATTAATTTAATTCTAAAGGTTTTCGAATAAAAATATTTTGAAATTAAAGTTTATAGGAGGCTAATAGATTAAATCTGTTCTGATATTTAAATTTCATAAAAAATTGACTTTAATACCTAAGAAGCAGCTTAGATTAAAGCGGCATGAATGGAAGTGATTCTGAATAATCAATAAATAAACTTCTATTACAGAAGATAATTTCTAAACTCATTTGGATTTATGAGGTGATTTTATGAGGAACCACAATTGAAATATCGATATTTAACCATATTTCAGTTCAAAGCATTACAGATGAGTAGCAAGATTCCTTGGTTTGTTCTAAATTGTTCCGCTGCACGCGATCCACAGATTGCGACAGTGAATGAAGAAGTAAAGTGCTAGTATGTCAACAGATTTAACACCTCTGAGTAGATACAGATTCAAGATGAAATATTTCAATTCTGTTCATAGATTTCAACAGTGAAAATGTTTGAGCAAAGTAACATTAAGCAGCGTGCATACTACTCTGTCAAGAAAGTACCGGGAATTTTCAATTAAAACAACATTTTTACATTTAATCGTCAAAATTTATTGGGTCGGCTTCAGAATAGGCTCCATTTGCTCCAATACATCTATGCCAACGGCACTTCCAATTATCGAAACATTTTTTATAGGCGCTTTCCGGGATGGACTTTAGCTCTCGCGCCGAATTTTGTTTTATGGCTTCAATCGACTCAAAACGGGTGCCACGAAGGGACAATTTTAGTTTTGGGAAGAGGAAAAAGTCGCAGGGAGCCAAATCCGGCGAATACGGTGGTTGCTGAAGCACGTTTGTTGAGTTTTTGGCGAGAAAGTCAGTCACAATCGTAGCTCGGTGAGAAGGCGCGTTATCGTCATGCAAAATCCATGAGTTGTTCGCCCACAAATTTGGGCGCTTCCTACGGATACGCTCACGCAAACGTTTCATAACGCCTAGGTAATACTCCTTGTTTACCGTCTGACCCTCTGGAACGAATTCGTAGTGCACCACGCCGCGGATATCGAAGAAAGCAATGAGCATCACCTTCATTTTCGAGCGGCTTTGGCGTGGTTTTTTCGGTTTCAGCTCATTTTTTGCCACCCATTCTGATGATTGCTGGCTTGTTTGCATATCGTACTCGTAGACCCAGGTCTCATCACCAGTTATAATGCGTTCCATGAATGTAGAATCGGAATTACAGCGATCCAGCATGTCTGAAGCAACCTGTTCGCGATGACGTTCATGAAGAAAATTCAGGTCTTTCGGTACGAGTCGTGCGGCCACCTTTCTCATGCCCAAAATATCAATCAAAATCGTACGTGCGGACTCGTGGGATATCTTAAGATCATGTGCTATCTCTCTCAAGCTGGTACGACGGTTTTCCAGCACCCTTTCCCTAATTTTATCGACGTTATCTTCGATCGAAGCCGTCGATGGGCGTCCGTCCTTGAAGGCTCTGTACCTCTGATATGCACGAGTTTTCGATGGAGCATTATCACCAAAGGCCTTTTGCAACATTTTCAATGCATCGGCACACGAAAACTCATTTGCAACACAAAACTTTAAACAAATTCTTTGCTCAACGTAATCACCCATAGTAAAAATCGGCACGCACTCTGACATCGACTGACTTAATCAGCTATTGCAAACACACTAGTTGACAGATCCCGCTCAAGCTTGGCATAGTAATTAAGGACAGTGGTACCAACCTAGGAAAAAAAAATTTACCTGCCTCATTGCCCCGCCAGATTTAAATCGATAATTCCCGGTACTTTCTTGACAGAATGTATGTATTAAGCATGAAATATCGATTTGACCCAATGGCAAAGTTGCTTAAGTTTTATTATCATTTTATTTTAACAGATAATTAACGTGAGTTTTTCTTGGACGAATTTGTGAATAGAACTGAGATAATAAAAATAATTATATAGAAACTTCAATTCACGTAGGTTCAAGATGTTATGACTGATTTTATTATGAACAAACGCCAAACATGAGATCTTTGCCGACTGAAATCTGAGTACACTATATCGGAAGAATTTCTCTATTCAGTTTCGTTCCAGACACCATTGAAGAACTCGAATATTTTCTGACCATTCGACGGTTGAGACATGAGGTTTCCGACCTTTGAATACCACGTCCACTCGACTCTTTCATTCAAATAATGTTGGCTCGACTCATTAGCGAGTATTCGTTAGAAACCATCTATTCTGATGCTGAGTAAAAATTACCGTATTATGTAAATTCCTAGTGAATTTCCATTTCGATTGGAATAACATGGAAATTCAACAGAAACATCTGCAGTAGTTAAAAATATATGAGGCGGTATATGACGGCTTTGCGATATTCCTCAATATACCATAATTTCATTTATATCGAGCAGAAACGATTTGAAAAAATTAAGAAGACTCAATTGTAATTATTTGGTATATATTTTTTATTCTTGAACTAGAAAATTATAACAAAATTTTCATTTTATTTACTTATACAACCTCCATTTACCTGTAAACTCTTGACTAAATGTCGAAATACACCCGAAACTAGATCACTTCCATAATTTTCGATGAGGGTAGTCCAGAACTGTAAAACTGACTGAATTAAATCATCTTTATTTCGTGGCGCTGCTCGTTCAACTTCAATCTTCAATAGTCCCCATATGTTTTCAATGGGGCTAAGATCTGGTGAAGCTGCAGGTCATAAAATGGGTGTCACTTAGTGTTCTCGCATCCAGGCTTGAGTATAGGCCGAAGTATGGCATCTTGCATTATCCCGCTGAAAATGCCACCCCTCTGGATATAAAGCATGCACCGTTTCAAGGAGAAAATCATTTATACTTATTAGACTTTTCACTATAAATGGTACCATCAAATATACAGAGAGGCGTAGCATCCCGCTGAGATATTGCTTCCTAAACAACTATTTTGGTGGGAAATTTGAACGGTAACAGATTGTTTTGATAGGTTTTTTAAAAGATTTCCATCAAGTTCGAAGCAACTTCCATCAGATATGAAGACATTATTAAAATTATTAGGAGTACAAATAAGTTTCCGCCGTTTTTTAACACAAATTAAATATTTATTATAGAAGAAAGCTTGCTGAGTGACTTCTAATGTTAGAGCAAGTTCTTTTTGTATTTGAGATTAATCTTCCTCCAATAATTCCTCCAATTCTGCATCCTCGTAAATTTTTGGCCTTCCACTGCGATCTTTGTCTTCTACGTCGAAATCACCGTTTTTAAACTTTTTAAACCACTCTCGACACGTTCTCTCACTCAAAGCACCCTCACCATATGCTTTCACGAGCAATTGATGCGCCTCAGCAGCAGATTTGTTCAAATTAAAGAAGTAAACTAATATTTCCCGCAAATGACGCTTACTTGGCTCAAATTTTGACATTTTCAACTTATAAAAATTATATTTTACCAATATAAAATCAATGATTTTAATAGGTTATGTTGTTCTTGAATGTCCAATCTATTTTTTAAGCCGGTTATCATCTGCGAAAGCTAACCGAAACTCCATGCCGCGCCATCTATAATAAAACGGCGGAAACTTATTTGTACTCCTAATATCTCATTGAAAACGTTGACAAAATTCTATCCTTCTTTCCTTTTGTAAAGGTGTCATTATAGGGATTTTTTTGGTTTCCTTGACATGTAGCCTTGCCTTTTCAGTGACATACGGACGGTTTCTGGACAATCTTTTATATTTCGTTGATATCCAAATCTGTTAGCCAATTTGCGAAACCCTAGGCGCGGATAGTGTCGTCCCAAGTTCAATAAAACGTTTAAATTGTTTCCTTTAATTTTACACGTTCTTCCTGAAACTGGTCTATGCCTCACATCCATGCCATTTATTATCCCCTTTATTCTCTCATATACAGAACTCTTTCCAAGTTCAGTCAATTGCCCTAATTTTTCAACGTTTCGAAAACCTTTTCTATAAAAATATTCTACCTGTTTTCTTTTTTATATGCGACGTTATTTCATAAATTGTATACCTGTTTACAATCAACAATATTTGACAAGTAGTGTTGCCATGCAACTTTGGCCATAGCCGCCTATCAGCACAACCTATTTTATACATTACTTTTGTCTAAGAATGTTACAAAAAAGAAGCATATCAAAACTATGAAAAATAATAAATTCCTGATACGTTCTAGACGGACTATATATTAAAGAATTTTATTTGTTTCATTATAATGATTATATAACTCATGTTTTAAAGAACCAATAATAAAATCCGTGAATTTTCTATAGTTACGGCGTATATATAAGTGAATATACCCCTAACGACGTAGTATAATCGTTTTGGTGTTTGACCTACTGCCATATTGTGAATTTCACATTTCCAACGTTCTTGGACGTTCGCCAAATGAAATAAAAGTCGAGCTTAAAGGAATGTGATTTAATTTTTCAAAATGCAGCGCTTTGGTTATAGTTTTAGTATTGAAATATATCAAGAAATTAAAAATTTGACAGCATAAAATACCGCAAAAGCACATAATTATGATTGTAAATAGTTTACGGTGTTCAGTGAACATCAGAAGTACAAACTTTCTGCTCATATTTCGAATGAAGAACTGAAAGATAGGGCATTCAACATGAAACGTACAGACGAGGGAAAATATAAAGAAAATACAGTAAAAACCATTCGGAATATTTCTGCTTAACTCTAGCAGTAAAAGTTTCATGAAGAATTCAACAGAGAAATAAATCCATTTAAATATATAATTTTCGAAATTGCCAAAATGTCTCTTGCAGTCAAAAGAAAGAAATTACAAGCAATTGCGATAAGAGTTTCGATAAAAATATACCAGACGGTTTACAAAAAATTCACCAAATTTGTACTGTGGAATTGACGTGACGTGGAAATGAAGCAGCCTTCTGCTTAATTGGCTATTTGGAGGAGTTCGACAATTACAGTAAAAATACAGAACGTATCGAGTACAATCCCATGTTTTCAAAACAGCACAAGGTGGTGAACAACGCACCACTGATTCTAAATGGCTGACACCGAATAAAGAGTCTGTAGATCAGTGCCCGGTACGTCCCTTGGAAAAATTGTTGAGCAAAAGAACTCAAAGCATCACAAGTAATCGTCTCTTTTCAACACCTGATACTGATTGGCAGAAAATTGAAAAATGGTACAAAAATTGCCTGTACTCGGTGTAAATCAGTTGAGTAAATGGACACGTACAGTAGCCGAAATTATCAGAATAGATACGAAAAAACGAAAAATAGCAAATCAAATGAGTGTGGATAGCTCAGCGGGAGAGCATCGGACTCGTGACCGGGAGGTCCGGGTTCGAATCCTGTTCAGGTAGAAAAGAAATTTTCTAGTTGGACGGGTATCTGCCACCATTTCAATGTTGGGTCAAAAATTAACAGTGCTGTGACCTAAAGTGGCGCAAGATCGCAGTAACAAAGCCTACACAGAACACAACTGAACTCCAAACTCGCACAAGCTGGAAAAGCTTCGAAGGGATCTTCACAGAAGATCTAGGAGTACCAGGATAATCATAATAATACCTTTCATAATAATTCAAATCGCTCCTCCGCTGTGAGTATCTTAGTACACTTACAAGAAATTACTAAACTAACAGGCTCATCATCTGAATCTCAGAAACCGTATTTGAAACTTACTTAGGAACACCATAGAAAAATAATTGAAAAACATGGGAAACATACTACTCTGTCAAGAAAGTACCGGGAATTTTCAATTAAAACAACATTTTTACATTTAATCGTCAAAATTTATTGAGTCGCCTTCAAAATAGGCTCCATTTGCTCCAATACATCTATGCCAACGGCACTTCCAATTATCGAAACATTTTTTATAGGCGCTTTCCGGGATGGACTTTAGCTCTCGCGCCGAATTTTGTTTTATGGCTTCAATCGACTCAAAACGGGTGCCACGAAGGGACAATTTTAGTTTTGGGAAGAGGAAAAAGTCGCAGGGAGCCAAATCCGGCGAATACGGTGGTTGCTGAAGCACGTTTGTTGAGTTTTTGGCGAGAAAGTCACTCACAATCGTAGCTCGGTGAGAAGGCGCGTTATCGTCATGCAAAATCCATGAGTTGTTCGCCCACAAATTTGGCCGCTTCCTACGGATACGCTCACGCAAACGTTTCATAACGCCTAGGTAATACTCCTTGTTTACCGTCTGACCCTCTGGAACGAATTCGTAGTGCACCACGCCACGGATATCGAAGAAAACAATGAGCATCACCTTCATTTTCGAGCGGCTTTGGCGTGGTTTTTTCGGTTTCGGCTCATATTTTGCCACCCATTCCGATGATTGCTGGCTTGTTTGCATATCGTACTCGTAGACCCAGGTCTCATCACCAGTTATAATGCGTTCCATGAATGTAGAATCGGAATTACAGCGATCCAGCATGTCTGAAGCAACCTGTTCGCGATGACGTTTTTGAAGAAAATTCAGGTCTTTCGGTACGAGTCGTGCGGCCACCTTTCTCATGCCCAAAATATCAATCAAAATCGTACGTGCGGACTCGTAGGATATCTTAAGATCATGTGCTATCTCTCTTAAGCTGGTACGACGGTTTTCCAGCACCCTTTCCTTAATTTTATCGACGTTATCTTCGATTGAAGCCGTCGATGGGCGACCACTTCACGACCGTCCTTGAAGGCTCTGTACCACTGATATGCACGAGTTTTCGATAGAGCATTATCACCAAAGGCCTTTTGCAACATTTTCAATGCATCGGCACACGAAAATTCATTTGCAACACAAAACTTTAAACAAATTCTTTGCTCAACGTAATCACCCATAGTAAAAATCGGCACGCACTCTGACATCGACTGACTTAATCAGCTGTTGCAAACACACTAGTTGACAGATCCCGCTCAAGCTTGGCATAGTAATTAAGGACAGTGGTACCAACCTAGGAAAAAAAAATTTTACCTGCCTCATTGCCCCCCCAGATTTAAATCGATAATTCCCGGTACTTTCTTGACAGAATATATACAATCCATCCACCTCCAGCGTCACCAATAGTACCAACACTACAAATTCCCTAATACCCGATACTCTATTTGGAAACCTTGTATCTAAATGCTAAATTCAAACTCAATCGTACAAATGTTGCTACGGTTTCAGTAGTGCTCAACGATGGACTGCTCACATTTTTTAATCTTCCCGTTATATAATCGACATGAAATTCTGTATTAGCCTTTGTGTCGTTATTTTAGATCTAAATGCTAAATTTAAGCTAGATCATGGGATTCTTGCAATGGTTTCTTTAGCGCTCAACGCTGCTCCGTAATCAAAATTTTTAATTGGAATCAAATGAGAAATTACATAAATAGAGGTTAATACTTGATAGAAGGTATATAAAATTATGTAAATATTTTAATATTAGCCTTCTACATATTTAATTTCAAAAAATATGACATTGCTTTAATTTAATTCTCGAAGTTATAATTATTAAATATAATTTTTTGAAATTAAATATGTAGAAGACTAATATTAAAATATTTAAATGATAAATGAGAAATTACTTTGTTTTCTATAACTTCAAGAAGTAATAGAAACTAAAAATCACTTTTGATCTCGGATTCTTCATCCATGAGTTCAACCTAGTCGTTTAAGAACTTTTTTAGCTCAAAACTCGAAAATTTCAGATATTTAGGCCAAACAATATCACCCTGTTTACTGGAACTAGCGGGCGAAAATAACATAAGTTGCTGAAGAGTATCGGAAAGACGAAATATGCATTCTTTATATTCAGATTGTAGCTGATTTGGTACTTTTATTTTTTGAATTCTAGTAATTATGTAGGAGCTGATTTATTAGTTTTCAGTATCACTGATATTTGTTTTCAATATGTATTTTAATTTTAGTTCAACAACATTAATATGTTTTCAGGATATCCCGATTCATGAATTCCTTTCATTACTTCAGTAACTGTTGGGTAGTTCTTTTGCTGGAGCAATTAATCTCACCTAGATTCCGAATGCCAATAGATGACTTTCATGAGATGTCATTGATACTTATACCAAGTTCAGATTCCTGAAGCAACTTCGGTTGAGTCAACATATTTTTTTAAACTTATAAAAGCTTTAAGTTGACGTTAAGAGCTTCAGCACTCTCGTACATAACATTGTACAGAGCATTCGTAAGTTGACTATATAGATCATTTTGACGTATAACCTTCCAGAAAACGTCAACCGTGGATTTTTAATTGAATATTTCGACTTCAGTAAAGTCATTTTATTTATGACCATCGAGTTCTGCGCTTCACAGAAAAAAAATCTATTACGAACGCGCAATAATTATTTCCTTTACTATTATCGAGTGCCGCCTAAAGTTTCTCGGCATTTTTAGAAAAAAAATTCCTTAGAAAAGAAGTTTATCCTGCAAGTTCGAATCTGAAACATAAACATCGCCATAACTTTGACGTTTCTTCCAATCTCGCTACTGAATTTATTGTAGGTAAGTAATGCAGTAACATTATAATACTTGCTTACATTAAATTATTTTGGGCTATCTAAAATACTAAGATTAAAATAATCAGCACAACTATCTATATAAAACGTATTATCATACTAAGTCTTTTCATTCATCTCATTTTAAAACTCGCAAGCTCCAAGTCTTCCAAGTTATTTTATACGAAAGATCTACAGAACTGAAGTATAGAAGATGACTACAAGTAAGTAGAGATACATTGTAACTTAAAATAAATTAATCCGGCTGATCTGTACCAAAAATCATAAATAAAGAGTATGAGCTATAATAATAGAAAGTTCCAGAAATGAGGAAAGTTCATTCTGCGTTCGTAACATGAAAATATCGAGAATACATTTCTTTACTTGAATTAACACGGAAAGATATGTGTTGTATGTATTTTGCATACAGTCCGAAAAGTGCGCATGTCTGCAATTTGCTTTTGTGATCTACAAAATCTTGTCGAGTTTGTTCGAGTATAGAATTGTTATACAGATGTATGTTACACTGTCTCGATTTCTAGAACTGTCTATTACAATAGCTCATACTCCTTATTAATGATACATTGTAACTGTTTCAAACCATTCCCAAACTACCACCTTTGCGATTATGTTTTCAATATGGACCTTGAAGGGAAGTGTTTAGTTGTATTTCACAGCAAAATCCTCAACTTCTTCGAATTCAATTAACTCTTCCATATCCATAATATATCCGAACCATAGTAGTCCTTTTTTCTAGTTTACGAAAAACTGACAGTTTATATTTATTGGAAGGTAAATCATATATGATATTCTATTGAAAAATATTGTCAATATCAGATTAAAGTCAGACACAATCGACAACATTCTTAATTCATCCGCGAACAATAAACATTCAGAAAACCTCATCCATGGCTGTAAATTGTTTGTGAATATTAAAAATAATAAAGGGCCTATAGAAAGTGAATAAAATTCAATTTCCACAAACTTTTCATTATTGTAAAATTGATTCACCGTACTGTAGCCTCATTGGGTTCTACATCTCAACTGATTAGGTTTGAGAACTTACGTAGGATCTTATTCACGAATAACTTCATATTTCAGAAAAAAGGTTTAATTGAGGTTTGTCACTGTTACTACAAACTAAATGAACATAATAAAAGCAACTGGTAAAAAAAGTTATTGAAATTTGCCGCAGGTTAGAATATCAGATAAGATGAGAAGATAAAAGTAACTGAACATTAGGGTGGGTCAAAAAAATCGATTATTTTTTTTTACAAGTGATACGGAAAAATGGGTTACTAGAACCCTAAAAGAATTCTCACCAAGCATAAGCTTTTAATTTTAATAGGAAGATCCTCCGCATCGCAGTTTTGTATTTTTTTCTCAGTCCAATAGAAAAAAATTCATACCTCATCATTTGTCGATTGAACAGAAAAATGTTTGAAAAGAATTTTTTAGGAAATTTAATGCTCTACAAAAAAGGTATCTTATATTTTTTCCGTAAACCTCACCATTTGAAAGATATTAATGATTTTATTTTTATTATTTTGAGACAAATTGCATTTTTGTTTATGAATTTTATAACTCGACAATAAATGACTTTTACAAAATACGCAATACAAATTTTTGTTGGAAATTAATTGCTATATAAAAATAGTTTCTTATGTTTTGGCGATGAAATTAACCGTTCAAAAGATATTCATCATCAAACTTTCATGTGTACGGATTTTAAAAGTTTTTGATAAGATATTTGAAAAATTTCAATTTAATTTATAAATTTCATATGAATTTTATTTCTTGTCATTAATATAAGTATTATTTGAGTTTTATTTTCAAAATTATCAAAATTTTTCTTCAATTATTCTAAACATTTTATTTTTAATCATTAGAAATCACGATCCTAGGGAAAATTTCTCCTCTAGAGAATTTTTGTATTTTATTTCATCTGTTTGAATTGTGAACTAGCGCCACCTACTTTATCCTTTATCGTTATATTGTCGTTGGTTTGTATAATTAAATGTTGTAAATACTTACGACTTTCATCTACTTCCATCATAGTCATAGTTCTGTTTGATTTGTTTGGGTTGTTAGAAAGAATTTCTTTCCGGGTATCACTTTTTTGATTTGAATATAGCTCTTGAATATCATTACCAAGCAGTTTTAATGATTTATTATCGACAATATTAAATAATGCTGTAAGTTCATTCTGAAATTTTATTTCATTTTTGTATCGTGCTGATGATTTTTTTCGCACAAAAGATTTTTGCAATTTCAACCATCGATTATGATAGCGGAGAATTTTTTTTTATCACATTAGTCGATTCACTAGTCGGAATCTGGTTGTTTTTCCATAATTCAACAACTTGATCAGCTGCATTTTTGGTACTTCCAAATAATCCTCATAACCTCTTTCACTGTTGACTGTAACTTACGTTCTGAAATTTTTTGCACAGGTTTTCTGATCAAATGAATTTCCTTATCCATATTTTCGATAAATATCAAGTTAATTCACGTAGTAACCGCAATATTTGTAAATAATTAATCGTTCGATCACATATACGAGATCATAAATTTTGGAAACACTAAAAATGCTGTAGAAATAAATGTATACAAACCAACGACAACATAACGATGAAGGAAAAAGTAGGTGGCGCTAGTTCACAATTCAAACAGATGAAATAAAATTCAAAACAAAAATTCTCTAGAGGAGAAATTTTCCCTAGGATCGTAATTTCTAATAATTAAAAATAAAATCTTTGGAATAATTGAAAAAAAATTTTAATAATTTTGAAAATAAAACTCAAATAATACTTATACTAATGAAATTCATAAATTAAATTGAAATTTTTGCATTTATTGTCAAGTTATAAAATTCATAAACAAAAATGAAATTTATCTTGAAATAATCAAAATTAAATCCTTAATATCTTTCAAATGGTGAGGTTTACGGAAAAAATAAAGGATACCTTTTTTGTAGAGCATTGAATTTCCTAAAAAATTCTCTTGGAACATTTTTCCGTTCAATCGATAAATGATGAGGTATGAATTTTTTTCTTTTGGACTGAGAAAAAAATACAAAACTGCGATGCGGAGGATCTTCCTATTAAAATTAAAAGCTCATGCTTGGTGAGAATTTTTTTAAGGTGTCTAGTAACCCATTTTTCTGTGTCACTTGTAAAAAATAATCGATTTTTTTGACCCACCCTAGTGAACATAATAATAATAACGAGTTATTTCTAAATTACAGAAACATGTATGGTATCTGTAATCTGTTGAAATCTGTTTGCTCATTCAAGAAAATTTCTTCGAATTTAAGTTTTTGTTGATTTCAAGTGTTTCTAAAAGTGTTGATATATAAGGTTGTTCGGAAAGTAATTTCGTTTTCTCCCGATAAAGGATTTAATTTCTTTCCAACCTAACTTCACACTTGAATGGCATAATCATTATATGTTTTGAGAGCTGATACAGGAAGGCTCGTGTGTAAAAAAGCTCAATTAATTCTACGCAGTAGTTTTCGGTTTTTCCCCCCCTTTTTAATATGGAGAGCAATAAGCAGCATTTTTGTCATATTTTACTTTTTTACTATAGAAAAGGCAAATGTGCTGTTCGAGTCAGAAAGAAATTAACTAATGTGTATGGAGAAGATGTGTTGATAGTACACCAGTGCCCGAACAGATTTTCAATCAGGCAATTTTGATGTCTAAGATGCACCTTGTCCAGGAAGGCGTGTTGAAGCTGATAAAAACATGATAAAGGCATTAGTTGATGCAAATCGGCGTATAGCAACACGTGAGATCGGTGAGAGGTTAAATTTATCGACTGTTTATGACCACTTGAAAGGCCTGGGTTTAACTTCAAAACTCGATATATGGGTTCCCCATGTTCTCACGGAGATTAATTCGTGTCGTCACGTTGACGTCTGTGATTCGCTTTTCAAACCTCACAAAAATGATCCATTTTTGAAGCGCATCATTACTGGGGACGAAATATGGATTATATAGAACAAAATCAAATGCAAGATATCATGGAACAAAAAAGATGAACCGACTAAAAGCATTTCGAAAGCCAATATCCATAAAAAAAAGGTGATGCTGTCTGTTTGGTGGGATTTTAAAGGGATAGTTTTTGTGAGTCCACTGTCATCAGCTGGACAAACTAAATGATGAACTTCAACAGAAAATGCCAAAATCAATCAACAGAAAAGGTGTAGTGTTCCACTAAGATAATGCGAGACCTCATAAAAGTTTGGTCACTGGCCAAAAGCTTTTTCAGCTTGAATGGGATACAATGCCACACTCACCATACTCTCCAGTACTGGCGCCTTCGGATTATTATTTGCTCCAGTCATTGCAAATTTTTTGGACGGTTAAACCTTTGCTTCAAATGGAGAGGTCAAAAATCAACTGGATTAGCTTTTTGCCAGGAAAGATCAAAAATTTTATGAGCGTGGAATCATGCTACTACCAGAAAGATGGCAAAAGGAGTTGAACCAGAATGGCCTATACATAATTTGATAAAATACTTATTCATTATACGAAAATTGCTTTTCATTTTCCGAAAAAAAAAAACAAAATTACTTTTCGAACAACCAGATAGATCGTCTAGATACACTCTCGATGTGGAAAGTTTCATAGTCGTCGTTGAAACTATGTTCAAATTGTTGGCGTCAAAATGTAACTTGTCTGATGCTCATGTCTTCAATTTTTTAATGATCTTTCGGTTTGACCAATATGAAATAAGGGGCAATCATTGCAAGCCAATTTCTAGATTCCTGATTAATCATCTTTATTTGATTTGTCTTCATTATTTTTTATCACGTCAGCTCACAAAAAGACATACGAATCACCTTTATTAATAGAATATCCAAAGATATTGTCAATTATTTCAAGAAAAGTTTCAACTATACACCAGCTTTTAAAATAATTTATAACTTTGATACTTACATAAAAAATAACCAACACAAATGAAATAAAAATAATAGATCAGGAATTTAGAAATTGCTTCGAAATCATTTAATTGAATCGGTACTTATCTGATGAAAATTCATTTTAATTAAATAGAAGAATCAACAATATTCTCACAAAACAAAAACTGTTTCCCCAAGATTGTGGCTTTTTAGGTTAACAATTTGGGCTTTAAAATTTTATTTCATTTTGTTTTTTCTTTATTCTGTGTATATTATTTCATTTATATGTTCTTTAGTTTTTCTGTCAATAATATCGAATTCAAATCAGAATCAGTTCGAAATGTAAACCTGATGAAGCCGCATTCTTGGCGAAACAATTGTTGATACTTAATTAATTTTGGAAATATTATTTGGTATTTAAAATAATTGAAATCTACAATAAATTTCCATCAAGTAAGGACCGATTCGATTGAATTATTCCTCAAGTAGTTTGAAATATCAGTGACAAACCCCAATTAAGCCCCTTTTTCTGCAGTATGTACCACTTTGTCTATATAAGATACTATTTGGGTTCTTACACCTTATCAGTTCAGATGTAGAATTTGATGAAGTCACAGTATGTTGAAATAATTGCTGTTCCCTAATAACATTTTATGGGAATTATACTTTATTTAATATTCATTGAAAATTAATCAAATAAAGACTGAGTCCATCATTTATAAAGGACCCAAGTTTGACCCCTGAGGTACCCCCGAATCGGCATGAGACTTTCTTGAGAAATTGGTGCCTTATTTCACTTTAAAGCATCCATACTTCAAATATGATGCGCTCTTTTAGATTAAGGGACGTGAGAGTGGATGGCCCTCAAGTCCGTTCTACATCTATCCATTTTACCCAACAAGATGTTATAATTGATACTATCTTTAACCTCTGATTTCATTTAAAGGATGACATTTTTGCTGCAGATTTTAAGTTCATGTGCAAATAAATTTTATCCGCTTCAATTTTCTTCACACCATATTCCCCATAGATTCTTCGTTTTCAACATTACCTATTTTCACTTGAGCGAGTAATCTGCTCTACCTCCTTCATTTCCTACATGTTCCAGTTCAATGATTATAATACTCACCTACCCACAGGCCTATCGTCGCACAGGAATCACGTTAGAACCATGAAGAAGGAATTTCTCCTCATCGATAAACTCTTTTTTATATAAAGCAACTCAGCGAGGTAATAAATTAATTATCACTTGATTCAAATCTTTATTGGATATTAATATTATTTACGCACCATTGAAGATCATTTGCATTTTCTGTTCCATTAAACGAACGCATATCGTTTAACGTTTTTGCGGCGATATCTGAAGTGATGTGTGGTTTATATCCTACGTTAGTACTTCTTCTTAGATATAATTTTTTTACGATAAAAAAAAACAGTAAAATTATCCTATTCTATGAAATTAATTCACTGACCACTGAGAAAGTAAGATATTTTTCATTTTTGTTCGTTACTTTTATGACAAGTTCATATTAAATTTTAAGTATCATCAACCATTTCCTCATCTAAGATGAACCGGCTTCTTCAAATAGTATGATCATCGTAAAATGAAATTTAAGAATCATAAATGACCTCTAAAGATAATAAATACTTACATACATATATATATATATATATATATATATATATATATATATATATATCCGGGTTTATAGCGTCCTACGCTTTCCGGTTCCTAATCTCCAAGCCTTTCTATCTTGCCAGTCCCCTGGATGTAGATTTCGTTCGGACATAGCTTTTTCTATTCCCTCAAACCATGTTTTTTTGGGCCTTCCTCTCTTTCTTCTTTCTGGTGCTGTCCATTTCAGAATCATCTTTGGTAGACGCTCGTCGCACATTCTCTCTACGTGCCCGTACCAAATCAGTTGTCTTCTCTGGATTTCATCTATGATTGTTCTTTCGTCTTGCATGATATCTCTGATCCTATCATTCCTTACTTTGTACATTCTGGATTTTCCTGCAGATCGTCGCCAGAAATCCATCTCAAGGGCCAAAAGTCGACGTTCCACACCCTTTGTCAATTGCCACGTCTCACACCCGTATAGCACTATACCCTCAAAGATGGAATTATATATCTGATGTTTTTTCTCCCGCGATATGTTTTTGGCCCACAATATTGAGTTCAAACATCCAATGACTCCTCTACCTTTCAATATTCTCTGCTCAATCTCAGTTTCTGTTCGGCTACTTACATACATTCTGTCAAGAAAGTACCGGGAATTATCGATTTAAATCTGGCGGGGCAATGAGGCAGGTAAAATTTTTTTTGGTACCACTGCCCTTAATTACTATGCCAAGCTTGAGCGGGATCTTTCAACTAGTGTGTTTGCAACAGCTGATTAAGTCAGTCGATGTCAGAGTGCGTGCCGATTTTTACTATGGGTGATTACGTTGAGCAAAGAATTTGTTTAAAGTTTTGTGTTGCAAATGAATTTTCGTGTGCCGATGCATTGAAAATGTTGCAAAAGGCCTTTGGTGATAACGCTCTATCAAAAACTCGTGCATATCAGTGGTACAGAGCCTTCAAGGCGGTCGTGAAGTGGTCGCCCATCGACGGCTTCGATCGAAGATAACGTCGATAAAATTAAGGAAAGGGTGCTGGAAAACCGTCGTACCAGCTTGAGAGAGATAGCACATGATCTTAAGATATCCCACGAGTCCGCACGTACGATTTTGATTGATATTTTGGGCATGAGAAAGATGGCCGCACGACTCGTACCGAAAGACCTGAATTTTCTTCAAAAACGTCATCGCGAACAGGTTGCTTCAGACATGCTGGATCGCTGTAATTCCGATTCTACATTCATGGAACGCATTATAACTGGTGATGAGACCTGGGTTTACGAGTACGATATGCAAACAAGCCAGCAATCATCGGAATGGGTGGCAAAAAATTCGTTCCAGAGGGTCAGACGGTAAACAAGGAGTATTACCTAGGCGTTATGAAACGTTTGCGTGAGCGTATCCGTAAGAAGCGGCCAAATTTGTGGGCGAACAACTCATGGATTTTGCATGACGATAACGCGCCTTCTCACCGAGCTACGATTGTGACTGACTTTCTCGCCAAAAACTCAACAAACGTGCTTCAGCAACCACCGTATTCGCCGGATTTGGCTCCCTGCGACTTTTTCCTCTTCCCATAACTAAAATTGCCCCTTCGTGGCACCCGTTTTGAGTCGATTGAAGCCATAAAACAAAATTCGGCGCGAGAGCTAAAGTCCATCCCGGAAAGCGCCTATAAAAAATGTTTCGATAATTGGAAGTGCCGTTAGCATAGATGTATTAGAGCAAATGGAGCCTATTTTGAAGGCGACCCAATAAATTTCGACGATTAAATGTAAAAATGTTGTTTTAATTGAAAATTCCCGGTACTTTCTTTACAGAGTAGTACTTGCATTTCTTGGTTATATACAGAGTATATATATATAAGAATATTTATTTCCCAATCTGCTCTTTAAGGTATTAATAGATTTTATTAGTATTTTCTACTGCGTTTATTTTTTTTCTGTGTATTGAAACAGCAGTAGAATACATCTTTGAATTATTCGAAAATATTTGCAGGCTTTTTTTTAATTTACTGGTCATACGACCTTCTCAAAAATTAGCACATACATGCACGTTATTATTCTACCTTAAAATATTGAATTTCAGATCGATATAAATTGAAGTTCCGAAACTATTAGGAAAGTATGAGATATTTTCAAACATAAATATTATAACTGCAAAACAATGCCGGACATAATTTGTTTTTATGTGGGGTTCTTCATTGGTGAACCCAACTTAATCGTGTATGACCATTTTCGTCTCAAAACTCTAAAATTATAGACATTTTGGCGGAACCGTAGCATGCTGTTCCTAGAAACTAGAAAAGCACTGACGTGAAGTCTGAAGCTTGCTGTAGCTGTAGCTGTGAGCTACCCTCACGAAATTTTGCATTAGCCTTGTTGTCGTTATTTTACATCCAAATGCTAAATTAACAGCCAATCGTTAGACTGTCCCATTTAACGCTGCTCTGCTCACAAAATATTTTTTTTTATCTTTCAATTATACAATTTTTACGAAATTTCGCATCAGCTTTTGAAACATTAAGTTATATCGGAATTGTAAATTTAAACACACTCAAAGAGTTGTATGATATTGGCAGCTGAATAATAACGAAATCAACCGAGATATTCAGTTCCCAAACCTACACCGAAAATTTTAAGTCTATCCCATTTCAAAAAGACATTCAGACATCTTGAAATCAAGAGAAGATCAACTTCCTAAACAAAAACTACTGTTCAGACAGAATGCTGTAGATGAGGAAGAAATAGAGAAATGGACTGTGAAAGAAGTGTGGTCGGAAATGAAACAACTAAAGAACAGAAAATCTCCGGATCCGGACAACATCCCAGATGAACTCTTGAAGAATGGCGGAGAAAAATTGGCCGAAGAACTAACAAGATTCTTGAATGAAATACTGAAAAAGAGAAACATACCTGAAGAATGGAGAAGCAGCATTGCTTCTCCATTCGAAATAAAGAGGAATATCCCTGCTGAATACTATAATGATAATGTTCACAAGACTCCTGAAAAAACAAATATAAGTATATCCGAAAAACAGCAAGGATTTAGAAAGAACCACAGCATCAACGATGCAAAATTTACAGGGCGCCAGGTTATAAAAAAAGCTATTGAATTCGTTAAATCAGGTTTTATATGTTTTGTGGACCTTACCCCGGCCTTCGATCGATTGAAGCTTACAGACGTCCTCACTGAGCTCAGCGCAAAGGGTATACCAAAATACTTAATAGACATCATAGAACAGCTAAACACAGACAATTTAACGGAAATAAAAACAAAATCAACATCCACTAGTAAAATCAGAATGAAGTCCGGTGTAAGGCGGGCCGACAGCTTGACTCCACTTCTGTTCAGCCTCATTATGGACAGGATAATAGAGAGAGTCCAGAAAGTGAATCATGGCTACAGACGGGGAAAACACCTCCTCAAGATTGTCTGCTTCGCAGATGATGCAGCGCTGCTCGCAGATACAGAGGACGGCTTACAATGGCTGCTGCAAGCGTTCAGCAACGAAGACCAAGGACTCAACATGAAGATCTCTACTACAAAGACAAAAAGTATGGTAATATCGAGGAAGTCACGTCGACACAAGCTGGTAGTTAATGACAACATAATAGAGCAAGTCTCAGATTTCAGCTATTTGGGAGTTAAAGTGTCGCCATGGGGAAACCTGGTGGGTAGTATTAGAGACCAAGTCAATAAGTCAACCAGTGTAGCGGGTGCCTTGAAGTCTATAATATGGCGAAACCAATTTATGACCAGTAAATGGAAGATCAGAATTTATAAAACATGCGCACGCCTGATAATTTCATATGCGGTTGAAACCAGAGCTACATAGAGGATGATACGTACAAACGAGATAAGGACCTTTCGAGCCATAAGAGGTAATACCTTGAGAGACCACAGGAAAAGTGAAGACATCCAATAGGAGTGTGAAATCTTAGATGTGGTGAGATGGTCACGTACAAGAAAAAGATACTGGAATGAATGCGTGTCTAGAATGGGCGATGAGAGATTGGCCAAAGCTGCACGAAATAGCAAGCCAGCTACTAAGAGACCACCGAAGAGATGGAAGGATAGCTGGTCATCAGCATCTCAAGAGATCACGTGAGGGGTGAAACAAGTCTTTGGCTTTCGAAAATATGAAGGAGAAGAAGAAATAACTATGAAACTATTGAACTGATTCTGCCTTTTCAAGAACCTAATTCAGATATTCTGTTCGAAAGTTAGCGTGTTTACGGATGGACTGGCCGGGCAGGATTCTTTCGATACTTTCTTGTCGTTACATATAGACATTCGAGAGAAACGATAGCATGCTCTTAACTGGAACAAGCACCCAAAAATCTATATTCAGCGCTGAAGCAAATGTTATGAAGAAGATTCTGATCTTCTGTGATTCTGTTAAACAAAAAACTTATAATATTCAATCTAGATTTTCCAATACAGGATATAAGCTATTTATGTTTTAGCAAAATCCGATGAATGTTCAACTAAGGGATAACGCTCTAACGACATAATACATTGATGTGGATTCACTCTCAGTTCACGCAAAATGCCTACTTCCATAATTCACTAGAAGGTAGTTTTTTTTTTAATATGCTACAGACTTAGTGTACTCGAAATTTTCAAACAATTTGACTCACGTATATACGAGTATACACGTTCATTCTGTTTTGCAAAACGAAAAATTATTCAAAATAAACAATAATGAAATATTGATATAAATATGAATTCAAACTTTTACTGGAAGCAAAGATGAAATGTTATAAAATTAAACGTAACACGTTTCTGATAAAATTATTTAATAATAATAATAATAATAATGACTTTATTCTCAAAATAATAACAACTACATGAAATAATATCAAACGTTATTCACTATAACCCAGTTGTGAAAAAAGGCGGAGTCTATTATACCTATTCTGATTATTTTCTATTTTAAAGGCGTTCTGCGTTCACCGTTTGATTGAAAAAGAAATGCCACTCATTAGAGACAAAACTACACTGATTTACCACCTTGTTTTAATACAGGAAAATCAGCATTCATTCTGTTTTATCAAGTAATATTCTAAGATGCCAATTTTGAATTTTTTCATGTTCAAAAGCTTGAGGTTATATGGAAGTGAATTGTAGACCTTTGCAATGTTATATGTGAAACTTCTTTCGAAAATGGTTGTTCTATGAACAGGTGATGTGCTAAGACCTCTATTTCTGATGTTTATATTGTGGACATGACTTCTATATATTATTTTTCTATGGAGATAATTAGGTAATTTATTCATCACAATACTATGGTAGAAACAGGCAGAATGCAACATTCACTGGAAATTTATGTTCAACCAACCAATTTCTGTTAGTTTATACGTAATTCTTTCATATTTTCTGATACCATATATAAATCGTAAATACGAACTCTGAACTGTTTGACTTCTCATCTTCTAACAATGTAGTTAGGCAATCTCCATAAACCACGTCACCGAAGTTAAAAATAGACAGTACCAGGGAATCGCATAAAAGTTTTTTTTTTGTTTCTCTGGGATATAATAACGACTACTGTATAACATCCTTAGTTTTAAATATGCGCCTATACATTGTGAAATGTGATCATCAAATCTAAGTTTATTATCTAGGATTATTCCCAGGTTACGTTTACTGCTTCCAATTTTAAACTTTCATCCCCCACTCGTATGTCTACCATTTTACCGACTTGTTCCATGTAAGTTTTGGGACCAAAAAGCAATGAATTTTTGTTCTCCTATGACTACAGTTGAAAGACCCAAACACGTGTCAGGATTCTAAATAAATTGTGAAACATAAAAACTGTGTGAATTTTGTTTTTTATAAAATTGTCTAAAATTTCATATAAAGCGAAATATTCGTCTCGAAAACCTTAGTATAGATTGTCTAATAATTAAGCTCTATAGTTAAAACATAAAATAATATTTTCCAGGAAATCATTTAGCGCAAGAGACTGAATATAATACCTAACAGAAGCTAAGTTTAAATTATGGTTTGAAAATATATAGATTAGTCTTCTACAATTTTAATTTCGAAAAGTTCATACGAAAAGCATTTAGAATTGAATTAATGTAATATAAGCACTGCTTATATTCAATAGACGTATAAAATCGAAACTCATAATACAATATCAAATGGAATTAAGAAACCCAACAAATATAAATTTTCAATTAAAATCAATAAATAAATGTTTGTTTCGTTCCAAGCATGCGCCTTCAACTTTTCAGATAAGCATACGCAGCTCTGCTTGTGACAAAATGTTTTGTTTTCTGATCTTATATTTATAAAATCTAAATCTTTCCCAAAGATATACAACATAATTTTAAGAACTTCTCAAAAATGAATTTAATTGAAATTTTTAATATATTTAAATAAGTTACTGGTTTAACCAAGACCATAAAGTGCCTTACAAACTTTGCGTGATTTTGTTGTGAGCATAGGACGTAGAGTACCTTGGATATAAGATGTACCTAAAATGTTGAACAAAAAGATATTTCTAGAGGTCGTATGGGTAAGTTTATTTATTGTTAATTGATTTTATTTTCTAAATGTGAAGTAGAACTGGTCTTATCTGAATTACAATTATTTTTTCAGGATGAGCTACATGTTTTAAGATATTTTGAAGTAACTTATGTAATTATATTGAATTTTTTAAATGAATTAGTTTTTGAGAAGTTCTTAGAATTATGTTTCATATTTTTGAGAAAGACTTAGTTTTCATAAATATAAGATCAGAAAACAAAACATTCTGTCATAACCAGAACTGCGTACGCTTGTCTGAAGAGTTCAGTGCGCATGCTTGGGACGAAAAAACAACATTAATTTATTTATTGATTTTTTAATGGACAATTTATATTTGTTGGGTTCTTTAATTCCATTTGATACTGTATAATGGGTTTCGATTTTATACGTCTATTAATCAGTGCTTATAACACATTAATTTAATTCTAAAAGTTTTTTGAATAAATTTTTCGAAATTAAAATTGTAGAAGACTTACAGATTAAATCCGTTTTGCTATTCAAATTCTGTAATAATCCTTCTATCAAGTAAAGAACAGCTTCTTATTTTTTTTATGTTATTTATTTTATGTGAGGGAAATTTATTTATTTCTTTCATTTTAATTGTTGATATAGAAGAACCTGCTGAGTAATAATACAGTGTTTTCAGAATTTTCATCGACAATTGGGTTGACCCCAATTTTACGTTCTCAATCACGTTTCAATCAATTTTTCCGTTCTATATAAGCATTTCACGAAGATTGAGAGCAAAGGTGTGAAGTATAGAGCGCTACAATTATTTAATTCCTGAAAGATTCCGAAGATTTATTACGTAAAATAATGTCTACCTAACACAGACTACTTAATATATCGATGCTTCAAATTCGGTAATCACTCCCGCTCGTTCGGAGTGGAACGCAGCCCACAACATTTCGCTCAAAAGAGCCGCAGGAAAAAGATCCGAGTCGGATAAGGCGAACCTATTCATTTTGGTATAGACATTATTAAAGCACTGTATAATAAAATTTAATAGATTCAAATTCTCCCAATGGCAGAGGAATCGGTAATAGTGTGCTATCGGTTCTTTTTGGTAATGATGCAGTCAAATGGCCGGTATACAGGGTGACCAACGTAATTTTGTCCTAAATCAAATAATTTATAATAATATTAAATGAAGTTATTTTGACATTTGCATATTTTATTATAATAAAACAATCGTTGCGCTAACACAGTATCATTGTCATATAGGTGGTATATGTAACATTTTGAGTGACTTAATTTGTCTTCGACATTGGCTTGTATTTGTATTAAGTATGTACAAATGTCTACTGAGGGGTAGAACCAAAAATTGGGGTCTCTGGAAATACCAGCTCATTTGAAAATATTTGAGAGTGCAGTGTTGTTTAAGTCTAATTGTTCACTGCGTAATATTCCGAGTTTTTTGTATTTGATTATCTCTAGTGGCTCTAACGGGTTCAAAGCTTACCTTTCTTTAACTTTCCATTTGTAAAATTTCAGAATTATGGTTGAAAGTTTACACTGTTTGCAACAAATTGTTCATATATGTATATTACTTCTGTTATTGAGGAAACTCTTCAGATGTCCTTTAATTCTGTTTCGGAAAGTTCTTCCTGTTTGCCCTATGTAAACTTATGGCCTTCACCGCAGGTTAACTTAAAATCCTCGATTTATCATGCTTATGTGTAACATCTTCATTATTTTTAATAAATATACTGAGTTTTGAAGGAAGTTGTCGACTCATATTTATTTTTAAGGTGTTTAATGTATTTTTCATATTTTGAGGAAATACATTCAAATTTTTTCTGCATTGGGTTATACTGTATTTAAATCCATGGAAACAATAGAACAGATTTAAATTTGGTATATCCGAAAACGAAAAAAAAAATAGATACATTTCTTCAAAATCTACAAACGTATTTTTCACATAATTGAATAATAAGAAGAGGTTTTACTTGAAAGAAGGATTATTACAAAATTTGAATATCAAAACAGATTTAATCTATTAGTCTCCTATAATTCTACTTTCAAAAAAATTATATTTTCTGAGGAGTCCATAAATTATGTTTTGTATTTTTGAAAAGGAATTAGTTTTCATAATCGTAAGATCAGAAACAAAATTTTGTCTTCTTCAAATATTTATTCATTAATTTTAATTGCAATTTATATTTGTTGGATTATTTATTCCATTTGATATTTATATTGACTTTTGATTTTATACGTCCATAAAATATAAGCTGTGCTTATAAGACATTAATTTAATTCTAAAAATGTTTGAATCGAGTTTTTTCGAAATTAAAATTATAGAAAACTGACAGATTGAATCTGTTTTGATATTCAAATTTCTCAGATAATTGTTTCATACCTTACAAATAAATATGATTTGAGGGTTTTATTCAAACCTGAGCAAATTCATTAAAAATGATGAAGAACTACACATCAATATGATTAATCGAGAAGTTATTAGTTAGAACTTTCCGTAGGAGAATTGAAGAACAACGTTCTTCAATAAGAAGAGTAATTCCACATATTCAAACTATCTGTTAAAAATAGAATCTCAACCATAATTTTGAAATTTCATTTATAGAAAGTAAATGTTATATATTGAACGCTTTAGTATCACTAGAAATAAATAAATACAATAAACTCGGAATATTAATCAACGAAAAATTAGATCTTAATAACTTTCCACTTTTAAATATATTCAGATCATTTCGGATTTCCAGAGACCCCTTTTTCACTTCTACTCCTCAGTAAAATTTTGTATCTACTCTAATATAAATAGAAGCCGATAGCGGACACAAATTTAGTTATTCAAGATGTAACATATACCACCTACCTGATGATGCTACTGTACTAGCGAAATGATTGTTATATTATGAGAATATATGTGAAAACCAGAATAACCTTAGGCAATATTATTTTGAATGGATTTTCATCAAGTAAAGTCTGATTGAAATGAGATAAACTGGCAGCCACTGATTGCAGTTTACGTTCAATTTTACGACTTAAATCTTCCTATTGGATCAGCCAAAATTATTTATAATATAAAGTGAAATTTAGCTTTTCATATATTTTGTATACTTTTACGCGTTTGTTCTAGGGGATGCATGCAATTATTTTACTCGTATGTTTACCGATCTTCTTTCGGAGGTTTCGATTAACAGAATTGCTTTATCTGATTGCACGGCTGATCCTAAACTTCCCTATATGTGATAGTACAGTCTAGTAGCACTCCGACAAATCGTCACGGTTGTCTTCTTGCTGCGGTAAAAATCTTGGGACTACGTTGCGAGACTTTCAATCATCCATCATAAGATAACTGTAGACTTTATTTGGCATCATCATGAAGGATAAAAATATGAGTGAATGATGAAGCTTTATCTTTCACCAAATCACATACCAACAGTTGACTTGACTTACTGCAACTGTTTTCTTAGAGCTTTCGCGGTGTTTGGTCTTTATAAGCCAAGCATTCGTATACAATCTTCGTATACAAGCTCTGCTGAGGCGGATTTTAGGTCCTTAGGCCAAACTGGTCGTACTGAGGAAGATCATTGGCGGAGTTTCTGTCAATTGGTTGTTCTGGTGGTTTTTGATTGCTGTCTTTAGTTGTCGGATTTCGTTCCAAGATTCTGTTGGCTGCTGATATTGAGCGGTTGTTCAAAGATGGTTGGTGCTGATCAATTTTCGAAGCTCATTAAACAGGCATGATTTAAATTGTCTTCTTTGATGTTGTGACTCGTATCGGAGTATCGAATCGGGATATCCGTTGAGAATAAATTTCCTAACGATGGTGTATACTTTCGGGTTTTCCAATGAGATTGCTTCTACCCACTGGAATTTGTAAACGTCAGAGAATATCTGCTCGATGCGTTCGATGAATATGTAGTGTCCATCAAAATAGCATATTTATGTTGAAACTTACACTAAGGAAGCCTTCATTACGCGCTTAGAATATTAATATCATCACTATTAGTTTTTCAGTCGCTGAAAAAATCTTGAAAACAAACGTCAAAAATATTGTAAATCGGGAGATCTAGCGGTCCATTGCTCGGGGCCTCCTCGACCTATCCATCTTCTGGGAAATGTTTGATGTAAATGTGCCCTAACATCAAGTGTATAATGTGGAGGCGCTTCATTTTGCATAAACGAAATATTCATCCACTGATTAAAAGGTTCCACGTCTAGAAAATCGGGCAAGGTATTTTGAAGAAGGTTAACATATGCGGCTTCTGTTAAATTCCCTGGTAAAACTACTGGTCCCAATAAACGATCTCCTAAAATACCTAGCCAGATATTTATACTGAAACGCGGTTGATACCTAGACTCATGAATGGCGTGTGGATTTTAATTCGCCCAAATATGGCTATGATGAATGTTAAACATTCCATCTTTGGTAAAGCCGGCTTCATCAGTGAAAAGGAATGCGGATGTTCAGCAATATTTGTTAAAATCCATTGACAGAATGTCCTTCTGGCTTAATGATCAGGAGGATAAAGAGTTTGTACGCGTTGAATATGGAATTGATAGAGAAGTTGTTGATGCATAGTTCTCCAGACAAGGGGGTCACTGATTCCTAGTTCTGCTGAAATCCTTCCTACACTTGTATCGGGATTTTCAGTTGCAATATTTAAAGTATTGCTCTTCAACTTCTGGAATTATTATTATTATTACCCTGATACTCCTAGATCTTCTGTGAAGATCCCTCAGAAGCTTTTTCAGCTTGTGCGAGTAAGGAGTTCAGTTGTGTTCTGTGTGGGCTTTCTCACTGCGATCTGGCGCCACTTAAGGTCACAGCACTGTTAATTTTTAGACCCAACCGTGAAATGGTGGCAAACACCCGTCTAACTAAAAAATTTCTTTTCTACCTGAACAGGATTCGAACCCAGACCTCCTGGTCACGAGCCCGATGCTCTCCCGCTGAGCTATTCACACAATACTTACACATCTTGGACGTCCAGTATCACGAGCGTTTTTTCGAGGAACCAGTTTCCCTCAATCGCATTAAAAATTGATTGAACGTCACATGAGAAGGGAGTTGACGATCGGAATAAGCCTCTGCATAAAGGCGACCTGCTTCAGGACCACTTGCGTTGACACGGCCATACATGAAAACCATATCAGTCATTTCAATATAAGAATAAGGCATTTCAAATTCAGGAATATTAACTTTTTCCTAATAACAAAGTGAAAGAAAGTAAACAACTCGAATCGGATGCAGAATACTCAATAAAAGTACGTAAATGTCATATGAAAATCAAATGTTTACTGTCAGCTGTGATTTTTTTTCAGTAGTTCAGTAAACAAGACATCTAAAAGATCAAAATGAATCGAATATCGCATTTGGTTGCACTAGAAGTTAATTTGAATATCCAAAACGACTCATTTGCGGATCCATGTTTGTATGAAATATTTTTACTTATTTTGAGGTCTGTAATCAGCTCCCAAAATATCGAAACTTTGTTTTTTAACACCCACTTTATTGAATGTCGAAAGGAGCATTATGGTTGCGGAACATTTAGCTAGTGTTTTTTGTTTAATACCATTTACTTCGATATATTTCTTCAAGGTAATTTGATCTTTTGGTGAGTGTCAGAAAAATTATTCATAAAGCTACCGAAAAACATGCAGTACTAGAAATTTAAACATTATAATTTTTATTTCGATGAAAAATTCACTCTGTGATTGTTGATTTGTAGGTATATATGAGTTATCGAGTAAATCAATCATAAGTATAGTAGTAACATAAATAGAGGTTAATACTTGATAGAAGGTATATAAAATTATTTAAATATTTTAATATTAGCCTTCTTCATATTAAATTTCAAAAAATTATATTCAATAATTATAACTTCAGGAGTTAAATTATAATAATGTCATATAAGTACCACTTATATCAAACGACATATAAAATAAACATTCATTATAAGACATCCAAATGATATAACAAAATCTAATAAATAAAAATTGTTAACCAAAGCCCTTTAAATTAAATATTTATTGAATTTTGTTATATCATTTGGATGTCTTATAATGAATGTTTATTTTATATGTCGTTTGATATAAGTGGTACTTATATGACATTATTTTAATTTAATTCCTGAAGTTATAATTATTAAATATAATTTTTTGAAATTAAATTTGTAGAAGGCTAATATTAAAATATTTAAATAATAAGAATAGAAGTCATTTTATTTTAACAGAACATTAAGTTTTTCGGAGACTCATTGGATATGATTACTTTGCTGAATTGTGTTTCATGCAAAAATGTACTCTATAGGGACTTAACATCTTTTAACAAATTTTCGGAATGCTTGAATGAAATTTGAGTTCAATGATCTTATGCATGCCTTGAAGCTGTTGCCAAGTTCGACTTCTTAGAATTAATTTAAATTCTTCAAGTATAATTGCTTCTCGTAATAATAAAGCGTATGTAAATTATGTAAGCATTTCTCAAAATTCAGCATATACTTTAACCCTCGGTGTGGTTCCGTAGACCACACTGTATAAAAGGTATCAGGTAGATTTTAATTAGAACAGCTTCAGGGAATTTGCGAAAATAGAAGTGCTCTCTGCCGTCAAACATTCGGTTCGTATTTTGGGTGGGTCCGATTTGCAAATTATGGACGTGACCAGAGAAGTTGAATTTCGCGAATTAGGTGCGTTCTCTTCGCAGCCCACTTCGATCGTATGCGAAACATGTAGAGATTACTGCTCGATGTAGATGTACATGGTGATACGTGGATGCAACCACGATTGTTTGAATTTAAATATAGTTGTACGGTCAGGCTAGACTGCGTTACGGTAATGTTAGATTCCCATGTAAATTTTGCTTTGTCGACATACTTACCCACATCTGTTTGAACTAAGGATGTACCTTCTTGTTCGTCAACCGTGTTCACTCTTTGGCTGCTCTTCTAACTTGTTCCTGGAATTTTTATTGAGAGTTTGGAAGAAAAATTGTATCTCTTTCAGTTTTATATCAGGTTATATGCCAGATATTTTAATTATCCACCAATCTCAAAATTTTTGGCAGAGCCACAAAGAATAGTCTAATAGTGTTAAATAATACTACTTCGTTTACATCACAGTATTGAATTGAAAATGGAATTTCAATACAGCTGAAATTTTCTGGAAGATTAAACTTCATCCAAAAGATTTTAATATCATTCAACTAATTTTCTGTATTTTCGAAACATGGATAAATTTATTCTCAGCCAGTAAGTTAATGTTATAATCAATCAACTTCATTAATTGTTACCTTCAGTAGCGCTAAAGCAAACTCCTAATGCCAAGTCATCAACCTTAAAAATTATGTTGTGAAAATTATAAGGGCTTCATTGTTTTCCAAAATACTCTCTATGAAGATCAACATACTTTTGCATGTATTTGAACCAATTTTCGAAGCACTTTTACCATTTTTATTGAGGTTCCTCTAAAACATGTAATTTGAACGCATCTTTCGTGAGTGATTGTCTCCAACGCGAAAAAAATTTTTTGTCGGCCAAATGTTCATGCAATACTGAATGTATGCAAGTTGAAGTAATGTTCAAGTATGCCTCAAACTTACGATATGTCGAAACGTAATCTTGCAATATCAGTTCACGTACAGCGTCGATGTTTTCAGGCACAATAGCCGATTTTTGACAATCTTACGAAAATTATCCAGTAACGGAGTACAGCAATGATTGAATTCGGAAAATCAGTGGATCGAGATGGTGCTTCATCACCAAAAGTCGAAGTGTGTTGATCGGCATACTGCCATTGGTTAAATCCACGTCGAAAGCCATACAAAATCATCGGACGAGAATATTTACGATTTCATTCCATTTTTGACCAAAATGAATGTTTCCAGTGTCCATAAACAATAAAAATAACACTTATATGACAACACGTTCTGAGCACGTTTCCAGATTATGAAAACAGATTTTAAAAAAACCGATTTCAGACTATTAGAACAAAAACAATCAAATAAATTAATAAGAAGCGGTTTTACGTGATTTTCACTTAATCAGGCAAATGCAAATTAATTAATCTCGATGATTAATTTCGAAGGGTTTAATGGACTGTATTTTGACGTAGATTACCGAAGAGTCTTACTTCAAGGGCATTTGTATATAGTTATCTCGATGATGAACTAGCTTTGTTTTTCCAATAAGATAAAACAATGAAGATTGTAAGAAATTAAAACACTCGTAATATACTATGCTTAGAACAAACTATAATTATTGGTTTACTGTATATAAACCAAGTCAAAAGGTATGATTATTACACTAAAAACAAATGTTATGAATTTGTCAATACTTAAGCAATCGACTGGATTACTATATTAATAATAATAACCGCGATAGCTTCGACCGAAATGTCATCATCTACGTACGACAAATTTAAATATCCGAATGATAGTGCATAATGTAGCAAAGGCTACATGCGACAAGTTTGACTATTACTAGAATGATAATTCTAAAAGTCTTTTCAAAGACTGAAAGTTAGAGGTTCTCGATGTATCCCTTCTAACACAAAAAGGGAAATTAACGAAATTGATTGGTAAGGTCCATTTGCAGGTGGACTAAATGAACGAAATAAACCTTCTTATTGGTTACAGAGAATTATGAGATTAATGAAAGAAAAGAAGGATAGAATCAATTTATAATATCGAATGCTGTGTCATGTGAAATTAACAAGCATAAATATATCAAATCTCTAAATGACTTTCCATGTTTTCTAAGGCCATATATAATCATTAGAAAACAAATAATCTGAAGTGTCGAGTAAAACTAAACAGTTCGAAACAAATCTCAAAACTGCTAGATCGCAATATCAACGTGAAAGACCTAAGTATCGATGACAGAATAATTTCGAACGACAGTGCTGTCTCTAATGAGAGGAAACAGAGGTAATTTATAAATTGACATTTACGAATGTTTTATTTGCACATCAAAAAAGCGCCCTCTTCCTCCACATGATATTTGATATTGTTGAAACTTAACGTCATACTGAATAATGGCACCGGTTGATCAGTTTATTTTCTTCGAATTTTTCTACCATTCACTCACAACACACATGCATTTCGATACATTACCTGTCAAACTTGAAGACATGGTGACGTCTTCGAATTGATGTATCTTACTACATTTAAAAGATGTAAACGAAGTCGCACCAACTAAAAGATAAAATTGTGTACTCGTAAAAAACACCAAAGATGAAATGTTGGAATTGTTACTAAAACAACTGGCCAAGTGCTATAATTCTTTTACCGTTGAACGATTCTTTGCAATTGTGTCCAAGTCCATATTAGATTTAGTGCTTTATGATTAATTTTCGCATGATAAACCTTGAGTTTATCATATGTTCTCGTTCCTCTGTTCTACTTCTTCATGGGAAAGGAGCTTGATAATAAATGACTTACTCTGGCACGTGCTGTAATGAAATTTGTATATGTCATATCTTAAACTAATGATACATCATTTCATAAATTGATCTTCCTACTTTCTCATCAGTAGTCATTTTAAACAACAATACCTATAATTTACCAGTCATTGATATGATTCATGTAGTTCAAACAAGTTGGTGAGAACTATACTTAAACCGATTCCATTATTGCAGAAACTACTTGCATTTCACATCCATTAAAATTTGAATAATTGTATTGTTCAAACAGATCTGATACACTACAATTCAGTTCTATCTACACATCGGACATAATTTTTTCCCAATATACATGTTTGGTGAATTCCAGAGGCGTAGTCAAGGTACACTTGTACTGAGTTTGTTAAATATTCGTATTATTATATCATTATATTCCACGCCACTGCTTTCAAGAATACATTTGATATTCATGAATTCAACATGTTATTCATTGTGTATCGGGATAAAGTTGTGGACGAGATGTGAAAGGACATGTTCAGAGTATGAAATATGTATTTCGTGAATTATTTCATGAATAATCTTTAAGGGTACACGACTTGCTTCCCACCGGATAATATCGCAGACAATTTTACAAGAAATTATGGGTCCGATTGTGCTTTCTCATAATATAACCATATATGACTCACTAGGCTTACAATATCGATCTGCCCATATAAATCTCATCTGATTAAAGAAATTTATGGGGTTGAATGATATATTATGATGTAAGGAGTAGAATATATTTATACGGTAATCGTGGAAGCTTTTCTTACAAATGTTTGGAGTTAGCGAATTCAGTCGTATTATGAAATTGTATAATTCTTTAAAGGCGATTTCTTTACAGAAATGAGCAAGAAAAGACAAACTTCATCAGGATTTAAAATAAAACATTAATTACCTAGCATCATTAGTTGTTTCATCATAATATCACAGTGTCAGGTCATATACATTGCAAAATGGGATCCTTGAGTAATGGATAAATAAATATGCTTTTTCCGTCTTACTAGAGACGGCTCTATTGTTCGAAAAATTATTTTGTAATCTATATTCAGGCCTTTCACGTTGATATTTCGATCTAGCAGTTTTGAGAATTGTCGTTTGAACTGTTTACACTTCGGGTTATTTTCTAATAGTTATATATGGCCTTACAATACTTGGAAAATCTTTTAGAGATTTTGATATATTTACGCCTGTTAATTTCACATGACACAGCATTCGAAATTATAAACAGTTTCTGTCCTTATTCTACTAGCATTGCTTTCATAATTTTTCTGTAACTAATACATAGATTGATTTGAAGTTGGCATGTGTGGTCGATTTTCGAGTGTTCCCGTAAGAAATTCCATTCTGTTTTCGTTTGCAAACGATTTTTTTAAACTTTGAAAATACGTATCAATACCATTTAGAAATATAAAATCTACTTGCGTTAATATACAAACGATACATCATTCTCAATTCTGAATAAGAAGAAAGAACCCGGGAATCCGAGTCAGGTATATCTTATCTTATCAGTTATCGAAAACAAGAAAAAACGATCGCTGTGCGAGTTCCGTTGTAAAGGTGTACATACATTAACGGAAATGCTGGAGAGCCAGGGAGAGGTCACTTTGGAACGATTGTATGACGAAGTGGTGAAAACTGGGGGTGAACTCAGGAGTATCAAGGAGGAACTAAGAGGTTTGCTGCAGGCGAGTGAGGCTAGGGTTTTGTTGAAAATTGAGGAACTTAATTTCAAGGTTAAGGAACTTGAGAGAGAAAATATTGGTTTGAAGTTAGAAAATGAACGTCTGGATCAAGTTAGCAGAAAAAAGAACATTGTAATGTTCGGTCTCAAAAAGCCTTCTACTGCTTTGTCAGTCGGATTTGTCTGCGGTGAAGTTCAACGCTTGCTTGGAGTCGATTTAAGACCATCAGACATTAATAATTTTTACACTATTGGAAAATCTGAAAAAGCTCCCATCAAACTGGAGCTCATCTCTGAGTTGAGAAAGTGGGAGATCTTGAGAAACTCCAGCAAACTAAAAGGTACGAATATATATGTATCAAACGATCTGACAGAAAAACAACGTGAGGAATATCAAATCCTCAGGCATCATTTAGCCAAATACAGGGAGAGCCCTGAGAATATATGCTACATCAAGAAGGGAAGGTTGCACATTAATAATACACCTTATTCCGCTGAAGAATTGACTGAGCTCGAGAACCGCAGTAAGGGCAAAGTGAATAGTGCCCCACCAACACCAGCACGAACATCGGATGCGAGACCTGCCCAAGTTTCTGTGACCAGGGTCGATTCCGGGAAACCATCTGCAGCAGCCGTCCGAGGGAAGCCTGAAGTTGGGGAATCTGTGGGAGGAACGGTGCACAGACCACTCAATACTCCAAAAGTTGGTGGTTCTATCAGGGGACAGGGCATATTGGAAAAGGCGAAGAGAGGTAGGACTCGTTCCAATAGATAATTTTATTGCATTTTTGTTTATATTGCACATTTACTCATTTGGTTGTCTTTTTTTTTTTTTTACATTTGTTGTTTTATTTATATTACTCAAATTCTTTGTTTTTGTTTTTTTTTTTAACTCTCTCTTCATTGGTTGGTACCTGAAAAAAAAAAAAAAAAAAAAAAAAAAAAAAAAAAAAAAAAAAGTTATTTTTGGATAGTATAGAACTAAAAAGGAATGGATCCTTATATTGATGATTTTGTATGCGATAATGTTGTAACAGTGGAAGCGGAGTCAATCAGTGAACTTGATAATATGCTACAGGTGAGGGGTTGCCATTTTTCTGTATTCCATATGAATATAAGAAGCATCCAGAAGAATTTCATACATGTTGAGGTGTTGCTTTCTCAGATCGATCTTCCGGGCTGCATTGTTCTGACGGAAACCTGGAAGGTGGAGGACAGGTCTCTGTTTTCTCTTGAGGGGTATAAAATGGTGGTAACGCAGAATAGGGCGAATCAGAATGACGGTGTTGCTGTATACATAAGAGAGGATATTTCCTTTGTTTCATCCGATATAAGGGTAGGTCCTGCGAACGCACTTAAGTTGATTCTGGAGGTGGGGGGCGTTAACATCGGTGTGGTTGCTGTATATCGATCGCCGGGATCAAATGTCGAGGAGTTTGTGGACGGTCTGTATGAGGTTTTGCGGGATCGGTCTTTTACTTGCTGTGAACATGTATACTTGGTTGGAGATATAAATATAGACATCATGCAGGCCACCACAGAGTCAGATATGTACCAGAATACACTATATGAAAATGGGTATATATCACTCATTAATAGGGCCACTAGGGTCACGGACTCATCCATAACGTGTATAGATCACATTTTTGCACGTAGCAAGTGTCAGAGCTTCGAATTTAACACAAGGGCAATAATACTCAAGACGTATGTTACGGACCACTATGCGACCATAGCTTCGACCAGCCTTCGGGGCGAGATACCTGAGGTATCGGGCGGGGATAAGGGTCGCGGCATACTGGATCAAACAGGACTTCTGAATTGTCTGGAGCGGGCGGATTGGAGCGATCTCTATGAGTGTGATAATGCGGAAGATGCCACGAGTTTGTTTTTCACCAGAGTGTTGGATGTTGTAGCTGATTCAACGTCGATTAGTAAATTTCACGAAAAAAAGAAGAAGAAACCTTGGATCACTCGGGGACTTATAATATCCATAAAGACGAGAGATAGATTATACAGGGTTTACAAGAATTCACCGCATGACGCGACTTGCAAGAAAACTTTTGTCGATTATCGGAACAAGCTGAACAAGCTGCTGAGAAGGGCAAAGAGTGCATATTTCAGGACTGAAATAGAGCGAAACATGGGATCATCTAGGAACATATGGAAGGTGCTGAATGAATTCACGAACAAGTATGGGAGAAAAGATCAGGGTGTTAAAAGGATAAAAATGGACGAAAATGAGGAAATAACGGATACTCAAGAGATTGCTGATCGTTTTAATAAGTTTTTTGCGGACGTGGGCCCTGATATAATTTCCAGATTAGATGATGTAGAAGATGGAAACAACGAAAACAACGATAGAACTGAGAACACACGCAGGACACATTCAATGTTCCTCAAGCCAACCAGTACCTCTGAAATAGACAATCTCATATCATCACTGAAGGACAACAAGGCACCTGGTCCGGATGGTATTAGAAACGAAACAATTAAAATCATGAAGAATTTCATTTTGGAACCACTATGTCATGTATTCAATTTGTGCCTGTCTCAGGGGTTTGTCCCGAATATGTTTAAAACAGCTTACATAATACCGGTACATAAAGGCGGAGAAAAGGATAATATAAACAATTATAGGCCTATCTCGTTGACATCATCATTCTCAAAAATATTCGAGAAAATAGTGGAGACACGCCTTAGGGAGTACCTCACTGCGCACAAAATACTATCGCCGAATCAATTCGGGTTCAGAGAGCGGCTTGGTGCTCAGGATGCCATAGCACAACTCACGAGATTGATTTACCAGTCCATTGATGATGGAAAGCCATGCTTGGGGATTTTTATAGATTTGAAGAAGGCGTTTGATACGGTGAGCCATCGGCTGCTATTGGAAAAACTTGAACACCTGGGTGTAAGAGGGGTCGTTCTGAAGCTGTTTGAGAATTTCCTCACCGATCGTGGACAAATGGTAAAGCTCGGAGGAAAGATCAGTTCGAGCAGAGGGGTTTGCTGTGGTGTGCCACAGGGTACCGTCCTTGGGCCAATATTATTTATTTTATTTTTGAATGGTTTGCTCACCTCGGAATCCCCGGGTACGGCGATTTCCTTCGCAGATGACCCAACCTTTCTGTATTGCGCAGACTCGTGGACTGAGGTTAGGAATATGGCAGAGATTGATCTGCAAAGGATAAATAACTGGCTTCGAAGTAACTTGTTGACAGTAAATGTAGCTAAAACGAAGGTTGTACCTTTCACGCCATCTCGGGCCTCACTGCCCTCCTATAATTATGTTTCTTTCGGTGCGGAACAGGCTGGGATTGTTGATGGTGTTCGTTATCTGGGTGTTCACATTGACTCCTATTTAAGATGGGACATACAGGTTACTAATCTGAAAAAAAAGATCCGTTCATTGTTTTACAAATTTTACCAAATACGATATATACTACCTTTATCACAGTTGAAGCTTGTTTATGCTGCCTTGGCTGAGTCGCTGCTGAGCTACGGGATTGTTGGATGGGGTGGTGTAAGGAAAACTATACTTACACCTCTAATGGTCGTTCAGAAGAAACTTTTGAAGATTATGTCCTTTAAGCCTCCCCGATATGATTCGAATCAGTTGTTCATGGACTTGGGAGTCCTCGACGTACGACAGCTGTTCCTCAGGGTTATATTAGTTTTTGCAAAGGAAGGCAAAACTTTCCTCAAGAAACTGGATCATCCATATAACACTCGTGGAGTACTGAGTGACAACTTTCACTTACCGAGAGCCAATAAGTCTATTGGTCAGAGATCCTTTACGTATATTGCACCTAGAGCTTTTAGTCTGATCCCTGAGAGGTTGCGCAGTATGCGGTCGAAATATGGATTCAGGAGAGAACTGAAGTTATGGATTCTTCAACAGGGTAGAAGATTTACTCACTTGTTGATTGACCCTGTCTAGTGGTTGAGAATTTTAGGTGTCCTTAACAAATTGGACTTTTGTTCGCTGATTGTTCCGCTCACTGATTGGCAGAATTTTGGGTTGGGATCAGGTTTTACCTCCTCTTTCTTCATGGATCTCTATGTATGTTTTTTTGAATATCACTAAATTGAATATTTGCATTGTGTAAGTTTTTACTCTAATGTTGAAATGTTAAGTATCCGTGATGTATGTGCGAGAGTTTTAGAGTCTATATCCATAGACAGTACCGGAAACGGTGCTACATGGATTGTGTACTGTTTATTTGCTTAAATCTAGCACATTGTATTTATTGTTAATTCTATATATTGTTGTTGAGTAAAAATAAACATAAAATCAATATAAAATGTTTTTCGGTTTTTCGGAAGGAAATATTTTCGCATCGCGGCATGGAGCATGTCAGTGCAGGTGTATTGGAGCAGACTATATGGGTGTGTATATTGGCGTGTAGATACGAGGGAGCCCACTATTTCCAAATTCTCCAAAATACTCGAAATAAATGATCAAATAAAAAAAAATTGAACCAGAATAAGAAGTTCATTTCGTTCATTGAGTCTGCTCTCAAATGGAGCTTCCAATCAATTTCGTTATTTCCCTCTTTTTGTTAGAAGGGATGCATCGAGCACCTCTAACGTTCGGTCTTTTAAAAAACTGTAAAATTATTATTCCAGTAATAGTCAAACTTGTCGCATGTAGCCTTTGCTACATTATGCACTATCATTCGGATAGTCAAAGCTATCGTGCGTAGCTTGTGACATTTCGGTCCAAGCTGTCGTGGTTATTATTGTTAATACAGTAATCCAGTCGATTGCTAAAGTATTGACAAATCCATAACATTTGTTTTTAGTGTAATAATCATACCTTTTGACTTGGTTTATATACAGTAAACCAAGAATTATAGTTCATTGTTATCATAGTAGCACGAGTGATTTGCTTTAATTCCTCACAATCTTCGTTGGTTTATCTTAACAGATAAACAAAACTGGTTCATCATCGAGATAACTACATACAAGTGTCCTTGAAGTAAAACTCTTCGCTTAACTACGCCAAAAATACAGTCCACTTAAACCCATCGAAATTAATCATCGAGATTAATTAAATTGCAATTACCTGTTATTTCAAAGTACTGAAATTATAGGCAAAATACTGCGGTACTCTAACCGTGGTACGTTACAATGCTAAAGAATGGTTGTATGATTCTGAGCATTCTTTGGAATAGTCAGAGTTATATTTTTTGCAATGAAAAAGCATTGAATGGTCAAAATATCTCCCAACTATCTATTTTTACATATAGAGTTAACTATGCAATAATATTATTTTGTACTGTATCAACTAGTACCAAAATTAAGCTGATGCCGTAACGCTAAGATAAACAGTTGTTATACTACTAAAAAAAAGTGGAAATGATTTTAAATGTTCAAATATATAGATCTGTCTGATCGTAGAAAGTATATGACTTATCGTTTTCTATTTATCTATAGTACTTCTAGGACAATTAGTTGATAACTCTTATTCCCTATTCAAAGAATCTAAAAATTATCATTAGAGTTATGTCTCGCTTTCATTCGATGGTTCATATATATGCAATTTTTTTTATTATTATTCTAGCTTCTCAAAGTCTTTTCATCTCAGTTTATTTATGTTGAATTAACGTAAATATATGGATGGCCAAATGCCACAGGTCTAATGTGAATTCCTGATTTCTTCTTCATAGGGAAGATATTTTTATTGTTTCGTCATCAATTCTCCAAATGAATTTTGAGTTTTATATAAAATATTACATTTTGAACTTGTTTTACATATATAACTATTCCGTTCAGATTGTTGATCTATATAACATAACGTATTTTCATCCATCTTGTTGACTACTATTTACTTTTCATGTTGGATTTTCATCATAGTTGTCTATAGTTCAAAGCTATTTTTAAGCAAAATAATTTTCATTATAATAAAGTTTCTCTTAGTATTCTCCTGAATCAAAGGCATGTCTTATGCTGTTTTACAGTGCTAATTTATGCGAATGTGATTGGCTAGAGAAAGAATGGATTATGCTTTCTGTGTTGGCTTATTGTATCGGAAAGTTATGTTCATTTTTGGTTTTGATAATGTGAGTTTAAGAAATAATACTACAGTTTTGTTCTTCCTAATAAAATAATGGAATTCATCATAGGATGTAATTCATTTGGTGATATTAAAAACCTCGATAATTGTCTATCTATGTAGTCTAATGTCAACGAAACGGTATCGGTGAATAAATATCTGAATAATATAATTCTTTGGATTTTGTTTTCGAAGCAGTTCATGAATACTAAGATAATATTAAACTCAGTGGATTCTTCAGGATAAGACTTTCGTTGTATTCATAAAATCTGCTATCGATTAAAAATTAAATGATAATGGTTCATATGCCTGAGTGAATTCTATTCTTTAGTAATTAATTTTAAATGATTACACTCATGTATAAATTCTGTCCAACAAAAAGAAAAAAACAAGTTTTGCATTATTTGAGACACATTTCTTATTTCATCAATAAAGGGGTAGAAAATTTATGTTCCTTTTTTTTTGGGAGTTTGCTTCTCTTTGAATAATTTTAACCTATTCAATTTGTAATATGGAGTGTATATAAGTATAAAAAAGACTACTGGTGTTATAGATGGTTCTGTTTCTGCAACTTTATTAGTGAGATATTAGCGATACATGTGAATCTATCAAGATTATTTATGAATTTAATTTTCAAATTATGGTATTAATGTTACTAACTATTTCAGTATATTCTTTGTACTCATCAGTAGAACCTTTTAAATGATATTCATATTTGGGAGCATCTATTCTAACAATATCGGATAAAAAATTCAAAAATTTCACAAGAACACCAAAGTTAAGGATGAAGCATCGATTTTCAGTTATCTTAATGTTGTTCATCAGTTTCAACAGTTCAGAAACCTAGTAATTTTTATCTCATTCAAATCAGCTTTATAACTATAATATATAATTCACTAAAATTTATGTAATTTTCATCATGTAGGAGCGCACTTAACCTCTTAAAGTTCTGTCAGGTCTTCGATAATCTGTCATCTGAGGTGTTTCTTAACCGGCGCCACTGCTTATCTTCCTTGCCTCTGATGATTTATGCATTCTCTGATACGTTGAGCATCGATTAGAAATCGTATCAATCCCAATATCATTTCATTTACATATAGACTATATTTAGGTAATTTCCATGGATGTTTAAACATTTGCTCCAGGTCATATTTCTAGTAGCCTTTTCTTTTAAGAAGATGATACCTGATGAAACTGGACGAGCCGTTAAATTTGACGACCTTGAATTTTATATGTGGAGCAATTATTTACTTTCTTGTTTACTGCATTCTTCAAATTCTTATGCAGAGCTCTGATAGATTTAAATATTTCTCATCAAATCCGTGAATTCTAACAATGAATAATGAATATAATGACCTAATAAAATAGAAAAAGGCTTTCTACTTGATAACAAAAATATAATAAAATTTGAATATCAAAACAGATTTAATCTGTTAGTCTTCTACAATTTTAATTTCAAAAAAATTTTCATTCAAAAAACTTTTAGAATTAAATTAATGTCTGCAATGAGCACCGCTTATATTTAATAGACGTATATAATCAAAACTCAATATATAATGTCAAATGGAATAAATAAACCAACAGATATAAAAAAGTCATTAAAATGAATAAATAAATATTTAGAGAAGACAAAATTTTGTTTCTGATCCTACCATTTAGAACACCAATTGGCTTTTAAAAACAAAACCACAACTTGAGGACTTCTTAAAAAATATAATTTATTTGAAATATTTAATATATTTAAATATTCGAATAAGTTATTATAATTCAGAAATCCAATTGGCTTTTAAAAACAAAAACACAACTTGAGGACTTCTTAAAAAATATAATTTATTTGAAATATTTAATATATTTAAATATTCAAATAAGTTATTATAATTCAGAAATCTCTCAAAACATGCACTATATCTTCAAAAAACAATTATAATTCTGCTTATCTCTTCATCGGCCCTAAATAATAATTCAAATATCAAAATCAAATAACTATCACTATATCTCACCTCACACGTGTTTAACAGGATGATTGCTTCAAACAGACTAACTTTAAAATTCAAGATGGTCTATGTTCTTAAGAAAATCACAGAAAAGTGTAAGGTGTTTTTAAGGTTATATTTAAATCATTGACATTCCATAATGAGATTTATTGAAGCCTTAATATATTGTTGGATATTAACAGATTGAATCTGTTTTGATATTCAAATTTTTAATGACCTAATATATACACAAGTGTATTGTAGAATATATTTGCGTCTTAAAGACAAGCAACTTCTACTTGAATTCTCTTCTGAAATGAATAATATTTCATTGAATTCTACATATAAAAAAATAGGAATATTTTATGAAAATTGTTAATTAATAGAATTAATATTCTTCAAACACCAGTCTTAAATATATATATATATATATATATATATATATATATATATATATATATATATATATATGTATATATATATATATTGTATAATATATTGTTTAATAAGATTATATAATAATATAATATTAAAATTTTGAACAAAGTCACTCATACTGTTTAGAAATGAATGATAGACATTTTCAACATTCAATTATTTAAAATTCGTTTAGAAACTCCACAATTCATTCCAGTTCTCCAGTTACGTCCAACGAATTTTTTCCTCTGAAACGAATCAAAAAGAAAATTTTTAAGCATAGTCACGAATAGAATTTCAGAACTTTCGAATTATATGTGTTACTCGACCAATTCTGCCATTCAAGATTCTTGAGGGTTTGATCGACCCCCTTCAAATAAAAATTGACTTGTCTCGGTGTTTTCTGAAAAAACTCATATACCGGCGACCCGGTATAGAAAATACCACCATAAACTCTGTTTGAAATTGAAAGTGTTAAATTCAGAATATTCATAATAGTCCAACATTTTGACTCATTATATAATTTAAGGGTTTTCAGTTATTTATTTCTTTCTAGAAACTTTACAATACACAATTGTAAATAAATTACCTGCTTTATTTGAAATTTATTAATTGATTTCATTCATTGAATTAATTATAACCCATTTTCATATTTACCTTTGTTCAATTTTACGCATTGATGATGACATCTCATACATGAAGAATTGTCGTTTATTAATCCTTTCGTTCTATGTATATGGTAGCTTTACTGGGAACCGCAAATAAATTAAGCGTCTGAAACATTTCAGAAACGATATTCCATTCTTCCTGAGACTGAATCAGTTTAAATTGTCACGGTACTCTATTGAGTACCTGTGCTTCATATGCTAAGTTTATTTCTGGATCAGAGTGACACCTGCTGTGTTATGTTTAACTGTCCACAATGAACTAAGGATTATTCCCTTCATATAGTTTAACATAGATTAAATAAAATAATAAAGAAGATTTAAATTTACTAATTCATAACAATTGTTACGCCAATATAGTGTCTTCTACAGATTTACATTTTGAACTAACTCTAGAAATTATTGCTTTACTTCTTATATGTCTAGTAAAATTTAAAAAAAAGGGTTCCAATAACCAACAATTTTCGGAAATACAGCTGAGAAAACATATGCAAAAAAGGGATATAAATTACTGTAAGTTTTCAGAAATACCGATACGGAAAAATATACGAAAAACTGATTCAAATAACCATTAAATATATTGGAACCAATTATCGAAAATAGGTCACTAAGTTTAAATATTCAACATAGGACATCTGGCGATATTTGTTTGGTCGCCGAGAAAAATTTGAAGGTTCTTGTAGCTATTAATTTCTACTGCTTCAAAAACTGTGAGTCTGGTACTTTTAATTTGATTATGGATAATTTCATAGTTGTTGTGCAATTATGTCCGAATTCTTTCAGATGACTGGCTTATGTTGAATATAACTCCCCTGGTGTAGTTCTTTTCTCAAAGGATCTGTTTGACGAATATACACCATACGCCAATAATTGGAAGTCAACTTATAAACTACAGATTTATTGTCTTTACTTACTTTATCTTCAGTATTTTGTATATTAATATTAATTTGAATATTAATACGAATAGCTCGGGAATTCATATAAAAAATATTAAAGATATAGCAAATAAAGACAACAGATCTGGAGCTCATAAGTTGACTTACAATGATTGCCCTATCTGTATATTGGTGAAACAGATAGATATTTTGAGAAAAGAATTCATGAACACTTGAGTAATTTTATCCCAGACATTTCGCACTCAACATGGTCATTTGAATTTGGACAATAATAAGGAACTTATCTATAATGAAATTAAAACACCAGACTCATAATTTTGGAAGCAGTGGACGTTATTGTAGTAGGAACGAGAACCTCAAAATTATTCTCCACCTTCAAACAGATGTCATAAGATATCCTTTGTTTAATATTACTTAGCTACTGAGTTATTTCCGATAATTAGCCCCAATGAATGTTATGTTTATTTGTATTTTGTTCACATAATCCTATTATCAGTATTTCTGAAAATTGATGGTTATTTTCATCTCTTTTTGCATATTTTTTCTCATCTGTATTTCCGAAAATTGTTGGTTATTTGAACCTCCCCTTTTTTATAGTTCTAATAGCTATATAAGAAGTAAAGTTGTAATTTTTAGAGTTGGTTCAAAATTTAAAGCTGAAGAAGCCATAGTGTTTGTGAATTACTGAATTGTGGTAATATTCTTTAATATTTTTTTTGATTGATATAAATTTCCATTTTAAGTAAGGACCGATTCAATCAAACTCTAGTTTCACAATAAATTTGGCATTCGTCGCACCACACTATCAGAGCGTCCACCGCTCAAATAACAGTCGATATGTCAGAGATTCCAACTTGCGATAAAGACACGAACCTCAACACGTTGCCCAAACAAGTTCTTATTTACTATTAATAGTGCGTTTAATCGAATGTTGTGTTAGATACAATGTATAAATTTATCTTGAGCTGCGAAGAAGATTCCGATATTTAATCAAATGACCCCGGGGGTCACTTTGGAGAAATTGAAACCCATTTTCGATGCGTCGTAGATAGGTAACTCAAAAGATGGATATCTATACATTAATTAATGACGTTTGGAAATTACGCATGAAACTGATCCTAGTCATTGCCTTTCCGAGGATTGAATGACATGGTACAGCTTTCAATTGGAAATGTTTCATGCAATCATAAAATATTTTCCTGTGACCCGTATCAGAACCCTTTAAATAGCTCGCCTTATAACACCATATTACTGTCAAATTTTATCAACTTTTTCAAGATTTTTGGAATCCTAGAAAATTTTTAGAAATTACTTGATAGAAAAATTGTAATTCTGTCGTCTGATTAAAATATTCTGTGAGTTTTTACTCCTTAGATTTAATGGATATTGCATGTTTTAGAATTTCTGAAGGTCTTTCAATGGGAACGCCCCATTTTGAAATTGACATTGCTCACGCATGACAGTTCATTTGTGACATTGACGTTTGTTTTTGTCAATGTCTACCATTTAATCATGAAAATGTACACACACCAACAACGTTTACAAATAATTCAAATTTATTATGAAGAATCGCGATCTGTTACTCTAACCTTACGTACTTTAACTCAAATATTAAGTCGTTACAATCGTCCGGATAAAAGGACAGTTGAACGTTTAGTGAAGAAGTTTGAAATAAATTTTACACTTCATGATGTTAATGCCAGTGAGAAAGATAAATGCAAGAAGTGAAGAGAATATTGCCGGCTTACGTGAAGACCAAAGTTTTTCGATTTCTTAACGTTCACAAGAGCTAGGCATCTACTAGAATTCTTTTTGGCGAATTTAACGAAAATTATTACGATAATTATGAATACTACTCTGTCAAGAAAGTACCGGGAATTTTCAATTAAAACAACATTTTTACATTTAATCGTCAAAATTTATTGGGTCGCCTTCAAAATAGGCTCCATTTGCTCCAATACATCTATGCCAACGGCACTTCCAATTATCGAAACATTTTTTATAGGCCTTTCCGGGATGGACTTTAGCTCTCGCGCCGAATTTTGTTTTATGGCTTCAATCGACTCAAAACGGGTGCCACAAAGGGGCAATTTTAGTTTTGGGAAGAGGAAAAAGTCGCAGGGAGCCAAATCCGGCGAATACGGTGGTTGCTGAAGCACGTTTGTTGAGTTTTTGGCGAGAAAGTCAGTCACAATCGTAGCTCGGTGAGGAGGCACGTTATCGTCGTGCAAAATCCATGAGTTGTTCGCCCACAAATTTGGCCGCTTCTTACGGATACGCTCACGCAAACGTTTCATAACGCCTAGGTAATACTCCTTGTTTACCGTCTGACCCTCTGGAACGAAGTCGTAGTGCACCACGCCACGGATATCGAAGAAAACAATGAGCATCACCTTCATTTTCGAGCGGCTTTGGCGTGGTTTTTTTGGTTTCGGCTCATTTTTTGCCACCCTTTCCGATGATTGCTGGCTTGTTTGCATATCGTACTCGTAGACCCAGGTCTCTTCACCAGTTATAATGCGTTCCATGAATGTAGAATCGGAATTACAGCGATCCAGCATGTCTGAAGCAACCTGTTCGCGATGACGTTTTTGAAGAAAATTCAGTTCTTTCGGTACGAGTCGTGCGGCCACCTTTCTCATGCCCAAAATATCAATCAAAATCGTACGTGCGGACTCGTGGGATATCTTAAGATCATGTGCTATCCCTCTCAAGCTGGTACGACGGTTTTCCAGCACCCTTTCCTTAATTTTATCGACGTTATCTTCGATCGAAGCCGTCGATGGGCGACCACTTCACGACCGTCCTTGAAGGCTCTGTACCACTGATATGCACGAGTTTTCGATAGAGCATTATCAGCAAAGGCCTTTTGCAACATTTTCAATGCATCGGCACACGAAAATTCATTTGCAACACAAAACTTTAAACAAATTCTTTGCTCAACGTAATCACCCATAGTAAAAATCGGCACGCACTCTGACATCGACTGACTTAATCAGCTGTTGCAAACACACTAGTTGACAGATATTGCTCAAACTTGGCATAGTAATTAAGGACAGTGGTACCAACCTAGGAAAAAATTTCACCTGCCTCATCGCCCCGCCAGATTTAAATCGATAATTCCCGGTACTTTCTTGACAGAATGTATGGTTTACATCCATACAAATGGTTTTAAATCAAGAACTCAAACTAATAGATCATTTAAAGCGTCGTGTGTTCAGTAATTGGTATTTGGAAAAATCGGAAATGATTTTCAGCGATTTATCTCTACTGGACTTCTTTCTTTGAGGTTACATTAAGTCGTTTATTTACAGCAATCTTCAAGCAAATTTAGATGATATACCGATCAATATTAAACGTAATTATTAACATACGACCTGATTTGTGTGAGTCATGGAAAACTGGGTTCAACGACTTCATTCATGCCAGCATTTCCGTGATTGCATTTAAATGATGCAATATTTCAATAATTTTCTGATAAATAATATGATTTATTCACAAAACAAAATGGGGTGCTGTTAATGAAAAACCCTTTCTATAGAGTTTACCTTCAGGAATATTGAAATTTTTACCTTTTAAGATGACTACATTATTATTTCTTTGTTAAACCTTATAGAAATAAAAACCAAACAAAAGCAGAATACTGACTATTTTTTTCATCAGTTTCATCGGAAATATGTTTGATCATATTCATTCTAACTTGGCTGCAATTCATCATGATGAAAATTCTAAATAAAACGCTCTACAGTAACAAATGAGAATAAAAATATTTCACCTGAAGCGCATAACTTCTCAGATGAATTATTGGAAAAAATGATGATATATCGTCCAGACTAATCAGAAGTTTATAACGGATGTTTTTTTTAGAGTGATAGAACTTCAAGTAAAACACATTTAAATTGAGATTGAAGCCTATTTTTTTATTTGAAAAATAATTTTATGACATTTATCTTTTAAAAATAATTTCCGGCATATGCCCACCACGACTAGTTCTGAGGAACCGCATTCGACCAGACCAATTTTGGACCACTTTTTCGAGTAATTCAGGCCTTATTTCATCAATAATACGAGTTATTTTGGCTTCCAAAGCGTCTATTGTTTCTATTTATCAGCATAAACCAACGACTTGACATACCCCCAAAGAAAATAATCCAGTGGAGTTATGTGGCGTGATCTTGGAGGCCAATTAATTGGACCATTTTTCGAAATGATGTCAAGTCCAAATCTTTCTTTCGATAAATCAATTGTTACGGTAGCAGCATGAGGTGTAGCACCATCTTGTTGAAACCAAAACCCTTCTGGGTCGAAACCATTCAAATTTTGAAACAAATAATCATTGATCATCGATCTGTAACGAGCACCATTCACACCATACAGTGCATTTTTGAGGATGCAATGGAGCCTGCAAAATTTCTTGAGGATTGTTTTCACTCCATATATGTTAACTTTTCTTGTTTGCATAGCCATTAAACCAGAAATGAGCTTCATCACTAAACACAATTTTAGGATATAAAAGTGGATCAACTTCAAGCTGTTCTAGGGCCGAATCAGCAAATAAACGACGCTTATCATGGTCAAGTGGCTTTAGTTCTTGAAACATTTGGATTTTGTATAGGTTATAGATCTTTTCGCAAAATTGTCCATTTGGTGGATGCACAGAGTGCAAATTGTTGTGGTCGTCGACGAATAGACAAATCTGGATCATCATTAACACTATGACTTACAGCAGAGATTTTTTTTTCTGTACGTACAGTTCTTTGTATTGTTGTTGTTGTTGCATCGACTAGAGAAAATGTTGTCCGAAATCTATCGATAGTTCTACGAATAAGCTGCTCTGATGGATGATCATGTAAACCATAAATTTCGCGAAGTGCTCTTTAAATTTGGGGAATAGAACACTGATTTTGAAAATAAACAACAATTTGTAAACGTTGTTGCGGCGTGAGTCATTTCATAATAATTTGTCAATGCTTACTGAACAGAAATGTCAAAACAACATGGCTTCTACCTTCTGTCAAATCACAGTTATCCCTATCGAATGTTTTATCACTCTAACAAAAACACACGATACGTAAGCCTGCGCTACTCTTCCATATTTATATAGTGAAGGGAGTTTGGAATTTGAAAACTTAAATTTCATCCTTTCATATCTTCTTTCCGAAGAATTTGAGTATTCCTTTGAATCAAATTAAATTCCAGAGAAAGAAAAAAGCACAGGCATGTAGTAGGGAGCTTCTACGCTCTTATTCAACTGTCTATTTCTCATGAAAATTTGAAATCTGTGAATCACTTCTTCAAGAAGCTAAATGATGGACTATCTATGTAGAATGTGCTGTATTTCGAGTCTGGCAACAATGGCAATTGTGCTTCAACAGAAAGTTAATTTTATATTTGACCTTTACGAAATAAGTCGATTTACGCTTGAACAAAACTGAGAAATGTTTAAAACTTATTTCCAAAGTGGAGAATCTTCCATCCAAACTGTTAGAAATTTAACTAGAAAATTCAATAATAATGAAATTCCCTCACGACAATTTGCGAATCAATTTATTTGTTAAAAGTGGATCGCTCTCGTCCAGTGAGCATACCTGAAAACATTGCTGATGTACCCCAAAAAGTGGTTGAAAATCCATCTGCTCAAGTCAATGTGCTCCAGAACTGAACATTTCAGATCTCTAAGTATTTTCGTTCGAAAATTAGTATTTTTACTTTCAGTCGTTCGCCCGGATAACTGATCCACACGAAATTTTACATAAATTTTCGCGTTGCTGTTGTACACCTAGGCCACAATTCTATATCAATAAAAATGATTATTATGAATAAAAATGGTTTTCCATGTAATATATACAGGATCTCAGTAATATCGATTACTGTAATAAGATTAATGGAAGGATTAGTTAATGGAATTAATTCTCAACTTTAAATCGAAATAACCCAGCCATGTACAATAAATAAAGAAAGGAGTCGCTACATTTTGACCTGAAGCTATACCAATTGAAATGGGATGATTTTAGTGCAACTTTTATAGGGCAGAAACGCCAATTTAGTAAGATATACTCAAATAATACAGGATGTCTATCTTGAATAGCCATAAATCTGATGAAAACGGACACTAATTAGATAAACCTCCTGTATTTTGATACTACATGTAAAAATGACCCGAATATAATGATTGACAATGCAGTCAAAAGTTTTTATTGACCTTCCTACTAGCTAGGACTATGGTCACTGCAACCATAGGCGCGGAATTGGGATACTCTCCAGCAGCACGCAAAACGAAGAAGTCCCCCTTTTCCTTCCAGTATAGACTGGTAGCGCCAAAGCCTTACCTCTAGTGGCTATGCTAACTCAGTTCCTGAGTTGTTTGGGACGCAACTCACACGCCGAAGGGGCTTTTGATTTCTACAGTCCAGTCGCCGCTCTAATTCCGAACCCGCCGTGGATTCCCGGTCCGTCTGGTTTCAAGCACGGCTAAAGCGCATTAGTCGAGACCCTAAAACCTCCAAGCGCATTCTCGAACTACCTAGACACAAAAAAAACAACCCTGCATGGATGGAATACCCTTCTAGCCTAGCATGGGGGCTTCTACCACTACCCACACGAGTCCAACACCATTTGGGTGGCTAGAATAATCCTATAGGCATCCAGACATCCTATGGTTGCCTTATTTTCAAAAAGAGCCTAGAAGGCTATGGGTCACCAGTAGGAGTTCTACTCGATGCCAAAAACCACGAACCCAAGGATTCTAACCCGTCAACGTATTCTTTCCCTTATGCTAGCATAGTTCTATTTCTGACGTACTCGCCCTTAAGGACAGAGAACCTGCAATCGGACAACCACGCTAGTTTCATGGATGGTTTCACTGTATTGCAACGCCCACTCTATATATAAAGAAGAACAGTACGGATCTGTGTGAATCCAAAATATTTCATATATTTGAATATGTGTTGGACACTGAGTCGATATTTTATAGCACCTGTCATCTTGTTATTGTTCCGTGTACCTGAATCTGCATGAATACCATGTACTTTCTGTTGTGTTCTCAGTTGTTGATGATGAAGTAATACTTCGAAACTGCAGTTACAAAACTGTGTAGTCATTTGTGAAAACTTGCCTTAATTATGATCAACTACCTAACAATTACACTCAAGATATCTGGTACCATATCTGAAATGAATCGAATAGGCGAATATTAAGAAACAGATTATGTGTCAAAAGACCATAACAAACAGTCGCTGAGCGTACAGAAATGCTTCGTTTTTTTTGGTGACACTGCATTATAAGAGCATCTTCTGAAATGGAAAAAATCATTCAACTAAATCTTTGCTTTTCAGCTAAATGTCCGACTTAATACTGGTTTTGTAAGAAATAATGAATTTGTCCATGAATATCACTTCCTGAGTGGAGTGTTTGTTTTCGATTTTAACGAGTATAATTTTACAAATTGGATCATTGTGTACTTGCCAATTAGGTTTTTTTGGTAAATAATATGGTTTTCAGTCCAAATCATCAGGTACTCGGAACGAAAGGAAGTGATTACTTTTAGAACTGGTCGTGAGAATTCACTTAACAATATTGAAATAATACATTTTGAAGTATTTCGTGCTGTCTGAGTGATTAAGGTGACCTTTGATAATCAGGAGGTTTAATAGTTTTTACAAGATTACAATTAACTAGTGCATTATTTCTTGCCAAATATATTCGGACTAATGTTATACTTTTGTACGAAAATTAACCTGTTCAAAATATTTTGACTAATTTTAGATATTAATCAATGAAAACACTAATCGTGAATATATTTTGACGAAAATTAGCCCAATTTTAAGTATCGTTAATAGTTATTTTCAGGTTATAGTAATCATAAGGATCTTCACATGATACTCTAAGACAATATTTTCTTCCAACAGTAACAAAATCAATAATTATTCCTATAAAACCTAATTATTCAAAATGAGATGTTCTGAGATGTGAATTTTGGTTGCAGATAAAAAATGTATCCTCGGATTCAGGGGACGTGTGGCCATTGGATAGGCCTTCAGGAATGCCTTCTATTCAATCGTTGGATGTTATGTGCGGGAAGGACCACATGGATGTCCATTTAACATTTTCCCAACCTTTCGAGGGAATTGTGTCATCAAAGGTATTTATAAATATTCTAATGTAGTATGATTATTTCTGGTTCGAACACAAAATCTTACAGTGAAGACGTCGTGCTCCCTTATCTTGTAGTATCATTCAGTATGTATGATAAAATTGATTCTGTATGATCATTTCACTGGTAATCTGTAGTATATTATCATTTATATTTTTGGATTAGATGATCTAATATACTGTATTGTTAACGTAATATGCCTTTGCTACATTCCTCAACTATCGATTCAACTGAAGGAAAGGATTCAACAATTTTGAATGTGATATGGAGAAACAACACAAAAATATATTGAATTCTGAGAGAAGAAATTGAAAGTGACAATATATCTACAGGCAAATAATCATTTAGAATATATCCTTCCGCAAAAATTTTCAGAGAATATATGTAATAATTTTATGATGAATTTGGATCTCGTATGGATGTAGACCAAGATCTTTACGCAAAATTTTCCATGTGGTGGATGCACAGAGTCCAATTTGTTGTGAACGTTTGCGAATAGACAAATCTGGATCATCATTAACATTATGACTTACAGCAGCGATATTTTCTTCTGTACGTACAGTTCTTTGTCTTGTTGTTGTTGCATCGAGTAGAGAAAATTCTGTCCGAAATCTATCGATAGTTCAACGAATAAGCTGATCTGATGGACGATTATGTAAACCATAAATTTCGCGAAATGCTCTATAAGTTTGACGAATAGAACACTGATTTTGAAAATAAATTTCAACAATTTTCAAACGTCGTTACGGCGTGAGTCTTTCCATGATAATTTGTCAATGCTTACTGAACAGAAATGTCAAAACAACATTGCTTCTACCTTCTGTCAAATCACAGTTACCCCTATCGCAATAAAGAAATTTTCATGAAAACATCACCATAATGCGTAGGCACTGTCTCTCCCAAAGAAAAGTACTGCTCTCAACTATCAAACAGAGAAAAATAGTTATCAGCAATCACCCAAAATAGTCCTTCAAGTCGATCAACATGGCTCCCAACAGCAAACTCAGCAGCACGTCCCTATTCTGACATCTTAAACTTGTACTATCATCGTGCATACCTAGACAAAATCGCTATTCGACAAGATTGTCATAATGCATCATGTCACTCTATTCTAATGATATGCACATAAAGGAAGCACTAATCATGTTCAGAGGTTAGAATATTGCGAGAAAATATACGTATAATAATATGTTTACCTTCTTCTTCAAATTATTTGACAGCGATTTGTCGGATAGTAGCGAAACGTTTTCATAAAGTAAGTTTTATGTGATAGGTATGGTCGAACAGTTAGTTTTCTACGTGTTTCTCTACCTTTTTCTATCCAGACATGGCTTACCGTCATCTTGTAGAACGATTAATTCGACAGCCCATGTCGAAGTCGCTAATATGGTGACTAGTTTGAAGAAAAGACATATTGATACGCCAAATACTACTAGAAAAATAACTAAGATTTCTAGATAAGCCCAATTTCGTGGAACGGTTTCTTTCTAAAAACCTTAGAGATAAAATTTTTTCTCGCAAGAGAAATCACAGATAAAACTCGAATCAAAAATTTTCGCCTATATATAGGTTGGAAACGTCTTTCGTCGTTGTCCGATGCCTAACTTTCATGACCTTTTGTCATTCCACTGGTTTTGTGCTAAATTTCTAGAGCTCATTGCTCTTGAAACTCCTTCTATCCAAGTTTTTCCCGATATTACACGTTTTCTGCGATGTGTTGGTACCCATTCTAAGACCTTCCTGTGTAGTCTCGTGTTAATTATCGTCTGTACATGTCCATACCATATGAGTTGTTTCCGTTTAATATTTGTCATGAGGGAACCTTGTACTCCCATCCTAACTTGAACATCCTCATTCCGCATATTCCTAGATATACCCAATGATCGCCTAAATGCATCCATTTCAGTAGCTTTTAGTTTCCTCTTATTTTTCTCGGTACTTCTCCATGTTTTTGCTCCATATAATAAAGTTCTATTAATCATTGTGTCATATATGTTATATTTCCTATTTTCCTATTTCGTAACTCCAAAATACCCCTGGTATCGATTTATCCTTTTTCTAATTTCGTGTGATTTCAAATTCAACATCCAAATATATGTGATTGCTGCAGGCTATTTCTTCTGTTCGATATTTCTCCTCCAATTGGTAGATATTTCGTTTTTTTGAGTTTTAAGTTCTAAACCTCACTGTTTATATTCTTCTTGTAGCTTTCGTGTTATATATATATTCCAAATCATCCCTGTCATCAGCAATGATGACTTGGTCGTTATCAGGCTGCAGCGTGAACAGCCCAGTGGTAGAGCAATAGGCTCGTGGCGGGAAGGTCCGGGTTCGAATCCTGTTCAGGTGGAAAAGAAATCTCAACTCGCACAAGCTGAAAAAGCTTCTGAGGGATCTTCACAGAAGTTCTAGGTGTATCAGGATAATAATAAAAATAATAAGAGGCAGGGGTCACCCAAGTCTACTCCCATTACTCTTAATTTTTTTTTTCAAAAGGCCAGAGCTCCAGCCATATCATTTTGAATAGCATGGTCGATGCACAGCAACCCTGACTGACAGAAAGCCTTACTGACAAAAAAAGCTTTGTGACAGTCTATTTTCTATTTTTATTCTTGAGAACGAGTTATATAAATTCTTTAGAGCTCTGATTGAGGTGTGGTTGATATTTGACTCTTCTAAAACGCTTCATAGTTGCTTCACAGGTACTGTTTGAAAAACTTCGTGGAGGTCCATGAACATAAGGTGTGTTTCCTGATTTGTGTTCTTTATTAGCTCTTTCAAACAGGATAGGTTATCATTACATGTTCTTCCAGCTCTGAACCCAGATTGTTCTTCCTGAAAACTGTATTCTGATTCTATTAAGTCTCTAAGAATCCTGCCATAGAGGCGACTCATTGTGCTTGTTACTGAAATGCCCCTATAATTAGCACAGTTCCGTTTATCCCCTTTTTATATATGGAAGAAATATATCCAATTTCCATTGATCTGGTACAGAAGAGCCATTTATATATACATGGTTTCATATTCTGAGCCGCGAAGAGTTTTTTGGTTCCACATTCAATTAATTCGGCTGATTTTATTTCTGGATATGTTGCATTTCCATTTTTTGATTTACTCACAGCTCTTTCAAGTGTGGTAACGTCAATGTTTATTTCCTCTCCATCGACTGATATTTATGATAATAAACTGAATTAGTATTGGCCTAACCATTTTTTTGTGGGTATTATTTCCATACGTGCTTGATTTAACGTTTTAAATGAATTCTTATGTCTCCGAAGACTTCGTTCCTTCAGATGTGTATTGATCTCCATGCATTTTGTATCCCACATTTGCGTTTTTGCACCAGAAACGGTTCTCTTTGTTTGTTCTTTTCAGTTCCATATAATCTCCTTCAGATTTTTCGGTTTTTGTATTTTATTTTGAGTATTTAAACTGAGTTTAAATACTCACCTGATGAAGTCATGGTATGACGAAACAATTGTCGTGTGAATCAATAAAATAGCAGAAGTTAACATTTGTTTTTTTATACTTTTACTCTGCGCCTAGATTCGAACTCACCGCATGTAGATGCATTATATAGGAGTATGGAATGGGGACCTCTGTCCAACGGACTCATCCAAGATAGTAGTTGGTAAAATCGTCGGTATTCGAAGATTTGAACGTCGATTTTCGAAGTTTTGAAAATTAATTACCCACCATCCTCAAAAATTTTGCATCAGCCTTCTTATTGTTTTCTATATGAAGGCTACATTTACACTCAAATGTATAACTGTTGCTATTCGGTACCGCTAAACGCTGCTTTACTCAATTTTTTTTCAATCTTTTAATTATATGACCCTCTAGAAATTTTGCCTTAGCCTTTGTGACATAACTTTACATCTGAATGTTAAATTTAAACTTGATCCTGGGTGTCTTGTTATTATTTCAGTAGCGCTCAATGCTGTTCCGCCGACAACATTTTCGTTATTTTGTTGAATCTTCCGAGCGTGATGAAATTCTGCACGAACATATTCGTAATCATTCTTTTTTTAAAACTAGATTTAGGTCAATCAGATCTGTAGTTTGAAAACTGTTCATGAAAATAATAAAATATTTCGAATGAGAATAAATACGAAACCATTGGACTCATTCTTACGAATAAGGAACTCAACCAAGGTAGTGAGATCCAAAATCTACCTCGAAGGTTTCAAGTATTTATCTCTCATCATTCAAGAGTGACAGTGTTCAAGGTAACTCTCAGCGATGATCCGCTCACAAAATACTTTTTTTAAATATCATTTATCATACGATACTCATGAAATTCCAGACGAATTTCAGATCGATTGGATCTGTAGAAAATATTAAGAAAAATAAGAGATATTCTCAAATGCAAATAACTGGGTGAAGCTCTTTAGCGTTGCGGTTTTTTGAAAGAGCTTTCAAACCTCGTTTTAGACTTGCAAGGCCCCTGAACTGATCAGATTGGCAATGTGGTGCAAGCCTACCAATGACGCCTGTGACCTAACTCCACTTGGAACTTCTGTGTCGAACGCTTGTATTCTGCTCTACTTAAAGCCAGCGAGGAAGGTAAACTAAATATCGGAAAGTAAAAAAATGTATATATGACAGTAATTTATTTCCACAAAAATGTTTGTACTAATACAACAATTGTTGTATTAAATTTAACTCATAAAAATAAAAAGAATATTCCGAAATTTAATAAAAGTGAAAAACATCTTTTCTCTGAACATCAATTTTACCCTAGATTTGTCAACTTATCTGATGTAAAATTCAACAGTAGAGAATCCAACCTTTTAGAAAAGGGATTTAAATTCAACCTAGAAAATAATAATTCACAAAAATCCCTAGACTATTTAGCAATAGATTCAGAACTCGCCATTAAATCTATTCAATCACTCAAAAATCAATCAAATTCAAATTACAATAAATATATTATTGTTGACATAATTAAAGACAAAAATAAAACTGAAATCCACTCTTCCTCAATAAAACAGAATTTAGTTAAATCAATCATCGAAAAAAGAAACACCAATAATTTAATATTCACTCGAGCCGATAAAGGAAACAGTATCGTTGCTATACCAAAACATGAATATTTCAACAAAACTATTGCTTTTTTTAACCCCAGATAAATATAAAACCGTTACTAAAGATCCCACTGAACATTTCCAAAAACAAATAAAAAATATAATAGACCAATCTGTTAGCCTTTTCAATAACTTCCCAAAAAAACATTTGCTCACTTTAATGAATCCACAAATCCCAAAATTATATTCATTAATAAAACTTCATAAAGAAAATAATCCAATTAGACCAGTAGTTTCATTCGTCACATCACCAAGTATAAAATTATCTAGAGTTTTAATTTCTATTATTCAAACCGAAACAAACTTTTTAGCTAAATACGCTGTTAAAAATAGCACCCAACTTATAGACAATATCAAATCCATCCAATTACCCAAAAATTGTAAATTAATTTCTTTTGATGTACAAAATTTATTCCCTAGTATACCTCCAATTGAAACAGTACAAATTGTAAAAAAACTATTAATTAAAAATAATACCAATCCCATCAAAATGAATGATATACTTAATTGCCTGGAAATATGTCTCGAACAAAACCACTTTCAATTTAACGGAACCGTCTATATTTCTGACAATGGTTTAATAATGGGAAATCCACTCAGTTCAATTTTAGCTGAAATATTCATGGATGATCTGGAATCAAAAATACACCTGAATCCTATAAGCAAATATTTTCTTTATTGGTACAGATATGTAGATGACATTTTTTGTTGTTTCAAAGGCACCGACCGACAACTACATATCTTCACGAATTTCATTAATAAACTCCACCCAAAAATCAAATTCACAATCGAAGAAGAAACGAATCAAAGTATTAATTTTCTTGACCTCACTATAACAAGATTAAATAATTTACATGATTTTAGTATTTTTCACAAACCAACACATACAGACATCACAATACATAAAACTTCAAACCACCCCACTAACCAAAAGATGTCAGCATATAGTAGTTTTATTCATAGATTATTGAATGTCCCTTTAAATTCAGAAAACTTTATGAAAGAATTAAATATTATTAAACAAATAGCATCAAACAACGGTTACAATCCCTTTCTTATAGACAAAATGGTATCCAATAAACAAAGGAAAATGGCATTAAATCTCGTGTACCCAATCATAAAAGAGGACAATACACAGAAATATTTTTCGTTGTCTTATGTCAATGGATTATCTGAAAATATTGCTAAATATTTCAAAAGTTGTTTCAATTATAACGCGGCTTTCAAGACAATTAATAACCTTAGTACCTACATAAAAAACAATAAAGATCGTACAAATAAAGAAAATAAATCCGGAGTCTACAAGTTAACTTGCAAAGATTGCCCTTTAGTATACATTGGCCAGACTGGTAGACCATTCAAGAAACGTATCCAAGAACACCAAAGGGGTTATATATACAATTCTGTACATTCGACATATGCTAATCATCTTAAGGAATTTAGGCATAATTTCAACAATAATTATGAAATTATCCACGTTGAAAGCAAAAGTTCTAGATTAACACTTTTAGAATTTCTTGAAATAAACAGGTATAATGCCCGTAAAATCCTTTTGAACGAACAAGCAGATGTTGATCATTCTCCATTACTGAATATTTTTCCTTAATGGCATTTTTAGCGGCAAACTCCAATAAACACCTAGAGTTTTTATGATATGTGGTTCTATTATTTGGTCACGTACCTAAAAATGTATATAAACTCGGTTACACTCAATACCATCAGACAGTACAATGTAATACCTGAAGAAGCCACATCGTGGTGAAACAATTGTTGTATTAGTACAAACATTTTTGTGGAAATAAATTACTGTCATATATACATTTTTTTAATTAAAATGAGTTTCCACCAAGTGAAGACCGAATCTATCAAATATATATCGGAAAGTGGTCGCGTCCTCTATGTGCTACGTCGGGAAGCTATAGCAGAGCAGAGCAGAATTCTGGGTAATGATCAAGAAGCAGGCACTTCACCGCATGCGAAATCATTGGGCCAATTTTGCCCATTAACGAAATCATCTGAAATATTTAGCTCCAGTTATTTTCGTTCCATAGTAAGCGTATTCATGGATGGAGTGGCCGCACGGACCAGCCGGACAAAATTATTTTTGACCTCGGATTTCTCATTAGTGTGTCAAACCAAATAGTCTAAGAATATTTTCGGTTCAGAATTCGAATATTACAGATAGATATTTCTGCGAAATGATAGCTTGCTTTTTCTTCGAACGGAAGTGCAAAAACCGAGGTTATTAGATCACAGCCAATTTGAAATTTATATAAAAGTAGCAAATGCCCGTGGCTTCGTTCATGTGGTAGAATTTCTTAAGGGAAAAGCAGTCGTTATAAATAAACAGACAAAAACATGAAAATAATTTTCTTATATTTAGTTACTCTTCTCTTATTGTTTCTTTCAGATTAAATATATAGACATTTAGATTATACTTTTCTATTAATCATTCGGATCTGATGAGAAAGCATTAATGTTGCTCCAACCTTTTCATGATCTACTTGATAATCCCATTAAAATACGTTGGGAAGTTTCTAAAATCAGTGTAATAGGTAGACAGATGAAAATATTGAGAAGCGTTTTTTTTTTATTACTTCTTTTTTATTTTTCGGGTTAATAATTGACATATATATTCAATGTATTAAAATTTCAATTATACTATTTTAATATATATGTATAGATTATAATGCTTCATTATTAAAATCTGATTCTTATTCCTCTGTTTCTAGGGGCAGCATGGTGATCCTAGATGTGTTTACGTTCCACCATCCACAGGTCAAACTTTCTTCTCCTTCAGGATAGCATACGCGAGATGTGGAACCAAACCAGACCTTCACGGTCAATTTTACGAAAACACCGTTGTGGTTCAGTATGATAAAGATCTACTGGAGGTCTGGGATGAGGCAAAGAGACTGAGATGCGAGTGGTTCAACGATTATGAAAAGACGGCCACAAAACCTCCTATGGTCATCGCAGATTTGGATGTGATTCAATTAGATTTTAGGGGTGAGATCACTCGAGTATTTTCTGGTGAAACAAAAATTCAAAGTGTCTTGAGTAAAGCAATAAAATACTAATAAAGAGAGATGATGATAATGCCTCAAGATTTCAAGCATTCGGTTGATTTCTTACTTGAAACTCCATGCTAAATCAAATGAAACAGCGAAATTTTATGAGAAATGATCGAAATTCAGACGCTTCAAATTTTTTTGAAATGAAATATTCAGACGGAAAACAGAAAATATATATTTTACGCCGAAAGCTTGATTTTTTCCCAATATAGTTGATAGTTTTCAAGTTATTCTAAAAAATTCTTCGGCATTGTTTTATTTAGGTTAACTAACATGTATACTTTCGGTGTTTTATTTATATGTATGAAGAAGGGAAAAATTTTACGTAAACGCCAATTAACGTAAACAAATTGTTTATCTTTAATAACGAAAGTGATGAAGTGGGTGCAAGCTCGAGTTTTAGAAGTAAAATGTTATCACTTTAAAACTTCACTTTCACATCTATTGATTAGAATAAGAAACCGAGAAAAGAAAACCAATATGCAAAGCATACACAACAAATAAATATTACTGATAGTATACAATTCAGTTACTTCAGAAAAATTATTCAATGCAGATTTAAGGATGTTAATTATTGAATTATGTACAAGAATTACTATTAATGTATAAATTCCACTAATGAAAAAGTTATGCAATTTCAAGGAAAAATTAAAATTACAATATACTACTTATTCAGCTTCGTAACGAAGAGAAGTGATCTATTTTAGAGGTAAAGTATACATATATTAAAAATTTAACAGATTAATATGAGAAAACTTCTATACATTTCATAAACTCTTCCAATATAAATAATACAATAATGTTAGCTGCCCCTTGATAATTCATGGCATTTTGAATTCTCAGAACCAATCCCTCTCTAGTTTGTACCTACCTCAAAGATATTCAGATTTAAAGACCTCGGAGGTCATGCCACTGGGACAATCCATGGAGGTGACTCTTCATTACCATAGAGGATTATCCACCTTTGAGCAGAGTACAGTATGTGTCAGACCATCTTCCATTCGTTTCCAGCTACTGATCTTTTAATATAGAGATATCTATTCGAAAATGATATTCAAGTGCATGTTTAAAAAATCATGGAACATAGTTGTGTTAGACCTAGAAGGTCAATACGTGGAGTACCACAAATAATGTTGCTTGAGAGTTCTGTCCATACATTTACCTGAAATTTATTATGAAAATGGACGAATTCAGTGAGCTCATTTGTGCAAGCTCCATATTCTGATTCATGTAAAATGAAACTAATAACTCCATAATATTTTATTTAAAAAGTGTGAATCTTCTTCGAAAGCATTTACCACCCATTCATTAAAGCATAAGCTTTTCGCAGTCCCACCTTGGTGAAATTCTTAAACATGTTAATGCTTAAATACTCTACGATTCCTTGGAAGAATTCCTAGTATGCTGAAATACGAAATTTGAAGTTCTCGAGATGCCCTATGTGTACTTGCTTACTATTTATGTCAAGGTACCTCAGAACTTTAGCATTTATTGGATGATTTTGCTGATACGGTTGACGACAACTTCGATAAATTTTTCTACAGAAATTACAAAATCATAATAGTCACCGAATCTACGATGTGTGACAGTTTTGTGTTCTCCTATTTGGGAGAAGTCCCTTGTACTCTTTGAATGCTTTGGTGTTATTGCCAATGAAAAACTTATTCGATACTCATAAACAGGAGATATAGTCCGTATTGAAGGTATCCGGAAAAAACAAAGCCCAATTGTAATTATTTAGCATATATTTTTAATTTTTGAATCAGAAAATTATAACAAAATATTCGTTCATCTCATTTACTTATACGACCTCCATTTAACTCTAAACTCTTGAATAAACATCGAGGTACACCCGAAATTAGATCACCACCATAGTGATGGTAGTCCAGGACTGTAGAACTGACTGAATTAAATCATCTTTATTTGGTGGCGCTTCTCGTTAAACTTCAATATTCATTAGCCCCCATATATTTTCAATGGGACTAAGATCTGGTGAAGCTGCGGGCCATGAAATGGTTGCCACTTGGTATTCTTTCATCCAAGCTTGAGTGTAGGCTGAAGTATGGCATCTTGCATTATCCTGCTGAAAACTTCACCCCTTTGTATATAAAGCATGCGTCGTTTCAAGGAAAAAAATCATTTAGAATGTCACAATACTCTTCACTATTAATGGTACCAACAACTATTCAGAGAGGCTTAGCACCTCGTTGAGATATTGCTTCCCAAATCATTATTTTGGTGGGAAATTTGAACGGTAACAGGTTGTTTTGATATGATTTTTAAGTGATTTCCACAAAGTTGGAAACAATTTTGATCAGATATGAAGACATTATTGAAATTATCTTCTTGAGAACGTTGACAAAATTCTATCTTTCGTTCCTTTCGTAAAGGTGTCATTATAGGAATTTTTCGGTTTCCTTGATATGTAGCTTGTCTTTTTAGTTCCATATGGACGGTTTCTGGACTTACTTTGATATTCCGTTGATTTCCAAATCTGTTAGCCAATTTGCGAAACTCCAGGCGTGGATTGTGTCATCCTGAGGCCAATAAAGCTTTTAAATTGTTTCCTTTAACCTTACGCGGTCTTTCTGAAACTGGACTATGCCTCATATCCATGCCATTTTTTATCGTCTTTACTGTCTTATATAAAGCACATTTTTCCATTTCAATCAATTGCACTAATTTTTTAACGTCTCGAAAACCTTTTCTATACAAATATTCTATCTGTTCTTTTTTCTAGTTGCGACATTACTTCAAAATTGTATACCTGTTGACAATAAACAATATTTTACAAATATTACCATGAAACTTTGGCACAACCTATTTTATACATTAGATTTGTCTTAGAATGTTACAATAAAGAAGTAAATTGAAATTATGAAAAATAATATATTCCAGATACTGTTAAAATTGACTATATTCAATTTCTTCACTTTGTCCTGCCTTCATTTCAAGATATGTTATTTAGTCATGAAAATCACTAGCAACGTATTATGGTAAACAATATTTTTGACATGTTTTGTTAGTGGCTTTTTGACTTATGAAACTATGATGACTTTGACCAACCTCTCTGGACATTTCGAAAAAAATTCATATGCCATTGAAATGCATAGATATTTTTGGAGTATTTTTCACGTGAAATGTTCCATCAAACAAAATATTGCCAGGGCAATATTTGAGAAGGAGAGTGATTTAGCTTTCTGCAAAACGTAAATATTTTTACAATGTAAAATGGCGAATAATAAACATTCTCGTAGGAGGAATCACTCTCAATTTATCTATGGATCGGATTATTATTTTATCTTCATTTTTACTTGATATTGAGAGAATTATCAAAATAATAAGAAAGTGGTTTTTTACTTGATAGAAGGAATATTACAAAATTTGAATATCAAAACAGATTTAATCGGTTGAATGTTTTGACTAAGACCATTAAAGTGCCTTATAAACTTTGTGTGATTTTGTTGTGAGCATAGAACATAGAGTACCTTGGATATTAGATAAACCTAGTTTTAAATGTTCAAACAAACACATATTCCTAAAGATAGTACTGAGTAAGTTTATTTATTGTTAATTTGATTTTATTTGTTAAATGTGAAGTTGAAATGGTCTTATCTGAATTCTAATTATTTTTTGGATGTGCTACATGTTTTGAGAGTTTTGAAGTAATTTATTTAAATATATTAAATATGTCAATTAAATCAGTTTTTGAGAAAATCTTAAAATTATGTTGTATATTATTAAGAAAGATTCAGTTTTCATAAATATAAAATCAGAAAACTAAACATTTTGTGTTAATGTGAAATTGAAATGGTCTTATCTGAATTCTAATTATTTTTTGAGGATTTGCTACATGTTTTGAGAGTTTTTGAAGTAATTTATTCGAATTTATTAAATATTTCAAGTAAATCAGTTTTTGAGAAGTTCTTAAAATTATGTTTTATATTTTTGAGTAAGATTTAGTTTCATAAATATAGGATCAGAAAACTAAACATTTTGTAAACAGCAAGGCTGCATACGCTTGTCTGAAGAGTTCAGTCCGTTCAGTGCTTGGAACGAAACAAAAAACATTCATTTATTTATTAGTTTTAATTGACAATTTATATTCGTCGGTTATTTCTTAATTCCATTTGATATTGTTTAATGAGTTTCGATTTTATACATCTATTAAATATAAGCATTGCTTATTAGACATTAATTTAATTCTTAAAGTTTCTTGAACAAAAATTGTTTGAAATTAAAATTGTAGAAGATTAACAGATTAAATCTGGTTTGATATTCAAATTTTGAGATAATTATTACCTAATTCAATTTTTTCAGTAATTGAATGATATTAATTTTTTCTCCAAACTTGATCAGCGTGCATTTCTGTTATTGAGCAAAATATGCAGTATTACGTATTCACATTTTTCCTGAAAATTGCATAAATGATAGATTGCTGAAGTTCTTTCACTAAAATATTAATCGCAATTGATGTTAATCGATTACATGAATCACAATATTGAATTCTCAATAGGAGACAATGTAGACTGCTGGATGGAGATTCAACATGGAAAAGGACCGTGGGCACCTCCTGTAACTGGAATAGTACCTTTGGGCTCGACCCTCACATTAGTGGTAGCAATAAACGATTACAGAGGTAAGTAATAAAAAAAAGTGATTATTTCATTGAACTACCCGTATCTACCCATTTTGAGCCGAAATATTTCTTAAACGATTTCAACAAAAAAATTGTCTCGAAAACTTGATTTTTGCAATGGTTTCTGAACTCGAATCAGAAGATCAAGTTTTTAATCTCAGAGAACGAACTCAACAACAGATTAAGGATAATACAGAAAACAGCTAAGAGAGTCAACTATTTATCTCATTCTATAATGTCTTGGATTTCTGGATCTGGAATTCTCTAGTCATCGTGAGTGAACAGTGTTGTTTTTCTGAATATCCTGATGATCCTTTCCATATATATATATATATATATATATAGTGTTTAGACAGGCTCATGAAGATGCTAGGAACAATGAGTCGTTTATGCACACGCTCAAAACCTAGCAATAAAGAAAAAAGCGCAGCTTTTATGAACTATAAGAAAATGTGGTATCTAATTAGGCAAAAATTTCAATTAGAACAAGAACCAAGGAAAATAAAATAAAGCACAGACGTGAAGTCAGAAGATTTGCGCGCTTGCTCTGTCACCCACGATCCTCACAAAAAATATTATTAGTTCTTGTCGTTATTTTTATATTTCCTTCTTATCATTATTTTACATCTGAATTCTTATATAGATACAAATTTGCATTAGTTCTTGTTGTTATTTTTCATTTACTTCGTCTCGTTATTTTACATCTCTTTCTTATCGCAGAAACGCAATAAAGTTCTTGAAATCTTTCAAAACACCGGGAGTAGATGGAATCTTTCCAGCCCTACTTCAAAAGAGCATGGAAGTGTTGATTCCGCATCTCCTAAAATTATTTAGAACAATTCTGGCTTAGAGGGTTATCCCTAAAAGCTGTACATTAACTAAAGTGGTCTATATACCAAATGTGGGACGAACAGAACCGGAACCCTCTTCGTTTAGAGCAATAAGTTTGACTTCGTTCCTACTGAAGAGTCTGGAAAAGGTGATTGATGTCCATATTAGGGGGAAGGTGCTAATTGACAAGGCCGGAAAATCGGCAGAACTTACATTACACAGTTTGGTCGGAAAAATCAAACCAAGCTCTCGATAATCGAGATATAGCATTAACAGCGTTTTTAGACATTGAAGGTGCTTTCAAAAATACGCTGCCGGCTTCTCTCGCTGAGGCTATTTCTGCAAGAGAAATCGACCGGCTAATTTTTAGATGGATACAAGCAATGCTATATGGCATAATAATAAAAAAATAAATATGGCATAATAATAATAAATGAATAAAAAAAATACCAGGATGAGGTTTTCGAGTCCAACGCTGTGAAGGGCTGTCAACAGGGGGATTCTATCAACCTTACTGTGGACCCTTCTCGTTGATGACGAGCTAGCTATCATTTCGCTGTTGGGAGTCGACGTTCAAGCATTTGCTGATGACCTGGCAATCATAGTGAAAGTTAAATCGGAGGTGACGATATCGGCCTTCCTTCAAGTGATACTGGACACTATCAACAAATGGTGTATAAGGGAAGATATGTCTCTTAACCCACAGAAGGTAATTATAATACTATTCACCAAGAAAGTTTCTTGGTGAATAGTAAAAGTTAAGAACCGCCGACTATCCGTGGTGAAACAATATAATTCTCTTATGATGCAAAATAACTGGGAATAGTCCTAGACAAAACTCGCAGGTGGGATGCACACCTAGACAAAGTGTGTCATAAATCCAGAATGGGTTTCTCGACCTGCAGGCGAATCTGCGGTAAAACCTAAGGTTCAAAGCCCAGGCAGATGTATTAGCTATACACTATGGTAATCATACCACAGATAATGTATGGCGCAGTAGCGTGGTGGAAGGAATGCCATCAAATGAATAGCCAACATAAGCTCACCCGACTATAGAGACAGACTTGCCTTGCAATTCTGTTGTGTTTCACACCAAACCACGGCAGCCATGGAGGACCTACTAAATCTACCACCCCTGCACCTACTCGTACAGAGGGAGGCTGAACGGTCCAATATCAACTGGCAAGCGACAGGCCAGAGGCAATAGTGATGGGAAGCTCAGGACTGCTGGAGGAGCTCTTAACGAATAGCATCCTATCGATGCCCTCGGATCTAATGTCAAAAGTCACGAGCCGAGAATGGCATTTCAATGGAATCGTTTCCAGCCAGGACGAATGGAACCAGCATGCTGAGGTTCTATTGAGGACTAACCTTGGCTTGTTCACAGAGGGCTCGCGAACAACGAACGGAACGGGAGCGGGAGTCTATGGGAGCAAACCGAGAATCTACATCTCATGGATTTTCGGTCAAAACGCAATCATATTCAAGGCAGAACTATTTGCCATTGAGACCGCTGCAGATCTGCTGATAAAACGGCAAATACACCATGGCATAATCAAAATATTTAGCGGTAGTCAGTCAGTACTAAAGGCTCTGGAATCCAGCTGTTTTACATCTAAAACAGTATGGGGTTGCCGCAGGGCTTTAAATAGGCTCGGTATTCATAACAGAATCTCTCTTGTTTGAATATCGAGCCACTTAAACTCTTTGGATAACGAAGGGCAGATCTGCTGGCATTTGATGGAGCTGCACTGCCTGTGGTAGACCCGGAACCATTGATGGGAATACCACATGACGTGGCTAAGCGGACGATAACAGGTAGAAGGAACTCAAACTTGAGTTTTTTTGGCTGAGCCATCCTGGCCTGAAACATTCGAATGTGTTCCTTGGAACAGCTTTGAACCAAAAGCTTGCGAACTTAGCGCTAGGTGTGGATAGGGCCAAACTAAGAACACTGTAACGTACCACGGTTAGTTTACCGCAGTAGTCTGCCTATTATTTCAGTATTTTCAAATAACAGGCAATTGCAATTCAATTAATCTCGACGATTAATTTCGAAAATATGAAAGACCCAAGTATCGATGGAAAAACAATTTCGAACGACAGGGCCGTCTCTAAGAGACGGCAAACACTTATCTGAATTATGACAGGTCACTGTAGGCTGAAAGCGCATTTGCATAAAATCGATCTGGCTGAAGAGGATGAATGCAGACTATGTCTTGAAACACTGAAACATCGTTTGATAGTGCTCAGCGGTGAGTCGCTGTGAGTAGGCTTTTATAGCCTACTGCGAACTCAAAAATTTACCTCCGAACCAGAAGATCGGTTTCATCCAAAAACTGGATCTCATCTAAGAAAATAAATTAGGGGTGAACCACACAATTCGGACGCAGTGGTAGGATGAACAGACGCCCGCTCGCTATAAAATAATAATAATATCGATATTTTACAAATGAATTCTGTATGTAAACTCGATCGTAGGACTGCTGCTATGGTTTTAGTAGCGTTCAATGCTGCTCTGCTCACTAAGAATTTTTCCAGCCCTGTTATTATAGAATTCTCACGTTTTCGCACCAACATGCGAGTCATCTTTTAAATAGAAAATTTCAGATCGACAGGATCTGCGCCTTCAAAAATACTGAAAAGTTAATGAAACATTTTGAATGTGAACTGTCAGAACATAGAACCGATTCTGTCCATTAACAAACTTAACTGAGATATTTAGACCTCAAACTGCTACTGAAAGTTTTAAGTTTCTAGCTCATTTCATTCGAAAGTTAGAGTGTTTGCAAACTGACCGGCTGCACAGAATAAATTTGAAATTCAGATTCTTAATCAGTGAGACTATTTTGGTCCTTTGGACTATTCTCATCTCAAAATTCGATTATAACTGAGATTAGGGCAAAACATTAGCACGCTGTTGAAAGCGAACAAAAGGAAAATTTATGCATCATGGTGATAGTGTTTACCAAAACAGAAGTTCCCGGAGAACTTCTGTTTTGGTATGCATGATCGCCATAGAAGGTTAAGATGCTGCCCTAGAGAGCATTGTGATAATGAGTGAGCTGTGCAAAGGCATAGACACAGGACTTTTGGGGTATGGGATGGCTTTTATGTATTATAGTTAATTATAACTTCTATTTATTGGAGGTAGATTGTTATTTTAATGATGCTCTACAATATACTTTACTGCGTCTAGGAGGTCGACCACACGTCCTCCTTCAGCAAGAAAATTCACATCCTCATATTACTCATCGAACTATAGACGTTCCCCAAGTAACATACATTAATATTTTGCGGTGGTTACCCCGTTCAAAAGATTTAAATCTCATTATATCGTGAGATATGAAAAGGAGGAGACCTTTCCTTATATACCATGACATGACATATTTTATCCACGGGGTTGTTTGGAATGAGGTGCTATAACCAGACAACGGATATCTAATTTTGTCTATGCCTGTACAGAAGTGTATTCAACTACAGGATCGTCAAACTTATAACAAAATTTTTGCTGATTACATTTAAATACAATTTATTGCGGTTGTTATCCTTTCAATCCTGATATAAGACTGCATCGCCAAAAATTCAAGTGTAAGAAATAATTCCTTCTGGATGTAACACTTGTATTGGAACTTCACCTAAATTTGCAATTCTTTGTGCTTATTGATTAATTAAAAACACCATGTCAAATTAATATACTTTTTCAAATTTCAGGAGAGTTCGATATGCGCGTGAAGTCGTGCGTGGCTTCAGATGGAGGAGGCCATGTTATCCAGCTCTCCGATGAATATGGCTGCGTTTTGAGGCCAAAAATGATAAGTAGGTTCTTGAAAGCAAGAGGGGCGGACGAGAGGGCCTCTGTCATCACATACGCTTTTTTCCATGCCTTCAAATTTCCGGATGCCCTTAGTGTACATATCAAATGTAAGGTTGAGATCTGTAGACACGGATGTTTGGATCACTGCCAGCAAGAGCCTGAAGCCGGTGCTGGAACGGGCGGTAATCTCAATGAATAGTGAGTATAACATATGAGAAGTAGGAGGTATGAAATAAAAACGGACAATATCAGTAGCAGAAATTTTAAGATTTAGTCAAAGGAATCGACAAATCATTATACAGAATGTTTTGAAATGTGAACTTTCTGTTTCAGTAGCAAGTATACCGAATTCAATAAAAATTTAGAAATTTCGTAGTATACAGTCTCATATTGAATGTCGATAGCTTAGTGGTTGGAGCATTGGGCTGGGAATCGAAATGTCCCGGGGTCAAATCATGTTCAAGTAGGAAAACAATTTCGATCACCATTTCACTGTTGGGTCGAAAATTAACAGTGCTGTGATCTAAATTGGTGTAAGGACGTAGTAACAGAGCCTAACCGGAACACAACTGAACTCCTACCTTGCACAAGCTGAATAAGCTTTTGAGGGAGCTTAGGAGAAGAGCTAGGAGTATCAGTATAATATATCATATAAACCCAGTGCTAGCAAATATTCTTATATTCCTATAGTTGCGTTACGATTTAATAATTTTGGCTAAATCTGTTGCTACATACCAGCACTCCTTGAAAGTACCTAGGTATTTATACGTTGGCACCGATTTTGTAATGTTCGTCAACGAATTTTACAGCGTAAAATAACTTGGCTTAATTCAATTTCTGGAAAATCCAACCAAGCACTGGACACATTTTTTATGTTTAATTAGCGCCAAAGTTCCCCCTGAAGTGTGCCTTGTACCATATCTGCGATTTGCTGGTAGTTTTATCTCACTATATTTTTAAAAAGACAAACAGCCATTCATAAAAATTCAACATTTTGGAGTTGATATTTTAGAGTTTTACAATAACTCCTTGGGGTACAATCTACCTTCCGAAAAAACACCTTCAACTTTCAAAGTATTGGAAGCATTTTCATAAAGGCCACCTATATTTCGATACCAAGCACAAGAATTGACTCAGGGGGGCCAACTACTCGCATTCGTCTATAAAAAGGCAACATATTTTTTCTGTTTGACATTCAGTGACAGTTCATTTCAATCAAGCCAGTTTTTTACGTTAGCATTAACTTAATTTTGCCACCATTCAAACCCTCATCACTGAATACCAGGGCTGTGTCACCCGCATAGGAAATCATGGTACCAACTATACCGCAATTAATTCAATTGCACAATGAATTCACATACATTATGCAAAGAAGGGATCCAAGGACGGTTTCTTGAGGTACACCCATCCTTCTTAACTTACTCCAAGCCTCTCTTAGTTCCACTTGCTGCAATTTATTTGAAAGGTGGTATTTAAAAAGTTCATGAACTCTTATACCGCACTTGAAAATTCTCCCCATTAGTGAGTTATAAGAAACAATATCAAAATCTTTTGTCAGGTCGATGGAATTCAATTTGATGGGTTTTATCACCTGTTACTTAAAAATATCAATTTTGAAAATACAAAAGACGGATGATATTTAAACGGCTAGTACTTGCCGCCGAAGGGCCGATCTGGATGGAGCATGTACAACGAAGTTCTTAGCATTTGTTTATCAGCCAGTCATAGTGCTTTGTGATTGTTGGAATACCGTGTATTCATGTAAGAAAGTTTCGTCTCTCATGGCAGTTCGGCGTGAAATCCATTGGCACTTCAATATTTACTGCAATTGAAGTGTTCCTTCACGAAACATCATTCTTTGTTGGGTTCAAGCATTTCATACGCGAGGTTTTTTGACAAACAAAAAGTACTCAGGGGCTCCACGAACGGTTCGAAACCCCAAAAAATGTTGAACAGGTCCGACAAGCCCTTCTGTGCCATCTAGGTAGATCCGCTCGAACTTTGAGTACTCGAACGATAAGGCGTATTTTACAGTTTGACCTGCATTTCCACCCTCACAAATTGGGCTTTGTTCGAAAGTTGCAGCCAAGAGATTAACACTAACCTTCGCGCATGGAAGCACTCTTTGATTAAAATGAGAACCTTCATGTCTAATGAAGCTGATTTTCATCTGGTACGGTACGGTGGACCAGCAGAACTGACGTTAATGGGTATAAAAAAATCCAAAAGAATTATACGAAAGACTGCTGCTGTTGATTACTGGAACATAAGCAGCACGTTTCGAAACTTGTTGATTTTAATCGTTAGTGTCCTGTAATGTCCAACGACTACAAATCTGCCACGAACCAATATTAGCTCTGCACAGGAACACCAAAGTATTTATCATACACTAGTGCTACCTAGTACACCCAAATATACATACACGACATACCCTAGTGAGTCTATTCAAACTTACAAACGCAAAAATGTCTCCTTATGCTCAAGTCAGATCCTATTATGCCGTGAGGTTCATAATTAGAAAATTTATATTCAAATAGATTAATTCGACTGATAATCTGTACCAAATATCATTAATAAAGAGTATGAGCTATGGTAATAGAAAGTTATTAAAATCGAAGCAGTGCATCATACATTTGTATATCATTTCTAAACACAAACAAGCACGATTAGGTTTTGTTAATCACTGGGACATGAAAAGCAGACGTGCGCTCGTTTTAAAACTTGTTGGTTTCAATAGTTAGTGCCCTGTAATTTCCAACGACTACAAATCCGCCACGCACTTGTAGAAAAGCCGAATAGAATAAATTCGTTATCTCGGTTACTGTAAATATTTATGAAATATCCTGAAACACGTCAAACTTAAATTTTAAGTGTCATTCTTCTTCTGCGTGAAAATGCCTACCTTCAATCTTCTTCGAAAGACAGGTACAATACCCAAATTTTCAAAGAAGGAGTATGGGCTTGTGATTCATCGTTTGAAAGGTTATCATTTTCATGTTTATTTCGAAGGTCAAAATAGAAAAAATAAAATCATGTGATTACCGAAATTCATTAAAATATTTCCTCGAATATTCCCAATTCTTATTACAACTTACTTCTTTTTATGTTGTGACCAATCATTTGTAAATTTGTTATTTGGTGCATTTCCGTTAATCGAACCATTATTCAAAATTGAAGTTAATGAAATTCAAACACTAATTAGACAATTTATAAACAACAACTTCTAAATACAACCATTTGGCAAGGCGTTCTAAAGAAACTAACATAAAGTGTTTCACGTAGTTTTTCATGGAACCATCTGGAAAACACAATGTTAGGGTTTTCTTTTCATTTTCTTTCTATCACATCTTGAAGGTGGAGGGAAGTTTAGTATTATCGTAATAAGATTTGGGAATATTATAGGGAATGGAATATTCCCAAATCTTATTACAAAAATAACAGTCTAATCTCATTTACCTTCAAGATGTGATAGAAAGAAAATGAAAAAAAAAACATAACATTGTGTTCTCCAGATGGTACCATGAAAAACTACGTAAAACACTTTATGTTAGTTACTTTTATTTAATTAAATTTAATAAAAAAAAATAATAAAAGAATTAATAAAAAAAAGTCATGTCTGTATTTGTGGCAGTAAGAAAAATAGGGAAAAAACCATAAAGTGAAAATTTATTTGTTTATAACAAATTGTTTTTCATATAAACAATGAAAATCAAACAAAACGAAAATTTTTTTTATATGGAAAAGAAAAGTAAATCATGCTTTTTAAAGAAAAAATGGTTCCTTAATATTAGTTAGAAGTGGGAGAAAACGATTGTTGATTAACAAATGCGTTTTTAAGCATGAGAAAAAATTTTTTTTTTTAAATCATTTGTATCAAAGATTGATATTCCTTAAAAAAATTTCGATTATTTTATAAACAACGCATTGGTTTATAACAATTTTTCAAACAATAAGAGATAAAAATTCAAAAAAAATATTTCTATGTAACTTCCTACAACATAAAAACGGACCATTAATAATATTTTGAAAAAAAAAATTTTTCCATAATTAATCTAAGTTTTTAATTTTGCAACAACGAAAATTGTTAATAAAAAACTGAAAAATAAACATTTTTAAATTTTTCCAACGGGGATCTATTCTGAAGTCTTCCAAAAAATGCTGCAACAGAGGAAAAAATCTCGAGTTAATAGTTTAACAGTTATCACACTTGCAAGGTTCATGTCCAAGCAGAAAAAAATTATTAATTAACTATTGCATAACTAATTGAAAAATTGAGATAAAATTTTTTTTTTTAAATCATCATTTGCATCAAAGATTGATATTCCTTAAAAAAAATTTCGATTATTGTATAAACAACGCATTGGTTTATAAAAATTTTTTAAACAATAAGAGATAAAAATTTTAAAAAAATTATTTCTATGTAGCTTCTACAACATAAAAACGGACCATTAATAATATTTTGAAAAAAATTTTTTTTCGATAATTAATCTAAGTTTTTAATTTTGCAACAACGAAAATTGTTAATAAAAAACTGAAAAATGAACATTTTAAAATTTTTCCAACGGGGATCTATTCTGAAGTCTTCCAAAAAATGCTGCAACAGAGGAAAAAATCTCGAGTTAATAGTTTAACAGTTATCACACTTGCAAGGCTCATGTCCAAGCAGAAAAAAATTATTAATTAACTATTGCATAACTAATTGAAAAATTAAGATAAAATTTTTTTTTGGCGGATTATTGTTCATTTATCTATCAAGTATGCCCCTGAATTTTTTCATTTATTAAATTTCATATTTAATCTATTAAAATAATTTTTATTAATAAAGTCTTTCGAAAGCCAGAGTACCCGTTTTCGGCCGTATTTTCATCCCTCTGGGAAAATTATTAATATTAGGACTATAATTCCGAGAGTCGACACTTTTTTTAGGAAATTGCCGCCTCTTTTTGAATCTTTTTTCTATTTCAAAAATCTTCATTACTTTTTGAGTTATTTACGAAAAACTAAACCCTCTTTTTTTTAGTTAATTGTTAACTTTTGCAATTTTTGATGCCATTCCGAATCGAATGACACCTTGATCATAATTTTCGGAGACTGCTGAAAAAAGTTGATCCAAAAGGCACTTGTTGACAAGACTATTTAGAACGCCTTCGCAAAAGGTTATTGAGTGCACTTTTTCTCTTAACAGCCATGCTGATCGTTAAAATTGCCGCTGCTGGTCCACGGAAAATCCTCACTGGATGAGAAAGGAACACACGCAATTCCCTCGAAAAATTAATGTTTGGGCAGAAAATGTTCGAAACCATAACATAGGCCGCTTTTCCATTGAGGGCAATTTCAAAAGCGATAATTATTTAGCACTACTCATAATGATGTCATTGCAACTTTAGCAAATTTATATCCTGATCAAGGAAATTATTAAGTTCCATGGAATACGATATGGTTCCAACAGGATGGAGCACCATCACATTACCAACGCAATGTTCGGCAGTACCTCGACGCAATATTTTTAAATCGGTGTATAGGAAGGCGAGGAAAGATCGAATGGCCACCGCGATCCCCTGATCTTAACCCATTAAATTTCTTTTTATGGGGACGTGTACAAAACTGAAACCCTTGATTTGAATAGCCTGATAGATCGAACAACGCTTGCGATTATGTCGATCACTCCTGAGATGTTGAATATTTTTGGAATAAATTTTTATTTGAGTTTAGGATGCTACCAAGACGTTCGCGGTGAACACTTTGAATATCTACTTCATTAACATATATTATTTTTTTGCTAAATTTTGTATTACATTTTAGTTTTTGATATTGTACTTAATTTCACTGATCACTTGATTTAATTTTTTTCTCTTTTGATTTTTGTAATCAACATGAAAATGATAATATTTCTGAATTGATAATGACGCGAACTTTCAAATGATGTATTATATAACAAGCCCATATTTTCTTTTTGAAATATTCGGGGTTGTACGTGTCTTTCGAAGGAAGGTGAAGGTAGGGTTCGCATTTTTGCGAAGAAGCTTGACAGTTTGAAATTTGAATTTGACGTTTTTCCGGATTTTCCATAAATATGTACAGTAACCAAGATAATGAATTCCATTTAGCTTTTCCACACTATATATTTGCTCTGCACAGGAACATCAAAGTATGGTCATGGAAAAGGTAGGCTTAAGTCCGAGAAACTTTAATTTATAAAATACTATTCCAGTTAGAGGGACGATAACTGTAACTTATATGTTAATCGAGATGGATAGATGAACTCTGACCTGATGCAAAAGGAAAAAAAAATTGGGATTCAGTCTGAATCCCAACAACATATTTCAAATCATCCCAAAATCAACAAAAATCAATGATTTATGACTTTGTTTTTCAAAAAAAAATTATTACTGAAAGGAAGAGAGTATATTTATTCCTTAATATTTTTCATCAGTGGCCATCACAGCATCGACCGTACCGATACTATCGAGTCCGATGAACGTTCTCCAGATCCTGCCAATGATATAGACAACGAAGACGTAAGAATAGACACCAATGATATGGCTTACGATGACATTCTTCACCATAATGGTCCAGCAACCTTCGAAGATAACAATTTCCCAGCTATAAATATGCCTCTCAAATCGGATGCAGAGGACAGAAATAAACATCAGAAGGTTTGTGTATATGTTCTCTCAACTTATTTTAAGTCTTAATATTATCGTTTAATTAAATCTCCACAGCTACATGTGAACTAACGCGAAAAATTGATATTGCATTAAATTGAAATGAATTGCTTTTATGTCACACCGGCAAAATTCAGGTTATAATTCAGGCTATAAAAATTATAAGCCATATACGTTATATTACAGAAATGCAATAAAAACTACCTACGCTAAATACATTCATCTATTTGATAGGTTACAGATATCATCGTGGAAGAGAATGATTCCGAGAACTATAATTTTCTTGTGCTAGTACATTATATGTGGTGTATCTAAATGGAGGTACAAATGAAAAGGATTGAAATTCTTAAATTCTCATAACTTTTCACCTCAGCCGAATGTAGAAAAATGATAAATAAAAAAACGTTAAAAGCACCGACATGTGAAGTCTGAAGATTCTGCGCTGGTTCATATCACTAACGATCGTCACAAAATATTTTTTTGGTCTTCTAATTATACGATCTTCATGCAATTTTGTATAAATTCTTGTCGTTACTATATCGGGTTTTTCTCTATAATTCGACCCCCCATTAACTGTGTTATTCACAAAAGTTGTATGAAATCAACTGAATTTTCTCAAAATGATTCCTCAAAATGGAATTTATAGGGGGTGGATAAGGTATTAATTGCAGCTTCATTTTTTCAAATTGATCATTCTGCATATTTTCTTACTTTTGGCTAGCTATTTCTCTCCTGATTACAAATGTTTATATACATCTCTTATTTTGAGAACTGCTGAGTCTCAAATTCGAAGAATCACCGTGCGGTGATAAATCATCAAACGACATTGCTAACAATATGATATACGTTGATATTCAATGAAATTATTTCTGAAACATGCATCACGCAGAAACGAAAAGTTTTTTCACCTTATTTGAAGAACAATAAAAGCAAGAGCGCTGCAAGAGATATTTTATGGCATTACCTCCAGGTGATCCAAGTGAATATATATTCCTTAATATTTACAACCGTGTAAGAGATTCTGAAAGTTTTAAGAGAAGGAGACGCAATGAAAATCAAGACGCCTTATTTTGAAGGTAATGTTACCATAATTAATTGTTGATAAATGCTATTGAATTTTAAAACAACTCCACAACTTTATTAAAATTGTTTTAAAAAATATCACGTGTACTTGCAATAAAGTGTTCGAAGATTCAGAGAGTATTAAAAAAAGAACAATCATAGGCCATACAAGTTACTGCCAGCATAACTCCTCACAGAAGACCAAAAGTGGAAACACTTAAAATACTGACAACATATGCTGCAAACACTGGAGGAACTCAATCAGAACCACAATAATGCTATCCTAAATAGTGTAACCAACATGAAAAAACGATATGAAATATGTATATTGACTAATGGTGGCCATTTCGAGCAATTTTATTAGTTGTAACTGTTCATTTCATACCACCATAAATATTCAACAATGTCGAGTTCTTGATTCCCATTCAGTACGCTTGCCTCTTTCTCTAAAAACTTTTCGAATCGTATACAAGGTTATTAGTTATTAGTTAATTATTTATGGCGAGCGGGCGTCTGTGCACCCTACCACTGCGTTCGCACGGACTATTGTGGTTCACGCCTAATTTATATCTCCCCGACGAGATCCAGTTTTTGGATAAAACAGATAATCTTGTTCAGGGGTAACTTTTTCACTTCGCAGTGGGCTATAAAAGCCTGACCAAAGACCTCGAATCTGATGCGACTCACCGCTGGGCACTCTGAGACGATGTGCATGGTTGTTTCAGTGTCCACAAGACACAGCCTGCATTCATCGTCTTCAGCCAGACCGATTTTGTGCAAAGGCGCTTCAGTTTGCAATGACCTATCATAATTCCGACAAGTGTTCTTAGTTTGGCCCTATCCAGACCTAGTTTGGCCCTATCCAGAAAAGCTGTTCCAGGGAACACCTTCGAATGTTTCAGGCCAGAATGGCTTCGCCAGAAAAACTCTAGCCTTGAGTTCATTCTGCCTGTTATCGTCTGATTAGCCACATCATGTGGTATTCCCAGGAATGATTCCGGTCCTACCAGAGGCAGCTCCAGCAAACGCTAGCCGATCTGCCGCCTTGTTACCCAAATAATTTGAGTGGCTCGGTATTCAAACCTGAGTGACTCTGTTATACATACCGAGCCTGTTTTAAGCCGTGCGGCAACACGTTTCACAAGGTTGCAAGTATCAATAAATGTATTTTCACTTAGAATTGGATGATCTGTATGTAACTCCATATATTTTCCCCATTTATTTTTTCTTGGTTTTATTGTTCTCCAAATAAAATATAGGATTAAATAAAATAGAAAAAGGCTTTTTACTTGATAGAAGAAATATAACAAAATTCGAATATCAAAACAGATTTAATCTGTTAGTCTTCTACAATTTTAATTTAAAAAAAAATTTTATTCGAAAAACTTTTAGAATTAAATTAATGTCTACGATAAGCACCGCTTATATTTAATAGACGTATATACTCAAAACTTAATATACAATGTCAAATGGAATAAATAAACCAACCAATATAAAAAAGGCAATTTAAATTAATAAATAAATATTTGAAGGAGACAAAATTTTGTTTCTGATCTTACCATAATAAAACCAATTCCTTATCAAAAACATAAAACACAACGTAAGGATTTCTCAAAAAATATAATTTATTTGAAATATTTAATATATTTAAATATTCAAATAAGTTATTATAATTCAAAAATCTCTCAAAACATGCAATATATCTTCAAAAAACAATTAGAATACGGATAATCTCTTCATCGGTCCTAGATAACATTTAAAATATCAAAACCAACTAACAAGCAGTATATTAGGTGTAACACGGAACTTGTTTGAAACTGACTAACTTTAAAAATCCAGGTAGTCAGTTCGTCACAAAATCACAGAAAACTGTAAGGTATTATATGGTTTTCTTCAAAACCATTGACATTCCAGAATGAGAATTAATACAATTACTTTATATATTATGTATAAAATAAAATAGAAAAAGGTTTTTACTTGATCCGTATTCGAATTGTTTTTTGAAGATATATTGCATATTTTGAGAGATTTTTGAATTAACTTATTCGAATATTTAAATATATTAAATATTTCAAATAAATTATATTTTCTGAGAAATCCTTGAGTTGTATTTTATGTTTTTGATAAGGAATTGGTTTCATTATGGTAAGATCAGAAACAAAATTTTGTCTCCTTCAAATATTTATTCATTAATTTTAACTGCCTTTTTTATATTGGTTGGTTTATTTATTCCATTTGACATTGTGTATTGAGTTTTGATTATATACGTCTATTAAATATAAGCGGTGCTTATTGCAGACATTAATTTAATTCTAAAAGTTTTTTGAATAGAAATTTTTTTTTAAATTAAAATTGTAGAAGACTAACAGATCAAATCTGTTTTGATATTCAAATTTTGTTATATTTCTTCTATTAAGTAAAAAGCCTTTTTCTTTTTCAATTTATACATAATATATAATTATATTTACGCTTGAATAATTCTCATTCTCGAATGTCAATGGTTTGAAGAAAACCATATAATACCTTACAGTTTTCTGTGATTTTGTGACGAACTGACTACCTGGATTTTTAAAGTTAGTCTGTTTCAAACAAGTTCCGTGTTACACTCTAAGGTATGATATACTGATTGTTAGTTAATTTTGATATTTTGAATGTTATCTAGGGCCGATGAAGAGATTATCTGTATTCTAATTGTTTTTTGAAGATATATTGCATGTTTTGAGGGATTTTTCAATTAACTTATTTGAATATTTAAATATATCAAATATTTCAAATGAATTATATTTTTTGAGAAATCCTTAGGTTGTGTTTTATGTTTTTGATAAGGAATTGGTTTCACTATGGTAAGATCAGAAACAAAATTTTGTCTCCTTGAAATATTTATTTATTAATTTTAATTGCCTTTTTTATATTGGTTGGTTTATTTATTCCATTTGACATTGTATATTGAGTTTTGATTATATACGTCTATTAAATATAAGCGGTGCTTATTGTAGACTATTGTAAATAATATATTGTAATTTAATTCTAAAAGTTTTTTGAATAATTTTTTTTTTTTAAATTAAAATTATAGAAGACTATCAGATTAAATCTGTTTTGATATTCAAATTTCAAATATAGGATTGATTCATTGTATTAGTAATGATATCTTTGTATGTATTAATTTGTTGAAATATATTTGATTTGATTTAGATTATTTTCCGCCTCTGTGTAATACAAGTTTCAGAAAAAAATTTATTGAATATCAACGTGTGTCATGTTAGAAATGTCGTTTTTTGATTAATTACAGCCTACCACTTGACAACCGATTGAAGAGTTTGCCAGGTGGTTCTTCGAATTTAAGACTGTTGTTCTCAAAATAAGAGAGATAGACCAATACACGCATATTTATTCGTAAATAGGAGAGAAATAGCTAGCCAAAAATAAGTAAATGTAGGGTGATCTATTTGAAAGAATGAAGTTGCACTCAACATCTTATCCACCTATATGTATCCCATTTTGTGAAATGATTTTGGAAAAATTCAGTTGATTCCGAAAACTTTTGTGAATAACTTTTGTATCTCCATTTGTAACAAAGTTAAAGAGGGGGTCAACTTATAGTGAAAAACCCGGTAGATGTAAATACTAAATTTAAACTCGATTTTGGGACTGTAGCTGTGATTTCTTTAGGGCTCAGCGTTGCTCTGCTCACAAAATATTTGCCTTTGTATTGAATCTTCTTATCATAAGATCCTCATAAAAGTTCGCAATAGTAACGCAGGTTGCGTTACTATTGTCCTGAACTTCAAACAGCCTAATTTCAGATCTCACGGATTTTGCAAAGTAACGAATTCAGTTGACCTATTCCGAAAGTTTCAAGTCTTTATCTCTTTTAATCGAATGTTTATAGTATTTAAGGTTGCGCTCAAGGCTGTACGCTCACAAAATTTTTGTTTTGAAACTTATAATCAAAGGATTCTCACGAAACTTCGCTCAAACATGCGCATTATCATTTTACCTTTAATTTCCAAATTTCAGATCGACTGAATTTGTAATTTCGAAAATAATGGAAAAAATATTAAAAATTTTAAGACGTGAATAACTGCGAATAATTAAACTTGTGTAAGCGAGCTTAGTCAAGATTTTCAGAGCCCAAATCTTTCCAGATCTTGTCGGTTATGACCATTTTTAGCTCATAATTCGAAAACTACAGACATTTGGTTGAAACGATAGCATGCTGTTACTAGTACCTTGAACAAGCGAGCGAAAAGTGTTTTATTTGATAAAGGTTATCTATGGTTAAATGAATACACATCTTAAATATTTACCCTTGATAACTAATTCACTGCTTCTTAAAATCTTTCTTTGAATCACTTCTACAAGTAGCTTAAGGGGTGAGCCAATTAAAATTTACATTTTTGGTCGGCTATAAATGAAAAATTCATAAGAAAATTTCTGAATGATGAGTTTATCGAAGAGGGTGAACCTTGACATTTACGAATAAAAGACATTATCATTCAAATGACCGCCACGACTGGTTACAGTGCCACATCCGATAAACTAAATTTTTCAGTTCATTGTCGAATGTTTGGGTTTCAATCTCATGAATGGCAACTTCGATTTCGCATTTCAAGACATCAATCGTTTTTTGATGGTTAGCGTAACACTTATCCCTAACGGATCTGCACAAAAAATAGTCCTCCGAGGTGAAAATGAGCTCCATCGCTAAAGATGATTCTTCTGGGAAAATTCTCATCTTCGGCAATGCGATTATTAACACATTAAGCGAAGTGGAAGCGCATCGAATGGTAATGAGGCTGCACTTCATACACTAGTTGAACCTTGTAGGCCTTCATACCGGGATCTTTATGCAAAATTCCCCTAAGAGAAGTACGACAAATGTTCAGTTCTTGAGCACGATGAGAATTTGATGTTGCTGGATGTTTATTCACCTTCTGCGCTACAACAACAACGTTTTCAGGTGTGTTTTCGGGAGGAGAACGTGAATGGGTTATTTTGTCAAATAACGATCCAGTTTTTATGAACAAATTGATTTGCGGTGAGGGCATTTCATTTCTACTGAATTTTTCACGTAAAGTTCTAACAGTGTGGATTGAAAATTTATCACTTTGGAAATAAGTTTTTAACATTTTCCAGTTTCATTCAAGCGTAAAATTCACTCATTTCGTTAACATCCAGTCCAAACTTGAAATATATAATAGAAAGTATTGTCAGACTCGGAATAACCACTATTTAAAAATGCACACTCTAGATGGCTCACCCTTTAAGGAAAGCATTGTTGTGACATGTTTAGTTATTTAAAATGGAATTGGAGGAGATAAAGTGCTGACACAACAGACATTACATTGAGGATGTAAAGGGTCTTTCAATGGGAACGCCCCATTTTTAAATTGACATAACTTACGCATTATAGCCTCTATTTATTTGTGACATTGACAGTTGTAATTTTCAATGTCTACCATTTAATCGTGGAATCCAACTATGTTCACAAATAGTCCAAATTTATTATGAAAAATCGCGATCTGTTACTCTAACTTCACGTGCTTCAACTCCAATTTTTGGTCCTTATGATTGTACGTATAAAAGAACAGTTGAACGTTTAGTGAAGAAGTTTAAAACAAATTTTACACTTCATGATGTTACAGTGCCAGTGAAAAAAGAAATGCAAGAAGTGAAAGTGTTCGTGAAGACAAAAATTTATCGATTTCTCCCTTTGTGCCGTTTTTTACGAGAATACCTTGGTTTACATCCATACAAAATTGTTTTAACCCAAGAACTCAAACCAACAGATCATTTAAAACGTCGTGTAGTCAGTAATTGGTGCTCAAAAAAATCAGAAGAAATGGACCGATAAATCATCCGCTTCGTTCCTACGATTTAACTCTATTGGACTTCTTTCTTTGGGGTTACATTAAGTCATTGGTTTACAGCACTCGTCCAACAAATTAAGACGATTAACAGATCAATATTGAATGAGTAATTGATAACATACAAATATATATTTGTGTGAGAGAGTCATGGAAAATTGAGTTCCTACGATGTAATTCCATTGGACTTCTTTCTTTGGGGTTACATTAAGTCATTGGTTTACAGCAATCATCCAGCAAATTTAAACGACCAACAGATCAATATTGAACGAGTAATTGTTAACATACAAACATATATTTGTGTGAGAGAGTCATGGAAAATTGGGTTCCTACGATTTAACACCATTGGACTTCTTTCTTTGGGGTTACATTGATTCATTGGTTTACAGAAATCATCCAGCAAATTTAGACGACTAACAGATCAATATTGAATGAGTAGTTGTTAACATACAAACATATATTTGTGTGAGTGAGTCATGGAAAATTGGGTTCCTACGATTTAACTCCATTGGACTCTTTAGG